>OU026145.1:59786459-62368928 GCA_907269125.1 Eristalis pertinax
TTGAATTTGGAGACATCCAAATTTTCCACAAAAAATCGTATAGCCGGCATGGTCAAATTTGAGGTTTTTACTCGTTCTTCTTCCAACTGCCATAGCGGCGCAATATGACCTACCTAAGACTTCTGTACATCTCTGGCGATGTTGTCCTCACGTGTATCCATCGAATCAGACACACTGGAGTGAATTTGGAGACATCCAAATTTTCCACAAAAAATCGTATACCCGGCATGGTCAAATTTGAGGTTTTTCCTCGTTCTTCTTCCAACTGCCATAGCGGCGCAATATGACCTACCTAAGACTTCTGTACACCTCTGGCGATGTTGTCTCACGTGTATCCATCGAATCAGACACACTGGAGTGAATTTGGAGACATCCAAATTTTCCACAAAAAATCGTATAGCCGGCATGGTCAAATTTAAGGTTTTTCCTCGTTCTTCTTCCAACTGCCATAGCGGCGCAATATGACCTACCTAAGACTTCTGTACACCTCTGGCGATGTTGTCTCACGTGTATCCATCGAATCAGACACACTGGAGTGAATTCGGAGACATCCAAATTTTCCACAAAAAATCGTATAGCCGGCATGGTCAAATTTAAGGTTTTTCCTCGTTCTTCTTCCAACTGCCATAGCGGCGCAATATGACCTGCCTAAGACTTCTGTACATCTCTGGCGATGTTGTCTCACGTGTATTCATCGAATCAGACACACTGGAGTGAATTTGGAGACATCCAAATTTTCCACAAAAAATCGTATAGCCGGCATGGTCAAATTTGAGGTTTTTACTCGTTCTTCTTCCAACTGCCATAGCGGCGCAATATGACCTACCTAAGACTTCTGTACATCTCTGGCGATGTTGTCTCAAGTGTATCCATCGAATCAGACACACTGGAGTGAATTTGGAGACATCCAAATTTTCCACAAAAAATCGTATAGCCGGCATGGTCAAATTTGAGGTTTTTACTCGTTCTTCTTCCAACTGCCATAGCGGCGCAATATGACCTACCTAAGACTTCTGTACATCTCTGGCGATATTGTCTCACGTGTATTCATCGAATCAGACACACTGGAGTGAATTTGGAGACATCCAAATTTTCCACAAAAAATCGTATAGCCGGCATGGTCAAATTTGAGGTTTTTACTCGTTCTTCTTCCAACTGCCATAGCGGCGCAATATGACCTACCTAAGACTTCTGTACACCTCTGGCGATGTTGTCTCACGTGTATCCATCGAATCAGACACACTGGAGTGAATTTGGAGACATCCAAATTTTCCACAAAAAATCGTATAGCCGGCATGGTCAAATTTGAGGTTTTCCCTCGTTCTTCTTCCAACTGCCATAGCGGCGCAATATGACCTGCCTAAGACTTCTGTACATCTCTGGCGATGTTGTCTCACGTGTATTCATCGAATCAGACACACTGGAGTGAATTTGGAGACATCCAAATTTTCCACAAAAAATCGTATAGCCGGCATGGTCAAATTTGAGGTTTTTACTCGTTCTTCTTCCAACTGCCATAGCGGCGCAATATGACCTACCTAAGACTTCTGTACATCTCTGGCGATATTGTCTCACGTGTATTCATCGAATCAGACACACTGGAGTGAATTTGGAGACATCCAAATTTTCCACAAAAAATCGTATAGCCGGCATGGTCAAATTTGAGGTTTTTACTCGTTCTTCTTCCAACTGCCATAGCGGCGCAATATGACCTACCTAAGACTTCTGTACATCTCTGGCGATGTTGTCTCACGTGTATTCATCGAATCAGACACACTGGAGTGAATTTGGAGACATCCAAATTTTCCACAAAAAATCGTATAGCCGGCATGGTCAAATTTGAGGTTTTTCCTCGTTCTTCTTCCAACTGCCATAGCGGCGCAATATGACCTACCTAAGACTTCTGTACACCTCTGGCGATGTTGTCTCACGTGTATCCATCGAATCAGACACACTGGAGTGAATTTGGAGACATCCAAATTTTCCACAAAAAATCGTATAGCCGGCATGGTCTAATTTGAGGTTTTCCCTCGTTCTTCTTCCAACTGCCATAGCGGCGCAATATGACCTGCCTAAGACTTCTGCACATCTCTGGCGATGTTGTCTCACGTGTATTCATCGAATCAGACACACTGGAGTGAATTTGGAGACATCCAAATTTTCCACAAAAAATCGTATAGCCGGCATGGTCAAATTTAAGGTTTTTCCTCGTTCTTCTTCCAACTGCCATAGCGGCGCAATATGACCTACCTAAGACTTCTGTACATCTCTGGCGATGTTGTCTCACGTGTATTCATCGAATCAGACACACTGGAGTGAATTTGGAGACATCCAAATTTTCCACAAAAAATCGTATAGCCGGCATGGTCAAATTTGAGGTTTTTACTCGTTCTTCTTCCAACTGCCATAGCGGCGCAATATGACCTACCTAAGACTTCTGTACACCTCTGGCGATGTTGTCTCACGTGTATCCATCGAATCAGACACACTGGAGTGAATTTGGAGACATCCAAATTTTCCACAAAAAATCGTATAGCCGGCATGGTCAAATTTGAGGTTTTCCCTCGTTCTTCTTCCAACTGCCATAGCGGCGCAATATGACCTGCCTAAGACTTCTGTACATCTCTGGCGATGTTGTCTCACGTGTATTCATCGAATCAGACACACTGGAGTGAATTTGGAGACATCCAAATTTTCCACAAAAAATCGTATAGCCGGCATGGTCAAATTTGAGGTTTTTACTCGTTCTTCTTCCAACTGCCATAGCGGCGCAATATGACCTACCTAAGACTTCTGTACATCTCTGGCGATATTGTCTCACGTGTATTCATCGAATCAGACACACTGGAGTGAATTTGGAGACATCCAAATTTTCCACAAAAAATCGTATAGCCGGCATGGTCAAATTTGAGGTTTTTACTCGTTCTTCTTCCAACTGCCATAGCGGCGCAATATGACCTACCTAAGACTTCTGTACATCTCTGGCGATGTTGTCTCACGTGTATTCATCGAATCAGACACACTGGAGTGAATTTGGAGACATCCAAATTTTCCACAAAAAATCGTATAGCCGGCATGGTCAAATTTGAGGTTTTTACTCGTTCTTCTTCCAACTGCCATAGCGGCGCAATATGACCTACCTAAGACTTCTGTACACCTCTGGCGATGTTGTCTCACGTGTATCCATCGAATCAGACACACTGGAGTGAATTTGGAGACATCCAAATTTTCCACAAAAAATCGTATAGCCGGCATGGTCTAATTTGAGGTTTTCCCTCGTTCTTCTTCCAACTGCCATAGCGGCGCAATATGACCTGCCTAAGACTTCTGCACATCTCTGGCGATGTTGTCTCACGTGTATTCATCGAATCAGACACACTGGAGTGAATTTGGAGACATCCAAATTTTCCACAAAAAATCGTATAGCCGGCATGGTCAAATTTAAGGTTTTTCCTCGTTCTTCTTCCAACTGCCATAGCGGCGCAATATGACCTACCTAAGACTTCTGTACATCTCTGGCGATGTTGTCTCACGTGTATTCATCGAATCAGACACACTGGAGTGAATTTGGAGACATCCAAATTTTCCACAAAAAATCGTATAGCCGGCATGGTCAAATTTGAGGTTTTTACTCGTTCTTCTTCCAACTGCCATAGCGGCGCAATATGACCTACCTAAGACTTCTGTACATCTCTGGCGATGTTGTCTCACGTGTATCCATCGAATCAGACACACTGGAGTGAATTTGGAGACATCCAAATTTTCCACAAAAAATCGTATAGCCGGCATGGTCAAATTTAAGGTTTTTCCTCGTTCTTCTTCCAACTGCCATAGCGGCGCAATATGACCTACCTAAGACTTCTGTACATCTCTGGCGATGTTGTCTCACGTGTATTCATCGAATCAGACACACTGGAGTGAATTTGGAGACATCCAAATTTTCCACAAAAAATCGTATAGCCGGCATGGTCAAATTTGAGGTTTTTACTCGTTCTTCTTCCAACTGCCATAGCGGCGCAATATGACCTACCTAAGACTTCTGTACACGTCTGGCGATGTTGTCTCACGTGTATCCATCGAATCAGACACACTGGAGTGAATTTGGAGACATCCAAATTTTCCACAAAAAATCGTATAGCCGGCATGGTCTAATTTGAGGTTTTCCCTCGTTCTTCTTCCAACTGCCATAGCGGCGCAATATGACCTGCCTAAGACTTCTGTACATCTCTGGCGATGTTGTCTCACGTGTATTCATCGAATCAGACACACTGGAGTGAATTTGGAGACATCCAAATTTTCCACAAAAAATCGTATAGCCGGCATGGTCAAATTTGAGGTTTTTACTCGTTCTTCTTCCAACTGCCATAGCGGCGCAATATGACCTACCTAAGACTTCTGTACATCTCTGGCGATGTTGTCTCACGTGTATCCATCGAATCAGACACACTGGAGTGAATTTGGAGACATCCAAATTTTTCCACAAAAAATCGTGTACCCGGCATGGTCAAATTTGAGGTTTTTCCTCGTTCTTCTTCCAACTGCCATAGCGGCGCAATATGACCTACCTAAGACTTCTGTACACCTCTGGCGATGTTGTCTCACGTGTATCCATCGAATCAGATACACTGGAGTGAATTTGGAGACATCCAAATTTTCCACAAAAAATCGTATAGCCGGCATGGTCAAATTTAAGGTTTTTCCTCGTTCTTCTTCCAACTGCCATAGCGGCGCAATATGACCTACCTAAGACTTCTGTACATCTCTGGCGATGTTGTCTTACGTGTATTCATCGAATCAGACACACTGGAGTGAATTTGGAGACATCCAAATTTTCCACAAAAAATCGTATAGCCGGCATGGTCTAATTTGAGGTTTTCCCTCGTTCTTCTTCCAACTGCCATAGCGGCGCAATATGACCTGCCTAAGACTTCTGTACATCTCTGGCGATGTTGTCTCACGTGTATTCATCGAATCAGACACTTACTTACTTACTTAAGGTGGCGCTACAGTCCGGGGTGGACCTGGGCCTCAACCAACAAGCGTCTCCAGCCAGCTCGATCTTTAGCTAGCTGTCTCCAGTTTCGCACGCATAGTTGGTTGAGGTCCCTTTCCACTTGCGTGCGCCACCTGAGTCGCGGTCTTCCTCTACTGCGCCGTCCCTCGGGGGTGGATTCGAAGACTTTTCGGGCCGGAGTATTGGTTTCCATCCGCTCTACATGACCTAGCCATCTCAGTCTTTGGATCTTCACTCTTCTGGCTAAGTCGATGTCGCTGAACAGCCCGTATAGTTCGTCATTATATCTCCTCCTCCACTCACCGTCTATGCAGACGGGACCGAAAATCACACGAAGAATTTTCCTCTCGAAACAACCAAGGGCAGCTTCATCCGCTTTTGACAAAGTCCATGCCTCCGCGCCATATAGCAGGACTGGGACGATTAAGGTCTTGTAGAGCGTTATCTTGGTTGTTCGAGAGAGGGCTTTGTTTACCAGTTGCTTTCTTAGCCCAAAGAAGCAGCGATTGGCAAGGGTTATTCTTCGTTTGATTTCAGCGCTGGTGTCATTGTCTGAGTTTATAGCGGTGCCTAGGTAGACAAAGTTTTTGACTACCTCAAAGTTATATCTGTCTGCTGTGACGTTCTGACCGAGACGTCGGTGTTGGGTGTCCTTTCTCGTTGACAGCATATACTTGGTCTTACCCTCGTTTACCGCTAAACCCATCTTCGCGGCCTCCGTTGCAATACCCACAAAAGCGCCATTGACATCACGCTGCGTTCTTCCAATAATGTCAATATCGTCGGCATATGCGAGTAGTTGGACGGACTTCTGAAAGATTGTTCCTCTGGTGTTGGCGTTCGAGTTTTGAACAATTCTTTCAAGAACGATGTTGAAAAAGTCGCATGACAGCGCGTCGCCTTGTCTGAATCCTTTTTTGACATCAAAGGTCTCGGTTAGGTCTTTACCGACCTTGATGGAGCAGCGTGCATTCTCCATCGTCATCCTACACAAACGGACGAGTTTGGTAGGGATGCCAAAACTAGACATTGCTCTGTATAGCTCGTCTCTATAGATGCTATCATACGCGGCCTTAAAATCGATGAAAAGGTGGTGGGTATCGATTTGTTGCTCCTGGGTTTTCTCCAAAATCTGCCGTAGTGTGAATATTTGGTCGATGGTGGATTTTCCTGTCCTAAAACCACACTGGTATGGACCGACCAGGTTGTTGACGAATGGCTTTAGGCGTTCACACAGTATGGCAGATAAGATTTTATATGCGATACTTAGGAGACTGATGCCTCTGTAGTTGGCGCAGTTCAAAGGGTCTCCTTTTTTATGGATCGGGCAAACAATGCTGAGGTTCCATTCATCGGGCATGTTTTCCTCCGACCATATTTTACAGATGAGTTGGTGCATGCGCCTTACCAAATCATCGCCTGCGGCTTTAAAAAGCTCGGCGGGTAGGCCGTCAGCTCCCGCAGCCTTGTTGGATTTCAGTTTAGATATGGCAATCCTCACTTCATCCGGGTCGGGTGGACGGAATTGTTGATCTTCGTCGTCCCTTTCATTGGGGTTGAATGGTTCGTTCTGCCTGACAGCGGGATTTGGTTCCACGTCGCCGTTATACAGTCTGCAGAAATGGTTTTTCCATATCCTCAGCATCGACTGTGACTCTACTACGATGTTCCCTTGATCATCCTTACAGGCTTCGGTTCGGACTTTATAACCTTGACTGGTTAACTTTACCCTTTGGTAAAACTTCCTCACCTCATTCCTGCAGTAATATCCCTCTATTCTGCCGATCGCGCGCTTCTCATGCTCCTTCTTTTTTCTCCTGAGAAGCCGGTGTTCGTCTCTCCTCTTCTGCTCGTAGAGCTCCCGAGCAGCTCTTGTCCTTCTTTGCAGTGCCGCTTTGTATGCTTCTTGCTTGGCTGCATTCGCCTGCCGACATTCGTTGTCAAACCAGGGGTTTCGTTGTGGTGGCGGATTGAAACCCAGCACATCAGAGGCGGCATCTCTGATGGCTTTTTGGCAATGCTGCCACTGGTCTTCAATACTTGATGTTGGCGGCGTAGGATTTGTTAAGAGGTTAAGGGAGACACGATCGGAAAAGGATTTGGCTATCTCTTGCGATTGTAGCCGGCTGACGTTGAACTTCCTCACAGCATTTCTTTGTCTTGGCGGTGTTCGGCATATCCGCAACCTTACCTTGGCTACAACAAGGTGGTGGTCCGAATCAATGTTGGCGCCTCGGAACGTTCGGACATCTATGATACTGGAGGAGTGCCTTGCGTCTATCGCAATATGGTCAATCTGATTGACGGTTGATTGATCAGGAGATCGCCATGTTCCTTTGTGAATATCGAGATGTGGGAATCTTGTACTAGCTACTACAACATTTCGCCCCGCAGCAAAATCGATCAGCCTAAATCCGTTATCGGATGTGGTGTCGTGTAGGCTGTGCTTTCCGACCGTACTACCAAAGATGTTCTCTCTTCCTAGCTTTGCGTTAAAATCGCCAAGGACAATTTTATTGTCGTAGCTAGGGCATTGCTCATACGTTTTGTTCAGGAGCTCATAGAACCTGTCTTTGGTGTCATCATCTTTCTCCTCTGTGGGGGCATGTGCGCATATAAGGCTTATGTTGGCAAATTTAGCCTGGATGCGAATTGTCGTGAGGCGCTCGTTCACGGACCTGAACGATAGGACTTCTTGCCTAAGTCTGCCTCTAACGACAAATCCACATCCAAATAGGCGCTGTTTTTGTTGTTTGTAGCAATCACCGTAGTATATATCACAGTTTTTCATCCTTCTTTTGCCCGGTCCATCCCATCGCACTTCTTGGATGGCGGTTATATCTGCTTTGCAGCAGTCTAGGGCTTCCGCTAGTTGTTCGGCTGCACGTGGCCTATAAAGGGACCTTACATTCCACGTACAAATCCGAAGATCGTTGTCCGTATATCGTTTGCAGGGGTCGTCATCAGTAAAATCATCCGTTTCCGAGGCTTGTTGTTGCTTCGTAACTAGCAATTTTTTGTGTGGCCGGGCAGTTACCCCGACGGCACAACCCCCAACCTGGAGGGCCAGTTCCTTTTTTGTAACCCCTAGGACAAGAGGTCGCACTTATAAGTTTGGCAAGTTGAGCTCGGGTGAACCACAACCAGTACCCGATGGCTACCACTTGGAGGTAAAATAAGCACAATTGGTGTGTAGAAAAAGTTACAACACTGGGCATCGCCAGGTTGACGCCAGTCAGTGCCTACCCGATTCCCACAGCACCCATCGAATCAGACACACTGGAGTGAATTTGGAGACATCCAAATTTTCCACAAAAAATCGTATAGCCGGCATGGTCAAATTTGAGGTTTTTACTCGTTCTTCTTCCAACTGCCATAGCGGCGCAATATGACCTACCTAAGACTTCTGTACACCTCTGGCGATGTTGTCTCACGTGTATCCATCGAATCAGACACACTGGAGTGAATTTGGAGACATCCAAATTTTCCACAAAAAATCGTATAGCCGGCATGGTCAAATTTAAGGTTTTTCCTCGTTCTTCTTCCAACTGCCATAGCGGCGCAATATGACCTACCTAAGAATTCTGTACATCTCTGGCGATGTTGTCTCACGTGCATTCATCGAATCAGACACACTGGAGTGAATTTGGAGACATCCAAATTTTCCACAAAAAATCGTATAGCCGGCATGGTCAAATTTGAGGTTTTTACACGTTCTTCTTCCAACTGCCATAGCGGCGCAATATGACCTACCTAAGACTTCTGTACATCTCTGGCGATGTTGTCTCACGTGTATCCATCGAATCAGACACACTGGAGTGAATTTGGAGACATCCAAATTTTCCACAAAAAATCGTATACCCGGCATGGTCAAATTTGAGGTTTTTCCTCGTTCTTCTTCCAACTGCCATAGCGGCGCAATATGACCTACCTAAGACTTCTGTACACCTCTGGCGATGTTGTCTCACGTGTATCCATCGAATCAGACACACTGGAGTGAATTTGGAGACATCCAAATTTTCCACAAAAAATCGTATAGCCGGCATGGTCAAATTTAAGGTTTTTCCTCGTTCTTCTTCCAACTGCCATAGCGGCGCAATATGACCTACCTAAGACTTCTGTACACCTCTGGCGATGTTGTCTCACGTGTATCCATCGAATCAGACACACTGGAGTGAATTTGGAGACATCCAAATTTTCCACAAAAAATCGTATAGCCGGCATGGTCTAATTTGAGGTTTTCCCTCGTTCTTCTTCCAACTGCCACAGCGGCGCAATATGACCTACCTAAGACTTCTGTACATCTCTGGCGATGTTGTCTCACGTGTATTCATCGAATCAGACACACTGGAGTGAATTTGGAGACATCCAAATTTTCCACAAAAAATCGTATAGCCGGCATGGTCAAATTTGAGGTTCTCGTTCTTCTTCCAACTGCCATAGCGGCGCAATATGACCTACCTAAGACTTCTGTACATCTCTGGCGATGTTGTCTCACGTGTATCCATCGAATCAGACACACTGGAGTGAATTCGGAGACATCCAAATTTTCCACAAAAAATCGTATAGCCGGCATGGTCAAATTTAAGGTTTTTCCTCGTTCTTCTTCCAACTGCCATAGCGGCGCAATATGACCTACCTAAGACTTCTGTACATCTCTGGCGATGTTGTCTCACGTGTATTCATCGAATCAGACACACTGGAGTGAATTTGGAGACATCCAAATTTTCCACAAAAAATCGTATAGCCGGCATGGTCAAATTTGAGGTTTTTACTCGTTCTTCTTCCAACTGCCATAGCGGCGCAATATGACCTACCTAAGACTTCTGTACATCTCTGGCGATGTTGTCTCACGTGTATCCATCGAATCAGACACACTGGAGTGAATTTGGAGACATCCAAATTTTCCACAAAAAATCGTATAGCCGGCATGGTCAAATTTAAGGTTTTTCCTCGTTCTTCTTCCAACTGCCATAGCGGCGCAATATGACCTACCTAAGACTTCTGTACATCTCTGGCGATGTTGTCTCACGTGTATTCATCGAATCAGACACACTGGAGTGAATTTGGAGACATCCAAATTTTCCACAAAAAATCGTATAGCCGGCATGGTCAAATTTGAGGTTTTTACTCGTTCTTCTTCCAACTGCCATAGCGGCGCAATATGACCTACCTAAGACTTCTGTACATCTCTGGCGATATTGTCTCACGTGTATTCATCGAATCAGACACACTGGAGTGAATTTGGAGACATCCAAATTTTCCACAAAAAATCGTATAGCCGGCATGGTCAAATTTGAGGTTTTTACTCGTTCTTCTTCCAACTGCCATAGCGGCGCAATATGACCTACCTAAGACTTCTGTACACCTCTGGCGATGTTGTCTCACGTGTATCCATCGAATCAGACACACTGGAGTGAATTTGGAGACATCCAAATTTTCCACAAAAAATCGTATAGCCGGCATGGTCTAATTTGAGGTTTTCCCTCGTTCTTCTTCCAACTGCCATAGCGGCGCAATATGACCTGCCTAAGACTTCTGTACATCTCTGGCGATGTTGTCTCACGTGTATTCATCGAATCAGACACACTGGAGTGAATTTGGAGACATCCAAATTTTCCACAAAAAATCGTATAGCCGGCATGGTCAAATTTCAGGTTTTTACTCGTTCTTCTTCCAACTGCCATAGCGGCGCAATATGACCTACCTAAGACTTCTGTACATCTCTGGCGATATTGTCTCACGTGTATTCATCGAATCAGACACACTGGAGTGAATTTGGAGACATCCAAATTTTCCACAAAAAATCGTTAGCCGGCATGGTCAAATTTGAGGTTTTTACTCGTTCTTCTTCCAACTGCCATAGCGGCGCAATATGACCTACCTAAGACTTCTGTACATCTCTGGCGATGTTGTCTCACGTGTATTCATCGAATCAGACACACTGGAGTGAATTTGGAGACATCCAAATTTTCCACAAAAAATCGTATAGCCGGCATGGTCAAATTTGAGGTTTTTACTCGTTCTTCTTCCAACTGCCATAGCGGCGCAATATGACCTACCTAAGACTTCTGTACACCTCTGGCGATGTTGTCTCACGTGTATCCATCGAATCAGACACACTGAAGTGAATTTGGAGACATCCAAATTTTCCACAAAAAATCGTATAGCCGGCATGGTCTAATTTGAGGTTTTCCCTCGTTCTTCTTCCAACTGCCATAGCGGCGCAATATGACCTGCCTAAGACTTCTGCACATCTCTGGCGATGTTGTCTCACGTGTATTCATCGAATCAGACACACTGGAGTGAATTTGGAGACATCCAAATTTTCCACAAAAAATCGTATAGCCGGCATGGTCAAATTTAAGGTTTTTCCTCGTTCTTCTTCCAACTGCCATAGCGGCGCAATATGACCTACCTAAGACTTCTGTACATCTCTGGCGATGTTGTCTCACGTGTATCCATCGAATCAGACACACTGGAGTGAATTTGGAGACATCCAAATTTTCCACAAAAAATCGTATACCCGGCATGGTCAAATTTGAGGTTTTTCCTCGTTCTTCTTCCAACTGCCATAGCGGCGCAATATGACCTACCTAAGACTTCTGTACACCTCTGGCGATGTTGTCTCACGTGTATCCATCGAATCAGACACACTGGAGTGAATTTGGAGGCATCCAAATTTTCCACAAAAAATCGTATAGCCGGCATGGTCAAATTTAAGGTTTTTCCTCGTTCTTCTTCCAACTGCCATAGCGGCGCAATATGACCTACCTACGACTTCTGTACACCTCTGGCGATGTTGTCTCACGTGTATCCATCGAATCAGACACACTGGAGTGAATTTGGAGACATCCAAATTTTCCACAAAAAATCGTATAGCCGGCATGGTCTAATTTGAGGTTTTCCCTCGTTCTTCTTCCAACTGCCACAGCGGCGCAATATGACCTACCTAAGACTTCTGTACATCTCTGGCGATGTTGTCTCACGTGTATCTATCGAATCAGACACACTGGAGTGAATTTGGAGACATCCAAATTTTCCACAAAAAATCGTATAGCCGGCATGGTCAAATTTAAGGTTTTTCCTCGTTCTTCTTCCAACTGCCATAGCGGCGCAATATGACCTACCTAAGACTTCTGTACACCTCTGGCGATGTTGTCTCACGTGTATCCATCGAATCAGACACACTGGAGTGAATTTGGAGACATCCAAATTTTCCACAAAAAATCGTATAGCCGGCATGGTCAAATTTGAGGTTTTTACTCGTTCTTCTTCCAACTGCCATAGCGGCGCAATATGACCTACCTAAGACTTCTGTACATCTCTGGCGATGTTGTCTCACGTGTATCCATCGAATCAGACACACTGGAGTGAATTTGGAGACATCCAAATTTTCCACAAAAAATCGTATAGCCGGCATGGTCTAATTTGAGGTTTTCCCTCGTTCTTCTTCCAACTGCCATAGCGGCGCAATATGACCTACCTAAGACTTCTGTACATCTCTGGCGATGTTGTCTCACGTGTATTCATCGAATCAGACACACTGGAGTGAATTTGGAGACATCCAAATTTTCCACAAAAATTCCGGCATGGTCAAATTTGAGGTTTTTACTCGTTCTTCTTCCAACTGCCATAGCGGCGCAATATGACCTACCTAAGACTTCTGTACATCTCTGGCGATGTTGTCTCACGTGTATCCATCGAATCAGACACACTGGAGTGAATTTGGAGACATCCAAATTTTCCACAAAAAATCGTATAGCCGGCATGGTCAAATTTAAGGTTTTTCCTCGTTCTTCTTCCAACTGCCATAGCGGCGCAATATGACCTACCTAAGACTTCTGTACATCTCTGGCGATGTTGTCTCACGTGTATTCATCGAATCAGACACACTGGAGTGAATTTGGAGACATCCAAATTTTCCACAAAAAATCGTATACCCGGCATGGTAAAATTTGAGGTTTTTCCTCGTTCTTCTTCCAACTGCCATAGCGGCGCAATATGACCTACCTAAGACTTCTGTACATCTCTGGCGATATTGTCTCACGTGTATCCATCGAATCAGACACACTGGAGTGAATTTGGAGACATCCAAATTTTCCACAAAAAATCGTATAGCCGGCATGGTCAAATTTAAGGTTTTTCCTCGTTCTTCTTCCAACTGCCATAGACCTACCTAAGACTTCTGTACACCTCTGGCGATGTTGTCTCACGTGTATCCATCGAATCAGACACACTGGAGTGAATTTGGAGACATGCAAATTTTCCACAAAAAATCGTATAGCCGGCATGGTCAAATTTAAGGTTTTTCCTCGTTCTTCTTCCAACTGCCATAGCGGCGCAATATGACCTACCTAAGACTTCTGTACGTCTCGGACGATGTTGTCTCACGTGTATCCATCGAATCAGACACTTTGGTTTGAATTTGGAGACATCGAAATTTTCCACAAAAAATCGTATAGCCGGCATGGTCAAATTTAAGGTTTTTCCTCGTTCTTCTTCCAACTGCCATAGCGGCGCAATATGACCTACCTAAGACTTCTGTACGTCTCTGGCGATGTTGTCTCACGTGTATCCATCGAATCAGACACTTTGGTTTGAATTTGGAGACATCGAAATTTTCCACAAAAAATCGTATAGCCGGCATGGTCAAATTTAAAATTTTTCCTCGTTCTTCTTCCAACTGCCATAGCGGCACAAAATGACCTACCTAAGACTTCTGTACACCTCTGGCGATGTCCACAAAAAATCGTATAGCCGGCATGGTCTAATTTGAGGTTTTCCCTCGTTCTTCTTCCAACTGCCATAGCGGCGCAATATGACCTACCTAAGACTTCTGTACATCTCTGGCGATGTTGTCTCACGTGTATCCATCGAATCAGACACACTGGAGTGAATTTGGAGACATCCAAATTTTCCACAAAAAATCGTATAGCCGGCATGGTCAAATTTGAGGTTTTTACTCGTTCTGGCGATGTTGGCGATGTTGTCTCACGTGTATCCATCGAATCAGACACACTGGAGTGAATTTGGAGACATCCAAATTTTCCACAAAAAATCGTATAGCCGGCATGGTCAAACTTAAGGTTTTTCCTCGTTCTTCTTCCAACTGCCATAGCGGCGCAAAATGACCTACCTAAGACTTCTGTACACCTCTGGCGATGTTGTCTCACGTGTATCCATCGAATCAGACACACTGGAGTGAATTTGGAGACATCCAAATTTTCCACAAAAAATCGTATAGCCGGCATGGTCAAATTTGAGGTTTTCCCTCGTTCTTCTTCCAACTGCCATAGCGGCGCAATATGACCTACCTAAGACTTCTGTACATCTCTGGCGATGTTGTCTCACGTGTATCCATCGAATCAGACACACTAGAGTGAATTTGGAGACATCCAAATTTTCCACAAAAAATCGTATAGCCGGCATGGTCAAATTTGAGGTTTTTCCTCGTTCTTCTTCCAACTGCCATAGCGGCGCAATATGACCTACCTAAGACTTCTGTACGTCTCTGGCGATGTTGTCTCACGTGTATCCATCGAATCAGACACTTTGGTTTGAATTTGGAGACATCGAAATTTTCCACAAAAAATCGTATAGCCGGCATGGTCAAATTTAAGGTTTTTCCTCGTTCTTCTTCCAACTGCCATAGCGGCGCAAAATGACCTACCTAAGACTTCTGTACACCTCTGGCGATGTTGTCTCACGTGTATCCATCGAATCAGACACACTGGAGTGAATTTGGAGACATCCAAATTTTCCACAAAAAATCGTATAGCCGGCATGGTCTAATTTGAGGTTTTCCCTCGTTCTTCTTCCAACTGCCATAGCGGCGCAATATGACCTACCTAAGACTTCTGTACATCTCTGGCGATGTTGTCTCACGTGTATCCATCGAATCAGACATACTAGAGTGAATTTGGAGACATCCAAATTTTCCACAAAAAATCGTATAGCCGGCATGGTCAAATTTGAGGTTTTTCCTCGTTCTTCTTCCAACTGCCATAGCGGCGCAATATGACCTACCTAAGACTTCTGTACGTCTCTGGCGATGTTGTCTCACGTGTATCCATCGAATCAGACACTTTGGTTTGAATTTGGAGACATCGAAATTTTCCACAAAAAATCGTATAGCCGGCATGGTCAAATTTAAGGTTTTTCCTCGTTCTTCTTCCAACTGCCATAGCGGCGCAAAATGACCTACCTAAGACTTCTGTACACCTCTGGCGATGTTGTCTCACGTGTATCCATCGAATCAGACACACTGGAGTGAATTTGGAGACATCCAAATTTTCCACAAAAAATCGTATAGCCGGCATGGTCTAATTTGAGGTTTTCCCTCGTTCTTCTTCCAACTGCCATAGCGGCGCAATATGACCTACCTAAGACTTCTGTACATCTCTGGCGATGTTGTCTCACTTGTATCCATCGAATCAGACACACTGGAGTGAATTTGGAGACATCCAAATTTTCCACAAAAAATCGTATAGCCGGCATGATCAAATTTGAGGTTTTCCCTCGTTCTGGCGATGTTGGCGATGTTGTCTCACGTGTATCCATCGAATCAGACACACTGGAGTGAATTTGGAGACATCCAAATTTTCCACAAAAAATCGTATAGCCGGCATGGTCAAACTTAAGGTTTTTCCTCGTTCTTCTTCCAACTGCCATAGCGGCGCAAAATGACCTACCTAAGACTTCTGTACACCTCTGGCGATGTTGTCTCACGTGTATCCATCGAATCAGACACACTGGAGTGAATTTGGAGACATCCAAATTTTCCACAAAAAATCGTATAGCCGGCATGGTCAAATTTGAGGTTTTCCCTCGTTCTGGCGATGTTGGCGATGTTGTCTCACGTGTATCCATCGAATCAGACACACTGGAGTGAATTTGGAGACATCCAAATTTTCCACAAAAAATCGTATAGCCGGCATGGTCTAATTTGAGGTTTTCCCTCGTTCTTCTTCCAACTGCCATAGCGGCGCAATATGACCTACCTAAGACTTCTGTACATCTCTGGCGATGTTGTCTCACGTGTATCCATCGAATCAGACACACTAGAGTGAATTTGGAGACATCCAAATTTTCCACAAAAAATCGTATAGCCGGCATGGTCAAATTTGAGGTTTTTACTCGTTCTTCTTCCAACTGCCATAGCGGCGCAATATGACCTACCTAAGACTTCTGTACACCTCTGGCGATGTTGTCTCACGTGTATCCATCGAATCAGACACACTGGAGTGAATTTGGAGACATCCAAATTTTCCACAAAAAATCGTATAGCCGGATGGTCAAATTTGAGGTTTTCCCTCGTTCTTCTTCCAACTGCCATAGCGGCGCAATATGACCTACCTAAGACTTCTGTACATCTCTGGCGATGTTGTCTCACGTGTATTCATCGAATCAGACACACTGGAGTGAATTTGGAGACATCCAAATTTTCCACAAAAAATCGTATACCCGGCATGGTAAAATTTGAGGTTTTTCCTCGTTCTTCTTCCAACTGCCATAGCGGCGCAATATGACCTACCTAAGACTTCTGTACACCTCTGGCGATGTTGTCTCACGTGTATCCATCGAATCAGACACACTGGAGTGAATTTGGAGACATCCAAATTTTCCACAAAAAATCGTATAGCCGGCATGGTCTAATTTGAGGTTTTCCCTCGTTCTTCTTCCAACTGCCACAGCGGCGCAATATGACCTACCTAAGACTTCTGTACATCTCTGGCGATGTTGTCTCACGTGTATCCATCGAATCAGACACACTGGAGTGAATTTGGAGACATCCAAATTTTCCACAAAAAATCGTATAGCCGGCATGGTCTAATTTGAGGTTTTCCCTCGTTCTTCTTCCAACTGCCACAGCGGCGCAATATGACCTACCTAAGACTTCTGTACATCTCTGGCGATGTTGTCTCACGTGTATCCATCGAATCAGACACACTGGAGTGAATTTGGAGACATCCAAATTTTCCACAAAAAATCGTATACCCGGCATGGTCAAATTTGAGGTTTTTTCTCGTTCTTCTTCCAACTGCCATAGCGGCGCAATATGACCTACCTGAGACTTCTGTACAACTCTGGCGATGTTGTCTCACGTGTATCCATCGAATCAGACACACTGGAGTGAATTTGGAGGCATCCAAATTTTCCACAAAAAATCGTATAGCCGGCATGGTCAAATTTAAGGTTTTTCCTCGTTCTTCTTCCAACTGCCATAGCGGCGCAATATGACCTACCTACGACTTCTGTACACCTCTGGCGATGTTGTCTCACGTGTATCCATCGAATCAGACACACTGGAGTGAATTTGGAGACATCCAAATTTTCCACAAAAAATCGTATAGCCGGCATGGTCTAATTTGAGGTTTTTCCTCGTTCTTCTTCCAACTGCCACAGCGGCGCAATATGACCTACCTAAGACTTCTGTACATCTCTGGCGATGTTGTCTCACGTGTATTCATCAAATCAGACACACTGGAGTGAATTTGGAGACATCCAAATTTTCCACAAAAAATCGTATAGCCGGCATGGTCAAATTTAAGGTTTTTCCTCGTTCTTCTTCCAACTGCCATAGCGGCGTAATATGACCTACCTAAGACTTCTGTACATCTCTGGCGATGTTGTCTCACGTGTATTCATCGAATCAGACACACTGGAGTGAATTTGGAGACATCCAAATTTTCCACAAAAAATCGTATAGCCGGCATGGTCAAATTTGAGGTTTTTACTCGTTCTTCTTCCAACTGCCATAGCGGCGCAATATGACCTACCTAAGACTTCTGTACACCTCTGGCGATGTTGTCTCACGTGTATCCATCGAATCAGACACACTGGAGTGAATTTGGAGACATGCAAATTTTCCACAAAAAATCGTATAGCCGGCATGGTCAAATTTAAGGTTTTTCCTCGTTCTTCTTCCAACTGCCATAGCGGCGCAATATGACCTACCTAAGACTTCTGTACGTCTCGGGCGATGTTGTCTCACGTGTATCCATCGAATCAGACACTTTGGTTTGAATTTGGAGACATCGAAATTTTCCACAAAAAATCGTATAGCCGGCATGGTCAAATTTAAGGTTTTTCCTCGTTCTTCTTCCAACTGCCATAGCGGCGCAATATGACCTACCTAAGACTTCTGTACGTCTCTGGCGATGTTGTCTCACGTGTATCCATCGAATCAGACACTTTGGTTTGAATTTGGAGACATCGAAATTTTCCACAAAAAATCGTATAGCCGGCATGGTCAAATTTAAAATTTTTCCTCGTTCTTCTTCCAACTGCCATAGCGGCACAAAATGACCTACCTAAGACTTCTGTACACCTCTGGCGATGTTGTCTCACGTGTATCCATCGAATCAGACACACTGGAGTGAATTTGGAGACATCCAAATTTTCCACAAAAAATCGTATAGCCGGCATGGTCAAATTTGAGGTTTTTCCTCGTTCTTCTTCCAACTGCCATAGCGGCGCAATATGACCTACCTAAGACTTCTGTACATCTCTGGCGATGTTGTCTCACGTGTATCCATCGAATCAGACACACTGGAGTGAATTTGGAGACATCCAAATTTTCCACAAAAAATCGTATAGCCGGCATGGTCAAATTTAAGGTTTTTCCTCGTTCTTCTTCCAACTGCCATAGCGGCGCAAAATGACCTACCTAAGACTTCTGTACACCTCTGGCGATGTTGTCTCACGTGTATCCATCGAATCAGACACACTGGTGTGAATTTGGAGACATCCAAATTTTCCACAAAAAATCGTATAGCCGGCATGGTCTAATTTGAGGTTTTCCCTCGTTCTTCTTCCAACTGCCATAGCGGCGCAATATGACCTACCTAAGACTTCTGTACATCTCTGGCGATGTTGTCTCACGTGTATCCATCGAATCAGACACACTGGAGTGAATTTGGAGACATCCAAATTTTCCACAAAAAATCGTATAGCCGGCATGGTCAAACTTAAGGTTTTTCCTCGTTCTTCTTCCAACTGCCATAGCGGCGCAAAATGACCTACCTAAGACTTCTGTACACCTCTGGCGATGTTGTCTCACGTGTATCCATCGAATCAGACACACTGGAGTGAATTTGGAGACATCCAAATTTTCCACAAAAAATCGTATAGCCGGCATGGTCAAATTTGAGGTTTTCCCTCGTTCTTCTTCCAACTGCCATAGCGGCGCAATATGACCTACCTAAGACTTCTGTACACCTCTGGCGATGTTGTCTCACGTGTATCCATCGAATCAGACACACTGGAGTGAATTTGGAGACATCCAAATTTTCCACAAAAAATCGTATAGCCGGCATGGTCTAATTTGAGGTTTTCTCTCGTTCTTCTTCCAACTGCCATAGCGGCGCAATATGACCTACCTAAGACTTCTGTACATCTCTGGCGATGTTGTCTCACGTGTATCCATCGAATCAGACACACTAGAGTGAATTTGGAGACATCCAAATTTTCCACAAAAAATCGTATAGCCGGTATGGTCAAATTTGAGGTTTTTCCTCGTTCTTCTTCCAACTGCCATAGCGGCGCAATATGACCTACCTAAGACTTCTGTACGTCTCTGGCGATGTTGTCTCACGTGTATCCATCGAATCAGACACTTTGGTTTGAATTTGGAGACATCGAAATTTTCCACAAAAAATCGTATAGCCGGCATGGTCAAATTTAAGGTTTTTCCTCGTTCTTCTTCCAACTGCCATAGCGGCGCAATATGACCTACCTAAGACTTCTGTACACCTCTGGCGATGTTGTCTCACGTGTATCCATCGAATCAGACACACTGGAGTGAATTTGGAGACATCCAAATTTTCCACAAAAAATCGTATAGCCGGCATGGTCAAATTTAAGGTTTTTCCTCGTTCTTCTTCCAACTGCCATAGCGGCGCAAAATGACCTACCTAAGACTTCTGTACACCTCTGGCGATGTTGTCTCACGTGTATCCATCGAATCAGACACACTGGTGTGAATTTGGAGACATCCAAATTTTCCACAAAAAATCGTATAGCCGGCATGGTCTAATTTGAGGTTTTCCCTCGTTCTTCTTCCAACTGCCATAGCGGCGCAATATGACCTACCTAAGACTTCTGTACATCTCTGGCGATGTTGTCTCACGTGTATCCATCGAATCAGACACACTGGAGTGAATTTGGAGACATCCAAATTTTCCACAAAAAATCGTATAGCCGGCATGGTCAAACTTAAGGTTTTTCCTCGTTCTTCTTCCAACTGCCATAGCGGCGCAAAATGACCTACCTAAGACTTCTGTACACCTCTGGCGATGTTGTCTCACGTGTATCCATCGAATCAGACACACTGGAGTGAATTTGGAGACATCCAAATTTTCCACAAAAAATCGTATAGCCGGCATGGTCAAATTTGAGGTTTTCCCTCGTTCTTCTTCCAACTGCCATAGCGGCGCAATATGACCTACCTAAGACTTCTGTACACCTCTGGCGATGTTGTCTCACGTGTATCCATCGAATCAGACACACTGGAGTGAATTTGGAGACATCCAAATTTTCCACAAAAAATCGTATAGCCGGCATGGTCTAATTTGAGGTTTTCTCTCGTTCTTCTTCCAACTGCCATAGCGGCGCAATATGACCTACCTAAGACTTCTGTACATCTCTGGCGATGTTGTCTCACGTGTATCCATCGAATCAGACACACTAGAGTGAATTTGGAGACATCCAAATTTTCCACAAAAAATCGTATAGCCGGTATGGTCAAATTTGAGGTTTTTCCTCGTTCTTCTTCCAACTGCCATAGCGGCGCAATATGACCTACCTAAGACTTCTGTACGTCTCTGGCGATGTTGTCTCACGTGTATCCATCGAATCAGACACTTTGGTTTGAATTTGGAGACATCGAAATTTTCCACAAAAAATCGTATAGCCGGCATGGTCAAATTTAAGGTTTTTCCTCGTTCTTCTTCCAACTGCCATAGCGGCGCAATATGACCTACCTAAGACTTCTGTACACCTCTGGCGATGTTGTCTCACGTGTATCCATCGAATCAGACACACTGGTGTGAATTTGGAGACATCCAAATTTTCCACAAAAAATCGTGTAGCCGGCATGGTCTAATTTGAGGTTTTCCCTCGTTCTTCTTCCAACTGCCATAGCGGCGCAATATGACCTACCTAAGACTTCTGTACATCTCTGGCGATGTTGTCTCACGTGTATCCATCGAATCAGACACACTGGAGTGAATTTGGAGACATCCAAATTTTCCACAAAAAATCGTATAGCCGGCATGATCAAATTTGAGGTTTTCCCTCGTTCTGGCGATGTTGGCGATGTTGTCTCACGTGTACCCATCGAATCAGACACACTGGAGTGAATTTGGAGACATCCAAATTTTCCACAAAAAATCGTATAGCCGGCATGGTCAAACTTAAGGTTTTTCCTCGTTCTTCTTTTAACTGCCATATCGGCGCAAAATGACCTACCTAAGACTTCTGTACACCTCTGCCGATGTTGTCTCACGTGTATCCATCGAATCAGACACACTGGAGTGAATTTGGAGACATCCAAATTTTCCACAAAAAATCGTATAGCCGGCATGGTCAAATTTGAGGTTTTCCCTCGTTCTGGCGATGTTGTCTCACGTGTATCCATCGAATCAGACACACTGGAGTGAATTTGGAGACATCCAAATTTTCCACAAAAAATCGTATAGCCGGCATGGTCTAATTTGAGGTTTTCCCTCGTTCTTCTTCCAACTGCCATAGCGGCGCAATATGACCTACCTAAGACTTCTGTACATCTCTGGCGATGTTGTCTCACGTGTATCCATCGAATCAGACACACTGGAGTGAATTTGGAGACATCGAAATTTTCCACAAAAAATCGTATAGCCGGCATGGTCAAATTTGAGGTTTTCCCTCGTTCTGGCGATGTTGGCGATGTTGTCTCACGTATATCCATCGAATCAGACACTTTGGTTTGAATTTGGAGACATCGAAATTTTCCACAAAAAATCGTATAGCCGGCATGGTCAAATTTGAGGTTTTTACTCGTTCTTCTTCCAACTGCCATAGCGGCGCAATATGACCTACCTAAGACTTCTGTACACCTCTGGCGATGTTGTCTCACGTGTATCCATCGAATCAGACACACTGGAGTGAATTTGGAGACATCCAAATTTTCCACAAAAAATCGTATAGCCGGCATGGTCTAATTTGAGGTTTTCCCTCGTTCTTCTTCCAACTGCCATAGCGGCGCAATATGACCTACCTAAGACTTCTGTACATCTCTGGCGATGTTGTCTCACGTGTATCCATCGAATCAGACACACTGGAGTGAATTTGGAGACATCGAAATTTTCCACAAAAAATCGTATAGCCGGCATGGTCAAATTTAAGGTTTTTCCTCGTTCTTCTTCCAACTGCCATAGCGGCGCAAAATGACCTACCTAAGACTTCTGTACATCTCTGGCGATGTTGTCTCACGTGTATCCATCGAATCAGACACACTGGAGTGAATTTGGAGACATCCAAATTTTCCACAAAAAATCGTATAGCCGGCATGGTCTAATTTGAGGTTTTCCCTCGTTCTTCTTCCAACTGCCATAGCGGCGCAATATGACCTACCTAAGACTTCTGTACATCTCTGGCGATGTTGTCTCACGTGTATCCATCGAATCAGACACACTGGAGTGAATTTGGAGACATCCAAATTTTCCACAAAAAATCGTATAGCCGGCATGGTCAAATTTGAGGTTTTTCCTCGTTCTTCTTCCAACTGCCATAGCGGCGCAATATGACCTACCTAAGACTTCTGTACGTCTCTGGCGATGTTGTCTCACGTGTATCCATCGAATCAGACACTTTGGTTTGAATTTGGAGACATCGAAATTTTCCACAAAAAATCGTATACCGGCATGGTCAAATTTGAGGTTTTCCCTCGTTCTTCTTCCAACTGCCATAGCGGCGCAATATGACCTACCTAAGACTTCTGTACATCTCTGGCGATGTTGTCTCACGTGTATCCATCGAATCAGACACACTGGAGTGAATTTGGAGACATCCAAATTTTCCACAAAAAATCGTATAGCCGGCATGGTGAAATTTGAGGTTTTTCCTCGTTCTTCTTCCAACTGCCATAGCGGCGCAATATGACCTACCTAAGACTTCTGTACACCTCTGGCGATGTTGTCTCACGTGTATCCATCGAATCAGACACACTGGAGAGAATTTGGAGACATCCAAATTTTCCACAAAAAATCGTGTAGCCGGCATGGTCAAATTTGAGGTTTTCCCTCGTTCTTCTTCCAACTGCCATAGCGGCGCAATATGACCTACCTAAGACTTCTGTACGTCTCTGGCCATGTTGTCTCACGTGTATCCATCGAATCAGACACTTTGGTTTGAATTTGGAGACATCGAAATTTTCCACAAAAAATCGTATAGCCGGCATGGTCAAATTTGAGGTTTTCCCTCGTTCTTCTTCCAACTGCCATAGCGGCGCAATATGACCTACCTAAGATTTCTGTACACCTCTGGCGATGTTGTCTCACGTGTATCCATCGAATCAGACACACTGGAGTGAATTTGGAGACATCCAAATTTTCCACAAAAAATCGTATAGCCGGCATGGTCAAATTTGAGGTTTTTCCTCGTTCTTCTTCCAACTGCCATAGCGGCGCAATATGACCTACCTAAGACTTCTGTACGTCTCTGGCGATGTTGTCTCACGTGTATCCATCGAATCAGACACTTTGGTTTGAATTTGGAGACATCGAAATTTTCCACAAAAAATCGTATAGCCGGCATGGTCAAATTTAAGGTTTTTCCTCGTTCTTCTTCCAACTGCCATAGCGGCGCAAAATGACCTACCTAAGACTTCTGTACACCTCTGGCGATGTTGTCTCACGTGTATCCATCGAATCAGACACACTGGAGTGAATTTGGAGACATCGAAATTTTCCACAAAAAATCGTATAGCCGGCATGGTCAAATTTGAGGTTTTTCCTCGTTATTCTTCCAACTGCCATAGCGGTGCAATATGACCTACCTAAGACTTCTGTACACCTCTGGCGATGTTGTCTCACGTGTATCCATCGAATCAGACACACTGGAGTGAATTTGGAGACATCCAAATTTTCCACAAAAAATCGTATAGCCGGCATGGTCAAATTTGAGGTTTTTCCTCGTTTTTCTTCCAACTGCCATAGTGGCGCAAGATGACCTACCTAAGACTTCTGTACACCTCTGGCGATGTTGTCTCACGTGTATCCATCGAATCAGACACTTTGGTTTGAATTTGGAGACATCGAAATTTTCCACAAAAAATCGTATACCGGCATGGTCAAATTTGAGGTTTTCCCTCGTTCTTCTTCCAACTGCCATAGCGGCGCAATATGACCTACCTAAGACTTCTGTACATCTCTGGCGATGTTGTCTCACGTGTATCCATCGAATCAGACACTTTGGTTTGAATTTGGAGACATCGAAATTTTCCACAAAAAATCGTATAGCCGGCATGGTCAAATTTGAGGTTTTTCCTCGTTCTTCTTCCAAATGCCATAGCGGCGCAATATGACCTACCTAAGACTTCTGTACATCTCTGGCGATGTTGTCTCACGTGTATCCATCGAATCAGACACACTGGAGTGAATTTGGAGACATCCAAAATTTCCACAAAAAATCGTATAGCCGGCATGGTCAAATTTGAGGTTTTCCCTCGTTCTTCTTCCAAATGCCATAGCGGCGCAATATGACCTACCTAAGACTTCTGTACGTCTCTGGCGATGTTGTCTCACGTGTATCCATCGAATCAGACACACTGGAGTGAATTTGGAGACATCGAAATTTTCCACAAAAAAACGTATAGCCGGCATGGTCAAATTTAAGGTTTTTCCTCGTTCTTCTTCCAACTGCCATAGCGGCGCAAAATGACCTACCTAAGACTTCTGTACACCTCTGGCGATGTTGTCTCACGTGTATCCATCGAATCAGACACACTGGAGTGAATTTGGAGACATCCAAATTTTCCACAAAAAATCGTATAGCCGGCATGGTCAAATTTGAGGTTTTTCCTCGTTCTTCTTCCAACTGCCATAGCGGCGCAATATGACCTACCTAAGACTTCTGTACACCTCTGGCGATGTTGTCTCACGTGTATCCATCGAATCAGACACACTGGAGAGAATTTGGAGACATCCAAATTTTCCACAAAAAATCGTATAGCCGGCATGGTCAAATTTGAGGTTTTCCCTCGTTCTTCTTCCAACTGCCATAGCGGCGCAATATGACCTACCTAAGACTTCTGTACATCTCTGGCGATGTTGTCTCACGTGTATCCATCGAATCAGACACACTGGAGTGAACTTGGAGACATCCAAATTTTCCACAAAAAATCGTATAGCCGGCATGGTCAAATTTGAGGTTTTCCCTCGTTCTTCTTCCAAATGCCATAGCGGCGCAATATGACCTACCTAAGACTTCTGTACGTCTCTGGCGATGTTGTCTCACGTGTATCCATCGAATCAGACACACTGGAGTGAATTTGGAGACATCCAAATTTTCCACAAAAAATTGTATAGCCGGCATGGTTAAATTTGAGGTTTTTCCTCGTTCTTCTTCCAACTGCCATAGCGGCGCAATATGACCTACCTAAGACTTCTGTACACCTCTGGCGATGTTGTCTCACGTTTTCCATCGAATCAGACACACTGGAGTGAATTTGGAGACATCCAAATTTTCCACAAAAAATCGTATAGCCGGCAATGGTCAAATTTGAGGTTTTCCCTCGTTCTTCTTCCAACTGCCATAGCGGAGCAATATGACCTACCTAAGACTTCTGTACATCTCTGGCGATGTTGTCTCACGTGTATCCATCGAATCAGACACTTTGGAGTGAATTTGGAGACATCGAAATTTTCCACAAAAAATCGTATAGCCGGCATGGTCAAATTTGAGGTTTTTCCTCGTTCTTCTTCCAACTGCCATAGCGGCGCAATATGACCTACCTAAGACTTCTGTACACCTCTGGCGATGTTGTCTCACGTGTTTCCATCGAATCAGACACACTGGAGTGAATTTGGAGACATCCAAAATTTCCACAAAAAATCGTATAGCCGGCATGGTCAAATTTGAGGTTTTCCCTCGTTCTTCTTCCAAATGCCATAGCGGCGCAATATGACCTACCTAAGACTTCTGTACGTCTCTGGCGATGTTGTCTCACGTGTATCCATCGAATCAGACACTTTTGAATTTGGAGACATCCAAATTTTCCACAAAAAATCGTATAGCCGGCATGGTCAAATTTGAGGTTTTTCCTCGTTCTTCTTCCAAATGCCATAGCGGCGCAATATGACCTACCTAAGACCTTCTGTACATCTCTGGCGATGTTGTCTCACGTGTATCCATCGAATCAGACACACTGGAGTGAATTTGGAGACATCCAAATTTTCCCACAAAAAAATCGTATAGCCCGGCATGGTCAAATTTGAGGTTTTTCCTCGTTCTTCTTCCAACTGCCATAGCGGCGCAATATGACCTACCTAAGACTTCTGTACACCTCTGGCGATGTTGTCTCACGTGTATCCATCGAATCAGACACACTGGAGTGAATTTGGAGACATCCAAATTTTCCACAAAAAATCGTATAGCCGGCATGGTCAAATTTGAGGTTTTCCCTCGTTCTTCTTCCAACTGCCATAGCGGCGCAATATGACCTACTTAAGACTTCTGTACATCTCTGGCGATGTTGTCTCACGTGTATCCATCGAATCAGACTCACTGGAGTGAATTTGGAGACATCGAAATTTTCCACAAAAAATCGTATAGCCGGCATGGTCAAATTTGAGGTTTTTACTCGTTCTTCTTCCAACTGCCATAGCGGCGCAATATGACCTACCTAAGACTTCTGTACATCTCTGGCGATGTTGTCTCACGTGTATCCATCGAATCAGACACTTTGGTTTGAATTTGGAGACATCGAAATTTTCCACAAAAAATCGTATAGCCGGCATGGTCAAATTTGAGGTTTTCCCTCGTTCTTCTTCCAACTGCCATAGCGGCGCAATATGACCTACCTAAGACTTCTGTACATCTCTGGCGATGTTGTCTCACGTGTATCCATCGAATCAGACACACTGGAGTGAATTTGGAGACATCCAAATTTTCCACAAAAAATCGTATAGCCGGCATGGTGAAATTTGAGGTTTTTCTTCGTTCTTCTTCCAACTGCCATAGCGGCGCAATATGACCTACCTAAGACTTCTGTACACCTCTGCCGATGTTGTCTCACGTGTATCCATCGAATCAGACACACTGGAGTGAATTTGGAGACATCCAAAATTTCCACAAAAAATCGTATACCCGGCATGGTCAAATTTGAGGTTTTTCCTCGTTCTTCTTCCAACTGCCATAGCGGCGCAATATGACCTACCTAAGACTTCTGTACGTCTCTGGCGATGTTGTCTCACGTGTATCCATCGAATCAGACACTTTGGTTTGAATTTGGAGACATCGAAATTTTCCACAAAAAATCGTATAGCCGGCATGGTCAAATTTGAGGTTTTTCCTCGTTCTTCTTTCAACTGCCATAGCGGCGCAATATGACCTACCTAAGACTTCTGTACATCTCTGGCGATGTTGTCTCACGTGTATCCATCGAATCAGACACTTTGGAGTGAATTTGGAGACATCGAAATTTTCCATAAAAAATCGTATAGCCGGCATGGTCAAATTTGAGATTTTTCCTCGTTCTTCTTCCAACTGCCATAGCGGCGCAATATGACCTACCTAAGACTTCTGTACATCTCTGGCGATGTTGTCTCACGTGTATCCATCGAATCAGACACTTTGGAGTGAATTTGGAGACATCGAAATTTTCCACAAAAAATCGTATTTGAGCTTTTTCCTCGTTCTTCTTCCAACTGCCATAGCGGCGCAATATGACCTACCTAAGACTTCTGTACATCTCTGGCGATGTTGTCTCACGTGTATCCATCGAATCAGACACTTTGGAGTGAATTTGGAGACATCGAAATTTTCCACAAAAAATCGTATAGCCGGCATGG
Source organism: Eristalis pertinax (assembly GCA_907269125.1). Classification (NCBI taxonomy): domain Eukaryota; kingdom Metazoa; phylum Arthropoda; class Insecta; order Diptera; family Syrphidae; genus Eristalis; species Eristalis pertinax. The sequence continues at coordinate 59,814,528 of OU026145.1, forward strand.
TCAAATTTGAGGTTTTTCCTCGTTCTTCTTCCAACTGCCATAGCGGCGCAATATGACCTACCTAAGACTTCTGTACATCTCTGGCGATGTTGTCTCACGTGTATCCATCGAATCAGACACTTTGGAGTGAATTTGGAGACATCGAAATTTTCCACAAAAAATCGTATAGCCGGCATGGTCAAATTTGAGGTTTTTCCTCGTTCTTCTTCCAACTGCCATAGCGGCGCAATATGACCTACCTAAGACTTCTGTACATCTCTGGCGATGTTGTCTCACGTGTATCCATCGAATCAGACACTTTGGAGTGAATTTGGAGACATCGAAATTTTCCACAAAAATCGTATAGCCGGCATGGTCAAATTTGAGGTTTTTCCTCGTTCTTCTTCCAACTGCCATAGCGGCGCAAAATGACCTACCTAAGACTTCTGTACACCTCTGGCGATGTTGTCTCACGTGTATCCATCGAATCAGACACACTGGAGTGAATTTGGAGACATCCAAATTTTCCACAAAAAAATCGTATAGCCGGCATGGTCAAATTTGAGGTTTTTCCTCGTTCTTCTTCCAACTGCCATAGCGGCGCAATATGACCTACCTAAGACTTCTGTACACCTCTGGCGATGTTGTCTCACGTGTATCCATCGAATCAGACACACTGGAGAGAATTTGGAGACATCCAAATTTTCCACAAAAAATCGTATAGCCGGCATGGTCAAATTTGAGGTTTTCCCTCGTTCTTCTTCCAAATGCCATAGCGGCGCAATATGACCTACCTAAGACTTCTGTACGTCTCTGGCGATGTTGTCTCACGTGTATCCATCGAATCAGACACACTGGAGTGAATTTGGAGACATCCAAATTTTCCACAAAAAATTGTATAGCCGGCATGGTTAAATTTGAGGTTTTTCCTCGTTCTTCTTCCAACTGCCATAGCGGCGCAATATGACCTACCTAAGACTTCTGTACACCTCTGGCGATGTTGTCTCACGTGTTTCCATCGAATCAGACACACTGGAGTGAATTTGGAGACATCCAAATTTTCCACAAAAAATCGTATAGCCGGCATGGTCAAATTTGAGGTTTTCCCTCGTTCTTCTTCCAACTGCCATAGCGGCGCAATATGACCTACCTAAGACTTCTGTACGTCTCTGGCGATGTTGTCTCACGTGTATCCATCGAATCAGACACTTTGGTTTGAATTTGGAGACATCGAAATTTTCCACAAAAAATCGTATAGCCGGCATGGTCAAATTTGAGGTTTTTCCTCGTTCTTCTTCCAACTGCCATAGCGGCGCAATATGACCTACCTAAGACTTCTGTACACCTCTGGCGATGTTGTCTCACGTGTTTCCATCGAATCAGACACACTGGAGTGAATTTGGAGACATCCAAATTTTCCACAAAAAATCGTATAGCCGGCATGGTCAAATTTGAGGTTTTCCCTCGTTCTTCTTCCAACTGCCATAGCGGCGCAATATGACCTACTTAAGACTTCTGTACATCTCTGGCGATGTTGTCTCACGTGTATCCATCGAATCAGACTCACTGGAGTGAATTTGGAGACATCCAAATTTTCCACAAAAAATCGTATAGCCGGCATGATCAAATTTGAGGTTTTTCCTCGTTCTTCTTCCAACTGCCATAGCGGCGCAATATGACCTACCTAAGACTTCTGTACGTCTCTGGCGATGTTGTCTCACGTGTATCCATCGAATCAGACACTTTGGTTTGAATTTGGAGACATCGAAATTTTCCACAAAAAATCGTATAGCCGGCATGGTCAAATTTGAGGTTTTCCCTCGTTCTTCTTCCAACTGCCATAGCGGCGCAATATGACCTACCTAAGACTTCTGTACATCTCTGGCGATGTTGTCTCACGTGTATCCATCGAATCAGACACACTGGAGTGAATTTGGAGACATCCAAATTTTCCACAAAAAATCGTATAGCCGGCATGGTGAAATTTGAGGTTTTTCTTCGTTCTTCTTCCAACTGCCATAGCGGCGCAATATGACCTACCTAAGACTTCTGTACACCTCTGCCGATGTTGTCTCACGTGTATCCATCGAATCAGACACACTGGAGTGAATTTGGAGACATCCAAAATTTCCACAAAAAATCGTATACCCGGCATGGTCAAATTTGAGGTTTTTCCTCGTTCTTCTTCCAACTGCCATAGCGGCGCAATATGACCTACCTAAGACTTCTGTACGTCTCTGGCGATGTTGTCTCACGTGTATCCATCGAATCAGACACTTTGGTTTGAATTTGGAGACATCGAAATTTTCCACAAAAAATCGTATAGCCGGCATGGTCAAATTTGAGGTTTTTCCTCGTTCTTCTTTCAACTGCCATAGCGGCGCAATATGACCTACCTAAGACTTCTGTACATCTCTGGCGATGTTGTCTCACGTGTATCCATCGAATCAGACACTTTGGAGTGAATTTGGAGACATCGAAATTTTCCATAAAAAATCGTATAGCCGGCATGGTCAAATTTGAGATTTTTCCTCGTTCTTCTTCCAACTGCCATAGCGGCGCAATATGACCTACCTAAGACTTCTGTACATCTCTGGCGATGTTGTCTCACGTGTATCCATCGAATCAGACACTTTGGAGTGAATTTGGAGACATCGAAATTTTCCACAAAAAATCGTATTTGAGATTTTTCCTCGTTCTTCTTCCAACTGCCATAGCGGCGCAATATGACCTACCTAAGACTTCTGTACATCTCTGGCGATGTTGTCTCACGTGTATCCATCGAATCAGACACTTTGGAGTGAATTTGGAGACATCGAAATTTTCCACAAAAAATCGTATAGCCGGCATGGTCAAATTTGAGGTTTTTCCTCGTTCTTCTTCCAACTGCCATAGCGGCGCAATATGACCTACCTAAGACTTCTGTACATCTCTGGCGATGTTGTCTCACGTGTATCCATCGAATCAGACACTTTGGAGTGAATTTGGAGACATCGAAATTTTCCACAAAAAATCGTATAGCCGGCATGGTCAAATTTGAGGTTTTTCCTCGTTCTTCTTCCAACTGCCATAGCGGCGCAATATGACCTACCTAAGACTTCTGTACATCTCTGGCGATGTTGTCTCACGTGTATCCATCGAATCAGACACTTTGGAGTGAATTTGGAGACATCGAAATTTTCCACAAAAATCGTATAGCCGGCATGGTCAAATTTGAGGTTTTTCCTCGTTCTTCTTCCAACTGCCATAGCGGCGCAAAATGACCTACCTAAGACTTCTGTACACCTCTGGCGATGTTGTCTCACGTGTATCCATCGAATCAGACACACTGGAGTGAATTTGGAGACATCCAAATTTTCCACAAAAAATCGTATAGCCGGCATGGTCAAATTTGAGGTTTTTCCTCGTTCTTCTTCCAACTGCCATAGCGGCGCAATATGACCTACCTAAGACTTCTGTACACCTCTGGCGATGTTGTCTCACGTGTATCCATCGAATCAGACACACTGGAGAGAATTTGGAGACATCCAAATTTTCCACAAAAAATCGTATAGCCGGCATGGTCAAATTTGAGGTTTTCCCTCGTTCTTCTTCCAAATGCCATAGCGGCGCAATATGACCTACCTAAGACTTCTGTACGTCTCTGGCGATGTTGTCTCACGTGTATCCATCGAATCAGACACACTGGAGTGAATTTGGAGACATCCAAATTTTCCACAAAAAATTGTATAGCCGGCATGGTTAAATTTGAGGTTTTTCCTCGTTCTTCTTCCAACTGCCATAGCGGCGCAATATGACCTACCTAAGACTTCTGTACACCTCTGGCGATGTTGTCTCACGTGTTTCCATCGAATCAGACACACTGGAGTGAATTTGGAGACATCCAAATTTTCCACAAAAAATCGTATAGCCGGCATGGTCAAATTTGAGGTTTTCCCTCGTTCTTCTTCCAACTGCCATAGCGGAGCAATATGACCTACCTAAGACTTCTGTACATCTCTGGCGATGTTGTCTCACGTGTATCCATCGAATCAGACACTTTGGAGTGAATTTGGAGACATCGAAATTTTCCACAAAAAATCGTATAGCCGGCATGGTCAAATTTGAGGTTTTTCCTCGTTCTTCTTCCAACTGCCATAGCGGCGCAATATGACCTACCTAAGACTTCTGTACACCTCTGGCGATGTTGTCTCACGTGTTTCCATCGAATCAGACACACTGGAGTGAATTTGGAGACATCCAAAATTTCCACAAAAAATCGTATAGCCGGCATGGTCAAATTTGAGGTTTTCCCTCGTTCTTCTTCCAAATGCCATAGCGGCGCAATATGACCTACCTAAGACTTCTGTACGTCTCTGGCGATGTTGTCTCACGTGTATCCATCGAATCAGACACTTTGGTTTGAATTTGGAGACATCCAAATTTTCCACAAAAAATCGTATAGCCGGCATGGTCAAATTTGAGGTTTTTCCTCGTTCTTCTTCCAAATGCCATAGCGGCGCAATATGACCTACCTAAGACTTCTGTACATCTCTGGCGATGTTGTCTCACGTGTATCCATCGAATCAGACACACTGGAGTGAATTTGGAGACATCCAAATTTTCCACAAAAAATCGTATAGCCGGCATGGTCAAATTTGAGGTTTTTCCTCGTTCTTCTTCCAACTGCCATAGCGGCGCAATATGACCTACCTAAGACTTCTGTACACCTCTGGCGATGTTGTCTCACGTGTATCCATCGAATCAGACACTTTGGAGTGAATTTGGAGACATCGAAATTTTCCACAAAAAATCGTATAGCCGGCATGGTCAAATTTGAGGTTTTTCCTCGTTCTTCTTCCAACTGCCATAGCGGCGCAATATGACCTACCTAAGACTTCTGTACACCTCTGGCGATGTTGTCTCACGTGTTTCCATCGAATCAGACACACTGGAGTGAATTTGGAGACATCCAAATTTTCCACAAAAAATCGTATAGCCGGCATGGTCAAATTTGAGGTTTTCCCTCGTTCTTCTTCCAACTGCCATAGCGGCGCAATATGACCTACTTAAGACTTCTGTACATCTCTGGCGATGTTGTCTCACGTGTATCCATCGAATCAGACTCACTGGAGTGAATTTGGAGACATCCAAATTTTCCACAAAAAATCGTATAGCCGGCATGATCAAATTTGAGGTTTTTCCTCGTTCTTCTTCCAACTGCCATAGCGGCGCAATATGACCTACCTAAGACTTCTGTACGTCTCTGGCGATGTTGTCTCACGTGTATCCATCGAATCAGACACTTTGGTTTGAATTTGGAGACATCCAAATTTTCCACAAAAAATCGTATAGCCGGCATGGTCAAATTTGAGGTTTTCCCTCGTTCTTCTTCCAACTGCCATAGCGGCGCAATATGACCTACCTAAGACTTCTGTACATCTCTGGCGATGTTGTCTCACGTGTATCCATCGAATCAGACACACTGGAGTGAATTTGGAGACATCCAAATTTTCCACAAAAAATCGTATAGCCGGCATGGTGAAATTTGAGGTTTTTCTTCGTTCTTCTTCCAACTGCCATAGCGGCGCAATATGACCTACCTAAGACTTCTGTACACCTCTGCCGATGTTGTCTCACGTGTATCCATCGAATCAGACACACTGGAGTGAATTTGGAGACATCCAAAATTTCCACAAAAAATCGTATACCCGGCATGGTCAAATTTGAGGTTTTTCCTCGTTCTTCTTCCAACTGCCATAGCGGCGCAATATGACCTACCTAAGACTTCTGTACGTCTCTGGCGATGTTGTCTCACGTGTATCCATCGAATCAGACACTTTGGTTTGAATTTGGAGACATCGAAATTTTCCACAAAAAATCGTATACCGGCATGGTCAAATTTGAGGTTTTTCCTCGTTCTTCTTCCAACTGCCATAGCGGCGCAATATGACCTACCTAAGACTTCTGTACACCTCTGGCGATGTTGTCTCACGTGTATCCATCGAATCAGACACACTGGAGAGAATTTGGAGACATCCAAATTTTCCACAAAAAATCGTATAGCCGGCATGGTCAAATTTGAGGTTTTCCCTCGTTCTTCTTCCAACTGCCATAGCGGCGCAATATGACCTACCTAAGATTTCTGTACACCTCTGGCGATGTTGTCTCACGTGTATCCATCGAATCAGACACACTGGAGTGAATTTGGAGACATCCAAATTTTCCACAAAAAATCGTATAGCCGGCATGGTCAAATTTGAGGTTTTTCCTCGTTCTTCTTCCAACTGCCATAGCGGCGCAATATGACCTACCTAAGACTTCTGTACACCTCTGGCGATGTTGTCTCACGTGTATCCATCGAATCAGACACTTTGGAGTGAATTTGGAGACATCGAAATTTTCCACAAAAAATCGTATAGCCGGCATGGTCAAATTTGAGGTTTTTCCTCGTTCTTCTTCCAACTGCCATAGCGGCGCAATATGACCTACCTAAGACTTCTGTACACCTCTGGCGATGTTGTCTCACGTGTTTCCATCGAATCAGACACACTGGAGTGAATTTGGAGACATCCAAATTTTCCACAAAAAATCGTATAGCCGGCATGGTCAAATTTGAGGTTTTCCCTCGTTCTTCTTCCAACTGCCATAGCGGCGCAATATGACCTACTTAAGACTTCTGTACATCTCTGGCGATGTTGTCTCACGTGTATCCATCGAATCAGACTCACTGGAGTGAATTTGGAGACATCCAAATTTTCCACAAAAAATCGTATAGCCGGCATGGTCAAATTTGAGGTTTTCCCTCGTTCTTCTTCCAACTGCCATAGCGGCGCAATATGACCTACCTAAGACTTCTGTACATCTCTGGCGATGTTGTCTCACGTGTATCCATCGAATCAGACACACTGGAGTGAATTTGGAGACATCCAAATTTTCCACAAAAAATCGTATAGCCGGCATGGTGAAATTTGAGGTTTTTCTTCGTTCTTCTTCCAACTGCCATAGCGGCGCAATATGACCTACCTAAGACTTCTGTACGTCTCTGGCGATGTTGTCTCACGTGTATCCATCGAATCAGACACTTTGGTTTGAATTTGGAGACATCGAAATTTTCCACAAAAAATCGTATAGCCGGCATGGTCAAATTTGAGGTTTTCCCTCGTTCTTCTTCCAACTGCCATAGCGGCGCAATATGACCTACCTAAGATTTCTGTACACCTCTGGCGATGTTGTCTCACGTGTATCCATCGAATCAGACACACTGGAGTGAATTTGGAGACATCCAAATTTTCCACAAAAAATCGTATACCCGGCATGGTCAAATTTGAGGTTTTCCCTCGTTCTTCTTCCAACTGCCATAGCGGCGCAATATGACCTACCTAAGACTTCTGTACACCTCTGGCGATGTTGTCTCACGTGTATCCATCGAATCAGACACACTGGAGAGAATTTGGAGACATCCAAATTTTCCACAAAAAATCGTATAGCCGGCATGGTCAAATTTGAGGTTTTCCCTCGTTCTTCTTCCAACTGCCATAGCGGCGCAATATGACCTACTTAAGACTTCTGTACATCTCTGGCGATGTTGTCTCACGTGTATCCATCGAATCAGACTCACTGGAGTGAATTTGGAGACATCCAAATTTTCCACAAAAAATCGTATAGCCGGCATGGTCAAATTTGAGGTTTTCCCTCGTTCTTCTTCCAACTGCCATAGCGGCGCAATATGACCTACCTAAGACTTCTGTACATCTCTGGCGATGTTGTCTCACGTGTATCCATCGAATCAGACACACTGGAGTGAATTTGGAGACATCCAAATTTTCCACAAAAAATCGTATAGCCGGCATGGTGAAATTTGAGGTTTTTCTTCGTTCTTCTTCCAACTGCCATAGCGGCGCAATATGACCTACCTAAGACTTCTGTACGTCTCTGGCGATGTTGTCTCACGTGTATCCATCGAATCAGACACTTTGGTTTGAATTTGGAGACATCGAAATTTTCCACAAAAAATCGTATAGCCGGCATGGTCAAATTTGAGGTTTTCCCTCGTTCTTCTTCCAACTGCCATAGCGGCGCAATATGACCTACCTAAGACTTCTGTACATCTCTGGCGATGTTGTCTCACGTGTATCCATCGAATCAGACACACTGGAGTGAATTTGGAGACATCCAAATTTTCCACAAAAAATCGTATAGCCGGCATGGTGAAATTTGAGGTTTTTCTTCGTTCTTCTTCCAACTGCCATAGCGGCGCAATATGACCTACCTAAGACTTCTGTACACCTCTGGCGATGTTGTCTCACGTGTATCCATCGAATCAGACACACTGGAGTGAATTTGGAGACATCCAAAATTTCCACAAAAAATCGTATACCCGGCATGGTCAAATTTGAGGTTTTTCCTCGTTCTTCTTCCAACTGCCATAGCGGCGCAATATGACCTACCTAAGACTTCTGTACGTCTCTGGCGATGTTGTCTCACGTGTATCCATCGAATCAGACACTTTGGTTTGAATTTGGAGACATCGAAATTTTCCACAAAAAATCGTATACCGGCATGGTCAAATTTGAGGTTTTTCCTCGTTCTTCTTCCAACTGCCATAGCGGCGCAATATGACCTACCTAAGATTTCTGTACACCTCTGGCGATGTTGTCTCACGTGTATCCATCGAATCAGACACACTGGAGTGAATTTGGAGACATCCAAATTTTCCACAAAAAATCGTATACCCGGCATGGTCAAATTTGAGGTTTTCCCTCGTTCTTCTTCCAACTGCCATAGCGGCGCAATATGACCTACCTAAGACTTCTGTACACCTCTGGCGATGTTGTCTCACGTGTATCCATCGAATCAGACACACTGGAGAGAATTTGGAGACATCCAAATTTTCCACAAAAAATCGTATAGCCGGCATGGTCAAATTTGAGGTTTTCCCTCGTTCTTCTTCCAACTGCCATAGCGGCGCAATATGACCTACCTAAGATTTCTGTACACCTCTGGCGATGTTGTCTCACGTGTATCCATCGAATCAGACACACTGGAGTGAATTTGGAGACATCCAAATTTTCCACAAAAAATCGTATAGCCGGCATGGTGAAATTTGAGGTTTTTCTTCGTTCTTCTTCCAACTGCCATAGCGGCGCAATATGACCTACCTAAGACTTCTGTACACCTCTGGCGATGTTGTCTCACGTGTATCCATCGAATCAGACACACTGGAGTGAATTTGGAGACATCCAAATTTTCCACAAAAAATCGTATACCAGGCATGGTCAAATTTGAGGTTTTTCCTCGTTCTTCTTCCAACTGCCATAGCGGCGCAATATGACCTACCTAAGACTTCTGTACATGGGATATAAAGCGTAATTCAAGCTACAAAATACCATCCTCACCTGCACGTGGTGTACCCTGCTTTAGACTAACGAGGCTCTGGTGACCGAGTAGGGGCGGTATAACCCCCAACAAGTCCGGACTAACCATGCCCGGAGGAAGAAGCCGTAGCGCAGAATGCTAGCGGCCCGAACACTTGACCCCGCCTTAGGCATCAATGTGCTAGGCATTAAGACCGAGCCCAGTAAGGTCTTAATTATGGCATACTGGAAACAACAATTTGGATTTTGGAAGCTATGAGGGCTGACGTCTGTAGTTTCGATAATACACATCTAAACACATAACCACAAGTGTGCACAGGTCGTAGGTACGCTTAGTTGGGCCACTGTGGCAGTTGGAAGATGAGCCATGAAAAGGCTCCAAAATCCTTACTGTCGATTGTTTTAGGTGAAAAATTCGATGTCGTCGGATCCACTCCAGTCTTTGGATTTCGATAATACACATCTAAACACATAACCACAGGTGTACACAGGTCGTAGGTACGCTTAGTTGGGCCGCTGTGGCAGTTGGAAGATGAGCCATAAAAAGGCTCCAAAATCCTTACTGTCGATTGTTTTAGGTGAAAAATTCGATGTCGTCGGATCCACTCCAGTCTTTGGATTTCGATAATACACATCTAAACACATAACCACAGGTGTACACAGGTCGTAGGTACGCTTAGTTGGGCCGCTGTGGCAGTTGGAAGATGAGCCATGAAAAGGCTCCAAAATCCTTACTATACACTGTCGATTTTTTTAGGTGAAAAATTCGATGTCGTCGGATCCACTCCAGTCTTTGGACTTCGATAATACACATCTAAACACATAACCACAGGTGTACACAGGTCGTATGAACGCCTAGTTGGGCCGCTGTGGCAGTTGAAAAATGAGCCATGAAAATTCTCCAAAATCCTTACTATACACTGTCGATTATTTTAGGTGAAAAATTCGATGTCGTCGGATCCACTCCAGTCTTTGGATTTCGATAATACACATCTAAACACATAACCACAGGTGTACACAGGTCGTATGTACGCCTAGTTGGGCCGCTGTGGCAGTTGGAAGATGAGCCATGAAAAGGCTCCAAAATCCTTACTATACACTGTCGATTTTTTTAGGTGAAAAATTCCATGTCGTCGGATCCACTCCAGTCTTTGGATTTCGATAATACACATCTGAACACATAACCACAGGTGTACACAGGTCGTAGGTACGCCTAGTTGGGCCGCTGTGGCAGTTGGAAGATGAGCCATGAAAAGGCTCCAAAATCCTTACTGTCGATTGTTTTAGGTGAAAAATTCGATGTCGTCGGATCCACTCCAGTCTTTGGATTTCGATAATACACATCTAAACACATAACCACAGGTGTACACAGGTCGTAGGTACGCTTAGTTGGGCCGCTGTGGCAGTTGGAAGATGAGCCATAAAAAGGCTCCAAAATCCTTACTGTCGATTGTTTTAGGTGAAAAATTCGATGTCGTCGGATCCACTCCAGTCTTTGGATTTCGATAATACACATCTAAACACATAACCACAGGTGTACACAGGTCGTATGTACGCCTAGTTGGGCCGCTGTGGCAGTTGGAAGATGAGCCATGAAAAGGATCCAAAATCCTTACTATACACTGTCGATTATTTTAGGTGAAAAGTTCGATGTCGTCGGATCTACTACTGTCTTTGGATTTCGATAATACACATCTAAACACATAACCACAGGTGTACACAGGTCGTATGTACGCCTAGTTGGGCCGCTGTGGCAGTTGGAAGATGAGCCATGAAAAGGCTCCAAAATCCTTACTATACACTGTCGATTTTTTTAGGTGAAAAATTCGATGTCGTCGGATCCACTCCTGTCTTTGGATTTCGATAATACACATCTAAACACATAACCACAGGTGTACACAGGTCGTAGGTACGCTTAGTTGGGCCGCTGTGGCAGTTGGAAGATGAGCCATGAAAAGGCTACAAAATCCTTACTATACACTGTCGATTATTTTAGGTGAAAAATTCGATGTCGTCGGATCCACTCCAGTCTTTGGATTTCGATAATACACATCTAAACACATAACCACAGGTGTACACAGGTCGTAGGTACGCTTAGTTGGGCCGCTGTGGCAGTTGGAAGATGAGCCATGAAAAGGCTACAAAATCCTTACTATACACTGTCGATTATTTTAGGTGAAAAATTCGATGTCGTCGGATCCACTCCAGTCTTTGGATTTCGATAATACACATCTAAACACATAACCACAGGTGTACACAGGTCGTAGGTACGCCTAGTTGGGCCGCTGTGGCAGTTGGAAGATGAGCCATGAAAAGGCTCCAAAATCCTTACTATACACTGTCGATTATTTTAGGTGAAAAATTCGATGTCGTCGGATCCACTCCAGTCTTTGGATTTCGATAATACACATCTAAACACATAACCACAAGTGTGCACAGGTCGTAGGTACGCTTAGTTGGGCCGCTGTGGCAGTTGGAAGATGAGCCATGAAAAGGCTCCAAAATCCTTACTATACACTGTCGATTTTTTTAGGTGAAAAATTCGATGTCGTCGGATCCACTCCAGTCTTTGGATTTCGATAATACACATCTGAACACATAACCGCAGGGGTACACAGGTCGTAGGTACGCTTAGTTGGGCCGCTGTGGCAGTTGGAAGATGAGCCATGAAAAGGCTCCAAAATCCTTACTATACACTGTCGATTTTTTTAGGTGAAAAATTCGATGTCGTCGGATCCACTCCAGTCTTTGGATTTCGATAATACACATCTAAACACATAACCACAGGTGTACACAGGTCGTAGGTACGCCTAGTTGGGCCGCTGTGGCAGTTGGAAGATGAGCCATGAAAAGGCTCCAAAATCCTTACTATACACTGTCGATTTTTTTAGGTGAAAAATTCGATGTCGTCGGATCCACTCCAGTCTTTGGATTTCGGTAATACACATCTAAACACATAACCACAGGTGTACACAGGTCATAGGTACGCCTAGTTGGGCAGCTGTGGCAGTTGGAAGAAGAGCCATGAAAAGGCTCCAAAATCCTTACTATACACTGTCGATTTTTTTAGGTGAAAAATTCGATGTCGTCGGATCCACTCCAGTCTTTGGATTTCGATAATACACATCTAAACACATAACCACAGGTGTACACAGGTCATAGGTACGCCTAGTTGGGCCGCTGTGGCAGTTGGAAGATGAGCCATGAAAAGGCTCCAAAATCCTTACTATACACTGTCGATTATTTTAGGTGAAAAATTCGATGTCGTCGGATCCACTCCAGTCTTTGGATTTCGATAATACACATCTAAACACATAACCACAGGTGTACACAGGTCCTAGGTACGCCTAGTTGGGCCGCTGTGGCAGTTGGAAGATGAGCCATGAATAGGCTCCAAAATCTTTACTACACACTGTCGATTTTTTTAGGTGAAAAATTCGATGTCGTCGGATCCACTCCAGTCTTTGGATTTCGATAATACACATCTGAACACATAACCGCAGGGGTACACAGGTCGTAGGTACGCTTAGTTGGGCCGCTGTGGCAGTTGGAAGATGAGCCATGAAAAGGCTCTAAAATTCTTACTATACACTGTCGATTTTTTTAGGTGAAAAATTCGATGTCGTCGGATCCACTCCAGTCTTTGGATTTCGATAATACACATCTAAACACATAACCACAGGTGTACACAGGTCGTAGGTACGCTTAGTTGGGCCGCTGTGGCAGTTGGAAGATGAGCCATGAAAAGGCTCCAAAATCCTTACTATACACTGTCGATTTTTTTAGGTGACAAATTCGATGTCGTCGGATCCACTCCAGTCTTTGGATTTCGGTAATACACATCTAAACACATAACCACAGGTGTACACAGGTCGTGTGTACGCCTAGTTGGGCCGCTGTGGCAGTTGGAAGATGAGCCATGAAAAGGCTCCAAAATCCTTACTATACACTGTCGATTTTTTTAGGTGAAAAATTCGATGTCGTCGGATCCACTCCAGTCTTTGGATTTCGATAATACACATCTAAACACATAACCACAGGTGTACACAGGTCGTAGGTAGTCTTAGTTGGGCCGCTGTGGCAGTTGGAAGATGAGCCATGAAAAGGCTCCAAAATCCTTACTATACACTGTCGATTATTTTAGGTGAAAAATTCGATGTCGTCGGATCCACTCCAGTCTTTGGATTTCGGTAATACACATCTAAACACATAACCACAGGTGTACACAGGTCGTAGGTACGCCTAGTTGGGCCGCTGTGGCAGTTGGAAGATGAGCCATGAAAAGGCTCCAAAATCCTTACTATACACTGTCGATTATTTTAGGTGAAAAATTCGATGTCGTCGGATCCACTCCAGTCTTTGGATTTCGATAATACACATCTAAACACATAACCACAGGTGTACACAGGTCATAGGTACGCCTAGTTGGGCCGCTGTGGCAGTTGGAAGATGAGCCATGAAAAGGCTCCAAAATCCTTACTATACACTGTCGATTTTTTTAGGTGAAAAATTCGATGTCGTCGGATCCACTCCAGTCTTTGGATTTCGATAATACACATCTAAACACATAACCACAGGTGTACACAGGTCCTAGGTACGCCTAGTTGGGCCGCTGCGGCAGTTGGAAGATGAGCCATGAAAAGGCTCCAAAATCTTTACTACACACTGTCGATTTTTTTAGGTGAAAAATTCGATGTCGTCGGATCCACTCCAGTCTTTGGATTTCGATAATACACATATAAACACATAACCACAGGTGTACACAGGTCGTAGGTACGCCTAGTTGGGCCGCTGTGGCAGTTGGAAGATGAGCCGTGAAAAGGCTCCAAAATCCTTACTATACACTGTCGATTTTTTTAGGTGAAAAATTCGATGTCGTCGGATCCACTCCAGTCTTTGGATTTCGATAATACACATATAAACACATAACCACAGGTGTACACAGGTCGTAGGTACGCCTAGTTGGGCCGCTGTGGCAGTTGGAAGATGAGCCGTGAAAAGGCTCCAAAATCATTACTATACACTGTCGATTTTTTTAGGTGAAAAATTCGATGTCGTCGGATCCACTCCAGTCTTTGGATTTCGGTAATACACATCTAAACACATAACCACAGGTGTACACAGGTCATAGGTACGCCTAGTTGGGCCGCTGTGGCAGTTGGAAGATGAGCCATGAAAAGGCTCCAAAATCCTTACTATACACTGTCGATTTTTTTAGGTGAAAAATTCGATGTCGTCGGATCCACTCCAGTCTTTGGATTTCGATAATACACATCTAAACACATAACCACAGGTGTACACAGGTCGTAGGTAGTCTTAGTTGGGCCGCTGTGGCAGTTGGAAGATGAGCCATGAAAAGGCTCCTTACTATACACTGTCGATTATTTTAGGTGAAAAATTCGATGTCGTCGGATCCACTCCAGTCTTTGGATTTCGGTAATACACATCTAAACACATAACCACAGGTGTACACAGGTCGTAGGTACGCCTAGTTGGGCCGCTGTGGCAGTTGGAAGATGAGCCATGAAAAGGCTCCAAAATCCTTACTATACACTGTCGATTATTTTAGGTGAAAAATTCGATGTCGTCGGATCCACTCCAGTCTTTGGATTTCGATAATACACATCTAAACACATAACCACAGGTGTACACAGGTCATAGGTACGCCTAGTTGGGCAGCTGTGGCAGTTGGAAGATGAGCCATGAAAAGGCTCCAAAATCCTTACTATACACTGTCGATTATTTTAGGTGAAAAATTCGATGTCGTCGGATCCACTCCAGTCTTTGGATTTCGATAATACACATCTAAACACATAACCACAAGTGTGCACAGGTCGTAGGTACGCTTAGTTGGGCCGCTGTGGCAGTTGGAAGATGAGCCATGAAAAGGCTCCAAAATCCTTACTATACACTGTCGATTTTTTTAGGTGAAAAATTCGATGTCGTCGGATCCACTCCAGTCTTTGGATTTCGGTAATACACATCTAAACACATAACCACAGGTGTACACAGGTCGTAGGTACGCCTAGTTGGGCCGCTGTGGCAGTTGGAAGATGAGCCATGAATAGGCTCCAAAATCTTTACTACACACTGTCGATTTTTTTAGGTGAAAAATTCGATGTCGTCGGATCCACTCCAGTCTTTGGATTTCGATAATACACATCTGAACACATAACCGCAGGGGTACACAGGTCGTAGGTACGCTTAGTTGGGCCGCTGTGGCAGTTGGAAGATGAGCCATGAAAAGGCTCCAAAATCCTTACTATACACTGTCGATTTTTTTAGGTGAAAAATTCGATGTCGTCGGATCCACTCCAGTCTTTGGATTTCGATAATACACATCTAAACACATAACCACAGGTGTACACAGGTCGTAGGTACGCTTAGTTGGGCCGCTGTGGCAGTTGGAAGATGAGCCATGAAAAGGCTCCAAAATCCTTACTATACACTGTCGATTTTTTTAGGTGACAAATTCGATGTCGTCGGATCCACTCCAGTCTTTGGATTTCGGTAATACACATCTAAACACATAACCACAGGTGTACACAGGTCGTGTGTACGCCTAGTTGGGCCGCTGTGGCAGTTGGAAGATGAGCCATGAAAAGGCTCCAAAATCCTTACTATACACTGTCGATTTTTTTAGGTGAAAAATTCGATGTCGTCGGATCCACTCCAGTCTTTGGATTTCGATAATACACATCTAAACACATAACCACAGGTGTACACAGGTCGTAGGTAGTCTTAGTTGGGCCGCTGTGGCAGTTGGAAGATGAGCCATGAAAAGGCTCCAAAATCCTTACTATACACTGTCGATTATTTTAGGTGAAAAATTCGATGTCGTCGGATCCACTCCAGTCTTTGGATTTCGGTAATACACATCTAAACACATAACCACAGGTGTACACAGGTCGTGTGTACCCCTAGTTGGGCCGCTGTGGCAGTTGGAAGATGAGCCATGAAAAGGCTCCAAAATCCTTACTATACACTGTCGATTATTTTAGGTGAAAAATTCGATGTCGTCGGATCCACTCCAGTCTTTGGATTTCGATAATACACATCTAAACACATAACCACAGGTGTACACAGGTCGTATGTAAGTCTAGTTGGGCCGCTGTGGCAGTTGGAAGATGAGCCAAGAAAAGGCTCCAAAATCCTTACTATACACGTCGATTATTTTAGGTGAAAAATTCGATGTCGTCGGATCCACTCCAGTCTTTGGATTTCGATAATACACATCTAAACACATAACCACAGGTGTACACAGGTCGTAGGTACGCCTAGTTGGGCCGCTGTGGCAGTTGGAAGATGAGCCATGAAAAGGCTCCAAAATCCTTACTATACACTGTCGATTTTTTTAGGTGAAAAATTCGATGTCGTCGGATCTACTCCAGTCTTTGGATTTCGATAATACACATCTAAACACATAACCGCAGGTGTACACAGGTCGTAGGTACGCCTAGTTGGGCCGCTGTGGCAGTTGGAAGATGAGCCACGAAAAGGCTCCAAAATCCTTTCTATACACTGTCGATTTTTTTAGGTGAAAAATTCGATGTCGTCGGATCCACTCCAGTCTAAACACATAACCACAAGTGTGCACAGGTCGTAGGTACGATTAGTTGGGCCGCTGTGGCAGTTGGAAGATGAGCCATGAAAAGGCTCCAAAATCCTTACTATACACTGTCGATTATTTTAGATGAAAAAAACGATGTCGTCGGATCCACTCCAGTCTTTGGATTTCGATAATACACATCTAAACACACAACCACAGGCGTACACAGGTCGTATGTACGCCTAGTTGGGCCGCTGCGGCAGTTGGAAGATGAGCCATGAAAAGGCTCCAAAATCCTTACTATACACTGTCAATTATTTTAGGTGAAAAATTCGATGTCGTCGGATCCACTCCAGTCTTTGGATTTCGATAATACACATCTAAACACACAACCACAGGCGTACACAGGTCGTATGTACGCCTAGTTGGGCCGCTGCGGCAGTTGGAAGATGAGCCATGAAAAGGCTCCAAAATCCTTACTATACACTGTCGATTATTTTAGGTGAAAAATTCGATGTCGTCGGATCCACTCCAGTCTTTGGATTTCGATAATACACATCTAAACACATAACCACAGGTGTACACAGGTCGTAGGTACGCTTAGTTGGGCCGCTGTGGCAGTTGGAAGATGAGCCATGAAAAGGCTCCAAAATCCTAACTATACACTGTCGATTTTTTTAGGTTAAAAATTCGATGTCGTCGGATCCACTCCAGTCTTTGGATTTAGATAATACACATCTAAACACATAACCACAGGTGTACACAGGTCGTGTGTACGCCTAGTTGTTCCGCTGTGGCAGTTGGAAGATGAGCCATGAAAAGGCTCCAAAATCCTTACTATACACTGTCGATTATTTTAGGTGAAAAATTCGATGTCGTCGGATCCACTCCAGTCGATTTCGGTAATACACATCTAAACACGTAACCACAGGTGTACACAGGTCGTATGTACGCCTAGTTGGGCCGCTGTGGCAGTTGGAAGATGAGCCATGAAAAGGCTCCAAAATCCTTGCTATACACTGTCGATTATTTTAGGTGAAAAATTCGATGTCGTCGGATCCACTCCAGTCTTTGGATTTCGGTAATACACATCTAAACACATAACCACAGGTGTACACAGGTCGTGTGTACCCCTAGTTGGGCCGCTGTGGCAGTTGGAAGATGAGCCATGAAAAGGCTCCAAAATCCTTACTATACACTGTCGATTATTTTAGGTGAAAAATTCGATGTCGTCGGATCCACTCCAGTCTTTGGATTTCGATAATACACATCTAAACACATAACCACAGGTGTACACAGGTCGTATGTAAGTCTAGTTGGGCCGCTGTGGCAGTTGGAAGATGAGCCAAGAAAAGGCTCCAAAATCCTTACTATACACGTCGATTATTTTAGGTGAAAAATTCGATGTCGTCGGATCCACTCCAGTCTTTGGATTTCGATAATACACATCTAAACACATAACCACAGGTGTACACAGGTCGTAGGTACGCCTAGTTGGGCCGCTGTGGCAGTTGGAAGATGAGCCATGAAAAGGCTCCAAAATCCTTACTATACACTGTCGATTTTTTTAGGTGAAAAATTCGATGTCGTCGGATCTACTCCAGTCTTTGGATTTCGATAATACACATCTAAACACATAACCGCAGGTGTACACAGGTCGTAGGTACGCCTAGTTGGGCCGCTGTGGCAGTTGGAAGATGAGCCACGAAAAGGCTCCAAAATCCTTGCTATACACTGTCGATTTTTTTAGGTGAAAAATTCGATGTCGTCGGATCCACTCCAGTCTAAACACATAACCACAAGTGTGCACAGGTCGTAGGTACGATTAGTTGGGCCGCTGTGGCAGTTGGAAGATGAGCCATGAAAAGGCTCCAAAATCCTTACTATACACTGTCGATTATTTTAGATGAAAAAAACGATGTCGTCGGATCCACTCCAGTCTTTGGATTTCGATAATACACATCTAAACACACAACCACAGGCGTACACAGGTCGTATGTACGCCTAGTTGGGCCGCTGCGGCAGTTGGAAGATGAGCCATGAAAAGGCTCCAAAATCCTTACTATACACTGTCAATTATTTTAGGTGAAAAATTCGATGTCGTCGGATCCACTCCAGTCTTTGGATTTCGATAATACACATCTAAACACACAACCACAGGCGTACACAGGTCGTATGTACGCCTAGTTGGGCCGCTGCGGCAGTTGGAAGATGAGCCATGAAAAGGCTCCAAAATCCTTACTATACACTGTCGATTATTTTAGGTGAAAAATTCGATGTCGTCGGATCCACTCCAGTCTTTGGATTTCGATAATACACATCTAAACACATAACCACAGGTGTACACAGGTCGTAGGTACGCTTAGTTGGGCCGCTGTGGCAGTTGGAAGATGAGCCATGAAAAGGCTCCAAAATCCTAACTATACACTGTCGATTTTTTTAGGTTAAAAATTCGATGTCGTCGGATCCACTCCAGTCTTTGGATTTAGATAATACACATCTAAACACATAACCACAGGTGTACACAGGTCGTAGGTACGCCTAGTTGGGCCGCTGTGGCAGTTGGAAGATGAGCCATGAAAAGGCTCCAAAATCCTTACTATACACTGTCGATTTTTTTAGGTGAAAAATTCGATGTCGTCGGATCCACTCCAGTCTTTGGATTTCGATAATACACATCTAAACACATAACCACAGGTGTACACAGGTCGTATGTACGCCTAGTTGGGCCGCTGTGGCAGTTGGAAGATGAGCCATGAAAAGGCTCCAAAATCCTTGCTATACACTGTCGATTATTTTAGGTGAAAAATTCGATGTCGTCGGATCCACTCCAGTCTTTGGATTTCGATAATACACATCTGAACACATAACCGCAGGGGTACACAGGTCGTATGTACGCCTAGTTGGGCCGCTGTGGCAGTTGGAAGATGAGCCATGAAAAGGCTCCAAAATCCTTGCTATACACTGTCGATTATTTTAGGTGAAAAATTCGATGTCGTCGGATCCACTCCAGTCTTTGGATTTCGATAGTACACATCTAAACACATAACCACAGGTGTACACAGGTCGTATGTACGCCTAGTTGGGCCGCTGTGGCAGTTGGAAGATGAGCCATGAAAAGGCTCCAAAATCCTTACTATACACTGTCAATTATTTTAGGTGAAAAATTCGATGTCGTCGGATCCACTCCAGTCTTTGGATTTCGATAATACACATCTAAACACACAACCACAGGCGTACACAGGTCGTATGTACGCCTAGTTGGGCCGCTGCGGCAGTTGGAAGATGAGCCATGAAAAGGCTCCAAAATCCTTACTATACACTGTCGATTATTTTAGGTGAAAAATTCGATGTCGTCGGATCCACTCCAGTCTTTGGATTTCGATAATACACATCTAAACACATAACCACAGGTGTACACAGGTCGTAGGTACACTTAGTTGGGCCGCTGTGGCAGTTGGAAGATGAGCCATGAAAAGGCTCCAAAATCCTTACTATACACTGTCGATTTTTTTAGGTAAAAAATTCGATGTCGTCGGATCCACTCCAGTCTTTGGATTTAGATAATACACATCTAAACACATAACCACAGGTGTACACAGGTCGTGTGTACGCCTAGTTGGGCCGCTGTGGCAGTTGGAAGATGAGCCATGAAAAGGCTCCAAAATCCTTACTATACACTGTCGATTATTTTAGGTGAAAAATTCGATGTCGTCGGATCCACTCCAGTCGATTTCGGTAATACACATCTAAACACGTAACCACAGGTGTACACAGGTCGTAGGTACGCCTAGTTGGGCCGCTGTGGCAGTTGGAAGATGAGCCATGAAAAGGCTCCAAAATCCTTACTATACACTGTCGATTTTTTTAGGTGAAAAATTCGATGTCGTCGGATCCACTCCAGTCTTTGGATTTCGATAATACAAATCTAAACACATAACCACAAGTGCGCACAGGTCGTAGGTACGCTTAGTTGGGCCGCTGTGGCAGTTGGAAGATGAGCCATAAAAAGGCTCCAAAATCCTTACTATACACTGTCGATTTTTTTAGGTGAAAAATTCGATGTCGTCGGATCCACTCCAGTCTTTGGATTTCGATAATACACATCTAAACACATAACCACAGGTGTACACAGATCGTATGTACGCCTAGTTGGGCCGCTGTGGCAGTTGGAAGATGAGCCATGAAAAGGCTCCAAAATCCTTACTATACACTGTCGATTTTTTTAGGTGAAAAATTCGATGTCTTCGGATCCACTCCAGTCTTTGGACTTCGATAATACACATCTAAACACATAACCACAGGTGTACACAGGTCGTATGTACGTCTAGTTGGGCCGCTGTGGCAGTTGGAAGATGAGCCATGAAAAGGCTCCAAAATCCTTACTATACACTGTCGATTTTTTTAGGTGAAAAATTCGATGTCGTCGGATCCACTCCAGTCTTTGGATTTCGATAATACACATCTAAACACATAACCACAGGTCGTAGGTACGCTTAGTTGGGCCGCTGTGGCAGTTGGAAGATGAGCCATGAAAAGGCTCCAAAATCTTTACTACACACTGTCGATTTTTTTAGGTGAAAAATTCGATGTCATCGGATCCACTCCAGTCTTTGGATTTCGGTAATACACATCTAAACACATAACCACAGATGTGCACAGGTCGTGTGTACGCCTAGTTGGGCCGCTGTGGCAGTTGGAAGATGAGCCATGAAAAGGCTCCAAAATCCTTACTATACACTGTCGATTATTTTAGGTGAAAAATTCGATGTCGTCGGATCCACTCCAGTCTTTGGATTTCGATAATACACATCTAAACACATAACCACAAGTGTGCACAGGTCGTAGGTACGCTTAGTTGGGCCGCTGTGGCAGTTGGAAGATGAGCCATGAAAAGGCTCCAAAATCCTTACTATACACTGTCGATTTCTTTATTTGAAAAATTCGATGTCGTCGGATCCACTCCAGTCTTTGGATTTCGATAAAACACATTTAAACACATAACCACAGGTGTACACAGGTCGTAGGTACGCCTAGTTGGGCCGCTGTGGCAGTTGGAAGATGAGCCATGAAAAGGCTCCAAAATCCTTACTATGCACTGTCGATTTTTTTAAGTGAAAAATTCGATGTCGTCGGATCCACTCCAGTCTTTGGATTTCGATAATACACATCTAAACACATAACCACAGGTGTACACAGATCGTATGTACGCCTAGTTGGGCCGCTGTGGCAGTTGGAAGATGAGCCATGAAAAGGCTCCAAAATCCTTACTATACACTGTCGATTTTTTTAGGTGAAAAATTCGATGTCGTCGGATCCACTCCAGTCTAAACACATAACCACAAGTGTGCACAGGTCGTAGGTACGCTTAGTTGGGCCGCTGTGGCAGTTGGAAGATGAGCCATGAAAAGACTCCAAAATCCTTACTATACACTGTCGATTTTTTTAGGTGAAAAATTCGATGTCGTCGGATCCACTCCAGTCTAAACACATAACCACAAGTGTGCACAGGTCGTAGGTACGCTTAGTTGGGCCGCTGTGGCAGTTGAAAGATGAGCCATGAAAAGGCTCCAAAATCCTTACTATACACTGTCGATTATTTTAGGTGAAAAATTCGATGTCGTCGGATCCACTCCAGTCTTTGGATTTCGATAATACACATCTAAACACATAACCACAGGTCGTAGGTACGCCTAGTTGGGCCGCTGTGGCAGTTGGAAGATGAGCCATGAAAAGGCTCCAAAATCTTTACTACACACTGTCGATTTTTTTAGGTGAAAAATTCGATGTCGTCGGATCCACTCCAGTCTTTGGATTTCGGTAATACACATCTAAACACATAACCACAGGTGTACACAGGTCATAGGTACGCCTAGTTGGGCAGCTGTGGCAGTTGGAAGATGAGCCATGAAAAGGCTCCAAAATCCTTACTATACACTGTCGATTTTTTTAGGTGAAAAATTCGATGTCGTCGGATCCACTCCAGTCTAAACACATAACCACAAGTGTGCACAGGTCGTAGGTACGCTTAGTTGGGCCGCTGTGGCAGTTGGAAGATGAGCCATGAAAAGACTCCAAAATCCTTACTATACACTGTCGATTTTTTTAGGTGAAAAATTCGATGTCGTCGGATCCACTCCAGTCTTTGGATTTCGATAATACACATCTAAACACATAACCACAAGTGTGCACAGGTCGTAGGTACGCTTAGTTGGGCCGCTGTGGCAGTTGGAAGATGAGCCATGAAAAGGCTCCAAAATCCTTACTATACACTGTCGATTTCTTTATTTGAAAAATTCGATGTCGTCGGATCCACTCCAGTCTTTGGATTTCGATAAAACACATTTAAACACATAACCACAGGTGTACACAGGTCGTAGGTACGCCTAGTTGGGCCGCTGTGGCAGTTGGAAGATGAGCCATGAAAAGGCTCCAAAATCCTTACTATGCACTGTCGATTTTTTTAAGTGAAAAATTCGATGTCGTCGGATCCACTCCAGTCTTTGGATTTCGATAATACACATCTAAACACATAACCACAGGTGTACACAGATCGTATGTACGCCTAGTTGGGCCGCTGTGGCAGTTGGAAGATGAGCCATGAAAAGGCTCCAAAATCCTTACTATACACTGTCGATTTTTTTAGGTGAAAAATTCGATGTCGTCGGATCCACTCCAGTCTAAACACATAACCACAAGTGTGCACAGGTCGTAGGTACGCTTAGTTGGGCCGCTGTGGCAGTTGGAAGATGAGCCATGAAAAGACTCCAAAATCCTTACTATACACTGTCGATTTTTTTAGGTGAAAAATTCGATGTCGTCGGATCCACTCCAGTCTAAACACATAACCACAAGTGTGCACAGGTCGTAGGTACGCTTAGTTGGGCCGCTGTGGCAGTTGAAAGATGAGCCATGAAAAGGCTCCAAAATCCTTACTATACACTGTCGATTTTTTTAGGTGAAAAATTCGATGTCGTCGGATCCACTCCAGTCTTTGGACTTCGATAATACACATCTAAACACATAACCACAGGTGTACACAGGTCGTATGTACGTCTAGTTGGGCCGCTGTGGCAGTTGGAAGATGAGCCATGAAAAGGCTCCAAAATCCTTACTATACACTGTCGATTATTTTAGGTGAAAAATTCGATGTCGTCGGATCCACTCCAGTCTTTGGATTTCGATAATACACATCTAAACACATAACCACAGGTGTACACAGGTCGTATGTACGCCTAGGTGGGCCGCTGTGGCAGTTGGAAGATGAGCCATGAAAAGGCTCCAAAATCTTTACTATACACTGTCGATTTTTTTAGGTGAAAAATTCGATGTCGTCGGATCCACTCCAGTCCAAACACATAACCACAAGTGTGCACAGGTCGTAGGTACGCTTAGTTGGGCCGCTGTGGCAGTTGGAAGATGAGCCATGAAAAGGCTCCAAAATCCTTACTATACACTGTCGATTTTTTTAGGTGAAAAATTCGATGTCGTCGGATCCACTCCAGTCTAAACACATAACCACAAGTGTGCACAGGTCGTATGTACGTCTAGTTGGGCCGCTATGGCAGTTGGAAGATGAGCCATGAAAAGGCTCCAAAATCCTTACTATACACTGTCGATTATTTTAGGTGAAAAATTCGATGTCGTCGGATCCACTCCAGTCTTTGGATTTCGATAATACACATCTAAACACATAACCACAAGTGTGCACAGGTCGTAGGTACGCTTAGTTGGGCCGCTGTGGCAGTTGGAAGATGAGCCATGAAAAGGCTCCAAAATCCTTACTATACACTGTCGATTATTTTAGGTGAAAAATTCGATGTCGTCGGATCCACTCCAGTCTTTGGATTTCGATAATACACATCTAAACACATAACCACAGGTGTACACAGGTCGTATGTACACCTAGGTGGGCCGCTGTGGCAGTTGGAAGATGAGCCATGAAAAGGCTCCAAAATCTTTACTATACACTGTCGATTTTTTTAGGTGAAAAATTCGATGTCGTCGGATCCACTCCAGTCTTTGGATTTCGATAATACACATCTAAACACATAACCACAGGTGTACACAGGTCGTATGTACGCCTAGTTGGGCCGCTGTGGCAGTTGGAAGATGAGCCATGAAAAGGCTCCAAAATCCTTACTATACACTGTCGATTTTTTTAGGTGAAAAATTCGATGTCGTCGGATCCACTCCAGTCTTTGGATTTCGATAATACACATCTGAACACATAACCACAGGTGTACACAGGTCGTAGGTACGCTTAGTTGGGCCGCTGTGGCAGGTGGAAGATGAGCCATGAAAAGGCGCCAAAATCCTTACTATACACTGTCGATTTTTTTAGGTGAAAAATTCGATGTCGTCGGATCCACTCCAGTCTTTGGATTTCGATAATACACATCTAAACACATAACCACAGGTGTACACAGGTCGTAGGTACGCCTAGTTGGGCCGCTGTGGCAGTTGGAAGATGAGCCATGAAAAGGCTCCAAAATCCTTACTATACACTGCACATTTTTTTAGGGGAAAAATTCGATGTCGTCGGATCCACTCCAGTCTTTGGATTTCGATAATACACATCTGAACAAATAACCACAGGTGTACACAGGTCGTAGGTACGCTTAGTTGGGCCGCTGTGGCAGGTGGAAGATGAGCCATGAAAAGGCTCCAAAATCCTTACTATACACTGTCGATTTTTTTAGGTGAAAAATTTGATGTCGTCGGATCCACTCCAGTCTTTGGATTTCGATAATACACATCTAAACACATAACCACAGGTGTACACAGGTCGTATGTACGCCTAGTTGGGCCGTGTGGCAGTTGGAAGATGAGCCATGAAAAGGCTCCAAAATCCTTACTATACACTGTCGATTATTTTAGGTGAAAAATTCGATGTCGTCGGATCCACTCCAGTCTTTGGATTTCGATAATACACATCTAAACACGTAACCACAGGTGTACACAGGTCGTAGGTACGCCTAGTTGGGCCGCTGTGGCAGTTGGAAGATGAGCCATGAAAAGGCTCCAAAATCCTTACTATACACTGTCGATTATTTTAGGTGAAAAATTCGATGTCGTCGGATCCACTCCAGTCTTTGGATTTCGATAATACACATCTAAACACGTAACCACAGGTGTACACAGGTCGTAGGTACGCCTAGTTGGGCCGCTGTGGCAGTTGGAAGATGAGCCATGAAAAGGCTCCAAAATCCTTACTATACACTGTCGATTATTTTAGGTGAAAAATTCGATGTCGTCGGATCCACTCCAGTCTTTGGATTTCGATAATACACATCTAAACACATAACCACAGGTGTACACAGGTCGTATGTACGCCTAGGTGGGCCGCTGTGGCAGTTGGAAGATGAGCCATGAAAAGGCTCCAAAAAACTTACTATACACTGTCGATTTTTTTAGGTGAAAAATTCGATGTCGTCGGATCCACTCCAGTCTTTGGATTTCGATAATACACATCTAAACACATAACCACAGGTGTACACAGGTCGTAGGTACGTCTAGTTGGGCCGCTGTGACAGTTGGAAGATGAGCCATGAAAAGGCTCCAAAATCCTTACTATACACTGTCGATTTTTTTAGGTGAAAAATTCGATGTCGTCGGATCCACTCCAGTCTTTGGATTTCGATAATACACATCTAAACACATAACCACAGGTGTACACAGGTCGTAGGTACGCCTAGTTGGGCCGCTGTGGCAGTTGGAAGATGAGCCATGAAAAGGCTCCAAAATCCTTACTATACACTGTCGATTATTTTAGGTGAAAAATTCGATGTCGTCGGATCCACTCCAGTCTTTGGATTTCGATAATACACATCTAAACACATAACCACAGGTGTACACAGGTCGTATGTACGCCTAGTTGGGCCGCTGTGGCAGTTGGAAGATGAGCCATGAAAAGGCTCCAAAATCCTTACTGTCGATTTTTTTAGGTGAAAAATTCGATGTCGTCGGATCCACTCCAGTCTTTGGATTTCGATAATACACATCTGAACACAGGTCATAGGTACGCTTAGTTGGGCCGCTGTGGCAGATGGAAGATGAGAATGAAAATCCTTACTATACACTGTCAATTTTTTAAGGTGAAAAATTCGATGTCGTCAGATCCACTCCAGTCTCTGGATTTCGATAATACACATCTAAACACATAACCACAGGTGTACACAGGTCGTATGTACGTCTAGTTGGGCTGCTGTGGCAGTTGGAAGATGAGCCATGAAAAGGCTCCAAAATCCTTACTATACACTGTCGATTATTTTAGGTGAAAAATTCGAGGTCGTCGGATCCACTCCAGTCTTTGGATTTCGATAATACACATCTAAACACATAACCACAGGTGTACACAGGTCGTAGGTACGCTTAGTTGGGCCGCTGTGGCAGTTGGACGATGAGCCATGAAAAGGCTCCAAAATCCTTACTATACACTGTCGATTATTTTAGGTGAAAAATTCGATGTCGTCGGATCCACTCCAGTCTTTGGATTTCGATAATACACATCTAAACACATAACCACAAGTGTGCACAGGTCGTAGGTACGCTTAGTTGGGCCGCTGTGGCAGTTGGAAGATGAGCCATGAAAAGGCTCCAAAATCCTTACTATACACTGTCGATTTTTTTAGGTGAAAAATTCGATGTCGTCGGATCCACTCCAGTCTTTGGATTTCGATAATACACATCTAAACACATAACCACAGGTGTACACAGGTCGTATGTACGCCTAGTTGGGCCGCTGTGGCAGTTGGAAGATGAGCCATGAAAAGGCTCCAAAATCCTTACTATACTGTCGATTATTTTAGGTGAAAAATTCGATGTCGTCGGATCCACTCCAGTCTTTGGATTTCGATAATACACATCTAAACACATAACCACAGGTGTACACAGGTCGTATGTACGCCTAGTTGGGCCGCTGTGGCAGTTGGAAGATGAGCCATGAAAAGGCCCCAAAATCCTTACTGTCGATTTTTTTAGGTGAAAAATTCGATGTCGTCGGATCCACTCCAGTCTTTGGATTTCGATAATACACATCTAAACACATAACCACAGGTGTACACAGGTCGTATGTACGCCTAGTTGGGCCGCTGTGGCAGTTGGAAGATGAGCCATGAAAAGGCTCCAAAATCCTTACTATATACTGTCGATTATTTTAGGTGAAAAATTCGATGTCGTCGGATCCACTCCAGTCTTTGGATTTCGATAATACACATCTAAACACATAACCACAGGTGTACACAGGTCGTATGTACGCCTAGTTGGGCCGCTGTGGCAGTTGGAAGATGAGCCATGAAAAGGCCCCAAAATCCTTACTATATATACCTTATACACTGTCGATTTTTTTAGGTGAAAAATTCGATGTCGTCGGATCCACTCCAGTCTTTGGATTTCGATAATACACATCTAAACACATAACCACAGGTGTACACAGGTCGTATGTACGCCTAGTTGGGCCGCTGTGGCAGTTGGAAGATGAGCCATGAAAAGGCCCCAAAATCCTTACTATACACTGTCGATTTTTTTAGGTGAAAAATTCGATGTCGTCGGATCCACTCCAGTCTTTGGATTTCGATAATACACATCTAAACACATAACCACAGGTACGCCTAGTTGGGCCGCTGTGGCAGTTGGAAGATGAGCCATGAAAAGGCTCCAAAATCCTTACTATACACTGTCGATTTTTTTAGTTGAAAAATTCGATGTCGTCGGATCCACTCCAGTCTTTGGATTTCGATAATACACATCTAAACACATAACCACAGGTGTACACAGGTCGTATGTACGCCTAGTTGGGCCGCTGTGGCAGTTGGAAGATGAGCCATGAAAAAGCACACTGTCGATTTGTTTAGGTGAAAAATTCGATGTCGTCGGATCCACTCCAGTCTTTGGATTTCGATAATACACATCTAAACACATAACCACAGGTGTACACTGTCGATTTTTTTAGTTGAAAAATTCGATGTCGTCGGATCCACTCCAGTCTTTGGATTTCGGTAATACACATCTAAACACATAACCACAGGTGTACACAGGTCGTGTGTACGCCTAGTTGGGCCGCTGTGGCAGTTGGAAGATGAGCCATGAAAAAGCACACTGTCGATTTTTTTAGGTGAAAAATTCGATGTCGTCGGATCCACTCCAGTCTTTGGATTTCGATAATACACATCTAAACACATAACCACAGGTGTACACAGGTCGTAGGTACGCCTAGTTGGGCCGCTGTGGCAGTTGGAAGATGAGCCATGAAAAAGCTCCAAAATCCTTACTATACACTGTCGATTATTTTAGGTGAAAAATTCGATGTCGTCGGATCCACTCCAGTCTTTGGATTTCGATAATACACATCTAAACACATAACCACAAGTGTGCACAGGTCGTAGGTACGCTTAGTTGGGCCGCTGTGGCAGTTGGAAGATGAGCCATGAAAAGGCTCCAAAATCCTTACTATACACTGTCGATTTTTTTAGGTGAAAAATTCGATGTCGTCGGATCCACTCCAGTCTTTGGATTTCGATAATACACATCTAAACACATAACCACAGGTGTACACAGGTCGTATGTACGCCTAGTTGGGCCGCTGTGGCAGTTGGAAGATGAGCCATGAAAAGGCTCCAAAATCCTTACTATACTGTCGATTATTTTAGGTGAAAAATTCGATGTCGTCGGATCCACTCCAGTCTTTGGATTTCGATAATACACATCTAAACACATAACCACAGGTGTACACAGGTCGTATGTACGCCTAGTTGGGCCGCTGTGGCAGTTGGAAGATGAGCCATGAAAAGGCCCCAAAATCCTTACTGTCGATTTTTTTAGGTGAAAAATTCGATGTCGTCGGATCCACTCCAGTCTTTGGATTTCGATAATACACATCTAAACACATAACCACAGGTGTACACAGGTCGTATGTACGCCTAGTTGGGCCGCTGTGGCAGTTGGAAGATGAGCCATGAAAAGGCTCCAAAATCCTTACTATATACTGTCGATTATTTTAGGTGAAAAATTCGATGTCGTCGGATCCACTCCAGTCTTTGGATTTCGATAATACACATCTAAACACATAACCACAGGTGTACACAGGTCGTATGTACGCCTAGTTGGGCCGCTGTGGCAGTTGGAAGATGAGCCATGAAAAGGCCCCAAAATCCTTACTATATATACCTTATACACTGTCGATTTTTTTAGGTGAAAAATTCGATGTCGTCGGATCCACTCCAGTCTTTGGATTTCGATAATACACATCTAAACACATAACCACAGGTGTACACAGGTCGTATGTACGCCTAGTTGGGCCGCTGTGGCAGTTGGAAGATGAGCCATGAAAAGGCCCCAAAATCCTTACTATACACTGTCGATTTTTTTAGGTGAAAAATTCGATGTCGTCGGATCCACTCCAGTCTTTGGATTTCGATAATACACATCTAAACACATAACCACAGGTACGCCTAGTTGGGCCGCTGTGGCAGTTGGAAGATGAGCCATGAAAAGGCTCCAAAATCCTTACTATACACTGTCGATTTTTTTAGTTGAAAAATTCGATGTCGTCGGATCCACTCCAGTCTTTGGATTTCGATAATACACATCTAAACACATAACCACAGGTGTACACAGGTCGTATGTACGCCTAGTTGGGCCGCTGTGGCAGTTGGAAGATGAGCCATGAAAAAGCACACTGTCGATTTGTTTAGGTGAAAAATTCGATGTCGTCGGATCCACTCCAGTCTTTGGATTTCGATAATACACATCTAAACACATAACCACAGGTGTACACTGTCGATTTTTTTAGTTGAAAAATTCGATGTCGTCGGATCCACTCCAGTCTTTGGATTTCGGTAATACACATCTAAACACATAACCACAGGTGTACACAGGTCGTGTGTACGCCTAGTTGGGCCGCTGTGGCAGTTGGAAGATGAGCCATGAAAAAGCACACTGTCGATTTTTTTAGGTGAAAAATTCGATGTCGTCGGATCCACTCCAGTCTTTGGATTTCGATAATACACATCTAAACACATAACCACAGGTGTACACAGGTCGTAGGTACGCCTAGTTGGGCCGCTGTGGCAGTTGGAAGATGAGCCATGAAAAAGCTCCAAAATCCTTACTATACACTGTCGATTATTTTAGGTGAAAAATTCGATGTCGTCGGATCCACTCCAGTCTTTGGATTTCGGTAATACACATCTAAACACATAACCACAGGTGTACACAGGTCGTAGGTACGCTTAGTTGGGCCGCTGTGGCAGTTGGAAGATGAGCCATGAAAAGGCTCCAAAATCCTTACTATACACTGTCGATTTTTTTAGTTGAAAAATTCGATGTCGTCGGATCCACTCCAGTCTTTGGATTTCGGTAATACACATCTAAACACATAACCACAGGTGTACACAGGTCGTGTGTACGCCTAGTTGGGCCGCTGTGGCAGTTGGAAGATGAGCCATGAAAAAGCTCCAAAATCCTTACTATACACTGTCGATTATTTTAGGTGAAAAATTCGATGTCGTCGGATCCACTCCAGTCTTTGGATTTCGGTAATACACATCTAAACACATAACCACAGGTGTACACAGGTCATAGGTACGCCTAGTTGGGCCGCTGTGGCAGTTGGAAGATTTGCCATGAAAAGGCTCCAAAATCCTTACTATACACTGTCAATTATTTTAGGTGAAAAATTCGATGTCGTCGGATCCACTCCAGTCTTTGGATTTCGATAATACACATCTAAACACATAACCACAGGTGTACACAGGTCGTATGTACGCCTAGGATCCACTCCAGTCTTTGGATTTCGATAATACACATCTAAACACATAACCACAAGTGTGCACAGGTCGTAGGTACGCTTAGTTGGGCCGCTGTGGCAGTTGGAAGATGAGCCATGAAAAGGCTCCAAAATCCTTACTATACACTGTCGATTTTTTTAGGTGAAAAATTCGATGTCATCGGATCCACTCCAGTCTTTGGATTTCGATAATACACATCTAAACACACAACCACAGGTGTACACAGGTCGTATGTACGCCTAGTTGGGCCGCTGCGGCAGTTGGAAGATGAGCCATGAAAAGGCTCCAAAATCCTTACTATACACTGTCGATTTTTTTAGGTGAAAAATTCGATGTCGTCGGATCCACTCCAGTCTTTGGATTTCGATAGTACACATCTAAACACATAACCACAAGTGTGCACAGGTCGTAGGTACGCTTAGTTGGGCCGCTGTGGCAGTTGGAAGATGAGCCATGAAAAGGCTCCAAAATCCTTACTATACAGTGTCGATTTTTTTAGGTGAAAAATTAGATGTCGTCGGATCCACTCCAGTCTTTGGATTTCGATAGTACACATCTAAACACATAACCACAAGTGTGCACAGGTCGTAGGTACGCTTAGTTGGGCCGCTGTGGCAGTTTTAAGATGAGCCATGAAAATGCTCCAAAATCCTTACTATACACTGTCGATTATTTTAGGTGAAAAGTTCGATGTCGTCGGATCCACTCCAGTCTTTGGATTTCGATAGTACACATCTAAACACATAACCACAAGTGTGCACAGGTCGTACGTACGCTTAGTTGGGCCGCTGTGGCAGTTGGAAGATGAGCCATGAAAAGGCTCCAAAATCCTTACTATACAGTGTCGATTTTTTTAGGTGAAAAATTAGATGTCGTCGGATACACTCCAGTCTTTGGATTTCGATAGTACACATCTAAACACATAACCACAAGTGTGCACAGGTCGTACGTACGCTTAGTTGGGCCACTGTGGCAGTTGGAAGATGAGCCATGAAATGGCTCCAAAATCCTTACTATACAGTGTCGATTTTTTTAGGTGAAAAATTAGATGTCGTCGGATCCACTCCAGTCTTTGGATTTCGATAATACACATCTAAACACATAACCACAGGTGTACACAGGTCGTAGGTACGCTTAGTTGGGCCGCTGTGGCAGTTGGAAGATGACCATGAAAAGGCTCCAAAATCCTTACTTTACACTGTCGATTTTTTTAGGTGAAAAATTCGATGTCGTCGGATCCACTCCAGTCTTTGTATTTCGATAATACACATCTGAACACATAACCACAGGTGTACACAGGTCATAGGTACGCCCAGTTGGGCCACTGTGGCAGTTGGAAGATGAGCCATGAAAAGGCTCCAAAATCCTTACTATACACTGTCGATTTTTTTAGGTGAAAAATTCGATGTCGTCGGATCCACTCCAGTCTTTGGATTTCGATAATACACATCTAAACACATAACCACAAGTGTGCACAGGTCGTACGTACGCTTAGTTGGGCCGCTGTGGCAGTTTTAAGATGAGCCATGAAAATGCTCCAAAATCCTTACTATACACTGTCGATTATTTTAGGTGAAAAATTCGATGTCGTCGGATCCACTCCAGTCTTTGGATTTCGATAGTACACATCTAAACACATAACCACAAGTGTGCACAGGTCGTACGTACGCTTAGTTGGGCCGGTGTGGCAGTTGGAAGATGAGCCATGAAAAGGCTCCAAAATCCTTACTATACAGTGTCGATTTTTTTAGGTGAAAAATTAGATGTCGTCGGATCCACTCCAGTCTTTGGATTTCGATAGTACACATCTAAACACATAACCACAAGTGTGCACAGGTCGTAGGTACGCTTAGTTGGGCCACTGTGGCAGTTGGAAGATGAGCCATGAAAAGGCTCCAAAATCCTTACTATACAGTGTCGATTTTTTTAGGTGAAAAATTAGATGTCGTCGGATCCACTCCAGTCTTTGGATTTCGATAATACACATCTAAACACATAACCACAGGTGTACACAGGTCGTAGGTACGCTTAGTTTGGGCCGCTGTGGCAGTTGGAAGATGAGCCATGAAAAGGCTCCAAAATCCTTACTATACAGTGTCGATTTTTTTAGGTGAAAAATTAGATGTCGTCGGATCCACTCCAGTCTTTGGATTCGATAATACACATCTAAACACATAACCACAGGTGTACACAGGTCGTAGGTACGCTTAGTTGGGGCCGCTGTGGCAGTTGGAAGATGACCATGAAAAGGCTCCAAAATCCTTACTATACACTGTCGATTTTTTTAGGTGAAAAATTCGATGTCGTCGGATCCACTCCAGTCTTTGGATTTCGATAATACACATCTAAACACATAACCACAAGTGTGCACAGGTCGTACGTACGCTTAGTTGGGCCGCTGTGGCAGTTTTAAGATGAGCCATGAAAATGCTCCAAAATCCTTACTACCTTACCTCCTGGGCCGCTGTGGCAGTTGGAAGATGAGCCATGAAAAGGCTCCAAAATCCTTACTGTACACTGTCGATTTTTTTTAGATGAAAAATTCGATGTCGTCGGATCCACTCCAGTCTTTGGATTTCGATAATACACATCTAAACACATAACCACAAGTGTGCACAGGTCGTACGTACGCTTAGTTGGGCCGCTGTGGCAGTTGGAAGATGAGCCATGAAAAGGCTCCAAAATCCTTACTATACACTGTCGATTTTTTTAGGTGAAAAATTCGATGTCGTCGGATCCACTTCAGTATTTGGATTTCGATAATACACATCTGAACACATAACCACAGGTGTACACAGGTCGTATGTACGTCTAGTTGGGCCGCTGTGGAAGTTGGAAGATGAGCCATGAAAAGGCTCCAAAATCCTTACTATACACTGTCGATTTTTTTAGGTGAAAAATTCGATGTCGTCGGATCGACTCCAGTCTTTGGATTTCGATAATACACATCTGAACACATAACCACTGGTGTACACAGGTCGTAGGTACGCTTAGTTGGGCCGCTGTGGCAGTTGGAAGATGAGCCATGAAAAGGCTCCAAAATCCTTACTATACACTGTCGATTATTTTAGGTGAAAAATTCGATGTCGTCGGATCCACTCCAGTCTTTGGATTTCGATAATACACATCTAAACACATAACCACAGGTGTACACAGGTCGTATGTACGCCTAGGTGGGCCGCTGTGGCAGTTGGAAGATGAGCCATGAAAAGGCTCCAAAATCTTTACTATACACTGTCGATTTTTTTAGGTGAAAAATTCGATGTCGTCGGATCCACTCAGTCTTTGGATTTCGATAATACACATCTAAACACATAACCACAGGTGTACACAGGTCGTAGGTACGCCTAGTTGGGCCGCTGTGGCAGTTGGAAGATGAGCCATGAAAAGGCTCCAAAACCTTACTATACACTGTCGATTTTTTTAGGTGAAAAATTCGATGTCGTCGGATCCACTCCAGTCTTTGGATTTCGATAATACACATCTAAACACATAACCACAAGTGTGCACAGGTCGTACGTACGCTTAGTTGGGCCGCTGTGGCAGTTTTAAGATGAGCCATGAAAATGCTCCAAAATCCTTACTATACACTGTCGATTATTTTAGGTGAAAAGTTCGATGTCGTCGGATCCACTCCAGTCTTTGGATTTCGATAGTACACATCTAAACACATAACCACAAGTGTGCACAGGTCGTACGTACGCTTAGTTGGGCCGCTGTGGCAGTTGGAAGATGAGCCATGAAAAGGCTCCAAAATCCTTTTTTAGGTGAAAAATTAGATGTCGTCGGATACACTCCAGTCTTTGGATTTCGATAGTACACATCTAAACACATAACCACAAGTGTGCACAGGTCGTACGTACGCTTAGTTGGGCCACTGTGGCAGTTGGAAGATGAGCCATGAAAAGGCTCCAAAATCCTTACTATACACTGTCAATTTTTTTAGGTGAAAAATTCGATGTCGTCGGATCCACTCCAGTCTTTGGATTTCGATAATACACATCTAAACACATAACCACAGGTGTACACAGGTCGTAGGTACGCCTAGTTGGGCCGCTGTGGCAGTTGGAAGATGAGCCATCAAAAAGCTCCAAAATCCTTACTATACACTGTCGATTATTTTAGGTGAAAAATTCGATGTCGTCGGATCCACTCCAGTCTTTGGATTTCGGTAATACACATCTAAACACATAACCACAGGTGTACATAGGTCATAGGTACGCCTAGTTGGGCCGCTGTGGCAGTTGGAAGATGAGCCATGAAATGGCTCCAAAATCCTTACTATACAGTGTCGATTTTTTTAGGTGAAAAATTAGATGTCGTCGGATCCACTCCAGTCTTTGGATTTCGATAATACACATCTAAACACATAACCACAGGTGTACACAGGTCGTAGGTACGCTTAGTTGGGCCGCTGTGGCAGTTGGAAGATGACCATGAAAAGGCTCCAAAATCCTTACTTTACACTGTCGATTTTTTTAGGTGAAAAATTCGATGTCGTCGGATCCACTCCAGTCTTTGGATTTCGATAATACACATCTAAACACATAACCACAAGTGTGCACAGGTCGTACGTACGCTTAGTTGGGCCGCTGTGGCAGTTTTAAGATGAGCCATGAAAATGCTCCAAAATCCTTACTATACACTGTCGATTATTTTAGGTGAAAAATTCGATGTCGTCGGATCCACTCCAGTCTTTGGATTTCGATAGTACACATCTAAACACATAACCACAAGTGTGCACAGGTCGTACGTACGCTTAGTTGGGCCGGTGTGGCAGTTGGAAGATGAGCCATGAAAAGGCTCCAAAATCCTTACTATACAGTGTCGATTTTTTTAGGTGAAAAATTAGATGTCGTCGGATCCACTCCAGTCTTTGGATTTCGATAGTACACATCTAAACACATAACCACAAGTGTGCACAGGTCGTAGGTACGCTTAGTTGGGCCACTGTGGCAGTTGGAAGATGAGCCATGAAAAGGCTCCAAAATCCTTACTATACAGTGTCGATTTTTTAGGGAAAAATTAGATGTCGTCGGATCCACTCCAGTCTTTGGATTTCGATAATACACATCTAAACACATAACCACAGGTGTACACAGGTCGTAGGTACGCTTAGTTGGGCCGCTGTGGCAGTTGGAAGATGAGCCATGAAAAGGCTCCAAAATCCTTACTATACAGTGTCGATTTTTTTAGGTGAAAAATTAGATGTCGTCGGATCCACTCCAGTCTTTGGATTTCGATAATACACATCTAAACACATAACCACAGGTGTACACAGGTCGTAGGTACGCTTAGTTGGGCCGCTGTGGCAGTTGGAAGATGACCATGAAAAGGCTCCAAAATCCTTACTATACACTGTCGATTTTTTTAGGTGAAAAATTCGATGTCGTCGGATCCACTCCAGTCTTTGGATTTCGATAATACACATCTAAACACATAACCACAAGTGTGCACAGGTCGTACGTACGCTTAGTTGGGCCGCTGTGGCAGTTTTAAGATGAGCCATGAAAATGCTCCAAAATCCTTACTACCTTACCTCCTGGGCCGCTGTGGCAGTTGGAAGATGAGCCATGAAAAGGCTCCAAAATCCTTACTGTACACTGTCGATTTTTTTAGATGAAAAATTCGATGTCGTCGGATCCACTCCAGTCTTTGGATTTCGATAATACACATCTAAACACATAACCACAAGTGTGCACAGGTCGTACGTACGCTTAGTTGGGCCGCTGTGGCAGTTGGAAGATGAGCCATGAAAAGGCTCCAAAATCCTTACTATACACTGTCGATTTTTTTAGGTGAAAAATTCGATGTCGTCGGATCCACTTCAGTATTTGGATTTCGATAATACACATCTGAACACATAACCACAGGTGTACACAGGTCGTATGTACGTCTAGTTGGGCCGCTGTGGAAGTTGGAAGATGAGCCATGAAAAGGCTCCAAAATCCTTACTATACACTGTCGATTTTTTTAGGTGAAAAATTCGATGTCGTCGGATCGACTCCAGTCTTTGGATTTCGATAATACACATCTGAACACATAACCACTGGTGTACACAGGTCGTAGGTACGCTTAGTTGGGCCGCTGTGGCAGTTGGAAGATGAGCCATGAAAAGGCTCCAAAATCCTTACTATACACTGTCGATTATTTTAGGTGAAAAATTCGATGTCGTCGGATCCACTCCAGTCTTTGGATTTCGATAATACACATCTAAACACATAACCACAGGTGTACACAGGTCGTATGTACGCCTAGGTGGGCCGCTGTGGCAGTTGGAAGATGAGCCATGAAAAGGCTCCAAAATCTTTACTATACACTGTCGATTTTTTTAGGTGAAAAATTCGATGTCGTCGGATCCACTCCAGTCTTTGGATTTCGATAATACACATCTAAACACATAACCACAGGTGTACACAGGTCGTAGGTACGCCTAGTTGGGCCGCTGTGGCAGTTGGAAGATGAGCCATGAAAAGGCTCCAAAACCTTACTATACACTGTCGATTTTTTTAGGTGAAAAATTCGATGTCGTCGGATCGACTCCAGTCTTTGGATTTCGATAATACACATCTAAACACATAACCACAAGTGTGCACAGGTCGTACGTACGCTTAGTTGGGCCGCTGTGGCAGTTGGAAGATGAGCCATGAAAAGGCTCCAAAATCCTTACTATACACTGTCGATTTTTTTAGGTGAAAAATTCGATGTCGTCGGATCCACTTCAGTATTTGGATTTCGATAATACACATCTGAACACATAACCACAAGTGTGCACAGGTCGTAGGTACGCTTAGTTGGGCCGCTGTGGAAGTTGGAAGATGAGCCATGAAAAGGCTCCAAAATCCTTACTATACACTGTCGATTTTTTTAGGTGAAAAATTCGATGTCGTCGGATCCACTCCAGTCTTTGGATTTCGATAATACACATCTAAACACATAACCACAGGTGTACACAGGTCGTAGGTACGCCTAGTTGGGCCGCTGTGGCAGTTGGAAGATGAGCCATGAAAAGGCTCCAAAATCCTTACTATACACTGTCGATTTTTTTAGGTGAAAAATTCGATGTCGTCGGATCCACTCCAGTCTTTGAATTTCGATAATACACATCTAAACACATAACCACAAGTGTGCACAGGTCGTAGGTACGCTTAGTTGGGCCGCTGTGGCAGTTGGAAGATGAGCCATGAAAAGGCCCCAAAATCCTTACTATACACTGTCGATTTTTTTAGGTGAAAAATTCGATGTCGTCGGATCCACTCCAGTCTTTGGATTTCGATAATACACATCTAAACACATAACCACAAGTGTGCACAGGTCGTAGGTACGCTTAGTTGGGCCGCTGTGGCAGTTGGAAGATGAGCCATGAAAAGGCCCCAAAATCCTTACTATACACTGTCGATTTTTTTAGGTGAAAAATTCGATGTCGTCGGATCCACTCCAGTCTTTGGATTTCGATAATACACATCTAAACACATAACCACAAGTGTGCACAGGTCGTAGGTACGCTTAGTTGGGCCGCTGTGGCAGTTGGAAGATGAGCCATGAAAAGGCTCCAAAATCCTTACGATGCACTGTCGTTTTTTTTAGGTGAAAAATTCGATGTCGTCGGATCCACTCCAGTCTTTGGATTTCGATAATACACATCTAAACACATAACCACAGGTGTACACAGGTCGTAGGTACGCCTAGTTGGGCCGCTGTGGCAGTTGGAAGATGAGCCATGAAAAGGCTCCAAAATCCTTACTATACACTGTCGATTTTTTTAGGTGAAAAATTCGATGTCGTCGGATCCACTCCAGTCTTTGGATTTCGATAATACACATCTAACCACATAACCACAAGTGTGCACAGGTCGTAGGTACGCTTAGTTGGGCTGCTGTGGCAGTTGGAAGATGAGCCATGAAAAGGCTCCAAAATCCTTACTATACACTGTCGATTTTTTTAGGTGAAAAATTCGATGTCGTCGGATCCACTCCAGTCTTTGGATTTCGATAATACACATCTAAACACATAACCACAAGTGTGCACAGGTCGTAGGTACGCTTAGTTGGGCCGCTGTGGCAGTTAGAAGATGAGCCATGAAAAGGCTCCAAAATCCTTACTATACACTGTCGATTTTTTTAGGTGAAAAATTCGATGTCGTCGGGTCCACTCCAGTCTTTGGATTTCGATAATACACATCTGAACACATAACCACAGGTGTACACAGGTCGTAGGTACGCCTAGTTGGGCCGCTGTGGCAGTTGGAAGATGAGCCATGAAAAGGCTCCAAAATCCTTACTATACACTGTCGATTTTTTTAGTTGAAAAATTCGATGTCGTCGGCTCCACTCCAGTCTTTGGATTTCGATAATACACATCTAAACACATAACCACAAGTGTGCACAGGTCGTAGGTACGCTTAGTTGGGCCGCTGTGGAAGTTGGAAGATGAGCCATGAAAAGGCTCCAAAATCCTTACTATACACATTCGATGTCGTCGGATCCACTCCAGTCTTTGGATTTCGATAATACACATCTAAACACATAACCACAGGTGTACACAGGTCGTAGGTACGCTTAGTTGGGCCACTGTGGCAGTTGGAAGATGAGCCATGAAAAGGCTCCAAAATCCTTACTATACACTGTCGATTTTTTTAGGTGAAAAATTCGATGTCGTCGGATCCACTCCAGTCTTTGGATTTCGATAATACACATCTAAACACATAACCACAGGTGTACACAGGTCGTATGTACGCTTAGTTGGGCCGCTGTGGCAGTTGGAAGATGAGCCATAAAAAATCTCCAAAATCCTTACTATACACTGTCGATTTTTTTAGGTGAAAAATTCGATGTCGTCGGATCCACTCCAGTCTTTGGACTTCGATAATACACATCTAAACACATAACCACAAGTGTGCACAGGTCGTAGGTACGCTTAGTTGGGCCGCTGTGGCAGTTTGAAGATGAGCCATGAAAAGGCTCCAAAATCCTTACTATACACTGTCGATTTTTTTAGGTGCAAAATTCGATGTCGTCGGATCCACTCCAGTCTTTGGATTTCGATAATACACATCTAAACACATAACCACAGGTGTACACAGGTCGTATGTACGCCTAGTTGGGCCGCTGTGGCAGTTGGAAGATGAGCCATGAAAAGGCTCCAAAATCCTTACTATACACTGTCGATTTTTTTAGGTAAAAAATTCGATGTCGTCGGATCCACTCTAGTCTTTGGATTTCGATAATACACATCTAAACACATAACCACAAGTGTGCACAGGTCGTAGGTACGCTTAGTTGGGCCACTGTGGCAGTTGGAAGATGAGCCATAAAAAGGCTCCAAAATCCTTACTATACACTGTCGATTTTTTTAGGTGAAAAATTCGATGTCGTCGGATCCACTCCAGTCTTTGGATTTCGATAATACACATCTAAACACATAACCACAGATGTACACAGGTCGTAGGTGCGCTTAGTTGGGCCGCTGTGGCAGTTGGAAGATGAGAAATAAAAAGGCTCCAAAATCCTGACTATACACTGTCGATTTTTTTAGGTGAAAAATTCGATGTCGTCGGATCCACTCCAGTCTTTGGATTTCGATAATACACATCTAAACACATAACCACAAGTGTGCACAGGTCGTAGGTACGCTTAGTTGGGCCGCTGTGGCAGTTGGAAGATGAGAAATAAAAAGGCTCCAAAATCCTTACTATACACTGTACATTTTTTTAGGTGAAAAATTCGATCTCGTCGGATCCACTCCAGTCTTTGGATTTCGATAATACACATCTAACCACATAACCACAAGTGTGCACAGGTCGTAGGTACGCTTAGTTGGGCCGCTGTGGCAGTTGGAAGATGAGCCATGAAAAGGCTCCAAAATCCTTACTATACACTGTCGATTTTTTTAGGTGAAAAATTCGATGTCGTCGGATCCACTCCAGTCTTTGGATTTCGATAATACACATCTGAACACATAACCACAGGTGTACACAGGTCGTAGGTACGCTTAGTTGGGCCGATGTGGCAGTTGGAAGATGAGCCATGAAAAGGCTCCAAAATCCTTACTATACACTGTCGATTTTTTTAGGTGAAAAATTCGATGTCGTCGGATCCAGAGGTCGTAGGTACGCTTAGTTGGGCCGCTGTGGCAGTTGGAAGATGTGCCATGAAAAGGCTCCAAAAACCTTACTATACACTGTCGATTTTTTTAGGTGAAAAATTCGATGTCGTCGGATCCACTCCAGTCTTTGGATTTCGATAATACACATCTAAACACATAACCACAGGTGTACACAGGTCGTATGTACGCCTAGTTGGGCCGCTGTGGCAGTTGGAAGATGAGCCATGAAAAGGCTCCAAAATCCTTACTATACACTGTCGATTTTTTTAGGTGAAAAATTCGATGTCGTCGGATCCACTCCAGTCTTTGGATTTCGATAATACACATCTGAACACATAACCACAGGTGTACACAGGTCGTAGGTACGCCTAGTTGGGCCGCTGTGGCAGTTGGAAGATGAGCCATGAAAAGGCTCCAAAATCCTTACTATACACTGTCGATTTTTTTAGGTGAAAAATTCGATGTCGTCGGATCCACTCCAGTCTTTGGATTTCGATAATACACATCTAAACACATAACCACAGGTGTACACAGGTCGTATGTACGCCTAGTTGGGCCGCTGTGGCAGTT
Organism: Eristalis pertinax; assembly: GCA_907269125.1. Classification (NCBI taxonomy): domain Eukaryota; kingdom Metazoa; phylum Arthropoda; class Insecta; order Diptera; family Syrphidae; genus Eristalis; species Eristalis pertinax. The sequence continues at coordinate 59,856,875 of OU026145.1, forward strand.
GGAAGATGACCCATGAAAAGGCTCCAAAATCCTTACTATACACTGTCGATTTTTTTAGGTGAAAAATTCGATGTCATCGGATCCACTCCAGTCTTTGGATTTCGATAATGCACATCTGAACACATAACCACAGGTGTACAGAGGTCGTAGGTACGCTTAGTTGGGCCGCTGTGGCAGTTGGAAGATGTGCCATGAAAAGGCTCCAAAAACCTTACTATACACTGTCGATTTTTTTAGGTGAAAAATTCGATGTCGTCGGATCCACTCCAGTCTTTGGATTTCGATAATACACATCTAAACACATAACCACAGGTGTACACAGGTCGTATGTACGCCTAGTTGGGCCGCTGTGGCAGTTGGAAGATGAGCCATGAAAAGGCTCCAAAATCCTTACTATACACTGTCGATTTTTTTAGGTGAAAAATTCGATGTCGTCGGATCCACTCCAGTCTTTGGATTTCGATCTAAACACATCTAAACACATAACCACAGGTGTACACAGGTCGTATGTACGCCTAGTTGGGCCGCTGTGGCAGTTGGAAGATGAGCCATGAAAAGGCTCCAAAATCCTTACTATACACTGTCGATTTTTTTAGGTGAAAAGTTCGATGTCGTCGGATCCACTCCAGTCTTTGGATTTCGATAATACACATCTAAACACATAACCACAAGTGTGCACAGGTCGTAGGTACGCTTAGTTGGGCCGCTGTGGCAGTTGGAAGATGAGCCATGAAAAGGCTCCAAAATCCTTACTATACACTGTCGATTTTTTTAATTGAAAAATTCGATGTCGTCGGATCCACTCCAGTCTTTGGATTTCGATAATACACATCTAAACACATAACCACAGGTGTACACAGGTCGTATGTACGCCTGGTTGGGCCGCTGTGGCAGTTGGAAGATGAGCCATGAAAAGGCTCCAAAATCCTTACTATGTCGATGTCGATTTTTTTAGGTGAAAAATTCGATGTCGTCGGATCCACTCCAGTCTTTGGATTTCGATAATACACATCTAAACACATAACCACAGGTGTACACAGGTCGTATGTACGCCTAGTTGGGCCGCTGTGGCAGTTGGAAGATGAGCCATGTAAAGGCTCCAAAATCCTTACTATACACTGTCGATTTTTTTAGGTGAAAAATTCGATGTCGTCGGATCTACTCCAGTCTTTGGATTTCGATAATACACATCTAAACACATAACCACAGGTGTACACAGGTCGTATGTACGCCTGGTTGGGCCGCTGTGGCAGTTGGAAGATGAGCCATGAAAAGGCTCCAAAATCCTTACTATACACTGTCGATTTTTTTAGGTGAAAAATTCGATGTCGTCGGATCCACTCCAGTCTTTGGATTTCGATAATACACATCTAAACACATAACCACAGGTGTACACAGGTCGTATGTACGCCTAGTTGGGCCGCTGTGGGAGTTGGAAGATGAGCCATGAAAAGGCTCCAAAATCCTTACATTTTTTTTAGGTGAAAAATTCGATGTCGTCGGATCCACTCCAGTCTTTGGATTTCGATAATACACATCTAAACACATAACCACAGGTGTACACAGGTCGTATGTACGCCTAGTTGGACCGCTGTGGGAGTTGGAAGATGAGCCATGAAAAGGCTCCAAAATCATTACTATACACTGTCGATATTTTTATGTGAAAAATTCGATGTCGTCGGATCCACTCCAGTCTTTGGATTTCGTTAATACACATCTAAACACATAACCACAGGTGTACACAGGTCGTATGTACGCCTGGTTGGGCCGCTGTGGCAGTTGGAAGATGAGCCATGAAAAGGCTCCAAAATCCTTACACTGTCGATTTTTTTAGGTGAAAAATTCGATGTCGTCGGATCCACTCCAGTCTTTGGATTTCGATAATACACATCTAAACACATAACCACAGGTGTACACAGGTCGTATGTACGCCTAGTTGGGCCGCTGTGGCAGTTGGAAGATGAGCCATGAAAAGGCTCCAAAATCCTTACTATACACTGTCGATTTTTTTAGGTGAAAAATTCGATGTCGTCGGATCCACTCCAATCTTTGGATTTCGATAATACACATCTGAACACATAACCACAGGTGTACACAGGTCGTAGGTACGCTTAGTTGGGCCGCTGTGGCAGTTGGAAGATGAACCATGAAAAGGCTCCAAAATCCTTACTATACACTGTCGATTTTTTTAGGTGAAAAATTCGATGTCGTCGGATCCACTCCAGTCTTTGGATTTCGATAATACACATCTAAACACATAACCACAGGTGTACACAGGTCGTATGTACGCCTAGTTGGGCCGCTGTGGCAGTTGGAAGATGAGCCATGAAAAGGCTCCAAAATCCTTACTATACACTGTCGATTTTGTTAGGTGAAAAATTCGATGTCGTCGGATCCACTCCAGTCTTTGGATTTCGATAATACACATCTAAACACATAACCACAGGTGTACACAGGTCGTATGTACGCCTAGTTGGGCCGCTGTGGCAGTTGGAAGATGAGCCATGAAAAGGCTCCAAAATCCTTACTAAACACTGTCGATTTTTTTAGGTGAAAAATTCGATGGCGTCGGATCCACTCCAGTCTTTGGATTTCGATAATACACATCTGAACACATAACCACAGGTGTACACAGGTCGTAGGTACGCTTAGTTGGGCCGCTGTGGCAGTTGGAAGATAAGCCATGAAAAGGCTCCAAAATCCTTACTATACACTGTCGATTTTTTTAGGTGAAAAATTCGATGTCGTCGGATCCACTCCAGTCTTTGGATTTCGATAACACACATCTAAACACATAACCACAAGTGTGCACAGGTCGTAGGTACGCTTAGTTGGGCCGCTGTGGCAGTCGGAAGATGAGCCATGAAAAGGCTCCAAAATCCTTACTATACACTGTCGATTTTGTTAGGTGAAAAATTCGATGTCGTGGGATCCACTCCAGTCTTTGGATTTCGATAATACACATCTAAACACATAACCACAAGTGTGCACAGGTCGTAGGTACGCTTAGTTGGGCCGCTGTGGCAGTTGCAAGATGAGCCATGAAAAGGCTCCAAAATCCTTACTATACACTGTCGATTTTGTTACGTGAAAAATTCGATGTCGTCGGATCCACTCCAGTCTTTGGATTTCGATAATACACATCTAAACACATAACCACAAGTGTGCACAGGTCGTAGGTACGCTTAGTTGGGCCGCTGTGGCAGTTGGATGATGACCCATGAAAAAGCTCCAAAATCCTTACTATACAGTGTAAATTTTTTTAGGTGAAAAATTCGATGTCGTCGGGTCCACCCCAGTCTTTGGATTTCGATAATACACATCTAAACGCATAACCACAGGTGTACACAGGTCGTAGGTACGCCTAGTTGGGCCGCTGTGCAATTGGAAGATGACCCATGAAAAGGCTCCAAAATCCTTACTATACACTGTCAATTTTTTTAGGTGAAAAATTCGATGTCGTCGGATCCACTCCAGTTTTTGGATTTCGATAATACACATCTAAACACATAACCACAGGTGTACACAGGTCGTAGGTACGCTTAGTTGGGCCGCTGTGGCAGTTGGAAGATGAGCCATGAAAAGGCTCCAAAATCCTTACTATACACTGTCGATTTTTTTAGGTGAAAAATTCGATGTCGTCGGATCCACTCCAGTCTTTGGATTTCGATAATACACATCTAAACACATAACCACAGGTGAACACAGGTCGTATGTACGCTTAGTTGGGCCGCTGTGGCAGTTGGAAGATGAGCCATGAAAAGGCTCCAAAATCCTTACTATACACTGTCGATTATTTTAGGTGAAAAATTCGATGTCGTCGGATCCACTCCAGTCTTTGGATTTCGATAATACACATCTAAACACATAACCACAGGTGTACACAGGTCGTAGGTACGCCTAGTTGGGCCGCTGTGGCAGTTGGAAGATGACCCATGAAAAGGCTCCAAAATCCTTACTATACACTGTCAATTTTTTTAGGTGAAAAATTCGATGTTGTCGGGTCCACTCCAGTCTTTCGATTTCGATAATACACATCTAAACACATAACCACAGGTGTATACAGGTCGTAGGTACGCCTAGTTGGGCCGCTGTGGCAGTTGGAAGATGACCCATGAAAAGGCTCCAAAATCCTTACTATACACTGTAAATTTTTTTAGAAGAAAAATTCGATGTCGTCGGATCCACTCCAGTCTTTGGATTTCGATAATACACATTTAAACACATAACCACAGGTGTACACAGGTCGTAGATACGCCTAGTTGGGCCGCTGTGGCAGTTGGAAGATGAGCCATGAAAAGGCTCCAAAAACCTTACTATACACTGTCAATTTTTTTAGGTGAAAAATTCGATGTCGTCGGATCCACTCCAGTCTTTGGATTTCGATAATACACATCTAAACACACAACCACAGGTGTACACAGGTCGTAGACACTCCTAGTTGGGCCGCTTTGGCAGTTGGAAAATGACCCATGAAAAGGCTCCACAATCCTTACTATACACTGTCAATTTTTTTTGGTGAAAAAGTCGATGTAGTCGGATGCACTCCAGTCTTTGGATTTCGATAATACACATCTAAACACATATCCACAGGTGTACACAGGTCGTAGATACGCCTAGTTGGGCCGCTGTGGCAGTTGGAGGATGACCCATGAAAAGGCTACAAAATCCATATTTATACACTGTCAATTTTTTTAGGTGAAAAATTTGATGTTGTCGGATCCACTCCACTCTTTGGATTTCGATAATACACATCTAAACACATAACCACAGGTGTGCACAGGTCGTAGGTACGCCTAGTTGGGCCGCTGTGGCAGTTGGAAGATGACCCATGAAAAGGCTACAAAATCCATATTTATACACTGTAAATTTTTTTAGGTGAAAAATTCGATGTCGTCGGATCCACTCCAGTCTTTGGATTTCGATAATACACATCTAAACAAATAACCACAGGTGTATACAGGTCGTAGGTACGCCTAGTTGGGCCGCTGTGGCAGTTGGATGATGACCCATGACAAAGCTCCAAAATCCTTACTATACACTGTCAATTTTTTTTGGTGAAAAAGTCGATGTAGTCGGATGCACTCCAGTCTTTGGATTTCGATAATACACATCTAAACACATATCCACAGGTGTACACAGGTCGTAGGTACGCCTAGTTGGGCCGCTGTGGCAGTTGGAAGATGAGCCATGAAAAGGCTCCAAAATCCTTCCTATACACTGTCAATTTTTTAGGTGAAAAATTCGATGTCGTCGGATCCACTCCAGTCTTTTGATTTCGATAATACACATCTAAACACATAACCACAGGTGTACACAGGTCGTAGGTACGCCTAGTTGGGCCGCTGTGGCAGTTGGAAGATGACCCATGAAAAGGCTCCAAAATCCATATTTATACACTGTCAATTTTTTTAGGTGAAAAATTCGATGTCGTCGGATCCACTCCAGTCTTTGGATTTCGATAATGCACATTTAAATAAATAACCACAGGTGTGCACAGGTCGTAGGTACGCCTAGTTGGGTCGCTGTGCAATTGGAAGTTGAGCTATGAAAAGGCTCCAAAATAATTACTATACACTGTCAATTTTCTTAGGTGAAAAATTCGATGTCGTCGGATCCACTCCAGTCTTTGGATTTCGATAATACACATCTAAACGCATAACCACAGGTGTGCACAGGTCGTAGGTACGCCTAGTTGGGCCGCTGTGGCAGCTGGAAGATGAGCGATGAAAATTCTCCAAAATCCTTACACTGTCAATTTTTTTAGGTGAAAAATTTGATGTTGTCGGATCCACTCCAGTCTTTGGATTTCGATAGTACACATCTAAACACATAACCACAGGTGTACACAGGTCGTAGATACGCCTAGTTTGGCCGCTGTGGCAGTTGGAAGATGAGCGATGACAAGGCTCCAAAATCCATACTATACACTGTCAATTTTTTAGGTGAAAATTCGATGTCGTCGGATCCTATCCAGTCTTTTGATTTCGATAATACACATCTAAACACATAACCACAGGTGTACACAGGTCGTAGGTACGCCTAGTTGGGCCGCTGTGGCAGATGGAAGATGACCCATGAAAACTCTCCAAAATCCTTACTATACAGTGTAAATTTTTTTAGGTGAAAAATTCGATGTCGTCGGGTCCTCTAAAGTCTTTGGATTTCGATAATACACATCTAAACACATAACCACTGGTGTACACAGGTCGTAGGTACGCCTAGTTGGGCCGCTGTGGCAGTTGGGAGATGACCCATGAAAAGGCTCCAAAATCCTTACAATACACTGTCAATTTGCTTACTATACACTGTCAATTTTTTTAGGTGAAAAATTCGAAGTCGTCGGATCCACTCCAGTCTTTGGATTTCGATAATACACATCTAAACACATAACCACAGGTGTACACAGGTCGTAGACACGCCTAGTTGGGCCGCTGTGGCAGTTGGAAGATGACCCATGAAAAGGCTCCAAAATCCTTACTATACACTGTCAATTTTTTTAGGTGAAAAATTCGATGTCGTCGGATCCACTCCAGTCTTTGGATTTCGATAATACACATCTAAACACATAACCACAGGTGTACACAGGTCGCAGGTACTCCTAGTCGGGAAGCTGTGGCAGTTGGAAGATGACCCATGAAAAGTCTCCACAATCCTTACTATACACTGTCAATTTTTTTAGGTGAAAAATTCGATGTCGTCGGATCCACTCCAGTCTTTGGATTTCGATAATACACATCTAAACACATAACCACAGGTGTACACAGGTCGTAGACACGCCTAGTTGGGCCGCTGTGGCAGTTGGAAGATGACCCATGAAAAGGCTCCAAAATCCTTACTATACACTGTCAATTTTTTTAGGTGAAAAATTCGATGTCGTCGGATCCACTCCAGTCTTTGGATTTCGATAATACACATCTAAACACATAACCACAGGTGTACACAGGTCGTAGACACGCCTAGTTGGGCCGCTGTGGCAGTTGGAAGATGACCCAAGAAAAGGCTCCACAATCCTTACTATACACTGTCAATTTTTTTAGGTGAAAAATTCGATGTCGTCGGATCCACTCCAGTCTTTGGATTTCGATAATACACATCTAAACACATAACCACAGGTGTACATAGGTCGAAGGTACGCCTAGTTGGGCCACTGTGGCAGTTGGAAGATGACCCATGAAAAGGCTCCAAAATCCTTACTATACACTGTCAATTTTTTTAGGTGAAAAATTCGATGTCGTCGGATCCACTCCAGTCTTTGGATTTCGATAATACACATTTAAACACATAACCACAGGTGTACACAGGTCGTAGGTATGCCTAGTTGGGCCGCTGTGGCAGTTGGAAGATGACCCATGAAAAGGCTCCAAAAACCTTACTATACACTGTCAATTTTTTTAGGTGAAAAATTCGATGTCGTCGGATCCACTCCAGTCTTTGGATTTCGATAATACACATCTAAACACATAACCACAGGTGTACATAGGTCGAAGGTACGCCTAGTTGGACCACTGTGGCAGTTGGAAGATGACCCATGAAAAGGCTCCAAAATCCTTACTATACACTGTCAATTTTTTTAGGTGAAAAATTCGATGTCGTCGGATCCACTCCAGTCTTTGGATTTCGATAATACACATTTAAACACATAACCACAGGTGTACACAGATCGTAGGTACGCCTAGTTGGGCCGCTGTGGCAGTTGGAAGATGACCCATGAAAAGGCTCCAAAAACCTTACTATACACTGTCAATTTTTTTAGGTGAAAAATTCGATGTCGTCGGATCCACTCCAGTCTTTGGATTTCGATAATACACATCTAAACACACAACCACAGGTGTACACAGGTCGTAGACACGCCTAGTTGGGCCGCTGTGGCAGTTGGAAGATGACCCATGAAAAGGCTCCACAATCCTTACTATACTATTTGTAAATTTTTCTAGGTGAAAAATTCGATGTCGTCGGATCCACTCCAGTCTTAGGATTTCGATAATACACATCTAAACACATAACCACAGGTGTACACAGGTCGTAGGTACGCCTAGTTGGGCCGCTGCGGCAGTTGGAGGATGAGCGATGAAAGGCTCCAAAATCCTTACTATACACTGTCAATTTTTTTAGGTGAAAAATTCGATATCGTCGTATACACTCCAGTCTTTGGATTTCGATAATACACATCTAAACACATAACCACAGGTGTATACAGGTCGTAGGTACGCCTAGTTGGGCCGCTGTGGCAGTTGGAAGATGACCCATGAAAAGGCTCCAAAATCCATATTTATACACTGTCAATTTTTTTAGGTGAAAAATTTGATGTTGTCGGATCCACTCCAGTCTTTGGAATTCGGTAATACACATCTAAACACATAACCACAGGTGTACACAGGTCGTAGTTACGCCTAGTTGGGCCGCTGTGGCAGTTGGAAGATGAGAAATGAAAAGGCTCCAAAATCCATATTTATACACTGTCAATTTTTTTAGGTGAAAAATTTGATGTTGTCGGATCCACTCCAGTCTTTGGATTTCGGTAATACACATCTAAACACATAACCACAGGTGTACACAGGTAGTAGGTACGGCTAGTTGGGCCGCTGTGCAATTGGAAGATGAGCCATGAAAAGGCTCCAAAATCCATATTTATACACTGTCAATTTTTCTAGGTGAAAAATTCGATGTCGTCGGATCCACTCCAGTCTTAGGATTTCGATAATACACATCTAAACACATAACCACAGGTGTACACAGGTCGTAGGTACGCCTAGTTGGGCCGCTGCGGCAGTTGGAGGATGAGCGATGAAAGGCTCCAAAATCCTTACTATACACTGTCAATTTTTTTAGGTGAAAAATTCGATATCGTCGTATACACTCCAGTCTTTGGATTTCGATAATACACATCTAAACACATAACCACAGGTGTATACAGGTCGTAGGTACGCCTAGTTGGGCCGCTGTGGCAGTTGGAAGATGACCCATGAAAAGGCTCCAAAATCCATATTTATACACTGTCAATTTTTTTAGGTGAAAAATTTGATGTTGTCGGATCCACTCCAGTCTTTGGAATTCGGTAATACACATCTAAACACATAACCACAGGTGTATACAGGTCGTAGTTACGCCTAGTTGGGCCGCTGTGGCAGTTGGAAGATGAGAAATGAAAAGGCTCCAAAATCCATATTTATACACTGTCAATTTTTTTAGGTGAAAAATTTGATGTTGTCGGATCCACTCCAGTCTTTGGATTTCGATAATACACATTTAAACACATAACCATAGGTGTACACAGATCGTAGGTACGCCTAGTTGGGCCGCTGTGGCAGTTGGAAGATGACCCATGAAAAGGCTCCAAAATCCTTACTATACACAGTCAATTTTTTAGGTGAAAAATTCGATGTCGTCGGATCCACTCCAGTCTTTTGATTTCGATAATACACATCTAACCACAGGTGTACACAGGTCGTAGGTACGCCTAGTTGGGCCGCTGTGCAATTGGAAGATGAGCTATGAAAAGGCTCCAAAATATTTACTATACACTGTCAATTTTTTAGGTGAAAAATTCGATGTCGTCGGATCCACTCCAGTCTTTTGATTTCGATAATACACATCTAAACACATAACCACAGGTGTACACAGGTCGTAGGTACGCCTAGTTGGGCCGCTGTGGCAGTTGGAAGATGACCCATGAAAAGGCTCCAAAATCCTTACGGTCAATTTTTTTAGGTGAAAAATTCGATGCCGTCGGATCCACTCCAGTCTTTGGATTTCGATAATACGCATCTAAACAAATAACCACAGGTGTACACAGGTCGTAGGTACGCCTAGTTGGGCCGCTGCGGCAGTTGGATGATGACCCATGAAAAAGCTCCAAAATCCTTACTATACAGTGTAAATTTTTTTAGGTGAAAAATTCGATGTTGTCTGGTCCACCCCAGTCTTTGGATTTCGATATTACACATCTAAATAAATAACCACAGGTGTATACAGGTCGTAGGTATGCCTAGTTGGGCCGCTGTGCAATTGGAAGATGAGCTATGAAAAGGCTCCAAAATATTTACTATACACTGTCAATTTTCTTAGGTGAAAAATTCGATGTCGTCGGATCCACTCCAGTCTTTGGATTTCGATAATACACATCTAGACACATAACCACAGGTGTATACAGGTCGTAGGTACGCCTAGTTGGGCCGCTGTGGCAGTTGGAAGATGACCCATGGAAAGGCTCCAAAATCCTTACTATACACTGTCAATTTTTTAGGTGAAAAATTCGATGTCGTCGGATCCACTCCAGTCTTTTGATTTCGATAAAACACATTTAACACACATAACCACAGGTGTATACAGGTCGTAGGTACGCCCAGTTGGGCCGCTGTGGCAGTTGGAAGATGACCCATGAAAAGGCTCCAAAATCCTTACGGTCAATTTTTTTAGGTGAAAAATTCGATGTCGTCGGATCCACTCCAGTCTTTGGATTTCGATAATACGCATCTAAACACATAACCACAGGTGTACACAGGTCGTAGGTACGCCTAGTTGGGCCGCTGTGGCAGTTGGATGATGACCCATGAAAAAGCTCAAAAATCCTTACTATACAGTGTAAATTTTTTTAGGTGAAAAATTCAATGTCGTCGGGTCCACCCCAGTCTTTGGATTTCGATAATACACATCTAAACAAATAACCACAGGTGTATACAGGTCGTAGGTACGCCTAGTTGGGCCGCTGTGGCAGTTGGATGATGACCCATGAAAAAGCTCCAAAATCCTTACTATACACTGTAAATTTTTTTAGAAGAAAAATTCGATGTCGTCTGATCCACACCAGTCTTTGGATTTCGATAATGCACATTTAAACAAATAACCACAGGTGTACACAGGTCGTAGGTACGCCTAGTTGTGCCGCTGTGGCAGCTGGAAGATGAGCGATGAAAATTCTCCAAAATCCTTACTATACACTGTCAATTTTTTTAGGTGAAAAATTCGATGTCGTCGGATCCACTCCAGTCTTTGGATTTCGATAATACACATCTAAACACATAACCACAGGTGTACACAGGTCGTAGACACTCCTAGTTGGGCCGCTTTGGCAGTTGGAAAATGACCCATGAAAAGGCTCCACAATCCTTACTATACACTGTCAATTTTTTTTGGTGAAAAAGTCGATGTAGTCGGATGCACTCCAGTCTTTGGATTTCGATAATACACATCTAAACACATATCCACAGGTGTACACAGGTCGTAGATACGCCTAGTTGGGCCGCTGTGGCAGTTGGAGGATGAGCGATGAAAGGCTCCAAAATCCATATTTATACACTGTCAATTTTTTTAGGTGAAAAATTTGATGTTGTCGGATCCACTCCACTCTTTGGATTTCGATAATACACATCTAAACACATAACCACAGGTGTGCACAGGTCGTAGGTACGCCTAGTTGGGCCGCTGTGGCAGTTGGAAGATGACCCATGAAAAGGCTACAAAATCCATATTTATACACTGTAAATTTTTTTAGGTGAAAAATTCGATGTCGTCGGATCCACTCCAGTCTTTGGATTTCGATAATACACATCTAAACAAATAACCACAGGTGTATACAGGTCGTAGGTACGCCTAGTTGGGCCGCTGTGGCAGTTGGATGATGACCCATGACAAAGCTCCAAAATCCTTACTATACACTGTCAATTTTTTTTGGTGAAAAAGTCGATGTAGTCGGATGCACTCCAGTCTTTGGATTTCGATAATACACATCTAAACACATATCCACAGGTGTACACAGGTCGTAGGTACGCCTAGTTGGGCCGCTGTGGCAGTTGGAAGATGAGCCATGAAAAGGCTCCAAAATCCTTCCTATACACTGTCAATTTTTTAGGTGAAAAATTCGATGTCGTCGGATCCACTCCAGTCTTTTGATTTCGATAATACACATCTAAACACATAACCACAGGTGTACACAGGTCGTAGGTACGCCTAGTTGGGCCGCTGTGGCAGTTGGAAGATGACCCATGAAAAGGCTCCAAAATCCATATTTATACACTGTCAATTTTTTTAGGTGAAAAATTCGATGTCGTCGGATCCACTCCAGTCTTTGGATTTCGATAATGCACATTTAAATAAATAACCACAGGTGTGCACAGGTCGTAGGTACGCCTAGTTGGGTCGCTGTGCAATTGGAAGTTGAGCTATGAAAAGGCTCCAAAATAATTACTATACACTGTCAATTTTCTTAGGTGAAAAATTCGATGTCGTCGGATCCACTCCAGTCTTTGGATTTCGATAATACACATCTAAACGCATAACCACAGGTGTGCACAGGTCGTAGGTACGCCTAGTTGGGCCGCTGTGGCAGCTGGAAGATGAGCGATGAAAATTCTCCAAAATCCTTACACTGTCAATTTTTTTAGGTGAAAAATTTGATGTTGTCGGATCCACTCCAGTCTTTGGATTTCGATAATACACATCTAAACACATAACCACAGGTGTACACAGGTCGTAGACACGCCTAGTTGGGCCGCTGTGGCAGTTGGAAGATGACCCAAGAAAAGGCTCCACAATCCTTACTATACACTGTCAATTTTTTTAGGTGAAAAATTCGATGTCGTCGGATCCACTCCAGTCTTTGGATTTCGATAATACACATCTAAACACATAACCACAGGTGTACATAGGTCGAAGGTACGCCTAGTTGGGCCACTGTGGCAGTTGGAAGATGACCCATGAAAAGGCTCCAAAATCCTTACTATACACTGTCAATTTTTTTAGGTGAAAAATTCGATGTCGTCGGATCCACTCCAGTCTTTGGATTTCGATAATACACATTTAAACACATAACCACAGGTGTACACAGGTCGTAGGTATGCCTAGTTGGGCCGCTGTGGCAGTTGGAAGATGACCCATGAAAAGGCTCCAAAAACCTTACTATACACTGTCAATTTTTTTAGGTGAAAAATTCGATGTCGTCGGATCCACTCCAGTCTTTGGATTTCGATAATACACATCTAAACACATAACCACAGGTGTACATAGGTCGAAGGTACGCCTAGTTGGACCACTGTGGCAGTTGGAAGATGACCCATGAAAAGGCTCCAAAATCCTTACTATACACTGTCAATTTTTTTAGGTGAAAAATTCGATGTCGTCGGATCCACTCCAGTCTTTGGATTTCGATAATACACATTTAAACACATAACCACAGGTGTACACAGATCGTAGGTACGCCTAGTTGGGCCGCTGTGGCAGTTGGAAGATGACCCATGAAAAGGCTCCAAAAACCTTACTATACACTGTCAATTTTTTTAGGTGAAAAATTCGATGTCGTCGGATCCACTCCAGTCTTTGGATTTCGATAATACACATCTAAACACACAACCACAGGTGTACACAGGTCGTAGACACGCCTAGTTGGGCCGCTGTGGCAGTTGGAAGATGACCCATGAAAAGGCTCCACAATCCTTACTATACTATTTGTAAATTTTTCTAGGTGAAAAATTCGATGTCGTCGGATCCACTCCAGTCTTAGGATTTCGATAATACACATCTAAACACATAACCACAGGTGTACACAGGTCGTAGGTACGCCTAGTTGGGCCGCTGCGGCAGTTGGAGGATGAGCGATGAAAGGCTCCAAAATCCTTACTATACACTGTCAATTTTTTTAGGTGAAAAATTCGATATCGTCGTATACACTCCAGTCTTTGGATTTCGATAATACACATCTAAACACATAACCACAGGTGTATACAGGTCGTAGGTACGCCTAGTTGGGCCGCTGTGGCAGTTGGAAGATGACCCATGAAAAGGCTCCAAAATCCATATTTATACACTGTCAATTTTTTTAGGTGAAAAATTTGATGTTGTCGGATCCACTCCAGTCTTTGGAATTCGGTAATACACATCTAAACACATAACCACAGGTGTACACAGGTCGTAGTTACGCCTAGTTGGGCCGCTGTGGCAGTTGGAAGATGAGAAATGAAAAGGCTCCAAAATCCATATTTATACACTGTCAATTTTTTTAGGTGAAAAATTTGATGTTGTCGGATCCACTCCAGTCTTTGGATTTCGGTAATACACATCTAAACACATAACCACAGGTGTACACAGGTAGTAGGTACGGCTAGTTGGGCCGCTGTGCAATTGGAAGATGAGCCATGAAAAGGCTCCAAAATCCATATTTATACACTGTCAATTTTTCTAGGTGAAAAATTCGATGTCGTCGGATCCACTCCAGTCTTAGGATTTCGATAATACACATCTAAACACATAACCACAGGTGTACACAGGTCGTAGGTACGCCTAGTTGGGCCGCTGCGGCAGTTGGAGGATGAGCGATGAAAGGCTCCAAAATCCTTACTATACACTGTCAATTTTTTTAGGTGAAAAATTCGATATCGTCGTATACACTCCAGTCTTTGGATTTCGATAATACACATCTAAACACATAACCACAGGTGTATACAGGTCGTAGGTACGCCTAGTTGGGCCGCTGTGGCAGTTGGAAGATGACCCATGAAAAGGCTCCAAAATCCATATTTATACACTGTCAATTTTTTTAGGTGAAAAATTTGATGTTGTCGGATCCACTCCAGTCTTTGGAATTCGGTAATACACATCTAAACACATAACCACAGGTGTATATAGGTCGTAGTTACGCCTAGTTGGGCCGCTGTGGCAGTTGGAAGATGAGAAATGAAAAGGCTCCAAAATCCATATTTATACACTGTCAATTTTTTTAGGTGAAAAATTTGATGTTGTCGGATCCACTCCAGTCTTTGGATTTCGATAATACACATTTAAACACATAACCACAGGTGTACACAGATCGTAGGTACGCCTAGTTGGGCCGCTGTGGCAGTTGGAAGATGACCCATGAAAAGGCTCCAAAATCCTTACTATACACAGTCAATTTTTTAGGTGAAAAATTCGATGTCGTCGGATCCACTCCAGTCTTTTGATTTCGATAATACACATCTAACCACAGGTGTACACAGGTCGTAGGTACGCCTAGTTGGGCCGCTGTGCAATTGGAAGATGAGCTATGAAAAGGCTCCAAAATATTTACTATACACTGTCAATTTTTTAGGTGAAAAATTCGATGTCGTCGGATCCACTCCAGTCTTTTGATTTCGATAATACACATCTAAACACATAACCACAGGTGTACACAGGTCGTAGGTACGCCTAGTTGGGCCGCTGTGGCAGTTGGAAGATGACCCATGAAAAGGCTCCAAAATCCTTACGGTCAATTTTTTTAGGTGAAGAATTCGATGCCGTCGGATCCACTCCAGTCTTTGGATTTCGATAATACGCATCTAAACAAATTACCACAGGTGTTCACAGGTCGTAGGTACGCCTAGTTGGGCCGCTGCGGCAGTTGGATGATGACCCATGAAAAAGCTCCAAAATCCTTACTATACAGTGTAAATTTTTTTAGGTGAAAAATTCGATGTCGTCTGGTCCACCCCAGTCTTTGGATTTCGATATTACACATCTAAATAAATAACCACAGGTGTATACAGGTCGTAGGTATGCCTAGTTGGGCCGCTGTGCAATTGGAAGATGAGCTATGAAAAGGCTCCAAAATATTTACTATACACTGTCAATTTTCTTAGGTGAAAAATTCGATGTCGTCGGATCCACTCCAGTCTTTGGATTTCGATAATACACATCTAGACACATAACCACAGGTGTATACAGGTCGTAGGTACGCCTAGTTGGGCCGCTGTGGCAGTTGGAAGATGACCCATGGAAAGGCTCCAAAATCCTTACTATACACTGTCAATTTTTTAGGTGAAAAATTCGATGTCGTCGGATCCACTCCAGTCTTTTGATTTCGATAAAACACATTTAACACACATAACCACAGGTGTATACAGGTCGTAGGTACGCCCAGTTGGGCCGCTGTGGCAGTTGGAAGATGACCCATGAAAAGGCTCCAAAATCCTTACGGTCAATTTTTTTAGGTGAAAAATTCGATGTCGTCGGATCCACTCCAGTCTTTGGATTTCGATAATACGCATCTAAACACATAACCACAGGTGTACACAGGTCGTAGGTACGCCTAGTTGGGCCGCTGTGGCAGTTGGATGATGACCCATGAAAAAGCTCCAAAATCCTTACTATACAGTGTAAATTTTTTTAGGTGAAAAATTCAATGTCGTCGGGTCCACCCCAGTCTTTGGATTTCGATAATACACATCTAAACAAATAACCACAGGTGTATACAGGTCGTAGGTACGCCTAGTTGGGCCGCTGTGGCAGTTGGATGATGACCCATGAAAAAGCTCCAAAATCCTTACTATACACTGTAAATTTTTTTAGAAGAAAAATTCGATGTCGTCTGATCCACACCAGTCTTTGGATTTCGATAATGCACATTTAAACAAATAACCACAGGTGTACACAGGTCGTAGGTACGCCTAGTTGTGCCGCTGTGGCAGCTGGAAGATGAGCGATGAAAATTCTCCAAAATCCTTACTATACACTGTCAATTTTTTTAGGTGAAAAATTCGATGTCGTCGGATCCACTCCAGTCTTTGGATTTCGATAATACACATCTAAACACATAACCACAGGTGTACACAGGTCGTAGGTACGCCTGGTTGGGCCGCTATGGCAGTTGGAAGATGAGCCATGAAAAGGCTCCAAAATCCTTACTATACACTGTCGATTTTTCTAGGTGAAAAATTCGATGTCGTCGGATCCACTCCAGTCTTTGGATTTCGATAATACACATCTAAACACATAACCACAGGTGTACACAGGTCGTAGGTACGCCTAGTTGTGCCGCTGTGGCAGCTGGAAGATGAGCGATGAAAATTCTCCAAAATCCTTACTATACACTGTCAATTTTTTTAGGTGACAAATTCGATGTTGTCGGATCCACTCCAGTCTTTTGATTTCGATAAAACACATCTAAACACATAACCACAGGTGTATACAGGTCGTAGGTACGCCCAGTTGGGCCGCTGTGGCAGTTGGAAGATGACCCATGAAAAGGCTCCAAAATCCTTACGGTCAATTTTTTTAGGTGAAAAATTCGATGTCGTCGGATCCACTCCAGTCTTTGTATTTCGATAATACGCATCTAAACACATAACCACAGGTGTACACAGGTCGTAGGTACGCCTAGTTGGGCCGCTGTGGCAGTTGGATGATGACCCATGAAAAAGCTCCAAAATCCTTACTATACACTGTCGATTGTTTTAGGTGAAAAATTCGATGTCGTCGGATCCACTCCAGTCTTTGGATTTCGATAATACACATCTAAACACATAACCACAGGTGTACACAGGTCGTAGGTACGCTTAGTTGGGCCGCTGTGGCAGTTGGAAGATGAGCCATGAAAAGGCTCCAAAATCCTTACTATACACTGTCGATTATTTTAGGTGAAAAATTCGATGTCGTCGGATCCACTCCAGTCTTTGGATTTCGATAATACACATCTAAACACATAACCACAGGTGTACACAGGTCGTATGTACGCCTAGTTGGGCCGCTGTGGCAGTTGGAAGATGAGCCATGAAAAGGCTCCAAAATCCTTACTATACACTGTCGATTATTTTAGGTGAAAAGTTCGATGTCGTCGGATCTACTACTGTCTTTGGATTTCGATAATACACATCTAAACACATAACCACAGGTGTACACAGGTCGTATGTACGCCTAGTTGGGCCGCTGTGGCAGTTGGAAGATGAGCCATGAAAAGGCTCCAAAATCCTTACTATACACTGTCGATTTTTTTAGGTGAAAAATTCGATGTCGTCGGATCCACTCCTGTCTTTGGATTTCGATAATACACACCTAAACACATAACCACAGGTGTACACAGGTCGTAGGTACGCTTAGTTGGGCCGCTGTGGCAGTTGGAAGATGAGCCATGAAAAGGCTACAAAATCCTTACTATACACTGTCGATTATTTTAGGTGAAAAATTCGATGTCGTCGGATCCACTCCAGTCTTTGGATTTCGATAATACACATCTAAACACATAACCACAGGTGTACACAGGTCGTAGGTACGCCTAGTTGTGCCGCTGTGGCAGCTGGAAGATGAGCGATGAAAATTCTCCAAAATCCTTACTATACACTGTCAATTTTTTTAGGTGACAAATTCGATGTTGTCGGATCCACTCCAGTCTTTTGATTTCGATAAAACACATCTAAACACATAACTACAGGTGTATACAGGTCGTAGGTACGCCCAGTTGGGCCGCTGTGGCAGTTGGAAGATGACCCATGAAAAGGCTCCAAAATCCTTACGGTCAATTTTTTTAGGTGAAAAATTCGATGTCGTCGGATCCACTCCAGTCTTTGGATTTCGATAATACGCATCTAAACACATAACCACAGGTGTACACAGGTCGTAGGTACGCCTAGTTGGGCCGCTGTGGCAGTTGGATGATGACCCATGAAAAAGCTCCAAAATCCTTACTATACAGTGTAAATTTTTTTAGGTGAAAAATTCGATGTCGTCGTGTCCAATCCAGTCTTTGGATTTCGATAATACACATCTAAACACATAACCACAGGTGTACACAGGTCGTATGTACGCCTAGTTGGGCCGCTGTGGCAGTTGGAAGATGAGCCATGAAAAGGCTCCAAAATCCTTACTATACACTGTCGATTATTTTAGGTGAAAAGTTCGATGTCGTCGGATCTACTACTGTCTTTGGATTTCGATAATACACATCTAAACACATAACCACAGGTGTACACAGGTCGTATGTACGCCTAGTTGGGCCGCTGTGGCAGTTGGAAGATGACCCATGAAAAGTCTCCACAATCCTTACTATACACTGTCAATTTTTTTAGGTGAAAAATTCGATGTCGTCGGATCCACTCCAGTCTTTGGATTTCGATAATACACATCTAAACACATAACCACAGGTGTACACAGGTCGTAGACACGCCTAGTTGGGCCGCTGTGGCAGTTGGAAGATGACCCATGAAAAGGCTCCAAAATCCTTACTATACACTGTCAATTTTTTTAGGTGAAAAATTCGATGTCGTCGGATCCACTCCAGTCTTTGGATTTCGATAATACACATCTAAACACATAACCACAGGTGTACACAGGTCGCAGGTACTCCTAGTCGGGCCGCTGTGGCAGTTGGAAGATGACCCATGAAAAGTCTCCACAATCCTTACTATACACTGTCAATTTTTTTAGGTGAAAAATTCGATGTCGTCGGATCCACTCCAGTCTTTGGATTTCGATAATACACATCTAAACACATAACCACAGGTGTACACAGGTCGTAGACACGCCTAGTTGGGCCGCTGTGGCAGTTGGAAGATGAGCCATGAAAAGTCTCCAAAATCCTTACTATACACTGTCGATTATTTTAGGTGAAAAATTCGATGTCGTCGGATCCACTCCAGTCTTTGGATTTCGATAATACACATCTAAACACATAACCACAGGTGTACACAGGTCGTATGTACGCTTAGTTGGGCCGCTGTGGCAGTTGGAAGATGAGCCATGAAAAGGCTCCAAAATCCTTACTATACACTGCACATTTTTTTAGGTGAAAAATTCGATGTCGTCGGATCCACTCCAGTCTTTGGATTTCGATAATACACATCTGAACACATAACCACAGGTGTACACAGGTCGTAGGTACGCTTAGTTGGGCCGCTGTGGCAGTTGGAAGATGACCCATGAAAAGGCTCCAAAATCCTTACTATACACTGTCGATTTTTTTAGGTGAAAAATTCGATGTCGTCGGATCCACTCCAGTCTTTGGATTTCGATAATACACATCTAAACACATAACCACAGGTGTACACAGGTCGTAGGTACGCTTAGTTGGGCCGCTGTGGCAGTTGGAAGATGAGCCATGAAAAGGCTCCAAAATCCTTACTATACACTGTCGATTATTTTAGGTGAAAAATTCGATGTCGTCGGATCCACTCCAGTCTTTGGATTTCGGTAATACACATCTAAACACATAACCACAGGTGTACACAGGTCGTATGTACGCCTAGTTGGACCGCTGTGGCAGTTGGAAGATGACCCATGAAAAGGCTCCAAAATCCTTACTATACACTGTCAATTTTTTTAGGTGAAAAATTCGATGTCGTCGGATCCACTCCAGTCTTTGGATTTCGATAATACACATCTAAACACATAACCACAGGTGTACACAGGTCGCAGGTACTCCTAGTCGGGCCGCTGTGGCAGTTGGAAGATGACCCATGAAAAGTCTCCACAATCCTTACTATACACTGTCAATTTTTTTAGGTGAAAAATTCGATGTCGTCGGATCCACTCCAGTCTTTGGATTTCGATAATACACATCTAAACACATAACCACAGGTGTACACAGGTCGTAGGTACGCCTAGTTGGGCCGCTGTGGCAGTTGGAAGATGAGCCATGAAAAGGCTCCAAAATCTTTACTACACACTGTCGATTTTTTTAGGTGAAAAATTCGATGTCGTCGGATCCACTCCAGTCTTTGGATTTCGATAATACACATCTAAACACATAACCACAGGTGTACACAGGTCGCAGGTACTCCTAGTCGGGCCGCTGAACAAGAAGATAGCTAGAACAAAATCGAACTTTTACAAACAGCAATTTGAGATTTGTAAGAATAACCCCAGGGAGACCTGGAAGCTTGTAAATTCGATACTTTTTAAAAAGAAATGTAATCTGGATGAGGTTTTAATCAGCTCGTTTCGATATCTTCTGTATTCTCTGTGATAATCTTCATTGTGTCTGTTGTTTATGTGTCGCCTGTATAGTCTATCGCGTTCTTTGCAATCGTCTTTCAACTCAGCGGTAATCCAACTATGCTCCGTAGTTCTTTTCTTCCTTTTCACTGTTGATGCTTTGGTCAGAAAATTTATTGCCTCTTTGAAATTCTCATACAGATCATTTACATTTGTATATATATTCAGCTCATTCCACTTGAATTCATGTACTTTTTGTGCTACAAGGTGACTTAGGATTTGGCTTTCATTTTTGGAATCTATTTGAAGTTTGTAGTCTCTTTTAACTCCACAGTATAGCGCATAGTGATCTGAGATGCATAGTTCAATCACCGCTGAGTTAGTTTCGGCATTGCTCACTCTTACGAGATTGTGGTCTATTAATGTTTTTGTGTCTCTGAATGGGTCAACACGAGTGTGCGAATATATACTATTATGCAGATCTTTTGACGCTATCATCGACAAATAATAATAAATTGGGTATGGGAAACCGCATTTAGTTTCTGGACAGCAGCTAGTGTCCAGAAACTAAATGCGGATTGGGTATGGGAAACCGTATTTAGTTTCTGGACACCGGCTATTGTCCAGAAACTAAATGCGTATTAATTATGGGAAACCGCATTTAGTTTCTGGACACCGGCTAGTGTCCAGAAACTATACGCGGATTGGGTATGGGATTGGGTATGGGAAACCGCATTTAGTTTCTGGACAGCAACTAAATGCGGATTGGGTATGGGAAACCGCATTTAGTTTCTGGACAGCAGCTAGTGTCCAGAAACTAAATGCGTATTGGGTATGGTAAACCGCATTTAGTTTCTGGACACCGGCTAGTGTCCAGAAACTAAATGCGGATTGGGTATGGGAAACCGCATTTAGTTTCTGGACAGCAGCTAGTGTCCAGAAACTAAATGCGGATTGGGTATGGGAAACCGCATTTAGTTTCTGGACAGCAGCTAGTGTCCAGAAACTAAATGCGGATTGGGTATGGGAAACCGCATTTAGTTTCTGGACAGCAGCTAGTGTCCAGAAACTAAATGCGGATTGGGTATGGGAAACCGTATTTAGTTTCTGGACACCGGCTATTGTCCAGAAACTAAATGCGTATTAATTATGGGAAACCGCATTTAGTTTCTGGACACCGGCTAGTGTCCAGAAACTATATGCGGATTGGGTATGGGATTGGGTATGGGAAACCGCATTTAGTTTCTGGACAGCAACTAAATGCGGATTGGGTATGGGAAACCGCATTTAGTTTCTGGACACCGGCTAGTGTCCAGAAACTAAATGCGGATAGGGTATTGGAAACCGCATTTAGTTTCTGGACAGCAGCTAGTGTCCAGAAACTAAATGCGGATTGGGTATGGGAAACCGCATTTAGTTTCTGGACACCGGCTAGTGTCCAGAAACTAAATGCGGATTGGGTATGGGAAACCGCATTTAGTTTCTGGACAGCAGCTAGTGTCCAGAAACTAAATGCGGATTGGGTATGGGAAACCGCATTTAGTTTCTGGACAGCAGCTAGTGTCCAGAAACTAAATGCGGGTTGGGTATGGGAAACCGCGTTTAGTTTCTGGACAGCAGCTAGTGTCCAGAAACTAAATGCGGATTGGGTATGGGAAACCGCATTTAGTTTCTGGACACCGGCTAGTGTCCAGAAACTAAATGCGGATTGGGTATGGGAAACCGCATTTAGTTTCTGGACACCGGCTAGTGTCCAGAAACTAAATGCGGTTTGGGTATGGGAAACCGCATTTAGTTTCTGGACACCGGCTAGTGTCCAGAAACTAAATGCGGACTGGGTATGGGAAACCGCATTTAGTTTCTGGACAGCAGCTAGTGTCCAGAAACTAAATGCGGATTGGGTATGGGAAACCGCATTTAGTTTCTGGACACCGGCTAGTGTCCAGAAACTAAATGCGGATAGGGTATTGGAAACCGCATTTAGTTTCTGGACAGCAGCTAGTGTCCAGAAACTAAATGCGGATTGGGTATGGGAAACCGTATTTAGTTTCTGGACAGCAGCTAGTGTCCAGAAACTAAATGCGGATTGGGTATGGGAAACCGTATTTAGTTTCTGGACACCGGCTATTGTCCAGAAACTAAATGCGTATTAATTATGGGAAACCGCATTTAGTTTCTGGACACCGGCTAGTGTCCAGAAACTATATGCGGATTGGGTATGGGATTGGGTATGGGAAACCGCATTTAGTTTCTGGACAGCAACTAAATGCGGATTGGGTATGGGAAACCGCATTTAGTTTCTGGACAGCAGCTAGTGTCCAGAAACTAAATGCGGATTGGGTATGGGAAACCGCATTTAGTTTCTGGACAGCAGCTAGTGTCCAGAAACTAAATGCGGATTGGGTATGGGAAACCGCATTTAGTTTCTGGACACCGGCTAGTGTCCAGAAACTAAATGCGGATTGGGTATGGGAAACCGCATTTAGTTTCTGGACAGCAGCTAGTGTCCAGAAACTAAATGCGGATTGGGTATGGGAAACCGCATTTAGTTTCTGGACAGCAGCTAGTGTCCAGAAACTAAATGCGGATTGGGTATGGGAAACCGCATTTAGTTTCTGGACACCGGCTAGTGTCCAGAAACTAAATGCGGATTGGGTATGGGAAACCGCATTTAGTTTCTGGACACCGGCTAGTGTCCAGAAACTAAATGCGGTTTGGGTATGGGAAACCGCATTTAGTTTCTGGACACCGGCTAGTGTCCAGAAACTAAATGCGGATAGGGTATTGGAAACCGCATTTAGTTTCTGGACAGCAGCTAGTGTCCAGAAACTAAATGCGGATTGGGTATGGGAAACCGCATTTAGTTTCTGGACACCGGCTAGTGTCCAGAAACTAAATGCGGATAGGGTATTGGAAACCGCATTTAGTTTCTGGACAGCAGCTAGTGTCCAGAAACTAAATGCGGATTGGGTATGGGAAACCGCATTTAGTTTCTGGACACCGGCTAGTGTCCAGAAACTAAATGCGGATTGGGTATGGGAAACCGCATTTAGTTTCTGGACAGCAGCTAGTGTCCAGAAACTAAATGCGGATTGGGTATGGGAAACCGCATTTAGTTTCTGGACAGCAGCTAGTGTCCAGAAACTAAATGCGGATTGGGTATGGGAAACCGCATTTAGTTTCTGGACAGCAGCTAGTGTCCAGAAACTAAATGCGGATTGGGTATGGGAAACCGCATTTAGTTTCTGGACAGCAGCTAGTGTCCAGAAACTAAATGCGGATTGGGTATGGGAAACCGTATTTAGTTTCTGGACACCGGCTATTGTCCAGAAACTAAATGCGTATTAATTATGGGAAACCGCATTTAGTTTCTGGACACCGGCTAGTGTCCAGAAACTATATGCGGATTGGGTATGGGATTGGGTATGGGAAACCGCATTTAGTTTCTGGACAGCAACTAAATGCGGATTGGGTATGGGAAACCGCATTTAGTTTCTGGACACCGGCTAGTGTCCAGAAACTTAATGCGGATTGGGTATGGGAAACCGCATTTAGTTTCTGGACAGCAGCTAGTGTCCAGAAACTAAATGCGGATTGGGTATGGGAAACCGCATTTAGTTTCTGGACAGCAGCTAGTGTCCAGAAACTAAATGCGGATTGGGTATGGGAAACCGCATTTAGTTTCTGGAAACTAAATGCGGATAGGGTATTGGAAACCGCATTTAGTTTCTGGACAGCAGCTAGTGTCCAGAAACTAAATGCGGATTGGGTATGGGAAACCGCATTTAGTTTCTGGACACCGGCTAGTGTCCAGAAACTAAATGCGGATTGGGTATGGGAAACCGCATTTAGTTTCTGGACAGCAGCTAGTGTCCAGAAACTAAATGCGGATTGGGTATGGGAAACCGCATTTAGTTTCTGGACAGCAGCTAGTGTCCAGAAACTAAATGCGGATTGGGTATGGGAAACCGTATTTAGTTTCTGGACACCGGCTATTGTCCAGAAACTAAATGCGTATTAATTATGGGAAACCGCATTTAGTTTCTGGACACCGGCTAGTGTCCAGAAACTATATGCGGATAGGGTATTGGAAACCGCATTTAGTTTCTGGACAGCAGCTAGTGTCCAGAAACTAAATGCGGATTGGGTATGGGAAACCGTATTTAGTTTCTGGACTGCAGCTAGTGTCCAGAAACTAAATGCGGATTGGGTATGGGAAACCGTATTTAGTTTCTGGACACCGGCTATTGTCCAGAAACTAAATGCGTATTAATTATGGGAAACCGCATTTAGTTTCTGGACACCGGCTAGTGTCCAGAAACTATATGCGGATTGGGTATGGGATTGGGTATGGGAAACCGCATTTAGTTTCTGGACAGCAACTAAATGCGGATTGGGTATGGGAAACCGCATTTAGTTTCTTGACACCGGCTAGTGTCCAGAAACTTAATGCGGATTGGGTATGGGAAACCGCATTTAGTTTCTAGACAGCAGCTAGTGTCCAGAAACTAAATGCGGATTGGGTATGGGAAACCGCATTTAGTTTCTGGACAGCAGCTAGTGTCCAGAAACTAAATGCGGATTGGGTATGGGAAACCGCATTTAGTTTCTGGACACCGGCTAGTGTCCAGAAACTAAATGCGGATAGGGTATTGGAAACCGCATTTAGTTTCTGGACAGCCGCTAGTGTCCAGAAACTAAATGCGGATTGGGTATGGGAAACCGCATTTAGTTTCTGGACACCGGCTAGTGTCCAGAAACTAAATGCGGATTGGGTATGGGAAACCGCATTTAGTTTCTGGACAGCAGCTAGTGTCCAGAAACTAAATGCGGATTGGGTATGGGAAACCGCATTTAGTTTCTGGACAGCAGCTAGTGTCCAGAAACTAAATGCGGGTTGGGTATGGGAAACCGCGTTTAGTTTCTGGACAGCAGCTAGTGCCCAGAAACTAAATGCGGATTGGGTATGGGAAACCGCATTTAGTTTCTGGACACCGGCTAGTGTCCAGAAACTAAATGCGGATTGGGTATGGGAAACCGCATTTAGTTTCTGGACACCGGCTAGTGTCCAGAAACTAAATGCGGTTTGGGTATGGGAAACCGCATTTAGTTTCTGGACACCGGCTAGTGTCCAGAAACTAAATGCGGACTGGGTATGGGAAACCGCATTTAGTTTCTGGACAGCAGCTAGTGTCCAGAAACTAAATGCGGATTGGGTATGGGAAACCGCATTTAGTTTCTGGACAGCAGCTAGTGTCCAGAAACTAAATGCGGATTGGGTATGGGAAACCGCATTTAGTTTCTGGACACCGGCTAGTGTCCAGAAACTAAATGCGGATTGGGTATGGGAAACCGCATTTAGTTTCTGGACAGCAGCTAGTGTCCAGAAACTAAATGCGGATTGGGTATGGGAAACCGCATTTAGTTTCTGGACACCGGCTCCCACCGGCTCCCATACCCAATCCGCATTTAGTTTCTGGACAGCAGCTAGTGTCCAGAAACTAAATGCGGATTGGGTATGGGAAACCGCATTTAGTTTCTGGACACCGGCTAGTGTCCAGAAACTAAATGCGGATTAGGTATGGGAAACCGCATTTAGTTTCTGGACACCGGCTAGTGTCCAGAAACTAAATGCGGATTGGGTATGGGAAACCGCATTTAGTTTCTGGACAGCAGCTAGTGTCCAGAAACTAAATGCGGATTGGGTATGGGAAACCGCATTTAGTTTCTGGACAGCAGCTAGTGTCCAGAAACTAAATGCGGATTGGGTATGGGAAACCGTATTTAGTTTCTGGACACCGGCTATTGTCCAGAAACTAAATGCGTATTAATTATGGGAAACCGCATTTAGTTTCTGGACACCGGCTAGTGTCCAGAAACTAAATGCGTATTGGGTATGGGAAACCGCATTTAGTTTCTGGACACCGGCTAGTGTCCAGAAACTAAATGCGGATTGGGTACGGGAAACCGCATTTAGTTTCTGGACACCGGCTAGTGTCCAGAAACTAAATGCGGATTGGGTATGGGAAACCGCATTAAGTTTCTGGACAGCAACAAGTGTCCAGAAACTAAATGCGGATTGGGTATGGGAAACCGCATTTAGTTTCTGGACATCGGCTAGTGTCCAGAAACTAAATGCGGATTGGGTATGGGAAACCGCATTTAGTTTCTGGACAGCAGCTAGTGTCGCATTTAGTTTCTGGACAGCAGCTAGTGTCCAGAAACTAAATGCGGATTGGGTATGGGAAACCGCATTTAGTTTCTGGACACCGGCTAGTGTCCAGAAACTAAATGCGGATTGGGTATGGGAAACCGCATTTAGTTTCTGGACAGCAGCTAGTGTCCAGAAACTAAATGCGGATTGGGTATGGGAAACCGCATTTAGTTTCTGGACACCGGCTAGTGTCCAGAAACTAAATGCGGATTAGGTATGGGAAACCGCATTTAGTTTCTGGACACCGGCTAGTGTCCAGAAACTAAATGCGGATTGGGTATGGGAAACCGCATTTAGTTTCTGGACAGCAGCTAGTGTCCAGAAACTAAATGCGGATTGGGTATGGGAAACCGCATTTAGTTTCTGGACAGCAGCTAGTGTCCAGAAACTAAATGCGGATTGGGTATGGGAAACCGTATTTAGTTTCTGGACACCGGCTATTGTCCAGAAACTAAATGCGTATTAATTATGGGAAACCGCATTTAGTTTCTGGACACCGGCTAGTGTCCAGAAACTAAATGCGTATTGGGTATGGGAAACCGCATTTAGTTTCTGGACACCGGCTAGTGTCCAGAAACTAAATGCGGATTGGGTATGGGAAACCGCATTAAGTTTCTGGACAGCAACAAGTGTCCAGAAACTAAATGCGGATTGGGTATGGGAAACCGCATTTAGTTTCTGGACATCGGCTAGTGTCCAGAAACTAAATGCGGATTGGGTATGGGAAACCGCATTTAGTTTCTGGACAGCAGCTAGTGTCCAGAAACTAAATGCGGATTGGGTATTGGAAACCGCATTTAGTTTCTGGACACCGGCTCCCACCGGCTCCCATACCCAATCCGCATTTAGTTTCTGGACACCGGCTATTGTCCAGAAACTAAATGCGGATTGGGTATGGGAAACCGCATTTAGTTTCTGGACACCGGCTAGTGTCCAGAAACTAAATGCGGATTGGGTCTGGGAAACCGCATTTAGTTTCTGGACAGCAGCTAGTGTCCAGAAACTAAATGCGGATTGGGTATGGGAAACCGGCTAGTGTCCAGAAACTAAATGCGGTTTGGGTATGGGAAACCGCATTTAGTTTCTGGACACCGGCTAGTGTCCAGAAACTAAATGCGGACTGGGTATGGGCAACCGCATTTAGTTTCTGGACACCGGCTAGTGTCCAGAAACTGAATGCGGATAGGGTATGGGAAATCGCATTTAGTTTCTGGACACCGGCTAGTGTCCAGAAACTAATGGGAAACCGCATTTAGTTTCTGGACAGCAGCTAGTGTCCAGAAACTAAATGCGGATTGGGTATGGGAAACCGCATTTAGTTTCTGGACACCGGCTAGTGTCCAGAAACTAAATGCGGATTGGGTATGGGAAACCGCATTTAGTTTCTGGGCAGCAGCTAGTGTCCAGAAACTAAATGCGGATTGGGTATGGGAAACCGCATTTAGTTTCTGGACACCGGCTAGTGTCCAGAAACTAAATGCGGATTGGGTATGGGAAACCGCATTTAGTTTCTGGACAGCAGCTAGTGTCCAGAAACTAAATGCGGATTGGGTATGGGAAACCGCATTTAGTTTCTGGACAGCAGCTAGTGTCCAGAAACTAAATGCGGATGGGGTAGGGCAACCGCATTTAGTTTCTGGACACCGGCTAGTGTCCAGAAACTGAATGCGGATAGGGTATGGGAAATCGCATTTAGTTTCTGGACACCGGCTAGTGTCCAGAAACTAAATGCGGATGTGGTATGGGAAACCGCATTTAGTTTCTGGACAGCAGCTAGTGTCCAGAAACTAAATGCGGATTGGGTATGGGAAACCGCATTTAGTTTCTGGACACCGGCTAGTGTCCAGAAACTAAATGCGGATTGGGTATGGGAAACCGCATTTAGTTTCTGGACAGCAGCTAGTGTCCAAAAACTAAATGCGGATTGGGTATGGGAAACCGTATTTAGTTTCTGGACACCGGCTATTGTCCAGAAACTAAATGCGTATTAATTATGGGAAACCGCATTTTGTTTCTGGACACCGGCTAGTGTCCAGAAACTAAATGCGTATTGGGTATGGGAAACCGCATTTAGTTTCTGGACAGCAGCTAGTGTCCAAAAACTAAATGCGGATTGGGTATGGGAAACCGCATTTAGTTTCTGGACACCGGCTTGTGTCCAGAAACTAAATGCGGATTGGGTATGGGAAACCGCATTTAGTTTCTGGACAGCAGCTAGTGTCCAGAAACTAAATGCGGATTGGGTATGGGAAACCGTATTTAGTTTCTGGACACCGGCTATTGTCCAGAAACTAAATGCGTATTAATTATGGGAAACCGCATTTTGTTTCTGGACACCGGCTAGTGTCCAGAAACTAAATGCGTATTGGGTATGGGAAACCGCATTTAGTTTCTGGACAGCAGCTAGTGTCCAAAAACTAAATGCGGATTGGGTATGGGAAACCGCATTTAGTTTCTGGACACCGGCTTGTGTCCAGAAACTAAATGCGGATTGGGTATGGGAAACCGCATTTAGTTTCTGGACAGCAGCTAGTGTCCAGAAACTAAATGCGGATTGGGTATGGGAAACCGCATTAAGTTTCTGGACAGCAACAAGTGTCCAGAAACTAAATGCGGATTGGGTATGGGAAACCGCATTTAGTTTCTGGACATCGGCTAGTGTCCAGAAACTAAATGCGGATTGGGTATGGGAAACGTTCCGATGTCTAACAACGAAAACGCTTTTGATTTGGTCAAGGCAATAGGTGATGCACTTGATACATAAATTGGAGAATCCGATATTGAGAAAATATACACGTATAATGACAGAAAGAACCAACAAATGAAAAATATTGTTGTAAGCTTCACGAGAAAAACAACAAAAGCTACGTTCATGGATCGAGCCAAACAAAAACGAAACCTGAAGTATGGTCAGGTGTGCACCAAACTACAAAAACAAATAAACCCGGTGTACGCAAATCAAAACATTTATATAAACGAACACCTCACATCACACTTCCGAAAAATTTTATGGTTAGCAAAAAATAAAGCAAGATCTGCCAACTGGAAGTTTGTTTGGTTTCGGAACAACAAGGTTCTTGCTAGAAAGACAGAAGGAGATCCCATTATCGAAATACGATCAATCAACGATATTGACAAAATGACATAAACGATCACGACAAACGTCAAAATCGTAATAACACTGTTGCGCAAAAAAAAATCGTCACTATGGAGAATGAACTCGATAATATAATAAGTACCGATTTTAAAAATATTAAATCTCAAGAAGAGGCCTGTGTATATGTAAAAAATAATATAAGTGAATTCTCATCTATGTCACTAAATGTAAGGTCCTTGAGGAAAAACTGGAATGCGTTGATGTTATATATTAATGAGTTTTTGTCGTATATAGATGTCATTATGTTGTGCGAAATAAATATTAGAAAAGAAGAAAATAACCAATATCAGATTGAAGGATACAGTAGTGAGTTCTTTAATCGAAGCAACCCCGGAGGAGGAGGTGGAATATGTATATACGTGAAAAATAATATTGTATATGACAAAGTAGAAAGAGTGACATATATGTATGAAAATGTCTCTATCAATGTTAAACGTGGAAATTTTGAAGCGTCAATCATCTCTGTGTACAGACCACCAAAGAAGAATGTTAAATGTTTTGTTCGTGAATTAAGTAAGCATGTTGATGAAGTTGGAACTAAATGTAACCTTTTTATAATGGGGGACGTCAACATAAATTTAAAAGATAAAACTAATACAGATGTCTGTGATTATTTGTCGATGATAGCGTCAAAAGGTCTGCATAATTGTATATATTCGCACACTCGTGTTGACCCAATCAGAGATACAAAAACATTAATAGACCACAATCTCGTAAGAGTGAGCAATGCCGAAATTAACTCAGCGGTGATTGAACTATGCATCTCAGATCACTATGCGCTATACTGTGGAGTTAAAAGAGACAACAAACTTCAAATAGATTCCAAAAATGAAAGCCAAATCCTAAGTCACCTTGTACACAAAAGGTACATGAATTCAAGTGGAATGAGCTGAATATATATACAAATGTAAATGATCTATATGAGAAGTTCAAAGAGGCAATGAATTTTCTGACCACAACATCAACAGTGAAAAGGAAGAAAAGAACTACGGAGCATAGTTGGATTACCGCTGAGTTGAAAAACGATTGCAAAGAACGCGATAGACTATACAGGAGACACATAAACAACAGACACAATGAAGATTATCACAGAGAATACAGAAGATATCGAAACGAGCTGAACAAGAAGATAGCCAGAACAAAATCGAACTTTTACAAACAGCAATTTGAGACTTGTAAGAATAACCCCAGGGAGACCTGGAAGCTTGTAAACTCGATACTTGGTAAAAAGAAATGTAATCTGGATGAGGTTTTAATCAAGAATTTCTCGAATGAAAGCAACATTAAAGACCTGACCAACAAATTCGCGAAAGCTTTAACTTCAGAAGTACGAACAATTGTTCATGAATGTAGCCACCAAACACTCCAGTACAACACAAGCAGTGTACAACATTCAATCTACGTTGAAGATGTATCAGTTGAGGAGGTATGCAACATACTGAGTTCGTTGAAAAGCGACAAATCGGCGGGAGTAGATGGAATAAGACCAAAAGATCTGAAAAACAGCGCTCAAACCCTATCTCCAGTACTTACAAAACTGATCAACATGAGCTTAGATCAAGCATCTGTACCAAACATGCTTAAAAAATCTATAGTTAGACCGATTCACAAAAGTGGAAAGAAAAGTGAAATCCTTAACTACAGACCAATCTCAATCCTATCAGTAGTCGATAAAGTTCTAGAAGAGGTGTTGGCCAGAAGACTATACAACTTTATAGAAAAATACAACAGCCTCAACAAGAATCAATTTGGATTCCGCAAAGGAAAAAATATAAACAGACTACTTGGAGATTTCGCGAACAAAATGTACCTAAGTTTGGACAAAAACCATAGCTCAGTAGTTCTGTTTATTGACTTTAAGAAAGCCTTCGACACTTTGAGCCACAGACAAATCTTAAGGCAGCTGGAGAAGATTGGTGTACGGGGTCACATCTTAACATGGTTTGCAAGCTACCTAAGTAACAGATCATTCCAGGTCAAAATTGGTGATTACGTTAGCAATGAAGAAAATATTGAGTATGGTGTTCCACAAGGATCGAAGCTAGGTCCGCTTCTGTTTATTATATACGTCAATGATCTACTGTCAGTGCTGAAGTATAGTACGGGTTATGCGTATGCGGACGACACAGCGATCGTAGTTAGCCATAGGAGCGTTGACGAAGCGGTGAAACTTATGCAATTAGATTTTAATAGAATCGCTGCTTGGTGTCACGACCATGGATTAATTATCAACGCACTTAAGACAAAGTTAATGCACATTCGCCCGCCGCATATTCCCAGAACGAAACTTAAGATAAAAATGCACAGCGTAGATTGTTTGCACAGACATGGCTGTGATGGAATAACAGAAGACGATGATGACTGCACCGTAAATATTGATTATGTGTCAACGTATAAGTACCTAGGACTGACGATGGACTACAACTTTAAATGGAACTACCATATAGAAATATTGAAGAAGAAATTGTGTCACTCTGCATACGCCCTTTTCCATCTTCGTAAACTGTGTACGCCAAGAGTACTCAAACAGTGCTACATGGGCCTGGTGGAATCACATCTACGGTATGGAATAACAGCGTGGGGAAGAGCATCTCAATTGCAATCGCTACAAAAAGTGCACAGAAGACTTCAAAAGCTTGTGGTGGAAACAGGAAGTAGCAGAGAAGTTCAGCAACAAAGAAGCCAACCAACACGAATGCTTAACATCTGCCAAATACATAATTTGGAAATCTTGGCCAATTTCGATGATGACAACACATACAGGATCCAAACACAGCAGACGGTGAACACTAGAAGACGACAGCAGCAGCTATGTGAAGTTCCGAGGTACTGGAATGAATATGGTCGAAGGACAATTAAAGTGGCAATTCCGACAATCCTTAACGAACTCCCAAGGGAAGTTCGCAACCTACCCAAAAGAGAAATTATAAAAAAAGTTAAAGAAATCTACTTAAACTCTTCAAACTAAAATATTCAAATTTAATTTAAATACGAAAATCGTAAACTATTGTATTATTATTACTATTCGTTACTTGTATTGCCCACGTTTTTGATTTTTTAACTACACATAATTGAATTTAATGAATTTCAACATTTATAATTGTAATTTTTTGTGATTAGTCATCTGCAGACAAGCCACTCAGGCTTTGCAGATAAACAAGTGTAAACACTCCAAAATGAATTATAAATAAAAATGAAATTGAAATTGAAATTGAATTGAAACCGCATTTAGTTTCTGGACAGCAGCTAGTGTCCAGAAACTAAATGCGGATTGGGTATTGGAAACCGCATTTAGTTTCTGGACACCGGCTCCCACCGGCTCCCATACCCAATCCGCATTTAGTTTCTGGACACCGGCTATTGTCCAGAAACTAAATGCGGATTGGGTATGGGAAACCGCATTTAGTTTCTGGACACCGGCTAGTGTCCAGAAACTAAATGCGGATTGGGTCTGGGAAACCGCATTTAGTTTCTGGACAGCAGCTAGTGTCCAGAAACTAAATGCGGGTTGGGTATGGGAAACCGGCTAGTGTCCAGAAACTAAATGCGGTTTGGGTATGGGAAACCGCATTTAGTTTCTGGACAGCAGCTAGTGTCCAGAAACTAAATGCGGATTGGGTATGGGAAACCGCATTTAGTTTCTGGACAGCAGCTAGTGTCCAGAAACTAAATGCGGATTGGGTATGGGAAACCGCATTTAGTTTCTGGACAGCAGCTAGTGTCCAGAAACTAAATGCGGATTGGGTATGGGAAACCGTATTTAGTTTCTGGACACCGGCTATTGTCCAGAAACTAAATGCGTATTAATTATGGGAAACCGCATTTAGTTTCTGGACACCGGCTAGTGTCCAGAAACTATATGCGGATTGGGTATGGGATTGGGTATGGGAAACCGCATTTAGTTTCTGGACAGCAACTAAATGCGGATTGGGTATGGGAAACCGCATTTAGTTTCTGGACAGCAGCTAGTGTCCAAAAACTAAATGCGGATTGGGTATGGGAAACCGCATTTAGTTTCTGGACAGCACCTAGTGTCCAGAAACTAAATGCGGATTGGGTATGGGAAACCGCATTTAGTTTCTGGACAGCAGCTAGTGTCCAGAAACTAAATGCGGATTGGGTATGGGAAACCGCATTTAGTTTCTGGACACCGGCTAGTGTCCAGAAACTAAATGCGGATAGGGTATTGGAAACCGCATTTAGTTTCTGGACAGCAGCTAGTGTCCAGAAACTAAATGCGGATTGGGTATGGGAAACCGCATTTAGTTTCTGGACACCGGCTAGTGTCCAGAAACTAAATGCGGATTGGGTATGGGAAACCGCATTTAGTTTCTGGACAGCAGCTAGTATCCAGAAACTAAATGCGGATTGGGTATGGGAAACCGCATTTAGTTTCTGGACAGCAGCTAGTGTCCAGAAACTAAATGCGGGTTGGGTATGGGAAACCGCGTTTAGTTTCTGGACAGCAGCTAGTGTCCAGAAACTAAATGCGGATTGGGTATGGGAAACCGCATTTAGTTTCTGGACAGCAGCTAGTGTCCAGAAACTAAATGCGGATTGGGTATGGGAAACCGTATTTAGTTTCTGGACACCGGCTATTGTCCAGAAACTAAATGCGTATTAATTATGGGAAACCGCATTTAGTTTCTGGACACCGGCTAGTGTCCAGAAACTATATGCGGATAGGGTATTGGAAACCGCATTTAGTTTCTGGACAGCAGCTAGTGTCCAGAAACTAAATGCGGATTGGGTATGGGAAACCGTATTTAGTTTCTGGACAGCAGCTAGTGTCCAGAAACTAAATGCGGATTGGGTATGGGAAACCGTATTTAGTTTCTGGACACCGGCTATTGTCCAGAAACTAAATGCGTATTAATTATGGGAAACCGCATTTAGTTTCTGGACACCGGCTAGTGTCCAGAAACTATATGCGGATTGGGTATGGGATTGGGTATGGGAAACCGCATTTAGTTTCTGGACAGCAACTAAATGCGGATTGGGTATGGGAAACCGCATTTAGTTTCTGGACACCGGCTAGTGTCCAGAAACTAAATGCGGATAGGGTATTGGAAACCGCATTTAGTTTCTGGACAGCCGCTAGTGTCCAGAAACTAAATGCGGATTGGGTATGGGAAACCGCATTTAGTTTCTGGACACCGGCTAGTGTCCAGAAACTAAATGCGGATTGGGTATGGGAAACCGCATTTAGTTTCTGGACAGCAGCTAGTGTCCAGAAACTAAATGCGGATTGGGTATGGGAAACCGCATTTAGTTTCTGGACAGCAGCTAGTGTCCAGAAACTAAATGCGGGTTGGGTATGGGAAACCGCGTTTAGTTTCTGGACAGCAGCTAGTGTCCAGAAACTAAATGCGGATTGGGTATGGGAAACCGCATTTAGTTTCTGGACACCGGCTAGTGTCCAGAAACTAAATGCGGATTGGGTATGGGAAACCGCATTTAGTTTCTGGACACCGGCTAGTGTCCAGAAACTAAATGCGGTTTGGGTATGGGAAACCGCATTTAGTTTCTGGACACCGGCTAGTGTCCAGAAACTAAATGCGGACTGGGTATGGGAAACCGCATTTAGTTTCTGGACAGCAGCTAGTGTCCAGAAACTAAATGCGGATTGGGTATGGGAAACCGCATTTAGTTTCTGGACACCGGCTCCCACCGGCTCCCATACCCAATCCGCATTTAGTTTCTGGACAGCAGCTAGTGTCCAGAAACTAAATGCGGATGGGGTAGGGCAACCGCATTTAGTTTCTGGACACCGGCTAGTGTCCAGAAACTGAATGCGGATAGGGTATGGGAAATCGCATTTAGTTTCTGGACACCGGCTAGTGTCCAGAAACTAAATGCGGATGTGGTATGGGAAACCGCATTTAGTTTCTGGACAGCAGCTAGTGTCCAGAAACTAAATGCGGATTGGGTATGGGAAACCGCATTTAGTTTCTGGACACCGGCTAGTGTCCAGAAACTAAATGCGGATTGGGTATGGGAAACCGCATTTAGTTTCTGGACAGCAGCTAGTGTCCAGAAACTAAATGCGGATTGGGTATGGGAAACCGCATTTAGTTTCTGGACACCGGCTAGTGTCCAGAAACTAAATGCGGATTGGGTATGGGAAACCGCATTTAGTTTCTGGACAGCAGCAAGTGTCCAGAAACTAAATGCGGATTGGGTATGGGAAACCGCATTTAGTTTCTGGACAGCAGCTAGTGTCCAGAAACTAAATGCGGATTGGGTATGGGAAACCGTATTTAGTTTCTGGACACCGGCTATTGTCCAGAAACTAAATGCGTATTAATTATGGGAAACCGCATTTAGTTTCTGGACACCGGCTAGTGTCCAGAAACTAAATGCGTATTGGGTATGGGAAACCGCATTTAGTTTCTGGACACCGGCTAGTGTCCAGAAACTAAATGCGGATTGGGTACGGGAAACCGCATTTAGTTTCTGGACACCGGCTAGTGTCCAGAAACTAAATGCGGATAGGGTATGGGAAACCGCATTAAGTTTCTGGACAGCAACAAGTGTCCAGAAACTAAATGCGGATTGGGTATGGGAAACCGCATTTAGTTTCTGGACATCGGCTAGTGTCCAGAAACTAAATGCGGATTGGGTATGGGAAACCGCATTTAGTTTCTGGACAGCAGCTAGTGTCCAGAAACTAAATGCGGATTGGGTATTGGAAACCGCATTTAGTTTCTGGACACCGGCTCCCACCGGCTCCCATACCCAATCCGCATTTAGTTTCTGGACACCGGCTATTGTCCAGAAACTAAATGCGGATTGGGTATGGGAAACCGCATTTAGTTTCTGGACACCGGCTAGTGTCCAGAAACTAAATGCGGATTGGGTCTGGGAAACCGCATTTAGTTTCTGGACAGCAGCTAGTGTCCAGAAACTAAATGCGGATTGGGTATGGGAAACCGCATTTAGTTTCTGGACACCGGCTATTGTCCAGAAACTAAATGCGGATTGGGTATGGGAAACCGCATTTAGTTTCTGGACACCGGCTAGTGTCCAGAAACTAAATGCGGATTGGGTATGGGAAACCGCATTTAGTTTCTGGACAGCAGCTAGTGTCCAGAAACTAAATGCGGATTGGGTAAGGGAAACCGCATTTAGTTTCTGGACACCGGCTAGTGTCCAGAAACTAAATTCGGATTGGGTATGGGAAACCGCATTTAGTTTCTGGACACCGGCTAGTGTCCAGAAACTAAATGCGGATTGGGTATGGGAAACCGCATTTAGTTTCTGGACACCGGCTAGTGTCCAGAAACTAAATGTGGATTGGGTATTGGAAACCGCATTTAGTTTCTGGACAGCAGCTAGTGTCCAGAAACTAAATGCGGATTGGGTATGGGAAACCGTATTTAGTTTCTGGACACCGGCTATTGTCCAGAAACTAAATGCGTATTAATTATGGGAAACCGCATTTAGTTTCTGGACACCGGCTAGTGTCCGGAAACTATATGCGGATTGGGTATGGGATTGGGTATGGGAAACCGCATTTAGTTTCTGGACAGCAACTAAATGCGGATTGGGTATGGGAAACCGTATTGTATATGGGAAACCGCATTTAGTTTCTGGACACCGGCTAGTGTCCAGAAACTAAATGCGGATTGGGTATGGGAAACCGCATTTAGTTTCTGGACAGCAGCTAGTGTCCAGAAACTAAATGCGGATTGGGTATGGGAAACCGCATTTAGTTTCTGGACACCGGCTAGTGTCCAGAAACAAAATGCGGATTGGGTATGGGAAACCGCATTTAGTTTCTGGACACCGGCTAGTGTCCAGAAACTAAATGCGGATTTTGTATGGGAAACCGCATTTAGTTTCTGGACAGCAGCTAGTGTCCAGAAACTAAATGCGGATTGGGTATTTTAAACCGCATTTAGTTTCTGGACACCGGCTAGTGTCCAGAAACTGAATGCGGATAGGGTATGGGAAACCGCATTTAGTTTCTGGACACCGGCTAGTGTCCAGAAACTAAATGCGGATTGAGTATGGGAAACCGCATTTAGTTTCTGGACACCGGCTATTGTCCAGAAACTAAATGCGGATTGGGTATGGGAAACCGCATTTAGTTTCTGGACACCGGCTAGTGTCCAGATTTAGTTTCTGGACAGCAGCTAGTGTCCAGAAACTAAATGCGGATTGGGTATGGGAAACCGCATTTAGTTTCTGGACACCGGCTAGTGTCCAGAAACTAAATGCGGATTGGGTATGGGAAACCGCATTTAGTTTCTGGACAGCAGCTAGTGTCCAGAAACTAAATGCGGATTGGGTATGGGAAACCGTATTTAGTTTCTGGACACCGGCTATTGTCCAGAAACTAAATGCGTATTAATTATGGGAAACCGCATTTAGTTTCTGGCCACCGGCTAGTGTCCAGAAACTATATGCGGATTGGGTATGGGATTGGGTATGGGAAACCGCATTTAGTTTCTGGACAGCAACTAAATGCGGATTGGGTATGGGAAACCGTATTGGGTATGGGAAACCGCATTTAGTTTCTGGACACCGGCTAGTGTCCAGAAACTAAATGCGGATTGGGTATGGGAAACCGCATTTAGTTTCTGGACACCGGCTAGTGTCCAGAAACTAAATGCTGATTGGGTATGGGAAACCGCATTTAGTTTCTGGACAGCAGCTAGTGTCCAGAAACTAAATGCGGATTGGGTATGGGAAACCGCATTTAGTTTCTGGACACCGGCTAGTGTCCAGAAACTAAATGCGGATTGGGTATGGGAAACCGTATTTAGTTTCTGGACACCGGCTATTGTCCAGAAACTAAATGCGTATTAATTATGGGAAACCGCATTTAGTTTCTGGACACCGGCTAGTGTCCAGAAACTAAATGCGTATTGGGTATGGGAAACCGCATTTAGTTTCTGGACACCGGCTAGTGTCCAGAAACTAAATGCGGATTGGGTCTGGGAAACCGCATTTAGTTTCTGGACAGCAGCTAGTGTCCAGAAACTAAATGCGGATTGGGTATGGGAAACCGCATTTAGTTTCTGGACACCGGCTATTGTCCAGAAACTAAATGCGGATTGGGTATGGGAAACCGCATTTAGTTTCTGGACACCGGCTAGTGTCCAGAAACTAAATGCGGATTGGGTATGGGAAACCGCATTTAGTTTCTGGACAGCAGCTAGTGTCCAGAAACTAAATGCGGATTGGGTAAGGGAAACCGCATTTAGTTTCTGGACACCGGCTAGTGTCCAGAAACTAAATTCGGATTGGGTATGGGAAACCGCATTTAGTTTCTGGACACCGGCTAGTGTCCAGAAACTAAATGCGGATTGGGTATGGGAAACCGCATTTAGTTTCTGGACACCGGCTAGTGTCCAGAAACTAAATGTGGATTGGGTATTGGAAACCGCATTTAGTTTCTGGACAGCAGCTAGTGTCCAGAAACTAAATGCGGATTGGGTATGGGAAACCGTATTTAGTTTCTGGACACCGGCTATTGTCCAGAAACTAAATGCGTATTAATTATGGGAAACCGCATTTAGTTTCTGGACACCGGCTAGTGTCCGGAAACTATATGCGGATTGGGTATGGGATTGGGTATGGGAAACCGCATTTAGTTTCTGGACAGCAACTAAATGCGGATTGGGTATGGGAAACCGTATTGTATATGGGAAACCGCATTTAGTTTCTGGACACCGGCTAGTGTCCAGAAACTAAATGCGGATTGGGTATGGGAAACCGCATTTAGTTTCTGGACAGCAGCTAGTGTCCAGAAACTAAATGCGGATTGGGTATGGGAAACCGCATTTAGTTTCTGGACACCGGCTAGTGTCCAGAAACAAAATGCGGATTGGGTATGGGAAACCGCATTTAGTTTCTGGACACCGGCTAGTGTCCAGAAACTAAATGCGGATTTTGTATGGGAAACCGCATTTAGTTTCTGGACAGCAGCTAGTGTCCAGAAACTAAATGCGGATTGGGTATTTTAAACCGCATTTAGTTTCTGGACACCGGCTAGTGTCCAGAAACTGAATGCGGATAGGGTATGGGAAACCGCATTTAGTTTCTGGACACCGGCTAGTGTCCAGAAACTAAATGCGGATTGAGTATGGGAAACCGCATTTAGTTTCTGGACACCGGCTATTGTCCAGAAACTAAATGCGGATTGGGTATGGGAAACCGCATTTAGTTTCTGGACACCGGCTAGTGTCCAGATTTAGTTTCTGGACAGCAGCTAGTGTCCAGAAACTAAATGCGGATTGGGTATGGGAAACCGCATTTAGTTTCTGGACACCGGCTAGTGTCCAGAAACTAAATGCGGATTGGGTATGGGAAACCGCATTTAGTTTCTGGACAGCAGCTAGTGTCCAGAAACTAAATGCGGATTGGGTATGGGAAACCGTATTTAGTTTCTGGACACCGGCTATTGTCCAGAAACTAAATGCGTATTAATTATGGGAAACCGCATTTAGTTTCTGGCCACCGGCTAGTGTCCAGAAACTATATGCGGATTGGGTATGGGATTGGGTATGGGAAACCGCATTTAGTTTCTGGACAGCAACTAAATGCGGATTGGGTATGGGAAACCGTATTGGGTATGGGAAACCGCATTTAGTTTCTGGACACCGGCTAGTGTCCAGAAACTAAATGCGGATTGGGTATGGGAAACCGCATTTAGTTTCTGGACACCGGCTAGTGTCCAGAAACTAAATGCTGATTGGGTATGGGAAACCGCATTTAGTTTCTGGACAGCAGCTAGTGTCCAGAAACTAAATGCGGATTGGGTATGGGAAACCGCATTTAGTTTCTGGACACCGGCTAGTGTCCAGAAACTAAATGCGGATTGGGTATGAAAACCGCATTTAGTTTCTGGACAGCAGCTACTGTCCAGAAACTAAAAGCGGATTGGGTATGGGAAACCACATTTAGTTTCTGGACACCGGCTAGTGTCCAGAAACTAAATGCGGATTGGGTATGGGAAACCGCATTTAGTTTCTGGACAGCAGCTAGTGTCCAGAAACTAAATGCGGACTGGGTATGGGAAACCGCATTTAGTTTCTGGACACCGGCTAGTTTCCCATACCCAATCCGCATTTAGTTTCTGGACACTAGCCGGTGTCCAGAAACTAAATGCGGTTTCCCATACCCAATCCGCATTTAGTTTCTGGACACTAGCTGCTGTCCAGAAACTAAATGCGGTTTCCCATACCCAACCCGCATTTAGTTTCTGGACACTAGCTGCTGTCCAGAAACTAAATGCGGTTTCCCATACCCAATCCGCATTTAGTTTCTGGACACTTGTTGCTGTCCAAAAACTTAATGCGGTTTCCCATACCCAATCCGCATTTAGTTTCTGGACACTAGCTGCTGTCCAGAAACTTAATGCGGTTTCCCATACCCAATCCGCATTTAGTTTCTGGACACTAGCTGCTGTCCAGAATGCGGTTTCCCATACCCAATCCGCATTTAGTTTCTGGACACTAGCCGGTGTCCAGAAACTAAATGCGGTTTCCCATGCCCAATCCGCATTTAGTTTCTGGACACTAGCTGATGTCCAGAAACTAAATGCGGATTGGGTATGGGAAACCGCATTCTGGACAGCAGCTAGTGTCCAGAAACTAAATGCGGATTGGGTATGGGAAACCGCATTAAGTTTCTGGACAGCAGCTAGTGTCCAGAAACTAAATGCGGATTGGGTATGGGAAACCGCATTAAGTTTTTGGACAGCAACAAGTGTCCAGAAACTAAATGCGGATTGGGTATGGGAAACCGCATTTAGTTTCTGGACAGCAGCTAGTGTCCAGAAACTAAATGCGGGTTGGGTATGGGAAACCGCATTTAGTTTCTGGACAGCAGCTAGTGTCCAGAAACTAAATGCGGATTGGGTATGGGAAACCGCATTTAGTTTCTGGACACCGGCTAGTGTCCAGAAACTAAATGCGGATTGGGTATGGGAAACCGCATTTAGTTT
The DNA here is from genome assembly GCA_907269125.1 of Eristalis pertinax. Lineage (NCBI taxonomy): Eukaryota > Metazoa > Arthropoda > Insecta > Diptera > Syrphidae > Eristalis > Eristalis pertinax. Next base: position 59,898,857 of record OU026145.1, read on the forward strand.
CTGGACAGCAGCTAGTGTCCAGAAACTAAATGCGGATTGGGTATGGGAAACCGCATTTAGTTTCTGGACACCGGCTAGTGTCCAGAAACTAAATGCGGATTGGGTATGGGCAACCGCATTTAGTTTCTGGACAGCAGCTAGTGTCCAGAAACTAAATGCGGTTTCCCATACCCAATCCGCATTTAGTTACAGAAGCAGCTAGTGTCCAGAAACTAAATGCGGACTGGGTATGGGAAACCGCATTTAGTTTCTGGACACCGGCTAGTTTCCCATACCCAATCCGCATTTAGTTTCTGGACACTAGCCGGTGTCCAGAAACTAAATGCGGTTTCCCATACCCAATCCGCATTTAGTTTCTGGACACTAGCTGCTGTCCAGAAACTAAATGCGGTTTCCCATACCCAACCCGCATTTAGTTTCTGGACACTAGCTGCTGTCCAGAAACTAAATGCGGTTTCCCATACCCAATCCGCATTTAGTTTCTGGACACTTGTTGCTGTCCAAAAACTTAATGCGGTTTCCCATACCCAATCCGCATTTAGTTTCTGGACACTAGCTGCTGTCCAGAAACTTAATGCGGTTTCCCATACCCAATCCGCATTTAGTTTCTGGACACTAGCTGCTGTCCAGAATGCGGTTTCCCATACCCAATCCGCATTTAGTTTCTGGACACTAGCCGGTGTCCAGAAACTAAATGCGGTTTCCCATGCCCAATCCGCATTTAGTTTCTGGACACTAGCTGATGTCCAGAAACTAAATGCGGATTGGGTATGGGAAACCGCATTCTGGACAGCAGCTAGTGTCCAGAAACTAAATGCGGATTGGGTATGGGAAACCGCATTAAGTTTCTGGACAGCAGCTAGTGTCCAGAAACTAAATGCGGATTGGGTATGGGAAACCGCATTAAGTTTTTGGACAGCAACAAGTGTCCAGAAACTAAATGCGGATTGGGTATGGGAAACCGCATTTAGTTTCTGGACAGCAGCTAGTGTCCAGAAACTAAATGCGGGTTGGGTATGGGAAACCGCATTTAGTTTCTGGACAGCAGCTAGTGTCCAGAAACTAAATGCGGATTGGGTATGGGAAACCGCATTTAGTTTCTGGACACCGGCTAGTGTCCAGAAACTAAATGCGGATTGGGTATGGGAAACCGCATTTAGTTTCTGGACAGCAGCTAGTGTCCAGAAACTAAATGCGGATTGGGTATGGGAAACCGCATTTAGTTTCTGGACACCGGCTAGTGTCCAGAAACTAAATGCGGATTGGGTATGGGCAACCGCATTTAGTTTCTGGACAGCAGCTAGTGTCCAGAAACTAAATGCGGATTGGGTATGGGAAACCGCATTTAGTTTCTGGACACCGGCTAGTGTCCAGAAACTAAATGCGGTTTGGGTATGGGAAACCGCATTTAGTTTCTGGACAGCAGCTAGTGTCCAGAAACTAAATGCGGATTGGGTATGGGAAACCGCATTTAGTTTCTGGACACCGGCTAGTGTCCAGAAACTAAATGCGGATTGTGTATGGGAAACCGCATTTAGTTTCTGGACAGCAGCTAGTGTCCAGAAACTAAATGCGGATTGGGTATGGGAAACCGCATTTAGTTTCTGGACACCGGCTAGTGTCCAGAAACTAAATGCGGGTTGGGTATGGGAAACCGCATTTAGTTTCTGGACACCGGCTTGTGTCCAGAAACTAAATGCGGATTGGGTATGGAAAACCGCATTTAGTTTCTGGACAGCAGCTAGTGTCCAGAAACTAAAAGCGGATTGGGTATGGGAAACCGCATTTAGTTTCTGGACACCGGCTAGTGTCCAGAAACTAAATGCGGATTGGGTATGGGAAACCGCATTTAGTTTCTGGACAGCAGCTAGTGTCCAGAAACAAAATGCGGATTGGGTATGGGAAACCGCATTTAGTTTCTGGACACCGGCTAGTGTCCAGAAACTAAATGCGGATTGGGTATGGGAAAACCGCATTTAGTTTCTGGACAGCAGCTAGTGTCCAGAAACTAAATGCGGATTGGGTATGGGAAACCGCATTTAGTTTCTGGACAGCAGCTAGTGTCCAGAAACTAAATGCGGATTGGGTATGGGAAACCGCATTTAGTTTCTGGACACCGGCTAGTGTCCAGAAACTAAATGCGGATTGGGTATGGGAAACCGCATTTAGTTTCTGGACAGCAGCTAGTGTCCAGAAACTAAATGCGGATTGGGTATGGGAAACCGCATTTAGTTTCTGGACACCGGCTAGTGTCCAGAAACTAAATGCGGATTGGGTATGGGAAACCGCATTTAGTTTCTGGACAGCAGCTAGTGTCCAGAAACTAAATGCGGATGGGGTATGGGCAACCGCATTTAGTTTCTGGACAGCAGCTAGTGTCCAGAAACTAAATGCGGATTGGGTATGGGAAACCGCATTTAGTTTCTGGACAGCAGCTAGTGTCCAGAAACTAAATGCGGATTGGGTATGGGAAACCGCATTTAGTTTCTGGACACCGGCTAGTGTCCAGAAACTAAATGCGGTTTGGGTATGGGAAACCGCATTTAGTTTCTGGACAGCAGCTAGTGTCCAGGAACTAAATGCGGATTGGGTATGGGAAACCGCATTTAGTTTCTGGACAGCAGCTAGTGTCCAGAAACTAAATGCGGGTTGGGTATGGGAAACCGCATTTAGTTTCTGGACACCGGCTAGTGTCCAGAAACTAAATGCGGTTTGGGTATGGGAAACCGCATTTAGTTTCTGGACACCGGCTAGTGTCCAGAAACTAAATGCGGATTGGGTATGGGAAACCGCATTTAGTTTCTGGACAGCAGCTAGTGTCCAGAAACTAAATGCGGATTGGGTATGGGAAACCGCATTTAGTTTCTGGACACCGGGAAGTGTCCAGAAACTAAATGCGGATTGGGTATGGGAAACCGCATTTAGTTTCTGGACAGCAGCTAGTGTCCAGAAACTAAATGCGGATTGGGTATGGGAAACCGCATTTAGTTTCTGGACACCGGCTAGTGTCCAGAAACTAAATGCGGATTGGGTATGGGAAACCGCATTTAGTTTCTGGACACCGGCTAGTGTCCAGAAACTAAATGCGGATTGGGTATGGGAAACCGCATTTAGTTTCTGGACAGCAGCCAGTGTCCAGAAACTAAATGCGGATTGGGTATGGGAAACCGCATTTAGTTTATGGACACCGGCTAGTGTCCAGAAACTAAATGCGGATTGGGTATGGGAAACCGCATTTAGTTTCTGGACACCGGCTTGTGTCCAGAAACTAAATGCGGATTGGGTATGGAAAACCGCATTTAGTTTCTGGACAGCAGCTAGTGTCCAGAAACTAAAAGCGGATTGGGTATGGGAAACCGCATTTAGTTTCTGGACACCGGCTAGTGTCCAGAAACTAAATGCGGATTGGGTATGGGAAACCGCATTTAGTTTCTGGACAGCAGCTAGTGTCCAGAAACAAAATGCGGATTGGGTATGGGAAACCGCATTTAGTTTCTGGACACCGGCTAGTGTCCAGAAACTAAATGCGTTTTGGTAATGGGAAACCGCATTTAGTTTCTGGACACCGGCTAGTGTCCAGAAACTAAATGCGGACTGGGTATGGGAAACCGCATTTACTTTCTGGACAGCAGCTAGTGTCCAGAAACTAAATGCGGATTGGGTATGGGAAACCGCATTTAGTTTCTGGACACCGGCTAGTGTCCAGAAACTAAATGCGGATTGGGTATGGGAAAACCGCATTTAGTTTCTGGACAGCAGCTAGTGTCCAGAAACTAAATGCGGATTGGGTATGGGAAACCGCATTTAGTTTCTGGACAGCAGCTAGTGTCCAGAAACTAAATGCGGATTGGGTATGGGAAACCGCATTTAGTTTCTGGACAGCAGCTAGTGTCCAGAAACTAAATGCGGATTGGGTATGGGAAACCGCATTTAGTTTCTGGACACCGGCTAGTGTCCAGAAACTAAATGCGGATTGGGTATGGGAAACCGCATTTAGTTTCTGGACAGCAGCTAGTGTCCAGAAACTGAATGCGGATTGGGTATGGGAAACCGCATTTAGTTTCTGGACAGCAGCTAGTGTCCAGAAACTAAATGCGGATGGGGTATGGGCAACCGCATTTAGTTTCTGGACAGCAGCTAGTGTCCAGAAACTAAATGCGGATTGGGTATGGGAAACCGCATTTAGTTTCTGGACAGCAGCTAGTGTCCAGAAACTAAATGCGGATTGGGTATGGGAAACCGCATTTAGTTTTTGGACACCGGCTAGTGTCCAGAAACTAAATGCGGATTATGTATGGGAAACCGCATTTAGTTTCTGGACACCAGCTAGTGTCCAGAAACTAAATGCGGATTGGGTATGGGAAACCGCATTTAGTTTCTGGACAGCAGCTAGTGTCCAGAAACTAAATGCGGATTGGGTATGGGAAACCGCATTTAGTTTCTGGACACCGGGAAGTGTCCAGAAACTAAATGCGGATTGGGTATGGGAAACCGCATTTAGTTTCTGGACAGCAGCTAGTGTCCAGAAACTAAATGCGGATTGGGTATGGGAAACCGCATTTAGTTTCTGGACACCGGCTAGTGTCCAGAAACTAAATGCGGTTTGGGTATGGGAAACCGCATTTAGTTTCTGGACACCGGCTAGTGTCCAGAAACTAAATGCGGATTGGGTATGGGAAACCGCATTTAGTTTCTGGACACCGGCTAGTGTCCAGAAACTAAATGCGGATTGGGTATGGGAAACCGCATTTAGTTTCTGGACAGCAGCTAGTGTCCAGAAACTAAATGCGGATTGGGTATGGGAAACCGCATTTAGTTTCTGGACACCGGCTAGTGTCCAGAAACTAAATGCGGATTGGGTATGGGAAACCGCATTTAGTTTCTGGACACCGGCTAGTGTCCAGAAACTAAATGCGGATTGGGTATGGGAAACCGCATTTAGTTTCTGGACACCGGCTAGTGTCCAGAAACTAAATGCGGATTGGGTATGGAAAACCGCATTTAGTTTCTGGACAGCAGCTAGTGTCCAGAAACTAAAAGCGGATTGGGTATGGGAAACCGCATTTAGTTTCTGGACACCGGCTAGTGTCCAGAAACTAAATGCGGATTGGGTATGGGAAACCGCATTTAGTTTCTGGACAGCAGCTAGTGTCCAGAAACAAAATGCGGATTGGGTATGGGAAACCGCATTTAGTTTCTGGACACCGGCTAGTGTCCAGAAACTAAATGCGTTTTGGTAATGGGAAACCGCATTTAGTTTCTGGACACCGGCTAGTGTCCAGAAACTAAATGCGGACTGGGTATGGGAAACCGCATTTAGTTTCTGGACAGCAGCTAGTGTCCAGAAACTAAATGCGGATTGGGTATGGGAAACCGCATTTAGTTTCTGGACACCGGCTAGTGTCCAGAAACTAAATGCGGTTTGGGTATGGGAAACCGCATTTAGTTTCTGGACACCGGCTAGTGTCCAGAAACTAAATGCGGATTGATTATGGGAAACCGCATTTAGTTTCTGGACAGCAGCTAGTGTCCAGAAACTAAATGCGGATTGGGTATGGGAAACCGCATTTAGTTTCTGGACACCGGCTAGTGTCCAGAAACTAAATGCGGATTGGGTATGGGAAACCGCATTTAGTTTCTGGACAGCAGCTAGTGTCCAGAAACTAAATGCGGATTGGGTATGGGAAACCGCATTTAGTTTCTGGACACCGGCTAGTGTCCAGAAACTAAATGCGGATTGGGTATGGGAAACCGCATTTAGTTTCTGGACAGCAGCTAGTGTCCAGAAACTGAATGCGGATTGGGTATGGGAAACCGCATTTAGTTTCTGGACAGCAGCTAGTGTCCAGAAACTAAATGCGGATGGAGTATGGGCAACCGCATTTAGTTTCTGGACAGCAGCTAGTGTCCAGAAACTAAATGCGGATTGGGTATGGGAAACCGCATTTAGTTTCTGGACAGCAGCTAGTGTCCAGAAACTAAATGCGGATAGGGTATGGGAAACCGCATTTAGTTTCTGGACACCGGCTAGTATCCAGAAACTAAATGCGGTTTGGGTATGGGAAACCGCATTTAGTTTCTGGACACCGGCTAGTGTCCAGAAACTAAATGCGGTTTGGGTATGGGAAACCGCATTTAGTTTCTGGACAGCAGCTAGTGTCCAGAAACTGAATGCGGATTGGGTATTGGGAAACCGCATTTAGTTTCTGGACAGCAGCTAGTGTCCAGAAACTAAATGCGGATGGGGTATGGGCAACCGCATTTAGTTTCTGGACACCGGCTAGTGTCCAGAAACTAAATGCGGATTGGGTATGGGAAACCGCATTTAGTTTCTGCAGCTAGTGTCCAGAAACTAAATGCGGATAGGGTATGGGAAACCGCATTTAGTTTCTGGACACCGGCTAGTGTCCAGAAACTAAATGCGGTTTGGGTATGGGAAACCGCATTTAGTTTCTGGACACCGGCTAGTGTCCAGAAACTAAATGCGGTTTGGGTATGGGAAACCGCATTTAGTTTCTGGACACCGGCTGGTGTCCAGAAACTAAATGCGGATTGGGTATGGGAAACCGCATTTAGTTTCTGGACAGCAGCTAGTGTCCAGAAACTAAATGCGGATTGGGTATGGGAAACCGCATTTAGTTTCTGGACACCGGGAAGTGTCCAGAAACTAAATGCGGATTGGGTATGGGAAACCGCATTTAGTTTCTGGACAGCAGCTAGTGTCCAGAAACTAAATGCGGATTGGGTATGGGAAACCGCATTTAGTTTCTGGACACCGGCTAGTGTCCAGAAACTAAATGCGGATTGGGTATGGGAAACCGCATTTAGTTTCTGGACACCGGCTAGTGTCCAGAAACTAAATGCGGTTTGGGTATGGGAAACCGCATTTAGTTTCTGGACACCGGCTAGTGTCCAGAAACTAAATGCGGTTTGGGTATGGGAAACCGCATTTAGTTTCTGGACACCGGCTGGTGTCCAGAAACTAAATGCGGATTGGGTATGGGAAACCGCATTTAGTTTCTGGACAGCAGCTAGTGTCCAGAAACTAAATGCGGATTGGGTATGGGAAACCGCATTTAGTTTCTGGACACCGGGAAGTGTCCAGAAACTAAATGCGGATTGGGTATGGGAAACCGCATTTAGTTTCTGGACAGCAGCTAGTGTCCAGAAACTAAATGCGGATTGGGTATGGGAAACCGCATTTAGTTTCTGGACACCGGCTAGTGTCCAGAAACTAAATGCGGATTGGGTATGAGAAACCGCATTTAGTTTCTGGACACCGGCTAGTGTCCAGAAACTAAATGCGGATTGGGTATGGGAAACCGCATTTAGTTTCTGGACACCGGCTTGTGTCCAGAAACTAAATGCGGATTGGGTATGGAAAACCGCATTTAGTTTCTGGACAGCAGCTAGTGTCCAGAAACTAAATGCGGATTGGATATGTGAAACCGCATTTAGTTTCTGGACACCGGCTAGTGTCCAGAAACTAAATGCGGATTGGGTATGGGAAACCGCATTTAGTTTCTGGACAGCAGCTAGTGTCCAGAAACTAAAAGCGGATTGGGTATGGGAAACCGCATTTAGTTTCTGGACACCGGCTAGTGTCCAGAAACTAAATGCGGATTGGGTATGGGAAACCGCATTTAGTTTCTGGACAGCAGCTAGTGTCCAGAAACAAAATGCGGATTGGGTATGGGAAACCGCATTTAGTTTCTGGACACCGGCTAGTGTCCAGAAACTAAATGCGTTTTGGTAATGGGAAACCGCATTTAGTTTCTGGACACCGGCTAGTGTCCAGAAACTAAATGCGGACTGGGTATGGGAAACCGCATTTAGTTTCTGGACAGCAGCTAGTGTCCAGAAACTAAATGCGGATTGGGTACGGGAAACCGCATTTAGTTTCTGGACACCGGCTAGTGTCCAGAAACTAAATGCGGATTGAGTATGGGAAACCGCATTTAGTTTCTGGACAGCAGCTAGTGTCCAGAAACTAAATGCGGATTGGGTATGGGAAACCGCATTTAGTTTCTGGACAGCAGCTAGTGTCCAGAAACTAAATGCGGATTGGGTATGGGAAACCGCATTTAGTTTCTGGACACCGGCTAGTGTCCAGAAACTAAATGCGGATTGGGTATGGGAAACCGCATTTAGTTTCTGGACTGCAGCTAGTGTCCAGAAACTGAATGCGGATTGGGTATGGGAAACCGCATTTAGTTTCTGGACAGCAGCTAGTGTCCAGAAACTAAATGCGGATGGGGTATGGGCAACCGCATTTAGTTTCTGGACAGCAGCTAGTGTCCAGAAACTAAATGCGGATTGGGTATGGGAAACCGCATTTAGTTTCTGGACAGCAGCTAGTGTCCAGAAACTAAATGCGGATAGGGTATGGGAAACCGCATTTAGTTTCTGGACACCGGCTAGTATCCAGAAACTAAATGCGGTTTGGGTATGGGAAACCGCATTTAGTTTCTGGACACCGGCTAGTGTCCAGAAACTAAATGCGGTTTGGGTATGGGAAACCGCATTTAGTTTCTGGACAGCAGCTAGTGTCCAGGAACTAAATGCGGATTGGGTATGGGAAACCGCATTTAGTTTCTGGACAGCAGCTAGTGTCCAGAAACTAAATGCGGTTTGGGTATGGGAAACCGCATTTAGTTTCTGGACACCGGCTTGTGTCCAGAAACTAAATGCGGATTGGGTATGGAAAACCGCATTTAGTTTCTGGACAGCAGCTAGTGTCCAGAAACTAAATGCGGATTGGGTATGGGAAACCGCATTTAGTTTCTGGACACCGGCTAGTGTCCAGAAACTAAATGCGGTTTGGGTATGGAAAACCGCATTTAGTTTCTGGACAGCAGCTAGTGTCCAGAAACTTAATGCGGATTGGGTATGGGAAACCGCATTTAGTTTCTGGACACCGGCTAGTGTCCAGAAACTAAATTCGGATTGGGTATGGGAAACCGCATTTAGTTTCTGGACAGCAGCTAGTGTCCAGAAACTAAATGCGGATTGGGTATGGGAAACCGCATTTAGTTTCTGGACACCGGGAAGTGTCCAGAAACTAAATGCGGATTGGGTATGGGAAACCGCATTTAGTTTCTGGACACCGGCTAGTGTCCAGAAACTAAATGCGGATTGGGTATGGGAAACCGCATTTAGTTTCTGGACACCGGGAAGTGGCCAGAAACTAAATGCGGATTGGGTATGGGAAACCGCATTTAGTTTCTGGACACCGGCTAGTGTCCAGAAACTAAATGCGGATTGGGTATGGGAAACCGCATTTAGTTTCTGGACACCGGCTAGTGTCCAGAAACTAAATGCGGATTGGGTATGGGAAACCGCATTTAGTTTCTGGACACCGGCTAGTGTCCAGAAACTAAATGCGGATTGGGTATGGGAAACCGCATTTAGTTTCTGGACACCGGCTAGTGTCCAGAAACTAAATGCGGATTGGGTATGGGAAACCGCATTTAGTTTCTGGACACCGGCTTGTGTCCAGAAACTAAATGCGGATTGGGTATGGAAAACCGCATTTAGTTTCTGGACAGCAGCTAGTGTCCAGAAACTAAAAGCGGATTGGGTATGGGAAACCGCATTTAGTTTCTGGACACCGGCTAGTGTCCAGAAACTAAATGCGGATTGGGTATGGGAAACCGCATTTAGTTTCTGGACAGCAGCTAGTATCCAGAAACTAAATGCGGTTTGGGTATGGGAAACCGCAGAAACTAAATGCGGATTGGGTAAGGGAAAACCGCATTTAGTTTCTGGACAGCAGCTAGTGTCCAGAAACTAAATGCGGATTGGGTATGGGAAACCGCATTTAGTTTCTGGACACCGGCTAGTGTCCAGAAACTAAATGCGGATTGGGTAAGGGAATACCGCATTTAGTTTCTGGACAGCAGCTAGTGTCCAGAAACTAAATGCGGATTGGGTATGGGAAACCGCATTTAGTTTCTGGACAGCAGCTAGTGTCCAGAAACTAAATGCGGATTGGGTATGGGAAACCGCATTTAGTTTCTGGACACCGGCTAGTGTCCCGAAACTAAATGCGGATTGGGTATGGGAAACCGCATTTAGTTTCTGGACACCGGCTAGTGTCCAGAAACTAAATGCGGATTGGGTATGGGAAACCGCATTTAGTTTCTGGACAGCAGCTAGTGTCCAGAAACTGAATGCGGATTGGGTATGGGAAACCGCATTTAGTTTCTGGACAGCAGCTAGTATCCAGAAACTAAATGCGGTTTGGGTATGGGAAACCGCATTTAGTTTCTGGACACCGGCTAGTGTCCAGAAACTAAATGCGGTTTGGGTATGGGAAACCGCATTTAGTTTCTGGACAGCAGCTAGTGTCCAGGAACTAAATGCGGATTGGGTATGGGAAACCGCATTTAGTTTCTGGACAGCAGCTAGTGTCCAGAAACTAAATGCGGTTTGGGTATGGGAAACCGCATTTAGTTTCTGGACACCGGCTAGTGTCCAGAAACTAAATGCGGATTGGGTATGGGAAACCGCATTTAGTTTCTGGACACCGGCTAGTGTCCAGAAACTAAATGCGGACTGGGTATGGGAAACCGCATTTAGTTTCTGGACAGCAGCTAGTGTCCAGAAACTAAATGCGGATTGGGTATGGGAAACCGCATTTAGTTTCTGGACACCGGCTAGTGTCCAGAAACTAAATGCGGTTTGGGTATGGGAAACCGCATTTAGTTTCTGGACACCGGCTAGTGTCCAGAAACTAAATGCGGATTGGGTATGGGAAAACCGCATTTAGTTTCTGGACAGCAGCTAGTGTCCAGAAACTAAATGCGGATTGGGTATGGGAAACCGCATTTAGTTTCTGGACAGCAGCTAGTGTCCAGAAACTAAATGCGGATTGGGTATGGGAAACCGCATTTAGTTTCTGGACAGCAGCTAGTGTCCAGAAACTAAATGCGGATTGGGTATGGGAAACCGCATTTAGTTTCTGGACACCGGCTAGTATCCAGAAACTAAATGCGGTTTGGGTATGGGAAACCGCATTTAGTTTCTGGACACCGGCTAGTGTCCAGAAACTAAATGCGGTTTAAGTATGGGAAACCGCATTTAGTTTCTGGACAGCAGCTAGTGTCCAGAAACTAAATGCGGATTGGGTATGGGAAACCGCATTTAGTTTCTGGACAGCAGCTAGTGTCCAGAAACTAAATGCGGTTTGGGTATGGGAAACCGCATTTAGTTTCTGGACACCGGCTAGTGTCCAGAAACTAAATGCGGATTGGGTATGGGAAAAAGCATTTAGTTTCTGGACACCGGCTAGTGTCCAGAAACTAAATGCGGATTTTGTATGGGAAACCGCATTTAGTTTCTGGACAGCAGCTAGTGTCCAGAAACTAAATGCGGATTGGGTATGGGAAACTAAATGCGGATTTTGTATGGGAAACCGCATTTAGTTTCTGGACAGCAGCTAGTGTCCAGAAACTAAATGCGGATTGGGTATGGGAAACCGCATTTAGTTTCTGGACAGCAGCTAGTGTCCAGAAACTAAATGCGGATTGGGTATGGGAAACCGCATTTAGTTTCTGGACAGCAGCTAGTGTCCAGAAACTGAATGCGGATTGGGTATGGGAAACCGCATTTAGTTTCTGGACAGCAGCTAGTGTCCAGAAACTAAATGCGGATGGGGTATGGGCAACCGCATTTAGTTTCTGGACAGCAGCTAGTGTCCAGAAACTAAATGCGGATTGGGTATTTGAAACCGCATTTAGTTTCTGGACAGCAGCTAGTGTCCAGAAACTAAATGCGGATAGGGTATGGGAAACCGCATTTAGTTTCTGGACACCGGCTAGTATCCAGAAACTAAATGCGGTTTGGGTATGGGAAACCGCATTTAGTTTCTGGACACCGGCTAGTGTCCAGAAACTAAATGCGGATTGGGTATGGGAAAAAGCATTTAGTTTCTGGACACCGGCTAGTGTCCAGAAACTAAATGCGGATTTTGTATGGGAAACCGCATTTAGTTTCTGGACAGCAGCTAGTGTCCAGAAACTAAATGCGGATTGGGTATGGGAAACCGCATTTAGTTTCTGGACACCGGTTAGTGTCCAGAAACTAAATGCGGATTGGGTATGGGAAACCGCATTTAGTTTCTGGACACCGGCTAGTGTCCAGAAACTAAATGCGGACTGGGTATGGGAAACCGCATTTAGTTTCTGGACACCGGCTTGTGTCCAGAAACTAAATGCGGTTTGGGTATGGGAAACCGCATTTAGTTTCTGGACAGCAGCTAGTGTCCAGAAACTAAATGCGGATTGGGTATGGGAAACCGCATTTAGTTTCTGGACAGCAGCTAGTGTCCAGAAACTAAATGCGGTTTGGGTATGGGAAACCGCATTTAGTTTCTGGACACCGGCTAGTGTCCAGAAACTAAATGCGGATTGGGTATGGGAAAAAGCATTTAGTTTCTGGACACCGGCTAGTGTCCAGAAACTAAATGCGGATTTTGTATGGGAAACCGCATTTAGTTTCTGGACAGCAGCTAGTGTCCAGAAACTAAATGCGGATTTTGTATGGGAAACCGCATTTAGTTTCTGGACAGCAGCTAGTGTCCAGAAACTAAATGCGGATTGGGTATGGAAAACCGCATTTAGTTTCTGGACAGCAGCTAGTGTCCAGAAACTAAATGCGGATTGGGTATGGGAAACCGCATTTAGTTTCTGGACACCGGCTAGTGTCCAGAAACTAAATGCGGATTGGGTATGGGAAACCGCATTTAGTTTCTGGACAGCAGCTAGTGTCCAGAAACTAAATGCGGATGGGGTATGGGCAACCGCATTTAGTTTCTGGACAGCAGCTAGTGTCCAGAAACTAAATGCGGATTGGGTATGGGAAACCGCATTTAGTTTCTGGACAGCAGCTAGTGTCCAGAAACTAAATGCGGATAGGGTATGGGAAACCGCATTTAGTTTCTGGACACCGGCTAGTATCCAGAAACTAAATGCGGTTTGGGTATGGGAAACCGCATTTAGTTTCTGGACACCGGCTAGTGTCCAGAAACTAAATGCGGTTTGGGTATGGGAAACCGCATTTAGTTTCTGGACAGCAGCTAGTGTCCAGAAACTAAATGCGGATTGGGTATGGGAAACCGCATTTAGTTTCTGGACAGCAGCTAGTGTCCAGAAACTAAATGCGGATTGGGTATGGGAAACCGCATTTAGTTTCTGGACACCGGCTTGTGTCCAGAAACTAAATGCGGATTGGGTATGGAAAACCGCATTTAGTTTCTGGACAGCAGCTAGTGTCCAGAAACTAAAAGCGGATTGGGTATGGGAAACCGCATTTAGTTTCTGGACACCGGCTAGTGTCCAGAAACTAAATGCGGATTGGGTATGGGAAAACCGCATTTAGTTTCTGGACAGCAGCTAGTGTCCAGAAACTAAATGCGGATTGGGTATGGGAAACCGCATTTAGTTTCTGGACACCGGCTAGTGTCCAGAAACTAAATGCGGATTGGGTATGGGAAACCGCATTTAGTTTCTGGACAGCAGCTAGTGTCCAGAAACTGAATGCGGATTGGGTATGGGAAACCGCATTTAGTTTCTGGACAGCAGCTAGTGTCCAGAAACTAAATGCGGATTGGGTATGGGAAACCGCATTTAGTTTCTGGACAGCAGCTAGTGTCCAGAAACTAAATGCGGATGGGGTATGGGCAACCGCATTTAGTTTCTGGACAGCAGCTAGTGTCCAGAAACTAAATGCGGATTGGGTATGGGAAACCGCATTTAGTTTCTGGACAGCAGCTAGTGTCCAGAAACTAAATGCGGATAGGGTATGGGAAACCGCATTTAGTTTCTGGACACCGGCTAGTATCCAGAAACTAAATGCGGTTTGGGTATGGGAAACCGCATTTAGTTTCTGGACACCGGCTAGTGTCCAGAAACTAAATGCGGTTTGGGTATGGGAAACCGCATTTAGTTTCTGGACAGCAGCTAGTAACCAGAAACTAAATGCGGATTGGGTATGGGAAACCGCATTTAGTTTCTGGACACCGGCTAGTGTCCAGAAACTAAATGCGGACTGGGTATGGGAAACCGCATTTAGTTTCTGGACACCGGCTAGTGTCCAGAAACTAAATGCGGATTGGGTATGGGAAAAAGCATTTAGTTTCTGGACACCGGCTAGTGTCCAGAAACTAAATGCGGATTTTGTATGGGAAACCGCATTTAGTTTCTGGACAGCAGCTAGTGTCCAGAAACTAAATGCGGATTGGGTATGGGAAACTAAATGCGGATTTTGTATGGGAAACCGCATTTAGTTTCTGGACAGCAGCTAGTGTCCAGAAACTAAATGCGGATTGGGTATGGGAAACCGCATTTAGTTTCTGGACAGCAGCTAGTGTCCAGAAACTAAATGCGGATTGGGTATGGGAAACCGCATTTAGTTTCTGGACAGCAGCTAGTGTCCAGAAACTGAATGCGGATTGGGTATGGGAAACCGCATTTAGTTTCTGGACAGCAGCTAGTGTCCAGAAACTAAATGCGGATGGGGTATGGGCAACCGCATTTAGTTTCTGGACAGCAGCTAGTGTCCAGAAACTAAATGCGGATTGGGTATGGGAAACCGCATTTAGTTTCTGGACAGCAGCTAGTGTCCAGAAACTAAATGCGGATAGGGTATGGGAAACCGCATTTAGTTTCTGGACACCGGCTAGTATCCAGAAACTAAATGCGGTTTGGGTATGGCAAACCGCATTTAGTTTCTGGACACCGGCTAGTGTCCAGAAACTAAATGCGGTTTGGGTATGGGAAACCGCATTTAGTTTCTGGACAGCAGCTAGTGTCCAGAAACTAAATGCGGATTGGGTATGGGAAACCGCATTTAGTTTCTGGACAGCAGCTAGTGTCCAGAAACTAAATGCGGTTTGGGTATGGGAAACCGCATTTAGTTTCTGGACACCGGCTAGTGTCCAGAAACTAAATGCGGATTGGGTATGGGAAAAAGCATTTAGTTTCTGGACACCGGCTAGTGTCCAGAAACTAAATGCGGATTTTGTATGGGAAACCGCATTTAGTTTCTGGACAGCAGCTAGTGTCCAGAAACTAAATGCGGATTGGGTATGGGAAACCGCATTTAGTTTCTGGACACCGGTTAGTGTCCAGAAACTAAATGCGGATTGGGTATGGGAAACCGCATTTAGTTTCTGGACACCGGCTAGTGTCCAGAAACTAAATGCGGATTGGGTATGGGAAACCGCATTTAGTTTCTGGACACCTTCTTGTGTCCAGAAACTAAATGCGGATTGGGTATGGAAAACCGCATTTAGTTTCTGGACAGCAGCTAGTGTCCAGAAACTAAATGCGGATTGGGTATGGGAAACCGCATTTAGTTTCTGGACACCGGCTAGTGTCCAGAAACTAAATGCGGATTGGGTATGGGAAACCGCATTTAGTTTCTGGACAGCAGCTAGTGTCCAGAAACTGAATGCGGATTGGGTATGGGAAACCGCATTTAGTTTCTGGACAGCAGCTAGTGTCCAGAAACTAAATGCGGATTGGGTATGGGAAACCGCATTTAGTTTCTGGACACCGGCTAGTGTCCAGAAACTAAATGCGGATGGGGTATGGGCAACCGCATTTAGTTTCTGGACAGCAGCTAGTGTCCAGAAACTAAATGCGGATTGGGTATGGGAAACCGCATTTAGTTTCTGGACAGCAGCTAGTGTCCAGAAACTAAATGCGGATAGGGTATGGGAAACCGCATTTAGTTTCTGGACACCGGCTAGTATCCAGAAACTAAATGCGGTTTGGGTATGGGAAACCGCATTTAGTTTCTGGACACCGGCTAGTGTCCAGAAACTAAATGCGGTTTGGGTATGGGAAACCGCATTTAGTTTCTGGACAGCAGCTAGTGTCCAGAAACTAAATGCGGATTGGGTATGGGAAACCGCATTTAGTTTCTGGACACCGGCTAGTGTCCAGAAACTAAATGCGGATGGGGTATGGGAAACCGCATTTAGTTTCTGGACACCGGCTAGTGTCCAGAAACTAAATGCGGATTGGGTATGGGAAACCGCATTTAGTTTCTGGACACCGGCTTGTGTCCAGAAACTAAATGCGGATTGGGTATCGAAAACCGCATTTAGTTTCTGGACAGCAGCTAGTGTCCAGAAACTAAATGCGGATTGGGTATGGGAAACCGCATTTAGTTTCTGGACACCGGCTTGTGCAGCTAGTGTCCAGAAACTAAATGCGGATGGGGTATGGGCAACCGCATTTAGTTTCTGGACAACAGCTAGTGTCCAGAAACTAAATGCGGATTGGGTATGGCAAACCGCATTTAGTTTCTGGACAGCAGCTTGTGTCCAGAAACTAAATGCGGTTTGGGTATGGGAAACCGCATTTAGTTTCTGGACACCGGCTAGTATCCAGAAACTAAATGCGGATTGGTTATGGGAAACCGCATTTAGTTTCTGGACAGCAGCTAGTGTCCAGAAACTAAATGCGGATTGGGTATGGGAAACCGCATTTAGTTTCTGGACAGCAGCTAGTGTCCAGAAACTAAATGCGGATTGGTTATGGGAAACCGCATTTAGTTTCTGGACAGCAGCTAGTGTCCAGAAACTAAATGCGGATTGGGTTTGGGAAACCGCATTTAGTTTCTGGACAGCAGCTAGTGTCCAGAAACTAAATGCGGATTGGGTATGGGAAACCGCATTTAGTTTCTGGAAACCGGCTAGTGTCCATTAGTTCTGGAAACCGGCTAGTGTCCAGAAACTAAATGCGGTTTGGGTATGGGAAACCGAATTTAGTTTCTGGACAGCAGCTAGTGTCCAGAAACTAAATGCGGATTGGGTATGGGAGACCGCATTTAGTTTCTGGACACCGGCTAGTGTCCAGAAACTAAATGCGGATTGGGTATGGGAAACCGCATTTAGTTTCTGGACAGCAGCTAGTCTCCAGAAATGCGGATTGGGTATGGGAAACCGCATTTAGTTTCTGGACACCGGCTAGTGTCCAGAAACTAAATGCGGATTGGGTATGGGAAACCGCATTTAGTTTCTGGACAGCAGCTAGTGTCCAGAAACTAAATGCGGATTGGGTATGGGAAACCGCATTTAGTTTCTGGACACCGGCTAGTGTCCAGAAACTAAATGCGGACAGGGTATGGGAAACCGCATTTAGTTTCTGGACACCGGCTAGTGTCCAGTAACTAAATGCGGATTGGGTATGGGAAACCGCATTAAGTTTCTGGACAGCAACAAGTGTCCAGAAACTAAACGCGGATTAAGTATGGGAAACCGCATTTAGTTTCTGGACACCGGCTAGTGTCCAGTAACTAAATGCGGATTGGGTATGGGAAACCGCATTAAGTTTCTGGACAGCAACAAGTGTCCAGAAACTAAACGCGGATTAAGTATGGGAAACCGCATTTAGTTTCTGGACAGCAGCTAATGTCCAGAAACTAAATGCTGATTGGTTATGGCAAACCGCATTTAGTTTCTGGACAGCAGCTAGTGTCCAGAAACTAAATGCGGATTGGGTATGGGAAACCGCATTTAGTTTCTGGACACCGGCTAGTATCCAGAAACTAAATGCGGTTTGGGTATGGGAAACCGCATTTAGTTTCTGGACAGCAGCTAGTGTATGGGAAACCGCATTTAGTTTCTGGACACCGGCTAGTGTCCAGAAACTAACTGCGTATTGGGTATGGGAAACCGCATTTAGTTTCTGGACACCGGCTAGTGTCCAGAAACTAAATGCGGATTGGGTATGGGAAACCGCATTTAGCTTCTGTGTCCAGAAACTAAATGCGGTTTGGGTATGGGAAACCGCATTTAGTTTCTGGACACCGGCTAGTGTCCAGAAACTAAATGCGGATTGGGTATGGGAAGCCGCATTTAGTTTCTGGACAGCAGCTAGTGTCCAGAAACTAAATGCGGATTGGGTATGGGAAACCGCATTTAGTTTCTGGACACCGGATAGTGTCCAGAAACTAAATGCGGTTTGGGTATGGGAAACCGCATTTAGTTTCTGGACACCGGCTAGTGTCCAGAAACTAAATGCGGATTGGGTATGGGAAACCGCATTTAGTTTCTGGACACCGGCTAGTGTCCAGAAACTAAATGCGGATTGGGTATAGGAAACCGCATTTAGTTTCTGGACAGCAGCTAGTGTCCAGAAACTAAATGCGGTTTGGGTATGGGAAACCGCATTTAGTTTCTGGACAGCAGCTAGTGTCCAGAAACTAAATGCGGATTGGGTATGGGAAACCGCATTTAGCTTCTGGACAGCAGCCGGTGTCCAGAAACTAAATGCGGATTGGGTATGGGAAACCGCATTTAGTTTCTGGACACCGGCTATTGTCCAGAAACTAAATGCGGATTGGGTATGGGAAACCGCATTTAGTTTCTGGACAGCAGCTAGTGTCCAGAAACTAAATGCGGATTGGGTATGGGAAACCGCATTTTGTTTCTGGACAGCAGCTAGTGTCCAGAAACTAAATGCGGATTGGGTATGGGAAACCGCAGAAACTAAATGCGGATTGGGTATGGGAAACCGCATTTAGTTTCTGGACAGCACCTAGTGTCCAGAAACTAAATGCGGATTGGGTATGGGAAACCGCATTAGTTTCTGACAGCAGCTAGTGTCCGGAAACTAAATGCTATTTGGGTATGGGAAACCGCATTTAGTTTCTGGACACCGGCTAGTGTCCAGAAACTAAATGCGGATTGGGTATGGGAAACCGCATTTAGTTTCTGTGTCCAGAAACTAAATGCGGTTTGGGTATGGGAAACCGCATTTAGTTTCTGGACACCGGCTAGTGTCCAGAAACTAAATGCGGATTGGGTATGGGAAACCGCATTTAAACTAAATGCGGATTGGGTATGGGAAACCGCATTTAGTTTCTGGACAGCAGCTAGTGTCCAGAAACTAAATGCGGATTGGGTATGGGAAACCGCATTTAGTTTCTGGACACCGGCTAGTGTCCAGAAACTAAATGCGGATTGGGTATGGGAAACCGCATTTAGTTTCTGTGTCCAGAAACTAAATGCGGTTTGGGTATGGGAAACCGCATTTAGTTTCTGGACACCGGCTAGTGGCCAGAAACTAAATGCGGATTGGGTATGGGATACCGCATTTAGTTTCTGGACAGCAGCTAGTGTCCAGAAACTAAATGCGGATTGGGTATGGGAAACCGCATTTAGTTTCTGGACACCGGCTAGTGTCCAGAAACTAAATGCGGATTGGGTATGGGAAACCGCATTTAGTTTCTGGACAGCAGCTAGTGTCCAGAAACTAAATGCGGATTGGGTATGGGAAACCGCATTTAGTTTCTGGACACCGGCTAGCGTCCAGAAACTAAATGCGGATTGGGTATAGGAAACCGCATTTAGTTTCTGGACAGCAGCTAGTGTCCAGAAACTAAATGCGGTTTGGGTATGGGAAACCGCATTTAGTTTCTGGACAGCAGCTAGTGTCCAGAAACTAAATGCGGATTGGGTATGGGAAACCGCATTTAGCTTCTGGACAGCAGCTAGTGTCCAGAAACTAAATGCGGATTGGGTATGGGAAACCGCATTTAGTTTCTGGACACCGGCTAGTGTCCAGAAACTAAATGCGGTTTTTTTTTTTTTTTTTGACACACCGGCTAGTGTCCAGAAACTAAATGCGGACTGGGTAAACCGCATTTAGTTTCTGGACACCGGCTAGTGTCCAGAAACTAAATGCGGATTGGGTATGGTTTGGGTATGGGAAACCGCATTTAGTTTCTGGACACCGGCTAGTGTCCAGAAACTAAATGCGGATTGGGTATGGGAAGCCGCATTTAGTTTCTGGACAGCAGCTAGTGTCCAGAAACTAAATGCGGATTGGGTATGGGAAACCGCATTTAGTTTCTGGACACCGGATAGTGTCCAGAAACTAAATGCGGTTTGGGTATGGGAAACCGCATTTAGTTTCTGGACAGCAGCTAGTGTCCAGAAACTAAATGCGGATTGGGTATGGGAAACCGCATTTAGTTTCTGGACACCGGCTATTGTCCAGAAACTAAATGCGGATTGGGTATGGGAAACCGCATTTAGTTTCTGGACAGCAGCTAGTGTCCAGAAACTAAATGCGGATTGGGTATGGGAAACCGCATTTTGTTTCTGGACAGCAGCTAGTGTCCAGAAACTAAATGCGGATTGGGTATGGGAAACCGCAGAAACTAAATGCGGATTGGGTATGGGAAACCGCATTTAGTTTCTGGACAGCACCTAGTGTCCAGAAACTAAATGCGGATTGGGTATGGGAAACCGCATTAGTTTCTGACAGCAGCTAGTGTCCGGAAACTAAATGCTATTTGGGTATGGGAAACCGCATTTAGTTTCTGGACACCGGCTAGTGTCCAGAAACTAAATGCGGATTGGGTATGGGAAACCGCATTTAGTTTCTGTGTCCAGAAACTAAATGCGGTTTGGGTATGGGAAACCGCATTTAGTTTCTGGACACCGGCTAGTGTCCAGAAACTAAATGCGGATTGGGTATGGGAAACCGCATTTAAACTAAATGCGGATTGGGTATGGGAAACCGCATTTAGTTTCTGGACAGCAGCTAGTGTCCAGAAACTAAATGCGGATTGGGTATGGGAAACCGCATTTAGTTTCTGGACACCGGCTAGTGTCCAGAAACTAAATGCGGATTGGGTATGGGAAACCGCATTTAGTTTCTGTGTCCAGAAACTAAATGCGGTTTGGGTATGGGAAACCGCATTTAGTTTCTGGACACCGGCTAGTGGCCAGAAACTAAATGCGGATTGGGTATGGGATACCGCATTTAGTTTCTGGACAGCAGCTAGTGTCCAGAAACTAAATGCGGATTGGGTATGGGAAACCGCATTTAGTTTCTGGACACCGGCTAGTGTCCAGAAACTAAATGCGGATTGGGTATGGGAAACCGCATTTAGTTTCTGGACAGCAGCTAGTGTCCAGAAACTAAATGCGGATTGGGTATGGGAAACCGCATTTAGTTTCTGGACACCGGCTAGCGTCCAGAAACTAAATGCGGATTGGGTATAGGAAACCGCATTTAGTTTCTGGACAGCAGCTAGTGTCCAGAAACTAAATGCGGTTTGGGTATGGGAAACCGCATTTAGTTTCTGGACAGCAGCTAGTGTCCAGAAACTAAATGCGGATTGGGTATGGGAAACCGCATTTAGCTTCTGGACAGCAGCTAGTGTCCAGAAACTAAATGCGGATTGGGTATGGGAAACCGCATTTAGTTTCTGGACACCGGCTAGTGTCCAGAAACTAAATGCGGTTTTTTTTTTTTTTTTTTGACACACCGGCTAGTGTCCAGAAACTAAATGCGGACTGGGTAAACCGCATTTAGTTTCTGGACACCGGCTAGTGTCCAGAAACTAAATGCGGATTGGGTATGGTTTGGGTATGGGAAACCGCATTTAGTTTCTGGACACCGGCTAGTGTCCAGAAACTAAATGCGGATTGGGTATGGGAAGCCGCATTTAGTTTCTGGACAGCAGCTAGTGTCCAGAAACTAAATGCGGATTGGGTATGGGAAACCGCATTTAGTTTCTGGACACCGGATAGTGTCCAGAAACTAAATGCGGTTTGGGTATGGGAAACCGCATTTAGTTTCTGGACACCGGCTAGTGTCCAGAAACTAAATGCGGATTGGGTATGGGAAACCGCATTTAGTTTCTGGACAGCAGCTAGTGTCCAGAAACTAAATGCGGATTGGGTATGGGAAACCGCATTTAGTTTCTGGACACCGGCTAGTGTCCAGAAACTAAATGCGGATTGGGTATGGGAAACCGCATTTAGTTTCTGTGTCCAGAAACTAAATGCGGTTTGGGTATGGGAAACCGCATTTAAACTAAATGCGGATTGGGTATGGGAAACCGCATTTAGTTTCTGGACACCGGCTAGTGTCCAGAAACTAAATGCGGATTGGGTATGGGAAACCGCATTTAGTTTCTGGACAGCAGCTAGTGTCCAGAAACTAAATGCGGATTGGGTATGGGAAACCGCATTTAGTTTCTGGACACCGGCTAGTGTCCAGAAACTAAATGCGGATTGGGTTTCTGTGTCCAGAAACTAAATGCGGTTTGGGTATGGGAAACCGCATTTAGTTTCTGGACACCGGCTAGTGGCCAGAAACTAAATGCGGATTGGGTATGGGATACCGCATTTAGTTTCTGGACAGCAGCTAGTGTCCAGAAACTAAATGCGGATTGGGTATGGGAAACCGCATTTAGTTTCTGGACACCGGCTAGTGTCCAGAAACTAAATGCGGATTGGGTATGGGAAACCGCATTTAGTTTCTGGACAGCAGCTAGTGTCCAGAAACTAAATGCGGATTGGGTATGGGAAACCGCATTTAGTTTCTGGACACCGGCTAGCGTCCAGAAACTAAATGCGGATTGGGTATAGGAAACCGCATTTAGTTTCTGGACAGCAGCTAGTGTCCAGAAACTAAATGCGGTTTGGGTATGGGAAACCGCATTTAGTTTCTGGACAGCAGCTAGTGTCCAGAAACTAAATGCGGATTGGGTATGGGAAACCGCATTTAGCTTCTGGACAGCAGCTAGTGTCCAGAAACTGAATGCGGATTGGGTATGGGAAACCGCATTTAGTTTCTGGACACCGGCTAGTGTCCAGAAACTAAATGCGGATTGGGTATGGGAAACCGCATTTAGTTTCTGGACAGCAGCTAGTGTCCAGAAACTAAATGCGGTTTGGGTATGGGAAACCGCATTTAGTTTCTGGACAGCAGCTAGTGTCCAGAAACTAAATGCGGATTGGGTATGGGAAACCGCATTTAGCTTCTGGACAGCAGCTAGTGTCCAGAAACTGAATGCGGATTGGGTATGGGAAACCGCATGCGGATTGAGTATGGGAAACCGCATTTAGTTTCTGGACAGCAGCTAGTGTCCAGAAACTAAATGCGGATTGGGTATGGGAAACCGCATTTAGTTTCTGGACAGCAGCTAGTGTCCAGAAACAAAATGCGGATTGGGTATGGGAAACCGCATTTAGTTTCTGGACACCGGCTAGTGTCCAGAAACTAAATGCGGATTGGGTATGGGAAGCCGCATTTAGTTTCTGGACAGCAGCTAGTGTCCAGAAACTAAATGCGGATTGGGTATGGGAAACCGCATTTAGTTTCTGGACACCGGCTAGTGTCCAGAAACTAAATGCGGATTGGGTATGGGAAACCGGATTTAGTTTCTGGACAGCAGCTAGTGTCCAGAAACTAAATGCGGATTGGGTATGGGAAACCGCATTTAGTTTCTGGACAGCAGCTAGTGTCCAGAAATTAAATGCGGATTGGGTATGGGAAACCTCATTTAGTTTCTGGATACGGGCTAGTGTCCAGAAACTAAATGCGGATTGGGTATGGGAAACCGCATTTAGTTTCTGGACACCGGCTAGTGTCCAGAAACTAAATGCGGATTAGGTATGGGAAACCGCATTTAGTTTCTGGACAGCAGCTAGTGTCCAGAAACTAAATGCGGATTGGGTATGGGAAACCGCATTTAGTTTCTGGACAGCAGCTAGTGTCCAGAAACTAAATGCGGATTGGGTATGGGAAACCGCATTTAGTTTCTGGACAGCAGCTAGTGTCCAGAAACTAAATGCGGATTGGGTACACAGGTCGTATGTACGCCTAGTTGGGCCGCTGTGGCAGTTGGAAGATGAGCCATGAAAAGGCTCCAAAATCCTTAATATACACTGTCGATTTTTTTAGGTGAAAAATTCGATGTCGTCGTATCCACTCCAGTCTTTGGATTTCGATAATACACATCCAAACACATAACCACAGGTGTACACAGGTCGTACCTAGTTGGGCCGCTGTGGCAGCTGGAAGATGAGCGACGAAAATTCTCCAAAATCCTGTCAATTTTTTTAGGTGAAAAATTCGATGTCGTCGGATCCACTCCAGTCTTTGGATTTCGATAATACACATGTAAACACATAACCACAGGTGTACACAGGTCGTAGGTACGCTTAGTTGGGCCGCTGTGGCAGTTGGAAGATGAGCCATGAAAAGGCTCCAAAATCCTTACTATACACTGTCGATTTTTTTAGGTGAAAAATTCGATGTCGTCGGATCCACTCCAGTCTTTGGATTTCGACAATACACATCTAAACACATAACCACAGGTGTACACAGGTCGTATGTACGCCTAGTTGGGCCGCTGTGGCAGTTGGAAGATGAGCCATGAAAAGGCTCCAAAATCCTTACTATACACTGTCGATTTTTTTAGGTGAAAAATTCGATGTCGTCGGATCCACTCCAGTCTATGGATTTCGACAATACACATCTAAACACATAACCACAGGTGTACACAGGTCGTATGTACGCCTAGTTGGGCCGCTGTGGCAGTTGGAAGATGAGCCATGAAAAGGCTCCAAAATCATTACTATACACTGCCGACACGGAGGAAGTGAAGAGACGATTATAGCGGCTTTTCAAAGAAGCTCAAAGGTGCAGATATCACCAGTAGGGCAAATACCAACGCCCCAAAGAAGCGAAGAGGATAGCGAAGCTCACCAAGAACGCGAAACGCCGACAACTGAAGCAACCAGCCACCCATCTATCTTTCGCAAACTGGGGGAAAGGATTAAAGTGTTGGTTGAAATGGTGGAGGATGGCAAGAGACGGTCTATCAATCAACCAATGCGAGACGCCATCGAGAGTATCAAGACGCTCTACGAACTGTTAGCCATTGAGACACACGATGATATGGCTAAAGAAGTGATACGGATGAACAACGCTTCACAAACATCTCCGTGGATCAAACCCGCAGCGGCGGAAAAAACAAAAAGAAGGCGGAGCCGAACGGGGAATACCCGAGCCCAAAACGGCGGCAAAATCAGTCAGAAGCGACGGGGAAACAGACTACCCGCAAAGAACGTATCTCTCGTAAGGTCGAAGAAATAGAGAACACAGAAGTCAAAGGCCAAAAATCTCCTAAACCACAGAAAGCTAAACTAACTGATAGTAGCCAAAAAATAACTTGAAGGAAACAAAAAAGGATCCTCCGAAGAAATTCAAGGAGAAAACAAGACCTGACGCGATAGTTATAGCTGCGACGGGTGACTTGTCCTACGCGGAAATACTGCGGAAGGTCAAAACGGATCCCAAGCTTGGCAATCTCGGCGAATCGGTGACAAAAATCCGTCGCACACAAAAAGACAACCTTCTCTTCCAGCTAAAAGGAGCGGGAGGAAAAGCTGACCAGTTCAAGGGTATAATTGGCGAAACCCTGAGAAAAGACGCGGAAGTCAGAACATTGACCCACAGTGTCACAATTAAAATCAAGGATATAGACGAGGTAACAACCAAAGTGGATATCTGCAACGCATTAGCATCCCAGACCCAGCTGACCGGGCTGAAAGAAATCGACATATTAAGTCTACGCAAAGCCTATGGCGGCACCCAAGCCGCAACGATTGGATTACCTCCAGAGAGTGCAAATACACTGCTGAAGGTGGGAAAGCTAAAGATTGGCTGGACTAACTGTCGTATTCGCGAACGCACGGCACTAACAAAGTGTTTTAGGTGCTTAGGCTTTGGACACACCGCACGCCAGTGCAAGAGTGAGCAAGACCGCTCGAAAATGTGTAGAAGATGTGGCACGGAGGGTCACATAGCTAAGAACTGCTCCCACGAGCCGAAGTGTTTTTGGTGCAAGACCACCAACCCCGACAATGCAGGACATGTAGCTGGGAGTGCAAAATGCCCGGTTTTCCGAAGGGCCCTCACCAATAAAACATGATGAAGGTTATACAAATTAACCTTAATCACTGTGCGGCCGCACAAGATCTTCTGGCACAAATGTCAAAAGAAAAGAAAGCGGATGTTGCCCTCATCAGCGAGCCGTACAAAGCCTTAGATGGCAGCAACTGGGCAGAGGACACAGCGAAGAGAGCAGCAATATGGACCTGTGGAAACCACGTTTTCCAAAGCACCAACAGCGTAACGAATTATGTTGCGTCTGCTCGGATAAATGGAATCCACTTCTATAGCTGCTATGCTCCTCCTAGTCTATCACACGCGGACTATCTGAAGCTTTTAGACGATATAGTAGCTGAGGCACGAGGAAAGCACCCGGTCATTATTGCCGGCGATTTCAATGCGTGGGCTACGGAATGGGGCAGTAGATTCACGGATGCAAGGGGGATTGCCCTCCTAGAAGCATTCGCATCGTTGGAGATCGGCCTTGTAAATAAAGGTTCACCACAAACTTTCCGCAAGGCAGGCAGAAGCTCCATAATCGACATAACATTCGCAAGCAACTCGCTACTGCACAAAACAAAATGGCGAGTCAGCGAGGAATACACACACAGCGACCACCAGGCGATTGTATTCAACATTGGTAGTGAGAGGCCCAGACAGAGACCCAAACGAACAGGGCCGAAGTGGAAGGACACCGGTTTCGACAAAGAAATGTTTGAGGAAACGTTTAGCTCTGACTTCCCACCCAACACAACATCAGCGGAAAACATGTCGAGTAAACTGATCCAAGCAATTTCGACAGCATGCGATGCAGCAATGACGAAAAGGTCTATTAGCGGAAGGGGAGAACCCTGCTATTGGTGGAACGACAAGATCAAGAACCTCAGGGCAATTTGCCTTAAAGCACGCCGTAGATCCCAGCGTTCCAGAGGTAGACCAGAGTTCCACGAACGATTGGCCATCTTTAGGTTGGCAAGGCGCGACCTGGAAAAGGCAATCAAGGAGAGCAAAGGAAACTATTTTAAAACTCTTTGCAATGAAGCAGACCTAGATCCCTGGGGGGGAGCATATAAAATCGTAATGAAGAAACTGAGGGGCAGTAGGTCTCCTCAAGTAACCTGCCCATTGTTGCTCAGAACAATAGTTGAACACCTGTTCCCCAGCAAGTCTCCTACAATGGTCGTCCTCACACAGGGAGCTGGTCCGGAACAAATCCCACCAGTCACGGTTGACGTGCTGCAGAATGCGTGCAGGAAAATAGGCGAGAAAAAAGCGCCTGGCCCCGACGGCATCCCCAATAAAGCCATCAAAGCAACTGTCGAGAAGAGACCAGAGCTGTTTACGACGATGATGCAAAGGTGCCTCGAAGAGGGAAACTTTCCCAACCGCTGGAAACTCCAACACCTGGTACTAATACCCAAAGGCAATTAGCCCCCCGGAGAACCCTCAGCGTATCGACCGATTTGCCTGCTGGACACCACGGGAAAGATACTGGAGAGCATCTACTTTACCAATAGGAAACTGAGATACCAGACTGACGATGGTACTAAATACTACGACGTCTCTGCAGGCGTTCCACAGGGTTCAGTCCTTGGACCCCTCCTGTGGAACTTAATGTACGACTTAATGTACTGAGACTAAAGCTGCCACATGGAGTCAAGGTCATCGGCTTTGGTGACGACATCGCGGTCGTGACGGTGGCCAAGCATATCCACGAGGTGGAAACCGCCGCAAACGAAGCAATCGCCAGGATCAAAAATTGGCTGGAATCTTCCGACCTTGAACTGGCTGACCACAAGACAGAGGCTGTTTTAATAACCAGCCGAAAGACTGTGGAATGTGGAAACTTCCGGGTTAGCTCCCAGCTAATTAGATCCAAGGAAGCACTGAAATACCTAGGAGTGATGCTCGACAACCGACTTAATTTCAAAAAGCATGTCGCATACTGCAGCAGGTAAGCGTCAAAGATGCAGGCAGTACTTTATGGTATGCTGCCGAACATAGGAGGACTCTGCTTTCCAGAGTGGTAAGTTCAATTCTCCTATATGCTGCGCCAGTCTGGTCGAGTGCTCTGTCTATAAAGGAGACAGCTAAGAGGATCTCGTCACCATACAGGCTCTGCGCCATAAGAACAATCAGCGGCTTCCGGACAATTTCGGACGAAGCAGCCTGTGTGATTGCGGGTATGGTCCCCATCGACATTCTCGCAAATGAGATGCATAGGGTCTACCTAAGGCGATCGACGAACCGGCCAGAGACTGGCGTAAACAGGATAAGGAAGGAAGAAAGAGCAGCCTCAATGACAATGTGGCAAGCCAGATGGGACACCTCAAACAAAGGTAGATGGACTCACAGACTGATTCCAACAATCGAAACGTGGACAAAGAGAGCAAGCGGAAACTGCAACTTCCACCTTACGCAGTATCTGTCGGGCCACGGGGTCTATAGAAAGTATCTCCATAGGTTCGGGCACGATAGCTCTTCCCTTTGTCCAGAATGTGAGGACTCTGAAGAAGACGCAGAACACACGACTTTCCACTGCAGACGCTTTGAAGGGACAAGAATAAACTTACCAACACCGGAGCTCCTAGTCGGCCATATGACGGAGTCAGCCGAGAAGTGGGAGGAAATCTGTTCCTTCATATCAAACATGCAAATCGAGCTAAGAAGACTTGAAAGAGTAAGGCGAGCCGAACAGGCAAACACAGTCGAACCAGCTTGAGTCGCTTACCAGCCCCGCGAAGAAATACCTAACGGCAGTTCCGCGGGGAGAGTGGTAGAAGAGTGCAGGGTGTGGGTTAGTACGTAGGCGTATTCCCGAAATCGAGAACTTGGGTTTGCGAATCGTGCATGCTAATGGCACGGGCTATTAGTATCTTTCGAAGATTGCCACATCCATGGACGTAACCAAAAAAAAAAAAAAAACACAGGTCGTAGGTACGCTTTGTTGGCCCGCTGTGGCAGTTGGAAGATGAGCCATGAAAAGGCTCCAAAATCCTTACTATACACTGTCGATTTTTTTAGGTGAAAAATTCGATGTCGTCGGATCCACTCCAGTCTTTGGATTTCGATAATACACATCTAAACACATAACCACAGGTGTACACAGGTCGTATGTACGCCTAGTTGGGCCGCTGTGGCAGTTTGAAGATGAGCCGTGAAAAGGCTCCACAATCCTTACTATACACTGTCGATTATTTTAGGTGAAAAATTCGATGTCGTCGGATCCACTCCAGTCTTTGGATTTCGATAATACACATCTAAACACCTAACCACGAGTGTGCACAGGTCGTAGGTACGCTTAGTTGGGCCGCTGTGGCAGTTGGAAGCTAAGCCATGAAAAAGCTCCAAAATTCTTACTATACACTGTCGATTATTTTAGGTGAAAAATTCGATGTCGTCGGATCCACTCCAGTCTTTGGATTTCGGTAATACACATCTAAACACATAACCACAAGTGTGCACAGGTCGTAGGTACGCTTAGTTGGGCCGCTGTGGCAGTTGGAAGATGAGCCATGAAAAGGCTCCAAAATCCTTACTATACACTGTCGATTTTTTTAGGTGAAAAATTCGATGTCGTCGGATCCACTGCAGTCTTTGGATTTCGATAATACACATCTAAACATATAACCACAGGTGTACACAGGTCGTATGTACGCCTAGTTGGGCCGCTGCGGTAGTTGGAAGATGAGCCATGACAAGGCTCCAAAATCCTTACTATACACTGTCGAGTTTTTTAGGTAAAAAATTCGATGTCGTCGGATCCACTCCAGTCTTTGGATTTCGATAATACACATCTAAACACATAACCACAAGTGTGCACAGGTCGTAGTTACGCTTAGTTGGGCCGCTGTGGCAGTTGGAAGATGAGCCATGAAAAGGCTCCAAAATCCTTACTATACACTGTCGATTTTTTTAGGTGAAAAATTCGATGTCGTCGGATCCACTCCAGTCTTTGGATTTCGATAATACACATCTAAACATATAACCACAGGTGTACACAGGTCGTGTGTACGCCTAGTTGGGCCGCTGTGGCAGTTGGAAGATGCGCCATGAAAAGGCTCCAAAATCCTTACTATACACTGTCGATTATTTTAGGTGAAAAATTCGATGTCGTCGGATCCACTCCAGTCTTTGGATTTCGATAATACACATCTAAACACATAACCACAGGTGTACACAGGTCGTATGTACGCTTAGTTGGGCCGCTGTGGCAGTTGGAAGATGGGCCATGAAAAGGCTCCAAAATCCTTACTATACACTGTCGATTTTTTTAGGTGAAAAATTCGATGTCGTCGGATCCACTCCAGTCTTTGGATTTCGATAATACACATCTAAACACGTAACCACAGGTGTACACAGGTCGTATGTACACCTAATTGGGCCGCTGTGGCAGTTGGAAGATGAGCCATGAAAAGGCTCCAAAATCCTTACGTAGGTACGCTTAGTTGGGCCGCTGTGGCAGTTGGAAGATAAGCCATGAAAAAGCTCCAAAATTCTTACTATACACTGTCGATTATTTTAGGTGAAAAATTCGATGTCGTCGGATCCACTCCAGTCTTTGGATTTCGGTAATACACATCTAAACACATAACCACAAGTGTGCACAGGTCGTAGGTACGCTTAGTTGGGCCGCTGTGGCAGTTGGAAGATGAGCCATGAAAAGGCTCCAAAATCCTTACTATACACTGTCGATTTTTTTAGGTGAAAAATTCGATGTCGTCGGATCCACTCCAGTCTTTGGATTTCGATAATACACATCTAAACACATAACCACAGGTGTACACAGGTCGTATGTACGCTTAGTTGGGCCGCTGTGGCAGTTGGAAGATGAGCCATGAAAAGGCTCCAAAATCCTTACTATACACTGTCGATTATTTTAGGTGAAAAATTCGATGTCGTCGGATCCACTCCAGGCGTTGGATTTCGATAATACACATCTAAACACATAACCACAGGTGTACACAGGTCGTATGTACGCCTAGTTGGGCCGCTGTGGCAGTTGGAAGATGAGCCATGAAAAGGCTCCAAAATCCTTACTATACACTGTCGATTTTTTTAGGTGAAAAATTCGATGTCGTCGGATCCACTCCAGGCGTTGGATTTCGATAATACACATCTAAACACATAACCACAGGTGTACACAGGTCGTATGTACGCCTAGTTGGGCCGCTGTGGCAGTTGGAAGATGAGCCATGAAAAGGCTCCAAAATCCTTACTATACACTGTCGATTTTTTTAGGTGAAAAATTCGATGTCGTCGGATCCACTCCAGTCTTTGGATTTCGATAATACACATCTAAACACATAACCACAGGTGTACACAGGTCGTATGTACGCCTAGTTGGGCCGCTGTGGCAGTTGGAAGATGAGCCATGAAAAGGCTCCAAAATCCTTACTATACACTGTCGATTTTTTTAGGTGAAAAATTCGATGTCGTCGGATCCACTGCAGTCTTTGGATTTCGATAATACACATCTAAACATATAACCACAGGTGTACACAGGTCGTATGTACGCCTAGTTGGGCCGCTGCGGTAGTTGGAAGATGAGCCATGACAAGGCTCCAAAATCCTTACTATACACTGTCGAGTTTTTTAGGTAAAAAATTCGATGTCGTCGGATCCACTCCAGTCTTTGGATTTCGATAATACACATCTAAACACATAACCACAAGTGTGCACAGGTCGTAGTTACGCTTAGTTGGGCCGCTGTGGCAGTTGGAAGATGAGCCATGAAAAGGCTCCAAAATCCTTACTATACACTGTCGATTTTTTTAGGTGAAAAATTCGATGTCGTCGGATCCACTCCAGTCTTTGGATTTCGATAATACACATCTAAACATATAACCACAGGTGTACACAGGTCGTGTGTACGCCTAGTTGGGCCGCTGTGGCAGTTGGAAGATGCGCCATGAAAAGGCTCCAAAATCCTTACTATACACTGTCGATTATTTTAGGTGAAAAATTCGATGTCGTCGGATCCACTCCAGTCTTTGGATTTCGATAATACACATCTAAACACATAACCACAGGTGTACACAGGTCGTATGTACGCTTAGTTGGGCCGCTGTGGCAGTTGGAAGATGGGCCATGAAAAGGCTCCAAAATCCTTACTATACACTGTCGATTTTTTAGGTGAAAAATTCGATGTCGTCGGATCCACTCCAGTCTTTGGATTTCGATAATACACATCTAAACACGTAACCACAGGTGTACACAGGTCGTATGTACACCTAATTGGGCCGCTGTGGCAGTTGGAAGATGAGCCATGAAAAGGCTCCAAAATCCTTACGTAGGTACGCTTAGTTGGGCCGCTGTGGCAGTTGGAAGATAAGCCATGAAAAAGCTCCAAAATTCTTACTATACACTGTCGATTATTTTAGGTGAAAAATTCGATGTCGTCGGATCCACTCCAGTCTTTGGATTTCGGTAATACACATCTAAACACATAACCACAAGTGTGCACAGGTCGTAGGTACGCTTAGTTGGGCCGCTGTGGCAGTTGGAAGATGAGCCATGAAAAGGCTCCAAAATCCTTACTATACACTGTCGATTTTTTTAGGTGAAAAATTCGATGTCGTCGGATCCACTCCAGTCTTTGGATTTCGATAATACACATCTAAACACATAACCACAGGTGTACACAGGTCGTATGTACGCTTAGTTGGGCCGCTGTGGCAGTTGGAAGATGAGCCATGAAAAGGCTCCAAAATCCTTACTATACACTGTCGATTATTTTAGGTGAAAAATTCGATGTCGTCGGATCCACTCCAGGCGTTGGATTTCGATAATACACATCTAAACACATAACCACAGGTGTACACAGGTCGTATGTACGCCTAGTTGGGCCGCTGTGGCAGTTGGAAGATGAGCCATGAAAAGGCTCCAAAATCCTTACTATACACTGTCGATTTTTTTAGGTGAAAAATTCGATGTCGTCGGATCCACTCCAGTCTTTGGATTTCGATAATACACATCTAAACACATAACCACAGGCGTACACAGGTCGTATGTACGCTTAGTTGGGCCGCTGTGGCAGTTGGAAGATGAGCCATGAAAAGGCTCCAAAATCCTTACTATACACTGTCGATTATTTTAGGTGAAAAATTCGATGTCGTCGGATCCACTCCAGGCTTTGGATTTCGATAATACACATCTAAACACATAACCACAGGTGTACACAGGTCGTATGTACGCCTAGTTGGGCCGCTGTGGCAGTTGGAAGATGAGCCATGAAAAGGCTCCAAAATCCTTACGTAGGTACGCTTAGTTGGGCCGCTGTGGCAGTTGGAAGATGAGCCATGAAAAGGCTCCAAAATCCTTACTATACACTGTCGATTTTTTTAGGTGAAAAATTCGATGTCGTCGGATCCACTCCAGTCTTTGGATTTCGATAATACACATCTAAACACATAACCACAGGTGTACACAGGTCGTATGTACGCTTAGTTGGGCCGCTGTGGCAGTTGGAAGATGAGCCATGAAAAGGCTCCAAAATCCTTACTATACACTGTCGATTATTTTAGGTGAAAAATTCGATGTCGTCGGATCCACTCCAGGCGTTGGATTTCGATAATACACATCTAAACACATAACCACAGGTGTACACAGGTCGTATGTACGCCTAGTTGGGCCGCTGTGGCAGTTGGAAGATGAGCCATGAAAAGGCTCCAAAATCCTTACTATACACTGTCGATTTTTTTAGGTGAAAAATTCGATGTCGTCGGATCCACTCCAGTCTTTGGATTTCGATAATACACATCTAAACACATAACCACAGGCGTACACAGGTCGTATGTACGCTTAGTTGGGCCGCTGTGGCAGTTGGAAGATGAGCCATGAAAAGGCTCCAAAATCCTTACTATACACCGTCGATTATTTTAGGTGAAAAATTCGATGTCGTCGGATCCACTCCAGGCTTTGGATTTCGATAATACACATCTAAACACATAACCACAGGTGTACACAGGTCGTATGTACGCCTAGTTGGGCCGCTGTGGCAGTTGGAAGATGAGCCATGAAAAGGCTCCAAAATCCTTACGTAGGTACGCTTAGTTGGGCCGCTGTGGCAGTTGGAAGATAAGCCATGAAAAAGCTCCAAAATTCTTACTATACACTGTCGATTATTTTAGGTGAAAAATTCGATGTCGTCGGATCCACTCCAGTCTTTGGATTTCGGTAATACACATCTAAACACATAACCACAGGTGTACACAGGTCGTATGTACGCCTAGTTGGGCCGCTGTGGCAGTTGGAAGATGCGCCATGAAAAGGCTCCAAAATCCTTACTATACACTGTCGATTATTTTAGGTGAAAAATTCGATGTCGTCGGATCCACTCCAGTCTTTGGATTTCGATAATACACATCTAAACACATAACCACAGGTGTACACAGGTAGTATGTACGCTTAGTTGGGCCGCTGTGGCAGTTGGAAGATGAGCCATGAAAAGGCTCCAAAATCCTTACTATACACTGTCGATTATTTTAGGTGAAAAATTCGATGTCGTCGGATCCACTCCAGTCTTTGGATTTCGGTAATACACATCTAAACACATAACCACAAGTGTGCACAGGTCGTAGGTACGCTTAGTTGGGCCGCTGTGGCAGTTGGAAGATGAGCCATGAAAAGGCTCCAAAATCCTTACTATACACTGTCGATTATTTTAGGTGAAAAATTCGATGTCGTCGGATCCACTCCAGTCTTTGGATTTCGATAATACACATCTAAACACATAACCACAGGTGTACACAGGTCGTATGTACGCTTAGTTGGGCCGCTGTGGCAGTTGGAAGATGAGCCATGAAAAGGCTCCAAAAGCCTTACTATACACTGTCGATTATTTTAGGTGAAAAATTCGATGTCGTCGGATCCACTCCAGTCTTTGGATTTCGGTAATACACATCTAAACACATAACCACAAGTGTGCACAGGTCGTAGGTACGCTTAGTTGGGCCGCTGTGGCAGTTGGAAGATGAGCCATGAAAAGGCTCCAAAATCCTTACTATACACTGTCGATTTTTTAGGTGAAAAATTCGATGTCGTCGGATCCACTCCAGTCTTTGGATTTCGATAATACACATCTAAACACATAACCACAGGTGTACACAGGTCGTATGTACGCTTAGTTGGGCCGCTGTGGCAGTTGGAAGATGAGCCATGAAAAGGCTCCAAAATCCTTACTATACACTGTCGATTATTTAGGTGAAAAATTCGATGTCGTCGGATCCACTCCAGTCTTTGGATTTCGATAATACACATCTAAACACATAACCACAGGTGTACACAGG
The DNA here is from genome assembly GCA_907269125.1 of Eristalis pertinax. Lineage (NCBI taxonomy): Eukaryota > Metazoa > Arthropoda > Insecta > Diptera > Syrphidae > Eristalis > Eristalis pertinax. Next base: position 59,933,862 of record OU026145.1, read on the forward strand.
TCGTATGTACGCCTAGTTGGGCCGCTGTGGCAGTTGGAAGATGAGCCATGAAAAGGCTCCAAAATCCTTACTATACACTGTCGATTATTTTAGGTGAAAAATTCGATGTCGTCGGATCCACTCCAGGCTTTGGATTTCGATAATACACATCTAAACACATAACCACAGGTGTACACAGGTCGTATGTACGCCTAGTTGGGCCGCTGTGGCAGTTGGAAGATGAGCCATGAAAAGGATCCAAAATCCTTACTATACACTGTCGATTATTTTAGGTGAAAAATTCGATGTCGTCGGATCCACTCCAGTCTTTGGATTTCGGTAATACACATCTAAACACATAACCGCAGGGGTACACAGGTCGTAGGTACGCTTAGTTGGGCCGCTGTGGCAGTTGGAAGATGAGCCATGAAAAGGCTCCAAAATCCTTACTATACACTGTCGATTATTTTAGGTGAAAAATTCAATGTCGTCGGATCCACTCCAGTCTTTGGATTTCGATAATACACATCTAAACACATAACCACAGGCGTACACAGGTCGTATGTACGCTTAGTTGGGCCGCTGTGGCAGTTGGAAGATGAGCCATGAAAAGGCTCCAAAATCCTTACTATACACTGTCGATTATTTTAGGTGAAAAATTCGATGTCGTCGGATCCACTCCAGGCTTTGGATTTCGATAATACACATCTAAACACATAACCACAGGTGTACACAGGTCGTATGTACGCCTAGTTGGGCCGCTATGGCAGTTGGAAGATGAGCCATGAAAAGGCTCCAAAATCCTTACGTAGGTACGCTTAGTTGGGCCGCTGTGGCAGTTGGAAGATAAGCCATGAAAAAGCTCCAAAATTCTTACTATACACTGTCGATTATTTTAGGTGAAAAATTCGATGTCGTCGGATCCACTCCAGTCTTTGGATTTCGGTAATACACATCTAAACACATAACCACAGGTGTACACAGGTCGTATGTACGCCTAGTTGGGCCGCTGTGGCAGTTGGAAGATGAGCCATAAAAAGGCTCCAAAATCCTTACTATACACTGTCGATTATTTTAGGTGAAAAATTCGATGTCGTCGGATCCACTCCAGTCTTTGGATTTCGGTAATACACATCTAAACACATAACCACAAGTGTGCACAGGTCGTAGGTACGCTTAGTTGGGCCGCTGTGGCAGTTGGAAGATGAGCCATGAAAAGGCTCCAAAATCCTTACTATACACTGTCGATTATTTTAGGTGAAAAATTCGATGTCGTCGGATCCACTCCAGTCTTTGGATTTCGATAATACACATCTAAACACATAACCACAGGTGTACACAGGTCGTATGTACGCTTAGTTGGGCCGCTGTGGCAGTTGGAAGATGAGCCATGAAAAGGCTCCAAAATCCTTACTATACACTGTCGATTATTTTAGGTGAAAAATTCGATGTCGTCGGATCCACTCCAGTCTTTGGATTTCGGTAATACACATCTAAACACATAACCACAAGTGTGCACAGGTCGTAGGTACGCTTAGTTGGGCCGCTGTGGCAGTTGGAAGATGAGCCATGAAAAGGCTCCAAAATCCTTACTATACACTGTCGATTATTTTAGGTGAAAAATTCGATGTCGTCGGATCCACTCCAGTCTTTGGATTTCGATAATACACATCTAAACACATAACCACAGGTGTACACAGGTCGTATGTACGCTTAGTTGGGCCGCTGTGGCAGTTGGAAGATGAGCCATGAAAAGGCTCCAAAATCCTTACTATACACTGTCGATTTTTTAGGTGAAAAATTCGATGTCGTCGGATCCACTCCAGTCTTTGGATTTCGATAATACACATCTAAACACATAACCACAGGTGTACACAGGTCGTATGTACGCTTAGTTGGGCCGCTGTGGCAGTTGGAAGATGAGCCATGAAAAGGCTCCAAAATCCTTACTATACACTGTCGATTATTTTAGGTGAAAAATTCAATGTCGTCGGATCCACTCCAGTCTTTGGATTTCGATAATACACATCTAAACACATAACCACAGGTGTACACAGGTCGTATGTACGCCTAGTTGGGCCGCTGTGGCAGTTGGAAGATGAGCCATGAAAAGGCTCCAAAATCCTTACTATACACTGTCGATTTTTTTAGGTGAAAAATTCGATGTCGTCGGATCCACTCCAGGCTTTGGATTTCGATAATACACATCTAAACACATAACCACAGGTGTACACAGGTCGTATGTACGCCTAGTTGGGCCGCTGTGGCAGTTGGAAGATGAGCCATGAAAAGGATCCAAAATCCTTACTATACACTGTCGATTATTTTAGGTGAAAAATTCGATGTCGTCGGATCCACTCCAGTCTTTGGATTTCGATAATACACATCTAAACACATAACCACAGGTGTACACAGGTCGTATGTACGCCTAGTTGAGCCGCTGTCCCAGTTGGAAGATGAGCCATGAAAAGGCTCCAAAATCCTTACTATACACTGTCGATTATTTTAGGTGAAAAATTCGATGTCGTCGGATCCACTCCAGTCTTTGGATTTCGATAATACACATCTAAACACATAACCACAGGTGTAAACAGGTCGTATGTACGCTTAGTTGGGCCGCTGTGGCAGTTGGAAGATGAGCCATGAAAAGGCTCCAAAATCCTTACTATACACTGTCGATTATTTTAGGTGAAAAATTCGATGTCGTCGGATCCACTCCAGTCTTTGGATTTCGATAATACACATCTAATCACATAACCACAGGTGTACACAGGTCGTATGTACGCCTAGTTGGGCCGCTGTGGCAGTTGGAAGATGAGCCATGAAAAGGCTCCAAAATCCTTACTATACACTGTCGATTTTTTTAGGTGAAAAATTCGATGTCGTCGGATCCACTCCAGTCTTTGGATTTCGATAATACACATCTATACACCTAACCACAAGTGTGCACAGGTCGTAGGTACACTTAGTTAGGCCGCTGTGGCAGTTGGAAGATAAGCCATGAAAAAGCTCCAAAATCCTTACTATACACTGTCGATTTTTTTAGGTGAAAAATTCGATGTCGTCGGATCCACTCCAGTCTTTGGATTTCGATAATACACATCTAAACACATAACCACAAGTCTGCACAGGTCGTAGGTACGCTTAGTTGGGCCTCTGTGGCAGTTGGAAGATGAGCCATGAAAAGGCTCCAAAATCCTTACTATACACTGTCGATTTTTTTAGGTGAAAAATTCGATGTCGTCGGATCCACTCCAGTCTTTGGATTTCGATAATACCCATCTAAACATATAACCACAGGTGTACACAGGTCGTATGTACGCCTAGTTGGGCCGCTGTGGCAGTTGGAAGATGAGCCATGAAAAGGCTCCAAAATCCTTACTATACACTGTCGATTATTTTAGGTGAAAAATTCGATGTCGTCGGATCCACTCCAGTCTTTGGATTTCGATAATACACATCTAAACACATAACCACAGGTGTAAACAGGTCGTATGTACGCTTAGTTGGGCCGCTGTGGCAGTTTTAAGATGAGCCATGAAAAGGCTCCAAAATCCTTACTATACACTGTCGATTATTTTAGGTGAAAAATTCGATGTCGTCGGATCCACTCCAGTCTTTGGATTTCGATAATACACATCTAATCACATAACCACAGGTGTACACAGGTCGTATGTACGCCTAGTTGGGCCGCTGTGGCAGTTGGAAGATGAGCCATGAAAAGGCTCCAAAATCCTTACTATACACTGTCGATTTTTTTAGGTGAAAAATTCGATGTCGTCGGATCCACTCCAGTCTTTGGATTTCGATAATACACATCTAAACACATAACCACAGGTGTACAGAGGTCGTATGTACGCCTAGTTGGGCCGCTGTGGCAGTTGGAAGATGAGCCATGAAAAGGCTCCAAAATCCTTACTATACACTGTCGATTATTTTAGGTGAAAAATTCGATGTCGTCGGATCCACTCCAGTCTTTGGATTCCGATAATACACATCTAAACACATAACCACAGGTGTACACAGGTCGTATGTACGCCTAGTTGGGCCGCTGTGGCAGTTGGAGATTATTTTAGGTGAAAAATTCGATGTCGTCGGATCCACTCCAGTCTTTGGATTTCGATAATACACATCTAAACACATAACCACAGGTGTACACAGGTCGTAGGTACGCTTAGTTGGGCCTCTGTGGCAGTTGGAAGATGAGCCATGAAAAGGCTCCAAAATCCTTACTATACACTGTCGATTTTTTTAGGTGAAAAATTCGATGTCGTCGGATCCACTCCAGTCTTTGGATTTCGATAATACCCATCTAAACATATAACCACAGGTGTACACAGGTCGTATGTACGCCTAGTTGGGCCGCTGTGGCAGTTGGAAGATGAGCCATGAAAAGGCTCCAAAATCCTTACTATACACTGTCGATTATTTTAGGTGAAAAATTCGATGTCGTCGGATCCACTCCAGTCTTTGGATTTCGATAATACACATCTAAACACATAACCACAGGTGTAAACAGGTCGTATGTACGCTTAGTTGGGCCGCTGTGGCAGTTGGAAGATGAGCCATGAAAAGGCTCCAAAATCCTTACTATACACTGTCGATTATTTTAGGTGAAAAATTCGATGTCGTCGGATCCACTCCAGTCTTTGGATTTCGATAATACCCATCTAAACATATAACCACAGGTGTACACAGGTCGTATGTACGCCTAGTTGGGCCGCTGTGGCAGTTGGAAGATGAGCCATGAAAAGGCTCCAAAATCCTTACTATACACTGTCGATTATTTTAGGTGAAAAATTCGATGTCGTCGGATCCACTCCAGTCTTTGGATTTCGATAATACACATCTAATCACATAACCACAGGTGTACACAGGTCGTATGTACGCCTAGTTGGGCCGCTGTGGCAGTTGGAAGATGAGCCATGAAAAGGCTCCAAAATCCTTACTATACACTGTCGATTTTTTTAGGTGAAAAATTCGATGTCGTCGGATCCACTCCAGTCTTTGGATTTCGATAATACACATCTATACACCTAACCACAAGTGTGCACAGGTCGTAGGTACACTTAGTTAGGCCGCTGTGGCAGTTGGAAGATAAGCCATGAAAAAGCTCCATAATCCTTACTATACACTGTCGGTTTTTTTAGGTGAAAAATTCGATGTCGTCGGATCCACTCCAGTCTTTGGATTTCGATAATACACATCTAAACACATAACCACAAGTGTGCACAGGTCGTAGGTACGCTTAGTTGGGCCTCTGTGGCAGTTGGAAGATGAGCCATGAAAAGGCTCCAAAATCCTTACTATACACTGTCGATTTTTTTAGGTGAAAAATTCGATGTCGTCGGATCCACTCCAGTCTTTGGATTTCGATAATACCCATCTAAACATATAACCACAGGTGTACACAGGTCGTATGTACGCCTAGTTGGGCCGCTGTGGCAGTTGGAAGATGAGCCATGAAAAGGCTCCAAAATCCTTACTATACACTGTCGATTATTTTAGGTGAAAAATTCGATGTCGTCGGATCCACTCCAGTCTTTGGATTTCGATAATACACATCTAAACACATAACCACAGGTGTAAACAGGTCGTATGTACGCTTAGTTGGGCCGCTGTGGCAGTTGGAAGATGAGCCATGAAAAGGCTCCAAAATCCTTACTATACACTGTCGATTTTTTAGGTGAAAAATTCGATGTCGTCGGATCCACTCCAGTCTTTGGATTTCGATAATACACATCTAAACACATAACCACAGGTGTACACAGGTCGTATGTACGCTTAGTTGGGCCGCTGTGGCAGTTGGAAGATGAGCCATGAAAAGGCTCCAAAATCCTTACTATACACTGTCGATTATTTTAGGTGAAAAATTCAATGTCGTCGGATCCACTCCAGTCTTTGGATTTCGATAATACACATCTAAACACATAACCACAGGTGTACACAGGTCGTATGTACGCCTAGTTGGGCCGCTGTGGCAGTTGGAAGATGAGCCATGAAAAGGCTCCAAAATCCTTAGTATACACTGTCGATTATTTTAGGTGAAAAATTCGATGTCGTCGGATCCACTCCAGTCTTTGGATTTCGATAATACACATCTAAACACATAACCACAGGTGTAAACAGGTCGTATGTACGCTTAGTTGGGCCGCTGTGGCAGTTTTAAGATGAGCCATGAAAAGGCTCCAAAATCCTTACTATACACTGTCGATTATTTTAGGTGAAAAATTCGATGTCGTCGGATCCACTCCAGTCTTTGGATTTCGATAATACACATCTAATCACATAACCACAGGTGTACACAGGTCGTATGTACGCCTAGTTGGGCCGCTGTGGCAGTTGGAAGATGAGCCATGAAAAGGCTCCAAAATCCTTACTATACACTGTCGATTTTTTTAGGTGAAAAATTCGATGTCGTCGGATCCACTCCAGTCTTTGGATTTCGATAATACACATCTAAACACATAACCACAGGTGTACAGAGGTCGTATGTACGCCTAGTTGGGCCGCTGTGGCAGTTGGAAGATGAGCCATGAAAAGGCTCCAAAATCCTTACTATACACTGTCGATTATTTTAGGTGAAAAATTCGATGTCGTCGGATCCACTCCAGTCTTTGGATTCCGATAATACACATCTAAACACATAACCACAGGTGTACACAGGTCGTATGTACGCCTAGTTGGGCCGCTGTGGCAGTTGGAGATTATTTTAGGTGAAAAATTCGATGTCGTCGGATCCACTCCAGTCTTTGGATTTCGATAATACACATCTAAACACATAACCACAGGTGTACACAGGTCGTAGGTACGCTTAGTTGGGCCTCTGTGGCAGTTGGAAGATGAGCCATGAAAAGGCTCCAAAATCCTTACTATACACTGTCGATTTTTTTAGGTGAAAAATTCGATGTCGTCGGATCCACTCCAGTCTTTGGATTTCGATAATACCCATCTAAACATATAACCACAGGTGTACACAGGTCGTATGTACGCCTAGTTGGGCCGCTGTGGCAGTTGGAAGATGAGCCATGAAAAGGCTCCAAAATCCTTACTATACACTGTCGATTATTTTAGGTGAAAAATTCGATGTCGTCGGATCCACTCCAGTCTTTGGATTTCGATAATACACATCTAAACACATAACCACAGGTGTAAACAGGTCGTATGTACGCTTAGTTGGGCCGCTGTGGCAGTTGGAAGATGAGCCATGAAAAGGCTCCAAAATCCTTACTATACACTGTCGATTTTTTTAGGTGAAAAATTCGATGTCGTCGGATCCACTCCAGTCTTTGGATTTCGATAATACACATCTAAACACATAACCACAGGTGTACAGAGGTCGTATGTACGCCTAGTTGGGCCGCTGTGGCAGTTGGAAAATGAGCCATGAAAAGGCTCCAAAATCCTTACTATACACTGTCGATTATTTTAGGTGAAAAATTCGATGTCGTCGGATCCACTCCAGTCTTTGGATTTCGATAATACACATCTAAACACATAACCACAGGTGTACACAGGTCGTATGTACGCCTAGTTGGGCCGCTGTGGCAGTTGGAGATTATTTTAGGTGAAAAATTCGATGTCGTCGGATCCACTCCAGTCTTTGGATTTCGATAATACACATCTAAACACATAACCACAGGTGTACACAGGTCGTATGTACGCTTAGTTGGGCCGCTGTGGCAGTTGGAAGATGGGCCATGAAAAGGCTCCAAAATCCTTACTATACACTGTCGATTTTTTTAGGTGAAAAATTCGATGTCGTCGGATCCACTCCAGTCTTTGGATTTCGATAATACACATCTAAACACATAACCACAGGTGTACAGAGGTCGTATGTACGCCTAGTTGGGCCGCTGTGGCAGTTGGAAGATGAGCCATGAAAAGGCTCCAAAATCCTTACTATACACTGTCGATTATTTTAGGTGAAAAATTCGATGTCGTCGGATCCACTCCAGTCTTTGGATTCCGATAATACACATCTAAACACATAACCACAGGTGTACACAGGTCGTATGTACGCCTAGTTGGGCCGCTGTGGCAGTTGGAGATTATTTTAGGTGAAAAATTCGATGTCGTCGGATCCACTCCAGTCTTTGGATTTCGATAATACACATCTAAACACATAACCACAGGTGTACACAGGTCGTAGGTACGCTTAGTTGGGCCTCTGTGGCAGTTGGAAGATGAGCCATGAAAAGGCTCCAAAATCCTTACTATACACTGTCGATTTTTTTAGGTGAAAAATTCGATGTCGTCGGATCCACTCCAGTCTTTGGATTTCGATAATACCCATCTAAACATATAACCACAGGTGTACACAGGTCGTATGTACGCCTAGCTGGGCCGCTGTGGCAGTTGGAAGATGAGCCATGAAAAGGCTCCAAAATCCTTACTATACACTGTCGATTATTTTAGGTGAAAAATTCGATGTCGTCGGATCCACTCCAGTCTTTGGATTTCGATAATACACATCTAAACACATAACCACAGGTGTAAACAGGTCGTATGTACGCTTAGTTGGGCCGCTGTGGCAGTTGGAAGATGAGCCATGAAAAGGCTCCAAAATCCTTACTATACACTGTCGATTTTTTTAGGTGAAAAATTCGATGTCGTCGGATCCACTCCAGTCTTTGGATTTCGATAATACACATCTAAACACATAACCACAGGTGTACAGAGGTCGTATGTACGCCTAGTTGGGCCGCTGTGGCAGTTGGAAAATGAGCCATGAAAAGGCTCCAAAATCCTTACTATACACTGTCGATTATTTTAGGTGAAAAATTCGATGTCGTCGGATCCACTCCAGTCTTTGGATTTCGATAATACACATCTAAACACATAACCACAGGTGTACACAGGTCGTATGTACGCCTAGTTGGGCCGCTGTGGCAGTTGGAGATTATTTTAGGTGAAAAATTCGATGTCGTCGGATCCACTCCAGTCTTTGGATTTCGATAATACACATCTAAACACATAACCACAGGTGTACACAGGTCGTATGTACGCTTAGTTGGGCCGCTGTGGCAGTTGGAAGATGGGCCATGAAAAGGCTCCAAAATCCTTACTATACACTGTCGATTTTTTTAGGTGAAAAATTCGATGTCGTCGGATCCACTCCAGTCTTTGGATTTCGATAATACACATCTAAACACATAACCACAGGTGTACAGAGGTCGTATGTACGCCTAGTTGGGCCGCTGTGGCAGTTGGAAAATGAGCCATGAAAAGGCTCCAAAATCCTTACTATACACTGTCGATTATTTTAGGTGAAAAATTCGATGTCGTCGGATCCACTCCAGTCTTTGGATTTCGATAATACACATCTAAACACGTAACCACAGGTGTACACAGGTCGTATGTACACCTAATTGGGCCGCTGTGGCAGTTGGAAGATGAGCCATGAAAAGGCTCCAAAATCCTTACGTAGGTACGCTTAGTTGGGCCGCTGTGGCAGTTGGAAGATGAGCCATGAAAAAGCTCCAAAATTCTTACTATACACTGTCGATTATTTTAGGTGAAAAATTCGATGTCGTCGGATCCACTCCAGTCTTTGGATTTCGGTAATACACATCTAAACACATAACCACAAGTGCACAGGTCGTAGGTACGCTTAGTTGGGCCGCTGTGGCAGTTGGAAGATGAGCCATGAAAAGGCTCCAAAATCCTTACTGTACACTGTCGATTTTTTTAGGTGAAAAATTCGATGTCGTCGGATCCACTCCAGTCTTTGGATTTCGATAATACACATCTAAACACATAACCACAGGTGTACACAGGTCGTATGTACGCTTAGTTGGGCCGCTGTGGCAGTTGGAAGATGAGCCATGAAAAGGCTCCAAAATCCTTACTATACACTGTCGATTATTTTAGGTGAAAAATTCGATGTCGTCGGATCCACTCCAGGCGTTGGATTTCGATAATACACATCTAAACACATAACCACAGGTGTACACAGGTCGTATGTACGCCTAGTTGGGCCGCTGTGGCAGTTGGAAGATGAGCCATGAAAAGGCTCCAAAATCCTTACTATACACTGTCGATTTTTTTAGGTGAAAAATTCGATGTCGTCGGATCCACTCCAGGCTTTGGATTTCGATAATACACATCTAAACACATAACCACAGGTGTACACAGGTCGTATGTACGCCTAGTTGGGCCGCTGTGGCAGTTGGAAGATGAGCCATGAAAAGGCTCCAAAATCCTTACGTAGGTACGCTTAGTTGGGCCGCTGTGGCAGTTGGAAGATGAGCCATGAAAAGGCTCCAAAATCCTTACTATACACTGTCGATTTTTTTAGGTGAAAAATTCGATGTCGTCGGATCCACTCCAGTCTTTGGATTTCGATAATACCCATCTAAACATATAACCACAGGTGTACACAGGTCGTATGTACGCCTAGTTGGGCCGCTGTGGCAGTTGGAAGATGAGCCATGAAAAGGCTCCAAAATCCTTACTATACACTGTCGATTATTTTAGGTGAAAAATTCGATGTCGTCGGATCCACTCCAGTCTTTGGATTTCGATAATACACATCTAAACACATAACCACAGGTGTAAACAGGTCGTATGTACGCTTAGTTGGGCCGCTGTGGCAGTTGGAAGATGAGCCATGAAAAGGCTCCAAAATCCTTACTATAGACTGTCGATTATTTTAGGTGAAAAATTCGATGTCGTCGGATCCACTCCAGTCTTTGGATTTCGATAATACACATCTAATCACATAACCACAGGTGTACACAGGTCGTATGTACGCCTAGTTGGGCCGCTGTGGCAGTTGGAAGATGAGCCATGAAAAGGCTCCAAAATCCTTACTATACACTGTCGATTTTTTTAGGTAAAAAATTCGATGTCGTCGGATCCACTCCAGTCTTTGGATTTCGATAATACACATCTAAACACATAACCACAGGTGTACAGAGGTCGTATGTACGCCTAGTTGGGCCGCTGTGGCAGTTGGAAAATGAGCCATGAAAAGGCTCCAAAATCCTTACTATACACTGTCGATTATTTTAGGTGAAAAATTCGATGTCGTCGGATCCACTCCAGTCTTTGGATTTCGATATTACACATCTAAACACATAACCACAGGTGTACACAGGTCGTATGTACGCCTAGTTGGCCCGCTGTGGCAGTTGGAGATTATTTTAGGTGAAAAATTCGATGTCGTCGGATCCACTCCAGTCTTTGGATTTCGATAATACACATCTAAACACATAACCACAGGTGTACACAGGTCGTATGTACGCCTAGTTGGGCCGCTGTGGCAGTTGGAAGATGCGCCATGAAAAGGCTCCAAAATCCTTACTATACACTGTCGATTTTTTTAGGTGAAAAATTCGATGTCGTCGGATCCACTCCAGTCTTTGGATTTCGATAATACACATCTAAACACGTAACCACAGGTGTACACAGGTCGTATGTACACCTAATTGGGCCGCTGTGGCAGTTGGAAGATGAGCCATGAAAAGGCTCCAAAATCCTTACGTAGGTACGCTTAGTTGGGCCGCTGTGGCAGTTGGAAGATGAGCCATGAAAAAGCTCCAAAATTCTTACTATACACTGTCGATTATTTTAGGTGAAAAATTCGATGTCGTCGGATCCACTCCAGTCTTTGGATTTCGGTAATACACATCTAAACACATAACCACAAGTGCACAGGTCGTAGGTACGCTTAGTTGGGCCGCTGTGGCAGTTGGAAGATGAGCCATGAAAAGGCTCCAAAATCCTTACTGTACACTGTCGATTTTTTTAGGTGAAAAATTCGATGTCGTCGGATCCACTCCAGTCTTTGGATTTCGATAATACACATCTAAACACATAACCACAGGTGTACACAGGTCGTATGTACGCTTAGTTGGGCCGCTGTGGCAGTTGGAAGATGAGCCATGAAAAGGCTCCAAAATCCTTACTATACACTGTCGATTATTTTAGGTGAAAAATTCGATGTCGTCGGATCCACTCCAGGCGTTGGATTTCGATAATACACATCTAAACACATAACCACAGGTGTACACAGGTCGTATGTACGCCTAGTTGGGCCGCTGTGGCAGTTGGAAGATGAGCCATGAAAAGGCTCCAAAATCCTTACTATACACTGTCGATTATTTTAGGTGAAAAATTCGATGTCGTCGGATCCACTCCAGTCTTTGGATTTCGATAATACACATCTAAACACATAACCACAGGTGTAAACAGGTCGTATGTACGCTTAGTTGGGCCGCTGTGGCAGTTTTAAGATGAGCCATGAAAAGGCTCCAAAATCCTTACGTAGGTACGCTTAGTTGGGCCGCTGTGGCAGTTGGAAGATGAGCCATGAAAAAGCTCCAAAATTCTTACTATACACTGTCGATTATTTTAGGTGAAAAATTCGATGTCGTCGGATCCACTCCAGTCTTTGGATTTCGGTAATACACATCTAAACACATAACCACAAGTGCACAGGTCGTAGGTACGCTTAGTTGGGCCGCTGTGGCAGTTGGAAGATGAGCCATGAAAAGGCTCCAAAATCCTTACTGTACACTGTCGATTTTTTTAGGTGAAAAATTCGATGTCGTCGGATCCACTCCAGTCTTTGGATTTCGATAATACACATCTATACACCTAACCACAAGTGTGCACAGGTCGTAGGTACACTTAGTTAGGCCGCTGTGGCAGTTGGAAGATAAGCCATGAAAAAGCTCCAAAATCCTTACTATACACTGTCGATTTTTTTAGGTGAAAAATTCGATGTCGTCGGATCCACTCCAGTCTTTGGATTTCGATAATACACATCTAAACACATAACCACAAGTGTGCACAGGTCGTAGGTACGCTTAGTTGGGCCTCTGTGGCAGTTGGAAGATGAGCCATGAAAAGGCTCCAAAATCCTTACTATACACTGTCGATTTTTTTAGGTGAAAAATTCGATGTCGTCGGATCCACTCCAGTCTTTGGATTTCGATAATACCCATCTAAACATATAACCACAGGTGTACACAGGTCGTATGTACGCCTAGTTGGGCCGCTGTGGCAGTTGGAAGATGAGCCATGAAAAGGCTCCAAAATCCTTACTATACACTGTCGATTATTTTAGGTGAAAAATTCGATGTCGTCGGATCCACTCCAGTCTTTGGATTTCGATAATACACATCTAAACACATAACCACAGGTGTAAACAGGTCGTATGTACGCTTAGTTGGGCCGCTGTGGCAGTTTTAAGATGAGCCATGAAAAGGCTCCAAAATCCTTACTATACACTGTCGATTATTTTAGGTGAAAAATTCGATGTCGTCGGATCCACTCCAGTCTTTGGATTTCGATAATACACATCTAATCACATAACCACAGGTGTACACAGGTCGTATGTACGCCTAGTTGGGCCGCTGTGGCAGTTGGAAGATGAGCCATGAAAAGGCTCCAAAATCCTTACTATACACTGTCGATTTTTTTAGGTGAAAAATTCGATGTCGTCGGATCCACTCCAGTCTTTGGATTTCGATAATACACATCTAAACACATAACCACAGGTGTACAGAGGTCGTATGTACGCCTAGTTGGGCCGCTGTGGCAGTTGGAAGATGAGCCATGAAAAGGCTCCAAAATCCTTACTATACACTGTCGATTATTTTAGGTGAAAAATTCGATGTCGGTAATACACATCTAAACACATAACCACAGGTGTACACAGGTCGTATGTACGCCTAGTTGGGCCGCTGTGGCAGTTGGAAGATGCGCCATGAAAAGGCTCCAAAATCCTTACTATACACTGTCGATTATTTTAGGTGAAAAATTCGATGTCGTCGGATCCACTCCAGTCTTTGGATTTCGATAATACACATCTAAACACATAACCACAGGTGTACACAGGTCGTATGTACGCTTAGTTGGGCCGCTGTGGCAGTTGGAAGATGAGCCATGAAAAGGCTCCAAAATCCTTACTATACACTGTCGATTATTTTAGGTGAAAAATTCGATGTCGTCGGATCCACTCCAGTCTTTGGATTTCGGTAATACACATCTAAACACATAACCACAAGTGTGCACAGGTCGTAGGTACGCTTAGTTGGGCCGCTGTGGCAGTTGGAAGATGAGCCATGAAAAGGCTCCAAAATCCTTACTATACACTGTCGATTTTTTTAGGTGAAAAATTCGATGTCGTCGGATCCACTCCAGTCTTTGGATTTCGATAATACACATCTAAACATATAACCACAGGTGTACACAGGTCGTATGTACGCCTAGTTGGGCCGCTGTGGCAGTTGGAAGATGCGCCATGAAAAGGCTCCAAAATCCTTACTGTCGATTATTTTAGGTGAAAAATTCGATGTCGTCGGATCCACTAAAGTCTTTGGATTTCGATAATACACATCTAAACACATAACCACAGGTGTACACAGGTCGTATGTACGCTTAGTTGGGCCGCTGTGGCAGTTGGAAGATGAGCCATGAAAAGGCTCCAAAATCCTTACTATACACTGTCGATTATTTTAGGTGAAAAAATTCGATGTCGTCGGATCCACTCCAGTCTTTGGATTTCGGTAATACACATCTAAACACATAACCACAAGTGTGCACAGGTCGTAGGTACGCTTAGTTGGGCCGCTGTGGCAGTTGGAAGATGAGCCATGAAAAGGCTCCAAAATCCTTACTATACACTGTCGATTTTTTAGGTGAAAAATTCGATGTCGTCGGATCCACTCCAGTCTTTGGATTTCGATAATACACATCTAAACACATAACCACAGGTGTACACAGGTCGTATGTACGCTTAGTTGGGCCGCTGTGGCAGTTGGAAGATGAGCCATGAAAAGGCTCCAAAATCCTTACTATACACTGTCGATTATTTTAGGTGAAAAATTCAATGTCGTCGGATCCACTCCAGTCTTTGGATTTCGATAATACACATCTAAACACATAACCACAGGTGTACACAGGTCGTATGTACGCCTAGTTGGGCCGCTGTGGCAGTTGGAAGATGAGCCATGAAAAGGCTCCAAAATCCTTACTATACACTGTCGATTATTTTAGGTGAAAAATTCGATGTCGTCGGATCCACTCCAGGCGTTGGATTTCGATAATACACATCTAAACACATAACCACAGGTGTACACAGGTCGTATGTACGCCTAGTTGGGCCGCTGTGGCAGTTGGAAGATGAGCCATGAAAAGGCTCCAAAATCCTTACTATACACTGTCGATTATTTTAGGTGAAAAATTCGATGTCGTCGGATCCACTCCAGTCTTTGGATTTCGATAATACACATCTAAACACATAACCACAGGTGTAAACAGGTCGTATGTACGCTTAGTTGGGCCGCTGTGGCAGTTTTAAGATGAGCCATGAAAAGGCTCCAAAATCCTTACGTAGGTACGCTTAGTTGGGCCGCTGTGGCAGTTGGAAGATGAGCCATGAAAAAGCTCCAAAATTCTTACTATACACTGTCGATTATTTTAGGTGAAAAATTCGATGTCGTCGGATCCACTCCAGTCTTTGGATTTCGGTAATACACATCTAAACACATAACCACAAGTGCACAGGTCGTAGGTACGCTTAGTTGGGCCGCTGTGGCAGTTGGAAGATGAGCCATGAAAAGGCTCCAAAATCCTTACTGTACACTGTCGATTTTTTTAGGTGAAAAATTCGATGTCGTCGGATCCACTCCAGTCTTTGGATTTCGATAATACACATCTATACACCTAACCACAAGTGTGCACAGGTCGTAGGTACACTTAGTTAGGCCGCTGTGGCAGTTGGAAGATAAGCCATGAAAAAGCTCCAAAATCCTTACTATACACTGTCGATTTTTTTAGGTGAAAAATTCGATGTCGTCGGATCCACTCCAGTCTTTGGATTTCGATAATACACATCTAAACACATAACCACAGGTGTACACAGGTCGTATGTACGCCTAGTTGGGCCGCTGTGGCAGTTGAAGATGAGCCATGAAAAGGCTCCAAAATCCTTACTATACACTGTCGATTTTTTTAGGTGAAAAATTCGATGTCGTCGGATCCACTCCAGTCTTTGGATTTCGATAATACACATCTAAACACATAACCACAGGTGTACAGAGGTCGTATGTACGCCTAGTTGGGCCGCTGTGGCAGTTGGAAGATGAGCCATGAAAAGGCTCCAAGATCCTTACTATACACTGTCGATTATTTTAGGTGAAAAATTCGATGTCGGTAATACACATCTAAACACATAACCACAGGTGTACACAGGTCGTATGTACGCCTAGTTGGGCCGCTGTGGCAGTTGGAAGATGCGCCATGAAAAGGCTCCAAAATCCTTACTATACACTGTCGATTATTTTAGGTGAAAAATTCGATGTCATCGGATCCACTCCAGTCTTTGGATTTCGATAATACACATCTAAACACATAACCACAGGTGTACACAGGTCGTATGTACGCTTAGTTGGGCCGCTGTGGCAGTTGGAAGATGAGCCATGAAAAGGCTCCAAAATCCTTACTATACACTGTCGATTATTTTAGGTGAAAAATTCGATGTCGTCGGATCCACTCCAGTCTTTGGATTTCGGTAATACACATCTAAACACATAACCACAAGTGTGCACAGGTCGTAGGTACGCTTAGTTGGGCCGCTGTGGCAGTTGGAAGATGAGCCATGAAAAGGCTCCAAAATCCTTACTATACACTGTCGATTTTTTTAGGTGAAAAATTCGATGTCGTCGGATCCACTCCAGTCTTTGGATTTCGATAATACACATCTAAACATATAACCACAGGTGTACACAGGTCGTATGTACGCCTAGTTGGGCCGCTGTGGCAGTTGGAAGATGCGCCATGAAAAGGCTCCAAAATCCTTACTATACACTGTCGATTATTTTAGGTGAAAAATTCGATGTCGTCGGATCCACTCCAGTCTTTGGATTTCGATAATACACATCTAAACACATAACCACAGGTGTACACAGGTCGTATGTACGCTTAGTTGGGCCGCTGTGGCAGTTGGAAGATGAGCCATGAAAAGGCTCCAAAATCCTTACTATACACTGTCGATTATTTTAGGTGAAAAATTCGATGTCGTCGGATCCACTCCAGTCTTTGGATTTCGGTAATACACATCTAAACACATAACCACAAGTGTGCACAGGTCGTAGGTACGCTTAGTTGGGCCGCTGTGGCAGTTGGAAGATGAGCCATGAAAAGGCTCCAAAATCCTTACTATACACTGTCGATTTTTTAGGTGAAAAATTCGATGTCGTCGGATCCACTCCAGTCTTTGGATTTCGATAATACACATCTAAACACATAACCACAGGTGTACACAGGTCGTATGTACGCTTAGTTGGGCCGCTGTGGCAGTTGGAAGATGAGCCATGAAAAGGCTCCAAAATCCTTACTATACACTGTCGATTATTTTAGGTGAAAAATTCAATGTCGTCGGATCCACTCCAGTCTTTGGATTTCGATAATACACATCTAAACACATAACCACAGGTGTACACAGGTCGTATGTACGCCTAGTTGGGCCGCTGTGGCAGTTGGAAGATGAGCCATGAAAAGGATCCAAAATCCTTACTATACACTGTCGATTATTTTAGGTGAAAAATTCGATGTCGTCGGATCCACTCCAGTCTTTGGATTTCGGTAATACACATCTAAACACATAACCACAAGTGTGCACAGGTCGTAGGTACGCTTAGTTGGGCCGCTGTGGCAGTTGGAAGATGAGCCATGAAAAGGCTCCAAAATCCTTACTATACACTGTCGATTATTTTAGGTGAAAAATTCAATGTCGTCGGATCCACTCCAGTCTTTGGATTTCGATAATACACATCTAAACACATAACCACAGGTGTACACAGGTCGTATGTACGCCTAGTTGGGCCGCTGTGGCAGTTGGAAGATGAGCCATGAAAAGGCTCCAAAATCCTTACTATACACTGTCGATTATTTTAGGTGAAAAATTCGATGTCGTCGGATCCACTCCAGGCTTTGGATTTCGATAATACACATCTAAACACATAACCACAGGTGTACACAGGTCGTATGTACGCCTAGTTGGGCCGCTGTGGCAGTTGGAAGATGAGCCATGAAAAGGATCCAAAATCCTTACTATACACTGTCGATTATTTTAGGTGAAAAATTCGATGTCGTCGGATCCACTCCAGTCTTTGGATTTCGATAATACACATCTAAACACATAACCACAGGTGTAAACAGGTCGTATGTACGCTTAGTTGGGCCGCTGTGGCAGTTGGAAGATGAGCCATGAAAAGGCTCCAAAATCCTTACTATACACTGTCGATTATTTTAGGTGAAAAATTCGATGTCGTCGGATCCACTCCAGTCTTTGGATTTCGATAATACACATCTAATCACATAACCACAGGTGTACACAGGTCGTATGTACGCCTAGTTGGGCCGCTGTGGCAGTTGGAAGATGAGCCATGAAAAGGCTCCAAAATCCTTACTATACACTGTCGATTTTTTTAGGTGAAAAATTCGATGTCGTCGGATCCACTCCAGTCTTTGGATTTCGATAATACACATCTAAACACCTAACCACAAGTGTGCACAGGTCGTAGGTACGCTTAGTTAGGCCGCTGTGGCAGTTGGAAGATAAGCCATGAAAAAGCTCCAAAATCCTTACTATACACTGTCGATTTTTTTAGGTGAAAAATTCGATGTCGTCGGATCCACTCCAGTCTTTGGATTTCGATAATACACATCTAAACACATAACCACAAGTGTGCACAGGTCGTAGGTACGCTTAGTTGGGCCTCTGTGGCAGTTGGAAGATGAGCCATGAAAATTCTCCAAAATCCTTACTATACACTGTCGATTTTTTTAGGTGAAAAATTCGATGTCGTCGGATCCACTCCAGTCTTTGGATTTCGATAATACCCATCTAAACATATAACCACAGGTGTACACAGGTCGTATGTACGCCTAGTTGGGCCGCTGTGGCAGTTGGAAGATGAGCCATGAAAATTCTCCAAAATCCTTACTATACACTGTCGATTTTTTTAGGTGAAAAATTCGATGTCGTCGGATCCACTCCAGTTTTTGGATTTCGATAATAAACATCTAAACACATAACCACAGGTGTACACAGGTCGTATGTACGCCTAGTTGGGCCGCTGTGGCAGTTGGAAGATGAGCCATGAAAAGGCTCCAAAATCCTTACTATACACTGTCGATTATTTTAGGTGAAAAATTCGATGTCGTCGGATCCACTCCAGTCTTTGGATTTCGATAATACACATCTAAACACATAACCACAGGTGTACACAGGTCGTATGTACGCCTAGTTGGGCCGCTGTGGCAGTTGGAAGATGAGCCATGAAAAGGCTCCAAAATCCTTACTATACACTGTCGATTATTTTAGGTGAAAAATTCGATGTCGTCGGATCCACTCCAGTCTTTGGATTTCGATAATACACATCTAAACACATAACCACAGGTGTAAACAGGTCGTATGTACGCTTAGTTGGGCCGCTGTGGCAGTTGGAAGATGAGCCATGAAAAGGCTCCAAAATCCTTACTATACACTGTCGATTATTTTAGGTGAAAAATTCGATGTCGTCGGATCCACTCCAGTCTTTGGATTTCGATAATACACATCTAATCACATAACCACAGGTGTACACAGGTCGTATGTACGCCTAGTTGGGCCGCTGTGGCAGTTGGAAGATGAGCCATGAAAAGGCTCCAAAATCCTTACTATACACTGTCGATTTTTTTAGGTGAAAAATTCAATGTCGTCGGATCCACTCCAGTCTTTGGATTTCGATAATACACATCTAAACATATAACCACAGGTGTACACAGGTCGTATGTACGCCTAGTTGGGCCGCTGTGGCAGTTGGAAGATGTGCCATGAAAAGGCTCCAAAATCCTTACTATACACTGTCGATTTTTTTAGGTGAAAAATTCGATGTCGTCGGATCCACTCCAGTCTTTGGATTTCGATAATACACATCTAAACACATAACCACAGGTTTACACAGGTCGTATGTACGCCTAGTTGGGCCGCTGTGGCAGTTGGAAGATGAGCCATGAAAAGGCTCCAAAATCCTTACTATACACTGTCGATTTTTTTAGGTGAAAAATTCGATGTCGTCGGATCCACTCCAGTCTTTGGATTTCGATAATACACATCTAAACACATAACCACAGGTGTACAGAGGTCGTATGTACGCCTAGTTGGGCCGCTGTGGCAGTTGGAAGATGAGCCATGAAAAGGCTCCAAAATCCTTACTATACACTGTCGATTATTTTAGGTGAAAAATTCGATGTCGTCGGATCCACTCCAGTCTTTGGATTTCGATAATACACATCTAAACACATAACCACAGGTGTACACAGGTCGTATGTACGCCTAGTTGGGCCGCTGTGGCAGTTGGAAGATGAGCCATGAAAATTCTCCAAAATCCTTACTATACACTGTCGATTATTTTAGGTGAAAAATTCGATGTCGTCGGATCCACTCCAGTCTTTGGATTTCGATAATACTCATCTAAACACATAACCACAGGTGTACACAGGTCGTATGTACGCCTAGTTGGGCCGCTGTGGCAGTTGGAAGATGAGCCATGAAAAGGCTCCAAAATCCTTACTATACACTGTCGATTTTTTTAGGTGAAAAATTCGATGTCGTCGGATCCACTCCAGTTTTTGGATTTCGATAATACACATCTAAACACATAACCACAGGTGTACACAGGTCGTATGTACGCCTAGTTGGGCCGCTGTGGCAGTTGGAAGATGAGCCATGAAAAGGCTCCAAAATCCTTACTATACACTGTCGATTATTTTAGGTGAAAAATTCGATGTCGTCGGATCCACTCCAGTCTTTGGATTTCGATAATACACATCTAAACACATAACCACAGGTGTACACAGGTCGTATGTACGCCTAGTTGGGCCGCTGTGGCAGTTGGAAGATGAGCCATGAAAAGGCTCCAAAATCCTTACTATACACTGTCGATTATTTTAGGTGAAAAATTCGATGTCGTCGGATCCACTCCAGTCTTTGGATTTCGATAATACACATCTAAACACATAACCACAGGTGTACACAGGTCGTATGTACGCCTAGTTGGGCCGCTGTGGCAGTTGGAAGATGAGCCATGAAAAGGCTCCAAAATCGTTACTATACACTGTCGATTTTTTTAGGTGAAAAATTCGATGTCGTCGGATCCACTCCAGTCTTTGGATTTCGATAATACACATCGAAACACATAACCACAGGTGTACACAGGTCGTATGTACGCCTAGTTGGGCCGCTGTGGCAGTTGGAAGATGAGCCATGAAAAGGCTCCAAAATCCTTACTATACACTGTCGATTATTTTAGGTGAAAAATTCGATGTCGTCGGATCCACTCCAGTCTTTGGATTTCGATAATACACATCTAAACACATAACCACAGGTGTACACAGGTCGTAGGTACGCTTAGTTGGGCCGCTGTGGCAGTTGGAAGATAAGCCATGAAAAAGCTCCAAAATCCTTACTATACACTGTCGATTATTTTAGGTGAAAAATTCGATGTCGTCGGATCCACTCCAGTCTTTGGATTTCGATAATACACATCTAAACACATAACCACAGGTGTACACAGGTCGTATGTACGCCTAGTTGGGCCGCTGTGGCAGTTGGAAGATGAGCCATGAAAATCCTCCAAAATCCTTACTATACACTGTCGATTATTTTAGGTGAAAAATTCGATGTCGTCGGATCCACTCCAGTCTTTGGATTTCGATAATACACATCTAAACACATAACCACAGGTGTACACAGGTCGTATGTACGCCTAGTTGGGCCGCTGTGGCAGTTGGAAGATGAGCCATGAAAAGGCTCCAAAATCCTTACTATACACTGTCGATTATTTTAGGTGAAAAATTCGATGTCGTCGGATCCACTCCAGTCTTTGGATTTCGATAATACACATCTAAACACATAACCACAGGTGTACACAGGTCGTATGTACGCCTAGTTGGGCCGCTGTGGCAGTTGGAAGATGAGCCATGAAAAGGCTCCAAAATCCTTACTATACACTGTTGATTTTTTTAGGTGAAAAATTCGATGTCGTCGGATCCACTCCAGTCTTTGGATTTCGATAATACACATCGAAACACATAACCACAGGTGTACACAGGTCGTATGTACGCCTAGTTGGGCCGCTGTGGCAGTTGGAAGATGAGCCATGAAAATCCTCCAAAATCCTTACTATACACTGTCGATTATTTTAGGTGAAAAATTCGATGTCGTCGGATCCACTCCAGTCTTTGGATTTCGATAATACACATCTAAACACATAACCACAGGTGTACACAGGTCGTATGTACGCCTAGTTGGGCCGCTGTGGCAGTTGGAAGATGAGCCATGAAAAGGCTCCAAAATCCTTACTATACACTGTCGATTATTCTAGGTGAAAAATTCGATGTCGTCGGATCCACTCCAGTCTTTGGATTTCGATAATACACATCTAAACACATAACCACAGGTGTACACAGGTCGTATGTACGCCTAGTTGGGCCGCTGTGGCAGTTGGAAGATGAGCCATGAAAAGGCTCCAAAATCCTTACTATACACTGTCGATTATTTTAGGTGAAAAATTCGATGTCGTCGGATCCACTCCAGTCTTTGGATTTCGATAATACACATCTAAACACATAACCACAGTTGTACACAGGTCGTAGGTACGCTTAGTTGGGCCGCTGTGGCAGTTGGAAGATGACCCATGAAAAGGCTATAAAATCCTTACTATACACTGTCGATTATTTTAGGTGAAAAATTCGATGTCGTCGGATCCACTCCAGTCTTTGGATTTCGATAATACACATCTAAACACATAACCACAGGTGTACACAGGTCGTATGTACGCCTAGTTGGGCCGCTGTGGCAGTTGGAAGATGAGCCATGAAAAGGCTCCAAAATCCTTACTATGCACTTACTACTACACTGTCGATTTTTTTAGGTGAAAAATACGATGTCGTCGGATCCACTCAAGTCTTTGGATTTCGATAATACACATCTAAACACATAACCACAGGTGTACACAGGTCGTATGTACGCCTAGTTGGGCCGCTGTGGCAGTTGGAAGATGAGCCATGAAAAGGCTCCAAAATCCTTACTATACACTGTCGATTATTTTAGGTGAAAAATTCGATGTCGTCGGATCCACTCCAGTCTTTGGATTTCGATAATACACATCTAAACACATAACCACAGGTGTACACAGGTCGTATGTACGCCTAGTTGGGCCGCTGTGGCAGTTGGAAGATGAGCCATGAAAAGGCTCCAAAATCCTTACTATACACTGTTGATTTTTTTAGGTGAAAAATTCGATGTCGTCGGATCCACTCCAGTCTTTGGATTTCGATAATACACATCGAAACACATAACCACAGGTGTACACAGGTCGTATGTACGCCTAGTTGGGCCGCTGTGGCAGTTGGAAGATGAGCCATGAAAAGGCTCCAAAATCCTTACTATACACTGTCGATTATTTTAGGTGAAAAATTCGATGTCGTCGGATCCACTCCAGTCTTTGGATTTCGATAATACACATCTAAACACATAACCACAGGTGTACACAGGTCGTATGTACGCCTAGTTGGGCCGCTGTGGCAGTTGGAAGATGAGCCATGAAAATCCTCCAAAATCCTTACTATACACTGTCGATTATTTTAGGTGAAAAATTCGATGTCGTCGGATCCACTCCAGTCTTTGGATTTCGATAATACACATCTAAACACATAACATAACCACAGTTGTACACAGGTCGTAGGTACGCTTAGTTGGGCCGCTGTGGCAGTTGGAAGATGACCCATGAAAAGGCTATAAAATCCTTACTATACACTGTCGATTATTTTAGGTGAAAAATTCGATGTCGTCGGATCCACTCCAGTCTTTGGATTTCGATAATACACATCTAAACACATAACCACAGGTGTACACAGGTCGTATGTACGCCTAGTTGGGCCGCTGTGGCAGTTGGAAGATGAGCCATGAAAAGGCTCCAAAATCCTTACTATGCACTTACTACTACACTGTCGATTTTTTTAGGTAAAAAATACGATGTCGTCGGATCCACTCAAGTCTTTGGATTTCGATAATACACATCTAAACACATAACCACAGGTGTACACAGGTCGTATGTACGCCTAGTTGGGCCGCTGTGGCAGTTGGAAGATGAGCCATGAAAAGGCTCCAAAATCCTTACTATACACTGTCGATTATTTTAGGTGAAAAATTCGATGTCGTCGGATCCACTCCAGTCTTTGGATTTCGATAATACACATCTAAACACATAACCACAGGTGTACACAGGTCGTATGTACGCCTAGTTGGGCCGCTGTGGCAGTTGGAAGATGAGCCATGAAAAGGCTCCAAAATCCTTACTATACACTGTTGATTTTTTTAGGTGAAAAATTCGATGTCGTCGGATCCACTCCAGTCTTTGGATTTCGATAATACACATCGAAACACATAACCACAGGTGTACACAGGTCGTATGTACGCCTAGTTGGGCCGCTGTGGCAGTTGGAAGATGAGCCATGAAAAGGCTCCAAAATCCTTACTATACACTGTCGATTATTTTAGGTGAAAAATTCGATGTCGTCGGATCCACTCCAGTCTTTGGATTTCGATAATACACATCTAAACACATAACCACAGGTGTACACAGGTCGTATGTACGCCTAGTTGGGCCGCTGTGGCAGTTGGAAGATGAGCCATGAAAAGGCTCCAAAATCCTTACTATACACTGTCGATTATTTTAGGTGAAAAATTCGATGTCGTCGGATCCACTCCAGTCTTTGGATTTCGATAATACACATCTAAACACATAACCACAGTTGTACACAGGTCGTAGGTACGCTTAGTTGGGCCGCTGTGGCAGTTGGAAGATGACCCATGAAAAGGCTATAAAATCCTTACTATACACTGTCGATTATTTTAGGTGAAAAATTCGATGTCGTCGGATCCACTCCAGTCTTTGGATTTCGATAATACACATCTAAACACATAACCACAGGTGTACACAGGTCGTATGTACGCCTAGTTGGGCCGCTGTGGCAGTTGGAAGATGAGCCATGAAAAGGCTCCAAAATCCTTACTATGCACTTACTACTACACTGTCGATTTTTTTAGGTGAAAAATACGATGTCGTCGGATCCACTCAAGTCTTTGGATTTCGATAATACACATCTAAACACATAACCACAGGTGTACACAGGTCGTATGTACGCCTAGTTGGGCCGCTGTGGCAGTTGGAAGATGAGCCATGAAAAGGCTCCAAAATCCTTACTATACACTGTCGATTATTTTAGGTGAAAAATTCGATGTCGTCGGATCCACTCCAGTCTTTGGATTTCGATAATACACATCTAAACACATAACCACAGTTGTACACAGGTCGTAGGTACGCTTAGTTGGGCCGCTGTGGCAGTTGGAAGATGACCCATGAAAAGGCTATAAAATCCTTACTATACACTGTCGATTATTTTAGGTGAAAAATTCGATGTCGTCGGATCCACTCCAGTCTTTGGATTTCGATAATACACATCTAAACACATAACCACAGGTGTACACAGGTCGTATGTACGCCTAGTTGGGCCGCTGTGGCAGTTGGAAGATGAGCCATGAAAAGGCTCCAAAATCCTTACTATGCACTTACTACTACACTGTCGATTTTTTTAGGTGAAAAATACGATGTCGTCGGATCCACTCAAGTCTTTGGATTTCGATAATACACATCTAAACACATAACCACAGGTGTACACAGGTCGTATGTACGCCTAGTTGGGCCGCTGTGGCAGTTGGAAGATGAGCCATGAAAAGGCTCCAAAATCCTTACTATGCACTTACTACTACACTGTCGATTTTTTTAGGTGAAAAATACGATGTCGTCGGATCCACTCAAGTCTTTGGATTTCGATAATACACATCTAAACACATAACCACAGGTGTACACAGGTCGTATGTACGCCTAGTTGGGCCGCTGTGGCAGTTGGAAGATGAGCCATGAAAAGGCTCCAAAATCCTTACTATACACTGTCGATTATTTTAGGTGAAAAATTCGATGTCGTCGGATCCACTCCAGTCTTTGGATTTCGATAATACACATCTAAACACATAACCACAGGTGTACACAGGTCGTATGTACGCCTAGTTGGGCCGCTGTGGCAGTTGGAAGATGAGCCATGAATAGGCTCCAAAATCCTTACTATACACTGTTGATTTTTTTAGGTGAAAAATTCGATGTCGTCGGATCCACTCCAGTCTTTGGATTTCGATAATACACATCGAAACACATAACCACAGGTGTACACAGGTCGTATGTACGCCTAGTTGGGCCGCTGTGGCAGTTGGAAGATGAGCCATGAAAAGGCTCCAAAATCTTACTATACACTGTCGATTTTTTTAGGTGAAAAATTCGATGTCGTCGGATCCACTCTAGTCTTTTTATTTCGATAATACACATCTAAACACATAACCACAGGTGTACACAGGTCGTAGGTACGCTTAGTTGGGCCGCTGTGGCAGTTGGAAGATGAGCCATGAAAAGGCTCCAAAATCCTTACTATACACTGTCGATTTTTTAGGTGAAAAATTCGATGTCGTCGGATCCACTCCAGTCTTTGGATTTCGATAATACACATCTAAACATATAACCACAAGTGTGCACAGGTCGTAGGTACGCTTAGTTGGGCCGCTGTGGCAGTTGGAAGATGAGCCATGAAAAGGCTCCAAAATCCTTACTATACACTGTCGATTATTTAAGGTGAAAAATTCGATGTCGTCGGATCCACTCCAGTCTTTGGATTTCGATAATACGCATCTAAACATATAACCACAAGTGTGCACAGGTCGTAGGTACGCTTAGTTGGGCCTCTGTGGCAGTTGGAAGATGAGCCATGAAAAGGCTCCAAAATCCTTACTATACACTGCCGATTTTTTAGGTGAAAAATTCGATGTCGTCGGATCCACTCCAGTCTTTGGATTTCGATAATACACATCTAAACATATAACCACAAGTGTGCACAGGTCGTAGGTACGCTTAGTTGGGCCTCTGTGGCAGTTGGAAGATGAGCCATGAAAAGGCTCCAAAATCCTTACTATACACTGTCGATTTTTTAGGTGAAAAATTCGATGTCGTCGGATCCACTCCAGTCTTTGGATTTCGATAATACACATCTAAACATATAACCACAAGTGTGCACAGGTCGTAGGTACGCTTAGTTGGGCCTCTGTGGCAGTTGGAAGATGAGCCATGAAAAGGCTCCAAAATCCTTACTATACACTGTCGATTTTTTTAGGTGAAAAATTCGATGTCGTCGGATCCAGTCCAGTCTTTGGATTTCGATAATACACATCTAAACACATAACCACAGGTGTACACAAGTCGTAGGTACGCCTAGTTGGGCCGCTGTGGCAGTTGGAAGATGCGCCATGAAAAGGCTCCAAAATCCTTACTATACACTGTCGATTATTTTAGGTGAAAAATTCGATGTCGTCGGATTCACTCTAGTCTTTGGATTTCGATAATACACATCTAAACACATAACTACAGGTGTACACAGGTCGTAGGTACGCTTAGTTGGGCCGCTGTGGCAGTTGGAAGATGAGCCATGAAAAGGCTCCAAAATCCTTACTATACACTGTCGATTTTTTTAGGTGAAAAATTCGATGTCGTCGGATCCAGTCCAGTCTTTGGATTTCGATAATACACATCTAAACACATAACCACAGGTGTACACAAGTCGTAGGTACGCCTAGTTGGGCCGCTGTGGCAGTTGGAAGATGCGCCATGAAAAGGCTCCAAAATCCTTACTATACACTGTCGATTATTTTAGGTGAAAAATTCGATGTCGTCGGATCCACTCCAGTTTTTGGATTTCGATAATACACATCTAAACACATAACCACAAGTGTGCACAGGTCGTATGTACGCCTAGTTGGGCCGCTGTGACAGTTGGAAGATGAGCCATGAAAAGGCTCCAAAATCCTTACTATACACTGTCGATTTTTTTAGGTGAAAAATTCGATGTCGTCGGATCCAGTCCAGTCTTTGGATTTCGATAATACACATCTAAACACATAACCACAGGTGTACACAGGTCGTATGTACGCCTAGTTGGGCCGCTGTGGCAGTTGGAAGATGAGCCATGAAAAGGCTCCAAAATCCTTACTATACACTGTCGATTATTTTAGGTGAAAATTCGATGTCGTTGGATCCACTCTAGTCTTTGGATTTCGATAATACACATCTAAACACATAACCACAGGTGTACACAGGTCGTAGGTACGCTTATTTGGGCCGCTGTGGCAGTTGGAAGATGAGCCATGAAAAGGCTCCAAAATCCTTACTATACACTGTCGATTATTTTAGGTGGAAAATTCGATGTCGTCGGATCCACTCCAGTCTTTGGATTTCGATAATACACATCTAAACACATAACCACAGGTGTACACAGGTCGTAGGTACGCCTAGTTGGGCCGCTGTCGCAGTTGGAAGATGAGCCATAAAAAGGCTCCAAAATCCTTACTATACACTGTCAATTTTTTAAGGTGAAAAATTCGATGTCGTTGGATCCACTCTAGTCTTTGGATTTCGATAATACACATCTAAACACATAACCACAGGTGTACACAGGTCGTAGGTACGCCTAGTTGGGCCGCTGTGGCAGTTGGAAGATGAGCCATGAAAAGGCTCCAAAATCCATACTATACACTGTCGATTTTTTTAGGTGAAAAATTCGATGTCGTCGGATCCACTCGAGTCTTTGGATTTCGATAATACACATCTAAACACATAACCACAGGTGTACACAGGTTGTAGGTACGCTTAGTTGGGCCGCTGTGGCAGTTGGAAGATGAGCCATGAAAAGGCTCCAAAATCCTTACTATACACTGTCGATTATTTTAGGTGAAAAATTCGATGTCGTCGGATCCACTCTAGTCTTTGGATTTCGATAATACACATCTAAACACATAACCACAGGTGTACACATTTCGTATGTACGCCTAGTTGGGCCGCTGTGGCAGTTGGAAGATGAGCCATGAAAAGGCTCCAAAATCCTTACTATACACTGTCGATTTTTTTAGGTGAAAAATTCGATGTCGTCGGATCCACTCCAGTCTTTGGATTTCGATAATACACATCTAAACACATAACCACAAGTGTGCACAGGCCGTAAGTACGCTTAGTTGGGCCGCTGTGGCAGTTGGAAGATGAGCCATGAAAAGGCTCCAAAATCCTTACTATACACTGTCGATTTTTTTAGGTGAAAAATTCGATGTCGTCGGATCCACTCCAGTCTTTGGATTTCGATAATACACATCTAAACACATAACCACAGGTGTACACAGGTCGTAGGTACACTTAGTTGGGCCGCTGTGGCAGTTTGAAGATGAGCCATGAAAAGGCTACAAAATCCTTACTATACACTGTCAATTTTTTTAGGTGAAAAATTCGATGTCGTCGGATCCACTCCAGTCTTTGGATTTCGATAAAACACATCTAAACACATAACCACAGGTGTACACATTTCGTATGTACGCCTAGTTGGGCAGCTGTGGCAGTTGGAAGATGAGCCATGAAAAGGCTCCAAAATCCTTACTATACACTGTCGATTATTTTAGGTGAAAAATTCGATGTCGTCGGATCCACTCCAGTCTTTGGATTTCGATAATACACATCTAAGCACATAATCACAGGTGTACACAGGTCGTATGTACGCCTAGTTGGGCCGCTGTGGCAGTTGGAAGATGAGCCATGAAAAGGCTCCAAAATCCTTACTATCCACTGTCGATTTTTTTAGGTGAAAAATTCGATGTCGTCGGATCCACTCCAGTCTTTGGATTTCGATAATACACATCTAAACACATAACCACAAGTGTGCACAGGCCGTAGGTACGCTTAGTTGGGCCGCTGTGGCAGTTGGAAGATGAGCCATGAAAAGGCTCCAAAATCCTTACTATACACTGTCAATTTTTTTAGATGAAAAATTCGATGTCGTCGGATCCACTCCAGTCTTTGGATTTCGATAATACACATCTAAACACATAACCACAGGTGTACACAGGTCCTAGGTACGCCTAGTTGGGCCGCTGTGGCAGTTGGAAGATGAGCCATGAAAAGGCTCCAAAATCCTTACTATACACTGTCGTTTTTTTTAGGTGAAAAATTCGATGTCGTCGGATCCACTCCAGTCTTTGGATTTCGCTAATACACATCTAAACACATAACCACAGGTGTACACAGGTCGTATGTACGCCTAGTTGGGAAGCTGTGGCAGTTGGAAGATGAGCCATGAAAAGGCTCCAAAATCCTTACTATACACAGTACCAATTTTTTTAGGTGAAAAATTCGATGTCGTCGGATCCACTCTAGTCTTTGGATTTCGATAATACACATCTAAACACATAACTACAGGTGTACACAGGTCGTAGGTACGCTTAGTTGGGCCGCTATGGCAGTTGGAAGATGAGCCATGAAAAGGCTCCAAAATCCTTACTATACATTGTCGATTATTTTAGGTGAAAAATTCGATGTCGTCGGATCCACTCCAGTCTTTGGATTTCGATAATACACATCTAAACATATAACCACAAGTGTGCACAGGTCGTAGGTACGCTTAGTTGGGCCGCTGTGGCAGTTGGAAGATGAGCCATGAAAAGGCTCCAAAATCCTTGCTATACACTGTCGATTTTTTTAGGTGAAAAATTCGATGTCGTCGGATCCACTCCAGTCTTTGGATTTCGATAATACACATCTAAACACATAACCACAGGTGTACACAGGTCGTATGTACGCCTAGTTGGGCCGCTGTGGCAGTTGGAAGATGAGCCATGAAAAGGCTCCAAAATCCTTACTATACACTGTCAATATTTTTAGGTGAAAAGTTCGATGTCGTCGGATCCACTCTAGTCTTTGGATTTCGATAATACACATCTAAACATATAACCACAGGTGTACACAGGTCGTAGGTACGCTTAGTTGGGCCGCTGTGGCAGTTGGAAGATGAGCCATGAAAAGGCTACAAAATCCTTACTATACACTGTCAATTTTTTTAGGTGAAAAATTCGAGGTCGTCGGATCCACTCCAGTCTTTGGATTTCGATAATACACATCTAAACACATAACCACAGGTGTACACAGGTCGTATGTACGCTTAGTTGGGCCGCTGTGGCAGTTGGAAGATGAGCCGTGAAAAGGCTCCAAAATCCTTACTATACACTGTCGATTTTTTTAGGTGAAAAATTCGATGTCGTCGGATCCACTCCAGTCTTTGGATTTCGATAATACACATCTAAACACATAACCACAGGTGTACACAGGTCGTAGGTACACTTAGTTGGGCCGCTGTGGCAGTTTGAAGATGAGCCATGAAAAGGCTACAAAATCCTTACTATACACTGTCAATTTTTTTAGGTGAAAAATTCGATGTCGTCGGATCCACTCCAGTCTTTGGATTTCGATAAAACACATCTAAACACATAACCACAGGTGTACACATTTCGTATGTACGCCTAGTTGGGCAGCTGTGGCAGTTGGAAGATGAGCCATGAAAAGGCTCCAAAATCCTTACTATACACTGTCGATTATTTTAGGTGAAAAATTCGATGTCGTCGGATCCACTCCAGTCTTTGGATTTCGATAATACACATCTAAGCACATAATCACAGGTGTACACAGGTCGTATGTACGCCTAGTTGGGCCGCTGTGGCAGTTGGAAGATGAGCCATGAAAAGGCTCCAAAATCCTTACTATCCACTGTCGATTTTTTTAGGTGAAAAATTCGATGTCGTCGGATCCACTCCAGTCTTTGGATTTCGATAATACACATCTAAACACATAACCACAAGTGTGCACAGGCCGTAGGTACGCTTAGTTGGGCCGCTGTGGCAGTTGGAAGATGAGCCATGAAAAGGCTCCAAAATCCTTACTATACACTGTCAATTTTTTTAGATGAAAAATTCGATGTCGTCGGATCCACTCCAGTCTTTGGATTTCGATAATACACATCTAAACACATAACCACAGGTGTACACAGGTCCTAGGTACGCCTAGTTGGGCCGCTGTGGCAGTTGGAAGATGAGCCATGAAAAGGCTCCAAAATCCTTACTATACACTGTCGTTTTTTTTAGGTGAAAAATTCGATGTCGTCGGATCCACTCCAGTCTTTGGATTTCGCTAATACACATCTAAACACATAACCACAGGTGTACACAGGTCGTATGTACGCCTAGTTGGGAAGCTGTGGCAGTTGGAAGATGAGCCATGAAAAGGCTCCAAAATCCTTACTATACACAGTACCAATTTTTTTAGGTGAAAAATTCGATGTCGTCGGATCCACTCTAGTCTTTGGATTTCGATAATACACATCTAAACACATAACTACAGGTGTACACAGGTCGTAGGTACGCTTAGTTGGGCCGCTATGGCAGTTGGAAGATGAGCCATGAAAAGGCTCCAAAATCCTTACTATACATTGTCGATTATTTTAGGTGAAAAATTCGATGTCGTCGGATCCACTCCAGTCTTTGGATTTCGATAATACACATCTAAACATATAACCACAAGTGTGCACAGGTCGTAGGTACGCTTAGTTGGGCCGCTGTGGCAGTTGGAAGATGAGCCATGAAAAGGCTCCAAAATCCTTGCTATACACTGTCGATTTTTTTAGGTGAAAAATTCGATGTCGTCGGATCCACTCCAGTCTTTGGATTTCGATAATACACATCTAAACACATAACCACAGGTGTACACAGGTCGTATGTACGCCTAGTTGGGCCGCTGTGGCAGTTGGAAGATGAGCCATGAAAAGGCTCCAAAATCCTTACTATACACTGTCAATATTTTTAGGTGAAAAGTTCGATGTCGTCGGATCCACTCTAGTCTTTGGATTTCGATAATACACATCTAAACATATAACCACAGGTGTACACAGGTCGTAGGTACGCTTAGTTGGGCCGCTGTGGCAGTTGGAAGATGAGCCATGAAAAGGCTACAAAATCCTTACTATACACTGTCAATTTTTTTAGGTGAAAAATTCGAGGTCGTCGGATCCACTCCAGTCTTTGGATTTCGATAATACACATCTAAACACATAACCACAGGTGTACACAGGTCGTATGTACGCTTAGTTGGGCCGCTGTGGCAGTTGGAAGATGAGCCGTGAAAAGGCTCCAAAATCCTTACTATACACTGTCGATTTTTTTAGGTGAAAAATTCGATGTCGTCGGGTCCACTCCAGTCTTTGGATTTCGATAATACACATCTAAACACATAACCACAGGTGTACACAGGTCGTAGGTACGCTTAGTTGGGCCGCTGTGGCAGTTGGAAGATGAGCCATGAAAAGGCTCCAACATCCTTACTGTCGATTTTTTTAGGTGAAAAATTCGATGTCGTCGGATCCACTCCAGTCTTTGGATTTCGATAATACACATCTAAACACATAACCACAGGTGTACACAGGTCGTATGTACGCCTAGTTGGGCCGCTGTGGCAGTTGGAAGATGAGCCATGAAAAGGCTCCAAAATCCTTACTATACACTGTCGATTTTTTTAGGTGAAAAATTCGATGTCGTCGGATCCACTCCAGTCTTTGGATTTCGATAATACACATCTAAACACATAACCACAGGTGTACACAGGTCGTATGTACGCCTAGTTGGGCCGCTGTGGCAGTTGGAAGATGAGCCATGAAAAGGCTCCAAAATCCTTACTATACACTGTCGATTTTTTTAGGTGAAAAATTCGATGTCGTCGGATCCACTCCAGTCTTTGGATTTCGATAATATACATCTAAACACATAACCACAGGTGTACACAGGTCGTATGTACGCCTAGTTGGGCCGCTGTGGCAGTTGGAAGATGAGCCATGAAAAGGCTCCAAAATCCTTACTATACACTGTCGATTTTTTTAGGTGAAAAATTCGATGTCGTCGGATCCACTCCAGTCTTTGGATTTCGATAATACACATCTAAACACATAACCACAAGTGTGCACAGGCCGTAGGTACGCTTAGTTGGGCCGCTGTGGCAGTTGGAAGATGAGCCATGAAAAGGCTCCAACATCCTTACTGTCGATTTTTTTAGGTGAAAAATTCGATGTCGTCGGATCCACTCCAGTCTTTGGATTTCGATAATACACATCTAAACACATAACCACAGGTGTACACAGGTCGTATGTACGCCTAGTTGGGCCGCTGTGGCAGTTGGAAGATGAGCCATGAAAAGGCTCCAAAATCCTTACTATACACTGTCGATTTTTTTAGGTGAAAAATTCGATGTCGTCGGATCCACTCCAGTCTTTGGATTTCGATAATACACATCTAAACACATAACCACAGGTGTACACAGATCGTATGTACGCCTAGTGGGGCCGTTGTGGCAGTTGGAAGATGAGCCATGAAAAGGCTCCAAAATCCTTACTATACACTGTCGATTATTTTAGGTGAAAAATTCGATGTCGTCGGATCCACTCCAGTCTTTGGATTTCGATAATACACATCTAAACACATAACCACAGGTGTACACAGGTCGTATTTACGCTTAGATGGGCCGCTGTGGCAGTTGGAAGATAAGCCATGAAAAGGCTCCAAAATCCTTACACTGTCAATTTTTTTAGGTGAAAAATTCGATGTCGTCGGATCCACTCTAGTCTTTGGATTTCGATAATACACATCTCAACACATAACCACAGGTGCGCACAGGTCGTAGGTACGCCTAGTTGGGCCGCTGTGGCAGTTGGAAGATGAGCCATGAAAAGGCTCCAAAATCCTTACTATACACTGTCGATTTTTTTAGGTGAAAAATTCGATGTCGTCGGATCCACTCCAGTCTTTGGATTTCGATAATACACATCTAAACACATAACCACAAGTGTGCACAGGCCGTAGGTACGCTTAGTTGGGCCGCTGTGGCAGTTGGAAGATGAGCCATGAAAAGGCTCCAACATCCTTACTGTCGATTTTTTTAGGTGAAAAATTCGATGTCGTCGGATCCACTCCAGTCTTTGGATTTCGATAATACACATCTAAACACATAACCACAGGTGTACACAGGTCGTATGTACGCCTAGTTGGGCCGCTGTGGCAGTTGGAAGATGAGCCATGAAAAGGCTCCAAAATCCTTACTATACACTGTCGATTTTTTTAGGTGAAAAATTCGATGTCGTCGGATCCACTCCAGTCTTTGGATTTCGATAATACACATCTAAACACATAACCACAGGTGTACACATTTCGTATGTACGCCTAGTTGGGCCGCTGTGGCAGTTGGAAGATGAGCCATGAAAAGGCTCCAAAATCCTTACTATACACTGTCGATTTTTTTAGGTGAAAAATTCGATGTCGTCGGATCCACTCCAGTCTTTGGATTTCGATAATACACATCTAAACACATAACCACAGGAGTACACAGGTCGTATGTACGCCTAGTTGAGTTCGAAGATGAGCCATGAAAAGGCTCCAAAATCCTTACTATACACTGTCGATTTTTTTAGGTGAAAAATTCGATGTCGTCGGATCCACTCCAGTCTTTGAATTTCGATAATACACATCTAAACACATAACCACAAGTGTGCACAGGCCGTAGGTACGCTTAGTTGGGCCGCTGTGGCAGTTGGAAGATGAGCCATGAAAATGCTCCAAAATCCTTACTATACACTGTCGATTTTTTTAGGTGAAAAATTCGATGTCGTCGGATCCACTCCAGTCTTTGGATTTCGATAATACACATCTAAACACATAACCACAGGAGTACACAGGTCGTATGTACGCCTAGTTGAGCCGCTGTGGCAGT
Organism: Eristalis pertinax; assembly: GCA_907269125.1. Classification (NCBI taxonomy): domain Eukaryota; kingdom Metazoa; phylum Arthropoda; class Insecta; order Diptera; family Syrphidae; genus Eristalis; species Eristalis pertinax. The sequence continues at coordinate 59,969,618 of OU026145.1, forward strand.
TGGAAGATGAGCCATGAAAAGGCTCCAAAATCCTTACTATACACTGTAAATTTTTTTAGGTGAAAAATTCGATGTCGTCGGATCCACTCTAGTCTTTGGATTTCGATAATACACATCTAAACACATAACTACAGGTGTACACAGGTCGTATGTACGCCTAGTTGGGCCGCTGTGGCAGTTGGAAGATGAGCCATGAAAAGGCTCCAAAATCCTTACTATACACTGTCGATTATTTTAGGTGAAAAATTCGATGTCGTCGGATCCACTCCAGTCTTTGGATTTCGATAATACACATCTAAACACATAACCACAGGTGTACACAGATCGTATGTACGCCTAGTTGGGCCGTTGTGGCAGTTGGAAGATGAGCCATGAAAAGGCTCCAAAATCCTTACTGTCAAGTTTTTTAGGTGAAAAATTCGATGTCGTCGGATCCACTCTCGTCTTTGGATTTCGATAATACACATCTAAACACATAACCACAGGTGTACACAGGTCGTATGTACGCCTAGTTGGGCCGCTGTGGCAGTTGGAAGATGAGCCATGAAAAGGCTCCAAAATCCTTACTATACACTGTCGATTATTTTAGGTGAAAAATTCGATGTCGTCGGATCCACTCCAGTCTTTGGATTTCGATAATACACATCTAAACACATAACCACAGGTGTACACATGTCGTATGTACGCTTAGATGGGCCGCTGTGGCAGTTGGAAGATAAGCCATGAAAAGGCTCCAAAATCCTTACTATACACTGTCAATTTTTTTAGGTGAAAATTCGATGTCGTCGGATCCACTCTAGTCTTTGGATTTCGATAATACACATCTAAACACATAACCACAGGTGTACACAGGTCGTAGGTACGCCTAGTTGGGCCGCTGTGGCAGTTGGAAGATGAGCCATGAAAAGGCTCCAAAATGCTTACTATACACTGTCAATTTTTTTAGGTGAAAATTCGATGTCGTCGGATCCACTCTAGTCTTTGGATTTCGATAATACACATCTAAACACATAACCACAGGTGTACACAGGTCGTAGGTACGCCTAGTTGGGCCGCTGTGGCAGTTGGAAGATGAGCCATGAAAAGGCTCCAAAATGCTTACTATACACTGTCGATTATTTTTGGTGAAAAATTCGATGTCGTCGGATCCACTCGAGTCTTTGGATTTCGATAATACACATCTAAACATATAACCACAGGTCGTATGTACGCCTAGTTGGGCCGCTGTGGCAGTTGGAAGATGAGCCATGAAAAGGCTCCAAAATCCTTACTATACACTGTCGATTATTTTAGGTGAAAAATTCGATGTCGTTGGATCCACTCCAGTCTTTGGATTTCGATAATACACATCTAAACACATAACCACAGGTGTACACAGGTCGTAAGTACGCTTAGTTGGGCCTCTGTGGCAGTTGGAAGATGAGCCATGAAAAGGCTCCAAAATCCTTACTATACACTATCGATTATTTTAGGTGAAAAATTTGATGTCGTCGGATCTACTCCAGTCTTTGGATTTCGATAATACACATCTAAACACATAACCACAGGTATACACAGGTCGTATGTACGCCTAGTTGGGCCGCTGTGGCAGTTGGAAGATGTGCCATGAAAAGGCTCCAAAATCCTTACTATACACTGTCGATTATTTTAGGTGAAAAATTCGATGTCGTCGGATCCACTCCAGTCTTTGGATTTCGATAATACACATCTAAACACATAACCACAGGTGTACACATGTCGTATGTACGCTTAGATGGGCCGCTGTGGCAGTTGGAAGATAAGCCATGAAAAGGCTCCAAAATCCTTACTATACACTGTCAATTTTTTTAGGTGAAAATTCGATGTCGTCGGATCCACTCTAGTCTTTGGATTTCGATAATACACATCTAAACACATAACCACAGGTGTACACAGGTCGTAGGTACGCCTAGTTGGGCCGCTGTGGCAGTTGGAAGATGAGCCATGAAAAGGCTCCAAAATGCTTACTATACACTGTCGATTATTTTTGGTGAAAAATTCGATGTCGTCGGATCCACTCGAGTCTTTGGATTTCGATAATACACATCTAAACATATAACCACAGGTCGTATGTACGCCTAGTTGGGCCGCTGTGGCAGTTGGAAGATGAGCCATGAAAAGGCTCCAAAATCCTTACTATACACTGTCGATTATTTTAGGTGAAAAATTCGATGTCGTCGGATCCACTCCAGTCTTTGGATTTCGATAATACACATCTAAACACATAACCACAGGTGTACACAGGTCGTAAGTACGCTTAGTTGGGCCTCTGTGGCAGTTGGAAGATGAGCCATGAAAAGGCTCCAAAATCCTTACTATACACTGTCGATTTTTTTAGGTGAAAAATTCGATGTCGTCGGATCCACTCCAGTCTTTGGATTTCGATAATACACATCTAAACACATAACCACAGGTGTACACAAGTCGTAGGTACGCTTAGTTGGGCCGCTGTGGCAGTTGGAAGATGAGCCATGAAAAGGCTCCAAAATCCTTACTATACACTGTCGATTATTTTAGGTGAAAAATTCGATGTCGTCGGATCCACTCCAGTCTTTGGATTTCGATAATACACATCTAAACACATAACCACAGGTGTACACATTTCGTATGTACGCCTAGTTGGGCCGCTGTGGCAGTTGGAAGATGAGCCATGAAAAGGCTCCAAAATCCTTACTATACACTATCGATTATTTTAGGTGAAAAATTTGATGTCGTCGGATCTACTCCAGTCTTTGGATTTCGATAATACACATCTAAACACATAACCACAGGTGTACACAGGTCGTATGTACGCCTAGTTGGGCCGCTGTGGCAGTTGGAAGATGTGCCATGAAAAGGCTCCAAAATCCTTACTATACACTGTCGATTTTTTTAGGTGAAAAATTCGATGTCGTCGGATCCACTATAGTCTTTGGATTTCGATAATACACATCTAAACACATAACCACAGGTGTACCCAGGTCGGACGTACGCCTAGTTGGGCCGCTGTGGCAGTTGGAAGATGAGCCATGAAAAGGCTCCAAAATCCTTACTATACACAGTCAATTTTTTTAGGTGAAAAATTCGATGTCGTCGGATCCACTCCAGTCTTTGGATTTCGATAATACACATCTAAACACATAACCACAGGTGTACACAGGTCGTAAGTACGCCTAGTTGGGCCGCTGTGGCAGTTGGAAGATGAGCCATGAAAAGGCTCCAAAATCCTTACTATACACTCTCGATTTTTTTAGGTGAAAAATTCGATGTCGTCGGATCCACTCCAGTCTTTGGATTTTGATAATACACATCTAAACACATAACCACAGGTGTACACAGGTCGTATGTACGCCTAGTTGGGCCGCTGTGGCAGTTGGAAGATGTGCCATGAAAAGGCTCCAAAATCCTTACTATACACTCTCGATTTTTTTAGGTGAAAAATTCGATGTCGTCGGATCCACTCCAGTCTTTGGATTTCGATAATACACATCTAAACACATAACCACAGGTGTACACAGGTCGTATGTACGCCTAGTTGGGCCGCTGTGGCAGTTGGAAGATGTGCCATGAAAAGGCTCCAAAATCCTTACTATACACTCTCGATTTTTTTAGGTGAAAAATTCGATGTCGTCGGATCCACTCCAGTCTTTGGATTTCGATAATACACATCTAAACACATAACCACAGGTGTACACAGGTCGTATTGGGCCGCTGTGGCAGTTGGAAGATGAGCCATGAAAAGGCTCCAAAATCCTTACTATACACTGTCGATTATTTTAGGTGAAAAATTTGATGTCGTCGGTTCCACTCTAGTCTTTGGATTTCGATAATACACATCTAAACACATAACCACAAGTGTGCACAGGCCGTAGGTACGCTTAGTTGGGCCGCTGTGGCAGTTGGAAGATGAGCCATGAAAATTCTCCAAAATCCTTACTATACACTGTCAATTTTTTTAGGTGAAAAATTCGATGTCGTCGGATCCACTCTAGTCTTTGGATTTCGATAATACACATCTAAACACATAACCACAGGTGTACACAGGTCGTAGGTACGCTTAGTTGGGCCGCTGTGGCAGTTGGAAGATGAGCCATGAAAAGGCTCCAAAATCCTTACTATACACTGTCAATTTTTTTAGGTGAAAAATTCGATGTCGTCGGATCCACTCTAGTCTTTGGATTTCGATAATACACATCTAAACACATAACCACAGGTGTACACAGGTCGTAGGTACGCTTAGTTGGGCCGCTGTGGCAGTTGGAAGGTGAGCCATGAAAAGGCTCCAAAATCCTTACTATACACTGTCGATTATTTTAGGTGAAAAATTCGATGTCGTCGGATCCACTCCAGTCTCTGGATTTCGATAATACACATCTAAACACATAACCACAGGTGTACACAGGTCGTAGGTACGCCTAGTTGGGCCGCTGTGGCAGTTGGAAGATGAGCCATGAAAAGGCTCCAAAATCCTTACTATACACTGTCAATTTTTTTAGGTGAAAAATTCGATGTCGTCGGATCCACTCTAGTCTTTGGATTTAGATAATACACATCTAAACACATAACCACAGGTGTACACAGGTCGTAGGTACACTTAGTTGGGCCGCTGTGGCAGTTGGAAGATGAGCCATGAAAAGGCTCCAAAATCCTTACTATACACTGTCGATTTTTTTAGGTGAAAAATTCGATGTCGTCGGATCCACTCCAGTCCTTGGATTTCGATAATACACATCTAAACACATAACCACAGGTGTACACAGGTCGTAGGTACGCCTAGTTGGGCCGCTGTGGCAGTTGGAAGATGAGCCATGAAAAGGCTCCAAAATCCTTACTATACACTGTCAATTTTTTTAGGTGAAAAATTCGATGTCGTCGGTTCCACTCTAGTCTTTGGATTTCGATAATACTCATCTAAACACATAACCACAGGTGTACACAGGTCGTATGTACGCCTAGTTAGGCCGCTGTGGCAGTTGGAAGATGAGCCATGAAAAGGCTCCAAAATCCTTACTATACACTGTCAATTTTTTTAGGTGAAAAATTCGATGTCGTCGGATCCACTCTAGTCTTTGGATTTCGATAATACACATCTAAACACATAACCACAGGTGTACACAGGTCATAGGTACGCTTAGTTGGGCCGCTGTGGCAGTTGGAAAATGAGCCATGAAAAGGCTCCAAAATCCTTACTATACACTGTCGATTATTTTAGGTGAAAAATTCGATGTCGTCGGATCCACTCCAGTCTTTGGATTTCGATAATACACATCTAAACACATAACCACAGGTGTACACAGGTCGTATGTACGCCTAGTTGGGCCGCTGTGGCAGTTGGAAGATGAGCCATGAAAAGGCTCCAAAATCCTTACTATACACTGTCAATTTTTTTAGGTGAAAAATTCGATGTCGTCGGATCCACTCCAGTCTTTGGATTTCGATAATACACATCTAAACACATAACCACAGGTGTACACAGGTCGTATGTACGCCTAGTTGGGCCGCTGTGGCAGTTGGAAGATGAGCCATGAAAAGGCTCCAAAATCCTTACTATACACTGTCAATTTTTTTAGGTGAAAAATTCGATGTCGTCGGATCCACTCCAGTCTTTGGATTTCGATAATACACATCTAAACACATAACCACAGGTGTACACAGGTCGTATGTACGCCTAGTTGGGCCGCTGTGGCAGTTGGAAGATGCGCAATGAAAAGGCTCCAAAATCCTTACTATACACTGTCGATTTTTTTAGGTGAAAAATTCGATGTCGTCGGATCCACTCCAGTCTTTGGATTTCGGTAATACACATCTAAACACATAACCACAGGTGTACACAGGTCGTAGGTACGCCTAGTTGGGCCGCTGTGGCAGTTGGAAGATGAGCCATGAAAAGGCCCCAAAATCCTTACTATACACTGTCGATTATTTTAGGTGAAAAATTCGATGTCGTCGGATCCACTCTAGTCTTTGGATTTCGATAATACACATCTAAACACATAACCACAGGTGTACACAGGTCATAGGTACGCTTAGTTGGGCCGCTGTGGCAGTTGGAAAATGAGCCATGAAAAGGCTCCAAAATCCTTACTATACACTGTCGATTATTTTAGGTGAAAAATTCGATGTCGTCGGATCCACTCCAGTCTTTGGATTTCGATAATACACATCTAAACACATAACCACAGGTGTACACAGGTCGTATGTACGCCTAGTTGGGCCGCTGTGGCAGTTGGAAGATGAGCCATGAAAAGGCTCCAAAATCCTTACTATTACTGTCGATTTTTTTAGGTGAAAAATTCGATGTCGTCGGATCTACTCCAGTCTTTGGATTTCGATAATACACATCTAAACACATAACCACAGGTGTACACAGGTCGTAGGTACGCCTAGTTGGGCCGCTGTGGCAGTTGGAAGATGAGCCATGAAAAGGCTCCAAAATCCTTACTATACACTGTCGATTATTTTAGGTGAAAAATTCGATGTCGTCGGATCCACTCCAGTCTTTGGATTTCGATAATACACATCTAAACACATAACCACAGGTGTACACAGGTCGTATGTACGCTTAGTTGGCCCGCTGTGGCAGTTGGAAGATGAGCCATGAAAAGGCTCCAAAATCCTTACTATACACTGTCCATTTTTTTAGGTGAAAAATTCGATGTCGTCGGATCCACTCCAGTCTTTGGATTTCGATAATACACACCTAAACACATAACCACAGGTGTACACAGGTCGTAGGTACGCTTAGTTGGGCCGCTGTGGCAGTTGGAAGATGAGCCATGAAAAGGCTCCAAAATAATTACCTGTCAAATTTTTTTGGTGAAAAATTCGATGTCGTCGGATCCACTCTAGTCTTTGGATTTCGATAATACACACCTAAACACATAACCACAGGTGTACACAGGTCGTAGGTACGCTTAGTTGGGCCGCTGTGGCAGTTGGAAGATGAGCCATGAAAAGGCTCCAAAATCCTTACTATACACTGTCGATTATTTTAGGTGAAACATTCGATGTCGTCGGATCTACTCCAGTCTTTGGATTTCGATAATACACATCTAAACACATAACCACAGGTGTACACAGGTCGTAGGTACGCCTAGTTGGGCCGCTGTGGCAGTTGGAAGATGAGCCATGAAAAGGCTCCAAAATCCTTACCTGTCAAATTTTTTTGGTGAAAAATTCGATGTCGTCGGATCCACTCTAGTCTTTGGATTTCGATAATACACACCTAAACACATAACCACAGGTGTACACAGGTCGTAGGTACGCTTAGTTGGGCCGCTGTGGCAGTTGGAAGATGAGCCATGAAAAGGCTCCAAAATCCTTACTATACACTGTCGATTATTTTAGGTGAAAAATTCGATGTCGTCGGATCCACTCCAGTCTTTGGATTTCGATAATACACATCTAAACACATAACCACAGGTGTACACAGGTCGTATGTACGCCTAGTTGGGCCGCTGTGGCAGTTGGAAGATGAGCCATGAAAAGGCTCCAAAATCCTTACTATACACTGTCGATTTTTTTAGGTGAAAAATTCGATGTCGTCGGATCTACTCCAGTCTTTGGATTTCGATAATACACATCCAAACACATAACCACAGGTGTACACAGGTCGTAGGTACGCCTAGTTGGGCCGCTGTGGCAGTTGGAAGATGAGCCATGAAAAGGCTCCAAAATCCTTCTATACACTGTCGATTTTTTTAGGTGAAAAATTCGATGTCGTCGGATCCACTCCAGTCTTTGGATTTCGATAATACACATCTAAACATATAAGCACAAGTGTGCACAGGTCGTAGGTACGCTTAGTTGGGCCGCTGTGGCCGTTGGAAGATGAGCCATGAAAAGGCTCTAAAATCCTTACTATACACTGTCGATTTTTTTAGGTGAAAAATTCGATGTCGTCGGATCCACTCCAGTCCTTGGATTTCGATAATACACATCTAAACACATAACCACAGGTGTACACAGGTCGTAGGTACGCCTAGTTGGGCCGCTGTGGCAGTTGGAAGATGAGCCACGAAAAGGCTCCAAAATCCTTACTATACACTGTCGATTATTTTAGGTGAAAAATTCGATGTCGTCGGATCCACTCCAGTCTTTGGATTTCGATAATACACATCTAAACATATAAGCACAAGTGTGCACAGGTCGTAGGTACGCTTAGTTGGGCCGCTGTGGCAGTTGGAAGATGAGCCATGAAAGGCTCCAAAATCCTTACTATACACTGTCGATTATTTTAGGTGAAAAATTCGATGTCGTCGGATCCACTCCAGTCTTTGGATTTCGATAATACACATCTAAACACATAACCACAGGTGTACACTGGTCGTAGGTAAGCCTAGTTGGGCCGCTGTAGCAGTTGGAAGATGAGCCATGAAGAGGCTCCAAAATCCTTACTATACACTGTCGATTATTTTAGGTGAAAAATTCGATGTCGTCGGATCCACTCCAGTCTTTGGATTTCGATAATACACATCTAAACATATAAGCACAAGTGTGCACGGGTCGTAGGTACGCTTAGTTGGCCCGCTGTGGCAGCTGGAAGATGAGCCATGAAAAGGCTCCAAAATCCTTACTGTCGATTTTTTTAGGTGAAAAATTCGATGTCGTCGGATCCACTCCGGTCTTTGGATTTCGATAATACACATCTAAACACATAACCACAGGTGTACACAGGTCGTATGTACGCCTAGTTGGGCCGCTGTGGCAGTTGGAAGATGAGCCATGAAAAGGCTCCAAAATCCTTACTATACACTGTCGATTTTTTTAGGTGAAAAATTCGATGTCGTCGGATCCACTCCAGTCTTTGGATTTCGATAATACACATCTAAACACATAACCACAGGTGTACACAGGTCGCATGTACGCCTAGTTGGGCCGCTGTGGCAGTTGGAAGATGAGCCATGAAAAGGCTCCAAAATCCTTACTATACACTGTCGATTATTTTAGGTGAAAAATTCGATGTCGTCGGATCCACTCCAGTCTTTGGATTTCGATAATACACATCTAAACATACAAGCACAAGTGTGCACAGGTCGTAGGTACGCTTAGTTGGGCCGCTGTGGCAGTTGGAAGATGAGCCATGAAAGGCTCCAAAATCCTTACTATACACTGTCGATTATTTTAGGTGAAAAATTCGATGTCGTCGGATCCACTCCAGTCTTTGGATTTCGATAATACACATCTAAACACATAACCACAGGTGTACACTGGTCGTAGGTAAGCCTAGTTGGGCCGCTGTAGCAGTTGGAAGATGAGCCATGAAGAGGCTCCAAAATCCTTACTATACACTGTCGATTATTTTAGGTGAAAAATTCGATGTCGTCGGATCCACTCCAGTCTTTGGATTTCGATAATACACATCTAAACATATAAGCACAAGTGTGCACGGGTCGTAGGTACGCTTAGTTGGCCCGCTGTGGCAGCTGGAAGATGAGCCATGAAAAGGCTCCAAAATCCTTACTGTCGATTTTTTTAGGTGAAAAATTCGATGTCGTCGGATCCACTCCGGTCTTTGGATTTCGATAATACACATCTAAACACATAACCACAGGTGTACACAGGTCGTATGTACGCCTAGTTGGGCCGCTGTGGCAGTTGGAAGATGAGCCATGAAAAGGCTCCAAAATCCTTACTATACACTGTCGATTTTTTTAGGTGAAAAATTCGATGTCGTCGGATCCACTCCAGTCTTTGGATTTCGATAATACACATCTAAACACATAACCACAGGTGTACACAGGTCGAATGTACGCCTAGTTGGGCCGCTGTGGCAGTTGGAAGATGAGCCATGAAAAGGCTCCAAAATCCTTACTATACACTGTCGATTATTTTAGGTGAAAAATTCGATGTCGTCGGATCCACTCCAGTCTTTGGATTTCGATAATACACATCTAAACACATAACCACAGGTGTACACAGGTCGTATGTACGCCCAGTTTGGCCGCTGTGGCAGTTGGAAGATGAGCCATGAAAAGGTTCCAAAATCCTTACTGTCGATGTTTTTAAGTGAAAAATTCGATGTCGTCGGATCCACTCCAGTCTTTGGATTTCGATAATACACATCTAAACACATAACCACAGGTGTACACAGGTCGTAGGTACGCTTAGTTGGGCCGCTGTGGCAGTTGGAAGATGAGCCATGAAAAGGCTCAAAAATCCTTACTATACACTGTCGATTATTTTAGGTGAAAAATTTGATGTCGTCGGATCCACTCCAGTCTTTGGATTTCGATAATACACATCTAAGCATATAAGCACAAGTGTGCACGGGTCGTAGGTACGCTTAGTTGGGCCGCTGTGGCAGCTGGAAGATGAGCCATGAAAAGGCTCCAAAATCCTTACTATACACTGTCGATTTTTTTAGGTGAAAAATTCGATGTCGTCGGATCCACTCCAGTCTTTGGATTTCGATAATACACATCTAAACACATAACCACAGGTGTACACAGGTCGAATGTACGCCTAGTTGGGCCGCTGTGGCAGTTGGAAGATGAGCCATGAAAAGGCTCCAAAATCCTTACTATACACTGTCGATTATTTTAGGTGAAAAATTCGATGTCGTCGGATCCACTCCAGTCTTTGGATTTCGATAATACTGTGGCAGCTGGAAGATGAGCCATGAAAAGGCTCCAAAATCCTTACTATACACTGTCGATTTTTTTAGGTGAAAAATTCGATGTCGTCGGATCCACTCCAGTCTTTGGATTTCGATAATACACATCTAAACACATAACCACAGGTGTACACAGGTCGTAGGTACGCCTAGTTGGGCCGCTGTGGCAGTTGGAAGATGAGCCATGAAAAGGCTCCAAAATCCTTACTATACACTGTCGATTTTTTTAGGTGAAAAATTCGATGTCGTCGGATCCACTCCAGTCTTTGGATTTCGATAATGCACATCCAAACACATAACCACAGGTGTACACAGGTCGTAGGTACGCTTAGTTGGGCCGCTGTGGCAGTTGGAAGATGAGCCATGAAAAGGCTCCAAAATCCTTACTATACACTGTCGATTATTTTAGGTGAAAAATTCGATGTCGTCGGATCCACTCCAGTCTTTGGATTTCGATAATACACATCTAAACATATAAGCACAAGTGTGCACAGGTCGTAGGTACGCTTAGTTGGGCCGCTGTGGCAGTTGGAAGATGAGCCATGAAAAGGCTCCAAAATCCTTACTATACACTGTCGATTTTTTTAGGTGAAAAATTCGATGTCGTCGGATCCACTCCAGTCCTTGGATTTCGATAATACACATCTAAACACATAACCACAGGTGTACACAGGTAGTAGGTACGCCTAGTTGGGCCGCTGTGGCAGTTGGAAGATGAGCCATGAAAAGGCTCCAAAATCCTTACTATACACTGTCGATTATTTTAGGTGAAAAATTCGATGTCGTCGGATCCACTCCAGTCTTTGGATTTCGATAATACACATCTAAACATATAAGCACAAGTGTGCACAGGTCGTAGGTACGCTTAGTTTGGCCGCTGTGGCAGTTGGAAGATGAGCCATGAAAAGGCTCCAAAATCCTTACTATACACTGTCGATTTTTTTAGGTGAAAAATTCGATGTCGTCGGATCCACTCCAGTCCTTGGATTTCGATAATACACATCTAAACATATAAGCACAAGTGTGCACGGGTCGTAGGTACGCTTAGTTGGCCCGCTGTGGCAGCTGGAAGATGAGCCATGAAAAGGCTCCAAAATCCTTACTGTCGATTTTTTTAGGTGAAAAATTCGATGTCGTCGGATCCACTCCGGTCTTTGGATTTCGATAATACACATCTAAACACATAACCACAGGTGTACACAGGTCGTATGTACGCCTAGTTGGGCCGCTGTGGCAGTTGGAAGATGAGCCATGAAAAGGCTCCAAAATCCTTACTATACACTGTCGATTTTTTTAGGTGAAAAATTCGATGTCGTCGGATCCACTCCAGTCTTTGGATTTCGATAATACACATCTAAACACATAACCACAGGTGTACACAGGTCGAATGTACGCCTAGTTGGGCCGCTGTGGCAGTTGGAAGATGAGCCATGAAAAGGCTCCAAAATCCTTACTATACACTGTCGATTATTTTAGGTGAAAAATTCGATGTCGTCGGATCCACTCCAGTCTTTGGATTTCGATAATACACATCTAAACACATAACCACAGGTGTACACAGGTCGTATGTACGCCCAGTTTGGCCGCTGTGGCAGTTGGAAGATGAGCCATGAAAAGGTTCCAAAATCCTTACTGTCGATGTTTTTAAGTGAAAAATTCGATGTCGTCGGATCCACTCCAGTCTTTGGATTTCGATAATACACATCTAAACACATAACCACAGGTGTACACAGGTCGTAGGTACGCTTAGTTGGGCCGCTGTGGCAGTTGGAAGATGAGCCATGAAAAGGCTCAAAAATCCTTACTATACACTGTCGATTATTTTAGGTGAAAAATTTGATGTCGTCGGATCCACTCCAGTCTTTGGATTTCGATAATACACATCTAAGCATATAAGCACAAGTGTGCACGGGTCGTAGGTACGCTTAGTTGGGCCGCTGTGGCAGCTGGAAGATGAGCCATGAAAAGGCTCCAAAATCCTTACTATACACTGTCGATTTTTTTAGGTGAAAAATTCGATGTCGTCGGATCCACTCCAGTCTTTGGATTTCGATAATACACATCTAAACACATAACCACAGGTGTACACAGGTCGAATGTACGCCTAGTTGGGCCGCTGTGGCAGTTGGAAGATGAGCCATGAAAAGGCTCCAAAATCCTTACTATACACTGTCGATTATTTTAGGTGAAAAATTCGATGTCGTCGGATCCACTCCAGTCTTTGGATTTCGATAATACTGTGGCAGCTGCAAGATGAGCCATGAAAAGGCTCCAAAATCCTTACTATACACTGTCGATTTTTTTAGGTGAAAAATTCGATGTCGTCGGATCCACTCCAGTCTTTGGATTTCGATAATACACATCTAAACACATAACCACAGGTGTACACAGGTCGTAGGTACGCCTAGTTGGGCCGCTGTGGCAGTTGGAAGATGAGCCATGAAAAGGCTCCAAAATCCTTACTATACACTGTCGATTTTTTTAGGTGAAAAATTCGATGTCGTCGGATCCACTCCAGTCTTTGGATTTCGATAATGCACATCCAAACACATAACCACAGGTGTACACAGGTCGTAGGTACGCTTAGTTGGGCCGCTGTGGCAGTTGGAAGATGAGCCATGAAAAGGCTCCAAAATCCTTACTATACACTGTCGATTATTTTAGGTGAAAAATTCGATGTCGTCGGATCCACTCCAGTCTTTGGATTTCGATAATACACATCTAAACATATAAGCACAAGTGTGCACAGGTCGTAGGTACGCTTAGTTGGGCCGCTGTGGCAGTTGGAAGATGAGCCATGAAAAGGCTCCAAAATCCTTACTATACACTGTCGATTTTTTTAGGTGAAAAATTCGATGTCGTCGGATCCACTCCAGTCCTTGGATTTCGATAATACACATCTAAACACATAACCACAGGTGTACACAGGTCGTAGGTACGCCTAGTTGGGCCGCTGTGGCAGTTGGAAGATGAGCCATGAAAAGGCTCCAAAATCCTTACTATACACTGTCGATTATTTTAGGTGAAAAATTCGATGTCGTCGGATCCACTCCAGTCCTTGGATTTCGATAATACACATCTAAACATATAAGCACAAGTGTGCACAGGTCGTAGGTACGCTTAGTTTGGCCGCTGTGGCAGTTGGAAGATGAGCCATGAAAAGGCTCCAAAATCCTTACTATACACTGTCGATTTTTTTAGGTGAAAAATTCGATGTCGTCGGATCCACTCCAGTCCTTGGATTTCGATAATACACATCTAAACACATAACCACAGGTGTACACAGGTCGAATGTACGCCTAGTTGGGCCGCTGTGGCAGTTGGTAGATGAGCCATGAAAAGGCTCCAAAATCCTTACTATACACTGTCGATTATTTTAGGTGAAAAATTCGATGTCGTCGGATCCACTCCAGTCTTTGGATTTCGATAATACACATCTAAACATATAAGCACAAGTGTGCACAGGTCGTAGGTACGCTTAGTTGGGCCGCTGTGGCAGTTGGAAGATGAGCCATGAAAAGGCTCCAAAATCCTTACTATACACTGTCGATTTTTTTAGGTGAAAAATTCGATGTCGTCGGATCCACTCCAGTCCTTGGATTTCGATAATACACATCTAAACACATAACCACAGGTGTACACAGGTCGTAGGTACGCCTAGTTGGGCCGCTGTGGCAGTTGGAAGATGAGCCATGAAAAGGCTCCAAAATCCTTACTATACACTGTCGATTTTTTTAGGTGAAAAATTCGATGTCGTCGGATCCACTCCAGTCCTCGGATTTCGATAATACACATCTAAACACATAACCACAGGTGTACACAGGTCGTATGTACGCCTAGTTGGGCCGCTGTGGCAGTTGGAAGATGAGCCATGAAAAGGCTCCAAAATCCTTACTATACACTGTCGATTATTTTAGGTGAAACATTCGATGTCGTCGGATCCACTCCAGTCCTTGGAATTCGATAATACACATCTAAACACATAACCACAAGTGTACACAGTTCGTAGGTACGCCTAGTTGGGCCGCTGTGGCAGTTGGAAGATGAGCCATGAAAAGGCTCCAAAATCCTTACTATACACTGTCGATTTTTTTAGGTGAAAAATTCGATGTCGTCGGGTCCACTCCAGTCCTTGGATTTCGATAATACACATCTAAACACATAACCACAGGTGTACACAGGTCGTAGGTACGCCTAGTTGGGCCGCTGTGGCAGTTGGAAGATGAGCCATGAAAAGGCTCCAAAATCCTTACTATACACTGTCGATTTTTTTAGGTGAAAAATTCGATGTCATCGGATCCACTCCAGTCCTCGGATTTCGATAATACATATCTAAACACATAACCACAGGTGTACACAGGTCGAATGTACGCTTAGTTGGGCCGCTGTGGCAGTTGGAAGATGAGCCATGAAAAGGCTCCAAAATCCTTACTATACACTGTCGATTATTTTAGGTGAAAAATTCGATGTCGTCGGATTCACTCCAGTCTTTGGATTTCGATAATACACATCTAAACACATAACCACAGGTGTACACAGGTCGTAGGTACGCCTAGTTGGGCCGCTGTGGCAGTTGGAAGATGAGCCATGAAAAGGCTCCAAAATCCTTACTATACACTGTCGATTATTTTAGGTGAAAAATTCGATGTCGTCGGATCCACTCCAGTCTTTGGATTTCGATAATACACATCTAAACATATAAGCACAAGTGTGCACAGGTCGTAGGTACGCTTAGTTGGGCCGCTGTGGCAGTTGGAAGATGAGCCATGAAAAGGCTCTAAAATCCTTACTTTACACTGTCGACACATCTAAACACATAACCACAGGTGTACACAAGTCGTAGGTACGCCTAGTTGGGCCGCTGTGGCAGTTGGAAGATGAGCCATGAAAAGGCTCCAAAATCCTTACTATACACTGTCGATTATTTTAGGTGAAAAATTCGATGTCGTCGGATCCACTCCAGTCTTTGGATTTCGATAATACACATCTAAACATATAAGCACAAGTGTGCACAGGTCGTAGGTACGCTTAGTTGGGCCGCTGTGGCAGTTGGAAGATGAGATATGAAAAGGTTCCAAAATCCTTACTATACACTGTCGATTTTTTTAGGTGAAAAATTCGATGTCGTCGGATCCACTCCAGTCCTTGGATTTCGATAATACACATCTAAACATATAAGCACAAGTGTGCACAGGTCGTAGGTACGCTTAGTTGGGCCGCTGTGGCAGTTGGAAGATGAGCCATGAAAAGGCTCCAAAATCCTTACTATACACTGTCGATTTTTTTAGGTGAAAAATTCGATGTCGTCGGATCCACTCCAGTCCTTGGATTTCGATAATACACATCTAAACACATAACCACAGGTGTACACAGGTCGTAGGTACGCCTAGTTGGGCCGCTGTGGCAGTTGGAAGATGAGCCATGAAAAGGTTCCAAAATCCTTACTACACACTGTCGATTTTTTTAGGTGAAAAATTAGATGTCGTCGGATCCACTCCAGGCCTTGGATTTCGATAATACACATCTAAACACATAACCACAAGTGTGCACAGGTCGTAGGTACGCTTAGTTGGGCCGCTGTGGCAGTTGGAAGATGAGCCATGAAAAGGCTCTAAAATCCTTACTATACACTGTCGATTTTTTTAGGTGAAAAATTCGATGTCGTCGGATCCACTCCAGTCCTTGGATTTCGATAATACACATCTAAACACATAACCACAGGTGTACACAGGTCGAATGTACGCCTAGTTAGGCCGCTGTGGCAGTTGGTAGATGAGCCATGAAAAGGCTCCAAAATCCTTACTATACACTGTCGATTATTTTAGGTGAAAAATTCGATGTCGTCGGATCCACTCCAGTCTTTGGATTTCGATAATACACATCTAAACACATAACCACAGGTGTACACAGGTCGTATGTACGCCTAGTTGGGCCGCTGTGGCAGTTGGAAGATGAGCCATGAAAAGGCTCCAAAATCCTTACTATACACTGTCGATTATTTTAGGTGAAACATTCGATGTCGTCGGATCCACTCCAGTCCTTGGATTTCGATAATACACATCTAAACACATAACCACAGGTGTACACAGGTCGTATGTACGCCTAGTTGGGCCGCTGTGGCAGTTGGAAGATGAGCCATGAAAAGGCTCCAAAATCCTTACTATACACTGTCAATTATTTTAGGTGAAAAATTCGATGTCGTCGGATCCACTCCAGTCTTTGGATTTCGATAATACACATCTAAACACATAACCACAGGTGTACACAGGTCGTAGGTACGCCTAGTTGCGCCGCTGTGGCAGTTGGAAGATGAGCCATGAAAAGGCTCCAAAATCCTTACTATACACTGTCGATTATTTTAGGTGAAAAATTCGATGTCGTCGGATCCACTCCAGTCTTTGGATTTCGATAATACACATCTAAACACATAACCACAGGTGTACACAGGTCGTAGGTACGCCTAGTTGGGCCGCTGTGGCAGTTGGAAGATGAGCCATGAAAAGGCTCCAAAATCCTTACTATACACTGTCGATTTTTTTAGGTGAAAAATTCGATGTCGTCGGATCCACTCCAGTCCTTGGATTTCGATAATACACATCTAAACACATAACCACAGGTGTACACAGGTCGTAGGTACGCCTAGTTGGGCCGCTGTGGCAGTTGGAAGATGAGCCATGAAAAGGCTCCAAAATCCTTACTATACACTGTCGATTATTTTAGGTGAAAAATTCGATGTCGTCGGATCCACTCCAGTCTTTGGATTTCGATAATACACATCTAAACATATAAGCACAAGTGTGCACAGGTCGTAGGTACGCTTAGTTGGGCCGCTGTGGCAGTTGGAAGATGAGCCATGAAAAGGCTCTAAAATCCTTACTATACACTGTCGATTTTTTTAGGTGAAAAATTCGATGTCGTCGGATCCACTCCAGTCCTTGGATTTCGATAATACACATCTAAACACATAACCACAGGTGTACACAGGTCGAATGTGCGCCTAGTTAGGCCGCTGTGGCAGTTGGTAGATGAGCCATGAAAAGGCTCCAAAATCCTTACTATACACTGTCGATTATTTTAGGTGAAAAATTCGATGTCGTCGGATCCACTCCAGTCTTTGGATTTCGATAATACACATCTAAACACATAACCACAGGTGTACACAGGTCGTATGTACGCCTAGTTGGGCCGCTGTGGCAGTTGGAAGATGAGCCATGAAAAGGCTCCAAAATCCTTACTATACACTGTCGATTATTTTAGGTGAAACATTCGATGTCGTCGGATCCACTCCAGTCTTTGGATTTCGATAATACACATCTAAACACATAACCACAGGTGTACACAGGTCGTAGGTACGCCTAGTTGGGCCGCTGTGGCAGTTGGAAGATGAGCCATGAAAAGGCTCCAAAATCCTTACTATACACTGTCGATTTTTTTAGGTGAAAAATTCGATGTCGTCGGATCCACTCCAGTCCTTGGATTTCGATAATACACATCTAAACACATAACCACAGGTGTACACAGGTCGTAGGTACGCCTAGTTGGGCCGCTGTGGCAGTTGGAAGATGAGCCATGAAAAGGCTCCAAAATCCTTACTATACACTGTCGATTATTTTAGGTGAAAAATTCGATGTCGTCGGATCCACTCCAGTCTTTGGATTTCGATAATACACATCTAAACATATAAGCACAAGTGTGCACAGGTCGTAGGTACGCTTAGTTGGGCCGCTGTGGCAGTTGGAAGATGAGCCATGAAAAGGCTCTAAAATCCTTACTATACACTGTCGATTTTTTTAGGTGAAAAATTCGATGTCGTCGGATCCACTCCAGTCCTTGGATTTCGATAATACACATCTAAACACATAACCACAGGTGTACACAGGTCGAATGTGCGCCTAGTTAGGCCGCTGTGGCAGTTGGTAGATGAGCCATGAAAAGGCTCCAAAATCCTTACTATACACTGTCGATTATTTTAGGTGAAAAATTCGATGTCGTCGGATCCACTCCAGTCTTTGGATTTCGATAATACACATCTAAACACATAACCACAGGTGTACACAGGTCGTATGTACGCCTAGTTGGGCCGCTGTGGCAGTTGGAAGATGAGCCATGAAAAGGCTCCAAAATCCTTACTATACACTGTCGATTATTTTAGGTGAAACATTCGATGTCGTCGGATCCACTCCAGTCCTTGGATTTCGATAATACACATCTAAACACATAACCACAGGTGTACACAGGTCGTAGGTACGCCTAGTTGGGCCGCTGTGGCAGTTGGAAGATGAGCCATGAAAAGGCTCCAAAATCCTTACTATACACTGTCGATTTTTTTAGGTGAAAAATTCGATGTCGTCGGATCCACTCCAGTCCTTGGATTTCGATAATACACATCTAAACACATAACCACAGGTGTACACAGGTCGTAGGTACGCCTTTTTGGGCCGCTGTGGCAGTTGGAAGATGAGCCATGAAAAGGCTCCAAAATCCTTACTATACACTGTCGATTATTTTAGGTGAAAAATTCGATGTCGTCGGATCCACTCCAGTCTTTGGATTTCGATAATACACATCTAAACATATAAGCACAAGTGTGCACAGGTCGTAGGTACGCTTAGTTGGGCCGCTGTGGCAGTTGGAAGATGAGCCATGAAAAGGCTCTAAAATCCTTACTATACACTGTCGATTTTTTTAGGTGAAAAATTCGATGTCGTCGGATCCACTCCAGTCTTTGGATTTCGATAATACACATCTAAACATATAAGCACAAGTGTGCACAGGTCGTAGGTACGCTTAGTTTGGCCGCTGTGGCAGTTGGAAGATGAGCCATGAAAAGGCTCCAAAATCCTTACTATACACTGTCGATTTTTTTAGGTGAAAAATTCGATGTCGTCGGATCCACTCCAGTCTTTGGATTTCGATAATACACATCTAAACATATAAGCACAAGTGTGCACAGGTCGTAGGTACGCTTAGTTGGGCCACTGTGACAGTTGGAAGATGAGCCATGAAAAGGCTCCAAAATCCTTACTATACACTGTCGATTTTTTTAGGTGAAAAATTCGATGTCGTCGGATCCACTCCAGTCCTTGGATTTCGATAATACACATCTAAACATATAAGCACAAGTGTGCACAGGTCGTAGGTACGCTTAGTTGGGCCGCTGTGACAGTTGGAAGATGAGCCATGAAAAGGCTCCAAAATCCTTACTATACACTGTCGATTTTTTTAGGTGAAAAATTCGATGTCGTCGGATCCACTCCGTCGGATCTAAACACATAACCACAGGTGTACACAGGTCGAATGTACGCCTAGTTGGGCCGCTGTGGCAGTTGGAAGATGAGCCATGAAAAGGCTCCAAAATCCTTACGTAGGTACGCTTAGTTGGGCCGCTGTGGCAGTTGGAAGATGAGCCATGAAAAGGCTCCAAAATCCTTACTATACACTGTCGATTTTTTTAGGTGAAAAATTCGATGTCGTCGGATCCACTCCAGTCTTCGGATTTCGATAATACACATCTAAACATATAAGCACAAGTGTGCACAGGTCGTAGGTACGCTTAGTTGGGCAGCACAGGTGGTTGATGATCCACTCCAGTCCTTGGATTTCGATAATACATAACCACAGGTGTACACAGGTCGAATGTACGCCTAGTTGGGCCGCTGTGGCAGTTGGAAGATGAGCCATGAAAAGGCTCCAAAATCCTTACTATACACTGTCGATTATTTTAGGTGAAAAATTCGATGTCGTCGGATCCACTCCAGTCTTTGGATTTCGATAATACACATCTAAACACATAACCACAGGTGTACACAGGTCGTAGGTACGCTTAGTTGGGCCGCTGTGGCAGTTTGAAGATGAGCCATGAAAAGGCTCCAAAATCCTTACTATACACAGTCGATTATTTTAGGTGAAAAATTCGATGTCGTCGGATCCACTCCAGTCTTTGGATTTCGATAATACACATCTAAACATATAAGCACAAGTGTGCACAGGTCGTAGGTACGCTTAGCTTGGCCGCTGTGGCAGTTGGAAGATGAGCCATGAAAAGGCTCCAAAATCCTTACTATACACTGTCGATTTTTTTAGGTGAAAAATTCGATGTCGTCGGATCCACTCCAGTCCTTGGATTTCGATAATACACATCTAAACACATAACCACAGGTGTACACAGGTCGTAGGTACGCCTAGTTGGGCCGCTGTGGCAGTTGGAAGATGAGCCATGAAAAGGCTCCAAAATCCTTACTATACACTGTCGATTTTTTTAGGTGAAAAATTCGATGTCGTCGGATCCACTCCAGTCTTTGGATTTCGATAATACACATCTAAACATATAAGCACAAGTGTGCACAGGTCGTAGGTACGCTTAGTTGGGCCGCTGTGACAGTTGGAAGATGAGCCATGAAAAGGCTCCAAAATCCTTACTATACACTGTCGATTTTTTTAGGTGAAAAATTCGATGTCGTCGGATCCACTCCAGTCCTCGGATTTCGATAATACACATCTAAACACATAACCACAGGTGTACACAGGTCGTATGTACGCCTAGTTGGGCCGCTGTGGCAGTTGGAAGATGAGCCATGAAAAGGCTCCAAAATCCTTACTATACACTGTCGATTATTTTAGGTGAAACATTCGATGTCGTCGGATCCACTCCAGTCCTTGGAATTCGATAATACACATCTAAACACATAACCACAGGTGTACACAGGTCGTAGGTACGCCTAGTTGGGCCGCTGTGGCAGTTGGAAGATGAGCCATGAAAAGGCTCTAAAATCCTTACTATACACTGTCGATTTTTTTAGGTGAAAAATTCGATGTCGTCGGATCCACTCCAGTCCTTGGATTTCGATAATACACATCTAAACACATAACCACAGGTGTACACAGGTCGAATGTACGCCTAGTTGGGCCGCTGTGGCAGTTGGTAGATGAGCCATGAAAATTCTCCAAAATCCTTACTATACACTGTCGATTATTTTAGGTGAAAAATTCGATGTCGTCGGATCCACTCCAGTCTTTGGATTTCGATAATACACATCTAAACATATAAGCACAAGTGTGCACAGGTCGTAGGTACGCCTAGTTGGGCCGCTGTGGCAGTTGGAAGATGAGCCATGAAAAGGCTCCAAAATCCTTACTATACACTGTCGATTTTTTTAGGTGAAAAATTAGATGTCGTCGGATCCACTCCAGTCCTTGGATTTCGATAATACACATCTAAACACATAACCACAGGTGTACACAGGTCGTAGGTACGCCTAGTTGGGCCGCTGTGGCAGTTGGAAGATGAGCCATGAAAAGGCTCCAAAATCCTTACTATACACTGTCGATTATTTTAGGTGAAAAATTCGATGTCGTCGGATCCACTCCAGTCTTTGGATTTCGATAATACACATCTAAACACATAACCACAGGTGTACACAGGTCGTAGGTACGCTTAGTTGGGCCGCTGTGGCAGTTTGAAGATGAGCCATGAAAAGGCTCCAAAATCCTTACTATACACAGTCGATTATTTTAGGTGAAAAATTCGATGTCGTCGGATCCACTCCAGTCTTTGGATTTCGATAATACACATCTAAACATATAAGCACAAGTGTGCACAGGTCGTAGGTACGCTTAGCTTGGCCGCTGTGGCAGTTGGAAGATGAGCCATGAAAAGGCTCCAAAATCCTTACTATACACTGTCGATTTTTTTAGGTGAAAAATTCGATGTCGTCGGATCCACTCCGTCGGATCTAAACACATAACCACAGGTGTACACAGGTCGAATGTACGCCTAGTTGGGCCGCTGTGGCAGTTGGAAGATGAGCCATGAAAAGGCTCCAAAATCCTTACGTAGGTACGCTTAGTTGGGCCGCTGTGGCAGTTGGAAGATGAGCCATGAAAAGGCTCCAAAATCCTTACTATACACTGTCGATTTTTTTAGGTGAAAAATTCGATGTCGTCGGATCCACTCCGTCGGATCTAAACACATAACCACAGGTGTACACAGGTCGAATGTACGCCTAGTTGGGCCGCTGTGGCAGTTGGAAGATGAGCCATGAAAAGGCTCCAAAATCCTTACGTAGGTACGCTTAGTTGGGCCGCTGTGGCAGTTGGAAGATGAGCCATGAAAAGGCTCCAAAATCCTTACTATACACTGTCGATTTTTTTAGGTGAAAAATTCGATGTCGTCGGATCCACTCCAGTCTTCGGATTTCGATAATACACATCTAAACATATAAGCACAAGTGTGCACAGGTCGTAGGTACGCTTAGTTGGGCAGCACAGGTGGTTGATGATCCACTCCAGTCCTTGGATTTCGATAATACATAACCACAGGTGTACACAGGTCGAATGTACGCCTAGTTGGGCCGCTGTGGCAGTTGGAAGATGAGCCATGAAAAGGCTCCAAAATCCTTACTATACACTGTCGATTATTTTAGGTGAAAAATTCGATGTCGTCGGATCCACTCCAGTCTTTGGATTTCGATAATACACATCTAAACATATAAGCACAAGTGTGCACAGGTCGTAGGTACGCTTAGTTGGGCCGCTGTGGCAGTTTGAAGATGAGCCATGAAAAGGCTCCAAAATCCTTACTATACACAGTCGATTATTTTAGGTGAAAAATTCGATGTCGTCGGATCCACTCCAGTCTTTGGATTTCGATAATACACATCTAAACATATAAGCACAAGTGTGCACAGGTCGTAGGTACGCTTAGCTTGGCCGCTGTGGCAGTTGGAAGATGAGCCATGAAAAGGCTCCAAAATCCTTACTATACACTGTCGATTTTTTTAGGTGAAAAATTCGATGTCGTCGGATCCACTCCAGTCCTTGGATTTCGATAATACACATCTAAACACATAACCACAGGTGTACACAGGTCGTAGGTACGCCTAGTTGGGCCGCTGTGGCAGTTGGAAGATGAGCCATGAAAAGGCTCCAAAATCCTTACTATACACTGTCGATTTTTTTAGGTGAAAAATTCGATGTCGTCGGATCCACTCCAGTCTTTGGATTTCGATAATACACATCTAAACATATAAGCACAAGTGTGCACAGGTCGTAGGTACGCTTAGTTGGGCCGCTGTGACAGTTGGAAGATGAGCCATGAAAAGGCTCCAAAATCCTTACTATACACTGTCGATTTTTTTAGGTGAAAAATTCGATGTCGTCGGATCCACTCCAGTCCTCGGATTTCGATAATACACATCTAAACACATAACCACAGGTGTACACAGGTCGTATGTACGCCTAGTTGGGCCGCTGTGGCAGTTGGAAGATGAGCCATGAAAAGGCTCCAAAATCCTTACTATACACTGTCGATTATTTTAGGTGAAACATTCGATGTCGTCGGATCCACTCCAGTCCTTGGAATTCGATAATACACATCTAAACACATAACCACAGGTGTACACAGGTCGTAGGTACGCCTAGTTGGGCCGCTGTGGCAGTTGGAAGATGAGCCATGAAAAGGCTCTAAAATCCTTACTATACACTGTCGATTTTTTTAGGTGAAAAATTCGATGTCGTCGGATCCACTCCAGTCCTTGGATTTCGATAATACACATCTAAACACATAACCACAGGTGTACACAGGTCGAATGTACGCCTAGTTGGGCCGCTGTGGCAGTTGGTAGATGAGCCATGAAAATTCTCCAAAATCCTTACTATACACTGTCGATTATTTTAGGTGAAAAATTCGATGTCGTCGGATCCACTCCAGTCTTTGGATTTCGATAATACACATCTAAACATATAAGCACAAGTGTGCACAGGTCGTAGGTACGCCTAGTTGGGCCGCTGTGGCAGTTGGAAGATGAGCCATGAAAAGGCTCCAAAATCCTTACTATACACTGTCGATTTTTTTAGGTGAAAAATTAGATGTCGTCGGATCCACTCCAGTCCTTGGATTTCGATAATACACATCTAAACACATAACCACAGGTGTACACAGGTCGTAGGTACGCCTAGTTGGGCCGCTGTGGCAGTTGGAAGATGAGCCATGAAAAGGCTCCAAAATCCTTACTATACACTGTCGATTATTTTAGGTGAAAAATTCGATGTCGTCGGATCCACTCCAGTCTTTGGATTTCGATAATACACATCTAAACACATAACCACAGGTGTACACAGGTCGTATGTACGCCTAGTTGGGCCGCTGTGGCAGTTGGAAGATGAGCCATGAAAAGGCTCCAAAATCCTTACTATACACTGTCGATTATTTTAGGTGAAACATTCGATGTCGTCGGATCCACTCCAGTCTTTGGATTTCGATAATACACATCTAAACACATAACCACAGGTGTACACAGGTCGTAGGTACGCTTAGTTGGGCCGGTGTGGCAGTTGGAAGATGAGCCATGAAAAGGCTCCAAAATCCTTACTATACACTGTCGATTATTTTAGGTGAAAAATTCAATGTCGTCGGATCCACTCCAGTCTTTGGATTTCGATAATACACATCTAAACATTTAAGCACAAGTGTGCACAGGTCGTAGGTACGCTTAGTTGGGCCGCTGTGGCAGTTGGAAGATGAGCCATGAAAAGGCTCCCAAATCCTTACTATACACTGTTGATTATTTTAGGTGAAAAATTCGATGTCGTCGGATCCACTCCAGTCTTTGGATTTCGATAATACACATCTAAACACATAACCACAGGTGTACACAGGTCGTATGTACGCCTAGTTGGGCCGCTGTGGCAGTTGGAAGATGAGCCATGAAAAGGCTCCAAAATCCTTACTATACACTGTCAATTTTTTTAGGTGAAAAATTCGATGTCGTCGGATCCACTCTAGTCTTTGGATTTCGATAATACACATCTAAACACATAACCACAGGTGTACACAGGTCGTAGGTACGCTTAGTTGGGCCGCTGTGGCAGTTGGAAGATGAGCCATGAAAATTCTCCAAAATCCTTACTATACACTGTCGATTATTTTAGGTGAAAAATTCGATGTCGTCGGATCCACTCCAGTCCTTGGATTTCGATAATACACATCTAAACACATAACCACAGGTGTACACAGGTCGTAGGTACGCCTAGTTGGGCCGCTGTGGCAGTTGGAAGATGAGCCATGAAAAGGCTCCAAAATCCTTACTATACAATGTCGATTATTTTAGGTGAAAAATTCGATGTCGTCGGATCCACTCCAGTCTTTGGATTTCGATAATACACATCTAAACATATAAGCACAAGTGTGCACAGGTCGTAGGTACGCTTAGTTGGGCCGCTGTGGCAGTTGGAAGATGAGCCATGAAAAGGCTCCAAAATCCTTACTATACACTGTCTATTTTTTTAGGTGAAAAATTCGATGTCGTCGGATCCACTCCAGTCCTTGGATTTCGATAATACACATCTAAACACATAACCACACGTGTACACAGGTCGTAAGTACGCCTAGTTGGGCCGCTGTGGCAGTTGGAAGATGAGCCATGAAAAGTCTCCAAAATCCTTACTATACACTGTCGATTATTTTAGGTGAAAAATTCGATGTCGTCGGATCCACTCCAGTCTTTGGATTTCGATAATACACATCTAAACATATAAGCACAAGTGTGCACAGGTCGTAGGTACGCTTAGTTGGGCCGCTGTGGCAGTTGGAAGATGAGCCATGAAAAGGCTCCAAAATCCCTACTATACACTGTCGATTTTTTTAGCTGAAAAATTCGATGTCGTCGGATCCACTCCAGTCCTTGGATTTCGATAATACACATCTAAACACATAACCACAGGTGTACACAGGTCGTAGGTACGCTTAGTTGGGCCGCTGTGGCAGTTGGAAGATGAGCCATGAAAAGGCTCCAAAATCCTTACTATACACTGTCGATTATTTTAGGTGAAAAATTCGATGTCGTCGGATCCACTCCAGTCTTTGGATTTCGATAATACACATCTAAACATATAAGCACAAGTGTGCACAGGTCGTAGGTACGCTTAGTTGGGCCGCTGTGGCAGTTGGAAGATGAGCCATGAAAAGGCTCCAAAATCCCTACTATACACTGTCGATTTTTTTAGCTGAAAAATTCGATGTCGTCGGATCCACTCCAGTCCTTGGATTTCGATAATACACATCTAAACACATAACCACAGGTGTACACAGGTCGTAGGTACGCTTAGTTGGGCCGCTGTGGCAGTTGGAAGATGAGCCATGAAAAGGCTCCAAAATCCTTACTATACACTGTCGATTATTTTAGGTGAAAAATTCGATGTCGTCGGATCCACTCCAGTCTTTGGATTTCGGTAATACACATCTAAACACATAACCACAGGTGTACACAGGTCGTAGGTACGCTTAGTTGGGCCGCTGTGGCAGTTGGAAGATGAGCCATGAAAAGGCTCCAAAATGCTTACTATACACTGTCGAATATTTTAGGTGAAAAATTCGATGTCGTCGGATCCACTCCAGTCTTTGGATTTCGATAATACACATCTAAACATATAAGCACAAGTGTGCACAGGTCGTAGGTACGCTTAGTTGGGCCGCTGTGGCAGTTGGAAGATGAGCCATGAAAAGGCTCCAAAATGCTTACTATACACTGTCGATTATTTTAGGTGAAAAATTCGATGTCGTCGGATCCACTCCAGTCTTTGGATTTCGATAATACACATCTAAACACATAACCACAGGTGTACACAGGTCGAATGTACGCCTAGTTGGGCCGCTGTGGCAGTTGGAAGATGAGCCATGAAAAGGCTCCAAAATCCTTACTATACACTGTCGATTTTTTTAGGTGAAAAATTCGATGTCGTCGGATCCACTCCAGTCTTTGGATTTCGATAATACACATCTAAACACATAACCACAGGTGTACACAGGTCGTAGGTACGCCTAGTTGGGCCGCTGTGGCAGTTGGAAGATGAGCCATGAAAAGGCTCCAAAATCCTTACTATACACTGTCGATTATTTTAGGTGAAAAATTCGATGTCGTCGGATCCACTCCAGTCTTTGCATTTCGATAATACTCATCTAAACACATAACCACAAGTGTGCACAGGTCGTAGGTACGCTTAGTTGAGCCGCTGTGGCAGTTGGAAGATGAGCCATGAAAAGGCTCCAAAATCCTTACTATACACTGTCGATTATTTTAAGTGAAAAATTCGATGTCGTCGGATCCACTCTAGTCTTTGGATTTCGATAATACACATCTAAACACATAACCACAGGTGTACACAGGTCGTGGGTACGCCTAGTTGGGCCGCTGTGGCAGTTGGAAGATGAGCCATGAAAAGGCTCCAAAATCCTTACTATACACTGTCGATTTTTTTAGGTGAAAAATTCGATGTCGTCGGATCCACTCCAGTCTTTGGATATCGATAATACACATCTAAACACATAACCACAGGTGTACACAGGTCGTATGTACGCCTAGTTGGGCCGCTGTGGCAGTTGGAAGATGAGCCATGAAAAGGCTCCAAAATCCTTACTATACACTGTCGATTATTTTAGGTGAAAAATTCGATGTCGTCGGATCCACTCCAGTCTTTGGATTTCGATAATACACATCTAAACACATAACCGCAGGTGGACACAGGTCGTATGTACGCCTAGTTGGGCCGCTGTGGCAGTTGGAAGATGAGCCATGAAAAGGCTCCAAAATCCTTACTATACACTGCCGATTATTTTAGGTGAAAAATTCGATGTCGTCGGATCCACTCCAGTCTTTGGATTTCGATAATACACATCTAAACACATAACCACAGGTGTACACAGGTCGTAGGTACGCTTAGTTGGGCCGCTGTGGCAGTTGGAAGATGAGCCATGAAAAGGCTCCAAAATCCTTACTATACACTGTCGATTATTTTAGGTGAAAAATTCGATGTCGTCGGATCCACTCCAGTCTTTGGATTTCGATAATACACATCTAAACACATAACCACAGGTGTACACAGGTCGTATGTACGCTTAGTTGGGCCGCTGTGGCAGTTGGAAGATGAGCCATGAAAAGGCTCCAAAATCCTTACTATACACTGTCGATTTTTTTAGGTGAAAAATTCGATGTCGTCGGATCCACTCCAGTCTTTGGATTTCGATAATACACATCTAAACACATAACCACAGGTGTACACAGGTCATATGTACGCCTAGTTGGGCCGCTGTGGCAGTTGGAAGATGAGCCATGAAAAGGCTCCAAAATCCTTACTATACACTGTCGATTATTTTAGGTGAAAAATTCGATGTCGTCGGATCCACTCCAGTCTTTGGATTTCGATAATACACATCTAAACACATAACCACAAGTGTGCACAGGTCGTAGGTACGCTTAGTTGGGCAGCTGTGGCAGTTGGAAAATGAGCCATGAAAAGGCTCCAAAATCCTTACTATACACTGTCGATTTTTTTAGGTGAAAAATTCGATGTCGTCGGATCCACTCCAGTCTTTGGATTTCGATAATACACATCTAAACCCATAACCACAGGTGTACACAGGTCGTGGGTACGCCTAGTTGGGCCGCTGTGGCAGTTGGAAGATGAGTCTTTGGATTTCGATAATACACATCTAAACACATAACCACAGGTGTACACAGGTCGTGGGTACGCCTAGTTGGGCCGCTGTGGCAGTTGGAAGATGAGCCATGAAAAGGCTCCAAAATCCTTACTATACACTGTCGATTTTTTTAGGTGAAAAATTCGATGTCGTCGGATCCACTCCAGTCTTTGGATTTCGATAATACACATCTAAACACATAACCACAGGTGTACACAGGTCGTACGTACGCCTAGTTGGACCGCTGTGGCAGTTGGAAGATGAGCCATGAAAAGG
Source organism: Eristalis pertinax (assembly GCA_907269125.1). Lineage (NCBI taxonomy): Eukaryota > Metazoa > Arthropoda > Insecta > Diptera > Syrphidae > Eristalis > Eristalis pertinax. The sequence continues at coordinate 59,998,978 of OU026145.1, forward strand.
CTCCAAAATCCTTACTATACACTGTCGATTTTTTTAGGTGAAAAATTCGATGTCGTCGGATCCACTCCAGTCTTTGGATATCGATAATACACATCTAAACACATAACCACAGGTGTACACAGGTCGTATGTACGCCTAGTTGGGCCGCTGTGGCAGTTGGAAGATGAGCCATGAAAAGGCTCCAAAATCCTTACTATACACTGTCGATTATTTTAGGTGAAAAATTCGTTGTCGTCGGATCCACTCCAGTCTTTGGATTTCGATAATACACATCTAAACACATAACCGCAGGTGTACACAGGTCGTATGTACGCCTAGTTGGGCCGCTGTGGCAGTTGGAAGATGAGCCATGAAAAGGCTCCAAAATCCTTACTATACACTGCCGATTATTTTAGGTGAAAAATTCGATGTCGTCGGATCCACTCCAGTCTTTGGATTTCGATAATACACATCTAAACACATAACCACAGGTGTACACAGGTCGTAGGTACGCTTAGTTGGACCGCTGTGGCAGTTGGAAGATGAGCCATGAAAAGGCTCCAAAATCCTTACTATACACTGTCGATTTTTTTAGGTGAAAAATTCGATGTCGTCGGATCCACTCCAGTCTTTGGATTTCGATAATACACATCTAAACACATAACCACAGGTGTACACAGGTCGTATGTACGCTTAGTTGGGCCGCTGTGGCAGTTGGAAGATGAGCCATGAAAAGGCTCCAAAATCCTTACTATACACTGTCGATTATTTTAGGTGAAAAATTCGATGTCGTCGGATCCACTCCAGTCTTTGGATTTCGATAATACACATCTAAACACATAACCACAGGTGTACAAAGGTCGTAGGTACGCCTAGTTGGGCCGCTGTGGCAGTTGGAAGATGAGCCATGAAAAGGCTCCAAAATCTTTACTATTCACTGTCATTTTTTTTAGGTGAAAAACTCGATGTCGTCGGATCCACCCCAGTCTTTGGATTTCGATAATACACATCTAAACACATAACCACAGGTGTACACAGGTCGTAGGTACGCCTAGTTGGGCCGCTGTGGCAGTTGGAAGATGAGCCATGAAAAGGCTCCAAAATCCTTACTATACACTGTCGATTATTTTAGGTGAAAAATTCGATGTCGTCGGATCCACTCCAGTCTTTGGATTTCGATAATACACATCTAAACACATAACCACAAGTGTGCACAGGCCGTAGGTACGCTTAGTTGGGCCGCTGTGGCAGTTGGAAGATGAGCCATGAAAAGGCTCCAAAATCCTTACTATACACTGTCGATTTTTTTAGGTGAAAAATTCGATGTCGTCGGATCCACTCCAGTCTTTGGATTTCGATAATACACATCTAAACACATAACCACAGGTGTACACAGGTCGTATGTACGCCTAGTTGGGCCGCTGTGGCAGTTGGAAGATGAGCCATGAAAAGGCTGCAAAATCCTTACTATACACTGTCGATTATTTTAGGTGAAAAATTCGATGTCGTCGGATCCACTCCAGTCTTCGGATTTCGATAATACACATCTAAACACCTAACCACAGGTGTACACAGGTCGTAGGTACGCCTAGTTGGGCCGCTGTGGCAGTTGGAAGATGAGCCATGAAAAGGCTCCAAAATCCTTTCTACACACTGTCGATTTTTTTAGGTGAAAAATTCGATGTCGTCGGATCAGTCTTTGGATTTCGATAATACACATCTAAACACATAACCACATGTGTACACAGGTCGTATGTACGCCTAGTTGGGCCGCTGTGGCAGTTGGAAGATGAGCCATGAAAAGGCTCCAAAATCCTTACTATACACTGTCGATTATTTTAGGTGAAAAATTCGATGTCGTCGGATCCACTCCAGTCTTTGGATTTCGATAATACACATCTAAACACATAACCACAAGTGTGCACAGGTCGTAGGTACGCTTAGTTGGGCCGCTGTGGCAGTTGGAAGATGAGCCATGAAAAGGCTCCAAAATCCTTACTATACACTGTCGATTTTTTTAGGTGAAAAATTGGATGTCGTCGGATCCACTCCAGTCTTTGGATTTCGATAATACACTTCGAAACACATAACCACAGGTGTACACAGGTCGTATGTACGCCTAGTTGGGCCGCTGTGGCAGTTGGAAGATGAGCCATGAAAAGCTCCAAAATCCTTACTATACACTGTCGATTATTTTAGGTGAAAAATTCGATGTCGTCGGATCCACTCCAGTCTCTGGATTTCGATAATACACATCTAAACACATAACCACAGGTGTACACAGGTCGTAGGTACGCCTAGTTGGGCCGCTGTGGCAGTTGGAAGATGAGCCATGAAAAGGCTCCAAAATCCTGTCAATTTTTCTTAGGTGAAAAATTCGATGTCGTCGGATCCACTCCAGTCTTTGGATTTCGATAATACACATCTAAACACATAACCACAGGTGTACAAAGGTCGTAGGTACGCCTAGTTGGGCCGCTGTGGCAGTTGGAAGATGAGCCGTGAAAAGGCTCCAAAATCCTTACACTGTCAATTTTTGTAGGTGGAAAATTTTATGCGGTTGGGTCCACTCCAGTCTAACGTCTTGTCTACAACACTCTTCCTCATTTTCAATAATGACCTCTTAACGAAACTGTTAATGTTCTTTTGCGGATGACAGGACCCTCAGTTTTTCATACTCCTTTCCAGATAAACGTCTTCATCTTGCAGATGTGGAACATAAATGGCAAACTATGGTGAACTCATTAAAGTCAGATCTGACAATGGGGAAACAAATATAGTGTACAATTGAAAACCCAATGCTGTGTTTTGTCTTTAAAGCAAAACTTATCCCCTTAAAAAGTCACTGTCCATTAGTGACGGTTCTGTAGAAGAAACTGAAGAGCTCCCTATTTTGCTATGTGCGTCACTACCCATCTGATGGGCAACCTCATATTGGATGTCGCCAAAAATGAAGCAAAATGTTTCGGTTTCCTTCGTCGTTGCAAAGGTTTTCCTCCCGAGCTACAATTTATAAATCGTACATACGCTGAAAACTTGAATACAACGCACGCATCTAGGCTGGGGCCCATCTACCAGTCAAAATGATACGAGACAAATACATCATTGAAAGTATTCCATCTCTTGAACACGGTCGCAATGTAGTCTGTCTCTCCTTATTTGATCTTCCACAACCTCTGCTTTACTGAAATAGCCAGTTGTATCCCGTCTGTAGTGGCCCGTAGCATTGTGGGTATGTGCGTCGACTCCTACGCACTTGGACCTACCTATCCATGTTCGATTCCCAGTACGACCAACATTTTTTTCACTGTCCCACCTCTTTCGAGTCACTCACAATGCTCAAAGAGTAATAACTGTCTGTTTAGAAAAAGCTTCTCAAAACTTTGCCGTTCGGAGTCGGCATAACATTGTAGGTCCCTTCAACTCGTGGGGGAAAATATGGTTGCTGTGGTACTTAGGCCCTGTCCCTCTACGGTTTGTATCGCCACCCATATTATTATTATTATATCCCTCTTAAACTATACAACCGGAATACACGTGCTTCTATTGAGAATGCCAATCTGTTTACCGGTTTTCATAGGTGGTCCAGTCACCATTTGCCGTTGGGATCAAATTATCGGCACTATCACCGGAGTTATCGATCAGTGGTAGTAGTAGGACTGTGGGTATCACAATGGACCAAAGTAGTCTAGTCACTCTACCTAACCTAACCTACATTACATTGAAAACGTTTAAATAGCCAGAAAGTGTCAGCTATCAGCTATTAACTATCATTGGTTTGGTTTTCTTTCGATCTTGCTTGAATTTTGGGAAACCCTTTAGCTTTTGATGGCTGCGACGGTTTAGTCGAACTATCCTTCATGCTCGAATTTGCTTACTTTAATGCTTGTATTTTTTCTAAATGAGCCACCTGACAATATAATCTTCAAGAAACAAGTCACTCCAGTTAGAGCGATATCTAGCTGGCTCCAATTGCACTCGCCAAGTTCGTTAAGGTCCCTCTCTACATGAGCGCGACGCCTTACACGTGGGCATCCTCTAACGCGCTGTTCCATAGGCTTCAAAGCGAAGACTTTCCATGCCCCACTAAGTTGTCCATGCGGCCTACATAAACCAACCACCTTTGGCGTGGTATCCGTAGACGCCATCAATTTCCTCTGAAAGAGGCATAGAACTTCTTCATCCACTTTTGCAGATTGGAATTCCGGCGTTCTATTTGTTGATTATGATTCACAACTATTTCATTTATTTTATTCAAAAAAAAACAATCATGTGATCTGCCAAAATCGCTGATGAACTTGTTGTAACCACTGCCAGAGCTTTAGTCGATTCCTTGGAACTTCAGTCAAACTTTGTTCTGGGACTGCGATGATCGGGGTCCCGATGCCGTCAAAGCCAGTATTCATATGAGTCATCATGCACTAACACAAGCGGACGTGAATTTAGGCATGCCTCTAGACGCACGGCCCAAGGCTTGTAGTTGGCTGTACCAGAGATTTTGGGCTCCTACGAGACGCACCAGATGACGTTCGGCGACTTCACCGCCGCCACCCCTAATCTACCCCGGTGCGGACTGCCGAGGGTGATGCAGTGCCAATTAGTGCCCATATTGGCCAAACCCTGCCGATTCGGTACACTGCTCCAAGCCTCGAAGTACTTCATGATGCGGTTTGCTCCTACTAATGCAATGGCGTTACTGCTGTGCAAGCATGTTCGGACCGCTTGCCTCGCTTGCAAGATCCAGTACTGATGGTGTAGAGTCTGCAACATCAACTGCGCTCCGCCATAAAGTGTTGTTTTGTGGCTGAGGAGCCCACATAAAGCCCCAGAATTCGGCAGAATAATCGGGAAACGGTGCTCACTGACTACATGAGCATTCCTAAGTCGACCATCAATTTCCTCTGGAAGCGACATAGAACTTCTTCATCCACTTTTGCAGATTGGAATGATCAATGTCCTGTTTAAAGTCTACTCTGTTACTCAACTGCTAATGAAATCAATGCCAATGAAATCTGTCAACATTAGCATTGCAGTGCCAATCGAAGAAATGAAGTAAATGAAGTGGTCTGATTTTGAGATTTCCCCCCTTCCCCGTCAATCGATTCACCCCGATCAATTGATTTTGGTTTTTATACTTTATACACATCTATACACATTTATATATATACATGTATATGTATGTTCCTAGGACCTAGTATACAAGTTGATCACAAACGCACGAACAAACTAGGATTCACGATGTGTCATTGCACTGAAACAAATATCATATCATCACACAAAACTGACTACCAGTCAATCGACTTGTCCTGGCCCCTGTCATCTGATCCGATTGCAGAACGAGGGGGACTGTCAGTAGAGCTGCAACAGCAAAAATGTTACGTCCATCACAGACGATGTTCGCTTTTTTTTGGGGTTTATTCAACTTAATTGCAACCCAGTATAAATTGGTGAGCACTCAACTCATTGTTGCCCCATGGAGCATCAGTCGAATTTCATGCTCCCACCCGTCAATTATCAGCCGAGGGCACATTTTTTCGGACAAAAGTTTTGAGAGCAAAAATTGAATATCAAGTTTCGCTTCATTAAAATAACTCCAGACTCGAGAGATTATCCCTTGGCCAAGGACACCGACTATTCACAGAGCTTCAGCGGTAATGTTTGCATAAAGTTATTATTTTTCACATTTTTGTGCGAAGGGGGTTGGTTTCTGATTTTTTTTTTGTTTTTTTGGTGACATTCTGTTCATGCTTTCAATGCGAGAGAACGAAGAAGTCGAAGTCAGTCGGTACTGCAAAATTATGGAAGCAGAAAAAGAGAACGATGGAGCTCTAAGACAATATTTATGGTCGGTTTTAGTGCGGTCGTAAATCTTTTACGATCTTATCGCATAAAAAATCGTCATCTTACGAGTAGTGAACGACAGAAAGACCTATTTGTTGTGTCGTGCTAATAAAGTTTTTACTATTTCCATTATAAATTAGCGTAGGTGCTGCGTACATGCACAGAGGGGAGCATTTCATTTCACCGTCGTCTGAAGGATGTTCGTACATGTTTTGCGAAGATGTCGTTTTAATGTCGTACAGTGGGATAGATTTATGATTGCCGTAACTATCTCGAAGCTAATGGGTGATTCAATTAAGATTAACAATCAAAATTTAGCATAATGTGTTTCTAATAAAGTTGAGAATATGGTGATGGTTAACATTCATAAAACCCTGGTTTTGTCATAATCAACTGTGAGGCAATTTATAGTAGCGTGACAGGAAAACATTCGCCACCATTGCGTAATTATGTTGGGGGGTTCTGGATTCAAAGAGTAAATTATTACAACTAACGTTGCTACTACTAGGCTTTTGTACGTAGATTCAAATAAGAAGTACAAGAAGATTTGTAGGACTAAGCAAGCAGACGGAAGAGCAGCGCAAAGACTCGAAATCTTTTTTTGGAAAACATGTAGACTGTTTAGTGGAGCTATTATTATTGTTGATGAGGGTATGTGGGCACCGCAACCTACAGATCTACTGTGCCCCCTTCTGATACCTGCTAGGTGGTGCTAACTCAGTGGCAACTTGTGCTATATTTGACTAATTAAGCTCTCAGTATGCAATTTCTAATATCACGATTGCTGAACTCGATGCTCCAATCTCGATGGTTGACCTAATAGCAGCACTGAAGAAAAAACAAATAATAAGACACCGGGGATGGCTCGCTATTTTGAAATATTACTCATACTTTAACAAAATATTAGAAACAAAATTGATATCAAAGGTGTTTCAAAGATGTGTAATTTACGCTTTATTTGAAAAAGGCGATAATAGTATCCAAGAAAACTTATGGAAGTACCTCCCTTCTCTCAGCGTTTAGAAAAGTCTTCACTCAAATCGACAGTTGACCAAATTTTTGCATTGACAACGACTGCTGGAAGATTTAGAGGAAGGGAGAATGACCTCATGCCTTCTTTGTCGATTTGAAAGCCGCCTTCGATGCGGTTAATAGGCACTCTTTGCTGTACAAGTTATCGACCCTGGCACACTCGACCAAATTTATTGGAGTTTTACCTCACAAACCTCTGCTACGGTGTGGAATGTTAGTGTCTTGGGAGATTATTTTGCAGTTAAAACAGGGGTTCTCACAAGGCTGTATATTCGCCCCCTACATTAGACATGGGAACTTATGTACCGGGAAGGGCTAGAGTTGGTGATGTTCAAGTACAAATGCTCACTCCCCAGTTGAAAACAAACAATAGGACTTAAATTCTACAGACTATGATGTTCTTATAACAGAATTTGCAAGACCTTAGACCAGAAAAGTTAGTTTCCTAAATTGAACTGCCAACTGGCGCTAAGTGTAGGGCTTGCACAGGCCATCAGTTGGGCTCGGACAGGCCCTGACTTCAGTGTATCTGATTCGATTGATATGCGTAGGAACACATAACCACAGGTGTACAGAAATCGTAGGTACGTCTAGTTGGGCCGCTGTGGCTGTTGGAAGATGAACATGAAAAAAACTTAGAAATCCTACACTAACCACTGTCGATTTTTTTTAGGTGGAAATTTCGATGTCGTCTTATGCTCTACAGTATATCGGAATCAGATAATACATGTAGGAACATATGACCACAGGTGTACAGAAGTCGTACCTACGTACGTCTAGTTGGGCCGCTGTGGCAGTTGTCTAAACTGTCGATTTAGTAGATCGATTTAGTAGAACTAGCGGACCCCTGCACGTTTCTCTGTACAAAATAAAACAAATAACACATGACAGTTTGAATTCACATTATGTATTTATTGTAATACTCTATGATAAGCAACATTTTTAGATTTTTCCCATTTTCTTGACAATAACCTAATAATACTGATGGTTTGCCGACACGTGAACAGGCAACGTGAAAATGTCCGTGAGAGAATACTGGAAATTCTTAGTTTATCCCACAAATTTCCAAAAACTCTAGCCTTCACAATGAGCCTGTGTCTGTAGTCTCCTTTACACGGGACTTAGGAATCTCTTCATTGACTCTTCTCTTCTCTCGTTACCTCAACAATCGATTCCCCTGCCCTTCTGGAAATGATCCCACTCAACACTAATCCCTGCCGTCTTCGGTCTGTACCACTTTTCCGAACCCCTCTCCATCGTACCAACTATGAGCGACATTTACACACCCACACGTTTCATTAAAAATTCTTTGCACACGTCCTCAAAACTCCACTGCCCCTTCTCGCATTAGTTAAGCACAAATATAAGTAAATAAAGACTAGTCTTGTTCGTTATTGATGGTAAGCAACACGCATGGCTTATATCTGAGCGAAAGAAAGTCTTATTTTAATTCCAGCCACTCCACCAAAAAGCCCAGCAACTCCTTGCGCTCGAACAAAGAGTTGTCATTTTCTGAGTAAACGCCCTTCGCTACCGATACGAAAAACCAGGACACCATTCGAGGCACTGTCTCCACAAGGCCGAGGATTCTTTGCGATACGCTCTTGGATGTAGCGTTTCCAACTTTATCGACGATCAGAGACAGGAAACGCTGGGAGGGTGGGTTAAAGACAGGAATCGCATGCTTCCTAAGTTAAGTGTAATGGTTCCGTTTTGTGGAGGTTGACACTTACACCACACCGACACTTGGCATTTAAAAAGTCACATGATAATGCGTCGCCTTCTCTAAATCCTCATCACTCGACTTTGTGATGTTGCATCAAGCATCATATCTTACCGAGCTTTATCTTAAATTACACTATTCTAGGGGGTAGCTCTCAGCCTGTAGCAAAACCTCAATATCAGAGCTTTTTCTTGAAATTATCCAGCTCACATACGATCTCCCACCGCCTCTCAAAATGCCAAGTAATCCTTCATCCCGTGATGGATGAAATTGTAGACACCACAATACACTTTTATCACTCAACCAGTTCCTAACCAACTCATGAATGGCACTGCATTCCACTCATTCAACCTCACGAAAAAGCAATACCTTTCCGGCTGTGTCCGACATTCCTTTGGTCCTATGACAAACGCTGCCGCACACACATACCTGGCATGAGTAATGACAACGGTCCTTCCTTCCTGCATCACAATAAATGAGCAGCACTCAAATCTTCGTGTTCTTACACGCAAGGATTATGCGGGGAAGGGGACACTTTTGAAAATCGTCAACACCGCTACCAATCCTTTGCACTGAGATATGTACCCAGACTGTATTCGACAAGACGAACAACACTTTGTCACCCAGAGTAGAGGAATAGTTCCAGGAACCGGAATCATAAGGACCCCAGATCCATGGTACAGAATAAACGTAGCTCCTGCGTTGGAAGAACACAGCACACACATGCCATTCGGTTGTGTTCATGTCCTTTTGTCTAACCTGATAGAGGACAAGTGAATAATGGCATTTGTGAGAAGGAAGTCTTTAAATTTAATGAACAGTTGCCTCCGATACAGCCACTGAAAGTGAACGACAACAAAAAGGGGGTGAGCCTTAGACAGAAAGCAATTGCCGTTTCGGCTTTAACTTCGTTACAACGAACAGGGTGCGAATGCGAATTGTTGAATTAATTCGAAGCTCGGAAGATAACAATAGATAGTAGTTCCTGTTCAACAGCTTGTATCACAATCCTTGACGACGTGTGCCGCATGACGACCAGCTGCTGAATCCTTAAGAAGAATTCACAGCACGTGCAGTTAATGTTTGAACTATATCATACAGTCATGCATTACACCAGTTAACTCGTCACATCGGAACACAGGTCGCCGGAGGATTTTGAGTGTAATTTCAAGATCCTTTGGTATTCCAAGGGGCACCCAAAAAGACACGGTCAGGCGATGAGTTAATTTTGTGTCATGCTCTGACCAGTGATGAGTTATCAGCTATTAATTGCCGATCAACTTGGACCAGAACACGGCACGTGACGTGTTTGAAGAATCAATGTTTCCCGTGCTTGGATTGGAGTCTACGGATGTTGGTGCTTGTCCAGCTGGGACTGGACAATCTTCACAGCTAATAATTTGGACTGTATACTTGCACAATCTTCATGGGAATGGTTCTGTGTTCCTTCATCGTCGATAAATAAGAGAAATAGCGAATTAATGTCCGAGCTTATATCCCAATTTCCGTTTGCAATTAAGCTACGAAAGCGATAAAAAGAAAGATTAGTACTTTGAAAAGAAAATAGACTAGGTAAGACTTACTGGAGCTGATAAGGTCCTTGAGCCACTTAGACTACAAGTGGATCTGTGCTACAGTCATACAATTGAATTCAGAATAAGGGTACTAAGCCAATGGTTCAAGCAATCACGTGCCAAATGTAGTTCAGACAGACTTGCTGCCCAACATCAACCAGATGTTGAGGGCTTTCGAAAACGTAGGAGTCCTGAGAATGAATTCAGAGGTGTTTGATCCTTGCAAACAAGTGTTTAATCCTTGAACAGAGGTTCCTTTTAGCTTGATGGAATTTACTCCATAGTTTTTCCAAATTTTGCTAAGCCCAAGTTGAATACATAAAATAGTCGCAGAAGTCTTAATCTGAAGAATAGGCTGCATACGGAAGTTGTTCGAAGCCCAGTTTATGTATTTTCGCCATGTTTCTTCTATTGGTGCGGTCGCGTTTGCTTCAAGTTACCGTCGAGTCTGTTCAAGAGCTCTGAATAATCACATCGATTACGCTTGTCACTAATCGATTATGTGAGACCTATATTACGTCGGTTAAGTAGTCAAATTACGTCACTAAACGACGTCGATGAATGTATTCCGCCCCTTGGTAGCTGACCTCCTTAGGGTGGGGACGGCAAAAGGTTAGGGGAGTGCGAATTTATTTCTTCGTACCTCCCAAGCCTGGCAAACGAAACGCAATCCACAATGATAACAAAAAGAAGGAGACAAGCCTCGGATATCGCCTACCCTGGTGCCCCATTTCCATTCGAAGCCAGACCAGTAGTGGCAGTATGAAAGCTAATGGTGGCCGACTTATCCCAATCGTCAGCCGGTCGCCTGCCCGAAGAAGTTACAAGCATCTCAGCAGTGGCATCGTGAGCCGTTACGGGGGTGGGGTGCCAGCACTAACCAATGCGTGCGACGATCACATAGAACGTCTCATCGCTCACAGGAAAAGATCTCGATGGCGTGTTGCTTAAATTTTGCGCAGAATAAGGGAGCACTTATCAGAGTTGCTCAATTCCGTACAGTGCACTGAGGATGGAGGACCTGTAGTCTTGAGTGAGGTTGAGGCGAGGAAGTCATTTTGGCGATTGCTTCGCTAAAAATTGGCAAATCCGCAGATGTGGAGGAAATTTGACCAGAAATGCTTAAGACAATTGGTAAAGGGTGGAGATTTATCGCTCTCTCGGGCCATTAAGGTGGTATGGAAACGCGGTGAGACACTTGGCCATTGGCAAACTGGGAAGAGTGCCCCTCTGTTCGAAAAGGGGGACAGAGTAGATTGCTCCAACAAGCTTACGCTAAGGTGTGGAAGATCCACTTTTGAGTGCCATTCAGTCTCTATACATAAACCGTAGCAGCTATGTTCGGGTAAACGGTGCTATATGAACACCTTTCACCATGGGTGTGAGACTTTGCCAAGTGCGAAGTGTCCAAAAATGGAAACGATCAGTCCATTTTAGTTCACTGTTACACATTATTCCAGATTACATATTTGAAAGCAATAGAGGGAAAATTTGGTTTGACTTTGGTTTGTCAGGATAAAGCTCTTTTTGCAGGCCACTCAGTAATTGAACACAAATCCTCATTGAACTGCGCAACTCAACCATACCAAGGGGAATGCTTATGTAGATTTTAACGTCATCTGCATGTACTCGAAATTTGCAATAAGACAACAATCTTTGGGGGACATTAATGATTATTGAGAATAATAATGGGCCGAGAACAGAACGTTGGGGTACACCATTGCGACCATCACAAAATGCCGACAGTTTTAAATTACATGAAACAGCTTGAACGCGTTTAGTAATATGCGAGAAGGTATATTTGTGCACTGCCTAACGCCTTGGAGAAGTAAAGTAAGTCAGGTAAAGTTGTGCTATCTTTGCCTATAGCTTTTCGCATGTCGTCAGTTGCTTTTAGCTAGATTATTATACAGCCTTTTCACAATTCCTCCCCCAATTCCTCTCCGTCCACCAAAATCTGGGACTTTTTCTCACCACATACCTCATAAATCTTTTAAAACCACACATCCAAAGCAAAGGTTTAACGCCTACTCCTCTTTAAGAAATCCCTTCCGCTGGCAGTCCTGATTTAATTATACACTCGTTGTCCTGTCGATAAATAAAGAAGCTCCTTGCAAAACCGCCGTTCTCTCTTATGACCTCTTTTAATCGCTTTCTAATAAAATACAAAAAAAAAATCCCCACACGCCCGATATTCATAGTTCGTGTGGCAAGGAATACAAACTAAACAGTTTGCACGCGATACAACAGTAAACGAAATCCTTCATAATTGAAAATTTATGAGGACCACCCCCTAATCAAGTTGCATCGTGGCGTCGTTCGAAGGCAAACACACCATATGCTATGCAACGAACGAAAGTACGTTAACCCTTCCCAGTTTGAGGGTGAATTAATTACACCTGGCTGTCGCAGCACCCCGAAGACCGGATTGAAGCCGAGTCCTGTGCACTTTATCATACGTGCATACTGATATTATGGTAATCAGTGGCCTGGATCAATAGCGTGTGAGTGTACAGTGCAAGGAGCTATTCACACACACACACACACATGCCATGAACTCTCCTTCGCTTCATCATTCACTTGACAAACTAGACCATGCGGGTAGACTGATACCGAGTAACAAATTATCATTACGCCAGTGGAATGAACTGATTGAGTGTGTTTCTTTGCACTCATTAAAGTCAGCAGCTGGGTGATGGGTGAAAACTTTCAATTCAATCACGATGATTGACTTTCCTCTTGCATCCTTGAATGTATCGTCGAAAGCAGCCCAATTGGCAAGAGGGTGATAAACTGTTGGAAAAAAATGAAATATTTGATGGAAAATTGGAGGACAAAAAATGAAATCAATTATACTTCAAGCTGTGACAGCATTGCCATGTGTGTAACATGCTCCTTGTGAAAGCGAAAAAAAGGAATTATGTGAGCTGTTGAGATCAAGGAATTTTATTGACTCGTACTGATGTTACACTTTAGTGTGATCATCCTCTGAATGTGTAATCCTCGATCTCTTCAACTCGTTTGGAGTCCTGCAACGCATTTGAGCTCTCTCCAACTCATTCCTAAAGAACTCGATTTCTCTTCAACTGTTTTTAGCAGCTTATCAAAATCACGGTTTCAAAAAAAAAACTCCGGATATCAGTTCCGATGCCGATCCAAACCCGTTTCGATGCCCAATTTGAGAGAAAATTTTAAGTTCTTTGCACTTTTCGAGGTTTCCGTTCCCAATGATGAAACGTACTCGTCGGAGCGTTGGAGTTCGATGATCAATATGCGATTTGTTCGATTTTCAGGGTTGCGTTTTGGTTACCCTGGCTAAACGCTAAAACTGGCTTCTTTTGAATTTAGAAAAGTGGCGTATGAGCAAATTGATCATAGCTGATAGTACATTCAATAGTTTGCGTTAACTACATTGTAAATTAATTATAAAATTATTCAAGAAAACCAAAAAAAAATCACTCAAACATAACAAAGTCCTCCCAACTTATTCTGGCAACACCTCATTCAGCTGCCGATTCACGAAATTAAATAACTCAAGGAGAACTACGCCAGCGGGGAATTATATAGCAATCATTACAACTCGTTCCAACACCCCAGTGCCGCCTGATTGTCCAAATTCGATTTCATCACCGTCTACTCCGGCAAAAAAAAACCCCATCAAATATGATCCATTTGCCCAGTGGGGCATCTGCACAGCAAATCATTACCACTTCCCTACGGCATCTGGAAAAAAATAATTACAGCTCTTGGCCCTTGCCCTAACCCGGACTAAATTATATAAGAGGTAATTTTAAGCGAATCTATGAAATTTATTTAAATTTTCGACCAAAGTTTTTCAGCTCCCTCCAGTGGCACCAGTTTTTCCAATCGCTTGCCGAACCAGGAAATGAAGCTTTTTTGTAACGTCATGCTGAACTCTCAGAGGAGGAGAAAATGGAATGTTCATGCAAATTTGATGTAAAACGGGATTTGTGCTTCCCAAATGGGTTTTTGTTCTACAGAAGGTAACCAGGATACTAAACGAGGCGAAATGTTTGCCGGATGTGAAGAGGTGAATAAATAATCGGAAGCATATGCACCAGGGCGAACGGCTAAATGGGAATGCAATTGATTTAGCACAACAGTCAAGGATGAAAACGAGCAATGTCCTCGATATCCAGCTGTTGGCTGGAGAAATGTTTTCCAGGAGAACAAAATATATTGGATTCAGCAATGAATTGCCATAATGTATGTGAATATGAACAATCTGTGTGGCTCGTGGATGCAGGATAATGTACCTACACTCTGCCACTCTTCAACACTTCATTCATTATTCTTCCATCAAATTGGCCGAGCACAAGTACTTACCCTTGGAAATAATTACGAATTTAAAGAATTGTCTAAGTTAAGAGCACTTACATATTTTTCGAAGCTGTTCACGACAGATTCCTCAAGCGTCTACTATGGCATGCATCTACGACAGCGAAGAACTACAACCTCAACCACAACATCTGCGCTTGACATACCCGTTTCACCAGGCCAATAAAAAACTGGTCGCCTCTCAGTGTTTCCACTAGCTCATTTTTAATTGCTTTAAGAAATTGATTCCACCAACTTTTAGCTGAAACAAAGCTGGTCAATGAGTGAGATCATGCCTGGACTAACCTACTACATTTATGAATTACGAACAATTCAATAATATATTACTTATTTTCATTACCCTTGTTCACAATTATTAGTATTCGCACTTCGGAAGTTTCGAGCCATACAAATATTTTAAAAGACATTCAACGACGCCTTCACTCCATTTCAGCTATACTTAACGATTTCACTAGGTATTTCCAATATGACCAGATAAGAACGATAGGGAAAGAAGTTTAAATAAAACAACAACAGCGTGGGATATAAAATTCATTCTGACTTTATTTTGAAGCTACTTTCTTACCATTTTGCATGGAATAGTACATCATTCAAATGGCCACCTAGACTTCACTGAAATAGCTTCAATCGGTCAGTTCAGTTTTTGATTGATCGATCCAATGTGTACGGTGTTATTCCGGCCGTAGCGTCTCGAATATTGGCTTCGAGGTCCCCGCAGAGTTGTTGGCTCGTTAGTGTAAGCTAAGAACACGACGTGGACCCTGAGAAAATTGTCTAGTGGTGTCAAATTGCATGATAGTGGCAGAAATTTGGTTAGCATCCCTCAATCATGAGACCGTTGACGGTTTCATTTCTGAAGAGAAAAGTCTTAACAATTCAAACATTATTCGAAAGTGTAGTAAAGAATAAGACTGTGTTCTTAATCAAAGAGCACGTATCGGAGACGCAGCAGGTTTCATATCTAAAAGAGCGACATCTTCTTTCAGTATGAGAAAAGGTTAATTAAAGTGGTCGTGAACATTATTCGAAAGGAGCCCATTATTTGTGATGTTGCGCTTTATAGCTTTAATAAGAAACTGGTTTTATTTCAAAATTGGCATATTTTTGTCTTAGAAATAATTTAAATTCATTACCCTTTATGTAGCCGTATTGAAGTTTCGAGGACCAAAGCGTGGAACAAGTTGTAGTAAAATTGCGAAAACGATAAAATGTTCTAAAAACAAGGTTTTGATTGCCATAAAACATGGTTTTGCGGCTGACACCATAAGCCTCGTAGGGAACATTCCCTCATGCAACCGCTAATGAAATTCATACAAAAGTATCTGGCGACGATGGACGATGAAAGCAAGGTAGTATCTGATTCGATTAATACACGTCGAAGAACATCAGAAAAATGGGGACAGAAGTCATAGGTATTTCTGATCATTAGTAACATCTGCAGAACCTGCACCACCCCGGCGCACTTCCCGGGAGCACACGTTCTTCAGCGACTTCAGTAAATGTGTCCGTCGCATGTCTTCAGGTGGTTTTCCCACCAGCAGCACAATGGACCAGTCAAGCCTAAATCATCCACTTCACCTTACCTGATGAACTTAAATCATAATTCCGATCAACATTGTTACTAAAACAGTGAAATGTAGGTTCCCTACCATCACCATGTTGACTGTCGTGCAGTGCTCCAACTTTGGATAACAACTGGTACTTTTGTTCCTTGACAACACCGTCGAAATGGCGCAAAATTCATGGCATATATGAATTTGTTTAGACGTCATGGTCTGTACAATCCAAATGCACAGTGTAGTGAACCCAGAGAAATAACGACAGACGGACTACGAACTATTTTGTTCACAAATAACTTGAAGCCTTTTTAATAATGGAACATGAGCCGGATCGAAGTAATATTCAAGCCACTGATTTATCATCAATCATTGCACATCCATACTCAATTGAATGCAATCGCGTATTTAAACAGTTCAGCGGAAATCTTAAGACATTCATCTAACACCAAAACTAACTTAAGCACCTCAAGTCCCTCTGTACCATAGCTAGACTCATTCACTGATTGACTGCACATAAGCCTGCTTCAATCGATTTTGACGTGAATTACCCCCAAAAGTGTTGTTCAAGAGCGTTCGCTTCCTTCCGATTTCCATCGGAAGCATGCACATGCACACACTCACGTTCATTTATGCAATTTCCGGTCCTCGAAATCTGCCCCTTTCGAACTAATGAAGTCGAAAAGCGATTAATAAAGTAATCAAAGTTCACTCCGCGTCTTCCAGTGGCAACTTTTATAAATCTTGCAGTTCGCCTACACGCATCCGACGTCAGAGCGCACAGCCAAGGCGAAAACGAACTCTTCACCAAAGTGCTTCCAAGTGAGGCAGAGGCAAAAATACTGATTTAATCCACTTAACAGAAAATGTTAAAACTTTTAAGTGGCATAATTACATGCTCTAGTGTTCCGTTCAATTTTGCAATTAAAAGTCCGGGTGATTGAGGAACTTTCATCCCCGGTACACCGCAGGCGCCCGCCCATGGCCAGGGGGTGAATTTGAAAAATTCAAGAGTTCACAAGTGTATTGCCTCTTCAAACTGGGAAATGTCCTTTGATCTGTGCAGTTGTACATATTCTTGACCGCTGCGGGAGCTGGATATTGAAATATAAATTCTACCAAGACCACAAATGGCCTGGCTGAAGCTGCTGGACGTCAGTCCTTCTGACTGGGGCAGAATGTGAAAAAAATGGGGATTTAAATATAAATCAGATGGAATAGCAATGAAGTGGAAGGAAGGTTGAATGTTCCTTTGATGAAAGCAGGTCATTTGGGGTGCTCATTAAAATTGCAGGAAGCAAGTAGTAGGTGGAGGAAAAGGACTGGATGAGATCACATCAACTGCGGAGGTCACTTCATTTATTTGGACCATCGCCTGATGGTGGACGGTAAGGCGCTCATGTGTGTCAATGGGCGGGCAGGGAAATTGTCTAGATTCAGTAATTTGGAAACAGAATTTCATGATGATGATTTTCTTTTTTGGTCAACAACTTGAGTCGTTCAGTGCTATCCCTTACCACCAGTTGTTCTGATGACCAAGCGGCAATAAGACCCATAGCATCGGATATTCTGACATGGAAGCTGGTCAGGTTTTGCTGACAAAGCGTCGATGAGATATCCTTAGAGAACACGGTGACCCTATGCTGGATACCGCGGTATATTGGAATCCAAGCGAAAGAGATCTGAGCTGAAATTTCTAGCAATCCGTACATCCGTATGCTTATACCCCGCTTAGCTCAAGATTGGCTTGGTTTGGACAACGCTGAGTGAGATCATCATCATTGATGGGACTTAGCCACAAGGAAGCACGCATTCTAATATGAATCCTTACAGAGCACTGTGACATAGGTACACAAGCAATACGTGTGAACATGCCGCATGTTGACTTTTGCAGAAGCTGCGGAGATGAGAACTATACACACACAGTCCAGCACTAGCAAAGAACAGAAGGCAGTTTCTAGGAAACTACTTCTCCGTCTTTTGTGCCCGATCCAGGATCTCAGGAATAAGTCTCCTCTAAATCTCCTGCCGTTTTGTGTGAGCGCCTTAAACCATTCGTGAATAATCTGACAGGTGCATACCAGAATGGTTTCAGGTCGGAGAAGTTCACCATCGATTCACACTACCGAACTCACCGAGAAGTGTCAGATAAGCTTCCAGACAATGCGACTCGCTGTCATATTGGATCTTCGAGTTTTGGAGTAATTCCATACGGCCTTTAATGTGAGTTTTACGCCATTTATTGCTTCTATTAGTCTTATTGCTGCATGTCTACGCATGCTGGCATGCGTCGATATCCATGAAGAGAATATGCAATAACATTTCTATGGCGTTGCTCTGAATGCACCTCTAGTACAAGTCACTGCAGTACAAGCCATTAAGCCACTGGTCTTACCATTTCTTAGTGCGGCCAGCGTGTCATTCTAGCTGGATTCCCCATTTGGGTCTGACAATGTTCCTGTTGTTGCTGCTTTCCTGTTGCGGTCTTGAGCTGGAAACAAAACAGCTTAGTTTGCTGTCGACAATAATACCTATGTAAGTGTTTAGCATGACCAATGAAAGTTAGGTTTTTCCTTGTATGAAGTGCTGCTTTACCCTAGGGGTCGGTAACAACGTACAATTTCAAAGAGCCTGTGTGCCTGCGGCCAGAAATGTTACTTGCCGATACTAAATGCAACGATAGATAATGCAAGCCCGATACACCACTTGCGTTGCCTAGATTTCTTATTCCAGCGCCTGTTTATATGCCTCATCGATTACTGCTCTCACTAACCTTCATACTAAGGGTTTCCTCTCAGTGATGGTAGGTCTTTGATGTCAGAGCGGCAACCTAACCACAAATCGTTGGCATTTGGCTCGACATTGGCATAACGAAGAATCCCTCAATTAGTTGCATTTCGTAGACTCTGGCTATATCCTGCGTGGCTAGGCGTAAAGGTGTCAAAACTCTCCCTTATTGACTGATGTAGCATTAATTAAATAGCCAAGCTCTTAATCGTGCTGCTACGAGGGAATGATCAGAGTCGACGACTGCTCCTCTGAATGTTCGCATCCAATATTGCATCAATAGGCACATGTCAATTTGGTTTTTGTTTCGTCCGGAGTTCGCCAGATTACTATGAGGATTAGAGAGGGAACCCTCTTATTATGTGCTGTTGCAAAGTCTGTGAGTCCCGACACGAACAGTTTTCTTAATTCATGGCATCGACTCTCTCGAGTCGGAGAGGTCGCCTGTCTAGATTCTTCTCGAATTTCTGTGTTCGGACTTGCAGATTTCCATCCACTCTGGGAGGACAGTACGACGCAAGTACAAAGCAGAAGAACCGAGGTGACCCTGGGCTCAGCTTCAACACAACAGTGGTTGCTGTAGTGGTCTGTAGCGCCACACATCTTGTTATTATACTGACGAAACATGGTCACAGTCCATTTGGTAGTTCCTCGCTACACAACGTAGCAGGCACTTAACTGAAAATGAGTCCCCTAAGACAACCCATTCTCCGTATGAATGCCTTCTTCTTCTCCCCGACGGGCCATCTTGAACATTCTCTTGCATGCCACCAATCGCCACACACGAAGCCGCTTCAATCCGCCAACAAACCACGCCAGTGAGCCAATGATATTCGCCACCATTCCCCTGCACTTAAAACCAAAATCAATCAAGCTGATGTAGGTGCACCAAAACTGTAACCTCGCGCGACCATCAACCTTAGAAATATGGAAAATGTACCAGCATTTGCAACTAAATGTATCAGTCACCGCCTACCCACATTCATTGAACCATCTCAAGATGGCAGGCCTCAAGAGAATTAGCTTATCTTACGAGCCATCATCGAAGAGACTCTTCGGCTCGGCAATGTTCATGATCCCTCCGCAAATGTTTACTGTTTCAATGAACTAATCAATGTTGCCACAGCGTCTCGGTAACTAGTGTTTGTTCAAAAAAGCAAGTGTCTTCCTCAATCTCAAAGGCCCCTTGAGAGTGAGAGTCAAACAGTGACTGTGATGACTCAATTCCAGGTTCGAGGCCCTTTTAGTTCATTCCTGATCAAAACCAACCCCTCAGAATGGCAATCGATTGCCCTTCACTGACCTGGCTTTCCTCTCTCTGCGCTTCATGCATCATTTGCGCACATGGCCAATCTGACGAGCTGCTTGACTTTGACACAATCTACGAACACAATCACAAATGCACCTCTTGCTTGACCATGACGTCAAGTGGTGTCGTGAACGTCTTGCCAAATCGATACACTTTCAATCGGAAGCCACCGTATTTTTACATCTGGCGCTTCGTTGCTTTGTCGCTTCACTGCCAATTCGCTTACGACACATCCACTGCACACCGATCGCTCTGGAAACTATTGTTCTGCGTCCATTGCCCCCCAGGTTTGCCCATTCCATCTGGGCCCAACGAAAACATGTTTCTTCTATTTTTTTTTCCTTTTCAAGTTCACGAATAATTAACCAGCGAGCTGCACCACACATGCCCCGAAGGAGGTACGAACATAAATTTAAATTTGTAATTTTCTTCTTTTACTCCTCCCCTTTACGCTACAAAATTGAATTTCAACTTAAGCGAATATGAAGTGTCAACACGGCCTCTGGGGGAATTCCATAGTTCTCCCATCGAGACACACACGCACACACCGGATCCGGAGGCAGAAGGAGACCCCTCTGAGGAAATACAATACCAAGTGACACTGAAACACACTTCAGGCGCAAGCGACACCCAGCAAATGGGTCAGTGCGGTGGACAGAAGTGAAAACCAATCACTTTGCTAACAAGATCGCTTGTTCCTCTCGAGAGTGTGTAGCGAAACCACCGCTTAAGGCCAATCCGCAGAGCAAAACAAACAAATGAAACCACACACACGTTAATTTGGGACAAATAAATTAAGAGAAACGTTTTACTTAAACATAATCGATGAGAGGGGGGGAGGGGGCTAATGACTAATGACACTGAGCTAATTCTTAGATCACATTGTTCTTTTTGTACACATTGATCGCGTAGAATTCCGGGATGCGAAACACTTTCAGGCGGCTGTCACTGAACTGTCCGTTGGTGAGGGCCTTCACGAAGAATATGTCCTTGTTGGAGGACTCCTTGATGGTGGGCGCATCGAAGTCGTCGATAGACTTTGTGTGGTGCGGCCGATAGTTCACTCGCATCAGCTTCACGTAGATAACTTTGTCATCGCCCGGCTGCTGCTCGCTGTTCTTGAAGTACTTTAGATTTCTGGACTGTGGATAGAGTTGCAGCGGCCTCATGTGAAGAATTTCCGTTGGCAGCATCGGGTAGAGTTCGTTGTCCAACGGCCTTGAGATTGTTGCTCCCTCACAGCACAGGTGTGACGCCATCAGAACTGCGGTGATGAACTGAAAGATGAATTGGATTAGTTGTGGAATCCATCGCGAAGGATCGTCTCGGTTGGTGTTACCAAAAATTCCTTAACAAGTGCCATCCTGATGATGATTCTCAGTTTCTGTTCAGCGGGAGTCTGTGCAACGCGTTGGGCTCAGGTGTTGCGGTGGTAATGCGACGGCTATTTGACTAGATTTGCGATCGAACATCGAGGTTTCGCCGAATCGGCAAACTTTTGCCTAATGTGTCGGCAAAGTATCACGGCGGAGATAGTGTCTCGGAATTCAGGTGGTGGGCAACAGTGCGACCGAATGGGGGCTCCCTGCCACTGGTATGCGGTTGCGCGTGATGGAGATGACTTTCGATTTTAAAGCGTGCGCCGTCAATTTTGACTCTCGAGGCACGTACGCAATGAGTAATGATGATGTTGATGATGATGATGTGCTGAGACGGTGGGAGAGTTGCAGCTTTTTAACCTTATTGATGGATTTGAACTACTAGCACAGATAGAACGCAGCTATTGTTGCTCGTGAAGGAGTTGCTTTAAATGTGCATGGCATCTTTGAAAGGTTCCCTCCGTGAGCAAGCCATCACCTCGTGGAGGGAATAGCAATTAAGAGGAGGTATTCATTCAAATGTGATCGCCATGAAGGAATGAAGCCGGTTGTGCGCTCAAATTGAGTGTTATCTTCCATGAATGGCAGCTGACTACAATGAGACATTTAAATACATCGCTTGACATTGAATTCGAAACACTTTCTCGGATATTGTCTTTCTTTCTTTTCGATTTCAGTATAGTTGCTGCAAGTGGATCATAGAAAACGACATTCTCCTGCTAAGCGGAAACTTCTTTGTTTGTGGCACACTTTGTTGGTGGACAAATTTAAGTCCAACCGTTGCACATCCTGCTGCTGGTATTAAATCTGCAATTATGTTAGAGCTCTTTGCAGACTAATAGGGAGAAAATGGAACCTGCGGGCACAGTATCCGGTTGATGCGAAGTCAAGTTAAAAAAAACAAAGTGTGCATAAAATGTGTCTATCTATGGCATTATATATGGATTATACCATCGTTCAAATATCCGCCGCGACTTCCATGGTCAACGTCGTTCTCAAACAAATATGGATCGATAACGCCGCCAACCAAAAATCCACGATCCAATCCAAACAGGGATTTTTTTCGGGATAGATTGGACGCTCTTGGATCTCATGTGTCAATACAACATCGACAATTTTGTTTGTCTTATGGCGACTGTAAAATGGGCGAAGCACGCGGCACGGAACGTGACTCAATAAATGCCAGGTAATTTGACAGATGCAGCTTCAACAATGTTAGCGGCCACATTCACATCTGTCAACTGTACTTTCCTGAACAAATTTAGTTCAAAAAATTCGTCTTGTATGGACACTTGAAATACATCAATAAAAAAAATGATCCTTCAAATTTCTGTTGATTTTTTTGATGTGTGATCTACGATTGGGTAAAGGACGACTGTCGATACGCATTAGTTAAGACGCACTTCAACCAAGTTGACTATCCGCCTTGTCGCGGTGTCGGGACTCAAAGCCCCAATGATAATAGAATTACATCTGCATATTTGAGGACAGAAAAGTAAGAGGTGGTCAAACCTAATGTGATTGGTCGAGTGGATCGAAGAACAAAAGGTTTGGGGTCAAACCAACTATGAACGAGCTCCCTCAGACGTCTTGGCGAGGGTCTGTTGTATACAGTCTTACCCGTGTATGACGGCTCAGGGTGGGCAGACAACTACTTCCGGACTTACTCGTGGAACCACAATAAAAAATTAACACATTGATAAGTGCCGAAAAAACACAATCACAAAACGAGTCACTGTCAGACGGTGCTAGTGGATGACATTGACCAGGCGACAGCGAAACTCCATGAAGCCGAATCAGAAAGATTTCCAGACTCCGGTAAGTCCAGGCGACAGAAGAAACTGCCAGATGGCCTACGTCGGAAACGAGAATTCCTTAAAGCGCGGGACATGAATGAGTCGTCGTCCCTCAATGAGAACTAGAGGCACTCCCTAAATAAGGTCATTTCAGATGATGAGCTAAGTAGGTCTACTACAGCTTGCAATAGAGGACTTTCGGAAATCCAATGGTCGGTATTTCTTCCCTTGTGGAAATAAGATTGAGGAAGTCCTTCGACCATATTCGCAGGGATGCTGAACAAGAAACGCAAAGGTTCGTCAGAAAAAGGTGGCAGCAATGCTATAGCATTCTCTACTGCAACGACCAGTGGTCAAGTGAGTTTGCCAAATAAGCTGTGATGGTCCCCCTCGATGAAATCCCAAAAAAGTCCCACCGAAGGAAAGGCTCTGCAACTTAAGTGAGTCACGGCCAATTCGCCGTCAGGGCATCCAATTACCTACATACATATCTACCTAAGTTGCAGTAGTGCGGTAAAACTAGCTGCCACTAGCATCTTCGCTAGGAATAAGCAATAGCTAGCAAGCTATAATAAGCTAGCAATAATTTGGTAAGGCAATGTAGCGAAGGTATGTACTCGTGTATGTTACTCGTGGAAGACGGCTACTCCGGCGCTGAGCTCCGTGTCACCCATACCCGTACAGAAATCATTATTATGGCCACAATAATCCGACAAGTGCACGAAGTGCATTCGTGAGTTGACTTCTATAGTCCAGAAGCATTTCAAATTCGATGCATTGAGTTGTACACCGAAAAGGTCGCTACTCGCTGTCCCTTCGCCATTGCTCAGGCTGAATCTCAACGTTAACAAGCTCGTCTGTTGTGCGTGCTATCTGGCATCCAGGGGTAGCAAAGGTGTTGTTGCTGACAAAATTCGTGGTCAGCGTGCCAAGCAATGAAGTTCGTCGATGGCTTGATGGTCCATTCTGGAGACTACGTGCTATGACTACGTTGTGATTGCCACCCCTCTATTGTTGGGTATTAAAGTCAAAATCATGTTGCCATACAACCCCAAGAACAAAATTGTGTCCCAGGAATCCATTGCCAGACAATGTTACCGTTGCTAAACGTGAACCCTACGGGGAGGTCTACGAGACACCAGAAACTGAATGCAAAGTCCTTCCACCAACTAAGCCACTGGCGGAGGTTGTTGAGCCCACAAAGGGCTTGTGAGATGGAATGTAAGCAGCTATAAGTTTTATTAAGAATTTAATAAAATGTATATAAAACATGGATGCCCTGAGAACATTAAAGCCATGACTCACCTAGAGCAACATGTTGATTCCATTGTGCTTCTTCTTGGCTGGCTTTTAGCTTCGATGTGGACGATATCTGTATACATATATCCACGGAGCTCTTAACAACTCGAAGTCGTTGACATCCTCAGCACTGGATCTTAATGCGGCTAAGTAGACATATATAATCTAATCAAAGCACCCATACCATTTCTCTCGCAGTGACTACAGGGCCAATGTGCTCCGACTCTTATACAAATGACTAGTGTACCAATTTGGTCTTTCGATGACCAGAGCATTGTTAATAGAGGAAATGATAAGATTATTTTATTAATGACACATCCATGCTATAGCGAATCAATGAAGATGAAAATACTGATCTGGGAGTTCCAAACTCGAAATTACCATTGTACCCAAAGCGAAGCAAATAAGGTTAGTTTAGGTTGTAGTGGCTGACTGCTAAGGGTAGTCACACTTATGCCAGAGTAGGCCCATTGTGATACCACGCGGATTGACTTCTTCTAACATCGGAAACAGTTGGTGCTTGTAGTGAAGCGATTTAGCTGGCATATGCTGACGCTGTTTAGCTCATTGAGATTATTGAAATAGTAGGCCCCTAGGTGTAGGAACCTACGACTAGGCAGAGCGCTGCACGAGCAGAGTAGGTGAGGAGTATTTTCTACCTCCTCTTCATCCATGCAGCTTCTGCAGAAATCACTATATGGGGCACCCATCCCGCGAGTGCCAATTGCACAGTGGTAGGTTATGACTGCTATGAGAGTCCTTAATTTAAAAAAAAAATAATAAATTTATTGTATGAATCTTCAAAAGATGGTAGGCTGTAGCGAAGGTGGTACCCCTGCTATTGATAGGGAGGAGGTTGTACCACACCTGGCGAGTTCATCGGCTTTGCAGTTGCCTGGTATGTCACAGTGTCCCGGCACCCACATGAGGTGAATGTTAAAATGCTCAGCCATCTCGTTAAGAGACAGCCTGCAATTAAGGGATGTTTTTGAGTTAAACATGACATTGCCCAGGGATTTTATAGCGGCCTGATTGTCCGAACAGATGGTGATATCTCTTTTTGATATGACGTTGTTTTTGAGCCATGACAACGCCTCTTTAATCGCTATGGTTTCTGCCTGAAAAACGCTACAGTGATCAGGGAGCTTCAAAGAGATAGCAATGTTGAGATCTTTGAAATATATACCCGCACCCACCCCTTCGTTAGTCTGCGATCCGTCTGAGAAAATACACAGAGGATCATCCAACGTCTGCCTATCAGACATCCAGTCCGATCTGGAGAGAATGCTGATAGAGAATTTCTTCTCGAAGATAGCCTGAGGTCAGTGTCGCTAGGAAGGAAGTTGAATTCCTTGAGAATGGTTGAGTGGCCGATGTTAAATTCTGACCTGTGCTGGCTGCTATTCGTTTTCCGAATAATTCGAAGCAAATAATGATGTCGTAGAATGTGTTCAACTCAGTCCAATACTCTTATTATTTCCTGCTATTTGTCAGTAGGCTGTGTAACAGATCTGGTACTCAACCACAAGCCTATCCAGCTTGCTCAATCTCTGACCCTGTACTTCCAGTTACGCACACCAAATTGGTTGGTTATTTTCTTTTCTCATTATTTCTGTGTGCGCCACCACAAGACCAAGCTATGTATGTATTTTTCTCATTAACAATAATTCTTTTTTTATAACTTAATGTCACCTGTAATTACATAAATTTCAGTTAAAAAATAATATTACCACCACCCCGTTGGGAATAGGGGGTGGTATCACCACTGATACTATAGAATATTGCTTTAAAAGCTCCAAAATGACTTACTAAACTTGAAACTTTGAATAGATCGTTAACAGTGTTGTTAAATATACAGCTTAAACTAAATATTTAAAACAAAACACTAGGAAATAAGTTCCTAAAATTAATGCTTACCATTGAGCAAAGTCGACATGGTAGCAACGCAAACAAAATCAAATTTAAACTGATTGCAATTGACGTAATTTGACAACTAGAGAAATGCACGTGGCTCAAAAAGAAGATAATTAATCTCCAAACTGTCTCCCCAAAAGGTTTTACCGAATTCCAAAATATGGCGTGATGACCTGAAGTCTCAAGAGGCTACATAAGCATCCGCAATTTTCGGTTGTGTCTTCATCTCAATTAAGCTTTTTTGCAGACCAAATAACAGACTCAAAATTCTACTACGACTCTCCCGCCCTGCTTAACCACCTTTTAGCTCCTTATAATAATAATATAATAATATGGGTGGCGCTACAGCCTGTAGAGGGTCAGGGTCTAGTTTCTCAGCAACCACTCGTGTTGTGCGTGCTATTGTTCTATCACGAGTGGAAGCGACCTACAGTTTTATGCCGACTCCGAACGGAAAAGTTTGAGAAGCTTTTTCTAGACAATTATACTCTTTGAGCATTGTCAGTGACTCGAAAGAGGTGGGGCCGTGAAAAGTATTTCTTGCCAGGAATCGAATCTAGACAGGTATGACCAAGTGCGCAGGAGTCGACGCTCATACAAACAACGCTACGGGCCTCCACACAGCTCCTTATACCAGTGTAATACATCGGACAATTTTTGTTAAACACATTATTGTCATCAATGTCAATGCATCTGGCTACTAAGCCTGAACCTTTGGACTTTATCAGCAATCCCTCATGTTTACGTACTCTCTCAGTCTTGTGCCGTCTCCAAAATGCAAAGTTTGACTGGCGGTATACTCCCAACAGAATCGGTACCGTGAAATACGAAATTTTGGTTTGCCCAAAATCGAACCTAGACCTTGACAAAACATTACTCAACTGAATGAAGCTTCCCGACAACAGCGACAAGAAATCTGCTCCCACTGCTGGCCAGAGTTGAACGAAAAATAATCGTATTTTCACTGATTGCCTCCACACTCCACTGTGCGACGAAAAAATAAAATGACTAATTTTGATACACAGCGACACACCGACAACGTTTACCTTCCAAAATAAAAGCAAACAAAAAAATAAAGTACTCAAGATGGACAGTAAATATTTGATTTCTAGATTTTCGTTGGAACTGCTAGAAGCTGTGCTGCAATAAAACTCATGCCAGCCTCCCTGTTTGCGACATTGAACTGCGCACTTGCAAGCAGCTCGTCAAATATGAGTACATTAGCCTAAGCAAACTTAATTACAATCATCGGCTGGTTGAAAGGCATTATTAGTCGTCAAGGGTTCTGGTGAAGACATCACGCCACGGAGACATTCGCGCCAGCAACAGTCGGCCCCACTGCCAGGCGATTTATGCAAATCGTTTCCAAAAATGCGAACCAGACAAATTAACCATCAGACAAATCGTTTTCAGTCATCGTTCGCACAAATGATACTCGCGGGCCTTTACCTATCGCCACTGAATACACGTTTCAGCCGCAGGTGAGAGGAGCCGGCAAACATCTTGTTCGTTTGTTAGGGCGCCATTGGTATTCATGAGTGGTCGGTGCTGTGGTGGCACGTTCGTTACAGTTTTCGGCTAAACACTTGTACTACCGGCTGAACGGCCCCGCTCTCGAAACCGAGAATCGCTTCCAATTTGCCGTTTGGCCGCTGGTCGTGCTGCGCTTGTCATGACGATCAAGACGACGATGACAGCTTCAATTGGAGAGAGAAAGTGTTGCTTAAGTTGATGATTTAAGGTGATGATTGATGCTTTTTGTTGTGGTATTCCGTTCGCGCTTTGACGCGTCCCAGGAACTGTGCACCTTTTGTTGCACGCTCAAATGTGTGGCACGTTATGGCTTAAACGTCTTTGAGGCTTTAAGTCTTTGAGCATTGTGCGATGAGCGATGTCGTAATCATCTTTGCGGAAACGGATTCACATCGCATTGTGGGTTTTAATGAAAAAGAGTTTGTTTTCTTCAAAAAAAAAATATGGGTCGATGCTTTCTTCGACGAGGAGTCGCGTCGCATCGTGGCCGTCGCCTACGTGCTGCTTCTGCATAATTCCCCAATTGAAGTGAGAAAGTGTTTCGTATTTGCAGATGGTTCGCAGAGGTGTTGGGCGATTTTGATTCCTCTTGTGAGCGCCTGGAAAGATTAACGAATCGAGTCTGCAGATCGCTGCGGCGTCTTGAGATGATGCTCGGTTTAATTCGGTTTCTTTTTGAAAAGTAAAAGTAAATATTTTCCTCCCATCGAGTGAGTATCTTTTCTCGAGTATTTTCATCTGCCGGAAGAAAGTGATCACTCAATCACGACTTGTGTTGCCTCGTGGAGATTAATGAAATCGATTCTTGTTTGCCTTTTGCGCAGACAATTGCCGATGGAAGGGGCGAAGATAGTGATTCTTGGTAATCCGCTTTATGTGGAGTTTTTTTTTATTTGTTGTTTAATTACTTGCCTCAATAAAGTACACATCGTTGAAGTCGTTAAAAGTTGGGATTTGAGATGTGAACACGTGTGTTTTGGGCGTACATGGATACTGTGTACCTCTTTTGTACTATGGTACCTCTTCAGTTTTTGGACTTTAGGACCGCTGTGAGAGACGTGTGGTGGGTTCACTCGGGATGTTGTCGCTCAATTTGATTACCAATGAATGTACTTTGCTATGCAAATTGTGGTTGATTACGATGTGACCTTCTGATTCAACTCAGAAGAAGGTCGATGGGAAGCTCTATCAGCACAGGTATCACTCTCATGGAGGACCACAATGAGTACTGTAACTATTATTGATTCGAGAGCCCGCATACGATGTCATTCCAAAAAAGTGCGAAGCGACCGGCTCAGACCTCCTGCGACCCATGGAGGGTCTGTGCCTCAGTAATATCTGCCTCCCAGCATCAAGGAATCTGGTGCCGCTGCTTGGAGTCTGGGGTCTTGGGTCCGCGATTACTTGGACTTGGTACCGGAGATTCGGTCTTCATTTCCTTCCCGAACCAGGAGACTCGAATTCCGAAACCCTTCCAGCTGGCTTCCGGATTACATCAGGACCTGCAAAACACGAATTTCGTGGAGTGTAGTAAAAAAAACACCATCAAGTGTGTGGCATAGGTAATTCTATTTGGGCCACTGTGGCAGTCGAAAGTTTAAGTTAAAACGGGCGACGTCTCGGTCTGGCCCCAGACGTGGACATATACACTATTGACTAAAAAATGGACTGCGGTGTAGGAACAGGTGTTTACTCAGAAGCTTCAACTTCTCTCAGTTCTAATCCTTTTCAAGCGGAAATAGTCGCTATTCGAGATATCGTAAATACACATCAGAGCACTGGACCACAAGATAGAATGATTACATATTATGTTGACGGTCAAGCTGCAATTTGGGCTATTGTGTCGCCCTTCATTACCTCAAAGTTACTCAGGGTATGTCGCTATGAGCTGGCTTCGCTGAAGGAACAGTCCAGCGTCACCTTAATTTGGGTTCTAGGACATAGCAACATTCTGGGGAATGTGAACGCTGACGAACTCGCAAGATACCACTTGAAACTACTACAGGTCGCTTCTTCCGACCCTTTTTCGAAACTATATTTTTACTAACTTCTGACCTATTGGTCGTAGCGGCATGGTTGATGGCTCTAAATAACCGTCTTTGCAACGCGCTTATATCCGTAAAATGGAAAAATGGATCATTTGCAACCCCCAAAAATGCATAGTTTTCGAGATACGGCCCATTTTGTAAAATTCAGCATTTCAGGTCACTTTCTCCAACATTTTTCCCTACTTTCTACTGGTCGTAGCGGCATGGTTGATGGCTCTCAAGAAGCGTGTTTCCATGCTGAATCCAACGCGATCAATCCCATATAAATCAAGTGAAACGTCTCGGATGGTGACGCTGGCGCTATGGCCGATTTTGTAAAATAAACCATTTCAGGTCAACCATTTCAAAGAATATCAGCGCACTTGCTGAAGATGGCCCAGTTCAAACAGCTGTGCAGCGTCTTGGAAAATTTTGCCAGATTATAATCTGGCTCGAACAACAGATATCCTTTGCAGAACTCCGAACGATGTCGCAAGAATAGAAGGCATTATCGAACATGCAACTAAATTGAACATCTTCTAAAATGACCACTGCCGTAGCTGTGATGCCGCATCAGAAAATAAGACCATGTTTTTCTTTTAGAACCGCCACTACAATACACACTGGTCCTTCGATTCAAGTTGTTTCGACAAGCCGGAGTGGCACCGGCAGCCAAGGTCCATTCAACGTCTCTGAGATGTTGTTTGTAGAGTTCACGTTTGCCTCGAGAAAGAGAATGTGCCTCCAGTGTTGTGATGTTGGTGTGTAATCAAGAACGTCTAGAACATTTTTTTTTTGATTTGATTTCGCTACCAACCTTGTCGTAGCTGCGAAAATTCTTCATTGTCATCCTGCTCAAGGAAATATACATTTGAACCTAATGTCCTATACCACGCACTACCTTAACACTTTGGCCACTTTTCACATCCAACCAAGTCAGCCCACACTCACTCTACTTGCACCATCCCAGAGTCAAGTTACGTTCGGTGTGTAGGTTCAACTTTCATTATTCATGACTCCACCTCTCACAGACCGATCTTTCAGAACTCCGTACATAGTGAGCCGAATACGGCCAACCATGAATGATGCGTTTGCTAGCTTTAAGATGGCAGTGGTGGATCTGGCGGTGAATGGGGATAAAAGACGTGTGTACTGCCATCAAGAAATGGCATATCTTTGCAATGGACCACTATAGTGTCGAAGTAGTCAGAGACCTCGATTACCTCTGCTCCGCTGTGAACAGTACATAACTAGCGTTTGCCAACAGCTGTTTCTTTGAGCTCATGAGGCACTTGAGTTATAGAACCCTCTCCCGAAGAACCAATCTGTATTTTTACAAGACATTGACCATCCCAGTCCTCCCGTATGGCAGAGAGGCATGGAAAATAGCAAAATGACATTCTTATGACGTTCTTGTATATTCCACGTGCCACGTGTCAACGAATTCAATTTAAGGCGTATGGGCAACTTCGCCCCAAAGAGTTTTATTTGTGGAAAAACGCAACAAAGGACACACACAAGTGGAGAGTGAAGCTACCTCGAGAGGTTTCCTGGTTGAGGCCTAGATCTAACCCGGACTCTAGCTCCACACAAGGATGGAGGAGAACTCTCAAATTGTTCACCCCTTTCAATCTATTTCTTGTCCATAATCGTATGCACCAACCTTGAACTACTCCACTGATTATTCCTCCGCTGAGTTTGCGGTTTCCCATCGGAATAGCCTAACACTCAATTTCCCAATCATTTTAAAAGGATGTGGTCAGATATCATCTCCCAGCGGGTATGCTACCCACCATCCACCAGACTGGTCATTTTCAAATGAAAAAACCCTAAAATTTGCTACAGAATCCAGCTCTCCCATTTGCAGTCACCAACACACAGAGTTTTTCCTTCCTCCAAGACAATACAGCAATTCCGCATGATAGTCTTTATTCCCTCACAAGTTGATGCGCATTCAGTGAATTACACACTCAAGCTTTCATAGCAGGGGACCGTCGAGGGCTCATAATTTTTCCTTTCACAAAGATTTAGTCTAGCACACCGTCAAATATTTACGACCGAACATCAATTTCAAATCTTCACAATCACACCCTCCCTTGGAGCGTTTAGATTTCGAGTCGTAATCCACCAAGCCACACACATATGCCTTTTCCGAAAATCCAACGATTTATAGCCCCAAAATATCCGATTCGGAATATTCGAGTCAACTTTATGGGGCTTCCCGTTCCGCCACGACTTCGATGGCGCGGCGTCCCTGTTGTGTCTCACTTTGTGTCTTGCCATAAACACCCAGTGTGCTGGCGGGCCTTAATTATGTCGTAAATTAAATGAGACCATCCCCGCAAAGATGCTTCCGCTGCCTGGCATAGCATTCATCTGGTTTTCGTGGAAAATTATGGCCTCGCTACTAGTTCCGTTGCTTCCGCAAGGAATCCCACTCAACCCTAAAGGGCCACCTGTTGCATGCGATAAATATTTCACGCCTAAGTGACACGAGCATTGCGCCTCCCCCCCATCCCGGCCGTTTTGTAAATTAATAGACAAACACTTTGGTCTTGTGCTACAAGGGATTTCTAGCAGGCGCTAAAGAAACGTGTCCTCCTGATGGGTAAATTGATTCGATACCGTAAAAGGGTATTTGCATGGGAAACCGAAGTGTACTTGTGCCGATTCCACTTGGGTCCGAGGAGAAAGCGTGGCATGAAGCGTAAAGGTGTGTTACGTCGGGTCCATGTGTAAACACTGTAAGAGGTTTTAATTGAATAATCCCGCCCTCGCGTGGGTAAGGGTTTTAAACTGCCCTTCTGCGGAGTCCGGTGAGTGCTATTAACTAAACTGCTGTGACACCTCATTGTCTTCACTCAGAGTGGATGTTTGAAGCATTTTTCTGCTCTATTTATGATTCGCGATAAGGCGTCAATTGGGACGCATTCTGTTATTATTGAAATCATGACCATTGCCGAAGACTCTCAGCAAGGATGCGACTTTATCATCGATCATCTTTTGCGAAAGCCCTACTTCAAGTTCAACGACATGAAACTTATCTGCGGATCCACACCAAAGGCAGTGTTTTTCCTCAGGTGATGGAGATCTACTTGGATTGTTATCGCCCCTTAGCCAATAAATTCGGCAATGTATTTCGTTTCAGGCAAAATAAACGATATTGGCGAATCGTCGGAGATTTCTTCTAAAGCATCTGATAATTTTGCGGTTACGCGATGAAAGATAAACGACCAGAGCGGCCCATAAGAGCTCTTCAAAGTCGGTGGCGCTGTTCTGGTACGGAGCATGTATCAGATTATCTGTAGACTTTGGGAAGGCGATGCCCAGCGGCTGGATGTGCTCTATCCTCTTGCAAGAACTATAACGCATTCTGGCTCATACGAAGTTCACTACTCGAATTCCAGCAGAAGTCAGCCAGTGGAGCTGGCAATATTGGATGAGACGGAACTTATTAATTCAAAGAAACGAACGCCGGTACAGCAGCCGAGATCTTCCGTAACTGCCAAGAATTAAGTGATGACTGGAATGGTATGTTCAAGAAGAAGTGGCAGCATTCTATGTAAAAACAATGTCCTAAAAAAACTCACCGGAAAAACCGATCTAGTCAGTTCTAAGCCGCGCACAAGACCCCGCTCCTTGGCAGACGTCAACTTGACGAATTGTGTACCAAACTGTCGCCCAGAGTTGAAGACATCTTTCGCGACGAGGACCTATTTTTGAATAAACGGGTATGTCAGCCGAACACATCGCCGTTGTCCATACAGGTGTCCATTCGTTTTAGCATCTATCCTAAGGTGAAGCATTGGAAAACTGAGACTGTTCTTCCAAACATCAGGAAGGCATTCGAAAAGACAATCGATAGAGCCCTGCTCAAATAGGCTAAAGGACAACCCATTCGGTTTCAGCAAGGGGCATAAAACTGTTCGTGCTCCGTAGAAAATGGTATCGGATATCAAGTGGAACAAGAGCAAGAAATAATGTACGGGTGCCAGTTCGATTGATATGGAGAATGCCTTTGACTGCGTATGGGAACTACAAGCTCAATAGGTTAGACATGAGTAAACCACTGTATCTACTGTGTAACATGCTCAAAGCTTCGTCATCAAGAACGGCAACGTACAACTCATAAAACGACAAACTCTGGGCTAAAACTGAAAGTTTAGAAACCATGCACCAATTTTAGGAATGGCCACCAAAGCCATCAGTTGCACGGTTGCAGCTTGAACCTCGGCTCTTGGGTTTGAAAAGCATTTTTAGATCTATTGTAAATGTAAAACAGCATTTCTTTTTGCTGCCTTCATGTGAGTTGAACTTCATATATTGCCGCTAGTTTATTTTGTCCCACAACGACTGTAAGATCGAATTTGGTACAATTTTACAATCATGTTATCGATAGCTCTTACTCAACAGTACCACATATTACACAATACGCATATTTAGCGAAACAAACAGTATTGAATTCAAATTGAAACGATCTCTAATTTGAGTTGCAAACAGCGAGTACTCGTTATCAATTCAACCAAATTTCAACCTCATACCATCCCTGACCACGACGAATGAGTTCTGTCAAAATGACAGCTCCTTTCATACACAGCTGTTTTGCAAAATAATTTGTCCTCTTTTTTTCTCACTAAAAAATCTCTGCTCCAATTCATTCGATTAGATCTAATAAAACGTAACGCAATCGCTTCCAAACTTGTGCAATAAGACACAATATGCAACTTGCTAAGAAAACTGTCAATGCAACCGGCAAAACACATTCAGCGTCCGTGATATTCTTTCACGGTTCCGGTAAGTGCGAATTTCTTCAAACCGATAGTGAATGGAATTCTATTTTGAATAATCTTCCGCAGGCGACACCGGTCCCAATCTGCTGGAATGGGTGCGGTTTCTTCTCGGCAGGGACATGGAGTTCCCACATATTAAGATAATTTATCCTACAGCCCCTACACAACCATACACTCTGCGAAACGGAGAGGTTAGTTACAATTGTTACCACACTTCCGCCTGAAGACTTAGGCATCTGGTTCCTCTTTCAGCTATCGACAGTTTGGTTTGACAGACGTGACCTGGCTTTGGATGGCCGAGAGAATAGAAAGAGTATAGCCAGCATCTACGAAAGAGTTCACCAACTGATCAAGGAGGAAATGGATCTTGGCATCCCGGTGGAAAGGATTATAGTCGGCGGCTTTTCCATGGGCGGATCACTGTCGATGCATGCAGCATTTCATTTAAACACAAACCTGGCAGGAGCCTTTGCCTGCTCGTCATTTCTGAATCAAGACTCCATCGTCTATGATTCGTTGAAAAATAGGACAACCCCTGACACACCACTGCCTGAGATTATAATGTTCCACGGAACGAAAGATGGAATGGTCCCAGCCGCATGGGGACAGGAGACATGCGACAAACTGAGCTCATTAGGAGTCAAGGCTAAGTTGACATTGCTGGACGGCGCCGACCACGAGCTGAAGAAACGAGAGCTACTCGACATCCAAGAGTGGATCAGAATGAAACTGCCACCCCTGAGCGGTGACTTGCAGAACAAGTTATAAAGCAGAGACTTCTTTAGATTCTGCATTGGTTTTAAGTTTGGTTGGTTTTGTTTATTCTTGGCGGAGTTTGTTTTCCTAACCGTTGATTGTTTGAATAGAATCCGAGAAGAATATTTCAGGGGAAATAAAATACTGTGATTTAGTATGACTTATATGAAGTTGTTTCAGTTGTGTGATTGTTTACTTTAGTCTCACCGGTTTGTGCTTATCTCATGGAATTGGTGGAGATAACCTCGTGATGGTATTCGTGTAATTTGACGTCAAGATAACCCTAAACATTTCAGCTCCAGAGAAGATTGCATTAAACTTGTGTGCCTTTCAAGCAAGGTAGCGTGCGGAATATACTGCTAAGCTCTGCAAACATGTGCGATAACCAGTCCGGTGGGCCGCTATGAGGGTGTGGACGAATTAGAAAAGTTGCTGTTTACATGGCTTTTTAAGGAAGTTTGACTAGTGTGTTTGGAATTTGAAGAATCTATCGAGGGATTCTGGAATTGGGGCAACGAAGATCATACTTCCTGTTGTTGGGTATTATAATTGAATGTTGTTTTGGTTGCTCGATCCACCTCAATTTACACAAAACATTAATTATCTCAGTCCTACTCTACGCCGTAGAGGCATTGACGTTTTCAAATGAATATGAAGTTTTTGTCTATTAGAAGGAATTGTTCCTCGATCTTGGCATATACGTTGGCGGCATGATGATTCTACGAACTTGTACATCGACATTAGTCTAGCCTAGTCTACGGACCCAATTCATATGGGGAATATACCATATAGCGCACTTGGATAACTTGGATCGATGGCTCTTCGACACAGAGCCTGTGGAACAACGGAACAGTGGAACAGACAGCTTAAGACCGATCTTAAACAACAACTTGTGAACATCAAGTTGACGCAGCTAGGCAGGGACCGCGCTAGTCGGAGAAACTTTTTGGTTGAATTCAATGTTCACCCCAGACTGTTGTGACATGCAAGATGAAAAGGTTTCTAGTTCCTTAAGCCTTGTCAAGCCTATACGAAGTCATCATCATCATCTTCTGACCCGCATGATCCACTAAAGGTGTCGCGGGGGTAAACCACGCACGAGAGATCTCCAGGCAACTCGATCCTCCGCCATCGACTCTAACTCATCAGAAGCAATGCCCAAGCGTAACCCGGCGAGTTTTTAGACTTGGTCCAACCACCTCGTCCTAGGTCTGCCAAGCGGTCGCCTACCTGATGGAATCGCATTCAACGCCCGCCTCGGAAGTCGCGATGATGGGGACATTCGTGCCACGTGACCAAACCACCGAAGCATAGCCCTTTCCGTTCGAAAAAGCAGCTGCTCAATGTTGAGTTCCTCGCGCACTGCCGTGTTTCTCACCCTATCCCGGCGAGTAATTCCCAGAACAGCACGAAGAAATCTCATCTCAGCAGCTTGCACTCGCGATCTTATTCTTTCGGTCATTACATATACGAAATTGGTATCTCAAATGATCAGGCAATGGATGGGCTGCAAAATCTGTTGAATCTAGCACAATTCAGGCGAGACTTTCAGTGTAACCCGCTGCGGTACGTTAAAAGTGTTCTGAGGTGAAATGTTCTTTGCTCGGCTCGGGGCATGGTTTTTCTTCAGACCCTATCGTCATCAGCTACGAGAAATAAATTGTTGAAACTAAATGTCTTAATGCCTCTTGGACTAAAGTGAAAACGGTATTTGTAACGAAAACGGCGAAATGCTCTTATTTCAAACCAAAGGGTCTTAGACCGACTAGGCTCCCTTCTCCTGTAGATCCTAATAGGCCAACATATCCGTCAAATGAAGACTCTCATCTGCTCAGCATACCTAAAAAGTAAAGAAAATCTGCAGCAGGGACAGCTCTTCACGTCCTATTTGGAACCATTGCAAAATCTGTCGAATATACCCTTCCGGGATTTCTTGATGCCGAGGCAACATTGAATCCATGGCTTGTGCTTAACAACCTTGGAATCGCAAGGTTCTTGGTGAATTTTTTTCATCAGTCAATATACTAATAAAATTGTTAAGATCTGCAAAGGTAGTTAGTAGAGGAATCGCACAAGGTTGTGTACTTTCACCTCGATGTACAATAGCAGTAAACGAACTGTTCTTAATATTAGAAGAGGCTGGATGCAAATTTATTGCCTAAGCGGTCGATGTCACTTATGCGGCATTATGCACAACCATTTGCTGGCCAGACCCAATCTAAGGCCATGGTGTCCAATGGCGCAGTGTCCATACGCCGATAAGTGCTCTGACATTCGCCCTAATTATTCTGATCAGGCTCTGTGAGCACTGAAATAGTGCCCTTACCAGCAAGTTCATTAGCTTCGCAAATTTCTGGAATGTCACGCACATAAGATGGATACTAAAATACTCGACCATCTCGTTGAGAGAAAGCCGACAGTTCAGGGAAGTCTTCGAATTAAATGTGACTACATTCAGAGACTTGATCGCCGCCTGGCTATGTTGCAGAAACTCCGTATTGCTATGTTATCGAAACCTGCCTGGATGTGCTGGAAGGCAGAAAGAGTGAGGGCACTATTAGGTTCTCGGGATTTTTCTAATGTGCAATATGGATGACCTCCCTCTATCCCTCTCTCTGGGTGAGAAGGGTCAGGACGATGAATAGGAAATGGGAGAGAAAAATCGTGAAGTTTAATCGATTTTATCGGACTAAATGCTCACCTTAGCTATTTCTTGGTTCTTTATTGCATCTTTTTCAATGGAATAGTAATTTTCCTTTCTTTAGAAAGCTACATACTACTTGGATAGCATTTATACAATCGTTCCTGCTCTTAGGCAGAGAAGTTTGAATTGTAATGACATATGTATGTATGTACCCATCGCGGGTGTTGCTCTAGATAACGACAAATTGTAGACTTTACCCTAAAATTCCTTGGATTGTTAAGCAATCACCTCAAGGTCCTGACTGCATAAATGATAGATCCTTATACATAAATGCACCAACAATCCGGTGATGCTTCGTTATCCCGAATTGTACACCAAACGACTGCATCATTCATGAAAACGGATAAAACTCACCCGAAACTGTTTACAAAAAACATTTATTTTGGTTCAGAAAACAACAACAATCATTCGCTCTTCCAGAGCATTCACAAGCCCGCCCACGTGATTCCCGCTGTGAGTGAGTTTCCTGCGCTTAGTTATGCACAAACTTGGCCCTCGTGCGCTGCAGAATAATGTCAGAATTGCAAATTTGGCAGAAACTTCCCACAATCCGTGCTGCCGCAACGACACGGAGTGCATTGGTTGTCTTGAATGGCATTTGCATCGGAAATAGATGCATTCACACCTCCTCCATAATGAAAGCATAGTTCCTCCCCCGCGGCGATGTCCCGTTTGGCGAAAATCGCTGCAAGCAAAGGCATGAAACTCTCACTCAAAAACACATCGGCTACGGTCCGGTACTCACCTATTTTCGGAATCGGGCAATCCACCCGCACGCTGAATATTTCACAATTCGGCTGACAACTGTGATTCAGATACCTACCGATGTTGCCCCTGACTCGTGGATCAATGAAGGTTTGCAGGGCGGACGAGGACGTGGACTCGGCTCCTGATGAATATTCATTGAGACAGAGAACATAATTCAGTTCAGTGTTATTCTCCGTCCCCGAGCCTGATTCGACATTGCGATGTGCCATCCTGCGGATGGCTTCCTCTCGCGTCAGTGCTTCGCCGGCATATTCGCACACGAAGGCTCCACGTGGAATGAAGGCGTTCGTTCGGAGGGCGTATTGCTTGTGCAGTAATTTCGAAGCAATTATTTCCAAATTCAAACGAGGTCCATGCTGGACAAGTCGGTTCTGGCAGACCATCGGATCGCAGTTACATCCAGCCGAGCACTCGTACATCAAGTCCTTGCTGCGGCGGCTCGGATTGAGGACCAGCTCGCCAGGGTACGGGATATAATTGCCACCATAAGGACATGCTTCGCTGCTGTCACATGCACCTGAACACGAGCAGGCATTAAGTATCATGGAGTTGAATGTTTCTGTCAGATTTTGATACTCAGCCGACTGCTGGACATCCTCGCTGGCATCAAAGATGACATTTTCAATCACATATTCAATTTGGACATCCTCGTGGTCGTAGTCGTCTTTGAGTTCGGTCCTCCATTTTGCGGACATGTTGCTGCCTTCAGTCGGGTGTATGAGTATTATCGCTTGCATCACATCTGCAAAGAGTAAAACAATGGGTTTTCAATTAAGGACGAAGCCATTAGTGGGACAAAAACAGGAATTCACTTCAAAGGGAACATTTTGTCGACAAGGGGACTCCTGGTTAAGTCATCGGCTCCTTGACACCCAAAGGATGCCACTGTAAAATGGTAAAATCATCCCTTTGTCGTTCTTGAAGCGCTTGCCTACTGAAGTGAGTTTAGTTTTAATTAAGAAAATATGGTGGAAATGGACAATGTTTGGACGAGTGTAAATGATTTAGACTTCAATTCAAGCTAGAGCAACGCCATTCGAATGAAGAGTGTTAAAATAACTAGAAAATGAGAGAAGAACAGAGCGACTGTTACCTTCAATGATGTAAGTGTTTTGTTTCAAATTTCAATTGACTAAAATCGAGAGTCATCGATCTCGCAGCTCGGAAAGGAAATTCTCTGCTCCGTCGCATGAAACCGTGCACAAGGGTTCACTGAATTTTGTTGCGATTATGTTCACTTGTACTGATCAAATTTACGCACAGGACGTCCAAAAGCCATCATAACAAAGATTGTAGGAACTAATTGGCGGCAAGATTGGGCCTGTGTTTGCTGACTACGCACTAAACAGAATTTGGAACTCTTCAAGCCCACTACAAGTGATTCTGTACGACGTTACGTAATAGCTGACGAATCCTGCATACACCACCACCCATCCAAAAGGAAAGAACAATCAAAAGAGTGAATTTCTGCACGCGAACAGGGTTAAATGACAAAAACGATGCAACAAATGAGAAAAAAGCACTACGCTAGAGCTGTGTTGTTCATGCGCTCTACATGCTTCACCTTATGCGTCGAAGAATCTGTGTCTGGGACAGTCAGATATATGCCCTTTCTTGAGGACAGTATAAAAGTCATTTCATTTTAGCCGTTTCTATGTCAATGCTAGCAAATGGCTCCTTATCAGCTTGCTGCCTTCGGCCAATGTTCGTCAATGTCATCCGCGTATTTTAGGAGCTCCACAGACGTCCGAATGATCGTGTGCAAAGAGTTGGCAAGTGAGTTTTGTAAATCGTACGTTGAAGATGACAACGTGTCTAAAGCATTTGAGGATGATACGAGATCTCTCGGTATAAGATCAAGGATGGTTGTATGGCATCCATATGCACCTTGATGGCGCCGTGTGCTGTTATGTAAGTCCAAAGGGAGAAGATGTGGCATTAACGTCAAAGTGTCTGACAAACTCGTCCGTAGAGCGCTTAAAATGTCCATGCATTCTGTCCTTTCTACCTGTTCTTGTATTTTTTCCTAATGCCTCCATATTATTAGAGTCGGTCAAATCACTGCCGTACACATCCGTAGAGCCACTTGGTGACGCCACTTTTTGCCAATGGTTGTACTGCATGCTTAGAAAGCTATGCATGCTTTTTTTAAATCGCTCGTCTACCTTTCGCCTTTAGCTGAGTTTGGGATCTAATGTGATAACTAGGTGCTGAGCATTAATAGATAGAGAGAGAGAGAGCAGTTGATCGATAAGGTGGGGAAGGGAGAAGCATCAGTTCCGTTTAGAAAGCCTCGAGCCAAAAGCTGTTATTAAAAAATTAACCAAATTTTATGAATGACATGCAGTAGTGATGTCCAGCTGACAAAGACACATAAAACTCTACAACTACGCCCTCCTAAATATGAAACTACAAGTAATCAATGAAAGATCAGTGACATTACAGGTCAGACCATAGCTGACTTTAACTCATTTTCATCGAATTAAAAGCAAACAAATTTGTATTTTCGGATGTCTCAATCTATACAGTTCTTATCGCCGACATGACTAAGCATAATGAGTTCTGTTTGGATTGGAAAATATACACAACAAGTCTGAGATCATAAAGGCGAAGCAAAATTATAATCCCTGGGATTTGATAAGACTATTCCAATAAACCCATTTTATGGGTCATCACATAAATTTGATTAATTTTACGAGATAAGATTCACAGCAAGATTTTCATCCGACCGAACTCTAATAAAGGGCGATTTTTAACACAGAAAAATTGCACT
Source organism: Eristalis pertinax (assembly GCA_907269125.1). Classification (NCBI taxonomy): domain Eukaryota; kingdom Metazoa; phylum Arthropoda; class Insecta; order Diptera; family Syrphidae; genus Eristalis; species Eristalis pertinax. The sequence goes on from OU026145.1 coordinate 60,040,877, forward strand.
AGACCTGCCGACAGCAGCAGTCACACTTAGAGTAGGCCCTTTGTGTAACCACGCGGCTTTTGATAAAGCCGTGAAGATGCCAGACACTTATGCTGTTTAGTTCGGGTAAGGCTCTTAGTGACATCTCGTTCCGGAGTAGAGGGCGCTGCAATCACAGAGAAGGTATACGTTAGTTTTCCTCTCCAGCTCGTCTCTGCAGCTTCTGCAGGAGTTGTAGGACAAGCCTAAGCTTGAGGCGTGAGTTCCAGGTTCCAATGCTCGGTGCCCAGGGATGACACCGATAAGTGTTCTGAGATGCGGACTGCTCATTCTGATCAGGCTGTGTGATCGTCTTGAATTAAGAGTAGGCCGCAATAGTTTCCTAATGAGGCATCCTGTGCCAGTAGACCACTTTTTTTTCAGTAGCGATATGCATGAATGGCAGATCTCCATCCAGAAAGAGTTCTCAACTATCATCCCTTCCAGCAAATTCACGCTCTGGAATATCGGAGTAGTTGCATACTAAAATACTTGGACATCTCTTTAAAAGATAGGCGGCAGTTCAGGGAAGTCTTTGATTTGAATATGACGGCCTCTAAATCGGCATAAATGACATTGTTTTGTCAGAACAAAGTTGCCTTTATCGATTAAAACTCTGCATGAAAGTGGCTACAGTGATTCGGTAAACGAAATGACAATTCGATGTTTCGATCCATCGATGAGATGCCCGCACCAACGCCTTCGCCATCTTCGATCTCTGTGAAAATTCGCAGAGGACCTTCCTGCGTCTGTTAGTCAGACTTCCAGCTAAATCTGGGGCGAATGCTGGTTCAGAATGTTCTTTTCGAAGAAGAGCTTAGGTGTCATGTTACCGGTGTCTCCAGGTAGATAGCTAAATCTATCAAGCATAGTAGTGTCCGGAACCGATTTCAATGCTACCCATTTACTTTTAAGAAATATCTCGTGTAAATGCTGACCAGAGTTAAATTTTGAGTCAGTCCGAATTGGCTGGTATCTACCTAATAACACTTGTACTATTGTCTTTCAAGGCAGCAATTGACGCCAGCTTATCAGCATAAACGAGTGACTTAAGGTACATCGACATACAAAATTAGTCCAAAGGTGTCAAATCTCACGAGGTAGAGAACTTATTACTCAATTTATTGGTCCATCGATTCGTCTGCGGTGTGCCATGTACCGCCATCTAGCTGGAACTATATGTCGACCAGATTCAGTTCGTGCATTTTGGGTAAACAAAATAAAAAAAATAGAACCAAATTGGGCGCCATTGATGGTAACGTTGTACTCACAATCATCTTTGAAATAATGGACTATAAACCGCATCAAATAGTGCTCTGTATTGTCTGATATTACTCATCGGACCACATACGCCAATTTTGTTCATTAACACACCTCCTTCACTGAAGACATTTTAATAAAATTCAAGAATGCGTAATCGTTGTTCGGGTTTGAGTCGTTCCCCGAAGAAAGGCAATGCTAACTGGGCATGTTTGACTTTGACACACGTCTTGAGTGACGCGTGAGCTGTCAAAATTAGAACACTGAAAAACAAAACACAAAAAAGTCACCCATTAGAAGCTGGCGATTGAAGAATTTTTGGCATAGCATAGCTGAACATGCATTCGATGTGAAAATTGTACAGAAGGTAAGCAGACGTACAGCAGATAAACTTTACTAACTGCTCGTAAATTTCGTAGTTATGGCTTATTCCAAATTTTCTTTTCCACGAGGACAGGACTTAAGTTTTAACTACATATGTACATACAGAGCTGTTCAAAATAATAGGGATTATCACGCAAAATCGATATTTCTACTCATTTACACATTTTTTTCAACTTTTCGGATCAGTATGCCGTACCGTTATTTGCACAGCTGCACTGCCTTTACTGTGCATGCACATAATGTCGGCTAATCATTCATGTAAGTGGTGCAGTAGTGCAAAGTAAGGAAAAAGTGTTTTCTTTAGTGTTCAAAATAATAGGGAATATTGATTTCTCCTTGATATCTTCATTCAAAAAGAGTTAAAAGGTATTTGTTTGTGTTTGTTGTGTGTTCTGTATGTAAGAACTGTAAGTAATTTTACGAATACCTCTGTAGATTTATTACAAAATGGGCCGTAACAGGCATTGTTCTGAAGAAGAAAGCCGTATCATCAAGAAACACAGGCAACAGGGAAAGACTTTAAATGTATTGCCAGCGAGTTGGGAAGATCGGTTAATTTTGTTTTCAATGCATTTTCTAGAACCAAGAACCAGAAACAACTGATCCAACGATTCAGATCGCTCAAAAATGAACTACCAGGAAGGATCGGTAGCAAAGTTCCATTGCTGAGTAAAAGGAATGTAAAAGCAAGCAAAGAGTTCGCTGAAACCAAAATAAATTTGTTTGGTTCTGAAAGTTGTAGAAACGTTCGGCGGCCTCAGGGAAAAGAGTTCCACTTCCGATTCACAAAAAAAAAACCGTAAAGCATGGCGGTGGAAGCGTCATGGTGTGGGACTTGGTTCGGTGTTGGAGCCATATTTCAAATAAAAGACATCATGACTAAAGAAGTTTATCGTGATATCTTAAATGATGTGATGCTACCATACGCTGAGGACAACACGCCGTTAAGATGGCACTTCCAACATGACAACGATCCCAAGCACTCATCGAAATTAGTGAGTTCTTGGTTAAGGGACCATCAAGTGTCGGTATTACCATGGCCATCTCAGTCCCCAGATCTCAATCCTATCGAGAATTTGTGGGCGGAACTGAAACAATTTTTGACTACACAGACGTTCCATAATGAAACTCACCTTTGGACCGAAATTGAGAAACATTGGAAGGCCATTCCTTTGATTATGTGTCAGAAACTTATACAGTCTATGCCAGGTCGAATAAGTGCTGTGCTAAAGAACAAGGGCGGTCATTCGGGACACAAATCTACACAAATTTAATCTCTATGTGATATAGAAGTATAATTTGATAAAAATCTTACTTTTGTATTATTACTTTCTTGTAAAACGAATGCTTACTCTGAATTTCCGTATTATTTTGAACAGTGTATTTGGAAGTAATTTCAATCACATAGTGATAAAATGAAATATGAATATGAAATATAAAAAATCCTAAGAAAAACATGTTCGTAATGATGTGCCAAAATAAACGAAACATTTTAGTTGCCTGTTAGGTTTCAAATATTTGATATAATCCTTGCAAAATATTCTATTTTATTCTTTCCCTATTATTTTGAACAGTTCTGTATGTTATTGATTTTGGTTTCATGTTGAGGGGTTGGCATAAGCATTGTCCAGTGAGAGGGTGATGATAGCTTTGACTATTGTTGTTCACAGAAAACAAATTTCCCAAGGTTTAGTCGTTCTAACACCTCCCCTAAAGAGTTCATGTCCGGACGGATATCTTACGTCTTCATGACCTTTCTGGATGTTAAGGCCACCATAAAATATGAATACGCACAATAATCTCGACATATGTACATATGTAATTAAAGTGGTCATAAAGCTGGACTGATTTATCATTTTCCAAGTCCTCAGCCCGTACATACGAATGACCCAGAAATGTAAAGACCTTCGGAGTGGTTCTATACACTTAAACGCATTACGCCTTGTGAAAGAAGTGTGTATGGGATGATGTCCGTATTGTAATTCATATGTATGCACAGCATCTGTACATATTTTAAGCCAGGGACACAGATATCTTCTTATAACAACAACCGAACATACCCCCGTCTAGATGGTAAACAATTGAATACACACACAATCTGACGACACATTTACAGAACACGTAATAAAACCTACATTTGTGTGAATATTTCCGTCAGAGATTTTTTTAGTAAAAAAATGTTGCAAATGTGTTGTTTATCTCACGCATGTAGAAGAGCTCCTCCTCCTTGGTACTTGTGGTCCTGTTTGGTGATACTGATATCTGAATATCAAGAACAACAACCTACTGGTAGTTCTGGAAGCCGGTTTCAGTTACCACATACTAGAATTTCTTTCCTTTTACTTGGCATGATATGTATACATATGTATACATAAATATACGAGTACGTGTACACCCAAACGAAAGGACGAAGTATGAGTAGTTTTCTATGGTGTTAAAAATGGTAGAATACGAAAGACATTGCTTAAAGCAGCCCATACACAATTCAATGCGTGTACACCCCGTGCCACATCAACTGAATTGAAAGACTGCTTTTTCTGTCAAAAATATTATTACAAAGAATTATAATGAATTTTTAATGGTTCATGTTGGAAAGAATGGACGAATTTCCGATGAATGGTTTTTGGACACACAACATTTGCTAGAATGTTGGAGAATAATTCCCTTAGTATTCCAAATGCAGAAGAATTCATTGTAGGCGGTGAAAAGCTGCCGCATGTTTTCGTAGCGGATGACACTTTTCCACTGAAGGAGTACATATTCAGGCACCGAAATATCTGCACAGGAGTTAATATTTAATAAGTGCTTGAGTTCTGTTATCAGCAGATCAAACAACTCTAACCACAACTGCCTATTTCCACTTAGCTTGTCAATCGACTTGACCACACACGATTCAATCAAGTTGAAAGACTTGCTAGACAACTTCAAAAATCTAAAATCATCAACCAAATCGTCAACCGTCAAATCGATCAAATGACAAGGCCACACACGAGTTGATTTGGGGAAAAACCGACTGAGTTGAATCGTGTATGGAGTGCTTAAGTCTTTCTCAGAACAACATCGACGGCAGCACTTGAGTTCATCCTGTTTCTACCTTCTCTGCACTTATTCTGCAGCAACAGTTCAGCCTCGTCGGTCATTAGGCGCAGAGAGGTGGAAAACCATACGGTCACGCTGCCATGCTAAAAAGTTAGACAGCTGCACAAAATGTAAAATAAACAGACTAGTTACCGCCAACCCCAGCCCCGGGGTAGAGCTTTAATCAGCGGAAGGGAAACGCAGTTTAATCAGCTTAGGAGCAACTGCAAGAGCTTATGGCCGCAGCTGAGGAAAATGAGATCAAAATATTTTTCAAACATTTCACAAGGAAGGACGCATGCTATTATAGGACGGAGGGGCATCTTAACTGAACGGACACATCGCATTTTTGACTACTAGCGCTACCGTGTGACCAAAGGAGTGCTTAGCGATGTTCAGCCGGAGTCCAAACTAGGTTTCTTTACCGTTTATCCTTCACAAGACAACAGAAATAAAGGAACTATCAAGACCGTGGGTTTATCTGCTTGAACGTCCAAGGTGAATCTGTTGGCCAACAAGGTCATGGCTCATGTCATTTACATCGATAATAATATAATATTATAATATGGGTGGCTCTACAACCCGTAGAGGGCCGGGGCCTAGCTTTTCAGCAACCACTCGTGTTGTGCGTGCTATTGTTCTATCACGAGTGGAAGGGACCTACAGTTTTATGCCGACTCAGAACGGCCAAGTTTGATAAGCTTTTTCTAGACTCTTTGAGCATTGTCAGTGACTCAAAAGAGGTGGGCCGTAAAAAGTATTTCTTGTCGTACCAGGAATCGAACCTAGATAGGTAGGTCCAAGTGCGTAGGAGTCGACGCACATACCCACAACGACACGGGCCACCACACATCGATAGCCTGGGTAAGATGATCACCAGTGATTACCATTCAGAGCTTTTAGACAGACACGCTATTGATTTAAAGCCGAAACGACGCCTTTAGCGAAGATAATAAAGGCCGTTCCTTCAAGGCAATTCACAAATGTTTACTATTTCGTCACCACGGCATATTCTTCAGAGTAAGCCTTTCTCCGAGCATTTCAAGAGGATTGAGAGGAATTGAGGTAACTATGGAGATGTTGGAACACAGAACGTCTACGCAGCTCGGAGTCATGTGTGGTTACATAATTCGAACTGAACCACTGCTATAAAGATATACGAGTGCTACCATCAGGGCAACATCGCTGCGCTGTGGCAAGTCATATGTAGCAACTTCACATTTGCAGTTAGACCTAGCACCTCACGTACATACATAGTTTCTGTCTGGCCACGAGGGTCATCATATAAATGCATGTCGGTTCTGTAAACGCTTTAACCAAACTAGTAACATCAAAGTCACACCTCGTGTTTGGACCACCTGCAGAGAGCAGGTGGAGGCCCATGGAGCATATTTGCTAGCCAGCCTCGTGAAGGGTACTTAGCTTACTTTCGCGGTAAGAGTGGTTAACGAGGTTAACGAGCACTGAGCATAACTTGACGTTACACGCGTGTAACATCTTGTATAAGAAGTAACACATCATAAAAAATAACACCACGACCTTACTCAATTCTATGCGGAAATTGAAGCAATAATCGACACGCCACACTCGCCACACATGAATCACATGAATGTGAACATGTACGAACAACCTACACTCAACACCTGAACTTTACACCTATCCATTGCCAGCCCATTCGTACAGTCACACGCTCATCCCATCACCGACACACACCGGTGACTGTTGTGTTGCTATTTCTTGAACAAAAAAACTACATGTAATCAAACCACCGACACCAATACTATTTCTTTTTTTTGTTTGTTGTTTTTCTTAGAACCACCACGAAGGTGTTTGAGGGGAACCTGGAAGAAGAGGACTTTCCTACTTCCAGCTGCCTGCTACCAGTCATGCTAGCCTATTCCGATTTTCACTACTAAACTCTCCTTTCGCCTGTGTGTTGACAGACGACTGCGGGCAATTGTGTCGACAGCGTGTACCTACGCTGCCGTCTGTACACACGTCACAACTATTTCGACATGTAGCGCCTCACCGCTCTGCCGGTATGAGTACGAAGGGGGTGTGCAGTGACAACGCAAACATCCATACGCATTCGGCGATAGAACTGTGTGGCCATTGTGCTGTGGGATACAAGCCCAGCCAAGCCTTCCCCTGTATACCGATAGATACGTGCACGATTCCGTGTACATGGACACAAGCATGCTCTAGTGTTGTGCGTTGCTTGTGCTCACTTTCTTGCGTTTTCTATTAGAGGGATGAGTTGGTGGTGGAAAAAATAAAAAGAAGCCAAGTGGTGGTTTCGTGTGTTCACTGCCACACTGCCACTTGTGCAGCGATTCCGAAGGAGAATGTGGCTGAGAGTTTCACACGAACACCAGTCCAAGTCAATTCGGTTAAGTTTGTACTTTGTGTTGTCTTACTGTCCTCATTTGGAGGTGATAACCGCGAGCAACACCAATTTGATTGCATTTATTGCGCTTAGAAAGCCTGTTTCTATAACGTGGGTCAATCGATCTGCCCGAAAATGGAATAAGGACGCTACTTCATGCAACAATATTTCCTGGACTCAGAATCTCAGAAAACCATGCGAAGGAACCATTATTCTTGGCAACAAACCTCTCAAAGAATCTCGCCCACGCCTGTTCCAGGGCATAACAGGGTAGCAGCAGCGAAAGGAGCGAATTCGTATCAATTGTGCTGAATATAGGGGGTGTCTGCGAAGTCGCTAAGGGAGGCCACATGAAGTGAAATATCTTGTCAAAGCGAAAATTAATTTACGAGAATCCCATGAATGGAGTGATTAATGTTTCTGTAATTGTCAGGATTTACTTTTCAGATCGACGACCCATGGAGCGTCTGAACCTGAGCTAATACTGCCTTCCATTGTTGTCGGTCTGGGTATTATGTTTTTAATTTATCTACATCCACATCTTTCACGCAAAAAGATTAGGCATATTCTCCAACGACTTCTGCAGAAGCTGAATAGACGAAGAAGAGGAGGAAATACAAGACACCTCCTCTGCAATTGCCTCAATCAGGAAAGCCACAACAGGCTCCTACTTCCTCGACAGTCTGAACGACCTCAGTAAAATACCGGTCAACGCGCTAGTCAAATTTATTGAGAAAACCGGCTCGTTGTCGTAAACCGCGACAACCCTCTTTATTTTTTGCAACACCCACGAGGCGACACAATGGACCTACTTTGATCTAAATTTATGCCACTACCTACCTACATCCACATCTAGTGAATAGCTCGTACAGATGTTTTGTTTTCTCCTCCATTCACCTCTCTCGCAGATCGGACCTTTAGCCGAAGAAGAATTTTCCTTTCGAAAGCACCAAGAATCAGCTCAGCTGTTTTGCTTATCGTCCAGCATGATGTTGGTCCTTGAAGTCAAGCTGTTTCGACAAACCGAAGTAGCAAGGCTTGCCAGCTGCGATTCTACGTCGAATCTCCTCTAAGGTGTAGACAGCCTTTTTTGTGAATAGCACACGTGGAGTTGACATTTTAGTAGTCGGTCTAAAAGGCCGAAATCTGCAGATGAACCATCACCAATCTTAAACAGGAATTGGAAAAACTGTACGAAAAACCTACAACCTGATGAGGTGGTGAAGGAAAATCCGATATAGTGATCATTGATCGGGATCAAGAAGTATTCCCTCCTGATGTTCAGTCAAAGGCGTCACGCCGACCTTCCAATGGAACGCAGTAACTCACAGGACATATTATTTTTCACAAAACTTACAAGCACCACATATGCAGCCATAAGACTAAGAGAAGGCAACATGTGGGACAAAACCCACGGAAGAGGGCACAAGGTAATATTAAAAAAAACACGAATGTCCCTAGATTATCTGACGCCCTTTATGGACTCTTACTGGAAATAAAACACAAGTCTTTAATCACCACAAGAGAAGAATGGGACTAAGGCAAAGTCTGTAGACCAGCTGCATGGGAAATCTACACTGACGTATAAAAATCGGAAGAAGGCACGGGATCAGGCATCTACGCCAGCTTGCCAGAGATCTCCGATGCAATCCGACTAGCGAATCACTGCAGTGTATTCCAAGCGGAAGTAACAGCTGTTCAAAAGGCAGCCATCCGACTATCCATGAGCCCAATAGACGGGAGATCTATTGTTTTATACATAGACAGTCAGGTGGCCATAAAAACTCTGGACACACCATCAATAAACTCCAATATGGTACGATTCTGCCGTCTGTCTCTAAGGGAGAAAGCGGCCAGATGCAATTTACCCTATGCTGGATCCCCGGGCACAAGGGTATTCCGGGCAATTAAAGAGCTGATAAACTAGCAAGAAATGGGGCGGGTATGCCAATGGCAGCAGACCAGGAGACACCCACAGACATCCCACTGAAAACAATGAAATCGTGATTGATGACGATTGAGAAAAACGATACAAACCGCAAATGATCTGAATTGGACACTTGCAGGATATCGAGAGCGATCGGCCAGATCTGATAAATCATGGAAAGACTGATTACCTCCTAAAGCTAGACAGGAAGATTATCAGTAGAGTGATATGGGTGCTAACTGGCCACTGTCTTACAGGCAGAAATGCCAGAAGACTTGGGGCACCTTATAACGACTTCTGCAGAAGCTGTATGAATGAAGAAGAAGAGGAAACAGCAGTACACTACCTCGGAACATGTCCTGCACTTGCGGAAACAAGAAGAAGACTACTAGGCGAGTACTACTTTAACAGCCTTGAGGATTTGAGTAACATTGATGCGAAGGACATACTACAATTTCTTAAAGCCCTTAAAAGGCTATAAAAGAGGTCAGCAGAAATCACACATGGCCAACACATCCCAAGAGGAATACAAAAATCACAAGAGGGAATAACTACAAGTTCAAAGGGTAAATGGTTTTTGGACACAAAGCCGAACGTGACAGCACAATGGACCGAATGGTCTATGTGAGCATGACTTCTAAATCAGTCATGCAGTCACCCTACCTACCTGCCTACAAGCACCAAAGACCTACCGACGACTGAAGGGCAAAAAAATAAAGAACGTTCATAGCTTTAAGCGTATGTAAATTGAAAAGCAGCCAGAACCATTGCCCAGTTAAAAGGTGCACGCAATAGCTCTGGTAACATAGCCAAAATTCCAATAGGCACTGAAATTTACGCGCGTAAAGCTGAGTTGAAATCGCTTCCCCTTAATAAAGCAGAAGTGAACAAACTCATGGAACTAATCGAAGTGAATGAAACGGCGATCATTGTCACCGTCATTTCTCTGTCAATTTGGTCGCTTACGTTAGTTTACTTAAAGTTACGTGCGTCAAATTTCAAAGGCCCAAGCTCATAGATAATGTCAAAAAGTTCACAGCTAATAAGCCCTAATAAGAGGGAGTGAGACAGCAAATGCGCTCTACAAGTGGAATACATAAAGACAGATGAAGTTGGTCAACTTTTAAATTGTTCATACTTTGACAGTTCTTTTCCCACATAAATCATTTAAATCTGATGTTGTCGAAGTTGTAAATTTTAACTGAGTTTATGTCTACTTGGGAAAAAATTCAGAGCAATTCGGATTGTGTATGCAGCTTAACTAACAAAGTACCCATGTCAAGCACATTCCCCAACCGAATAGCCGTCTTAGCAAGTACACCAACCACTGTCATGCGCAAACGAAACGTAAGCGTGACGTAATATAAATAAAAAAAAATAAACACACCGGCTGCGCCACCACAAACGGAAAACAAACAAAAACTGGCACAATCACATCAAAAATCAAAACAACAATGAGGTCTTTGCGAAAAGGATCAAATCAATTGTCATTTCTCACCCCAAATGGTTGCAGATAACCGCACGCTCCCAGCCAGAGCTTCAAGCACTACACATCCGCACAACACAATACAACGTCACTGTGGCCACTGTCAACCCTTTTTGGGAGGGGATTCGCGCTTAATTTTCAAGCAACAATGTCGATTCAATTACGCTTCGCATTCCAACTGAAATTCCCCGAGTGCGACAAACGCCCGAAAAATTATTTTCTCCTGTTACTCGGCGGTGTTGGAATAGCTTCGAAAATCTCTCGAATTCCGCAATGCTCGAGAGTCTCGAGCTCCGTGCTGACAAGGGAGCTTCTCTTTCACAATTAACTTGCAGGGACCGGGGAGATTGCTTGGATTTGATGCGTCGATACACTTGTCTGTCCGAAAGCAAGTGGCATTCCAAGCGTTCCCGAAGCACAATAAAGTCTCGCGCGGAATCTTTCCAAACACGTCACCGCCATTTTTATTAACAGGCGACTATGGGCACCAGGCAGTAGCGGCGGAACAGCGCACACCCGCCACCGAAACCATCAATTTTCAGCGTTTCACACATTTCACCTAGTTGAAGACATCGCATGCCGCTCGCACACACTCGTCACCGGCCATCGTCGTTCACTACCACCAACATGCGCCCAGCTGACGCTCCCCTTTCTTCGCCGAGAGTAGCTCAGTTGTTGGGCAGTCTTTTGGCGGGAATCCTGAGTGAACTTGTTTTGCGTTCGGTAGGCGGACCGAATGCTTGCTTGTGCTTCTGGAGGGCTGGTAATTTTTGTGATGAAACGCGACGACTCGTTTCACTTTCGTTTTCGAGTTTCGACTGTCGTCGATGGGTGTTGGGTGGGATTAGTTGCTGTGAATTTGCGATTGTTTTTTTTTTCATTTGCGCATGCAGCACTAGGCAGTGAGCGATAATAATGTCGGCTGCGTGGATGATAGCCTGGTAGATAGATACTCGGTACCCTCAATGGAGGCCATGTGAGCGGAGTTGCTTTAGCTTTAATGTGTGTTTGACTCAGTTGGGCGCATTCAATCAAGCTTTGACGTCATATCAGATTAAATTAGTCTTTACGTATGCACTACGGGTAAGGAATTATGATCTTACGTCAATGGGATTGCTTTTGGGTAACAAGCACTGCGACAAGAATGTCAACTCCCTATGGATCTTAACGTCGAAGAATTGTCCCAAGCAGGACAGCTGCCAGTGTTAATTTCACACATTAGCGAAGACCTGAATTAAAGGTTCCCGTTATTGGGAACCATTTGCCTTGGGCCTTGTTACGAACACCTTTTCCGAATAAGGCCCTTACATAAATCTGTTGAATTACTTTGAATCCTGCTAAAAAAAAGGTGCATTTTGTCACGAAGCAAATAAAACAACGACTGATGACGGATTGAGCAAGGTTGTAAAGCTAGAAGATGTTGATTGGCGTTTGTCATCATTGAATAAATCTTTGGTAACCTCTTGGCCTTTGAAATTAAGGGCCTTGTTCCGCGGCGCTGTTCGGAGTTGGTAAAAACTTTTAAAAGGGATTTGTTTTTTCGTTTCTTTTTCTACTGTTGCTTTCTTCCCTTTTTGACGAATTTTCCTCCCTTATATTTTTTAAGGCCTCATTAAGTGCCTCTTCTGAGTACTTATGGAAAGCACGTTTTGGCAGTCCTTCAGATTGATCAAGCTTTAATAATTAATAGTTTCTTAAGCCGTTTATTTGCTGATTCCTACTTTGGTTCGCATAGAAAATCAAATGAACATACAAAAAAGTTAAGTTAAGTGGCTGTAAATTACTTCCACTATTTATATAACACCAAAAACTAGACATTTAAAAAAGAATCATGGCGTGCCATAGTTTTTCTGTTAGAGATAGAAGATATGCATACATACATACATACATACATAGGTATCCATACAATTTACTCTTGTTTTGTGAATGACTTAATCCGGCAATAGTGCTGCGAAAATCGTTTTGTTGTTTTACAGGAGTTGCACAATTGGTAAGAGATAATCATCGTTTATAGGAGAAAGCTAAATTCAATTCAAACAAAATTTTAAGTTTGAGAAAATAGAGATAATCGGGAAACTGGGAAAACGGGAATAATTTTTAAATTGTTAGTAGTAAAAAAATAATATTTAAGCCCCGATATCTCCAAAACTAAGCGATCTCTCTAAATACAGTGTTCCCCGCTTAATTGAACTGACCATTTTGTCCGATTTTCGCGATCAATTATCCGTGTATTCAATTAACGAAAGCTCGCTTAATTGCATCTCTAGTGCAATTAAACGATATTCGCTTTATGGAGCCAGTAAGTCAATTAAACGATATTGTTTAGAAAACTGACGTAAATAAGAAACAAGCTAGACAATAGTAATACTTAAAGATACTTTATTCCTAATGATCCCATTTGAGCGAACCATGTTAAAGGCGTTTGTTCCAACTCTTTGTTCCAACGCTTGCGAGATAGTTCACAATTTTAAGATTTTTTTCTATTTGTTTCACATTTCGTAAAACCCTATTAATCGTACTGTGAGAGCATTTCCATGGGACAATTCTGCCTAGACACTTTGGATGTATTCAGCTTATTTGGTACAAAATTCAATTAATTAAGCGGGTAAATCAATTATGCGGGATTCAATTAACTGTGCAAATACGTGTATAGCTTATATAGGAAATATTCGAGATCACTTTTTTCGTTCAATTAAATGGGATAATCAATTAAGCGGGGATCACTGTATATTGAGCTTATTTCATCTACACGATGGGGGTTTCAAACCTTAGCGCCACGGAAGCCGCAGAATCCTCATTGCTTTAGATGCCCTTAAATATCTCGTTCCATATTTTAAACATACATACATATGTACATATATGTACACATTGTAGCAGGCGCCATAGTTGCGAGCACTCTTCTAAGAAAAAAAAAAACAAATTGTAAAGGGACTACCGGAGACGAATATGAGAATTGATCCATTCGTTTGTAAACAGTGAAGCAAGTGAGACGTAAATAAACATTTTAAAGTAATTTTTGCGTTTTTTTTTTATATATATAGTCTGGTAAAATACGTATGTTATACACATATGTATGTGTTAAGTATAAGTACACATAGCAACGCCACAACATCAGAGCGCATACCAAGGTTCATTCGCCAAATAACACAATCTCCCTCTCGGTGGTAAATACCAGACATTTTACTACATTATTTCCGGTAAATACCCTCGTCTGAGCAACGGTGCTTACGACTGATGATCAGCCACTCAAACATAGCAGCTACCTACATACAACGGAAAATTCCGTCGTCTGGACAACGGTCCTAGCCACCGAATACGTACATAGCAAATCAGCAACAGCATCGTCGAGCGTGGTGAAACAAGGGTTCATGCAGTGCGGAGTGGGTAACTGGGTAATTTATGGAGAATATAAGGAAAAGGTTGAGTCCCAGCTGCATACAGTCATTGAGCAGACAGCGACCACATCGGTCGAAATTAAGATAGAGTTCACTTCATAAAAAAATATATATTTGAATTCTTTGCTTTATTGTGGGGTTAAACTCTCTACCGAGCTATTTAACAGTTGAGGAGCAAAAAGTTGTAAAAGATGTCAACAACACGCGGTGTTCCCAAGCGGTCCCCCATCCAAGTACTAACCGCGCCCGATGCTGCTTGATTTCGGTGATCGGACGAGAACCGATTTTTTCAGCATAGTATGGTCGTTGACGAAAATTTTATCTACACACGACGCGCGCGAGCCGCCGTTCAGATACATTTAGTATTCATTTATTTTAATACGTCGCCGTCGTCACTGTTCTGTTTGCTTGGGATACGGCTTAGTCGAAAGTAGATTCTACTGTGAATGCAAATAAAACACCGGGAACTTTGTCAACTGAAGGGTTTGCAAGTGCAGAGAGAGTGAAAAACATTTCTTAACAAATAGCTGCGTTTAGATTTGCTGTGCATTGGAATACGGAATACTGGAGCGTTTCCTTTCAATTCGATCAATCATGGGTTAGAACTCAATGTAATAGTTCGCGAGTTTGCGAAATGCAGTCACTCTGAGGCTGTTCAGAGGAGTAACGCTCTTGATTTTGTTAGTTCCTTTAATAAAATGTACCTGTATCATTGGTCGCCAATGCATCGAGAGAAATAAATATCAGATTATTTTTCCCCCTCTCCGAGCGAGAAATGACTTCACCATAAAAGTCGATTTAAGGCTTGACTCTTGAGAGTGTATTCCCCAAGAGGAGATATGAACCTAAGCCACAGCAATCCGCACGACCCCCTCCACCTTATCATTCATTCCTTCATTCCTTCTTCTTTGCAATGAAGCGGATGAAGATAGCATATGAACCATGTCGAGGATCAGAATGGATGGGGTACCATTCGAAGAAGCTGAGTTTCGAACGGTGTGCCGGCATACCTGGGCACCCTCCGACTATTCAGCCTTAAGTGCGCATTGTAAAACTCACTATGGGCACCATGAACTTTCTTTCTGAGCTACTTGTGTGACTTACAACGTTTACAAACAACAAACCCCACCCCTTTGAAAAAAAACACATCTAACTCAGCTCCTGAATGCTGAATGCTCCTCGGTAGACCACATGGAGCGTCTTGAAATCAGCATGTCTAGCTAGGACCACCAGTCGGCGGTGAGTATCTCTGAGTTTAGATCGACTAATGCCCGTCCTTCCGGAAAAACTCCTCGCGACTAAGAGGAGATTCAAAGCCGGTGCTATTAAGACGGCCAATATCCTGAAGGAGGCAATCACCACAACGGATTCCTCCTCCAAAGGTGCGAGCACTGCGTTGGCGCTTAAGGCTGGTGTATTGGAGTGTTGTTATGCTACGATGGAGTATATATTCCCTCTCCTCATTGATAAAGAAGAGGTAATTCTGCCGAACTATATATATAACGATAACCGATTGAGTTCATCCAACCTAGAGTCGACAGCAATAATCTCTCTGATTTCGAACTCGCTAGCACATCGCAGCTGAATATTTAGCAGTTGATATTGAAAGGTATCGGTCCAGAACCAAAAGGAGTCAGTATCCGCAAGCTATGCGTCTCGGCTGCTCCCTCCTCCACCAAAAAAGGCCCTGAACCAGGAGTTTTACCCTGATCCAGTAACCTTTGATCGCTAATGACCCTATATGCGAACTCAGGTCACGTGATTATAATCCCTTATTTTCAACAAACATAGGATATGCTTAAATCATACTAAACGCATTTCTTCTCTCTTATTGCAGTGATCGAGACTCAGTGACTGCATGAATAGGAAATCAGTGTCTATACCTAACTCAGGCGAACACAGCGCTTGATCACGTTGGTTACTCTTCCCCGAAACTACAGAAGAGGAAGAGAGGATATACCTGAAACCACACACATTCCCATGATTCCTCAGGGGAATTCCAATGGACTAAGGAAGAATTTTTGGGGGGGGACATTCAGGAAGTCTTCGAAGCTTTTACGATCAGGAAAGTGTAAGCATCATCATAAAAAAAAGATTGATTGTTAATAGGGCCGATGAAACCTAGACTGGCTGCGGTAACTAAAGGTCTACTTATTGTATTTTCGTATCGAACCCTATGGAATAACCTCGGCCTTTAAAGGGTTTGGGATGGAAAAGTTAGTCGTATTTTTTACTGCAGCACTGTACACATAAGCTCCCGACGCGAAATCTCAGATATATTTAATCATTTTCCAGGAAATATAAACAAAAAGATATACTTCTTGGTATGCCAAAAGTTGTTTCATCGATAATCTATACCTTTCCTTGATCGTCAAGCGAAGGGTCCAAATGCATTGGACTTGAAAGAATCCTTTTAGACATGAACTGCGAATAGGTCGGCTCTAAATGGGGTGGGTACCACGTAGATCCTCCAATCAATTGGTAATCTCCTCCGCCGCCATCCGTACAGAGTACAGACATACCCACTCAATCTCCCTCCTCTCTCGTTTGCAGCCAAAATGACGCCCGAAGAGGATTGGGTGTCCCGTTGTCGGTCGAAGGTTCTTGGTTCCCAGCTCCGCCTTCCCCCATAAGAATAATCACCTATACCAAATTTAGCTGTAAACCTTACAGATCCAAAAGCATGTAGGTAAAGCCTCCATGACCATGTATTGCTGCAAATCGGGTAAAACGATCTAAGTGCGGACTACAGCCTCGGCAGCTGATGCGCAATCAGAAAATCCTTCGCTTCTTCGAGGTGACAGATGTTCCTTGCAGTGTTCTGGCGTTGGTATTTTACTTCGAGCGACGGATACCAGAATGTCTTTCATATTACGTTTTAGTTACCAATCGCTGTGATCAGCTATAAAGGTGAATAGCTTTTGATCTAGCATCCAGTTGTGGTCGAGTTTAGAAGAGGAGCCACATGACACATGAATGCAACCATGTGTGCCACCCTTTATAGTGTCAGTGACTTTGTTATCGGTCTGCATAGCGCAGCGTACCACTCTTCCAACGGACAGTTCTTCAGGCATCAATATCACATTCATTTTTCCAGCTCCTATGCACTGCCACAACTGATTGCTACAGGCAACCCGAATCATTTCTAGAATAGTTCGTGCGTGAAAATAATAAATTGCTCAATGGTCAGCAACTTACCCTATCAACCCACATTCCCGGCCTGCTTGAATACGCGGGCTTAACTCCTCCATCCAGGGCGTAAGGTCAGCACTTGCCACACCACAAGTGCCACTATTTGAATAAAAAAAAAACACACACACACATACGCTTGAATGAGGCAGAGTTCACGGTAAAAAAGAGCCAAACCCAACGCACCGTTCACTTTCCTCCGCCCAGACCAAGTACGACTTTGTCGTCCTCTGTGGCCGCGTTAACATGCTACGCAATCAGCGGCAACTGACATTTGGCATCTGTAATCGGTGCGGCGAGCTATTGTCGCTCTGCGGCTGGTGTGCTTTTGTTGTGCGCCACTGACACATGCGACTGACACAGATAACAGGCGGCGCGGCGGGCATGTGCCCGCACGACAGCGATGACGGCGGCCCTGCCTACAATGGTGATGAGGTTGACGACGATGGTGAGGCGGCGACATAGCCCCAGTCAGCGGTAGTGCAGGCGGAGGCGGTGGCGGCGGCATTTAATCAGCGGGCTCGCTAGAAGCGCTACAGCCAAACCGATTCGACGGGTGAGTCAAGAGAACGGTGAAGCTCTACAGCTGGTTGGGTTGCTCGGACGACTGGTTGTCGTCGGGTGAATCAGATTGACCAGCGAGCGGTGTGGGGCTTTTTTTTCACGATTTTTGTTGTGCTTTGCCTCGGCCCGTGCTCCTCGATGTCGTTTCTTTTTTCACTCTCACTTTCAGTGATAAGTTCTGTTATGTTTTTTTTTTTTCGTGCATGTGCTCGCTGGCTTTTTTTCCCGCTCGCGAGCTTGGCGCGCTGCTGAAATCGGGCGGTCATGGTGTGCCACCTTTTCTGTGCACCTAGTAGTTTATATATTTTATTGTTAATATTAATTCAAGTCTGTACGGCGGAATTTGTTTATAAACAAATTTCGTTTTCATTTGTTAACACAAATGAGCATGGATTTTTGGTGAAATTTTGTGCGATTTTTGGACGATGTTCGTGTGTGATGCGTGTCCGGATGGCGCTTCTCCGACCAACAGGTTCTGTGATCCGAGTTGTTTTTAACAATTAAAACGGTTTTGCTGTCAAGAAAAAAAACAATATTTAAACTTTTTAACTGGAGGAGGGCCTAGTTCGTGCTTTATGCAGATTACATGTGTACTTTGTGTGAGTTGCCGTTGGAAGAGTGGGTATTTGTTGTCCGGCAGCGGTGACAAGTTGCGTGCTGTGCACCCATTCGCTGGTGATGACTTTTCATGCATTTTGTTTTTTTTTTTTGTCGAAGTGCGGGCAGTGTTTGCGTTTGACTTGATAGTGTGGTGGTTTATAGATGCGGATTTGGTTGGACGATTGTTGATTCGTTGTGAAAAAATGTGATTGAATGCGGAGAGATGGGGAAAAAGTCATACATTTCTGTACTTTAGCTAAGAATCAGAACAAGATCTTAGCCTTTCCAAGCATGAGTGTGGCCATTTTAAACGGCAGCGATCGTTATCCATAAGACCCATGGAATAATTTAGAGATGTACACAGGCAAATAATTTAGTTGTAATTTACATTTTTATACCGAAAACAATTATTTCTCAGTCAGACAAGGTCTCCAGATCCCTTTAGACAGACGTCCGTGTCCTCGGACGAATTTGACAGCTATGCACACATATTTTGGTGGTTATTTACGGCAGTTGACAGACTTGGGTGTGCACCGGTGCATCATGTAAATGATATTTTCTGACTGGCCCGTGAAAATATGAACAGACAGTTTTGTTCGAAAGTTTGACCAAAGGATAGATATAAAGTTCGGCCGGAAGTCTAGCGGGGAGAAAACGGTCTTGCTATGGACGTTGAAAGGGTCACTTCAGTTAGATGGAAATGAAATGTCCAATGCCGCTGCTAGGCAGAATGCTCCACTCAGTCTGGAAGATGATATACGAGAATTCCGTCCTCCCAATCTCAAGTCTTAACTTTAACAAGGCTGCCAGTTTGTACTGTCCACTGAAAGCTTTAAGGTAGCTGGTTATGGTCTGACTCTGACCTCATGAGTAAGATATGATCGGAATCTCAGTGTCGTTTGTCAGATTCACAAGGAATGTGACTCCCTTACAAGTCTTCCTAACATCGCCTATAAAATCTTCTCTGCCGTGTTGTGTGCCCAATTGAACGCGTTTATGAACGATCTGAGAACAATAATCTGAAATGATTCAGGCTAGAGATGTCCATAATATACCAGATCTTCACTGGTCATCACAATTTGCCGCAGCATTCTGGAAAAGCCCCCTAGAAGTGCCAATCGATACCACCACCACCTCTTCGTCGATATCAAGGCCACATATGACACTTGTACAGAGACGAGATATACACCTGTATGTCTAGTTTTGACATTCCTGCCAAACCTGTCGGATGGTGTAGGATAACTATTTCGTAAGGATCAATAATTAACTCTCCGAGATCTTCAATTTGAAAAAAAAAATAAGGTTTTAGACCGGACGGCGCGCTGACGTGTCACTTGTGCGTGCAATTGCCGTCGATAAAATCGTGCAGAAATCACGGGCCAACACTAGAGGCACGACCTTCCAGAAGTCCGTCCAGCTTACGTAACTTGACATGGACGTGATTGTCAGAACGCAACGATAAAGCAGTGAGACGTTTGCTGACACTGAGACGGAAGATTACTGTCCTCATGAAATGACATACAACATAAACTCCTTGGAGAGAGCGTCACAATGGACAGCTTCAACTTCAAGGTAGTTAGTCAGTGACATCCACCTCGGAAGTGAACAGTAGTTCGAGCATCAGTACCGGGATGAAACCCAGATTTACTCTTGTGTAATAGAGGCTGTTTCGGAAGGATTAATCGAAGTGATTGATCATTATGGGCATGGACAATTTTGAAAGCGCATGAAGCAGTCCTTACTCCTTAGTCTCTTCAAGAGACAAATTTCCATCACAAACTGTTCGGCGATAATACGTTAAGGGCATGTAAAGCGCATGGACAACTTACCTCCGGCTCGAAGAGTTTTATCCTCCGAGCCTGCAGGAAAACGCAAAACGCGAAAACGCCCGCGTCTAGTTTGGCGCACACAAGTGGAGAAGTACCCCAACCAACTTAACGTGAACAACTGGAGACTGCCACATCTTGCTAGCTGGACCGGTTTGTTGTCTGTTGTTTTCATACGGTTTTAATTTTAGAGGAACATACAAAGGGACATTTTTTAAGAAGGGAGAGGGGATTATATGGTATTGAACTACATTATCCTCTCTTCACACAGATCTTCTTGCATGAGTAAGATTCTTTATGGGACTACAACCAACAAAAAAGCTTTGGTTTAATTTTTCTGATAGAGGTCAGGGAGATGGTCTTCCTATTTGAAATAGGTATTAGTGGGGACTTGATTAGATTTGCACTAAAACCCACATAATTTGGTAGCTTCCAGCACACCATATTGCAGTCGACACAAAAACGAGAAGAATTGTTTGTCATTCATGGCTTTTTTTTTAAATAATAGCTGTTGTTGGAATCCTTACCAAGATCAACAAGGCGGAGTTCCTTAGAGTACTCCTGTCGACAGCTCACTGCAGACACCAAAACGCTATTCTCTCTTGTATGCAACCGGAATTTAACACAATAGGAGCACATCTCCTACTATTGTGTTAAAATCCGGTCTTGTGTGCTGTTTCTGAGTTTTTTTTTTGCACGAAAGACATTTAAAAGAGGCGGCTTGCACTTTATGGTGTGGCCGAGCCGATTGAACAGCTTTCAAGGTTCTCATTGGGAAATGTTGGTGCTCCAAAGAGTACAGCATCGCTAGCTACTTCTTTCTTTTCAACGGCATCACATCCTCGTTGAAGATCTATCATTTCAGCGTATTGCTTCTGGAGAATAGTGCTTGTTCTCACATCAAGATTAGCGATAATTTATGCTGATGACTTTATTGAGCAGATCTTCTTATCGCCGACATGTATTGATTTCTTTCATCTTTTGGGAAAAAAATCCGAAGCGCCGGCGCCATTCTGTCCTGCCTGTCCTGCGAGATGTTCCTCTAATATTTCGTCGATAGGTAATTACTGTCGCCGTTAGGCTGTTTCACCATGGGTGAAGTTTGTTGCGTTGATACTGCTGGCGATGATAGTGGAACTTTTGATGAGATCTATTTTGAGCTTAAGTTTAGAGCGCATATGATTAAAGAGCGATTACTGTGCGACAGAAAAAAGCGCCTAATCTAGCTTGAAATTGTTTTGTAACGGAAATTATTGTGCTTAAGCATTATGAGGTGTTCCAATTTAAGAGAGAGCGAAATTATTTTGCCATTCGCCATTCAGTATTTCTTATCTGCTTATCTGCGTCTCTCCGGTTACTAGGCAGTAGGAATGCCCGGTTATTAGAGGTGTCAAAACAAAACACCTCGTATTTCGCGCCCACACTACTCCAAAATTATTCAGATCGCTTTCTGATTTATGGAATCCACCACCTCAAGTACAATCATGAGATTTTCCACTCAATAAATTTCCCTCTCTATACTTTCTTATGGACCATCGTCTCCTTCCATCTGCATACACAGGAGAAAACGATGTTTTTATGCTCATGACAATCCCACTCCCACAAATGTTTCAAATGAACTTCAATTCATCAATTCACCCATTAGAGGATATTCCCAAATGACATTTGACCAATGAGATTGCGTTAATAAACATTTATTCAACTTCGGAAATAGGCTCGCATAAGAATCAGCAGCACGCCAACCTACCACCCACCAACTATAAATTTCAGTGGCATCGCTTCCACCCCATTTCGAGCTGGCTCCTTCCATCTAAGGGATGTTTGATGGCACAGGAATCAATTTCACCCCCAACCAAAATGTAGATACATATCGATGCCAAACTAGGGACTGATTTCATATCAACGTCATCGTTTATCAAATCGGTTCGACGGCGTTGCCTCTCTCTCACATCTCGTACAGAAGCCGATACCAATAAAATCGATTTCTAGAAATCATTTTGAAGGCATCGACTCGTTCGACTTTTACCAGGCTGCCATAAATAAGCGCCGGCATTTCCAATCACATTCGATGAAAGCATGGAGAACGCATCGAACCGAATATTTACGAACGGAGCAGGCAGCCACTTTACTCTGGCCACTCGCCGTCGTGTTGTAGTTGTTGTATCTGCCTGTTATCGGATGAAACGTGCCTCGTTTCGATTTTACCTTTTCCCGTACATTTTCACTCACTCACCGAAAGTTGTGCGCACACTTGCCCTCCTATGCCATGGCCGGCGGCAGTACGTGCCACAAACATAGCCGCCGCTATCAGAGGGGTATACCATACCGTTTGAATCTGAATGTGTGTGCAATAGGTACTTGAACTGAATCCACATAAATAACCTATCGATGAGAGCAGGGCAAACGCTACAAAAGAGACGCTGCGCGATACGAGATACTTCGGATACCTACTACGGTCTCTGTCGGCGGAGTGCGGCTGTTCCCAGTGCCATCGGAGTGCGATAGCGTGCAGAGGGGAAATTGGTTTGGGAGAAAGCAAAACACACCAATGCGAGATACGGTTGCCACTTCGGAGGGCTGTCTATGGCTGGGCTTGTGTCTACAATCAATTTTCGAAGTAAAATTTCGTGGAAAGTATACCTATTGCTCGGAATGAAACTCTAGTCCGATTTGGAAACTTCGGGTTCGAAATGCCCACCTCCGAAGGTCATCCGACGAATTCGTCGTCTCGTCGTGACGATTTGTTGCGGTTCGTATTCGTTCTCATTGTCTTCTTTTGGAGAAATTTCAGATTCAACTTATTGATGGAGACATTTATTTGGTTCGACGATTGCCTCTGAATGAGGGATGTTCAATGCGAGTTAGCGGTATGATAAAAGATGTGTCTGCTTTAAAAAAAACATGAGAAGATGGATAATTCTGACAAGGGAGAATTGCTTTTTGCAGCTGTTAATGCAGATTCGGATCTGATATTGAATCTTAAAGGTAACCTGCGTTGAAAGCGTTTTTAATGTAGTTTTTTTTCTAACTTTTATCCGCAATCAGAGTCAAGTTATGGCCAGAAATCAACTAAAGGGTGATGAAATGCTGATAAATCAATACTTCATCAATTTCTCCACTACCCCTGGGACTTACATGGACATTGCCAAGCGAATAAATGAGAACGGAGTAACTTCGCCGCGACGGCTGGGAACTCCCGCTGCCTGCTGTCTCTTAGCACACAGCGCCATCAGGCTCAGGGGGTCTGGGTGCTGGACAGGAAAACCCTGTGGTCATGGCACCATCCTAGATCTGATATCATCTTCAACAAATCTCCCCAAACGTAATCTATCAAACGGCTTTGACACTCTTATAAAGGGTGATTTTTTAAAAGCTATAGGAAAGTTTTTCAAAAAAAAAACATAAAATTCAGAAAAATGCCTGAAATCTTTATTTGAATCGATAGTACGGTCCATATAATTTAATGTTTGAAGATTATTTCATGCAAATGTTGACCTTGACTGCGCCTCAAATGGTCCATCCGCTTAGTCCAATTTTGGCATACTCCTTCCAACATTTCGGCCGGTATCTCACGAATAAATGCTTCAATGTTGTCTTCCAATGCGTCAATTGAAGCGGGCTTGTCTGTATAGACATGAGCTTTAACATAGCCCCACCAAAAATAGTCTAAAGGCGTCAAATCGCATGCTCTAGGCGACCAATTAACCGGTCCCGAACGTGAAATAAAATGTTCACCGAACTCGCCCCTCAATAAGCCCATTGTTGCGCGTGCTGTGTGGCATGTGGCACCGTCTTGTTGAAACCACCTGTCATGCAAGTCAAAAAGTTGGATATCATCTCACGGTAGCGCTCACCATTCACAGTTACGTTACGATTCGCATCATCTTTGAACAAGTACGGTCCAATGATGCCACCAGCCCATAAACCGCAACAAACTGTGACTTTTCTGGATGCATTGGTAGCTCTTTCAATGCTTCTGGCTGATATTCACTCCAAAACCGACAATTCTGCTTATTTACGTACCCATTGAGCCAAAAATGAGCTTCGATTAAACTGACCATAAAATGGAAGAAGCGCGCGATGAACTTTCTTAACGGAGCACGCATTTTGATAATAAAATTCAATAATTTGCAAGTGTTGTTCGTTTGTAAAACGATTCATGGTTAAATTATAGTCCAAACTGAAGATGTTTGACAGTGAAACAAAACACGAAACGTGCGTCAGCTGTTTAAACCAGTGTTGCCAAAAAGATAATAGCTAAAAAATCACACTTTACTATAAATAATGGCATAGCGGGTAGATGCAATCTACACGAACGTCTCTAACATGGGCGGCGGAGTCTGTGCGGATGTGTTCTCTGAATTCCTGACCATTTCCACAATCTTTCCACAATTGCAATGTGTTTCAAGGGGAACGATTTGGCATTCGGGAAGCGTGTCGTCAAGTCAAAATACACCAAAAATTTCTTGCCAAGGAAGAATGCGATCATATGCGTTGGTAGCCAAGAAGCCATCAAAACTATTGCCTTTGCTACTTCATATTCAAAACTAAAGCAGGAGTTGAGTTAGCGTGGTTATATGGCTATATTAAAATGTACCCTGTACCCGTCCCAGTAAATGAGAGGACCGGTGAAGTGACTGTACAAGGATCTACCATTCAATGCTTGCTTGCAGGGGAGGTGCATATCCCACTAGAAGCAAAGCTCAGATGAGCCAGACTAGTGATGGGTCGACTCGATTACATCCAAACAGAATTGAACCGAGTTAAATTTATGTTAAATCGAGTTTCCGAAACTAAAACTATTCGCATAATTCAACAAGGGAAGTGAACACACAATTCGCTTCGCGTTGGTAAAGAGTTAAGACAAAGTGAGCACATTTCACATACACGTGAGCATTGTTTTTGTACAAACGTACAATTTATTACGGAAATATCGTTAATGTGTGTTTAAACAGATTGTAACTAATTCACGCCACCACCAATTTTGCTCGACGCACATGGCTCTCTAGTTCGTTGTTTAACATTATTAAATTGTATTTTGATTTCCAAACAACACTGTTTCAAAGAGTTCCGAACTATAAGGAGTCTGATGCAGTAGATACTTTATAGTTCGACAAATTCGATAAACCGACAACGTCTTTCAAAACTTTTGTCGAATTACCGCGAGTCCGCTGTAATATTGCTTAAAACCAATTCAGCCGACTCGTGTTGCAACTCGGCTTACTTCAATTCCAACTCGTCATGATACCGACAGATTGGTTCCGGTCTGTACGGCACAATGCTGGGTAGGAGATCATGCCACCGCCAAACTGCCCCACACAACTCACATTGTCGCAGTAGCAATAACACAACTGAGAGGGAGACAGTAACACATTTCATTTGCTGCGGCCCGGCACTTGCTAGAGCCAGAAAACGAGCGCTTGGCAGACTCTTCTTCAACTCACTTGACGAGATCCCTGCGAAGGATGTTAAGTGACAAATGTCTTGCTTAAACAAGTCTCAGTTTGGATTTGGAGATGAGTCAAATATATGCTTCATAAATAAGGTTACAGAACTGTCATATAGTACTTGCCGTATACTGCTTCTATAGTTTTGCAAGAGAATGGACCACATCCAGTCGTTAAGCATACATTCGCCTTCCCAAATTATGCAGATGTTCTGGTACATGTTCCCTACCAGAACACCGCCACCATTACTGTAGGAGGAGACTACATCAGCCTTTTGGCATACCTCGTCGGTGGTATGCTTCTTCTCCAGCTAGAGCTATTTTCACTACCTTCATGATGGCTAAGTTGAATAGTCGACTCCCTGTCTTGGGAGGAGTCATGTGTCGACATATGAAGTACGTTGCGCCTCAGACCACTTCTTTTGAATGAGTTTCCTTTTTATTTATGGGACACATCCACAAATACCTACAGCTACAACTTGGAATAATTTTCTTTGAACATTTTTACGACGATAATTCCATAGACGACGACGAAGCATTTTCCCCGAAAAGTCCTTCAAAAAAAGCACTCATTCACCACCACGGTTGCCCTCGGTCTGACAAGTCTTTTCTTTTTTCTCCCACTACTCCTCGGAACATTTAAATTGTGCTGTCTACACCTCATAAACACCAGCTCGTCATGCGTTGCAACAAGCATCTGCTGTGCTTTTAGCATGTCACACCAGTTGTGGGGTAAAACTTTAGTCCGATGGCGCCAAATTCTCCCAATCGTCTACGCTCTCCCCTTTTCCCTGACCACCCACAAGTGTTGTAATCAGAGTTGAGTGTATTGGCATTTGGCAAACATGGTGCCAAGTACAAGTTCAGTTGATTGTGGTTATCGTGCTAGATGCCGATTTCACGAACAAGGTTTGGTAGGGTCTGTGCCAAGTGGAATAACTTGGGCTGCCGCCGGTATTGTCTGAGCGCCGGATGACTACTGCCAGTTAAATGTTTGTTTGTTGAACACTGCCGATGAGTGACTGTCGGGGAACAACGACTGTCGGTGTCGTATGAATTGTAAAATCACATCCCTGACATTGGAATGAAATAAAGTGGTCTGTTGACTTACATTGGGTCTGTGGGTCGTTCAGTGGTCGGGGTAAATGTTAATGCCTAATGACTCCAATTATAGCCTCGTTAGCAGCTGCCCATATGTGTCGGTTGACGACCTTCGAGTTCGTCGGTGGCAGCACTATCCGGACGTACGGATAAACTCCCCAAATCATCAAGTGCTCAGCAAATGGCTGCTGCACGCTGCCAATATTACTTGAAGCAGCCGTTTGGCCGTTTCATATGTGTATACACGCCCTAACAGGTTGCGGAGACTAAGAAATACGTTTCACAGGGTTCCATGCGTCGCAGACGGTATGCGGGCCTTCAGGTATGAGACTCGTACCAAATAGAATGCGGAGTACGGATAATTCAAACCCACGCACACCTCTGAGTATCTAAAATACACGGCAGTGTATCTACATCTATTCGGTGGGAAGATAAGTTCAACAGGCTGTTCCGCCACACGAGTGCGAGCAAATTCAGCAGATAAGCGGCACGCTTCTCATACACACTGTGCGCCTGTTAGTCTGACTTGTTGCTGGCGCTTGAATCACAGCGAAACATAACTAAACTCTCTCCGCCGACGGTGGAGTGAGTTTTCTAGTGGTCGGGTGGTCTCCTCCAACAAAGAGCATCATCGCAGACTACACTTGAAAGTGGGAGAAGACCTCTTTTTGAGGAAAGACACATCGCACAAGTCACAAGCCGACTGCGGCAGGCCACAAATTTCCAACCAACCTGTGTGTGGATTGTGGAACTGTGGTTGTTGTTGACTCGGTTGGCCGGGCCATGGCGCAAGCAGGCAACATTCTCTCTCGTTCGCTCTGTAGTCACGTTAAATCCTTAAAAGTCTGCTGCCTCAGATTTGCGCAACTTTTGTAAACTTTTCTATCGGCACAGCAGAATCGATAGCAGGCCACCTCCCATCAATCGAGGCCCGCATGCAATGGCGCGCTGGCAATTGGTCTGGACTCACTGGCAAATTATTGCGGCAACTTTTCGATGAATGCTCGGTTGGTATCTGTTTCTGAGTGTCATGGGGAAAGGTGTGTAAGTTGGATGCCAGCAACAAAGGAGGAGAGTGTGGCACAATATCAACAAAAGAGTGCACGAATGGAGAGTATCTTTTGGTGGTAAGAGATTTTTTTCTTGAATTTCCTCCTGAAATGTGGGGAAGTTGTTGAAGTCGGAATACCAGGCACCCATGACCAGCAGTTGAGCATGGCTTTCTCAATGTCAACCAAACGTGTTTGGTTCACTTGTTCAGACTGGTTGGTGACGGCGAGTCGCATTCCCTTAAGTTAAGAACGGGGCCTCGTGGATATGTATCCATTGAGGGGAATTGCGGTTTACAACGACGTTCTGCTGCTGGGCGCACATTTGTGTTGTGGTATAGTAGGTGCAGCAGGTAGACTTTAGTAGGGGAAAATAATAGGAACACAAAATTACTGTGGACGGGTTTTGTTTTTTTCAAAATGTAGTTACAGTCGATTCTTGAACTGATGTGCTGGACGCCTGTGTGGGCCAACATGGCGGGATGTATGGAAGTAATTGTAGGTTCCACTGGCTGGCTCGCTGTTTCTCATGCATACATCAACACAGCATTTGTGTGAATAGAAATGTTTCGTATGTGAATGAAAGACAAAACTTAATTATTCACTGCCAAGGTGATCAAATGACGTGTCACGTGACACTCTGGCAGGAGCCATTTCAATTTTTCGCTGCGGAGAGAAATAATTGTGCTGTATTACTGCTGAGTCCCTGTCATGCTCATTCAGCGTTCAGCGTCACAATTTATCGGATGCGAGCTCTGGAAGCTCCGCGAAGAGACAACCACTAACCTGTCGACTGAGTATTCATTAAGCGGATTTGATGGCGAGAACTCATGTCACAATTAATTGCTGCATGCTATGGTGCAGCACAAGTTGTGAACACCTGACGTGTTGATACTCTTCGCTGTCAAGGTCATTTCCAACATCATTTCGACATGCTCGTGTTTTTTTCTTTTCATCACATTTACTACTTTCATTTGCATTTAGTTACAGTCGTATCGAACATCGAATAAAATAACTTTTTTGTTCATTTTAAATTTTGTAGAAGTAGGAAGGAAGTTCTTTAACCTATTATAGACCCATGTCTATCTTGCCACCTATTGAGAAGTGTATAGAAGAAGTAGTTTTATGCGACAGCTTTGAAACTTTCTGGACAATCTTTCTCTTGTATCTATTATTAATTTTTTTACGAACAATTTGCTTCGGGTCTTTGTTATAGTATCCCCTTTGCATTCGCAGATGACACTTAATTGTTCAATACAAATGTCCTGATACTGCTACGGGAATAATACAAGAATTTGATAAAGCTGCTAAATGGTGTCATAACAACGGAACAAAC
The DNA here is from genome assembly GCA_907269125.1 of Eristalis pertinax. Lineage (NCBI taxonomy): Eukaryota > Metazoa > Arthropoda > Insecta > Diptera > Syrphidae > Eristalis > Eristalis pertinax. The sequence goes on from OU026145.1 coordinate 60,069,922, forward strand.
AGGATGATGCATATTCGCCAGGACCTGACACGTTCCGACAAATCCACCAAATCATTGGTAAGAGGAAGAAGCTGCCACAAACACAGAAAAAAGGCGAAGAAGACCCAAACACACCAGCGCAGAAAGCAGAAGCGTTTTCATCCATATCACCGCCTGGTGATCCAGGTTTTGTCACTGAAGTTAATACCTACGTCCATGCACTTGACAATACATCTGCATCAGACGTCATCTTAAACGAAACTTACTCAGCGGACGATCCGGTAGGAAACGAAGACCTCACAAGGGACGGAAGAAATCACGGGAATTATTCAACGTAGCACAACGAGGAAGGCAGCCGGAGTCGACAGAATCTAGCAAGTGGAAAGTAGCTAAAATTGTTGCAATAACAAAAAAGGGGAACGCTGCTAGTGTTTCTGGGTACCGGCCTATATCGCTCTTGAGCAATATAACCTAGATCGTGGAGTACCTGCTAGCGCAGAAACTAAAGCGATGGTCCACCGATCTGAACATCATCCCGGATACGCAGTATGGATTCCGGGAAAAACATTCGACGCTACATCCTCTAATGAAGTTCCACCACGATGTTGTAGCTACCCTGAACAAACACCAAGTCACCGTTGCCTGCTTCCTGGACGTAGAAAAGTCACAGGCTGAATAGAGGGACTCATCTACAAGCTAAATCAGATGGGATTCCCCTCCAATCTCATCAAAATAGTTTATAGCTTTCTATATTCCAGAAGATTCTACGTTCAAGTGAAATGCAGCCAATAAACTGAGCGGAGCACCAAGGCGGGAGTTGCGCAAGGGTCGAAGCTGTGACCGTTGCTCTTTAACATCTTTACGGCAGATCAACCGCATCCAACCAACACAGTGAGCTGTTGTCTATTCACAGATGACAGTGATGACTTCGAGCTAGCATAAGTCAGCGATGCTAGCACCACACTACCACGTCGAAAAACTATTGTGACATCTAAGGTTGAAGACCCCAATTGTGACCAATGGTTTCTTTCTATGGCCTTCCTTACTCTTTCTTCTGTATTGAGCTCCCAGTTTAGTCTACTTGCATATTGACGAAGTTTGCTCGAAATTCAAAAAGGAGCTTTTCGCTCTGTATCAACCAAACGTTTCAAGTCCACAATGGCTCAGTCGAATCCAAGTTGCAGTACGGAATACATGCAACGCATCAAATACCAGACAATGTAAGACCGATTGATCTGAAACAAAATGCAGTAGCCACAATTACGACCGAACTCTTGTAAAACTACATGTCATGGAAAGTGTAACAATAAAGGTGAAAATATTAAATAATAACAGTGATGAACAGAAAAGTGTAACATTTGGCAGCATAAGGGTGCTGTGGTGTCTAAGTGGACTCAGTGGATACCGTAAATGACGACCAGTCACCCTAAACCACCTACTAAAAAAACAAAATTGAAAACTCCATCAGGTTGATCCGTGATGATGGATCTTGGATTGTGTAATGCATCTAGAGAGAGTCATGTGAGCTTATAAGGCGAAATTTTTTAATATTACACAACGCTCGCAACTGATATCCATGCATGGGTTTTGGACCTTAAATCATTTTATTCTGATGTCCGCGTAGTGCGGTTGGTTATTTTAAAACGACTGTATTTCTGTAAGTATGCACATTTTGAACTACATTTAAGTCGATGAGTCGACTGTCCTCAAACAACCGTATCAGCAGTTGAATCCGAAGAATTTCACCAATAGATTGCATTGAATCCCACCTGACAGTTGGCGGAGAACAAGATCATCTCCTTAAACTCATAAGTCATACAGAATGAAATTTCGTTCATTCTTTTTGATAGCCTTATTTTAGGTCGCACGTCAAACTGAGTCTTTAATTTGTTTTAAATTGAGTGCGCTTCTGATCTGCCAATAACTAACTACTTTGGACTGTCCCCTTAAAAAATGCAACAGAATCCAAGAACAAGAACTTTGACTTAACCCTTTTAACACTTACATCATGCATTTCGTCGTTCTTTCTTTGCCCACAAGCAGTTCGCATATTTCAATCAACATTATCATTAGCACTATCTGCGAAAAAAAGGACTGGGAAGTTCACCAGGCAATTAGTCAGTCAATCAGTACATTTAATTAAATAAGCACCTCAAGCTCATAAAATACAAGCACCCGTCATCAGCGGGCAAATAAAAAGCCTCATTAAGTAACCACGGAATCGCCGGCACGTTTTTATGGACGTCGCAGCCGTCGTAAGCTGCTCTGCGGCAGTCACAATTAACGGCACACACGTTCACACATTTGCTCTGCTGAACAAATCGTTCTTGTCAGTGCCAAAACAGCGAACAGGCCAACAACCACACTTGCCCAGTGGATTAGTGTATCTCGAAGCCAATTGACACTAGCGTGCGCACATTCCCACACACCGCGTCGTACATGTGTTTGTCGACTCACAAAATTTGCCGCAGACGGTTACTGATAATACCGACGCGATGACTAACACCGTCTCCGCCGACGTCGGAGTGGGCTGGTGGTGTTCCCCGGCATAAACCCCAACACCAAAGGCCGTGCTCTGGTGTGCCTCCACCACGGCCACTCACCACTGTGCGCTCTACACCGGCACGCCACTGCCCGTCTGTGTGACGTTTGTGTGCACATCTATTTTCAGCTGGGAGGTGTTGTTACTTTTGTTTCGTTTTCATGTGTGTTACGTCACTGGTAAGTGTGGGGCAACACTTGAATAGCAGCAGCAGCAGCAAACATACAATGGCAAGCTACACCGTGTGACGGAGTTTTGTTTATTCGATAGCAGCTCGTACACCATAAAGCAGTCGTCGAATGAATGTATCGTTTGAATGAAATTCAATAGATACAAGCCCACTTCCGAATGGAAATGAGGGAAAATTGTTTGGAAATGTTTGTTGGCCCGGTCGAGGGTGTGTGTTGGGGAAGAGGGGGCGCGTAGAGTGTGTGCAGACGTGCAGACAGTGCTGTCCTAGGCTTGGTGAGGATGATTCCCCTCTTCCGCGAACACACTCTTGCTGTGCTTAAAGACATACGACCAGATACTCTCGGGAATGTTGTATGCGTGGTTAAGTTATTGTCGTGTGGCAACAAATATGAAGTATCTGTATTCAACAACTACGGATGAGGGGAGAGCGTAGCGAGTGTACACTGTACAGTGTAGGGACGCGAGTGTATTTTATGTGAGATGTTTTAAATATGTGAGTTTTTGGAACAGGCAAGCATAATGCGATTGAAGGTTGTCCCAGAGAATGTTCAAAACACTGATTCCCGCTTAACCGGGGGTGGTTCTCAACTGGCATCGCTGAATCGGATGAATGGTCGCGTCGAGTGGGGTGCGGGTTTTATTCCTTCATTCTGTACTTCTCTTCCTTTGAGTTAGCATTAACTTTCGACGAAGCATCTTCTTGCATCTGAGTAGATTAGTCATTCTTGCCACTTCAGAAATGAGAAGCACTAAACTGTGTTAATCTGAATGTGCAATCGTAAGGGTCCCTGGACTATCATCCTCAAACTGTTGGGTTCCATCGTACTCTGTTCTACGATGCGATTGATTCCAACTTCCACAAAGACGGAAAGGAAGTATTTGGTACTTCCAGAGCTTAGTTTAGTGCCAGAAAAAGGACAGCAAAACGACACTCTTAGCCACTCGACAAATGCGAAAGAGACATTTGCAGATTTAGTTGGAAACATTGTCTCACTGAAACTGAATACAACATCGTAAAAGCTAGCATTCCATAGCGTGCATCGATATTTTGGCTGACATGCACATAGATCCATTCCACCCGACCAACTTTTAAAACTCACCTCTTACGAGTCACTGACAATGCTCAAGGAGTACGGTAGATAAGTAGGGTGGCTACTGGCTGAGGGTGCTGCCACTTAGATCGTTTTTGTGCCATCTTAATTAATTTCACTTGAAGAACCATTCGGAAGTGAAGATGAAGCGGTGTATGTTAGTGATCGGTGTACTGCTTAGATCCCTGGAAGAAGTGAACACCCAGAAATTTGTACCTCCGAGACACCAGAGGAAGTGTTGCACACTTTCTGTCTATTCTCAGTCCGTGCGATCCATGGCTGGTGGACATATGTCAACAACATCAGGCTACGTCGTCGGGTTCTTTTCGAACATTTATCGCCAAACAAAGCTGGATGAACGCTGACTCGGTGTTAGGGTGAGTTGGGTAGATTTAAGTTAGTTTAGAGATTCATTGATTTGCTTAGTCGTAGTCTGGTTGAGTTTTGTTCCGGCCTCTTTTCGCCGATATCTTGTTCAAAGGCCCTTTTTTCCTCTTCTACAACCCATGCCACCATGGACACGACATCGGGACCTAAAGAGATCTATAGCATCGAGACCTTAAACACCTTCCTTTTCATCTTTTCTTTTCTCTTCTTTTACCTGTTAGGATATTCTGCAGTGTTTTCTTCGATTGAGGGGACAATAACCGCCCTCTTGAGCTTTTTGTCACCGTTCTCATTCTTGATACTGAAGCTACCCGCTTAGCATAATGCTGCAATGCAAAAGGGTGGTAATCAGATAGAGTCTCATGTTAAAGTATTTCCCCGTCCGAAAAGTTTTAATAATTTCCTTGACTGTTTTTTCTGTGTGTGCTTACTTTGTTTTGCTTTCTTTTCATATTATGATTGTTTTTTCGTGGTACGGTCTATTGTTCTTCCCTAGTACCACAAGTGGCGTAACCTAATCTAACATAGGACACTACTCGACGTGATCCGATTCTGTAGCAGTCATACTCAAATGGTAACAGAAAATCAATTATATCCGCAAGTCGTTTTAGCTTTAAGAACAAAATATTTATATATCTTCACACTTATCGAAATCTTTGTCAGTTGTTAAAAAAGTGCACCGCGCCAATGATGTAGCTTTTTGACGGGCTGTGCTACTTATCGTTTGATCTGACAAAATTCTGACTGCCGATGGACGGATGGGATTACTGTGTGTGTTATTAGTGCTTCTCGAGTAGCTTACCGGTTGTTCATAAATATGTGTCAATATTGGTCGATTTGATCTCGATATCATATCGTTGTTCGATGTCGTTGGGAAGGTTTGCTCTCTTAGCAGTTTTAGCGCGTTTTTCTCCTGACTGCCTCGAAGGTAGGTGATGTCTAGTTGCAAGAGTATGATGGGTGCTGCTGTACTGTTTCCGACAGTTCATGTCGATGGTGAGACCTGTACATATTCGCAGTATTTTCTTTTCGAAAACAGCTTGTATATCGGGAACTTGAACGTACTAGCTGATTGTAAAGTAGCAGCTTTGTCTCCTGGAAGTCAGAGAGATTCTTGAGGACCAGTTTGGAGTGGCTGTTGAACTTTAGATTAAGTTATCGCCAAGACATGTCGTCTGTTGTTAATTTCGTACCGATATCAAACACTGTCTTGAGCATCCGTCATTTAGGTGGAGTTCTTCTGAAGCACATGAGTACCAATTTTCTATCGCTGCTACTGGTCATTGCGGAAAGGGTCATACTGTGGCTATACTTCGATGTTTGTGATATCGAGGATGCCTGGTGCTTACTCAGCTACGCTTCTGTTAGATCTTTGTTATTCAGACCCTCGCGGTAATTGAAGGAAGGTAAGTACCTAGCAATTTTCTTCTGGTTTCAGCAAGTGAAGGAACGTTTATATGTCTTTTCCCAACAAGGGAGGAATGGAACTCTAAAGAACTCATCAACAACTCGACATCCATCCAAGTCTATACGGGATGGGTCGAAGATGGAAAAAGGGCACAGGCGCGGGCATTTTCTCTGAAGTTTTAAATATGCACTGCTCGGTCAGACTACCTGGCTACGGCAGTGGTTTCCAAGCGGAGATCCTGGCGGTCAAATAGGCGGCCAACATTATATGATTGTTGGAAATACCACCGGGCGGTATTACCATTCTAATCGACAGTCAAGCGGCCATTAAAGCAATTTCGACTATAGAAATCCAGTTCAAGCTGGTCGTAATCTGCCGCGAAGAGCTCAAGGTTCTTGGTACGCAGCACTCGATTACTCTATGCTGGGTCCCAGGTCATAGGAACATAACCGGCACATGAGCTTGCCAGGAAAGAGACCGAAACCGACTCAACCATAGCAATCCCATGCATTGATCCACCTCTGGCAAAACTCAGGAAGAAAGTCGACGACAAAATCATGGAGCTAGCTAAAGTAAGGTGGAACTTATTAACTACTTCTGAAAGTACCCGAATGCTATGACCGAGTTTCAACAGAGCAAGGACCGACAAACTCCTCCTATGCAGTAAAGAGTTGCTGCGTATGATAGTCGTCGTGTTAACTGGGCATAATCACTTCAGATTTCATATACAAGGGCAGTGGAGACGACGAGGAACTAGAGGACACCCCTCACTACCTTTGTCAAGGCTCCAGCCTCTGCCTACTGAAACATAGAACACTGGGAGAGTTCTTCTTCCAAGATCTCCAGGTACTTGCAGAAATTCCTCTAACATCGATCTGCAGGTTCGACACGATTTCTGGATGGCTAAACTAATTAACTCATCAACACCTCATTAAAGATACTGCGATCTCTGTATGACTGGCACAACACCTGAAACACGAATAGGAGTAGGAAATAGGAGGTTAAAATTTCCCCCGTTGAGCATCACAATGGGTCCAGTAGGACCTAAGTGAGGCGTGGCTCCACCACGTCTACCCACTTGCCTAACCTAACCTAACTCCAGGAGGGATTTAGTCCTTCGTTGGTTTAGTGCAGACCACATCACATTCGATGTAATGCATGTATTCAATTCCAGCTGCGATTTGAGTATAGCACATTTTTTCAAGAACTATGACTTTCTCTGCAACATTGGCGACGGCATTATTTGGAATGTTTTCCTTACTGAACTCTGTGAAACCTTGGATCGCCGTTGATTTGTCTCCGTTTGGAGATACGTAAGTTGTTCTCATCCGGCCTACATAGTTCGTTGACCTTGTACACTTCCTGGAATGCACCTTCTCCTCCGAAAGTCTAAGTACTACAAATTCGTTCAGTAAAAGCCAGCTTTATTGAGCGCATCGAAAAATTATACTAAATACGTCACGTCGATTGAAAGGTGACATCCTGATTTAGAGGGAATTCATAAACTCACAGGAAGACAAACCACGACGTGGCTCACTGATGACATTTGAGAGGATGTGATAGACTTCTGACAATGAATAGTTTTTCTCTGAAAATGCACTTGATTCTCCTTCATCATTTGCATAAGCTCCAAGTGCACAGAATAAACGTCTGCTGTAACTGCCCCTGATTAGCGATTTAAAACACATTCTACCATAACTATCCACGACATAAACGAAACCCATAAATGTATTCCTCGTCTGCATACAAATACGAAGTAAATCTCAATTCGATACGATACACATATCTTGCAGTATATGCACCCCTAGTCGTGGTAGTCGGTTGTACTCGTATTTCCAGCTCGCAAATGGTACGTACAACGATCCGATACCGAGATACTCGTACATTCATGTAGAGCAGCCCAGCCACCTCTTACTTTTATAATAACCACATGCATTTGTTTTTCGTTATATAATTTCGTTCCTAATCGGTGTATTCATGGCCAACCATATATCTTTACTGGCGAATGTCTACAGTGTTTGCTTTCTGGTTCTCATGTCGCCCTATTCCTTAATGCACATACAAAAGTACTTTTTTCTGTAAAACACAATGTACACGACGACGACAAACTGTTGCTGGCTTGGTGCTTGGCCCATTGTGTATGCTCGCAATATGAAGAGGAGCCCCCCGCACACCGGCTGCTTGCTTTGTTATTTGTTATTTATATTTATTTTCCTTTTCACTTTAATCTATTATCTTTGTCGTGTGTAAGGCGTTGTGTTTCACATAAGTAGCAGTAGCACACACATATGCTCTCTTGGCGGGGAAGAGGCCCGTATCCGAAGACCATCGTTCCCCTCCTCGGCGTTATCAAATTTCCTAGTCCTTGCTCATTCGTAAGATACTGCTTGTGGAAAAAAAAAAGATCAAGAAGAAACACAACACACACAACATCTGCACATCAATCAGATACACACTCGTGTAATTAGATACATTTTCATTGAGACCGCATAGCAGCCTGAAAGTAGCCTACTGACGTCTTATGCTCACCTATTCCAAATCTCAATACTATATTTTCATATTGCTATTGTATTGAATACGCGACCATGTGAACGAACATCGGGTCTCGTGTGTACAACAAGAGATACAGATGCTTTGCATTCACAGAGACACCGTGTCTCGTGTTCTTCCTCTGTGTATACGTCACCACACTACTCAACATCGTTCGGTGGAGGACCTGAATACACAAACATGACGCATCACATACGCTCTCTCGTACGCTCGTACGCTCGTTTGCTCGTAGTCGAATTGAAATAGTATAAAACATCAAATTGCCTGTAGTAGATACGCAGATACTCACTCAATGAATGGGGAGAAACAGGAGTGTGCTGCGACGAGTGTATTCGCCATAAAAACCATCATCATCAACATTATCATCATCGTCGTCGTCGTGTGCCGGCACACGCGAACATTTTGCATCTTCGGTGTGTTCTGTGTTTTTTGTTTTGTGCGGCCAAATCTTCGTACTACATATGACCTACTGTTAGATGAAAAGTCGACCACTAAATGAATGTATTTCATAGCTGATACGTGTGTAACTACGTATATACATGTATGGATGTGTGTACCTCGTGGTTGGTGTATGCTTGTGGCATATACACCGTAGAACGGGTAGTTGCTCGGTGGTGTGATGCCACACTTAAATCACTGAATGGCGGTTACATACTGTGTACCTGACTGTGCTCAGATAGGCGATACTGATGTTGGAAGAGTATCTACACTCGGACAAATGAATTAGTCAGAATTTTGTTTGATTTATTCTCTGAAGGTGATAGAGTGTCGGTGATATCGCATTTGTGGCGCTCGTTTACGTTGAGTGGGGACTTTCGGGCAAGCTTTCAATAATATCCCGCTCTGCTCGCATTTAATAATGCCGGGCCTTATGACCTTCTTAGAGGCGATTAGAATTGTTTTTCATTCGCTCTTGGACCGCATTTTTGCAATTAAAAACCAAACGCTTACAAAACCACGCTTTACAACTGGACGATGGAAATGTCACTCATTTAAGAAAATGGCTGAATGTCAGTCAGCACATCCAAGACAGAACTTGTAGTCTTCACTCTAGAAGGTACAAGATGTCTCCAATGAAACTGGTGAAGCTAAAAAACAGGAAACAATTGATGACAAGCACTCAGCAGTTCTGCCACACGGATGGATTTGGGTGTCAATCCAACCAATGATCGTCACAAAACCAGCTGCAGCTGTCAATATATAAGGGAATCTATGAGCATGTCCTTCATATCATTCAGATCACTGAGGCCATCATAGAAGTGGGGAGGAGGTGTAATAGCCATTTCAGCTTCTCCAAAAAACATATAACATCGCTTTAAGTCTTCTAGTCTGTTCACCGATCCGGCAGTGTCCAGTCAAGACCCCAACCATTCTGCTGCGCTGAGCTTTGCGAACAAGTTGGGTCAGATCTTTCTTGAAGTGTTGCACGAGGTGTCTGCAACCTCCTTAGTACGTGATCGCCAAGTGGCGAATAGTATATTCAATTTCAGATCTGATAGTCTGCAGACCAGCTTGGATGGATACATAGATCCAAGACTGACGAATAAGCTCTGCCTTTAACTTCAATATAATCCAAAATTGTAAAACATTGCCTCACATCATTACGGGGCCTATCAGTTAGATGAAACTCTATGGTGGGTCGGTGTGTTCCGAATAACGAAAGAGGCAGGAAAATGTTGCTAGATGGGGGCGGGTATGGCGCTCACTTCAAGCAAACATTGCAGATGCCGTCAAAATCATATTTCAACACGTTATGTCTCTAGTGGGCACGGAAAACAAAGTTATGCCGACTACGCCCAGTTTGCTCCTCATTCAATCCTGAGACAAGTTTGATAAGAACTCCAGACTTGAGTAGGTTCTGCAATGTAGGATATTTTACACGAAATTGGCCAACATGGTGGTAGAGACTGTTCAAACGCTTGTTAATGAGCTTGAGATAAAGACTCGGATGATAATTAACCTTACTGCATAGAAATGACAAAGCATGATCTCTTGCAGGGTTATGCGACGCGTTTAGAATTGAAAACTTAGCAATGGCTGTTCGATAAGTCAGTAATTTTGTTGCGAGCTAGGAGGGTGCAGGGAAATAAGTCCCCGGACATTAAATCTACTTTGGGCTGCGATGGAATCTACGAATCTACTTCACTCGGTACCTCCTCTGGTACTTTGTTTCTTTATGAGCATTTGTCTACGTCAACTAAAGGGTGGTTGAATTTTAAGGGCCGATGTAGATTTTGAATAAAACACAAATTATTTATGAAATTATTGTCATTTCTTTTTATTATGATAATATTGGTATGGTTCAATTATGTTTGGAACAAAATATCGCGACCTCGGCGGCACACATCCATCCGATGGTCCAAATTTTCGATGACGCTGAAGCATAATGGAGGTTCTATGCCGTTAATGTGCAGAATTATCTCATCCTTTAGCTCTTGAATTGTTGCTGGCTTATCAGATAACACCGCCATTGAATTTGTCGCGCAAAAGAGCCATTGTTTCGTTAGCTGTGTGGCAAGTGGCGCCGTCCTGTTGAAACCACATATCGTCCACATTCATATCTTCCAATTCGGGCCATAAAAAGTTCGTTATCATTTCATGATAGCGAAGAGATTTCACAGTAACTGCCTGAACGGCCTCATTTTGGAAAAAAATACAGCCGGATGATGCCGCCAGCCAATAAACCGCACCAAACAGTCACTCTTTGTGGGTGCATTGGTTTTTCGACAATCACTCTTGGATTATCATTCGCTCAAATGCGGCAATTCTGCTTATTGACGAATCCACTGAGGTGAAAATGTGCCTCATCACTGAAGATGATTTTCTTCGAAAAAAGCACGATATGCATTTTGATTTGAACGCCCATTTTCATAATAAGCCTGAATAACTTTAACGCATTGCTCGATTGTGTATCTCTCCATGGTTCAAATTGAGTTAGTCTGAATTGAGAAATGTCAAATGAAATGCAGAAAAAAGCTTGACGTTTAGGTGTGGTTCACATTCAACATCGGCCCTTAAAATTTAACCACCCTTTAGATCGAGAGAACTTTGGTGCGTGGTATTTGGGGTGAAATGTGAATAAATGTGTTTCGTGACAGTTGGTGAATCCAGGACATTACTGCACATCCAGGACATCTACAAAGGAGCAATCGAAACAGTAGAATTTAGAGGCAAAAAAATACTAGATAGATATTTAATTCAAAGTGACTGTGTTCTCGAACAAAGGACGTAAAATGTTCAACGTTCAAAGAGTTCAAAGTAGATCTAGAAGAAATAGGCTGGCTGATTTTAAATCAGCTCGTCAATATCCTTTGTGTTTACATTTTTGTATCATATTGGCCTTTGAAATTGTATTTTGAGAAGGGGTTAAAAAATATATTATAGATAAAAATGTCGCGAAACAGAAGTGATCACAAGCCCCAAAGCTCTAGGCTAGTCGTTCACAGTCGGCTAAAGTTCTTTTATTCAAGCGTGAATCAACTTTATCGAAGACGAGATCCGAAATTGGTAAAAATAAATTACTGCAAGGCCTGAAATGAGTATTCATTGTTGTTGACGGTAAATTGCACAGCGACCTTAAGATCTATTGTGCCCCATATTTTAGCTTTCTTAAGACGCAGCTCTTTTTTTGTCGTATTGAGCGAGAGAGATTTGTCCTAGAGTATTCTCTCTAAGCCAGTTTCCTTTAGATAACTGAGAATGAGAGCTTGTTCTAGTGACTTCAATTCTTCCTCTGATATTAAGTGTTTGTCCAGATATCTTTGTCTTTTGCGGGCTAACGCCGCACAAAATCCCAGTATATATGTCGCCCAGCTAGCCTGTTAGCAAAACTTTACTGACTAAGGCTCGATCTACAGACGAAGACGTTTTGAGACGCATACGAATTGAACTTGAATCGAATATAGCGAAGTATGAGTTGCGATTTAAATTTTAAATTAATTTCATTTGGGTGAAGTAATGAAGTGAAGCCAACTTCCAGTCCAAGAATGATATGTACAAACTTAACTTGTTTTTAGACGTTCATCTTTTTTGTTTTTCAATGTTTAGTTGGTCCGGTCTGTTGGCTATTGAAGAATTCAGAGCCTCCTTAGGAAGCTGCGATTTTTATTCCGAAGAATGTTCGAGTGTATTACTTGGCAGTACAAAAGAATTCGGAAGATTGGTCTTCGGTAAAGAAACGAATCTGATTCCTATCACCGACTGTTCATCCCGGCATAGGTTGCCAAACTCCAAAGAATGTATAGCTCTGTGCTTCTAACTAAATACCCACTCTGTTGCACGTACATACATATGTATGGACACACATAGGTATTAGGTACTACACAATCGGTACTGGCTATGCCTATGAATGAGAAATTCTTTACAGCCAAACACGACTCTTCCCCTCATTTCAGCTCGCACACTGATATGCGTTATATTATTATTATATTTCCTTATTTTATTCCATACCAACACTGAATCTATATGTATTGCATTGGCAAACCTTCCAAATACCGTCTTCCAACTATGAGATCCTATTCCAAAATTCACATACTAAATTTTAATACGTGAGTGTGTTCAATTCTTACACAGTACACAGTGCACACCCTACACGAATTACCGTGTAGCTACACTATGTATGCCATCTGACGTGACAGTGGCACGGTGGCGACGACAATGGTCGTGTAGTGTGAATTTGCGAGTGCCGACGACCTTGTCGTGTGTTGAGTGTTGCACAACGAAACGCAAAAGAATAAAGCGATTCAAACTAACATTCGCTCACGGGATGGATACACATCAACACACGACTCTGTGTGTTGGCATAGATACATAAATAGATACAGGGTGACTGTGTGACGTTTTGATTACGACCACCACCATCACCGTCGCCCGCGTCCACACAATAACAATTGTCGGCAGCGGTGGCAGGCAACATACAACGTAGTGGCAGCCAGCCAGTACCACCAATTCGATGGATTTTTGTGCGTGTGCTACTCCGCACTGCGAGGATGTGTTGCTGTATTGTTCTCGGTTATTTTCTTCTCTTAACAGCAGGACGACCACTTCCTGTGGGTAAAAAAAATTGTGTACCTTTCTAGCGACGTAATGGAGTTCCCATCACCCACACACAATGTACCATACAACAGAACCGTGCACAGGCAGGAGAGTATTTGTTTTACCGGTAGTTGGCTTGGCCGTTGTGTGCCGTGAATTTTTGTGCATTTTTTGTTTTCTTTTCTGGACTCGACCGGGAATACCCCTCGTATACAGATGAAGGAGGAATGTATTGGGCACGTGTACATTTTTGTATTTTGTACAATTCAACCCCCTCCCCCTCCGTGGTGGGATTGTGTGTGTGGACCTAGTGACGTACTGATACAGTGAGCAAGAGAGTGAACACACTTCCTGTGTATATTCCACACAAAGCCTGTGTGTACAATTGACGACATCCACACTAGTGTTGTTGGAATGATTTTTGTATGTGGAATTTCGACTAGGCCATCAGAATGAAGAATAGGTTCATATCGACGGATTGTTGGTAGGTTAAGGCATGAAGATGGCTTTCTACCACCAAAAGACAGCAGTGTCATCTTGGTATTAAACAACGAAAAAAACCGTGATGCATGTGGTGGAAGTGTTCTTACAGTACACACTGTAGCTGTCTTTGTTGAATGGGTGGCTCGGGAAATGTCTGCGATGGAATCTGATGGGGCGAGAAGTTTCCCCCATATTGACAACCACTCATTCAGTTCGCATTTTGTGTGGTTGTGTTCATCGGATCATGCCTACCCAAATCGGATTTGCTGCGGTGATTGGAATTGGATTACATTTTGCGTCTGATGGAATTTGATTTGTTAATGAATTCGAGCAGAAGCTATTGGCGTTGTAATTCAATGAAATGATTAAGTGGCTGATAGATTAGTTGGCCCGTAATGACATTTTGTGACCCTCAATCGATTGCTGTCTGTTGAAAAATTTGTTGAGCTTTAAACTAAGGCAACCCAGAGGGGATTCGTGAAATGCAAGTGAATAAACAATTAGGTCATTCGACAGACTAGTCGCCCTTGGCGGATTCGAGGTACTCAGTTGATAAATTACACTCCAATGACAACTAGACTCTTGTACAAAACCTAAAGAGTGCCATTCTATGCCGGAGGCGATGGAAAATGTATATAAAACTCCGTCTGATAGTAGTCCTGCACGCAATGCTACTGATGAAATAATTTCAGCTTCGTGGAATAAAATTCTGGGTACAGCTGCTGTCATAAAACGATAAGACTTAAGACCCAATAAAGCTCTGTCCTCGGTGTAAGCTCTAAATTTGTGAGGATAAGTTGGGAAATTCCACCCATTTTGTGGCTGTTTGGTATTTCAGTGTTCTAATTTTGACAACTAAGTTGAAAGCTAGGAAGAACCAAAATCATGCTTTACATAACTCTTATTTTGACAGTCCTACTATATGAAGCTAAAAACCGGAAGATAAGTAAAATAGCAGAGCAGGAACTTGGTGCATTCGAAAGCAAAAATTGTATGTCCATCTGCTAGGAGGGTAAATAGAGGAGCAGAGACAACGAACTCTACGAGCTGTATCAAGACTTCGATGTAGTCCGGAAGGGAAAAATCCGTCGACTGCACTGACTCGGCCACATCGAACGCATGAACAACAATCCAAAGAAGATCTTCGAATCCGAACCTCATGGTTCGAGAAGGAGGGGAAGACCGAATTTCCGATATAAGGACCAAGTTATCGCGGACGGAAGACTTGGAAAGGCTTTCATCCGAACAAAACTTACAATTTATTGCATTTTAGTAGGTCTTTAGTGACGAAGTTCATTTCTGGTTTATTGTATATGTTGAAAAATAAAATTCCCATATTTTGGCCGAAGAGCAACCTCAGCCAATACAAGAGCTCTGTTTGGTGCTGTTTATGGTCCGGCTAAAATGATTGGCTCTTATTTTTCCAAAGATAACTTACTTACTTACTTAAGGTGGCGCTACAGTCCGGGGTGGACCTGGGCCTCAACCAACAAGCGTCTCCAGCCAGCTCGATCTTTAGCTAGCTGTCTCCAGTTTCGCACGCATAGTTGGTTGAGGTCCCTTTCCACTTGCGTGCGCCACCTGAGTCGCGGTCTTCCTCTACTGCGCCGTCCCTCGGGGGTGGATTCGAAGACTTTTCGGGCCGGAGTATTGGTTTCCATCCGCTCTACATGACCTAGCCATCTCAGTCTTTGGATCTTCACTCTTCTGGCTAAGTCGATGTCGCTGAACAGCCCGTATAGTTCGTCATTATATCTCCTCCTCCACTCACCGTCTATACAGACGGGACCGAAAATCACACGAAGAATTTTCCTCTCGAAGCATTCATCCGCTTTTGACAAAGTCCATGCCTCCGCGCCATATAGCAGGACTGGGACGATTAAGGTCTTGTAGAGCGTTATCTTGGTTGTTCGAGAGAGGGCTTTGTTTACCAGTTGCTTTCTTAGCCCAAAGAAGCAGCGCTTGGCAAGGGTTATTCTTCGTTTGATTTCAGCGCTGGTGTCATTGTCTGAGTTGATAGCGGTGCCTAGGTAGACAAAGTTTTTGACTACCTCAAAGTTATATCTGTCTGCTGTGACGTTCTGACCGAGACGTCGGTGTTGAGTGCCCTTTCTTGTTGACAGCATATACTTGGTCTTACCCTCGTTTACCGCTAAACCCATCTTCGCGCCATTGACGTCACGCTGCGTTCTTCCAATAATGTCAATATCGTCGGCATATGCGAGTAGTTGGACAGACTTCTGAAAGATTTCCAAAGATAAGTGTGAGCGGAAATTCAGAAATTTAGTGCGGTGAGCAGGTTATCTCCCGTTTTTGACATGCTATGAATTGACCGGCTACATCGTGCGATTTGACGCACATGCGTCAAATTACTCGTCCATACCGATAAGTCAGCGACAATAGCAACTGTTGAAGACACCATTCCAAGTGTATTTAGCGAGATAGTAGCCAATATCCTCGGAAATGAACATATGTGCCATATGACCAAACCATTGAAACATAGCCCTTTCCATCTGAAGTATGAGTTGCTCAGCATTGAGTTTCTCGCTCACTGTCGTGTTTCTCATGCTATCACAGCTAGTAGCCTGTATTCGCGATTCTTATTCTTCTGCACATCCAGTCCATATGCATGTTAATGTAATGAAAGTTAGAGGTGACAAGACGCACCCTTGGCGAAATCCAATGCCACCGTGAAAGGTGTTGATTTAGCGTCGTTAACCCGTACACAGCTGCCTGTATTTGTGTATAGAGATTGAATTGCCTTCAAACGAGGACCTTCAATCCCATACCCCTGCAGAGCAATCCAGACAAAACAGCTATAGAAGGGCTTAGCGTACTCCCAAGCTTTCTAGAGTCCCATTCTTAGAGTGAAAGCTGGTACTTCTTGTATTTCTGTCGGGACGAAAGTCGCACTTTTCGTCCTGGACTCGACTATAGTTATAGAAGCACCTCCAACACTTTAGCGTAGATTTTAAATGGGTGACTTTACAATACGGCCGCTGTTCTATAAACCATTGACTTTGATGCAGCATAGCGTGGTGCACGAGGTGCAGAGAATGTCTTTTTCTTCAAATGAATTTGGCAAAGACTGATCTCTGATGGAAATATCTTTGGCTTGTGAGATTTTTGCTCGATAAGACCATAGAAGAGACTGGAGATATTATGCTTAAAATATATTATGGAGACTCTGCTCCCTCGCTTGGAATGGTGTATAAGTCAAAAGATGTTGTGTATAGGACGTCCAAATAACTCCACGATATTCCGATGGATGATAGTCGGGTCATGACGCATGTAGCATGAGACAGCTTGTAAAACATATGGTAAGAAACTAAAATAATTGAAGAGGCAATTTAACTAGGTCTGGATGACTTGAAGCAGGGGGTGCAGACTGTCAAGGGATGGAAGGCACCATTAACTCAGGCTCAGATTCTCCATCGGTCACTGGCCTGAGCAGCAAATAAGTGTAGTGTAATTGATCCAGTTCATTACTATTTCATACATACTATTTCATACTCATTTTAGATTTGTGCATTTGTGCCACTGACTTTTTTGGTCCATAAATCACACGACGAGGTTAGTACGTGCCAATGGTAACGTACTTAGCTTTCGTATTTTTGTGTCACGAATTTGCAATATGGGACCATGGTTGTGCTAAGCCCAAAATGTTGTCTTTACACTTGACCATAAATATCCACACTTTACTGAGAAAATCAAGTTGTCATGCTTCATACTCTTACCAATCTCCATATATCACTCGAGTATACAAGACACTAAACTCTATAAGTTAGAACTTAGAAGACTGAATCTTGGATAAAACCATAAATCGTTGGCTAAGTCTGAGTTTCGTATCAACAGCGAGGGCCAAGCAGTCCGAGCACTGTCCCATAGAGTGGCTGCATTCCTCACAGTGACTTTTAAAAAGTTGCAGAATCGAAGAAGGAATGCATTCTGTTCGACGTCTGCTCTGCCACTGTCCAGCCCTAGCTTGGTCTTCTGTTCTACATGTCACACATCTAAAGTGCTGGGGCACAAGAAAAACAAAGGATCCCAGCTCTTAAATTGAATGATTTCATCTTCTTATTCAGAGTCGTGCTTTTAAGAGCTGTGCTCAGTAGGCTAAGTTGGTAAATGTCGCCTATAATTTGTGAATGGCACAGTATTTGTGACCGTACACTGTTGCGTTCTCACACAGGTTCGCTGCTTTAAATAGGTGCCGATGCATAGTCACTCGGCGATATTTCACGGCGCTGCCAGATTGTTCGAATACGCTGCCTAACACCTTTATGCGGCCAATCCAACGAACTAACGCACTGTAGTTCAAGAAGAAGAATTTTTGTAAACAAAAGACGGTTTCTAGACAGGCTCTCGGGTTCTGAATATTCATCCTCGACACCATCACACCGCTCATGGTTGGCAGAATGTCTCGATGCACACAGTCATGCCGCAGTATTGGAGGTCTTATCCACGACTTCGTAGCCTCATTCGCACACGAACTCAGTGCTAAAAAAAAGGAAAATATAAAAATAAAAACATAATCAACCTCTTCATCGAATTATCATCCAGCCACCACCACGACCACCAGCACACGCAAGCCTTAGTAGTTTCATGCACTTGTTCATATTTCAGTACGGACATGATGTACATGTAGTCAGAGCGGGTCGCATCCAAGTGTGTCATGGATGCTATTCTCTCTCCTTCGCCATGGCACTGTATGCGAGGCCACCTAAAGCCGCCAATTTGAACAGGCCCACGTCGAAGTATCAAAGCCATCCAGACTCCTGCTTGGAATTCATGCTAGCCTATTCGAGATTCTACATCTTCAATTTCAATTCGATGTGTTTCCATATCCATACACGACAACTTGTTTCATAGTGTAAATAGCCCACAATAGCGCGCTCTATCTGCACACCCGAACACCAAACACTGAGCAACAAGCACCAAGCACCAAGCACTGAACACCATGTCACCCTGTTCTGTCATGGTGTACGGCCGAAAACAATATACACACGGCTCTTCTCGTATGAATTGTTAAGGTGTTTACTTCTTCCATCACTTTTTTTCTTCTCTTGTGCTCCGCTCCGGTGGTGCCTTTCGTTTTTGTTTTCTTTTTTTTTTTTTTTTTGCTTATTTGTTTTCCCCGTGTTATGTTATGAGTGGAGTGTAACGCAGCCTTCCGTGGCAATTCAACTACATAAACTCACTTGTGTTCGTTTCGTCATTCATTGCTCCTGCGGATTTCATCCCATACGCGTACAGCAACTACAGAGTCGAACACAATGATGCCCGTGCTAGCTTCACGATACTATGATACCACTGGTGGCGGTTTTGGTGTATATCTTTCCCCTCAATGATACCCAACAACCCCGCTGCCGCTCACTCATTCGTATCTCTCGTCGGGGATATCAAAGAAATATACACAACCATACGCAACGCACCAACATACAAGCAGTTTTTTTTTCTCAAGTTCAAAGTTGTCGCCTGTCCCAGTCAGTTGGTGCGTGCTGTGTGGGGGAGTGGCAACAAGTATCTTGTCTTCCGCTGTGTGCCGAAGATAAGGGATAGGTTCGCTTTTCTGACGAACAGTCTGTTTTATGCGATCCTTGTACCATCGTTTCATATCGAAATACATAAGTACTAGAGAGAGGGAGAAAGACCTCACTGTCCTCCGTACATTTGTAAGGTAGGTTGGATTTGGTTGATGCGGCAGACTGATGAATGCTGAGACTGAGAATGCCCCTTGATGACCCCAATTCCTTAAGCCAGCTGGTGATATAGCTTATGATGGCTTATGATGGCTTATGATACATATGTCGCAGGAGTAAGCACCAGCTCTTGTGAAACAACTAATTTCTGGGAAGGTACTGCGACGTCGATACAATGATGTCTGGAAGAAATAAACTCGATCGGGGATATAACAGGGGTACACTTACAAACATCCTCTGTGCGGCACACCGCTGGGTTTCATCATCGATGCATCAAAAATTGGGTAGGTAGGTTCAATTCGCTAAGACTTGTCTGGAATCACGGGAAATAAGATCGCCGATGAATTTGCTAGACAAGGATCAGAGGAGATACTCTTAGGACCCGAACCTGCGTTGGGATTACCCGCGTCCTCGGTTAGGGCTTCCATCGATGGCTGGGCTTCTCGAGAGCACAACCGTAGGTGGCATGACTATCCAGGATGTAGAATACCAAGCGCATGCTCCCTAATGTCTGTAAGAAATCCGCGCTATTCTTGTTATCTCTTAACAGAGCAGACTAGAGAGGACTTACCGGCGTAATAACGGGTCACTACAACTTCGCCAAACACCTAAATGTGCTTGGCCTTTGGCTTCGCCTGTGGAGAAGACGACGACTCTGCAGAGCACTTCCTCTGCAACTGTCCCGCTCTTGCTCGGATCAGGTGGCAGTTATTTGGTACTGATGAGGTGAGCGCCGATGATCTAGGCTCCTCATCACAGAAGCGCCTGTATTCCTCCAGAATACCATGCAATTTCATTAAATGTACATAGGTTGCCACCTGGTAGTACAATGGACCAGTTTTTGAACACGAGTGCTCCAGTGTAGTGTTAAAAAAAGAAAAGATTATCGATGCCAAATTGTACAGAAAAATCATCCAAGAGTGCGTTAACAAAGCATCCACCCGTGGAGAGTACATCTCCCACGTTGCACTCAAGCTCACAATACTCTTTGGAGTTGCTGTATGGTGAACAGCGCTTGAGCACTGACCTAGCCTTAACTCTAAACGCTTACACATTCTGATCAGACTCAGAGTGACTGATTGCCTGCTTACAAGAATCACTGGAGTGAACACTCTCCCTCTCCTCCCGAAGGAGAAGTCAGTTAGAGGTTTACTTCTTCAACAGTCTGACTGAACTAATCAATAGTGGTCAGCCACCTTTATCGCTTTGAAAAAAGCAATAACTGGTTTTCGCAGTAGACACTGATATGCTAAGTGTGCTAAGTCCCATAAGCATCGACCAATCCATAAATTCTACAGAACATGCACATACTCGTACTAGATAAGTCAAAAGGAGACTATACTTCTCCGTTCCTTGATTTTGAAATACCCTGCCGGTGATATTCCCCAACAAGGGAGGTGTGGAATACAAATGGACCCATCAACAATTCGACCATCCATGTTTATACAGATGGATCAACGATGTTGAAAGGTAAAGGAATTTTATTCGAATTTGTTAAACGCTCACTGATCCATCAGAAGCCCTGATTATGGGCCGTGTTTTTCAAGAGGAAGTCCTGGCATTCAAGGAAGCGGCCAGAATGATATCAATGTTGTAAATACTGATATTATCATTCTAATTCATTCGGCAATAGAAATCAAGTCCAAGATGGTCGCAGGCTGCCGCGAAGAGCTGATGGTTGTCAGGTTCGATACACAGCACTCGATGAAAATATGCTGGGTCCCAGGTCACAAGGACATAGTCGGCAACGAGGCAGTGGATGAGCTTGCCGGGAAACGAGCCGAACTCGACCGAACTGAAGTAAAATGACATGAAAATGGGACTAGCCAGTAGCCAAGGACTTTCTATGCAGTGGCTGTGGCGACGTGAAGGAAAAGGAGGACGCTTCTCATTACCTCTGTCACAGCCCTGGCACACCAGACACCCTGGCAGTTACATACCCACATGCTTAACCAGATCCAACCTGAAGCCCCCAGATGACTTTTCCTACAAGAAGCGACGGCCCGAGTATATTCTCTTCCCCTGCAGCTTATTCAAAGCTTATTATTGCTGATAGAGTTTTGACGCCAATGAGAGCACTTTACTTGAGGTTGAATGTGAGTCAAAATCAGAGGAAACCTTGATAGTACAATAGTATGTAGGTGGTGCTACAGACCGCCGTGGACTGGGCCCAGCTTCTAAAGCAATCACTCTCGTTGTCGCACTTACCCACTGCACCACTGCCACCAACTTTGGTCTTGTGATCTTATCTTGATCCTTGGCGAGACAATCCACCTTGTTGCGGCTTCATGGTCTAAGTAGATTCAAGTCTATTTGAGGACCGAAAACTGAGATGAAGTCTAACAAAATGTCAGTTGTGGAATGAGCTAAAAACAAACCGTGCCCAGGAATGAAAGGTTGTGCGTCAAACTAACCATAAACGAGCTGGCTCAGCTGACTCGATGGAACTGGAGGAGGAATTACTAGCTGATCGAGCACTTCCCGAAAGCCCCATTCTGTAGCCTCGTCGGCTCTGAGGTTCAGAGTGGCGGGATTCTGAAAAGGTAAACTATACGGCCACGCTTGCATACTTAAAGGATGGATAACAGGACACAACCTTCCATTTACGTTTCCCTAGAGGGAATTGGCCATGTTAACTAAGAGACTCCTGCATCGTTTAACAAGATGAAGTTTAACAAGCGCGATACACGAGGCAGCGCTTGCGCTGAGAGAACATAAACTAAACAGTCCAATCGGTCACCATCTTTTCCGACAGCCAATCAGCAAAAGAAGCCTCAGCATCAGACTTCTTTACGTCGAATCTTTTAAGTTTATGCAGACCAAGCTGCACTGAGAAATCCTTAGTGAATATGGTGACCTGCGCTGGGTACCAGAGCACACGGGCATTCAAGGAAACGAAAAAGCGGACAGTCTTGAGCAAAAGGAATTCTGAGCTTTGAGAACTTCTGGCAATTCTGTATGGATGGAAAAAATGGGAAGAAGAAGCTCTGGATATTGCCAAAACTCGACGGCTTGGTCTAAATTGAGCCCTGTGGCCGACGCTGGGCAAAAAGAGGTCAACATCGCTGATGAATTTGAGTCGAAAGGAACTGCGAACGCTAAGTAATAGGAGCCCCTACTCGGCACTGTGGTATGGGCACACATATTTGATACAAGCCCGAGAATTCAGCATTAAACTGACCACGAGCCAATTGTCTTGTGTCGGATAACAATTGGTGACTCCGACGTCTGGAGATGGAACGGAGAAAAGGAAAGATAAAGCGTTTAATTTGTATTATATGTATTTCACGTTTTTATCGCCACACTCTCCTTCTCGAACCAAGAAGGGATGTTCGGATTCGAAGACACTCTTAACTGGATCATTGATGTCCACGTGCTCGATAGGACGGAGCCACAGCATTCGACTTGGTATTGCCTTCCGGACTGGTAAAATGATCGTTAGTCGGAAGTTTTTAACTTCACTTGCTTCGACAAACCGAAGTAACACCGATTGCCAAAAACTATCTACATAGGGTCTAGAGTCTAGACTTCGAAAGATGTCGTTTGTGGAGCAGACAAATTCCCTAACTTTTGTACCAAGTGGTGCGTGATGGATTCACATGGTCTTCAATCGCCGTGAAAGTTTCCACCACGACACATTGGGAATGCAAAAGTTGGACTCATTTGTAGAAGATAGTGGATTTCGTGTTTACAGCTGCCCTTCGTACAATCTTTTCTAGTGGCAGATTGGAGAAAGCACACGGCATTCGATCTCGCTTGCCGAATTCCGGCGCAGATTTAAAACGGTTCGAAATTTTCGAAATCGTATTTCCAGGATGAAGATGAAGATGCAACAACTTCGAGAAAGATCGTAGATCAAATCAAGGTCTAATGTTCTCGAGGAGAGTGAACAAAGGAGAAGTCATAACCGCGAACTGTATGAGCTATCCAAAGTTGTAGACGTAGTCCAAATATTAAAGATTTGTAGACTGTATTATCTCCGGATGATCACCAATGCTGCAGCTAAGAGTCTTTGAATCCGAGAGCTGCCTGACGGTGGGGAGGATCTATCTTTCGTTATAAATACTAAGCTATCGCGAATACCAGGCTCCTTGTTCTCGATGACTGGTAGCAGAGTGCTCGAGTTCGTCACGGACGGAAGGCTAAAGCTGCATAGGCTCAAGCCGTTCATGGGTCTCTGACATAAGAAATAAATGAGTCTTAACTTGCTCTAGCATCAATTTGAAAGAACCGTCCAATATAGACATCCTAAACATCTATCTGGTTCATAGGGACAACAAAATGCTTTTGAAGATCTAGGCACTCTGAATTTTTATGGGTTTCAGATATGGAACAGTCCGCCGGAATGAGCGATTTCACACAAGACACCCTTCAGTGATTTTAGAGGGACACAGGTCTTCTTCGTCACAAAGATCGGCGCATCAGTGCACTCTGCCAAGACTCATTTTCTGAATTTCATTCCGACTTCGACACAATAAGACATCTGCAACCAGTCATCATTGAACAGAGACAATCCGTATTCTACCGTTTGGCTGACGTACTTTTGCCAGAAAACTGTTTCATATTTAAGTCCCAGCCTGTTTAAGAGACCCCTCAAATGAACACACTGTCCCCAGATCCATCACGAACCTCGCGCTTTTGTTGAAATCTCCTTCTACCCAACCAGCTCGTAAAGTACTTAGTGCAAAGTGCAAAAATCGATTTGAAAAACTTGTTAAACTCGTTTTAAAGAAAAATAACAAACGCTTATCAGCTTTAACCGAAAGTTGCGGGTTATTTTTAGAACAAAACTTCACGAGCTTCGGAACGACGTATTCCTCGACTTTTGTGTTTCGAAACGAAACGTACAAAATCGCGTCAAAGAAGACATCAAAACCAAAAGCTATTAGTCTCAACTTTATCTTTGTTCACTTGCTTTAAGCTCGACAACGCAAAGCTAACAAGCGCGCGTAAATTCCGAAATTCCGTAAAACAAGCGCTTGATTGTCAATCAAACAAAAAAAAGCAAAAAACAAACAATGCCGTGAAGCTTCTATAAAACAGGGGAGCATCCCACTAGCAGCAAAACTCTTACCCGAAAATCCGCCAAAACTAGAACAGCATGAAGCATGAGTCTAAGGAGAAGCCAGCGCCAGCCCTCCCTCGCCGGCACTTTTGGTCACAGCATTTTCGAAAAGTTCAACGCCTATTCCGAGTTGACCGAAAGAGAGCAGCCCCGCCCCCCGCGCAGAACCCAAACCACGGGCGACATAGGTGGAATGGCTGAGCAAGCGTGTGTGCATACGAAAACTTTTCTTTCTATTCACTCGCCCGCCACCCCAAAAGCGGAACAAACAGAATAAAAAAAAAAATAAAAACAAAAGCAACGTCGTGTGCGGACTTAGAAAGAGCATTAGAAAATGGTGAACATGTGAATTTTCGACCAGGCCTCCAGGAATACCAGCAGCGAGTCGCGTCTTTCTAATGCCTGGTGGCTGGGATTAGATTTCGCTTTGCTGTGCCGTGCAAATTGGCGGCAAACTAGTTGCCAGCTGGTGGAAGCAAACCGCGCACTCACTGTCGTTCGTTCACTCTGTGGTGGAACTTTGGGTGGATTCAACTTTTGCCGGCGCTGCTCGTCTGTGCAGAGGGGAGGGGCAGAGGCAGATGTTTAGGTGATAGGCGCTAGAGAGACACAAACCAGCTGCGAGTGCGACCAAGTTTGGATATCCACTGACTGGCCGAACGGTGTATCCATTGGATATACACTCACTCGCCGCGGCTGCAAGTGAAGGATGGAGAAACATTTTGGTTTTGCAGTTTGGTAACTTTTTTGATCAACTTTAATAGGCGAGCAGAAATGTTGATATCTTAACCGAGAGAAGATGTATCTTTTCTCGTTTTGATGATGGATACACTCGCGTTGCCGCCAAATGAATTTCTCTCTCTCTCTTTCTCTCTCTCTCTGTGATATATCCCAGGCGAGTGAGAAGCCTCCGACTCTGTGACGTGCCCAGTGGTTGGAGCCAGAGCGATAGTAGCAGTCAGACAATTTGCTGATATCCATTCAACAAGTTGTTGTTGTGCTGTGCTCTGGTGTCGCAGTCACAGAAGGTGGCGGTGGTGTTGCTGAACTTTGCTTGGAAGCAAAACATTGAACGAGTTGAACTCAAAACATCTGATACTTGACAACAGGCGAACATGCGAACTAGATGGTGACTTTCAGTCGCTGGCGAAGCGGTTTTCTTGAACACACTCACAGTCGATGAGTCGAGTGTTGTGTCATGGGAGTGAAATGCGCACAGCGTCGTGTTTCGCTGGGGTATGGCGTGTGCTTATCTTATCGCCCCCCCTTGGTCACAGTAGAGGGACGAAAATTTAGACCGTGTGAAAGTTGCAGTGGATGTAGGCTACTTCGTATCATAGCTCAGCTATGAAGAATGGAATAGAAGTCGACTTACAAAATTAAAACGAATTTTTATCATGCTCTTCCTAAGGAGAACGATGACGCTATCAAAGTCTGCCTCTACGAACACTTCGACAAAATCTACGAGCAATGTCCTAGCTTCGACGTCAGAATTGTCCATATCTTGTTATTGACATTAATGCGAACTTGGGCAAGGAGGGCATCTATCGTCAATCAGACGGAAAACACACATCCCTGAATGTAGCAAGCACACGGTTACCACACCTCAACGTCTCCCAAGGAACATGGTGGTCTCCAGATTAATTCACCGTCAACCAAAGTGATCACATTGGGACTGATGCGGGAAATTCTAACAGAATGTTTGACATCCGGACCTACCGATGCTCTAACATGGATTCGAATCAGTTCCTAGTCTTAGACAAATTTCGAGTCAATTTCGAGAGTATGCCCCGAACGTTACGACATCCACGGAATGTTGAAGAATGTGAAGAAATGTTAAGCCAGACGGCCTCAATTGCAACCGATCCGAGACCTTTCTGATCAAGTAGCCCGTAACATATCGCGAAGTGCTTGTCGGTGTCATACAAGAAGTCAAGAAGCCATCAGAAGAGTCGCAAGTGATGAGCTGTTTTATTCCACCACCAATAAGTGTCTAATTCAGACATCAACACTAGCAGGCACGATCTTCCACAAAATTTGTGCAATTGGTCGCGTATGCCGATGACGGACACATCGGCGGAAGAACACAGGAGCCTCTCAGTGGGGCATTTGTGG
Organism: Eristalis pertinax; assembly: GCA_907269125.1. Taxonomy (NCBI): domain Eukaryota; kingdom Metazoa; phylum Arthropoda; class Insecta; order Diptera; family Syrphidae; genus Eristalis; species Eristalis pertinax. The sequence continues at coordinate 60,096,470 of OU026145.1, forward strand.
GGATCGAGAAAGAAATGAAGGACCAAGTCTCTCAATATAAGTCAGTGATAGTACAAATTCTGCTGAATGGGGCAAAACAATGGACCTTTTTAAAAGCAGACGAAGATATTCTTGGCAGCCTCGAGATGAAAGTATTTCGGATTATCTTCGGTCCTGTATTTACTGTTGGCGAATTGATCAAACAAATTCGAATTTGTCGTCACAGATGGCTAGCTCATGTAGAAAAGTCTATAACTGCAACATCGCCTCCGGTGGCGTGATCAACTGGAAAGGATGCGCTACCACAAGTAATCACCTATACCTTGGCTGATTAAAGGATTATGTTTTTCCGTTGTGTCTTGACGTTCTCTGAAAGGTCTAGCTGTCTTATTTTCTATTCTGCAACCTAAGCAATCTTAAAGTTTTGAAAATTGAATAAGCAAGCAGGACACTATTTCACTGTCCTTCTCTACTAAATCTTATTTGAAAACTCCGGAACGGAGAAGCGATAAGCTGCCCTGATCATCTCTGACTCAAAAGCACATTCAATGCAAATAAATTCGATTTTCTTTAAATTTTAAAATATTAGGCTTTTTCATCGCCTCCACTGTACCACACATTAAATCACCCTTGCCACCCCACTTCAACGGACAAGCTCCAACTGAATCAATTCACAGTGCTTTCACACAGCCTATCACAAGTACAGCGCTTATCTGTGAATACATTCAACGTGTGATGGCAGCAGAAACAACCGAGAACCAGTTCCACAGTCGAAGCGAGGGGGGCACTACCCGACGATAGTCGCTTCCAATCTCAGTGCGCTCGCTCTCGTTCAACAATCCCCCTATTGTCGGTTCTCAGCGCCCAGTCGAACGAAAGACAGTGCTCCATTTGATGAGGCCACCTCGGTTCCATGTTTAGGGGCGATTCTCGACTCCTCTGCAATCCAGCGGTATTCTCCACACACTGCAAATCGGATCGAACCGCTTTCGCAGTCGCCCACCGACGACGGTCACACCCACCAGCAGTGTGACAGCAAACTTGTAGTTGCCAGAGCAACGTTGTCAACGGCGAAGCGCCAAGTGAATTCGAGCCCGGAAAGCGGGCTGCATAGCTGCTGCCGTCCTTGGTCGCCCGGTAGAAACTACGGTTTGACTGAAAATATTGCCATAACATGTTATTTGTTTGATGTGGTTGGCTGCTGCTGCCCGTTTCAGCTGTCACTGTTAATCGAACGGTCGCCCCAAATTAAACACCGCTGCCGCGCGCTGCCTGACAGTTAAGCAGAAACACGGTTTTAATGGATCCCCACCTGACGGGCGAAATAAATAAATTTCATGGCCGGCAATGTCAGTTTCTTAATTTTCGACTAGGTGTGCAGCCGGCCCAGCAGGCGTCTGGTGTCGGCAATAGTCGCTGGCGTTCGTGGCGGGCATTGTGGTTTTTTCTGAACTCATTTGGGAGCATTGCTGCAATCGATGGGAGAGCAGCCCGTGCCATAGGCACGGCATCCTCGCCACTGCTGCCGCCTGGGCTGTATACTGCGACTGTGTTCGTGATTGCATGGCATCATGGGAGCCTAGGAGTGTATTGCTACAAGAGAAGGTGGCGTCTTTGAACTTCGAAGTGTGTCCCTAAACCACCGGCAGTGCTGTTGTGCCCACCCACCCAGGGATGTTTCCCCCCCCGACTCGTGCTCCTGATGCTGATCGCCTAGCAGTTTTCGGGTCTCAACCATAATATGACGACTTTGCCAGACCCCATAATGAATTTGAAAAATTTCTAATTGCCGTGGAGGTACTTGGGAACCGCTTCTGCGCAGTGACAGCAGAAAGAGAGCGCTGAATGTTATTTACGTCAAATTTCCGATTGGATACGCCGGCGACGAACGATAGTGGCGGCGACGAACGATAGTGGCGGCGACTCTGCCGACAGTGAAGAACGTCATCGGTTAAATCTACCAGGTTCACAGCAAATGTGTCCTCACGGAATTCACTTGGCGCTCGTCGGATTAGAGGATTACGTGTGCCATCGCTGAGGCTGATCCCCTTCCAAGTGATTTTGTCTATCAACGACGCGGCGGTCAAAGTGTGTTAGTCTACTTTCAGGGGTTGTGCGGTGATGGTGTGTTGCCTCGTCTGCCTGGTGGCCTGGTTGATAGCCAACATGTTAAAGCATTGATTTCGATTTTGATGGCAGTCGTTTGCTGCTGCTGAAAGTTTAGATGAAAAGTTGTTCAGTGTTTTTTCTTTTCTTCTGAGGCACAATGAACATGACCTGAACATGCGCATATTCCAGTTCGAGCGGGCACATGCTTTTGGGTCACAGTTTATCGTCTCCGATTCAAGTTGTTATCACTTCATTGGAACTGTGTGCGTGGCGAGTGGTGTAGTTCTACTTGAAGCTATCAGATGTGTACTTACCAGTCAGTCTTGCTCTCCTGATGCTTTTCAATCGGTTTGTGGCAGAAACTGCCAGTAGGTTCGATACCGATTGAGTTGTATCGCCAGGGATTTCATTGATTGCCCTTGCAACCGGTTTTGTCTTTGGATAAGCTGGTGAGCAAATTAGTGTTCAAAGTTCACGGAGATGTTTGAAAGTGAGAGAGAGAGCGGGGGTCTCTTCCTCTTGACCGTCAGCTTAGGTTGTCCTTGATATTCATGTGCAAGCTACACGCATGATGACTGGATGTTCCATTGGATGTCCAGTTGATCTTTTATTTTTCAATAAGCCCCTGGAATTCGACTAGGACGAGTCCGTGGATTTGCTTTGTCCTTCTCTATTCGGCTTAGGTAGGTAAGTAGGTAGATGTGACAATGGCAAAAATTCCCTCGGGGTTTTGCCTCACTTAGACCTTTAACGTCCGTTGAGCTGTCACTATTCGGCTTTTCCTGCCACTTCGTTGTCCAACTAGACTCGTTCGTACTGCCCTCAGTTGGTGTGTGTTCTAATACTTGTAACCAGTTGGTGGTTTTATGAACTTGAGTATGTCCTTTATGTTGATGTTAGCTTCAAGAGTCTTGTTTCTGCAAATTACGGGCAGGTTCCGAGGTAATGTAGAACAGTTTCCTCTTCCTCCTCATCCATGTAGATTCTGCAGAAGTCATTGTAGGGTGCTCCAAGTCTTCTGGCTAGATTGCCAACTAGGCAATGGCCAGTGATTACGTCTACTACTTTACTAATGTTCCTCCTGTCCATTTCTAGGAGAGTTTTAGTTTTTGATGGATCTAGTGTTGGCCACATCGTTTTCGTGTTGTCTTGTGTGTTGTCCATCCGCTCTACATGGCCGAGGGCTTGGAAAACACTGCAGTGATTTGGGAGTCGTATGACTACTGCTAGCTCCGGAGAACTGGCGTATACCCCAGAGCATGTGCCTTCCTCCGACTTGGAGGCGTCAGTGTAGATTTTCGTGGATGTGGCTTTGCACACCTTTCTTTCATCCAACTCTATTCTCGAGGGGATTTCTGTTTTGTGCTTAATTTCGAAGTCCTCAAAGGGTGTTATGTAATCAGATTGTTTAGGAATCTTCGAATTATAGAGTGGCTCCATATGCCCTTTGATGTGTGCTATTCCCCAATGCTTATTGCTGCATGCGTGGCAATAAGCTTCCCGTAACTGTCCATGGGGAGGAGACTGAGCAAGATTTCGAGGACACCCACGGCGCTGGTCTGAGTGCATCTGGGATGCAAATGCAAGCCGATCTTTGTATTCTGCTTATTCTGATAAGATTTTGCTTTATTTGTGGTGCCTTCCACCGCACTAGTACTCCGTAAGTCAGTACTGGTCTTACTATTGCCAGTGAGTTATTCTCGGTGATTTCCAGATGCGCTCCTGAATGTTCAGTTTGCTGTCGACGATAACACCCAAGTACTTCGCTCTATCAGTGAAAGTTAGATCTTTCGCGTTCCACTTTGGTGGGTTTTGTATATCTTTGTTAACAGGACCAGCTCAGTCTTAGATGTGTTTACATCAAGTCCGACACTCCGTCCACCTACTTAGAGTTTTCAGGGGTGATTCATGTCAGTGATGGTGTTTGGAAATTTTAGTGATAGCTAGTGCAATATCATCCGCATATGCTATTGGTTTACATCCATTTCCATTCGGCTTCTTCGCTACGAAGTAATTATCCCTAGGTGAAATTTTTTTTCGAATTAACAATGATTTCTCGTTGTTGTCATGCTCGAATTATGTGTAAATTACAACCCCGGTGTTCGTTTGTGCGGACACACTTGAAGCATTTGACACTGAACTGGTCTAACGCATCATAGTCTAACGCATAGTGGGACACCCAAGTATGTAGACATAACAAAGTCTCCAGACTTGTTAAGAAGGAAAATTCCAGCCTTGGAGCGACGATCATCAAAATAGGTAGTCATGGGGACTTCCTGAACATTCTTCTATAGTGGTAGCTGAGTTCGCTCTAGGTGCCAAGCATGCGACGAAGTTGGGCGTGATTTTAATCCATTAATGGCCGCTTGAGTGTCAAAGCGAATGGTGGTATTTTAAACATTGATATCATTCTAGCCGATTCTTTGGTGGACAGGACCTACGCTGGTTTTCAGTGCTGCCTGCAACCAAAATATGCTTATCGCTGTCCTGGGGTTTAGTGCCAATCTACTACCTAGGAAATAGTTGAAGGGGAGACATCACCGCTGAGAAATCAAACGTTGCTGCAAGGCAGAATTTTGCACTCCATCTGGACGATGATAAACGAGAATTCTGTACCAGTGATGAAGACGAGTTCAATATGGCAATATTGAGACTCTAATCTAACAAAGCAAGCTGTCCCGTGAAACTTGTACGGCAGCTGGAGATGATCAGATTGAGAGCGGGCTCATTTCATCGGAGGAAATCGTGTCCCATGAATGGAATCTCAATATCATCTACCTGCCATGTAGAGCGCATAGCCAACTTAGCTCCGGTCCGAAGTAACCTCGCCTACGAACCTTGACCAAGGATGACGCTATATTTTGGATAGCTTAGGTTGGTTAGATTGCAGTGGCTGACTACCATGGGTGGTAGATAGGTCAGTGTAGGCCCGTTGTGTTACCACAAGAATCTTATTGATCCTGATCCGCAAACCATTTAGAGCTTGTGATGAAGCGATGTGATATCTTCAACATCGTACTTGAGAAGATCGTGCGAATCTCAAACGTCAACACCAGAGGCACGATCTTCCAAAAGTCTGTTCAACTGCTTGCTTACGCGGACGACATTGACGTGATTGGACGACCCCAGCGAGCAGTCAATGAGGCGTTTGCTGGCATTGAAGTGGAAGCGGCTGAAATGGATCTAGAAGTAAATCAGGGCAAAACAGAGTATATGCTGTCATCATGGAAGGATCATCATGGGCAATAACACCAGTACCTAGATCAAGCGCAGAATTACTCTTGCCAATCGCTGTTTCTTTGGGCTCAAGAGGCAATTGAGTAACAGAGCCATCTTTCGAAGCACCAAGCTCCTGCTCTATGGCGCTGAGACATGGACGCTATTGTAAGCGGATGAAGAAGCTCTTGGTCGTTTTGAGAGAAAAGTTCTACGTGCGATCTTTGGTGCAGTTTGAGTTGATGGTGTCTGGTAGAGGAGATTCAACCACGAACTGTACAGCCCAGCAGCATGCACCTAGTTCGTCTTCGGATCCAATGCTGATGGCTGGGTCATGTAGATCAGATGGACACCACCGCTCCGGCCCGAAGAGTTTTCGATTCCGAGCCATTGGGACATCGCAACAGAGGACGTCCTTGAACGAGATGGCGCACACAAGTGGAGAAGGACCTCAACCAACTTGGTCCCTTGAAGCGAAACAATTAGTTATATGTGCTTTCTCGTACTTATATTGAAGCACGATGCTATTGTTGAAGCTCTGGACAAGAAGAAAGTTAACCGAACAGTATCGAAGTGGATGTATGACATGCTGAGCACGACAACAGCTGAGACGCATACATCAGAAGGTATAATAAAAGTCAACACAACAATTGGATGTCCTCAAGGAGAATTTGAATCTCCCTTAATGTGGAGTCTAGTTGAGATACTAACAAATCACGGCATTAAATGTCAAGCATATGCTGACGATATAGTAATTATAGCCAGAGGCAGGATGGAGGAGACCCTGCGGTGACTAAAAATTACTAAAGAGTGGTGCCTGTCAGCTGGGCTGAATCTAAATCAGGCAAAAACCACCATAGTACCTTTCACAAGAAAACACAAACTGGAACGACTAAAACAAATTAGTCTGTCAGGCACAATACTGGCTCCAGTGAAAGAGGTGAAATATCTCGGAGTTATCTTAGACAGCAAACGCGTCTGGAAAAGACACACAGAAGAGATCAACAGAAAGGCGACCGCGACGCTTGCTTTAATGATTTGTAGAAGCTTAGCGGGCAAATCCTGTGGCTGCGGTCCAAGTATCCTAAGATGGATGTACATAGCTATTGTTAGACCAACAATCACATACGGTGCAATAGCATGGTCCAAAAGAACCAACCTGATCAGTGCAAGAGAGACACTCAACAAGGGCATGGCTCTGTATTACAGGGGCCATGAAGGTGCTACTGGAGCTCACTCCATTGCTCTCCATAGTTCTCATCATCTACAATCATGAGAATGACAAAAGAAGGGAAACGAAAGGACAGGTGCATTACATCGAGACTATTCGATGCACTAGCCAGAAAACTACCACTCCAGGCCATTCCGAAGGATGACGCGATTAGAAAATTCAATTTTCAAAAGGAGTTTACCATTAAGCTCAGCACCAAAAAAGACTGGAGCAATGAATCCATAGTCCACAGACTGAGCAGCAATACGGTAAAATGGTATACGGATTGATCAAGAACTGATGAAGGAACAGGGGCAGGAGTATTTGGACCGCTGACAAAGTACTACGAACCCATGGGCAAATGCACCAGTATCATCCAAGCAGAAGTCTATGCCATAGACAGATGTGCTCAGATCAATCTTGACTGAGGCACTATACCAACTGTAACATAGCAGTAATGTCGGGTAGTCGTGCCGCTATCCTGGCACTATACTCCTGTATCGTCAAATCCATACTCGTTTGAGCATGTCTTCAGAAGCTTATGAAGATGAGTAGGAGTAACAGAGTAAGACTCTGTTGGATACCTGGCCATACAGGGATAGAAGGCAATGAAATGGCCGACTTCCTGGCTAGAAAAGGAGCATCGAAACATTTTATTCTGCGTTATAGGAGATCACGTCCTCAGGGAAGAGTTCAAGGAACTAGAAAGAAGGAACCGAGCCGAGGAACAACGTTAATGGTATGAAGCAGGGCAAGAAACTCAACATAACCGCAAGAGGTTTGAAGCATGTGTCAGAATGAGCAAAAACAACGTCCGTATCCTAACAGGCTTCCTAACAGGGCACTGTTAACTCAGAGAACACCTAAGGAAAGTAGGAGTATCAGAAGAAGGTCTCTGCAGATTCTGCGGAGAATCTAATGAAATTTCAGAACATATACTGGGATTTCGGAGCTAGTTCACAAAGCGCTGCATGGGAGGGCAGCTCTTAAGAAAGCAAAGGTATGAATATAATACAATAATAATAATACACCAAGCGGTGATACGTAGAAGCTTGGACAGCGATGAGTACTTATGAATTAGATCCCATGTGTAAGATTGAGTCTTGGAAACATCTTGTCATTTGTCGAATAGTCTTTCCATAATGATATCAGAATGCCCACTGAGCATATTTGACTGCTCTACATGTCGTTGAACCCAGAGAAACCGCATTCGGAAGAAAAAATACTCTCTTTATATATTTTTCTTAAATATTTTATTGAAACATTATCGTTTTGTTTGTGAAAAAAGTTCTTACACATAGAAAAAGTTTAATTACAAATTAAGACTAACGTTGTCCCTTCGAGTATATAACTATGTACACGTACCTACGGATACATACAAACTAGTTGAAGGCCTTAACAAAAAGAAAAAAAAAGGGATTTAACAATAATTACATTTCAATTTATCACGCCAGGGGGCGCTCGACAATTGACAATTGAAAATTACATCTCGTATATCGTTTAAGATTGTATTTGTTTGCGTGGGTATATTTAGCGGTACTACATACAAAATATATGGCAGTTTGTAGTTGATTTCCATTATTTACTGATCCTAAGGATTCACATAGATTTACAAGTTCATTTAGCTGGATGGCGGGTGCCTGCAGGAAGAGCGTGCGATATTTGTACAGTGTCTTGGGGGACTGGAGCTTACTCGTATCTAGTCTAGGCTAAGTATTTATTTACAGTTTGTGTTATAGGATATGTACAAATGCAAGGAGAAAGTAAAGTAAAATTAGAATTACGCTTTTGAAGCGCAACGTATCTATCACAACGATTTTTAGTCTAGAGAAATACAAAATGCCAGGACATCGAGGACATCTGCTTGCGGCTGGTGTTGGTGGTGTTCTTCACCAGGACGTGGACTTGGACGTGAGATATTTCTGCTAGGAGTGAGCCTGCTTAGCTGTGGGTCCCTCCGTCTGTTATGAGTACTGGGGGGAGTCGCTTTCCGATTGGATCTTCTGTACCCGGCTGACGTCGTCATAGGCAATCGAAAAGACGCTCTTCTTTTCGGCGATCGGATTCCGGCGACCCATGCTGTTGAGGAGCGAGTTCATCGCGATGCCAGAGTCGTGGTCGTCCTCCAGCGTGGATACGTTCAGTTGCTTGGAGTGGGTGGACGAGTCGGCGATGTAGATCTTGGAGTTTGTGACTTTGATCTCGTTTTCCTTGATTGGCGATGGCTTGGGCTTGGGCTCTTTGGGCTTGGAGATCGCCTTTGGTTGGGGCGGCGTCTCGGGGTACATGTAGTGCGGAAGTTTGGTCGGCGCCACTGGCAGTTCGGCTGCATTTTCATATTCGTGCTCGTAGCGATGCTCGGAGTGCTGGAGCAGGGGGTGGTTTGCGTCTGTCTCGATTTTGGGCTTGTGGTTCTTGTTCATCATGACGTCCTCTTTGAGGAGGCGGCCGCCTTTGGGCGGGGATTTCCGGGGCGCTGGCTCGGGCTTGTACCTGTCGTCGTTTGGCGGCACTGGGGTCGACGAGGTCGTGGTCGGCGGGTGACTGTCGTCTGACTTCGGAAGACGGGTCTTGGTGATGCGTTTCTCGGATCCGCTGATCAGTTTCTTTGTGCTTGACTTTGACTTGTTGGACTTGGCGTCACTGCTGCCGGAGGGTTTTTTCTTGCTGTAGTACCAGTCCATATACTTGGGCACGCTCTTAGACGAACTCAACTCGTCTTGGGTTTCGTCGTGATCGAGAAGGTTGGTGTCGCTTTGGAATTCCCGATCCTTTATGCGTTTTGAGCCGCGGACCTCTGATGAGCTGGCTGTAGATGCTTTCGACTGCTTGGACGCGGTGACTCGACCTTGTGGCGGTTCGGATGCGGTTTGCGTCCGTCTTAGCGAGCTGCGCAGGTGGGAGTTGTCCTTCCGTGAAAGTCGTGGCTTAGGGTTAGGGCTTTTCATGTGACGATCGTGGTCCTCGATGTGGTTTCTCTGCTCGGAGGATGACCGTGAGTAGACTTTGTTGTTGCCGCTGTCGGTAACGTGGATCTCGAAGTGGGAGTTTTCTGCCCGCCGGCTGCCTGATGGTAGATGATGGCTCTTGATCACAATCTCGTCGGCGTCTGAATCGTCGTCAGAGTTCCCGTAGAATTCCAGCTGCTCGACGTTTATCTTCCTCCGAATGCGTTCGTCTGGGCTTGCTTTCTCGTCGAGGGAGTCTGAGATTTCCATTAGAACCTCCCGATTAAGGGAGGCCGACTTCTGCGCTACCGCTTTACGATTCTCCTCGTTCTTCATGCGACGCAGGAGGCTTGCCCTCGTTTCACCGTGGTAACGGATGGGCTTTTTGGGCGGCGATCGCTTGCGGTATTCATAGAACTCATCGTCGTCCTCCTCCTTGATGGGAGTGCGTATCTTTCGCTTGATCTCCTCCACCATGACCACCCGCTTTCGGGGCTGAGCAGCCCCACGGTTTTTTGAGCGCTTCTTTTGGCGCCTCCGCTTGATCCAGTAGACGCTTTCAGGGCTGTTTGGCGGACTGAACCTCACGTACTCGAACTCATCCTCCGACCCTGAGTCGTCGTTCTCACTTCTCGCCCGACGTTGCCGCCGCACCTCCGACGATGTCACCATCAAGTCCCCTTCGGTCTGGGTGCCCGCGTCGCAGTCGGTTTGCGTCGCAATGGCCATGGACTGACCTGGAAGGCTCTGCGTTTCCAAGGCCACCTCCTGCTGCGAGTACCGAAGGTCGATCTTCTCTTTTTCCATTAGAATCTGACGGAGCAGAGCGTTCTGCTGTTTCAGTGAATTCTCCAGCTCTTGGGTGAGTGACTGATTGGAGATTGCCGGCTGCATTTGCGTGCTAATATCTCCCCCGACCGCGCCTTCTTGCAGCGGCTGGGTGTGGATGATCTTCACCTCGGGCTCGGCTTGCGAGTAGACGATGCTGTTGGGACCGCTCTTCCCTAAGGGAAATGTGTCCTTGTAATGCTGGACTTCGTTTGGCATTGACTGTATGTAGCTGGCTCCGGGGACTATCTGGTAGTGCTCCCTGATGATCTGCTTGCCATCCGGCTGCTCCTCAATGAACCGTCGCATGAGGATCTCCTTGCCACTCTGGTCGACCATCAGCAGCTGGGGGTGTGACAGACTGTTCGTCGCCTTCACGGGGACGTTGACATAGATACTGTCATCCGCATCGCCCTGTTTGTCGCGCGTCATCAACTGAAGAATCTCCACATTGCCGTCCTTTATGAAGTACTCCCGCTTTGCTTTCAGACTCTCTCGTGCCCCGCCATTGTACTCCAGGTCACTGCCCCTGTCGATCTCGTGCCGCCTCATTGAGTCATCGTCAATCTGGTGTTGTGAAGCCCTCTGCTGCCTGTTCCGCTGTCGGCTGCGGAACGAATGTGTTCCCATGTCCTGCTCCTCGTCAATGATATCTTCAATGTATACGTCGCGTTCGTTGTTGATTAAATTAGTCCTAGAGTTGTGAAAACTACTTAAGTGAGTATCGTCTTTGGCTGTTTGTGTGTTCCTAAGATGAAGACGCATTAGTTGTTGAAAGGATTTGGTTTTCTGCTGCCGATACTTACTTTATTCTAACTCTCCTCTGATGCTCCTCGGCGGATTTGATTCTTCGATCATGACGTTCCTCATGAGCCAAGTTATCAATCCCATCCTCAGCATCGGCGCCACCTGGTCGTCCTAAGCTTTCGTCAGGCTGTTCACCACGTCCATTGTGGAACTCCCAACGGGTAGGCTTCGTTCGTGTATCGGATGATTTCTCTGCCGACCACGCCTCTCTTCTTCCCATCCACTCGGCGACCTAAAAGAAAACAGAACACCTTAAGTACCTCTGATATTCGTCAGCGAATTTAATTTAAAATCAAAAAGAGAAAGAAAGCGCTGTTCCAAGCAGAAGTACAAAATTTCGCAAGATCGCCACGCAACTTAACGGTGATAGATTGTCTACAGTGGTGTTATTCAAGTGTTTCTTTTTTGTTTATTCTACTAAACCAAAATGTTGTTTAATTTGTTTTGTTTTCTAAATACTTTTGTGTGAGTTAAGAGCAGAGCCAAACGAAAAAAAAACAAACCCAAAAACTAAGGATGGCTTAGAAAATGTGAAATTACAACAAGAGAGAACATACAAAAAAAAAAATAATAACAAAACAATAACCGCAACTTCTACTGAATGTGGTTGATTTTTGTGGTTTGGAAAATAATCAAAATCAAATCAAAAGGAAACAACTAATTAAGTGCATATTACATATATTGTTTTTTGTTTTTTTTTTTTTGATTGGCAAAATCTACCTGAACAGATTTTGTTTGCTTTCCATTTGCGATTTCCCTATGAACTAGATGAACATCGTCTTCAGTTCTACTGATATTAACTATTCTCTTGCTACAAGTAAAAAAAGAGAGAGAACGAGAAAATGATGTTTTAGGATTTGTTGTTGCTTTTTTTTTGTTTTATTGGTGAAAGCAGAATGAATGTTAGTTGTAACTTTGCTTATTAAGAGTTATGGTTTTATTTGCGAATGGTTTTAATGAATTGATTTTAAATTAATTGGGTCCTACAGTTTAACTACGATGTAGTGGACTTATATCTTTTTGTTTCTATCCACTTCTAACCGGTTTAACGCTGTCGTAGATGGTCGAAGTGAACTTTTGATGCACTTTTAAGGCGATGGTTGATTTGATTTGATTGCTACAGACAAAAATGCTCTTTCCTCGGCGAGAGGCGGCGACGATGACGGTAAATGCTTTTAAAATCCCGACACCTTTTCGCTCCCATTGCATTTATGTATCCCTAACAACGCAAAGTACAATAATTCTAAGTAAAGTTTTTGTCTAGCGCAATCAGTCTGCGATCTACATAAATGTCTCATTGATACAAATGTGGACTTATATATCCCATTGGTAGCGTGGTTGTTTCTTGGAACAATTTGTATTGTTTTCAGAAATGGCTGAACTACCTGGGAAATTGCAACGACTTTTGGAAGAGGACGACCTGTGTGGCAGAGGTGACTTTAGTGCTTCCGATTCTGAACACGGCCTGTCTGATGATGATTCAATGTCTGATGAAGAAACATATTAAGAGCTTGAAGAACCTGTTCGGACAAACGTTATGGGAGCCATTAACAATCCTACAATAACTGCTGAGCAACGCAAGGCTTCTCTTGAACAGTTGCGAACTTTATTTTTAGGCCCAATGGGACGATAATAGCCCACTTTACCACAACAATGGGACAATATATAATAATAATATGGGTGGCTCTACAGCCCGTAAAGGGCCAGGGTCTAGCCTCTCAGCAACCACTCGTGCTGTGCGTGATATTGTTCTATCGCGAGTGAAAGGGACCTACAGTTTAATGCCGACTCCGAACGGCCAAGTTTGAGAAGCTTTTTTTAGACAGTTATACTCTTTGAGCATTGTCAGTGACTCGAAAGAGGTGGGGCCGTGAAAAGTATTTCTTGTCGTACCAGGAATCGAACCTAGACAGGTAGGTCCAAGTGCGTAGGAGTCGACGCACATACGGACCACCACCATACAATATATCCCAGCTCAAAATTGTGAAAACCGGGCTTGAAATTTGTCAAAACCTAGGTAGGTAGGTAAAAGTGGTGGTTCATGGAGAACCTAAATAGCACTGTGTGCCGTTTTAATGCCACCGCTCTGATAAAAGGGGTGATGAGTATAGTTGACATTAGTTCCCAAATATCCTTTGTAGAAATCGGCATGATTTCCTATCGGCCAGTGCACTGTACAGACCGCCACCAGTCTTGCGATATCATGTCGGTTACGCCGTAGTAGATCGTTTGTTCTGGATCGATTATACGCAGGCCAAGTTTTTCTTGATGTAGCTTATTTTGTTAGTCTGGCCTATCTGTGGTTAGCAATTTGAAGGAAGTGCTTAGAGATATTTGCCTTGACTGCTTGTAGTGGTACAAGTACTTCCTCTGCAAGCGAGCTTAGAAAGGCAGAACCTTGCCTAGCCCATCAGCCTTCTCATTTCCTGGGATGTCACGGTGACCAGGCACCCAGATGAGGGATGTATTGAGTTGGCCTTGCAATGTTGCCAGTTCGGCCCGGCAATATTCTACAAGGGCTATCAGTACATATAGCCACCTGGCAGGATATGTGGGTGCCTGACGATAGGCTTCCCGGAAGACACTGGAATTATGAGGCAGTCTGTAGGCTTTGGGGATGTTGAGCAATTCCGAGAACACACCCGCTCCGACTCCGGAGCCCGCCTTATAGCCTTACAGCCATCAGTGTAGATTACCCAGTTAAAATCCTTGCACACCTGCCAGGCTTGACATTCCGTTCTTTCGGGCATTTGGGTCTCAAAGCCGTTTGATAAGACATTAAGGTCAAGGCGTCGACCGCAGAGCATCTGTAATGCCAATGCATGCCGTTCTTTGTACCTTGTTGAGTTTTGTTACACATATTATATCTTTTTCCAAGAGCAAAAGAAGGCCAAAACCTAGAAAAAATAATTTTCCTTACAACTTTTATCCAAAACTTGCACAAACAAACCATAAGCCTTGAAATGAAAATTTGGGAGCGAAAGAGTTAAGAAAATACCAGATCAATGCAAAACTCAAGTGTAAGGGCCGTTCCCTGATAATCATCTTAAGAAGTTAAACTGGACATACCGGTGTACACGATTCGAAAAATAGATCGTAAGGTCGTAAAATGTAGTTGTATATACTAAGAAATTTGTTAATAAATATTCAGCAGTAGGAATTTAAAAAATATTCCAAATTGGAGTTCGAATTACTTGATTTATTTGAAGATGATGTGGACGTGATAGAAATTTAAGAAATTAGAGTTCCTCATCATGCATACATCAGAAAGGAGTAGCTATTTTTGAAGCCTTGAGGAAATTTCGTTTTATATCGGGTAACCAAGGAAATAACCTACAATCATGTGTATGCCCTTCGTAACAGTAGATAGAACCAACTTTAGAATGTCCATTTCCATATTCATTTGCTAATGCAACATTTTAAATAAACATACATTTCCGAGAAATGTTTCGATTGCTTACTAGTTCACAATCAGCGTTGCCAATGTGTCACAATTGTGCCATTGTGGCACTTTTTTATTTAAATGAAACTGTGACACTTAAAGTTTAAATATGGCACGCTTGAAAAACTAGCATTTTACTTATAAAACACTCGCATTTGCGGAAAGAGTTGAACGTATTCAAAACATCCGCTGTATCAGCTACAACTACTGAAAGAGTTGAATGCTTTTATTCTGAACAATGGTTAACAAGGCACGCTTTGAAAATTTGAAATCTTAACGGCGAACATTGAAATTTGGACTATGTTATTGATTGAGTGCGATTTGATAATTGAAATTGAAGTGGAAATTGATTAAAATTGACAAAAACCCATTGTGTTTTGGTACATTTCCGTGTGTGCCATATAAATAGCCTTAAAATGGTGTCACTTTTTGAAAAAAAATCCCGGGAACGCTGTTCACTATGTCATTTTATTTTAACTCATTTAGTTCAACAAACTCAGATTATCATAACTGAAACGAACTAAACTAAACTGAATTGAGTGATTTGCTTTCATGCTTGCTCATTGTTTCAATGCAGCTTGTTTTTGTTCAATGCAGCAGCACAAGCACATCGACCATCGTTGCATTGCCATTGATGTACATACGTATGTAAAAGGAATTTTTAAAAAATGTATTTATGACGACCAACCGACGAAAATCGCAAAAGACTCAATTGACTGAGCAGTGAGCTACATTGAACTAAATCAACTAGAAGAACGAACTAGTTCAATAAACAGAATTGAACTAAACTGAGCGCTCTCTGGACTGAACTAAAATGTACAAACCTAGGAAGTATGTATGCTCGTTGATTCCAACGCACCTGATTCTACGACTGAAGTAGGAAGGAAGAGTGGTTGATTGGGCTGTAATCCTGTCTGTGGAGGTTTAGCTAAAGTGGATGGTTTTTTGCTAATTGGTTTTTCAGTGCTCCAATACTTAATATTTGTAAACAATACTATTCGCATAACATTCTGAGCTAAGTGACATATCATCGCATGCATGTCACCTCAAACCTTTGGCTAAGTGACTGTCCCATTCTAGTGATAAAGTCTGGGTTGTTTGATATAATCATAAGTGAGCGAGCGATAAAAGCTGGATGTAATTTGATTATCAAGAGAAATGTTGTCGCATGAGAGAGGGGAACAGCCGCTGCCATGACGATCAGCAGCCGCTGTCCTTTCTACTGAGCCGCAATCAAGAATAAGCATTCAGAGGGAGCTGTCCAGCCAGAGATGGGCTTCTATTTTCATTCAGCTTTTTCTCTTGGACCAACGCCATTCACAAAGCATCAGTCAACTGACACAATACAGTTTTTTAACACCCAACATCTTATCATTAAAATAAAATAAGTTTTTTAAACGTTAATATTTCGTTGCTTTGCCAACACGACTTCGACCGATTCACTTTAAAGTATACAAAAATTGAAATAACGAAATTCTATAAACACTTTAAAATATAACTCGAGTGATTCGTGTCATGTGTCAAAGTGAAAAATTAATTGTCATTTTGATAATTTGAAAAATTCCCTTCAGCGACCAATTCATAAATTTCGGGTTGAATGTTGAGTACACACTAATACCCCGGTTTGCGTCGCTAATTGGGACCGGAAAGTTGGGACGCAAATCGAAACGACGCAAACCGAAACACGATTTTGTATACCTACATACATACATACATACATGCGTATGAACATACTTCCATACAAAAAAAAAAAAATACTGTAGAACGGGCTATTCCAAGGTATCTTCCAATGTCAACAGCCTTTTCACCCGATTTAAACCGCTTCAAAATCACCAACTATCGTTCTAAACTTATTTGGTTTCATTTTTGACTCATTATTGAAAAATATTTTCTTTTGACTTGACTAGCAACCTGACCTGAGCAAACGTATCAATGAAACTGAAGAGCAGACATCCTTCACAACCAAGTTACCAAGCAGTTTAGAGAATTCCCCAGAAATTGGCAATCCTACAGCAAGACACGCACTTATGCGTTATATTTACGTTAAAAAATCGCGATGGGACAAACATTATCTTGTTATCGACGCAAATCGAAGCCATCGTCGCAAACCGAAACATAAACTTTAAAGTTACAGAGCATTTTTAAAACACGACGCAAATCGAAACGACGCAAACCGGGGTGGTGTATTTGGTCCGATGGGCTAGCTCAGGCATAACAAGGTTGATAACAACGTTACCGTCAATGGCGCCGGCTATCGTTCAATGAATTCGAACTGTTTTCTGCCCAAAATGAACTAGCTGAAGCTTGTCGACATGTTTTATCAAAAAGACGGCGTCATGCAGCACGCGAAGCGATGAAACGACTCAAAATCTAGGCAGAGACTGCAGTAAGAGGCTGGGCTTTGCTGAAGGAACAGTTTAGCAATCTATTGTTCTTGGTGTCGAGACAGCTGACGAACTCGCAAGGCTAGTTAGCAGAATAGTTCAATAGAATCGAAAACTATCCTAATAACATGCTAAACTCTTCTAAAACAATAGCACCGTGTGAAAACAGTCAAATGTTTGTTCTTGTAAGTTACAGTGAAATGGAGGATATAAAAAAATAATGGAAGTAAAGTTGTCAAACTGTGGTGAATAGAAGATTTGCCGAGAATTTCACATAACTGCGACTTTATTGTGTTTTTTTTTAAATATGTAGTATCTGCGATGAATGATTTAAGAATGTTAAGATCCTGAATTGGTGAGAGCAACCGCCTGAAGGGGATCTTTCAGCTGAACCGACTTAATGGATGTTCGCAATCAATGTGCGTTATATATTCTTACGAACATGTCAGTAGTCGTATATGTAGTAGCCCACGATTAACGAGAAGTGCAACAACGCTTAGAGACTAGCATTTTAACTTTCACTCTGCACCTATGTATGTCCTCTCCTGACTTACTTGTCAAGTATGTTACTCAGTCTCTGATCTAGAGACTTAATTCAGAAGCCTCCAATTCTTCCCTTCAGTATAAGAAATAGAATTGATTGTTTAAATCTTTGACGTCGCTGCTAAATGTTTCATGGTCCAGTCATGGCGGTATCTTTGACATGCCGGTCCTAGAAATTTCTCTGATGATAGTTTGTGTGTGGCACAAAATACCCATGCAACAGGTTTGATAAACTTTACAACTTACGCTCTGGCATAACTGGACAAAAGGCCACAAATATTTAATCTCAATTCAATCTTCAGGGATCTTGAAAGGTCATGCTCAAAAGAGTGTTTGTCCTTTGTTTCGAGGTGTAATCAAATGCATTCCAAGGAAGATGTTGTTTTTCCACGTAGTTTTCATTAGCGCCACTTGCTTCAGTCTAGACGTTCGGACTCCCACAGAGGCTGGCGGTGTTATTACCGCGTTGGATGAAAGTGTGAATTTTCAGAAGCGTAACAATTCCATTGCACACTGTGGATCAGACGTGAAACAGCATAGAATTGAGTTCAATTGCATATGAGAAGTCGACGATATCATGCGGAAAACTCAAACAATGGTTCTCAAGAGTCTGTTAATTGTCAGGGTTCCTTCAAGGGTGTGCATTATTTGAGAGTGATGTTTTTTTGTTAGAACAGGAGCGGGTTGAAGAAGTTAGTATTCAAAGGACTTCTGGTTGTTTATCGCTGGTAAATAACAATTAAAGAGGATCACAGGGCTCTAACGAAGAACTGAAAAAAACGACTGTAATGTCGAAGACTGAAAAGGGTGGTCAAACTGGACAAAACATTGAAGAAAATTCTGATGTGCCACGTAGAGTTCCCGCAGTGAGCCAGTATGACCCATTCAATAAGTCAATCGAGTCAAATTTAAAAGAAAATAAAGAGTAAACATGTAACTCTGATTTGTACGTAGACGACCAAAGAGGGGTGTTTTAATACACCTAATTGCATTAGCTGAAGACTTGACTCAAACGCAGAGCGTCTTGACAAGCCACACAAGAAGTTTGGCTTTGACACTCTAATCCCCAAACGGATGGAGTGGGGTAGAGCGCAGATGTGCAGGGATTTTAACTGGGTAATGTGCAGTTTGAAACGTTTGAAAAACAACACTTTTGCGTTGTTTGTAAAGTTAATTGGATAATTTTTGAATTGAAATCGGTGTGTGAAGATTTGTGTTAAATAAATATAAATAATATAATGTTGAACGATGTGTTTTGGCTAATAAAGGTTATGACAATTCTCCAGTAGTTGGTTTTCTCCTTAACGACTAAGTATAATGGATAATTGTGATAGGGTGCCCTATCGGCCTTAGACCAATTTGTTGGGCCCATTGTGCCCTAAGCGGCAGTTGGCAGCAGGCTGAGCTGCCGTGGTTGCACAGCTCCATTCGTCAGGCGAGGTGTTACCGCTGCGGCAATTTTTGCAGTACCAGACGTGATTTTGTTTTCACAAATTTGCACTTTAAGATGTCTTAAAGTGGCACCATTTTGCTTTTTTTTAGTTCTTCCGAAATTTATGAGTCCAGCTTGCCATGCTATTCTTTAGTGCAGCAGGCAAACAAAAATATATCCGACGTTTTCTGGGTACCAAGTCATAGCGATGTGTCAGGATATGAGAAGGCCGATGATCTGGGTATGTAGGGATCTGTCCTTCAGTGCTCGCTTGCCGACGAGGTGCACTTCCCACTAGAAGCAGTCAAGGCTAATATCTAAATGCTTTTCCTTGAAATAGCAAACCTAAGATGGGCCAGACCGACAAGCTGTCAGTTGGCCTGAGTACAAGCGATCGAAAACAAAAATCCTCCTCCGGCGAACTCGTCATGATATTGCCTGACTAGTGGCGATCTGTACGGTTCATGCCGTCAAAGTAGGTATTCCACACAACACACATTGTAGCAGTTGCAACAACACAGATGAGGCCATGAGCACACAATACCTTGTCTGCTCGTGCAGCGTTCTGGCTCATCTAAGGCCTCATTGTCAAGACTGGTGTGCAAAAACAACTTCTTTCAATCTGATTTTCCGAAGCATGATGCATGAATTAATAAAGGGTGATTTTTTAGCTATTATCTTTTTGGCAACACTGGTTTAAACAGCTGACGCACGTTTCGTGTTTTGTTTCACTGTCAAACATCTTCAGTTTGGTCTATAATTTAACCATGAATCGTCTTACAAACGAACAACGCTTGCAAATTATTGAATTGTTTATCAAAATGCATGCTCTGTTAAGAAAGTTCATGGCGCGCTTCTTCCATTTTATGGTCAAGTCATTTTTGGCTCAATGGGTACGTAAATAAGCAGAATTGTCGATTTTGGAGTGAATATCAGCCAGAAACATTGCAAGAGCTACCAATGCATCCAGAAAAAGTCACAGTTTGGTGCGGTTTATGGGCTGGTGGCATCATTGGACCGTACTTCTTCAAAGATGATGCGAATCGTAACGTAACTGTGAATGGTGAGCGCTACCGTGAGATGATATCCAACTTTTTTTTGCCCAAAATGCAAGAGCTTGACTTGCATGACATGTGGTTTCAACAAGACGGTGACACATGCCACACAGCACGCGCAACAATGGACTTATTGAGGGGCGAGTTCGGTGAACATTTTATTTCACGTTCGGAACAGGTCAATTGGCCGCCTAGATCGTGCGATTTAACGCCTTTAGACTATTTTTTGTGGGGCTATGTTAAAGCTCATGTCTATACGAACAAGCCCACTTCAATTGACGGATTGGAATACAACATTGAAGCATTTATTCGTGAGATAGCGGCCGAAATGTTGGAAAGAGTATGCCAAAATTGGACTAAGCGGATGGACCATTTGAGGCGCAGTCAAGGTCAACATTTGCATGAAATAATCTTCAAACATTAAATTATATGGACCGTACTATCGATTCAAATAAAGATTTCATGCATTTTTCTGAATTTTATGTGTTTTTTTTTTCGAAAAACTTTCCCATAGCTTTTAAAAAATCACCCTTTATAAGAATCTCTGCGGTCCCTCTCAGCTCTACATCAATCGCTCCAATTCGCCGATCGTATTCCAAAATGTAGCCCCCTCCCAAAACCCTTATTTAGTGACTTCAAAGAGACACTCCCCCCACTCCCCCTTCCGGCCCGTTCCTTGGCTATAAACCTGCCATAACCTATCGTAAAAGCATGCATTAGACTTCCCTGTCCTATCACAGACTATGTTCCAATTTAGAAAGCAAGAAGGATACACAAATAGTTAGCTACTACGGGGTGTACACCAGGGAGGGAAACCCAACGTGTGTGCTGCAGTTGACTTACCTTGCCGCGCCGTAGAGGGGACACCAGGAGCAAATGCAGCACAGGAGCAGGATTAGAATGGTCAACGCCACCAGCGTTGCCAGTAGAATCAGAAGCCAAAACAGCAACTTGTTCTCAGCCTTATAGAGTGCCTGCAACGAAACGAATCAGTCATTGGTAAAAGAGGGGGTTTTTGGGCGTACTCACATCACTGTCCATGTCCTCCTTCGTCATGATCGCGTACGAGCCGTTGTGCTGCGACAGCCTTTGCTGGATCTGCGAAATATCGACCACCGACTGCCCGTCATACAGCACCGTGGCAGTGACTACGCTGCGCTCCTTGATGTCACCTTTGAGATTCCTCGCGCCAGGCTCGTCCGGACGCATGGGACGGATGTCGTGAATGATCACTCGCCCGCCGGTAATGGTGGACAGTGTGTCGGCTGTCTTCTGCTTATCCGGATTGTATCCAGGCACCACAAAGGTCACGGTGCGCGTTCGGCTCTCTGGTGGGTAGATGCGAATGGTGGTGGTGGAGAACCTCACCGGAACTCCCAGGTCATAAGCCCTGGCGGTCAACATGAACATGTCGTTCTCGAGGGGTGACGACGTGACCTGCCTCCGGCTTCTGCTGGACACCTCCTTCTTCGAGCGCAGCAGCACCTTCTCCTGCACGGTCAACTCGCCGGTGACTTTGTTCAGGGAGAACTTGTTGTCGTAGTTGCCGTTGATGATCTCGTAGCGCACCTCGTTGTTGGGCGCTGTGGCATCCTTGTCCACCGCCTTAATGATAGCCGGCGACGTGAAGCTCTGCAGGTCGGCTGCCAAAATAAACTCGTATACACTCTTCTCGAAGATCGGCGTCTCGTCGTTCACATCGATCATCTTTATGACCAGCGGCACCTGCGCTCGGTTGCCTGTGCCGTCGTTGTCACGCGCCTCCACGTACAAGTGGTACTCCGGCATGACTTCCCGATCGAAGCCGTGGGTATTCGTGGAGACGGTGATTATGCCATTTTCCGCATCCAGATTCAGCGAGGTGTTCAGATAACCCGAAATCGCCGTGTATCGAACACGCCCTCCCATGCCGGTGTCAACGTCGTCCGCATGCACTTGCACCACCTTGGTGCCGACTGTCACATTCTCCGGCAGCTCGACCGTGTACACTGGCTGACTGAAGACCGGCGAATTATCGTTCACGTCGTTGATGTAAACCGTTACATTGACAATCGCCGACAGGTTTGTCGCTGGGCCGAGTTCCTGAGCCAGGACTTGAAACTCCACCGATTGGCGTTCCTCGTAGTCCAACAGCATGTTGTCACGCACGCGTATTAGAAACGACGCGCTGCGCTCGGCCACGTTAGGCGATATCTCGAAGGTGCCGTTGTTGTTCAGCAGGGTCAGAGAGAAGACCCCGTTCTTCCCGGTGTCGTCGTCATACACTCTCGGCACATACGGATCGACGAATGTCAGTGCAGTTCCCTGTGGCGCGTTCTCATCCACGCGTGAGACATAGCTGCAAAAGAAGATGATGAGCATTGGCATACTTGTTGCACTTGCATATGTATAGTGTATACTTACTGATCGTTTTCGAAGTATGGCGCAGAATTGCTGCGCTCTGGCAGGAAGAAGGCCAATTGCACGGTTGTTGCGGCTGCCGGCGGCTCATCACGGCCAACCTTAACCTCTTCGGCGATCACAGTCAACAGCACGGGGTCACCCACATGTGAGATGGCGGCGATGTCTTCCATTGGCTGCATGAGGAATATTTCACCTGGAATGGAATGTTGATTGATTAGCAAGAGCTCTGTGAAATGGTAAAAAGGAGGCAGAAGAGGATTCAGTGATGTCGCTCTACGTCATCAGGGGAAGTCATCAATCGAAGTGGACGTCGATTGAATGAGGCGATGTGCATATGTAAGTCGAATAATGAGAATGGAATGGTGAATAGTTGACTAACGGTACAGCGAGAAATGAGAAACTAGACAAAACTTATGGCTGTGCTGATGGCATGGGCAAACAGAGGGGATTCAATGGAAGGTTACAGTTTCGATTAAATGTTGATGTCCTTTAGGTTGTCCTCTGGCCTTTAGGTAGAAGAAAGAAGAGAGAAACACATTTTCTAAAGGAATTTGGTTTATGTTGGGTATTAGCTTTTTTGTGTACCGAACAAAGAAAATATTTTCTAGACATTTGTAATATTTTGCTTAGCAAACTTTGTTGAAGGGAGTGGTGGGCAAAAGTGTATGGAGTGACTCTAGTCTCGCAGAAAATCCTATCCGTCTTCCTATGATTGTTGCGCCACTTAGAGTAGAACTGAACCACGCCCCCTATAGCCGGCACACCAACTTTGTTGATGCCCCTTTGTGCTTATATGCGCTACTGTATCTGGGGTCGCATTCGTTATTTTATTTCTATGGACTATGTTGTGGATCCAGAGCCAACTATTTCATCGATAAGTCTCTATAAGATCGCGTAAAAAATTGTCTCTGGCGATTTGTGTACTTGTTTGCAGTCATTAGCCGTGTCAGGCTACGGAATTACACCATTGACCACACTACGGCAGATCCTGGAAAAGACCGAAAAAATCCATATCGACACCCATCACCTATTCATCGGTTTCAAGGCCGCATATGACAGTGTGCATATGTAGCGAAATGTCTAGTTCTGTCTTTTCAAACTCGTCAGGTTGTGCAGGATGACGATGGAGAATTCTCAATGCACTCCATTTAGGTCGCTAACGAACTCACCGAGAAAATGAGGATCAAAAGAGATTTAGACAAGGCGACGCGCTGACGTCTTCAACTTCATCGTGGAGAAGATCGTGAATAACTCGAACGCGGTCAAAATGGGTCTGGCGATGATCGAGGGGAAAATGAAGCAGATAGGACATACAATATCGACGTCTTGGACTGAGCGTCACAATCGGCAGTTATAACTTCGAGCTGGTTAAGGATTTCGTCCACCTCGGCTTCGCAGTAAACAGAACAGAAACAACGTCAGTACCGAGATCAAACGTATAGTAACTCATGCCAACAGCTATTCGTAGGACCAAGCTAACATTATACAATACCCTCATCATCCATGTCCTGCTCTATGGTGCAGAAGCCTGGACAATCTCAAGAGTAGATGAAGAAGTCCTTGGTCGTGAGAAAAGTTCTACACTCCATGTTTGGTCCTGTTTGCGTTGATGGTTTTTGGAGAAGAAGATTCAACCATGAACTATACGGGATCTACAGCGACATGAGCTTTGTCAAGCGTCTACGGATTCAACGCCTAAGATGGCTAGGTCATGTAGAGCGCATGGACAACACTGCTCCAGCCCGAAGAGTCTTCGACTCCGAATCAGTGGGACAATGCAATAGTGGACGCCAACGGAACCGATGTCGCACACAAGTGGGGAAGGACCTTAACCAACTTGGCGCGCTGGAGGCAGCTAGCTAAAGATTGTAGACTGAAGCCCAGGTCCACCCCGGACTGTAGCGCCTCTAGAAGAAGAAGAAGAGGCAATCGAGTAATATAGTTCTCTCTCGAATAATCAAGCTGACTTTGTAAAAGACATCCATCATCCCAGTCCAGCTGTACGGCGCAGAGGCATGGGGAGTCCGATGAAGAAGTGCTTGGTCTCTTCGAGAGATAATTTCTGCATGCGATCTTGAGTCCTCTACGTGTTGATAGCACCGGGATGGGAAGACTGTACTTCGACATGCTTACAGTCTACGGATCCAACACCTAAGTTGGCTGGGCCATGTAGAGCTCATAGACAACTTAGCTCCGGGCGAATCGGACAACGAAATATAGGATTCCCACGAAACCGATGCCACACTTAAGTGGAGAAAGACCTCCACCGCTTGGCTAACGATCATGCTAGCTGGAGAGGCTGGCTGGTTGAGCCCTAGGTCCAACCCCGACTGCAACGCCATCAGAGGAAGAAGAAGAATCTATGCACAAATTAGTGATTTATCCAAAGACTAAAGGTCCAACCACATTTGATGTAAGGGGATTGAAGCAATACACAGAAATGATACATTTTGACCATAACCACCACTTCACCTGGTTTCTTTCGGGAAGGAAATCAATCGCTGTCAACGTACGTAAATCACAGACGTTTCGAGAAGCTTTATATTAGTTAAATGAATTACAGATGAGTCTTAATGATTGCAATCTCATGATCGTTATTTTCTTTTTGAGAAGTGATGAGTTCGTGGATCAAATTCCCAAATGCTCAGAGGGTATGACTGTCATTCAAAGCTTCTCACAAAATTAAATAACACCCTTGGTCCCATGCACTCGTGGAAGAACAATATCGAGTGAGAGCTGAGGACGCTAAGCCAAAATTCACTCTTTAGCCGACTGTAATGCCAATCAAAAGCAAGAAGGAGTGTACTTTCGCAGTTTTTTCATTCCAGCACAGTGGAGTTGGAGATATACTCCTTTATCCATCTTCTTTTAGAAGCGTCAATGTCATTCAGTTCTCTCATCAAATCCATCATGATGACAGCCATGCAGAATAAGCCAACACATCCCGTCATCATCGCAATCCTGCATATGCGTCTCACGCTAAATTGTGTCCAATGTCAGCGCGCATTATGTCATATTTTCATCGGGCAATCACAATGACATAATTGACAAATAAAAGAAGACAAAGATTCACTTGATTACCGTCCAAGTGCTTGGATGGATTCGCTTTATGGCCTCAGCGCAATATAACAATTTTATTGACACAAGCATTTACCGTGTATTTACCGAGAGGCAATGCGACACAAATGAACCTTTCAAAGTGTGAACAGATTGATTGTACTAAGTGGTGGATACATAAAAACAAAGTAAAAAACAAACCGTTAAAGACTAGATACCTCGAATTATGCCCGACAAAGAAAATCATTTGATTCATTGTGTTCAGTGTTGTAACAAGTAGTTTATTAGTTTGTGGAATGTTGTGAAATTTTGCTCGATTATTTTGTTTCCAATTTGAGTGGTAATGCGTGTGAAGTGAAGGGGAACATGAGACGCAGAGTGGTCGATTGGGTGACGGGCAATTAAGATGGCAACGAGTGAGTGAAGTGTACAATCGATTTGTGCTTCTTTTGGGAATGGTATGGATGTAAGTTTGGGAGCATATCGCAGAGAGCATTTGAATGGGATCGCAAAAAGAACTAGCCGAAACTAGTCAAAAATTGGTTTCTCCGAAATTCATACACATGCACGGGCCGCCCATAGCATTGTTGATATGTGCGTCGACTCGTACGCACTTGAAGCTCGGTGTCTGGGTTCGATTCCTGGTACGACAAGAAATACTTTTCAGGACCCCACCTCTTTCGAGTCACTGATATGACAATGCTGACAAAACTGTCTAGAGAAAACTTCTCAGACTTGGCCATTCGGAGTCGGCATAGAACTTCCATTCGTGTGAGAACAATAGCACGCACAACACGAGTGCTTGCTGAGCAGCTTGGCCCTGGCCTTCTACGGGCTGCACCGCATGAGAGTAGCCTTTGCAGAGTTTAAGAACTCATAGATCGTCAAAAAGATAACTACCTAGCATCCTTCTTTTAGTTTCTGCAAGGGCAGAGCAAGGGTCAAGGTAGAGTAGTACTATTTCTTCTTATTCCTGATCCCTGCAGCTTTGACAGACGTCAATGTATGTCATTTGGTTTGACTGCCTAGTTATATAGCCTAGTTTCAAAAATTTCAAACGCCTGTTACCGCTATACCTCAACTATGAACTGTGACTTGCTGTTCTCTTATTTCAACATTTTCCAATTTTGGTTGGATTCTTTGTCCGAACTATCTCAAATTTGCTCTCGTCAGAAATTAAAGCAGGATTC
The DNA here is from genome assembly GCA_907269125.1 of Eristalis pertinax. Taxonomy (NCBI): domain Eukaryota; kingdom Metazoa; phylum Arthropoda; class Insecta; order Diptera; family Syrphidae; genus Eristalis; species Eristalis pertinax. Next base: position 60,123,073 of record OU026145.1, read on the forward strand.
ATGGAAAATAAAGGGAATCTATGCAGCGGAGCATTTTTCTGTCGATGCTCAATGAGTATGCATCAACATCGATGTACATCTAAGAGTATGAACATTTGAATAAGACGGAGCTGACCTGAAGCTAACCAAGAATGAGTCAATGGAAACACAAGAGCATTCATATATATACCATCATCATCATCATCTTCTGACCCCCGAGAGATCTCCAGATCACTCGATCATCCGCCATTGACTCTAACTCATCAGGCGTTGTGCCCAAGCTCAACCAGGCGAGTTTTGTTAAATTTTGCATCCCAAGTTGAATAAGGCTGTTCCCTAATCCGATGCCTTCTTCTACCGCCTCGAAGTGATTTGATCCGCCGGACGGAGCTGAGTTTTCGACCAGATGTAAGGGTAATAGCCACATTAGGAGTTGGATCCCGGACTCGCGGACGCTACGCAGCTCGCACAGTTCTTGGCTGAATTTTCGACTAGGAGTGGCGCACGTAGAACTTATGTCTCGAACAGATTAACAGCTTCTTCACCCGCTTTAGAAACACTGCAGCTTATGTGTCGAGTAGGAATGGGATGAGCAAGTTGCCTTGCCGACTGCCTTCCCAATGGAAACGATGTCCCTGGCTAACTCGATGAAATGTGGTGAGATATTTTGGCTAAATCGTCGACACTGTGAGTTATTCTAAAAGGCTTCACTTATCGCCACCCCCTTCGCCCTTCGCTTCAACAACAACAATATCAGACAACAGAGGCAGCTGGAAAGAGCAAGGCCACCTTAAGGCAGTAGAGCCACGATGAAATGGCACAGTCACCTTCAGACGCCAGAATCACGCGGTAAGATGACCAGCTTGAGACGCCAGGGCCACGGTAAGACGGCAGTGCACTTTGAGACGACTGAATCATGGTTAGACCGCAGAGCCAGCTTGAAACAACCAACCTATTGTGCAGCGAAGACACAGCATTCAGCGATTTCCTGATCGTCGCGCCAAGAAACATGAACTCAGACGATGTCTTTGCGTTCGAAAGATGATCCACTGATTCAAACAATAAATCGGCATCAAAATGAAAGCCTTTATCCTTAGAACATTCGAGAGACACTAAAACGCTGTGCAGTCGTAAGGAGAATTCGTGTCCATCACTTCAACGTGTAACTTCATATTTCCTGTAATCAAATATTGCAATGGACTGGCTATTAAAGACGAACACTTAATCGCGACAGTCGCACCCTCCCATGTGGCCACCAACAACTTGCCAGCGGACCTCTGGCGAATCACTTCAGTCCAACTGTTAATGGCTAGTAAATGAACTCATCCTGTGTGTGCAGGCGGACTCCCTCAACCAGAGGTCACCAAATTGCTTTGCATGGAGCAGCAATCGCAAGCCGTTCGGTTTCAGTTCATTGTCCTCGACCACGATGTCGTTGATTGTTGGTCGATGGTCGTTGGTCCGGGACTACACCGGGGCAATGAATATGTTCATTAAAACGATGATGACGATGGCCACGACGACGACTGCAATACCGGTGATGATGATGATGACGACGACGAAGATGCAGACGGTAACCGCGATCACGACCATGGAACGGCGACCACGATGACGACGACTATGACGACAACGATGTGGATGATGATGATGATGATGATGACGGTCCTCAGTCGGTCCTCTTCGCTTATATGTACATCGGCATGCCAAGTTCCCCGGTCGACTCCTGGCCATTATTAGGATTATAGCCTAACACAGCACCCATGACGATTGAGAATGGCCGCATGGCAGAGCGTAATGTGCCATGCCCATGATGCCATAGTTAACCACGTGACATACGTACATTATTGGCCAAAAGTACAGTCAAAGTCTTAGGTCTTCAGTTCATCGTCATCGTCATCGTTGTCGTTGTCGTCGTCGTCGTTGCCGTTGTCGTGGTCGTTGCAGTCGCCCCAACAACAACCGTGACTTGTCTTGTAATTTGAATAAATCTTAGCCGCGATATAATAGTGGGATGTGGACGAGTTGCTCCAAGGACGAGCAGGGGAGTTGCCTGCTGCTAGCTGTGGCCAGTAGGAAGGAATTCCATACCTAACAGTCCCATAATGAACCCCACAGACAACGACGAGCAACGGGCAATGGCGGGGTGGTAACTGAAAACAGAAGAAAAAAAGAAAAACAGACAGACCTCATTCCATGTTGGCGATTTTGATTTCCTTTGTTGGACCCACATACACACACAAATATCTCTGGAAGAAGCCACGACCAACGAGCAGCAGTAGAAGGCGTCTTAGCCGAATCGTCGGTCACAAATGCAAAAAAAATAAAGGAGACAAAAAACACAAAATTCTAAAGTGGAATGGACAATAGTTGTTGTAGGTACTCGTACACGGTACACGGTACACGGTACACACGGGTCTGTCGGAGGTCGTTGATGTTGGCTGTTGCCGGCGTGGTTTGCCGTCTTAGTCGTGGCCATTGTCGAATGGCATACACCGGCCAACCGATGGCGGTACGTACGAACGTATGTACGTACGAATAATGTATGCGCAACATATTAACGAGTGACTCCTTGTCGAACAACAAATTCACATATTTATGGAAGGCCTTTGTTTTGGCTAGGTTTTGCAGAGAGAAGCAGCAACTCGCTTTGGACGTCACCCCGTGTGACCTTCTTGCTTAATTCTCCTCCTCACCGGAGACGAGACCGCGTGAGTGTGTGTACTTTGCCAAATTGCCATATCGACAGTAAGGCACTGCGGCATCGTTTAATGAAGCAATGAAGGAGACACAACACAAACACAAACAAAACACACCCAAAAGAGCGAGCCTTCCACGAAAGTCCTGCACAAGCACACAAGCGGAGTCCCTCTGCCAAAGAAGGTCCAAATGTCAGTTGTGACCATTTTCTCATGTTATCTCGAATGTGTTTCATGTCGAAGCGACGCGTCGGTATCCGTACAGCAGATACAATGCGTTGCTGAGGGGTCACCCAGAGGCGCACCTTTCGCACGGGCACACGGGAAAGACCACCAGGCGGTGTACACGAGAGACGAGGCCGATGCATGTGATGCCATTAGCCCCTCTCGTCGAGTGGTTATGTCATGTGTCACTTCTGTTTATGTGACAATCTGCCGCCTTGACATGTGGACAAATGACCAATTAAGAAACTTGACAGACACCTCACGTTGCCAGTATGACGTCAGTTGGAGTCGGTGACAGCAGCCGATGACAGGGCGAGTTGCAGGCAACACTGAGTCGGGAGTTTCATTGATTTTTCTGTTCAGTGTGTTGGCTCTGAAATCCGGACGGGTTCAGTCACCTTGTGGCGGTGGCGACGGGAATGAGAGGGTGCATCTATGACCCCACGGAAGTTGGGTAATTTTTTCCTATTCAACTGCAAGCGGAAGAATAAATCCACGGTCACGACATGAAGTACAATGCTTCGCCATCGTCGTCGTCGTCGACGTCGTGTGGCGTGCGACGGGCATCGGGTGCACTGTAAAGTCGAAACGGAAGAAGGTGCCGGCAATGGTGGCTATTAAATTACACTCTTTTGAGGTTACAAGGGGACAGTGGTAGGGGAGCGGCCGCCCCTGCCCACGTCAGACCCGGCTTCGTTCTGTTAATGGTGTCAAAGCTATTAATAGATTGCGCCACAGAAGTAGAACTTTTTCCACAACCGGAGGGAGGCTATACGATAGGGATCAAATGGAAAACTAAGTGACTGGCCACAGTCAGTGAACTGAACTAAGCTGCCTCCAATTCATACCGAAACCCTCATCATTCTCTGCTCCAAGCGATGCCAGATGAGATAGAACTTTCAAATTCTTGGTGAGATATCGACTCCATGCTGCTCTGCCCCACCCATGTGACCCCCCATGCAAGACGGTGAAACAAATGCACTCTCGACCATATCCATTCAAAAAGGCCAACTCATCGTTCTCGATTCCACGAATTATCATCAAAGACAAACCACAGCGATGACCCCGATTCGAGGTACACCATCAGCGTGCACAGCATCAGCCGTCAATCAGACGTCACACACAAACAATAGGCCATTGCTAGGTCGATATATTCAAAATGCACTTATAACTGTCTCACTGTAACCCTTTGAAACGCGCTCTCATTCATCTAGGCCCATGATCGGTTCATCTATCCGCATCCAGAGCGAATGTGCCCGCCGCGCCGTTGACCATAGCTGAACCCGTCACAGGCGGCACATCGTGCGAAGTAGGACACCGTGAGTGGCTTCTAGTAGAATGATTCTCCCTTCCCCCTCCCCCTATCCACGGCCATGACAGCACACAGTGTACTCGTACCTCACCTTGGCTAATGAGTAAGTCGGGTAGCGCTGGCGCTGATGATACCACTTCTCGAGTAACACTCTCTGACCATTGTTAACACCAAGACGAGTGCTGCTGTTGCTGTTGCTGCTGCCGCTGCGCTCTATGCCGTTCGTGAAGCGTCCTTTTTTGTTGTTGTTGTTGTTGCTGTTTGCAGTGCGAATTAATGCGCCTTGACACTTGGCTGAGACCCATGGGAAACGAAATCATCACAAGGATGGGCTCGGATACCACTCTCGTAGGTTGTTAAGTCGTGCCCCCTCCTCCACCCACTGGACTGCGACCGAGACTGAAAGAGCCGACCTTATGAGTGCATAACAAACACAGACTTATGTGTGTTTGCCTCACGAAGTGCTGTTTCCAGGAAGAAATTTGCAACAAAGTGCACACATTCACATGCAGGGAGGGAGAGATTTGTCCATGTTCCCATGGGCCGGCAACGTAACGCAAGAGGGAACTATGCTGCTGCAAATGCAAATAGAATAGATGCCCAAAAGGTAAGCGTCACAAGAGTGCACATCTGTGAGACAGAAAGAGCTGAGCTGAGGGGGGCTGACTGAAAGCAGACCTTGCGATCGTTACTGGGCATAGTGGCTGCATTCGGTGTGAGTTGAAGACGCCTGACAGGGAGGTCGCAAGGGGCCAAAGTAAATATGCGATTCAAGGGAATGGACGAAGATGAATAGTATGAGGAGAAGTGACATGCATCTTGGACATTGTGGATCTGATGGTTACTCATGCTTTCTTACTGATCATCAGGAATGTGGTGGCAGCTTGCATCTGGAATCTGGATCTCAAGAGAAATTTGTTGATGAACATCATCTTCTCCTCTATAGGGCCTAATTTTGATGTCTGGTGTAATTTGAAGCAGTTAATGTACAGAATACCATTCGAAGTTCCTGACCATTGTCTGATATGACTGTAATCTTGGAGTATGGTAGTGGTGGCAGTATATTGGAAGAGAATATTGATGTCTAAAGGACAGTTGGTTTTCGCCTTCACTCTCATTTGTCTCGTTATAGATTTTGACGTGGTCCCAGGTACAAACTTAGGAATCAAGATCTTATTTAAACGTCTCTTATTAGGATTTGCTGGGTCAGCAAAGAATGTGAAATAATAACTTGTGCGAGGCCGTTAAGGGTTTATTGATGAACTAGATGTCTGCATTAAGCATCGTTACTTATGCCTGTCATCATAAGATCAAGATTGGTTAAGTACTGTCGTCCATACGTCTATGCAACGCCCAAGATGGCTAAATGGCTGCTCAAGCACTCAGAGTCTTCGACTCTGAATCAGTGATCCGACGCAATGGAAAACGCCCACGAAACCGATGGCACACACAAGTCGGGGAGGACCTCAACCAACTTGGCGGGCGAAATTGGAGCAGCTGCCTAAAATCGTGCCAGCTGGAGAGGCTTGTTGGCTGAGGCCCGGGTCCAGTCCGGACTGTAGCGCCAATGGATGAGGCAGCATAATTACATTGGCTTGGTGCTGTGTCCACGGACATAGGTATATGCCAGATAACATGGAACAGCAGATAAAACATCGGGGATCTAGTCAAGCCACTTACCACTGCAACTGGGTGCGACGAGTATATGCGCCAAGAAAGGGTTTTCAAGGAATACTGTGGACGGTGCTCTCGCATCCTCAGAAAAAAACACGGACATTTTTTGCCAGACTAGAGTACACCATATTTCAGCATGAGCGTAGGACGTAGGAGCCAAGATTGCGTCGTCACCTCTCATTTTCATTATATATATGAACTGGAAGTTTTCGCGTAGCAGGGGCGAGTGAGAGTTGAGGATATGTCACCTTCTTTTTCAAAATGACTTAGTTATCCTCACCTCATCGCAAATGGGACTCCATCAGGTGCTCGATAAGTTTGTGGCCCAGCGTTAGCTGGGATGAAAGTTAATGTGACCAAATCAGAGGTTATGGTCATGTCCAGAGCGCCTACACCCTACATATTTGTGGGTTCCATTGAAGCAAGTAGAGCAGTTCAAGTTAGCAGTTTTCAACTCACTATTTGTTCTTCAGTGCTTCTAAGCTCCCCACAGATGCTCTCGTGGGGGAAGAGGTTGTCGGAAGTGCAGTCCGGATTGGAGTCGGAGTTTGCAGCACTCAACTAAAACCAATGAGGTGTGAAAAATCAACTCAATTTAATTCCAAATCTTACCTATGGTCATCGAATCGCGAATACAAGCTGACAAGATCGGATTTCTTGTGCTTTTGTGGGACTCGCCGTGATAGGGTGAGAAACAAGGCATTGCGCGAGGAACTAAATGTTGAGCAGCTGGTACTTCGAACGAAAAGGGCTATGCTCCGATGATTTGGTCGCGTGTCACGGACTTCGAGGCGTTCCTTGAATCCGGTTGGACAAGGTGGTTGAAGAATTGCCTAGTAACATTCTGATGAGATAGAGTCGATGGCGGAGGATCGAGTGGCTTGGAAATCTCTCGTGTACGGATCATGCGGGGCACTGGGAGATGAAATGAAATGATACAGGAGTACACCAGGATCTAGAATTGTTCCTCTATTCGGTCAGTAGTAGATAGGCCGTACTACGATTTCATTCAGAGAAAGGCTACAAAGTAGCAACAAGCACCACAGTATTTCTTCCTTCTTGCTGACAAATGTCGTCAGTCTTATAAGTCCAAACGTAAATACAGGATGACCAGGTAAATTAACAAGGGGTGGGCGGTACAACATTGATTCTGGCTTTATTTTGAAGCTACAATCATGTCAATATGTGTTACAGCGCATCATTAAATAGCAAATCAAACTTGTGGCAGGGTTTCAAGAGGTCGCTCCAATATGTGCGGCGTCATTCCGGCAATAACGTCTCGAATATTCACCACCCTAGCTTGTTAGCGTAATCGAAGGACTAAGGACGGAGCCAGACATGTCAAGTCGTATGGTCGTGGTGGGCAGTTGATGAACGCTCGCTGTGAGAAGACCCAGTCGCCCAATTTCACCTCCACAACTTACAGGATTGCGTCGTTTGTACGCCAGGAAAGTCGGTGATGTCGCTCTGCACCTGAGAACATTATTTAACAGCAATTTTGCTTGTCAACATAGCCGCTTAGCCAAAAATGGCCCTAGTCGGAGATGAATATTTGTTGGCCAAAATTCGGATCGGTGGCTATCATCCATTCAGCGCTCAGTTAGCGAACTCGAATCCTTTAGCAAAATAAGCCGCGTTAACTTCAGCAGATCGGCGCCGAATCGACATTTCTGTTGTCTTTTTACTTCTGCAGCGGAAACATAACATTGCTCTCTGGTCAACCTTTGATATGTGTTCAAAAATTCCGCAAAAGGTTTGTGGTTCATGCAAGCTTACAATTTGCATTTCGAGACTCTCAGGAATTAGCCGGCCCTGTTAGCATTCCCTCCCACTCTGAAGAGGTGCTTAACCAATTCACACGCATTGGGGTCAGAATTTTAACCTTAGTACGGCATATCTTATAGCAATCATTCCTGTTTCTTGTCTTATTTCATCTCATGCGAGTCTTAACTTCCTTGTTAAAGAAATGAATTTGTAGAATCCACCGACACCAATATTCGACTTTTATGCTATTAAAAGACCAGATACTGAACGACAAAATGTTTTATCGACAAATTAACTTCGAACAAATGTGTACACCACTCCAAGTGATTGCTCGAAAAAGTCGCGTTAACGAAAACCACTCAAAGGTACACGATGTTGCCCCTTTTCCACTGATGCAACGCCACTGTCTTAGCCAGGCACGGTCGTTCATTCTCCATCCCGTCATCAACTAGGATCGAGTAAATATGCTAATGGGGGCTATATGCTAACTACACGACTATGGAATACATTTCTTTTCTTCTCATTTTTTTTGCTTTTCTCGTCTACCCAACTTCCCCTTTATTCGGTGGCAGACCTACAAACACACACACCTTCCATAGGACCTACGGTTGCCTTGAATGCATTCGCTTCCATGAATTCCTGGTACTCAAGTCAAAAGCATACTTCCTTGTTACGACGTTAAGTTAATGGGTTTCCCTAGCACGGAGTGGCCACCAGTCTACCAGTCCAGCACCACAAAAGGTTTCCCGAGAAGGAGCAGTGTCGGACTAACAAGCACTCCCTGTGACTTGTTGCTGGGTCCTACCATAGAATTGTCTTCACCTTCAAATGCTTGCTCGTCGCTTTGTGTATCACTATTTGATGATGCGCTCCTGCCTACCCACATCGCCCGAAGGGGGGAAACAGAATACCACAGTGGACCCATATGCAAAACCGAAAAGAGACTCTACAGCATAGCACAGGGAACTTCAACGATGTTGCAACATCCCATGAACACACATAAATTTGTTGCCAGTGATTTGTTCATTTTGGTCTTTGTTGCTGTTGGGGAATTATCCTGAACGGCCCCGGCTCGTTTCGTGGTTCCATTTGATGGCTGTACGGACTACAATTTGTATGTCGGGAGGGTTCTCATGTTATTAAACGGTTGCGCATGTGAACAAGTTTGGAATTTGTGCGCAAGCTTGCGCACGCTCATGCCGATGAGGAGTTGGCTGCCATCACATTTCAATCAGTTCTTATGCAAGTCAATGAATCAATAGCTACTACAGCCGAGGTATGGATGGAGATGGGGCCGCATCAAGATGATGACGATGCATAATCAATGGCAGACGTCTCGAGAGGAGATTCTCTGTTCTGGTTCCCCTATGTCACGGCAGATTGGCATGAGGATGATGTAGTCGCTCATGAACGGTACGAGAGTGCACATTAGGGGTGGTCTCTGTTCGCGATGATCGAATTGTGCTCGCAGCTATGCGGCGAGCTCATTGAATTGCAGGCATTTGGGATGTGCTGGGAAATTCAATTTATGGGTGGAAGGTCAATTGATTGACGCAACTGATGTGAATCCATGCGAATTCTTCACTATTTCCATATCGGTCCATATGGGCATGGAGAGGAGAGTACGTTAAGAGGGCTAGACTCTAGAAAGGATAAGAGCGTCTTGACATCACATAACAAGCAGAATGGTGTCCGTAACGATGTGAGGCAGTCAATGGTTGGATAATGTTCAGGAAATTTAGGGCCGGGCGTTATGGAAATTGGGAAAAAGTTCAACAAGAGAACAGGCATTCGTGGATTAGTCTGTCAGCGAAATTGTGTAAGTGTGGCTTGGAGTCAGTTTACGACCCACGGGACCCAACAGGAAAGGAGTTGTTTGTAATTTCAGGATTCTTGCTTTCAGGACTCCTCGAATATACCTTCAGAGTCAAAATAACAAAAGGGCACAATGGATACAAGTCGATGGTCAAAGCTAGCCACGCAAAACATAACAACTGAAAACCACTTGCCAATCAGTACAAGCTAACGTCAACTGTCCAACTGATGACACAATTCTTGCGAGATACAAATTGTCATCCGCTGCACCGGCCAAAACTCTAAGCCTGTCTGTGCGCGGATGGAAATCTCTCACCTACTTTTAGATAATTATTCGACATGAAGATATATCTCAAGATTAGGCCGATTAGTAACACAAAACATGTCGGATATACTTTCCGTCCATTTGTACCTTTCAATTATGCCACACTTTGACGCGGTGCAACAAGCGGCAACAGAGAGAGAGAGGGAAAAAGAAGAGAAAAGAAAATACCCTATCGACCCGACTTAAGCATTGTTACACGCGTCTAATTCAATCACCAAGCAATCTCCCAGCGTCTCCCTACAACCGCACAGATTAAGTTCAAAAAGGCCTCAAGTTGATGTGTCCCATGCGGGGATCGTTTGTCAAACTACACCACCAAGCAGGTGTCAAAACGATTTTCCCTCTCAACGACCATCGAGGCAGCCAGCAGTCAGTCCATTGTGGGCTGAGATTTTCCGTCCTAAGCTCGGCTTACGGCTCATTGTGCAGACAAATGGGGAAAAGACACACTTTCTCGTCGCTGCGCCGCGCCGCTGCAGTTGGACCTTTACACGACGTGCGATAATATGCGATAACGTGCGTTCGGTGTTCCTCGAAGACAATCATTTTCACGACGGACCAGCGGACGGACGGGGGAGTGACGGGTCGCCCACTCAGAGGCGAACAACTTCAAAACTAAATTTTATGTTAATTTTGCTCCAGCATAAGATAAGATACAACCAAATCTCGCGCAGAGTTAACGACCCCACTAAATGGGAACAATCGGTTGTCGCCACGCCGCCATGCCTGGAGATTCGAATCTCTCTCGAATGGCATCGGACAGCAGCAGCAGCAGCAGCTGGGGCAGCAGCAGCGAGTGAGTCCGACTCAAGTGAGATGTGGCCGGCAGATAGTGCGATTTCTGGTTTCGTGTTTTGTAATAGGGTTCCGGCCGAAAAATGAATAAGACACTCGTACCCAAATGGTGTGGCATTCAAATTAACCACCCACACTGCGAACATATCCCGTGTGTGGCGGTGCGACGACGACGCGGCTTACAAAACGGAAAAGTACTCAAAAACCAATGGCGACCAGATAAAGTGCTTTGTAATGATTGCAATAATCATCATAATGTATTGAGATGTAATTTAGTTTGGGTTTGGTTTGGTGGCGCGATAAAAAGACACCACCACCGGTGCCGTTGAATTGCACTCGTATGGACTGCGGTTCATGCGGCGCACAACGACGGGCCCGTCAAGGTGACAGCTTGTCAAAAGTCGACACTCAAGTACGTTGACTTGAGAGAAACTGCGCAAAAAGCAGATACGAATAGATTCGCGCCAATTGCGTGGGAACTCACCCCGGAGAGTGTATTTCGTGTTCGTTTCGATGTGAGAATCGCGCATGTTTGGTCCGCTGATTGATGGAGAATTCGGAATTCGATGTTTTCTTATCGCAAGCGATAAAATTCAGTGACAAATGGGGTGCCAGACCAGTGATTGCGATAAATGTCACCGAGTTGAAGAGAATTTATGTTTGAAAGTCATTTGGGCGCTGATGCATGTAAATCGGCGGACAAGCATCGACTGAGTGGTACTTAGCGCACCCAGTTACTCTGGCTGTTGCATAACTTGGAAAGCTGTCAAGGAAGAGATTTTGCTGAGTTAACAAGCTGATTTTATGTGTTACTCTGCGACTGGAGACCACCTATGGTGGCTGCATGTGTTCTTGCAGTAGTCGACTGGTTTAATGGGGGATTGATGATCGGAAATGGGAGAGCCTTTTAAAACGTTTGAAGACTCGTATGGAATTCAAGTATATCAGTTGCCGATCTTGGTGCGACGATCGACATGAGTTTCAAGAACGAACTCCAAGGACGACCAGTGGAGAAGTTCTTAATCGTTCTTGATCGGGTGGAATTCTTTTTGACATGATCGACGGAGGAGGGGGTTGGTTGTAATTCTGTTCATTAATTGAAAGTGCTTTTGTGATCGTGCCGGAATTTCCTACTCGTCGTCTGATCATGTATAGATGGCTTGACCAGATTGGAACACCTTGAAGGATATCTCAAAGCACCGACGCTAGTCGTTTCAAGAGTCGAGTAAATTTTGCAAAAATTGCAACAAGTGCATCCATTTAGAGGCGAATTCCTACGACAGTTCTTGCCTGAGGATGTCAACGGATGAACTTCCACTAGATGTTTGTACAATCACTTTTGACGCTGACTGTAGACCTTATAGTCAGGCTGTAAGGCTGAGAGTCTTGAGAGTCACGGTGAAGTCTGAGGATGTTTTATGGAAATATACCGGGCAATATTTTTATGACGGATGTTTTATTTTTCTCCCGCGCTTATAAGCAACGCTACAAAAGCAACGCTACAAAAGATATCACATTCGATGAGTAAGATAGGAATAACGAGGGCTTTAATGTGAAGTCGGTTAGCCATTGTTGGCACGCAGTGTTAGAAAGTCCAGGTAGTGCGAAGAGCACTGAAAACATAGCACTTAGTTCATTAGTCCCAGTTAGAGTGGAAATAAAAGTGAGTCTAAGATTTCTTGTGATTCCATCATACTCTATGTTTGAATGACCAAGTTTAACATGTGTGAAGTCTTTAGTATGAAGATGTCTTTTAAGAATTAAGAACAATTAATCACTAGTCGTGGCTCAAACGGAAAGTGTTATTATTTGACCTTATTAACTCGTCTAAATTTTCGTTTCATAGCACGAACCTACCACAGTCCGGGATGGACCAAGGCCTCAACCAACGTTAGCCAGCTGCCTCAGATTGCGCACGCCAAGTTGACTGAGTTACGGATAGCATTTCCTTTGCTGGAATGGGGACAACGAAGGGAAGCAGGTGGACATCAAGAGCAGTACTTGAATATTTGAGGGATATCATTAAGAGAAGAGGACGGTACCAAGAATATACCCTGACGCGGTACTCCTTTTGCAACATCCAAGAAACTTGAGACTGACTGTTCCTACCAAGTTGCGTAAATTTAGAAAACTTGAGTAATTTCATGCAGGCTTTTCTATCAAAGGCTTTGGTGAAATCTAAGAGCGTCGTCAGTTATCAGTAGGTGTCTTTCAACTTGCAGCTAAGCGACTACTTGATTGTGGGATTTTTGTGAATACAGCAGCACCAATACCAGTTGAGTGTGAGTCTATTCACCGAAACTCCCGCAGTGCATCCAGTAAAAAATCAGTGTGGCTTCAGAAAAGATTACAACCAAATGGAACAAATATTCACACTACGGCTGACACCAGATCGACATACTCTACCTATTCTTCAACTTCAAAGCCGCATATATCAGCGTGGAAAGATACTAGCTTTGCGGCCCTACGTCTGGGTTTGACATTGGAGAATTCTCGCTGCTCCGCTACGTACAGATGCGGACGAACGGAGTATGAGCGGACGATATTGTCGTGAATGATCAAATACATCGAGCCCGCAGGCATTTGCCTGCTTTAAGCGCTCATTCCCGTGGGGCTAATGCGATCTACATGAGATCCAAGAACGAAAAAGTCACTGTTTCGAGTGGATTTTTGGCTGGCGGCGTTGACGTTATAGATCGATGATTACTAACTTTCTGAATTGGATAATATGGACACCAACGACCTGTGGTTTCAACACTCTGAACTGCGCTACGCTACGCAACGCATCTCACGTCACGCATTGGAAATTCTGCACGAGCGATTTGAGGGCATGGTCGTCTCACGTGGAGATGATGTGAACTGGCCACCGATTGCGGGGTTTTCTGAAGTCGGAGGTCTGTGCGAATATGCCATAAACCACAGTGGCCCTCAAAGCAAACATAGCCCATGCCATCGGCAAAATGCAGCCTGACATTATGACATTTCAAATGCGCACCACCCAGAAAAGCCGCGGCGGACATTTGGACGATGTTATGGCATCGATGGGGCTTTCAAAGGAATTCAAAATGTCGATGACATATCGCACACACACTTAGTTTTATTTAAATTTAAAGATAGAAAACGCTCACTGAAAGACCCTTTAGATCTCACTCTCGAAGGACCAAGTTGATTTTGTACAAAACATTGATTCAACGCAGAATGTGACTGTGCCACGTAGAGTCAGTATGCAATAGTGGACGCCCAAGCAGTGGTGCGGACAATTTGAGTTGACTTGGTGGGCGAAATTGGAGAGGGCTAGAGTTCGAGTGGTGGCCCGTGGCGATGTGGGTATGTGCGTCGACTCCTACGCAATTGGACCTACCCGTCTAGCTTCGATTCCTGGTACGGGAAGAAATACCCCACCTCTTTCGAGTCACTGACATTGCTCTAGAAAAAAGCTTCTTAAACTTGGCCGTTAGAAATCGGCATAAAACTGTAGCTCTCTTCCACTCGTGATAGAACAATAGCACGCACAACACGAGTGGTTGCTGAGAAGCTAGGCCCTGGTCATCTACGGGCTGTAGCGCCACACATATATATAGAGTTCGATCGTGTTGGCTCGAGAAATTTGTGTTTGAGGTTCAGGTTCACTTCGGTATGTGACGCCAAGGAAGAACTGTGTGCCTATCGGATTGTCAAGCTGCTCTAATGCCGTAGACTGCCACTATTCTGCCAGACTATTTCCCTACAACAGTACAAATTCGACAGCAATCCATCTCACATGTATCATTCAAAAGAATGACATTTCTGACGATGAGTCAGGCTAAACTACGAAGAGGAGAAAACATTGGAAGACGTGTGCTTCGCCTCTCCCGAAGCAGATATCTTCACATTGCACCTCAGCCCAAGGTGGTTTCGATGTTCATTAAATGACGTAACGTCCCATAGGATAACTACGGGTGAACTTATTGATCGTAGAAGCTCTATTAATACTCGAACTGAATCTGGATGGTTCTGGCATGTTCACATATTCAAGCGGACATCGTTCCCATGGTCTAAATGCAAAACATGCGATGTTAAAGTCCTTCCACGTCTGATTCTTCACACTTGTCCAACACCAAAGGACAGTCTGAAGATCACACTGCATTTCAACAACGCACATGTGCAAACCTCCACATCTCACATCAAATATACCAGCTTCGATGTTAGCACACATTTCAACGAATATACCAGTAGACGATATTTCACTGTTTTGGCTCTCCTCCCCCTTGAACTTGTACCCATCGCCTACGCCCTCAGTAGACGCCAGCCTGTGATGTCATATTTTTCACACATGATTGCCATGTGTCTCCCAACCCGAAAGGTGATACAAAAATCAATTGGTGTGATTTGTCTAACATCTGAGCTGCGCTGGGATTGAAGCTTGGCCTTCGAGAACGTAATTAATGATCGAATGTCGGAACACGCATTTTGACTCGATTACAAAGATGTTGCAAACTCATCTCGCGCCTTGTTGTGCGACACACCTTTCGACCGATCGAAGGCCTGTTCTCAGAGACTCATCCAATTAACCTTCGATAATTGGACACGGCTGTTGGGCGAGAGTGTCTTCTCGTAAATTAGTTACTTCCAACCCTTCCGGTTCAATTCAGTGGTGTACCTGAAGTCGAACAAAGGTCTTATGATGGTGCCTGGGTGTATGCGAGTGATAACCTAGCCCCATAAGTGGCAGACAATCACATGGTTTAAGGCCGCGGATGGTGGGAATGGCTTGACTTAACAGAGGCGAAATTGACTTAAACTACGTCATTTATTTAATGGGCCGAAATGGGGGTTTGGGAATTAGTTTTGCAACCGTAGGTTTGGAATTCGAGACTGATCTTGGGTGTCGTTGGAGTTAAGAGGAAGTCCGTGGAGGTTAGGCAGCCTTCATCAGTGTCATTCGAACGATCAGGTTTGGACTGCAGTCTCAATGAAGTCTCTTGGAAATTGCGCAACCTTTTGTCAGGGCCAGTCGAAAAATGGTGGATGGACAAAGGTATGAGAGAATTATCGCATTTACTTGTGAACTTCGTTATGGAATATCATTTCTTTGTCAACAGGTGGGCTTGTCTGTCATCTTTGACGACCCAAGAAAGCTCTGTGAGGTCCTTAAAATATTGTAACAACACGCTTGAAAAAACTCCATTGTTTCCAGATCAGATCTTTTGTGGAACACAATATACCACGATTCTCTGCGATTAACACTATTTGAAGGGGTGCAGCTCCTTGGTGTGTCGTCAAACACAGGGAAGAAATGCTATGAATGCCACAGTTGGTTGGAGATCGCCGGACAGTCTCAAGAGGGTGGTACATGCGCATTTCCGCCTGGAGTAGGTCGTTACACCGTGGATTAAACAAAATAACAGGCGTCTAGTTCATTGAGTAATCGTCTTATTCACAAGAACCGTTAGGAGACTAAACGGACTGACTGGTTACCTTGAGTCTTTGTACATACTTTGCACTACTTCTAGTCCTGGGTCCTGGGAACCTCTGTCATGACTTGTGCACACAAGATCCATTCTCCCATCAGTCCCGCAGTCGATATCCGACGAAAGTAAAAATGGTGAATTCCTCGTGCCATCTACTCTACTGCCCTTGATTACAGCAAATTCCTTTCAGTCCCTAATTGCAAATCGCCCACCGATTCATTTTCATTGCCAACCACCAGGCGGTGGGCCAAGATTGCGATTTACGATCGCTTTTTGCTTTAAAGTGATGCCTAATTGGTCATGTAGCTGATTCATGACTGTTTCAAGCAAGTGTCTAACTTGCCCCCATTCCGTCTGCAGCTCATTTTTATGGCCATCATAAACAGTCGTGATTAGGTCTGCGCACTGTGCACTGCAGCGCGGTGTCCATTAAGCCCAACGTCAATAAAAACTGTCCGACCTGGTCCTCCGGGACAGCACAAGTGCCTCGCCACTCGTGGTCAGTGCATGCAAAGTCTCAAGATTCAAGTTTCAAACGGATATCTATCCATTAATTTCGAACAAAGTGAACCCCCTTCACCACGAGGAGCTGGGTCCATTTAATTAAACAAAAAAAGGAAGAACACAAAAAGAATATATGTATAAAGAAAGACACATGTAAACAGAGGACTTACCACTGGTATCGTTGATATCAAAGAACGAGGTAAATGGATTCCCTTCAGAGACTAGACCGTATCTGACCTCACGAGGATTACCTTTATCGCCATCTTCAGCATGAACTTGAAGTATCTGCACGTTGGATGCCACAGAACATGCGTTGTAAAGGAGTATTGCAGCATTCCCGCCATTTGATGGGATCACATGGGAAGAGAGAAAAATGAGAAAAACAAATCAAATGAGAAAGAGAATAAACACACAAAAAGACAAGAAACAAACAAAAAAAAAAAAATGCACAATCCTTCAGGCAACGTTCTAGGTTGTTGCACTTGGCCATGTTGCTGCCTCCTTCCGCGTGGCATCGATTAATTAGCACATACCCGAGGTAGAACCTCACCGGGCACACACACAAATCTCTCACATGTGATGTGTCCCAGAGATATTTTGCGATTCTTTTATGAAAAAACTCATTAAAAGGCTCTTCTAACGCTCTGCGATGCTGCACTCCCCGGTGTCCCCCATGGGCTACGACGAGGGCACACACATTTGTGAAACTATTTCACTGCACTGCTGCCGCACAGTCGGCGTTGTGTGTGTGTGTGTGTTAATAGCGCGCTAAAATGCATCCAGAAATGGTGGATACCCGATAGTACTTCATAGATATCAATGCTGGCCGGGGCAAGGTATGCCAGAAGGCATCTCTTTCGCCGCCATATGCACATAAATTTTCTGCCAAAAGGTTATCTCCTCAATTCACCAGAGTGTGGCTGTGTGCGCTGCTGCTGCTGCGGGGAGATACACTTCGGTGTTATCATCGAGCTCGCGTCGAATGGTTGTCGTTCGGTCCGCAGTCTCTTTGGCTGGCCAGGGGGAGGCCAGCTCAGTTAGAGCTCAATAAATGTCTAAGACCCAATCAGATAAAGTGCGCCTTTGGCCAAGCCACATACGCGTATGGACATGTGTGCGATGCTCGCGGTCCGAGTCGCTGTCGTTGGTGCGGCAAAAGTGCGTTGCTGCCATTGCGAGGCTAAATTACCGGCGAATTGGACTCATAAACGGCATGACAGCTGTTGCCATGCGATACGGATACGTTGCGTTTGGCTGAGGACTCTCGTGTTTCGTTTCGACTAACCCTCGAAGGTCGTCATTTGCGCGGTACAAGAAGTGCCTACAGACGTCCACTGGGATTATGATAGATGATGAGACGTTCATATGAAACCCCGGCGATAATCTGGGTAGATTGTGCTAATGGCCAATGGGTGGTTGCGAGATTGGAGAGGAAACATGACCAGAGTGCGAATCGTGACCAGTCTGGATGTTTTAATGGAGACAGCGGGGTAAGTCGAAACTCTTCTCTGGTTTGCATTGACAGCTTTTGGACTGTTTTACTGCAGCTTAAGACAAAGCTTGGTCGATGTTTATGTTAAACAGCTCTAAAACGGACTGCCAGGTCTTGATTTACATTTCACTGCCCAAATCGATGGTCTGTAACATTATTTATGGAATATAACGTCGGCTAAAGGGCGGCCTCCAGTCAAGGCGTTAGGAGTCATTTGAATTGTTCATAGATGTCGATTGTGAAATTTCAGTTCGAATGCAGACATTAAGCATCACGGTTGTGGTTGTTCTGGGAAGTCTTCGAGTTAAGAGACTTGATGATCGCCTGGCTGTCAGACAATATCTGTCATTGACACCACATTTTTCTTTAGGTAGGGCAAAGCTTCCTTGAATGTGTCTGGTTTCCTTGATTGCGTAGTAGGAACTGGTGGGGAAGCTGAGAAGTTATTCTCGAAGAGGAGCTTTCTTAGCAGGAGATCCGCTGTCTCTAGGATGTCAAGGATGACAGAGTGTCCAGAAGGGAGTGACTACAGTTTAGGCGCAGTGCTGTCTTCTATCAATCGTCGACCAGATTGATCTCATTGCGATTGACGACAGACAAATGTCCAGTATTCTAGATGTTCGAATCTTCCCAGGAGCCAACATTACCTCGTATCGTCTAGAGTACAACAGAGTCGTGGAAGAAATCTACAATCGCAACGGATTGCTAGGATCTTTACCAATCCAGTTCTCCCAGAAACTCTCTGTAAGATCGGCACTGCATGCACAGGCAATCGAAAAAGATTGGGGGCGTTGTCAAGAAGCTGCCGCTCGTGTGCTGGGTTCCATGACACCACCAAGAAAACGGCGCTGGTTTAACAACGAAGCAAGGTACGGTCAGCAATGCTGAAAGCCTTGGAAATAGAAGCGCCCAATCGATGATATGGAGGGGTGCTAAAGCAGAAATGATGTCCGAAAGCATTAGCAGACCAAATCCTCACACAATGATATATTTTTCTCCGCTTTTTACGAGATACTGTTTCGAAATGTCTTCATTGTTGACACAACTTCAGTTGGTTTTGCTGGAGTGATCATTCGCTGCCTTAGTCTTCCAAGCCCTCTGGTGGATTTCATAGGCGTCTCTATGTTGCCTCGAAAAAGGTTTCAGTTTTCCTCCTCGCACTCCACACTCACATAAGCCGACTGTCGCCGCTGAACAGAATGCCTTGTCAAACGAATTTGTCTCACGAATATTCTCGGTGTTCTCGCCTCGCCCTGCCACCGATCGTCTCGTGTTCGGCAAGAGAATATTGTGAATATCGTCCACAATCCCCCGGTCGGTATCTCTGGTATTTATCAAATCACCATGAAGTTGCATGTGCACTGAATGTGATGCCATCGTTACGCGGGGATCGCAGGGATCGAGCCGAAAGAAGAGAAGCTGTCTCAAACCAGACCCTAAGAGGATGGCCGAGTGAAAGAGATCCCAGCGTGGCCACGTAATGAGTTCCTCCCATGACTCGGTGGTCTCATTAACTTCTTTTTATTGCCCTCCTCTTTTAAATTCATAACTGTGCATTTTGAGAGGTCCCCCCTATTGCAGTGCATGTGTTCGGTTGTACGTACCTTGTCACCAGGAAGTATACCAGGTGGTAATTTCGTAACAGGTGGAGCCATTGTGAAAACAGGTGGCTGATCTTGAACGTCTTGCACGATCACAACCACTTCTAGGCCGGCGATGTTTCTGCTGTCTTGGCCAGACTCAGCGTAGGCATCCTGTGAAGTAAATAAAAGAAAATGCAAATAAAATTTGTTGAATGAACACAGATTGGCGGTAAGTTGAGATGCAGCGCTCGTAAAATAAATGCGTGTGTGGGTAATTAAAGAGCAGTGACATGGTGAGCTAAGACCGGTGCGGTGCGGTGTGGTGCGGCCGTGCGGTTTCATTGATTAGAATCGATTTGGACCGTTTGACCGAAGTGCGCGATGCCTCCGCTTCAGTTAATTGGCGACCGATCATGGGCATGGATATTGAGATGAGATTTTTATTGCGAGCAGAGTTTGAATGACAGCTAACGAGGGTCAGGTTTTTGCTTTGAATCGCTTCCTTAATGCATCGTGACGGGTTTTCCCAAGTGGAACTGAAACAAGGTGATGGACATGGTCAGTCATCGGATGTGTCGATTGCTTGCAAGTTTGTATCGTTCGACTGATGTTCGATTTCCGCTTCAGGTGAGGGTAGAAATCTGGATTACTTAATCGGCAACTATCCCTGATTTGATTCACAGCGGCAGTGCGCACTGACTTTGTGTTGAGTCTTCGGCGGTTTGGATGTGAGTCAAGTGAATAAGGTGGTAATTTATGGCGATGTCTTGGAATGGGCCATTAGTGCACGCTGTTGCCATTTGAAGGGACAGCTCAAATTCACTGGAGAATACTCCATGGCAGATGTTCTGCCAGCCGGGGAAGGTTGATTCGAAGTGTTTTTTGAGTAGTTGACGGTTGGAAAAGAAAAATCACTTAGCTCCTTGGGGAATGGAAACATTCTAGGCTGTACCGTGAAACGATCGTTAGAGCTGTTCGCTGTGAAGTATGGAGTACTTCCATGCAGTCGATATCAGTCTCGAATTTCAATCGAATCGATGATCACAAAGAGGTCCCAGGAACGTACTGAGAATAGGCAGGAGGTGCTCTTGGAGACTGTTTTTGTGGGGAATTCGAGGAAGTCTTCTAGATTCACTTAAGTACTGGAGCAGGGGTATTTAGACCCGGGACAAAGTACTTCGAATCCATGGGCATATGCACCAACATCTTTTAAGCCGAAGTCTATGCCATAGACAGATATGTTCAACTAAATTTGGAACCATCCAACCGCGACATAGCTAAAATGTTGGACAGTCGAAATGCTTTTATGGCACTAGACCCCTACATCGTCAAATCTAAGCTCGTGTGAGAATGCCTACAGAAGCTTAACAAGCTGGGTAAGAAAAACTCTACTGGATACATGGATCGATCATATCTTCAGAGAAGAATTCACGCAACTAGAAAGAAGGAACCTGACAGAAACCTGGAACAAAGCTCATGGCATTTAGCAGGAAAAAGATACTCTTGATGCACCTATTAAACTGAGCAAGAACAACCGCCGTATCCTAACACGCTCCCTAAAAGAACACTGCAGTCTCAGGGAGCGTCTTAGGATTTTGTGTACAAATTTTATGAAATTCCAGAAAACGTTCACGTTCGTATCCAAAAATGCCTTGCCTAATTCAACTGAGTGTCTTGTGCTTCTCAACAACATTTATTTCTCCTAGACCCTGTGCATTTTAGATCACCGGGTGTTGTCTTCTTTCATTCACCTCATGCAATGCAATTTGAATCTCCTTCATTGCAGGTCAGGAAATGAAGTGCTTACCTTAAGGGTAATACGATGAAGCTATAGTCGGACTTACCAATCTTCATTTGGAAGACAGCTGCTAGATAGGCTTAGCTTAATAGGTCATCTCGGCATAATCAACTCGATCCCCAATAGAGACATCTTTTGTACAATGCCGGATATAATGGTCAGGCAACACTGTTTCAGAAGGCTTTTCGAAGTTGAAATATTGGAACGCCCAAGCTGGTGCAATGGTGTCCCAGCACAATACCCTAGAAGTCTGGTATGGTACACAGACGGATCAAAGATGGAATCTGGAGTGGGAGCAGGAGTCGCCATCGAGATCTACGCCAGACGAAACATCCACAAAGGCATTAACGGCGCTAATATACTGATATGCTCAGTTAGTCAAGCAGCACTTAAGGCACTCTCGTCTAACCTCTTGGACTCCAAAGCCGTCAAATGTTGCTATGACGCTCTAAAATCCCTTGCCAGACACAAAAAAGTGAAACTTGGCTGGGTCCCTGGACACAGGGAAATTGCAGGCAACGAATTCGCAGATGAGATCACGAGGGCTGGCTCGGAATCTGCATTCATCGGTCCTGAACCGTACTTTAATGTCAATTGGACAGCAGTCACAACTCTGATTAACGAATGGGGAAACAAACAAACTTCGCCTACACCAGTGGGCACATGGTCATGATCTTTGGCAATCCAAAGGTTTAATCAGGCCTTATTCATATAAGGAAATAGTCAATCTTAACAGAGAAAACTTAATATTGCTAACAAGCTTTCTTACTTCTTTAAACCCGTGTCAAAATAAGGTCTGTCGGCTTTGCCTCGAAGAGGATGAAACTTCTCAACACATTTTGTGCGAATGTCCGTCACTAATATGGTTAAGGAAACGTATCTTCCATAAGGAGATACTCACTACAGTGGGTTTAAAAAACTCTAAACAAGCTTGCATGAGGGAAGTAGTACGTCATTTGGGATAATTCCAACCCTCCAATACAATAGAACTATCTTGGTCGCGGTGTCGTTGTACAAGGGGAAAATAAATAAAAAAATGGTAATACGATACCAAAGAGATCTCAACAAAATCGTACCCACCGTCCGAGTCGTTTCATTAGACAACACGTTCTTAGCAATCCGATTATCGACTACATGGGGTATCGGGTCTCTAACAAGAGGATCGGCGGAATGATTATTCGTTTAATTCCCTTCTAACCGATATAGTCATTGCTTCTTTTGGAAATCCATTTGCGGATTCCTTTCATTTAGGAGCACCTGTCTTGGCTTCGAAAAATCTGCTCAGAGAGGTTTGGAAAAGCTTCTCAAACTGAACTCGATTGGACTCAGTCCCCTCCACTCGTGAAAGAGACCATAACAGGAGTGGTTGCTGGGAAGCGAATCCCAGGTGCAACTCAATTTGTACCGCCGTTATATTCTGACTGTCAAATAACGACTTCAAACGAGTGCTGTTAGATTTAATCAATCATTAAGAGCTTCAGCCTAAATCAACATACTACCTTATACACGTACATACATATGTACAGACGTAAATCTCTTTCTCGATCCAGGAAACTGTGACAGACAATTTCTCATTCGGTTTGAAAGACGAACATGGATAAGTCTCTTAACCACTGGTGGAAACCGCCACCCTCTTAATCACAAGGAAACATCCAAGCTAATGTAACCGTCATTGGTCTCCTAAAACAAGTACCATTTCGTAAACTCCTCAAGTCCATGAATCTTATTTTTACACTTTTACACGGAGAGAGCAAACGCAACAGCAGTCGTAATTAAAAGAAAACCGTCAATTAGAAGAGTGTCCTTGGGAGCCATCGGCTTGATACAATTTTACGAGCGCGATAAATCCAACGTCAAACCAGCCGCCCCGAAGGGGTGTCATAAAACTCACAAGGAGGCTGTTGATCATATTCTCTGCACCACATTCGCCTCGCCCCCGTTCAGATCGCCAGTGATCGTAGTTAACTGAGTCGCAGGGGAACATCTCGAATTGCACTCAACATACCGTCGCAATGTATGCATTCCAGGTCGGCCCTCCTAACAAACAGATTTGTTATCCGAAAATAACCCTCTTTACCACGACACTTTGACGTTTATGACAATTTATTGGTTTTAATTAAGCCTCCTCACTTATGACGGCCGGATAAGATCTGGTGGGTACTCCAGTCCGTGGCCTGGGCACGAACAAAGGGTCCCAGCTGAAGGCGCGATAACGATCAGTTCTATGATTTATGCTAACCACTGCACTGGTCAGTCGTGTCATTCGATCGCCCATCAAACTGGCCCTCAGTTTGCCTCATTATCATCCCTTAGACGATGCCCTCGTCCGGCCATTGGGGGCCAATTTATATGCAGAACATTCCCAACACGCCAACAGTGCCTCGGGCAATCCGCCGCCGATCTGATGTTAATTTGGAGCGATTGTAATTACCCGTCGGATGTGAGGATCGAACGATCCGGAGGACATGTCACAGACATCGCCAGAATCCCACGCAGCCATGCAAATACCAATAATGACGCTCGATCACCGAAAAGATACTCATTTTCTGGTTGCAAACTAATAAAATCCTGTCCACATGGGGTACTGCCAAGGAATGGCGCGGTGCAATTGCAATATGCGGTGAAATATTGCCGCGAGCAAATCAGAAAGAGCATCTTGTTAGTGTTGCTGCAGCGCGCAGAGGGAGGCGGGATGCGGGACTCAAAACGAGGAAAGCCGGCATAATCTAGGCGAAATTACCGAACGACGCGACGCGAGGTGGAGACCGGACTCTGGGCGAGATGTAGATCGAGGCTGTTGTACAATACATATTTTGTGCGCACTGCTGCAAGGTCTATGGGCAAATAATGGGTGTGCCGACTACTGCAGTTGCAATGCGCTGCAGTAATTGGCAGTGCGCGGTGCGACGGAGGTGGTGGAGATGGAGGAGGAGTTGGAGGGGAATATCATTGTGTTGTGTATTACCAGACGAGAGGCGGTTACACGGAAACCATTTGAGAAGAAGTGTGTGTTATGCTGTACTGCGTTGACCTGAAACCCCAACACTTCTTGAGAATACATTGGAGCTCATTGAGTTGTAGACGCGAACGTTATGGCCGATGTCCATAAGCGGTTTTGTGCAATTGCGGGTGACATTTTGAACTCTTGAACGATGTTTCAAATGGAGGCACATGCGAGCATATCAAGCATAGAACATGAAGTGGGAAATATTCCAGGAAGACGGACGAAGAGAAACGAAACGTCTCTTTGTGCTGCTTGAGGGTTAGGGTGTGAGTTGTCTGCGATATGTCGAATGTTAAATGTGTAATTTGGCTAAGCAATTAACGAACAGCGCTGAATTAGGTGTTGTTTTCTTCTTCATTTTGTGTGGCGCTAAATTATGGTGTTGAGCGGGGTCTCAACCGGGGTGAACTTGTAGTTCTAAGGTAAGCAAGGTTTGGCATTTTAACATACATCGTTCCACGCTTGCCGAACGTGCGGAAATCATTAACAAGTATTCTCGAAATCCCGGCTCAGTTGTAAACACACAACGTGAACTTCGTCGTAAGGTACGTCGTCATCATGGCAAGCAGGCAATTTTTGGCGCCGTGGAAAAGTTTGAACGCCACTACACTTTTTTGGACTTTTACCAGACAAATATTGGAGTGAAATGAGAAAAACCATAGCCTTTGTAGCGACCTGCATCGAAGAAGGCCCAAAAATGCTTATTCGGCGCCAATCAGGTTAATCCTCCATAGCCAGATAGGCAATCTGGCTTAATCCCGTCTGATTTGGGCATACATCCGCATAAGATTGTGCCGATGCAAGAATTAAAGCCGGCCGACTATAGACGATGCCGTGAACCCGCTATTTCGGCGTTGACATCCGGATTTTGGCCAAAAAAAATCATTCGATCAGCGGTCGAGGTGCTATATTGTTTTAGTGGCTAAGCTCGACGTCAACATTGGAGACGCGATTGCCGGAATAATGCCGCACATGGACTGAGGCATCAAAAATTGGACCGACCGCTTGAAACACTGCCAGCGAAGCCGAGGCGACTATTGAAAGACTAGTGCTATTCCATATTTAATGGCACGAATGCAGATGTTAAAAAAAAAAAAACCAAAATTATTTTCCTATCTCACACAGTTGTTAATTGATTAGAATTGCTTTTCCTATCGTTCTTATCTGGTCACTCTGTATTCACAGCAGCAACTTCGGCCTGAGATAGAAGAGAAAATACCTGCAACCATCTTTTGGTGTAGCTGTACATTTGTGTGTCAAAAAGTATATTTTTGAATTTTTGTAAACTCGATACGCGGCCAAATACTTACGGACTCGGACTGAATCCAAAGAAGACGGAAGTAGTGCTCTTTGCTAACAGATACAATGTTCTCCACTTCGACCCTCCATAAGCGGGATGTCGAAGATCCATGAGCGATCAGAAAAGTCTTTACCGCGCTTTAATGCCGCAAAACTGAGAGTGGATATAAATGGAGAATGAAGCATCGAGTGTCGATTATTTACTTCCATAGTAAGGCCAATATGGTGGACAGCCCACGAGGCAGCTCTAGGCCAAGAAGCATTCCATTTGCTACGTTGATCATACTTTCCTCCGCTGGATACATTCGGGAGACGTGGTCATGGTCATCACTGCTATCAGAATGAAGAAACTTCGACTGTGGACAGAACTTTTCACTGGCCATAGTGAACGATTCTTAGAAAGTATGACTTAGCGACAGTGACCGCCTACTAAATCAATCTGTCTTCGAGAAAACGCTTTCAGATCGGAGACGACATGCAATACTGAGAGGCTAGAGGGTCGGAAGAGGGAATGGGCTCTCAATATGCTCGGTGTGTACGTACCGTACTCTTACACCTCTCAACCTATTGCAGCATATTTCAGGCAGAGATTATGGCGACTAAAGAGGCACTATTCCGTCTCAGGTAAAACGTAGAATCCAAAAATAGATATCAGCATGTTCGAACCGTCAGGTATGGACATTTTACAGGCTAATGCTGCAAAACAAGCTATAGCTCTACAAAGAACTTACAACTTTCAGGGCAATGAAAAAACACACGTCCAAGCACAAAAGGGAACAAGAACTCAATTTATTGGGCATTTGCCTGTTCATGGACCTAGCAAAATGGATTTTTAGCCCTTTTTTTTGATCATCTTCCAACTGCACAGCGGCGCTATTAGACCCACCTACGACTTCGCACTTAAACAACTGGTCGAATAAATGCTGCAGGAGGCACTTACACAGTCGAGGAAATTCATGAGGGTCTATCCCAGGAGAAGTAAGGAGGTCCTAAATCTGAACAAGCTAGACCTGCGGTTAATATGTGGAGAACTTACTAGCACCTATACAAAATGGGGCACAGGAAACCATGGAACGAGTAGGACATATCTAATCCGCGTGATAACACAATGAGCCCACTTATGCATTTAGTCACTAAAGGCACTCTCATCTAGCCTCTTGGACTCCAAAACAGTCAAATGTTGTTATGACGCTCTACAATCCCTTGCCAGGCACAACAATGTGGAGCTTGGTTGGGTGCCTGGACACAGGGGGACTGCAGGCAACGTATCCGCAGATGAGCTCGCGAGGTTTGGCTTGGAATCTGCGTTTTTTTCGGTCCTGAACCATACTGTAATGTCACTTGGACAGCAGTCATAACTCTGATTAACGAATGTGAAAAGAAACTTTGCCTAGACCAGTGGACACATGGTCATGGTCTTAGGCAATCCAAATGTTTAATCAGGCCTTATCCATATAAGGAATTACTCAATCTGAACAAAGAAAACTCAAGATTGCTAACAAGCTTTCTTACTGGTCATTGTGGCCTAAACTACCACCTTATCAATTTAAACCTGAAGAAGATGAAACACATTTTGTGCGAATATCCGGCACGAATATGGTTAAGGAAACGTATCTTCCATGAAGAGATACTCACTTCAGTGGGTTTAAAAAACTAAAAAGTAGTGCCTAAAGACTTACTAGCTTTCGTGAGGGAAGTAGTACGTCTTTTGGGATAACTCACCCATATTATTATTGTTAAAGACTTTAGTCCATAGGCTAGGAGATAGTCTCCAGCTCATTACGTAGTAGGCGGAGGTGATTTCAATTGATCACAAAAAGCTTTTTGAGGACTTGTCATGATTGAGACAGTAAAATATCCCACGTCCTAAATGAGTGCATGTCTACCATGTTTCAGGTTTATCCGTGCACCCGTTGATTAGATGTAGTTTTGCACACACCATAACTTTCTAAACCTATAACATTAGTAGGTCCGAAATATTGCAAAGATGCCACTCAATGGTTGATGACTTATCTATTCCACTTTCTCACATTACATCACAAATTTTGCGGCACAATCTTAAGAAAATCTCAAAAGTTCAGTAGAGAAAGTTGAAACAGATCGTGGTTTTGCGACACTAATAAAATTTAGAGCAGTTCGAAGATGTTTCAGGTTTGGTGAACAAAAACAAGAAGAAGAAGTGTGTGGCCAGTAAAAATGTTGCTGTTTTTTTTTTTTTTTGTTGCGAATACCATCATTTATCATGGCATTCGTTCCCGACGTGTAGCGCGTTCCCAACGTGCCGTAGTGGATGGTTTTAAGGCGATTGAAGAACAGGCGAAACGATCTGATCTCAATATCAATGAGGACAAAACGAAATTAATGCTGTCGACCAAAAAACGTTCCGTCACACATCACCTTGGACAACATTTTACGATTGACAGCTACAATTTCGAGGTAGTAAAAGAGTTTGTCTACCTCGGGGTAAACGTGAACTCCACAAAGGACACCACAGTGGAGATTCGTCGTAGAATCGCCCTTGGCAACCGGTCCTACTTCGGTTTGCCAAAACAACTGGGCTCAAAACTCCTGACTCGAAGGACTAAAATCACGCTCTACAGAACTCTTATTTTGCCAGTCCTGCTCCATGGAGCCGAAAGCTGGACGCTAAGCAAAACTGCAGAGCTGATTCTTGGTACCTTCGAAAGAAAAGTTCTACGGCGGATATATGGTCCCGTATGCGAGGAAGGCGAATAGAGGAGTAGAGAAGTCATAATCGCGAACTCTACGAGCTGTACCAGGACGTGGATGTAGTCCGGAAGGCAAAAATCCATCGACTGCATTGGCTCGGCCACATCGGGCGCATGGACAGCAAAGAGGGTCTTTGAATCCGAGCCGAGCCGAGATTGAATCTCCGGTTAAAGACCAAGTAATCGCGGATGCAAGACAGCTTGGTCTTGATGACTTGATGAAGCAGCGTGCCCAGGCCCGTCAACGATGGAAGGCTGCTTGCTCAGGCTCGGATCCTCCATGGGCCGCCGGCCTGATGAGTAAGTAAGTAAAAACAAGACGTGTATGGATGGCATTTTGTTGAGGGCTGGTGGAAGGCTGCTTGCTCAGGCTCGGACCCTCCATGGGCCGCCGGCCTGATGAGTAAGTAAATAAAAACAAGACGTGTATGGATGGCATTTTGTTGAGGGCTGGTGTGAGCTTTCCACTCAAGGAATAACAAATCTTTCTCGTTGGTGGTTGAAGAGCTGATCGGAGCATAAATGAAGACAAATGTCATATCTTTGTTAACGTAGATTAAGTGTAAACTGGAGGCGCCAGCTAGAAATCGCACTAGCTGGAGAATACTCCCCAGAGCGCTAGATAGAGATTATGTCGAATTCGAATCGACTGGGTGAAGTAGAAGGAGTGTGTCTACCTCGCCGTAAATGCAACAAATGAAAGAATCTCGTTAGCAACAAAACCACCTCGCTTGCTGCAAGATTACTAAAAAAAAATAAAAGGATCTTGCCAAGAATCTTTAAGTACCCCTCTTTGGATGAAAATTCTCACAGAAAGGCTTCGATTTTGGAGAAGACGATTCCATAATGTGTGGCAGAAATGTTTAAGACAATCTGTGGTTAAATTAAATTCAACGTTTTGGGCGTATGCGAGGTTACGATGCTCTTAAGTGTCAGAACTTCTGACTCAGAATTTAAGACACGGCATGGGCAAAGGGACGAGAGTTGACTGTGGTACTGAAGTGATATCTTTGGATGTTTGTGGAGGTGTACTTCACACAAATTATGTTCAGATTTGGATGAAACTTCATAGATAGATTGTTGAAGTTCTGGATTAGGACGTAGACATGGCAGGGAATGACAGATGTGCGCAGAATGAAAGAGCAAGATGAGCTTGTATAGACATTGAGAGCCACCACATCAGAAGTGCAGCATCATAAAGAAGCCGATGAACTCTTAGCTACTGCTGGTGGGAAATATATGTATGACTCGGAGGGGTAATCCATATTTGAGAGATGCGACTCTAAAATCAACTGTGCTCTGTTCGAAAGCAGGGTGAACTGATGAAAACTCCAAGAGGGGGAAACTCCTCCAAATCCTTACAAAATTAAATGGATGCAAAATGACCACACCCCACAGATGTTCCCCTCATTAATAAACACTAAATCCACAGATTATCTTTGTTTAATTCAACCATCTGCACCTAACGACTCGTAAACAAAGCAATCATCGCCGCCGATGGCAAGCCATTGCCATCAAATTCTGATTGGAACCTCTCCCGCCCCCACCACCCCTCTCTGAACCTTCACAAGAATTCAATTCCATTCTCGATTGCTTAGAAATGCATATAGAAAAAGAAGAAAAAAGCCAACTTCTATTCACTTCTGAAACGTATGTACGCGACAAAATGCGTCATAGAGCGACGACCACAACAGCTCTGTACCCGGCATCGGTTCGTCGACGAATAGACACTCGTGTCTGCTCTATTCGCTGGCAATGCCCCGGTGCAATACTCCCTGCAGGCGTACACAGCACAAATGTACAAAACGTATCTGTCAGATACTTCATAGCCACTGCTGCAATTACAGGCACACACTTGCATACTGGCTGCGCTGCACTCCCGTCCGCCAGCGGCTATCTCGACTCTGTGCGAGAGTGTACGCCAGAGTCAACGACTGCGCTGCCGAGCATTCGTCGTCCCGCGGGGGAGGGATGTAATAAAATTGCAAAATGCATTTCACTGCGAAAACAACGTCGAGCGAGCGAATGAAGACAAAAACAGAAAAAAAAAGAAACAAAAACAAAAACCAAAAAGAAAAAAAGTACACAAAATGCACTGCAAGTAAATGTATCTCGTACGCTCTCTGTGCGGAATATTCTGGTCGCCTGTTAGTGATGTTCGACGATGTTGTAACTTGTTAACATGGGTATTGGCGAGAAGTCTCGAACGCAGGCAACCGCTGGCCAGATAGCCGGCGACATTTCAAGTGAACTGACCACTGCTGCTGCGGCTGCAGGCAATCGCGTTGTAATATGCTCGCCAGACCGCAATGTAAAGCGATTGCTGCGGAATAAACGAGTATGCGCGCTGGCTGTGCTGCGCTCCGGTGTGTGCAGCGATTTGGACGTTTGCCCGGTCAATGGGGGTAATTTCGGTTGTTGACGCTGCGCTGCGATTTGGCCGATTGTGGCTGGGTTGGTTGAATACTATTCCGTTGCGAGACGAAATATTGGCTCTGGGGCGGTATGAGCTCGCGCTGCTGGTGATAAAAACGTGTACGACAACTGGTTGTGTGTGAGTCAGAGAGCAGCGATAATGCAATTGTTCACAAGGTTATCGGCCGAAAGTCAACGGGCATTGTTTCGAGAGAAGTCATGAAGTTGTTCTTGATTATTTAACACAGCGGTGTGCGGGCGGTGAAGAGGGGGCGGGAAGCGGTTATGTATTTCCCTTTTTTGCGGTGAGAAGGCAAAGGCAGAGCAAGTTGCGAAATACAGGGCCATGCTGATTGTTCGAGTTTTGGCGGGAAAAAATGTATTCTTTCCGGGAAATGTGGTAGCTTTAGCTGATCTCTCGAATGAGGGTTAAGAGGTGCGTAACAGCAGGGTGGCATATGTCTGTGAGGCTGGTGAGTCATCTTTGAAATGTTGATGACTGGGACTGGGCTGCATGAAGATAAACGAGGCCTTCACTAGACCTCTGCACCAATTATGCAAATCTCGGCAAAAAAACTAGCAAGTCTGGAAGTGGACATTGGCACATGCTGAGGAAAGCGTTTGAATGAAATAACCATGTACT
The DNA here is from genome assembly GCA_907269125.1 of Eristalis pertinax. Classification (NCBI taxonomy): domain Eukaryota; kingdom Metazoa; phylum Arthropoda; class Insecta; order Diptera; family Syrphidae; genus Eristalis; species Eristalis pertinax. Next base: position 60,154,575 of record OU026145.1, read on the forward strand.
CGACGTTGTTGTTGATGTTGTAGATGTGCGTCTCTCTCTTTTCTTTTAAACGACGGAGTTATGATCCGAATTTTGGGGATCATAACCCTCCCACTTTACAGCATCCCTACTGGTCCGCATGTGGGGTTCGCCGATGTTGTAGATGTGCGCAAGGAAGGAAAAGGGGACCATGGTGGCTGCCGTGTGGAACTTCAAGTTTGTTAAAAGAGTGGAGTTAAGCCAATTGGCTGTCGTGTGATAGCATTTGAAGTTAGTCCATTCAACGTGGACACACCTCGCGTGGTGTCGAGACTCTTCGTTGCCGTGAACAAGACCAACAACCGTCCAACAAGACTCCGCTCCCGCTGCGGAGACAATGGTTTGTGCTAGGCGACACCCAAATATTGAATCTTTTAAGCACACGCTTTAATGCATGTACTGCTTTGGGTATGCACTCGATGAGTGGCCACTTCGCCGTTGATGGGAAGCAAATTCACGTGAAATTGTGAAAGCACGGCAAGATAAAATAATATAGTGAACGATAGTCGCGCCAGGTGCGTACACCACTCGGAATGTGCGTGCCATTGTTCTTGGGCGACGAGATCTCCCAGAGAACCAAGGAATTAGTGATTTTACTGAACCCACAGCATTATTGAGGGACGATACCATAGTTCCCCTTTGAACTCAGTCATTGCTCGACACGGATAGCGATACGAAAGTATGCCCACCTTTCTCTCCTTTCACCATGCCTTTGTTTTTTATTCGGATTAATTATAGACACATGTTTTGTGATGGTCTGGTCTAGTCGTCGATGTTGTACGTCATTTCTTAAAGACAACATGGACTTCGTTTTTTTCACCGCTTACTGTCGCATACGTTTCAATGCCAGGTAATGCCTCATTGACGGCAGTGAGGAACGTCAGTTGTTGTCCTACTTGCTTGACTACCTTGCTGCTGACAGCCTCAAGCATATGGTAATAACACAAATTCTACCTAAAGCGGACAATGCGTGGAAGATTGTCTTCCTTGACCTCTCTGTAAACATGGATGACTTGTGTGATCTTGGCAATAATCTGAATCCGTCTTATAACAGAAGGTTATACGCTGGTTAATGTCATGTACACAGAAGATCAAGCACAACAGCCCTGATTGCTGCAAGCTGGCAGTCCAAACCATTTCAACGAACGAAAGAAAGGCCCACACTATGCATCCAAAGAATGTGTAATTTGGTGCCATCAACAACGGCGTTTTCCTTTGATCTTAGCTCCATTCTTCCAAATGAAGACCATAAACGACGTACCTAGCCGGCTAACAACTGATCATGTCATCTGATCTTGGAGATAATTACCCAAAAATTTCCACACAAGCACTTTATCGGCTAAAACTAAAACCCATACTCACATTAGCCAAAATGGTCAAGTGGTACATGGCTTGTTTCTCAAAGTCGAGTGGTCCCAGGAGAATGATCGTGCCCTCCGTTGTATCTGGCGAGACGATCTTTTGTCGTATGGAAAAAAGGGGTGAGCCCTGAAATGATATAAAATTCAAATTCATCAGTTATCTGAAATTGTTAAAATGTAAAAATAAGAAAAAACCCTTACCCATAGCTCGAGGTAGACGGGTTTTGTGAAGTGTGGATTCTTCCTCGCAATGACATAATCCAAGTCTGTTCCCCGTTTAGCATCCTAAAACGAACAAAAAAAAAAAACAATTTTAAATGATTTGAAAGAAACCAACTCCGCAGCGTACACGTGCAACTCAAAATCAGTCGAAGCGTCGTGTATCTCCATATCAAGAGGTGTATCGCGATCGATCTGTCATGACACATGAAATTTATGATAATTCACCCTGTCCCGTGATCTTATCTGATCGGTAGTCAGAGTGAAGATCATCTTCAAGACAAAACCAAACAAACAAAAAAAAAATAACCCTTCATTACTTAATTTCTTATCTTCTAATTTTCGAAGGAGCTTCCAATTCGAGTGTGTATTTCGTAAGGAAAGCCGTCTTTCAAATCGGATCAAGTTTCAGGTATCCTCGATTGAGATTCATTTTGTTTTCGCTGGAATTTGCCCCGAAAATAGATTAATTTACGTCATCTGTGGATTTTGTTTTCATCTGTTTTGTGTATTTTTTTCATTCCAAAGTTAATTATAATAAAGATGCAAAAGATACGGGTCTCAGATGTGCAGCTACAGCAGGATGGTTTGGGAGGGAAAAATGCAGAAGCATCTGATGGACGTCGCTTTAAATTAATTTCTGCCTAAGAAGAGGTCTGAATTTATAATTTATTACGAAGATTTGATTTATTTCTCTTCATCTGTGGCAGCTTGGCTTTTTTGTGTGTACCTGGCGGAGTGACGCTCTTCGCGGAATCGGAATTTAATTTATGAGTCAAAAGCGAACCTAGAAGGGAGGCCCCGGTGTTCCATGAAATTCCCCAACGAATTGCTTGGCTTTTTGTGTTCTCGGTTTTTTCTTCTTCTGCGACGATACTATCTCGGGTCTGTCGTCATTTATCCGGAACGGCGAATATTCGCGCCGGTAGGTTGGCCGTGAGCTTTTCTAGTAACACAGTTGACAGTGGGAAAGGGCATGTAGCTGTTGGACTGATTACGAACTAACAACGTGGGAATCGAGACACATTTCGGACGGACTTTCTTTCTTGATGACAGCCCATTAACGCCAATTAGTCTTGAATACAAATGACCTTCTGAATGGCGAAGGAACACTGCTTTGCTTTGTAGCTTGGCAACTGTGCGGTGTTTTGGGGCAGCTGATGGAAGGATTGATTTGAGTTGAGGTATATCTTTGGTGGCTGGAATGAGCCGGATCTTTGAAGAAATGTGTGAAAGGTGTTCAATTTCAGCGCAAATATCGCCAGGATCTTCCAGAACTCCATTAAGCTGTTGCCATACGTAGTTGACATTGATGAGGTGCTTGGCAGAAAGAAGCGAGCCTTCAACGATGCACATGCTGGCATAGAGAGTGAAACGGCTTAAATGGGTCAGGCGGTGAGTGATGGTAAAGCCTTAACTTAAAAAAGGATAAAAAATGGTGACCTTTTGGACAGTTCATCACCATGAGAAGTCATAACGTCGAAGTAGACGGCTCCTAAGGAGACGCACTCATGTGGAGAAGGGCAGATGTACGATCTTGCACCGATTGAGGGAACCTAAACATTTCGCAGCACTTTTAGCGACTTCTTCTCAAGAATGATAATAAAGAAGTCACACGACATGACGACGACTTGTCTAAAAAAATGGTTGGCATTGAATATCTCGGTGAGTTCGTTACCGACCTTGATGGAGCAGCGAGAATTCTCCATCGTCATCCTGAACAACCGGACGAGTTTGTCAGAAATATCAAAACTAGACATGGAGCTGCATAGCTCGTCGCGTGGTGAAATATGCGGCATGGAAATCGACGAATAGGTGAATGGGATCTGGCGCAGTGTGAAGATCTCGTGTATTGTGAACTTCCCTGCCGGAAACTGCACTGATATGGACCTATCAGGTTATTCAAGAATGACTCACACAAGCCGGAAGAGAAGAGACTTATCCCTCGGCAGTTGGGGCAGTTGAAGAGATCTCCGTTTTTGTGGGTTGAGCGCATTATTTAGTCCAACATTTAGACCATATATGTAATAAGGCGGATAGGTGACAGAATACACCCTTTGCGACGTACAGTGTGACGAATTGCTGATTTAGCAGGATTAAATTAATAGCGCTCACAGATGAATGTTTTTGTTCAAGTTTGTTGGTTGGTTTTTATTGGAATTGTTCATAGAATAGAAGATGATAAATTATTTAAACATAAAACCATGCATTTTTTAATTTTCGTACTTATTTGGTACATCTAAAAGTTTCCAAACTTCATGTTCAATAACTCTTCTTTTTCTTTTCGGAAAGCATCTTAAACTAGCAAAAAATGAATCCGAGGTTATTAATAATAGACGCTTTAGAAGGTCAGTGTTCGTAGTTACATGCGACATTTTCCTGGGAAATAATTCCCTAAACTTTCTATTTTCCTTGTTTCTTAAGCTTCTGCCGGAAGTTGTCCGATTGGAAGAGGAAGAATAATTTCTTCTGTTTTCCATGAAACACGACTTTGTGTACTCTTACTGGCATACAATAGCAGTTTTAAGATACTGTTTCCTTGTTTCTTTTGCATAACTCTCAAAAGCATCTGTATCAATTGGGAACCCAGGCACAAGAGCTGCTAAGATGACTTTTTTAAGATTTCTTCATCAATTCCTGTAATATGGGCAGTTGTTTCTTCATCTGTAAAGAATCTTCTAGCCTTGTTTCCATCATTAGTATTGCCAGACTGATAAGTTATCAACAATAGCCCAGTTTGACTTTTAGATCATCATGATCATCATCATCTTCTGACCATGATCCACTAAAGGAGTCGCAAGGGTAAACCACGCACGAGAGATATCCAGGCAACTCGATCCTCCGCCATCGACTCTAACTCATCAGGAGCTATGCCCAAGCGTAACCCGGCGAGATCTATCTTGGATTAATTCTTTTCTGGCTTTGACATTTCATTAATATCTTGATCTCTAACCTGACACACTTTTATATCTAGTCTATGTCGCTATGTGAAGGATACATTCCATAATTCCTTTTTTCCGTATTTTCTAAGTTTTATGTCACGAGCTGTTGCAATTTCTTCAGCTCTAAAATAATCTAAAATGGTTTGTACTTTTTTCTCCCTTTAACTTTTTTCTCAGCACTCATCAAAGCTTTTTCTCGGGCCTCCTACTCTAGTTGAATGAGATGAAGAATGTATTTCATCTGAAAAATGTTCCGGTAATGTTAGGGTTTCATATTTATGTACGTACACGGTATTTGTATTTTCGAAGCGCTCTCAATGCCGACCACTTTTGGCCCATATTTCGTCAAATCTCAAGCATAATGTTTTTAAGGTTGATTTCATTGACTTTACTGCCGCCTCGGAAGATGAAGCATTACTAAAGCAAACCATAACAAGAGAAAAAAACAACATCTAAGCGCTTAATTTTGACTTTACAGATCCAAATATCATAAATTTGCCTTTTCGTAATTTCGGTCGACATTGTAACAAACGAACAATTTATATGGGTGTCGCACTTCTTCGCAAAAAGCTTAAACGCAGTTTAACTATACATATATAAGGCTTCATAGCAAATACTGTCTCTAACTTGAACAACACTGAACAACTATACTTTTCGTGTAATGAAAATCTAGAACACATATTTTATCTACTAATTCCTTTTACTTCATTCCCTTTTACTTTTATATTCTATAACAGTTAACTTATTCAAAAAAAAAAACAAGTTCAATAGAATCCACGCGAACCACTTAAAAAAGAACAAACACGTACTGTTCAGACTGACTTTCATACCAAAAAATTACAAAAAATTTTAACTTTGACCATTTTTTTGTAGTTGCACTATGCCCTAACAAAAAAAGTGCACAGTTATTACGTAGGAGGCTTAAGCTGTCAGAGAAACTCATTTTTGTGGACTTTTGTGCATAAAATCAGCGATTCGTCACACTGATCGACGTCCAATGCCCACCGTAAGAGGTGTTGATTAGCACCTTGAACCCGAATATAGCTACTACTTGTGTATAGAAACTAAATGGCCCCCAAAAGAGGACCACCAATCCCATACTCCTGCAGAAACCTTCAGAGTTTACCTCGAAGCACTCTGTCGTATGTCTTTTCCAAATCTTCCATTACTACTCTTTGGTTGCTCCCACAGCCACTTTGCAAGTTCTTCGCACCTCAGTGTACCTGCCACAAGACCCCCAAGAGACTACAAGTCTCTGTAAGTATTCTTCTTCTCTCTGATGGCTTTTTGAACTCCAGATGTTTTAGACCATGCACTCCACAAGCATCTCGTGCAGAGGCATTGACAGCTGTTGAAAACAGTAGCCATTCTTCCTCGACATGCTATGGAACAGGTGGAATTCGGTTTGGCTTTGTGTTTTAAATTGAACTTTCAACAACTCGAGTCATACCACGCGTTTGGTTTTGGGTTTACACCATGTGAGGAATGAAGGATCACCCAAAGAATACATGTGATCGTGTCAGTTGCGCCATAGTGACCAAGTAAAATGTCTAAGAGAATTGGATGGACATTAGTACTGTATGAAGGTATATCGAGACACGTTAAAATCCAATAACTCTGCATTGCCCATGCATCTGTGTTTAATTAAGCAGCAAGGCAGCTGGTTCGTAACGTAGAAGGACTAATTTCTCCAAAGACTCACATCACCAAGCCCATTCAGATACACGTTAACTGCCAGGCTCCAAGTTTTCTCTTCAATCACAAAGTTCTTTCAGTAACTCCTTCGTTTTTCGACTTTTCAAATCGAGCAGACAGCTAAGTGCCTCTATCGAAATATTTAAGGAGGACGTGCCCTCCCACATTCCACTTCAAATTCACTGATCCATTAGAGTTCCAGATTTAGTTTCGCAGATAACAACGTCAAATACGAAAGGAAACAAAAAAAAAAACGAAACGTAGATGACCTTCCAGTAGAAAATGAATTTATTCCTATCACTCTACACATCGCACGCGAATTCCTGCGAACCACAATTTTCCATGCCCACCACGGCTGCGATCCGCTTCAAGCCCACCACTGGCGCGACGTAGCACTCCAAGAATCCCAATCGCTGTTCATATCCCCGTGGCTAAGCGGATAGCGCAAGCAACAAAAGAGGGAGAAAAAAAACGCTACGAAAACGAAAATGAAATAAGCAATGGATTGGCCTGAAAATCAGAGTACGTACGTATCTGGATCGACAGCCCACATTCACGCATGTCATTAGATTTATGGCACCACACACATGGATCTCGGTCAGCGGCAGACAAATGGCCAAGAGCCAGGAGCCGTATCCACAGTCGACATTCCATTGCTACTACACCTAGTCTGGTGGCGCGCAAAAGTGTCTGACAAGCGACACGCAGACGCCAGAGAGGCAAATCAATCAAGCGCTGACTGAGAATGTGACACAACGGGCACATACTCGCTCACAGAGTGGACTGCTGGCTGGGATGCAATGTGTCAAAACAATTTTATCTTAAACATCGCACTTAGCACGGCCATTTGCAGGCTGTAATTATCCCTAATTACCGGCAATTGCATTCGTCAACCGAATCGAATCGTCAGTGTCATCATCACCTGCCTCGGCTGCGATAAGGGATGCCGTGGCCCGGGATGAGATGTCCGGTTGCACACCGGAAACCAGTTGCCGAGTCCAGATGAAGAGGGAATAAAGGCGAACAACAACAGAAAAAAAAGTGAAAGGCCATCAGTGGCAATCATTTAACCGCAGATACCCTCCAGGGGTTGCGTTCGAAGTTGAAGAGATCGATTTAATGGATCTGCTTGGCCTTTGCCTCGCTTCACTCTGCACTCTGGCAGACAGTCCGCTTTGGTCTGGGGAACAGAACTCGATTGCCAGCAGGGAACACTCGACAGACCCGATTGATGGATGGAATGCAGTGCGTACACAAGTACGAGTGTTCTTTGGGGGCATTTGGTACCTTCACAGATTCAAGATCTCGGCGCGGCGCTGAAGGTGAAGTTTTGAGGTTATTGGAATCTGGTTTTATCATTCATCCACCTTGTGTCCGTCGGTCTGTAGTTGCCACTAATTTGAGGTCTGGGGTTAAGCGAACTTACAGTAAACTTACATTCCGACGGTCATCCATGGTAGATATCGACTGATGAAATTCTGGCGTCGGATGCTGTAGGCGTTTGGGAAAGCCAAAACAAGACAACGGATCCCTGAAGTTTGATGGCTAAAATCAAAGCTAAGGACTGATATGTTCTACCTCTTCGAAGATTCAATTGTGACTATGGAAAGAGCAATCAAGGGCTAGGTGTACGGAGCACTTTTCATACATTTCTACTGGGAATCATAAGCGAATGTGCCAATTCTATTAATTTGACTCCTTTAAACCTCCTTTTGGAACCAAGTTTTGCTTGACGGTTAGCTTGTGGATGCAAAAAGACTGCTGAATCAATAGGATTTATGCACTTGATCTGTGACAAAATTAAAGTGTGTAGGAACAGTCACACATCTCATAAACAAAAGAAATTCATTCTTCCTGCATATCGAAAGTGAGTAATTTTTCGTTTTTGGTGTTTAATCTATTCTTCAATTCTGTTTGGGCTCGCTGTGTGAATCGTGTTTCTCCATGTCGTTAGGCCAGCATTTAGTAGAATGTCTTAGGTTGAGGCGTCCTCTATTGCGCTGTCCCACTGGTCAGGAGTCGAAGACTTTTCGGGCTGGAGCAGTGTTGTCCATGCGCTCTACATGACCTAGTAGTCTTAGGCGTTGAATCCGTAGACGCCTGACAAGGCTCATGTCGCTGTAGATCCCGTATAGTTCATGGCTGAATTTTCTTCTCCAAAAAAAATCGACGCAAACAGGACCAAACATGGAGCGCAGAACTTTTCTAACGATAAAGGACTTCTTCATCTGCTCTTGAGATTGTCCAGGCTTCTGCACCATAGAGCATCTGCACAGGGATGATGAGGGTCTTATATGATGTTAGCTTGGAATCTACTACTCAATTGCCTATTGAGCCCAAAGAAACAGCGATTGGTAAGAGTTATTCTGCGTTTAATCTCGGTACTGATGTTGTTCGTACTGTTTACTTGGGAGCCGAGGTAGACGAAGCCTATGGTGACGTTCTGGTCGAGTCGTCGAAGTTGTGCGTCCTTTCTCGATGACAGAATGTACTTCGTTTTGTCGTTTTTCACTGCTAAACCCATTTTCGCCGCCTCCGTTTCATTGACGGCTCGCTGTGTTCAACCAATCACGTCAAAGTCGTCCGCGTATGCTAGCACTTGTACGGACTTTTGGAAGATCGTGCCTCTTGTGTTGTCTAGTGTGTTTTGCACGACCTTCTCAAGTATGATGTTAAAATAATCACATGACAGAGCGTGGCCTTGCCTAAAACCCTTTTTGACATTGAAGGTCTCCGTGAGCTCATTTCCGACCTTGATGGAGCAGACAGAGTTTTCCATCACAATCTAACGAGCTTGGCAGGAATGTCAAAACTAGACATGGCCTTGTATAGCTCGTCTCTATTCGCGCTGTCATATGCGTCATTGAAAGCGACGAATAGGTGGGTGTCGATCTGAATCTCTTGGGGTTTTCCAGGATCTGCCGTAGTGTGAAAATTTGGTCGATGGTGGACTTACCCGGCCTGAAACGGCACTGATAAGAACGGATCAGGTTATTCACGAATGGTTTCGGGTGCTCACACAGAACGGCAGAGAAGATCTTATAAGCGATGTTAAGGAGACTAATCCCTCGGTAGTTGGCACAGTTGAAGGGGTTTTCTTTGTTGTGGTGTGTATCGATTTGTGCTGAGTTGCAATGACTCAAGTGGGAAGTGGGATTCGAAGACACTCTCATTTTCGTACATAGTTTTGTATTAATTTGCTAGCACGTACTTCGTTCTTTCAAATTCTCTTGGAAACCGTGTTCTTAAGGACTTAAATCCGCTGGGCTTAGACTCAAAACAGAGCATTACTTCAGACTCAAAACGCCGTGCTTGGAACAAAATTTGGTGAGCGGCATTGTAAGCATAAATTCGAGGGCGGTGGGATTGACGTATGAACGAATTTATGTTCGAAATCAAATCTTTACCTGCAGTGTAGTAGTCTATATATTTCCAAAATGCGGGTGACAAACGCTCGCATTCTGTAAGCCTAAAGGCGCAACCATAATGGATACAAGTAGACTTAAGTCAGTTGAAACAATCAAGCGAATACACATACATAATACAATGATCCCGATGTGACCAAAACGGCCACATCGCTAAACTTCGTTAAGTTTCGTTCTTTTTTGCTCTCTACGTACGTAAATAACGATGGAGGTGGGTGGGGAGGGGCTATGAGGTGCGCGATCAGCACTGATCTTCAATACATCGGGAGGGCTAAGTATAATAGCTTTTGGATTGCCATGCGGTTCAAACATAAGCCTTACTGAAGTCAATTTCTGTTGGACGATAGGACTTAGACGAAGTGGCTAACTGAACACGATTAGTGAATGGTTTTCCAATGGAAGACCTAGCGTTGTCATTCCACACCGTTTTTTCTATTTTGCTTGGTGTATCGCTAAACGACGTTGAATTTCTCTGTTTACGCATTTCAGTTTATACGTGGATACAATATTCCTCTTCTTTGCCAATAAACAAGGTCTAGAATCAAGCTATCTTCAGTTGCGCACATCAAGTTCTTCCTCCAGTCGAGTCAAGTTGTCAATACGTTTCGTCTTTTCGCGGACATAGGCTTTCCTTGATAGTCAAAACTTATCGCTCAAGCGATGATTTAAACGTCAAGCATGCCTCTCAATCATCATTCAGCCTGTCATCACTCATTACGCGACTTTAGTCCTAGAGAATGATTTAAATTCACTTAAGCCCGCTTCATTTCATTAAGATACGATATCTTTCCAGTGTATCCAATTTTCACGACAACTTTCGATATGAACACATCTTCAGTGCAACTCCCTTCACCGTCACATTCCAGCAAACTCAAACTAGTCGGTCAGTCAAAGGCCTCTAATTAAGCGTGCAATCAAAAAAAGAACAGTTTCCATGAGAAAATCTGTCTCAGAAATCAACAGAAAATACTCTGAAACTCCGAACAACTGCCCTGAATCTTAACTAAAGAGCTTGGCACATATACCGCCTCGTTTTCAAGTTTTTATGTCAAACAAATGGCAGAAATAAAAACGAAACGTCGAATTTGAATAAAACACCCTCGTTCCTGGGAAAACGACAGACACTCCAAAACAAGTAGTCCATCTCTATAAAATCTTATCCACTGGACGTGATAACATTCAGACTTTATATCAGTCATTTTGGGCGGACCATCAAATGGTTGGCATTTGAATTTCAAATCTTTCGAAATTCATTCAAAAATCACGCACATCGACGGCAATTCGATGTGTAGCGCCATTAAGCCATTCGACTAAACCGACTAAACTGAGTCCAGTGGGAGCGCACCACCTTGAACCGACCGCGCAACGCACCGCACCGCACCGCACATGGGCCATCAATAACCCACACAGTGCAAGCCCACTGAAAGCCATTACATTTTATATTCCTTCATTGGAGCGATAGTAAACATTTTAATTACATCATCAGTCCCTTTAATAACCCTTCCGTACGTCTGAATTGGAAAGAATTCGACGCGTCGTCCCCATCAGCCGATGCCCAGTGGATGGTGGTAGATCATCCATTAGGCTAGCTCCCAAAGGAAAACTGCTGACTAGCCAAGGAGAAACCGAAAAAAAAGGCAACCTCAAAGAAATGACACTTGTCTATCAATCACAGATAACTTCGAGCCATTACATCTCTCCTGACTCCAATCAAGACGCCTCTCATGCGCGCCTACCAACGCCGGTTTTGATGGATGGTCAACGGACTCGCACTCGGACTCGGACTCAGACGCGGTCTCGGTCTCTATCGATGGCATTATCATTCGCCTTCACTGGGTAACGTGGTAGATCACCAGACATGAACTGACTACTTGACTTTGTTTTTGCCTGCCTTGCCTCCTGCTTCTTCCATCATTGGCTGAGGTTGAGAAGGAATTCAGGTTTTGTCTTTTGTGGTACTCCCCTCCGAGGAGTTAGACACATCTCCGCAATTGATGCTGCTGGTCGAGCTCATTGGTTAGGCATTAATTAATGACGTCTTATTAGGTACTCCGTGGATCCTTTCGTGATCGTTAGAAATAATGAAGGCATTACTTGGTTACAAGATTAATTAGGATCCCTTCGGATAGGCAATAAGACTGCTCAGCGATACGTCTAGGTCCGGTGAATGATGGGCTCTGCTGTGGCGGTGGTCTGGTTGATTTATTGCAAAGGAATGCGTTAGTGGTTTGAATAAATCAAAAGGCACAATGCTCAATGCTTTGCACTTCCACGGGCTGAGTGTCAATGGCTTTTGATTATTTTGTTGGAAGTTGTTTGCTTGCAATCGACATTGGAATTTAGTTTTACATATTCGGAGTGTCGAAGAGCCTTCCGAGCCCTCAATATCCGAACAACCGCTTGAGGTTCGATGGATCTAGGGGCCACCTAGATCGTGCGATTTTTGTGAACGATCACACAAGTAAACAGATTGCATTCAAATCAATCTGATACCGACAGCAGTTTATTTATTGCATTGATACATAGAACGGGGGAAAGTGCGCCCACTTGAGGCTTGTCTCAATTGATCAGGGTTCGGAGCCTGGTATCCCTACATTTTGAGTTAATTGCTAGGGAAGGACCCGCAGCTGATAAGTAGAAGCGACCAGAAATTGATCTGTAATTAGTAAGTGTATGGAAGACTCCCTTTTTCTCCCTTCACGTGAAGTGCCATCAAATAACCAAAAATAACGACGAACCCCCTTTCCGTAGGAAAGCATCAATTCCCAACCAACAGCGCAATACTTCATAGAGATCTTGCTGGCTCTCCACCTCAAATCACACCTCGCCCTGTGTTGCTTCACATCTCGTTGCAAACGTTTTGCACACCTTAAGCCCACGCCATCGAATAACCGTTTCCCATTCAGCGCGAACGTCTGCTAATAAATTTGAAAGAAAAAAAAGAAGCAAAAACAAAAAAAAAAAGACTCACCTCTGGTACCATAATGATGCCGGGCTTATGGGGAAATATGAGGTCGTGTGGCGTTGTAAAATTGGTCGCCGTTATCGAACAGCGTTGCGTTGTCATGCCGCCCTTTGTGTCCTTCACCGACACCTGGAAGTCATAGTACCGTCCCGGCTCCAATCGGCGCTGCAAAATCACATTCGCTTGGCAAACAGAATTATACTTGGTACATGGAAGCGATTCGATTTTAACAGTCGATGCCGAGGCATCGCCAACCAATTCGAATGTCAGCGGATAGTCGAACTCCTCGTCGGTGGCACGCAATCGATATATCACAGAGCCCACCTGGGCATCGGCGGGCACCAATACCAAACGCATTCGTGTCGACGGATCGAACTTTGGATCGACGCAATGAATTTGCGTTGGCCAGCATAGGACGCCAATTAAGATGCTGATTGCGAGTACTCGGTGCGTTGCAGTTGCGGGCAGGAATATACTGTGTGCACACCGGCGGCGTTGCTGGCATGATGATGATTGTGACGATGATGATGGTGGTGGTGGTGGAGGTGGTCGAAGTGGCGGCGGCACAGACGTTGCTTGCGATGGAGGTGTCGATGCTAGTGCGGCTGCTTCTTCTGGCGGTGTTGGTGCTGGTGATGGGGGTATGCTGCTGGAAGCCATTTCTGCAAGAAAAAAAAATGGAAAACGTTCAGGATTGTAATCACAATCTGGGATAGAGGATTAATTTGAGTGGAGTTTCTGTCAGCAAAGGTTGCCCCGCTAATTCTGTCAGCATATCCGGTGACAAAAATCGGCATAAATCATTTTGCCACGGATTATATCGACACCCGGATAGGCACACATGCTGTTGGGGAAGTAATTATGCATGGGAGTGGTCGATCGGCGGAGGATTGTACATACATACGAACATAGGAAGAATTCGAGGTGCGGTCGAGGTTCGTAGTGTGCCCGCGTGAAGACAAATTGAGCTGCAATTGACGCGGTGAATTGTTCAGATACCCGTTGTTGGGCTCGCAGATAAACTGGATTTTCCCCCAGGGTTTGGTTTAATGAGGCTGACTGTGGTGGTGAGTGTACGGCGAGAGTGCAGCTAAATAGTTCCGCGGGAATACATTGTAGTAGCAATTGTTTCAACTTTTAAAGCGTGTGACTTTGTGGTGGAAAATTGATTTTTGTTCACGGTTGATGCTCGTAGTTTGATGAATAGACAGTCTTAGATAACATTCCGATTTTAAGAGAACTTTTGGCTATGATCTTGTAATCAAGACAAGCTTACTGACTGATCTGCAATCTGTAGATAAACACTTTCGGCTTCGCAGATCAATAGTCATTATTATTAACTTTTGGGATAAAATTGAAAGCAATGAGCCAGACAACGAAACGGTTCGAGGAAATGTACGGCGATGTGCTTCAGAGCAAATTGTGAAGTGCCGCAAGATTCGTGAAGAATCCAGGGCAGGAGAAAATCATGGATGCAAATGGATGCGGACTTTTTTGATCAGGGAGAGATTTGAAGGCTCACTCTGACTTCAACTAACTAGGGTATCAAAAGCTGTAAAATTAAGAGACTTCTGCAGGAGTTGCAGAGATGAGAAAACCACCGTGTACAAACATTGCTCTTGCCTTTGCCTTCCGAAAAAATGCATATTTTTGACAACTTCTTCTATACAACAAGCAAAAAAAGACGGAAATAAGTAAAATTAGTATCCGCCATCTTCGTCGCTTTGTGAAAAGTACCAAATGGGAGTTGCAGCGGCTAGATCTGCTTGGAAACACATGCCAGCCTAAGTGTGACTGCTTTATGCACCAGTTGCACCTAACAGTTACTCTTATTCTACGAAGGATCGTCGCTGGGAGCCATCTCAACTCGGTTCGAAGGACAAAAATGACGCATTCGAGAGAAAAATTCTGCGTTACGATACTGCAATTTGTATGAGCACTACATCGAGCCTATGTTTATCAATACTCTAGAGCATCTTTCAATCCGAGGTTTCTCTTCTGAAATGAGACCTTCCATAGATCGGCACAATCATCCAAAAATAAGCTACTTCGCTAAAAATGTCTTTGTTGTCTACTAACTGCCCTAGATTCCAATCACTCAGCATTGTCTATTCACTTTCTTCAAGTTCCAGGTGCCAGGCGACGCCAGACCGACGCTAGTTGCTGTAAAATCAAGTTCATATGAACGACAAGGAATCATCTTGGGTAGTAGGCCCTAACACAACAGCGAAGTGTTCTGCAGAAGTTGACCAACAAACCAAATTATTGACTTGATCACGCCTCGGTTATGACGATGCTAAGAATCAGAAGATGAATGAAACGTCAATTGATCGTCCTCAACTAGATCCCAAGCGGCCCAGGAAGCTACTGTTTCTAGGCAGGTCAAACATTTGTTCTCTACTCGCTGATCGTGGTTCAATCGATCAGCAAATCCACAAGCCGCCTCTGGCAGCCGGTGCTGCTTCGGTTTGTCAAAACAACTGGGTTCCTGGTTCCTGACTCGAAGGATCTAAATGTAAACTCGAAAGCTGGATGATAACCAAAGCAGCAGAGCTGATCGTGCCTTCGGAAGAAAAAAACTGCGTCGGATATATGGTGCTGTCGAGGAAGGTGAATGAGCGAGGAAGGTGAATGGAAGAATTGGCCGCCGAGTGCATGGACATTAATTCGTGAACTATAAGTGTTTTCGAAACCAAGCCTCCTAATTCGAGAAGGAGGGAGAATTTTCGGTCCAAATACCAAATCATGGCGGACATAAGTCAGCTAGGACTCGATGACTGGAGCAGAGAGCCCGGGAAGGGAGCATGAATGCCTGACTCCATTGGTTGTTAGGCTAAGAAGTATGAAAAAGTGGGAACATGGAAGACGGCTTGGCATCAACACGATGAAATTGTGCGGCAGTTGACTAAATGAGTATGAGGCTTCTGTGTACAACTCTAACTTGCCTCACTTAATTTCTTATCAGACCTACGAAGAATGGAGAATGATCCGTTTAGACGCCGAAATCTACGTGTCGGCAGTTAGTTGGCCTACCTGCCTGCTCAAGCCACATCGACCCACCTATCTACTATTGCCAGATCCCTGCCGTCACACTGTCTATCGAGCGACTGGTGATTTTCGAGTCAATACACGGCACACTAGATTAGACTCCGTCCATTGGTCACGGAGGAAATCTGTGTGGTCCATTCACACTGGCTACCCAAATTCCAAAAGCAATGCCTTCACTAAATCAGACTTAGAAGAGCGGCACCAATCCAACTGCCATCGTATCCCACTGCAGCACCGAGCACATGTGTCCAGATCGGAGATGCCCAAACAAAGCATCTTCCACATCCTTAGCATGCTATAAATTTCAATTGAAACTAGTTTCACATGGAGAAGACCTTCGGCCGACCAAAGCCCACGGCAAATGCCTCTTCCGAGGTTGATAACCGTTCAAATCCACACACTCAAACACACACACTGGCTCGACAGTTAGAAGTTCCCACAAACCTCTCGTTCGAGTCTCAATTCGGAGGCAATCTAAATAAATTATGTAAAACAAACCAAAGAGCAAACCGTCGGAACCAGCTCCATAAATTTAATTACACACGATTGACGGTATCTTAAACTGCCATCGAGGAGCTTGTTCGCTGGATTGTCTATTTGCGCGTGTGTGTGCCGTGCTGTGCTGTGCTGGCGCTACAAATTGTTCGTCAAATAATTTTGAATCGCGATTGCAAATGACTCACTTTTTGGATAAATATTCGCGACAGAAATTTATGATCCAGGCGCCAGGTTTCAAGTCAACCTTCTTGTGCCGGCAATGTGTCGCGCTATCTATTGGCATTTCAGCTGCGCTCCATTGTGTCGGCGCACAGCTAGTTATGACTGGCCGTGTGTGAGTGGTCCATTGTTGCAAGGCTTGGAACAAGGGGCGGCAGCAATGGCAACAAGTAACGTTGCCCCCGAGCAAATGTGGGCCCATAACTTTTCGCCCACCCGGCGCGGCGGCTGGTTGAATTATGATCTTGTTTGCGTGTGCGAGTGGTATCTTTGAGGTACTCATATTTATCTATGCATTTTCACACCTCATTGGTGTTGGTTGGGCTCTGCAACTCCGACTCTAAGCCGGACAGTGCTTCGGTTGGCGAGTGCATCTGTGGGGAGCTTGGATTGGCAGATCGCATAGTGCGGCGTAATCGCGCAGAAACGTGCCTCCGAAGAATTCTAACTGATTAAATGCAAATTTCTTTAATTAAACTGGAATTAATGTTGGCTGCTTGGTGCGCATGGAGAGTGGCTACCAGCGGGCGCAGGACCCTGTCGATCGGCTGGCGCAACGCATCGCTTATCTGGGAAATTTGCATTTTGGCAATCACACGATCACACGATCAGACGAAGTGTGTGAAGCGGCTAGACGGAGAGCGAGCGAAAGATGGTATCTGCTTGTGAAATGATTTGAAAGTGTCAGGTGTCAAGTGAGCTACCGACGAGGGTTTGTCGCACACAGTCTGCGTTTGATGGATGGCGGGAGAGGAGCGATTGCCTATGCTGGTCACGATTAAGGGTCATTGAAGGCTTCTTCCGTTTCGGGTGCCATTCCCTGCAGCAGCTGATGATCGATTGAATGGATTTGAATATATCCTCGGCTCGGCGATGATTTATTTGTGCATTCACTTTATGGCCCGGCTGCTCAGAGGCCATTACAATGCATTATGGAGAAATTATTCCAGTCACGTTAAACGCCAAGCGAGTGCAATTAATTGTGTATCCACCGAGATGGGTGAATTCATAAGTATCCACTTAGGGTGGCTGGTTTTGCATTTCCTTTTTCGATAAAGCGCATATTTCGCCGTGGATATGAAAGGGAATTTCCATGAGCCAAGTGGACAGGAAAGGGATTGTTGTCTAGGCCACTCCTTTATTCTGATTTCTGAGATTCGTGGGAACTCAGAGAGCAATAATATTTTGTAGAATCGGAAACCTCGTCCGCATGAATGTCACGTCAAGGTAATTAAATTTGTTAGGAAGAGACCTGCCCTTGCAGTGGAGTAGGGATTGTGTCATGTCTACTGTGTTTAGTGGAATTATGTGACTTCCGCGTGATAAGAGGTTTTATGTGTGACACGAGAATGACACGAGTCGCTGCTATAATCTGAGATTTATGTCAGAAATGCGATGGTGATGGATCGGATTAGGTTTTCAGAAGGTTGAAGGAAGCAACTGAAGGCACTACTCGTCTTGGTGGGGAAATCTAAATAGGGTTGACATGATGTTTCTTCAGAGAAGTATCGTTTGCGGTTCTAGGAAGACAGCATAGGTATGTACCTACTCTCGTCCCGCCATTTGCTAGGAAATGAATAAGATGTCCTTACGGTGTATAGGGTTTGCTTTGTGTCAGTGGATTCTGGGTTTACTAATTAAGGGTTTACGGAACACGATATATCTTTGGTTGGCTAGTGCTGGACAGTCACAGAGTGGGGCAGACTTCCCTCTTAGTGGGAGTCGGGGCAACTGCGACAGTGTGGGTTGAACGGTATTCCAAGTCTAGCAGCGTGGATGCCAATAGGTCCCGACCAGTGTCTAGCGATTTTGGAGCGATTTCTTTTCTTCTTATTTTCGTGTAGAAGTCCAGGTTTTCCTAGAGAATTTGTACTTGGATGGCCTAGTCCACATTCTACTAGCCAAGGACAGGGAGTGTTACCGGGCTTTACTTGGCTAGACCTCCTCAATTCCAATTTGTGACATCATTAAACCATCTCAACGTGAACAAATCTGTTGTGTCGCGAACCATTGTTCGTTACAACGAAACTGGAAGTGCAGCTAGGCGTAAAGAAAGTAGTCGAAAGCGCACAACAACGTCCAAAGAAATGATTCGAAAAGTTTGCACACATCGTGATCTCTGATGAGGCTTCGTTTCCAATTGGGCAACATGTGAACAAGCAAAATGCTCAAGTTTACTTGTTAAAGAGGTCTTTCGAAAATGTACACCTCCGGTGTTTTGGGCCATGTTAGAGCCGTAAACTCGTAACCAATTCGGCCGCAGACTGTGGACATTTCAACAGGACTATGTGTCAGCTTATACAGCGCACGTCCATCAAGATTGGCTATTGAATTGGCAATTGTTGGAATGAACTGAACAAATTGTCAGGACAAAGCATCCTCTTAAGATTGGTAATCCATTCTGTGACTTTTTTCACCCATTCGAAGCTCATTTCGCACGCACATCATTCTTCCCCGCCCTCAACAAATTCCTTTGCGCTAGTTAACGTCGGAATTGATTTTAGTAAATCCCTCTTCGTTGGCTAACCCTTGGTTTTGCCTTAAATCCATTGCGTCCAGCCAGCACCGTATCCTCATACTGCCCACAAACTGATTGAAAACTCCTACCTGCCTTCAGTCCCGCCCAATCGAGACGCAGGCCGCAAATAAATCATGCCAGCCACCGCCTTGCCCAACAGTAGATGCTTTTTGGGTGGTTTTCGTAGAAAACGGATCAAATCGCCGCCAATCACTATGATTAACTTTCAATAGACTTCCCATCCGATCCGACTGATGATATCCGCAGAACAAGGTCACTGGTTTATGGCACAAGAATACCTTAACTCACAAAAAAAAAAACCAAAAGACTGTTACATCCGCTGATTTATGACGCAGACTTACACGGCATTCGAAGACTCTAACGCAAGGCAGCAGTTCAATAAATCACCGTCCACCCACTCGCGGCACTATTGCGTACGATGTTATGTGATGGTCATAAAAACGGCGGCAACATTCTGTTGTGTCTCGTCGCATCTACATAATCTCCCTTTCTGCGTTGTGACTGTGGGTCTCTGTTTCGATTTTAAATGGCAGTGCGTTTAGTTAATTAATTTACGATAAAAATTTCATCGATTTCGAAGTATCTTGCTGACTGACGAGGAGTTGGTTTCGTTGTGCGTCTGTGACTGGCTGTGTGTGTGTGTTGTTTTTTAACGATCACTTTCGAACGTCGAAACAAGTTAAAAGTCGAACTGAAGATTTGCATAAAATGTGGGTTGGATAGATGGATCGATTACAATGTCAGATAAAAATATTGTTTCTGTGCTATAAATACACAAAAGATAACCTAGAGAATTTAAAAGCTGTCCGAGGAGGCGTCAGTTGGAATGAGTTGCGGGTTGTTCGGGGGGGATTAACGGCACGAATTTGGGAAGCTGTTTTCATGGCTGGTGTTGGGAGTTCAGTAAACTGATGGGGCGACAAGAAAGGAAAGTATTTCTTGACAAGGAACGATGTGAACGAGGGTCATCCATTTTGGGATTTTTATTTTTTTTTTTTGATTTGTCGTTGGTCCGTCATCCATTTGTCTGTGAAAATGTAAAGGAGACACTTTAGAGTCAGATTAACATCAGATTTGCACTCCGACGACATCAGAGATGTCCGAGGCGCTGTTCTCTAGCTGTCTTGCGAATGTATCCAACGGAGGAAGGTAGAGAAGTATTACTTAGTACAGTTGAACTCGATTTGGAATTTTCCAATTCCGTCTTTTGTGGTAGTCTGTGCATTAAGACTCTGAGCGGGGAGACAAACTTCTCAGATGCCATTATGATAAGATGGCTCCGTCATGGTGCAATGGTTGACTGCTCGCACCAAACTGTGACTTTTTCTGGGTGCATTGGTAGCTCTTGCAATGTTTCTGGCTGATATTCACTCCAAAATCTACCATTCTGCTTATTTACGTACCCATTGAGCCAAAAATGAGCTTCGTCGCTGAACACAATTTTAAAATGGAAGAAGCGCGCGATGGACTTTCTTATCAGAGCACGCATTTTGATAATAAAATTCAATAATTTGCAAGCGTGTAAGACGATTCATGGTTAAATTATAGACCAAACTGAAGATGTTTGACAGTGAAACAAAACACGAAACGTGCGTCAGCTGTTTAAAACAGTGTTGCCAAAAAGATAATAGCTAACAAATTACCCTTTATGTACATCGACGTCGACCTTCTCAAACGAATTCAAGTTCCAAGAGCTAATGGAGACTAACGATCCGGTGCGGGAATTCTTCGATTCCAACCCCGAGAGGATAGGCGGAAGGAAGGAAGACATCGCTTCAGATTGCGGTATTGGACCTCAGTCAGCTGAACGTACGAGACATCCTCCTTGGGGTATGGGGTTAGAATATATCCGAGGTAAGCCATGCCTGTTGTAAGAGGCGACTAAAATGCTGAGCTAGAGCCACTTTAGTTTAGGATACGTCCCTAGTCCAGTGCTCGTTATTATGACGGTTACAAGCCCAATCTCCTTCTCCTTCATACATCCTACTCGTGTTAACCACTCGATTGCGAAAGGTTGAACAGGGTGCCACGGGTGATTGGAAAGCCCCTGAGACCCGCTTTTGTTTCAGCCTGATCGATTGAGGTTGTGGAGTCCTATGGTAACATCTTCCGCATAGACAATCACTTTGCATCCAGTCCACTCTAATATCAAAAGCAATTTGTTGACTGCAATCTGCCAAAGAGCACGCCAGGTTAATATGCTTGGTAACTGGTAACTCTGCAGATCTGGGTGTCAACATTTAAATATTTCACTGCCAGTGAGTAATTGGCAGATTCTGATTCCGAGTTTGTTCAATGACCAGACAGGGCTCTTTGGAACAACAACTACAACGCGTTCATGAACTCTATTCGTGCATAGCTGAGGAACGGAATCAGAAGTTTGTAGCGACGTTTTCTCCAAACGATATTGTTTGTTCTTCTGGTTTCAAAATTCAACAAAATTCCATGGGGTTACCAGTCGCTACCTGCAAACACTGCATATTGAACACCGTCTCTTGAGAGACCCCGCCAGTAGATAAGGTGTCATCGCAAACGATCTCATTCGGGGCTAAATGCATGAAGAAGGCATTTAGAAAAGCTCTCCTGGTCCTGGTCCAGCACCGATGTCTCGCAGATACCAATTTCTGGGTGCTCACTTCTTCTTCCAAGACTCAAGTGACTTAAGCGGAATACCTATCGTAAACTTATGCATTTTAGTGGGTAATGGATTATAACAATGGCAGTGGAAATGGACCTGTTGGGTTTAAATGCATCCCAACAGCTACCAGACCTCATTGCACACCTTACACTGACTTATTGTGTATGTTATCATTTTTCGGCAGTTGACGTATTTCTCGAGTGAAAAATGAGTGTTTTGCGATAATATATCACACTGAACACTGATATTTGGTGATGTTGAAGTACACATTCGGCGTATCTTCTGCGCATTCCACCGTCAGTTTGGATTCAAACCTTTATTAAGTTAATTTGTAGAAGATTAAATTCAAATGTAAGAAACGACAGAATGTGAGAGACAAGCCCAAATGCTGTGCTTGTCCTAAAATTGGCGGATTTGGACCTCCTTCAAGATTCACTATTTTAGCCGTTATATGCTGCAAAATGGCAAGCCTGTCGCCAAACGGGACCACAAATTGGATGACCGATATGCACGCGTTGTGACATAGCCATTAAACCAGATCCGTCTCGGCTTTCCGGAAAAGACAGCCGTCTTGACATTTGGCCACCTTCATCGATGTGAACTGACGCCCGTTGCTGGTGCACGAATTGATACCCAATTCCAATTTCAGTTTACGATCCATTCCACAGTCTGTTGCAACGAAACAATCAACAAACCACCTCCAACAACTGCGGACTGAATTTTCTTGATGAACGTGTCCAACAAGAGGCCATTGCGGCCAACGTCCAGTCCAGCTTAGAGATGGGAAAATAAAGATTTCAAGGAAAACACCCCCAACACTGTGCGCTCTACATATGACCGCTAGTCACGCAAACGGTCAAATATTTCACCTCACAGCCATCAGCATCATCATCATCGTCTTAGTCGTCGTCATCATCATCTTCAGCAGCAGCCACAGCATCATACTCTTACAGAATTGGTTCCCTCGCAGCAGCACCAAAGTACACTGAGTCCCTTGCACTGCTGTTGGAGTTTACGGTCAAGCGTGCAGGTTATGTGGAAGAGGAAAAAAAAACCAAGAGAGATTCTTGTGCGCGTGCACATTTTCGAAAGGTAGGCCTCCGTGTGCTGTGACCAGGATTGAATCTATTCCAACAGCCGGACCTTTTAAATCACTACGCGCATTCGCTCACTCAGCAGCAAACCAAAGCCGAACCGAATCGAATCGAATGCGAGGCTCCCGCATAAAGAGTTGCAGATGTTAAGGCCCCAACGGCCGGGGAGCTGAGAAAATACGAAGCGAAATACGAGCGCAGCGATATGACCATAGAGATACTTTTCCTTCCTTATTATGCCATCAGCACAGCAGGATGGACGCTGCAGTTGTGTGCTGCTGATGCGCAGGGTGGTGCAGAGCACAGAGACCATCCTGAACCGCACGCCGTCCGCCGCCGCCGACAACAACGTCTGCGACTACGACTACGACGACTACGACGACTACGACGACGACGACGGCGATATCATCGACGAGATTCGTGATTTCCAACTCTCCACTGGCGGATGTTGCGCTCCATCGACAGACGGTCGTCGCAATATCCCCCACAGACCATCTGCGCGCAGAGAGTCGTGTTATGAGATTCTCTCAAAGAAGCGATCCAACCAGGGAGCGGCAATCTGGCGAGCTAGGGACTTCTAAAGTGCGGTTGATTGCCCACTGAAGCACCTATAATTAGGAAGTTGCATGAAATTTTTGCGTGGAATAATGGCCGAAACGATAGATCATCGTGCTGGAGGAGGAGTGCATGCAGCCACATCGTCATGGGTGCAAAGGTGGTGCAATCATTAAGATACCGATTGGAGGATCTATCCAAGTGCTGAGATTGTTCTGGTGTATGATTTCTGGATTTCTGGGGTGGTGCCCCCGCCGAACGAACGATCAATAGGCGCAGATACACTACCTTGAGCTGGAGGTCAGTCCTCTGCGGGCATGCCGGGCATAAACGGAAGGCACTCAATGCGCTCAATTATTGAGTGTTTCGGCAGATGATATCTGCCTGGATGCAATTGTAAATTGTAGTCTCTGCCGGTATCGGTCACCATCTTCTGCTGCTCATTGTGCGAGCACAGCTCACCGCCTTGCTACCGCCACGCCGCCTGCTTTTCCAATTAAACCCGCACCGATGGTGTACTCACGGACCATTTAAAGATACAATTAGCCTAGATTTGTTTATTTGTTTGCCTACAAGTCGTTGTTGGATGCTGGTTATTGGATGCTAGATGCTGGTTTGCCGGCTTGCTGGTCACCGTCTGTTGGTTTGCCTATCTGAGGACCAATCTTATTGTGTGTTCTGATGAAATAATTATCCCCAACGAGAGAGACAGAGAAGAGATTTATTTTGCGGTACACACGGCAGCGGTTCATTGAACTGTGATCTACAGACTCTGAGACTCTGACATCATTGAGGTTGATGGCTGGTGGTCGGTGGTGGTGATGGTGGGGAATCACATGACCGCAGGGAACTGATCTAATCAGATGACCTCCAGCGCTTGATATCCAGCAGCTCGTGTCAATGAAAAATAATGATGGCCCATGTCTGGAGAGTGCTCGTGGGGGGGCAGCAGCTCCAAGAGCCCAGTTCGGAATGAAAAATCACCGCGAGGAGAGGTATTTCAGAGATTGATTCGATGTTGGAACGCGTATCGTAATTAGCGATATACAAATCGACGGATAATTCGATGACCATTCCCGCGGGAACGTGTGAATCTGGACAGCATGGTGTTGTGAAGACGCTGGAGGCTGTAAAGATGTAGATCAAGATGACCCACATATCGCTGTGTTGGCACGAGATGTGGAGGAGTGGTGCTGTCATCGACACGATTGATGATTTATGTTCATGAATACCCACAAGTGAACGACTTTCAGGACATAGACGCGGCGGTCATGCTGCCATTTATCAAATCGTGACAACAATGGACCATTGTCTCGTTCTGTTGAATAGGCGGAGCAGTTCTGTCATGATCAGCGAAAATTGATGCGGTCTAAGGAGCCGTTCTTAAGAAGGAAGAAATGTACATTAGACCACATAACGACCCAATTTTGCCTACCATGTGAACGAAGCAAACATAGGTATTTACTGACAATTATATTCAACAAATGCTCTCTTAGCGGGAGAGTTTAGTTTGTGTTCCGATAAGATTCTCTTGACTTAAGCCATGCTTCGAGAACTCTGGCGGAATGTGATGAATACTTAGTTTTGAGTTGAAAGTGCCTGCAACCAGAGACTTAATCACCGCCTGGCTATGAGAACAAATTATGACATATGTCTTTGATATTACATTGTTTTCTAGTCAAGACAAGGCTTCCAAGTCTGCCTGAAGGACGCTACAATGGATACAATGGGTATTTTAATTTGAGCTAAACAAAGCGGGTCAGTCACATGAACGCATTGCATCACAGTTAAACTGTTCAAAGATGATGGTATTTGGTGCAATTTCCCATTTTCGTAAATATGGCACAACGGAAACTCGCAAAAAAAGAACCCGCAAAACTACACAGCACATTGACAGAAAAATTGTCCGGCAATCAAAAGAGCATCCCAAGAAAAGCGCCAAAGCAATCCAGAGTTAAATAATGGATGAAACTGGCATCAACGTGTCTAAGAGAACTGTTGGAATTCACGGAAGACTTGCGCAGATGACATCGATTGTCAAATTGGCACAAAGAAAACGTCGTATCGACTGTGGCAAAACCCATGCTGCTCGGGCGGCAAATAAATGGAAATTTGTACTATGGAGCGATGAATCAAAGATAAATAGGATTGGTCCAGAAGGTAGAAGCTACGCCCGACGACCAAGAAGCAAATAACTCGATCCCAGGTACACCTCTCCAGTAGCTAAGCATGGCGGCGGTTCAATTTTTATTTGGGGATGTTTTTCGTGGAACTACGTTGGACCAGTTCATCGTATTGTGGGAACAATGAATAAGAAGCAGTACGTTGACATATTAAAAAAATGTAATGCTACCATGGGCGGAGGTTCTTTGATCATTCCAGCAAGACAATGACCCTAAACATACCGCAAAGCTCACAAAAGCATTTTTTGAGCAAAACTCCATGCGTGTACCTGACTGGCCATCACAAAGTCTGGACTTAAATCCTATGGAAGACCTTTGGACTGATGTTAAAAATGCCGTCAGTACTCAAGACATTTCCAATTTTGATGTTTTTTATGAAAAGGTGAAAGAAGCGTGGAATGCGATTTCAGTGGAGAGATGCCGAGGCCTAATCAGGTCGATGCAGATTCATTGCGGAGCTGTGTTGAAGCAAAGGGGTTTTCCAACTAAGTACATTTTAAGGGCCGATGTTGAATGTGCACCACACCTAAACGTCAAGGTTTTTTCTGCATTTCATTTGACATTTCTCAATTTCAGACTAACTCAATTTGAACCATGGAAAGATACACAATCGAGCAACGCATTAAAGTTATTCAGGCTTATTATGAAAATGGGCGTTCAAATCAAATGCATATCCTGCATATCATCTTCAGTGATGTGGCACATTTTCACCTGAGTGGATTCGTCAATAAGCAGAATTGCCGTATTTGGGAGAATGATAATCCAAGAGTGATTGTCGAAAAACCAATGTACCCACAAAGAGTAACTGGTTGGTGCGGTTTATGGGCTGGCGGCATCATTTCCAAAATGTATTGTTTCCAAAATGAGGCCGGCCAGGCAGTTACTGTGAATGGTGTTCGCTATCGTGAAATGATAACGAACTTTTTATGGCCCGAATTGGAAGATATGAATGTGGACGATATGCGGTTTCAGCAGGACGGTGCCACTTGCCACACAGCTAACGAAACAATGGCTCTTTTGCGCGACAGATTCAATGGCCGTGTTATCTCACGTGGTGGCGATGTCAATTGGCCGCCAAGTTCATGTGATATGACACCGTTGGATTTTTTTCTTTGGGGTTATTTGAAAGAAAAGGTGTACGTCGATAAGCCAGCAACAATTCAAGAGCTAAAGGATGAGATAATTCGGCACATTAACAGCATAAAACCTCAATTATGCTTCAGCGTCATCGAAAATTTGGACCATCGGATGGAGGTATTCCGCCGAGGTCGCGCCTGCGTTTTGGCCGATATTTTGTTCCATACATAATTGCACCATACCAATATTATCAAAATAAAAAGAAATGACAATAATTTCATGAATAATTTGTGTTTTATTCAAAATCAACCCTTTACTAGTCTTAATAGTGGTGGCCCGTGGCGTTGTGGGTGTGTACGTCGACTCCTACGCATTTGGACCTACCTGTCTAGGTTCGATTCCTGGTACGACAAGAAATACTTTTCACGGTCCCACCTCTTTCGAGTCACTGACAATGCTCAAAGAGAACTGTCTAGAAAAAAGCTTCTCAAACTTAGCCGTTCGGAGTCGGCATAAAACTGTAGGTCCCTTCCACTCGTGATAGAACAATAGCACGCACAACACGAGTGGTTGCTGAGAAGCTAGCCTGGCCTTTTACGGGTTGTAGCGCCACCCATATTACTAGTCATAATAAGACAATATAGTAAGTTTCGACATTATTTGTAAAGATTATTTTACATTTTTGTTATTATTTTTCGAATTAGTTGTCATAGCTCAACATTGAGTTTTAGAGCTAGAAACACATTTTCAAAAAAGAAACTGTAAGAATTGTGTGGTTTTATCTTTTCAAGTTACAGTGATTATTTAAAAAATAAAATTAAAATAAAAATAATTAAATAAATGAGAAAAAACTGACATCTTTAGTTAAAAATATTGTTTCTAATTAGTTGTCAACGGCTGTAGATCCTTTGAGTAGACGACTGCACCCTCGCCATCGCCCATCGTCGATCTATTTATGCAAATTCGCAGAGCAGCATCCACTGCCTGATGACCACACTGCAAGCATGATCTGGACGAGATCTTAGATAGCTGGAGAGCGACGATTCCAAATATGATAGAGTGTCCAAAAACGCGTTCTTCCACGTTTGCAGTGATTTTAGTTCAATCGCCATGCTGGCCACTATTTGTGCGCCTGTTGCTCAAAGCTGCCAAGGCGGCATTAACTTTCGATCGCCGAGTCCGGTCGATGACTTAGAAGTTGATCGAGACAGCATACAAGTTCGTGTAGTCTTGATGTCTAAAATGGGTAGACGAGGCGGCCATGAAAGCGCGAAAGACTTCCGTCCAATTAGTCTGAACTCCTTGTGTCACCTTGGCAACCACATACGAGACTATAGCAGAAATATCGCTGTCCAAATCTTGCGCTTGATATCAAGCAGCAGATCACTCGCACCCAACCTAACCTAACGCACATCTCAAAGAAAGATCTGCAGATGACGGCTGCAGATGAAGCGATAAACTATAGAGAATACCAACTACCAACTCTTTTAGACAAAGAAGGGACCTTCAAAACTATTCACACCGAAGCGGTCCTTTAATCGTTAATCAAGCCAGATAAGGAAAACTCTCTAGACCAATTGTGTTTGGAATCTTCAGTCAGTCGCAGGTCCCACGTCCATCCTCGCACTGTAGCATCATCAGAAGTCATTCTCACTCGCACCCAACCTAACCGAATTACATTTGCTTTCAGACGACAAAAATTTCCTCATGAACCGTGGCCTTTATGGTGGAAGGAAACCTTCACGATTTGTCTGCATCACCATGCCGAAAAAAGGTGTGCAGACACATTTTTTACAGCTTTATGATTTTATTTCGTCATCCCGCGAACAAATCCCCCTCCAATCAGGCAAACATTTTTACAGCACATATTCGAGTTGCCCTAGACCCTAAATCTGTCCCCAACCATCAGTGAAATTCGAAACGCAACTTTACGATCATAGAGAGCCCGGTTGGCGACCAAGGCAATTCACATCCGTTCTAGATCGCCATCCGAAAAATGAATCTCAACAAATTCTCGTCTTTACGAGCGATCGCCTCTAAGAACCCCAACCATCTATAAAACCCCGAAATTTATTAATTTATTCCATAAAAGAAAAAAAACGGAAAAGACGATGCACCAGCGCTAGCGTTGCCAAAAAATCATAAAACCAAAAAGAATATTTTTCCATAATCGATACCGAATGGACCTCTCGTGTACATCCGCGCACTGGATTGCACGATCGGTCGACAAATGTATACATCGCTATCTTATGCATTCTCAATAAAACGCCAGAGATACAAATTCGAAACAGGGAACGAATAAAATGCTGTGTCTTCCTTCTCCAGCAGCAGCGAACGTGCTTGGGATTTCAAAACCGACAAACGTCTCCCCCTCAAGTCTAAAGTGCATATGTGGTGACATAACAAACAACCGTGTGCCGTTAAGAACCTGAATACCAGCGAAATGTGATGTGAGCTTTTTTTTCATTCAATTCGACTGGTCATCGGCCACTTCTATCGCGACGGCTTGTGGCATTCTGAGTATTTCTCACCGCTGCGCTGGTGGTTTTGGGTCTGAGACCGCAAAAGGCAACGTTCCAAAAGATGCCGTGGAATTTCAGTAAATTAATATTTTTTATTTTTATTTTTATTGCAATTAATCGAGGTTTTGTTGTGCTTGCGGGAAGGTCAAAAATATGTTTTTTTTTTGTGTCCGTTTTCGGGCACTGATATCCCACTGTGACCGAGGGGACCTTGTGGAGAGTGTATCTTAATTTTTGAGACGAAATCATTTGTATTTGTTGCGAATGCCTTTGGTTGCGATATTGACACATTCCTGGTAGCGATGGTTAATGTTGATGGCTTTGAATCTTCGGGTACCACTTAGGTCTAGACATCCTCTTGCTATCCTACTCCGTAGTACCATTTATACATGTGTGTGGTCCAGCCATATCAGAGATATTTTTGTTGCTTCTTGAAGATCAAATCAGTGTTAACTGACAGGTACTGGCACTGTGGGCAGTATCCTCAGCACCAGTCCATGTGGCCATTGACAAGACCCATTTTCTTGGGCATGGGCCTGTGCTTTCAGGGCGAAGATCCCTGTATATGCAATGGTCAAGTTGCCATCACAGCCTCATCGTCGCGACCTCTGGGTACTCCGTACAGCAACGCCTTGAAGTGAACTAATTTATGCAGCAGCCCCTCTGCATGGGCCACCAGGGTTTAAATGAGGATCCGGACCCCGAGGTACGTGGTTTTCGCGCTGGGGTAACTTCCCCGCTTGTAAGAAGATACCAATCCACTGCTGACGACCATGGGCAACGAAATAAGGACAACTATAGTGGGACGTGGATTGTGAGGTCCCTTAACAGACTTCGTGCACCCGATGATGTTCGGATCGCATGGGCAACACTGCTTCAGTGGGACAACGCAATAGAGAACCTCCACGAAACCTATGGCACACACAAATGGAGAAGGACATCAGCCAACTTGACGTATTAATATGGAGGCAGTTGGCCAAATATCGTGCCAGCTGGAGAGGCTTGATGGCTGAGGCCCAGATCCACCCCGGACTGTAGCGCCAGTATAAGAAGAATACTTCATGCGATTGTGCGAAGTGAGCGCTCGAAATACTAACGCATTGGTTTTTTCGCACTGAGTCTTTTGATCGACTGACTGTCCCGCTTTTTCTCGAAATCCACAAGCCATGCTTTGAGCCATTTGGTTGATCAAGGGATGGTTGTATGTCAGAACGTGGCAAGTTCATGAGCTGCTTGATCGCTTGATCGTGTGACCAGAAGCCAGCCTCAAATAAACGAGTACTGCATAGGAGGTGCCTTGAGCTGTTCTATATTCCTGCTTGCAGCTAGCTTGGACTGGATTTCTGTTCTCGAAGAGTATACATACGTGCCAAGGATAAATCTGTCGCTATGCATTGTGGCAGCACTCTTAAATAATATTGAAGCAGGAAGAGATTGAGTGGATTGTTGTCATTTGGGTATATGCGGAAAGGATCGCAGACAGTCGATCAGATGGAGCTAACGAGGACATATAATATAATAAGGTTGGTGCTACAACCCGTAGGGCCCAGAGACTAGGTTCGGTTAGGATCCAGTGGGGGACTGCAGAGGGCAGTTAAGGCCAAAGTAGGAACTTTTTCTAAACTTGGAACCAGTTGTTGGTTATGACAAAGTGGCTTAAGGGATCTTCAATGAGAGAGCAATATAAATATATGTCTTTGGAATAGAAACCTCCAGACCAATTCATCCTACTTCGAGCCATCTGTGTAGATACGCAGGGGATAATCCAGCGTCTAATTATCAGACAATTGTAGAAAGGAAGTTGAATTCGTTAAGAATGGTTGAGTGACCGATGGGGAGTCCGGACCACAGTCGGAGTGTTGTCAGTCTCCGGCCTGCCAGTACCAGCCAGCTACTTGTTTACCGAATAGTTTCAGTGGAGGGACGTGGAGGAGTATGTGAGTGCTTCGTTGATACACATACAAGCCAGTCTTTGCACCCGGTTGAGCACATTGCAGTTGACAGGATTGTTTAGTGCTGTCCACTAAACTGATGGTGAATATACAGCATGGTTGTAGTCCCCATTTGCATCCAATGGCTCGTTTTCTTGCAGCTGTACAGGCAGAAGAAGCCTTCCTGGATATTGGGTTGTCGACAATGAGGTTTAGGAATTTGGCACTTTAGGAAATTTGCACTCTCGAATTAATCGAGAGTAGTGCCGCACAATGTACGATGGTCAAAGTGGGGGATTTTGCATCTTCTGGTGAAGATTACAAGTTCCGTTTGTTGTAGGTTGACGTTAAGTCTGCAGCTTTTTGTCCATGCTTGCTGTTTATTGAAAGCATTCTGTTTTATGTCTCTTATGGTAACATCGTCCGCATAGACAATGACTTTGCATCCAGCATCCCCGTTCCAAAAAAGTCGTTCATTACCCTGCTGGTGAGTAGCTGCTGTCACCAGGGAATTTTCGATCCCGTGGTTATTAGGCGCAAGTGAGATTGCCTTTGGTTCCATGTTGCACCTTCGATGTCATCCCATATATTCCTTACAAACGAAGGATTTTTTGTCGTACCGGGATTCGAATCTAGACACCATAGGTTCAAGACGTCTACAATATGTGCATCAGTCCTTGGTAAATAAAACGATCGGGCTTGTCATTTCGCTTCGCCACTGCTACCACGGTTCACAATATCAATTAACTTTCCTCATAATCCTCTCTATCCGACTGCGCCTTGTCTTTCCCAATCGCAGCGACCGTGTCTAAACGAACTGTCTTCCGAAAATATCAATCAACTTCTCAAGCACATTCTGACGAAACTATACACAAGTAAAAATTGTAAAAATCTCTTAAAACAAAACAGAAAAACATCTTAAAGAACGATTGAAGCACTAAATTGTTACGGTGGCCACATAAACGGTACAATTTTCAGAAAGTCACTTTTCATGCCGTTGACACACAGCGTTGACGGGCATCTAGCCACCTCTTTCGCAAGCAGCCTCACAATCGGTTTTAAGCTGATGTTGTGTTGTTCCTCCTCCTCGTCGTCGTCGTCCGCCTCCGGCTTAATAACATACTTGATGAGATCACACAAGACCTCATTCCGTCTGCAGACACAGCCATAGTCACAGCCACAGCCACGGAAACACAGTGCCAACGACCAGCTACCATCTCAACCCACTCATTGTTTCCCACTTCTGAAGTCCCTCCTGCCAGATGTCACCTACCATCCAACAGTTTGCCGTACACATCCTTCAAAATGTCTGCACGTCTAGTTGCCAGTCAATGCGATAGAAGGAAGGAGACTCGGCGACTAACTAATTCTAGGGTGGTGCGGCAGTTGGGCAAAAAAATAAAACCCCGATGGTGGCAGTGGTGGCGGTGGTGTCGCTGGTGGTATAGAACTTACAGTGCGCGTCGTGTCTCAATTATTTCCAGCGAATTACGGTAATAAGCGCATATCGACCGACGAAGCCGATTCAAGTTGTTCCACCATCGGTGTTTATTCGTCCCCCGCTGCTGCTGCTGCTGCCTCTCCATCACATCACCCGTGTGTTTGTGTACGTCTGAGGTAGGAAGTGCATTTTTAACCATGACCATTAGATAGAAGTCTTTCTCTTCAACTTGATGGGATCCGATCGTATCCCTCTGCATCAGCGGAGTCCGCGATGACGGCGAGACTACGGCGGCGGCGACGACGACGACGACGACCTTTGAAATCATTCTCTCCAATCTCTAGCACAGCGCCGAACGTTCTGATGAAGCTCGCCTACATTCCACGAGACGAGGATACCCACTGGAGCAATCCGACCGCGAAGCCAAATTGCACTCCGTCCGTCCGTTCGTTGTCGTGGCCAACAAATTCGTTAGCCAACTACAAATTTCCCTTCATCCGCACTGCCGCGGGGAAGAACATTCCACACGACTGACAGATTTACAATCGTTCTTCCGTACTTTGGTGGTTCCCTTAAAAGGACTAGCCCCGAGCAGCAGCTCTTCCGATAGGGAATCGAATTTGAATTTTTGCCCCCGCAACGACATGCCGCTACGGTTGGGATTTAATTAAGCGATTCGCGCAGAGAACCATCTCAGTGCGGCTTGTGATTTACCAGGTTTGGCAGTGAAAAACCACTGCAACTTGCAGTAGTCTCGTTCAATCTGCGATAACGCTGCACATACGAGCCGATCCGGTACGGCTGCTCTATCGAACTGCGCCGACCACACTCGGAATGGAAGCAACAAGGGACATTGACAGATATTACTTCTGGTATTGCACCGATAAGGCGGAGTGTCAAATGTCAGCTTTAACATCCTCTTGCGACGTCGACAGAGTGAATGTGTGCTCCTATGTTGGACATCTGTAGCTGAGGTAGCGTTCTGTGCGAGCATGCAGAGACCGGAAGACGTCTCATGAGTGGATTTGACAGAGGTGGTGATCCTCGTGTACGTGGTCAGTGATCGAGTTAAGATGATCGTAAGTGGGAGCTTGCAGGAGGGACATTTATGGCAACTCTATGAAGAAGAGGGGAGGTCATAGACGCTACATTTGGGAAGATCTCATTTATGTATGCGTCTGAGAAAGGTTCACAGTTAGAACTGTCGCCTACCTAAATTCATCAGGGATAGGCGGGCAATTTTGGCCTGCGGAGGAGGTCCTCATTTCTGTACTTATCCGAAGAAAAAATCTCACATTTTCGGGCATGAAATGTTCGCCGGATAGACCGTCTTGTTAATCGTGTCGTCACGTCTCTCATCGAACCCCAGTTGAACTCGCGAAATCCAGTGGAGGCCCGCAAAATTCTTGAAATTCTCAAAAAAAAAAAAAGCTCCCATTCCCCGACTTACCACGAGTCGGAGAATGCAACCTTGCATTCCATGCAACAATTACGTCAAACGAATTAGTTGCACAACATTCGAAACACATCCAACACGCTGCTGCCGCCACTTAGATCGTGGCGAGGCGGCGCTAGACGCCATCTCAGCGATACCAAGTGGCGCCAAAGTACTTTCACTATGTCTTCCATAACTTAATTTTGTTTCGTTTTGTTTTCCGAAGTTTTTGTGATGAATAGATTAAAATGTTTGTTGTGCATGTGCAACAAACAAACTCTTGCGACATGTTTGCTTGGATAACCCCCAGAGCAAACGCGTTCACCTGACATCCGTGTCGCATAGAAGACCCACCAGCACTGTCGCAGTAGTCGGGCTGCTGCTGCCGCGGAGATATTGTGGCACTGTGTGTGTGTCTATTATGCAGCATTTGGATGCACATAAATTTATTATTTATGTTGCGTCTGCATGTGGTTGAGTGGCTGTGTAGAATCTCATTTGAAAGCAGGGCGCGCATGCGCGTTCGAACTTTATGTGGCAGCAGAGGGGAGCGACTGCGCACGGCGAAAAGCGCTGAGAGGCGCGTTCTAGGCATGTGGTAAATTGCATTCGTCCAGCTGTCATGGGGTATTCATAAATTCAGCGAAGCAGTTCAAGCGCCTAGGACGCGGATTTCAAAGAATCGCTGCACCGCTGTGGGTTATTTATTTGCGTGCGTCACGCAGAAGGCCGCCGATTCAATCGAATTGGGATGATAGCCGCCGAATCTGTTTGGCGATTTGTTTGGACTTGAGAGTGTCGGCGAGGTTAGTCGGCTTTAATTATTCAGAGCAGGCGTCAGAGTGATGGGGGAGTAATTAAGTGTGACTCAATTAATTATTATTTATCTGGAAAGTCGTCAGCATGGAATTAATGCAGCATGCAGTTGTCAATTTGCACCAGAGGTGTGGTGCTCGTCGTACTTTATGTGAGCCGTGCACCAGGTACGACGACGTCTAGACGTTGTCACGATGATGTTAGTCGTCTAATCATATTCATATCCATGCAGTTGGCGATGAGATAAAGTGTCGCTTCATTAAGTTGTATATCCAGTTTGCTGGCTCTGGGGAAATGGACGTGAATGTGGCAGGGAATCAACATCTGTGCGAAGTAGTCACTGAATCATTAGCACTCCTGGGTAAAGATTTCAACATTTTCAGACAGGCAACAGTGTTCAAAGCACAAAACTGTGTTACTGTCAGCTATCTGGGAAATTATGTTAGGCAGTGAACACTGAGGACAGCAGACAAAGCTTAAGACTGACGTGAGCGTTGGCCACTGCGCCACTTCCTGGAAAGATCCCAAAGAATGAAAATTGACGAAATCTATTCCCTGAAATGAAGTCGCATATGAGAGCCTAGAAAAGAGTCATGTCTACTTTTGACATTTCTGCTAAATTCCTTTGGTTGTGCAGGCTGACGCTGTTGAATGCTCACGTCTCCATTGACCATCAGTAACGAATGCACAGAGATCGCCAACGGAAAACACTGTTTTCGGTAAGCTCGATGAGTTAACGTGTGACTTTTACACATTGTGCTTAAGAGGATTCTGTAGATAGGAAGTGGCATTAATGCACTTAGGCCAGAGTAGCCCCCTTGCACCACCACGTGGGTGTTCAGATAGAGAGAAA
The DNA here is from genome assembly GCA_907269125.1 of Eristalis pertinax. Lineage (NCBI taxonomy): Eukaryota > Metazoa > Arthropoda > Insecta > Diptera > Syrphidae > Eristalis > Eristalis pertinax. Next base: position 60,190,049 of record OU026145.1, read on the forward strand.
GAAAGATGAAGGGTGCTTATGACAGCCATTTGGTACTCTCAGCAAATTTGGCTAGGGCTTTGACTGGTGTTTTGCTGAGGTCGTTTAGACTCTCGAAGAAGTAGGAGCCTATGTTGGCTTTCCTGATTGAGGCAAGACCAGGACAGTTGCAAAGGAGGTGGTGAATGTTTTGCTCCTCCTCTTCGTCTAAGCAGCTTCTGCAGAAGTCGTTGGAAAATGGACCTAGTCATTTTGCGTGAAGGTCAAGGAGGCAGTGTCCGGTGATAATACCCACTGCAGTGCTAATTTTGGATCTCCTTAGGGGAACATAATCGCTTGGTCTTTTAGAATCAAGATTGGGTCAGATTTGGTTTTGAAATTCGACAGGAAACCTGTCGACCATCTTGCGTTGACGTTCTTTGCGTAGAGATTATTGAGCTGTAGCTTAAGCAAATGCTGCTTGGCTGTCATTGAAAATGCAGATATCGCGGGCGGATATCACGTTCCATCTTAGCCAGGACAGGGCTGGAGACGCTGCAATGATTGGGTAGATGAACTGATTTGTTCAGGTGTAGACCATCCGAGAAAACGCCGCTTCTTATTCCATCATCTGTCTTGGATCCATCTGTGCAAAAGTGAATGGTTTTGCCAATGGGAATAGTGCCGCCATACCACAGGTCTTTGTCCGGAATCAGGGTTTCGAAGCTGTTTTCTGGGAAGTGTCGTGGTGAGTTGTAGTCTAAGTAAATTGAACTAAGATTTTGTTCGTCGTCGTACCATTGAGAACAGTTGGTTGCTGGTGCTTACCAAAGATATCAATGGCGGTAAGGCTTAGAAGATGTGCATCGTGCAGTGCATCGGTGGGAGTAGTTCTAAGTGCACCACTGATGCAAATACAGGCTTGTTTTTGTACCTTTTTTAATTTGTTGATGTGAGTATCGGCGTTGAGTATGGTCGGCCCAGTTGTTAAGTAGATTGCGACCATGAGTTAGATCTCTCAAGACTTGGGAATATTTTCCTGAGAAGGCTATGGCAACATCGTTCGTATAGGCAACAGTTTTGCAGCCCGCCTTCAATGTCCAGGAATGCATATTCCTTGAAGTTTAGTGATTTCTCAATAGTGAGTAATAAGGAGTGGAGGGCCGTTTCTACGGATCTGCCTTTACTGTATGCATGTTGAGATAGTGAGAGTTTAGTAGGATCTATAGTAGATCTTAAATAAAGGTCAATGAGTCTTTCTAGAGTTTTTAATAGGAAGGATGATTGACTGATAGGTCTAAGATCTTTTGAGAGTACGTGGGAGCTTTCACACGCCTTGGGTATAAATACCACCTTCACTCGTTTCTATCTTGTGGGGATATGGCACAGAGAGAGGCACCCTTTGAAGATGGTTTCCAACCAGGGGATGATTGTACTTGAAGTATGGTGAAGTTCAGCTGGCATTATATCATCTAGTCCCGGTGACTTGTATGGACTGAAGCTTTTTATGAACTACATGATCTTGTGACTCGTTATCAGAGTATTGGGGTTAGAAACAGGAGTCGTTATTTGTGGGTGTCCATCAGCAGTTTGAGTGATTCCTCGTTCGATGACGTTCATGTGTCGTCGGCGTTTTTGAAGTAGCTGGGTACATTAGGACTGGTGAAGTGAACTTTCCGAAGCCTGGATGCTACTGAGAATTCTTAGAAATGGTTCCTTCAGATGTCCGCACAACTGCTGCCAGACGCGGATCACATTAAGATGATTGGTCGAACACTGCGAGTTCTTAACGTGGGATTCTTTCCTGATTTCGGTAGACAGCTTTGAAAAAAGGCGTGTGCATTTTTCTAGCCAGACATTCGGATTGCTGCTTATTCTCTCTAGTCAATTAAGACAGCCTCGTTTTGGGCACTGAATAAACAGACTACACTGCATTATCAATAACCCGGTGTTACCATGGTAGTCGGTGTTCTTTCCGGTCACTGTGCATAAATTCAAATGCAATTCTGTGCTGATAACTTCCCAGAGACACAGAAGCATCATTGCTTAAGAAGATTAATGACGACTGGCATTAATTTTCAAGTTCACCACCTTCTCCAACCGAGTGACCACCGATCAAAGCATCACTCCCTTTCGCTTGGCAACTGCTCCAACACTCACTGTCAGGTCACTTTAATCACAGATCATTAAAGCGTCCCCAAGACGACCCTAATTCGTGCCATGCGCTAGTCGAATCTCTTCACATTTCCTCTGATTAAGCAATGCCATGAAACATTTCCCCTTTCAATCTTAATTGGACGCTCCGATGGCGATAAATCAAATGCACTCAATCAGTTGCATCACTGCCAGTTACATTTGAACGTGGTCTCTCAACAACAAACAACAAAACAGAAAAAGAAAACATCTCCCCAGTCGATCGAACAGCATCTTTGGCGTTCGGCTCTTATGCACTTTCGCTAATCATCCATGCCATTTGTGTAGTAATCTCAACGCACGCACAGGCCTCGGTCGGTCTTGCCATGAGCTGGGCAGGCTTCATCGTCGACGACATACTCACTCGTCCGTCAACGACGGCAAGCACTCCCACTGATTAGAATTAATTCTGCACCCCGTTACGTATACGCCCCGCCTGAGAGTGAAGTCCACGAATTCCATTCTTGCACAAAACAAGGCGTTAATTGAAATTCGAAAATTGTCCTAACGACAGCCTTCACTTTGCACTTCAGCGCGAAGCAGCGAGCATTCCGTCACGCAGCCCGAACAAACGAACAAACGAATGGACAGCCAGCAAAGACCTCTTGGAAGAAGAACAAAAACACAGAAAAAAAAAACGAGAATCCGAACGGAGAGTGCAGTGCGACGGTGATTTCCTGAAATTGCCGATGCAATTTGCTTAGCAGGGTCTCCGCAGACACACAATGCAACATGACGCTGTGCACAGCTGAACAGGTTCGCAGAGAGTCAATCGTTCGTCTGTCTTCATTCTTCAGTGTCTGCGGCTCTGAAAGGGTCTTGCTGTTAAGTATTCTGGCGATGATCGCTGATTTGTACTCGATTCCCGGGAATCGATTTCAAATGGTCATGGATGACTTGTCGGCTGGTTGGCAGTGGCGTTGACGACGGATGCACTGAGCGAACTTTCGAGTCTCGTTAGAAATACAAATCACGAACGACGATTGCGGTGACGCTGGGTTATCCTTAAAGAATCCATCGGTGGATATCTGAGGCTAGTTGCATAACAAGAGCAACTATCACTTGGCGAGCGAGATTTCGGGTGCCGTTCACTTGGTGAGATACACGTGTAGCCTAGATTTGGATTTTGCTGGCACATGGGTTGTTTCACACTCGCCTCTGATGGCGTGAGTCGCGATGTGTTCAGAGACTGTGCATGACCGGGGTGCCATGAGAGATGTATCTGGTGGTATGCAAATTGCAGTTTGTTTTGCTGTTCTTTGAGTCGGGTCCGATCGGTTAAGGTGTCGAGGTGAATTCATGCATTACTGTCATATTTTCCACACGATTGATCCTGGAATGCCAGATATCGCCGTTCGATGTGTGATTTTATCAGAGCTGTCATCTCGCTGTTGTCACTTTGGATTTCACAAAAGGTTTGATTGAATCTTGATGCGAATTGCTCACACGACATGGCGTCTAACCTGGCTGTGATGAAGTTGTTCTTGAATAGGTGTGATGTAGGGGCTGGTTTTGGATGGAAGCTTAGCCAGCTAACATATTCTTTAGCAACCAGGTTGTCTGCGCAACATGAGTCTCCACATGTTGATGGAGGTTACTTGTAGAAGAAGAAGTTGGGTGATGGGGAAACGAAGAGAAATTACAACAAACGGGTTTTGTATAAAAAGATAGACGTGCAACATGTTGATAAACCGGAGAACCTTCTGGATTGCAACAATTCACGAATGTCGCATTTTCTGTAACATTACACTTTTCATGGAATGTGAGCTTCCATAAGTTAGACGCAAGCTAGGTGAAGCCTTATAGGTGAACTTTCAAATGTTGAAGCAACATTCCGAGATAAGCAAAAAGGAGCTCAGACCATCTTTAAGAAAATTTGGAGGCATGCTTTACCAATTGTATTGGACTCGTGATGTCAATTTAGTAATACTGCTTTTCCCAATCAAAGCCTCTTGCAAAAGCAAACTTTTCAACATGAGTCTGACTTAAGATCTTTCTTAAGTTTTTCTTGAGGAAAATGACTAATAGTATCATAAACATCTAGCAAATAGAAGAGCGTTGTTAGCATTTTTGCGTCTTTTCTCGTAGCATGAGTCGCGTTGAAGCTTCTGAAACATGTTGACAGCATTTTTCTTAGGGCTGCTTTGGAGCTAAATTTGATTGAAACAGGTCAGGTTTACCTGTAACTGTCTGATATGACATGATATGACAAAATGACAAAACAAATATCTTGGTTATTACTTGGAAGTTATCTGGATACATATATTGTTGAGATACATATAAAAATGTATACATGCACACATTGAATAATTATGTGTTTCATGTGGAATGAGCATGGGCGATAGAGTTGTGACTCCCTTTTTCTGATTGGTTGTGCAACATGTCCCTGGCTCATTATCTATTTGTGCAACATTGAGTCTAGCTTATTAATCAATAGCTTAAGGTGAACAAGAGTCAACATCATTCTTGATTCAGGAGAACTCTTTGCATACATATTAGCTGTCTCTAGAGCGGGACCGACCGACTTCATTCGACTCATTATTTGACTGGCAACATGAATCTGACCTAAGAAACCTAGAAAAAATTCATAACCAAATTTAATGTGTTCTTGGATGGAGGTCTCTGTTCAAGGTCTATTGACATGATCGACGCAGTACCGAAAAAATGATCCTTGCAACATGTTGATATGCATTATCAAACAGATTCTGAAATCTCACCAGCAACAACTCCAGATTTCATTTGTTGGCAGGAACGTTGTCAAATTACTGGCATATTCACACCAAAAAGCAGTCCTTTAATGGTATGCGATTATCCATGGCATGACGTAAACCTCTTACACAACGTCAAAGCCACCCGAGGCGCTGTGATAGATACGACTAAGTTCCATCCAAGGCCATGCACAAAGGAATTCAATTTTGTATTCCACTAGGCGACGCTAAATTTCAAACCAATCAATCACTCAGCACTCGCAAAAGTCAAGTCAGATGACCGTTTTTTTTCTCCGACCGCGCACCTCGTGAAAAGACAAAAGAATCCCCAAAACGAATTGCCTCATGCCCGCAAAACCCCATTCCGAGATAGGATCTCTGGCATCAATCATGAATTATTTTCGAATTTGCAGTGAAATTTCTGGCTTCCCCTTGTCTGTAAGAAGTCTAGCGCCGCCGCCGCCGCAGCCAGTCGATCGTAAAATCAATCGGGACCGCCCCAACTAATGTAATTACATCTAATCGATAGCGGTTCTCTTCGTCTCTCGCTACCGATTACTAATTAAAATAAACTGAAGCCGGCAGCATGTGTGTAATTATGACGAGTCCGGCGACACTGTCTATTTTTATCGATACGTGCAAATATTTGCAGCACACTAAGATCGATTGCTCCGGCTCCACGACTATCGATTCGAATAGCTTCGATAGACCGTGTAAGGGTGGACAATTGAGCACTGCAATAGAATGCAAGACAAATATCCAACAACACATGTGTACATGCAATTAAAGGGAACACAAAAATGTATGAAATCGTTAAGCTGCATCTAACCGCAAAGACAACTCCTAACAGCAGTCTGTTGTTGTCGACGTCAACGTCAACAACGTCGACTTCGACGACAAGAGGCCAACCTTGACCAGCACGACACAGCTCGGCGGCGCCATCATTTTAGATTCAATTTGTCGTAATAATAGAGCAACAGCTGCGGTTCGATAATTGAATCTACAAGATACGACATAAGATGCTGGAGAAAAAAAAAAACGTGATAGAAAACTCATTTAGTTGAGCATTCGTCCTTGGGGGGGGAGACACTCAATTTCAAAGAATCATATTTGGACGGCAAAAAAATACAACAAAAATCCATGAAATTTTATGCAATCCACTGAGATAGCTGCAGCCAGCTTCAGACGGTCCCCCCGCGAGTGTGCTAATGGAATCTCAATCGAGCACATGTGGCTGAGAGAGAGGAGATTTTACTTTTCCAAATAGGAAATCCAGTTGCAGTCGACAACGCGACGCGGCGGAGGTGCAGCAACCGTGGCGATGGCGATGGCGGTGGCGGCTGACTAAACTATCTATTGCTTAATTATCTGTATTGGAATTAATGCAGCGCATACGCGGCAATAATAAATAATTGGCACGAATGGGCGGGCGGCTACAGAGGTGCGGTGTGATCGGTCCGAAGAGAGTCATAAAGCAGCAGCATGGGCAAGCCTCTGCTGAGGGAATTGTTTGTTTTGCTCGAACGGCCTCCGCATGAATGTTGAATGATGTTTATTTTTTTCCCCTTTTTCGTGAATACACTGAGAGACGTTTCGGTGTGTACACTTGACCGTTGTATGGGGAAAAAATATTCTCAGATGGTGCGTGGAATGGAGTGTATTTCAACTTCAAGCAATCCTGCACGCCTTTGGCAATGACGTGCTCCAGATTTAAGAATGGAAACCTTCTGATTGCAGTTCGACTGTTCGAGGCAGTATACTATGGGTTGGACTATAGTCGGAGATGAGTCTATGTCTAGCGTCACTCACTCTTCGAAGACATGCAGTTCTTGTTGGAAAAAAACACACGTGTTGTGTGTGTTACTGTCCTCCCACGGGCATAGGGGCTTTTTCTAAACAGGTACACTCTTCGAACATTTCCAGTGATTTAAGAGAAGTGAAGCCGTGGAATTGAACCCAGACATGCGAAGAGTGTCTGCGAAGCTACGGCAGGCACAAGTCTTGGGACTACACAATTAATAGAAACCTTCGCGCGTATTTTAAGGCTGTATCATAAAAAAGGGAGGTCTTACAGCCTATGTACAAGTGTGTTATGCTACGATTAATAGGAGCTATAGATCTGATCTTACATGCTGGAACAGATATCGGAATAACCCGCTCGGGGCTTATTAGAGCTTTCGTTGCGCATGTCTCCTCACCCACAGGATCCACACTATGAGGGAGGTCTACTCGGATGCTATTTAATGAAAGCTTTGGACATGAAACATGGGACAAATGAAAGGTGGTACCAAGCAGGAGATACTTAGAACTGTCACCCAAAATTAAGATGATTGCAACTATTCACTCGATCTGAATGCGCAATCTCAAGCTCAATCATGTCAGAATAAAGATAGACATGTAGAGGTCGTGCTCATTTTTGGTCACTCACCTAACAAGTAAGCCTCTGTTAAGATTACGAAACCATCGAGTTTTAGGGGAAATTTGGTGAAGCCTCAGTGGACATCGAAATGATGTTCCAGTCAAGATGTCCCACGCATTGACTTATTTGTCATTTACGTACATATGTGGCGACTCTGGGAGACCTCGATCCTTCGTCTCAGTTCATCAACTTATCATTGAACTTCGTTGCCATCGAGCTATGCAACAAATTGATTGTACTCAAGCGACACAGGCCTATCCTCTTCACACTTGTGGTTGAGACTAGAGCCTCAAATGCTGAGTTTTTCAAATTAAACGTGTCAAACTACACTTAATTCACGTGATCAAGTGACCTTATAAACGTAAAATTAAATCACGTCCTAAATGTAGGTGGACAGGTACGTTTAGAGCAACGATAGTGTAAAGCACAGAAGTAAACTATTCCCGAATTTAAATCACGGAGTTCCTAGGATCCATTTCACGCACAAACTATCACGTACGTACTAAATAATCTTCTGCCCAGATGCGATTGCCGGTTGAAAACTTGGAATAAGCTGGCTTTCGTGAATGAACATGAGTTCCAGTCTAGTTTCCGAAGTGTGCCGTTGGTCCTTAAGGACAGAGAGACTAAGCCATATGCGCGGACTTCTTCGTGTCTAGATCCCATAAAGCCAGCCCAGACTCCTTTCACATTCCCTACTTCAGTGATATCCCAAAAATAATAGAAGCCCTCATCTACGAGTAAACCTATGACAACGGGCCCAAGTGTAACTCAAACTGAAACGGCACACGAATCCGGTTTCGCTCGATCGCAAGCCGTTTTCGGCTTAGATGGGTTTTTGTTTTTTTTTTTTTTGCTCCACCGACACTTTTTCACTTAGTAACCAAGTAAGTAACCAGCATCTCCTGGCTGCCGTCTAATTTTCCTGCACTCGCAAGTGAAGCCAAACGTGTAAGCGGCCACTTGAGAGAGTGCACGCGCACAGCTGATGCCAATAAACGCAACCACTATGGCCGTGTGGTTGGGGCTACAGAAGCAAGACCATAGTCACCAGTGCAGCCGGGTAATGAATACGGTTGGCCTGCCATCAGGCTATAGTCGTAGTCACCGTCGAGTTAGTGTTTTTTGTCCGCTGCAAAATCTAGTACAGTGTGGCGCACAAAGGCAGTTGACCAGTTATGTCAGTTGTGAAGTGAAGTCGTTTTGGAGTTTGGAGAGGCTTACCCTTTTTGTTTGGCGTCTCCATCATTTGTGCGGTGGCGGCGGCGGTTTCCTTGTTGGCTGCTGCAGTTATCATCTGGCGCGCAGATACACGGGGGAGTGACGGCGGCAATTGCACAACGTTAATTTGTAGAGCGGGTTACTAAAGCTATCTGCATCTGGCTCTGTTGGTCTATACAGAAATGAGATGTTGCACGGTACGAGTATCTTGGTTCGGTTACATGACATCCAACTATCGCCGGCTGTGGCTGCTTTTTGGTGGGGAGGGGGGTTTTTGTTTTATTTTAATGAGGCTTTGAACTTTCATTGTTGCGCTGTCGGACAGTGGTGAGCGAACGAGATTAAATAGAATTTTGGCCTTAATCTGGCGCAGTGCGCAGTGACGTTGGACTTGGGCTTGGCTTGTTTACCTGATTATTTGAGTTGAACAATAATATTTAGCTGAGATATGACTCAATGAACGTAATTTTCGGCTGAATTGATTTTTAAATTGCTACATTCCTTAGCGGTGACTGATGGTAACTTCTTTGTAATGCCATTGTCATTGTCCGGTAAATGTGTGCGGAACATATGCAGGACATTCATAGTGCAAGCAGCCTGTAGACGCGGCTGACTGAGGGCAACAACTTGAGTCCCTTCTATTAGTTGGACTTCGCTTAGAACGATTTAAGTCGTGGTGCCACGAGACGGATCCTGTCGGTTTGTGGCAAGCTCCAATAGTATGTTGTTTTCACAGTATTTTTTGGGCATACTCGAAATAATCCGCATATTTAGGTGGACAACCAACAACAAACTTCTTTAGGTAAAAATGAAAGCCATTATTTTTCGACAAGATGGATTTAGAAATATGTGACTCATCTTGTATACGAGCTATCGTCCTGCAATAACTGGCGTTGGCAAGATGAGGTTTCGTATAAAAATAACTTCTCTTACAGTTTTGCGAATGGTCGCTTCAGATTTGATTTAGAGCGCGTAAAGGATGGACACCAGTAAAGAGGAAATACGCCATATTTTACAGTTTTTCTGCAATAGAGGCGAAAACTCAATGTTGTAAGCATAAAGAGAGTTTACAGTCATAATACTGTAACAAACATTCACGCACAGTTTTCGTTTTTTAGATTTCGTTCCGGTAATTTCGATGTCAAAGATGCATATCGTTGTCAAGATATAGCCACAGAAACTCGGGTAATATCGCTCTATACCTGGCACGGTTACGGTGTCTCCTCCTTGAGTTCGAAAGAAACACGGCCGGAAGATGCCTTCATGTCCTAAACGGCACCAAACTGTCACTAGTTTCAGTTGCATTGGTGCTTGGATTGTGTTCCCTGATTCCCAATGACGGCACTCTTGATTTTTTCATTGACACTGAGCCTAAATTGGATCTAGTCCGAGTCCGATGATTTTTGCCCAAAATCCGGATCAAGTCATGATGGTGACCGAGATCACGTCGAGGAGTTCGTTCAAACTATGCTAAGCAAAGCCAAAAACAATGGATTTCTCTTTTTGTTATTTGCCAACATATCGAGAGCGGAAATTGACCAATAGACTACCCCTGAATTCACAAGAAGATGAGATTAACTAGAGCAATCGGTAATGCTCACGGTGTAATGCCTTCGATTGCCTCTCTCTCTGTCTAGTCGTGCTCCTGCCTCAAACACCACAAATTAGTCCTTGAAAAGTATTATGACGCACGCACGGTAAATTAGAGACTCCAGATTGATCTAGCTCGGTAGACATTGCATGACTTCGAGTTGACTGTTAGCTTAGGGTGTTTAAATAGACTTAACTTCAATCTGCGTTCAGATCTTGTGGGAGAATGGCCAGCGCCAACACACCTAATGCCTTTCGTGCGAATGAAAGTCCGGTAAATAAAATGACTTTACAACCTAACGTCAATATCTGTCGTCTGCGACAGCTTAAGATATCATTTAACGATTTAATTGATGTCATTTAAGGCTACACAATTTTCCATATGACTGTATACTTTGATTGGCAAGGATTTGAGTGCATTTTTTATGACATAAAAAAAGAAATAAAAAAATAATGTCAACCAGACGCTTACGTAGCTTTGATCTTATCTCCTTTGTGTGACTAGACAGCACCTTGACGTTGATTGTTAATGACGATCACAATGCTCCCTTTCAAATCGATTTTTTTACCAATCTGCACAAATTGGCCGACAAAACTACGTGCAGTGGTCATTGGAATTGAGGCATGCTGCAGGACCCGTGATATGCACTGGTGACAGTGCGTAGAGAAGTAGTTTACTGTATTGTGGTGTGTATTGTTGTATACCGTCGACGCGGAACGTTCAGGTCGCCCAAAAGTGGTCGTCGTGCCAGAAATGGTCGATAAACTCCATGGAATGATATTGGATGATCGGAGAATTAAAGTGCTTAAAGCGACTGGGGCAACAGAGTGACATTTTACATGAATATTTGGACATGAAAAAGCTATCCCCGCGATGGGTAACACGACTGCTCACACTTGACCATAAGCGCAATCGTGTGACCGCTTCAAAGAAGTGCTTTGGCGATGATCAGCAGCAAGTTTTTGTGCTGTTTCTTTACCGTAGACGAAACTCAGATTCAACGCACGCCGAGACCAGGATGCACACGAGGCGACACTCGAGTTGAGAGACCACAACCTAAACGACAAGTCGATCACAAAGCGGCAATAAAAGTCATATCATCGGACATTCTTACATCGGGGATGGTTAGGTTATGCAGACAGAGCATCAATCCTTGGTGTACACGATGACTCTCTGCTGAGATCCGGGGCATACTGGCATCCAAGGAAACGGAAAAGAGGACACTCGCGAAAAGGGAGCTCCCAGTTTGAGCTGGGATAGTCTCTAGGAATCCCGCGTGCGTATACGCCGCTCAGCTCCATACGTAATAAACTAGAAGAGGAACATCTAGATAGGCTCAGAGCTCAATAGCTCGTCTCAGTATTGTACAGAGATCAGAGAGTAGAAATCACCATTGTTGATCAGTCTAAAACTGCAAGCAAGTGCCCATGAGCATCACAGCTCAGGTTGGAGAAAAGCTGGCCATAGTCAAGATATATTCAGACTGATGCTGTCAGTCAGTGTCAACAAATTCAATGAAACTTTATAATTAAAGTCGTGCAAATTCAGTCGAATTCCAAGGGTTCCGTACCGAAATATTTATCTGAAAGAAGCAATTCTGAATATTCAGCAACAACTTCAAACTCAACAATTTACTGCATTTTCTACGAACTTCCGGCCAAATCAACACTGGCCGAGTTGAACAAGTTTCCGTTTTGACGATGGAACCTTAAAAATGCAATTCACAACACTACATACCCATCTGGGCATCAACTGATTCCACTGAATGATGAGTTTGCTGCGATTACCTAAAAAGAGAAGAAGAAGAAGAAAAAACGAAAGTAAATTATCTACATCAAACTAATTTAGTGTAAATCTTAAGGGTTCCCACAATCATACAAAACAAAATCCACACCGAACCTGACGTCATGCTAGGTGCAATTTGATTTCGATCGTTATTTTCGGCCACTTTTCCGTTTGCGTCTTATCAGGTTTCCTTTCACATCGTCTGCTCAGTAAAATCGACATGCAAGCATGACCACATGCGGGTCTCATCATGTCTGTCTTTCTGTCGGTTCCGACTGCGACTCGAACACCGACTATCTCTGCTAAGCATCAGCTCGGTAATTTCTGATAATTGATAGATAGCCAACAATCATGGCTAGTAATGGTCTGATCATTGCGTCAGAAGCGTCTTTTAATATCTCCAGCATAACAGCCATTATCGTCATCGCTCAGGGGAACCCGGTAGCAGTGCGCGGAGAGATTTAATTGCGAATCGAAGCGGACAATCTCTGCTTGTAATCCCTTTTCTCTCTTGAGCACTTTCTCATCGCAGACGAAACGGCGCAACACGCAGCGCAGGGTTGCGAAAGACTGCGGTTGAAGCCGCGTCAAGCTTGCGTCTAGGCGCACTGAAGGTCAACTGACGGGCAATTAATAAACGCTAATGAGCGCACTTTGTAACCCAAGTCAAGTATTCACTGCTCGTAGAAAGTGCGGTGAATTTATGTGACTACCGCTTTGAGACACATTCCTTCGTCGCGACAGCGTGGGATCGCTCGAAGCTTTCTCGGCCAAATGTCACCGGGGCGATGCGTTTTGAATGAATTATAAACTTTATTGGATGCATCTAATGAATGCCCGTCCAGCGGTGTATCTGAACTGCATATGCCGGACTCAGATCGCGCGCGCCTTGTGTGCCACAGGGTAGGCGTCGCGATCCAATATGTACTCGTATTGTCGTGCGGAAAAGAAGGCGAAAATTGTGAGCACAACTTTCGCTCGTTGCGGCGAGTACTTAAGTCGACATGAAGAGGAAACCACAGCGAAGGAGAGAAGCGAAAAACCGGACCCCGGGGGCTAGAAACGATTTGAAAATAAAAGGAATCACCCTCACAGACACCCGGCCAGTCGCATTTGCACGCGCCCATGGTAGGAGCCGTGTGTTGCATCATCATTTCGGCTCGTTGGCTGGAAAATCATAATTTCCCATTCGGCTATGGGTGGTTGGTTATGCAATGGGACTCGCGGCGAAGGACGTCGGGAGGTTTGGGGGAAAGTCACTGCTCCCGATCGCGGGCCAATCGATTGGCGGTGAACGAACAACGCCCAGTTCTTGCTGGTTTACGTGTTTTTCTCTCTTTTGAATTTCCTACGAAAATTGCTGGCGTAATTTTTCGACTTTTCCTTGGAATGGTGGTGAGGCGACGCGGCGTGGCGGTGAGTCGATGTGGAAGTGTGGAGAAGGGGGAGGAATTTATGAGAAGCGAAAGGCACATTCGGCTTAGACTCCTTTTGAAGGAAAGGCATTGTTGCCTGGTCGAGTTTGAAATCGTGTTTGGTCCGTGGACTGGCTTTCTCATGAGAGGTCAGACGGTTGATGGTAGGAATTTTTGCAAAACAACACAATACAGGCTGGCGGCTGTTTTGTAAGATTATTCATTTTCAAGGAGGTTATGCGGTTCGGATCACTTTTCGGGGGGGAAATCGTTGACCCTTGTGACTTTGCTAACTGCATCGGTGCTTTAAACAACCTCCAGAAGTATGAAGATGTAGAGGGGGGAGTGCACGTAAGACAAGTAGTCACATGGTTGGCGAAGGAGGAAGAACGCTTTGATTTATGTCTTTGGGGGGAATGCCAATGGGGATGTTGGTAAAAAGATGGTGAAAGGCTCAAAGTTGGCTCAGAATTTTAGGCCAGTATACTTCCTTTCAGGATCAGATCGATGACGGCGAGTGCAGACGGGTATGCAACAACCCCTGCCCCCAAACAAAAGATGGAAGTACATCCATCGGATGTCTTAAGCGTAGCCGCGACCAGTAGTAAATATTGGGTGGTTTTAAGGGCCGATGTTGATTTTGAATAAAACACAAATTATTTAGGAAATTATTGTCATTTCTTTTTATTATGATAATATTGGTATGGTTCAATTATGTATGGAACAAAATATCGGCCAAATGGCCGCCGCGACCTCGGCGGCACACCTCCATCCGATTGTCCAAATTTTCGATGACGCTGAAGTATAATTGAGGTTTCTTCTATGCCGTTAATGTGCCGAATTATCTCATCCTTTAGCTCTTGAGTTGTTGCTGGCTTATCGACGTACACCTTTTCTTTTAAATAACCCCAAAGAAAAAAATCCAACGGTGTCAAATCACATGATCTTGGCGGCCAATTGACATCGCCACCACGTGAGAAAACACTGCCATTGAATTTGTCGCGCAAAAGAGCCATTGTTTCGTTAGCTGTGTGGCAAGTGGCACCGTCCTGTTGAAACCACATATCGTCCACATTCATATCTTCCAATTCGGGCCATAAAAAGTTCGTTATCATTTCACGATAGCGAACACCATTCGCAGTAACTGCCTGACCGGCCTCATTTTGGAAAAAATGCGACCCAATGATGCCGCCAGCCCATAAACCGCACCAAACGGTCACTCTATGTGGGTGCATTGGTTTTTCGACAATCACTCTTGGATTATCATTCGCCCAAATGCGGCAATTCTGCTATCCATTCTACGAATCCACTGAGGTGAAAATGTGCCTCATCACTGAAGAAGATGATTTTCTTCGAAAATTTATCATCCACTGTTGCAATTTCTTGCCACCATTTTGACCATTGACAACGCCTGATTTCAAATTGAATTAGTCTGAAATTGAGAAATGTCAAATGAAATGCAGAAAAAGAACTTTACGTTTAGGTGTGGTTCACATTCAACATCGGCCCTTAAAATGTAACCACCCTTTACTATGGGTGGCGCTACAGCCCCTTGAGGACCAGAACCTAGCTTCATAGCAACCACATTGTTCTATCGCGAGTGGAAGGGCCATACAGTGTTATGCCGACTCCGAACGGCTAAGTTTGAGAACCGTTTTCCTAGACAGTTATACTCTTTCAGCATTGTCAGTGACTCAACACAGGTGGGGCCGTGAAAAGTATTTCTTGTCGTACCAGGAATCGAACCTAGACAGGTAGGTCCAAGTGCAAAGGAGTCGATGTACATAGACTGTGTTGCTCAATCACGCTGATGCGGTTCCTTCATAACCCAAAATTATCAATATCCTAATAACATCCTGAGCATGATGGACTTTGACGAATGCGAATGTGACGGCGTGAGCTGCTAAAATATTAACACGGAAAAACCTAACTAAATCCATTTAAGACCGAATCAATAAAACCGCATGCCATTCAAATGTCGGAATAAGAGTTCAAATGGTTTGTTCAACATCAGATCAAGGAAACTCGATCCTCCGCCATCGACTCTCGCCCATCAGGTGTTATGCCCACGTTAACCTTCACCCCAGCATCAGCATATACGGCCACAAGCTTATCAATTGAGCGCTGTAGTACTGTCTGGGAGCATAACTAAGTCGTCTGCAAAAAGCAGATGACAAAGTTCTTCCAGTGTAACGGTGGCGAGAGGGGACTCTGCCTCTTTTTCAAGAGAATCCAGTCCCTGTAGGTCTTATTTTTCTCTCTGATGGCTTTTCGCACTCCGTGTGCTCTCTAGATGCGATGGAAATTCGTTAAGATCTCATATGTGCCCACATGTGCTCATATTTTCATCACAATGCCATAATTCGATTCTAGCCTGCAATTATCCAATCAAAAGTTCGAATTTATGACTTGAATTAGAAATACTTCCCAGTCGGAGCTAATAACAAAGTCTCGTACTAAAATATGTTCATAATAATTTTGTAAAACGTGCAAGACATTGGCAAGGGTTTAGAACTCCATTAGATTAGCTTTTCCATCATTTCGTGTACTTTTGCCATCCGCCTTGCTGTTCCTCGTCTTATTCATGCTCATTCGAGCAGAGCAATCATTTCCTGACACCAACTGATACAAACGACCATCACCTTCTCTTCGTTATCCTTACCTTTGACTTCATGCAGTCATTATTAGAAAATTACAGCTCTCTGCAATGACGTTAATAACGCTATTAACGATCCTAAAACGGTGTAAAAATATCTGCTTCAGAAAGTTCTTTGATATCAGTGGCTTTGTGGAAAAGTCTCATTTGAAGTTATTACATCCATTTGATGTGCTTTGCTTTGAGGAAGTGTCGAGTGATAGTGGACGTCATTGGCGTGAGATTTCTCTTCGAAGTCGTTAAATTTATCAAAGGTCTGGCTTCTGGCTTTCACAGTGAGACATAAACGTTTCTGAAAATTTACTTCATTGTTTTTCGAATGATTTAACGTGATTAGATAGCATTTTTTTTTATTGTTGTGCAGATGTTCCTCTCCGTCTGTTGTTGTTGTGAGCCGTAGGTATCACCATCAGCTGCTTGTAAACGTGGTTATTCTGTTTCAATCTGTGAATGGTCAGGATGGCTTTCAAATTGGCATAAAACTTTAAATTATGGACAACAGATCGAGTACAAAGGTCTGAGAATTAAAGAATCAAATGTTCCTCTACAACAAGTGAATGCTTGCCAAGGATTGTATTGAACACTCCATTCTCGATCAAAATCACTCGGACAGGGCACCATTTCCCCTAAGAAATCGTGTTTAGTTCATCTGAATCGAAATCACACATCTATCGTCTGAAGCATTTGCGGTAGCCGCCGCGCCGTTCCCAGACAGGAACTGCCTAACGCGGTAGTTGCAGATCCCTGTCAGCCTTGATGCCCAGACTTCGGTATTGTGCTTGTGGGTCCATCTGCGTTTCGCGGAGTTGGTTTTCCAGTCGTGCCACAGCTTATTTGATCTGTACTTCTGCTGGGCTTTTGTGAACTCTATCTCTTGACGTTTTGCGATTCGCTGAAGGTACACCCTTTGCATTTAGCTTGCAATAATGTCTATGGGGATCATGCGGGCTAGCTTGCAAGCTGCTCCGTTTGAGATAGTTCTGAAACCGTCTAGAACAGAGCCTGTGCACTGCCTTGTTTGTTGTTCCATTGTGAGTGCTCCCGCCCAAATGGAGCAGCCTAGGACTGAGGTAACCACTCTGGGTACCAGAATCCTACGGGAGAATCCAGGTCCACCGACGTGTGGCAGCATCCAGTAGAGAGCTGCTTGCATCAGCGACGCCTTATTGCTGGCATACTTAACTAAGTCTTAAACTTAAAGCTAAGTCAAGCTTTTTGTCAAGCAATACCTCAAGATATAGCGATTCCTTGGAATTGATTGTTTGGTTTTCAACCCGGAAGATTGCGTGTTCCACTTTTTGCATGTTCCAGCCAATTTGTTTGTCGCACACTCTACTTTGTGGACTTGCTTGGCTGCGGTGATATCCGCAATACCGTCAGCGAATCCAATAGCTTTACGTCATCTGGCAGCGTTATATTATATTCCACGAGAGAGGTCCAATAATTGATCCTTGTGGAACTCCAGCTGTACCGTTGTACCGTTTGACGCTATCACCAGTGTAGTACATCAACTTCCTGCTGTTGAAATAGTCCAGCCTAAGCAGGTAGCCTGGTGTATCCATTTTGAGCAAACATCCCCTTATGTGGGTGCAGCTAGGCGAGTTAAACACGTCCAGCACAATATTCTTTAGTAGCCAGTCTCCAAATTGCCGCGGTGTGTACCACTGTCTTTGTGTCATCGATGGTAGAGCGCGATTTTCTGCAGCCATTTTGGTGGTCCGAAAGGTCTCCGGCTACGTTAAGGGTGTTGTTGTCGCTATAGGATTCACCTTAGTGAGTCGAGTAAGCATGTCGGCTACAGCCCGATGAGGGTGCTACCGGCTGTTTACTTCCTTTTGACGATTGAAACACGCTGCAATCATCCACTCCACACGAGTTACATATATTGACGCGGCTCCCACTCATTTCAACATCAAATCGCGCAGCAACAACTGACGGACCGTCTGACTCTGATTTCAAACTGAATTCCAAAGGGTTGCCCTGTTTCTTTATTCGTTGTCCAGTCAGTCGACCATAATTTATAGCATTTCAACTAACACTCGACGCAACACATTAAAACCTTGTAACACACTCCACTCGGCTTCAGAGGCAGACAAAAGAAGTGACTTCAAACCCAAATCGTTCGGCCTAAGAACGGATTTAATTCAAACGTCAAATGAATTTCCGCAAAAAAAAAAAAAAAGTGAACAGAAAGAATACTCGTGAAAATCGTCCAAGGCAAACAATGGAAAGCTAACAGATCACATCACTCTCCCGGTACAAAAATTCCGCTCAGTCGTTCACAGTTCTCCGGTGTGTATAGACGTGTTGCGGCTTTAGCGAAAAAGTGAGAAAAAAAATATAAATCCTAAAGTGTGCAAAGTATCACCAAGAAGCTATAAGAACCAGTAGCCTGGAGGTTGTGTAATCGGCCGTGGACTCGCTGTGCCCGGTTCGAATCCTGAGGGAAACACACGAAACTTTTTTTTTTCTCCATCCGTAAGGTTTATAGACACAAAGTGTTAGTGAGAGAAATCGACGAGATGGAGGAAATTGAGGGGTCCGCGCTCTCAGAAGCGGACGAAAACGTTGAACCGGTGGCTAGAACATCAGGCCACCAACCAACACAGACTGAGACGCGGCAGAAGAGACGGAGGAGGCTACAACAACAGGCAACTGTAGTAAAACGCCGCTCCACTGTAGCCTCAGGCGATGCTACAGCTGTAGCAGCAGCAGCAACAACAACAAGCAGAAAATCAGCAGAAACTGCAGCGGCTTGCGAAACGCAACTGCAACAACTACACGCAATAAAAAAGCGTGGAAAAGCCCTTGTTGATGTCGAGTACGAGTCTGCGGAGGGCGAGGGGAGATTCTCCTACGGCGGTAGTGAGAATCCCTTCATAGCTTTAACGTCATCCGATTCGGATGACGAAGAAGAAAATGAAAGGGAAGAGCTAACGAAGAGCCAGAGGGAAAGGGATGAGCTTGACGCTCACATAAAAGCCCTTCAAAATAAACTGATGGCTAGGAAAGCGGCTAAAGAAGCTGCACAACAGCAGCAGCAGCAACAAATGCAGCATAACAAGCTGCAACAACAGCAGCAACAACAACAGCAGCAACAACAACAGCAGCAACAACAACAGCAGCAACAACAACAGCAGCAACAACAACAGCAGCAACAACAAAAGCAGCAACAACAAAACCAGCAACAGCAGCAGCAGCAACAAGAACGCTTCCAACAGCTGCCAAAGGGGCAACGTTCCACACCTGCCACGCGACAGCAACAACAACCAAGGAAGCAGAAGCAGCAGCAACAACAACAACAACAACATCCTCAGAAGCAGACGCAGCAGCAACCAGCAGCAGCAGCCAAGAAGGAGAGATGCCCGCCCATCAACGTCTTCGGACTGGAGACGAAGGAGGTGGACAAATTATGTAAGTTGGCCACAAAAAATTCATTTTACTTAAAGTATAAAGGGCCCTTAAGGCTTTCGGTCCACTGCTCCGCAGTGGAAGATTACCACGTCATAAAAGAAAAGCTAGCGGCGGCGGGGGCCGAGTTTTTCTCGTATACCCCAAAAGGGGAAAAAGTACAGACAATGCTCCTCAAGAATGTGGATCCCGCTACTGATCCCGAGGATATCCTCGCTATGCTGCGCAAGGCGCAGAGCGACGATGTCACGTTCGTTGGGGTTAAGCCCTTCATCACTGCGGTAACGAGAAGGGAGAACAGGAAACTTCCGTTCTTCCTTGTTCAGGTCACCCCAGACAGTAGAATAGAGAGCCTAAAGCGAATGACTCGTTTAGGCTCCTTGTCTGTGAAATGGGACACATTAATAAGGACGAAGCACATACTCCAATGTGCTCGCTGTCAGAGGTTTGGGCATGCCGCGGCGAACTGCAACATGGAGTCTCGCTGCGTCAAATGCGCAGAAACCCACAATCCAGGGGAATGCCGTTTAGGGAAGGAAAAAGTCGAGGACAGAGCTATGCTCACATGCGTACTCTGTAAGACCAATGGGCACCCTGCTAATTATCGGGGATGTCCTAAAGTCCAGAAGATTAGAAAGAGTATAGAGGCAAAGAAACAACTCAAAATGGTAGAAGCGAGGCCAGTGCCTCGTGTTCCAGCTACCACTGTTACGCCGGCCGTCTCATACGCCCAAATGGCATCAGGAAGGCGACCGGTACAACAGACAGTGTCGAAGGTGACCCCGGTCCCAGTGGCCAAGCAACCTGAGGCGAATCTGGATATGATGGCGATGCTGCTCTCTATCCAGGGGCAGATCGCTCAGCTCGAGAAACAGTTCCAAGAGCAAGCAGCGCGAGTAGAATTAATCTACTCGACGGTGTTTGCCGTGCCAAACGCATCATCGGTCTAATGGCTGCGCACGCAGCTAGTAACCTTAAGATCCTAGCAGTGAATGTGAATTCGCTGATTAGGACAGAACGCAAAATAACGCTCGGCAACCTTATGCAAACTCACAATCCAGACGTGCTGATGGCCAGCGAAACAAAGCTGAACCAGACGCGCACACTCTGTTACAAGAATTACCACGTAGTTCGAAGAGACCGGCCCCAATCCTTGCGAGGGGGCGGGGTCGCTCTCTTAATCAAAAAAGGCCTTTGTCATAAGTTCATGTATAGCAGTGAAGAACGAAGATTTCAAGTGCTAGAAACGTGTATTGCACGCATTCCTCTCCAGGGTGGAAAGCGGTTATATGTGATCGCGATCTACGCAGCTGACAATCCTGCACTCAATCGCAACTTTATTTCAGAACTCGATACTCTTTTCACTAGCCTTCGACTGAGCTCGGAGGAAAACTATTATATAATTGCTGGGGATTTGAACTCCAAGCATAGAGAATGGGGCAATAGAGTGCACAACGACAGGGGGACCCCACTGTATAACTGGTTGGCAGAGCACAATATTGAGTTCAAGCTAGATTTGCTTGCAACTGATAGGCCATCGTACCCCAGATCCGGGTCCTATCTGGATCTGTTGCTGATCGACAGACGACTGACGATACTAGACGTGGAGAGACGCACGCGGAACTGTTTAACTGCGGTTGAGTACGAGAGTGATCACTGCGGACTCTTCGCGGCTATTCAGCTCCCGAACGAGGTGGAAGAACTGGAGGAGTATGTCCAGAGGAATCCTTATAATTACAATAAGACCCGCTGGCCTCGCTTCTCCAGGACGTTATCCACAGAACTACGTTCGAGTGGGATCAATCCTCCGTCAAACAGAAACCTAACGAACGAAGAGGTTGACAGGTACCTCATACAAATGGACGACGTAATTAAACGTACCATGGACAAGACTATTCCGAAGGTAGTACAAATCGATGACAGCGATGTTTATCGAAATGCTACCATCGATGCACTTCACGTGCACAAAAGTAGGCTGCTGTCAAGACTCAAACTCTTGCACAGGCGGTTTACAGATCCACAAAACGCGGAAGTCAGGCAATTGAAGTCGGAGATCAAGAACCTCCAACAGTTAATACGTATGAACTATAGCTTGGCTATAAGCTTGCACTGGGGCAATAAAATCCGGGCTGTACGATCTAACAACCCGGGTATGTTCCCACAAGTAAATAAAATATTTCGGAGGAAAGATCAAAACGACATTCAGGCCGTTAGACTTCCTAGAACGACAGTTAACCAACAATTACTGACTTCAGTTGGCATCGATCCAGATGGGGCAGTACTAGACAACGACTTCCTCGTGGTTGAAGATCCCCAGGAGAAGGTGAAAGCAATTGGTGCTGTGTTTCAGCGAGTGTATACGGTCAACGAGGTTCGTAGGCCGAATCACGACCTGGAGGATAGAGCCTCGCTAAACCACTTCGAACTCCGAAACGAGATAAGTCAATGGCGATCTGAGAATCCTGGTTTTACCAGGTTCAGTGACGATAACATGGCAAATAATGCCGTTGCCAATGATGGAAATCACATCTTGATTTCTCAAGAAGATCTTCAGGGTATCTTTAACTCACTGAAGAAGAAAAAGTCGGTGGGAATCGATGGTATACCAAATATTGTGCTTCGCTATCTTCCCCCCGAAGCCGTGCAGATTTACACAACACTGTTCAATAATGCGCTGAGTAATGCTTATTACCCGGCACACTGGAAAACAGCTGTGGTGCAACCAATCCCTAAACGGGATAAAGACAAATCTATCCCGACAAATCTTCGGTCGATCAGTCTTCTTCCTTGCATAAGCAAGGTTTTTGAAAAGATAGTCATTCGAGTTCTGAAACAATGGGTTGAGGAAAATAAAATCATACCGGACAACCAGTTCGGATTCAGGGCGGGGCATGAAACCATACATGCCGCGTCCAAACTGGTATCCGACATTCAGTGGAACAAAGACAAAAAGCAATGCACGGGTGCCTGTCTGATTGACTTGGAGAAAGCGTTCGACACCGTTTGGTTAGAGGGTCTCTTCCTCAAGCTGGTCAGGCTCGGCATAAGTAAACCATTGCTATACACGATCTATGACATGATAATAGGCAGAAAGTTCGTCGTGAAAAGTGGCGACGTAACTTCTACCATGGTCTTTGACATCAAAAATGGTCTGCAACAGGGAGCGGTTGGTTCGCCGATATTGTTCTCAATATTCACTGCAGATCTTATAGGTTCCATGCCGCACTTAATTGCGTACGCCGACGATCTAGTAGCGTACAGATCAGGTCCGAAGGTCGAAGTAATAAGTAACTTGCTGCAACTTGACTTCGAACAAATTCAGCGATTTTGCGACGACTGGAAGTTAATTATCAACTTCCTGAAGTGCGAAACTATCCTTTTCAGGACCCCGCTGTACATGGCAGCATGGGATACGCGCACAAACTGGCGTAAGTTCGGCATAGTTGACCCGCAGGGACGGCCGTTAGATGTGAAAAGTGTAGTAAGGTATCTCGGCATTTGGTTGGACCAATATCTGTATTTTGACAAACATATAGATATTGCTCTGGCGAAAGCTAAAAAGGCCTTTGCTGTGGCAAGGGGGTTGTTTTACAGCAGCCAACTTGACACCAGAGTAAAGGTAATCTGCTACATGGCCCTCATCCGGCCAGTAATGGCCTACGGTTGTCCACTGTGGTTCAATGTGAGTCCTTCCCAGATGGAAAAGATGAGGTTGTTCGAGAGACAGTGTCTTCGCACTTGTCTCAGGTTGTATCGTACACCCGAGTCTGAGTACAAGAAGTTCTATCCTAACGAGGTCCTGTACAACGAGGCAAACTTGAACAGGATAGATAATTTTATTATTAAGCTGATCAGAAGGCATATTGCACGAGCTATGACTTCTTCCAACAGTCTGATCTTTGGGGCTTACTACCCCAATGTTATGTACCATGAGAGGGTGCGCCTCACCGGCTTTATTCCTCCTGAAGCGTTCCTCTATCTCGACACAATTGGCCTAATACAGGATTCACAAGGATGTCCTGTCATCTTCCACGTTGTACGCCGAACAGTGGACAGGCGACTCCAATACGAACGGGATGTCGCTCGCAGTCACGAGGATCTCCTCCGGTTCAGCAGAGCGATCTCCGCTCGAGACAGGAGAGAGTCTGCCAAAGAACGGCAATTTTACTGGTGGTTACACCAAAACCAGTATCTGCCGCCGCTGGCTTTTCAAGATGATGACGCGATGGTTGACCATGGTGGCCAACTTACATAGATTATAGGGTAGTATTTAAGAAAAAAAAAAAAAAAAAAAAAAAAATAAGCAAAAAAAAAAAAGGTGCACTACGGCGTATAAATTATATATGTTCGGCATATACATAACATATACGCCCTAGTGCACGTGTCCGTAAAGTTACAGACATAGTTAAGATAGTTTTTTAAGTTTTAAGGTTAGGTTAATCTAGTTTAAGGTAGGTTAAAATAGACAAACTAAGCCAAGTTTTTTACCAGTTTTCTTGGCTTAACAAAAAACAAAAACAGACTTCATAACTGAAAAAAAAAAAAAAACATAGACTAAGCCGAAAGGCATGCTTAAATTAGAAGATCAGAATAGCTTAGAGTACCCGTATAGGGTCAGTAGGTTAGATGTAAGTACAATTGTTAAGATAGTTAAGCTAGTTTTAAGCATTTTTGTCTAGCACGTAAGTAAATGAATTAAAAATAAAACAAAAACCAAGGAAAAAAAAAAAAAAAAAAAACAAAAATTCCGCAGTTAATGTCTTTCGCACAAATTAAATTGCATAATTCCCCAAGTCGTATATCCGTCTCGTAACTTTAAGTACGACCGAAAAAAAGGAACATGGCAATAGATACTTCAACGTTATGTGCCTAAACCATCAATCTGGCGAGCATAAGCGTATGCAAATTGTTATTACTCCCATTCGGCGTCAATAAAGAAGAGAGCTGGTGCTGCCATAAAAATCTGCCACAAATCTGTTCATATGTCCGCCGATGAATACGGTTCATTGTGTGCGATATGCAAACTGCTGATTTGCATGTTTTAGCTTGTGTATTCACTGACTGAAAGACACATTCATCGACACGGAACTGGGAAATATCTCACACAAATCACCCCGGACTGAGCAAAACAAGGCAGCGTCCGTAATGTATCCAAAAATCGCTTAATTAATGCTTGTCTACTGAATTCCAAAACAATCGCTCTTGACTCGCCATTTGGATGGCGCTTAATGGGGATACTTGTGGAATTTGATGTTGAATTATGCAAAACTAAAGTAAATGACAGCGCTCTAGATAGATAAAAAAAAAATACGCGGATCTGCGGAGATTATGTGTCGATGGAAAGTGAGTCGCGATGAAAGCGAATTTTCAACGGCGTGGAATGAGAGATACAAATTCCAAGAGATTACCGCAGACACTCCTATGCGCTGAGATGCTTGTGGCACCTCTGAGATACGCATCTGACGACGAACAAATTTCCCATACATTTCATTACACGGTTGCGTAAGAACGCGCGGATAACACAGCCAAATGGAGTCACAACACGGCGACCGGTCTCCCCTGGGGACATTCAACCGCCGGCCAGCGGGGGAATTCTTGTTTCGCTTCGCAATCGTGCGTATCTGTGTGGATTCCGCGGAAGCGATTTGTATCGTTTGACACAGAAAACTGTACCAAATGACCGGGTGTCTTTGCAAGTAAGTCTGCGTACCGTTGAGGGAAGCCGCGCGCGGTCTGCAGGCGGGTGGTGGTACGCATCCACTTAACCCGCATTTGTCTGAAGGCGTGAACTAGATTCTCCTCTGGCTGAGATCTCATAATGGTCTGCTCGCTCTCGTTGGTAAGCCGTCGCAATCCGTTTAAGCGAATCGTGTCAAACAAACAACAAAAAGAAAACTTAAGCTGCCTTGTGATTGATGATCAACGCAATTTTCGACAATCGCCCGTGCTCTCCCGTCGCTGCGTGCTTGTGTTCAGTCTTGGGGGCTTGAGTTTAATTAAACTTTGTGTTGTTCGTTAAAACTGAAAAGACATTTGCCACAATCTGACTCGAGAAGGGATTCACTGGGGGGGATTGGGGAATCAACCAAATGTGTGTCGCGTAGCGGGCTCCAGGAATCAATCTCAGAAATTTAGAGCACCCACTACGTGTGCTCTCTTTGAAGGGCTTTCCAGTGAGATGCAAACTGAATTTCGTAATTAACACGCGGCTGGCTGGATATCGAGTTTGGACACGCGATTGAATGCTTTGGGCAAACGAATGCGAATGATTTTGCGGAAGATTCTTGAGATCGCCTTCAATTCGACATGGAAGTGATTAATTTATCTTGCGACTTCTCGTGTGCTAATGGAGAATTTTTTAATGAACTCCGAATGAGTGTGGCGATTTGTGAAAATCTAACAAAAAATTGCCATCGAATGATGATTGACTGCCGTGGTAAGCGATTTGCGATGAGGATGTAAATTCCTTTGCCTCTCAACGATATTATTTCTTTCTTTTTAAATTCAAGCCAATCACGACAAAATCGAAATAATCAATTCATTTGCTGGAGTAAATTAGTAACCATCGGCGGTTACTTTGATCTCATCAAATTCTGCAGTTTTGTGTGTAGCTTCATCGCCTTTCGTTGTGCAGGATGGACGTGGGCCTTAGCTGACTTAATGTTGCTTAGAGAGAGCTGCTGCCGAATTGTAGAACTAGTGGTTGCTAGTGAAGAAAGCCCTAAGACTACCTCTGTAGTGAACTGCTTCGAGGGCAAAGACTTTTATCGTGGAGAAGAGGGAAATAGCTCGGCAATTGATCAAACTTGAAGGCCGTATCGACTTTGGTCATCAGAAAGCTGCTTTTCGCTCAAGGACAAAGGACATGCGAATGTATTTTATCGTCTCAAGCATTATAGAAGTGTCACAAGTCGCCCGTAGACGATCATCAACATCAAGCGATGAACAAGACTTCAAGAAAATCAAAAATCCGAGTTTGACAACGTGAATCAGTACAGAACGTTTTGGCAGGCAGACATGGCAAGTCTTGCAATGATTATGCATGAGGAGTGAATTACTAACTAAAAGGAAGCATATCACACGACACCAGAGTACGAAACATTTATCGACTTTCTCCATGCTGGGCTCCCACGAAGAATTGAGTAATTTCCGTCAGGTAGAGCTCCTGGTTTCCGATGCACTGTTGCATTGTCCCATAGGCTCGGAATGGAAGGATCTTCAGGCCGGAGCCCAAGTTGTCCATACACTCTATGTGGTCCAGCTACCTTAGGCGTTGGATCAGTAGTTTCATATCCTGTGCCTCCAGGTATACAGCATCAAGGTATATAGGACCTATCGAGGAAGAAATGTCTTTCGAAGAAACTAAGGACGCCTACATTAGCTTTTCGCAATTGTTCATGCATCTAACCCATAAACTGGGACTAATGTGATCATGGGGCATGGGGAAAGTGGGATACCAGACAATATCTTTGAAAAAGTAATTCAAAATTGAACTTTTTACACAAAATAGTTATTGAAAGTAAATGGCAATTATCCATTTATCAACTCAAATAAGATGCTATGTCTTTCTTTCAATTAAAAAAACACTTAAAAAATCCCCCATTTCTTGCATTTCCACCCTACTTCTTGATTCTCAAAAAAATCAATACATACCAACTGTATGACATTGTGAATGCGACTTCCACGACAGTTTCAAACAGTTTCTCTGAATCGTAAAGAATTCCATTATCTGATGGAATCATCTTCGATCAGCTCCTCTAATCCGATAAACTTGGGAAATGAATACATTTTCCCACAACGCACGTTCGACATTTCTCTTTACGCGTTTTTAAAGGCCATTGCCCGCCTGCGGGCCAGACAACTTCATCTTGCGCCGCAGACACCTGCCCATCACGCTGTGGACGTGGATGACATCGGTGTCTCCGCCCCGTTGATTTATTCAAACTATTACCAAACCAAATCAATTTGTCATACACCACTGACAAGTCGATAGATAAAACGAAACGCAAACGCACAGAACAACAGCGTCAGCAAAACAAATAAAAATTATGAATTGAATATCTAATCAAGCCTAATCCAATGGATACATATTCATTATGTCCAAGTGCTGTACGACGGCGATGGCCGCTTATCGGAGATGACCCCAACAATGGGAGACCCATTAACAGGGTGAGGAACGTGAACAATTCATAGTCCCGCCGCGGCGATGGACGGACATGAAATGCCTCGACGATTTGTGCTTCTGTGTGGCGCAGGCGGGGGAATAACCTGTTCCCCGGGACACAGGCCATACCCAGAGAAGCAGACACTTACTTGATTTTTTAAATGCTCTTGCATGTAATTTACGTAGTCCGAACGTTTAACGGCATGTAACCGCTTCCAAATTGAGATGTCTTCTTTGTGAGCGCGCGCACCTCTGCCCCCTTGACAGCCGTGCAGCACGCAATTATGCTCTTCGCTGACTGCCTTTTTCGGTAGGAATAGAACCAGAAATGGATGGAAGCGGAGGAGAAGAACTCATCTCGAGACAAAGACAAAACCCTCGAAACCTACATGAGTTGCTGTTCCAAAACCTGAAGCACCAATTCAGGCGGACGTCATTTGGCCCACGCTCCTCCGCCAGACCAAGCAGTCAACCAGCAGACGGTCGGCTTGGGATCCACGTTCTGTGCTGTGCCCAAGCGAAGAGATCGATGATGTAATTACACATGATGTATCTCATAAATTCTTTATGACGTTATGACACAGTTTTCCCGGGCCGACAACTGCCAGCGATGGCAATTTTCAGAGATTAACTTGTTCCCTGATTGGATGATGGCTCGATGAAGACGCCGAGCGACACACGAACAACCCTGTCTTGTGATCTCACCTCAGACTCGCTTCCAGACGCTGGGCCTTGTAACGAGATGAGAATTTTTCAACACGCCTCCGCAGCCATAAAATGCGCTGTCATGACTGTGTTGCCACATGATTCCGTTGAGTGTTCTCTGCTCTATTCGGGGTCGTGTTGAGGAGCTGAGTTATTTCGCAGCGCGGTTCTAAGCGTGTTCGCTGGCTGAGAACAGACACACACAACACGGCTGTTTGCATTTCGATGATGGCGACAATAAGGCGCTCCGGGTAATTGACTTTTTCACTTACGATTCGCCTAATATGGTGGCCAATTAAGCGGAAAACGCATTTGAATACACGAGATCGGTGCGGATTGAGTTCGATGTGTGGTGACATAAACCAGAGATAATTGCATGCGCTGTGTGACATGTAAGGTGGGAATGCCACCGGACTGGGTAAACATTTACCATTTCTGATTTATTTGCTTTCAGCACTGCTGATGGTTGACTGTGTGAAAGAAACGGCGTGCCTCTGTCCATTTTACCATGTCTGCTGGAAAGTGTGGTTCGATTCGGAAGGAATGGAATGCCATGAGTGGGCACTATCAAGTCGGCAATCGATCAAGAAAACATTGTAACTGGGGGAACTTTTATTTCTCGCTCCTCTGGTATGCGATTGGGTGTAGTTTATCCTTGAAGTGTCGGAAACTCTGTCTGAGGTGGTGTTTTTGTTTTGTTTAGAGGGCTATGCATCACAAAGGTGGGCCTGGGGCAGGAGTGCTCATTAACAGGGAGCCTGTGTTCAGTTTCTTACACGAACTTCACGAGCTGCGAAATTTGCTTCGAAGGGCTTTTTTTAAATTTCGTCGTTGCGCAGGTTAGACTCGGTAATTGAACTGAATGCTCTAAATAATAGATGATCTGGTTACAGACTGACTTGATATATTTTCAAAACGACTCCCTCCTTCATCAATTAGTTAACAAGATCACCACGAATTAAGATCGCTGGCAGTTTTAATTTTAGTGCAAGACAGCCGTTTTTTCCTGGATTCCTGCAAGAGCCTTAATTTAAACTTTTCGTGTTTCATTGGACTCCTTGATCTGCGTTTGCAATCCCATTTGCAGAAGATTCTACGTTCAAGTTGAAGGTAGCGTTGAAGGCAGCTTCGACAAGGGACGATGCTGGAACCGATGCTCTTCAACATCTACATACTCGGCAGACCAACCGCCTCCAATCAACACAGTGAACTGTTGTCTATTCGCAGATCACTCGATGACTTATGCCAGCACGATGTTACCACTGATCACCATGCAAACGGTCGAAATTCAGACAGCGAACAAATTTGATTACTACACCAACTGGGGTATTCGTATGTGCTGGAAAGTCGGTACATATTTGCTTAAGGAGACCATCTCAAGGTAGATACAGATCGGCAGCCAAATGTCGGAGCATAAAGATAGTGCTCCCTAACGGTACGGAAATGAACAACAAAAAGCGTCAATTATCTTGGTATTAACTTCACGGCAAAGTTGAAGTTCAACAGCCACTCGAAACTGACCCTTAAGAGGCCAACCAATTCTTTCATCGCATCTATCATTTGATGCGTATGCAAAATGGACTCAGCCAGAGGACAAAGATGCTGGTCTATAAGCAGCTATTACGGCCGATCTTAACGTATGGCTTGCCATAATGACACGCTATTTCTAAGACTAGCATGGAGAAGCTCGAATATGTACATGTCTGACCTTCAACAGGGACCGACGAAAGCACCACAGCAACAAGAAGCTTTACGATGAAGTGCGCATCATCCCCTTACATGATGATGACACTGTTCAGAAAGCAGCTTCTAGACATCAACAATGATCCTAACTAGGCGATCAGGAGCCTGAGAATGACGGTCTCCGGGCATCGCTACCTCAACGCGATAAATTTGCTAAGCGAGCAGAACTTCCCAACGACATCTAACAACGAACTGCATGGCTTCTACCAGAACAGCGATTGCAGTCATCATCGAGGCTAAGTCGGCTGCCACACCAACAACTCATCCCAAAAGTACCAACATGGACACTCGAATTTGTTTACAATACACATTTCAAATGGCTTTTAAATATTGTCCATCCGCGCCGTAGATCTTTTTTCACTCAATGTGCTTCGAATTAGGTTTTGCTAATTATTGCAAAGTCAGTCTCTCCAAAATGACTGTCATTTTGCTATTCGCCTAACCATCCTTGCTTCGACTTAATGTTCGAGTTCAATCAAATGACAAGCGCTGACACAAAAAAATCGGAAGTTTCTTGTGAAGCGTACCCACATTAGAAACGTAGTCGCCTTGAATATAATTCCGACATGGTTAAGACGCCCCTTCACTCCAACATAAGGAATTTATCCTTACGGCCATAACATTTCCAGCAATAACCTCAGCATCTAATAGGCTCGGGATCGAAAAGTCTTCAGGGACATTTAATCACCAGCAACAAGGCGATAAGCTCTAGATATGTTGATACCCGTATCTACAGAGCAGTTACGGGGGTTATACCGCAGGGTGGTGTGTTCTTGTTGAACATTAGTTGAAATTCTTCTATCCCCGGGCTTGTTTTGGTAGAAGGTATACTCAATGGAGTTGCAAACGTAACCTCTTCAACCATATGCAATGGAAACGCTCTGCTGATACAAACGCAGGCTTACTACTCCTCAATCTTCCCTTGAAAGATATAATCGGCAAACACATAGGAACTACCCCAGAGTCAGATTTAGATCCATACCTAGAAAGCTGCTACATTTGCTCCTCTTCGAGAAGAACTTCTCAACCAGCATCCTCACCGGATCTGGCCACTAGACACTGCAAATCTATTTTTTTGGATCTAAACATTCAATTGCCATTTTTAATAAACCACTGTAGCGCTTTTGAGGCAGAAATTGTAGTGACAGAGGTCTTGACTAAAGGACAATGTGATACCAAAGACATATGTGACGTCTGACAGCCGGGCGGCCATCAAATTTCCGGATGCAGTCACGTTGAACTTCCCGACTTTCTCCTGATCAAACGGCCGAGTATGATCTCAGTACCCATCTCATGTAGTTAACGGGTCACTGTCACATTACCGGAAAATTGGGAAGCTGACGAACTCGCTAGAAAGGGCATTAGTGCATCGCTCTTTCCGGGTGGAGATGCTTTTCATATCCTTTGATAATCAGACCGAACTAAGGAACGTTAGTGTCAACCATCATCGGACAATGTCGCGGTTACTGCTAGCACTGATCATAAGGACAAAACCAACAATGAGGCAAAGAACTGGCACACAGGGAGCAATGCAATGGATCTAGCCACCACTCTCTGACTTGAGCAAAAAAGTGGAGGACACGATCATGGATGGATGGATTCGATCTGCTCTGTCTTCTGACTCTCGTTGCAACTGGATTTGAAAGACTGTGAGATCAACTCTGCCAAAACCTTATTTCTGATCTTTGCCTGCGTACGAGTATCAGGGTTAGGGAACTCACAGGAGAGGAGTGAGAATAACACCCTGCTTCCAATCTGTCAGCAAGTGAATTGTTGCGTTGCAATCTCTTCCTGTCCTGTCGAAAGCTAAATGAGAGCGACATGGTATAAGAAGTATATGCCTAGGACTAGTCGTAAATGCAGAAAGGTTCGATGTGAAGCTAGGCTTGTCTCTCTCTTGTCACCGAACTTACGGGATTGTCTACGGAATTTCTAGAAGTGATTGCTTCAAACTGCAATTTGTTACCCATTTGTGTATGAAAAGTAATCGAGGCTAGGTTGCAAGGGTGGGACATTGACAGGATCCATCAGTATCTCGATTTGGAGAAAGTTTCGGCCAGTTTCCAAGCACAACCAATCCTAGAATCAATCGAAAGGAAAGTTCTCACATGGCCTCGCATGACGGCAGCAATCAAATATCAGTTCACATCACAAGAGATTGATGTCGCCCAGCAGCTGGCCATCAAATTCAAGAAAACAAAAACACAACGACTCTCAACTGACCGCAGACTTTGTCGATCTGGTTGTGGTCTCTTAATGCACTCCTGCGGTTTGCCAGAGCGGCGGAGTAGTGTTGTCTCCTTCACTGAACCGCCCGACGGCAAGATTTTGCATATTTCCCTCCCTCGTCAAATTCATTGTAAGATCTGGATCTTGTTAGGCCACAACATGCAGACCATCTCAGGCCCGGCGTACGCGTAATCATCGTCAACTGATCGACTACAGCGGAGCTCAACTCGCACAACGGTCATTAGCTACTCGCCACGAGAAAAAAATCCCAACTCGCCATGATTTATGAAGGCCCCGGCTAATTACTTTGCACACTCAGCGACGGAATTACATGCACATGTCCACATTTAGAGCTCCTCGAACGGGACAAGCGTCGCAACAGCAGCGTCACCATTTGCGTTCTACTGCAGCACGCTACGCTGCGTTTGTCAATACGCGACCATATGTCGTCGCAGCCGCCATATTGGGGCCACAAGGAGGCTTCATAACTTCAACTCTTCACTGCTCTGCGCTAGTGTCGAGCAGGTGAACAGAGACCAGAGAAGGGATCAACCAAAACGAAGGAAAAAAAAATGTTCGAATAAATCTTCAGCTGAAGTGTATCTGGTTGCATAAGGTGATGGTGTTGGTGGCTTTGTGGTGTTGTTG
The DNA here is from genome assembly GCA_907269125.1 of Eristalis pertinax. Classification (NCBI taxonomy): domain Eukaryota; kingdom Metazoa; phylum Arthropoda; class Insecta; order Diptera; family Syrphidae; genus Eristalis; species Eristalis pertinax. Next base: position 60,222,895 of record OU026145.1, read on the forward strand.
TGTGTGGCTTTTTGCAAATCGAAGTCACAAAGTAGGTCAGGCAAGGCCGCACAGCGTTCAGCAGATAATTTAATTTGTTGTTTGAGGTATTTTTTGTTTTTCGCTTTTGTCGTTTCTTTGGTCATTCGGTTTCGTCTTTTCTCGTCGTCTCTTTTGGTGCGCGCATTCTTCGGCTGTCGCCTGTTGTATCTGTACACGGATCGATCATGATGAATGAACCGTGGAATGCGGTAATTATTTGACAGAGCTTCAAATTGAAGCACACTATCGCCAGCGGGGGCAGCCGACAGAGAGAGAGGGAGAATAAGCAATTTTCGAAAGGGTGACATGTGCGATGTGATGGATGTAACGAGACGAAGGATGATAATTAAATTGTTGAGAGGAGATTGTTTTTCTGTCGCATCCGACAGTTGATTACATAATTGGCGTATCTTTTGTCTGCATTCTGTCATTGTGTCCTTTCACCGGGTCCAACAGGGACTTTCACTGGAATGGACGACAATACGTTTCGTGTTGCAGGTGTGGTGGGTGAGGTGTACACGAAATGGGGTTGGGCTTTGTTCGAAAACAAAAGTAATGATCGTTGAGATCATCGTGGTCGACAGTGCGCTTGAAAACATTTTGACACCGAAAGCAGGTAGAGCGGCACGCGCAAAGAGAAAACAGGCGAATTCAGCACAAGCTCAGGTACCCACGTTAAGGATCAGATTTTAAGCAACCTGTGATAGATGGAAACGGCTGGGGAATGACCTCAGAGTGAACAGGAGAGTTAACAGTCTTCCTTGGTTATCTCAGCCAGGTTGGGGGTGGAGGCTGATCCTCTTCAGTGGTCCATATTATCATCTTCTGACAACAATTTTGACTAACACGCTAATGGAAAGTAGGTGTGAGATTTCTGATATTCAAGCCTACAACTAAGTGATACAAAACTACCAAAATAGACATCTGATTATAACAACAACAGGGAGAACTGCAGTAACGTCAGAAAGCCTAAAACTGACAGCAGAACGTACTCTAATGGGTTCAAGTGGAGTTTATTTATTTATTTCTTCATCATCGGGTTGCCCCTTACAGATTGCTGGAAAATATTCAAATTTACATTTAATAATAGTTTAAATACATTTCTTTCAAGGCTTAAATCTAAATGTAATTGTAATTCATTATACAGTTCCTGCATTAAACATACTAGTCACCCTAAAAAAATCGATAAAGGGTGTTTTTAGAGGCGGTGAACTTTAGATTAAAATAGAACACCGAAAAATGACAGATGCATGATCATACATATGTACACGTGCAATGGCAGCACATCAGGCTGCATATCGGCAATTACGCGCTGTATCAACATACGACGTGCTTTCAGGTCCACGGGTGTTGCACGAAAGAGATTGTCATCATGTCTCTGTATCGTTCACCGTTGACTGTGACGGTTTTATTTTTTAAGTGGGGTCTCGACAATGGCTTTTGTTTGAATCTCTGGACAAGAGCCATGTTGTTTTTTTCAAAATCGGGCGAGAGTCTATTCATGATGCATTGCCAAACCAAACTAATCTCAAGACAACCGAGAACTGTCAATGTTGAAAATTTAAAGTTCTCCGTCACTAAAAAAAAACACCCTTTACGTATATTGGGTCAAATTTCGATCTGCAAAGTTCTTTGTAGCCGCAGGCTGCATTTATTTAGATTAATACTGTGACAGTAGCTAACGAAGATCGTATTTACTTCGAGGATAACTCATGAATGTCTTATATATCCAGCGGAAGCCGCATTTGTTGGAAGCAATTAAGGCGCTTTTAGTAAGCTCCTGCTGTTCTGTCCAGAAAAAATACGAAACACATACTCATACTCATATTTTTGGATCTAAATACATATTTAGTACTCATTTCGTACTTTTTAGTACCCTTCCTCAGATTTGTCGTACATTCATTTGCTGCCGACAAGAAACCAGATAAATTCGTGTAAGTTTCGACTATTATCGACATATGGAGTCCGTGAAATGACGCACATACAACGTCAAGAGGTTGACTTCACTTTCATCGACATATTCATGAACAGTGTCACGAAGAGAGTTGCAAAAGCATCATATTTCCACCTTATTTGAATTCAGCCCAGCTGCTAGATTAACTCAGTGGTACATCCTTGGCACGACGGCAGGAGGGATTAGGCAAAATGATAGATTTTAACACTCCTTTCAAAAGCCGACGGGAAGAGTTTCATCAATTGAAATGAAACCTAGCCTCAGCAGCGGCTGCCTGACCAGTCGCCAACATCATGGCGAAAGATCACGCCCTATTGGTATTTCTTCGTGATTCTGAACACCAAGATCCATCTCATAAAGTAAGTAAACTGAATAAAATATTGCCCTTACTTGCTGCTGTCGCCACTGTGTTATACGTATTCCTAACCACCTCACATTGCCACAACACAACACGTCCAGCAACATTCAACACATATCACCTTGGAGTTTTAAACGCCTAACCATTTCTGCTCGACCTTGTTGCACAGCACTGTCGTAAACCCCGATGGAAAACTAGACATTTTGCCATCTCGCCCTTGTTTGCGCCGAACAATTTGATGTTCTTCTCAAAGTCAGGAGACACAGATTCTTTCGAGTTTTAGGCCGCCATAAACCCACTGACCACTTTCGAGCGACAATAAGTTCTTAATTACACCGCAGGGCAGCTGTTTCTCTTGTGTAGCTTTGTTCCTATTACCCCTTCACACCGCACCGTTGACTTTCGGTTTTCTTCCACGTTTTCAGCGAAAACACTGAAATCAAGGAAAACTGGATTTCTTTCACTCTGCCAGTATGCACGGGCATGTTTTCACATTAGTTCCACATTCACATGCGATTTGTTCTAGAACGACTCCATGACGCACATGAGTAGCGGCGGCAGCACGTCGACCCTGTCCGGTGCAAATTCATTTCTTCGACGGTATTAAATACACATTACCGCACTGCCTCCAATTGCCACTTGTGGAGTTCTTTAGATTACACCCGATAGCGGTGACCTGTATTTGTGGCTTCTTCCTTGAGGGGGCATTGAATTAAAAATAATTATGCCTCACCACACCGTCGCACAGAGTGTGAAGATGAGACTTTAATTGTCTCCGGGCGCAGACGTTCTGAAGAACAACAAAACTAAAAAAAAAAAAAAATAACCCAAGACGAGAATCGCAAATAAATATCACACCAACCGGTCATGTGTGTATCTGGTTTGGTTTTCGTGATGATGTGACGAGACTGGAATTCTTCCTTGATGTGTCATTAAAGTCGCTTTGTCATGGTTGAGTTTGTTGCGATTTATTGCATCAGCACGTTGTTGAGAGGCCTCAAACTCGGCCGCGGCACCGGCATTCCGATGGATGGTGTCGGACTAATTGGCTGGGGAGAGGGTGCTAATCAAAGGAGAACGTTAAAGCTTTGGACCTTTGGCCATTTGCAATGTTCGCGGAATAGCATGCGAGCATGGGATTCGCTGCGCTTAATTCAGGCTTAGCACGGAAGCGCTAGCTTTATGAATTAACAAGACCCTTTCACGTAGCTCTTAGAACTTGTGTATGTGTGGCGGTTAATCGTCGATTTAATTGTCTTTGGAGAAAGTCTCCTTGCACACGGATGTAGCCTTGATTGGACCATGTTGTTGTTATTAGGAACCGTCCATCTAAGCAGCCATGTGGGATTATCCTCGTAAACCTGTTAGCTGAAAAATTGGAGGATAATTCTCTTATATTTTTGTGCAGGGCTACAGTTCTCGGTGGACCTGGAACTCAAGCAAAAATGATCTTCAGCTTTAGCTGGCTGTGTCCAATTCACACCCCAAGTAGCTTGAGGTCGTTCTCTATTTTTGTGCATCACCATAAGCGAGGGCGTTTGTCGTACAAGCTCGGAGTCTAAGAGTCTTAAGACCGGCGCGTCACCTAGCCACCTTAAACGATAGATCTGTGGATGCCTGCATAGGCCCGTTGTCGTCTCCTCCAGTTACGGTCAGCGACCAACGGATTCTGTAGAAGGGAACATAAATGCAGGGCGACGGCGGTCAGAGGTCCACCAAGAAGCAATATGCCGGCTGGATCATACCATTTTAGGTGCCTAAAAGGGCGATTAGAATCATAGAGATTTAGCCAAAGCCGTTCACATTAGAACACAGCTGGCTTACGAACCGAGAGAGTTGGTGCATGAGCAGCTTTTTAGGCGTGAGCCTTCCTGGAGCACATACCGACAGCTCATAGATGAAGTGTGCAGTTGATGCGGTCATATATTCAAGCAATGCCATGAGTATGTCTGCAACATGTAGACTGCAAGATTAGAGAACAGCTCCACAGATCTCATCAAGTTAATGAGAAGGATCTATCAAGCGCTCCAGCAAGAGCCGGGCGGTCACAAATGAAATGTGTTAAGGTTTTCCCTTGAAACTGGGACAATACGTGGTGAGAGGGATACCTACTTTGATCTCCTATCGGCCAGTGTCCCATATAGACCGCAACCAATCTAGCGAAATAGTGAGAAGTTCGCCGAATCTGATATTTTGCTTCAGATCAGCTGTACTCCGCCCACATATTTCTTGATGTTTGTTTGTCAGTTTGTCAGACTGGCCCATCGGAAGTTGGTTATTTCAAGGAAGTGCCAAGAGATATTAGCCTTGACTGATTGTAGTGGGATGTACACCTCATCTGACGAGCATCAAGTGAGCACTTCTCATTTCATTCTCATTTTATGGAATGTCGCTGTTACCTGGAACCCAGATAAGGGAAGTTGTGAGTTGGCCTTCTAATGACGCTAGATCAGTCCGGCATTCCTGTACAACTTTAGACTGTGATGTAAAGGAGGCAATAGATGTGACGGCTACTTGGCTACCAACGCTGCCTTGGCTAGATACTTGGTGACATGCTTCCCGGATTTAAAATAATTTCGCTTCGAACACACTTGAATTGTCCGGCTGTCTGTATGCTTTAGAAATGTCTGCATAATCTGCCCAGTTTCTATGTCAGAATGTCTGATGCTATGACTTTTATTGCCGCTTGGCAATCAGAAAATATTTTGATCGATTTGTCGGTTATACTGTGGTCTCTAAACGCAATATAGCCACTTCGTTTTGAAAAGCGCTACAATCGTCTCTTAGAGTTAGGGATGTGATCAGAAAAGACCCCCGGGCTTGTACCGGCGCTCGTTTTATAGCCGTTAGTACATAGGACATTTTCCCTTTGTAGGCGTAAGGCTTTTCGCCGGGCTAGTAGGTTCATTGGTACGTAATTCGTAGTCAAGGCGTGAGTAATATCGTTTGTAGTTCAACCAGACTCTCTCGCTCAGGCATTGCAAGATCAAAGGATGTATGGTGATTTGTGCGGCAGAGTCATCGAACATCCAGAGAAGCCACAAGACACTGTTCCAAGCACCAATAACATATAAAGGGTGATTTTTTAAAAGCTATAGGAAAGTTTTTCAAAAAAAAAAAACACATAAAATTCAGAAAAATGCATGAAATTTTTATTTCAATCGATAGTACGGTCCATATAATTTAATGTTTGAGGATTATTCCATGCAAATGTTGACCTTGACTGCCCCTCAAATGGTCCATCCGCTTAGTCCAATTTTGGCACACTCTTTCCAATATTTCGGCCGGTATCTCACGAATAAATGCTTCAATGTTGTCTTCCAATGCGTCAATTGAAGCGGGCTTGTCTGTATAGACATGCGCTTTAACATAGCCCCACAAAAAATAGTCTAAAGGCGTTAAATCGCACCATCTATGCGGCCAATTGACCGGTCCCGAAAGTGAAATAAAATGTTCACCGAACTCGCCCCTCAATAAGTCCATTGTTGCGCGTGCTGTGTGGCATGTGGCACCGTCTTGTTGAAACCACATGTCATGCAAGTCAAGCTCTTGCACCAGCCTATAAACCGCACCAAACTATGACTTTTTCTGGATGCATTGGTAGCTCTTGCAATGCTTCTGGCGGATATTCACTCCAAAATCGACAATTCTGCTTATTTACGTACCCATTGAGTGGGTCGATTAAACTGACCATAAAATGGAAGAAGCGCGCGAAGAACTTTCTTAACAGATTTGATAATAAAATAATAAAATTCAATAATTTGCAAGCGTTGTTCGTTTGTAAGACGATTCATGGTTAAATTATAGACCAAACTGAAGATGTTTGACAGTGAAACAAAACACGAAACGTGCGTCAGCTGTTTAAACCAGTGTTGCCAAAAAGATAATAGTTAAAAAAATCACCTTTTACATACCCCGTAACCACTCATGTTGTTCTATTACGAGTGGAAAGGATCTACAGTTTTATGCCGACTCCGAAAGGCCAAGTTTGAGAAGCTTTTTCTAGGCAGTTATCTTTGAGCATTGTCAGTGACTCGAAAGAGGTGGGGTCGTGAGAAGTATTTCTTGTCGTCCCAGGAATCGAACCTAGGCAGGTAGGTAGGCGTATGAGTCGACGCACATACCCACAACGCCACGGGTCACCAATAATATTAATTGTTTCAGTTCAAAATAAGTCGAGTCAGTTGCTTCCAAACACCGATTGCATGATTTGGGAATTCTTCAGTCCGAATTTAGCGTAACGACCTTGGGTTCCATCCTCTTAAGATCAAATGAACTCAGCAACTGAAGCCTGTGTGACCGCTTGATGGTACGAACCGTCGCCAACCGGGCTAAGAAAAAAATTCGACACGTCCTTACCGAAGACTTCTCATACATACACTTGTGGAGCAACTTGGACTGAAAGTCAATAAATATGGTCTGACTGTCTGAAAAGGGTCAACAGTGGTAGGCCGATTTACAATGCCCATAATTCTATACGCAAAATCGTTCCCAGAATATCTACTCATTTAAAACTCTATAACGAACCGTTTTCAAGTGTCTTCAACTGATTCTAGGCCAAGCCACTGATATAAAAGACCTAAGAGCATGTGCATGCATAACAATCCCCAAAATTAGATATGTATCTGAGCCCTCGACAATAAGCTGCAATTCCCCAGCGACAAAAAAGCAGACCGTCTTCGAAATTAAACCCTTGATTAGCATATGAAAATAATTTGAATTAAATTATGGGTTGGTGTCGATAACTGAACCCGACAGCCAGAGTCACATACGTTTTATAGGCTCACCGAGGTCTTCGAGGTGAGAAAATATTTATGCGAATCTCACTTGAGCTGGCTTTCTGTGAGTCCCGAGATATTGGGTCGCATTTGATCGTTTTATGAATTATTGAAGATGGCGTTGCGTTGCATTGGGTCGGAAATTGGCAGACAAACGATTGCCTAACCTCGTTCGTTAAAAAGAAAGTCATCCGTTGTGACGGTGATGGATTTTCGACTGCCTTCATGAATTATGCTGCGAATGTGAAAGATGTGAAAGATGAGCCAACAAAAGATATTCGAATTTAATTGAAAGTTTGCGGATATTGCTGAGGTCGATCAAATGAACCGACACAACGTTTTGCATGTCTTTTGTGATTTACTCCAATTTTTTTTTGACAATCAAATATTTTGTAGGCAAATGAAAAGTGAAAGTTACCATGAAGTGGACCTGAGATTTTCAAAAGTGAGATCATCGATGCGAGATTTTGGTGATGAATGTGATGAGTTACTCGATCTAGACCTAATTAGCAAGGGTGGTCAATTAGTGTCCTTAAAGAATAGGATCTTTGACTAAATGGAGATAGGTTGAGTGTCCATCACTTAAATTTAATAACGTTCATATCTGCTAATGTCGAGTGTATAAATTCGGGTCACTAGATAGTCGGTGGTGGTGTGAATAGCACATTTGTGGTGTCGGCCCGTCATTACAGGTCACAACGTCCCTGATACAAGATTGCACATGCACACAAGACATCAAAGATAAGAGCAAAGATGCATGTCATGAGTACTATGACATATCGAATAGCACCTCCGACGCGGCCAGGGTCTACAGTACTGTTGTATGTTTACTTCTGACATAGATTTGTTCTGTAGAATGGGTTTCTGATAATCTTCTGCAAGCAAAAGCTGTGGAACGTCCTTCATACTGTCTATTGAGCCAGTGACATGCGTATCCAAAGAAACTATTCATTTTGGTGGGTGGGCTCTGTATTTGGTGGGATCAGAAGGGTGTGCTGTATTATGAGCTGCTACCGAACACAATTAATCCGTTTGAAGAGAGCCTGGAATATGCGACCAGACACGAGGTAATCATTTTCCATCATGACAAGGCTCTCTTAACCCACGTTGGAATTCCGGTTAAGAACTATTTGGAAAACAGTGGATGGAAAGTTTTACCCCACCCGTCTTATAGCCCAGACCAAACCTTGTCCCTTCTGACTACCATTTGTTCCGGTCGATGCAGAACGCCCTCACTAAAATTCGGTTCACATCAGAGCAGAATATCAAAAATTGGCTTGATTCATTCTTGACTGCCAAGCCGGCGCAGTTCTTTTGGGATGGGATCCACAAATTGCCAGAAATATGGGAAAAAAGTCATAGCTTCAGATGGGCAATACCTTGAATAATACTATTGTACATGTTTTTCTTAAATAAACGAAAAAAACCGCACGAATTAAGTTATATACCCAATATCTGAGGCCAACCAAGTTTTTGCCCTTTTCCGAATGTCGCTTGAATGTATCCGCTCTTCATGTCGAAATTGTTCAGAAATGCGAATGGCAGGCTTCCGGCTCCAACACAATGGAGAAATAAAACTTATGATGTCCTTGAATAAGGTCAAGTAGAAGAGTGCCAACTTGGTCTACACAACAGCAGGCAGTGCCTAAAGGACTGTATTCGTTGGCTTGTGTGTGGAATCTCAACGACCACACGAGACTAGACATTACTGCATTACCTACCTAATCGGCATTTTTACTTTCAGTAATATTTAGTCGCTCAAAGCGGAAAAAACAAACAACAACTGATGACCAGGGTACCTGGAGACCAGCCAGCGACTTTGTCAGTCGATAAGCCTTGAGGTATCTCAGAAGATGAAAACTTACTTATCCAAAGGAGTAAGGATTTCTTTTCCGGAAAGGTGCATGCCAATGTGAAACTCAATCCAACTTTGGGCTCAACTATGATCGCTCTCACCTTGTTCACGATCTCAGAAAGGGAGAGAGAGACTGTTGTCAGTGTCAGTGTTGTAATGTGCTGCGAAACAAAATGCACAAAAATCTATGCACAGTGTTCGAGTTTCGATTACTGATATGGGAAAGCATCATTGTATGACGGGTTACTAGCTGATTCGATGGTCCAGCAGTCAATAAATCAGAATATGAGCAAAAAGGTTCTTCACATTCAATTAGTGCATGTTAAGTCCAAAGATTGAACTTGGTTTTCAAAGTTTGCAGAAGTGACCATCTACGAGGGGCGTTCAATATATTCTCGGTATTGGGGTGAAGCTGTGGTTGTATATATAAATTGACTAATTTATAAAGTAATACTATTATTTTAGTGCATTCATGTAAAATTTCACATAAATGTGATTATTAATTCGTGTTTTTTAAGAACGCCCCTCGTACCAAAGCGCAGACGTCAATTAAACAACTCAAAATATGCCAAATCTGTCGTTATTCAAATTCCAACTTCTTACAAGATAAATTTAACTCAAAAGCTGAAGTTGCATGTAAATGATGGCGATGTAACTATGTCCTTATTGAAGTCAAATTTAATTTTCCTGTTTTTGACGGACAGCGCGATGATGATGAAATCGAGTTCAAGAGTTAATATAATATTAACTAAATAATTCTAGTGTCCGGACACTACCTCACCTTTATGAGATAAATAGGTGCGTGTACAGCCCACAAGGTCTCAGAACTACAAAAATACAATCCGTTTCATAGTAAATCAATTGCAAAGGAGTTATGCGTCCGAGTTCATTGTCATAGGTCCTAGGTCTGAGAAAGCGAGCGTTTGAAACATGTAGATAAGTAAGTATGAGAAATGACTTGTTTTCTTTGAAATTGACCTAATTTTAAGTGTTCGAAGGTTAAGATCAACACTAAAGAGCATTTCCAATCTCCAGATAAAATTATTTTTTGTGCGTTGCCACCAAAAAGCATCCAAATAGCTACCGGGACGACGCGCCGAGCAAGGATATGGCGGCTTCCACACAGGATAGTTTCCGCAAATATGGCTGTAAACATTATTTAATACATCAAATTTTAACAAATGCTGATAGTCATGTCACCCTCTTCCTCTACCAATGCAGAGCAACCAACTAAATCCTTGTATCCTCCAAATTTAAGAGAGCTGCAGAAGTGATAGGAGCGTTACCAGAACAGCTAAGACATATTGGACTTGATGTCCAGATTTCGGTTATGACTGTAACACAATCCGAAGAGTCAAAACTGATCACCAATGCAGCACCAAATCCATCGTTTCGGGATCGTTGGAGGATCAGGAGATGTACATAAGTATAGGGGTTTGAGGGTTGTACGCTTGTACAACCCTTGCCGTGAAGGCAACGACACCGCGACCAGGATAGATCTATTGTATCGGAGGGCTGGAGTTATCCCAAAATACGTACTACTTCCCTCATGAAAGCTATTATGTCTTTAGTAGAGGAGTTTCTTAAACCCACTGAAGTGAGTATCTCCTTTCCTTAACCATGTTAGTGCCGGACATTCGCACAAAATGTGCTCAGAAGTTTCATCCTCTTCGAGACAGATCCGACAGACCTTGTCTTGACACTGGTTTAAATTGTTTAGGTGGTAGTTCAGGCCACAATGGCCCGTAAGAAAGCTTGTTAGTTAATCTTAAGTTTTTTTTGTTCAGATTGAGTATTTCCTTATATGAATAAGGCCTGATTAAACGTTTGGATTGCCTAAGACCATGACCATGTGTCCACTGGTCTAGGCGAAGTTTGTTTTCTCATTCGTTAATCAGAGTCGTGACTGCTGTGCGATTGACATTACAGTACGGTTCAGGACCGATGAATGCAGATTCCGAGCCAGCGCTCGTGAGCTTATCTGCGGTTTCGTTTTCCACCCTGCAATCCTCTTGTATCCAGGGATCCAGCCAAGTGCCTGACAAGGGATTGTTGAGCGTCTTAGCAACATTTGACTGTTTTGGAGAAAATGGAAAGTTAGAGAAAGAAACCCAAGAAGTCTCTGGAATAAAAGGGAATCCGAAGCAGAACTAAATTTACCAGCAAGCTCCAACGAACTCCAACAACTGCTCCACTTTCGGTTTTTGACCGCACATTATTAAGAGATCCGTTGTGTATATTTAAGTAACAACAAATGATGTTTCATTAGTTTCGAAAGAAGAGCCGGAAATACATTTTATACAAATATCATCGGAACCGGAAACTAAATTCTGCTCTCTTGATATATTTTGTTGGTTGTATAACTTACACTCAAAAACACTATAAAAGTCCACTGCAGCATTCAGAGTAAGAAAATGAGTTCAAGTTAAAGCATTTTCCCTATTAGCCATCAAATATATAAGCAAAAGTGCAGAAAAAAATACATCTCAGGGCACGGTATCGAGTACACTAATTCGGACAAATGTTTAAAATTCGACGTTGATGCATCGACTTACGACTTGTCTGTCCAAAGAAGTCGTCTTATGTTCGAACATGGCGCAAGCACACACTTTGAATAGCAAGTAAAGCTCTCAATCACACGAATTCCTCCTCTCAAACATCGCAAAAAAAATGCACTTCCCCTTCCCGTCTGATTCGGTATCCTTTACCCAAGCCAACGACTGAATATTCTCGTGGGAAACATCATCCACTGAGCACTTAGATCCGCCAAAAAATTGAACACCAACTGACCCAATTCATGCGTCTCGTTGTACGCAAAAAAAAAGAAGAAAAATAGAAAACAAAAGAAATTCCTGAGGAATGTCAAGAGCTCCGTTTCGTCCCCCAATCCCAGTGTGCAAGCAACCCTCGTCTGGTGCACATTTCCATTTTTTCCCAATTCAAATCCATAACACAGCCAACCCCCAGATTACGTGCTTCACATATCAAAACCCTCAGAAACAAAAAAAAAATAAACAAGATGGTCTCTCGCTCTCAGTTCATCATCCTTTCATCGGAACCACAGGCAAATCGTTTTTTCCCATAAGAAATCCAACACCTCTTGCTCCCTGTCTCCATGCACTTACCTGGTGAAATTGTCTGTGTGCGTCTGGAGCAGGTAATTAAATCCATAAAGGAACCCTCGAACCGAACTCCTCTACACTGCTGGCCTGCTGGGGTAATGATGGCGAAGTCACTGTTTTCGTAGCCCTTTCGGCTGGCTGGTGTGTTGTTGCTGCTTTGCTGAGCTAAAGATGGACTCTTACAGGAGTGCCTCTCAAGTATCCATCATCCCTGATCTCATGGGAAAATAATTGTTTTTTCGATTTATTTTTCCTCTTTTTTTTTCTATCTTCACTCAAGACTTTTGTTATCCTTTCGTTTCTCTGTTTGAGATAATCACACTGTGTGCGTGTGTTGGGAAAACTCACCCGCACTGGTATGACACAAGAGATGATTTTCTTTTTTTTTTTTTCTTTCACACGATACCTTTGCCGGTAATTACACAATAATGGATCATTATAGATCCGATCACTTCGAGAGGCATTGGTGGGTGTTACAAAGGGATCATGGTCATGACTGGACAAGTAATTTATCAGCGGGCTGCACAATCCTTTTTTCTTTCTCGTCCACTTCACTCGGATGGCGTCGAGATCACTGCGCACGGTTGGAAATCATTTCGGGTTAAGAGAGGGTTTCAAATGAATTCTTGTCGGTTATATTTTTTTTTTGTTTTGAAAAAATCTTCGGCACTGATTGAACGAACTCACTGCAAGAGGGGACGGGATTCCTTTTATTTTTTTGACACAAAATCTCAGCGATTTATCTTCGCACTAATTGTTGGCAATCAACGTAATAATCCCATTCACATCCTGCGGAACGTAGAAAAGAGAAAACCGCAAGACGAGCTCCGCAAAAGACGAACAAAACAAACACACGAAATGAAGAGCAAACAGCAAAATCCGATGCGAGGCAGAATCCGTCAAGAGAATGCACAATTTCGACACTTTGAAGCCGTTTGTACAAGAAAACGAATCGGCCAGTCCGCGCGGTTAACTAATCAAGCGCGATGGTCAAAGTGGTACTGCGGAGCGATCGACCAGGTAAACGACAGCGCAGCTGAGGGTTTGCTCAGCATGGCACACACACAGACGGGCGATCATACGCAGCTTAGACCAGAACTGGTGTGGAAAAATCTCAGTCGCGCAACGGAGCGGCGGTGGAGGAAGCAAACCGTCTCCGGTTGGGTTAAACGATCAAACCAAGCAGAGCAGCCTCAGACCAAGCCGCGCTGGTTTGGTATTTGTAAACGAAGCGAGTAAACGATTCGATCTTGACCGACGGCGGCACCGAGGGAGAGGAGGACGCGATCTACAGTGGTGGCCACAGCAACTGGCAGCCCGATCGTTTGGTATGAACGATAACCGGTTTTGGTTCGATCGTGGAAGTCGTTGCTATCACAAAACACGTCTCACAGAGCTGACGATCGTTTCGATACTCGATCGAAGGTTGCCAGTGCCGTGCGGTTTATTGATCGAAGATCGACGAAGATGATGTGTAAACAAACTGGCAAACTGGACAGAGAAACAAAACAAACGCTTCAACTGCAGCTGCGTTGCCAAGTTTTGCTCCAGCGCTCGCAATCGATCTGTTTTTCCCCCAAAATTTCTCGATCCCGTGTACTTTGAATGTGACTCGCATTTCGGATTCAAATTCTGAACGCAAAGAATTTGGGTTTCCCAGGCGAAATCATTAATCACGGGAAAATAATTTGGTTACGAATAAGGCGGCCCGATGGATGGAATAAATAAGTTCGTGGTTGCATAAAGCCGCCGGCCGTAGATCGGCGACCGGGGGCCGAGCACAATGACAGAGCGCTCGGTATGCGAATTGCTGTTCGGTGGCCGTTGGATTGATAAAAAATTTTGAAATTAATTGGATTGGCGTTAAGACCAGCAGGCGAATTGATACGTAAAATGCAAGCGGTGGGGCTGTACGGCTGAGTGGCAGTGCGGCTGAGTGACTGAGTGGCGGTGCTGGGTGGTGCTTGTGATCGTGCACCGTGGGTTGGGAAGTTCACTTTTAAAGAGGTTTTCAAGCACGGATTTTTTGGCTTTGATTCGCAAGTAGGCATTATGTACACACACCGCAGGCGATGGGGTCTATTGAAAATCAAAGGCAAATCTGGAATGCCTGCGGGCCGCAATTGAATTAGTCAAATCCTCTGAGCGGATGTGGGCAGCCTACTGATTTGCGTGTTTACGTGAAAATCTTATCGGCGACGTTTTAGAAAGTCCGTCTGGGGACAGTGTGCACTGCATCTGGTTGCACTATGAAGTGATGTCACTGAAATATTCAAAATGTGGCCGTTTATAGATGAATGGGGGATGCGTCTGGGATTAAGGGGGAGAATGCATGCTCTGCTGCCGATAGGTTAGCAATGAATTCGTTTTAGCTGGACGTCTTGTAAATTAGCTGCTGACCGTTTGGTAGGGCGTGTACACAAGGTCGCCTGTAAGATGTCAACTTAGGAATGCATGCCAGGCCAGTGTCATCTGTTCAGATCACAAGAAATTATACCAATCTATCTGCGCCAACTATAGAGGGTTGCTTAATAAGCTTCCCTCTCTGCCATCTTGTGTATCCGCCTGCAGGCATAATCATCAATGTGGCTTGAGGCCAGTTCAGTCCACAAGAGAGGCGGCGACATGTACTAGAGAAGAACTCAGAAGGACAGAGCGACACTCACCACCTATTCGTCCATTTCACAGTGAATATGTCAGCGTACATAGAGACGAGCTCCACACCCCTTTGTCTAGACCTGACATTCCTGGCAAACTTGTTGTCTTGTGCTGGATGTCGAAGAGCACATGGACGTAGCACGGCCAGTAGAGTCTGCGACTTCGATTGCGTGGAACAATTCACCAGAGGACCCTCGCAACAAGTGGAGAAGGACCTGAACCAACTGCAATTGCTGCACTAGATCTGATTATGAAACAGAGGCTCTAACTTTTGCCTGCAAACTCGAACCACTGACCGTCGGGACCGAAGTTATGCCACATTGGCCATGTTTTTAAAGGTCAAAGATCGTACTCGGAATCCCCGTTGTTTCTGTGGCCTGGTGAAAATTAGGCTTCAAATTGAGATCCATGTCTAGGACGACCACAAAATATTTCACCACATTTGCAGGTTCGATATTTCCATGGCTAGTGGGAAATCGTGTGAGGTCCTGTTCTGTTGGGGTATTGTGCTGTTTTTTCATTCAAACATTAACATTGTGTGCCGATCCACTGAGTTTTCGAAACACAATCGACTTCACATGCCTCGGAAGCACGAAATTGAATGCACGAGCATCGTTCTTTGTGCAGTTAATTATAAGCGGCTTAAATCCCACGCGCCTTGCGTCCACTAACTGATCGCAGCGACCTTGTCTCGCAAGATCGCCCATAAACCCGCTGAGCCAGCATCCATCGCTGGGGACAACAATCCCACCCATCTTCCGAATCCATTAAGGGCATCAATCCCTCTGAGCATGCGTAAATATCCCCGGCTTCTCACATTACCATACGCGGCCAATGATCATAACTCAGCGCGTCTGCAACTCCATCTCCAACTCCGCCGACCACAGCAGAACCGCTTCATTCGAGCAGCAGCCACACGACGACACGACACGACGCGACGGAGTCCCCTAAACGCCTCGGATTTATGTTGAAATATTGTTAATTATGTACATCCGTACCTGAATTAAGGAATTCGATCCGTAATTCAATTCATTTGAATCCGCTCGCACGATCCCTCGGTGCACGGCGCGATCTGCATCAGCGACTCGCCGACCGCGTCTGAGATGGTCGTCTGCGTCGGGCTACCTGTAATCAATTATCGAGATAAAAAAGAAGAGAAAACGAAGTCAGTGTGGAGCTGCGCAACGTCCACTCATTGGGGCAGAGTGTGGCGGCAATTATCGCAGACAGACAGGCCATTTGGGCTCTCAGTGGTCCAGTGACTGGTTCTATCCGCATTTCGATAATTAAACGTCTCGCAGTATCGCCAGGATGTGGTGGATCATTTCTGAATCTGCCGCAGAGAAGCCTACTTAGCGAAGTGATTTATTTCGCGTCCACTACAATGATTGTGTGGCTAGAAGAGACGATTAGGAGGCTTCCTTTCTCTGACGACTGATAAGATCGACCGTGGTCCGCGTTATCCTTGCGAATTAATGAATTCCCACATTTAATGACCGAAACGATTAGGAATCCTTAAAACAAAACCAAGTGCTGGTCAGGAAAATCTCATTTTTTTTCGAGTTTTCGGTGCCTTTGCAGCGCCTTTTATGGCGAATCGATTTACTCACCTACAGGCGCACATTTCCCAATCAAGCCCCCGGGGGTTCCATCACGTAACTCAGCCGCAGACTTGCCGGCATTCTGATGACTGCTCAAGAATTCACTTGATTTTTACGACAAAATGATGACGCCATCAACATTCGACGAGTCTCGCACGTTGTCTGCGGTCTTCGGCTCCTTAAACTGCCTTCTAACTTTACGGCATCCGACGCCGAGGGAGGATTAGGCAACGAGCCTCTGCCAAAGCGCGAGTACAGCGGTGTGGAGCTATAAACACACCGAATTACCGGAAATGGGGCAATTTAATGTGGTTAGGTAACAAGGCACTGATCTAACGATTTTTTTTGAGTCCTCAAATCCAGAGTCAATTGTACGGCCCAAAGGTAGATAGGGAGAAAGGCTTGACTGTGGGTTGTAGTAGGAGGGATATAGTGGGCTGGGATTAGCACTCCATATTTGTGTGCTGCGGCAGAAAAGCGAATCTCTCTATTGAACTGTGGATTGAGGGTAAACTAATGGGCATTCCTGGTGTGAAGGACATTGCGGGTAGATTCATGGGGGAGCGGAATGCAATGTAATTAACAAGTACGTGCACAAGGGCAGGTGCGGGAGTCTTGGAACGATTATGAAAAGCTTAGATTCCTTTCTTCAGCGAAAGGGTGGATTGGAATGGAAGCACCAGATAGGGGATAATTTACGAAAATGAGAAAGAGTGCTGGGGATAGAAGGGAGCCTTGGAGGACACCGGCATATATTTGGTGGACATCAAACCCCAGGTATGCATTTTCGACAAAATAGCTTCATGCTTTGCAATGAGGTGGACTTTATGCGCAGATGGAGCTCAATCCCGAACAGGGCACTGATGATAACATACCAGTAGGTGGTGTTGAGTGGAGTACAACGGCGGATGAAGTCATTTTGGCGATAGAAAAGTTAAAGTTGGCAAATCCGCCGGTGTGGATGAAATCCGGCCTGAAATGCTTAAGGCAAAGGGTAAGAGGGAGTTTTATTGTTTCTCGTGTCATTAAGGTGCCATGGGAAGGCGATGAGTCTTCGATTCCAAGCCATTGGGACAACGCAACAGAGGACGTCCTTGAACGAGATGGAGCACACAAGTGGAGAAGGACCACAACCAACTTGGTGTGCGCAATTGGAGGCAGTTGGCGAAAGACCGTACTGGAGAGGCATGTTGGTTGAGGCCCAGGTCCACCCCGAACTGTAGCGCCAAACAAAGAAGAAGAAGTAGAACGCTGTGAGACACTGGGATGATTGCTCTTCCGTCAAAGGAAATTGAGCCAAACACAGAGGCACATTTTTCTTAAGTCTTCCCGGGAAAGTCTACGCTAAGGTGTTGAAGGCGCCATCTGGAGCTATGGTTGTCGCCAGTACGGGGGATGAACAGTGCGGCTTTCGTCCCGGCAGACGTATAACCGACCAGCTTTTCACTCTAAGAATGGTACTCGAGAAGGCTTGGAAGTATGCCACACCGATCTACAGCTGCTGTGTAGATTTGGGAAGGGCATACGACCGAGTTCCTAGAGGAAAACTCTGGAGTGTTCTGCAAGAGTATGGGATAGATGGTAATCTTTTGAGTTCCATTTTGTGGTTTACGCTGCTAAACCAACACACGGCCACGGTGCCGTTGGACTTAGCCAAAGGGTGCGTCTTGTCACCGCTCCTTTTCATTATTTATGTAGACTGATTGTGCAGCGCAGTCGAGGCGTGAAATATTTCACAATGGGAAAGTTGAGGGTAAGTCATCTTCTTTTTGCAGATGACTGAGTTATCCTCCCAGACAGGACTGCAGTGCGCGCTAGCAAGATCGTCTGAGCTGATGCTGGGATTTAGATTAACGTGGACAAATCAGAGGTTATAGCTATTTGAAGAACGCCGGCTCAATGCACTGTACATGTTAGCGAAGACCCCTTTAACAGTTGGAGGAGGGAGGAGTAATGGTGAGCATTTTTGTAGAATTGGCCAAGCTGAGTACATTTTGAAAAAGCTTGCAAAGTCTGTAATCAGGAAGGTCGAGCTTGGTGTCGAAGCCAAGTTAGCGGTTTTTAACTCACTTCTTCATTCCAACTCTTACCCAGGCTCATGCAATATGGGTAACGACCGGAAAATGTAGAATACAAGCTACCGAGATAAGATTTCTTCGTGCTGTTGTGGGAGTTACTCGCCGTGATAGGGTGAGAAACACGGCAGTACGCGAGGAACTCAATGTTGAGCAGCTGCTTCTTGGAACGGAAAGGGCTATGCTTCGATGGTTTGGTCACGTGGCACGAATATCCTCATCATCATCGCTGCCGAGGCGTGCCTTGAATGCGATTCCATTAGCTTGGTATACCCAGGACGAAGTGGTTGTATCAAGGCCAAAAACTAAGCCTGGGCATAACTCCTGATGAGTTCGAGTCGATGGCGGAGGATGGAGTGGCCTAGTAATCTCTAGTGCGTACCCTACCACCGCGAACCATTTAGTGGATCATGCGGTCCAGAAAATGATGACAATGACGATGATTCGCCGACGATTGGACATTCTCCCAATTGAACATAAAATTTCGCTCGGGCATGCTGTTTAGAATAGCATCCACCTCTTGGAGATGCTCTTACTTTGTGGTGGCTTCTCAAAGTACCAAAGGCTGATGAACAACAATCCCCTAAGCTCTAAGCCGGCAACCCCATAAATCGATTTCTATTACAGTCAATTTGCACAAATTTGTCCGACTAGACAAAGCGCCTTCTGATTCTGTGTGCGAAGAGTCCAACCAAGAAGGGTGGCAAGCATCGCCTATTCCGTGCTCGGCGGAAGTGGCTTTAATCCATGCTCTTACATAAGCCCCATCGAGTGTGTCTCCGGCTCACCGCTCCACTCATTACCATCTCATACCACCCGAATCACCTGCCATTTGTTGTCTAATCGACTGAAAGTCTTTACCTACGGCCTCGGCACTTAATGAAGGCATCACGCTTTCCAGTCGAACGATCCGAGGGGACCCGTCTTAATTAAATTATCCCAAGCATTGCCAGTTGTTGCCACCGCAAATAGAGAAATTCCTCATGGCGGCCTATTCACGACAAATGCATTCACTTTTCATTCATTTCGTTTGCCATCGAAGATTCCAGTGATATAACGCCGCGTCGATCGCTCCTTCCTCCATTCGCATCTCGGCGTTAGGCGCTTTGCGCTTTGCCGGCGGGCGCCCCGGCAGCCTCCTACATGCGCCAGGGGGACTTTCGAAAAAGACTTTCAATCAAAAGCAGGCAACTTTTGCAATCAAACATTCACTTTGCATGAGCTATTTGCCAGAACGCACTGGCCACGGCTGCCGGTGATTAATTGCATGTGTATCTCGAGCCGGCGGAGATACAGATTGCTGCTCGAAATGAAAATCAACTTTTGCCATGTGCCTAGGTCCGGCACTGGCTTAAGAGTGCGTCGTCGTCACATTGGTGCTGGCAAGCTCCCAAGCTGCCAAGCTGACTCTCGGGCCGTAGAACTCTCTGCGGTGGACAGGAGGGCGCGCGCATCGGTCCGCGAACGGCCAGCCCGCCAGGCAGCGAGCTGCTTCTCAATGCCGTTCAAGGTTGTTCGATCGTGATGGCGCGATGAATGTGTGTATGTTGGGTCTGTCTCCACTCCACGCTGCACACTCCACATACGGAGGCCCAGCACAACGTGGTCTTGTCTCCTCCTGCTCTCCGCCGTTTTTGTGGGCATTTAGCTGTTAACTTGATTCGTTCCTCTTTCGCTTGGTATTCTGGCCGGCGAGCGTGTCCCGCAATTGACGGGTTCGTGTTTTGATTGTTTATTTGTGAGTGCTTGGGGTTCTTCGGTTCTTCTAGAATTCGTGTGTGCGTCGCGGTCGTTCAGCTCTTGATTGATTTTGTTGCCTTTGCTTTGTTTTTGTGCTCATTGCCTCTGCTTATCGCCGGAGTGCCCACTCGACGCAGACTCGGTGCCAAATTATGGCGACGGGCAGTGTGGCCAGATTGAAATGACTGCACCGTGGAGAGCACCTTTTTGGTTGGAAATGTGACTTGGAAGGAACCAATGGCATGCAGTCAGCACGACTTGGAGACGTTGCTTAGTTGTGAGATCATTGCGGCCAATTTGGTGGGCTAATGTTATCGTTTTCAAGACGGCTGAGTTGAGAGCATGGATTTATAAGGCCAAAAGTAGATACGGTTGACGACTGCAAGGGCTGTCATTATTAGACGCCTGAATCATGGATGAGGTCTGCGTTAGATGGTACTTCTCGATTGTCGAAAATGTGCAGGAATGCGAGAGCACTTCACACGAATAGAGCCAAGCCACACAACGCCATGACAAGGTCAACTTCCTGCCCGTCGTACTCAACAATTCGCCAAGTTCATGGCATAAACAGGTATAGCATTCATATGACATAGGATATAGGCTTTCTTTCAGTCTTAGCTCAGGCGTATAGCCTGCCTGGATCTCTGGCCTGGGAAGTAAGACATAACCTGTCTGATGCGAGGCTTGACTGAGAAGGTTCGTTAGAGTGTCTGCGATAAGAATTGTGCTGCGTTCTGCCAAAAATACAACCCAGAGCTCTAATGCCCAGTTTCACACTGGAGGTTTAATTTTAAGTTCAGATGAACCTTAAACCGAGTTCAAAATGTTTGTAGTCCCGCCGTTTTGCAGCAGGCTAAGCGGGTAGCTTCAGTGTCGAGGAGAAGGATGGCGGCACGATTGTGGTTGCACGGCTCAGATCGTCGGACGGGGTGGTTCTTGTCGCCTCCCTCGTACACCACCCATTTGCAAACAAAATGTACCAGTAGCAAGATGAGATAGAAGAGAGAGAGGAACAGATAGAGAGAGAAAGAAAGCCTAATACCTTAATGCAGACCACGGACGGACAACTAAATATAGGAAAGGGAAGAGAAGAAGAGACAGGCAAGATGAAATGGAAAGGTGTTCAAAACCTATACCGGAAGAGCGCTCGCGGAGCAAAGCTATCTAACCTAAATTAAAGCTAACCTACCTACCTTATATCTATACCTAACCTTCGCCTAATCTAACTTAAAACTACCTCGCGCAGCTCTAAACCGAGTCAACGCCCTTCCAGCGTCGAACCCGAAAGTGCCTGATGTTGTTGGCACTAGTCTGCCGGCCCACCCCTCATGTCATACGACATGACCCTATCACCCTTGGCGGTTCTTGATAGCGTGTCCAGGACTATCGACGATGGAATGCAACTATAGCTCAGGCTCTACTTGTTCTTGAAACAACTACTTCACCTTGACATAGACCAGCACTTGAAGTTGGAAGCCAAACACCTGGACGAATTGTTTTACCATGCGATTGATGTTACGCGCCGTGATGGCTGAAATGTGAATAATTAGCTCGTCTGTGTTTTTTTTTTCACTTAAGTGCCACTTTAGCTGTAGTGTATGTCACATAAGCACAGGACATACTACACGATGTGGTTTTGTCTTTTCGTCCTCATTCGTCGTAATCACAAGGAAGTGATGACATTCCAACATCCCAGCTATTTCTTCAGATGCGGAAACAGGAAATAGTCGCAGAGGAGATGTTCGATTATTTAGCAGTTCGAAGCCCAATTGTTATCAAGAACAAGCGATAGAACCACGATAACTGTTCTCGGAGGCTCGGATTCGAAGTCCCACTTAGTTGGAGCATTAGTGTCTCTGCGCTAGTTGTGGCCAAGCCGGTGCAATCGACGGATTTTTGCCTTCCGGACTACATCCATATCTTGGTACAGCTCGTAGAGTTCGCGATTTTGTCTTCTCCTTCCTCGCAGACGGGACCATATAACGACGTAGAATTTTTCTTTCGAATGCGCCAAAAATCGGCTCTGCTGTTTTCCTTATCGTCCAGCCTTGGGATCCATATAGCAGGACTGGTAAAATAAGAGCTTGGATTCTGGTCCTTCGGGTGTGGGCTTTGGTCTGACCGAAGTAGCAAAGTAGGTTTGCAAGGACGATTCTACGTCGGGTTTTCACTGAGATGTCATTTGTGGAATCACGTTTACCGATGTCGATCGCGATATTTTGTCCCCGGTGATGTGTGCCGGAATATTTCTTGGTCGATTTTGAATTGTTTCTTCTTCAAAGCAGGAATTGGGATTTCTTGATTCGCTATCACTCTCTCCTGGTCCCCTGGTCCCCCCCATGAGCAGCTGTCGGAAGTGCTGCTTAAATACACCCACTAAACCCTGTGGGTCAGTAACAAGATTAACCTCGCAATTCCGAAGAGCCTGGGTGCCCTTCCTAAAGCCTGCTGCCCTGCTGTATGACTTTTTTTTATAAAAGAGCAGTATTTTTTGCTTGTCCCTAGACGTGAACTGGGAGGTAGCGAGAGGCCTTTTCTTCACACGCAGAGGCTTCTCCTTTCGTCTTTTAGCCCGGTACCCCTATTGCGCTGCTCTTGTTCTCCGTTGCATCGCCTTTTGGTATGCCTCGTCGGTTGCACGCTTCTTTTGCTCACACTCGCCATCGTGCCACAGGTTTCTTGTTGGAAGTTGTAGACAGCTTAAGTGGTTTCCGCCACCTCTTTGATAGCAGAGCGGCAATGGCATCACAGATCGTTGGCGTTTACGTCCGACGTAGGCATACTGGACAGTGTCTCACTATATGGCGTTGATAAGCGACAGTCTGATTTGAGAGGGTAACATTTTTGCAGGAAACATTGGAGTAAGGTCTACATGCAGTGGCCACGGAATACGAAAAGTCCGCAAATTTCTCAGTCAATGATGCAGCCTAAGAATGTCGTTGGAAACAAGCTTGTTGAACGCAAAACTTCAGATACAACTCTAAGGAGTAATTAAAATGCAGCACCATACACAGCGTGACCTTCGCAATGAAGCAGGTTTACTGCCACGCATAAATTCGGCCTGAAGCTTGATGTAAATTCATTGATTTTCTCCAAGATCCGACGAAAATACAAGACATTCATCTTTCCAGCGACATCTTCTGAATGGATCATTCAGTTACTACTGCCACTCATCCATCACCACCGCTCGGCTAGACACACTTTACACCAATAAAACGAGACCTTGCCCGACAGCGACTGCGATAATCGAAAGCGAATTTCAACCGCAGATACTTATCTCAAATGTCTATGAAAGCAAAGACAAGAATAAATACAAAAAACTCCCCTGGCAATACCCGGCGCAACCTTCAACTGGAGT
Source organism: Eristalis pertinax (assembly GCA_907269125.1). NCBI lineage: Eukaryota > Metazoa > Arthropoda > Insecta > Diptera > Syrphidae > Eristalis > Eristalis pertinax. The sequence goes on from OU026145.1 coordinate 60,246,415, forward strand.
GAGACAAAGCTGACGAGGACAAGTAGCCGGTTCAGAAGCTGCGGAATGTTTTCATGCCTCGATCGCACTTCTAGGCAAATCCTTGCCCCTCTTGCGTAAGCAAATTAGTTTCTCTCTCTCTCTCTCTTCTGCCAGTCTCGTACCGTACTACACGAGGGCCATCTAAAGTGGGGCGCGTCAGACGGGGGCCTAGATACACAGAGTAAGACGAACAAATTATTCATTGCCAACAGAATTTAGGGTTTCATCTGCAAAGTACGAGTACTTCACGCTTGAATCTTGATTTTCAATTAATTTCGAATCGGACGTGACTTAGACGTCGAGTCAGTCGTTGAGCAAATAAATTGGTTGCAAAGTGCTGACAGAACGAGATTAGCAGCGGACGGAGGTGGAGATGATTCAGCGAAGCCACGCGCACTTGAGGGGGCTCCTTTTGGGATTTTTTTCTGAATTTTGTTGAATTTTTCGTTCGTCTTTCGCAAATAGATACTATTCTGGAATTTTGTTTGTTCAAAATCCGCGAGATATTTGCTCTTGAGCAACGAGTTAATGTTTGTTTATCTATTATGGTCGCAGAGGGTACCGAGAAAAGGTGATTTTGAAAGTTCAAGTAGCACGGTGACGGCTGGGGATGAGATTATTTTTGGCACGCACTTGGCGACGAGACTCACATGGGAGTTCTTATTTTAATTTGATTCGAAGAAGAGACTCCGGGAAAAATGTTGATCTTCAAATGGTGGATACTGCGCGGACTGGTGAGCGGTGCTGTCTCGACTGAGGTGGGTACTGATGTTCGGTATGTAGGAAGTACTTCACTGCTGCTGGTTTGTGGAGCACGTCTTTACCTCTCTGTGCATTCTTTAGCTGTTTGGATCCTGGTCATGTCTGTTGGGCTGACATGTGGAATGGAAACAAAACTCATCTGTGGGAAGCTTAAGGGCGTATGAAACTAGGCATGACAAGGCTAGAGCCCGGTACAAGTGACTGACAGTACAGATGGGATAATTTACACTACAAAAATAATGTTATTCTTATAAAGCGAGGAAGACGGTTATTGCTGCCACTAAGTCCATCAGTCTAATCTGTGGAGAAAGTGGGTCCGCACTGCACTTTTTTTTTGGAATGAACGAGTGGCGTATTGGCAGCTCAGCGGAAGTCGATGTACAGAAATTCAATCCTGATGAGTGTGTCATCTTATGAGGACGCCGAGTGTCTTGTGATTAAACTGGATTGGACTGTAGTTGAATTCCAAAAAGCAAATCAAAGTAGGGACAAATGCGCCTATGACCTATTTGCATGCATACCGGTGTGAGATATAAAATTGATTCTGACTTCATTTTGAATCTACCTACATGCCATTATGTGTGGAATAGCACATCATTAAATTTTCTGTCTCGACTTCAATGGCAGTACTTCAAGCGGTCGATCCAATGTGTGGGCTGTTATTCCGGCAAAAGCCTTTCGAATGTTGGCCTCGACCACATCCAAAGTTGTTGACTTGTTAGCCAGCCAGATGTCTATGTCATGTTCCCAGCTCCTGGAAAAGGGTGAAAGTAGTATTCATCCCCAAAGCGGGAAAATACTCTCATGCCAAACCGAAGCACCTTAGACCTATCAGTCTCTCCTCATTTCTCCTGAAAACCTTGGCGAAACGAATAGACCAATATATTAGGCAAACAATTCCAAAGTAAGTCTGTAGAGATAGCCCTCCACTCACTGATAAGCGGCATTGAAAAATCTCTCGAGTTTAAAGAATACTGACGTTTCTTGACATCGAAGGTGCATTCAACAATATCGAACCAAAAGCAATTACACTTCCGCTTCACAACATCGGGATCGCAAAGTCCTTAGTGGCCTTCTGCTTTCACTCATCAGTTACTCACCAGCAGGGTAATCCACTCTCACCTGGGAAATGCTAAGATCCGCAGAGGAGTTAATAGAGGCACCCCACAAGGAGGTGTACTCTCTGCCCTTCGTCTGAACGTAGCAGTGAATGAATTGCTATTTAAACTGGAAGAGGCAGGATGCCGACTCATTGCCTATGCAGACGATATTGCCATAGCGACGCCGACGACGGCGTTTTCACTCTAAGAGACATAATGCAGAATGCCTTCGATAAGCTGAACGCATGGACTTGGCGTTAACCCACAAAAACCAGATAGATGTACTCTTCACCAGAAGATACAAAATCCCCCAGTTTGACCCCTCAATGCTGTACGGCACTACCCTACAACTAATTGCCAGCGCGAAAGTTCTGGGTCTCACGATTGATAATAAGCTAAACTGGAAACTGAACACCCAGGATAGGGTCAAGAAAGCCTCTTCTGCACTTTTTAGATGCAAAAAAGCCATTGCATGCAAATTGTGTGCTTTACAACCTCCTTCCTATCAATAACAAGGATACCATGCCGTGCCGATCGCTACAACGTACCATCTTTTGAAGATTCATACAATAAAAACCACCAATAACAAATGGCTACAAGGCACCACCTGCCTTAAAAGAAAAGAAATTTAGCCATCACTTAACCTAAAACGGTCGCTCAGTCTACTTAGGCTCAGCAGACCCTCATTAAGGACTCTCATAGGAGCACATAGCACTGTGTAATTGGCACTCATGATCGCAGGATGGGTGTCCCTTATAATGATTTCTGCAGAAACTCCATGGATGAAGAGGAGGTAGAAAACATAGATCACCTACTCTACTACATTTAGGGCTGAGTTAAACGGCTAAACAGCAGCACCAACTGGTTCCAATGTTAGGAGAAGTCAATCCGCGTGATATCACAATGGGCCTACTTTGGCCTAAGTGTGACTGCCTTTAGCAGTTAGACACTACAACCTAACCTAACCTAGCCAGCCTAGACCAGTCTCGTGAAAGTAATCGACTGGTATTAAATCTCATGACTGACAGTCTCAGACATTAACGCTCGCTGTGCGATGACCCAGTCGCCAAATTTTTCCTTCACAGCTTTGAGCGTTACGTCGCTGTATGGCAAGTAGCGCCGTCTTGCTCGGACCATGCTCGAACCACAGCTCGGATATATCGATGCTGTTGACTGTTGAACGTCGCTCTATACCTGAGACTATTCACAGGCAAAGTGTGTCTTTACTTATTTCGAAAGAAATAAGATCCTATGTTGCCACCCTCATAAACCGTACCAAGCAGTCAATCATTATTGATGCATTTAAACTTGGTATAACACTTGTGAATTGTGTTCGCTTTAAGAAGGCAATTTTTCTTGACGCATAGCCGCTGAGAAGATGATAGAAAAATCCTATCGAATTTTCCTGCGTCCAAACAGCGTCCAAACTGGTATCCGACATTCAGTGGAACAAAGACAAAAAACAATGCACGGGTGCCTGTCTGATTGACTTGGAGAAAGCGTTCGACACCGTTTGATTAGAGGGCCTCTTCCTCAAGCTGGTCAGGCTCGGCATAAGTAAACCATTGCTATACACGATCTATGACATGATAACAGGCAGAAAGTTCGTCGTGAAAAGTGGCGACGTAACTTCTACCACGGTCTTTGACATCAAAAATGGTCTGCAACAGGGAGCGGTTGGTTCGCCGATCTTGTTCTCAATATTCTCTGCAGATCTTATAGGTCCCATGCCGCACTTAATTGCGTACGCCGACGATCTAGTAGCGTACAGATCAGGTCCGAAGGTCGAAGTAATAAATAACTTGATGCAATGTGACTTCGAACAAATTCAGCGATTTTGCGACGACTGGAAGTTGATTATCAACTTCCTGAAGTGCGAAACTATCCTTTTCAGGACCCCGCTGTACATGGGAGCATGGGATACGCGCACAAACTGGCGTAAGTTCGGCATAGTTGATCCGCAGGGAAGGCCGTTAGATGCGAAAAGTTTAGTAAGGAATCTTGGCATTTGGTTGAATCAATATCTGTATTTTGACAAACATATAGATATTGCTCTGGCGAAAGCTAAAAAGGCCTTTGCTGTGTCAAAGGGGCTGTTTTACAGCAGCCAACTTGACACCAGAGTAAAGGTAATCTGCTACATGGTCCTCAACCGGCCAGTTATGGCCAACGGTTGTCCACTGTGGTTCAATGTGAGTCCTTCCCAGATGGAAAAGATGAGGTTGTTCGAGAGACAGTGTCTTCGCACTTATCTCCGGTTGTATCGTACACCCGAGTCTGAGTACAAGAAGTTCTATCCTAACGAGGTCCTGTACAACGAGGCAAACTTGAAGAGGATAGATAATTTTATTATTATGCTGATCAGAAGGCATATTGCACGAGCTATGACTTCTTCCAACAGTCTGATCTTTGCGGCTTCTTACAACCCCAATGTTATGTACCATGAGAGCGTGCGCCTCACCGGCTTTATTCCTCCTGAAGCGTTCCTCTATCTCGACACAATTGGCCTAATACAGGATCCACAAGGATGTCCTGTCATCTTCCACGTCGTACGCCGAACAGTGGACAGGCGGCTCCAATATGAACGGGATTTCGCTCGCAGTCACAAGGATTTCCTCCGGTTCAGCAGAGCGATCTCTGCTTGAGACAGGAGAGAGTCTGCCAAAGAACGGCAATTGCACTGGTGGTTACACCAAAACCAGTCTCTGCCGTCGCTGGCTTTTCAAGATGATGACGCGATAGTTGACCATGGTGCCCAACTTACGAGTACAAAGATTACAAGGTTAGCACGTAAGGAAAAAAAAAAAGCGAAACCTTGTCTATGGTCGTCCGGCTTCAATTCTTGCATCATAACGACGCAAGCCTCACATCCCACCGTAAAAATTAGCCGGATTGACTCTCTGGCTATGGCCAATTCTGCTGATCTGCTCGGAATCGGCATTTTCTGTATCTGTTTCGATATTGGCTGCTTCTACTGGCATTTCTATTGACAGAGTGACATGGACTATTCGGCAGAACTGAACCAAATTGTCCATGCTTTTTCCCCCCATCCGCTGTAGATAACATCAGTCAAATTAAGGAATGCAATACGCAAGCGCAGACATCTGATACGTATGTGGCGTATGGCAAATTTATATTTTTTTTATTTTTTATAGAGACTACCACCAAATTCCAGTGGAATCCTCTTCAAGACATTTCAAGGGATGACGCAGCGCTGAACAAACATTTCAACAAATGATGGTTGGGTGCGGAATTTGCAATTTGCGATGACAAAATGTTTGCATCCGGAAACGAGGATGAGCATCAAAATCACACTTGGTGACCTTCGCAGACTCCGTGACCAGCAACATAGTTAGATAAATTAGATGATCTGATGCAAACGGCTGCACCGATTTCAACAAAACTTCACAGATGGTGGAATTGTGTTCTGGTTTAGAATATATGGCTCTTCTTTAATGTATGCACTTTAACTTCCACTCACTGAAACACCGACGATAGTACTTTGTACTAATTGCTGTAGTCCAAGTACACGGCGTTTGAACAACATTTTTTTTCCGTGTCTGGGTGGAAGTCTTCAACAAGGCTCTATGGCGAAAGTTCGACCATAGAAGTGTGAGATTTTTACTCACTAAAACCACCTCCCTTTAAATGTTATTATCGACAGCAACTAAGTGAAGCACTTACCCAGTAGTTTGTATTTCTTGATCTAGATACGTTTGACAGGTAACTCTCCAATGAATGTTCCTGCTAACACCGCAGCCATGGGCGGGTGTAGGCTATCGCACGAGATCAAGGGGCTTAGTCCTTTGAAGTCGGCGCAAGACGTTAGTTTCCTCAAGGATCGAATAAACTGCAGAGTAAGACGGGCTTTATTGGGTAACTCTTTAAGTATTTCTCCTGTAATTAAATCATAACCAGCAGCTTTTTTCGGTTTGAGCTTGTTTAGTACTTCCTTAAGCTCTGACAAGGTAGCACATCTCATTATGGAATCGTCGTCATGTACGTCAGGTCCATTGTATCTGGCAGGAAGCGTTTGACCGTCGAATGGTTTAAACGTTTCCTCCAGGTAATCTGCGATGGGATTAGCTTTCTCTGTATCTTCGTTTGCCCACTCGCCTCTATTCTTACGGATTGGCGCGTTATGTGCCTCAGGGTTTTTAAATCCCTTCATCGCTTTCCAGAGTGAGTAGTTGGTTTATTTTTTTCCATATAAGTTTACTAGATACGCATTCAAGTTATTGTTTATGAACGCTTTGATTTTCGCCTTAAACAGATTACACAATTGGTTAAGACGAGTTTTATGCTGTGGCGAGCGAGTTTGTTGCCATTTCTTGCGTGCTTTTCTTTTTTCCTTTTCAACATCCTTATTTACGGTCTGCATCGTAGGATGTGTTTAATTGTCGCTCTTCTTGCGCGTGGTGTACTGCTCCTTGCGGCACACCGTATATTTACTATCAAGTTGTCAAGTTCAATTTCTAAGTCGTATGGAGTTCTCAGTGGCGTTTGAAATGCAAACAATCCAAAAATGCCCATCTTTCAACCACCAAAAGTCGTTTATTTGCAAAAATTGCTGAAAAATGTATGTAGTCTTGGAGCAGAGTGACAGCATGCCACCAAGTCACTCTGAAGTCTGAAGCCAATGCCACAAGGTGCTAAGACCAAATACCGGGTGCAGCTAATGTGGTTGTGATCCTCCAAAAGTGTTGCTTGAAATCTGACTTACACCGCACGCTTTAAAACCCACACACTTCGCAACAAATGTACGTTTTTCTGTCTGAATGAACGTGAGCACGTTTCATCCTGCAATGTTTCATTGAAAATATGTCTCATTGTGACCTTGTCTATAAAGCAATTCTCCTCGTCACCCATTCGATGGCTGACATCACTGACAAATTTAATACGGAAAAAATTGGGATGACTGTGTGCATTCGCAAAAATTCGCACCGGAAGTCGTCTTGGACTAAGTACTCATTTGTAAGCCGATGTCGTGTTCCGACTCAAATCCACCAGCTGAGCCTTCTTCCCATGGAAAGTGAAATGCGCAACGACTTGCCTCCACCAGCTGCAGCCAAAGCCCACAAATGCCAACGCGCACAAGTTGCAACCCCTTCATTAGCATTCCCGTCCACAGAATCGCAGCAAATGCCTGTGCAGTGCAGTGTGGCCCAAGGAAGACCCGTGATTATCCATGACAAATAAATAATATGCCAAATATCCTGGCGCGCGAATTTGCACTCACATCCCATGTGCGACGCGTTCTGGCAGTCGCAACGTGTCAACACCTTTTAGGGGCTCTCCACGAGGGCCCATGCCATTGGGCGTGTCGAATGATTGCATGCATACAATCCTCAAGCCCCCAACGCAACCATCGCGAATCCCAAATTAATATTCGTCCATGCCGCATCGACGCGAAATTAAATCCATAAGATATGCGCATACAGCTGAGGCGACATCAGCTTGCGATGAAAACAACGTCCGCGTCGCGTCGTCAGCGAACAGCAACAACAACGACAACATTAGTCAGACGTCAAGTTGCAGCCCAAACTTGGGGCTGGATGCACATGGCCTCCGGCCACCGATTTCCGACAGCGACTGTGCATAATGAAACAACAGACGGCACGCACGTCCACGCGTCCCTCTCTCCCTGTGTCTCTCTCGCGCGTAAGCACACACACACACACAGATGTCACGAAATGCATTTTTCCCAGTTACAGATACAGATTGTTGAAGCACGCAAATTAATTCGCCGTATGCAGGGGCGTGGCGGTAATTGAATTGATTGCACAAATGCAGTCGAGCCTTAAATCATTTCTCGCACTGTCACACTGGTGGCAGCCGACAGGGCTGGCAGTGCGCTGCTGTATTCGTTCTCGACGTCGCGTCCGTCCGTCAGAATTCCCGAACGACAAACAGCAGCATCATTGAAGTTCTGCCAACCGAATTGGTTGGGTTTTCCGCCAAAGGACGCGTGGCACTTGGACGCGATGGCGATGTATTTATTGGAAATTCATGTAAAAATGAATGGTTTCGCGGTGCAGAGCAGAGATGCCCATGGGTGGAGCGGTCGGATAGGTTCTTGAACTTTTCGCTCGAGGTTGATGTGTGGCCGCACCTCGCTCGGCTCCGGCTGGTCGGGCGCGGGCCTGCCTGCGCAGGTATTTATGGAAATTTTCAAACGAAAACCCTGAACACCGTAATGACTGGTAATTAAAATGAAAATCAATTATAAATGCAATGTGGAATGACGCGGAGTCCGGGGATTATTCATATTTCACGGGGCATGCCATGCAGCGGATGATGAAAGAGTGACGTGCGGTGAGTGAGGCCAATTTGGATTCACGGCCACGTGTGATGCGGAATGGATGGGCGGAAAAACCTGCCTGCCTGGGAAAGGAAGCGGTTAAAGTTGGGGGCCAAGAAGGGGGAAATTCCCAAAGAACAAGAGCGGAGAACTCTCACTGACTGATTTAAGGGTCAGGTATTTCCTGGATTCCATCATTAGTTACACCTAAACCTTCCCCATACTTTTTATTTACCACTTCATTTTCTAAACTGGGGTGATATTAGTGCCGGACATTCGCACAAAATGTGCTCAGAAGTTTCATCCTCTTCGAGGCAGAGCTGACATACCTTGTCTTGACACAGGTTTAAATTGTTAAGGCGGTAGTTCAGGCCACAATGGCCAGTAGGTTAGGTTAGAAAAGTGGGTAGACGTGCAGATTACGTCTCAGTTAGGTCCGTATGGACCCATTGTGATGCCCAGAGATTGAATTGTTTCCTCCTTAAACCCCTATCGCACTTATCAAGTTGTTGTGTCCGTTGCTTGTGTTGACCCCTCTACGTCCAACCAGCCCGACATCCTAATGAATCTGAAAAAATTAGATAAACGGATGTTATTGAGTTCTTGCAGGTCCTGGAAGAAGAATTCTCCCATGGACGTGAATCGCAGTTGGCTGAGGCTGGGGCAGTGGCAGAGATAGTGAGGGGTGTCCTCCCTTTCTTCCACATCGCCGCATCCTCTGCATATGTAGTCATGGGATAATCCCATTTTTGTTTCACGAATACTTCAGACGGTTATGTCCCGTTAGAGCTCCGACTACCATCCTTAGAAGGCGTTTGCCACACTGAAGGAGTTTGTCGGTTTTAGTTCTACTGATATCGGGCCAAAACATGCTAGTAGCCTTGCAGGTGGTTATATCATCCACCTTCTTCCTGACATCTGCCAGGGGCGGTAGAATCCATTCGATTGCCTGGGATGGATCGGTAACGGCCCCCTTTCTGGCAAGTTCATCTGCTGTCTCATTGCCGGCTATGTCCCTGTGTCCTGGGACCCAGCATAGAGCTTTGAGCTCCTCACGGCAGCTCGCGACCAGCTTGGACTTGATTTCTATTTCCGAAATCGCTTTTATGGCCGCTTGACTGTCAAATAGAATGGTAATATCAGCCGGTGGTATTTCCAACATTGTTATCATTCTGGCCGCTTCTTTGACTGCCAGGACCTCCGCTTGAGAAACACTATCATATTCAGGAATCCTGATAGAGCAGTGCATGTTTAACAATCGCTGTGTACATCCACAGAATTGTCCTGGGGTTTGGTCCATACTTTTTGCCAACCAACCTGTTACTCAGGAAAAGGGCACAGGCGAATTCTGTTTTCCCATTCGTTAATCAGAGTCGTGACTGCTGTCCAATTGTCATTACAGTACGATTCAGGACCGATAAATGCAGATTTCGAGCCAGCCCTCGCGAGTTCATCTGTGGATTCGTTGCCTGCAATCCCCCTGTGTCCAGGGACCCAACCAAACTTCACTTTGTTGCGCCTGACAAGGGATTGTAGAGCGTCATAGCAACATTTGATTGTTAGGGAGTCCAAGAGGTTAGGCGAGAGTGCCTTCAGTGCTGCTTGACTGTCTGAGAATATCAGTATATTAGCGCCCTTAATGCCTTTGTGGAGATTTTGTCTGGCGCAGATCTCGATGGCGTGGATATCCACTTGAAACATTGTAGGATACGACCCCCATTGATACAGAAATCCTTGTGTTGGGTCCAAAGACTCCTGCTCCCACTCCGGATTCCATCGTTGATCCGTCTGTGTTCCATACCAGACTTCTAGGGCGTTGTGCTGGGACGTAATTAGACCAGTTTGCGCGATCCAATATTTCAACTTCGAAACGCCTTCCGAAACAGTGTTACCTGACCATTATATCCGGCATTGTACAGAACATGTCTCTACTGGGAATCGAGTTGTCGATGTATGTCGAGGTGACCTGTTAAGCTACCTGGTTTAAAATTATACGCAAGCTGCAGTTTGATGGCACATCTAAAGGGTGGTTAAATTTTAAGGGCCGATGTTGATTTTGAATAAAACACAAATAATTTTGGAAATTATTGGCATTTCTTTTTATTATGATAATATTGGTATGGTTAAATTATGTACGGAACAAAATATATAATAGCAGCGACCTCGGCGGCACACCTCCATCCGATGGTCAAAATTTTCGATGACGCTGAAGCATAATTGAGGTTCTATGCCGTTAATGTGCCGAATTATCTCATCCTTTAGCTCTAGAATTGTTGCTGGCTTATCGACGTACACCTTTTCTTTCAAATAACCCCAAAGAAAAAAATCCAACGGTGTCAAATCACATGACCTTGGCGGCCAATTGACATCGCCACCACGTGAGATAACACGGCCATTGAATTTGTCGCGCAAAAGAGCCATTGTTTCGTTAGCTGTGTGGCAAGTGGCGCCGTCCTGTTGAAACCACATATCGCCCACATTCATGTCTTCCAATTCGGGCCATAAAAAGTTCGTTATCATTTCACGATAGCGAACACCAGTCACAGTAACTGCCTAACCGGCCTCAATTGTGGAAAAAATACGGCCCGAAGTTGCCGCCTGCCCATAAACCGCACCAAACAGTCACTCTTTGTGGGTGTATTGGTTTTCGACAATCACTCTTGGATTATCATTCGTCCAAATGCTGCAATTCTACTTATTGACGAATCCACTGAGGTGAAAATGTGCCTCATTACTGAAGATGATTTTCTTCGAAAATTGATCATCCACTGTTGCCATTTCTTGCCACCATTCTGACCATTGACGACGCTTGAAATGGTCAAGAGGCTTTAGTTCTTGAGTCAATTGCACCCTGTAAGTGTGTAAATGCAAGTCTTTATGCATAATGTTAATCAACGTCGAGCGTGAGAGGTGCAATTGTTGGGCACGACGACGAGTTGAGGTGGACGGCTCTTCAGCCACACTATCGCGAACAGCAGCAATATTTTCTGCAGTACGAGCTGTACGAGCTTGCACTGGTGTTTTCACATATCCTACAGACCCGGTTTGCTCAAATTTCTGCACGATTTTTCCGATTGTACGCACATTTGGACAATTAAATTGACCGAAAAAGTCACGAAGTGCACGATATGCATTTTGATTTGAACGCCCATTTTCATAATAAGCCTGAATAACATCAACGCGTTGCTCGGTTGTGTATCACCCAATGGCTCAAATTGAGTTAGTCTGAAATTGAGAAATGTCAAATGAAATGCAGAAAAAAACTTGACGTTTAGGTGTGGTTCACATTCAACATCGGCCCTTAAAATTTAACCACCATTTAGCAGTTGTCTTCCTACTGAAGATTGGCAAGGGAGTTAGCCCGACTGAGCTGTTGTGGGGAGGTGCGCATAGTACCTGTTTTTCCAAGACGCCCATGGTACCTGTAATTTCTGCAACTTTTTTGCCGTCGTTAGTTGGATTGTTTTGGGCCACCAAACAATGGCTGCATATGTAATAATGGGTCTCACCGTCATTGTGTAAAACCAATGAATGATTTTGGCAGAGAGACCCCAAGTTCTGCCATATAGACGTGTACTGGCCCACAGTGCTCTGGTAACACCCTCTATGGCGGACCTAATATGTGCGTTCCAGTTAAGTCGTTTATCTAGGATTACTCCCAGATATTTGACCTCGCTGGAACATGTTAGTGTTGTATTGTTGATTATTATGGGTCCAAGCTTGACGCGTGTCCTCCTTGAGAAGGGCACTAGAACAGTCTTACAGCGATTGATAGATAGTCCTTCTGTGTTACACCATTCCACGAATTTTTTTAGTGCACTATGCATAACATCTGTTACTGTCGTTCCGTGCATTCCGTGCAGTGCCATGGTGTAACCAGATCTATGAAGATCTGCTAATAATTTGTCGATAACTAAAGACCATAGCAGGGGTGATAAAACCCCTCCCTCGGGCATCTTTTTGACGCAGTTACAGAAACCGACACTCCTCCAGAAGAGGAGACGATTGAACGACTTACCAACATGGCTCTAATCCATCGGTTGGTCGATTCTTCTATACCCCGACTGCTGATCGCCCTTGGGCCGGTGGTGTCGAAAGGTCCCTCGATATCGAGGAATGCACACAGGGCAATCTCTTCGGAGTCGAGTGCAGTAGCGCTTAGAAAGAGAGGAATGGCAATCTCCCACTCTACCGAAACAGAAGAAACGTTGTATGTAAGAAACGAACACAATTTCGTCATAAGCACTGGCCAAGTGTTATTTTCACAGGACTATATCAAGCACACTGTCTTTGTCGTCCGATTGACTAATCACCTGCACGGTAAATGCGGTACAGCAAGACTTGGATGATCAATGTCTTGTTCAAAGTCAGGTTGAAGCTCAATGAAGCCACGATTGATAAGAATTATTCTGCGTTTGATCGCGGTACAGATGTTGTCTCTACTAATCACTGCGGAGCTTAGGCAGTCGATGTCCACGACTACCTGGAGGTTGTAGCTGCCCATTGTGAGGCTCTGTCCAAGTCGACGACGTTACACGTACTTTCTGTACGAAGAAGTGCTTTTTTAGGAACTGCCTCCTTTTCATTGCTAGGACTGGACATTCGCAGACCAGACGTCGATGAGTCACAATTTGGTATACCTAAGGCACAGTGCCCGGCGAAGACTTCAAATAGCACTCCAAATAGCATGTGCGACTGAAACTGATCAACGATGATGTTCTCGGTTTGCTCAAAGTCAGTCATTGCTGTTGCTTCAGTACTCAGAGCAAGCCACCGAATTCTGTCTCCATCCAGAGCTTCGTCTTCTAGTTTTGCCCGTATGAAGCTAAGCGGCGTATATGCATACGTGGTTGCCAGAGATTCCCCAAGATCAGGCCCATTTTTCGCGAGACTGTCTGCCTTCTCGTTTGCTTCGGTGCCAGTATGCCCCGGTACCCAGCAGAGAGTTACCATGTTCACCAAGGATGCCTCAGCGACGTTTTGTTTGCATATCCTGCCATATTTTCGATGTCAGAAAGATATGGTGATCGATTGTCGGCAATATTGTCGTACTACATCTACATCTGGTCTTGTCTTGACTTCTCTGGAACCACACTGATCCGGATGTATCAGGTTGTTGACAAACGGTTCCCAGCGCTCACACAACACGAAAGAGAAGATCATGCGATGTTAAGAAGACTGACTCATCGTTAATTTGTGCAGTCAAAGGGGTCTGCGAATCGGGCAAACGATGACTAGATTCCAGTCAGCTGAATTCTGTCTCTCGTTGTGGTGAATACTTCTTTTTTTCTCTCTCGATTCGAGCAGACTCTAGACATTGTATGTGAACTGAGACCAACGCTGATGTAACTCGTCTCTGTCGATCTGCACTATTCGCTTCTTTTCCAGGGTCTCAGCGAGTTGAAGAACACTCTTTCGAAGTGGATTGGTGTAGCTCTGCGTCTAGACTGTAAATTGTGCTTAATTTTTCCATAAAGCTCTCCGCATTACTTTCCAAAGACGTGTGAAGTCACAGTCGTTCTCCCTAAATAATGATGTTTGAGGAGAAATAATTCACGGATTGCCTCGCATCCATTCACTCGAATGAAAGTGACCGCAAAGGCACCATGGAACCAGGGGCTACGGTGTATCTCCAAGCACAAATTCTAGTGCAGAAGCTGATTAATTGGCTGTCAAAAACCCTCAGTTGCAACATGAACATGTCCAACAGGCGTCCTCTCCAACGTGCACGATAGCTTTCACTCCTCAAGCCCAAGAAGAAGAAGAAGGGAAAAAAAAGATAAATTAATTAACTTTCAATGGAATCGTCACTTTTTTGACAGACGCTTCCAGCTAGACCACAAGTTCCCACCAAACGAAGCCACTTCACAGCTCCCAGACAGCCAGCATCCATTCTCCGGCGTTATACAACACCAGCCAATGTCTTCATCGTTGGAGCGCTGCTCTGCTATGCACCCCCTCTCCGGTTGGGGAACATTATTTCAATTTGTTCGCCGACCCTCCCCCCCACCATCTGCTCACCGCCTCAGCGGATCACATTCAAATCGAATGGAACATTAATCATCACATCGCAGATCATCAAACCAAATCTGGAACCCATAACTAATAATCTAATGAGGTATCCGTCGCTGCAGAGCCAAAGTCAGACCAAAACGTAGCTCTCGGTGGCATAATGCCTTCACTCGACAAGTAATGTTGTAACATCGAGCGCTTCGACTCCATGTGCACACGCAACAAATTGGCTCAAGTTACCACGTCGGAGCGCTGTTCTTGCATGTGACCGGCGATTGGCAGGAGCACTCCCGCTCCTTGCTGTAGGATCATCGAGCAACATCATCCTAACCAAGGGTGACTGTGCTCTGCTATAAATTGCCGAGATCGTGCGGCGAATGCCGCATCTGCGGTAGCGTTTCGTAACCAGCGCAGCCAAGAGAGGACGGAGGAGTGCCAGCAACTGGGACAGTAGCAGCGGCAGCTTCTCACGAGCACACTCTGAGGCAAAGCATGAACGATCCGCCGACTGACAGCCTAGAAGGCCATAAACATTCGGACAACTGGAACGAATTGAATTTTCGGAAATGACCACGTCTACCCCCTGCGCGGTGCGAGGTGTCATCAACTTCGCTCGGCCCCCTGCCGGCGCTGCAATTTGAATATAAATTGGATTCAATCTAGTCCGGAACCTCAGGTGCCGCGGAGAGCCACTGCCGTGTGGTGCATCTAGAACAAACAAGTTAATGGGAGCGATTTGAATATTCTCCCTTTCCTCAAATAGAGCAATCAAGGCTGCCGCGGCCGCCCTCCGCTGGGGCGGTCGGATTGGAAAGGTTGTTTGATCGCACTCTAGGAGGGCCCTGCGACTCGGTAGCCCTGGCTGTGAAAACAGTAATTAATTACACTCGGGCCGGCTCGGCAGTGACAAGGCTGATTGGTCGGTTGGGGTGTTCCCTTGAGGCGTTTCCGTGCGCGATTTATGAGACGCACTGACGGCCTGACACCTTTATCAATTAATACTTGTCCAGTGGGTTTCGGGGACCACTTGCTGAGGTGAAGAGATCATCGGCCGCAAGGTGGAGTGTGGCCGCGATGAATGGGAGTTGCGTCGATTGTTTGAATGGAATGCACTATGTGTAACCGTCAGCGGGTGCTTGCGTGAAGTGGTCTCAAAGGAACCGCCCTGAATGGCGTTGGTACGCAGGTCTTTGGCCACAAATTGAGTGACACAAATTCGAACTCTTTCTCATGGATAACTTTGAATGGATGAAGTGTTTTTAGATGGTGCGGGATGAGGTATGTTTTGTATGTTTACCCACGGAATGGGTGAATTAAGGAGGCGTGGACATGGCATTGTCTCTAGATAACGAGCTATTGGGATGTGACGACTGAACGTGTGGAATTTTTTTAAGTTTACTGTCAACTACTGCTTAAAACCGGGGGGAGGATGGAGAACTAGTTGTTGTATCGAAGTCGATACTGACAAATTTTAATTTTGTCGATGATAGACGAGAATTGCGATAAACCCGTAAAGGACGACGTCAATGTAGCACAATAAAAACTGATGTCTAACAATGCTATTGGTACCTGTAATCTACATACTTGGGAATGATCTTACTAGGCAAACGTATTTACGTATTTAATTGATCTGTAAGACGACGCATGCATGTCAGTTCAGACGAAAATGAACCTCCTCAACTGAACCAATTAGCGAGGAGTCAGTCTTCTTAACATCGCATGAGAGATCTTCTCTTTCGTGTTGTGCGAATGCTTGGAACTGTTTGTCAACAATCTGATAAATCTGGATCAGTGTTGGTTCCAGAGAAGTCCAGAGAAAAGAGAAAAGACCAGATGTACAGAGTACGACAATAACTTGGTAATAAAAGTCATAGCATCGGGCATTCTGACATTCTCGAAAATATGGCAGGATATGCAAACAAAGCGTCACTGAGGCATCCTTGGTGAACACGGTAACCCTCTGCTGGGTACCGGGGCATACTGGCGTCCAAGCAAACGAGAAGGCAGCCAGTTTCGCGAAAAATGGGCCTGAGCCTGGGGAATCTCTGGCAACCACGTATGCATATACGCCGGTTTGCT
The DNA here is from genome assembly GCA_907269125.1 of Eristalis pertinax. Lineage (NCBI taxonomy): Eukaryota > Metazoa > Arthropoda > Insecta > Diptera > Syrphidae > Eristalis > Eristalis pertinax. The sequence goes on from OU026145.1 coordinate 60,262,690, forward strand.
CATAAGGAAAAGAACTGTAAGACGAAGCTTTGGATGGAGGCAATGACCGACTTTGAGCAAACAGATGCGCATGCTAGTTGCGCATTTGACTCTCAATTCAATCCACGCGGAAGGCCAATGATCCTTTTCTGGTCTAAGTGTATTCTTAAGGCAACACCGTCTACCTATCGTACTAGACTTGCTCTTATTGCATGCATGTAGTGAAAAAAGGAAGAGAGGTCTTGAACGGACTTAACGTGCATTTCCCAGCCAAGATCAAGTTAATTTTCTTCTATGAACTAAAAAGCTCAAAGATGTTACTCAGCCAGAAAGTGACAACCTTTGTGGTGACGCAGAATGCTGTTCCCTGCATTTCTTGTAACAAGCCTTGGAGATGTCAGCGCTTTCGTTAGCAGGATTACGGTGGACTTATGTGAGACCAGCCATATTTTTAGGCGACAGCACAGGATCTGTAGTACACCCCTCAGTCGCGCTGGTATTGGATATCCCAGGTGGCGATGGACTTTTGGAATTGTGGGCCTGAAATGAAATTAAAGGGCCACCTGAGAAAAGATCCTCAACACTGGCTGAATAATTGAGAAGTTCGCCATTTATTCCGTCCTTGGCTGAGCTATTGGTTCAAGTAAGCTCCAAGCCAGAATGACTCTTGTCACAGGTAGTAAGAGAAGGCTCGCTACATCTAAGCGTCGTTGCCTCACGGTTTCTAAATCCACACAGGCAATTAGTCCCAAGAGTCGTTGACAATCGTTAGGCATTCTCAAAGTGATTTATGATGAAGGATAACCAACTCCTGTAGGCGAGCACATCCATGTCATCACGTGCCGCATTCTCAATAAATTCGCCTGTTCGCTGCAGTAGATGCTTACTTTGTTGCCATCCCAATCCGGGTCACCCTAATGACCCAAACAATCGATATATCTCGAACGGTGGACTGAGACTGGGGACTGTGGACTTCCTGAAAGTCACCACGACCGTAACTCATAGTCATAAGCAAATAAACCGCGCGCCAAACGCTTCCTTTTAAAGTGTCAGATCGCATTACATCGCGCGAACTATTCCACGGCGCAGTGTGGCGTTATTCAATTCGATCGCGTACGAACGGATGCAGAGGCAAAGAGGCCTCCAAGCACAGTTATTCCTCAGCCATAACGACATTTATCTGATTAATATTCGAAGCGAGCTGGGTTAACCCAATTTGAGTCCACCCAGTCTGGGGTGTCTTCCAGCGGCGGCTTCTCTCGAGAGAGCGCGCGCGAATACTCGGCGAATATTTAACACCATCTCCGTTTGTCTCTGGCATGTGCAGAGATTTACTGGCAGCGAGCCGTGATTAAATTTGCACCAAATTCACCATCGCCAGCATCACCGGGGTCGCCAGGCATCGTTGGGATTTATTGGCGGGCTTCGTGTGAGGAGAGGAGCGTGGTGGCGGCCAGGTGTGGGCCGCAGCTCCAACTGCACCTTTTATTTTCTTTAAATAGCCACACAATGCATAATTGTGCATTGTGCAACTATTTCTACGATTTGGCGGTGGTTTTGTGCCTTGTTTTTCCGTCGTTTTCTCGTCTCGGCCTGGGCACGATGGCGAGCGATCACTTGCGGATGCGGACTGCGGATCGGGCGGCTTGCGGTCCAGCGTCTGGTGTCTGGGGGACTTTTACTCGGCGTTTGGACAGATGTGAATACGAAATCGGCTTTCGGACCTCGCCACCTGGCCGAGCAGAGAGAGATACACGCTCACTGTGTGCTCTGTGCTGAGGATACGGTGTCGTTGGATCGATCGGTTGAGGCGGACGGGCGAACGGGTGGACGGGCTGAATAGGACCGTCGGTCGTCGCGTCATTCAGTGACGGTGGCGGCGGTGGTGGTAGTGGTTTCGGAAATTTATTGCCCCTTGATATAGATCGCATTGTTGTTGTGTATTATCTGTCTGTCGGTGGGATTGTATGATATGTGCTGCAACTGTTGACTGCTGGTAGATCGTGAGGACCTGGTAGGATACATTTTTGCTCGGAATCCGGGTAACGCCTTCGGCGTGTCGTTGTCGTCGAAGAGAAGACAATGACTCGTATTCGGGAATGGCTCCAGATCCGACTGAACTGGAATCTGGGTGAGAATTTGGAGCATTCGCCGAGGCAAAACCGAAATGGGACAAATCGCGAAATGTGTGTGGTCCTGTCGGTACGAAGGGATTATCCGGCTTTGATTTATGAACTCTGCGCGAGGGTTGCTCGTCTGATTTTGGAGAAGTGTGTGCGTGCGCTAGATCAGGAGACCGCAACGATTCCATCCATTTGAGGAGATCTGTGGGAACTGAACGATGTGAGCGCATTCAAGGTGATGAAGCCGAGTGACGGCTTGATTGGAATTTTGAACGTTTTCTCAGGAAATGTGACATTAAATGGAGCCGGAATCTGGTTGTGTGTTGATTCGTCGAAATTTCTTAGAAGTTTTGGCAGACAGGGGATACCTTCATGGCCGAATGGCGTTGGTCGTCGTTTCAACATGGGCGCGATTAATAGGCACTTGTACAGGGTGTCGAATTCCAAGTCAAGTCAAGTCTTGTCTTCAGCAAGGATTGGTTAAACTTGGAGTGATGCAAGGTAGGTTCACTTGTATTTATCTGGGTGTACTAAAGGGTATTTTTTTTAGAGCTATAGAACTTTGAAATGAAATAAAACAAAGATTGTTATTTTAAATTAATATGAAATTTACTATATTCGAAAGATATTCTTCTGGCATTTTAATTTAAATATGACTTCTGGCATATGACCGCCACGGCTGGCTGGGACGTAGATCTCTCTAGAGGACCAATTTTCGATGACTTTTTCCAACATTTTTGGTCGTTTATCGGCAATAACACGGCGAATGTTGTCAGCCAAGTGGTCAATCGTTTCGGGCTTATCGGCGTAGACAAGCGACTTCACATTTACGCACAGGAAATAGTCAAGCGACGTTAAATCGCACGACCTTGGAGGACAATTCGTGGGTCCGTAAAGTAAAACTATGACGTTACCAAACGTTTCCTTCAATAAATCAATTGTGGCACGAGCTGTGTAACATGTTGCGCCGCCTTATTGAAAAAAAAACAGCTCCTCCACATCATGGTTGTTCAATTGATGAACGAGAAGAGAGGGGCGGAGAATAGTCCAACGGTGGAGGAAGTCATTTTGGCGATTCAATCGCTAAGAATTGGCAAATCCGCCGGTGTTGATGAAATCCGGCCAGAAATGCTTAAGGCAATGGGTAAAGAGGCAGTTTTATGGCTCTCTCGAGTCATTAAAGTGACCTGGGAACGCGGTGAGACACCTGACGACTGGCAAACTGGGGTGATTGTTCCACTTTTCAAGAAGGGGGACAAAAGAGATTGCTCCAACTACAGGGGCATATCTCTTTTAAGTATTCCCGGGAAATTCTATGCTAAGGTCGAGGCCAGGATGGGGGATGAACAGTGCGGCTTTCGTTCGGGCAGAAGTACAACCGACCAGCTTTTCACTTTAAGAATGGTACTTGAGAAGGCTTGGGAGTATGCCAAACCCATCTAAACTCTGGAGTCTTCTGCAGGAGTATGGGATTGATGGTCCTCTTCTGAGGGCCATTCAGTCTCTATACGCAAACTGTAGCAGCTGTGTTCGGGTAAACGGTGCTAAATCAACACCTTTCACCGTGGACGTTGGACTTCGCCAAGGGTGTGTCTTGTCACCTCTCCTTTTCATTGTATATATGGACTGGATGTTGCAGCGCAGCCGAGGTGGGGAATGTTTCAAATTGGGATAGTTGAGGATAAGTCATCTTCTTTTTGCAGATGACTTGGTTATCCTCACATCCTCCCAGACAGAACTCCAGCGAGCACTCGATAGGTTTGTGGCCGTATGTGCTGATGCTGAAATGAGGGTTAACGTGGACAAATCGGAGGTTATGGTCATTTACAGAACGCCTGTTCAATGCACGCTGCATGTTAGTGGAGTCCCATTGAAGCAGGTGGAGAAGTTTAAGTATCTCGGGGTCTTTTCACGAGTGATGGAAGGAGTAATGCTGAGCTTTTCTGTAGGATTGGTCAAGCTGGGTCACTTTTGACACAGCTTGGTAGTTCTGTAATCAGAAAGGCCGGGCTTGGTGTCAAAGCCAAGTTAGCATTTTTCAACTCAGTATTTGTTCCAACTCTCACCTATGGTCATGAAATTTGGGTAATGACCGAAAGAATAAGATCGCGAGTGCAAGCTGCTGAGATGAGATTTCTTCGTGCTGTTGTGGGAATTACTCGCCGAGATAGGGTGAGAAACACGGCGGTGCGCGAGGAACTCAACATTGAGCAGCTGCTTCTTCGAACGGAAAGGGCTATGCTTCGGTGGTTTGGTCACGTGGCACGAATGTCCCCATCATTACGACTTCCGAGGCGGGCATTGAGTGCGATTCCATCAGGTAGGCGACCGCTTGGCAGACCCAGGACGAGGTGGTTGGACCAAGTCCAAAAACTCGCCGGCTTACGCTTGGACATAGCTCCTGATGAGTTAGAGTCGATGGTGGAGGTTCGAGTTGTCTGGAGATCTCTCGTGCGTGGTTTACCCCCGCGACCCCTTTAGTGGATCATGCGGGTCAGAAGATGATGATGATGATGATGACCCTCTTTTCGAGTGATGAAGTTATGGAAACAAATCAATTCTTTTCCAGTTCCATCCATGCGCATGTCCTTCCGCCTGCTCACTAGGATTCCCCAAAGGTTTTCAATTGCATTTAATTCGAGAGAGTATGCAGGCCAGTCCATTGGATTAATGTAATAAAGCCTCAACCAGTTTTTTTGTTTCCCTACTAGGGCGTACTCGGACATTGTCTTGTTGGTACATGGTACATCCAATTTATCCCGTGATTATCGGCTAGAAATGGAATTAAGCACGATCTTGGTGGCCAGTTCACATAACCACCACGTGAGGTGATCATGTCCTAGAATTTCTCCTGCAGAATTTCCAATGCGGCGTGAGCTGTGTGTCAAGTAGCGCCAGTCTGTTGAAACCACATATCGTTGCATATCATCCAATTCAGGGCAAAAGAAGTTGGCTGTCATCGACCTATAGCGCTAGCCATGCATCGATGATGCCTCCAGTCCAAAATCCACATCAAACAACAATCACATTTCTGAGATGCATTGGACGCTGCAAATCCGACAATTTAGTTTGTTTCCCTTCATCCAGAAATGTGCCTCATCGCTGAAGATGAATTTTCGATGAAAGTTAGGTACGGTACCGGTTAGTTTAACACCCATTTTGACAAAACAAATTTATCATTTGGACGTGTTGTTGAACGTTATGTCCATCAATGGCGATTTGACAACACTCAGGCATGGGAACGATATTCTTTTGACAGAAAAATCCTAGAGGGAATTGTGTTACAGTCAGACGATGAGTGACCGAAAACTATGAATTATACATTTTCCATTCTCTTGGAGTATTTCCCAGAATTGATTATCCACCCTGTTGTGGTTCTGGGGGTGAGTACGGCAGTGGCTAGAAAATGGTGTTTTTGCACCGCTTATTCTCCTGGTCCTCACTAACGCTAACGAAACTAAGTGATAATCACTACCCCTACTCTCCCACCCTCCAAACCCCCCTTACTCAACGTTCTCCAATACGCACCTTCCCACACTCCCCCTTGGGGTGGATCAAGGTGTTATGCGACCCGTGCCGATGATCAACCAGGCTGGAGGCACATTAAATTGTCCATTCGCGAAACCGAGCAACCGGATACCTGGCATCCTCCGGATTAGTCTGCCTTTCCTGTGCACGGAGCTCTGCACAGGTCGACCTCGTTTAAACATAAACATTTTTGAATTCCCGCAGCTCCACGGATATGTTCGTGAATGGTGTTTGTTGTGAGTCAACACACTCCATTACTCGAGGAAATCTAATACAAAAATATTAAAATCTAAACATAAAAAGGAAAAAGAACTAAACCTTCCAAAGAAAGCTGCTGAAAAGAAAAGCTGATGCATCAACACACCAAAACTGGCTTCGAAAGTACGAGCCCAAGTAAGCTGGTCAGGGTCCCAAAGCCCTCTACCAGCAAAGAACTACCAGCAGTCTCCAAAAAACCGTCCAGCTCGAACGCTAGTAGGCCTCTCCTGCCCACTTCTACCAGCGTAGGGGTACACCCCGAGGCTACTCAACCCGCAAAGACCTGGCGAGGCCGCAGCAAAGTCCGACCCGGATCAATGTCGGGCAGGTTCCTCTGGAATTGCTGTGTCGACAAGAGCCGTTACGGACTCTGTCCAATGACCCTCGTCAGTCGACCGTGCAACAGTAAGACCTCCCCTACTATCCTGTACGGAGCAGAATAACATCTTTCTGCACAAGGACCGACATGCAGCACAAAAGGTCCTCCAAAGACTGAGCACCCTCCCTCCTGAGAGATGGTCTCAGAAATAAGAATTCTCCTTCGAGTGGCCTACTACGGTTATCACTAAAGGCTCTAGCGCTCAAATAACAACCAAGTCGTAACAGGTCTTGGAATAACCTTCTCCTCCCCCCAAAAAGTTCAAACGGTCCACGACCTCGGACTCGGCCTCGGCCCACAAATTCAGATCAGAATAAAGTCGTCCTTTGCCAATTGTTCATCGTCTTCTTTTACGGCTCCAACACTTCCTGTACGTTGTTTCTTAACGGAAACCACGTTCCAAATAAAGAAGCACTAGGCATTGGGATCTGTATCTGACTACTTTCAATGCAGGCCGAACTTTGGTGTAAGATACTTTTTCGTGCTCTCCTCTTATCGAATCTTTGTCTAATGCAGCCATAACTCAATTTCTACAGTATTGGACGTCGAGTTGGCTCAGCTGCACTTCAAATTCTATACTGCATCTTTGACGAAGCAGTCCGATTAGACCACCACCACACGGTTCCCACACGCTTCATTTATTTTTTCTTTTTTGCTTCAAATTGGTAATCGCCTCCTCCGAGAGTGGCAGCGTGCAACAACCTTTTGAATTCTTCAAACCCCAACCTGTACAGACAACGCAGGCAAGCATCTCGACTCACCGCTCAGAAGTGCAAAAACTGCATATTAGATCCCCACGCAACGCTGAGGTGCAACTTGTCCAAATTAGTATTCGGTTCCGAAATAAATTACAGGGCCACGCCCCTCTTCATCGCCCATTCAAAGAGCAAACAAAGGAATCGCACACGCAACCACACAGGAACGCAGGCACACAACGCTCTGCCAGATCAATTTACCAGCGCCAATTCCACTTAATCGATCCCGCGAACTTTATCGAGTGCACGTGAGCATCAGGCCAAGTCGATCGGGTGCACACACACACACACACGCACGCACAGGCACACAATCACATCCCAAATTGAAGCTGATTCGCGGTACGCGCGTGAAGAATTTCGCAATCATCCCCGAGACACACACAACGGATTCATTCCCATAAATCTCACCTCTGCACTTCATCGCGGCAATAATCACCTTCATGTGGCTGGAGTGTCTGCAGTCCAAACAAACACTTTACCCTAATGGCAGGGCGCAGCGCTGGGCGAACGGGCCGGGCCTTACATCGTCGGGATTATCCACGGCGAGGACCGGCAATGGACTGGCTCCTAATAAGCACCGTCCATAATCGTCCGGCGTGCTTCGTGTCATTTTTGAGCGATGCCGGAGCAAAGGATGCTGGCTGGCTGCATCCAGCAGCAGGCTCGCTCAATTGCCGCGGTGGCCGTGGATGCAATTTCCTTCTTTACACGTTGCCACGGAGAATTGACGGATCGTAAAATGATAATTTAGCGTTACGCGTCTGCGGGGAGATTCGTCTTCATTCCCGTGGCAGGCAATTGTTCCTGCTCGCCACTAATTGACAGCCGTGGTGTTCCTAGACACTGTCCACAGGTTGAAGCAAGGATCATTATGTGAATTATGATTGAGATTTACAATTTTACGACGGGGCACCGACGATCCAGTCGATCCAGGCACTGCGTGGAGAGGAAAGGACCAGAATGAGATGACATTGTAAGCCCGAGGAACTTCGGAAATGGGGCTTAGTAGAGGGTGTGCGCAGAGAGATTACGCTCAAAGGTGACGTTGACGTTGATGATGGACATGGGGTCATACTCGTACGTGTGTCCAGTGACGACTTGGCTGGAAGAGTGACATTAACTGACATGGCCGCAATGTTCAAAGAGGGTAGAGTTTCCTTCTTCACTCAAGAGTTTGTTAACATTAGCGTTCATCCAATATTACGTCCGCAAGGATTCAGCCTTTCCTCATCGGGGTGTTTCTTGAACGCCAAGTCAACACGCGAAATTGTCGCAATCCGATAAATGCATAGTGCCGTATGTAAACTGGTGCGGTCATCGCTCTTAATTTTATTCAAAAATGGGTTCAAGCTGCGTGCTATGACTTCTTCATTCCTGACAGAATAGGCATTAATGCGAAATTGAAGTGCTCCAAGAGAGATGATGATACATGCCGTTCATCAAAAGAAGACAACTTATTGATTATTGATCGAAAAATTCGATAATCTGTTAAGTGACCTTGTGATTCGAGGCATCTTTGAGGATACGTAAGCTCACTTCCATACGCTTTGTTTGGGAATACGTCCACAGAAACATGAGTCGAATAGAAAACAAAAAGTTCGGTACCCTTGTTAATGACACTCCTTCACAAGTTGCCTTGCTGAAGGGACAAGGAAAAATGTCCACAGCCTTATGTGTACGGGCCTTAAAGCCTGCTGCTGCGATTAACAAAATGACTTAGGTCACCAAGGTCGTTGACATTAAAAATGGCGTGCAGCAGAGGGCTGTTGGCTCACCGATCATGTTCGCAAGATTCACTGTGGTTCTTATATGTTACATGCCCCACTAAATTCTGTGGGAATTCCTAATTCAATGCACTTCAAGGAGGATGCGTCAGATAATATCGACTCAACTCTGGCACTCTTTGCAAACTTTTATCAATTCGAACCACAACAACCTTACTCCTTATAGCTTCCCTAGTCCTGTGGACATTAGTTCGTTATCTTTGAGCCCTGCTGAAGTCATTCTTTCACTTCACAGTTTGAAACCGGACTCGAGTTTTATAGTGGATGGTATACCATCCATTATTCTGAAATACTGTGCTGATTCACTTTACAGCCCTCTATTATACATTTTCAATCTTTCGTTATCTGAAGGTGTTTTTGATTGAAAATTATAGGGGCATATGCAAACTCTCCGCGATTCCTAAATTATTCGAAAGTATACTTACTTACTTATCAGGCCGGCGATCCATGGAGGGTCTGAGCCTGAGCAATTGCTGCCTTCCATCGAAGGTACTGGGCATGCTGCTTCCAGCCATCAAGAGCAAGCTGTCTTGCATCCGCGATTACTTGGTCTTTATACCGGAGATTCGGTCATCCTCTCCTCCTCGAACCAGGAGGCTCGGATTCAAAGACCCCCTTTGCTGGAGCATTGTTGTCCATGCGCTGAATGTGGCCGAGCCAGTGCAATCGACGGATTTTTGCCTTCTGGACTACATCCACATCCTGCTGATACAGCTCTTAGAGTTCGCAGTTATGTCTACTCCTCCATTCGCCTTCCTCGCAGATGGGACCGTATATCCGACGCAGAATTTTTCAATCACCTCTGCAGTTTTGCTTAGCGTCCATCTTTCGGCTCTATAGAGCAGGACTGGCAAAATAAGAGTTTTGCAGATCATAATTTTGGTCCTTCGAGTCAGGAGTTTTGTGCCCAGCTGTTTTGACAGACCGAAGTAGTACCGGTTGCCAATGGCGATTCTACGACGGATCTCCACTGTGATGTCGTTTGTGGAGTTCACGTTTGCCCCGAGGTAGACAAACTCCTTTACTACCTCGAAATTGTACGGAACGACGGAACGTTTTTTGGGCGACGGCATTCATTTCGTTTGGTCCTCATTGACCTTGAGATCAGTTCGTTTCGCCTGTTCTTCAATCGCCTTAAAAGCCTCCACTACGGCACGTTGAGAACGCGCCACGATGTCGATGTCATCTGCTAACCTCATAGCAGTTGGACCGACATGTAGAAGATAGTGCCTTCCATGCTTACAGCTGCCCTCCGCACTATCTTCTCCAGTACCTTGCCGAAATCCAGTGGAGGTTTCAAACGGCTTAGAAATCCTTGAGCAGAACTGCACGGTGCATCGCGTGTGTGTTAGCGTGGTGCGACACAACCGGATCAATCCGGAAAATCCCGAATTCGGCCATCGCATGGAATAGCTCCTTGCGATGAATGCTGTCGTATGCGGCTTTGAAATCGATGAAAGGTGGTTCGTATCGATTTGAAACTCGCTGGTCTTCTCCAGGATTGGCTTTAGTGTGCAGATTTGGTCTATAGTCGAATTGCCGGGCCGGCAGCCGCACTGGTACGTGCCGATTAGTGCAGTGCAAAACGGCTTTAGACGTTCACACATTACTCTGGACAGGATCTTGTAGGCAACGTTCAGCAGGGATATACCTCTATAGTTGTTGCGAGAGGTAAGATCGCCTTTTTTGTGGATGGGGCATATGGAGCTGATATTCCAGTCGACGGGCATGCTTTCGTCTTAGCATACGACGAATATGCAGTAGAGTATTGATCAGGTCCGAAATCCGAGTAATAAATAACTTGTTCCAGGGTAACGTCGATGAAATTAAACGATTTTGCGTCAACTGAAAATTACTTGTGTACATTCAGTGAAATTGCCCTTTTCATGTGCCCACTGTTTCTGGCTTCATGGGATACGAGCAGAAACATTTAGTAAGACAATTCGGCATTTGGTCCGATCAATATCTGTATTTTGACAAACATAGATATACTTAGGTGTTGGCCTGGCGAAAGTTAAGAAAAGCCGGTGTTGTTTTTTTACAGCAGTCAACTTGAGACCAGGGTGAAGGTAATCTGCTACATGACGTCCTCATCCTGCCAGGGATGGCATACAATTGTTCACTATGGTTCAACGAGAACCTCTTCAAGATGGAAAAGATGAGGATCGAGAGACAATGTCTTCGAATTTTTTTCGATATGTATCGTACTATTGTCGTCCACATCGAACGGCGTAAAGTTAGAAGGGGATTCCACTACGAACCGCTACTACGATCTCTGTAGGGGATAGGAATACTGGGTGCTATGGCTCTGATTGCGCTTTGCTACCGGAAATATGGTGGCTGGTCAGTTCCATTGCGGTCCCTCAGCGCTAGTGTAGCCTCGTGTATCGCAGCTGCTTCGGATTGAAAAAAACATTACAATCGTCCCATGTCTCATGACAGAAAGTGATCACAGAAGGCTTTTAAGCCGTCTGTCTGTAGGGCCAACACCAGGTGGTCTCTAGCATTCCTTACTGCCTAGGGCTAGGTGTCTGTTTGTGTGTTGTGATTGACGCGTTCCCAAATGGGCTAACATTCCAAAACCCAGCCTCTCTGACTTTCAGGGCCGGTAAGAACGCACTGCTCTTGCTGAATAGGTTAAGGGGAGTAAGAAATAGGATAGCCTCTAGTGCTGGTACCCTTACTCCCACGGATGCCGATATGAGGCGCAGTAAAAGCGCTTCTGATGAACACGGTCGAAGTTAACTTGAAAAGCCTCTCTTCTGCAAACATGCAAGAGTCCGAAAGCGTAGATCATGTGAATTTCGAGCACCATTTAACGGCAACGCTTTTCTAGCAATGCTCCGATGGAGATTACGTAAACAAATGTACGAAACTGACAAGATTTCCAGAAGTCCAGAATCTACAAGGCTCCCACTTCATTGACTAATGACTCCACTGCAGCCCAATCATCCAGTTTGCCATAAATCACGATCCAAAGCAGCACAGCAAACCAATTTAACCCTCAATCTCAACCGAATGACTCCTTCAACACAATCGTCCCATTTGACCCACATGCATCGAGTCGCAGGCGGCATGTCGCCCAAACACAAAAGCCTCATGCCGCCGAACGATTTAGGGAGATTATTCCAAATTCAACGCTAAGTGATCCACTGGGAGTAGCCATTAAGAGTCGATGTACCGCTTCGGACGCACATGCACATCGCAGACGAGCCGCTCCAAAAGCCATCCGTTGTCGCTGTCGCTGTCGACCATAAACAATGTGTCGTTGCCATGTCTAAGCCAGGTAATAACACATAATAAGCATGTTCACTTGGACCGATATGCCCACAGATACAGTGCGCCATGTTGGATCAGATCTCTCTCTCCCTTATTGAGATATTTCATCTGGATGTGCACCTTCGCCCCCGCGGATCGCGGCGAGACCCCCGCCACGGGTTGACGCTATGCGGTGATTCGGTGGAGATTATGTCGCGAAGATTTTTCCTCCACGCTGCTGCATGCCTGGTCGAGGCAATCGTCGCTGTTCGCTGGTGATCGGTGAGGAGCTCCTCAAGCGCGCACGCACACACAGGCACTGGCACAGGCACAGGCCACGTCTATCCGCACTGTCGTGGGCATTTTTATTAATGAAGCCTCTGAGACATTAAGCATCCTCGCAGCGACATCATTCTTTGTCTCTGCGACGGCGCGGCGATGGCCATTGGGACGATGACGACGACGACGACGGCTATGGCGGTGACGGGGGTCGCCTCGGTTTCCTTTTTCTCGTGCCGTGGTGTGTTCACGCAGTCAAAAGGTCTTCCGCGTACGAGGGATCTGGTGCAAAATATGGCCAGCGAAGCTCATTTTTGCCTTTTGGGGCAGAAAATGTTTATGTTACGTTCGATGCGACGACGGCACCGAGTACGAGTGCCCGTACGAGTACCTCCTCCTCCTCCTCCTCCTCGGTGGTAGTGGTGGTGGCGGCGTAACGAAGCTGCTCGTGGCTGCAGCACGGATCTGGATGCGGCCTGCCGAGGAGTCGTATGGCGGCATATGGTGCATGTGCCGCTATTGAAGATGCATTAATGCATCGACGTCGACCGGGAAGAGTTAAATACAACCGTGGAGCATAATATTTCTCTCGCCGTGAGATAGCCCATTCGGAGCGGTGATTGGCGGTGGATAGCGTGCACGTTTCTTTTGCTTTTTGCTGTTGTTGTGGGCCTTCTGTCGTGGCAGTGCAGTTTTGGTGCGAATTTGTGATCTGGAGCGAAAGTGATTATTTGAGCGATCCTCAGCGAGGAGGAAGTGTTAGCTGCGATGTGGAGTGTGGATCGTTTTTCATGACTTCGTGGGCCTATGGTCAAACTTCTGCTCGAGTGATGTAAGTACTGAGCTGCGAGGTACATGCTCGAAGTCGCCTGGAAGTGTCAGTAAATTTCATCACAAGCCTGCTACTGGATTTCGCTGTGCAATGCGCCGCGCCGAGTATACTCTTGCACGATCCGTAGGCCATATGTGTTTTTTTCTTCTGTTGAACGGTATGTTTTCGTTTCGAGCGGACAAAGTCGTGAGGCACTCGGTCTCAGGCAAATGGGGGATGTTATGTGACCTTGTTTGGAATAAGATCCACATCCATTTCCGGGTTTAAAAGTGTGTCGCATACTGTTGGTGTGGTGAAGGATCTAGGGGAAAACGTCGAGAGTTGAGAACTCGTTAGAAACTCAGATTCGGGGCGCAGACATTCAGATTTGAAGAGGCGTGGCATGGTTCAGATTGAAGAGAGTCTCGTATTGAAAATACCCACCTCTAAGTACTGTCAAGTCACGGTGAAGTGCTGATCACTTTTGTTTTGTTCACCATTGCGAAGGAATACATTTGCTTACTGATTTATATTCAATACTTGTTTTGATGGTCATGCATTTGGGTGCAATGGTTATCCCCAAGAATTTAAGTGCTGGGCCGTATATCGTAATCGAGAACATAAATACGGTACCTACTAAGTTTCGTCCTCCTTCCTGCTGAAAAGCATGGAAAGGATGGTTGAGCTACGTGTACGCAAAACTCGTCTGTCGCAGATGCAACATGCTCATCAGCGCCGAAAATCTTGCGAGACTGCACTTCAAAATCTTGTTGCCAGAATTGAATGGGAAAATGCATTCGATGGGCAAGAATACGCGTTGGGCATCTTTTTCGATATAGAGAGTGCTTTTGACAATGCGACTTTTGATCACATGTGTAACTCGGCCAGAGAACACGGTGTAGACGAATCATTAGTGTTGTGGATCACAGCAATGCTAATGAGTAGAACTATAATTGCGGATGTGGACTGTGGCCAGTGTTTAATGTCGGGCTGCCCTCAGTGTTGCGTCCTGTCTCCTCTGCTATGGTGCATGCTGGTTGATACTCTGCTTGACGCCCTTAATATCTCTAATGTCTACGCCCAGGTTAATGCGGATGATGTAGCTGTACTGTCTGTTGGATCTAGCTTTCCGCCTGTTTATTCAAAAGCGCATGCGGCTCTAGACGTGATTGACAACTGGTGTATGGGCTTTCAGTTAAACCCCTTAAGACAGAGGTTGTTCTCTTCACGGGAAAGAGAAAGTTGACTGGTCTGCCTCAACTAGTAAGGTGTCACCATCCGCTTTTCCGATGAAGCTAAATATCTAGGTGTTATCTAGGATAGAAAACGTCTCTGGAAAAAAAACACATTGAATCGAAAACCACCAAGGCGCTGTCAGTTTTTCTGGCAGTGTAAGGGAATTTTCGGCAAATCTTGGGGTCTATCAGCACAAAGATCCCTTTGGATCTACATGGCTATGGTGAGGCCTCTTCTATCATATGCATCGGTCGTTTGGTGGAATAAGCTTTCGCGTAAATACGTAAATGCTGCTTTGACTAAGCTTCAAAGAACGGTTTGTCGCAGCTGCATTGGGGGCCTTCCCTAGCACGCCTGGCTCTGCTCTTGATGCACTTCTGAATCCTTCCCCTTTATATCCACATCTTGAGGTGCCCTCTCAAAGCCATCATCCGTTTAAAAATAAGTGGTCTTTGGTACAAATCGCACTGGAGTTTCGATGACCTTGCGCACCGTATTTCTTTTGACCACATACTCATGGATATGCTTTCTGACGCAAGGACACCAGCAATCCAGCTGTGACGTACATATAAAATCGACTTTGCCTGCACTTAGGACTGGCTCTGGCCAGAATATTAGCCAGGAAAAGAATATGTAGTCGAATCGTCACGGATGGCTCCAAGACCAATGAAGGGTCTGGCGCTGGCGCTTTCGTAAAGAGCGACAACATTAGACTGCACACCTTGTTAGGTAAATTTGCGTCGGTCTTCCAAGCGGAAACCTATGCGATCCTAATGGCCACGCACTATATTGTGAAGATCAGGCGGAAGGGGCGAAGTATTTGTGTCTGTAGCTACAGCCAAACTGTGCTCAAGGCCCTAATCTACCCTTTAAGCACTTCCAGGATAGTTCAAGAATGCAAGTATTCTTCAAATTCGATCGACAGGTTCAATTCGCTGAGACTTGTCTGGGTAACGGGCCACGACGGGATCAAGGGAAATGAGATCGCCGATGAAACGAAGATAGACAAGGATCAGAGGAGACACTCTTAAGACTCGTACCTGCGTTGGGATTACCCGCGTCCTCGGTTAGGGCTTCCATCGATGGCTGGGCTTCTCAAAAGAAATCCGCGGCATTCTTGTTATCTCCTGACAGAAAAGACTGCAGACACCTTCGTCAAACACCTGAATCTGCTGGGCCTAAGCCAGGAAACCCTCTGCGACGCCTGTGGAGAAGACGACGACACTACAGAGCACTTCCTCTGCCACTGTCCCGATTTTGCTCGGATCAGGTGGCAGTTTTTTGGTGCTGATGAGGTGAGAGCCTGTGATGTAGGCTCCTCCTCACAAAAACCGCCTGCTGGTATTCCTCCGGAATACCATGAAATTTCATTAAATGTAGTTTGCTGCCTTGTTGTACAATGGACCAGTTTTTGGGCCTAAGTGCTCCCGTGTAGGGTTCAAAAACCTCCGACAAAACAAAAAAAGTTTCACCCACATCGGACCACCTGCCTATCAACTGGAGATCCGCAAGTTCTCAAGTCACACGATATAGCAATAACGTCAGACAGTCGAGCCGCTATCGTGGCACTGACATCATGAAATCCAAGCTCGGGTGGAAATGCCTGCAGAGGCTTACAGAGCTGAGTAGGAGACACAGAGTAAAACTCTGCTGGATACTTGGCCATATGTTGATAGAAGGCTGGCAAGGGATGCGCTGTACGAGATCATGTCATCAGAGAAAAATTCAGGGAACTAGAAAAAAGGAAACGGACGGAAAACTGGAACAAAGCTCATGGCATGAAGCAGGCCAAGCAAGCCTTAGGCTAGTATAACCGAAAGACGTTAGGGGCATGTATCAAAATGAGCAAGAACCGTATCCTAACAGGTTTCCTAACAGGGCACTGCAGACTCAGGAAGTAGCTAGGGAAGCTAGGGGTATCTGGAGAAGGTTTCAGCAGATTCTGTGGAGAATCTAATGAAATGCCAGAACACGTACTGTGATTCTGTGCGGAACGAGCGCACAAAAAACAAAGGTATCTCGGCAAGCACCCACTATCAGAGGAAGAAAGGAAGTAACTAAAACCAGCTCTTACTCACAGATTCCCAAAGGGAACTAGCCTAGCGAGAATCTAGAACAGATTTCTTACATCTATGTGCAACAGGATCCATAACCCTCAATACAACTCTGAAAAGAACTGTGTGTGAGGTGAACACAAAAGAGATCAAATGTATCAAAGGCGGCCACAATAGATCAAAAGTCCCCCCAGTATACTCTCAAAAACAGTAATAAAAATGGATGTCGGACAAACTTGGGAGAGTATTTGCCCCTCGTCCATTTCAATTTGTTGGCCGAATTCGTGATGGAGAATTGATCACATAAGTGATGCACCGTGGAGTTCGGCTCAAGGACTACCTGTGTCAAAACTGACGCAGCTTGACCAATCCTACAGAAAAGCTTAGCATTACTCCTTCCATCACTCGTGAAAAAGACCCCGAGATACCTAAACTTCTCCACCTGCTTCAATGGGACTCCACTAACATGCAGAGTGCATTGAACAGGCGTTCTGGAAATGACCATAACCTCCGATTTGTCCACGTTAACCCTCATTTCAGCATCAGCACATACGGCCACAAACCTATCGAGTGCGCGCTGGAGTTCCGTCTGGGAGGATGTGAGGATAACCAAGTCATCTGCAAAAAGAAGATGACTTATCCTCAACTATCCCAATTTGAAACATTCCTCACCTCGGCTGCGCTGCAACATCCAGTCCATATATACAATGAAAAGGAGAGGTGACAAGACACACCCTTGGCGAAGTCCAACGCCCACGGTGAAAGGTGTTGATTTAGCACCGTTTACCCGAGCACAGCTGCTACAGTTTGTGTATAGAGACTGAATGGCCCTCAGAAGAGGACTCCTGCAGGACACTCCAGAGTTTACCACGAGGGACTCGATCATATGCCTTTTCCAAATCTACAAAACAACTGTAGATGGGCTTGGCATACTCCCAAGCCTTCTCAAGTACCATTCTTAGAGTGAAAAACTGGTCGGTTGTACTTCTGCCGGGACGAAAGCCGCACTGTTCATCCCCCATCCTGGGCTCGACCATAGCTCTAGAACGAGCTGCCAACACCTTAGCATAGACTTTCCCGGAAATACTTAAAAGAGATATGCCCCTGTAGCTGGAGCAATCTCTTTTGTCCCCCTTCTTGAAAAGTGGGACAATCACCCCAGTTTGGCAATCGCCAGGTGTCTCACCGTGTTTGATTTAATTTTTGCCAATGGTTGTCAAGTTGATGGTTTAGAAATAGAAACAATAGAATTTATAGTTTTTTTACTGGTAAGCAAAAATAATGCTTTAGTTATAATGTCTTAGAAAAAAAATACTTAAATAATATTAGTCCCCACAATTCTTATACTGAATTCGCATATATGTATGTAACGCGATGTACTAACCTTCGAGGTCGTTGAATGAATAACTACCTAGCAGTCTTCTTCTTTCTGCAAGGATGGGACAGGTACAGAGGTACAGAGTTAGTGTTTCCTCTTCATTATCATCCCTGCAGTCTTTACAGAATTCAAGTCTTTTATCTATGAGGCAGTGTCCAGTTATTACGCCTACTTATTTGCTAATCTGCTTCCAGTCATAATCTAGGAAAGCTATAGTTCTGTTTTAATTTAATGCAGGCAACTACTGTAGAGAAGCAGATATGACTCGTCTTGGTGGGAGCCTCTGAATACTGCAGCTGAGATTCTTCGTGTTTAAGACAATATGTATCCCTTCTCGGATACAGCTTTCCCTCACATCAACATTCACAAAGGGACCTGGCGGTCCACTGATCAATCAACAGTCAACCAGATTGATCACATTGCGATCGACATCAGACAATCCTCTAGTATTCTCAATCATTTCTTTGCTGTAGCTAAGGTAAGAACATGGCTATCGATAGGACAACAGAGTAGAGCAAGACCAAAACAGTTTGACGTCGGAAAGCTACAATCGCAATCGACCACTAGGGACTTTGACGATCGAGTCTCCCTGAAGCTTTCAGAGAGTCCAACCCTGCCAGGCAAAACAATCGACGAACAATGGAATCGTTGTCAAAGCGCCATCAGTTTAAAAAAGCCGCCCAGAAAAAACCCCTGGTTTGACAACGAGTGCAGGCAGGCGCATCTAGCGAAGCAAGCGGCATATAAGACGACGCTGGACAGAAGGACGAGAGCGGTTCGTGAGCTCTACGAACTTAAAAGAAGGGCAGAGCACCGGCTTCTCCAAAAGAAGAAGAAAGAGCATGAGAAGCGCGCGATCGAAGAGATGGAGAGGTGTTATGGCGGAAATGATATCCGAAAGTTCTACCAACGGGTGAAACAATTATCCCATGGGTATAAACTTCGGACAGAAGCCTGTCGGGGCTAAGATGGGCAACTAGTAATAGAGTCGCAGTCGATACTGAGAATCTGGAAAGATTACTTCCGTAGACTGTTAAACGGCGAGGAAGACACCAATACCGCTATCAGGCAGAATGAGCCACTCCACACAATGGACGATGATGGAAGAGAATTCCGACCCCCCCGACCTAGACGAAGTGAAGATAGCTATATCGAGACTAAAGTCGAACAAAGCTGACGGACGAACTCTTTAAAGCAGCTGGAGATGAGGTATGCACCAACTCATCTGTAAGATATGGTAGGACGAAACCATGCCCAACGACCCCACAATTGTTTGCCCGATCCACAACAAAGAAGACCCCTTCAACTGCGCCAACTACCGAGAGATAAGTCTCCTAAACATCGCTTATAAGATCTTCTCTACCGTTTAGTGTGAGCACCTGAAACCATTCGTGAACAACCTGATAGGCAATTATCAGTGCGGTTTCAGGCCGGGGAAGTCCACCATCGACCAAATCTTCACACTACGGCAGATCCTGGAAAAAACCAAAGAGATGCAGATCGACACCCACTAACTATTCGTCGATTTCAAGGCCGCATATGACAGAGTGCATAGAGACGAGCTATACAACGCCATGTCTAGTTTTGACATTCCTGCCAAACTCGTCATGTTGTGCAGGATGGCGATGGAGAACTCTGGCTGCTCCATCGAGGTCGGAAATGAACTCACCGAGACCTTCAATGTCAGAAAAGGTTTTAGACATGTGATTATTTTAACATCATACTTGAGAAGACGGTTGTGCAAAACAAACTCGCCAAGACAAGAGGCACGATCTTCCAAAAGTCCGTACAATTGCTAGCATAAGCGGACGACATTGACGTGATTGGTCGAACACAGAGAGCCATCAATCAAGCGTTTGTTGGTATTGAAACGGCGAAGATGGATTCAACGGTGAATGTGGGTAAAAAGAAGCATAAGCTGTTTTCAAGGAAGGACGCACAACATCGACGACTCGGTCAGAACATCACCGTAGGCTGCTTTAACTTCGAGGTAGTTAAGGACTTCGTCTACCTCGGCTCCACAGTAAACAGTACGAACAACATCAGTACCGAGATTAAGCGCAGAATAACTCTTGCCAACCGCTCTTTCTTTGGTCTCAAGAGGCAATTGAGTAGTACAGCCCTCTCTCTATTATATAAGACCCTGAGCATCCCTGTCCTGCTCTATGGCGCAGAAGCCTTGGCCACCCTCCAGAGCAGATGAAGAAGTGCTTGGTCTTTTCGAGGGAAAAGTTCTGCCTTCCAGATTTTGGTCCTGTTTGCGTTGATGGTTTTTGGAGGAGAAGATTCAACCATGAACTACACGGGTTGTACAGCGACATGAGCCGATGGTCAGGCGTCTACGGATTCCACGCCTAAGATGGCTAGGCCATGTAGAGCGCATGGACAACACTGCCCCAGCCCGAAGAGTATTCGACTCCGAACCAGTTGGACTACGCAATAGAGGACGCCCACGGAACCGCGGAACTTGACGTGCGAAATTGGAGGCAGCTGCCTAAAGATCGTGCCAGCTGGAGACGCTTGTTGGCTGAGGTCCTGGTCTACCTCGGACTGTAGCGCCATTAGAAGAAGAAGAAGAATACAGCTATCTATCGGAAGGAAGGCCACCATCATTGTTTCATTGTTTTTGGATAGTGCCGACCTGGGAGTGGAATGCTGTTTCCGTTGACTAACCTCCGCATGGAGTGACCTCGTCATAGATGATTGATTTGCAATCTGGCTGCCTGATCTAGCCGGCAACAACATCGGTCCAAAACGAGAGATATATCATTTCTCAATTGGTTTATCGGACATTCGCGTGCTGTTGAGTATGTAACGCCGCGACGAGGCGCGCCTTTTTGCTGGCACCACGTGTTGATAGGGTACATCTCGTGTATTTTGTTCAAAAAAAAAGTTCGAAAAAGTACATCTTTCCTTTTTTGCAATTGATTAGAAACTTAAGCACGTCCCCCACTTAGTGCGTTAGCCCCAAGCATCTCTCGAGCTGAGACCAAACATTGCCTACGCACTTTGTGGCGCCAGCAAATCTTCCAAACCTTTTGTTGGCGCTGCACCTTATTTGCAACCCACATCATTTGTAGCAACAAATTGATCTCACGGTGTTTTGGTGGGGCCATGATGCATGATATTTGGAGTATGCTTGACAGAAGCTGTTATTGATGAGGCTTTTAGTTAAGTGCAGGGATGTGCATTTATCTCGCACACCATTGACGATAAAATTGCACGAGTGACGTGTGAGCTGTCAAAAGTTATTTCTTCTTCTTCTCAGTACGGATTGAACTTGTGCCTCAAACAACATGCCTCTCCATCGGCACGATCGACATGTTGGCTGAGGTCCTTCTTCACTTGTATGCACCGAAGGCTGGGAGTCGAAGACTCATTGGATCCGAGACAATATGTGGGCGGCACATACTCGACCGTAGGCGTGCTGCACTAGCCCGCGCTTAAGGTGGCGCGCGGAAGGACTTCAAGCCCCTTGTTGGGCGAAAATGCAGGCAGCTAGCAATTGACAGATCAATGGCAAGAAAAAGAAGCGATGTAAAGTTCATGAACACAAAAGAACTCGAATCGTTTCTGTATCAAGTGCAGATCACCGACAAGATACTCTGATGGTGCCTTGCTGACACGAACTACACCTTTTCTGCACTTCTCGGCAGCATTTGATCCGATTATGTGAGCCAATCCGATTCCGCCTCCGTTGGGATGGCCAGTGGCCCAATTGACCCCTCATCACCTCCAAGGATCATCGCAAATTGAGGCCAATACATCGTGGGAGGTTCAATCCAGAGCTGGTCAGCCCCTCTCAATTCACACATCTGTGCTTTCGATCTTCAACTGACCTTTCAGTTCACAGAATCGCTTCACAAGCAACCGAATTTCACGTGTCCTCCTAGAGCTCCCAGAGTCACCATCGCTTCTTCACATCTTTGCGTGACCTCGATGAAACTGCGTGGTTTTAGTGCGTTTCTTCTCCCGTCCAACGGTTAATTGAATACCATAGCGTTGTCCAACGCAATCGCGCCTTCGAATCCCATGACACCACGGCCGCGCCATCTAAGGACACGAAACCACCACCAGCACCGCCACGATCAGCAGCAGCAGCAGCAACGCCGCGCAGCCACAGCCGGTTGCCGGTCGATTCCTAATTAATTTCAAACAAAAACTACGAAGTAACCGAAGCCTCCTCGGGTATACCCTAACCTGGAATATGGGTGGTGAGGGTGCTCCATGCAGTCTGCTCGAGTGCAGTACCAGCAACTCGGAGCGTCTGAGCGGCATCAGAAAAAAGCCCGCTGTGGCCGAGTGTTGCACAATGGAACGCATGCACTGGTCGTGCATTGCAGCGAGGCTTCCAATTTTCCGTGCGAGAGATCACCTCCAGAACCAGCCGCAGCCACGAAGGCAGTCTGCTACGACACCAAACTGCCAGCGAGCCCATAGGCGATGCAGCAGCAATCAGCGCAAAAGATTGATGATCATGAACAGAATGCTGCTGGTGCTGCTGCTGCTGCAAGACTTATGGAATTAATCGGTCGTGAGTTGAATGATAATCACCGCCGGAGTTCCCATGATTACAGATGCATGGAGGATGGCTGTGTGGATGTGGATGTGGCGGTGTCTAGGGCGCAGGCGCGGCGTTTTCAACGGAGTTCGAGTTGGAATCCAGAACAGTCTTGCATGAATGTGTTCTCAGTTCTCGTGCAAGCCACCGTCCGACTTCTAGACGATGTTCGATATTCGATCACCGATCGCCACTCGAAGCACCAAACGGAGATGATGGCGGTGGAGGCGGATGAGGCAGCCCCAACGAGTCGTGTTGGATTCAAAGTGAATTATAATTGCGACTTATGTTGCGGTGCCGGAAAGCCATTTGAACGGGGAGCACAGAAATATTGACGACAGCGAGACAGAAGGAGATTGAGTCTCAGTGTGTGTGCAGATTGGATTGCCCAGGCACGCTAGATGCCACCACAGACTGTCACTGGGGCCTGTGCATGTGTGGCATGGCGGAGGTGCAAACTGTTTAGCTTTCGGCGTCAGTAATAAATCGCTTTATGGCACCAAAAATAGATGACGCGGACTCGACAAGCTGTTGGATGCCTCCAGGTGATGGGGATGATGGAAATCTCGATTATGCAGGCCGGTTCTACGCCGCCGACGATGAAGTGTGCGCGGTTAGATGCAGTGGAGCGTCGTGATTTGGTGCACGCCGCTGCGCCGAGCCGCCACTCCGAGTGGTGTGATCGAAGAGGGTCCTCGAATTGCGCCGCGGAATACTGGCGGATCACAGATCCGAGGCTGCGCGACATGGGTACTAATTGGAAATTTTTCATCATGACGCCTGCTGGCGGAGTCTCATGATAATGCATTCGTTGTGACCGTAGGACCTTCGTTTGAGGAAGGGATGAAATGTGGCGTGTGAAACTTGTTAATTTTTTGTTCCTCTGCGAGCACTGATTGGGCTCGATGGGAGATTGAGGGGATTTTTATGGAAATGTGATGGGGGAAAAGGACATTGAAAGGACCTCTGTTGGAGAAATTCGCTATGCAGTGAGTGGATTTCTAGGGGTGGATTTAAAAGGTTTGCCGCCAAGGACATCTGATGAACAACTTCGCAGTTAGCGGTCGCCAAGATGCAGGAGAACCGAAGAACATCATAATAAGAACCTTCGTGTTTTCTTGATTGACCACGCCGCGCAGTGTGTTATTTTTGACATCTAGCGGAACTTTATTGCTGTTGCGCTTGGTATAGCTAAACTATGGATTTTCCTATTCGGTGAAGGAAAATTTTTTTTTAAAACAAATAGCTTCCTCGGACAATTAACCAAGTGGCAGTATGCAGGCTTGAATTAACTCGTTTGAGTGTATCAGAAGTTTATGTATGCTTGCTGACATGTGGTACCATGTTTCATTGGCATTGTGATTGCATCTGCATCAATTCCATATTCACTCGATATTGCTTCGAGTAAAATTCAGAAATGGTAGATCAAATCAATGCTGATGCCTGCTGTACCCGTGCTCATCGCAACGTTTCTAAAAATGTTTGCGCTGTGCTACCATCATTCGTATTGCCTGCTATTTGACTTGCCATGTCAACTATCAGTCCCATTTCACCACGAAATCGTGAATGTGGCTTTTCTTTGTTTCCAATTAAACTTTTTTTTTCCTGTGATCTTGCTTGCCATTTTTTAATGTCTAACTTGTAAGAAAGGTGTACGAGGGGCGTTCTATATATTCTCGGTATCGGGGTGAAGCTGTGGTTGTATATATAAATTGACTTATTTACCAAGTAATACTATTACTTTAGTGCATTGATGTAAAATTTCATATAAATGTGATTATTAATTCGCGTTTTATCTCTAGTTAAACAGAATACCCATTTATTGCCGACTTGAGTTCTTCATCATCCGAAAATCTTTTTCCACGAAGACATTTTTCCAAATCCGGAAACAGGAAATTGCTTTCTATTTCTTAATATCTAACTTGTAAGAAATGTGTGATAGACATTCGAATGGTCGAATCCAAGAATGCAAGGGAGAAATCCCAAAGTTGTACAGTTTTCTTCTTTAGAGCAGCCGAGTTGTATTGGTACATAGATAAATAATCGTTAATTATTTAAGCGGTGTCAACACATAAAAAAATATTGTGTGGGGTGCGCAGCTGTGCGCAAAATGTCTCAACGGATTCTGGAAGTATATAGTCCGGAGAAGGCTACACGCGGATACATTTTGAAACTCTGCACAATGTTAGAATATAAAACAAAACGGATAATTCTAAGGCCTCCAAGCAAATCAGTAATTACTACCATTTGCTGAGGTCGTACAAGGTTCAAACTTACCAAAAAGATTCCTTAGATAACAGGCAAGAAATTGGAAATTTTGAAAATTTAGAAAGATAGCATTGCTACTTACTTCGCATGAACACGATGAATTTGAGTCACATAGTGCAACTAATGTTTTACATTTCTCTTGCTCAAAAATGATTGGTGTTTTGTCACACAACGGTAAATACCGTTTCCATGAAGGTTTTGTTTGCAGAATTTTAATACCTTGGCTTACACCTGTCGTTTGATACCAAGCTTTTGTCATTCGGACGACTTTGATTTTTGAATTAAGTGCCGCTAGATTCGTAAAATAACACACTGTGCGCCGGTGGTCAACAAACTCCCTTAATAGTAGTAATATGGGCGGGACTGAGCAGGTTATGCAGCCACTCATCCTGTGTAGGTTATGGTTCTCTCACGGTTGGTGATGAGATTCAACTCCTCGGCCATCCCTTCCTCGGACAATAGCCCACTGATGATCTCATGTATGCACCCAGCAAGATTATCCTAAGCTGCTTCAAAGACAGGACTGTCTGCGGCGGATGCTTTTTCCGACTTCCGTTATCTTCCTTGGGTCATAAAGACAGACAAACAGACGTTCATGTTGTCAAATTTGTCATATTTTAGGTCGGGAGGGCAAAACAGATTTTTGTTATTCACACAAAAAGTGTTGATGCCTGTGTCCTTTATCCAGTAGAAACAGAGAAAAGACAAGTTGTTTTTACCATCAAACCATTGGTCCTTCGAGCCGGATTTATATCAATTTAAACAGTAAATTTCACGATAAAAGCATGATCTTGTCCATTTTCGACATCGGCACCAAGAGAGTGTGCAACATTCTAGTCTCTAGGCGTGGCAAATTCAGATCAACATTTCCAAAAGCAAACTCAGTCATTCCCAGCACAACAACTGCAAAGAGGACGCCAAAATTTCGGACAAACATGGTCCATACCACTTCTGTATGGAGTCTCAGTTTGGTGGACAGCAGCAAATAAAGCTATCAACTGCAAGGCACTCAATCGGGTACAGAGCCTGGATTGCATGTGCATCAGCAGAACACTGAAGAGTACTCCGTCAGACGAATTGAATATTCTCCTCCACCTTCCACCACTGGAAATACTCGGCAAACAAATAGCAACCAGCACACCTTTGAGACTCAAAACACTCCGACTGTGGTTCGAACTCAACCATTCTTAAAGAATTCAACTTCCTTCCTAATGACACTGACCGCCTTCTACCCCAGGCCATCTTCGAGAAGAAATTCTCTATCAGCATTCCCTCCGTTCGATGATTCCCTGCGAATTTTCACAGACGGATCTGAGATTAACGAAGCGGTGGGTGCGTGTGTCTATTCCGAAGATCTCAAAATTGCTATCTACTTGAAGCTCCCGGATCACTGTAGCGTCTTTCAGGCAGAAGCCATCGCGATTAAAGAGGCGTTGTCATGGCTCAAGAACAACATTATATCACCATCTGTTCGGACAGTCAGGCAATCAAATCCCTGAACAATGTCATGTTCATCTCAAAAACATCCCTTAATTGCATGCTATCTCTTAACGAGATGGCTGAGCATTTCAACATACACCTCATGTGGGTGCGGGGACATTGTGACATACCAGGCAACTGCAAAGCAGATGAACTCGCCAGGTGGGGTACAACCTCCTCCCTATCCATGCTCCATGCCGATCAATGGAACACACAATTAAAACCACCAATAAGAAATGGCTAGAAGGCACCACCTGCCTTTAAACAAAAGAAATTTGGCCATCACTTAACCTGACCACTTAACCTCAGTCTACTTAGGCTCAGCAGACCGTCATTAAGGACTCCTATAGGAGTCATAACCGGGCACAGTGCAATTGGCACTCATACTCGCAGGATGGGTGTCCCTTATAGTTATTTCTGCAGAGCTGCATGGATGAAGAGGAGGTAGAAAACATAGATCACCCACTCTGCTCGTGCAGCGCTCTGGCTAGTCGTAGGTTCCTTTATTTAGGGCTAAGCTAAACAGCCTCAGCATAGGTCAGCTAAATCGCTTCACTGCAAGCACTAACTGGTTCCGATGGGAGGAGAAGTCAATCCGCGTGGTATCACAACGGGTCTACTTTGGGCTAAGTGTGACTGCCTTCAGCAATCAGCCACTACAACCTAACCTAACCGGGTCCATCCCATAGGTCTAAGTGGAAATTTGCTGACATCTCTCAATCGAATCGGACACAATCTTCAGACTTTCAAGCCAAGTCAATTGGTAGGCTTAAATTTATCTCGAACATGCGGACGCCATAGATCATATTGGAACTGCATTCGACAGATTCCATGTCACGCAACAGCAACTCCACCAACTATCACGTCATTGGCTTCAATAGCAAGCGACCCGAATAATACGATTATAAGCGAGGTTCACACGATCGACAAATTTGATGGTCAACCCACCGAATAATAACATAATACGGCTATAGCCCGTAGAGGGCCAGGGCCTGGCTTCTCCGCAACCACTCTTGTTATGCGTGCTATTGCTATATCACGAGTTTAAGGGGCCTACCATTTTATGCCGACTCCGAACTGCCAAGTTTGAGAAGCTTTTTTCTAGACAGTTATACTCTTTGAGCATTGTCAGTGACTGGGAAGAGGTGGGGCCGTGAAAATTATTTTGTTTGTTGTACCAGGAATCGAATCTAGGCAGGTAGGTCCAAGTGCGTAGGAGTCGACGCACATACCCACAACGCCACGGGCCACAAAAAAACCCACCGACTGGCCAAGGTTTTATGCATCGTTACAAAAAAATTCACAACAATTCACAACTGTCGACACATCAAAAGTTCGTATACTCGTACGTATACGTGACCGCATCAATGGCTCATTTGAATGTTACGAGCGATAGGTGTGAGGAAGCTCTGCAAGATTTCGCGTCACATCAATGATCACGCATTCATCATCTTACAACTGCCACAGCGGCCCTGGTGATTAAGACTAGAAGATATCAAATGTTTGACCATATCTAGCTGATATAAAAATTTCAGCTAGCTCTCCGATTGCACAGTGATTCCACTTGCAGTTGGTAGTTCCAGTTCCGGCTACCTGCCTGGGTAACTTTATGTTTCTTAACGAGAACTGGATTCCCTTCCATATGCTTCTTGTTGCACACTTCTGGTGCTGGCTTCAATGCTGGTTCTCCCAGCATACGCATACAAATGGAGAAGGACCTCAATCAACTTGACAAAAATGTATGGGTTGTGACTCATATCCTCGCCGAACTGTATTGCAATTCGAAGAAGAAAATAACATCCAGCCGCAGTTTGCTGGTAAACCGCGCAAGTGGTTGAGACAAGTATCTCTCAGTCTGCCTCTCAGACTGATATTTTCACATTGGAACTCCGAGCAACCCATAAAAAAAGGCCCTTCAATATGCGTTCCGATGAATTCACGAAAATTCATGAGAAATGCCTGTTTCCACTTTTGTGCGAAGTCCTGTGACATCTCAGATTAAGGCCTGACACGTTGCTGACAAATCGACGCAAGCTACTTCTGTTGTCAGGGCCGCCGTACTTCCTTCCATTCCACAGCCCTCCACACAATTGTATCGGTTCGTACGTAATCCGGATCGACATAAAATATTTGATCTCATATGAAATCGGTTGAGATCGTTTGTGCCAAAGCGACTTTCTATGTTCCCCGGTGGGATTACTACCCAACCAGTCGTAAGCCTCATCTCATTTCCCGTCCGACCCCCAAATGCTAAGCTTCAACGATCGCAGCCTAAGCTCAAGTGATTCGCAATCGGCTGTGATCTGCGTGTTTGCAGTTCGATCTTAGCGAACCTTGCATAAGGTCATTCCACAGCAAAACGACATACGGACATCGCCAACACAAGCTGTCGAGGCGTACGAAAGAAAGCCTCACTACTACAACAACACAAGCTCCATCTGTGTCAATCGATTTTCTCTCGATCATTATCGATTTCAAAATCAAGATCATGCTCCAGCTGCCGCCATCGCCGCGTCGATGTTTCTGATCCGCCTCCAATCGGCGGCGGTGACTTATGCAACAACGATCGGCGGCCTGGTGGTGTGTCTTGCGAGCGAGTTTCATAACCGAGCACCATTGAGCGGGGCAAACAAACAAAAGTGGCGATGACAAAGTGTATCTTTTGTTCGACGGTGTGTGCGTTTCAAATAGATTCTTCACGAATCGATGGATGCCCTGTGTTTGTGTCTCTCACTCTAAGCAAACACTCTGGTTGTGGAGTGGTGGAGCGGCGCGACGCTGCCCGAGGCCATAATTCACTTCTGCACTCAGCGCGATGGAGAAAGCTGAGCTAATCGAGTTTAATTGAGTGTTGTTTGCAACATTTTGAGACAATTGTGCATAGCGATCGATGTGGTGGGAATGTCATTTCAGAATCCAGTGGAAGACCATCAGCATTGTGAGATTGTCTCTGGACATCGTATTCAGCTACAGCATTCCACTTATGTCGAACATCTGTTGCGGAGGTTTGCAATATCCTGAAAACTAGCGCACAAAATCCTATCTCCAGCTCACTGTCGCTGAGCTGATCAATGTGCCCACATTGAATCAAACATCGAAGCCAAACACGCTAAAAGCCTCAATAGTTCGACCAAATCCTGAACTACAGGCCAATTTCAACCTTACCGGCTGTCGGCAGAGTTTCAGAAGAAATGCTGGCAAGACAGTTTTACGAATTGATCGTCAGTGAAAAGGTCGAGTATGGTGTCCCGCAGGGTTCAAGGCTAGGTCCACTTCATTTTAGCAAATCCGTCAACGAATCACCGTCAGTGCTAATGTATAGTACGTTACGCACGAGGCAGCGATCGTAGTTGACTATAGAACAGTTGAGGAAGCTGCAGGACTTTCGCAAATTTGATCTCAATAGAGTCGCTGCTTGGTGTCACAAACATGAATTTATCATCGACGCACTTGAGACAATGGTAATGCATAGTCGCAGAACAAAATATAAGATTATAATGCCCGACGTAGACTGTTTGCTCAGAAAAAGACGTGACGGAATACAAAAAGAAGGTGACTACCACTGTGTTATAGAGAATGGGTCAACCATACCGACAAATTGAAGAAAAAAATGGGCACATTCCCAGCTAAACATCCTCAGCACACCAGCAGTAATCAAACAATGATCTTGAGGATCGGTGGAGTCGCACCTACGATACGGCATACTCGCATGAGGGAGAGCGTGGCAAAGGCAGACACTACATCAAGTGCATAAAATGCTTCAAAAACTGTAACAAATAGCTGTAGCGAGTAGTTTGCAAAATCCTGACCATTTTCGGCTACGACAACAGCTGCAGAATACAGACGCAGCACGCGGAACACCAGAAGACGACAGAAGTAGAGTACGACCTAAGAATGGACTCCCAAAATAGATGAACATATCTTGATGATTAAGTCGATTGATCATATGTAAAGGGTGATTTTTTAAAAGCTATATGAAAGTTTTTAAAAAAAGAACACATAAAATTCAGAAAAATGCATGAAATCTTTATTTGAATCGATAGAACGGTCCATATAATTTAATGTTTGAAGATTATTTCATGCAAATGTTGACCTTGACTGCGCCTCAAATGGTCCATCCGCTTAGTCCAATTTTGGCATACTCTTTCCAATATTTCGGCCGGTATCTCACGAACAAATGCTTCAATGTTGTCTTCCAATGCGTCAATTAAAGCGGGCTTGTCTGTATAGACATGAGCTTTAACATAGCCCCACAAAAAATAGTCTAAAGGCGTTAAATCGCACGATCTAGGCGGCCAATTGACCGGTCCCGAAAGTGAAATAAAATGTTCACCGAACTCGCCCCTCAATAAGTCCATTGTTGCGCGTGCTGTGTGGCATGTGGCACCGTCTTGTTGAAACCACATGTCATGCAAGTCAAGCTCTTGCATTTTGGGCAAAAAAAAAAGTTGGATATCAGCTCACGGTAGCGCTCACCATTTACAGTTACGTTACGATTCGCATCATCTTTGAAGAAGTACGGTCCAATGATGCCACCAGCCCATAAACCGCACCAAACTGTGACTTTTTCTGGATGCATTAGTAGCTCCTGCAATGCTTCTGGCTGATATTCACTCCAAAATCGACAATTCTGCTTATTTACGTACCTATTGAGCCAAAAATGAGCTTCGTCGCTGAACACAATTGAACACAAATGAACTTTCTTAACAGAGCACGCATTTTGATAATAAAATTCAATAATTTGCAAGCGTTGTTCGTTTGTAATCGTCTTACATGGTTAAATTATAGACCAAACTGAAGATGTTTGACAGTGAAACAAAACACGAAAAGTGCGTCAGCTGTGTTACCAGTGTTGCCAAAAAGATAATAGCTAAAAAATCACTCTTTACTTATCGTAGACGATCTTATGGCACAGGGTGCCTCACAATCTCATTCCGAAACGATTACACAGCCTGATCGAACTGAGCTTCGAGAGGCTCTGCGCTGTTGGAACACACGACTTTAGATTGGATTGGATGAAAGTTTAGCTCCTTCTTTCCTCCCAAAGGAATATTCATCCAGGGGCTTTTTTCTGCAATAATTTGAACAGCGGATCAAGAAGACATGTGTGGCCCTCTAAAACAATGGGCAAGAGAAGGGGCCTCAAATCTAATCTGACTAAATGGATGTACAGAGCCAGTTCTTACGAATGGTTCTTTAGTTTGTTGGCCAGCTCCCCACAACAGGCGCTCTTAGGTCCACTCCCACAGGCGCTCTGACGGGTGTGCTACATTTTCGTGGCTGCGCGCATCGCAGTTTTACTCTAAGATTCTAGGTTGTGGAGTGCTGAACCAGTGTTTTAGACCTTCTACCGGTAGGGCAACAAATTACACACCCCAACCTAGACTTGGCATTGCGTACCGATGCAATCTACCCCTCGAGCGATGCATGGGAAGGAGTACACACTGACGGCTCAAAACTGAACTGCGTTGTCGGAACTGGTCTATACTCAAGAGCTCCCTTTTTCTTTTTTAATAATCACATTTGTATGAAATTTTACATGAATGCCCTAAAATAATAGTATTACTTGATAAATAAGTCAATTTATATATACAACCACAGCTTCATCCCGATACCGAGAATATATTGAACGCCCCTCGTATGTTAGTGTTTTTCAAGCTGGCTTCGCTGAAGGAACAGTGCAGCCTCACCTCAGTCTTCATTCCAGGGCTTAGCAACATTCTGAGGAATTAGATGGATTAACCACACTGCATCGTTGTGCCGAACTAGCAACGCACTTCCTGAAGACGGCCAGCCTTAAATGGGCCATTTAACACACATAACTCTGCAGCATCTAGGAAAACTGTGCCACATTATAATTTGGATAGAACTACACGTGTCCTTTACAGAAAGCAGACCGATGTCACAAGAGTAGTAGGCACCTTCACGAGCCACTGGCGAACTCACAGCCCCCATAAAGATCGCTGCCGTAGATGAGAGACCGTGGATCGCTTCCCCTGTACGTTTCCAGCACATGCTAGAGTCAGTCTTCTAGCCATGGGATTGCTTTTCATGGCATCTTTTAAAGAAATGTCCAAGATGACCGTCAGGGGATAGCCTTGTTATTCAAGGCAACACATTTGCCATTGGAGTGCCACTTTGACTTACCAAACAGAAATTAGTGCTTTCTGCAACACACGAGATAACATCTTGAAATCGCAGCAAAACGCATACATTTTCTGGAAAACCAACGTCCGCCAAACGACGTCCTTTCTTAATGAATTCATTGCACTTTCTCATGCCCCGTTCCCCAACCAGCAAGCAGAAGAGTTGCAACTCACTTCCATCGAATCACGGCAGGAGCCTGCTCCCCACAATCTATGCTCCTAATTCGTATGGCTCAGTCCGTGCCGAAGTCGATACCGCATCTGGAGCAGTTTCTCAAGCCTCCTCTCCCATGTGGTCCAGTAATTAGCGAGCCCAAGCATGCGCCACATCCAGCGATTGCGCCGAGACAAGTGGAGTCTCGTAAATCTACTTGCTGACATGTAGCCGAAGTAAACTACTGCCACCGACACAATAGCATGCCCTCCTCCAAGACCGGTGGGCTGCCAGACGAGGCATGACGCCCGCCCACCCCCGCCGCCGCACATCACACACAACGCCCGGTGTAGCATGCAACCGCAATTTACTACCAAACCCAGCGAATCATTATTGCTCCCATTAATCATGTTTACTTAGCGCTGGGAATTAATTACTCGCGCTTGGCCCATCGACATAATGCCGTGGAGCGTGACTTTCGCTGTATTTATTCGATTACCTGGATCGGATTTAGACTCGGGAGGTACGGGCACTGCGCATAGACACACACACTCGCACGCCACAGCGCTGAGAAGGCGGAAAAGGCCACCACAAGATGACGGCGGGGGCGGAGGCGGTAGCCGAGCCGCAGAGTCACATGATCAATTCTCAAATTTGTTAGACTCATTGTCCAGGCATCTGATAAGTGCCTTCATGCGATTATTCAAGTGTCGCTTGAATAGAAGTGAAATCGGGGCGGCGATCAACTTGAAATGCATACCACGGCACGAGTGGCGGCTGGCGCGACTCCAAAGATGGATTGGAATTGAATTTCGGGAAGTCTATTGGTTATTGATGCGAAAGGAACTGCTTTCGGCCACTGGGTGATGGATCGGTTGGGGGTTGAGTGCGGAGGCTGTTGCTTTTGTGCGCAGCACGCATGGACACATGGGAATTGGGAATTTGTTTTCGGACGGAATAAGCATTGTGTTAAATTCGGGGGAGTATCACAGAAGCGAGATTTTGGAGGCAATGTAGGCCATGGATGCGTCCCACTTCCGAATGTGCCGGCAGCTGGACACGAAAGTGAGGCCAACCATTTCCCCTAGACGTGGTCTCAGAAGAGTGTGAATCGAAGAAACGCTGTTCCCGAATATCAGTTGATGGCAGAGTTCTTAAGACCATGTCAGACGGAATGGCTGACCAAAGGTACTGACTGACTTTAACAGAATGACCACTACCAGCAACTGAGGCCACTCTCGAAAAACGCGTAGCAGACTCTGGACGTGAGATGGCTGTAGTACGACACATTTTCGGGGAGACGTCATGGAGCTCTGAGGTCGTTTCCGACGGTCATGCTTCTCGTACAACTTCTATCTTTCGAACATCATAAAGAACGGAGCACTGTAGAGGACGACAGAGTCTGAGTGTGTCGGCTGTGGAGCACAATATCTACAACGCCCACAGTTGCATTTCAAATTTTGACACCAAGGCCGCATAGGACAACATGCATTGGGAGGAGCTATACACCGTCATGTCTTGTTTTGACATTCTAGCCACTCTAGTCAAGTTATCCATGCTGAGGATGGCGAATGCGCAATACTCACACGACAACACTAGAGGCACGATCTTCCAGTTCAACTGCAACTGTTTGCAAACGGGGATGACATTGGCGTGACCAAAAGACCGATCTGTTAATGCGGTGTTTACTAGCATTGAGAGGGAAGTGGCTAACATGGGTCTGCCAGTGAATGGAGGGAAACGACGTATAAGCTGCTGTGGACATGACATACAACATCGACATCTTGAACATAGCATCGCAGCGGGATGATATGGCTTTGAGACAGTCGGAGACCTCGTCTGTTTACATCAAATCCGCAATGAACGTTGCTAATATTATCAGTATCAAGTTCAAATGCAGAACCATCGACTCCTACGCACTTGAACCCATGGTGTAGCAGCTAGCGGCTCGCAGGATAAAACCAACTGAAAAGTGGCTGATGAAGTCCTTGGTCTCTTCGAGAGATCCAAGGAGATATCATTTTTGGCTGAGGCCCAGGTGCATTCTCTTCTACAGAAGAAGAAGAGCTATTATAAGTTGCTTATGCACTCCACATAGTCATGCCTTGACCTTAGTCATTCATTTAGAACCAGCCTCCAACTGCGAGTTCCGAAGTTGCTCAGCAGAGTTTCTCACTCCTCTGTTGGCCAACTCTTAAAAGTCTCGACCGTGCGGCAGAGACACAGTACCTCTGAGAAGAGGCAGTCGTTGAGGCACCCACTCCTATTATTTTGTTCAACTTCACTTTCCTCAGTAGTTGTCAGGCAAATGAATTGCATTAAAATTAAGATTTCAATGAAACTAGCAATTACCAGGGCGCAACCGTTTTTGGTTGTCATACAAATTTATCATGCCCAAACCATGAAGCCCTAGTTTTATTGACAGTCAAGCTGCTATTTTCTTGGCTAATGACTAAGCTGCATCAGCAAAACCATGGCTTAGGTTCTTACTGACAAACTTATCAGGCATGTGACTCGTGGAAGGTCTGAGCTACTATCGTTGACAGGCACGCTCCGATGACTTGGTCTTTTATCAAAGATTCTGACTTCCTCCCCTTCTCAACCCAGGAGGCTCGGATTCGAAGAGCTTCCTTGCTGGACTATGGGCTGGAAGTGGCCGAGCCAGTGTAGTCAATGGATTTTTGGCACAGGTACAGCTCCACACTATTCTTTCTCTTCTCAGGTTTGAAACGTCTCCGAAGTCCTGGAACCGAACTGGAAGATGCATTGTGTGGTTATCATCTGAGGTTGGGATTTCTATGGTCCATCCGTCAGTCTCTCTGTGCCATGCCCGTTAAGGCAAGAATTACACAAAATTATCTTAAAGGCGGCTAGACTAAGCTGCAATGCTGGCGATTAGCGAAGCCCTGTCCTGGCTAAGATGGAACGTGATATCCGCCCGGGATATCTGCATTTTCACTGACAGCCAAGCAGCAATTAAATCCCTAGCATCGTTTTTTATAAACTCTAAACTAGTAATCGACTGCCGTGCAACTCTAAGCGAGTTCAACATTCGCCTGTGCTGCGTAGCAGGCCATAGAGACATCCCGGGAAACTGCAAAGCTGTTAAACTCGCAAAACGCGCCACTAGACTGCCAGTTGATAGCATCTCTTGTAACATAGTCCTTCACGCTAAACGAATGGGTCTATTTTCCAATAACTACTGTAGAAGCTGCCTAGAAGAAAAGGATGAGGAACACATTCACCAGCTCCTTTGCAACTGTCCTGCTCTTGCCTCAATCAGAAAAGCTACCATAGACTACGTCTACGTCTTCACCAGTCTAAACGACCTCAGCAAAACACCAGTCAAAGCGCTAGCTAAATTTGCTGAGAGCACCAAATGGCTGTCATAATCCCCCTTCATCTCCTTCGGAACGTGCCTAGCGGCTGTTTGTTTAAAAGCGCAGGCGGCTCTAGACGTGATCGACAGCTGGTGTACTAGGAATGGGCTTTCAGTTAACCCTCTTAAGACAGAGGTTGTTTTCTTCACGGGGAAGAGAAAGTTGACTGGACTGCCTCAACTAGTACTAAAAGGTGTTACCATCCGCTTTTCCGATGAAGCTAAATATCTAGGTGTTATTTTGAATAGAAAACTTCTCTGCAAAAAAAAAAAACACATTGAATCGGAAACCACCAACGCGCGGTCAGTTTTCTAGGAGTGTAAAGGAATTTTCGACAAATCTTGGGGTCTATCACCAAAAAGATCCCTTTGGATCTACATAGCTATGGTGAGGCCTCTTCTATAATATGCATCGGTCGTTTGGTGGAATAAGTTTTCGCGTAAATACGTAACTACTGCTTTCACTAAGCTTCAAAGAACGATTTGTCTCGGCTTCACAGGGGCCTTACCTAGCACGCCTGGCTCAACTCTTGATGCACTTCTGAATCTCCCCCCACCCCTTGACATCCACATCATGGGGTGCACTCTCAAAGCCATCCTCTGTTTAAAAAAAAGTGGTTTTTGGTACAACTCGCGATGCTCTTGCGCATCGCATTTCTTTTGACCACAGACTCATGGATATGCCTTCTGATGCAAGGACACCAGCAATCCATACAAAGTCGACTTTCCCTGCCCTCAGGACTGGCTCTGGCCAGAATATGAGCCATCCGAATCGTCACGGATGGCTCCAAGACCAATGAAGGATCTGGCGCTGGCGATTTCGTAAAGAGCAACAACATTAGACTGCACACCTCGTTAGGTAAATTTGCGTAGGTCTTCCAAGAGAAAGAATATGCGATCCTAATGGCCACGCACTATTTGTGAAGAACAGGTGGAAGGGGCGAAGTGTTTGTGTCTGTAGCGACAGCCAAGCTATGCTTAAGGCCCTACTCAACCCTTTAAGCACTTCCAGGATAGTTCAAGAATGCAAGTATTCTTCAAATTGGATCGACAGGTTCAATTCGCTGAGACTTGTCTGGGTAACGGGCCACGACGGGATCACGGGAAATGAGATCGCCGATGAAACGAAGATAGACAAGGATCAGAGGAGACACTCTTAAGACTCGAACCTGCGTTGGGATTACCCGCGTCCTCGGTTAGGGCTTCCATCGATGGCTGGGCTTCTCGAAAGCACAACCGGAGGTGGCATGACTCTCTATGATGCAGGCAAACTAAGCGCATGCTCACTAATCTCTGTAAGAAATCCGCGGCATTCTTGTCATCTCTTGACAGAAAATACTGCACATGACTTACCGGCGTACTAACTACTACTGCACCGGCGTACTAACGGGCCACAACACCTTCTCCAAACACCTAAATGTGCTTGGCCTAAGCTTTGAAACTCTCTGCGACGCCTGTGGTGTAGACCACGACACTGCAGAGCACTTCCTCTGCCACTGTCTCGCACCTGCGTGGACCAGGTGCCAGCTAATCGGTGTTGATGAGGTGAGAGCTGATGGTGTAGGCTCCTTATCACAGGAGCGCTTGATGGGATTCCTCCGAAAGACCATGAAATGATGGACACTAAACGATGGACCAGTTTTTGAGTCTGAGTGCTCTAGTGTAGTGTTGAAAAAAAAAAAATAGCGTATAGACAGTGTTCTACATACCAAACTAATCAGCTCTCTTGTGAGACAGCTCTCCTGTCTTGATGATTCGCAGATCTTGCCTCTCCTGCGACCAGTGCATTGCCAAATCCCACACAAATGCAACCCAAATAACCCTTCATAGTGTTTGCCCAGCATTTCGACACCACCCATAGCTTAACCCACCAGAGAGCGCTTTAGATGAATTTATCCGATAGCCGGCAGCAATTGATCCGCTTCCACGATAAGATGATAAATGAATGGTCTTGCACTCAATTCACTCTGGGTCCCGGCTCCGCAGTGGGTTCTCTCGCAGAGTACGATCGTAAAATGCGATCGCTGTTGAGATAATTATCTCGCTAGCCAAGGAGTTTGCAATCAATAATTGAAACCTGACAGCGCGTTGCGCAATCCACTGCAGTTGCAGTCGCCCGCCTCGGTTTTGCCGGGTGACGATGTTCGTATGTCTGTCCACCGCGGAGATGGACGCGCGAATTGAAAATGCCTTCAACGCGACCATTTGGGGGAAACCAATTCGGACGGATGGACTCGAAGTGTCCGCCCACAGTCGGGAAGCGGCCATAATTGAAAGTTGACGCAAGTTTGACAAATCGCCGGCATAATTATTAGATTTGTCAGTGACAAGCGGCGAGGGCGACGCGACATCATTGACGCCTCGGGTGGTGCCATTTGTCAGATTCACGGTGGAGCGAGTTTCGTCTGTGCGGTGTGCCCTGTGAGCCGTTCTGCGATGGTCAGCATTAATTACGGCGGTGGACAGTTGTGAGTTTGTTGAATAATCGCCGCTTGACATTCCCCGGCCAAAGTGTGGCCCTGACTGTGGAGGGGAGAGGGAGTGTGTGTGTGAGCTACGGTGTGCGATGATGAAACGCCATGGCGCGGCGCGGTCAAGATGTCTTGTTCGGATTTGCATTTGACGGAGTGTTTGAGTGGTTGCCCGGTTCCGGGCTTGTACTGATCTACTTTCGAGGAGTGGCGCCATAGTAGATTAAGAGGTCACACGTACAAGTCAGTCCGAGCCTCGAATATCAAGAGATCCCGCCCGGGGTTGACACGAAATAATCTCTTGTCAGACCCCGTCATCTGTCGCCCCAGGAGGTTCTCAGCCCAGACCGACTCAAGAACTAACGATCTTGTCCACATGCCAGTGGCTGACTCGTCAGAAGTCTCCTCGCCAAGGTCGCCGTCACAAAGCACTCGTTAGCATCGCTTACTGAAATGCATCAATCAGCCGCGATTCATGGGCTCTCCAGCTCTTACCCAACCTCAACAAAAGAGACAGACAGACGGAGGCTTATTGAGACATTTCCTGCCCGAGGCAGTGAACAACGCTGCGCGGCGGCGGCGTCCTACGTCCCCGTCCCGAAATGTGGGTCATGAGAAACATTCCGTCGCGGCAGGCCACCGACTGCGAGCCCCTAATGGCTGCTCTTTGTCATGAAAATCGATACGCAAATAGGTAGCAGACACAGCGAATAGCCGTCCATACGTCAACTGTCACAGTGTCCGCGAGAGCTCATCCGGATTTTCCCACACACGCCGAGTGGATGGATGGAATTCAATCCAATTCTAATCGTAGTGCGGACACGTACAGAGCTGGATGCAATGAGCGGGGCACCCCGTGCGTTTCCAGGCCATTAAGCATGCATCTGCCAGAACGGATCCACTTCATTGCCGTCAAACCGGCTGGCGGCTTACGTAAGCAGCTCACGACCCTATTTGGCTGCTAAGCCGCTTACTCCGAGCAGCCTTCAGTGGCCAAAGCTGCACAAAGTGGCAAGAACCGCAGCCACCGGTCCGTCTAATGATGCGTTCCCTGACCGCATCCCCACACCGGACCGACCAAACAAGACGTGAGGACGAGGAAGGTGGCTCTCCTCCGTCGGCCGGTCATGGCAACTTTCGGCTGCGACTGGTGACACCGCCGCCGCTGCCGTCACACAGGAGATAGTGGAGCACCTTCGCACCTCGCACACATGTTCGCGTCTGCGGCTGCGGCGGTGGCCCAAAGTGAAAGTGAATCGATTCACTGCGCGCGCCAGGAGTTGGCTTGCACCGAAGTCGCAGCACTAGTGGGAGTGTTTGGCGGCCGCTTGGAATGACATAATCCAGTGTGGGGCGACAGTTCTGCCGCGGATCATTAAAGGCCGATGAATGTTGGATAGGTTGTCGGGAATAACACCGCACACCGAGGCGCGGTGCCGTTGCGCCTTAGGGTCACTTCGAGAATTCCACTTAACGGTGTGCGATAAGTTTTGAAAACGCATTTAAAATCGATCATAACGCGAAATCGTTTCAACACCAAAACCCCGTCGCGGAGCAATGCGTCGCTCGAGAGTGTAGGGTGGAGTGCTGCTGCTGCTGCTGGTGCGGCCGGAGTCCTGATTAATTGTTCGGCCCGACTATCTTGAGTGAATTTTCGAGTCGG
This sequence comes from Eristalis pertinax, assembly GCA_907269125.1. Lineage (NCBI taxonomy): Eukaryota > Metazoa > Arthropoda > Insecta > Diptera > Syrphidae > Eristalis > Eristalis pertinax. The sequence goes on from OU026145.1 coordinate 60,302,633, forward strand.
GAGTGTATCGGATTACACTGTCGTTGGTGCAGCGGCCGCAGCAGCAGAAATGGGTCCCGTCGAAGTGAGTTGCATAAGAAGCAATTACCCGCTGGTTTCCGAGTGCATGCTGAAAATTAATTGGACATGACAGGTATTTAATATGAGAACTGCAATCTAACCAGTGGTTGCAGCGATCTAATCGAGCGATATGTGGCCGCAATCGCATGTGGGGACCATTGCGCGGTCCAGCCACTCGTTGGGGTGTAAGAACGTGAGCTAGAAGCGAGCGCACATGGGTCTAATGGGGGTGCCATTCTAATTTGTAAATGGAACCATTTTTTTTTCGTCTCGCCTGTCACTTGGTTATCTTCTGAGAATGGGTTTGTCCAGAGTCAATGGTGAGTGAACAATTTTCAGACTGAGATCTTTGATCTGAAGGTGTAGCCGATGTTTGCGGCTCCCGTCTATCCCCAGCCTTCACCCACTGAAGTGATACGCATCCACGATCTCGATTCGGGTCACATTCGTGTCCTCCATGTGCTGGCTCGACTCATCTGTGTCCACAGTTCACATTTTCTTTCCTTTGTGGGTCCAGCCACACCAATGTTATCGGCGTTTAGAGGCAATCAACTCGGCACTGTCTATTCATCAGAGTTCACACACGAGTGGAGGCAGTCTGTATTTGATTTTCTCACCTTTGGCCGAAAATTCAGCTAGCCACCGACTACATTGTCCCGCTCCCGCTCCTTTGTCAGAGTTCCACGTACAATTTTCCACTTACATGGGGCGTTCAATATATTCTCGGTATCGGGGTGAAGCTGTGGTTGTATATATAAATTGACTTATTCATCAAGTAATACTATTATTTTAGGGCATTCATGTAAAATTTCATATAAATGTGATTATTAATTCGAGTTTTATCTCTAGTTAAACATAATCATAATAGCAACTGAGACGATGATGGTGAAAATTGAGCATCGCGCTGTAATTTAATTTCTCACTAAGCAAGGAAAACGTCAAAAAACTATTCATGAAGAGATGGTGGCTGTTTACCAGTGTTCCGCATCTTCATTATCAACTGTGCAAGAGTGGTCAAGTGAGTTCAAGAGAGGCAGAGAGAGCATAGAAGACGACCCCCACTCCGGCGCCCCGGCTACTGCTTGTACGGGAGAAAGCATCAAAGAAGTCGAAAAACTTGTTCTTGAGGATGCCCGAATAAAGGTGAAATGATGGCAGAGATCACCAAGCTTTCAATTGGTACCATTCACACCATTCTTCATGACCATCTTAACCTTTCAAAGGTCAGTGCAAGGTGGGTGCCACGAATGCACACAGCGCCTCAGAAAAAAGTGAGAATCGCATGCTGTAGAGTGCTTTTGGAGATGTGTAGTGAGGACGGTGTTATGGATCGAATTGTTACTGGTGACGAAACATGGGTCCACCACTATGACCCTGAAAGCAAACAAGAGTCCATGCAGTGGCATAAAAAAGGAACAGACCCCCCGAAGAAGTTCAAAGTCACTCCGTCTGCCGGAAAGCTCATGGCCACAGTTTTTTGGGACTCAAAGGGAATCTTTTTGAATCTAATTGAGTACAAAAAAAAGGGAAACCATTAACGCCACATCCCACGCTTCCACGTTGCATAATTTGCGGAAGGAAATTAAAAAGAAAAGACGGGGTAAACTCGCAGCGGGTGTGTTGCTTCTTCACGACAACGCTCCTGTTCACACGGTGCGAGTTGTGGTGGTTTCGAAGAAATCCAACACCCACCCTGTAGTCCAAACCTTGCCCCTAGTCATTATTTCCTGTTTCCGGATTTGAAAAAATGTCTTCGTGGAAAAAGATTTTCGGATGATGAAGAACTCAAGTCGGCAATAAATGGGTATTTTGCAGAGAAAGAGCAAAACCAAACAACCAATGGAGGAAGATTGAGTCGGTCCCAGAACTCACTTCACTCTATGGTGACAGGAGACAGGACAGGAGACCATCTCATTGGCCAACAGCGTTTTCCTGACCACCAGTCAACCAAATTCTAAGCTCAAGTCTAAATCGAGTTGAGGTTGGCTCTTGGAATAGAGTCGGTGGGAGATGAGCCTTGTTGCTAAGGGCACACGATGGTGCTCACTTGGATACTGTCGATGGATTAATTCGGGGCCGAAATTAGCAAAGAAACGACTCCGGCCTCATCGTTCCACTCCGGCCTCAGAGCTTTACTTCATAAGCAACCTTATAGCTGGCATGTATGGCATTGAACCGGCCAGCAAACGTTTGGGACAACTTGGAATACAACCCTTACCAGCTCACGTCCAGTCGAGGAACTCGGGGTGACCCTGCACAGCTGTGAAACATGGACTTCAGGAATCTCGGGAAAAAAATCATATTACCACTTGCCCTCTACAAGCAGATGAGTGGTTAAAAAAGTGTAAGAGGAATACTTTCCCCCAATGGGTCCAAGCGGACCTAAGTGAGACGGAACAGCATGCCCCACTACTAGCTTTTCAAACCAAACCAATCACTCCACTTCCATATTCCTTGTAAACTCGCCATTAAAACTAAGTTTCTCGGCCATACTTTCCCCTGCAAGTTGTTTAAATATGAGTCAAGCCTCAGACGATGAAAATATTGATGATTCTTCATCGAATTTAAGCGATCTGTCGCACTTTCATACAAGATCAATCGAACAATGAACGATCATCTAGCCTATCTAATGTGCCACTCTTACCCAATTAAAAGCAAAAGTGTGAAATAAGGCAAAAGAAGCGATGCAAACAAAGAGAGTGATCGCAGATGAAGATAATTGCATGATCAGTTTCTCCGTTCAGCCTCCAGATCACTGATCACACCGATCACAGTGCAGTCTGAAACGAACCGCAGCTCATGGTCTAATCGCATCGAATCGATCGATAACCACAGACTATAAAGCGACCAGCGACCACACGATCATGTGCCGATGTGCAGATCATTTCCTTATCCAAAGTCAATGCAAATGAGGTACCGCTCGACGATACCATCAATTCATATAAGCCGCAGCCAAGCCTCTTCCCTGGGATTCAATTCAACCGTGCCAATGGCTCGGCAGCAATGGAATTCACTTTCTGATCGCAGATCATGCATGATTCTAGGTTTTTCTTTCCTCGTTCGCTGGGAAAGTGGTGCCCGATCGTGGTGAAAAACGAGAGCTCTTGGCTGTTAGCTTTGGCCGGGCATTTGCCATTATCACTTATCCGGGGGACCAGGCAATTTGCCTTAATTATGCGGTCGGTTGTTGCAAAATGAAGTTCTGATATTTGAGGCAGCTGCGAGCAGACTTTTGGCGGTCTTATGCTAAAGGAGGGCGTGGCTTGCCTGCAGACACATGAACTTGAAGCGCAAGTTCGTGCAGTTCGTTTGGCGATGTTCAAATGAAAAGACATGACCACATGGGGTTCTATGATTTCGTGACTAGCGAGGCGCTTCCGCGCATTCGAGTCGTGTCTTTGGAGTGCAATGGGTGCAGCGACACCATGTGATGTATGACGCAACTTGGTATCCTTGTCTTACGCAGCGTCTGGATGTCGAAATCAAGGTAGTCAGTGCCTGAACATCATCGATTTACGATGCACTCCTGCGAAATCACATCCTCTCCTATTTCCACTGCACTCCTAATTAATGAGCGGCCTTAAGACGCCTCATCGTCGCTGATCAAGAACCCCCGCCCGGGTGGTAGACGAGCTCAAGTGCAAGTGTTATGCGGTCAGTAGACCCCGGGTTCTCGGAATTGTCGGCGATCGAGAATCGAGAAGGGGCGTGAAAGTGTGGATGTTTAGTACCACTCGCCGAACACTTTTAACTGAATGTACGACCGCGAGTGCAGCCTGTACCCATCCGAGAGACAGAGGGGTCAGCAATTTACGATCGAATAAAATTCTCGAACATTAAAGAGATAATGCGTGTTCCTCTGGCCGGCAACACGGGCCAGCACGATCCAGCAGGAGCCGCTAAGACTAATGACAACGACCATGGACGAGTATCGTCGATCCCATAACACTCGATACCAATTCGCCGGTTTCTATTATTTTGTCTGGGGCGATATCGCGGCATCGCGTTTCGTTACACGGCATCGACAGCTACCTGCTGCTCGTGGTAGGTGCATTTAATTTAACACATTCCCATGTGGTGCGCGGCGCGGCGCACACGGGTGCACTTTGGCGGCGTTATGAATGTGATGGTTCTCAGATTGGCCGGCGCACGAATTATGATATGGGGTGTAAAATTTGATTGGAAGGTCATACGATGCTCGGGGGGCAGTGTGAAACCCGGCATATCTCTTGGGATTGCATTTTGCCATGTAGATGGAGATGCAGTTGCATCGAGTGATTTCCCCAAGGCTTGGCAATGATCGGTTTCTGCTCCGGTTTCTAAAGGCTGTTTCATTTGATTGATTGCGATGAAGTGACGCCTTGCGGGATGTGAAACCTAACCTAAAGGGACTTGACTGCAATTGACAGAAAGGATACCCTTTAAGCCATCTTTTGGTGCAGATAATGGGCTAGCAAGTCTGTGAATGAGATTGTGGCTAGTCAACGACCGCATTCTATCAACCAGTCTAGTGAATATGAACTCTTAGAGTCCTTCCTTGAGGACGAATCAATTTACGTTCATGCAGTTACTCCCATGAAATCATCTGAAGGGGCGCCAGTCTCGTGCCAATTCAAAACGATGGTATGGGATGAGTGGCAGCAGTTACACTTACGCCAGACTAGGCCAATTGTGTTATTGATCGTATTTCGCAAACTACCTAGCGCGATTATACGGTAGAGCTGACTGATACTAATGCCATCTGGTTCTACTAGGTTGCTTCTAACTGACATCTTCTACGGGAGAAGAGAGCGCTTCAATTGAAAACTGAAGATACTAGACGTGGAAGGACGCACACGGAATTGTCTAACTGCGGTGGAGTACGAGAGTGATCATTGCGGACTCTTCGCGACTATTCAGCTCAGGAACGAGGTGGACGAATTGGAGGAGTATGTCCAGGGAAATCCTTACATTTACAATAAGGCACACTGGCCTCGCTTCTCCAGGACTTTATCCACAGAACTACGTTCGAGTGGGATCAATCCTCCAACAAACAGAAACCTGACGAAGGAGATGGACGACGTAATGGACAACGTAATCAAACGTACCATGGACAAGGCTATTCATGACAATCGATGACAGTGATGTTTATCGAAATGCTACCATCCATGTACTCCACGTGCACAAAAGTAGGCTGCTGCCAAGGCTCAAACTCGTGCACAGGCGATTTACAGATCCACAAAACGCGGCAGTCAGGGCATTGAAGTCGGAGATCAAGAACCTTCAACAGTTAATACGCAATAATAACAGCAAATAATACAGCTTGGCTATAAGCTTGCACTGGGGCTGAGGAAAGATCAAAACGACAGTCAGACTTTTAGGGCGACAAACAATGAACGCTTACTGACTTCAGTTGGCATCAATGCAGATGGGACAGTGCTGGACAACGATTTCTTCGTGGTTTAAGATCCCCAGTGAGCGTATACCGTCAACGAGGTTCGTAGGTTGAATCACGACCTGGAGCACAGAGCCTCGCGAAACCACTTCGATCTCCGAGACGAGATAAGTCTTTGGCGATCCGAGAATCCTGATTTCACCAGGTTCTGTGACAAGAACATGGCAAATAATGCCGTCGCCAATGATGGAAATCACATCTTGATTTCATAAGAAGATCCCCAGGATATCCTTAACTCGCTGTAGAATAAAAAGTCGGTGGGAATCGATGGAATATCGAATATTGTGCGCCGCCATCTTCTGCTCTAAGCCGTGCAGATTTACACAACATTGTTCAACAATGCGCTGAGTAATGCTTATTACCCGGAACACTGGAAAACAGCTGTTGTACAACCAATCCCTAAACGGAACAAAGACAAATCTCCAATCAGTCTTCTTCTCTTGCATAAGCAAGATTTTTGAAAAAATAGTCATTCGAGTTCTGAAACAATGGGTTGAGGAAATAAAAACAAACCGGACAACCAGTTCGGATTCTGGGCGGGACATGATACCATAAATGCCGCGTCAAAGCTTGTTTCCGACATTCAGTGGAACAAAAATAAGAATCAGTGCACGGGTGCTTGTCTGATTGGAGAAGGCGTTCGACACCGTTTGGTTGGAGGGCCGCTACATCAGGCTGGTCAGATACGGCTTGGGTAAGCCATTGCTGTACATGATCTATGACATGATAACAGGAAGAAAGTTTGTCGTGAAAAATGGCGATGTAACTTCTACCATGGTCTTTGACATCAAAAATGGTCTGCAACAGGGAGCGGTTGGTTGGCCAATCTTGTTCACTGCGGTTCTTTTAGCCTCCATGTCGCACTTAATCGCGTACGCCGACGATCTAGTATCCTTTTCTATCCTTTTTAGGACGCCGCAAACTGGCGTAAGTTTGGCATAGTTGACCCGCAGGGACGGCCGTTTGATGTGAAAAGTGCAGTAAGGTATCTTGGCATTTGGTTGGATCAATATCTGTATTTTGACAAACATATAGATTTTGGTCTGACGAAAGCTAAGAAGGCCTTTGCTGTAGCAAGCGGGTTGTTTTACAGAAACCAACTTGACACTAGAGTGAAGGTAATCTGCTACATGGTCCTCAACCGGCCAGTTATGGCCTGCGGTTGTCCACTGTGGTTCAATGTAAGTCCTTCCCAGATGGAACCTCAAATGGATGAGGTTGTTATAGAGACAGTGTCTTCGGTTGTATCGTACACCCGAGTCTGAGTACAAGAAGTTCTATCCCAACGAGGTCCTGTACAACGAGGCAAACTTGAAAAGGATAGATCATTTTATTATTAAGCTGATCAGAATGAATATTCCGCTAGCTTCTTCTTCCAACAGTCTGATCTTTGGGCCTTACTACCCCAATGTTATGTACCACAAGAGAGTGCCCCTCACCGACTTGCAGCGTTTCTCTATCTCGACACAATTGGCCTCATACAGGATCCACAAGAATGTCCTGTCATCTTCCATGTCGTACGCCGAAAAGTGGACAGGCGACTCCAATACGAACGGGATGTCGCTCGCAGTTACGCTCCGGTCCAGTAGAGCGATCTCTGCTAGAGACAGGAGAGAGTCTGCCAAAGAAGGGCAATTTTACTGGTGGTTAAAACGAAGTCCCCGTCGCCGCTGGCTTTTCAAAATGACGCGGTAGTTGACTATGGTGGCCAACTTACATAGGTTTAAGGTAGGTTTAAGGAAAACAAAAAAATAAAAACGAAAGAAAAAAGTTGGTAGCCGGAATGACTGTGTGTAATGTTTGATCTGGGAGGTATGCTGATTAAGAACTTCTTTTCGAAGAGAAGCTTAAATGTCATGTGGTCGGTGTCTTCGGGTTCGGATCTATATCCGTCAAGTATATTAGTGTATGCTGCGCGAAGTGTTTTTCACTTATGCAGCGATTTCAGCCTGATCGCTGTGTTGGCCGCTGTCTATCCGCGGGAGATTGAGGAGTATGTTAAGTGCTGCGGAGGAGTTGTTCTCAACCCCCTACTGATACACACTCATTCCAGCCGCTGGAATCAAATCATCAAATGGCGACTCCATACAGCAGTATGGATCTAATTACTGATGTGTACTGAATAGTCAGGAGACCATACGGGACTATAGTCCCCATTTACACCTTTAAGTTATTTTTTACTTTTGTACTGTCATTCAGCTTTAGAGAAGCCCCACACAGTGAGGGTGGGGCGAAGTTAGAAAATATATATTTCCTGGTTTCTGTGGATTTATGCTTAACATGCCGCATTCTCACTGACCGTGAGAATGCGGCACTTTCTCACTGATCGTGGATATATAAAAGGTGGTGCCCAACAATTGCACCTCTCACGCTCGTCGTTGATGAACATTATGCATAAAGACTTGCATTTACACGCTTACAAGGTGCAATCGACTCAAGAACTAAAGCCTCTTGACCATTTCAAGCGTCGTCAATGGTCAGAATGGTGGCAAGAAATGGCAACAGTGGATGATCAATTTTCGAAGACAATCATCTTCAGTGAAGAGGCACATTTTCACCTCAGTGGATTCGTCAATAAGTAGAATTGCCGCATTTGGGCGAATGATAATCCAAGAGTGATTGTCGAAAAACCAATGCACCCACAAAGAGTGACCGTTTGGTGCGGTTTATGGGCTGGCGGCATCATTGGGTCGTATTTTTTCCAAAATGAAGCCCGTCAGGCAGTTACAGTGAATGGTGTTCGCTATCGTGAAATGATAACGAACTTTTTATGGCCCGAATTCGAAGATATGAATGTGGACGATATGTGGTTTCAACAGGACGGTGCCACTTGCCACACAGCTAACGAAACAATGGCTCTTTTGCACGACAGATTCAATGGCCGTGTTATCTCACGTGGTGGCGATGTCAATTGGCCGCCAAGATCATGTGATTTGACACCGTTGGCTTTTTTTTCTTTGGGGTTATTTGAAAGAAAAGGTGTACGTCGATAAGCCAGCAACAACTCAAGAGCTAAAGGATGAGATAATTCGGCACATTAACGGCATAGAACCTCAATTATGCTTCAGCGTCATCGAAAATTTGGACCATCGGATGGAGGTGTGCCGCCGCGGTCGCTGCTATTATATATTTTGTTCCATACATAATTGAACCATACCAATATTATCATAAAAAAAAAGAAATGACAATAATTTCCTAAATAATTTGTATTTTATTCAAAATCAACATCGGCCCTTAAAATTTAACCACCCATTATAACGGAAGCTCACGGCTATACATGCAGCCAGTCATGACTAACAGAATGCAACTTCTCTGGTAAAGGTCACTGCAAAGGACATGTCTCAACATGTTCGAATATGCCTTCGAAACAAGCCAAAAAACAATAATCCCCACGAGAGAGGAATGGGATGGAGACAACGTCCGTCACCCGGCTGCGATGTAAATCTACACTGACGGATCCAAATCGAATATTGACATGTTAAGGTATATAATCTAGGCTCTGGAAACACCATCGATCAACTCCATGATGGCAAAACTCTGCTGACAACCTTTAAAGGTGATAGCGGACAGATGCAACATTAACGTATGACGAGTCCCTGGGCAAGAAAGCAAGGGCTGTTCTACCACGGGTACAGATTCAGGTGACGCTCCATATAAGACAAAAACCGTAGATCAAGATTATATACCTGCAGGTTGCCGATAATTAAATCTAAACATAACTAAAACACTTCTTCGACAGGAAGCCAATTAGAAACTTGATGGGAATAATAACTGGCCGCTGCTTCATAGGCAATCAAGTCAGAAGTCTTGAAGCGCCCCAATTTGAATTCTGTAGAAGCTGCAGGAATGACGAGAAGTAGGATGCAGTACTGTGCTTGCAGAAACTAGAAGAAGACTGCTTCAAAGAATTGACAAACATCAAGCTAATCAACCAATAAAGCAACTTTTCAAAACAAGAAATATGGCCAGAAGGTCAGATAGGAGGCCGGAAAATGACAACACAATCGAACCTAATGGACCGAAGTGGAGCGTAGTTTTTGTGCAAATATGCTAGTCGGTAGTCACCTATACCTACCTACGTACATAAATTATCGGATTGCATTATCACCAATAAAACAGATCGATTTAAACGGAAACAAAATTAATCAATGAATACAGTACAAAACGTGATTACTGTTTAGTACGTACACAAATACTCAAGAAGAAGGACCAATTTAATTAAAATGTTCAATACGAGTAACAACAGTTTCCACTCGTGATAGAATAATAGCACGCACAACACGAGTGGTTGCTGAAAAGCTAGGAGAAAGCCCTGGCCCTCTACGGGCTGTAGCGCCACCCATATTATTATATTATTATATAATACGAGTACTCATTGACCCTTAGTAATAAAGGAATTTAAACTCGAGTTTAACACGAAATCCGTAGTAATAAACGAGCAACCTACTTCTAAAATCGACAAATATTTAGATGTGACCGAGTCGTATCTAAGTCGAATTTAAAAGTGACAGTTTAATGTTTCAGAATGAGTTTCGAACGAATTTTGCAAGATTTGGAAATTATTCATGATTCGGAAAATAATAGAACACGAAAAATATATAAAACACGACTCAATGCACTAGAGTATTACAGTGATGTCGAATTTAAGAAAAACTATGGATAAGGTCATTTGTTTGGAAGCATACACTTCATATAAATAAGTCTATCCATAAGATTTGACAAGAAAACCATACGTTGGATAACGGATTTAATTAAAGACGACATTAGACCTACCAGTAACAAAGGATCACAAGTTCCATCTCTTATTATGGTATTGATTACTTTGCGGCACCTTGCAAAAGGATCCTATCAGCTCGATTCAGGTACCATCGGTTTAATTTCTAATTGGTGAAATATTATATTGCAGAATAACCCTTTCACAGCTGATATGCACGGAGTAAGTCAAAGAAACAGCCAGCACGGTAATCCGCAAAGTAGTCAATGCACTGGCTGGAAAACTCCCAGATTTTATAAATTTTCCGGCAACAAATGAGGGCATCAGGGAAGTTAAAAGAGGATTTATGCATAAATTTGGGTTTCCTCAATGCATGGGTACTATAGCCAGGTGGAGAATTAGGAGCACGTCACCGGTGACGGAAGGGATTTTACTCGCTAAATGTTCAAGTTTTAGTTGATTCCAATGCAAAAATATTGGACATTGTTGCACATTGCAGAGGAAGTGCACATGATTCACGAATTTATAATTCCTCAAGCATTAGAAGAAGACTAGAGGAGATGAATCGCATGGGAGGAATCATACTCGGCGATGGCGGGTATAAACAAGGCAGAATAATGATGACACCGTTTAGACTTGGGATCAACTTAACTGCATTTGAACAATCTTATCAACGACATCATATTCTTGCAAGGGGAGTAGTTGAAAGAACCTTTGGGCAGTTAAAAAATTGCTTTAGATGTTGCTTTAATGGATTCCAATGCAATTTAGCTATCTCACAATAGCGAATATCTCAGGTTGAGTCACAATGATTACGTTAAATTCGAGTTTTGTTAAAACTGATTTATTACTACGGAAACTTAAAAGTACCTAAGCTACACCTAACAAAATTCGACTTTAAAAGCGAGTTTATGATTTTCTATTACTAAGGGCCATTGATTCTGCAAGTCGTTACAATAGGACAATGGCTTATAGTGCAGATCAATCTGGCCCACATTGTAAGCCACTGAAACATATCATAGAAGTGATGATACGGCGACCCTGCTCTTCCCTGCAGAACTAGCTGTGCTTAGTCGAAAGAAAGCAGAACTACAAAACCAATGGATCGCACTACCATTATCCGATTTGAGGGTGGACATTCTCGACAAGATCCTAGAGTCAGAAAGCAGATGGCGGGGGATCTTTAACCACTTGCGAAATCACTTGAACACTACGGCCTATGTACAAAAATGCTAGAAATCTGTTGATTAAGTACGACGAAAAGATGATAGCGTTGTTAGTTGGAATGCTATGAATTTATTATGGAAATGGGATTGTAATTGACAGCATGTGCAGGAGTTATGGGCATACTGCCGTCCCATGTCTACGATTATTATCCGTGGACCTTCAGGTGCTGATGGTGATGTTAAAATGTTGTTCAATTCCCTGGAAAAAGAGCGATACGGAAAAGGAAAAGTGTGCTCATTCCCCAAGATCATGGTCACAAATGCGACGGTCTCCACTATACAGAAGCCAGATCTACGTATTTCGATTTAAAAAAATATCCAGAAGAAACTCGGTTTGGACTAGTTTACCATTAACGTCTCGCATCCAACGGCTTAATAGTGCAACAAGCTTTTATCGACTATTTAATATATAAAACCTCGACATGAACTACTCAGCATATTAATAAACGTTCAACTTCCTCTTTCATTTGACACATCAAAGTGACATTTCAAAGTTCCAACGAACGTAAGACGACCCCGTACAATCTTTTCGAAAAGGACCATGTAGTCCCTTCTCCTGCTCCTTCTGAGCCTCCGGTCATGTAATCCACCACAAGACACATGTCCATTGTGACCACATGTCCCATCAAACCGAACTCGAAGCGGTTTCAAGTGACCCACCGGCGCTCCACGAACAGAGACAGCAATAGCCCATAAAAGTCAAATGCAACGGCTAATGAAGCCCACTGCAACACGTACCCAATTCATTATCCCTCCCCTCTGCATCACCCAGAGCCCCGGGCGTCATCGATAGTCCAAACAAATTGCAAATCACTCCGACTTCCTCCTTGTTTCCCGTCAGAGTCGGACAAATAAAAACTGCGACATCGACAGAATGCATCAAATATTTGCAGATCCGTATCTGTGGACCAAAATAAGGACAGCGCACTCGTCGTGTATCTATGTGACGCTCAGCGTTGATTTTTTTTTTGTTTTCTACCGCGTTTCCATAGGAAATTTATGAGATGCGTTTATGCTGTAATTGCCGACAAAGAATAAGAACTCTTCCGAGGCAATCCGATGGCAATAACTTACCGCACATGACATTTCCTCATGCGGTCTCGTCGCGGAACACTCGGCAACACCGGTCGGGACACGGACCTATAGATGCTCATTCCATCGCTCAAGATCTCACAATGTTTCGTTTGTTGGCACTGGCGAAAGGTCGCCCTCTCGACAGATAGACAGATGGACAAGCGCTCACCGAGAGCTAGAGATGGATGTCCGCTCTTAGTTGGCCGGTTGCTTGTGGCTGTGTGTGTGTGCATGCCCTCTGTCTGGCCAAGGAGTCGGTTGTGTGTCGCTGGCACTTCGTTCTGTTTTTCCTTCGGGGGGAATTCGCAACACGGTCCTAATTGATTTCAAATTGCCCCTCAATGTTGTGTGGTTTCCTTTCAAACGAAATTTATGTGCCAATTCGTCCTGTAATTACGTCGCGCTCTCCGTTGATTGTGTGTTCGTGTCTTTTTGGAAATGTTGTGAGCGCAATGTCATTGCCTTGCCATTGGCAGTGCAGTTCGAACTGTGTGGTCGCAATGGATTTCAGTGGTTCGTGAGTGAATAATGTGCGGGCCAACGGATGGGCACGATGAGGACGGGCCTGAAACTGTGTTTAAGAATGTCTAAAGGTATGGTGCATGCAGAAGTTCAATTGGATTTTTATTCTGATTCTGATATTAAATTAAATATGTTCTCGTCAGATCAACGATCGATGAGAATTTTGAGCCAGTGTGATACTAGTGGCGACGAGGACAATCAGACGAGGAGCGCTGAATTCAACGTAAAGCCAGCTTATAATAATAATATGGTTGGCGCTACAACCCGTAAAGGGTCAGGGCCTAGCTTCTCAGCAACCACTAGTGTTGTGCGTGCTACTGTTCTATCACGAGTGGAAGGGACCTACAGTTTTATGCCGACTCCGAGTGGCCAAGTTTGAGAAGCTTTTTTCTAGACAGTTATACTCTTTGAGCATTGTCAGTGACTCGAAAGAGGTGGGCCATGAAAAGTATTTCTTGTCGTACAAGGAATCGAACCTAGACAAGTAGGTCCAAGTGCGTAGGAGTCGACGCACACACTCACAACGCCACGGTCCAGCTTAGTGAACTGAATAAGCCCATGGACGGAGAAACCAGAGTTTCTGTTGAAACGAAACGTATCATAAAACTCGTAATTTTAATGGATCGCTTCGGGAACAGACGAGCGACGGCTTTGCGCGTAGTTCCACATTAGTTCATAAAGCTGAGACGAGACTGTGCATTGGGCCACCTAAATGAAAGTTAACTTATAGGAAAATTATGTCATTGCACTGAAGGTGGAATGTGGTAACTTGTGCGGAGCAAAACAAAAAGTCAGTTTAAGTCGTTGCTCCTGGTCGTAGGTCGTGGCGTGGGAATTCAAATATATCCTGAAGAAAATATGGCTTATTCTTGACCAAACTTAGGCACACAGTGTCCCGATATTCGCTTTTGGACGAAGAAGAGAGAGATTCTGTGCTCTGAACGAAGTTATTGCTGGAGTACATCCTCCTTCAGCCAATCATATGGATATCAAGACGTTGGCTGCGATTTATGATCACAAAGTGCAATGTAGCATTTAAATGAGTGACATCTGTGTCCCGATGTCGTGTTCACGACAATATGTGGTATTAAGGCAACGTCAGATATGAATAGATTACGTTGTCATTATCCCAGTGTATCTAGAGGATCTCGATTGCTCTGGCCACTCAGTAATGACCCAGAATCCCCTTTCTTCTGCTAACCAGTACAGGCCTTCTTACGAAGGATGTACAAAGCTGTTCAAAAGGAGGCCAAACAACTATCAATGAGCCCAATAGACGCGAGATATATTGTTTTATAAATATAGACGGCCATAAAAGCTCTGGACATACCATCAATAAACTCCAAGATGGTAAGACTCTGCCGTCTGTCTCTAAGGGAGATAGCGGCCAGATGCAATCTTACTCTGTGCTGGGTCACCGGGCATAAGGGTATTCCTTGAAATTAAAGAGCTGATGAACTAGCAAGGAAGGGGGCGGGTATGCCAATGGTAGCTGATCAGGAGACACCCCACCCCACTGAAAACAATAAATCGCAGACTGATGACGATTGCGAAAAAAACGATACAAACCGCAAATGGTCTGAACTGGCACTTGCAGGATATCGAAAGCGTTCTATCCCATGCTAAATCAAGGAAGGACTGATTACCTCCTAAAGCTAGGCAGGAAGGTTATCATTAGAAAGATAAGGGTTCTAACTGGCCACTGTCTTATAGACAGCCATGCCAGAACTTGAGGCACCTTATAACGACTTCTGCATAAGCTGCATGAATAAACAAGAAGAGGAAACAATACTACACTACCTCGGAACATGTCCTGCACTTTCGGAAACAAGAAAAAGACTACTAGGCGAGTACTACTTCAACAACCTTGAGGATCTGAGTAACATTGATCCAAAGGACCTTGTTACTTTCTTAAAGCCTCTAAATGGCTATAAAAGAGATGTCAGAGTGACTGATGAGCACTGAATTTAGCAACACCATGCGATTTTCTCATGTTTGCCGCCCGCTCTACCTCCCGGTCGGTCTGCCTTTTTCGTTTCGTTGCGCGAATGGGGGTCCTTTTTTAATTATTCTCGCGGTTTTTTTTTGCCGTTCGTTCGCCTTGTTCAGCAATTAGAATTAATTTGTTCAGTTATGCTGTTGGTGTGTGCTTTGTTTCGGATAGAGTGCTGATTGGAGCGGGTTTTTCTAGCGAGAGACAACAAAGAAGCGGTTGAGGATGAAGAAAGATGAAGTATTCTTTCCCGTGGAAGCAAATAAGCATGTCCTTGGTCCTTTTTACAATTTCATTAAGAGCTTCTTAAGTGAAACTGGAAAAGTCCACCATCGACCAAATTTTCACACTACGGCAGATCCTGTCCTTGGTCCTTTTTACAATTTCATTAAGAGCTTCTTAAGTGAAACTGGAAAAGTCCACCATCGACCAAATTTTCACACTACGGCAGATCCTGGAGAAAAACCCAAGAGATGCAAATCGACACCCACCACTTATTCGTCGATTTCAAGGCCGCATATGACAGCGTGCATAGAGACGAGCTATACAACGCCATGTCTAGTTTTGACATTCCTGCCAAACTCGTCATGTTGTTCAGGATGACGATGGAGAACTCTCGCTGCTCCATCATGATCGGTAACGAACTCACCTTCAATTTCAAAAAAGGTTTTAGACAAGGCGACGCGCTGTCATGTGTCTTCTTTAACATCATCCTGGAGAAAATCGTGCGAAACTCAAGCGCCAACACTAGAGGCACGATCTTCCAAAAGTCCGTACAATTGCTAGCATACGCGGACGACATTGATGTGATTGGTCGAACACAGCGAGCCGTCAATGAAACGTTTGCTGGTATTGAAACGGAGTCTGCAAAAATGGGCTTAACAGTGAATGAGCTCAAAACGAAGTACATGCTGTCATCGAGAAATGAGGCACAACATCGACGTCTCGGCCAGAACGTCACCGTAGGCAGCTTTAACTTCGAGGTAGTTAAGAACTTCGTCTACCTCGGCTCCACAGTAAACAGTACGAACAACATCAGTACCGAGATTAAACGCAGAATAACTCTTGCCAACCGCTGTTTCTTTGGGCTCAAGACTCAATAGAGTAGTAGAGCTCTCTCTCGAAGGACCAAGCTAAAATTATATAAGACCCTGATCATCCCTGTCCTGCTCTATGGCGCAGAAGCCTGGACAGTCTCAAGAGCAGATGAAGAAGTCCTTGATCTTTTCGAGGGAAAAGTTCTGCGTTCCATCTTTGGTCGTGTTTTGCGTTGATGGTTTTTGAAGAAGAAGATTCAACCATGAACTATACGGACATGAGCCGATGGTCAGGCGTCTACGGGTTCAACGCCTGGGCTGTAGAGCGCATGGACAACACTGCTCCAGCCCGAAGAGTCTTCGACTCCGAACCAGTGGGATAACGCAATAGAGGACGCCCACGGAACCGATGGCGCACACAAGTAGTGAAGGACCTCAACCAACTTGGTGCGCGAAATTGGAGGCAGCTGGAGAAGCTTGTTGACTGAAGCCCAGGTTCACCCCGGACTGTAGCGCCACTAGAAGAATAAGGCCAATGGAAATGCATGTTTAGCATATGTTTATTTAGTCTTCACAAGCACTTTGCGCCCTGTGCATTTGCACATCCTGCACATATGGTGGGGCCGACCCTGCATGAAGACGTCCGCGAGATTGGTCACATTCGGCGCAACCATGTGACGAATTTAAAAAGCGATTGTCGATTTTCAACCGCAATCCGAACGAGTTTTTGCGGCATTTCGTTACCGTGGGACATTCGAAGGAACAAGGGAACAATCAACACAGTGCATTTCTCCGGGTGAACGTGAACCAAAGATGGCCGAGGTGGATCGTTTTGAACGTTTTTTTGAGATGCATTGCTCAAGGCATTCCAACAGTGAACAGTGAACGACCGGATTTTTAAAGAAAAAATGTTATGTTTCAATAAGCCAATGGTAGGGTACGCAAGTATTTATTCACCATGGCAAAAATGTATAAATTGGGCTACGAACTGCTGCCGCATCCAACATGTTCGCCAGAATTAACTCCCTACGACCATTTCCTGTTTCCAAACATGAAGAAATGGCTAGGTGATAAGAGGTTTGTGTCGAATGAAGAGAGACGACCATTTGAGAGCCTTGAAAAACCCTATTATTTGGCTCAAACTACCCTCTTATAGAAGGCTTCACTTAGCATATTTAGAATGATCCGATCTAGGTCGATAACTTGTTGTCATTTTGAAGAAAGTTTATGCACCTCTCATAGAAGCCGTCGTTCTTATTGGCAAAAAACTGAAACAGTCGTTTTTAATTAAGTCCAAGTCGAGTTGAGGCGAATCTTTTACCACAGACTGGAACTTGTGGTGATCACTTGGTGTCTGGTCCGGAGTATAAAGTGGATGCATAAGACCCAACCAAACTCCCGGAGCTATCTGGCGAGTCACTAACGATGTTGTCCTGATGGAACACAGTTCCTCTCCTGATGACCAAAGCTGGCCACTTCTGGGTGATGGACTCTTTCAGGTAGTCCAGTTGTTAACAGAGATGATTTGAACTCAACTCTCCAAATGTAAAACTTTCGTCGCCTCGGAAGCTCTGCAGCACTTACGTAAGAAAGCCGATATGTGACAAGATGCTCTCCAACCCAGCTTCTACAGTTTGCATTCTGATGAAATTGAAACTGATCCCAGACTCACCGTTCTTACACGCCGTTCATAATCGATGATTTCGATGATTTTAACGCCATTTTGGGAATGGAATCCAAGCAAATGTGTGCATGATTGGCTGTACCAGCATCAGAACCATAAACACTATTATATTCAGTATTTTAGTATTCATTTCATGGAAGGAAATTTAGAACACTCGCTCGCCTCTTACCCGCCCCACAGCGCAGCGCTGTCTTTTTGTGTTTATGTGTTCGGTTGGCCTTTTTCCTTCGTTTCACCACCAGTCATGGGCACAAAGATGCGCTCAACTGCCTTCAAGATCTTACACCTAGATGCTATTCAGTTGAAAATACGAAACACCTTACAACACCCCGCTCACGTCCCCCCAGCCCACGTGATCAACAAACCTCCGGCAAATGTATATCCACCTTCGTTCTCCGCCAACACCAGCAATCATCGTCATTATCAACGTCCTTCTCGTCGGTACAGCGGCGGCGTAATGCAACGAGAGTGACAATCAACTAGCCGTTGATTCGGAGAGCGGGTGAGTTGGTGAGCCGTTCAAAGATTTATCGAAACCTCTGCAACGTGACTCACGTTTTCCTCATCCCCAAAAAGGCTCAGTCTTCGCTACAGCGGGTGTATGTGTGTGAGCTTGCGTGTAGTTGTATTCCCTAAACTGAGCGATAATCGCTGAGAATAACCACCAACAGCACAAGCACAGCCGTGTGGCCCTAAAGTGCTCATCGCCGCCGCAGCCGCCGACGACGACGACGACGACGATCCACCGAGTGCCATCTTGGCTGTTGGCCAGCCCCAGGTTCAAATCAAAAACCATTAATCAGCAGATTCCTTGGCTTGTCGAGTGATGTTACGTTCCACACGGCTACCGGGCGACGCGCCGTCCATGTTGCCGCAATCCCGATCGCAGCTCGCAGATAGTAGCGGGTCTCTAGGTGAAAACGTGATTAATTGATAATGATTTGCGCTGCGCCTATTATATCGTAGGGTCCGGCTAAATTGCTATCATTGGACGTGGCCTGCACGTTGCGTCGCATATCCGCCATTATTAATGTCCGGACATGAGTGTTATATTTTTGTGTCTGTTTCTTGCATGTGCGTCCATTCAGAGCCATATGGAGATATCCTCCGCGTGATCCACGAGATCTGTGGCTCTTCGTGGGCTCTGTGGGCATTATCTGGACTTACTATCGGATTCGCAGATGGTCTAGGTATCAATTTGCGACGACGACGACGAGGCGGTGTCCTTGGCTGACTGCATGTGCATGTGTGTGCGTGTTTCATGGAATCGCCAGATCAGGTTTTGATGGGACGTTACCGGGGGTTTGTCCAATTTGTGAGTCATAGTACATGCAATTGGCAGTCTTGTTGTGGGATTTATCTCCGGCCTTGAGGCGGAATGTGTATTTAATCGATCAAGGAGGGCTCCATTATGTCGAGAAGGACTGATCAAAGGTAAGTGCATGGCTGAGGGGTCTCGAGTTTGATCAGTTGACTGTGATTACCTTTGAGTGTCCGAAAAGTGCTTTAACTTGAATTGGCTGGTCTATAGGTGAACAATGGTGGTGGGGGCGTTATGTATCAAGGCAAGAGGCTAGTGCCCTTTTCATCTGTCTGCTTGAATTGAATTGAATTCACTGCGATTTACATTTTGTGATTCATCTACTAACGAACCATAAACAACAGAACAAGGACGACGAGTTTTGGTTTGCATATTATGCTTGTGGTGACTTCAAACAACACTTGCAGCTGATGAATGCATAGAAGTCTTGAACTGCTACAAAGAGGCAGACAACACCACTACCCAAGGAGTACGGTGAGATGCGGCGGACAACAGGATTCAGCGACATTTTGCGCAGCAGTTTTGTGGTTCAAATAATCTCCTATTAAGGACATAGGATCATAGCCCCAGCTCTTTCGAGTCACTGACAATGTTAAAAGAGTGTATCTGTCTAGAAAAAGCTTCTCAAACTTGGCCGTTTGGAGGCATAAAACTGTAGGTCCCTTCCACTCGTGAGAGAACGCATAACACAAGTGCTTTGCTGAGGAGCTTGGCCCTGGCCCTCTACGGGCTGTAGCGCCACCCATATTATATTATTATTACATCATCTTTGCCCCAGCTAAGATCATTCCAAATGCCAATAACGGCGTAGTTGATTAGAGAACACGGCTTACTCGATAAAACATACCATAAGGAACACGATCTGCTGGGTTTCGTCACTACTTTTGTTGGGCGAGAATCCCATATCTCTAACATCCATAGAGGGACGTAACGTCATTCAACATCAGACACTCCTCTGCGATTCAAAGAACCTGCCAAATACTTTTTAAAATCATTTCCGTATGTTTAGGGCCGTAATCCTAGTGCAGTTACCAATGTGTTGTGGATGTGGGCAAATAATCTCACAAAATGTTTGCTTCAATAAATACTAGCATTGATACCCCGTAAGCCGCAACTGCTACCCAGGCTATCACCTGCACCCTACTGTGATGTGCTACTAGACTTATAGTATTCGACAATATCGCGTTGTTGGCATCCAAGTTCAAATGTCTTACGAAAAATTTAGTAAATCACGGTTTAAGTTTGATTTTCTCGAATTGAACCATCTCAGTTTATTCATGATGAATTGCCAAACCAAGCTAGCCTCAACTGAAACGTGATCTTTCAAATCAGGTGGCACAGAAAACAATGATGTCAATTTAAAGCTCTCCGACACACAAAAAAAACGCTATATTGGCTATTTTCCTAAGGAGACATATCAATATCAACTTGATGTCTGATTCTATCGAACGACGGATGATTTTAGCTTGCACAAACACTTGGTACAAGGTACTGATAAATTAAATATTCCCCAGGCAACTTGCTGTATCTAAACTTCTTCTTCTTCTAGTCGCGCTACAGTCCGGGGTGAACCTGGGCTTCAGTCAACAAGCTTCTCCAGCTGCCTCCAATTTCGCGCATCAAGTTGGTTGAGGTCCTTCACTACTTGTGTGCGCCATCGGTTCCGTGGGCATACTCTATTACGTTGTCCCACTGGTTCGGAGTCGAAGACTCTTCGGGCTGGAGCAGTGTTGTCCATGCGCTCTACATCTAAGTCGTTGAACCCGTAGACGCCTGACCCTCGGCTCATGTCTGTATAGTTCATGGTTGAATATTCTTCTCCAAAAACCATCAACGCAAACAGAACCGAAGATAGAGCGCAGAACTTTTCTCTCGAAAAGATCAAGGACCTCTTCATCTGCTCTTGAGACTGTCCAGGCTTCTGCGCCATAGAGCAGGACAGGGATGATGAGGGTCTTGTGTTGCTTGGTCCTTAGAGAGAGCTCTACTACTCAATTGCCTCTTGAGCCCAAAGAAACAGCGATTGGCAAGAGTTATTCTGCGTTTAATCTCGGTACTGATGTTGTTCGTACTGTTTAGTGTGGAGCCGAGGTAGACGAAGTCCTTAACTACCTCGAAGTTAAAGCTGCCTACGGTGACGTTCTGGCCGAGACGTCGATGTTGTGCGTCCTTTCTCTATGACAGCATGTACTTCGTTTTGTCCTCATTCACCGCTAAACCCATTTTCGCCGCCTCCGTTTCAATACCAGCAAACGCTTCATTGACGGCTCGCTGTCTTCGACCAATCCCGTCCAATGTCGTCCGCGTATACTAGCAACTGTACCTACTTTTGGAAGATCGTGCCTCTAGTGTTTGAGTTTCGAACGATTTTCTCCAGGATAATGTTAAAGAAGTCACATGACAGCGCGTCGCCTTGTCTAAAACCTTTATTGACGTTGAAGGTCTCGGTGAGTTCATTTCCGACCCTGATGGAGCAGCGAGAGTTCTCCATCGTCATCCTGCACAACATGATGAGTTTGGCAGGAATGCAATAACTAGACATGGCGTTGTATAGCTCGTCTCTATGCACGCTGTCATATGCGGCCTTGAAATCGACGAATAGTTAGTGGGTGTCGATCTACATCTCTTTGGTTTTTTTCCAGGATCTGCCGTAGTGTGAAGATTTCGTCGATGGTGGACTTCCCGGGCCCGAAACCGCACTGATAATGACCTATCAGGTTGTTCACGAATGGTTTCAGGTGCTCACACTAAACGATAGAGAAGATCTTATAAGCGATGTTTAGGAGACTTATCTCTCGGTAGTTGGCGCAGTTGAAGGGGTCTCCTTTGTTGTGGATCGGAAAAACGATTGTAGGGTCGTTGGGCATGGTTTTGTCCTACCATATCTTACAGATGAGTTGGTGCATACCTCATCTCCAGCTGCTTTAAAGAGTTCGTTCGTCAGCTTTGTTCGACTTTAGTCTCGATACTGCTATCTTGACTTCATCCGGGTCGGGGGGACGGAATTTTCTTCTATCATCGTCCATTGTGTGGAGTGGAACATTCTGCCGGACAGTGGTATTGGTGTCATCCTCGCCGTTTAACAGCAGAAGTAATCTTTCTAGATTCTCAGTATCGTCTGCGACTCTATTACTAGTTGCCCCTCTTCGTCCCGACAGGTTTCTGTCCAAAGTTTATACCCATAGGATAGTTGTTTTACCCGTTGGTAGAACTTTCGGACATCATTTCTGCCGTAGCACCTCTCCATTTCTTCGATCGCGCGCTTCTCATGCTCTTTCTTCTTCTTTTTGAGAAGCCGTTGTCCCTTCTTTTAAGTTCGTAACGCTCACGAACCGCTCTCGTTCTTCTGTCCAGCGTCGTCTTATATGCCGCTTGCTTTGCTAGATGTGCCTGTCTGCTGTCGTTGTCAAACAAGAGGTCTTTTCTGAGTGGCTATTTTTAACCTAACACAGGCAGCTTCTCTGATGGCATTTTGACAACGGTTCTATTGGTCGTCGATTGTTTCGCCTGGCAAGGTTGGACTCTCCGAAAGCTTACTTAAGCTACGTAAGCTAAAAAATAATGTGCAACTTCTAGGCTTATGAAAATTGGTTCGATCGCCGACACATCGACTTTCATTTTTATCTCACCACCTATTCCGAGTGGCTGACAATGCTCCAAAAATATGCACGACCACCAAGTAATTTGTCTCGGTAAAAACGGACAGTCTGTTTCTGTAGTGTATTGGCAACACCACGGTAGAGCATGAGAGCGTCGGAGGTGCTCTTCGTTATGTCATAATACCCATGACATGAATCTTAGCTCTTCTCTTTGTTGTTTTGTGCCCATGTCCAATCTTGTTGACTGTTGACTGGCGAGCCGACACTACAGTTTCCATTCCACTCGTGAGAGACAAATTGTACGCAAAATAGGATTACTTGCGCCCAAGTGTGAGCCCAAGTCCACCCCGAGTTGTAGCGACATATAAGAAAAAAACGAAAGGAACAGGCCATCATCCTTCATCAAACCAACAAAGCGTAGAACCTTCCGAATCCTAATGTAAGCACTGCTCTCCTTGGGAATTCCATTCGAAGGTAGCATTACGCAATGCGGTATGGTTTCCATTGACAGCCCATTGAAACGTAACATACCACTTGTCAGCCCTCTTAAATAGATCTTTCCCACACTATGCAGCCCGGAAGCACACCCGGGTACACGCAAAACCCTTGGTGTTCCTCGAAAAACATTCACAACTCAGCCAACCGCCATTTCTTGACTAACAGGTGGCCCAATATTAATAAAACCACAAACCACCTATTGTTCGTTGTTGCACAACATTCAATTCCACCGCCAGACTCTGTGTGATCGCCTCCTTTTCCATAAGCAGCAATTAAAGGTTTGACCAAGTCTATACCTCGCGGCAAATTCCAAAATGGAAAAATCCATGTGAATTCCCACCGAAACACATCCGTCTTTGACTTCGGCTACAATCACAGTCATTATCGTATCGGATGCTGACATGCCGGTGTAACCAAGGAGCAGGCACATTTGCTGCATCAAGATGGAACTCTCCAATTCAGTTGAAACAACAGTTGTTCTGCACTGCACCCGCAAATCGTGGCAACAGCGCACACACAGCCTGACCGCCCACATAATCTTCATAATTTTCGGTGCCCCCCCCCCTGTCAAGGAGTGGATGTCATGGCGATCGGTGACTTCAGTTTCGTTCGCCAGCAGCTGTTACTGCGCGGGCCTTGTTTACTTTTCATCATATCTTCATGTCGATTACGCCATTACGGAAAATTAATTGCCCACAGGGTAGTACTTGAGAGCGGCTCTGTTGCTTGTTGGCGGTGTCGTTGTGGTCGGGTAGTACGCGCCCAAATTCGGTAGGAAGCTGAAAGTATGGGGGAGAGACGACTATTAGGTAAAACGTTAACCGCACTTAAGTGCATTCAGCTGGAAGCTAATGAACGATCTTGGGCTAGGAGTAGGGAGTGGGCTTGGAATTCATATTTGCTGGCCGCTGATGCCAGGTTCAGTGGAGAAACCCAATTGACAGACATTGAATGGAAAAAGGACAAGTGGTTGTTCATTGTGCATCGACAGCGGAACGAGGACAGACTTTGGATTGATTGATGACGTCGCGGGTATCGTGAATGAGATAATAATTCCCTGAACGGTATTCGCCTACGAGGCATTGAGAAAGTCAACAGATCTTGTGGGACCTCTCTCTCATCACGTTGTGGGACGTAACACCTCCACTGGCGAGGACTTGACATCCCTAACAACTATCTTCACTGCCCCGCCCGCTAGCCATCCCGGGCGCATAATTCATTCGAACGTCATTGCATCGACTGCACTAGCATTCCAAAGCTGAGTTCGCACACGAACTCTTTTGTATGTACCATCAGTGCACACAATTACACCTTCTGGTAGCAATTGCAGTAATTTAACGACTCAACGAGATGTACCCGTTACCTGTACAAGTACCGAATTACCCATATCAATCAGGCCCACTCCAGCAAGAGTGTAAGCAGCCTGCATTCAAATGGGAGACCGCCCGTCGCCGCACCGCGCCGCCTCTGCTGTCACTCTACATGCCCCACATGTTAAGTAATCGCTTTTCCTCACTTACGTACGTAATATTAAGCACATTCCACCTGCCATGGTGGGTCTTGCACCACACGCGATTGACACAAATATGTACTCACCAACTCAATGCCCGATACGTCAGACTCACTTCAAACGGAACATTATTTGGCTTTTATGAGACAACAGGGAGACGAATCAGTTTCCGTTTATTTCGACATCCCTCAGATGTTCGCCGCCACAAAGTGTAATAATGCCACAGATGCAACTGCAATGCTGAAATGATTCTAGAAAAGGCAATAACGACATGTTTGCGCGCATTTCATAATGCGCTACGACCAGACTGCAACGGCGATGATGACGACGACGACGACGACGACGACAAACCATCGAACTGTCGAACCATCGCGCAGATTGAGGCACTGCCTAGCCACGATTGCATTCGTTGTCGGCCAGCAGCGGCCGCCGATGCCGATGGCCTCGTTGCTCAAATCAATCTCCGTGCGAAATTACACACACACATATACGCGCGCTCACAGCCATGACAATATATGGTAAACACAGAGGACCAAGACCCAGGAGGAGAGGCTGAATGGGAAACTTTCATTAATGCGTCAAGTCTCTCGAATTGGCATCGCGGTATTTCATTAGGTTTGTGTATCTAGTCAATTAATTCAGCGGCTTGTTTTGTGCGCGCTTTGCGTAGATCCAATCCCTGACAGATATTTCAATTTGGATGGCAGCGCGACGGTGTGGTTGACAACAGCAAGACCGGGCGCTCTATCCTGGTGCTCTTGGAGAGATCAGACTGGACAACGTTGGCGGGTAATTAGTAACATTTTGTAAAATGACTGCAATTCACGGGAAACAACAATTTCATTTGTGAAGCTATGCGCGGAATTGATTGGCGCACTAACCCTGACCCGTCGATGATGTGGAGTTTGCTCCGCCGAAGGACGCGCTAAATGATTCCAGGGAATCAACAAGGTAGGCAATGTTTGTGGATGTTTGTGGATGAAGATGAGGGATCATTTTCATTTAGCGTTACGCGCCAGGGGACTTGTACAAATTTCTGGAATTCAAGACATTCATTGGACGATGAGACTGGGCGTCTCGATGGACCTTGTTCCATTTGACATTTGAGGGACTGATCAAAAAATAAATGTCGTCTTAAGAGCGTAGCATCCATCTGAAGCATCCATACGACTAAGGGAGTGCAACCGCCGAAGCAACACTCTCAGCAGGCGCCACACGGAATTTCTTGAAAACACGAAGATACGAAAAGAAACAGCCTACACCACTTCGAGGACTTCGAAATTTGTCACAACACAGCATTAGACCATGGACCACGTTCAGAATCCTACAGCCATGGAAGTATACACGGGCGGCTCCAAGTCGGGAGTCGGATGAAAGTTCAGTTCGAGGCGTGTACGCTAATGCTCCTTGGATCTCTTTAAATTCCTGCCTACCGCGCCACTGCACTGCATTCAAATGAGAAAGATGCAACCTTAGCCTATGCTGGGTCCCAATGAATAGGGAAGGTGGCAGGATCTGAGGACCTCGCCTTAAATTGCGCTCACAAGTTGAAGGGGACCTCAGCAGGATTGGAGTGCGCAACTGGAAACAACTAACTAAGGACCGTCCTAGCTGGAGAGGCTTGTTAGTTGAGGCCCAGGTTCACCACGAACTGTAGTGTCACCGAAGTAAGTAAGTAAGATCATGTTGGTGGTCTGGGCTGCAGACCAGCTAGCCCGGTCCTTAGTTAGCTGCGTCCACTTGCGCACCCCAAGCATGCTGAGGTCCCTTTCAATTTGTGCGCGCAACCTAAAGCAAGATTCTCAGATCCTTCCACCTTCCCTGCCTGGCCCTAATTCATCGGCTTTTTCATTGGGACCCAGTATAGGCTAAGGTTGCATCTATCTCATAGGGCAAAGTGATATGGACGGTCCCTATACAGTAACCGGTACAAGAAGGGCAACGAATGCTTCAGCAAGATAATAGGTCTGACACCCTAGGCACTTTATAAAAATCGGTCTCTCGTACCTGCCTAAGTTGCTTGACCCCTGGTCTTTTATCTGTATGCATTGGGCCATAGTAAGCGACGGGAGGAGTAAACCTCAAAAAATAATCTTTAATCTAGTGATGGAACAGCAAACAGCATACGCCGATAGATGCATGGCTAAGAGAGTGCTTAGTCCCTAGTATGCGGACTCCAAATACCTTGGCGACATTCGGTTTTAATCTAGCCCTCCCTGAGTATATCGGGATCTGCCACTATGATGAGTCAACAGCCAACACTGACTCTGACACTTTTTCGTCCACTCTCATGGACATGTGCATCGTTGCCACAATCAAATCTGGGTGTTCCTCCATTGGTAGGAACCTCGATGAGCTGCACGTAGTCCCTAGCGAATTAATTTAATTGCATTCTGCAGAGAGAAGGCGTTATGAATTGGCCATTTGCAGAGGCGAGTCTAGAGAAAAGAGCCTTTGCTTTTGCCAAAACCCACACTGCAAAAGAAGTTAAAATGTCAGAGGATCACCCTTCCATGGCACCAGCAGCCAAGAAAACAAGGGGCAGCACCCACACCGAAAGCTCCCACTTTTAGCCAAGTGGCCAG
Source organism: Eristalis pertinax (assembly GCA_907269125.1). Classification (NCBI taxonomy): domain Eukaryota; kingdom Metazoa; phylum Arthropoda; class Insecta; order Diptera; family Syrphidae; genus Eristalis; species Eristalis pertinax. The sequence goes on from OU026145.1 coordinate 60,329,890, forward strand.
CCCTGTTAGGTTGGGTGTTGTCCTGATGGACATCAACGAAGAACCGCTGTCCACAGAGCAAATGGCTCTCTTTCAAGACGCTGTTAGAGACGTCTCCATCGACCTGAAAAACAAAGGCGTGTATCCAGATTTTTCAGGTTCGAAGTACAAGACGGGATGGCTCGTTGTCATCTGTTCAGACAGTACTACTGCTGAATGAGAACAACTTTGAGGCAACTAAAGTAAGAAGCGGTAATACCCCAGAAGTCCGGTATGGTACACAGACGGATTAAAGATGGAATCCGGAGTGGGAGCAGGAGTCTTTGAAAAACAATGAAGCTAATACCCTAGAATAATAGGGATGGGAGCAGGAGTCTTTGAAAAACAATACAAGGATCTCCGTTCCAATGGGGTCGTATCCTATAGTGTTTCAAGCGGAAATCCTCTCCATCGAAGTCTGCTCCAGACAAAACCTCCACAAAGGCATCAAGGCCGCTAATATACTGATATTCTCAGAGAGTCAGGCAGCACTTAAGGCACTCTCGTCTAACCCTTAAGACTCCACAACGGTCAAATGTTGCTATGACGCTCCACAATCCCTTGCCAGACACAACAAAGTGGAGCTTGGCTGGGTCCCTGGACACAGGCAACGAATCCGCAGATGAGCTTACGAGGGCTGCCTCGGAATCTGCATTTATCGGTCCTGAACCGAACTGTAATGTGAATTGGACAGCAGTCACAACTCTGATTAACGAATGGGAAAACATGCTCTGTTAAGAAAGTTCATTTGTGTTCAATTGTGTTCAGCGACGAAGCTCATTTTTGGCTCAATGGGTACGTAAATAAGCAGAATTGTCGATTTTGGAGTAAGTATCAGCCAGAAGCATTGCAAGAGCTACCAATGCATCCAGAAAAAGTCACAGTTTGGTGCGGTTTATGGGCTGGTGGCATCATTGGACCGTACTTCTTCAAAGATGATGCGAATCGTAACGTAACTGTAAATGGTGAGCGCTACCGTGAGATGATATCCAACTTTTTTTTTTGCCCAAAATGCAAGAGCTTGACTTGCATGACATGTGGTTTCAACAAGACGGTGCCACATGCCACACAGCACGCGCAACAATGGACTTATTGAGGGGCGAGTTCGGTGAACATTTTATTTCACGTTCGGGACCGGTCAATTGGCCGCCTAGATCGTGTGATTTAACGCCTTTGACTATTTTTTGTGGGGCTATGTTAAAGCTCATGTCTATACAGACAGGCCCGCTTCAATTGACGCATTGGAAGACAACATTGAAGCATTTATTCGTGAGATACCGGCCGTAATGTTGGAAAGAGTATGCCAAAATTGGACTAAGCGGATGGACCATTTGAGTCGCAGTCAAGGTCAACATTGGCAGGAAATAATCTTCGAACATTAAATTATATGGACCGTACTATCGATTCAAATAAAGATTTCATGCATTTTTCTGAATTTTATGGGTTTTTTATTTGAAAAACTTTCCTATAGCGTTTAAAAAATCACCCTTTATTTACGACTTCACTTCGATTGTTATCGGCAAGTTCCTCGGCCAATTGAAAAATTAGTAAATCAAATATTGAAATTATAATTAATATTTTTACCCCTGTACTTTCCATGTACAGAACCCAAGCGTTAAATTGCTGCAAAATCTAAGGTATTGTAAAATACCGGGAGTGGCCATCTGCGAGAGCCTGCCTTGTTGACACTATATTTTCGTGTCATTTGGTCTACAAAATCGACTCCAAATTTGGTTTCATTGTAAAATTGTACACTTTCTGGCAAACTTTTTCTGCTTTCATCAATTTTAACACTAGATTTATGTGTGGAACTTAGCCAAACTTTTTTTTCGCGGTTTACTTTTATAAACAGTAAGAGTGACAGGTTCAGATTTTTTTGGAGTATAGAGGAAAATCGTTTCATGTTGTCTTTTTTATTTTTTGCTGATTTTGGCAATTCTCTTCTATTAGCCCGTGTAATCCCGACCAACGTTGTCTTTTTTGTATATCATGTTTTCGCAAGTGAAATGCTCGTAAAGAAATTGTCAGTAGTCATATTTCTGCCTTGTCCTAAGTATGGTTTCACCAGTTTCATCACAACAAACTCACTCAAAGATAAGTTTCCTGGACGCTCATCATCTTTTCCTAGGTACGGAAATTTATCGTTCTGTAAACGTTTACTACGTTCAGACCTTTTGTCAAACCGTATGAAGCGGAGAATTTCCATAAATATATATCTTCCCATTGTCTGTGAAAAGAAACTGGGTCCCCATTTCTTAGACCATAAATATGAAGCCTTCAAAGATTTTGCTTCATAAGCTCCTCGTAGCTCCTTATGTGTAACAGTCCAATTTTGTTTTAAAATTCTGAATGCCTCCATTTCAGTGCAAATTCTTATATGGTCGAAAATATGTTTATTTATTATCAGCTCAAACGCGCTACTTACATTTCCTAACATCACATTGCCCTTGGCGAAGCCCGTTGGTCCAGCCAAACCTTTGAATATAGTGACATCCGAAGGCCTGCCACGAGCAGAGCCTATTTCAAGTTTTTTTCCCATAACGTCCCATCAACAGCAGCTTCGATTTTAGGATCTCGATCTTGGGATTCATGCATGATGTCAACGTTTCGTTCCGTTTGGGTTTCATTATTTCGATCCTGAGAATCATAATCAATTTCCACGTCGCTTTCCGATTCTGATAGAATACGCATTCGTTTTCTTCTCTCTCGTATACAAGAATCATTTTCATATTCTGAAGAAACGCTGTCGATCGTTTCACCTGAATCAGAAGAATTCATTCCATTGTCGCTTTCACACAGATGAAATTCATCTCCACCTTCAAAACTGCCTTCAGAAGAGTCCTCATTGATGTTCGATATTTTTTGTAGCACTGCTAGAGCCCTACGATTTTTTTTTTCATTGTTGCGCTATTAATTTTTTGAAAAATAAATGATTTATAACAAAATAAATTCAAATATTACAAGTTCATTTTCAACTTACTCTCATAAAAAATTTTGGAATTGCAAACGATTTTTGATTATTAGATGTGTATTATCGAAATCCAAAGACTGGAGTGGATCCGACGACATCGAATTTTTCACCTAAAAAAATTGACAGTGCATAGTAAGGATTTTGGAGCCTTTTCATGGCTCATCTTCCAACTGCCACAGCGGCCCAACTAGGCGTACCTACGACCTGTGTACACCTGTGGTTATGTGTAATATGTAAGATGTAACAGATTGCTTCAATATAACTTTGACGAATGAACAATTTAAAATTTTATGCAATCATATGTTTATTGCATCATAACGAAATCAATTTGCACTGAAAAAAATGTATGAGTCAATTTGACGGGTTTCCGTAAAAATAGGTATACCACATACGTAAATTTGAAACCAGGTTGTCAAATGGAAAATAAACTACAATATATAATTAAACTAATATAACGCAAAGGAAATACTCAATCTGAACAGAGAAAACAGATTGTTAAAAAGCTTTCTCACAGGCCATGTGGCCTGAACTACCACTTTAACAATTTGAACCTGCGTCAAGACAAGGTCTGTCGGCTCTGCCTGAAACTTCCAGCACTAATATGGTTAAGGAAACGTATCTTCCGTAAGGAGATATTCACTTCAGTGGGCTTAAAAAACTCCACTACTAAAGACTTACTAGCTTTCATGAGAGAAGTAGTACGTCTTTTGGGATAACTCCAACCCGCCTATACAATAGACCTATCCTGGTCGCGGTGTCGTTGCCTTCACGGCATGGGTTGTACAAGAGGAAAAAAAAGATCCTGTTGGTCTAGCTTGTCAGTGTTTTTCTACTCAAACTTCTTAACAAATTCACAACCGTCGGTAGTGGTAGCAGAAATCTAGTATTGACATTTATTGACAGCGATTTTTGTCTACATTTTCTCGGAGCTAACGAACCAATCAGGTTTTACAGAATTTCGAGAGTAACTTTTAAAAGGCCGTCAAAAAGCCCCTCAAATTCATCGGCTGACAAGGACCATCAGCTGTAGCTGAACTAATCTAGTCTCAGCCTCTCGCTTAGTTGCTCTCCGTAGGATCTGTTGCGGGCGGCAAATGCCCAATCTCCAGTAAAAAGAAGACCAACCTGTCAGCTTTATCTTCCTAAGGCTCGGATCCTGCATGTGTCGCAGGCCTGATTACCAAAGAATTGAATCTCCGGAAAGTGACGTTAACGACATTCGTTTCATACTTTCTCCATCTTAGTTGTGTCCACAAAATGGTCCAAAAAAGAACGAAGGAGAAAGTCATAAATAGCCTGTGTTAAAATTGTACTTGAGTACTTCGCAAACCACTGCACCACAAATACGTAAAAAGAAACCAAAAATATTTCCATCGAGTCCATTCTTTCACACAAATCATAAAGCTCAAGCGAACCACAGCATACCACAATTGATTGCTCGACTGTCCAAAGTGATTATGGTTCAAATCAATAACTGCCACGTACGTTTGCTCTGTTGTCCAATTCTGCCAACCAAATTGATATACCTGGCAAACCTTTTCTCTGCCAAACTGTCACATACCATCAGCCAATCGCCCCGAATCAGCGCAGCTCCACCCTCAAGTCGAACAGATCGATCAAAGAATTTCCATTCTCACCACCACCCGACCGGACTGTAATAGAACCTGTCACAACGGATCCATTATCTTGTGTTAATCATTTGTAACACCTTTTAGGGTGAAGTATCTCTCACAACCGCAGCAACCGCAATCAGTTCGTCGCTATGTCAATTACGACCGCAAACATGAGCACACCACATCGGCCACTATCCGCAAGTCACCGCCCAGCGCCTAGCACCTAGCATCCATCACCCAGCGCAACATTGTCTCCTTAAGAAGGCGTCCGATTGCGACACACACCCCGACTGCAGTCAGTTGCGTTGTCGGTTGCACTGCGATTGATAGGGATCTGCGTTACTCCCGCAGACAATGACACCCAGTCGAGGGGCGGCAGCTGGGAGTTTGGGCACTGCCGCGGCGTTGCCATAAATTAATACAAATTAAAATTTTCCGCGCGTTAATTAACTAGATTCCCAGCAGCGCGGCTTATCCGCGGCGTCAGTGTGTTACGATTTCCCGATTCGAATACGGCTTCAACTGTTAATTAGCGACTGCTCGAATTCTTCCACTCATGTCCACACACGACTAATGGTGTGGTTTGGGGAAGAAGACTACCCGCCGTCAACTACTGCCGAGGCAGTGGCGTGTCTCTGTGGGAGCTGCTGCGGGGGACACGACTGGATCCAATTAAGAGGGAAAAAAAATGTTCAAAAATGTGTGGTATCTTGTAAAGTTAATATCTCTCTTGGATAAGATCTATTAAAGAGTTTCATTTTTTTTTTTTCTTTTTTCATCAGTCGATTGGGTCAGCACCTTGTAGAGACGATATTCCCACATTTTGAGTCTTGGCGGTGGCATGCGTGTATGGGGCGGGGAGGGGGCCTGGCTTTGTAACAGCATGGGGTGATGATTCGGCCTTGGGTGATGCCCATTTGGACACTCGATACATGCTCTGCTGAATTGAACGCAGTGCTTTTAGTGTTCCAGTTCGATTCTCTGTGGATGCCAATAGCGGTCGGATGGGACATGTCAGTTGACATTTGGCAGTCTTGTAGAGTGTTTGATAACAATTTTTTCTAGTGCAGCTAACATCGCCACTAAGGAGAATCGAGGAAGTCTCCGAGATAGGAAAGTACTGACATCGACCCCAAAAATGCAGTGCCAAACAAAGGCAGACGGAACCTGAACTGGCATCAGCAACGAGAGCCTCGGCTTTCTTATCCACACTTGCTGGCCAGGAAGCTGTGATGAGGTGGATTTCAAATTCAACCAAACCCACACTTCAAGGAGCTCACTTACACTCAAACACTTCATAATAAATGGTGATTTTTTAAAAGCCATAGAAAAATTTTTCAAAAAAAACACATAAAATTCAAAAAAATGCATGAAATCTTTATCTGAATCGATTGTACGGTCCATATAAAGTAATGTTTGAAGATTATTTCATGCAAATATTGACCTTAACTCCGCCTCAAATGGTCCATCCGCTTAGTCCAATTTTGGCATACTCTTTCCAACATTTCGGCCGGTATCTCACGAATAAATGCTTCAATGTTGTCTTCCAATGCGTCAATTGAAGCGGGCCTGTCTGTATAGACATGAGCTTTAACATAGCCCCACAAAAAATAGTCAAAGGCGTTAAATCGCACCATCTAGGCGGCCAATTGACCGGTCCCGAACGTGAAATAAAATGTTCACCGAACTCGCCCCTCAATAAGTCCATTGTTGCGCGTGCTGTGTGGCATGTGGCACCGTCTTGTTGAAACCACATGTCATGCAAGTAAAGCTCTTGCATTTTGGGCAAAAAAAAAAGTTGGATATCATCTCACGGTAGCGCTCACCATTCACAGTTACGTTACGATTCGCATCATCTTTGAAGAAGTACGGTCCAATGATGCCACCAGCCCATAAACCGCACCAAACTGTGACTTTTTCTGGATGCATTGGTAGCTCTTGCAATGCTTCTGGCTGATATTCACTCCAAAATCGACAATTCTGCTTATTTACGTACCCATTGAGCCAAAAATTAGCTTCGTCGCTGAACACGAATGAACTTTCTTAACAGAGCACGCATTTTGATAATAAAATTCAATAATTTGCGAGCGTTGTTCGTTTGTAAGACGATTCATGGTTAAATTATAGACCAAACTGAAGATGTTTGACAGTGAAACAAAACACGAACTGTGCGTCAGCTGTTTAAACCAGTGTTACCAAAAAGATAATAGCTAAAAAATCACCCTTTACATCTTCCCTCCGTAGCTACAAAAGGTCACAAGCCTCATCTCTTCTTATCTGTTCATTATCTTTCAAGGTTGCCTAGATGTAGAATATGTACCTAGATTCCGGGGGGTGACCACCGTGGTCGTGACACTCGCATTAGCCGAGTTAGCCGAATGACCGAAGACCCACAAACATCAAACACACAGTCGCAACAAACAATATGTTGACCTCCCAGCATGCCTACAACGAGGGTAAATCTGTGGAGACATTCCTTCATTCGTTGATAGGCATAATCAAAAAATCCCTCGAGCATAAGGAACCCTTACTTTGCTTTTGTGGACATCGAAGGAACGTTTAACAGCAACCTTAGCACTTAACAAGCTCGGGCTTGGATCGAAAAGTCCATAGCCATAGCCATAGTCCATAGCTCCAAGCTCGGTGACACCAAGATCTGCCGAGCGGTCACCAAAGGGCGGTGATCTCTCCCCACTCTTGTGGAACGTAGCTGTGAGTGATCTTCTACTGACACAGGAAAGGACAAGGTGGAAAGTCATTGCCTAAGCCATGTGACTATTGCGGTCTCCGGGAAGTATATATCCACGATGAGGAATATTATGCAGTTGGCTATCTTAAAACTAGAAAAATGAACTCGACAATGTGGCCTACGCCAATCCTGGAGCAAGCACCAGGAAATGTAAGATTCGTGACTCAACCTCAATAATTGGGGCTCCTCTGAAGCTGAATGACGGCGCAAAATTGCTAGGTCTTATACTAGATTGCACCTAGCATCCATCACTAGAAGGCCTCCACGGATATATACTTTTGTTAAAAGGGTGCAAATGGGAACTACAGTCCCACTGACTATTCACATCAGTAATCAGGCCCATACTACTGTATGGAGTCGCGATGCGGTGCACCGCGGTCGCCAAAAACATCAACTGGCAACGCCTTGATAGAGTGCAGCGGATGGCATGCACACTGGCAGGACTAACCCTCTTCGCCGATTGACTTAATTGGCAGACAGACAGCGGCCAACATGGCGATAAGATTGAAATCGCTGAATGTGTGGAAAGAACTCCGTTCTGGACACTATCCTAAGCAGCTATAGATGAGGTTAGGTGAGTGGGTAGACGGAGGGTAAGCCACATCTCACTTAGGTACGGTTGGACCCACTGTCATGCACACTTATTTCGGCTCACCTCATCTTGGTGTAGATGTGTTGGTCAGCCATTCTGATATCTTGATGAACCCAAACAGAGATTTTCGAGGGATCTTGTCTTCCAGTGTTCCATGTCTCAACTAGCAGAGACTGGGGCAGTGACAAAGGCAGTGAGGAGTGTCCCTTCTTTCCTCTTCGTCGCCGCAGTCTCTGCATAGTCCAATTTTCATCATCCATCCATCCATCCGCGACCAACCGAGTGGTCTCACAAGGGTTTAGAGAGTTTCGCCTTTTATTAGCTTCCTCTACTATCGTGTCATCCACTTTCTTCTTGACATCCCAAAGAGGTGATTTGATGAATAGGATTGCCTGGAATGGGTAAAGGAAAGAAACCTGGCTCGTTAATCCGCTGCCTTGTTGCCGGCTATGCCCCTGTGACCCAGGACCCAGCTGAGAGTAATCGAGTACATTGAGCGCATAGCGACCAGCATGGACCTAATTTCTGTTGCCGAAATTACTTTGATAGCAGCTTGACTGTTAATTAGGATGGCAGTGACAACCGGTGGTCTTCCCAACGTTGATATCATTCTGGTCGCTTCATTGACTGCCAGGTCCTCAGCTTGAAAATCATAGGAAGGCATATTTAGATTCATAGGCGAAGACACCGTCAAGGACTACTAATTCCCAGATCACACTGGGCTCTGGACGGTCCTCTGCGAATTTTCACATATGTATGGGTGAAGTCGTGGCCACGGGTATCTACTCTAAGGATCCAAATATTCAACAGTCATTCCGGCTACCAAAATAAACTACTGTGGATCTTCGGTGAAGTTGCAGCGCTCTTTCCTTCCGAAGAAGAAGTCACTTAGACGCCTTCTGCTTCAACAATCTGGTTGAACTAAGTAGCATCAGTGTCAGTCATCAGCATCGCTTTATCAAAAGCGCTAACTTGTGTGCTGCATAGGATTTATCAGATCAGCGTGGTAACACAATGCACCTACTACTTAGTTATCAGGCCGGCAACCCATGGAGGGTCCGAGCGTGAGTAATTGCTGCCTTCCATCGTTGACGGTCCTAGGTACGCTGCTTCCAGCCATCAAGACCAAGCTGTTTTGTATCCGCGATTACTTGGTCTTAATACCTGAGATTCGGTCTTCCTCTCCTTCTCGAACCAGTAGGCTCGGATTCGAAGACCCTCTTTGCTGAAGCATTGTTCTCCATGCGATCGATGTGGCCGAGCCAGTGCAGTCGACGGATTTTTGCCTTCCGGACTACATCCACATCCTGGTACAGCTCGTAGGGTTCGTGATTGTGTCTTCTCCTCCATTCGCCTTCCTCGCAGATGGGACCGTATATCCAACATAGAATTTTTCTTTCGAAGTGTGGCAGGCGCCGTAGTTATGAGCACTCTTCTAAGAATTAGAAACAAAATTGTAAAGGAACTACCGGAGAGGAATAGATCCATTCGTTTGTGAACAGTGAGGCAAGTGAGATGCAAATAAATATTGTGAAGAAATTGTTGTGTTTTTTTTTTAAATATATAGCCGGTTAAAGAAGGTACCAAGAATCTGCAGTTGTGCTTAGCGTCCACCTTTAGGCTGCATAGAGCAGGACTGGCAAAATAAGAGTTTTGTAGATCATAATTTTGGTCCTTCGAGTCAGGAGTTTTGAGCCCAGTTGTTTTGACAAACCGAAGTAGGACCGGTTGCCAAGGGCGATTATACAACGGATCTACACTGTGATGTCGTTTGCAGAGTTCACGTTTGCCCAGAGGTAAACAAACTCCTTTACTACCTCGAAATTTTAGCTGTCGATCGTGAAATTTTGTCCAAGGTGGTGTTTGACGGAACGTTTTTTGGTCGACAGCATACATTTCGTTTGGTCCTCATTGACCTTGAGACCAGCTCGTTTCGCCTGGTCTTCAATCGCCGTAAAAGCCTCCACTACGGCACGTTGGGAACGCGCGACAATGTCGATGTCATCTGCGTACCCCAACAGTTGGACCGACTTGTAGAAGATAGTGCCTTCCGTGTTTACAGCTGCCCTGCGCAGTATCTTCTCCAGTACCAGATTGAAGAAATCACACGACAGCACATCTCCTTGCCGAAGTTTCAAACGGCTCAGAAATCCTTGAGCTGAACTGCACGGTGCATCACGTATGTGCGAGCGTGTTGCGACACAACCGGATCAGTTTTCGCGGGATCCCGAATTCGGCCATCGCATCGAATAGCTCCTTGCGATGAATGCTGTCGTATGTGGCTTTGAAATCGATGAAAAGATGGTGCGTTTAGATTTGAAACTCACTAGTCTTCTGCAGGATTTGTCTTATTGTGAAGATTTGGTCTATAGTCGATTTGCCGGGCCGGAAGCCGCACTTGTACGTGCCGATTAGTGCAGTACAAAACGGCTGTAGACGTTCACATAGTACCCTGGACAGAATCTTGTAGGTAACGTTGAGCAAGAATATACCTCTATAGTTCTTGCAACAGGTAAGATCGCCTGTTTTGTGGATGGGGCATATGGAGCTGATATTCCAGTCGTCGGGCATGCTCTCGCCTTCCGAAATTCTACAGATCATCTGGTGCATACTCCCCACCAGAACATCGCCATCGGCCTTAAAGAGCTCTGATGGTAGGCCATCACAATGCAACACAATACACCCTGACCTAAGTGTGACTGCTGAAAACAACAGAAGTCAGCCATTTCAACCCATCCAAGCTAAAGCTAAGATCAACACTACTTGTTGAAATTATTAACATAATTATTTGCCTCATTTTCCAATGCAAAGACCGGTAACCAAATATGTCATGCAGAGAACCTACATATTCGTTGTTAAATTTCCTTCCAAAAAGCTCTCTGATAGAACTCACTTTCCATGTAAACCTTAAGGTAGAAACATCAAGCACGCGTCAGACAAGACCAGGAGTCCCTCAGAAAAGCGTCTTTGGACCCACGTTATATTCCTTGAACACTGCTAACATTAATGCGCTTTCCAAGAAAGGAAGCGACAATGATTTACGACATTTGCGGATAAGACTATTGAAATAACACCTAAGAGACAAGTTGTCTATGAGGAAGTAAACTTCTTTCGAGGTGGACGCTCCCAAGGTTTAACCTGAGACAAGGCAAATAATTCAAAGAAATAACCGCCCATCACGGCAGGGGTCTAGGAGATTGCAAATGAACCACTCATGCCGCCTGTTGGTTGAATTCAATTGCTTTGCCGCCGCGGTGCCAATGACTGCACCTTAAAAAACAAGTGCCCTTCCAGTTCCCTATATTGACAGGGCCTCTCTCGCTCTCCCGCCTCTCTGCACTGAAATATGATTTTTATTATCTTCTAGCCACACCTGCAAGCATTTTATGGACCACCCAGCTGGACGTCCTCTCTTAAGGACGTCGTATTTGTCGCTTACATCAATGGCGGTCGATGCTATGCTGTGCTCGATGGATTATGAAGACACCGACTGGGTCAGAGGTTCTTCTGATTCAATGCCTAACGAGGTCGCACACAATATGCGGCAGCGGATGATTACGGAGTCAAATTCGGCCTCAATCTGCATCCGATCGTGCGAGCAAAAGGACTGTCGTCAATTCATCGACAGCAACTGAAGCGACGACGCGCAGAAGACTAGACAAGAAAGTCACTCAGTTGAACTACACGTAACGAGCGGTGGTGGGTCTCGGGCGCACTCCTCTGCCCCGTCCCTTCCTCTGAAGCAATTCAAGCAACACCATCGATCTTGACGTCTATAATTGCTCGGCCAGCACTGGCGTGGCGTGGTGTTGAGTGCGGGAGATGTTGTATTCAATTTGTGTGTTTCTCTCTGTGTGTGGGTCTGGATTGTCTTGTGCAATCGACATGGTTGGTGATGAGGTCACGTAACGGATTCAGGGCTTTGAACTTGACAATGCCGTTTCGATTCCAATTCCGGGATTTGTTTCTTTTTGTTTTTTTTTTTTTATAAATCCAACCAAGGTACGACCATTCGTTAGTTGGGTGTGAATGTGTTTTGTGTGAGCCCACGAGCGCAGTGGAGGCAGACGCGAGTCCAAGGCGCTGGATGAGCCTGAAGACAAGAGAGTGTTTAGTGTTGATTCAATCTATTCAAAGGCAGTGTTTCTCGGTGCATAAAGGCTAAATAATGTCTCTGCTCCTGTCTTCCAAACTTGCTCAATGGTATGCAGGAGTACATACCAGCAACGCTGCTATTTTTGGATTGTTATCAGCGAAGCACTGCATTAGGTATTGGCGAAGAGTAATCCCAAGTTTGGCTGAACAATCGCTTTTCCAACGGTGATGCGGAACAGCAAGTCCTTAAGCTTTGAAAGCAGCACTGCGTTGAGCTGTGGAACCATCTGCGTCATTATGTCGAAACAAACGCGTGGTATCAGCATGACAACTGTGGGAACAACATTATCGAAATTTAGGAGGTTGACCTGGTCAATGTGCTGTTGTAGAAAAAAGTAGCACAGCTGCAAATGCCATACAGCACGTGAATCGGTGGATCAATTGATTGTTTTGGACCGCGTCCGTGTCCCCATAAAAACATACATTAAAGGCTCCCTCGAAAAAGCCACTCAAAATTGGACTATCCATCTAGGATCCGAGCCTGCGCGATAGCTAACTTGCAGACGTCAGGACCAAGCGTTATTGCAGACATTCGGTTATTCTCTCCTTCTCGAACCAGGAGATTTTGGTTAGAAGTCCTAGTTGAAGCATTGGCGTCGATGTGGCTAGACTACATCCACATCTTGGTACAGCTCGCTCCTTCGTGCTTGGGTCTTCTCCTCCATTCAACGACCTTTCTTTCGAAGCCACTAAGAGTCAGCACTATTTTTCTGCTTATCGTCCAACTGGCATGATTTTATTCCTTGGAGTCAGGAGTTTTGAGCCCAATTGTTTCAACAAACCGAAGTAGCACCGATTGCCGAGGGCGATTCTAAGTCGGATCTCCATTGGGTAGTCATTGCCTGGAATTCACGTTTTCCCCGAGGTGAACAAACTCTGTCGCTGCCTCGAAATTACAGCTGCCGACCGTAATGCTCTGTCCCAGGGGGTGTGTGATGGATCAACATGTGTGTGTCGTGGTACGACGGCCATTCTTCTATCTAATCTATCAAAGACTTCATTCAAACGTGCACATCCATGGAGTGACTCATTTGCTATTTGAAACAAGAAACTAGAGTGAAATCCGAATGAAAATCAGGGTTTCCATAGAGGTATGCTTTTGATGTCGATTTACTTGCAAGAAGGGATGGAATTAAAAATGCCCATGATTGAGACACCCATGAACATGCCTGTCATCATCAATGATGGACAACATAGTTTGCTGATCAGCATAAAACTTGGTGCGGCGAAGAGGTTATTCGATAGTGGCAAAATATCCTTTGGAGCGATGGAAGTAAGTTATATTTGTTTTGGATCGGATAGCTGACATAATGTGAGACATTTACCCAACGTAAAAGGTGGTTACATTTTAAGGGCCGATGTTGAATGTGAACCACACCTAAACGTCAAGTTTTTTTCTGCATTGCATTTGACATTTCTCAATTTCAGACTATTTCAATTTGAACCATGGAAAGATACAGAATCGAGCAACGCGGTAAAGTTATTCAGGCTTATTATGAAAATGGGCGTTCAAATCAGAATGCATTCATTCAAGAGCTAAAGGATGAGATAATTCGACACATTAACGGCATAGAACCTCAATTATGCTTCAGCGTCATCGAAAATTTGGACCATCGGATGGAGGTGTGCCGCCGAGGTCGGGGCGGCCATTTGGCCGATATTTTGTTCCATGCATAATTGAACCATACCAATATTATCATAATAAAAAGAAATGACAATAATTTCCTAAATAATTTGTGTTTTATTCAAAATCAACATGGGCTCTTGAAATTGTACCACCCTTTACAATGGAAGCCTAGTTACACCAAGAAGTCTACCAAGCATCGCCGTGATAACATTATTTGGATTCTTGACTATAGTGATAGCTCTTTAATTGTCGCAGTATATCGTTGTTCGATCACTCTGCACACAGTTAAGATCGAATAAGAGTTGCCTTCGTTACTGAGCGTAATGCAATAAATCCCGCTTTTGTTGTCGATGTTTCTACGACACTTTGTTGCCGCTAACTGCAAGCAACATATCCACTGTTTAGAGAGGACACATCTGTGTTTGATTTTTTTAATCCAATCAAAAAATGGTACCATCCTCATGAGACATACACCATCGTCCAGTGCAAATCACCATGTGACAACTCTGTCTTCATGTCAAACTGGTATATGTTTCGGTTGCAAGCGGCTGCTACTGCTAGAAGACATCTTACAGATCCATACCTAACTACTCTTGCAAATGTTTATTAATAGTCTAGTCCTTGGTTTTCATCAAAGAGGTAGCGGAAACCACATTAGCCTACCTACCACCATATGATGGTAGGTCTGAGCAGAAGAAACGTGCAACCGACGAGGCATACCAAAAAGCACTGCAACGGAAAACTAGAGCAGCGCAAGAGGAGTACCGGGCTAGAGGACGGAAGGTGAAGAAGCTTCTACGCATGAAGAAAAGGTCTCTCGCAACATCGCAGCTCAAGGACATCAAAGAGTCTAAGGACACAAAAAATACAAGAAAGCCAAAAGCCTGGCTTCAGGCCTTAGGAAAGGCACCCAGGCTCTTCGAAATAGTGAGGGTAGCCTTGTTACTGACCCGCAGGGAATAATGGATGTGTTTAAGCACCACTTCCAACAACTGCTTACCGGGCCTGACCAGGAGAGAGTGATAGGGAATCAAGAAATCCCAACTCCAGTCGATGAAGTAGTCCTCCCATCTAGCTTTGAAGAAGCCGGCACAGCCATTAAAATGCTGAAGAACAATAAAGTGGCAGGTTCAGATGGCCTACCATCAAAGCTCTTCAAGGCCGGTGGCGATGTTCTGGTGGAGATGTTCTGTAGAATTTGGGAAGACGAAAACATGCCCGTCGACTGGAATATCAACTCCATATGCCCCATCCACAAAAAAGGCAATCGCACCTCTTGCAACAACTATACACGTATATCCCTGCTCAACGTCGCCTACGTCTAAAGCCGTTTTGCACCGCACTAATCGGCACGTACCAGTGCGGCTTCCGGCTCGGCAAATCGACTACAGACCAAATCTTCACACTAAGAAGACCAGTGAGCTTCAAATCGATACGCACCACCTTTTCAGCGATTTCAAAATCGCATACGACAGCATTCATCGCAAGGAGCTATTCCATGCGATGGCCGAATTCGTGAACCCCGGAAAACTGATCCTCAAGGATTTCTAAGCCGTTTGAAACTTGCACTGGATTTCGGCAAGGAGATGTGCTGTCGTGTGATTTCTTCAATCTGGTACTGGAGAAGATACTGCGGAGGGCAGCTGTAAACACGGAAGGCACTATCTTGTACAAGCCGGTCCAACTGTTGGGGTACGCAGATGACATCGACATCGTCGCGCGTTCCCAACGTGCCGTAGTGGAGGCTTTTAAGGCGATTGAAGAACAGGCGAAACGAGCTGGTCTCAAGGGCAATGAAGACAAAACGTGTATGCTGTGGACCAAAAAACGTTCTGTCACACACCACTTTGGACAAAACTTCACGATCGACAGCTAAAATTTCGAGGTAGTAAAGGAGTGTGTCTACCTCGGGGCAAACGTGAACTCCACAAACGACATCACAGTGGAGATCCGTCGTAGAATCGCCCTTGGCAACCGGTCCTACTTCAGTTTGTCAAAACAGCTGGGCACAAAACTCCTGACTCGAAGGACCAAAAACATGCTCTACAAAACTCTTATTTTGCCAGTCCTGCTCTATGGAGCCGAAAGATGGACCTTAAGCAAAACTGCAGAGGTCATTAAAAAATTCTGCGTCGGATATACGGTCCCATCTGCGAGGAAGGCGAATGGAGGAGAAGACACAATCGCGAACCCTACGAGCTGTACCAGGATGTGGATGTAGTCCGGAAGGCAAAAATATGGCGAACAATGCTTCAGCAAAGAGGGTCTTTGAATCCGAGCCGCCTGGTTCGAGAAGGAGAGGAAGACCGAATCTCCGGTATAAAGACCAAGTAATCGCGGATGCAAGTCATCTTGGTCTTGATGACTCGAAGCAGCGTACAGGACAATCAACGATGGAAGGCAGCAATTGCTAAGGGTCGGACCCTCCATAGGTGCCCGGCCTGATAAGTAAAGTAAGTAAGTCTAGTCCTTGGTTTTGAGAGCACCAGGCGAGCTTTCATCAGATAATTGCTTTCAGTCACTTATTAATTTTACCTCCATCGCTTCCTCCACATTAATTGCAGCAAGCACAAATCAGTCATCGTCTCTAACTCTCTAGCAGTCACGACTTTCCGTTTTGTATATAGATCTCTCTAGGTATCTACACATATTCACCTCCTCTACTAAGAAGCAATTGTCACTGCGCGGCGGCTTAAAGATCCACTGGAAATGCAAGTATACTAGAACCTCCGACTTCGAAATACACATCTGGTGTTATTTCTCAACCAAGACGGAGTATACACAGATTGATCAAAGATATATATATCCGGGTGATATTACCATTCTTATTGATAGTCAAGCGACACACGCAATTTCGGGCGATAGAAATCAAGTTTGAGAGATTTCCACCACGGGCGTAGCAATGGATCCAGCAGGACCTACAGGCGACGTGCCTTACGTCTCCATCTACCCGTCTACCTAACCAACCTAATTGTGGAAGCTCTACGAGCAGCTCACGTCATCAGCGAAGGCGGTAAGTCTGCTCTTAAAATTGAATGCACAAAGTTAGTGGATATAAATCAAGAACAAAATGGGTCCCAACACGGACTCTTGAGGAACTCCCAAATTCAAATATCGAATCTCACATTTCGTACCATCAATGCTATCATCTACTCGGTAACGTTTATCTAAAACTTTGCTAAAAGTGTGAAATACTGAAATATGTCTATAGTTTTTTTTTATTGTCAACATAACCCTTTTTAAGTAAAGGAACAAATCCGTGCACTGTAGAGTCCCTGGAAAGACTCCTGAGACTTTTAACACATCAATGATATATGAAGCGATGCGTTTTACATTCGAATTGCCGTCAAAACCTCAAGCATTCAAGTTTCTAAGCGACCCAATTACTTTCTGGAGCTCTAAGGCAGTGAAAGGTTTTAGAATCATGCGACCAAATCGAGTGCCAATCATCAAATTGACGAGCGAAGCTGAACTGGCTGACCTATCTCATAAGAGTGTGAACATCGAATTGACAAATGTTCGCTTTCGAACGAAACAAACCTCGTCACCAGTTCCAGCTCAAGTCAAAGAGGTCTTATTGCCCAACTGGATTCGATACGACAACGCAGAGCAGTACACACCATCCTGACACGGACAATGTGCACATTCCGAATTTTGACAGACTCAAGGACCGCACCGAGCCGAACTGTTGTTCAAGACAACTCATCCGTGGAACCCAGAGGCGAGTCGTCAACAGTCAACAGAAATGAGTCATTAAAGTGCCCCTCCTCACGGGCAACAACTTCATGGTCACAACCCGTCACATAAAGTGACCTCTTAAAATACCATCTTCACTCCGGTTAACCGCCGTCAACGCCGCCTGTTAGTCATACATCACCTCGAAACCGCACTGGAATGCTTTGCACTCCATCCTCGTCATTCGCGGTAGACAGCCTCGTTGACTATGCGATTTGGATACATAATGGGTGCCCATGATGTTCACTCGAACGAGCCGAACCCCAGCCACAGCAACAACAAGTAGAACAGTAAAGATCAATGTGCCTGTACTCCGGATCAGCGCGTATCGAGAACAATCAGAACTCCATTAGGACAGTCACACCAAGTCGAGTGGGCGAGGACACTCTTGTGGCGTGTGTGTGTTTGTGTGTTGGGCTCTTTCTCCGTCATCGACATCGTTCCCCTCTAAATTGGCATGAGCACCACGACTAGACGCGTCTGTTTGGAGAACCAGCCAACGAGTGGTGGTACGCTCATGCTGGATTGTCGCTTGTAATTATCCGTGGTCGCGTTTTGATGTTTTCCTTTTTCTTCTTCTGTGGGGTTTTTCTTTGTTTTGGGTTCCCATCCAGTGGTACGTGATGGAACTGGACAAGTAATCGGTATCTATTTGCCGGAGCTGGGCTCGCTAGAGCACTCAGCTCCGATCGCGGTGGTTATTAGCCGATGAACTTCATTTGCATTGCGCTGTGTACGACGACGGAGAGTAACGAGTGCTGGAGCAAACATTGTGCCGATATCTGGGTGCTGGCGGAGCAAGCATAGTTTGACGGGTCTTCGATGGCCGGGCAGCAAACATATCGTCCGGACTCAAGCGATAACCTTCGGGGTTGTGAATTGCCTTCATGGCGATCGGAATGCAAATGAGTGTGTTGCTAGATGGTGGGTGGGGGGGGGGATAGACACACGGAGAGCAGATGAGGTAAGTGGTTCCCACCGTGGATCCAGTGAAGGAATGCGCCTCAAAAATTTTGACTTGGACTGGAAGTTGGGCTTTGCAGGAGTCAGAGCAAACGGATGACACTACAAATCAGCTACGAATGGCGACGAAGTCTAGAGATCTACAGCAGCGAGGTGTGGGATTCGGGGCATTAGGGGTGATCCTTATCAAGCTCTGAACAGAGAAGGTATCGATGAAGCTCGGGATCGGCTGGTTCGATATCCGCAGTTGTGAGTAATGTGGGAAGGACCTTCGATACTGCATCAGACTTAAGTGTTAACATGAAAAATACTAGCCGCAACGCTGGGTGCAGTGATTCAAAGATGGCCGTTTGTCGTCATCATGGCTTCACTGTGCGGGCTATTCGTCGCGCCGCGGAAAAGTTTGGGACACTCTCTTGGATCTTAGGTCACCAACCAGACGGAGATTGCTGCGAAATGGAGAAATGAAGTGCCGGCTCGACCTCGGCACTCTGAATATCGCACTTAGTCGCCACTTTTCAGCTGATGTTGAAGCTTAACTTGCTCCACGATGATGAAGGATAGGTGGTTCCCTTCGTTTGCTTTCTATATTCACCCAAAGCACACACACGCTTGTGCGCCTGTTAGCCGCATGCGTTCCTCTACTCTCGCGTCGTCTTCTAGCCAGTCGCGTCTATCACGTCCACAGAATAAATTTTAAATAAAGTCTAACAACCCAATCAGGGCAATCTTTCTATTTCGAAGTCTAATTGAAATTACGAGCGCACCTCATAACGTGTATCGTAAACCACTGGCTAGCTGGGCAGCGGACACCCCGCACCCCAGCACCAGCAATTACCTCGAATCGAATGCATCATCACAGACAAAAGGTTACTTGTGCCAACACAAATCAACCTGCCGTATCGTAATTTGACTCCTTTGCTCCTTCTCGTCCACACATTCACATTCCCGCATGCATGCCCACTCATCCGTGGAACTTCTCCCAGAGAAGACGACGCGATGCCGATGCGGAGAACAGGCGAATAGAGAAACAGAAAAAAAAGAAGAGAATCTTAATTACAATAATCCTAGCCTGTTCCGGCTCTCTGCAGCGCGCCATAGACAACATCTTACTCGCCGCAGCAAGAAGACCAATTACCCCCTCGATCGGCCGCCGCGCCGACCACGGACGACAACGACGACGACGACGATGGTGATGGCGAGGCGCATCGATCGCAACGACGGACGGGTGGGCGATGATCGCGCAAGCGCGTCCTCGTTTGCTTCGCACGAATTTCCATTTAAAAGAACAAATCAAAGGGCTGCTCCAGCATAGATCCCAATCCCACGGTCAGATCCGAGCGACGCGAACTTCGGCGGGGCATGAACGTTGCCAAATAGACGAACGATCGTGTATCTGCACTTGAGCCTGCATTGCTCTATGATTATCTCCGTCTTCATCTGCACAATCTGTGGCAGCAGAAGAACCAGCAGCAGCAGCACTGCCGAAGTGCAGAGATCCCAGCTGAGCCGAGACGGCCTGGCCATCGCGATCGAGCGTAGCGTGAAGAATCATTTTGAAGGTCCATCATCTATTGCCAGTAACAGCCAGCAACACGTACTCGCCTCTCCCTAGTGTCGTCCTGCTCGGGCGCTCGCGCACCGTGCCCGGGATGAAAGATTGAAAGATCATACCCACCTACCTTCGGCGATCGTGATGGTAATTTACCCGCGGTCTTGGTTACGTCATAATGTTTCGTTTTGAAATTAGATAAATGGCCGGCCGGCCAGATTGGACTGGAATGAGATTCGTCCAGAGATTAGGTTCATTGCCGGAACGTGGTGAAGTTTAGGATAATCTCCGTGCGCGCTTGTTGTGATTTATATGACGCTTTACGCAAGCCGGGCGATGGCAGTCTGAAATATGGTGTTAGCTTCGAAGATTCCTGCAGTCTGAGCGACAGGCGTGGAAGGGGCTCTGATATGTGCTTGATGATTCGCTGCCTTGGCGTTGGGGGCGACGCGTTGGAGACAAGGTCAGACGGAGAGCATTGCCTGGTGTGTTGTACGTGATGTGGGATGGTTTGACATCCAATTACTGCGTTCCGAGAATTATGGAGTTCACTTGGGTCTCAATGCAATTCTCGGCCGGCCTGCAGCAACGACTGTGGTATGCCGTATGTAGGGGGATCATTGCACATCAAATTGAGGTGTTGAGTGCATGATCTTCTAAAGAATTTTGTAGGAGTGGTGTGGCTGTGAATTATTATCGAATACCCGTTTGTAGGTGAAACTCGTAAGTAATTTGTGTCGAAAGTGGTTCGAATCTGTCCATATTGTCTACTTTTGACGCCATTATTGTTATGATGTCAGTCATGATCAGTAGGAGCAATCATCGAAACAACCCTGCAGCAGGCGGCCAGAACACAATCTTTAGTGGACAGAATAGCTGAGACGTGTCGAAAACGTCGGACGAAGAGCAACAATTTCACTAGGTACATTGATGATAACATGGCCATGGGTGCAACCAATGCCATCTCGAATGCAAAAGAAAGCCTCTTTAACTCAACTCGATGGTATGCCGATCTGAAGTGGTATATAAATACGAGTTCAAAGCACTGTTTAACAATGCCCAATGCAACTCAACTTCCAGCATGGCCTTTGACGTTGGGAGTAGGCTACCTAATACGAAGGTATTCCGCTATACAACCTTGTCCGCCGTGTACATCAAGCTCATAAAACAATCAACGCACAGTGTGCAAAATTGCGAATCTAGCGAAGCATTATTTAAAAATCAAAATCATTCGAACGACAAAATGTTGATACCAAACGACATGAAAGGGCTTAGTGTTTTCGTCTGCAGTCTTTTCTGTCAATATATAACAAGAATGCAGCTGATTTCTTTCAAATGTTAGAGAGCATGCGCTTGGTTTGTCTACATCCTGGAGAGTGATGCCACCTTCGATTGTGCTCTCGGGAAACCCAACCATCTATGAAAGCCCCAACCAAGGACGCGGGTAGTTCCAATGCAGGATCGAGTCCTTAGAGTACCTTATCTGATACATGTCTAGCAAGTTCATCGGCGATCTTCAAAAATACCAGAGCTGTGTCATTATTATGGCACTTCTATCTACCTGCCTGGCGTTGTGGGTATGTGCGTCAACTCCTACGCACTTGGACCTACCTGTCTAGGTTCGATTCCTGGTGCGACAAGAAATACTTTTCAATGCGTCACCTCTTTCGAGTCACTGACAATGCTTAAAGAGTATAACCGTCTAGAAAAAGGTTCTCAAACTTGGACTCAGCATAAGTAGTCGATGAGTTGAGAGGAGTTGTTCTCCTTATCGATCTTCGCTTTATAATTTGGACAAGCCCCGTAGACGCAATCAAGAAGTCTACAGCCCAGTCCGCAGATTCCGTCCGCACACATGTGGTAGATATTGGAGAATGCAAGGACAAATGGTCAAAGGAAACCTTGCAAAGCCCTTTTGTAAGCCATGCATGGTCATTTGACAAAGCACTGCGTATGATTTCTGCAAATAATGCAGGAAACCCGCCGTGCATAATTCAATTGCCTACCTTCAAGGTAGGACACTCTTGTTAATGGCCTCAGTTTTGTTAGCTCCATCAGCAAACAGGCACCATTTGGTGGGAACACGCTTACGACACTTCATTGCGCACACAATTTTCATGGCTTCCACACGGTTGGTACTCGTGGAAATATCTCAAACTTCAATCGGTGACAACTGCCCACTTCGATTAGCCACGCCATCCGCGACGTAATCGTCGACGTTGTCGCACAGCCGCAGCCGCAGCAGCAATCGTAGCCGTAGCAGCCTTTCGTCGGCACACTCCAAAGAGACCAAAGAAATGTCAATTCGAAATGAAAATCGCCACTCATGTCGGACTGCGCTTGGTGAACGATCCAATTGGGAGCGGGACTAAAAACACGTGCGTTTGACTTGAATTTCCACGCAACCCGCTCCCGAAAGAAAAATGCCAGCCTGACGACCGCACGTTTCCGTGAAGCGTGAAACGTTCGCGTTTTGTGCAAGTTTCACGGTACTACTGGCCGCTGGATTTGAAAATCCATTTTGACGACGATTGGATGCATTTTGTCACTGGCTGCCGATTGAGTTCGCAGCCGTTTAGCCGTGAGTAATGAGATTTGATTCGTGAACGCAGTCAGTTCGCGGTTAGGCTGAGTGGCTCCTGTGGGAGAGACCAACGGTTGCGGTTGCAACATCTGCCAAAGATTCGTGGCTGGGTCCGTAGTGAAGGAGTCCCTGGGGATGAGGGCAGACACATGGGCTTGCGTAACGCTGGTCCCACCAAACTTTCGCTTTGCATGCAACCACACCGCACACACGTCAATGAGTCAACGGTCGCTCGGTTGCCTGTTAGCCGCGGTACGGTCCGCGGTCAACGAACGGCTGGCGGTTCAGATAAAAAGGTATCTCTGCACCTTTAATTTTGTCTTTTTCTACACTCACTGCAACAACAACAGAAAGTCAAATGCAAACTAATTGGGGTCAACTGTGGCAAGCCTGGATGCGGATTAATGTCGAAACGATTAGACAGGCTATTGTTTGTGAAAATTAACTCAAGTGGATTGGACAATGGCTAGGCTTGCTAGCCCACGACCCGCGACTGACAAGAGCGCTGCCATCGGCTGGCAGCTACCAGCGAACTCGTGAACGAATTGATTGCAGTGAAGAATTGATTATTCGCAACATGGTCGCATGGGATTACGATTAACCAAGGAGTCAATTATGCGGAAGTTACAGTGAGCAACCGAAATTGATTATCCTCAAGGCGGGCAGTCGCCTTCATTCACTGTGACAGTGGACATACCACCGGTGGTGAAATTTGAGATAACCCGGACTGTAGCTGTCTGCCAAGGGACAGGAGAGGAGAAGTCTGCTTGGATTAGAATTGACTGCTCTGGGGTGACTGAAATGTGGCCGGGAATTTGTGTTCTCTTTTCTTGCCCGATTATAGCGTTCATTATTTAGATATCCTGTTTCTCTCCGGGCTTAGATCATCCCGATCGAAAGCATTTGGACAAAACAAGTCTCAACCGCTGTGGTAACCTTTCTTGGAAAACGACTTTCAACCACCGCCACAAATGAAGGCTAGGAGACTAGGACGATCGGGAAACACATAGTGCACACGATTGCTGGCCCATAAGAGCTGTCAGACTTGCGGTCAGAACGTAATAGCAAGCAACGATCACTCAAAATCAAGACGACCTCTCTAAAAGGTGGGTTAATTCAAATGATACTGTATCGTGCTTGGAGCTAACAGAAGATCCTGCAAATCGATAATGAGTGAAAGCGGCATACATGTGTATGATGACATTGGGAAGATCATTGATGAACATACTGAACAACAGTGGTCCAAGAATTGATCCCTGAGGTACCCCTGACCACAATTCAGCAAAATGGGAGGACTTCCTCCTGGCAACGACAGCTCCTTTTCTCCCACTTAAATATGAGGACATTAAATCTGCTGACTTAGAGAACTGAAAGTGGTTTACTATTTTGGACATCAAAATACGGTGCATATAGCTCAAACCATGTTTCAGATATGCAAATAACGTCAACGCTGAACATTTGTGTGATAAATTGATACAAGAGGCATTGCCAAAAGTAGTGTCAACTGCTCCAGCAGCTTTAGAAGAACAATCATGTCTGCAAAAGACTGCAGTTAAATGAGATGCCATGATTGAAGCTGCTGAAGAAGTGCCTGAAGACAATTCATCTGCAAATGTTATATGTACATTCTCAAGGATGCATATCTTTGACATTTGGCTACCCAAGTGTGGAAGTAAAACGGAAAAGACCCGTCTATTCTTAGAGGTGTTAACTGAAGTCTTAATTGATGTGGAAAATATGGACGACTAAAAAAGTCGCATTCGTGCAATTTGTGCCAAAGTATTGCAAATTATTGGAAAGTCACGAAAAGGGCTAAATCTAAACTTGTTGAAAAGTATTCTGTTTGCTTAGCAACCATTGAAGAACTTGATTTAACCAGAAATAATCTGCGACGCACGCTACATGTAGTGAGTATAAACCCCATCGTAAGACTAGGATAACGATTGTCGCGATTGTCACCCGGTGGAGAGTTCCTTGTTCGCACCTGAGAGTTGCATAGTGCATCCCCGTGGTAGATCACCAGTCCGCTGTAAGAGCAGATCCAGCTTCTGTGTATCGGTTACCCCGGGTTGGCTGGTCTGTCTGCCCGGCTAAAGGGTTTAATACGAGCCGGCTTTGTAATATCGTCGCGATTCGACACTATACGGCTTTCGAGGCAGAGTGGCCCCCATACTTTCTACCCCCACGACTATTAACTCATAGACAACCCTTGACCTCGATTCCGCGGAGGAGAAAACGACGGTAATTTTAATTGGAAATTGGGATTCGATGGTACTACGGGCCATAGTGAATATAAACAAAGTCTTTCGGACTCCTCATTAGACGATAGCAGTTTATTTCCTACATCTTTTGTACAGCTGTAACTTGCAGTGAATAACAATATGCAGAAAGTATGAATCTGGAATAAAGCTTTTTAAACATCACCTTAACAAATGGCACATTTCTGTAAACAGAAATAAAACAAGATGATACCTTTGCGAGCTCCTAATTCGCACTCTGTATTATTTATTGTATCCGTCTTTTTTACAAATTATTCCACGACTAATTGCTGACACAGCGCCTGGTGATCATTGACTAGCGTGGAATAAAATTGGAACTAAGTCAATTAACTAAGGTACAAATCGGGAATTCGAACAAATCCACTATCCCGACAAAACCAAAAGCTATCCCGTTCTCGAAGCACCTTTTACCTGTGTAAAAAACCGTGGAATAATGTTCAATAGTGAACTAACGTAGACTGACCAAAGAGAAAATATTCTCAAACTTTACCGTTCGGCGTCGGCATTAAATCTCGCACTCGTAATAGAACAATAGGACGCACAACACGAATGGTGAATGGTTGATGTAGAAACTAGACCCTGGCCCCCTACGGGCTGTACCGCCACCCATATTATTATTATTAAGAGGTTTGTCAGTCAGCAAATGTGTATATTCTCCCTATGAACGTAAAATTAAAACTCGCCAGAGCACTCATAGTGCCAATCTTGGCATATGGATCTGAGTTGTTCGCTGACTGTGGTTATTTTTATTTCCCAAAAATTGCCAAGAGCAACATACAAAAGCTTGAGCAGTTGAGTAGGAGTAACAGAGTAAGACTCCGTTGGATGCCTGGACAGGGATAGGTGGCAATGAAATGGCCGACTCCCTAGGCTAGGAAAGGAGCATCGGAACATTTTATAGGCCCCGAACCATTCTGCGCTGTAGGAGATCACGTCCTCAGGGAAGAGTTCAGGGAACTAGAAAGAAGCAACCGGGCAGATACATGGAACAACGCTCATGGTATGAAGAAGGCCAAGAAACTCTTCGGTGAACTTAACCGCAAGAGGTTTGAAGCATAAACAGGCTTCCTAATAGGGCACTGAAAACTCAGGGAGACCCTAAGGTACTTCTTCATTCATGCTGTGCATCTCTGGAATTACCAAAGATCGACTGAAGACAATTTTGTATCGCATGTTCCTCCTATATCTCAGGCTTGAACTGAATTAATTCCTACTCTATGCTATGTGGTGGCCCGTGGCGTTGTGGGTATGTGCGTCGACTCCTACGCACTTGGACCTACCTGTCTAGGTTCGATTCCTCGTACGACAAGAAATACTTTTCACGGCCCCACCTCTTTCGAGTCACTGACAATGCTCAAAGAGTATAACTGTCTAGAAAAAGCTTCTCAAAATTGGCCGTTCGGAGTCGGCATAAAACTGTAGGTCCCTTCCACTCGTGATAGAACAATAGCACGCACAACAACGTAAGTGGTTGCTGAGAAGCTAGGCCCTGGCCCTCTACGGGCTGTAGCGCCACCAATATCATATATATTCTATGCATTTGTGCGCAATCTTTAAAATAGTCTTTGTAAATATTAAACACTTTTCTTAATTTAATTCACGTCATTTAAAATCGTGTTTTATCTCCATAACGTTCCTGTACTAGTAAAAGAACGAGAGAACTCCAGACCACTCGATCCTCCGCCATCGACTCTAACTCATCAGGCGTTATGCCGAAGTGCAACCAGGCGAGTTTTTGGACTTGCTACAACTACCTAATGGAATCGCATTCAAGGCAAGCCTCGGAAGTCGTGAGGACATTCGTGCCACGTTACCAAATCATCGAAGCATAGCACTTTCCGTTCGAACATTGAGTTCCTCGCGTATTGCCGTATTTCTCACCCTATCCCGACAAGTAACTCCCACAACAGCACGAAGAAATCTCATTTCGGCCACGTGTATTCGCGATCATATTCTTTCGATCATTACCCATATGTCATGACCATAGGTGAGAGTTGGAACAAATACTGAATTGAAAACCGCTAACTTGGCTTTGACACCAAGCTCGGTCTTCCTGATTACAGATCTGCCAAGCTGTTTCAAAATTGACCCAGCTTGGCCAATCCTAGAGGAACGTTTTTTCGCATTACTCCTCCCATCACTCGTGAAAAAGACCCGAGATACTTGAGCTTCTCCACCTGCTTCAATGGGACTCCAATAACATATAGAGTGCACTGAATAGGCGTTCTGGAAATTACCATAACCATGTCTACGTTAATCTTCATTCCAGCATCTGCACATACATAGTAAAAGAACATAATACTCTTAATATACGCGATAAAAATCCATAAATGAAATGAACACGTCAAGGTATGGGCAGTTTCACTTCCAATATCGTAGGTAGGTAGGTAGGTATGTGGGCTGCCAGCGAAGTCGACAGCACACTTAGACCATGTTGATCCATTGTTATACACATAGTCACTGATCGACAACTCCAGTGGTAGTGCCGTTAATTTGATCCCAACGGATAAAGCGCAGTAGCTTTGCTTTCACTAGGATTCAAAAAAGCATTTGAAAGGAAAGCTTCGCTTGCATGTATGCCTACATCATAGGACATCAAACCTCAAAAGAAATTGTCAGAATCGGATCTAAAATGCACCACTCCAGATAAAAGCAGAGAAGAAAGCTTAGCTACAAAAAATATTAACGGGAATAGGGAATTCAGTTCCAGAACACTCTTAACAAGGCCAAACGCTATTTAGAGCATGGAGGCATGATCGGAGCATTTTGCTTTCGAAATGAGGGTGGGAACAACGTGAACATCAATAATCTGCTTTCTGAGGGCAGAGTTCGACAATATTGATAAATCTGCGCTGTGGTTCCAAAGAGAATGGGCGATGCTACATGCCATACAAACGATGCAACGCTTGAAATTGTAAAAGGGAAATCTGTCGACTGGGTCATCTCATGGCGAGCGTTCTTCAATTGGCCGCCGCAATCAACCCGATTATTCTCTCTGGGCTAGCTAACAAGCCAACCACTTTGGACGAGCGTATGTTGGACCGTGACCCTTGAAGAACTCCCAGCGAAGCCGAGGCGGCTATTGGAATGATGCTACCGGTCAAGCTAGACCTAGTCCTATCTTCTACACAAACCACTCGTGTTGAGCGTGCTTTTGTTCACTCGCAAGTAAAGAGGTTCTACAGTTTTATGCCGACTCTAAACGAGGAATCTCTTCCCTTGGTCCAAGGAACTTCAAGGAGGTCGGAGTGTACGTTCAAATTGCTTTAAAATGAACAAATGTGCCGGCGAGGATCATGATAAGCCATTGACGAGAAAATATGCCACCACTTTATGACGTCATAAATTCAATTTGATTGATTAAAGCTAGATTCCGTTGGGTTGCGTTAAATCGTCTGATCAATCAATGATTGACTTCGCAAGAAAACTTTTATGTGTAAAATCAAATCGAACAAGAGCACACGCGTCGCACCACACCCTGAACCAGCAAAGCACTCACCTGCCATCCCCTCACTCCCGCCTGAGTTAAGTCATTTATCTCCCCGGACGAATTCCAAGAGCCGAATCTTAGATACAATCTGTCTTAGATACAATCTTAATCTCCCGCCTAATCGCCTTCGTTATGCACCCGAATATCGGATTTCATCCTCGGCAGACTAAGTATCTCTCTAACATCTCACACATTACAATCCTCTGCCCCAGTTGACACCTGACTCACACTCACACATCGCCAGCCATTACATTAAATCAACAAGTTCCAGATACATCTAGATATCGAGTTACACATTTCCCATGTCGCCCCCGGCCACATGGCCACAAATCACCGCGCACCGTCATAAATTAGCTCCACAAAGGGCCCAACTGTCCCCAGTCCAGTGTGCATCTACTTGCCTTAGTTTCCACACCGACGAGTCCTCAATTTGAAATTCCAAACGGAAACCGCCACGGGAAGCCGTCGTTTCCTCGATGACCCATCGCCAGAGCGAAGCGGCAGGACACCCTGGTTAGCCTTGACTTTCAGTTGACCCAAAAAACTGGTAATTGGCAGGCGGACAAGCATGCCTCACAGCCAGAGACATGGGTGCTCTAATCGATTTAGCCGCAACTGGAATGTTGTTCCCCGTCCGATGGGTGCTCGCTGCCATAATCCAGTGCTTCATAGCAATCAACCAGAACCGGCACAAGGCGACCGACCCCCGGCCGTCGGTTGAGTGGAAGCGCTGGGTCATTGTATTCAGTCGGGGTGTCGTCGTCACCAAGGACAGTCGAGTGCTCGAGTATGAGTTAATTGGCTTTTTTTTTGATATCTAATGAGGATTCGCGGGCGGACGGAACAAGTTCTCGATGCGAAATCGATGAGTTATGAGTGTCGCCGCGGTGTGTAGAGTGCGGCTTCTGGAAGTGTCGCCGCACGATTTTCTAGCCGACTGTGACTAATGGGAAAGTCATGTTTCCATCGAATCTGTATTCAGAGAGTGAGAGACCTTTGTACACTGCACACAGGACAATTATTGCTGCAGGAAGTCCAGCGTCTGCAACGTGCTCTGCAACACCTGCATGCGCAGCTCTCAGATGGTGTTGGCTGGTTCCTTTCTGGTCTCGTTTCCATAGGACACAGCGAACAGGGTTGGGCCGAAGTCAGTGTGCAGCTGATCGGTTTCTGGGTTTGTTTTGACCGATTTGGCAAACAAAACAAAATTGAGCGCAAACATTACTTCAAGACCGACCGCTGATGTCGGGGCTAATTGGAGCAAACATCGGATTGCGCTGGATAATGGCTGGCGGTCGAATTAATCATTCGGGTATCCGCTTGCGTGGGCTTGCGCAGTTGTGTCGCCTGTATCCTTGTTCACTTTTTCGTTCTCAGAGTTCGACATGTTTAATGAATCGGCGAACAGGATTGATCGATGTGGGGCAACAAGCGAACCTGAATAACGCTGTTGTTCATTTCAGTTCTTAGTCGGAGAGAAACAACTTTTTTAGGATTTTACTACGTGGACATAGATATGTGGCAACAGATCAGGGAGGATAGCAAGCGAGAGGTTATCTCCATTCGCAGATGCTTACATGTTAACTGTTACTCGTTCTTCAACAACAGAAACATTATAACGACAGACACAATAGGGAAGAGCTGAAACAGAGGCCGGCCTTTAAGAAGACGCACTACAGTGAAGAACAACCGCAAACAACTTGAAGACAGAAGGTTTTTTTTTAAATGCAGAAGATGTGAATGTCAATTCGTTGCGGACCTTACTGTCTACACCTGTTCATAGAGTTCAAGGCCGCATATGACAGCGTGATAGAGAGGCCATATGTCTTGTTTTGAAGAGATTCCTAATCTCGCCACTTGCCAGGTTGTGCAGGATGTCCAGGAGATGGTCCATCAAGACCACAGAGACCTTCAATGACAACAAAGGATTTGGACAAGACCACGCCCTGTCAACTTCAACATTGTTCTTGAAGAGATCGGGAGATAAGATCTTCCAAACGTCCATTCAACTGTTGCCATCCGTGGATGACTTTAAAGACAAGAGGGAAGGGGCTAAAATGGCTTAGACAGCGCTTTTTTTTAAAATTCGAGATTGATTGAAAAATTCCGGGAGACTGGATCAATTCGAGAAGCTAAGCACACTGGTCATCCAAGCAAGAAGCAGTGCGTGAGACTGTTGGTGAAAGTCCCGGAACTTACTTACTTATCAGGCCGGCTACCCATGGAGGGTCCGAGTCTGAGCAATTTCTGCCTTTCATCGTTGACGGTCCTGGGCACGCTGCTTCCAGTTACCAAGACCAAGCTGACTTGCATCCGCGAGTACTTGGTCTTTATACCGGAGATTCGGTCTTCCTCTCCTTCTCGAACAAGGAGGCTTCGATTCAAAGACCCAGTTTGCTGGAGCATTGTTGTCCATGCACTCGATGTAGACGAGCCGGTGCAGTCGACGTATTTTTGCCTTTCGGACTACATCCACATCCTGGTACAGCTTGAGTTCACGATTATGTCTTCTCCTCCATTCGCCTCCCTCGCAGGCGGGACCGTATATTCGACATAGAACTTTTCTTTCGAAGGTACCAAGAATCAGCTCTGCACTTTTGCTTACCGTCCAGCTTTCGGCTCGACTGGCAAAATAAGAGTTTTGTAGAGCATGATTTTGGTCCTTCGAGTCAGGAGTTTTGAGCCCAGTTGTTTTGACAAACCAAAGTAGGACCGGTTTGCCAAGGGAGATTCTACGACGGATCTCCACTGTGATGTCATTCGTGGAGATCACGTTTGCCCCGAGGTAGACACACTCCTTTACTATCTAGAAATTTTCGCTGTCGATTGTGAAATTTTGTCCAAGGTGGTGTGTGACGGAACGTTTTTTGGTCGACAGCATTAATTTCGTTTTGTCCTCATTCACCTTGAAACCAGTTCGTTTCGCCTGTTCTTCAATCGCCTTAAAAGCCTCCACTACGGCACGTTGGGAACGCACGACGATGTCGATGTCATCTGCGTACCCGAACAGTTGGATCGACTTGTAGAAGATAGTGCCTTCCGTGTTTGCAGCTGCCCTCCGCACTATCTTCTCCAGTACCAGATTGAAGAAATCACACGACAGCGCATCTCCTTGCCGAAATCCAGTGTAGGCTTCAAAGGGCTAGGTAATCCTTGAGCCGAACTGCACGGTGCATCGCGTATGTGTTAGCGTGATGCGACACAACCGGATCAGGTTTCCCGGGATCCCGAATTCAGCCATCGCATCGAATAGCTCCTTGCGATGAATGCTGTCGTATGCGGCTTTGAAATCGCTGAAAAGGTGGTGCGTGTCGTCTCACTGTCTCACTGGTCTTCTCCAGGATGTGCCGTAGTGTGAAGATTTGGTCGATGGTGGACTTACCCGGCCTGAAACCGCACTGATTAGGACCTACGAGTATCAGGTTATTCACGAATGGTTTCAGGCGCTCGCACAAGCTTGCAGGCGATGTTTAGCAGACTTATCCCTCGGTTGTTAGTGCAGTTGAAGGGGTCTCCTTTTTTGTCTCCAAAACGGCTTTAGACGTTCAAAAAGTACGCTGGACAGGATCATTTAGGCGACGTTGAGCAGGGATATACTTCTATAGTTGTTGCAAGAGGTAAGATCGCCTTTTTTGGGGATGGGGCATAAAGTCACTGAACAGGCTGGTCAAACAGTGACTGTTACTGGTCCTCCCTCGCAGGACCAAGCTGATTTTAATAAATATCTTGATCACCTCTGTCCTTCTTTATACAGCGGCGGAGAGATGGACTATCTTTAGAGCAGATGAAGAAGAGAGGATGAAACATTTCGAGAGAAAAGTTCTGCTGCATGGGAGGAGACGCTACAGCCTAAGATGGCTAAGCCATGTAGAACTCATGAACAACAGTGATCCAGCCCGAAAAGTCTTCGACTCCGCATCAGTGGGATAGCACAATAGAGGACGCCCACAAAAATGAAGGCGCATCTGCCAACTTTGCATGTGTGATTAGGGGCAGTTAACCAGATAGAAGCTTGTCGGTTGAGGTCTGTCCCAGACTGTAGCACTTTAAGAAAAACACGAAGGACTTAGGTTATACATATCGTACAATGTAATCCAGTTTAAACAAAAATTCGCAGCAATTTATTACAATTGGCAGTGTTATTTTTTTTTGTTTGAAGCGCGAACGCTTTTTTCTAATTTGTGTAGTCATATGGGCAGACCACTAGAAGGTACTGTTAAACGTATACATATAAAGGGTGTTGTAAATTTTAAGGGCCGATGTTGAATGTGACCCACACCTAAACGTCAAGTTTTTTTTCTGCATTTCATTTGACATTTCTCAATTTCAGACTAATTCAATTTGAACCATGGAATGATACACAATCGAGCAACGCGTTAAAGTTATTCAGGCTTATTATGAAAATGGGCGTTCAAATCAAAATGCATATCGTGCACTTCGTGATTTGTTCGGTCAATTTAATCGTCCAAATGTGCGTACAATCGGAAAAAATCGTGCAAAAATTTGAGCAAAGCGGGTCTGTAGGAGATGTGAAAACACCGGTGCACGCTCGTACAGCTAGTACTGCAGAAAATATTGCTGCTGTTCGCGATAGTGTGGCTGAAGAGCCGTCCACCTCAACTCGTCGTCGTGCCCAGCAATTGCACCTCTCACGCTCGTCGTTAATGAACATTATGCATAAAGACTTGCATTTACAAGCTGACAAGGTGCAATTGACTCAAGAACTAAAGCCTCTTGACCATTTCAAGCGTCGTCAATGGCCAGAATGGTGGCAAGAAGTGGCAACAGTGGATGATCAATTTTCGAAGAAAATCATCTTCAGTGATGCGAATGATAATCCAAGAGTGATTGTCGAAAAACCAATGCACCCACAAAGAGTGACTGTTTGGTGCGGTTTATGGGCTGGCGGCATCATCGGGCCGTATTTTTTCCAAAATGAGGCCGGTCAGGCAGTTACTGTGACTGGTCTTCGCTATCGTGAAATGATAACGAACTTTTTATGGCCCGAATTGGAAGATATGAATGTGGACGATATGTGGTTTCAACAGGACGGTGCCACTTGCCACACAGCTAACGAAACAATGGCTCTTTTGCGCGACAAATTCAATGGCCGTGTTATCTCACGTGGTGGCGATGTCAATTGGCCGCCAAGATCATGTGATTTGACACCGTTGGATTTTTTTCTTTGGGGTTATTTGAAAGAAAAGGTGTACGTCGATAAGCCAGCAACAATTCAAGAGCTAAAGGATGAGATAATTCGGCACATTAACGGCATAGAACCTCAATTATGCTTCAGCGTCATCGAAAATTTGTACCATCGGATGGAGGTGTGCCGCCGAGGTCGCGGCTGCCATTTGGCCGATATTTTATTCCATACATAATTGAACCATACCAGTATTATTATAATAAAAAGAAATTACAATAATTTCCCAAATAATTTGTGTTTTATTCAAAATCAACATCGGCCCTTAAAATTATAATGCTTGGGTCCCCTAACTGCAGCTGATTTACTCGGGTTTTGCCATATGTTATTAGTCTGTATCCAGTTGGCAATATTGCCACGATTTTCATTCATTTCTAGAGTCGTTTATTCTACAGAACTAGTCAGCATCATTGCGGAGCACCAATTCACAACAAATTTTACACACACTGCACAAGTAATCACATACTTACTTTGACTCTAAACCATCAATCCAAACTCACTTTCTTAAACTCATGACCGGGGTTACATTGGACACCATTGATGGATCACAATTTCACACATGAGTCTCAACCTCTCCATGCCGCCTATTGGCATTTTCATTTCGATAGCCTCCAACAAATGAACACCTCCCCATCCGCCTATCGGTTGACGTCAGAGTCCAGTCATGTATTCACATTCACTGGATAATTATCGATCATGGCACAATTAAAGAACCAATCAAGGCCCTTCGCAATCGCCAGATGATTAATCTCGCAGACGAAGTGTTACCCGGGGTCCAGCAGCTCTATCAAATCCGAGGCAATTAAGGGGAATCTTCTCTGTCTCCCTCGCGTCGAGATGAACTCTTGAGACCCCTCTCAGCCTTAGCTGACCATATCCACACACACACACACACATACACAGCCAGTCGAGGCTTGGATATATTCCAATAAATTAATAACCCAGAATCAGTAGGCAATAATTTACGTCCTCCGATGGCTGGTGGCGTAAAAATTTCAATTTATTTCCCTTAGCCTTTTTCAATTTGTGACTTTGGAGCGGTGTGTGCTGCGGCGCGGTGGTCGGATACTCGGATACTCCCGCCGGAGCTAGGGTTAGCTTTGCCTTCTCCTCTGCAGCCATCATCCTTATCGTGCTTACGGATCGCGGTCTCAACTCGGCAATGGTTACAAAATAGAAATTGTCTTCGACTTGGGAACTCACAGCTTGCGGCTGTGCGGCAGCACTTAATCATGTTCCCGTAATAGAATCGAACAAAGTTCTATGAGCTTCTAGTTCTCACAATGGCGCGACGCGACGCCGAGAAGGCAGGCAGTCCTTTTTTGTTTCATTCGGCTGCCGCGAGACAACGAGAGAGGACAACACGAGATATAAGGAGGACGACGCGACGGGACGGAGGCAATGCACTGCTGCAACTGGAAGCTACGTGTGCGCTCTTGTGGCGGATTGTGTCCATCGACGTGTCTCGGGTGTGCTATGCGCTGTGGCATGCCATGCGCCGTGCGCTTGTTAGCCATTGTTCCGGGAAAACAGTGCGATCCTTGGAACCAACGCAAAGGTTATTAATATCGAGGAAAAGGAAATTCGCGATTACACCCTGCAGCCGTGCAGTCGTGGTGGGGTGGTGCAGACCGTTCGGCGCAGAGTTTCCCTTCATTGGGTCCGCACGTCCAATCAATCAACAGATGGACAATCGGATCATCAGTGTCTCCGGGCGATCACAGTTCTGGAATTAATTCCTGATCCTCTCGCGATTGGTTTGTTAGCGATGCTGATTGGTTTGAGGTGACCGCCTGACCAACGGGCGCGGTGGATGACTTATGGACGAGTGAAGTTGAGTTGCGTTCCGAATGCTATCCCCGTGATCGTGTCGTGGCAATTTATGTGGGAAACGACAAGCATGAGGCGGTCAATTTGGTTTGGAATTTAGGGCGGCACTGAACGTGCTGTATGGATTGTTGGACTAGGCAGATGGTGTCGTTGGTTGCTGCAATCTCAATCCTTGTTGAACATGGAGAACAATGGTCATGAACTGAGGATCGGTTTGCCTTTTTTACAAAATTCCTTCTACTAATTGAATGCTGGAAGATGATGGACTATTTTAATCCATCGGAATGTGGAGGATGTCGAGAGTGAGAGCAACAGATTTGGAAATGGATCCAGGCTTGGTTCACTTTGTTACATCTTACCGGCCATATATGGACTTGACTTTCTATCTATCACTACTCAATTCCTGATATCCAACTCTTTCGATCAAGAAACATCGAATCACTTCCTTGTTATACCCAAGGTAAGAAGGCTAAGTCCAAGGGAACAACGGAGTCGAGAAAGAAAACCGCATTTTGACGTAGAAAAGGATCTTTGCCGATCTGCCTGTACAAACCCTGGAAGAATGATGCAGACGCCATCAAGGAAACTGCTGGTTTTGACGACGGCATCATGATCTGTCAGCGAGTGCAGGCTCGCACATACAGGAAAACTGGCAGTTTTTAACCCAGCACGAAATGGCAGAACGTGCTACGGTTCTCCACGGTTCTCAGGATGTCCAGAGATTCTACGGCATGAATGATGGGATGGAGTTCAGTTGAAAGTTCAGTTGCAAGCCTGCCTGGGTAAGTGGAGTAGATTCAGGGTCGATACTAAGATTTTGGCGAACCCATTTTTGCACAGTTTTAACCGCGACGAGGATACAAATTCCGGCAGAATGTTGAACTCAAACTGGAGAGTGATCGATGATAAATCTGTGCCTCAGCCTAGAGAAGATCAAGGCTGCAACGCCAAGCCTGATGTTAACCACAACTGCTGAACCTTGTCTGATGAAATCTGAGAATGATCCGGTCAGTGACAATGGAGTGCCGGATCCTGAGCTGCCATCCACTACACGGTCCATGATCATTAAGACCAATACGTCTTGGTCATATGATTACTTGCAGGACTCTCAGTTTGTCTGTTGTTCTTGAAATAGGATCCGACGACACTCTTGGTTGAAACATTCGGGTGCAAGGGGTCAATCTATCCCATCCAGGAAAGTCAACAGTCTTTAAAAAGCATGTACAACAGTTAGCATGGGAGAAGTTCAATGCAGTGATAGACAGAGCACAATGACAGCGTTTCCTAACGTTGAGATGGAGCCAAGCAGCCAAACTGACATTATACGAAGCACAGATCAACCCAGACCTGGTACACGGCGCAGATGTGTGGACAATCTCAAAAGCAGCTGAAGAAGTCCTTGGAGAACTGTGCTGTGTGTGATCAAGGGTCTTTGTTGTGTTGGTGGCATTTGGGGGAGAACATTCAACAACATTTCGTACGGACTATACACCGAAATCAGCCTAGCCAGGCCTCTGCCATTTAGAGTGCATGGACAACATGGCACTGGATCATGTAGTCTTTGACTATGAACCTGTGGGACAAAGCAACAGAAAAAGCCCGCGTGCAATGTGGTGTCGCACAACATGGTGTGCGCAACTGCAGGCTTGTCGATTGAGGGCCAGGTACACATGTAGTACCAAATCGATGGACCAATTGAGAAATAAGCTCGGTGAGCAATTTATCTCTCGTTTTGGACCGCTTTATAGACTGGCTACATCGTGCGATTCAACGCCTTCTTTTGTTCGCGGAAACGGCTCGATAAGAAATCACACGATAAGCCAGAGCCAAGTACGACCTTCTAAACGATACATTACAAGTGAAAATATTATAAACCAAGCCATGAGGAACCCACTAAAATGCTTTCAGGCCGCTCTGTACTCAGACGTCGTCCTTCTAATCTAACAACAATGAATGTGAACAAAAATGATCTACATAGACTATCCCTTACTCTCTTTCAGCAAATTTTTGGGTCATTCCAAATTAAATGCGCCGGAAAAAAAAGTCGGACGATATTAACGCATCACATAACCATTCGGATATCATATTTGGGAGCAGTCTGATATCGTATTATTGTAAGAACGCCTCGAATTTCATACAAATATTCCCCCAAGGATTCAAGAACGGCGCTGCTCTGTTTAGACAGCCCTTTTTACGATATCCTCTAGTGACTATCAGCATAATATATAATTCTAACATCCTACATAGTTAAGGGTGACGAAATAGCCATGGCAGTTTCCATTCATTTGGAGTTAGTTTGAAAGTTTATCAACCAACAATTTCTTGATGAGCTTAAGACGGCTTAAGAGGTAAAATATCTAGGAGTCATCTTAGACAGCAAACTGAAGAAAACAGAAGAGATCACCAGGAAGGCGACGCGTGCTTTAATGATTTTTTAGAAACTTAGCGGGCAAATCCAAGCATCCTAAGATGGATGTACGAGTATATAGCTATTATTAGACCAACAATCACATACGGTGCAATAGCATGGTCCAAAATAACCTACCTGTTCAGCGCAAGAAAGACACTCAACAAAGTTCAAAGGTTGGCATGCCTCTGTATTACAGGGTCCATGAGAACTAGCCCAACTGCCGCCATTTAGGTGCTACTGGTCAGCTCCAGTATACATCTCGTGGTCGCAGAATGTACAGATAAAACAATCATGAGAATGGCAAAACAGGGAATATGGAAAGACATGTGCATCACATCGAGACAATTCGATGCACTAGTCAAAAATCTAGCACTCCTGGCCATTCCGAATGATGACGCGATAAGGAAATTAAATTTCCAAAACGAGTTAACCATCAAGCCCAGCACCAAAAAAAGACTGGAGCAAGGAATCCATAGTCCATGGATCAAGAACTGATGAAGGAACAGGGAAAGGAGTATTTGGACCCCGGACAAAGTACTACGAAGCCATGAGCAAATGCACCAGTATCTTTCAAGCTGAAGTCTATGCCATAGACAGATGCGTTCAGATCAATCTTGACAGGTATTATACCAACTGTGTCATAGCAATAATGTCGGACAATCGTATCCCTATCCTGGCACTAGGCTCCTATATCATCAAATCCAGGCTCGTGTGGGAATGTCTACAGAAGCTTAAGAAGCTGAGTAGGAGTAACAGAGTAAAACTCTGGTGGATACCTGGCCATACAGGGATGGAAGGCAATGAAATGGCCGACTCGCTGGCTAGGAAAGGAGCATCGGAACATTTTATGGGCCTGGAACCATTCTGCGCTGTAGGAGATCACGTCCTCAGGGAAGAGTTCAGGGAACTATGAGCGATGTTCCATGCAGATACATGGAACATCAATCATGGTATGAAGCAGGCCAAGAAACTCTTGGGTCAAAATAATCCCAAGGGGTTTGAAGCATGAACAGGCTTCCTAATAGGACACTGAAAACTCAGGGAGCACCTAAGGAAACTAGGAGAATCAGAAGAAGGTTTCTTTTCTATTTTTTTTTATAATTTACGCGCGCTCAATGGATTGCTAATACCTCTAAGTGTCCGGGGTCAAGACACAGCACGGGCCGAAGGTATAGAGGGAGAAAGGGAGAGTGCACATTGGTCTTAAATATCTGCGGTTTGTAGTCTGTGGGAAATATAGGGCTGGGAATAGCATTCCAAATTCGCGTAGTACGGCTGAAGAACAAGTCTCTAAATTTAATTGTGCGTCCGAAAGTAGGCTTAAGGGTAAACTGATGAGCATTCTTGGCGAGACGAGTATTGCGGGTGAATTCATTGAGAGAAGGAATGCAGTTGGCTAGCTCACTTGAGCATAGTTTGTTAAAATAGCGATAAAATACGGACAAAGAAGAAACGGTACGTCGATGTTCGAGCGAGTCTAATGACTTTGCGACATTGTTGTCTCCTATAAGTTTTATCGCTCGCTTTTGGATTCTATCTGGTAGGTGCAGGGTGGTCTTTGGGATAGATATGAGCGTTGTACTCAAGCTTGGGGCGGATATACGCCTTCTAAATGAAAGCCAAATCAGAAGGGGTGAAATATTTCTTGCATCGATTAAGGAAACTTAAACATTTCGCAGCATTTTTGATTGTTCTAACTAAGTGTTGTGTTGATACACATACCAAGGATGGAAAGCTTTCCGGTTTCATCGACACAAGCGCCATTCATGGATAATGGCTGATTAACAAGGGTTCGCTTGCTTGAGTGACAGCAGACAGCATTCAGTTTTGAAGCATTGAATTCCACTCTGTTGTTGTTTCCCCAGTTAAAATTAACATACGCTGCCGTTCCAATTCTACGGCCGAAGGGCAGGGTCGTGAGTCTCGGAACGAATATGAAAATCTGAAGGTGCTCTCATCAGCGAAGGAATGGATTAGATTAGAGGTAGCAGACAAGAGATCACTAATAAAAATGAGAAAGAGTGTCGGAGACAGAACAGAACCAGCATTTATTTAGTGGATATCAGACTTGAACCCATCCAAAACAACTTGAATTGAACGGTTTGAAAGGTAATTTCTAATCCATGGAAGAAGAGATTCATCGATACCATATGCACGCATTTTCAACAAAACCGCTTGATGCCAAACTCTGTCAAATGTCTTAGAAATATCAAGTGCAACGATCTTGTTTTCGCCTGCATTATGCAAAGATTTGTTTTACTTTTCGGTGAGATAAGCTATCAGATCACCAGTGGACCTGTTGCTACAGAAACCGTACTGCCGATCGTTTAGAAGCTTCCGCGATTCAAGATATTTCATAAGCTGACGATTTATCAGCGTTTCCAGGCACTTACGTACCTTCTTTCTAAAGAGAATCTAATGAAATTCCAGACCATATACTCTCATTCTCACTCATTCTCAGATTCCTAAAGGAAACTGGCTTAGAGAGAATCTCTTCCACCTTCGCGCAATAGGAGCAAACAACCCTCAATACGACTCTGAAAAGAGCTGCATGGGAGGGGAGCTTTTAAGAAACCGAAGATATGCATAGGAGGCACAATAGATCTTAAGGTCGCGGTGCAATTTACCCTCAACAATAATAATAATAAGAAGACGGTATATTCGTAGGCGTGGTGTACCGTCAATGTTTCTTCCCGACAATGCTTTCGAAGGGCTGCGGTCGAGTTAAGGAGTCCTGACACATTTTCGGGAAGAAGAAGTTTTTCCGGAGATATCTTTCGCAAAGATGAGTTCATTGGCGTTACACAGTGGGCGGTACATAATGGTGGGGCGGTTTTAGCTGATGCGCACTGTTAAAAATCTAATGAAAGTTACCATCGGCAAGGCTAAGCAAACATCTGAACAGCTGAGGACAATCACGGTCGAAGTTGAAGATATTGTTAATAGTCGTCCTGTGACGTATTTACGTGCTGACCCATTTATCCTTAAATTTTTTCCATCGCCAAATGAAATAGAGGGGGAACTGATGCGAAATTCAATTCAATTGGAAACAAATGAAATACTCTCTGCAATTGAGAAAAAGATGGATAATCGAATTCATTTCACTATAATCCTGGCAGATCTGTGCAAATAAACGAAGTAGATGTAGTCCTTGTCTACGACCATTCAGTACCCCGTATCTATTGCAAGTTACCTGTTGTGGATTAAACCTTCATTGGGCGAGACAAGAAGGTGAAATCTTGACAAATAAGGTTACCAGACGAGAAGCAGTTTCGGAGACCAATTCAATTGCTTTATTCGCTGGAACTTTTATTCTGCCCGGCGGATGATGATGTTTATTTTCTTTGATCCTAAAATATATTTGTTTAATCATCATGCTTGGGTCAATTGGACTCCGCGATTGTGACACTCGAAGTCACATGATTATTTTATGCAGGCTAGCTACCAAGCCAACCAGTTTGGACGAGCTAAAGGTCAATGTTCCACAGAGACTAGCGCGTCTTTCTTAGCGACTGCCTGTTTCGTGCACTGGATTAGACTGACTGCTGGAACCAGAGTCCCTGTTGTGTTAGCCTAACCTCAGTTACAATGAAATGGCTTACACATTTCATGAATCTGCACACAATTTGCATTTCAAAGGATAATTAAACAACATTTTTCCATTGGATCCAATCATAAAGACAGTCGATCTCTCACACAAATCATTCTCCAAATCACGAGTACACCCAAAATCAACACTAGATGCGGCTCATAGTGCCGTCAACTAGTTGCCGAATGGCATCCAATCGAATTGGACGCCTCCCACATCCACCCCCCTAATCACTTACCTCTTTGTACTGCACGTCAGTTGTGGAAAAAACCATCAAGGATTGAATATCGCCTTCAATTGGAAACTCTCACTCATCGGGACAACCCACACTTGAAGTTAGCGTCTTTGCCTGGCTACACGTGTATTTAAAGTTGTTCGTTTGTTTTTTTTTCGATTTCGGTTCGTTTTTCAACACTTCTTCCTTATTGCTGCACACTTTCAATCAATCACGAAAGGAAACGTGAAATGAGCACACACTGGACTACACTCTCACCGGGGATGGCCATGTTATCGAGTTCATTTGCATGCGGGGCGGGAAGTTCAACAATTTCCAAACCAGGCCGGATGGCTGAGAGTGGGTGGTTTTGTTGGTAATCGTTTTCTATTTGTGTTCAGTATTTTCAATTGAAACAGCTTGTCGGTTATGTGGATGGAGTTGAGAGGTGGTGTCGGGCCACCGTCGGCGTCCGTGTCAACGGAACTGGCATGTGAAACGACTACGACTGCGACGACTCATTTGGATCTTAATAAATATTGAATTTCAATTAACTAAATGGGACAATTGTTGACGTGCTGCTGGGGCGGAATGCCTTCTTTTCGTCCGTTGCATCGGTGGATGGCGCCAAGTATTGTGGTGGGACTTGGTTTAGATGGTCCTAAGCTGTGTCTGAAATTGAAAAATGAGACTGCATTTAAATTGGTTGCATAGAAATTTGTATGGATCTAATTTTGTATGGAAATTTAAAGGACAACAACAATATCAACAGATTCGAGTATTGTGCCTAGTCAAGGGCATCTGAGGGAATAGTTCTAAGAGAGATATCTGCTTTGAAGTTATTGTGTACAACTTTCCTTGAAACTTGAAGACTCAAATCTAACGAGATGGCTGAGTATTTCAATATACACCTTATGTGAGTACTGGGAGACTGTGACACACCGTGTAATTGCGCTCTCTGACCAGGAGCAGATCGTTTTCGCGGCTTTATTACTTTCAGCAACTGAATCTGAAATAATAGCGAACCGAGTCTGGAACCATAGGGTACATCAATTCACAAAAGGATGGATGACTTTAGTTCTAGGAACCACCACGGACACAGTTACTAAGAAACAAGAAGTCTAACTTATTGGTCGGCTAACGGAAGTTGAATTGATAACTCCATTTTCATCAACAGCCCTTTGTGTGTCGTCTGATTTTTAAGGTTGCGCCAAAGCTCGGATACAGGCAATGAAGCCTCTCTGTAGCAAGTACGTCGTTTTCTCACCACACCATTGACAGAGGGACCTAGAGATCACCGTCAAACAGATTAATGGCATTTCGATCGACGTCAAGCACTCCTGCAGTATTTTTGATGCCCGAAGAGCCGCCATTTCCTGTTCTAGCCAAGATAAGAACAGGGACAAAGGAGTAGAACAAGACCACACAGTGTGACGTTGGAAAGTTACAATCGCAAATAAATGGCGATTAAGACACGAACACCGTTGTCAGGCAAAATAGAGTCACAGCTGTACAACGATCGAAGAAACTTCCGCCCCGAAGTGAAGATATCGATATCGAGACTAACGTCGAATGAAGCTGCTGGTTCAGAGGGACTCTCTGTAAAACTCTGCAGCTGGCGTCGTGGAAAGAGCTTTTCCAAAGGCAATAACTTCGGAGTAGGCAGAATGACTCTATCTTTGGACTCAGGAGACAATTCAATAACATAGCATTCGAACCCTCTCTCGAAGGATCAAGCTTACTTCATATAACATCTTGACCATGCCAGTCCCGCTGTACGGCGCAGAAAGAATTTCAAAAGCGGATGAAGAAGTCCCTGGTCTCTTCGAGAGAAAAGTTCGATGTGCTTATTTTGGTCCGGTTTGCGCTGATGGCATCTGAAGGGAAGGATTTAACCACGAAGTGTGGGGTCTGTACAGCGATATGAATCTGGCCACACGTCTATGAATGGGCATCTTGCCTCCTACCCAAAAAGTCTTCGACTCTGAGCTATTAAAACAACAAAAGACTCTCGCTTGCTCAACCAACTTAGTCTGTATAACTGAGGATTGCTAGCAAAAGACCATGCTTGTTGGATAATGTCCAGGTTTACCGCGGAGAGTAGCTCCAGAAGAGGGATTATTAATTAAAAAATTTGGATGTTTGTGCTGCATTGTGATCGCAAGAATATCGTATCCCTGTGCGATCAGTGGCCTCAGATATTGCTGTTGCTTAACATAAGCTCTAAGGGAAATAGCAGCCAGATTCAATCTTGCCCTATGCTGGTTCCCCGGGCAATGAAATAGCAGATGAATTATCAAGAAAGGGGGCGGGTATGGCAATCAGGAGACACCCCTGAGCACACTAAAAACAATAAAATCGCGACTGATGACTATTACGAAAAACGATACAAACCGCCAATCGCCCGAACTAGAAACTTGTAGGAAGGAAGGACTGATTACCTCCTAACCCTAGACAGGAATGTTATTCAAAGAATTAACTAAAGGATGGTTCAATTTTAAGGGCCGATGTTGAATGTGACCCACACCTAAACGTCAAGTTTTTTTCTGCATTTCATTTGACATTTGTCAATTTCAGACTAACTCAATTTGAACCATGGAAAGATACATAATCGAGCAACGCGTTAAAGTTATTCAGGCTTATTGTGAAAATGGGCGTTAGAATCAAAATGCATATCGTTCACTTCGTGATTTTTTCGGTCAATTTAATCGTCCAAATGTGAGTACAATCGGAAAAAATCGTGCAAAAATTTGAGCAAAGTAGATCTGTAGGAGATGTGAAAACACCAGTGCACGCTCGTACAGCTAGTACTGCAGAAAATATTGCTGCTGTTCGCGATAGTGTGGCTGAAGAGCCGTCCACCTCAACTCGTCGTCGTGCCCAACAATTGCACCTCTCACGCTCGTCGTTGATGAACATTATGCATAAAGACTTGCATTTACACGCTTACAAGGTGCAATCGACTCAAGAACTAAAGCCTCTTGACCATTTCAAGTGTCGTCAATGGTCAGTGATGAGTGACATGTTCACCTCAGTGGATTCGTCAATAAGCAGAATTGCCGCATTTGGGCGAATGATAATCCAAGAGCGATTGTCGAAAAACCAATGCACCCACAAAGAGTGCGGTTTATGGGCTGGCGGCATCATCGGGCCGTATTTTTTCCAAAATGAGGCCGGTCAGGCAGTTACTGTGACTGGTCTTCGCTATCGTGAAATGATAACGAATTTTTTATGGCCCGAATTGGAAGATATGAATGTGGATGATATGTGGTTTCAACAGGACGGTGCCACT
Source organism: Eristalis pertinax (assembly GCA_907269125.1). NCBI lineage: Eukaryota > Metazoa > Arthropoda > Insecta > Diptera > Syrphidae > Eristalis > Eristalis pertinax. The sequence continues at coordinate 60,374,756 of OU026145.1, forward strand.
TGCCACACAGCCAACGAAACAATGGCTCTTTTGCGCGACAAATTCAATGACCGTGTTATCTCACGTGGTGGCGATGTCAATTGGCCGCCAAGATCATGTGATATGACACCGTTGGATTTTTTTCTTTGGGGTTATTTGAAAGAAAAGGTGTACGTCGATAAGCCAGCAACAATTCAAGAGCTAAATGATGAGATTATTCGGCACATTAACGGCATAGAACTTCGATTATGCTTCAGCGTCATCGAAAATTCGTACCATCGGAAGGAGGTCTGCCGCCGAGGTCGCGGCAGCCATTTGGCCGATGTTTTGCTCCATTCATAATTGAACCATACCAGTATTATCATAATAAAAAGAAATGACAATAGTTTCCTAAATAATTTGTGTTTTATTCAAAATCAACATCGGCCCTTATTAAATATAACCACCCTTTACAATGGGAGCCTAGTTACACCAAAAAGGCTACCAAGCATCGTGGTGGTAACATAATTTGGATTCTTGACGATAGTGATAGCTCTTTAATTGCCGCAGTATATCGTTGTTCGATCACTCTGCACACAGTTAAGATCGAATAAGAGTTGCCTTCGTCATTGAACGTAATGCAACAAATCGCGCTTTTGTTGTCGATGTGTCTACGACACTTTGTTGCAGCGAACTGCAAGCAACATGTCCACTGTTTAACCACCCTTTATATAGTCAAAGGGTAAATGGGTTTTGAACACAAAGCCGAACGTGACAGCACAATGGACAGGATGGTCTAAGTGAGCATGACATCCAAATCAGTCCTGCAGTCACCCTACCTACCTACTTAACATAAGCTGTCGTTCCGTTTCTACGGCTAAAGGATATAGTCGGGATATAGTTAAAAATAAAAGCTGAGAGTGCTATCTTCAGCAAGGGACTGCATTGGATTAGAGGGTAGCAGACATAATATCATTTATGAGAATGACTAAGAGTGTAGGAGACAATACTGAGCCTTAGGGACACCAGCGCTTATTTGGTGAAGAACGAACTAGGAGACATCCGAAGCAATGTCTGAGAGTTGATTTTTGGTCCATAGAGGAAGAGATTCAGCAATAAAATGGCAAGCTTGCTTTCGCCTACAAGGCTGATCCCTTTTTTAGACACCCCATCAAATCACCAATTACTCCGGCTGCTGTGGAAATCGCTCGAAAATCGAGAATTATGAAGCTTCCGTGATTCATAACAAGTTGAGCCAATCCTGTTCCATGGCGGATATATTTTCTAGGTGACAAGTAACAATGGGAACAGCGGGTGGACGTTCGACGCATTCTTCAAGTCAATTGCACTTGTTGGAGGGTCTCATCGTTCCACGGTTTTCCCCACAACTGTCAGCCAGCCGCCTGTGTCCAAAGCGGTGTATATGCATTCAAAACGAATAAACTCGGTTCTATTTTCCATTTGAAAGCGAGGAAGTCTGGGTATCAAAATTCGGTTACAGTAAATAATTCTCTTCAGACCCCCCGTCGCCCATAAAAAAACCTTATTATCACTATCCTTCCGTGTATTTATTGAGAACTCCACAAGAACTACGCCTATTTTTGCGACATTTTCGCATTGCCACCACCAAAGCATCGAAACGATACTCGATTGCATGCCAAATCACCGATTAACTCGCCCAGAATTTCCCGTTCTGCACAGCCAGCCCGAAACCATATAGTTCCATCGGCCATTCAAACGCACATACTCGAGATCAGCGTACGTACACCCCTGGGTGGTCCACACGGCAATTAAATGGCCATTACATGTCCCACTTGTAGATAACTGCCATGCCATGCGTCCCCCAGTCCCACACACACTGCAGCCAACCTAATCGAATCTCTTTATGGGATTCAATGGCAATTACATGGAAATAATATTTTCCATGGGCAGCGATTATCTCGGCCTACCCGGAACTCCGTGGTTCAGGTTCAGTGCTCGGCGTCAAATCCCTAGAAGAATGTGTCCCTCCCCCGGCTTTGACATTCGAAAAAAATGTCAATCAACGACTTAAGTGAGCGCCAATCCCTTAATGCCCGTGACCGTGATGTTCGGTTATCTGTAGCGGCACCTCTCTCGCTCTCCGGAGCTCTCACTCCCCCACTCACCACCACACCCCTTCACAGGCAATCTTCAGTGTCCCATGTCTGAGTGGAATCAACTACAAACGATCTTTGCTAGTGGAACACGACTGACCGCGGGAATGCACTCCTGGCATGGGTCTCCTCCTCCTGAGACATTCCCTCGAATGTCGAATTCGTCTAATAGAATCGCAGATACATTCTTGATAAGCGATTAGTGCGGAATTAATTGCGATTTCCTCGTGATTTTCTCATGCGAATGCACGGAACGTGCAGAGGCATGTGCACTTGACTGCGCCGCTGCGCGGCGTGGCGACGAAACCAGAACACGATGGTGGTGAGCATCATCCTCCAAGCGGGGCGCAATAAATCGCATCACACTCGACTCGGCGGACTCGTTCTGCGAGACTGTCGAGTGCGGGCCGTACTGGTACTGGCCGCTGCACAAAAACCGCTGACTGTTGCGATGAGTGCATGACTTTTATGGTTAGTTCGTCATTTCGTGGTGGATTTATGCGCTCTTGCTTGTGATGAAGAGATTAATCGTGGTTGCGTTGGTTTATGGTCTTCGCAGGTGCTGCGCATGTTGGTGATCGAATTAGATGATTTAGGGTAGCACCTTCAAGCCAATGATTCCGGACCATAAACCACGCGCTGGCTCTAAGTCTGAGTGGATTTAGATTAGTACCTGGCCCGGTTCAAGAACCATACATAATGGCATCATGAGGGGTTCTTGAAGCCTTCAAAAGAAGACGCAAAGGTCCATGCGAACGCAATGGCATCCATCTTCGTCAACAGTTGGTCCAGTCGCAACCGCCTGAGATGCGTCCACATCAAATGCCTCAAAGTGCACCTCACCAGCAACGCTTCCGACGCATGTTCGCTCCCCGTCTGACTGCGGGTACACATAAATCTGTCGCTCGAACCACGCAGCAGTTTCTGGTTCCTCGTGTTCATCCTCTGCACGTCCACGTCACCACCCACTTGATGGCCAGAAAAGCGAAAGACCTTGCATTGAACAACAAGAACTTCCAGCTTGTTTTCATCATCTCCACCCACAGACTGGATTCGCTTCCTGAACAGCGCACAAATGCGACCAGACAACGCACGGCTGCCCATCGAATGGAATTCTCCCCGCAGCCACTGTCAGAGAGGCCTTCTGCGGTCTTAGTCCTCAGTCTTCCTGGAACCCAAACGCGTAGACGGACGTCTCTGCTGATACACAAGTCGCATACCAATTGAGCCTGCTGATCGTTGCGAGCGTTCTGCTAGCACCGCACAGCGGAGGAGGAGAGAATTTCCATTTGCAAGTGCCCCTCAGGAGGAATTGTCATCGCTTATGTGCGCTGGGCCGAGCGGGTCGAGCGGGTCGAGCGGGCCGAGCACAGCCGCAAGATGAGGAATGGTTCACTTGATATTTGCAAAGCAAGCCCATCAATACGGTCCGGGCGGACGCGGCAGCCCTGCGGCTGCATGCGTAGGCCGATTGGGCGCATGCCCAGCTCAGCCATTGACTGGTAAATGCGTTTAGAATTTATGATTCCCACAATTGCATCACCAACAGGACCGCGATGAATGGTGGTCGCTGCGAGAGTCTATCTCTCGCTAGAGACCACGCCGCGCCACGCCGTGGACCGCAGCGGATCGGACTCGCCTCCTTCTCCAGAGCCAGAGCCAGAGCCAGAGCCAGAGCCAGTCAGTCGTTGGATATGGGTTCTAATGTCGAAACGGTAATCATTAGTTGTGGCAATTATGTGCATTAATTTAGAGAGGCGCTCAGCACCTTAGCGCTGGTGTACGTCTGACCGCGCGGTGGCGGTGGCCGGCAGGCGGGGCGGTGCTGTATCTGCCATTGGGGCCATCCAGATGGAGTCGATGCACTGGGAATGAAATCGCAAGTAGGTAGATGGACGCTCCTATTGACATCGACTGGTTGCTTGGCAGCGACGCGGACCCGGCTCGATGGCCACGGGTTGTGGGTGTGTGTGTGTATAATGGGATTCGATGCAGATTATCGAGTTTTGCTGGCGGTTTGTACGTGCCTCGTTGCAGCACCGTCCGATAAGGCGATGCTGATACATGACTGCAACGGGATGGCCTTGCGACTGAGCACTTATTGCGGGGCACATTTCAGTTTCGGCGGCGGCAAATGTGTTTCCTTGCGCCGTGAGAGTGTTTGTGTTGCACAAGCATCGCGAATTCATATTGGATTGGCATTAGATGCGGCAGAGGAAATGACTGTGTGGGCTGGAAATGTTGCTCGTGAGAAGGCGCCAGATTGAGTGTCGGAGAGGAAGTCGCCATGGCATTGATGGTGGACATTTGAGATTCTCTTAGCCTGTTGTGAGTGGAATGTGTTCATTTTTGAGAGCAGGCGTCGACTGTGCCCATCTTCTTAAGATCTGCGCGGCTTCTGGTTCACTACGCCTTTGTGCCCAGTTTTGGCACTCATGGTATGCACCTCAGATCGAATGACGATGGACATCATTTACTTGCGTTTTAAAGGACGAAATGTACAGTGACAGGAGTTCACACACCGCGCAGTAAAATTGAGCAATACGAGTATGAAAACACATTTCTTAGTCTGGGTCAACACTTTATAATCGGTGGAGATTTCATTGCGAAGCATTCCATTTGGGGATCAAGAACCATCTCCCAAAAAGGCAGAACATTGTACAAGGTCGGTATGAAACTTAGCTGCGACCTTTACTCGACAGGGAAGCCCACCTACTGGCCTACGGATTTCACAAAAATACCAGACGTCGTTGACTTCTTCGTTATGAAGGGTATCTCACGAAACTGTTTAAAACTAGAAGAAAGCTTTGATCTCAGTTCAGATCATTCTTCAATTATATTGACTATGAGCGATACGCTCGTAAAAAGGGAAGCGCCGCCTGCATTAACTAATCATCGTACAAATTGGCAAGCATTTAGGACCTACTTGCAAGATCATGTTAAACTTATGATACCGCTGAGCACCCCATACGACTTAGAAATTGAACTTGACAACTTGATAGTAAATATACAGTGTGCCGCATGGAGCAGTACACCACGCGCAATAAGAGCAACAATTAAACACATCCTACGATACCCACCGGAAATAAAGGAAATTGTATAAGACAAAACGCAAGAAATGGCAACAAACTCGTTCTCCACAGCATAAAACTCGTCTTAACCAATTGTGTAATCTGTTTAAGGCGAAAATCAAAGCGTTCATAAACAATAACTTGAAAATATGTATATGGAAAAAAATAAACCAACTACTCACTCTGGAAAGCGGTGAAGGGATTTAAAACCATGAGGCACATAACGCGCCAATCCGGAAGAATAGAGACGAGTGGGCGAAAGAAGTTTTCCCACTCGTTTAAACCATTCGACGGTCAAACGCTTCCTACCAGATACAATGGACCTGACGTACATGACGATAATTCCATAATGAGATGTGCTACCTTGACAGAGCTTAAGGAAGTACTAAAGTACTAAAAAAGCTTAAACCGAAAAATGCTCCCGGTTATGATTTAATTACAGGAGACATGCTTAAAGAGTTACCCAAGAAAGCGCTTCTTAAGATACTCTACATAATTAATGTCGCCCTTAGACTAGAACATGTCCCTAGTCAATGGAAAGTGGCAGAAGTTATAATGGTACTGAAACCCGGGAAACCACCAACGGATAAAAAGTCATATAGACCAATTTCACTTCTCCCGCTAATGTCTAAGGTTTTTGAAAAAATTCTACTTAGACGTTTAAGTTTAATTGTGGAAGAAAGACAGCTTATTCCAAATCACCAATTTGGTTTCAGAAGTAAACACTCAACTATTGACCAAGTACATCGTATAACTGATGTAGTAGAAAAGGCATTTGAACAAAAGCTCGTTTGCTCAGCCGCATTTCTTGATGTTTCCCAAGCCTTCGACAAAGTTTGGCACGAAGGCCGGAAATATAAACTTAACCGATCCCTACCGGGGAAACTTTTTAGTATTATATCTCTCTGATAGACTCTTCCGAGTAAAACACGGTAATGAATACTCTGCCTTTAAAAATGTAAATGCTGGTGTACCGCAAGGGAGTGTTCTTGGCCCTCTGCTATTCCTGCTGTATACGAGTGATTTACCACAAGAAGAACCCACTGTTCTGGGCACATTTGCTGACGACACCGCCATTTTGGTAACACCCAAAACGGTAAAAGAGTCTACATCAAAATTACAACGCACACTGGATCAGATACACGAATGGATGAGCTTCTGGTGAATTGTCCCTAATGAAGGCAAATCTGTTCATATCAGTTTTACTTATAGGCACGTTCATAACTTGGCAGTCTTTCTAAATCGTGCCCAGAAGCGAAATACCTAGGGATGACTCTTGACGTAAAACTCAAGTGGAAAGAACACGTTAAAAAGAAACTTGCAGAACTTGACACAAAATACAAAGATATGTACTGGGTTATTGGTAAGCAAATACTAAGACCTCTTTGAACGTATGGCTTACAACAAAACAAGGTGCTTAGAACTATTGTAAATGCACCATGGTATATCAGAAACGACGATATCCACAGAGATCTTGAAATTTTAAAAGTTCAAGATGAAATCAAGATAATCGCTTACAAACATAAGCGCCGCCGTGAAGGGCATACAAACTCTGCAGTTTATTCGATCATTGAGGAAACTATCGTCTTGCGCCGACTTCAAAGGACTAAACCCCTTGATCTCGTGCGATAGCCTACACCCGCCCACAGTTGCGGTGTTAGCAGGAACATTCATTGGAGAGTTACCTGTCAAACGTATCTAAAAGAAATACAAACTACTGGCTAAGTGCTTCACTTAGTTGTAGTCGAACATAACATTTAAAGGGAGGCGGTTTTAGTGAGTAAAAATCTCACACTTCTATGGTCGACCGTTCGCCATACACCCACACACGGAAAAAAAAGTTCACACACGGATCCAGCGGTACGATAGACAGCACAACTGAACTCCGCGACGATTCAACAATGCTTCAGCGAAAGGTCACAACTCCTTAACCACTAGGCAGCCTACACTCAACGCAGCTATGAACGATAGTGTTAACTATAGGAGAAGCTGGTTAGTTGCCTTCAAAGTCAGCGCATTCCTACAACGACAGGATGGCCAAATAAGAACGTTAGGAAAATAAATTTAAATAGAACAACGACCGTGTGAGATATAGAATTGATTATGACTCTGTTTTGAAGCTACTTTAATGTCATTATGGAAGGGTCATTCAAGTGGCCACCTCCTCTCAGTGCTTCAAGCAGTCTGTTACATTTCTAATGATTCGATCCGAGTGCGACATTATTCCGGCAATAGCGTCCCGAATGTTGGCACAAGGCTCAGCCAAAGTCGTTGGCTTGTTAGCGTAGACTAATCACTTGGTGTAGCACCAGTGGAACTAATCGAGTGGTGCCAAGCCGCATTTTCGCTGCGGACAATTAATGAACCGTGATGCCATAACCTGCACCAGTCAGTAAATCCTTGTCGATGCATTGATTGATTAAAATTGACACACGTTACCATAACGATTGGGTGCTAAAACCAGAACGTCTTTAGATTTCAAAGAAACTCGATTAGCGTCATCCCATCATAGCTCAGCTCCCTTAAAACTAAGAAATGCACCAAAATGCTGGACCGTGTGCCACTTTACACGGTCATTCCAAAGAACAACAAGCATTCTCGGTAACCAGATGCAGAGGAACGACCACACTCATTCCGGGAAGTTCTAAAACATTGCCATCGACTGGTCATTTGTCACGGGAATCTTTACAGCTGACAAGCAAACAACGGCCCGGCGACCGACCGGTACTGGCTGCAAGTGATGGACGGACGCATCGGCATGTGACACTAAATATTTCCCACTCCAGCCTGATGAACTGCGATAAGGACCGGCACTTATTCATTTCCCCGTCGAAAATGCACTCTGATTGGACTACTAGTCACCGACTATCTGCATACAAATGAGTTAATCATCTTCAAGGCAAGCGCACGGCTTGATCATAATCTCGACAGCCCGAGCGACGTCGCTAGGCGGAATCTCGACTCGCGGAACAGTTTCAACCGAAGTCGAGGTCTCCAACTCATTTCAATTCCAGTCCGGCCGCCGCTTTATGGCGGTTTTTCCAACACCACACAATCACCGGGAACTACGGCGTATCGTCCAATCAGTTCGGCTTCTGTCGTACGCTGCCACTTATCAGATGACAACGATATCATGAATGTTGGTGTTTAATGACTTCGGGGAGAGCACGTTGAGATGCGTGTGAAGATCTGGTAGATTCAGGGAAATGTTTCTTTTTTTTTGTTTTGTTTTGTTGTTGTTGCCTTGGCTTGGTTGAGAATCAGGTGTCACTCGAGGTGGGAGGTGGGGTTCAGTGCGGAGGGAGTTCGAATGTGTTCCAAGCGGGCGGATGCGGAACATTCTCTTTCACGAATGCAATAATGGAAGATTTGTGTTCTGACTCGATAGTCGCTCAATGCAAATAGACCATCGATTTAACCATTTTCTTGGTTTCCAAGATCTAGACTTATTCCATCGGCCGTCCCTTTGAGGCTATAAATTAAAGACTGTAATAGAGAAGGGCATTCGTTTTCTTTAGTTATCTTAATGGCGTCACAAAGATGAGACTTCGTACTGAAATATCATCTCGAGCAGTCTTGTGACTGGCTGACTGGCTGAGGTTTGGTTTGAGCGCGCCTCAAAAGATGAACACCATCAATAGAGAATATTTTCCATTCAATATTTTCTCCGGCACAAACGCAAGTCAGGCGGATAACAATGTGCAAGTGCGTTTTCGTAGTCTTCTACTGTAGCAGTCAAACATGAACTGATTTGATTTCGTCGGTTCAATTTCCACACTATCGATGTCAAAGATCCACCAAGCTCCGACAATTCAGCTGATGTCCAAAATGCCAATAAAATCATGGAAATCGTAAAGCCATTTAAGAGCAGTTTCCATTGCCCAGTAGCGTCGTACAGAAAACCATTTGGAACCATTTGAATAAAGCTGGATACACACACCACAAAAAAATCCTATAAACCGAACATGAATCTACTGCTGAATCGCAACAGAATCGATTCATTCCTGAAGCGGACGGTACCGGGTGATGTAATTTGGATCACGTACGACGACTTCAAGCGAAAACGGTCGTAGTCAAGTCGAAAGTGAGACAGAATTGTCGCTCAGGAAGGTTTGGTGTGTTTGGTGGTATTAACATCGTATTATTCTACTATGGGTTGCTTACTTATATGCGATTTGCAATGCAAAATATAATTTCAGAAAGCGTTTGAAGGTGCATATTCTTCCGACTTCATCATCATCATCTTCTGAACCGCATGATCCACTACAGTGGTCGAGGGGGTAATGCACGCACGAAGGATCTCCAGGCCACTCGATCCTCCGCCATCGACTCTAACTTATCAGGAATTATGCCCAGGTGAGTTCTTGGACTTGGTACAACCAACTCGTCCTGTGTCTGTCAAGCGGTCGCCTACCTGATGGAATCGCATTCAAGACACGCCTCGGAAGTCGGACAATCGTGCCACGTGACCAAGCCATCAAACATAGCCCTTTCCGTTCGACAAAGCAGCTGCTCTACATTGAGTGCCTCGCGTACTGCGTGTTTTTCACCCTGACTCAAAATTAAGCCAGCCTGGCCAGTCCTAAAGGAAAGCTCCGCATTACTCCTCCCATCACTCGTGAACAACACCCTGAGATACTTGAACTTCTCCACCTGCTTCAATGGGACTCCACCAACAGTTGGAGCCTTCTGGAAATTACCATAACTTCTGATTTGTCTACGTTTACCTTCATCCCAGCATTTGCACATACGGCAACAAACCTATCGAGTGCGCGTTGGAGTTCCTGGGAGGATGTGAGGATAACTAAGTCTTCTTCCCAAAAACGATGACTTAACCTCAACTCTCCCAATGTGAAGCATTCCTCCCCTCGGCTGCGCTGCAACTTTCAGCATATATATTGTATATGAACATGTATAATGAAAAGGCGAGGTGACAAGACGCACCCTTGGTAAAGTCCGACTTCTTCCAAATTACCATTTAAAATTTTCCATGTCACGCCACTGGTACGAACACTTAGAACATGTTGGTCTATTGCGATACCCATAGTCAGACCGTTAATTTGATCCCAACGGCAATTGGTGACTGGACCAGATTTGAAAACCTGATAGGGGGTATTAACTTACCTTTCACTGGGATTCAAACCGGGGACCCCTCTAACCAAGGGCAGACTCAACCAACTGCGCCATCCAGCTGTTTTTGAGACCAGGAGTGCACATGTGACTGTTTTCAAGCGTCAACCTGAATGACCAGGAGATTGAGGATTTACTTAACAATAGTGAATTTAATTTCTCTGGGGACGATAAGGATGAGCAGTATCTGCCTCAGACGATAATATAACTCTTTTGCAGTCCAAAGAAATTGAGGAAGATTATATGTAGCAGTGGCATCATCAGGAGGTATGGGCTTATGTATACAGGGCAAAGACTGCACTCAACCTGGTTGGATGCTAGCTCGATCAATGCTTGTGTATAAGTCAAGTTGACATACAGCCTCCTCCTTCTCAAAGCGTTCAAGAACAATAACTTGAATGCGTATCTAGTAAACTTATCTGAAAAAAAAAAGAAACCAACTACTCACTCTGGCAAGCTGTGAAGGGATTTAAAAACCCTGAGGCACATAATGCGCCAATCCGGAAGAATAGAGACGAGTGGGCGAAAGAAGATAAAGAGAAAGCTAATCTCTTCGCAGATTACCTGCAGGAAACGTTTAAACCATTCGAAGGTCAAACGCTCCCTGCCAGATACAATGGACCTGACGTACATGACGACAATTCCTTAATGAGATGTGCTACCTTGACAGAGCTTAAGGAAGTACTAAAAAAGCTCAAACCGAAAAAAGCTCCTCGTTATGATTTAGTTACCTCTTGCACCAATCTGTCTAGGTTCGATTCCTGGTAAGACAATAAATACTTTTCACCTACCCACCTCTTTCGAGTCACTGACAATGCTCAAAGAGTATAACTGTCTAGAAAAATCTTCTCAAACTTGGCCGTTCGGAGTCGGCATAAAACTGTAGGTCCCTTCCACTCTTGATAGAACAATAGCACGCACAGCATGAGTGGTTGCTGAGAAGCTAGGCCCTGGCCCTCTACGGGCTGTAGTGCCACCCATATTATTATTATAAAACCCGGGAAACCACCAACGGATAAAAAGTCATATAGACCAATTTCACTTCTCCCGCTAATGTCTACGTTTTTTGATAAAATTCTACTTAGACGCTTAAGTTTAATTGTGGAAGAAAGACAGCTTATTCCAAATCACCAATTTGGTTTTAGAAGTAAACACACAACTAATGACCAAGTACATCGTATAACTGATGTAGTAGAAAAGGCATTTGAACAAAAGCTCGTTTGCTCAGCCGCATTTCTTGATGTTTCCCAAGCCTTCGACAAAGTTTGGCACGAAGGCCGGAAATATAAGCTTAACCGATCCCGAACTATCTCTCTGATAGACTCTTCCGAGTAAAACACTGTAATGAATACTCTGCCTTTAAAAATGTAAATGCTGGTGTACCGCAAGGGAGTGTTCTTGGCCCTCTGCTATTCCTGCTGTATACGAGTGACTTACCACAAGAAGAACCCACTGTTCTAGGCACATTTGCTGACGACATCACCATTTTGGTAACACCCAAAACGGTAAAAGAGTCTACATCAAAATTACAACGCACACTGGATCAGATACACGAATGGATGAGCTTCTGGCGAATTGGCCCTAATGAAGGCAAATCTGTTCATATCAGTTTTACTTATAGGCACGTTATGAACGTTATGAACTTGCCAGTCTTTCTAAATCGTGTCCAGAAGCGAAATACCTAGGGATGACTCTTGACGTAAAACTCAAGTGGAAAGAACACGTTAAAAGGAAACTTGCAGAACTTGACACAAAATACAAAGATATGTACTGGGTTATTGGTAAGCAAATACTAAGACCTCTTTGAACGTATGGCTTACAACAAAACAAGGTGCTTAGAACTATTGTTAATGCCCCATGGTATATCAGAAACGACGATATCCACAGAGATCTAGAAATTTTACAAGTCCGCCCACAGTTGTGGTGTTAGCAGGAACATTCATTGTAGAGTTACCTGTCAAACGTATCTGAAAGAAATACAAACTACTGGATAAGTGATTCACTTAGTTGTAGTCGAACATAACATTTAAAGGGAGGCGGTTTTAGTGGGTTAAAATCTCACACTTCTATGGTCGAACGTTCGCCATAGAGTCTTGTTGAAGATTACCACCCACCCACGGAAAAAAAATATATCGTACGTAATAAAATGTTGTCGAATTTGTTTGTTCCTTTGAAGAAAGACACAAAGCAACCCCCTTGACTGTGGATTTATGAATTTTCAAGGATCTGTTGTAAGAAACGTACATTTTCGTACATTTATTTAACGATTCGACAAGGAAAATTTGCTCGATATTACGAATTTTTGTAAGGCTGGCGCAGCAACGCTTTCATATGTTAGCTAGTTAATACATAAAACTGACGTATTTGATTCAACGAGCATGATGCTGCAAATGAGTTGCTTGGTGCGGTTTATGGTCCACCGGAATCAATGGGCCGTATTTTTGTCAACGATGACCGTGTGAACAACGTTAGCAATGACAATGGTGCTCGCTATAGTTTAACGACTTCGAACTTTTTTGTTCAAAATGCGCGACGTGAACCTAGACGACATGTGGTTCCTGGAAAATAGGTCGGCTACATAGCCCGGCGATTTGACGCCTTTAGACTGTTCTTGGAGAGGTACGCCGACATGCCTTACCTGGTATCCTGTTTCATTTTACAATTCAAGATCTAGTTGTTTGCTGTATTTTAATTTAGAGAAAACATCGTCCAAATTAAATTGAAAATTGTTATTCTTCGCCTCGACTTCAACCACCCAACAACGGCATGTTTTGACATTGAACACCTGACACAGCAGAGCCTGCCCTAGGCTACCCATTGACCATAGGACTCCAACAGCTGCAGTATCAAGGTGTCATCTAATTCACACACACTCAAACCCAGAAGATGTAACCCGACCTATTCCACTCATACACTCTTCCCGACATGATACAGAGCAAACATTTGATGCTCCCATCTGCACTTGAAATGTGAGTCTCCAACCCCAAGTCCGAACTCGCAGGAATTTCACAAACAAACCACGGGCCCACTTCAAAACTGCACCAAGATCCACGAATAGCAAGAATAAATCCTCTGCACGATTCCATAACGTCTGTTCCTGGACACGGTCTGCCTCGGATCGGCCATCTCTCTGGATCATGCGCGCACTCGCACAATAGTTGCAGCGATACTGCAAACCAACGGATATGCAGATTCATTTCATATCTCATCCTCCTCTTGCGCAACCTACGACGACGAGTCTATCTAGTGGACATCTGCAAATCATCAATCAATCATCGTTCGTTCCATCCTCGTCGTGTGTTGTTATATTGCCTCGGCAATATGGTAATGGCCCCTCCCCACCTCTTCAAGTGTGTATCTTCAGCGATCTCCTCTCGTGATGTGACGCTAGAACTTGAAAACGTCAACGCGTCACCCCACCCAGGGACGGTGGCTCCCATCGGATCGCCAGAATCGGGATTGCCATTGTCTGTGCGCGTCTGCTGTGCGGATCGCAGCTCCGAAGCCGAGTGAGATAGACGAGGAATCTCGGAATTGAGTGGCACTATGATGGAATGACCATGAAGTCCATCGTTTTGTCTGGTGGCGTACTCGTATCTTTGCGATGCAAATTTTGTTATTCTTGAGTTCTTTTGTTTGCTTATCTGTGGGCTCTCTCGGTACACACATGTATTGTTATTAAATTCTTCAATTCTTTCATTTTTGTTTTCGTCTGCCTTTTTTGCGTTCGTTTTATTCATAAATCATCGGGTCTTTGGGGAATGGGATGGGTACTGCTCCGACCACGCTTCGCAGTGCAGCTCTCTCTACGGTTCGCAGTGCGGCGCGCGTTTTGTGGCTTAAATTGAAGCCAAGGTTAGGCGCATAGCCCGTGATGGACTATTGACAGTGCTTGTTATTGATACCCAATGGATTGCGGTGAGTATGGCTTAACAGGATGTTGGTCTATACTGTACGGTCATGTATGACATGATTGATGGATGTTCCTGTTGCGTTTGGCAGTGGGAAATATGCAAAAAGGGCGGTGCTTCCTTGCGGTTGCTATGCGCGAGTAGGGGGCACTGCAAGAGACAGTGCACCAGGTTTGGGCACTTACGTGGTTTGCGGAAGAATATCAATTATTTAGCTATCGGGAAACAATTAAGTACTGGATCCGTTAATCCTGCAAGTTCTGTGGTGCGGTGATGCAGCGATATGAGTTGATTCGTGAGCGCATCAAAGTCCCACCTTTTCGGGAGAAGACTGATGAATCGCCGACTACATGTGCAACGCCGAAGCGAGCCGTGATTATATGAATTTGAGGAACTGAATAAGCAACGAACGATCAAGTGCAAAGAGTTTTGGGTACATATACGGAAATATATCAACAATAGCCCAGCTCTCAACATCAATCCTGAAGAACTACAGAACTCAGTTGTTACAGGAAGATACAAATTACCGTTTTGATTACTTGAATCCGGTGAACAGATAAGAGTCACAAGATCAGCCTATTAGAGCCCATTACAAACCTTATTTACGTTAGTGAGCACTTACTTCCAAAATGGGTTGGTGTAGGCGGATAGAGTGTAAGAATATTGAATTGCTCATTTGGCCGCTGGAGCTGTTGCATTTCTGTAAGTTGAGTACACTCCGAGTGAAGCGGCCGAAAGCACATACCTGTCATATGCGGACCACATGCCTTAGATTGACGAGATTGATAGCAGTGAACGAGGGGAACATAATAGTAGAGTATAAGTCTTCAAGGAAGAATACGTATCAATAATAATGATACCACGACTTGGCCACGCCGTCGCCGTAGGCAAATACACTTTCGAGGTAGGACTTTGTCTACTCGGTCCCCAAGTAACCAGTACGAATAACACCAGTACAGAGATTAACTCATGCCAGCCACTGTTTCTTTGGGCTCGAAGGGCCAAGCTGACTGATCTGTGGCACGGAGAGATGGTCAATCTCAAGATCGGATGAGGCAGCCCGTGGTATTTTCGAGAGAAAAGTTCGGGGTCCAATCCTTGGTTCTGTTTTCGTTGATTGCATCTTGAGGAAAAGATTAATCCAACGGGCTGAGCAACAAAATTAGTCTAGCCAGGCGTCTACGGATCCAACGCATTTGGTGTCTGGGCCATGTAGAGCAAATGGATAGCTTAGCTCCGGCCCGAAGGCTCTTTGATCGTCAATGGAACAACAAAAAGGTGGCGCACACAAGTGGAGAAGGACCTCTTGCACTTCCTAATACAAATCATTCCAACGCAGTGGAAGCTTCCACTGCAATTGAAGAGAAGAGGCGAAGCTAGCTGGTCTTAAAGTCAATGAGAAAAAGCGAAGTATATGCTGTCGAGAAAGAATCGCTCGCTCGGTCACGGGACGAAACATCACCATCGGCAGCTACAATTTTGAGAGAGTGACGGAGTTTGTCTACATCGGGGCAAACGTGATCTCTACAAACGACTTCCTAGTGGCGATCCGACGTAGAGTCGCCCTTGTCAACCGGTCACTTCGGTTTTTCAAAGCAACTGGGCTCAAAATCATGCTCTACAAAAACACTTATTTTGCCAAACCTGCTACATGAAGCCGAAAGCTGGAGGATAAATCATATTTCACTGCACAGCCCATCCGCACTAGAAACTTTGTTAGACTTCAATGATGTTGCTTGATTGAGATCGGTGGTGGTCCGTGGCGTTGTGGGTATGTGCGTCGACTCCTACGCTCTTGGCCCAATCTGTCTAGGTTCGATTCCTGGTACGACAAGAAATACTTTTCACGGCCCCACCGAGTCACTGTCAATGCTCAAAGAGTATAATCTGTCTAGAAGAAGCTTCTCAAAACTTGGCCGTTCGGAGTCGGCATAAACCTGTAGGTCCCTTCCACTCGTGATAGAACAATAGCACGCACAACACAAGTGGTTGCTGAGAAACTAGGCCCTGGCCCTTTACGGGCTGTAGCGCCACCCATATTATATTATTATGATTGAGATCGCCTATGTCGGGGAGATGGAATTATCGTCCAGATTGAACAAAGCATTTTGTCTGACAACAGTATTTGGGTTCTCATCGTCGCTTAACCGTCTCGTGAACTGATTCCTGTCAATTATCAATATCGACTTTTTCACCATGTTATGTCCGAATTTTGTATATATTCATAAATACATGCACATATTATTTAAGTAATTAGTCAAATGTGAATATGCCGCAAAAATTATGTCACTAATTAGTGACTAATCAGATTTCGACTTGACGAGCATTCTTAATGAATTAGTAATACAACCACCGAAACAACTCGCAGTGCGCTATCTGGGCCTCGGTAGCCACGTTGATTAATTGTTGGTTACCTGTTTTGTTTCCTTTGAACAAATTGATATGAAAAAGATGTACACCAACATGTAAGCCACAAGCTTGAAGCGGAAGGACGAAAGGAAACCACTTTTGCATCACAGCAAGAGACTGCCGTTTGACCGCTCATATTCCGCACTCACTCTTAAGGACCATATATTTGTTCAAGTAGAATTGTACTTCATGTAAAAATTAAAACCAGGGATTTTGCACAGGCTTTTAGTGAAGATTATCATGCGAAGCAGTCATGTTTACCCCCACTGCGATGAAATAGGATATGGCGCCAGAAAACGCTTAACAAATCATGTTCAACGATAAAGCGAAACGAGGCGTCGCTATCAACAGCAAAAGATTGATGTGATTCAAATAAATTAAGAATGCCGGTCAACAATGAAAAATGTCTGTCTGCGAGCAACAATTGTGCGAAAGGTACAATTAAACATTCGCCACTAGACGGCGATTCACAAGTCACGAAAAATTGATACTGAATGGAAATACCTGGCAGACGAAGTTCTAAATAAAATAGTGATTTACACACATCGTCCACATTTCACTCTCCTTTCGTCATCTGATTAGGCCTGTTTGTAATGTAATAGGTGCT
This sequence comes from Eristalis pertinax, assembly GCA_907269125.1. Classification (NCBI taxonomy): domain Eukaryota; kingdom Metazoa; phylum Arthropoda; class Insecta; order Diptera; family Syrphidae; genus Eristalis; species Eristalis pertinax. The sequence goes on from OU026145.1 coordinate 60,391,977, forward strand.
GCGGACATTAAGATGAAGAAATGATAGTGGAGCGTAGACGTAGACGCTCTTTTGTTCAGAGCTTTATTACATCGCTTTGTGTTTGTCTTCAAAGTAATGGCATTCTCGCCAACTAACTTGATCTGATCGTTTGCATGTGTAGAAGTTGAGAAAAAAAAGCTTACAGTCTTTGTCTAGTGTGGCTTATAAAATAAAATGGAGAATATATTTACTTGATGGCAATTAAATGTGCTTTTGGGAGCACAGGGTAGTACCGCTCGTTACAGGACACTCTATTGCTGATGACGGTTGCAATTGCGCCCACGAGCCGTGTAAACTAGACGAAGTCAAGATGCTGATATCGACGGACTGTCCGTAGAACTCTTTACAGCTGCTAGATGGGATGATAGGCTCCAGCTCATCTGTCAGATATGATCGCAGCAGAGCATGTCCGACGATTGGAATGTCAGTATCGTTTGCCCGATCCACAAGAAAGGATCACTGCGGCAACTAACGATGGAAGTCTCATAAACATCGCCTATAAGATCTGCTCTGCCGTTGTGTGTGAGCGCCCGAAACAAAACCGAAGCACAGGAACCACAGAAGAAGTGCAAATCGACACCCATCGCCTATTCGCTTCGATTTCAATGCCGCATATGGTAGAGACGAGCGCTCTGTCTAGTTGACATTCCTGCGAAGCTGGTCAGGTTGTGCAGGCCGACGATGGATTATCCGTCGTAATCCGTCATTTTTAGACGATGCGCTGTCATACGATTTTTTCAACATCAATGGGTGGTTTGAATAAAAACTGTTCCCTCCAAAATGCTGAAGGAACACTCCATTCGGTGTAAAAAAAAGTTAAGCTTAACGAAAACCCTCCACTCACATGTTTTGACAATTGAGCGCATCCTGACTTTTCCCTCCATTTTGGTGCGAATAAAGTGGTGGTGGCCCGTGACGTTATGGGTATGTGCGTCGACTCCTACGCACTTGGACCTACCTGCCTAGGTTCGATTCCTGGTACGAGAAGAAATACTTTTCACGGCCCCACCTCTTTCGAGTCACTGACAATGCTCAAAGAGTATAATCTGTCTAGAAAAAGCTTCTCAAACTTCGCCGTTCGGAGTCGGCATAAGACCCCTTCCACTCGTGATAGAACAATAGCACGCACAACACAAGTGGTTGCTGAGAGGCTAGGCTCTGGTCCTCTACGGGATGTAGCGCCACCCATATTATACATATATATTATTAAAGATGAATAGTAATGAGTAAACCCTTCGTTGGAGGACACTTTATAATTCAAAAACGTTTAAAAAAGATTGAAAAATGGAAAATACTGTTTCGGAAGAGGAATAATTCGATGTATTAGGTGCAAAAACCTTAAAAAACAAGGAAATCTCGAATGGAAGATTAGGATTGTTTACAATTTTGTCCGTGCTTGAAAAAAGAGGAACTCCAGCCATGATTATGAGAATGCAAGCTCCGTAGGAAGCTATGGAGGATCAAATTTAAAAAAATCCATGGCGGGAAAATCAAGGAGCATTCTACAATTCCGGCAAGTTTCAACGCCTAAAAGAGGGAGTACTCGTAGAGCAAAAGGAGCTGATTAAGACATAAAGAGAAATATTTGTGTGTCCCCGAAAGGCTGGTAATTTTTCGCGATTGTATGTTTAAAAACATTTCTGAAAATGAATATTCCGTGTAAATTTGACAGCTCTCCGCTTCAGTTTTCAAACTTCAAACCTACTTATTTGAGTGTTCTCTTTAACGAAAGCTACTTTTCCCCCTCCACCCACCTTCCCGCCGCTGTCTATGCAGTCAGTTTGCGGCAACAGTAAAGTCGGCTCCCGTGTGGTTTTCCGATCACTTTACTCATGAATGATAGCTCGGAGTGTAAGTTTTTATTCCCACCACCCAAGAAGGTCGTGTAGAAATCACTCGGCAATACAAGATGGTCGACCTTTCAAAAGTCCGTGCAATTGCTAGCATAAGTGGACGACATTGACTTTATCGGTCGTAAACAGCGAGCCGTCAATGAAGCGTTTGCTGCCATTGAATCGCAGACGGCCAAAATGGGTTCAGCGGTTAATGAGGGTACAACGAAGCATATGTTGTCTTCAAGGAAGGACGCAATCATAGGCGAATTGGCCACAATGTCTCCATAGGCCGATATACTTAAGAGGTAGTCAAGAACTTCGTCTACCTCGGCTTCCAAGTAAACAGTAGGATAACCATCAGTGCCGAGATTAAGCGCAGAATAACTCTAGCCAACCACTGTTTCTTTGGGGTCAAGAAACAGTTGAGTAATAGAGCTACATGAGAAAATGCTACAATTGCATCATGCTTAGGACGATGGTGAAACTAATTCACATACACATCAAGCACACTGTAGCAAGAAACAAAACGTCGATCTCCGAGCATGCCTACAACAAGTGTAAATCTGTAAAGACAGCCCTTCGCTCGTTGACAGGCTTAATAGAAAAATATGTCGAGGATAAGAAATTCACCCTTATCTACTTATCTACTTTTGTGGATATCGAAAAAGCTTTTATTAACATCAAACTCAAAGCAATAACCTTAGCACTCAACAAGCTTGGAATCAAAAAGTACATTTTAGCTTTTATTCACCAGTTTCTGAAGAACAGGGTGATCAGCTCCAAATTCGGTAAGACCAAGATCTACTGAGCGGATAACAGAGGCACATCAGAAGGCGGTGTCGTCTCCCCTCGGTCGTGGAAAGTAGCGGTGAGTGAACTTTTACTGACATTGCAAAGGAATGGGTGCAAGGTCATTGCCTACGCAGGCGATGTTACTATTGCGGCCTTTGGGAAATAATTATCCACGATCGGGGATATTATACAATCGGCCTTATCCCTAACACTGATCAGCACCAGGACGCATCGGTCATACAAGATGAGCTTTCTAAAATGTTCACAAACTACGGTATCAAATGGGCTATATATTCGGTTGGAATCATCGCATCGCATCACAGGCTTCAATTCTGCTCGGACTACGAACCATTTTTAAGGAATGTATTAAGGATAAGTAATAAATTCACTGACTGTCTTCATTCCCAAAGTTGCCCCCTTGCCAGCTATTTGCGTAAACTCTTTTATTCTTAAAACATTAGAAAGAATTGTGGACTCCTACATCAGTAAGTCAATTTCTAGAGACTCTCAACACGCGTGTCAAAAAGGTGGATCAGCTAAAACTGCTCCACACGAGTTAACTCGTACAATCGAAGTTAATTTCTTTTCTGAACATTGAAGGTGCCCTTCACAATGTAACTAAAGATGAATTACCCAAATATCTGCTCAGAAGGATTGTGAACCTACTGAGTAATCGCACCACTACGAAACATGATCAGCATCTACACTAACAAAATTTGGTTATGGATCCGAACACCAAACCAACTTACTTAAAGTGAAGCTACAGTCCGGGCGGACTTGGGCCTCAACCAATAAGCGTCTGCAGCCAGTTGGATCTTTAGCTAGCTGTCTCCAGTTTCGCATGCATAGTTGTTTGAGCTGCCTTTCCACTTGCGTGAATCGAGTTGTTCCTCTACTGCGATGTTCTTTGGCGGTAGATTCGATGATATTCCAGGCCGAAGAATAGAATTTCGCTGAACAGCACGTACAGTTCGTTAATACATCTTCTCCTCCACTCACCATCTATGCAAACTGGACTGAAAATCACACGAAGGATTTTCTTCTCATAGCAGCCAAGAGCAACTTCGTCCGCTTTTGAAAAAGTCCATGTCTCTCCGCCATATAACATGACTGGGACGATTAAGGTCTTATAGAGGGTTACATTGGTTGAGAGAGGGCATTGTTTATCAATTGCTTTCTTAGCCCATAGAAGCAGAAATCTCTTCGTTTGATTTCAGCACTGGTGTCGTTGTCTAAGTTGATAGCGATTCCTAGGTAGACAAAGTCTTTGACTACTTCAAAGCTATTCAAGCTATATATAATTGGTCTTGCCATCATAAACCAATATTCGCGGCCTCAATATAGTGTCATTGACATCACGCTGCGTTCTTCTAATTATGCCAATTCACTCAATATCGGCGGCGTATGCGACAGTCTTCTGGAAGATTGTGCCTCTAGGATTGGCGTTCGAGCTTTGAACAGCGCATTGCCTTTTCTAAATCCTTTCTTGACATCAAAGGTCTCGATTAGGTCTTTATCAATCTTTATGGATTTGTGTGCATTCTCCATTTTCAGCCTACACAAACGGACGAGTTTTGTATTGCTGCCAAAAGTAGACACTACTCTGTATAGCTCGTCTTTACAGATGCTGTCATACGCGGCCTTTAAATTGATGAAAAGCTGGTGGGTACGCGATTTGTTGCTCCTGGGCTCTTTCCAAAATTTGCCGCAGTATCGATGGTATTTAGTCGATGGTGGATTTTCCTGGCCTATAGCCACACTGGTATGGGTCGACCAGGTTGTTGACGAACGGCTTTAGGCGTTCACACAACACGGCAGATAAGATCTCGCATGAGATATTCAGAAGACTTAAACATCACAAGTGAATTAGTTTAAAGACGTGCGAGGATATGTCGACAATTTGCCATTGGGCGTCAATTAGCAGCCTGAACAGTAACAGAAAGAGTAGTTTTCACTAGAAGGCACAGAATCCCCATTTATAGAAATCAAAACACACCTCTGCCAATCTCAAATCAAACTTCTTGGTACAATCTTCGACAAACATAGTTGAAAATCCAACGTCAAAAATGCATTGAAGTGGAGACTACAACCGAAAACGGCCCTCTGCATCTACACCTCCATAGTAAGACCAATCTTACTGTACGGGGACGTGGTATGGTAAAAGGCGCTGCAAAAAATATCAACTCCAGCGAAGCTGGAAAGGCTGGGAATAACGAGGGCCCTAAAAAGAACATCTTCAAAGTCGTTAAACATAAAAAGTATCCAACAGGTGACATGCGTATGTTTCAGCGAAGCGCTAAGAACAACCCCCAACGCAGGTCTGAAAATGCTCTTCAATCTTCCGCCGATAGACAAGGAACTGCGTTCTGGACACTCCACTACCCTAGGGAGATACCCGAAGACACCAATTTCATGACACCCCAACTCATGTTCGAGAAGGATTTCTCAACCAGCATCCCCACAGATCATACTGGAATTCTGACCATCAAACGGTGGATGGTCATCTGCGAATCTTCAAAGATGGACGAAAGAATGGGTGTGGGCGTCTGCTCAAAGGATTTGTCGTCACCTAGCTCGCGGAATAAGATCGACTAGATCTGCGTGGTACCACTATGGACCTACGCTGGCCTAAGTAAGACTGCTTTATGTACGCAATCAGCCGCCTTAACCCGACCAAACTTAGGTGGCTGTACTCGTCACTTTTTAAAACCATGGAGGCTGCAGTAGCAGTCAATGCAGTGGAGGCAGTCTCCTCCATCATCCACATTCTGAAAGAAATTCCATACAAATGCCTTGTCAGTGCCAGTCCTGCCAATCGAACTGCACCGAGGGGATTCAAATAAATTCGCACAAAACCATCCCACATTCGCGCCCAGTTGGCTGTGCCACTTTGCCTAGAAAGGAAGACCGCTGACAACATCATCATCATCATCACCATCACCATCCTCATCCATGGGACACATTGATTGATAATGCATCCACTCCTACCACGCCATTTATGGGCCAAAAAACCACAAGACTCAAATCGAATCTACCCGCCAACACAAAGTCAATAAATCCTCCCTCCAACAGCCATTCCCTTTTGCGATGATAAATCCCCCTTCCAATGGCACTCACAACAACTCCTCTCTGGGCAGCCTTACATCACACTCTCGATAACGTCCCGTCTCGCGTTATGAAATCAAACGCAGCCCAAACTGCACCTCGGCGTGGAACCGATACAAAGTACACCCAATCCTAGCTGCCAGCATAACGAATTGCCAGACATTACAGCCCCAGCATGACCACTCATGAATTAAATATTTGCCCATAAACGCGGGCCTCATGTCGCCCTGGCCAAAGCAGAGGTGCATATTTGTCGCTGCACTTGGGTGCGCACGCGAATTGTGACGAGCACTTCAGCGCAGTGCTGCAGAAGATTTCACCAATCGCGCACGTATCTGGAGCGTGTGTTGGCGTGGAATTTTCTGGGATTCCAGTGGGTGCCGCCAACAGAAGCCGACTCCTCTGCATCGTCCGTCCGTGAACCTGTCTGGTTCTGGCGAACCATTCCGACCAAGGCAGCCACTCCCTCGTCCAATCGCTTCTTCACGGAATTCAATTTCGCTCTTAATTACACGTTGCAGTCTGGCCGTGTTCCCGCCCAATTGGGAGCCGATGCGATCCCGGGGCATGGGAACCTCACTCCTCCAAGGGCCCGCCATTAGATATCGTGCGTTCCCCAAGTCATGGCATGGCGGAGCACCGGGCCGGGCGGCCCTTTCCGAATTAGCATTCGCTGGGAGTATAAATCACAAGCGGCTGGCTAATGAAATTCCGTCAGACATAGCCAATGCATTCGAATACGCTCCAGACGCAGGCGGGCGCGCATCCATTCACATTGCGCATAAATAATGTGGGCGCACAGATCCATATCTTCCACCATCTACATCTCGCCTAATCAAAGACACGGAGACCACGGAGACGCGGACCAGCCGTGAGATGATGATGGTGCCGCTTGGATCCGAACGAATTGATTTGGCTCGCAATCATCAAACGGGAACGAGGCCAGCCAATTCGGGAAGGAAACGATTTCCGATTTGGTAGTGAAATCAAAACGAACATTGCCCTGTGGTGTGTGGGCGGGGAGAGGCGGCAGGTAAGTGGAGGCGAATGAAACTGATTCACAATTGGAAGCCATGAATCTTGTGCGACTGCAACCCTACTTGTCAAACGTCAATAAATGCATATGACGGCCGGGAGGCTTCCATTCTTGTGTGCCTCGTCTTCGGTCATCCGGTCGGTCGTCGGTATGAAGAAGTTTTGAATTTTGAATTTAATTTGGCAACGGATCCTTTTTGTGTTATCCCAGAGGACGGATGGTCGGATGCAGTTGATGTCGTGGTTGGGACGAAATGAAATCAGGCGTATAACTTTGTGAAAGCAAAGATAGCAGGAACATGGAATAGTTTGACAGTGCTTCTTGGCCCCTTTTTCGAAGTCAGATGCTGGCGCTGTGTTGCATAATTGGCGGTAGGATATATGGTCAACGACGACTTGCTAGTTTGACGTATGTTTTATCATTAATCGGCTTAATCGCAGAAATCACAGAAGTCCCCCCGAAAAATCAAGTCCTGCTACAACTTGCCCACACCGACACCATTACCGCTTCATGCTCTAATTCAGTCACTTTCCCATCACATCAATGCCGCCGAACGTGTGTCCACATTACGGGACGTCTGTTAAGTGCCGCATTCATTACCTGCCCCCAATTGCTTCCTTTCCAAGGTCTTCCGCCAAGAATCATTGTTCGATTAACACGAAACAGAAGGAAATCGATAAAACCAATTTAAACAATAGTGCCCCCAGCTAATGATCCGCAATTAGCAATGGTAGCCTCCGTCCGCGTGGCGGGCCAAAGAACCCCCGAAAAACAAAAAACCTTTTCATCTTCCAAACGGTGGCCACCGCCATTAGTCGGCGATCTCAGTGCCGCAGCACGCAGCACCAACCACAAATGAGCAGCAGCGCTGTCTTGCGTCGGCCATTCGAAGCCATTAGCTCGTGTGCTCTCCGATGGAAGGTCAATAGTTCCACCGAACGTAAGAGTTATCGCGGTCTGCACGAGGTGTGAGAAGAAGAGGACACCTGTGCTTCATCATCGATTCACCTCGAACTCAATGCTGGCCACCGCGCCGGGACCTGGGTCTTGACGTCGACATGACTCGTGTGTAAGCACTTTACTGGGTACTGGACATCGGCAGCGAAGCTCCGGTGTCAATCCCGCGATTAACCCCGAATCGATTGAAACAACCCAGTGGAGAGCGTGTGGTGGCGGGTAAGACTTGTGTGGAATGTGTGGACTACGACCACTAGTTTGGGAGTTGCTGAATACGGTATTAATTGATTCGAGTGTGCGAGTCAATGACCCGTGGGGCCTTCCGAGATCCGTACACGGCATCGGAGTGCAATAAACCCTTTAATTATGTATCTAAGCCGTAAAAGGCCGACAGTTCAGGCCCAAAACTTTGAAGTCGTCATACACAGAACTCCTCGAAGGAGCCAAGTGCCTGGACGAGCGTTTTGTTGCTCGATGTCACGCACGAGGACGTGTGCCGCGACATTCAATCCTGGTCCTGTGCTGCTATCGAGCGTTGATTTGCTTTATTGCACTCTCGCAGTGTTTCGATCTGATAGCGAGTTCCGAATAACTTTCTCGTCCTTTTTCCTCACTTTCACGTCGATTAACATATTTTCCCGAAAACCCGGAGCGACTTTAATTGTTACAGAACGGAGGGGGGGTGGTATGTGCCTCGGTTCGTGATTTGTTACTTAATTTTGGGTCGGTTCTGGTTGGGTGCGCGGCTCAAAACGGAGTCTGAGAAAATCAATTATTTTAATTCACGAAAAATTCTTGTTTTTATTAAGGACCGTTGGCGCCTAATAAGTTATATCTCGGTTTGTGGAACTCGAACTTTTCGGCTGAATTGTGATATGGGCTTCCGATGGGGAAGGCGAGGTGAAGGGAATGTTGGTTTGATAATGTCGCCGGACATGAATGACATAAATTCACTCTAAGCAGAGTGCTTTGTGGTATGGCATGGAAAAGCGGGTGAAGTGTACACATTACCCGCTCGATTATTGGCGATTTTATCGAGCGATTGTGGTGTCCAACATTCGGGGAAGCCGGGGCTAAAGGAATGGAAACCGGTCATCATTGATTTCAACCTCGATCTAGTTAATCCGTAGAAGGCAAAAGAGGTGACACAGTTTTTATTGCCGAACGAAATGGCTTGTACATTTACTCCTTGTGACCGTATCACTGAATGATTGACAGTCGAGACGGTCCGGAAGGAGATTTTTGTAGAAGAATCGTGATACGAGGTGCAGGGTATTTATTTTGTTGACGATTTTCTTCGACAGTCAGTGGCGTGGAGGGTTGTTTATTGGCGGCATAAGAAGTTAACCTCACAGAACGAGTTTTTCTCAGTTAAAGGACCAGCATTTTTAGAAAACAATCAAAAATTGGTGACAAAGCTTTATTTGACTTGGCTGATATAAAGAGTGGTTAAATTTTAAGGGCCGATGTTGAATGTGAACTACACCTAAACGTCAAGTTTTTTTCTGCATCTCATTTGAAATTTCTCAATTTCAGACTAACTCAATTTGAACCATGGAATACACAATCGAGCAAAGCGTTAAAGTTATTCAGGCTTATTGTGAAAATGGGCGTTAAAATCAAAATGCATATCGTGCACTTCGTGATGTAGCCAAATTTGTATCGTTAACAAGCGGAATTGCCGCATTTGGGCGAATGATAATCCAAGAGTGATTGTCGAAAAACCAATACACCCACAAAGAGTGCGGTTCATGGGCTGGCGGCATCATCAGGCCGTATTTTTTTCCAAAATGAGGCCGGTCAGGCAGTTACTGTGAATGGTGCTATCGTGAAATGATAACGAACTTTTTATGGCCCGAATTGGAAGATATGAATGTGGACGATATGTGGTTTCAACAGGAAGGTGCCACTTGCCACACAGCTAACGAAACAATGACTCTTTTGCGCGACAAATTCAATGGCCGTGTTATCTCACGTGGGTGGCTGGGTGCTGTGGGAATCGGGTACGCACTGACTGGCGTGACAGTGTTGTAACTTTTTCTACACACCAATTGTGCTTATTTTAACTCCAAGTGGTAGCCATCGGGTACTGGTTGTAGTTCACCCGAGCTCAACTTGCCAAACTTATAAGTGCGACCTCTTGTCCTCTAGGGGTTACAAAAAAGAAACTGGCCCTCCAGGTTTCTGGTTGTGCCGTCGGGGTAACTGCCCGGCCACACAAAAAATTGCTAGTTACGAAGCAACAACAAGCCTCGGAAACGGATGATTTTACTGATGACGACCCCTGCAAACGATATACGGACAACGACCTTCGGATTTGTACGTGGAATGTAAGGTCCCTTTATAGGCCACGTGCAGGCGAACAACTAGCGGAAGCCCTAGACTGCTGCAAAGCAGATATAACCGCCACCCAAGAAGTATGAGCAATGCCCTAGCTACGACTTTAAAATTGTCCTTGGCGATTTTAACGCAAAGCTAGGAAGAGAGAACATCTTTGGTAGTACGGTCGGGAAGCACAGCCTACACGACACCACATCCGATAACGGATTTAGGCTGATCGATTTTGCTGCGGGGCGAAATGTTGTAGCAGCCAGTACAAGATTCCACATCTCGATATTCACAAAGGAACATGGCGATCTCCTGATCAATCAACCGTCAATCAGATTGACCATATTGCGATAGACGCAAGACGCTCCTCCAGTATCATAGATGTCCGAACGTTCCGAGGCGCCAACATTGATTCGGACCACCACCTTGTTGTAGCCAAGGTAAGGCTGCGGATATGCCGAACACCGCCAAGACAAAGAAATACTGTGAGGAAGTTCAACGTCAGCCGGCTACATTCGCAAATCATGTCTAGTTTTGGCATTCCTGCCAAACTCGTCCGTTTGTGTAGGATGACGATGGAGAATGCACGCTGCTCCATCAAGGTCGGTAAAGACCTAACCGAGACCTTTGATGTCAAAAAAGGATTCAGACAAGGCGACGCGCTGTCATGCGACTTTTTCAACATCGTTCTTGAACGAATTGTTCAAAACTCGAACGCCAACAACAGAGGAACAATCTTTCAGAAGTCCGTCCAACTACTCGCATATGCCGACGATATTGACATTATCAGAAGAACGCAGCGTGATGTCAATGGCGCTTTTGTGGGTATTGCAACGGAGGCCGCGAAAATGGGTTTAGCGGTAAATGAGGGTAAGACCAAGTATATGCTGTCATCGAGAAAGGGCACCCAACACCGACGTCTTGGTCAGAACGTCACAGCAGACAGATATAACTTTGAGGTAGTCAAAAACTTTGTCTACCTAGGCACCGCTATCAATTCAAACAATGACATCAGCGCTGAAATCAAACGAAGAATAACTCTTGCCAATCGCTGCTTCTTTGGGATAAGAAAGCAATTTGTAAACAAAGCCCTCTTTCGAACAACCAAGGTAACGCTTTACAAGACCTTAATCGTCCCAGTCATGCTATATGGCGCTGAGGCATGGACTTTGTCAAAAGCGGGTGAAGCTGCCCTTGGTTGCTTCGAGAGGAAAATTCTTCGTGTGATTTTCGGTCCTGTCTGCATAGACGGTGAGTGGAGGGGGAGATATAATGACGAACTATACGGGCTGCTCAGCGACATCGACTTAGCCAGAAGAGTGAAGATCCAAAGACTGAGATGGCTAGGTCATGTAGAGCGGATGGAAACCAATACTCCGGCCCGAAAAGTCTTCGAATCCACCCCCGAGGGACGGCGCAGTAGAGGAAGACCGCGACTCAGGTGGCGCACGCAAGTGGAAAGGGACCTCAACCAACTATGCGTGCGAAACTGGAGACAGCTAGCTAAAGATCGAGCTGGCTGGAGACGCTTGTTGGTTGAGGCCCAGGTCCACCCCGGACTGTAGCGCCACCTTAAGTAAGTAAGTAAGTTATCTCACGTGGTGGCGATGTCAATTGGCCGCCAAGATCATGTGATTTGACAACGTTGGATTTTTTTCTTTGGGGTTATTTGAAAGAAAAGATGTACGTCGATAAGCCAGCAACAATTCAAGAGCTAAATGATGAGATTGTTCGGCACATTAACGGCATAGAACCTCGATTATGCTTCAGCGTCATCGAAAATTCGTACCATCGGAAGGAGGTCTGCCGCCGAGGTCGCGGCGGCCATTTGGCCGATATTTTGTTCCATACATATATTATCATAATAAAAAGAAATGACAATAGTTTCCTAAATAATTTGTGTTTTATTCAAAATCCGCCCTTAAAATGTAACCCCTTTAGTACTTCGAACCCATGGACAAACGCACGAGCATCTTGCCAGCGGAAAGATATGCCATAGACCAACTGCGACATAGTAATAATGTCGGACAGTCGAGCCGCTATCATGACCCTAGACTCCTACATCATCAAATCCAAGCTCGTATGGGAATGCCTATAGAAGCTTAAAGAGTTGAGTAGGAGAAACAAAGTAAAACTCTGCTGGTCATATGAAGATAGAACACAACGAAATGGCCGTCTCCCTAGCAAGGAAAGAAGCATTGGAACCCTCATAAGCCTCTAACCATTCTACGCTGTAGGAGATCATGTCTTCTGAGAAGAATTCAGGGAAATATGTAGAAAGAGGGAACTGAACAGAAAGATGGAACAAAATTTAGGCCAAGAAACTCTTAGGTCCGTATAACCGAAAGAGGTTTGAGGCATGTATCAGACTGAGCAGGAATCGGTATCCTAACAGGGCACTGGCGACTGAGGAAGCACAAACTAGGGTTATCAGAAGGAGGTTTTTGCAGATTCTGTGAGGTATATAATGAAATTCCAGAACACGTACTTGGATTATGTGTGGCACTAGCCCGCAAAAGACAAAGATAGCTGCACAAACACCTACTATCAGAGACAGAAATGAAGTCTTTAAAAAAATCTTTCATTCAAGAGAAACTGGCTTAGAGAGAATAGTCTAGAATTGATTTTTTCCACTGAGAAAAACTGTATGTGAGGGGCACTAGAAAAAGGGCAAGGTATCAAAAGGGGGCTGTACAAAATAGCCTAGAACAACAATCTCAATAAGAATGCACTGAACTATGGCCTGAACGTGAATCCTACGAAAATGTAACTGATGCTGTTCACTACGAAGATCAAGATACCAACCTTTAGGCTTCCTCGGCTCAAAAATATTACTCTCTCCCTTTCCTCCTGTACTAAGACCTAGGTGTCAGCCTGGATGCCAAGCTCAACTGGAAGTCTAATATAGAAAACCGGGTTGTACGCCTGCGGCAAAACTTTCTGGAGGGGGTGGGGTCTTAAACCCAAAATGACCCTTTGGATGAAAGCAGCTGTTGTCCGTCCCATTCTCAACTATGGCTCACTAGTATGGTGGCCTGCACTAAGCAAAACGTACAACTTAAACAAACTCAACAAAGTTCAAAGTTTCGCAGGAGTCGGAACTTCCGGGGCGATGAGACACCTCCTCCCACTGGACCTTTATATCAAGTACGTATGTAGTCACTTGCAGCGCCATCAGACTCAGAGAAGCGGGAGGCTGGTCAGCGAGACCGTATGGCCATAGAATAGATCTGCAACTCCTGCCTGAGCACCGAATCGTAGCTCCTACGGACTACATTCCTCCCACCATAGACTTCCACAACTTGGCACAATGCCGATTTTCATCCAGAGATGACTGGAAAACCCAATCACTCGCCTCAGAGTACCAATCAGATCACTCGAGTATCGTCCAGGCTGAAGTACTAGCGTGTTGTATCTGAACTTATTGTAGAGCCGCAGCGACAGCCAAATGAGCCATATCCTCAGTAATCACTTCCTTTAAATTGGTGCAATAGTGCAAGGAAGAACACAAACAGGCCAGAAGCAATAGCAATATCACTCTCCTCTGGGCTCCAGGCCACCGCAACATAGAGGGAAATGAGATTGCCGAGCAAGGAGCATCTGGCAAACGCCTCCACTGAGTTGGTGTGCCCCCCAATGAACCACCTCAAATACGCCATCTATCAACACTTCCTGTCCTTAGCTAGTAGAAGGTGGCTATTACACGAAAACAAGGACTGATGAACTAATCAATAGAAATCGCTCCGAAATAGCTAGAGTCGTGACTGTAAGCACGGGGCACTGGCTCATAAGCTTCCACGCTGCTAAACTAGAAATACCGTTCAATCTACACTGTCGCAGCTGCCCCGACACCCACTCAGAGGAAAGTCTGCCTCACTTGCTCTGTGACTGTCCGGCACTAGCCAAACAATGACATATCGCGTTCGGCAAACCCGTCCTTAGCAAAAATAAATCAACATCATCGATCAGCCTTAGTGGCAAGGAAGTGCGCATGCAAATAGGAGTCCTTACAATACCGTGCTCTGTGCCATAGGTACACATGCAATGCATCTGAACAAACAGATCTACGAGGTGTGGTATTAAAACGGCGCGCAACTGCGCTACTTACACCCGGTTTGAGCCAAATCGGATAGCCACTTAAACCAACTAACCAACCAAACCAAGCACTTTTTCGGGCAACTGGAGGACTTGAGAAGCGTTGAACTGGAAAACGTTTTCAGATACATAAATCCGGATGGTTTTACGAGTAAAATAAGGTTTCACAGTAGAAAAAGGTCCACTTGAAAGAGCACTTGGACCTAACTTGTTGTGATGACTGAAGTGAGCCAAGGCCGCCAGGCCTCAAGCCTACCTAACCGACTTTTTGTGACCAGAGCTTGATAACGTCGATATATCCGAGCAGTAATTTCAGCTGTGGCGCTACATGCCATACAAGCACGAAGTTGTGAAGGAAACATTTGGCTACTGGATTATCTGTGACTATGACGTGACTTCGCACCGCTCGATTATTTTCTCTGTTGCTACGTCAAGTCCCTAGTAGAGGCTAACTAGTCAGTCACTTTGGACGAGGTCGAGGCAAACATTCGAGAAGCTAGTGGCCGCTACATATTGAACAGATGCACTATCTGTGGAGACGAGGCGGCGCATTACTTGACTTGCTATTTCATATATAATGGCATGAGAGTAGCTTCATAATAGAGCTATAATCAATTCTATTTCCCACACCGTTGTTGTTTTAATTAAATTTATTTTCCTATCGATCTTATCTGGTCATGATGTATGACATATGCATGTGCATACAATTCCCGCAAAATTCTGCGGTATTCATTCGGCACATCTTGATTGGCCAAGAGATAAAGAAACGGCAAAGCCATTTTCTCCAGAATTTCACGCGTCCCAAGAGATGACTCATTGGTTGTTTTCATTGGAATGCTTGGAGAAACTCCGAGTCACACTTTTGCGAGCATTTTCCCGTGAGTGCATGATGCAGCAGAAATGTTTTAATCTAGAGCGGAATTGTTGCGTTAGGTCTGGCACTGCACAAGCCACTCAAGTGCAATTATTCGTTTACCCAATCAAACAGAAAATAATTTGTGCCCTCACTACTTACACGAGCCGAGTTACTCAGATATGCACCGCGGTATCCATTAACTTCATAACCTTAACAATCCATTACACTGGAACGCAGTAGGTCCTGCGACACATCACTTCACTGAACTCGCATTCCGTCACATGTAAGCACACCGCCGCCCGAACGAATGCGCTTAATCACACCTAATAACGACGCGTTGTCCTTGGGACCGGTTATTAATCAACTTATCAGCCGGCACACATCAAGGTTTTCCCCCGGGAAGCAACCCTGTTTTTTTTTTCACTCTCGGATTCGGAATATATTCCGTATTTTATTTTAGAAAAATGTGCACTTTTGAGGTTCACATGCAAGCGCCGTGCACGAAGGAGACGATTGCGGCAGCAGCAGAGAGACTTCTTTCGAAACGCGCGCGACGGAGAATGAAATGAAATTGCACCCGTAGGGCACCGAGTCTTGACCACTTCTAAACCCGCAGCGGCGAGTCACGAATCAGCCGACGGTCCGAGCAACCACTGTTTATGGGGTTCGGTTTGATTTGAATATTCTAATATTGGAAAATCGTTGGTCAGTCGCGTGGGGGTGAGCCACCGACCCACTCTGCCCGCCTTCCAAGACGAGGAAGGAGGCGGTTTTTTCGTCTACGACATGAACACGTTGCCTTCTTGTCGAGAGTGTTTTTTTTTTTTTTTCTTCCTTCGCCCGGCTGAAACGGACTCCGATGACTTGACCGGACTTTCCAAGCACGACGACATGGTTGAGTTGGCCGAACTGCGGACTGGGGTTGGCAGGGAAATTTACGTATTCCAGGACGAAAAGGTCGACAATTTGTGTGTGCATGCACGTATGAAAATAGAACGATCCTGTGGCGTGAGGGCGAGTATCGCAGTCGCCCCGCCGGCGGGTGGACGGCCAACGTAGAAGATGGCCTAAAGAAAAAATCAATTCTATTCTTGGTCAACAGGAGGCTTTTTCATTGAGGATTTTCGAACGGACAGGACTCGCAAATCGGTGCCGTCATCGCAGCGCTATGATGTATGCATCCTGTTGCAGGCTGACAGCCTAGCTAGGGTCTGGATGCACTTATTCATGTGTTGTGCATGTGAGTGAGAAGTGAGGTCCTTGCATCAACGAGTGCAGTTTGGGGAAAGGTTACAGCACAGCGGCGTGCAGATTATGCAGGGATAACTCATCAGGTTTTTGTTATCTTCTGTGAAGGGTTGCCATGTGTTGAGTTATTTTTAAAAATTTAACTCGGACACATACGAGTTGACTTATTCTTCGTATTCTTTGTTTGGCGCTACAGTGGGCCTCATCCAACATGCCCCTCCAACTAGCTCCATTTCAGGCTTGCTGCCTCCAGTTTCGCACACCAAGTAGGTTGTAGTCCTTCTGCAATTGGTTGCGCCACCTTAGATGTCCTACAAATTCGGAGTCGGTCATGTTGCTGTACTGCCTGTACAGCTCGTGGTTGAATGTTCTCATCCAGATGCCGTCAACGCAAACATGGTCAAGCAAAGCTCGCAGAACTTTTCTCTCGAAGAAACCATTTATCATTTTATCTGCTCTTGAGATTGGCCATGCCTCCGCGCGCCTTTGAGCGTTACAGGAATGATGAGTGCCTCAAGAACAGCGAACCCCTTATAGACGACTCGGTGTGTTCCGCCAGTCACTCTCAGTGTCAAAATTAGACATGGCAGTGAAGAGATCGCCTCTATGCAAGCTGTCATTTGCGGCCTTGAACTCTACGAATAGGTGGTGCGTGTGGATTTGAACTACTTGGGGCTTCTCCAGGATCTGACATAGTTTCAGGATCTGGGCTACTGCCGACTTACCAGGCCTGAAGGCACACTGGGCTTAGCAGATTGTTTATAGACGGCTTCAGCTGAGCCCACAAAACGATGTATGCCCCTATAATCGGCGCTGTCAAATGGTTTGCTTTCTTGTGGATTGTAGATGAGGATGAAAGTTCCGCTGTCCAGCAGAATAAAAAGCAATATCAAGACTGAAGTCTGAAACCGGAGCGGACGGTCTTTCTTTTAGGCAGCTGGACATGGTGTGGATGTCAGTACCTAGTGGAATCTCAGTCTCGTTTCCCCGATCCACGTTAAAGGAGTCTCCATTCCTTTAGTTTCTAGTGGTACCGGAAATCGCAGCCATTATTGCTTTTCAAGAAATGCCTGGAAAATTGAATCCAAATCAAGAGTGGGTGAAACGTTTTTTTTTTGCATCAACTGAGGCCTCTAGGCATTTTGATCGACCTCGAATATGAGATCTTTCCAAAAGGAGGATGGAATCTCTTTCATCGAAGCTGTTCATGATTGATGGCTGATTACAATCTTAATAAGTATTAAGGATTCGCTTAAGTGGCAGCAGAGTCTCAGCAGCATTGAATTCCGTCCATTACCCCAGTTAATTATGCTGTCAAGATCGAAATTCAAGGTTAGGTTTAAGTAAGTCTCACGTCTGAATCAGTTGTGACCCACTTAGATCCCGATTGGATCCATTGTTCTATCACTGTGCCGTGAATGATTGACCGATTCCTCGTTAGCCAGAAGTCTAACTGACACTTACAAAATACCTGCTGGTATCCAAGTGATCTATCTTAAGATGTTCCACTCCATTATTGAGTTATAACCAGTTTGTTTCCTCCTCCCAGCTCAAGGACATCGACGAGTCTAGGCCTTTTATAAGAAAGTCAAAAGCCTGGTTTCAGGCTTTAGGAAAGGCACCCAAGCTCTTCGAAATTCTGAGGGTAACCTTGTTACTGACCCACACGAAATGGTGGATGTGTTTAAGCAGCACTTCCAACAACTGCTTAATGGGCCTGATCAGGAGAGAGTGATAGGGAATCAAGAAATCCCAATTCCAGTCGATGAAGTAGTCCTCCCACCTAGTCTTGAAGAAGTCGGCACAGCCATTAAAAGGCTGAAGAACAACAAAGCCGCAGGCTCAGATGGCCTACCATCAGAGCTCTTCTAGGCCGGTGGCGATGTTCTGGTGGGGAGCATGCACCATATCATCTGTAGCATTTGGGAAAACGAAAGCATGCCCGACGAGTGGAATATCAGCTCCATATGTCCCATCCACAAAAAAGGCGATCTTAGCTCTTGCAACAACTATAGAGGTATATCCTTGCTCAACGTCGCCTACATGATGCTGTCCAGTGTACTTTTTGAACGTCTAAAGCCGTTTTGCACCGCACTAATCGGCACGTACCAGTGCGGCTTCCGGTCCGGTATATCGATTACAGACCAAATCTTCACACTAAGACAAATCCTGGAGAAGACCAGTGAGTTTCGCGTTCCCAACATGCCGTAGTGGAGGCTTTTACCGCGATTGAAGAGCAGCCGAAACGAGCTGGTTTCAAGGTCAATGAAGACAAAACAAAATAAGTTCATGCTGTCAACCAAAAAACGTTCCGTCAAACACCACCTTGGACAAAACTTCACGATCGACAGCTACAATTTCGAGGTAGTAAAGGAGTTTGTCTACCTCGGGACAAACGGACAAACGACATCACAGTGGAGATCCGTCGTAGAATCGCCCTTGGCAACCGGTGCTACAACTGGGCTCAAAACTCCTGACTCGAAAATCCAAGATCATGTTGTACAAAACTCTTGTTTTGCCAGTCCTGCTCTATGGAGCCGAAAGCTGGACGCTAAGCAAAACTGCAGAGCTTGGTACCTTCGAAAGAAAAATTCTGCGTCGAATATACGGTCCCGTCTGCCAGGAGAGCGAATGGAGGAGAAGACATAATCGCGAACTCCAATGCGAACAGCAAAAATCCGTCGACTGCTGCACATAACAATGCTCCAGCAAGGAGGGTCTTCGAATCCGAGCCTCCTGGTTCGAGAAGGAGAGGAAGACCGAATCTCCGGTATATAGACGAAGTAATCACGGATGCAAGTCAGCTTGGTCTTGATGACTGGCAGCAACGTGCCCAGTATCGTCAACGATGGAAGGCAGCAATTGCTCAGGCTCAGACCATCCGTGGTCGCCGGCCCGATAAGTAAGTAACCAGTTTGTTTCCTTGATGCATTTTTTGATGCAAAATTCTGAGGTTGCTGCTTGAATACATAGTTGCCTAGCGGGCTTTTCCTTGTTCTTGCAAGGGTTGTGCAAGTGCCGAGGTAGTGTAGCGTGGTTTGGTGCCTTCGTCCGTTTTAGAACTGTCCGTGTATACTTCCAGAGTGGCAGGTTTGTGTTCTGCTCCAACGGTTGTATTCTTTCAACCTAATCTACCTTGGTATCCGTCAACTTCCTGTAAATCCCCGTGGGAGCTGTAGCATTGTTTCCATGGCAGCTGAAGGCGTAGAACGAAGTGCTCCCATTATGCAGATACACACAGATCTTTTTATTCTATCTACCTTCTTCAAATTATTTTTGTTTCTTTATGCTGGCCAGTAAACAAGGATGCCAGCACGACAAAGTTTCCTCCTTCGAGTCTCTGTATGTTAGAATTGGACTGACGACTGCTGTATACATCCAGTAGGGGCACGGTTTCAGTTCCCATTTGGAGTCCTTCCTAATACGGTCCGAAATATTTGGTTTCCACCTTAATTTCCTGTCTAATCTTACGTCTAAGCATTTGGCATGACTAATGAATCTTAGTTACTTATTCCTCAGCTTCGGTGGGCCTATTGGAGTTATGTATGTATGTATCAGCTTGTGAACATTACGAGCTCTGTTTTGGGCGGTTTTACGTCTAGACCAGCTCTACCTTGTTAACTCATTTAACAAAGTTTGCATAACATCTGTAGTGATGTGAAGAAATTTTTACATTTAGGACTAAGTCGACTACTGCTATAGGCTTACAGCCGACATGACGAAGTTCCATAAGAATTTCGTCCATTACCAGATTACCAGTAGCAAGAGAAGTGAGGAAAGTACGCCACCTTGTGGTGTTCCTGTGAATACTCTCCTGGTTATATTGCATGTCCTAGTTCAGATTGGATACTTCTACGGGATAAGACGTTCTCCTCTATATGAGCTTTCTTGGATATCGGAGGAGCATTTGACAAAGCTCTGGAGAAGAAGAAAGTAAACCGAACAGTATCGAAATGGATGTATGAACTTCTAAGCACGAGAACTGCTGAGTCGCACACATCAGAAGGTATAATAGTCAACACAACAAAAGGATGTCCTCAAGGAGGAGTTTTATCTCCCCTAATGTGGAGTCTAGTCGTAGACGAATTTCTGGAGATACTGACAAATCACGGCATCAAATGTCAAGAATATGCTGATGATATAGTAATTATAGCCAGAGGCAGGATGGGGGAGACCCTGTGTGAGCCTGTCAGCTAGGCTAAATCTAAATCAGGCAAAAACCACCGAAAATACCGAAACCAATTAATCTGTCAGGCACAATACTGGCGCCAGTAAAAGAGGAAAAAGATCTAGGAGTCATCATAGACAGCAAACTCGTCTGGAAAAGACACACAGAAGAGATCACCAGGAAGGCGACGCGTGCTTTAATGATTTGTAGAAGCTTAGCGGGCAAATCCTGGGGTTGGAGTCCAATCATCCTAAGATGGATGTACATAGCTATTGTTTGACCAACAATAACATACGGTGCTATAGCATGGTCCAAAAGAACCAACCTGATCAGTACAAGAGAGACAAGTTCAAAGGTTGGTTGGAGAATTGCCGCCCAACTGGAGGTACTACTGGAACTGACTCAACTGCAGCTGGTGGTTGCAGAATGTGCAAATAAATCAAAAGAAGCAAAAGAAGTGATGTAAAAAGACAGGTTTACATCGAGACAATTCGATGCACTAGTCAAAAAGCTGGTAGCTGGTACCATTCCGTAGGATGACGCGATTAGGAAATTCAATTTCCAAAAGGAGTTTACCATTGAGCTCAGCACCAAAAAAATACTGGAGCAATGAAGCCATAGTCCACAAATTGAGCAGCAATACGGTAAAATGGTATACGGACGGATCAAGAACTGATGAAGGAACAGGGGCCATTTGCAACCGCACCCATTGGCAAATGCACCAGTATCTTTCAAGCAGAAGTCTATGCCATAGACAGATGTGCTCAGATCAATCTTGACTGAGGGACTATTCTAACTGTGACATATAGCATGAGCAATAATGTCGTGCCGCTGCCCTGCCACTAGACACTTATATCATCAAATCCAGGCTACAGAAGCTTAAGAAGATGAGTAGGAGTAACAGAATAAAACTCTGTTGGATGCATGGCCATACAGGGATAGAAGGCAATGAAATGGCCGACTTTCTGCAGAGGAAAGGAGCATCGGAACATTTTATAGGCCCCGAACCATTCTGCGCTGTAAGAGATCACGTGCGCAGGAAAGAGTTCAGTGAACTGGAAAGAAGGCACCGGGCAGATGCATGGAACAACGCTCATGGTATGAAGCAGGCCAAGAAACTTTTGGGTCAACATAACCACAAGAAGCTTGAAGCATGTATCAGAATGAGCAAAATCAACCTCCGTATCGTAACAGGCTTCCTAACAGGGCACTGTAAACCCAGGCAGCACCTAAGGAAACTAGGAGTATCAGAAATTCCAGAACATTTACTGGGATTTTGTGAGGCGCTGGCCACAAAAGGCAAAGATATCTGGGCAAACATCTGATATCAGAGGAAGAAATGAAGTCACTAGAACCAGCTCTCATTCTCAAATTCCTAGATGAAACTGGCTTAGAGAGAATTCTCTAGGACAAATCTCTTCCAACTTCGCGCAATAGGAGCAAATAACCCTCAATACAACTCTGAAAAGAAGGGAGAGCTCTTAAGACAGCAAAGGTATGAATAAGGGGAAGAATAGATCTAAGGGTCGCGGTGCAATTTACCCTCAACAATAATAATACGACTTTTTCAAACTTGCTGTAACCTTAATAGTACATTCACACCGCACCTAAATCCAACATTTCGGCTAGTTTCAAGATTTCAACATCCCGAAATGTTGGATTTTGGTGCGGTGTGAATGTACTATAAGTCTGATTGAAGCGTTATTTATTGCCTCAAACCTGACATTCTTAAAAGCACCCTCTTTGTCGAGGAAGGCGACCATTATATATTCTTTTTTATCAAATAATTGTTCATCGGTCCCGACTAGGGAGAGAAGCGCTGTTGGGTAACCTTTGCGATAAGCATGTTGGGTAGCTGATCGGAATTTAATGTGCGTCTGAAAATGAGTATTGAAAGCAGACAGACTCTCATCAGCATTGGAGATGATAAACAGAGAATGAGAAAGAGTGCAGGAGGCAGAACAGAACCTCGAGGAGCACCACAGTTCATTTGGTGAATATCACACTGTGTGTTCTTTGTGCTCCTTCTCCAAATCTCTTACTCCTTACTTGTCCCACGATATTTCATGTCGAACTTCATCTCAAAATTCCAATTTCCACTCCCACCGGCTGCCAATTTCTATTGTTTGACTGACAAACTCGCAAACTCGTACCACATTCCCCACAACATGGTAACCCTGTTTAGGTATTTCCCGCAATTGATGTTGGGTGCCCCTTTGCAAGTCCTTTTGGTCAAGCCATTAGTATGTACATATTCACATTTATTGGCCACCCCCTTCCGTGGTCGCCGTGGATACGACAATGTCCCAACTGACCACAACAGACTGTAAGTTGTGCTACACACGCATCCTTCCAGCGATTAACCAAAGAAACCCTCACACACACGCACACACACACACATCCACAGAGGACCCTTACATCTTTAAGGGAGGGGGCCCACTTCCAGCCGGTAACAGGGGCAATAAACGAGTGTGATTTGTGTTCCTTAGCCGAGCGTCTGGACACTGTATCAAGGAGCGGGCTCCTTTCGATTATGACTTCGATCAATAAATCACCCGGCCCCCGGCAGATGCGACGGCAGGACTTGTTGAACAGCCATCTGACACTGACACTCGGGTATTTATGTGTGTATCTGTTCCGCTCCCAAATTCTCACACAATCAGTCAGTCAGGTGCCGATGTCAGTGTCAGTCGTGTCAATATTGGGGAAGTCTATTCGACGCGAATCAACAGAAGTGAAAGCCTTCTCTAGTCCGCAGACCTTCACAGCGTTGCCCTCGTGTCTTTTGGGAATGGTGGGTAAATATTTACGCGACGTTCAGGTGAAAACAGAAATCACGGTATGTGTACAGAACTTGATGTGGGTCAGTGGCATGGGAGTGACTGTTGGCTAATTTGCTTTTCGGCAGCTGGAACTTTTGGTAGGCCGTATATGTGGGACTGTTTTAATTGATTTATGGCTACTTCAGTAGGCTGTGACGAATTAGGTGAGGCGTGTGAATTTTTGCTTAAAATCGTAATTTAACGCAATACGCAACATATCGACTTTCGCTTGGCGCACAGTGTGTTATTTTGCGAATCTAGCGGAACTTAATTCAAAAATCGAAGTCGTCGGAAGGACAAAAGTTTGGTATCAAACGACAGGGTATTAACGTTCCGCAAAAAAAAAAAATTCATGGAAAGGGTATTTACCGTTGTGTGACATCGCAAAAAGCAATCATTTTTGAGCAAGAGAATGGTAAGACATTAGTTGCATTATGTGACTGAAATTCGCCGTGTTCAATTTCTTGCCTGTTATCTAAGGAATCATTTTGGTAAGTTTGAACCTTGCACGACCTCAGCAAATGGTAGTAATTACCGATTTGCTTGAAGGCCTCAGAATTATCCGGTTTTTTTTTATATTCTAACTTTGTGCAGAGTTTTCCAAATGTATCCGCGTGTAGCCGCCTCGAGATGTTATTTATTATCTTCTCCGGACTATATACGAGGGGCAATATATTCTCGGTATCGGGGTGAAGCTGTGGTTGTATATATAAATTGGCTTATTTATCAAGTAATAATATTATTTTAGTGCATTCATGTAAAATTTCATATAAATGTGATTATTAATTCGCGTTTTATCTCCAGTTAAACAGAATCATAATGGCAACTGAGACGATGATGGTGAAAATTGAGCATCGCGCTGTAATTAAATGTCCCACAAAGCAAGGAAAAAGTCAAAAAAACTATTAATGAAGAGATGGTGGCTGTTTACCAGGGTTCCGCACCTTCATTATCAACTGTGCAAAAGTGGTCAAGTGAGTTCAAGAGAGGCAGAGAGAGCATTGAAGACGACCCCTGTCCCGGCTACTGTTTGTACGGGAGAGAGCATCAAAGAAGTCGAAAAACTTGCTCTTGGGCATGCCCGAATAAAGGTGAAAATGATGGCAGAGATCACCAAGCTTTCAATATACCATTCACACCATTATTCGTGACTATCTTAACCTTTCAAAGGTCAGTGCAAGGTGGGTGCCACGAATGCTCAGAGTGCCTCAGAAAAAAGTGAGAATCGCATGCTGTAGAGAGCTTTTGGAGATGTGTTATGGATCGAATTGTTACTGGTGACGAAACATGGGTCCACCACTATGACCCTAAAAGCAAACAAGAGTCCATGCAGTGGCATAAAAAAGGAACAGACTCCCCGAAGAAGTTCAAAGTCACTCCGTCTGTCGGGAAGCTCATGGCCACAGTTTTTTGGGACTCAAAGGGAATCTTGCTCATTGAGTAGAAAAAAAAAAGGTGAAACCATCAACGCCACATCCTACGGGAGGAAATTAAAAAGAACTCGCAGCGGGTGTGTTGCTTCTTCATGACAACGCTCCTGTTCACATGGCGCGAGTTTTCAAGGCTGCTGCGCGAGATTGTGGTTTCAAAGAAATCCAACACCCACCCTATAGTCCAGACCTTGCGCCTAGTGATTATTTCCTGTTTCCGGATTTGAAAAAATGTCTTCGTGGAAAAAGATTTTCGGATGATGAAGAACTCAAGTCGGCAATAAATGGGTATTTTGCAGAGAAAGAGGAAATTTATTTTTTTGGGGGTTTAAAAAAGCTTATCTCAAGATGTAATGCAATGCATTGATGTTAGGGGAGATTATATTGAAAAATAAAAACAATTTAAATTGAATTCGCGTTTTCCTTCATATCGATACCGAGAATATATTGAACGCCCCTCGTACTTCCAGAATCCGTTGAGACATTTTGCGCTTAGCTGCTCACCCCATACAATTTATTTGTTTTTATGAGTTAACATCGCTCAAATAATTAACGATTATTTATCTATGTACCAATTAAACTCTGCTGCTCTAAAGACGACTACACCCTATCAGTTTTTTAATTACATTCCTAGAATATTATTTCTTATCACTTCAATCCAGGCCATTTATCCATCATTAACAAGAAAGGATTCATTTGAGGATTCTTGTCTTATTTCCCTAAGATAAAGGATAAAGCGTTATCTGTTATCTGCAACGGTGCAGTCTTCAGACAAAATAGCTTAGGTTTTCTGTAAGCTAGGTCGAATTTAAAAGTTCAGTTTTGAGTTGTCCGTCACCGATAATAAAGGGCCGATGTTGAATGTGAACCACACCTAAACGTCAAGTTTTTTTCTGCATCTCATTTGAAATTTCTCAATTTCAGACTAACTCAATTTGAACCATGGAAAGATACACAATCGAGCAACGCGTTAAAGTTACGCAGGCTTATTATGAAAATGGGCGTATAAATTTTTTCGGTCAATTTAATCGTCCAAATGTGCGTACAATCGGAAAAATCGTGCAAAAATTTGAGCAAACCGGGTCTGTACGAGATGTGAAAACACCAGTGCATGCTCGTACAGCTCGTACTGCAGAAAATATTGCTGCTGTTCGCGATAGTGTGGATAAAGAGCCGTCCACCTCAACTCATCGTCGTGCCCAACAATTGCACCTCTCACGCTCGTCGTCGATGAACATTATGCATAAAGACTTGCATTTACACGCTTACAAGGTGCAATCGACTCAAGAACTAAAGCCTCTTGACCATTTCAAGCGTCGAGAATGTCAGAATGGTGGCAATAAATGGCAACAGTGGATTTCGAAGAAAATCATCTTCAATGAGGCACATTTTCACCTCAGTGGATTCGTCAATAAGCAGAATTGCCGCATTTGGGCGAATGATAATCCAAGAGTGATTGTCGAAAAACTAATGCACCCACAAAGAGTGACTGTTTGGTGCGGTTTATAAGCTGGCGGCATCATCAAAATGAGGCCGGTCAGGCAGTTACTGTGACTGGTGTTCGCTATCCTGAAATGATAACGAACTTATTATGGCCCGAATTCGAAGATATGAATGTGGACCGATATGTGGTTTCAACAGGACGGTGCCACTTGCCACACAACTAACGAAACAATGGCTCTTTTGCGCGACAAATTCAATGGCCGTGTTATCTCACGTGGTGGCGATGTCAATTGGCCGGCAAGATCATGTGATATGACACCGTTGGATTTTTTTCTTTGGGGTTATTTGAAAGAAAAGGTGTACGTCGATAAGCCAGCAACAATTGAAGAGCTAAAGGATGAGATAATTCGGCACATTAACGGCATAGAACCTCAATTATGCTTCAGCGTCATCGAAAATTTTTACCATCGGATGGAGGTGTGCCGCCGAGGTCGCGGCGGCCATTTGGCCGATATTTTATTCCATACATAATTGAACCATACCAGTATTGTTATAATAAAAAGAAATGACAATAATTTCCTAAACAATTTGTGTTTTATTCAAAATCAACATCGGCCCTTAAAATTTAACCACCCCTCATATCACCCATAATTTTGGTAAGCAAAGTTTAAAGTTTAAAAATAAAATCGTGCACGTCATTTTATCAACGCAAACATGAGTTACTTTTGACGATGCTAGACGGAAAAGTTTGCAGTGCTATGTCACAATATGTCTCTTCGCAAAAGTGCTATATATGTGGAGCGACTCCCAAGAAAATGAACATCGACAGTGCCATGAAAAACAAGAAGCCAATTGAAAAAATGTACAACTTTGGGATTTCTCCCTTGCATTCTTGGATTCGATCATTTTCCTTCGTTAGACATTAAGAAATGGCAAGCAAGATCACAGGAAGAGAAAAGTTTAGTTGCGAACAAGCCATATTCAAAAACGATTTCGGGATGAAATGGGACTGCTAGTTGAGATGAGTGCGGGTATAACAGGCATCAGCATTGATCTGATCTACCATTTCCGAATTTTACTCGAAGTAATATCGAGTTATGGTGGCCCGTGGCGTTGTGGGTGTGTGTCGACTCCTACGCCGGACCTCTTGTCTATGTTCGATTCCTGGTACGACAAGAAATACTTTTCACGGCCCCAACTCATTCAAGTTACTGACAATGCTCAAAGAGTATAACTGTCTAGAAAAAGCTTCTCAAACTTGGCCGTTCGAAGTCTGCAGAAAACTGTAAGTCCCTTCCACTCGGG
The DNA here is from genome assembly GCA_907269125.1 of Eristalis pertinax. Lineage (NCBI taxonomy): Eukaryota > Metazoa > Arthropoda > Insecta > Diptera > Syrphidae > Eristalis > Eristalis pertinax. Next base: position 60,419,418 of record OU026145.1, read on the forward strand.
ATAGAACAAGACCACGCACAACACGAGTGGTTGCTGCGAAGCTAGGCCTGGCCCTTTACGGGTTGTAGCGCCACCCATATTATATATATATATATATATTATTATTAATATCGAGTGAATATGAAATTGATGCAGACAAGTTTGCAAACTATGCCAATGAAACATGCGCACTACGCATGGTACCACATGCCTGCAATCATACACAAATTTCTGATACATTCAAAAGAGATGATTCAAGCCTGCATAGTGCCACTTGCGCAATTGTCCGAGGAAGCCCGAGAACCGAGCAATAAGGAATGCAAACGATTTCGAGAGCATTTTAGGCAGAAATCTCCCACAAATAAATACGAATAGAGATGTAGTAAGCAGGTTTTTAATATCATCAAATCCATATCTTTCGAGTCGTAGCACAGCGCCCCATAGAAAAGGGAACCCACTACCTCCAGAATGTATTGCCCTGTTAAAGGCTCCCGAAGTACGCGAGCAGCACCACCTAGTAGCAATTCCGATGAAGACGATGATGAGAGCGACTAACTTCAAGTCAAACAAAATGGACCATAATGTGTTAGTTTCTTCAAAATAGCTTGGGACTTATTTGAGAAAATAAGTTTGAGTAAAATAAGTGATTTTTCTACTGTCTTTTCTGAACACATTGGTGACAATTTGAACAAAATCGATTCAGTGGTATTTTAGTTAGAGACGTTTGTATCCATGAGGCTTATGGAGGATGGATGGCGTGGGATATATGCCCCCTATCGGTGACCACATATAGATGTTTGTTTTAAAAACTTGATAGAATTACTTTCTTTTCTTCACCGAATAGGAAAATCCATAGTTTAGCTATACCAAGTTCCTCCAGATGTCGAAAATAACACACTGTGCGACGGAGGAGATCGACGGATTTTGACTGCTGATGCAGATTAGGCAGCTTTTTAAATCAGAGATCGCACTCCTTAATTTCTGTTCGCGAATTGGTTTCATAAATGGGAGATTCTCAAACACCGGCGGGGATTCAATCCTACCAATAGTGAGGTTTATTCTTGTTGCGCTAGGATTTTCCTATTCGATGAAGGGAAAAAAGTAATTCTATCAAGTTTTTAAAACAAATAGCGTTACTTGTTACGAGAATTAGCTGTGATCGAGCGAAACAATCAACGGAAACAAAAATGGAAACGCCACCAGAGAAGCTACCTCTGATGTGCTGGGCTTTAAGACGCCACATTCAGCGAAGCAAGCAGCATATCAGGCGACGCAAATGCTAATTGGAGCACATGCACAACGAGTCTTCCTAATTTGGATGAAGCGGATACGGAAACCAGTTGGTCCCCTCGTGACAAGTGGTGGACAATACTTCCTAGGTCTTTGCAAATCAGTTCTTCAGGAGTTGATCTTTCAACATCCACTTCCGCTGTATGATTCTCCGGCAAAGACGTTCGTTACAGGTTCATTTGAAAGTCTCATCGGAGACCTAAATCTCTCCATTTGATCATAAAACTATCTATTTGTCAGCGAAATTGTCACTCTCTTCCCAAATCAATCACCAACAAAGGCAAATCTTAGACATGTGACCAATTAAAGTGATATACCGTCACAATGCCTGGATGACAAGTCACAGACTTCTTCTCCGGGAATTTAGGCCAAAAGCAATTAAAAGCAACTAAAACCCACTCTGACAAATCGTCCATCATAAACGACGCCAACTTGCGACAATTAAATGACGACACAGTCGGTCACACAGCAATTTGGTTGAGGATTTAACGAGCAAATCAAGTCGCATCAGCAGCTACCGCAGTTACGCCTGCCTCTTCGTTCCAGGAACCAGATCTGCGTCTTAACTCGCGGAAGTCGTAACGAGTAAGCGACCCGCTTACAGTTCACATCTCACGTGTGTGTGGCAACGCAAACTAGTTCCACACTTTCACCTCCCACAATCATTTGTCATGCCATGTCGCTGTGTGAGTCTATGTATGTCCATTAAGTGGACGGCTCTAATTACCTACTGTCAAAATATTCCTAGTTCCATACGACCCACCGCCGACTGCTCGCCATGTGAGATGGCCATTGGAGATTCTGTCCGTACGATGATCGACCGCGTCGAAGAGTCTCCGCGATCAGTCGGATATCTGTCCAGTCGGGCACACAGATCCATTTAAGTTGAGTTTGGGTCAATTCCCGGACTGACCTTCATTGCAGGCACATTAGCCATTAAGAAACGATTTCAGGTAATGACCACGACTAGAGCAGAGGGGTTTGCTCACTCGACGGCCGTAACTTTTTATTTCTTCATTCAAAGTCGGGCTCGGTGCGACACGGGCAACGACGTGGTATGCAGCGCTCCACTCACCGGCCGGCGGGCAAGGCAAGGGCACGAACGATGCCGTGGCCGTACTAGCAGTTTTTGCTTTAAAATGGACATAAAATCCATAAAGATACACGATTCAGAACGCGCTTGACCTCCATCCACTCGGTGACTCGTCGGCGGCCGGCGTGGTGTGGCGAGTGTGTGCGAGTGTGCTTGAGAAACGATACCACGCCGTTCTAGATCGTTTCCATCAACGACACGGGAGTTTATGGACCACGGAGTCTAGCTTAAATGGCCGAACGTGATATGCAAATTGTGAATCTCATCTCCGCGATACATTTCGTTATCCTCTTGGCCTTCCACTTCCTTTGGTCGCGCTGCACGTTCGCGCTGTGCGCTGCGAGGGAACCTTTTAAGGGTACTCCGCGGAGGCTAGATGAAGCATCAGCTACTGTCCAAGAGATGTGGCCTAATTGACAGCCGAGTTCATGGATCTCGCCTGTGCCCAGGATCTCGTGTACTCAACGGACGTGCTGGCGGTGCTGGTGACTGTCGTGTTTGTCAGCCAGCAACCGGGCTTACTCGGACTCGAACGCTGTGCGCCAAATTGCTACACATTAGATTGAGGGCTAGGTAACTGTGTAATTATTGCCGTGTTCATGACCGGTGTCCGATGCACGGTTAACTGTACTTGCCGTATGCAAAGAAGTACGAGTACCTTAGATCCCGCTGACGATCACGAAGACGATGATGATCGGGTAATTACGGCGCACAAAAAAAACGTGTTGAAGATCTGTGAGTGCGATCGGTGAGTGAGGGTAAGCTCCTCCTCCACCCATTTCTTGGGAATACCTTGAAGTTGAACTCATTGTTTTGGTTCTCTTCGCTGCCTGTGTGAGGCATTCAGGCCCTTGATGGATCCGTTGATGGACAAAGAGATGGATTGCAATAAGTAATCGACGCGTTTGCTTTGAAAGAAGTGCCTTGGTGGCCAAAAGAGGCGCATTTTCTTTGTGGGACTTATAGGCTGTGGGGAAAAACGCTTTATGAGTGATTTTATGCAGAGCCAACGGTTAATGAACGTATCGATCAGATAAATTCTTAGTGTTTTTTTTTGGATCACAACAATGGGTCGAAAAAGTGCTGCGTTGATTGCACTGCGTTTGAAGGGGAATGCCTTTTTGTTCGAATTGTTCGGAGGCTACTTGGGCGGCTTCGGGAGAATGCGATGCAACTGTAAAATTACGATGCAGTTCACATACATGAGGGGACATATGATCATGGGTTCGGAGCAGTTGCATGTGACAGTATTCACTTGAAGTTGACGGCACTGACACCGAGTCTATTCGATGAATTTGAAGTATTTTTGCATTGCTATGCCCAGTGAACCCTAGGTTAGATTATGTTAGGTTATAAGTGGCATTAAGTAGGGGGGTGCACTTAGGCCAAAAATAGGCCCATTGTACTGCAACAGGAGGGATTGGGGGCGGCATGAATATGATAGCCAGTCAGACTTGTCAGTGAAGTTCAGTAACGATTTAATTGGTGTTGCGTTAAGTACCGTCACTTAGGTTGTCAAAGAAGTAGGAGCCCAGTATGGCTTTCCCAGTCGAGGCGAGTGCAGGGCAGCTGCAGAGAAGGTGTTGCACATTCATGAATCTCGTCTTGTGCCCAGGATCTCGTGTACTCAATGGACGTGGTGGCGGTACTATGTTTGTCCTGTTCCCCTTCTTCATCTAGACAGCTCCTGCAGAAGTCTTTAGAGAATAGTCCTAGTCTTTTCGCTTGTAGACCTAGTGTCTAGGTAGTGGTCGGTGATTATCCCCACTGCGGTGCTGATCTTGGATCCTTTTCGGGAGATCAGGCTATCAGATCGTTTAGGGACGAGATTAGGCCAGATTTGTTTAGTGATTTGGCAAGTGTTGCCTGTATTCCATCTGGCATACATTTTTAGTTTACTTTGATTGTTGAGTTGTAACTTTAAGGTAGCTAGCTGGGTACCTGTGCCACAAAAGGTTCTATCATCTGGCAGTGTGATGGCGTATCTCTCATGGCCTAGTACCCGACGCAGGCGAATATGAAACTGTTCGGATATCTCGTCAAGAGACACGCTTCGTGACTATTTTAGAGTTTATAAAGAATGATGTCAAGGATTTAATTGCTGTCTATTCGTAAAGATTCAAATATCGCGGCCGGATATCACGTTCCACCTCAGCCAGGACAGGGCTTCACTGATCGCCATCATTTCTTCTTGGAAGACAGTGCAATGATTAGGTAAGTGAATTGATTTGCTAAGGTTGAGATGTTCAGAGAATACACCACTTCCTACTCCGTCTTCCGTTTTGGATCCATCTGTGTATAGGCGCATGGCTGTTTACGCTAATTGGTCAGTAAATGCCCTATCAGCAGAATATGCCGATTCCAGCACAAGCAACGATGGCCCATTTAATAATAACTGCCGCTTCAAAGCTACCGACTGCAGCACTACCGACTTGGGTTATCATTTGTTTACTGACACATTTTGCTCAATAAAGTCACTCTCAGTTTTCGTATTAAAATTAGTCTTGAAACGATTGTGTTTCAATAAACAATTGGTCCTTCGAGCCTTTAACAGTTTACTTTAAAAAGGGTAACAGTTTACCTAAAAAATTCAATAACGAATAATTTAGTTATAGAAAACTTCCAAGATGTCATCGTCCAGCTGGAAGAGGTTAGAGTTAATCTTACCAAGCTTGGATTTGATAAGCGTACCACGGAAACGCTTTCAAGGCAGTACGACAGAGCAAAGATCCTTTGGATTTCCATCAAGGCAAATTACGCCACCATGGTGGACATAAGTGAAGAAACTGCGTCCGCCTTTCGTCCGAAGTACGAAGCAGCAGAAGCAATTTTCTCTAAAACTAAAGAATATATTATTAAAAATTCCCCAGAACTAGTAGAAGAGGACAAGAACAAAGAAGCTTCTACCCTGGATGTAACGGTCAACTCACCAGTCTACCCAGGAACCAGCAAGGCTTGCGAAGACCCACACCCCATATGTCCATCGAATCGCAATCGAGGTCTACCACAAGAAACCGTGCAAGATATTACCCAGACCTTAAGGATGCCAGCCCAACTCATTTATACTTTTGTGCAAGGAATGGGATTTGTTTTAAATAACGTCGAGGGAGGGGTCCAGCAAGATTACACCATCAACCCACCACAGCCACCACAATCGCCAAAATGCTCAGAACCAGACAACCGACGCACTTATATCGAAACTAACCCTTGATCGAGAGCAGTCTTTGCAGGGCGCTGGAACGGCATATTGTGGTATCAAAATTCCGGAAGTTAGCCTACGTGAGTATAGAGGCGACATCACCAAGTATCGTGAAGGAGCATGGAGCAATTTGAATCGCTGCTGGTAAGAAGTCGCACTTCAAGCATCGATCGGTTCACTTTGCTCAAATCTAAACTAACTGGAAAAGCACTGGATGCAATTAGTAATCTTGATCTGACTGGAGACAATTATCATATAGTCTGGTCCCTGTTGGATCGAACGTTTGATAGCCCAAGGTACCTAGCAAAAGTAGAATTAGATGCTTTTTTAGTCCATGGAGATGCTGAATCAATCCTTGCATACTTACAGCATACTAAAGACTAGAAGATTCTGTTAACTCCAAAACTTAGAGGAAATCGAAAATTTCATGTTCAGCGAATATCAGCATAATTTAGACCAAGGCGATAACCGTATATATCAAAAGATGAATAAGAAAGACGCATCCAATCCCGGCAAATTACCAAGTGTTTCATCTGCACGGAGCAACATCAAGTTATGGAGTGTAGAAAGTTATCCAAAATCGGGAAGCATTATTGCAGCATCAGCGCCAGGCAACCTTTTAACTACAAATCTCCTTGCAGATCAAAACAGTTTTTGCGAAAATCTGCCAAAAAGCTCACATTACGGCCGTGCATCCTCAACCAACTTCAACACTGAATGAACCGCCAGCAACAAGCGTACTTCTTCTTCTAGTGACACTACAGTTCGCGGTGGACTTGGGCCTCAGTCAACAAGCTTCTCCAGCTGGCACGATCTTTAGCCAGCTGTCTCCAATTACGCCCACCAATTTGGTTGAGGTCCTTCTCCACTTGTTGGCGCCATCGGTTTCGTGGGCGTCCTCTATTGCGTTGTCCCACTGGTTCGAAGTCGAAGACTCTACGGGCTGGAGCAGTGTTGTCCATGCGCTCTACATGGCCTAGCTATCTTAGGCCCTGAATCCGTAGACGTATGTCGCTGACCGTACAGTTCATGGTTGTATCTTCTTCTCCAAAAACCATCAACGCAAACAGGACCAAAGATGAACGCAGAACTTTTCTCTCGAAAAGACCAAGGACTTCTTCATCTGCTCTTGAGACTGTCCAGGCTTTTGCGCCATAGAGCAGGACAGGGATGATGAGGGTCTTATATAGTGTTAGCTTGGTCCTTCGAGAGACAGCTCTACTACTCAATTCTCTCTTCCTCTTGAGCCCAAAGGAACAGCGGTTGGCAAGAGTTACTCTGCGTTTAATCTCGGTGCTGTTGTTGTTTGTACTGTTAACCTGCGAGCCGAGGTAGACGAAGTCCTTAACTACCTCGAAGTTAAAGCTGCCTACGGTGACGTTCTGGCCGAGACGTCGATGTTGTGCGTCCTTTCTCGATGACAGCATGTACTTCGTTTTGCCCTCATTCACTGTTAAACCCATTTTTGCAGCCTCAGTTTCAATACCAGCAAACTCTTCATTGACGGCTCGCTGTGTTCGACCAATCACGCCAGCAATTGTACGGACTTCTGAAAGATCGTGCCTCTAGTTTTGGCGTTTGAGTTTCTCACGATTTTCTCCAGAATGATGTTAAAGAAGTCACATGACAGCGCGTCGCCTTGTCTAAAACCTTTTTTGACATTGAAGGTCTCGGTGAGTTCGTTACCGACCTTGATGGAGCACCGAGAGTTCTCCGTCGTCATCCTGCGCCATCAGACGAGTTTGGCATGTCAAAACTAGACATGGCGTTGTATAGCTCGTCTCTATGCACGCTGTCCTATGCGGCCTTGAAATCGACGAATAGGTGGTGGGCGTCGATCTGCATCTCTTGGGTTTTTTCCAGGATCTGCCGTAGTGTGAAAATTTGGTCGATGGTGGACTTCCCCGGCCTGAAACCGCACTGATAAGGACTTATCAGGTTATTCACGAAAGGTTTCAGGCGCTCGCACAAAGCGACAGAGAAGATCTTGTAGGCGATGTTTAGGAGACTTATCCCTTGGTAGTTGGCGCAGTTGCAGGGGTCTTCTTGTTTGTGGATCGGGTAAACGATACTGAGGTTCCACTCAGCGGGCATGCTTTCCTCCGACCATATCTTACAGATGAGTTGGTGCACGTACCCTACCACCTCATCTCCAGCTGCTTTAAAGAGTTCAGCAGGCAGTCCGTCTGCACCAGCAGCCTTGTTCGACTTTAGTCTCGATATAGCTATCTTGACTTCGTCTAGGTCGGGGGGACGTAATTCTCTTCCATCATCGTCCATTGTGTGGAGTGCAACATTCTGCCTGACAACAAGCGGAACTTACCTATGCCAAAAATGAGTCTGCAGCGTCCTCTAATGTGACCCTGCCCACGGCCATTGCTACATTCCTGGTAAACAATGAAAGCGTTCATATTCGGTGCTTATTAGATCAGAGCAGTCAAGCAAACTACGTATCCGAAGATTTAGTGCAGAAATTACGCTTGCCAACAAAACGTACACTCGTTACCAAATGGTGTATTGCCGTCCTACCACAGGTCTTTTTCCAGAATCAGGGTTTCGAAGTTTTTCTCTGGAAAGCATACCAGTCAGGTATAGTCAAGTTTAATAGAGGTAAGTCGCTGTTCTAATAGGATTTTGGGATGTCCGAATGCACAATCGTGCCATTGAGATGATGCTTCTAACCGTATAGATGATTGATAAGAATATCTGGGATGGAAGGTTTAGTATGGTTTCAAGTGCGTCTGTCGAAGTCGTTCTTAAGGCTCCACTTATACAGATACCGGTTTGTCTTTGTACCTTTCTTAGAGTGTTGAGATGTGTGCTGACGTTGAGTATGGGCCACTATATAGTTACGCCGTATAGGAGGATGGGTCTGATCACAGCAGTGAAGCGCCAGTGTGTCATGTGGGGTTGGAGGCTCCATTTGTACCCGATGGCTTTTTTGCTCATATAAAGGGTGATTTTTTAGCTATGGTCTTTTTGGCAACACTGGTTTAAAGAGCTGACGCACGTTTCGTGTTTTGTTTCACTGTCAAACATCTTCAGTTTGGTCTATAATTTAACCATGAATCGTCTTACAAACGAAGAATTGAAGCGGAACGACCTACCGCAACGTAAAATTTTTGGTGAATGGGCTCTTGGAAAGTTGGCTCAAGATCCACTTTTTTACCGAAAAATTGTGTTCAGCGACGAAGCTCATTTTTGTCTCAATGGGTACGTAAATAAGCAGAATTGTCGATTTTGGAGTGAATATCAGCCAGAAGCATTGCAAGAGCTACCAATGCATCCAGAAAAAGTCACAGTTTGGTGCGGTTTATGGGCTGGTGGCATCATTGGACCGTACTTCTTCAAAGATGATGCGAATCGTAACGTAACTGTGAATGGTGAGCGCTACCGTGAGATGATATCCAACTTTTTTTTTGCCCAAAATGCAAGAGCTTGACTTGCATGACATGTGGTTTCAACAAGACGGTGCCACATGCCACACAGCACGTGCAACAATGGACTTATTGAGGGAAGAGTTCGGTGAACATTTTATTTCACGTTCGGGACCGGTCAACTGGCCACCTAGATCGTGCGATTTAACGCCTTTAGACTATATTTGGTTGGGCTATGTTAAAGCTTCTGTCTATACAGACAAGCCCGCTTCAATTGACGCATTTGAAGACAACATTGAAGCATTTATTCGTGAGATACCGGCCGAAATGTTGGAAAGAGTATGCCAAAAATTGGACTAAGCGGATGGACCATTTGAGGCGCAGTCAAGGTCAACATTTGCATGAAATAATCTTCAAACATTCAATTATATGGGCCGTACTATCGATTCAAATAAAGATTTCATGCATATTTCTGAATTTTATGTGTTTTTTTTTTTAAAAACTTTCCCATAGCTTTTAAAAATTCACCCTTTATAAGGCCATCATAGCTTTCCTTGCTATTTCCGTTTTATTAAGCTTCTATTTAGGGTGTTAGGGTCGATATGAGATGTTTTATATTTCTTAGTGAAAAGGACGATATTTTCCATTTTCAGTCGCCCAGTTATTGAGTAGAGTGAGATCATGTTGCAGTAAGTCTTTCAAGGCTATGGCAACATCACCCGCATAGGTAATCGTTTTGTCTCTCCCTGAGGTGTACCTCTTCTGGTATAGCTTTTCGTGGACGCATTTAGAGTGGCATTCATTTTTCTACTTGTATGCAGTTGGTTTATTAATGCCCCTAGTCCGGCTTCCACGTTTAGTTCTGAAAATGCCTGTGTGATTGTATTGGGATAGGTGTTGTTGAAGACGCCTTCTATGTCTAATAAAGCAACCATTGTGTATTCTTTATGGTTAAGTGATCTCTCGAATCAATGTGTGCAGAGCCATTTCCACGGATCAGCCTTTGTTGTACGTCAATATATCGAATATATGTCAATCATTGATCGAAGATGTAAGTCAATGAGCCTTTCTAGTGTTTTCAGAAGGTGGCTATGAAGTGAACCTGTGAACCCTAAATGCGAACCCTTTTGTTTCGTGTGCTGAAGCATTTCGGTCTTTCTCGAAATTTGTCAGAAATGGAACACATGTCTCCAGATTAGGCCTCCCCTAGAATGACTTCTGTAGAAACTACAGAGATGAGGAGAAGGAAGAAGCTATAGTGCATCGCCTGTGGAAACAGCCTTCTCTTCTCCCGTAGAAGAAGTGACTTAGAAGCCATCTCCTGGTTGGCAGCATTCACACTCATTTTGATTCCACGCGGTACTGAAAGATCCTTTTCCGTAAACCATTTAAAGCTATTGATATATTGATAAAGCGGTGGAGATGGCTGATACAAATGTTGCTTAGTTCGGCCAGGATGTGGAAAGAAGTAGGCCCTTGAGTGACTCTTGTACCCTGTAATTTACAGAGAGTAGCAATAGATTTATCCTCCTCCTCGTCTCTGTAGCTTCTGCTGAAGTCGTTGTAGGCCTTCTCATTCTGATCAGGCTAAGTGACCGTTTTGGATCGAGATTAGGGCATATTTGTTTGGTAATCAGACATCCTGTGCCAGTAGGCCATCTATGATTTGTGTAAGTAAGCGTCACAAGCTTCAGTAGATGTTTTGTCGTGGCATTTGGCTTGGGTAACAGATCGGAAAGACTACAGAGGCTGTGCCTTTTCTAATTCGTCCGCTTGTATTTCATCAAACATACGCATATCCATAGAAAGATCCATTGCAAGAGAATTGTGCTCGAAAATCCCGTTAAAAGTGACTGAAAAAACAGAGAAAACAACAAAAGCTGTGTATGCAAATCCACAAGACTTCTTGTCAAAAGTAGCACTCCTTTAAGGTCCCACTGCAGTTTGCGTCATAACCTCTCCAGATATGGATATCTTGCACAACACCCACCACAGCGACACACCCAACAGGCGAGCAGACATCATTTGTTGCCGACTTTCGCTTTTGCCGGCTGCTGGTAGGAATGCCACCAGAAACGGTCCTCCATTGTAAGCCCCCAAACGGGATGACTGGATGACTGGACCGAATAAAGGAGGCAGACTCACAAAAGACGCCTCGTCTACCGGCATCAAAACGCCGCACCGTCGAGTTATCCTGATTGACAGACAAGCAGAAATGAATTATTTACAAGTCCGTTGGCCCCGTTGCATGCCATATTCACTTCGCTCCAAATGCGGTATCAAATGTTCAATTGTTGTCTGAATGCGCTGCGCCGCGCCGCGCCATGCGTTTGAGTGCGGGTGGTTAGAAACGGAGATACGCCATTAGATTTTATTGACCAGCGTCCAGGCGACGGCGGGCTGAGTGCCTCCTGGTTGTTGGCTCCTGGCTTCAGGCTCCTGCCTCCAAAGCGGTGGGCGCATCGAAAGGTATTTAGTTCTGCTGACGGTGATTGTTGTTACAATCCATACAAGTTGCTCATAAGTTGTTTAGTTTTCTTCAATTTGCTGGCGCTCTGCGGCACGTTGTCCCCGAGGAAGTTCGTTTGGCTGATGAGCTGCCATTAGCATGAGCAGACCCTCCAAATAAAGTCGAGTCTTCGCTTCGTTGAGAAGTTGTTTAAGTGCTCTTTCGAAGTAATTGCATGCCGCGAACAAATTGTTGCTGTTCTCCCCGCCTGACGTCTCTGATTTACGTGACACACCGGGGAGAGTACGCAAGAAAAAAGCCGAAAAGCGAATTCCAAACTCACATTACACTAACTGATTCCAATAAAAGTGTCATCCACGCGAGACTAATGGCCAATGTGTCGGGAAACACTTCTAGCGGAGGAATTCAAAACTTCTGGGCACACAAAACCAAAGGAATCTCTTTGAGGAGTTCTTTGAGCGGTATTTTTTGCATTGTCGCCAAAAATGTGCGCCACTCTGCCGTGACGTTGTGCAGTGAAGAGAGTGAGAAGCGCTCCTCGACTGCAGTCAGTGTTCGGATGCACACGAGTCAGTTGCGGAAAGTGTCTGGTGCTGTGAATTCCTCGAAGTTTGTGCAGTTCATGTCTCTTAGTCTAGAGACACTCGCGCGGAGACAATGACTGCAACAAAGTAAGGTTCGGTGTTTGTTTTTTTTGCGACGGCACGACGGTGGTCGCTGCGCTGTGAACAATGGATGTCGGAAGCTGTTGTTGGTCGACGTTGAAGCTTAGATTTATGAAAATCAAACACGATGGTTATGGTGGGTAATTGCTGTGGGGGAGTTCGTTGATCTGCCGGGGGCATGACTGGCTTAGGTATTTGCTTCATCGCCATCTTTATTGTCGTTCAGGCAAGGAAAAGCAATAAATTAACGAGTGGATGGATGAAGTTGAGTGAGCTGTTGTTTTTCCAGCAGCTGAGAGTGGAGACTTTTCTACAAAGCGGTGTTAAGTGGGGTCTGCTTTAGGTTGGTCGTTGCAGACAAACAAAGAGATTTTGGAGTGCTCATTAGTGCACTTAAAATGATACGATTTGGCTACAAACGAAACGGGCGACTAATTGTCATTCATTCTTCTCGAACTTAGCAACTTTGGCAACTGACAGATCTGTAGCTCAGTATTGTAGTGCATTAAGGTGACCACCTCACATCGTTGAAACGGCGTCTCATGTAGGCACAGCAGTCTGCGTTTAAACTTTGGCAACGAACTCCTACCCACTCTCAGCCCCACGTGGTGAAATCTGGGACGCACAAGTAAACAACCCTCGTGCAACGTCATTGGGGGCTGCAACGATAGAAGGGGAAAGAGTGAGTCTTTGCCTGGATTCATTTTTACGGATGTTGGCGGAGGAACTGATCAACTGATTGGTCAACGGCGGTATCCAGAGCTCCAGGCAGAAGAAGCTAATTTTAGAGCTGCTCCGGCATATTCGGAGTTCAGGTTTAAGAGATTTCTGAGAAGGTTAGGTCTTGGAGTAGAGTTGGTGGCGAACGAGCCTCATTCCCTTTAGGTCAACGACGATTCTCACAGCCTCGTCGAATTTATCGACACCGGATGTATCCGGACCGAGGGTCAAGAAAGGGACTGCTCCTCCGAATGTGGGTTGTGCGTGAGGTATATATCATATCATTTCAAAGACGACTATAATTCTGGGATATGAGGGAGTCTTTAGAGGGAGTATTGCCCAAAATAGAGTTTGCACTGAATAAAACAGTTCACAGTAGCACGTCAGGATCACCCAGTAAGTTGCTATTTGGACTAGGACAACGAGGTGTTGTGATAGATTATTTGAAGGAGGGCTTAGGAAGACTGGGTAGAGATATCGCCGAAATGAGGGAAAAATCAGCAGAAAAAATTGTCGCAAATCAGACCCGCAATAAGATCTCAAAAGATAGCAAAAGAATTGACATGAAATACGCAATAGGCAGCTATGTAATGGTCAATAATTATGAAAGTAGGAAAGGATCGTGTTAAAAAGTTATCCCCAGATTCAAGGGGCCATATAGGGTATCAACGATTCTACCAAATGACAGATATTTGCTGACAGAAGTTTATGGTTTTCAACTAGGACAGATACCTTATGGAGGGATTTAGGAAGTAGCGAACATGAAGCCCTGGGTTATTAAAAGAAATCGGGACGATTTAGAGTCAGGAAGGCCGAGTTGTAGCAGGAGCCGTAATCACGAGTACTCTTCTAAGAATTGCATAGAAACAAAATTGTAAAGGAACTACCGGAGAGGAATATGAGAATTGATCCATTCGTTTGTGAACAGTGAGGCAAGTGAGACGTAAATAAATATTGTAAAGAAATTGTTGTTTTTTTTTAAATATAAAGTCGGTTAAAATGCATCCATTTCCGCCCACCTACGGTTGTTGTCTTTTATGGTGTTCGTTTTATGGTGTTCGTTTTATGGCGTTCGTCATTAGCAGTGATTTGTATTGCCTTCAGTGGGGGATGGACCCGCCCCCCTTTTCATCGGGTCTTTCGTTGCCCGGAATACCCTTGTGGCGAGGGGGGGAATGGGGCTAATATTTGCTCTGAGTGAGTATGATAGGTTCCTGTGAAGGGGCAGGAAATTAAGAAGAATGCTAATGTAAAAAAAAACAATGTAGTGAAAAAATACACGATTGAAACAGCGATGACAGATGCATTCTTCAAGTAGCACAAAAATGCAAGTTAAATGAAGGATAATGTCGAAGATTTAAGTCATGTAGTCGCTTAATAAGGAGTTTCAGTTTAACTTTAGTTCCGACGCCTGATAAAACAGAAAAATACAAAATACAAGACACTGTCCTATTGGTCAACATAATTGGGGAACTATGTATCTGTATGACATGTCACTTTGCTGACAACGCTCTTATCGGTTTACTACTAGGTCCTAGGATAGGATAGGAATGTGGGTAGACGTGCGGCAGCACGTCTCACTTAGGTCCGTGTGGACCCATTGTGTTGCCCATAGGGGGAAATGTTCCTCCTTGTACCCTTATCGCACTCATCGAGACGTTGTACTCGTTGTTGACATCTAGTCGTCGAGCCGACATCCTAATGAACCTGAAAAAGTTATATAGTCGGATGTTATGGATTTCTTGCAGGTCATGGAAGAAGAATTCTCCCATGGTCCTGTATCGCAGTTGGCTGAGACTTGGGCAGTAGCAGAGATAGTGAGGAGTGTCCTCTCTTTCTTCCACATCGCCGCATCATCTGCATATGTAGTCACGGGATAGTCCCATTTCATGGTATTTCAGGTGGTTATGTCCCGTTAGAGCTCCGACCACCATCCACCATCAGTAGGCTTTTGCCACACTGGAGGATTTTTTCGGTTTTAGTTCTATTAATATCGGGCCATAGCATCTTAGTAGTCTTACAGGAGGTAAGGTTGAACCCCATTTTTCTTCCTAGTTCTAGAATTTTTTCATCCACCTTCTTCCTGACATCTACTCGGTCTTACTGAAACTTCCATTTGTGAACGTGTGACTCCCATCAGTCTCTGTATATGATCTCGTGTTTTCTTGTTTTAATAAAGTTCAAGTGTTAAAATCAATAATGAGTCAGAGAAGGAAAAGTTGGGTGTGGCGGTTTTCAAGAGTGACAACAAGAAATAAGCACCTGCGATTTCTCCACAAATATGATTTGGAGACTGCACCAGCAGCAGCTGACAATTAGGGATATCATAGGTAAGATATAATTACAACAAGTTCAGGCATTGGGTTTTCTTACACCCATTCATTCAAGTGATTGGGAGCAATGCAGTAGTATAACATTTTCATTATCATGGAGTTAAGTCAATGTATGTACAGTGGACTCTCCCTAAGTCGAATTTTCACGGGATACCATGATTTGTTCGAGTTAGTGGGAGATAGTGGAGTGGAGAATAATTCGAGTTAAAGATAGAAACAATTTTTTTTTGATTGTAAGTCGTTTCTTAATATCTTCAAGCGAATCTTGGTGCCAAGTTCTAAATCAATTTTCTTTGTGTCATAATTTATCTGTAAAAGATGCTTTAATCACCTAACTTCCAATCTGGTGATATAATCTCTTACTAGTTTAACTTATTGTTGTTTAAATCTTCGGTTCCAAGTCAAAGCCTTATTGTCTTAAAGCTGGAAACAACACATTTTTAATAAACAAAACCCTTGACATCGCGGTTTATTTTGTACTAATTCCGTATATGCTACTAACATTTTTTTTAATCGATCTTACTACCAACTTGCACAGATTAACTGCATCAGCTCTGTTGAACTGCCTAGAATCAACTGATTTTCGAATTCCAATTGGAATTTGACTAGTGTTTTGAATCCAACGAAGAACAAAAGAAAAAGGATAACATTGTCTGGCGAAAAAGTTCGAGTTAGAGGGTATTTCGACTTAGGGAGCATTCGAATTAAAGAGAGTCCAATGTATGTATGTATGTATTTATGTGTGGCTGGATTCCCTTCCATATATTATAAAAGTGCAATCCCTCAATCTTGCTCAACTGATCATACTTGTACAGAAACCGAAGAGTACCGGGTACCCAAAGAATAGCGGATACCCAGTGACTTACGGGTACCCAATTCCAATTCGGGACATATCCCGGGTTCCCGTGTAAAGTTAAGAGCTCTAGTATCAAACAATTGATCTGCCGTCTATCGGCCTCATTGACAGCCGGAGCAATGTTTCGGCAGCCGGAATGCCATAGAATTCTTGCAAACTGGCATGCAACTGAAACGGTGTCATCATTCGAATTATTGATCTGAGTGCCCATGTAATACATATGATTTCTGTATCCTACTTATCTTAATAAGACTTGGTTTGACTTGTGGTGCCGTTTAGAACGCCATACATCAGCATTTGCCGTACCATTGCAGTGTACAGCCACTGTGTTATTCTCGGTCGGTGATTCCCTACTTGGGTCGGTCGACTTTCGTGATGCTTTCCTGATGCGTTCCTGTATGTTATGTTTCCAGCTTACGACTATAACACCTATGTAGGTACGTTGGTAATTGATATTTCTCTGTTAACAGAACGAATTCAGTCTTGGATGGCTGTCTGTTCACTTTGCCAATTTATTAAGGGACGATTCTATCACGTCTCCGATGGTGTTTGGGAATCTTCCCGTGTTGGCTAGTGCGATATCATCCCATTATGCTATGGATTTGCACCAGAACATGCTTCGTCTCTTAAGGATATCATCAACTACTATGATCCAGAGAAGAGGTGATAGGACTTTCCCTTGTGGCGTGTCTCTGAAAGCTAGGTCTAAGTTCCACCATGGAGGCTTCCTGCTTTCCTTCAGTCTGCTTAGAGGGCAGGAAAAGTTCATAAATGTTGTGAGATCCTGCACCAACTTGTCAATCTCCAGCTTCGAGCTTGGTTGAGCGCTGGTTTTATGACTGGAGAAGTCGTCATAGGGCAAGTCCAATATCGGGTCAGTCACAAATGTTTCGTAGTGAAGCATGCTGTTAACACAATGACAGCCAATTTGACAGATGTTGCTTCAACAATATGGCCGCTATCGACTTCAAAATTCAGAAGTCCCTATTGGAAGATCCTTTATTTGCCGACTTAAAGGCCTGTGAATAGAGGCGAGCTGTACACTGCACTGTCTAGTTTGGCCTAAGATTCCCTGTCAATTCATCAAGGCGAAGGACTGTCATGTGTCTTCTTCAACATCGATCTGGAGATAATAGTGCAAGACTCACCCGCCAAAACTTGAGACACGATCTTTCAGAATCCCGGCCAGCTGTTAGCATACGCGGATGACATTAACGAGATTGGCAGTTAGACGCAGCGAGACGTCAAAAAGGCATTCGCTGGCATTGGTCATCTCTGTAATCCTCAATGGAGCGAAAACATGGATAATTTCAAAAGCAAATGACGACGACAAGACTGTAGCCGACCGTCTACGGACTCATCGCGTATTTTGGCTAGGCGATGTAGAGTGTATGTTCAACACTGCCCTATAAATTTCGATCCTGCACCAGTAAGACAACGCAATTGGAGACGCCCTCGAAACCGATGGCGAATCAATGTAAAGAGGGAACTCTACCACGGACGCATCTGTTGAGACCCAAGTCCAACTCGGACCGTGGCGTCATTGGATGAAGAAGAAGTTCCTTTTGGCTCTGTCGGTAGTTCACTCACATCAATGTATGAAAAGAACTTTGAGATAAGAGTGTCGAAGAACATTTGTGAATTTATGTGAGCCTATATACGTAGCAAACACCTCTGATGGCTGGCCTAAGACTTGGCAAGTTGATAAGAAAACCTTTAAAAGGCAGTAAAACGCGAAAGCGAACCACGTAATGGACTTAAAAGTTACACACGCTCGTTAAAAATAAAAAGGAAATGCCAACAATTAACTGCCGCTCCTTGAAACACCTACGAATACTAGGTCACTGGAGCGACTTATCCTAGAAACAAAAATCCTAATTCCGGCACGAGTTTCCACAGAAAATGCCCGCAAACTATCCCTTTCCATCGCGCTCTGAATTAAATCTGAAGTCGAGGCACCACAGTTAGGACACAAATATCCTCGCGAATATTCACAACATCACACCTCATCGTCTGTTTTTCTTTTTGAAATGGGCAACCTAAAATAGTTCACAGGCACCTCGACAGAGCAGAGCACGTTCTTATCACGTTTCAATTATTTATGGCATTGCTGGTGGCGGCTGACTGTGCTTGGTGTCGGGGCACTCGATGACGACGAGTCTTGTACAAGCCAGCCCTCACCCCCAACCCGCCATCATGCTCAGCCAGCTTATCCCACAAGCATGCAATGCACCCCATTGGCCACAGATAATGTTATCCATTAATCTGTGCCAAAAATAAGCTGTGCTAGGAACGACTTCACATACGTATCTCGCTTGTTCAGCATTTATTGCGAAAATAGAGCCTAATTTGGGTTCTGAAACCCTGCCAACTGGGAGTGGGTACATTACTGTGGCACACTGATGGTGTGGATGTTAATTAAAAGTAATCCCTTCCTGTTCGGTGTCGGCGGCGACGCGGCGCGGCGTCGGCCTCTGGCTGTGACTGAGAGTGGGGATTAATTTGGGACTGTGATGTAATTGCAGACTGAAGGCTTGGCGGGGAATCACTGGTGAGGTCATCTCAAGTGGAATGCTTGTTGACAGATTTGACAAAGTTTAGAGATTTGACAAGTAGTTGTATTGATTTTGAGAAAAGTTTGAAGGTTTTTTTCTTAGGAAATGTTGTGCTCTAAAGCGAAAAATAAGCAAAAGCTGATTTCTTGGCATTTGCACTTTCCAGATCATCTTTAATGTAATAAAACATATTTATGATTTAGATTTGATTAACACGAGGCTAGAGTCGGTTGGAGTGGCTGATTACCGACTGACAGCAGTCACACTTCGACCAGAGTATGTCCGTTGTCTTACCACGCGAATCTAGCCATAAACCAGTTTACGTCATAAAGCGGCTGACACAGTTCCACCAGGTTGTTAATGTAGAAGCCGTCTAAGTGACTTCTTCTGCAAGAGGAGGGAGCACTGCCTCCACGTCGTCTCTTTAGCTTCTGCAGAAGTCATTGTAGGAAAGGCCTAATTACAGCCGAGAGTTCCATTAGCGTAACGCCAATAAGAGCTCTAAGATTCGTTCTACTCATTCTGATCAGACTGAGTGAGCGTTTTGAACCGAGAGTAGGGCATATTCGATTTGTGATGCTGCATCCTGTGCCATCTACGATTTATGTGAGATCTCCATCCGGAAAGAGTACGGCACCAGTGCCCTTTATAGCGAGTTCGTCTGCTTCACAAATTGCTCGAATGGCGCATTGTCCCGGCACCTCGTATGTTGCATGCTAAAATACTTGGTCATCTCGTTGAGAGATAGACGGTAATTCAGAGAAGTTTTTGAGTTGAATTTCATCGCTGCCTGGTTGTCAGAACAGATGACAATACCTGTACTTGATATTGCATTCTTTTTGTTTTAGGCAGGACAGCATCCTTTATCGGTATAGCCTCTGACTGAAGACGCTACAGTGATTAACCGTAGTCGGAATGACAATTGAATATTTAAATCCTTAGAATAGATACCCACACCAATGCCCTCACCCATCTGAAATCCAGCGTCTGGTGTTCAGACTTCCAGTACAATCTGGGGGGATGTTGGTTGAGAAATTGTTCTCTAAGAGGATACCTATTCATGAGATAGTTGTCTTCAGATACGGATATATATACATATATCTACCAAGGATAGTGATGAGTATCCAGGGCGGGGTTCTATCCACTAAGCATGTGTAGTATAACAAGTCTAACGTTACGGATGCAGCATATAAAAGCCTGTGGCAGCGACTGTGTGGGACAGTCGAGCAATAGACCAAGTCGGGATCAGTACGAAGTAAATAAAGTCATTGAACTCTTCACGCTGTTGTTTGTGCTCAGTTTGCGCTTCTTGGACTCATCGGTGCCGTTGGTTTTCTGCTTTGCATTGTAGTCCACGATACTAGTCAGCTGCTCCTTGGCTGTGTTCTCGTTTGGCCGGCCAAATTTGTCGAGTTTGCTGGAGGCAATGAGGGCCTTTTTGGTGGACTCGTGTTCCTCGGGTACGTGTAATGCTCCATGATGACGCGCTTGATATTGGCCACAACACTGTGATCGCAAGACGGCATTGTGCCAGTGGTCATCTGGGCCAGGGCCAAGCAGATGGCTTCACCCTTTGTGGTCACAATAACGATTTCTTGATCGACCTCGATGCCATCCTCGTAGCGGAGGACTCCAGGTAACATAATCTTAGCGCAATAACAGACAGCATTCACCGAACTGTCCTTCATGTTGATCAGCAGACCCTCGAGCGGATTCGCCACTCTCCCCCAGCTCAACCATTTGACCGCCGACACCAAGGACTAGGCCCAAATGCACACATATTGTACGAATGTACGAACAAGCCTCGCAGCTAACCCAAAAAACACCCATATTGCGGCTCTCATCGTAGTCCAGCATCTTGCTATCGTACACAGTCCGCACAAGCAGCTGTCGCTTCACGGCCGAAATGAGAGGCGGTCGTGGGAAGAGTGCTCCACGCAGCTTCTCTAAGCCTTGCACGACTTGTTAGTGACCGACTCGACGGGAGCGTGCTACTTGAAAACGGCCACGTACTCCTTTCCCGCGCTCTGCTGCAATTTGAACAGGCGTGTGGCGCGATCTATGCACACGATTAGACATCCTGTAACCTTGGGATCAAGCGTTCCCGAATGGCCAGTCTTGTCAACCTTCAAAATCGTCTTGATCCAAGTGACGACCTCGTGGGAACTTGGATTCAATGGCTTGTCCAACCAGACTTCAGGTATTCACCGATGTTTCGGTTCAACGGATTCGCACCGAACGGCAGAAGTGTGTAGTGATTTGTTCGAACATTGAGACGATCGAAGTTCTTCAACAGCAATGGCCTTTCGGACGTGTCGAGCTTGGCGATTTGCTCTGACGATTTAATTTGGAATTCACCAGATTTTTGAATTCTGCCAAATAGACTAGTTCATCCTCGATCTCATAGAGAACGAGCCTGCCGCGACCGGAGATTCAAGGAAGCTGGAGCCCCTCTACCGTGGGCCGTACATAATTTCCAAGGTGCTGCCAAACGATAGGTACGTAGTGAAGGACATTCCACACATGCAACGCAACCAACGGAAGTTCAACACCGTCATGGCGTCAGACAAGCTTAAGCCATGGTGTGAACTCCCAGAAGAAGGGTTTTCTGGTGACGCTAGCGAGGGGGACGATTCCGATCTCGAGGACGACATCAGTGATAGGATGGCCGAGCTGTAACGTTACGGATGCAGCATATAAAAGCCTGCGGCAGCGACTGTGTGGGACAGTCGCGCAATAGATCAAGTCGGAATCAGTGCGAAGTAAATAAAGTCATTGAACTCTTCACGCTGTTGTTTCTATTCAGTTGCTAATTTCTCGTATCACAAGTGAACTAAATGAACTAGTTCACATTGGCATTTTATTTTCTTAATTTAGTTCAGTAGCTCAACAACTCAGGTATACCTAATTCTGCATACATGGAATTCAGTAAGATTAATTGAATTTTAATCTTTTCGTTGTGCTGGCCACGGCCCCATCACATTGCTCGTCCTAAACCTTTATTCATTCCTTTCGGCCACAATTCTGTCTTTCTGACCACCCTATGCACACAGATCAATGGGCCGTCGATCTAAGATCACGCTCAATGATGCACCTCATGCCCATGCGCCAATTTGGGTGACCTAATTATCCAGCAAATCTGTCCTCCACTTCCCGCCCACTGCATTCTCATAGCAACGCCCCTTCTCTCTCTCTCCATCAATAAGTCTCAAAATAAATACCCGTGCAAATTGATACAAATGAAAACGAATTACCCGCGCACACCCACCCGGCCAACAAGACCACAGCCGCGCTGGTTAGTTCATGCAACCGACTAGGAAGTGTCTCCCCGAAGCAAGCACTGCTTTGCTTCGGCGACGAAATACATATATTTTCACCTAATCAAGGTGCCAGCTGCAATCACGCCCTACTATTAGCAACGCGGACCAAAGGTGCGACGACCGCTAGACCCCTGTCACAACCCAGACACGACACCTAGCGCCGATATTGTCCCTCGTCGCTCCATGTCGCATTCGGCTGGGCGCGTATTTCGGGGAATCCGCATTGGAAGCCAATGCAAAAGGTTACCACGAGGAGGAGTCGCTGGCTGAGTGTGTGCGCCTCTCTGTCAGTCAATTGGAAATGGTGTATGACTTCCTCGTTGGAGGCACCTCAGGGCGCTGCCAGCCAAACGATGCAGTTCAGCCGGGTTACACCGCTGAGTGTGTACCACGTCGTAGTTCATCCTGCAGTAGGTCTGCTCCGGCTGGCTGCAAGGCGTTGCTTTACTTTTGTGCATGTGTGACGCGGTCTGCGGCCATACCCACGGTGCGCCAGGCAGCGGTGTTGTCTAGTCACTCGTAAACTGAAACCGCAAAACGTATTGCGCATTGTGTTCGGGCTTGAGATACATTTTCGCTGTGTTTGGCGGTGACTGTTTTTTTTTTTCTCTGCATCGTGAAAACCTCGTGACTGTGTGCTGCGGTCTGTGCGGTTGCCTTGGGAAAACAACTTCGAATCTGGAGTTCATTAGGTTCTCCTGGCACACAGCGGCGCAGGATTTCTTTCACTTTCAACGAGAGCCTGAGATACGAGTAGAACTCATGTCAGCCGTTCGGATATGATTTGTTAATGTTAAGTCGATTGCATAATTGGCCGATGACATGGTTGATGCAAAGGAGGGCTGCAGGGTGCAGCGAACTGAGTGCGCTGTAGGGCAGGACACTTGGCTAGTAAGGGTTAACAAGTTGACCGCAACGGATTAGCTAAGCTGTGGGTGAATGCGGTCTGATGAAGGGTCTGGAATGTCGGGTCGTTTCTTCGAAATCATCCCTCGGGGTGTTGGCTTGACTTTCAATGGGGTTAAATCGTGATGCTTGCAATGTAAAAGGATAAGTGGGTCGGGAAAATCTTTCGGAAACCGACTTAAGTCATTCAAGTCGACATGATGAATGAGAAAGATTGCAAGGCGGCAATTGTTTGAAGAAACAAAAGATGAGCTTAGAAGTAAACAATTGCTGTCTGCCATAAACGATGCAGCACATTGCATCTAAGAAAAAAAATTAAGCTAGACTAAAATTAAGATAGTTGCTGGTAGCCCAGCAGAGCTTAGAAGCTAGTGGCATATTACATTGGAAGGTGACCAGATAGCAATGATAGTATTTTTTCTCCGCACAGTGGGTGGCAACCAAATGTCGAAGACAGAGCATGATTCCTGACAGCTAAGTTTCATCTCCGTTCTGCAATTTTGGACGTAATCTACAGCCATCTGAATTTCCTAAAGCTTAAACTTCAGTTGCAGTCGTGGATAGCCTTCTTTAACTTTAAATTGGCAACACTATTTTAACTGGCGGCCATTTTGTCAGCTGTCATGTGATTTATTTCTAGTTTGGTTCAACATGATTCAACATGAATAGACTGACGCCTGAACAACGCTTCCAAATTGTGCAAATTGCTTTTGAAAATCATAGTTCTGTTCGACATACGTATCGCGCACTACGTCTACGAATTGTGTTTAGTGATGAAGCTCACTTTTGGTTGAATGGATACGTCAATAAACAAAACTGCCGCATTTGGAGTGATGATAATCCTCAAGTGTAGGTTAGGTTAGGTAGCTGAGCTGCCAGCGAAATCGCCAGCACACTTAGACCATGTTGGTCCATTGTGATACCCATAGTCAGACTACTACCACTTATCGATAACTCCAGTGATAGTGCCGTTAATTTGATCCCAACGGCAAATGGCGACTGGACCAGATTTGAAAACCCGATAAAAGCGTTTTAACTTTGCTTTCACTGGGATTCGAACCGGTGACCCCTCTAACCAGGGGCAGGCACTCAACCAATGGCGCCATCCAGCTGTTATCCTCAAGTGTATGTTGAGGCTTATGGATTGATGCAATAATTGGTCCGTACTTTTTTAAAAACGATGCTGGCAGAACGTTACAGTCAATGGAAACCGCTATAGAGCCATGATTACTTTCGTTCATCAATTGAACAACCATGATGTGCAGGAGCTGTGGTTTCAACAAGACGGCGCAACATGTCACACAGCTCGTGTCACAATGAATTCATTGAAGAAAACGTTTGGTAAACGCATAGTTTCACGTTACGGACCCGTGAATTGGCCTGCAAGGTCGTGGGACTTAACGACGACGAGAAACAGTTTTTAACTAAATGCCGATAACATCTGATCCTTTTATCAACAGTTTAAGAAAACTTCCACACAAAACAGAGTCTTTTACAAAAGCAGTGAATTGAATTTTATTATTTCTCCAGTTTAAGGCAATTTTGACGTATCTGTTAAACTGTCAATTTAATTTCTTATGTCATACATACATAGTACTTTAATATAAAAAAAACAGATATGAAACAAAAGGAGTTTCGAACGTTGACAGTTTATAGCGGCCATATTGTTGAAGCTATATCTGTCATGTTGGCTGTCATTGATTTAGCCTGTTTTTCCAAATCACCATGAAGGGACATAGCGTTCTGTTCGGGAAACGTTCCGCCCATTTAATGGTCGCCATAAGATAGGGGCCATTTCTGGATGAATTAGTACGTCAACAAATTAATTGTCGAATTTGGGACGATACTAATCCACTAGAGCTGGGTCAATCGTTCAAATCCAACGAGCGAATCATTCAAGTATTGATTTCCATTTCAATGATCGGTCATTCAAATATAAAGACCGATATGTTCCATTCTACAGACACCAACCACAAATGGTGCCTACCAATCAACCATTGTTTGAACCAGAAATAAGAGAGCAACGAGATATCCAACTTCGGCGAGAATTTCCCCTAGTCCACACCGGAGAGAAATGTGAGAGTAGTGGAACTCCCTTGTATATCACATATACTCTAACAAAAACCATGGATCCACCACAATATGGCGGCCGATTCGTGGATTTTGTGGGATAATGGCGGCAGATTCGTGGATTTTGTGGGAAATCGTCAGCAGATTCATGGATTTGCCCAATCTCATGTACTATTGTTCGGAGGGTGTTCAAAAGGTGACACATATTTTTAAGAGCACATATAATACTTGGGTGAATAAAAATGTAATGCTATTTAAATAATACATGTGAATCTATTTACATATTAATTCTTCAAATTAATATATAGGCGATCAGTTTGCAGTTGTATATCATTCATGAATTGTGAAAACTCATGAATTTAAATTTCATAATTGTTCAGAAAAATGTCTAAATAATGCAACTAAAACTAACTCATGAAAATGGTTTCCAAAATTTAGAATAAACTTCCATCACATTTCTTTAAAAAACTAAAATCACCAAAAACGTTATTTTTTTAAATGATTCATGCAAATTTTTCAATATTATTATTATTTTTCAATTTTATTGTACACAAGTTTCGCGTGAATGCATTTTATATGTATTATTCATACATGTGCAAAAATAA
Source organism: Eristalis pertinax (assembly GCA_907269125.1). Taxonomy (NCBI): domain Eukaryota; kingdom Metazoa; phylum Arthropoda; class Insecta; order Diptera; family Syrphidae; genus Eristalis; species Eristalis pertinax. Next base: position 60,444,856 of record OU026145.1, read on the forward strand.
ATATGTACATTAAGTAAAGTATTCATTAATTTCACCCTAGTGCTTCAGACAGTAGTTCCCACAAATCGGAGTTTAATAAATCGGCTTCATGAACATACGCTTTGTTCGTTTGCTTACCCCTCCTTTCTGTGTTGAAAATTTAACACCAAAATTTGAAAAAAGTTCAGTAACGAGCGAATTGTTAAATAAGAACTCTAATTCACCCCAATACTACGGTTGGGGAAGGGTGTCAGCTGTTTACCAGCTGTTCGTAAGAGCTCACACATATTCACAGACAGGAGAGAAAAAGCGTATAAAAAACGCTGTCAGATGAAATCAATCGGCAAGAGAGGTAGAAGTTGGATATCTCCTTGCTCTCTTATTTCTGGTTTGAACGACAGATACACATTCAATGCATTGCAGTACGATCAGGAAACACTAAAATACTGGAAGATGGTTTGTCTACCCACCCAAGAGAAATGTTTTCTGCCATACATATAATTTTCACTTCTTACATAAGAAAGAGTAAACATAGTAGGATTTATGTATGTATGTGGACTTGAACATCATCATCAGTATGTATTGATGTGCACACTTCAGTTTTCCCAACTGCCCTTTCTTGAAAAAAACGAGTAGAAAGGGAATGGAATTGCAAAACAAGTCATGGAAAGGACGACGTGACGAAAATAAAGCATTTCTGCAATTATGCTCGAACCGATATGAACTAACGAAACAATGCAATACGAATATGTTAATATGTACGAACGAATGAAATGACCGAACGAAACGAATAGAACGAACGAAACAAAAGTATTGAACTGTTTCGCTCGTTCATATCGTTCCGAACGAAATGATCGAGACGAACGAATCTTCAACAGTAGGTGTGCTTTTTTTGCAACCATGTATACGCTTAATTTATAAGTGCACAACAAAACGATCATAGGCGCTTAATAATTCATCGACATTTGTGACAGTCAACTGTTAAAAATTTGTGTTGTGTTGAGGGTGATGTTGATGTGGAACATGGTGATGTGTGTGGTATTGCTAGTATTAGTATTGGCGGGATTTCCAGCCCTTTGTTCAATGCCTTCAAACTTTTTTTACGTGTGAAATGAATGAACTCTGATGAATTTTCAATTTGATTGGAAACCCTGCTTTTGTCCGAGCTTATAGGATATAGAGATTGTTGTTAATGTATTTTACATGCAAATTGAAATTCAGGCGTACATACGCGTGCAAAAATGCACACTTAGTATTGACTGTGTGATTGATTGGTTTGTACTTGAGTGATTGCAATCACAATAACTTTTGAGTAAACGGGTCAAAACGACCGAATCAATCACGATTGACACAGCTCTACAATCCACTTGAGATCCAAGAGCGTCCAATGCATCCCGAAATTGCCATTGTTTGGTATGGATTTTGGACTGGCGAGGTCATCGCTACAAATTTCTTAGAGAACGACATTGGCCAGTTTATTTATTTTAGATAACAAATCGAAATGTGTTTTCTAACTTTTTCTAAAAGAATACAAAATGTTTTAAATCCAGCACACGAATAATTTTGTTCGGATGCCGGTTTCATATCCCGTCAATTACGGCAAGCACCTTAAATCTTTGCCTTGTAATCAATTCCGACTTTGATGTGATTTCGTTTTCATTTTGCAGCAACCTGATTCAATTATGAGAAGATTATGGTTGACGCTACAGTCCCAATCCCCAGTCACTACTCATTACTGTTCGTCCTGCACTCTACGCCAACGCGGCCGCTGGGCTTGATTACATCAGTAAATGTCACTGTTTGGCTGACACTAGCCCAGCACAGAGTGAGATTTACTTTCTCTGGAAACCTATGTATGCCACTATCGGCAGAAACTCTGCGAATCCTTTGACAAGCGTGATTTGAAAAAGTGCATTCATCTTGACCACTCGCTAACTCCGCACGAACAGAGAACACACAACACACTTCAGTTGAAAGTTGAAACCAATCTCCATCCAAACATCCACCCGGAATGAAGGTCATCTCTGCAAAACACACCCACAGGCGACTTCCCTTCGCTTAGACCCGACCCACAGTTAGGCCGCAAGAATGCTGCTAATCATGTAGCCACACCACACGCCACATCAAGTTCACTTTCACTAACAAGAAAAATAAGCAAACTCCTACTTACCATCCCCGGCCAACGCGGGAATTCCGCTGAAATCATCCATCAAAATGTCTGCGGTCCCCACAATACAGCGGTGCACTCGACGAAACAAAAGGACACCCACAACAGCAGCAGCAGCAACAACAAACACCAGATTCCAGGTGAGAAATTGTTGTAGAAATTCATGAAACACTTCATCACGTGACCATATGTACTGCTGCAAGCATCGAGAACGCGAAATGCGGAACCCCGGCGCGTAACCGTCGAACAATGTATGAAATTGTGTGTATGTGTGCGATTGTGTGCGGAACGTTACGAAACTCGCACGTGCTCAATGGCTGAGTGGTTTGCGGTGCAACACTGTCATTCGAAGTTCTGTGGCCACGAGCAGCTCCACACACATTTGACAGCAACTCTGACAACCTAGCCACGAACGAACGAAGCACATCCCATTGAGTGGGTATAATCCCGTCTCGTGATTATTATGCGACTGCTTCTGCTTCCCGCTTAGAGTGCCTCTGCAGCGCAGCCTGCCCCCTGAGAATCGGATTAAAAAACATATGAAAATAACAAACTTTTTGACTGGCGGCAGTTGCCCAGGATACCCCAGCGCACAGTTGTAATTCAATTGGAATTCAGTCGCGCTGGCAGGCGCTTGCAATTGATTGCAGCCGAATATACACGAGTTGTTGGAAGAGCCGGGTTACAGCGACCCACCTCTCGCCCTCAACTCACAACGCCAACGACGCCCTTATCTTGATGGACATGAGTGAAAGCCGGAAACTTTTACTTTCTGTCAATATTGTGTCAATAAGCCATCGCGCAGCGCAAGATTCATTGACTGATGTACATATGTGCCAGCGGCGGCGGCCGTGGAGTGGGAGTGCAGAAGGAAATCCCATAAAATCGAAGTCAGAGTCGGAGACAGAATGCTCGCGTAATGTGTTCGATGTTATGGGCTAGGCGCGAGCGTCAGAATGTCTTCGTTAGCGAACTGTGTCATAATTTGATGTGAGCACACTCGGGTTCGTTCATTCAGTTGAATGTAGGTCAAAATTGGTTTGTTTTCGTATCTAAGTGGGACGTCAAGACTCTGTTCTTTACTGGCTGCCTGACTGACACACACTCGCTCACTCCTTGGTGGAATTAAACGAATTATCATTTCTCGTTTAATTTGCAATACCACACGCTATGGCGTCGGGTTTTGCACTGGCTCTGACTGTGTGGTGTCATGTGTGCCTAACATTGACCTAGTCGGAAGGAAGAAGTCAGATTTTGTGGCAACGAATAGAGAGACTTTAGGCATATTTGGCCACCTTGACAGCTGTTTACGGGTGTGTCCTTCCCACGCTTTACTAGAAAACGGAGGTTTTTACCTCTATTCAATGTCACATGCAGACAGAAGGTTTAGTGCATTCTTCCATGAAGACATTTGCGATTGCACTTGCTGACAAGTGAATGATAGAGATTCAGACAGAGTCTATCTCAGATGCGCTAGAATTAACGTTTGATTCAAAATCATCCGTTCAATGAAACATCTGTGAAATAAAGATTGACCAGATACCAGCAATGATAGTTTTTCCAATTGTTATGTTTCAGCAGCTGTCAAAGTAACAAATGACATCCGGCTGTCAGAATATTCAGTAAGGTTTGCCATTTCATCCTGTATCGTATCCACGTAATCTGGCGCTGTCGAAATGTTGGCTGGTTATCCGGATTTTGGCCAACAAATTTTGGACGAGGCGCTATTTGAAATTGGTTTTTTTTCGTATTTAAGTGGAAACAAGCAAAATTGTCGTTATTGCCGCTAACACAATCCACAAGCGGTCTCTCAAGCATCAATGTATCCACAAATCAATTTTGAAATAAGGAACAGTACGTAGCGACCTTACCGTCAAACGTGGAGCGATGTTACCCTACTCTCTGTGGCCAGAGCTCAACAACATCGTTAAATCCAAGCTGCGGATCAAACAAGACGGTATATGATATACAAGCGACGCAACCCTCGAAGTTGTGAAGGAGACATTTAGCAACTGAGTTATCTCACTTGAGCGCTGAGATCGTTCGAGACCATTCTATTATTTTCTCTGAAGCTACGTCAAGTCTTTAGTCGTTAGCTACGTAAACATTCGAGACTCTATTGCCGCAATACTAGACCGAGTCATCACAAATTGGACCAAACGCTTGCAGCACTGTCAGCGGAACCTAGGCGGCCATTTGATTAACGTGCGTTTCCATGAAAAATTGCATGAGTTTAGTATCAAAATGAATTCTATATCATAACTGGTGTTGTTTTAGTTTTAGTCTCTGCTGTTTATGAAGAATCTGCTGGTTATTATCAGTGCAGCTTCAAGCGAAAACCGCCATGTACCTAGAAGAAACGCAGATCAACAGACACCACCTATTCGTTGATATGAATGGAAATTGCCATACACCGCCATGTGTGGTTTTGACAGTCCTGCCAAACTCGCCCGATTGTGCAAGATGGCGATGTTGAATTCTCGCTACTCCAGTTCATTATCCAAGTCAGGATACAGGTAGTTAGGGACTACTTCGTCTCCGTGAATACCACTGACAACATCCATACCGAGGTCAAACGCGGATACATCTTGCCAAGGGCTCAAGAAGCAACAAAGTAGTGGAGCCCTCTCTCGAAGGGTTCAAGTCGACTTTACACAAGACATTGTTCATCCCAGCCATGCTCTACGGTGCAGTGGCTTGGACAAACTCCAAAGCTGCTGAAAAGTTAGTCTTGTTTGGAGGAGAAGATTGTTTAAAGAATATGTTGCACAGCGACATCAATTTGGTCAAACGAGTTCGAGTCATCTCTTCTCAGAGCGACGGTACAGCGAATGGACACCAAAGCTCCGGCCTGGAAAGTCTTCTACTCCAATGCCGAGGGACAAGGCGGTAATGGAAGACCACGCCTTTGGTGGCGTACGCAGCTGGAAAGGGACCTCAATGTCAATCAGCTGAACGTGCGAATCTGGAAGCAACTAGCACAAGACCGTACTAGATGGAGAGGCATGTGAGGCCCAGGTTCACCCCGGACTGTAGAGTCGGATCGATGCATTTGAGTATGTTTTTCGAACACGATGAGTACGTTGCCTTACCAAAAGTGAGGGAACGCAGTTCTATCCCGAATCAGAGTGACAAGCAACTGAAGACACCCGCGTTTTAAGTGGCGCCTAGAAGTAGACAAATGTATTAGCAAAATTGTTAGCCGCAACTGGAGATAATCAAGATTTGGCTAGCTGGACAGTGGTTGCGTGGTTGAGGCCCTGGTACAACTAGCGTAGAAGAGACTTCAGTAATTTGTGTTGGTTTTAAACCGTAAACATTTCTATTCAGGCAAACTTAGGCTAAATGTTCAATACATGACTTGAGCGAGGTCTGTGGGTAGCCTAGTAAGATGCGGTGTGTTTGTTCTTTTTCAACACTCCAACAGATCGCTCGAATTGAAGAAGATTGATAAATGATGCAGTTTGCTTGCGTTCATCTCATAACCTAGTAGTGTGGTAGCAAGAGTTGCCTTACTACTTCGGTTTGTCAAATTTCCTTGACAAAAATTCTAAATTTCACGTCCTACGGTGGCACTGACTTAGCCAAACTGGAGCAAAATGATTCTTTCAGGGTTGCGCAGGATATAGGTCAAGGCCTCTGACAGAGTAAGAAGGTCATGAACATAAGCACTAACTGCGAACATTGAATGCAGAATAGTATTTTTGAGCCTCAATTCCAACGAAGAACCAAATGGTTTAATGACCAATTGTTGAATTCTAAGACATGCCAATAACCGACCATCAACCTCGAAGTAGTGGCACATATCTGCTTATTTCCACTCTTCTCCGAAATGAATTCCACAATCCGCTTCATTCTCATCCCTTAGATTTAGGTGGCTGGCTGTCAGCATGTAGCAGTCATACTTAAGCCATTGTGTTAAGCATTCCTTGCAACGAATTATCCATATGCACACAGTTCACTTCATAATAAGCGTGCAAGAAAACAACGAAACCTACAAAACAATCGGAATTTCCCTTGAAATCCATTGAAATACCACGCAACAGTTCATTTGTCGTTATTCCAAACGCCACACAACCAATTTCTTGGTAAAAATTAAATATCTCTTCACTCCACAGTGGGAATTCTTTGAGCGTTCGACTTTCCCTTCGGAAATCATCATTCTACTGCCTTCCTTTTCATTACCTGCACCCTCACCCGCAAAGCAATCAAGAGTCCAAATCAACTGCTATGTATTTTCCTTTCATTTCATCGGGCCGCGTGTGCTTCGCCATCGCTCGGCTCCTTAAATGTGCTTCTGACACGCAAATTTCATATTTTCCCACCTCCGCCCACCGAGCAAATAACTTGGATACGCCAACAAATTGCAACTCAAGTGCAGTTCTCAAACATGCGGCAACGTTTCGTGATTCCTTTTGACAACACTCCAAAGACACACGTTCCCCACACAATTCAATGCGACAACGCCAACGACAACGACGACAAACGACACCAACAGTGGCAATAAGGGCAACCCTTACCCTTTCGTGCAATCTGCTGCAAGGATCCAAACGAACACACGCGCACACACAGGTCGACAAAACAACGAAGCAAAACAAAAATATCAACAAATCCGGAAGTAAGTTGGATTTTATTATATGAACGGGCGCACAGCAACTCACATAACACCGACGACACACACACACACTTAAAGTGCCAACCAGAGCGTAAAGTAGTTTTTTTTCCTGCGACTTACTTCGGCAGGCGAACGAGACAAGTACTCAGAAATCGAAGGCTGATTTTGACAGTTTCTCCGCCACCCGTACCACGGGGTCGTTGTTCCAATTTGTCTGCAGGCACTTCGAGTGCCACGTAACTTGGCCCACTGAAAGAAAGTGTGTGCAACATGCGAACTCTGCTAAGAGATTGCTTACACCAAGAACTTACACATGACTCACTCATATTGGGTGCCAGATTAACGATGAGGACACGATGCCACCGTGAGTGTTCATATTATGTCCGCACCAATTGTGTCAATGCTATGCACACATTCATCCCACAGAAGGGTTTAGGAGCCAACCGTAAAGGGCGTGCATAAACGTAGGCTTCTGTCAAAGCCTGCAGGCAGACTTTTAGCTGTCTTATAGAAAGCTCGTACTTTTTGCTTGTCTCGTCTGATTTATCTGATGGCGCTGCAGTCTTTGATGGACCTTGGACTAGCGCGATCTCTGGCTAAATGGCTCCATTTGCTCGCAATAAGTTGGTTGAGGTCCTTTTCCACTTGGATGCGTCACCTAAGACGCGGACAGAGGACGCCTCTGTTGCGTTGACGCACTAGTTGGGAATCGAAGACTCTTCGGGTCGGAGCTAATTCGTTCATGCGCTCTACATGCCCCAGCCAGATTAGGCGGTGGATTCGCATACGCCTGTCGCTGTACAGCCCATGCTATCCAGGAGGCTGCCCGCTTACCGTTCATGAAGCCGATAGCCGGGGTACCTATCGATATATATGTACATAGGCAGCAGTGGCGTGGCGTGGACAATTTTATAAGGTAAGTCGGAAGAAGTCGGGCCATGCCAAGGGTGCGTCTTGTCACCTCTACTTTTCTTTATATATATGGACTGGATGTTGCAGCGCAACCGTGGCGAGAACTGTTTCACATTGGGAGAGTTGTGGGTAAGTCATCTTGTTTGAAGATGACTTAGTTAGCCTCACATCCTCCCAGAGGAAATTCCAGCGCGCACTCGAAAGGTTTGTTGCCGTATGTGCAAATGCTGGGATGAAGGCTAACGTGGACAAATCAGAATTATGGTCATTTGCAGAACGTCTGCACTATACATGTTAGTGGAGTCCCATTGAAGAAAGTGTCGGGGTCTTTTGCACGAGTGATGGGAGGAGTTTTCTTGTTGGATTGGCGTAGCTGGCTTAATTTTGAAACAGCTTGGAAGATCTGTAATCAGGAATACCGAGCTTGGTGTCAAAGCCCAGTTAGCGGTTTTCAATTCACTATTTGTTCCAACTCTTATGAAATTGGGTAATGACCGAAAGAATAAGATCTCGAATACCTGCAAGCCGAAATGAGATCTTTTCGTGCTGTTGTGGGAGTTACTCGGCGGGATAGGGTGAGAAACACGAAAGTACGCGAGGAATTCAATGTAGAGCACCTGCTCATTCGAACGAAAAGAGCTATGCTTCGATGGTTTTGTCACGTGGCACGAATGTCGTCAGCATCACGACTTCCGAGGCGTGCCTTGAATGCGATTCCATCAGGAAGGCGACCACTTGCAGACCCAGGACGAGGTGGTCTAAGACCAAGTTCAAAAACTCGTCTAGTTGCGCTTGGGCATAACTCCTGATGAGTTAGAGTCCGGTCGCCTGGAGATCTCTCGTGAGCGCATTATGAAGAAGATGAAGATGATGATGAAGTCGGAAGAAATATGTACCTGGAAACGCTTTCTGAAATTATATTGTGTATTGCATTGCAAAGCAATTGAATTTTGTATACTTCTATTCATTAAAGGTATGACAATCTGCTTCATAACTTAATTGTTCAAACAGAAATAATCTAAGAGATATGTATAGATACATGTGTACATACAAAACGAAAGTGGTAGTGAATTTGTACTTGAACGATAAGAAATCATTGACAGAAATTGCTAAATGCGTTGGTAAAAGTAAATCAACCATTCAATATATTATAGAAACCTATCAATATACAGGAAGTGTCGAGTACATGCGAAGATCAGGCCGTCCACGGAAATTAACCGCAAGAGATGAAAGGGTCATTATCAACACTGTTCGCAAAGAACCAAAAACAAATTGTTCCAACATAAAAAACCAAGTCTCGGATACCTGCAACAAAGAAGTCAGCACGCGGACAATCCAAAGGACCCTAAATAGACATGGATATTTTGCGAGAACACCAAGGAAGAAGCCGTTGATAAGTGCAGCCAATCAGAAGAAACGCATGGACTTTGCAAATTTACACAAAGACGATGATTTGTCTTTTTGGAAGAAAGTGTTGTTCACGTGATGTGTGATGAAAGTAAATACAACATTTTCGGCCACGATGGTCCATCGAAAGTGTGGGCGAAAGAGTGGCACACCATTGGAAATAAAAAATCTCCGAAGAACAGTTTAACATGGTGGAGGCAGTGTTATGGTATGAGGGTCCATGGCTTGGTCCGGCGTGGGAAAGCTGGTATTCATAGAAGGAAATATGGACCAGCACATGTATTTGGATATACAGAGGGAGAATTTAGAGTCATCGGTCAAGAAATTGGGTTTAAATCCTGGCTGGATATTTCAGCAGGATAATGACCCTAAAAACATAGCTAGAAAAGTCAAGGAGTGGTTATTGTACTATGCCCCGAGACAGTTGTATTCTCCGCCACAGAGTCCAGATTTAAACCCCATTGAGCATTTGTGGGACTTCCTAGAGAAGAAGCTGCACAGGCACACAATAACTTCAAGGGCTACACTCAAGGAAGCTCTGCTAATAGAATGGGATAGGGTACCCGAAGTTTTAACCCAGAAGCTGGTTTGTTCAATGCCGCGTAGACTACAAGCTGTCCTCAAATCCCGTGGAGGTCCAACAAGCTACTAGGACCCTACTGCGGTGTAATAACCAATTTGTTTAGCAGGAGTACGATGAGTTTTCTCGTGTAAATGAATTAAGAATTGGTTATTATTTTTAAATAAAGGCCAACAATTGAAAACTGGATTTTATACGTAAATAATCTTTGTTTTTTATTAAAATTCCCAAATGTAATCCATTATTTTACCAAGCACTGAAAATGAGAATTTTTGAACGTCGTACGATGAATTTTGTTGGCCTGTGTATGTATTTTATAACCAGACATTTTTCGGGTTACTCTGCGCCCATGAGTGAGGCTCTGCGCCTGTGGCCTAAGGAGTATGGGATGCTGCAGAATAGCCATGCAATGATGTGTGTAGTGTATGCGTATTCGAGGAGCAGTATAGAACTATGTTTGTATATGAATGCAGATGACTATTGACTAGCAGATTGTGGGTTGGTAGAATTTGTTGCTTGCTTGGCAGGTGTAGGAACCATAAATATTATGTTTATATGCTGAAAAGTAGAATTACCGGTAACCCGGTAGGGACTCTGTTTATATGGACGCCACGCCACTGATAGACAGTCAGGCGGCCATCAAGACTCTGGACACACCATCGACCAAATCAAAGACGGTAGAACTTTGCCGTTTATCTCTCAGAGAGGTAGAGGTCAGGTGCAACCTGCAACCTTCCAGGCAATGAAAGAGCCGACGAGCTAGCTAGAACCGGAGTGGACTTTCCATTGGCAATTAATCAAGAAACCCCCCTCCCCAAGTAATGGAGTGGATAATCTTAGTTAGTCCCCTGGTTAACGAGGAATCGGTGTATTAATCAGAATCCATGGCTCCAATCAGGATCTAAGTGGGTCACAACTGATTCAGCTGTGACAGTCACTTAAACCTAACCTAACCTAAGAAAACGCTAAGTACTTACTTACTTATCAAGCCGGCGATCCATGGAGGGTCCTAGCCTGAGCAATTGCTGCCTTCCATCGTTGACGGTCCTGGGCACGCTGCTTCCATTCATCAAGACCAAGATGACTTGCATCCGCGATTACTTGGTCTTTATACCGGAGATTCGGTCTTCCTCTCCTTCTCGAACCAGTAGGCTCGGATTCAAAGCCTCGGATTTGCTGAAGTATTGTTGTCCATGCGCTCGATGTGGCCGAGCCAGTGCAGTCGACGTATTTTTGCCTTCCGGACTACATCCACATCCTGGTACAGCTCGTAGGGTTCGCGATTGTGTCTTCTCCTCCATTCGCCTTCCTCGCAGATGGGACCGTATATCCGACGCAGAATTTTTCAATCACCTCTGCAGTTTTGCTTAGTGTCCATCTTTCTGCTCCATAGAGCAGGACTGGCAAAATAAGAGTTGTGTAGAGCATGTTTTTGGTCCTTCGAGTCAGGAGTTTTGTGCCCAGCTGTTTTGACAAACTGAAGTAGGACCGGTTGCCAAGGGCGATTCTACGACGGATCTCCACTGTGATGTCGTTTGTGGAGTTCACGTTTGCCCCGAGGTAGACACACATTTTAGCTGTCGATCGTGATGTTTTGTCCAAAGTGGTGTGTGACGGAACGTTTTTTGGTCCACAGCATATATTTCGGTTTGTCCTCATTGACCTTGAGACCAGCTCGTTTCGCCTGTTCTTCAATCGCCGTAAAAGCCTCCACTACAGCACGTTGGGAACGCGCGACGATGTCGATGTCATCTGCGTACCCCAACAGTTGGACCGGCTTGTACAAGATAGTGCCTTCCGTGTTTACAGCTGTCCTCAGCACAATCTTCTCCAGTACCAGATTGAAGAAATCAAGTGCAAGTTTCAAACGGCTCAGAAATCCTTGAACTGAACTGCACGGTGCATCACGTATGTGCGAGCGTGGATCAGATCAGTTTTCCCGCGATCCCGAATTCGGCCATCGCATCGAAAAGCTCCTTGCGATGAATGCTGTTGCATGCGGCTTTGAAATCGATGAAAAGGTGGTGCGTATCGAGTTGAAACTCACTGGTCTTCTCCAGGATTTGCCGTAGTGTGAAGATTTGCTCTTTAGTCGATTTGCAGGGCTGGAAGCCTGGTACGTGCCGATTAGTGCGGTGCAAAACGGCTTTAGACGTAGGCGACGTTGAGCAGGGATATACCTCTATAGATGTTGCAAGAGGTAAGATCGCCTTTTTTGTGGATGGGGCATATGGAGCTGATATTCCAGTCGTCGGGCATGCTTTCGTCTTCCCAAATTCTACAGATGATCTGTGCATGCTCCCCACCAGAACATCACCACTGGCCTTGAAGAGCTCTGATGGTAGGCCATCTGAGCCTGCGGCTTTGTTGTTCTTCAGCCTTTTAATGGCTGTTACGACTTCTTTAAAGCTAGGTGGGAGGACTACTTCATCGACTGGAGTTGGGATTTCTTGATTCCCTATCACTCTCTACTGGTCAGGCCCGTTAAGCAGTTGTTGGAAGTGCTGCTTAAACACATCCACTATTTCCTGCGGGTCAGTAACAAGGCTACGCTCACGATTTCGAAGAGCCTGGGTGCCTTTCCTAAAGCTTAGGCTTTTTTGGCTTTTTATAAAAGGCCCGTATTTTTTGTCTATCCCTAGACTCTTCGATGTCCGTGAGCTGGGAGGTTGCTAGAGACCTTTTCTTCAGGCGTAGAAGCTTCTTCTCCTACCGTACTCCTCTTGCGCTGCTCTAGTTTTCCATTGCAGCTCTTTTTAATACGCCTCGTAGGTTGCACGTTTCTTCTGCTCACACTCGCCATCATACCACGGGTTTCTTGTCGGGGGTGGTAGATAGCCTAAGGTGTTTTCCGCTACCTCTTTGATGGCCGAGCGGCACATCTCGTTGGCGTTGGTGTTCAACGTAGGCATATCAGAGAGTCTCTCGCTTAATTGCTCTTCGTAGGCACTGGCAATCTCCGTTGTGATCAAGCGTCTAATGTCAAAACTCCTCTATGTTGGCTGGTGCAGCTTTCTGACATTGGACAGTCGGGCTCTGAATCGTGCTGCCACGAGGAAATGGTCAGAGTCGACGTTTGCCCCGTATTTGACGCATGTCTTCCGTCAATGAGCACATGGTCAATTTGGTTGGCGGTTCGACCCTCCGGAGATCGCCAGGTTGTTGTGTGGATTCTTTTGCGAGGGAATCTTGTGCTACTTATGACCATATTACGTACTGTCGCAAAGTCAGGTAAGTACAGACAACGCAAAAAAATAGGAAAACGTCAGCCGACAATGAGTTCGGATTAAATTGGGTGCAAACGCTATTAAAATGAACGACTACATGGAAAACACAAAAAGCTACCTTTGAAATAGCAGAACACGAGTAGAAAACAATTTCTATTGACTTCTTCATGATGCAATCATGTCGATCCATGGTCCAGCCTCTGGGGAAGCACAATACTGGTCTCGCAGACAAATCATAAAACAAAAAAACAATGTAATTTATCTTCTAAAATTTAAATTTTTAATTGATCTGTTTTCTACTAACAAATTCTAATTTGGCAGCTGCATTTATTACATTGTTTCGATTGCCTTTTGTTTTTTTTCTTTTATTAATTCCAAACTGGATACAAAAAATGAAAAATTGTATAAATCATTTCCTACAGTGTGTACTGGATAATAAAGTGTACTTTAACTTCACATACAACTATATTCAATTTTAAATGCTATATTTTTCCGTGTTCATATATTTCAAATTCTTTTCTTTGTTTAAATAAATGTTCATCTCTTTTAATTCATACACACAGCATGATTACATATAGATAGATATATTTATATATATATATATATATATTTTTTTTTTTTTTCATAAATTTTGTTTTCTTTTTGTTTTTTAGTACATCGCTTTGTACTTATGACTATTTTTGAGTTTATTATGATTTAACTTTGTTCTTCTTATATTAAAAACAAAACATAGTTATAACAAATTGATGACACATTAGTTTCAAGTATACTTTGAGATTTCTGATATTTTTTTTTTCGTATTTAATTTTGTTTTAAAATTAATGTAACTAGACTTAGAGGTGAGCGGAGGATATCTTTTGCTTAGACTACAATAAAAACGATTAGTGAATATCCTATACTTTTGTAAAAAATAATAAGTGAACTAAGATCTACATTGGTGAGACAATGGTTAAGTGAGAGAATGATTTTGCATTTTAGTGACAAGCACAATATTTAAGCCAGATAGATAGACGTCCATTTGGAATTCAAATGTGCTTGCAGAACTTTTCAGAATGTTATTTGAGTGCTTAACGTGAAAGTGAGGAATCTTTGCCCTGCTGTGGCATTGACTTTGAACTTCTGTGGAGCTTAGTACATTAGTTGAGCCAAAAGTAAGGTACAATGTGCTGTCTGTGTAAGAAAAAACAATCCCGCCCCCAGAATATTCTACCACGAATCGTATAACCAAAAATGCGCACACTTTCCTCCTGCAACTCATTAATGCCTCAACTAAATTAATTATCGTGTAAAAATCACCACGAACATTAGACGGTGATAAAAAAAAATAAAACAACTTTATGAGTAAATTTAGCACGAATAAAAATGAATACTTCGTTGTTAGCAGTCAGTTCAGTGTCATTGACTAGCATTTCGATATAATTTCTGTTGTGCGTGCTTCTGCTCTCGCACGAGGGAATCCATAATTGTATGCCCATTCCAAGTGCGTAGTTAAGAAGTTTATGCCGTACATTTCCCCGAAGAGATTATTCATTGATTCTAGAGTGCTACAATATAGTTGTGATTTTATTTGTTCGTTCTTACTGCAGCCAAATGACTTTCAATTAACAATGCAATACATCCACTGAAACGCTCGGACCAGCATAATTTTCAAAGACAATTACTGCCGGGTTAATGCTATACAGAGGAAGCCTTTAGATGGCTGAAGGTCTAACAAAGACTGGCGCACTGATTGACCACCATAAAACAAAGATGAGAGGCGTCGGATTAGACTTAGATGAAAGGACGGCAACTTCAAAGTTATCCATGCTAAGCAAAGGTACAGGACGGACAGTTACGATATGGAAAGGAAATATTAACATCATGACAACAGAAGATTCGTCGGTACGAACAAAGCTTCGCGCAGAATGAATTTCGATGTGTGCTCAGTCGCTTGGACACAGTTGTGGCCAGAAATAACTGGTTAGAGACAGCCGACTTCTTCCTATCTTGCCCCTTAAAAACAAGAACTCATTCAATCCTATCACAGAATCCATTCGTAGAAAATCTACGAATCGAAGTTACGATACGAACTACGAAAAAAATGCTATCACACAATCCAAACGGAGTCACAAAGTCACAAAAAGACAACAAATCTCCATTTCATTCGTATTTAGTGATATCAATTTTCACGAAATTGTAACAGATTTTTCACTACGATTCCTCTAAGAGTGAATTCTGTAATCGATTTTTCAGAGTTCGTAACACGTTTTCGATTACGTGATAGGGGTGATTACTTCGAGAATAGCAATCAAACATTCTTGAATAACTCTCAAAAACTCTCAAATTCGTCGATGGACCAGGGGTCAATAAGCTGTGAAGTCGGCTACCTCTCTATACTACCTGATTTCTGGTTGTGGCTGTATCTTGATATATCTGTTATGAAAAGCATTTTAGTTTTAGTTAACTGGCTAGATCAGGAGAACGCTCTGAGAATTCTCCACTCATTTGTACATAACAAGTATCTAAAAGGTCTGCCAACTAAACGGATTATCAGACTCCGACTTGTTGATTCTTGTTTGCCTAGCCCGCATAGCCGTCTGGATTATTAAAAGCACCCGTCGTACGTAATCTCTTAAACACTTTTAAGGCATACTTCTTTTGGCAAAATATGCAGAGGCAGTGTGTACGGACAATAAATCGAACTGAATCACCCTTTATGTGCAGCTCTCCATGAGAGGAATCATACATGGGCAAACTGTAGTGTAAACCAAGGATCTGCTGGAAAAGGCTGCGACATCAAAGTCTGCGATCGTTTTTGCCGACAGGAACTTTGCAGACAAGCGTGATTGGGGTTACTTCTGTGTTGTTATCGCCGTTGGGCTTCGATAGTAGTCAGCTTCTTTCACGGAGAGATCACTAAGTCAGCAGCTGAACGATGCTCTAGGGTGAAAGTTGATGCGAGAAGTATTCAGAGAATACAATGATTGACTGGTTGAGCTAGCTCACATTCTGAAACGATCGGCAATTATACGCAAACCACCTTTTTCAAAAGTCACCCTGACGCTAGTGCTGGGACTTTACCTTACCTAATCTACCAACTGCTACCCAAAGTGTAATCGACTACACATCGTAATTCTTTCCTCCTTGTTTCATTTATTGTTGTTTCTTGTTTGTTAACCACCCAACTAATGGCAAAGACAGTGATACAAAAATTTGAACACAATGGCCAACGAAGAATGTGAAATTTTGTACAAATTAAATAGATAAAGAAGATCTACCACATTTTTTCTTCTAAATGAAACACCTTATGACCCTAACCACAGTGCCGGGACACTGTGGCATCCCAGAGAATTGTGAAGCGGACGAACTCGCTAGAAGGGGTACAAAAGTGGTACGCCTTCCGAATGGTGATATGCCATCCATGCCTATCGCTACTGCTAAACGTCTACCAAAATGTGAAACACTTACCAACACAAATCGTAGATAGTCTACCGGCACTAAATGCCTCACTGCAAAACTGCTATGACCCACCATAGATACAATACGCTCACGTAGCCTGATCAGGTTGAGTAGACCCAACCTCAGAACCATTATCAGCGTATTTACCGGGCATTGTGTCATTGGCACGCAAGTTATGTCAGTACCCCAGCAACACTAGTCAGCAATATACCGGATGTCGACCAAGTTATACCAGTGCCAACAACCGCATCAACACCATTCAGCAGTGCACCGGATGTCCAACGACCTGATTTAAGTTCATCAAGAATGCTTAAATCAGCATCTACGACGAAAATCGCCATCGACTGGAAACCGCAATAATCGAAAAAATCGAAAAAAATTTAGTGCAGTGTACTTTCGACCACAGCAAAATAAACATCGATTTAATACAAATTAAGTGTTGTTTTTTTTTTGGAACAAGGTTTTCCTTTTCTCGCACGCCTCCAGACTAGGCCTTCCCTTTAATGACTTCTATAGGAGCTGCAGGGATGAAGAAGAGGTAGAAACCATTACACATCTCCTATGTAATTGTAATGCACTCTCCACACGTAGAAAGCGTCATCTGGACGCCTACTACTTCAACAACTTGACAGAACTAAACAACATCACTATCAGTCGACTTCTCTGCTTTATCAAAAGCGCTAGCTAGTTTGCGGAATAGGGTTTTAGATCCGCGAGGTATCACAACGGGCCTACGCTAGCTGCACCAGCAGTCAGTCACCCCAACCTAACCTAACCACCTTACTGACTGAATGCATGTACAGTACCACACAAAATTGAGCGTAAACCCTTTGCATGGATGTAATTTCGCCTTTTTCGATGCGAAGAAATGCAATTTGATTTATCCACATATTCTTTATTACTATATGAAATAAAATCCTTGCAAAAACAACAATAGAACAAAAAAAATCACCCCTTTCACTCACACAAAATTGAGCGTACACAAATAGAATACTTGGGAAACACATGAATCCTATGAAAAAAACAATGTTTACTGTTAAGTCAAGTTAAAGAAAGGAGAAAAATGTGTTTATTGATCATTTGTGTTGCGACTTTTGTGTTAAGAAGTACTCGAAAGCATTTTCTTTCTGGCATGGGGAAAAAATCACAGAAACTGATATTTCAACACGAAAGCTATTTTGCGAGGGAGCATCTTTACGAAAGATTGGTAGGACTGTAGGGCGGAATCATTCGATTGTACAGAAAATTATAACAAAATATGGAACCGAAGGTACACTTAAAAATGCTCCTGGAAGAGGCAAGACGAACGTTTAATTGTTCGTAAAGTTAAGTGTAGCCCAAAAATTAGTATACCAAAGCTAGCGTCAGAAGTTTCTACAACGATAACCTTTGTCAGTAGAAACCGTTCGTCGTGTGTTACGGAGAAACAATTTAAATGGAAAAGTTGCTCTTAAGAAACCTTTTATTTCAGCTGCCAACAAGAAGAGATTAGAGTTTGCGCGAAAATATTTAAGCGTGCCTCCAGAACTTTGGGAAACTGTCATGTTTACTGATGAGACAAAAATTAACTTATTTGGCTCAGATTTGTGTGGCGTGAGCCTAATACGGCGCTGAAAACAAAAAATATGTGCCCAACAGTAAAACACGGAGGAGGATGTATTATGATGTGGGGTTCAATGGCAGCTAGTGGCGCTGGCAATTTTCAATTTATTGACACAACTATGGACAAAATTATGTACTTAAACATTTTAAAAAGAAACATGATCGCCTCTGCGAGGAAACTATGTTTGCCCACGGATTTTTGGTTCCAACAGGACAATGATCCGAAGCATACCTCACATGTAGTTGGGGAGTGGTTACTCTATCATGCTCCAAAACAGCTCAGAACTCCTCCACAATCAGCGGATTTGAATCCTATTGAGGATTTTCGGCAGGAGATTAAAACCAGATTAAAAAAAAACGAATTCTTCTAATAAAACCGAGCTAAAAAATAGAACTGAACATGGAACAGTATCCCCCCTTCTTTTACAAAGAAATTGGTAGATTCTATACCACGACGCTTGCAGACGGTTATAGACGCTAAATGTGGTCATACCAAATATTAACAAAATTAAAAAAAATACGTATCTGTTATTTTGAAGTACGTTTTTGAGTTTTTTAAACGTTTTTTTTACTGTGTACGCTCAATTTTGTGTGATTAAATATAGTTAATTTTGTTTGTTTTTTTCTTCTATTATTACTATAAAATTGATAATAATCTAAACTGCATTTAAATTTTTATTTTTAAAACAGTCCTTCCCATTGTAAAGGTCATAATTACGGCTGTTCCATGGGTGTACGCTCAATTTTGTGAGGTACTGTATGTACTAATGAATTTGATAAGCCGAATCTATGTGCATACAATTACGAAGAATATAGCAAACATGATTTAATTCTTCGAATAATTCGGTCAAAAATCGTCTCACCTTTCCCGGGTGCCATGAAGATATTATTTCATAATCTGCAAATTTGACAATATTTCACAGCTGTAAATAGGCAATCGCGTGTTGCTTCTGCTGCACGAATGAACAGGATTTATGCTGATTTCGGAATTTTCTGGAGTCACATTGTGTGGTAAAGTTGTAACACGAATGGACAGCATTCGTGACTACAGCGAAAAAATAAGTTGTAGGAGGTGTCGTTTTATGGAAAAAAGTAAGCTGAAGGAATTGAATAAACATGAATTAGGGATTCGGCTGAAAATTTATTTTTAAACTTCGTCACAGCGGGACTTGTGCAGGGAGATTTGATCAAATTTAATAAGGGATTCGGAAGAAGAACGGCAACCAATTATGATTGTACCAATTTGAAATACCGAAGAAGAGGCTGTTGAGTGGAGAGGATTTGTATTTGTATTTTGTCAATTTTGAAAGCTGAAGGTTGAAGCTTTCAGAACTCATTTTATGGTAAATGATGAAATGAAGGAAAATAGGGAAGAGACTTCAAATTAATTTGTATTCCATCTCAACTCGGAGTTACTTACAAAAAGGGAATAAAATTACTTTAAGGGGCAGTAGTTGAGCGCAGAACAGAGGGTGTGCTAGCCTGAATGAGAACGGGGTGCGGCAAGTACGAACAAGACTGCGATGCACCATGTACACAAGGGAGAAATCTTAAATGGAAATCGATTTTCGATGAAATGCTACCTAAATTGTATGAACTTTTTCCAAACGATTAATTGTATGTGCAATTTATTCGGTAAGACATTTCTAATGATACACTTTAACAGTATTAGATAAGAGCTGTGCCTGTTACAAATCAAAGCAGCACTTGAATAACAGACCATTCAAACGTCAAACTCCTCAAATGAACAAAATTTAGCTGAAAAGATGCAAGCGAAGGTGGGGCGACTGATGAACCAACAGCACTCTTTTCCAGTGATAAAAGCCAAATGACGTATGAGTGAACAAACTTTTCGCTGAAAAGATGCAAGCGTGGCACGAATGTCCCCATCATCACGACTTCTGAGGCGGGCGTTGAATGTGATTCCATCAGGTAGGCGACCGCGCTTGGCAGACCCAGGACGAGGTGGTTGGACCAAGTCCAAAAACTCGCCGGTTTACGCTTGAGCGTTGCTCCTGATGAATTAGAGTCGATGGCGGAGGATCGAGTTGCCTGGAGATCTCTCGTGCGTGGTTTACCCCCGCGATCCCTTTAGTGGATCATGTGGGTCAGAAGATGATGATGATGATGAGATGCAAGCGAAGGGGGGAAAATGATGGACGTCAGCACTCTGTTCCAGTGATAAACGCCAAACGACGTAGGAGTGGGTCCGTAGTAGAAGATTGGCAGTCAGAGAGTCCAGATTTGACTCGACTAGAATATGGTTTGTGGTCAGAAGTGGAGAACTGCAAAACTCTCTTCAGAAATTTGGAAAGCTTTAGAACAGCATATAACCAGAAAAGCGTCCACAATCTCCATTGAAACCGTATGTGTCGCTATAGCCTAAGGGCCACAACGTCTGAAAGCTTTTGTTAAAGCAAATAGCAGCAATATCCAGTGAATCCAATTTTTGAATAATCAAGTGTAATAACTGAAACAAACAAAACAGCGTTTAAAATATGTAGCAGACCATATGCCAGCACTAGCGAAACAAAAGCAATCGATAAGTATGTACATAGCTTCATCAAATTAATGCAACAGTTTTGAAAAGTGGCTACGCAGTGGATTGCAGGAATTGTTGAAGAACACAAACCAGTATTCTCCTTACGGGCCATTCATATGAGCAGCGAACTGCGAACGCGAACTTTCAGAAACAATCATATTCCCGCAAATATAAACAAAAAGTTATACTTCTTGGTATGCAAACAGATGAGCATAGAACTATGGAGTCTTTGTATGGACAAAAATTTCAAAAAAACCTAGTTTAACTGTCCAAATTAACGATTTTAAATGGTTTCTCTGCGAATCAATCACTCTCTTTGCGAACTGTCGAGCTGAGAACGCAATACACAAAGAGACAAGCGCGATGCACAAAATCACGACCAAACAATTCGCAAAGTGTCAGTTTTCACAAATTCTACTCGTAGTTCTCTGCGACTCCATATGAATGAAGTTCGCAATTCGTAGTGAGCTCATATGAATGGCTCTCTATTCTAAAGATCATAAGTACTAAGAACGAGAGAGAGAGAGATTTCAAAACAAGTCAAGCATCTACAGAGGCAAACGATTAGGATTACAAGCACACCAACATCAATATCACTTATTCCCAGCTACATTCTATAATATCAAAAAAACAAAACCAATGAAACATCTGTCCTATCGCTTGATATGCGCCAATTACATATTTTCAATTTTATTCATAAGAATACGTTCTCCTTTGCAGTACCTAATGTTCACTTTCGATTCAGTCTACAACGTTGCTAATTATCAAAGAAAAATAAAACTAAAAACAAAATGTTTCGTCAACAAACCCTGTATTCTATGGATCCCTTATCCCAATCTAAAGACTGTAAAATAAACTATTTGTGTGTGTGTTTCTTCTTATATATGGTAAATGTACGATGCAAGGTGTGGGAGACAACAATGTGTTAGGGATACGGACGTCAGGATGAGGGGTGTAAATACTTTGCATTTCAAATGTTCAAATACAATTCGGAGTGCATATATGATTTCCGAATCTCTAAACAACATACTGTCTATGACGAGATTATAAACGAACTTTTAAAGATTCCATACGACTTATTATCCGTCGTTTCAACTCTGCATACCTGAATGAATGAAAACGAAACGAAACAAAGTGTCAGTGTCAGTGTTTTGGGTAAAGTGGGAAGATATACTCACTTTTGTCTAACTTTGGCGATTTCACGCTCCAACTCCTCGTCGTAGCGATTTAAAATTGCACGGCACTCTGGTATGGAGAGATTGATGAATTGTGCAACCTCATTGCTGAAATACACACGATCCATTCCATAAGTTAGACTTTCAAAATATTCCACCTCAATATGTGTGATTTACCTTATTTCTTGAGTTTTTTGAGCATCCATCAGAAACATACGAGCAACATCTTCATGTGGACCAAGCATAATTCGCACCACCAATGGATAGTCTGTCTCCTTTAATCGCTTTTGTTCGCCATTATCCCGTAGGATGAACAGAGAGAAATTCTCAGCCGGACTATCGACTTTGTATTTTTCCAAAATTAAATTAATCACTTCTTGAGTTGTGACTAACGATGTTACCCAGACACTCATTTGCGAGCCATAGGGTGGGGTGAAAAATGACGTCTCTCGGTTGTAGAAATGACCATTGATCGAACAGCGACGTTTAAGCTTTGTACGGGACCTGGAAGCAAAATAAAAAAGTTAATCAGTAGAGGACTTGGGGACGATTCCATCTTGAGTTGTATTGTAAAATATACGCGTATTGAGCAGAACACAATTTGATGTATTTAAATGGGAAGCATATAAAAATAGGAGAACTAAAAGCAAGCTCTACAATACTCTTATTTTGCCATCTTATTTGACTCCAGCTATATGGAGGCGAGCTGAACGATAAGCAAAACAGCAGATCTGATTCTTTTTTTTTTGTCTCCCAAGGGATTGCTAATACCCTTAAGTGTCCGGCACCAAGAGAAAGGGAGAGGAGGTACCTGTGCACATTGGTCTTAAATATCTGCGGGTTCTAGTCTGTGGGAAATATAGGGCTGGGAAGAGTATTCCAAATTCGCGTAGTACGGCTGAAGAACGAGTCTCTAAATTAAACTGTGCGCCCGAAAGTAGGCTTAAGGGTAAACTGATGAGCATTCCTGGCGAGACGAGTATTGAGGGTGAATTCATGGAGAGGAGGAATGCAGTTGGCTAGCTCACTTGAGCTCACTTGAGCTTAGTTTGTTAAAATAGCGATAAAATACGGACAAAGAAGAAACGGTACGTCGATGTTCGAGCGAGTCTAATAACTTTGCGACATTGTTGTCTCCTATAAGTTTTATCGCTCGCTTTTGAATTTTATCTAGTAGGTGCAGGGTGGTCTTTGGGGCACCAGACCAGATATGAGCGTTGTACTCAAGCTTGGGCGGATATACGCCTTATAAATGAAAGCCAAATCAGAGGGGGGTGAAATATTTCTTGCATCGATTAAGGAAACCTAAACATTTTGCAGCATTTTTGGCGACCTCAAATATGTGATCGTTCCAACTAAGTCTTGTGTTAATACACATACCAAGGATGGAAAGCTTTCCGGTTTCATCGACACAAGCGCCATTCATGGATAATGGCTGATTAACAAGGGTTCGCTTGAGTTTTTGATGCATTGAACTCCACTCTGTTGTTGTTTCCCCAGTTAATTATGCTGTCAAGATCGGAATTCAATGTGCTTAACATACGCTGCCGTTCCAATTCTACGGCCGAAGGGCAGGGTCGTGAGTCTCGGAACGAATATGAAAAGCTGAGGGTGCTGTCATCAGCGAAGGAATGGATTGGATTAGAAGTAGCAGACAAGAGATCATTAATAAAAATCAGAAAGAGTGTCGGAGACAGAACAGAGCCTTGGTGTACACCAGCATTTATTTGGTTGATATCAGACTTGAACCCATCCAAAACAACTTGAATTGAACGGTTCGAACGGTAATTTCTAATCCATAGAAGAAGAGATTCATCGATACCATATGCACGCATTTTCGACAAAACAGCTTGATGCCAAACTCTGTCAAATGTCTTAGAAATATCAAGTGCAACGACCTTGTTTTCGCCTGCATTATGCAAAGATTTGTTCCACTTTTCGGCGAGATAAGCCATCAGATCACCAGTGGACCTGTTGCTACGAAAACCGTACTGCCGGTCATTAAGAAGCTTCCGCGATTGAAGATATTTCATAAGTTGACAATTTACCAGCGTTTCCATGACCTTAGAAAGAAGGGACGTAAGTGCTATAGGTCGGTACGAGGTAGGGACGGGCTGGACAAATGCTGTTTTCCATCTGCTCGGAAGGAGACCTAAAGCGTAGGATAGATGAAAAAGCTTACGCAATGGTTTTGCCAGCGCTGAAGAACACCTCTTCAGAGGTATAGGAGGAATATCATCCGGGCCAGCGGATTTGTGCACGTCCAGATCTTTAAGTACTCTTGCAACTGTACGATTGCGAAAGTGGATTTGTCCCATGGTGAAATCAACGCTCTCAAGTACAGGTGGAGACATATTGGAATCTGGCAGTGTTGAGCTGGCTGCAAAATGCGCCGCAAGCAGATTGGCTTTGTCTAAGAGCTTATGTTTTTTACAAATGACCAAAAGTTTTTGCTACCTTTTTGACATTGTAGCACTTTTTGCCTCAACTTTTGATCATAAGAGAATTTCACACGTCTGATAGTTGCATTGCAGTCATTTCTGGCCCGTTTAAACATATTCCGGTTTTCCTCAGTAGGGTTGGCTTTGTATGCCCGGGAATTCAAATCTCTCTTGGCGCCTTCGAAAGAAAAATTCTACGTCGGATCTGGGAGAAAAGTGAAAATCTCGAAATCGCGAACTCTACAAGCTGTACCAAGATGTGGATGTAATCCGTCGACTGGACTGGCTTGGCCACATCGAGCGCATGGACAACAATGCTCCAGCTAAGAGGGTCTTTGAATTCGAGCCTACTGGTTCGAGAAGGAGAGGAAGACCGAATCTCCGGTATAAAGACCAAGTTATCGTCGATACAAGGCCTTGATGACTGGAAGCAGCATGCCTAGACCGCCATAAGAAGGAAGAGCATACAAAGTCTGCAGTTAATTCGATCCTTGAGGAAACTAAAGTCTTGCGCCGACTTCAAAGGACTAAGCCCCTTGATCTCGTGCGATAGCCTACACCCGCCCATAGTTGCGGTGTTAGCAGGAACATTCATTGGAGAGTTACCTGTCAAACGTATCTAAATCAAGAAATACAAACTTCTGGATAAGTGCTTCACTTAGTTGTAGTCGAACATAACATTTAAAGGGAGGTGGTTTTAGTGGGTTAAAATCTCACACTTCTATGGTCGAACGTTCGCGATAGAGTCTTGTTGAAGATTCCCATCCACCCACAGAAAAAAATGGAAGATCATCGGCACCCAGCTGGTGTGCATATTAAAATGTTCAGCCACTTTATCAAGCGACAGCCGAAACTAATGAAGATCTTTAAATAGAAAGCGGGATTCTCAACAGATTTAATTGCAGCTAAACGGGTGCACTCGCGGCATTACAACCGCAGATCACCTAGATCACAGAGTTAGGCCCATTGTGTCCTCAATAGGTGACATATTTCTACCTTTTCTAATACTAACCAAATCCATATGAAGCTCGGGATGCTTTTCGAACTAAATTTGCATAAAGAAACTGCATACTCTACCTACCGACACTCGCTGAGCAAATGCGTAATAGATTCTATTTCTTCTTCGGCTCTGCAACTTCTGCATCGAATGTGGTGAGGGAGCAACTGTGAAGAAGATGTCCATCAGCAGGATGTGATTTCATATTCTACATACGTGTGTGCCAAGCTCACAATCCCCGTAAGCTCTTCGTACGCATCCATACATCGTTGCGTCTGATGATATCTTTTTACACAGCGCTCACATTTGCCAACTGAAACTTAACCTAACCTCTGGTTTCCTTGCATACACCCGACATAAGAATATAGGCACCAACCTCCAAGGCAAACCAAATCCACCCACACCCAAACATTTTTGTCCGACTCACCTCTTATTGCCAGACCTCCTTTTGATAGCAGTCGACCCTGTTCTTGGTGGTCGCCTCAGGACAACTCCATCTTCGGTTATATGCACAACATGCCCATTGATGTAGGCCTCTGACGTTGTAAGCTCTCCAGCGATACTAGAACTATTTGTGTCGCCACCTTTGCTTGCGCTAGTTTCATTTTCACTTTGGTTCGGATAGCAATCCATGCGAATATTGACATAACGTGGCTCGTTACGTCTTATCGTCGATGGTTTACACTGTTTCAGAGTCGAGGTCTCATCCTCGCTGTCGGTGAACTCAAAGCAAGTAGGTCCAGACTTCGAGCGGTTTATTCCCTTCTCGAAGACCGACTTGCCCTGATAATTGTGAGCCGATGTTGCCGAGCCTGACTTCTGCAGTGCATAGTTTCTGGCCGACGAATGCTCAATGCCACTGATAGCCCTTCTGCAAAGGGTATCCTGTATCATAGACGGGTCAATGGTTCGCAATGCTTGCTCACAATTAAAGCTCTTGCTCATTGCATTCTCTCCGTAGAGTTTGAGTGAATCATTTATCCTCGACGGATCAATTGGTTGGTTCTTCTTCAGAGTGTCAGCGTTGATTTCTGGGAAATCGTTCGACCCACTCACATACTCTTGATGAATGCTGCGCTTAAAGTCTTCGAAATCCATTGGCTTCAGCGTGTCATCGTCATTGTCATTTGCGGCATTTGTGGTCGTTGTGTCCGTGGTCGTTGTGCCCAAGGAAGCCGATGCTGTTATGAAATTGTCTGAAGACGTTTCTGTTGTCGTACTACTGCTCTTCTCCGACGCACTCCGGGTCGGGGAGCTTTCTGAAGACGACTGCGAAGATGGCAACTTCGCTGGCATTGTTTCGTAAATTTTGTCCTTATCATTGAAACGCCGTTCCACCTGAAAGAGACACAATCTTATTAAGAAACTGCATAATATCGAAACCATGTCATTTAATACCTGCAAGAGTTCATCAATCTCATCCCAACCCAGATTGTTTATGTTATCCAACTTGGAGGGCAGTGTTGACGCGGCACTTCCCGTGGTCGTCGTTGTCGTCATCTGTGTTGCAGTCGGTGTTGTCGGCGTCGTAGCCTCTTCCGAGAGTGGATACTCATTCAAACTACATGAATCGAAAGTCATACTCTCGGACAACGATATGTCTGTGGAGAAATCATCCACCAATCCCGTCGTAGTTGTTGTTGTCGGTGGTTCAATTGATTCACTCGCTTCATTTTCGTTCTCTTTATCGGAATTCTCTTGATCCCCAGTGCTCGTGGAATAGCGACCGGAATTCCGCTTACGAATTGCAACTGTCCGTTGATCGTCATCCTCTTTCAAATGGATGACTCCCTGTACACCCCAATATACTCGTAAAGCACCTTCAAGTATCAGCCGATTGTTAACCTCTCGGCTGCGCACCTCAAGGCTTTTATTGTCATAAAATTGATTATAGAGCTAATGAGAGAATTCAGATTTCAAACAAATCACACACATCATTTTATTTATTCAGTACGAACCTTTAATTTCGACTCCAAGTGGTCACGGGGAAGCGCTGGTGCTCCGCCGCCATTCACACGTTGTATACCCTTTTGTCCGAAATTCTTATGCGATTCCACACGCGTTCCATGTCCAAATAACTGCGGCCCAAATAGGGCTCCATAGCACGGTACATGGCAATAAGGCACTCCTTTATGCTGGAAACAGGATGAATTGGTTAATTTTTGGCAAAAGAAACACATTTCGACTTATGAGGAGGAAGAATGCCGACAGAAAACAAGAATTTGAGAGGAGCACATTTGTGTAGACTCAGTTCCTTCCAAAGCGGAGGAAAGAATTCTCTCTAGTTCAAATCTATTGAATGTGGTGCTCAGTTTCCTAAGTTTTCTCAACAATTATCTCCGAACCAGCAGGCGTATCGCCAAGGTTATTCAACGGAAAGAGCACTCCATTCTCTGGTCGACACTATGGAAAAGTCTCTCGAGAACAAAGAGTACACGAAGGTTGCCTTCGTAGATAGAGAAGGATTATCCAAAAACATACAATTCGAGGCGATACACTTCGCCATAAGTAAAGTCGACGTTGAAATCTGCATCAGAGAATGGATAAACAACGTCCTGAACTACAGAAAAATTGAATCCCAATTAGGAAACTACTGTGCGGAAGGTCTTTAGAGCCACACCACAAGGGGATGTCCTATGTCCGCTTCTCGGGATCATGGTAGTTAATGGTCTACTTAAGAGACTAAGTCCGATCGGGTGTAAGCCCATTGCGTATGCTGATTGTCATCAGCAATAGCCCAACACTATCAGGGACGTAATAGAGGCATCCCACAAAGTCATGACGAAATGGACAGACGAAGTCGGACTGGATGTGAAGCCATCAAAGACGGAACTCGTGCTGTTCACGAGACGATATAAAATCCCTAGCATAGCTCCACCGAAGCTAAACGGGATAGAACTGACTTTCACGGATCATTGCCATTCCATGAACTAGAAACGCCACATACTGGAAAGCATCGATTGCACTCTACACATCCACACAAATAGACGACCATCTGATCGCGTGAACACTCTGAAGTCTCCAAGTGCATTATATAATAAAGGGTGATTTTTTAAAAGCTATAGGAAAGTTTTTCAAAAAAAATACACATAAAATTCAGAAAAATGCATGAAATCTTTATTTGAATCGATAGTACGGTCCATATAATTTAATGTTTGAAGATTATTTCATGCAAATGTTGCCCTTGACTGCGCCTCAAATGGTCCATCCGCTTAGTCCAATTTTGGCATACTCTTTCCAACATTTCGGCCGGTATCTCACGAATAAATGCTTCAATGTTGTCTTCCAATGCGTCAATTGAAACGGGCTTGTCTGTATAGACATGAGCTTTAACATAGCCCCACAAAAAATAGTCTAAAGGCGTTAAATCGCACGATCTAGGCGGCCAATTGACCGGTCCCGAACGTGAAATAAAATGTTCACCGAACTCGCCCCTCAATAAGTCTATTGTTGCGCGTGCTGTGTGGCATGTGGCACCGTCTTGTTGAAACCATATGTCATGCAAGTCAAGCTCTTGCATTTTTGGCAAATAAAAGTTGGATATCATCTCACGGTAGCGCTCACCATTCACAGTTCATCGTCTTTGAAGAAGTGCGGTCCAATGATGCCACCAGCCCATAAACCGCACCAAACTGTGACTTTTTCTGGATGCATTGGTATCTCTTGCAATGCTTCTGGCTGATATTCACTCCAAAATCGACAATTCTGCTTATTTACGTACCCATTGAGCCAAAGTCAGTGGGTCGATTAAACTGACCATAAAATGGTAGAAGCGCGCGATCAACTTTTTTAACAGAGCACGCATTTTGATAATAAAATTCAATAATTTGCAAGCGTTGTTCGTTTGCAAGACGATTCATGGTTAAATTATAGACCAAACTGAAGATGTTTGACAGTAAAACAAAACACGAAACGTGCGTCAGCTGTTTAAACCAGTGTTGCCAAAAAGATAATAGCTAAAATAAATCACCCTTTACTTCTGTATAGATACACTGACCGTCACGAGCAGTCTTTAAGAAAGAATAGAACAAGTGAATAAAGAAGCTATCGATGTACAAATTGCTTTTGTTGTATACTAATTATAATTTCACAGGTCTAGTTGTGGTATTCACAGCTCCACCTGTCTAAAACAAAAGCTTCGACGTTCGGAGTCAACAAAAACCTGGGGGGTCCCTCCACTCGTGACAGAAGAATATCACGCACAACACGAGTAGTTACTGCAAAAGCTAGGCCCAGGTCCAACTCTTGCAGGACTGCCCATATTATTGCAATAAGAGTTAACTTAACTCTACCACTAGTGACTTAACCCACCACTAGTGACAACACAATGAAACTTCTGATCCCACCCTCACCCACTGCATATTCGACTGGCATACACTGGCTATATCCGGACAAAGGGCAATTAGTACATAAAATTATAAAAATCCAAGTCACGTCAGCATTAGTTCAGCTACATGGAGTGATTAGATACAATCGCTTCAGTTACGGGATGGCTCAAAAGCCAACTATAATAAACAAAGCGTTACGGGGATTGGAGGCACTGCAAATTAGTCTGTCACGATTTCGATCCTATGTCGGCGACGGTTCGTCTGAAATTGGGCAAAATTGGTAGCCCAAAATGAGGCAGATAACGTTTCTGTACTAGACAAGAAGCCCCACAAATAGTGCTAATAGAATTTATACAAATTATTAACACCTCGCCAGCTAACTGAAGCAAATGCGGGTCAAGAGAAAACACGTTCGCAGGCGGCGCTGACTCACAAGTTGATATAAAACAATAAATTCATCTGTTTATGAACAACTTTCCAACAAGTTGCTAAAATGATGACCGCCACTAATGGAGTCAATTAACCAAGTTGTAAACTATCGTCTACCCAAAATCGGTCCACAAGGCAACTCTTTGTTCGTCGGCGCTAATGGCACCCGCATACACACCATTCACATTTGCTCCACCGATTCTGCCTTACGTCCAAATTCATACGCTCACGCACATATTTATGATATGCAAATCAAGCAGTGTTTCTCGGATTCTCCGAGAACGAAAATCAACATAAATCGAACCTTTGACAAAGACAGCGTCATCCCTTCCATACTAATCAACAATTCAATTTAAAGCATACAGCCGGCGTCGGATACCCCCTGCACACCATCAACTGCTCAACCAGTGTGAACTGTCTGGTCGGTCAACAAACTGACGGAAAATAGGTATCTATTGTCATCGGTTTAAGCCAACTTCGATGGATTTCTTATGAAAATCTATGACTATTTTTGCGTTTGCTAATTTTTGTGAGTCGTAGAAAAACAACGAAATCGTATAAAAGAGGCAACACATACCCAGTTGGAGCATCAATTAAACCCCAGAGTACGTAACGTACAGACACAGACAAGCAGAGAATAGCGAATAGGCGTGTTTGAAACATTGAACACACAAACTACTCGTACTCCAGCATCGCCATCGTCCATCACTTAGAACAAACAAGATAAGCCCACAAGACAAACATACACATGAGCTTACTTACCTCAGCATGTTGACCCGGATTTAAACGCTTCCCACACTCCTCGCATCGCAAACACTCCGGATGCCAATCATAGCCAAGTGATTGTTTCCTTTCAGCTGTAAAATTCCAACCATAATTGTTTGTTTAATTCAAATACTTCATCAATTCATCCGACTGCAATTCCCTACCAAAGTAGACGGGCTTCCCACACTTATGACACTTCCACATGGCGACTCCGTAGCCAGATGATTAGGAAAACTCAAAATTCGCACGCACAACCCAACAAATGAACACAGAAAATAAGTTAAATAAAAAACTGAATTAAACAAAAATATATTCTATGCACATAGAATCCCCATTGGACGAGAAAATATGCAAAAAACTTATGAATTCTATTCAGACAATGTTGAGAAAAAATGAAATTTCCTAGAGATTCTGTGGTAGTCTGCGCTCAGTCGTTACTGTTGGATGGGTGAATCTTGAAATTGTTGGCCCGGTTTAATGCGTGCGAAACGCCTACAATACACTGGCTGGGCTGGCTACTAACGATCGCCACTAGACACTGTTTATCGATGGCTCGTTAATTGATTGCCGACTATTCTAATTAACATTTCTCTGTGTTTATTGTGTGTCTTTTTTGTGCTTTCTGTTTCGTTTTTGATTTGAAATGAGGCGAGGTATTTCACTTTAAAACAAATGCGGGAAGAGATTTTCTTCGATTGATTCAATTCAATTCTCCGCGAAGATTGAAGTTTACTTGGGGTTCTCTTTGTGCACCTTTGTTTCGTTTCGATGGGGTTCCAGATGTCAATTTTGATTAGTTTGACATTTACAAGCACAGTGGTTCGGTTGCAATAGTGGGTGGATGATAACTATTGTGAATTGATACTACTTAGGGGAGTCGTTCACAGGGTGCTTCAACGATATGAGAGTGGAGAGATATTTTAAGCAGACTTTTAAATTGTATCAAGCTGTTTGTTGTTCTATGAAAGTTTATCGTGGTGCACACAAATTGAATGGAAAAAACAAATTAATGTCAACGTCTGGATAGTCGAGTTGAAAAAATGATTGAATTCAAAAGGAATTATGGTCAATTCGAATACCTATGCTCTTCTCTAATTTTTTAATATCTTAATAATTCATAGCTTACGCCGTGCAGAACGAAAAAACTGCGAAAAGTATTCTTCCGCCACGTTTTCGGTAACGCAAAAGTGACATACGAACGATCTGAAAGACTTATGAATTGTAGACCTTCTTTTCAGCTCACACTCCACAGAGACATCTTATGTGGCAAAATCTTTGAAGAATGAACATGTGGTGCATGCTATTTTTGCGATTATTATCATCGACAAAGTATTCAAGTATACTGGGGAAAATGAAAAAAAAAACTGTTCACTTCGTATTTGAAACAAGATCAAACTAAATCTCTTTGCCTGCCTAAAACGTTATATTTTCTTGTCTCACGGCAATGATCACTCATCGAATTCGCAGACAAAAGTGCAAATCGTCTGAAATTAGACGGAAAGTGTTCAATGATAAACATGCCCAACGTTTAAGGTCCAATGAGCAGTAACAGTGAAACGACAATAGGTGTTATCGCCGCTGTGGACAATTAGTAAATTTCTTTTAAGACAATGTGTCAATTGACAACTTTCTCTTCACATTATCCGCGTTCACACTCAACAATTTGTCGATACGATTTGCTTGACGGCAAATTGGAAAAAAAGTCAAAATGTCATTTGTCTACCGTACTACAAGTCTTACAACAAGTGTGCCAACTTGTTGTGACGAGCGTTCACATTGACAATTCAGCCATTCAAGCACGGTTGTCAAGCAAATCGTATCGACAAAATGCTGAGTGTGAATGCCGCTATTGTCTTTTTGTAATTTGTTATGACACGGTCTTACTTAATTCCGACCGCCGAGGTCGTTAAAGTCTGTTTACAACGTATTGTACGCAAAATTACCTTAATCCTGTGTAATTGACCATCCTTTAAACTCAATTGCCTAAATAGTAAAAACCACAGAATCACAATTTCGAAAACACAACTCACAAACAAAACATACCACAAAAAGTGCTTATTGAACACATCTCATCAGTTGATCTTAGTTCGTGTGCTCGCCACAGTCGTAACTTCTGGCGCCACCAATAAGTCGAACAACTTCCGCCTGTCATCGTCGTCTCATTCCTTTCTTTTTCTTGCAGGCCAGTGAAGAGAAGGTACGTTTGCTAAATTAATCTTCAAACATCCATCACTTGGTGAAAATCTTTATAAAACAAAATGCCACCATCAATTTCATTTCATCATTATATATTGATTGTGCAAGTTATTAAGTGAACAATATTTATTTTCTGTGATTTCAGATCCAAAGATGGGTCGTCGTCCAGCAAGATGGTAAGTTGTACACTCGAAAGTTTCATTGTCGACCTGAGTGTAAAAAGAATTTGTAAATTATCCTCAACAGTTATCGCTATTGTAAAAACAAGCCATATCCCAAATCGCGGTTCTGTCGTGGTGTCCCAGATCCCAAAATTCGTATTTTCGATTTGGGTAGGAAGAAGGCAACCGTAGAGGATTTCCCACTTTGCGTTCATTTGGTCTCTGACGAATATGAACAGCTTAGCAGTGAAGCCCTTGAAGCTGGCCGTATTTGCTGCAACAAATACCTTGTGAAACATTGCGGCAAGGATCAGTTCCACATCCGTATGCGTTTGCATCCATTCCACGTTATTCGCATCAACAAGATGTTGTCGTGCGCCGGAGCTGATAGGTGAGTTGCTATTTTTCCAAGTGCCTGAAGAATATTGTTTAACATGATGAAATTGCCTCGAGCACTGGGTTATGATTTGTATCTGTGATTACATTCAATTTTGACATTCTTACTGAAGACGAACATTTCGACTGTGAACATGATTTTTGATTCGAGTGTGTGGTAATCTAACATTTTTTGTTCTTTTTTAGGCTCCAAACTGGAATGAGAGGAGCCTTTGGCAAACCACAAGGTACTGTTGCTCGTGTGCATATTGGCCAGCCAATCATGTCGGTCCGTTCCAGCGATCGTTACAAGGCTCAAGTTATCGAGGCTTTGCGTCGTGCCAAGTTCAAGTTCCCAGGAAGGCAAAAGGTACGTTTGATTGAATACGATTTAACTAGAGTTGAGTGATTCATTGATTGTCGGTGGTTGGCTAAAACCAGTGACGTAGTTGTTTGACCTTGCCAAGTGAGTTGCAAGATTTTGATTGAAGAATTGTTACTAGACTTGCGAGAAAGTTGATTTACACGCTTATTCACATTCTGATGACGCTGCGTTTTAATTAACCTTAAATCAACAACAACGGTAGGAGTACATGCACTTATCTCATTGAATTTCTGTATCCAAAATGGCTGTTAATTTCGATGTGGCGGGTGTACCAACATAAATAGGAAATGCTCATATTCAAAGGAAATTGCTGAACGACTCGTTTCTATGCGTGGTTCTAGTAACAACGCCGTGAGTGGTCATTTGTTGGCACTTGCGCGATGCCTGGACATGCCTTGAGGAAGACTTGGCTATTTCTGTGATTATGGGTGATTTAATTGGTAACTGCTCGTGACAGTCTATGCAATAACCAACTTAGTAATATGCTGCACAAATCGCGAAGAATAGCCAAGTTTTAGAGGTTAGTCTTCGGTGCACGTGAAACTGACAATATGCATTGTTTGCGTTGAAAAGAATAGGTTTTTTAGTTATCATCTTTCCTTCTTCAAAAAGCACCGTTGTTTATTACATTATTAATACGCGGATCGTAACTGAAGGATATATCAAATTTATATTTTATGGGTGAGATGGCTCGCCCGACATCGAGTTCATTCTCAATGAAATATAATACAACAAATACTGTACACATGTGAGTTCCAGTTCCATTGTTTCAAACATAGAGAAAAGTAGCTAAGATTTTGAGGTTATGGGTACTTTTCATAAACGTCACTGTCAAATGGCTGGGTTATCCGTGTTCATTTATGCAGATACACGATCATACTAACTTAGGTGAACTGCAGTACTTACTGTTCCAGCATGCAGATATTCTACATCGTATGTGTTCAAAAAAAGGCCGTGGCGTTGTGTGTATGTGCGTCGACTCCTACGCACTTGGACCTACCTGTCTAGGTTCGATTCCTGGTATGACAAGAAATACTTTTCACGGCCCCACCTCTTTCGAGTCACTGACAATGCTCAAAGAGTACAACTGCCTAGAAAATGCTTCTCAAACTTGGCCGTTCGGAGTCGGCATGAAACTGTAGGTCCCTTTCACTCGTGAGAAAACAATAGCACGCACAACACGAGTGGTTGCTGAGAAGTTAGGCCCTGGCCCTCTACGGGCTGTGCGCCACCAATATTATTATTATATGTGTTCAAAAAACGCATGAGAAAAGAAATGCGACTGTACCAGCGCAGATTTGTGACGCTTATGAAAACACCTTATTCATCGGTGATGCAAACTTGCACGTGAAACTCAAAATAATATATGCATTGTTGGGGTAAAAATAATAAGTTTTACTTAAATATACACTGACAAGGCAGCTTGTTATCAACTTTCCTTCTTCAAAAAGCACCGTTGTTTATTACATTATTAATACGCGGATCGTAACTGAAGGATATATTAAATTTATATTTTATGGGTGAGACGGCTCGCCCGACATCGAGTTCGTTCTCAATTAAATATAACACAACGAATACTTTAGACAAGCGAGTTCCATGTTCCAAACATTGCGAACAGTAGCTAAGATTTGCAGGGTATTCTTCGGTGTTGCAAATTTGCACGTGAAACTAACAATATATGCATTGTATGCGTTGAAAATAATCACCCCGATTACGAAAGTCGTGTCACTTGAGCGACACAAGGCGTTTTGAGAGTCGAGTCACTTTACAGGCGTTTAAGCGTCGGTATTACGAACCTTAATCAACTCGAGCAACTTTCTGTCAATTTGTTAACTGGGGTAATTTTCATAAATTCTACCCGAATAAACATTTTTTGTTTTAATTGTTGTTTTGAGGTGTTTGCTTTATAAAATTATTCGCGGAATTTAAAGTAAATATGGACGGCATTGCTAGTTTATTTATAAGATTAGTGAAGAGAACGACGATCACGAATTACATTAAAGGGAAATAATTAATCAGAAAAAGTATTAGATTAAAATGCAATCCATTTGATTTACCAGATGCCAAGTACAATTTGGCAATCTTAAAAACTTAGCAATCGGCGCATATGCTGCACAAATTGCGAAGAATAGCCAAGTTTTAGAAGTTATTCTTCGGTGCACGTGAAACTGACAATATATGCATTGTTTGCGTTGAAAATTATAGGTTTTTTAGTTATCATCTTTCCTTCTTCAAAAAGCACCGTTGTTTATTACATTATTAATACGCGGATCGTAACTGAAGGATATATCAAATTTATATTTTATGGGTGAGATGGCTCGCCCGACATCGAGTTCATTCTCAATGAAATATAATACAACAAATACTGTACACATGTGAGTTCCAGTTCCATTGTTTCAAAGACTGCGAACAGTAGCTAAGATTTGGAGGTTTTTTTCGGTGTTGCAAACTTGCACGTGAAACAGACAATATACAGTTAGTCAAGAAAGTGTTTACACTAGTTAAAAAAAATAGCATTTTCTATTTTCCCGCTTCAATATTAGGCACTTCTATTAACTTTATTTCACTAATTTTTTTTTGTATTTCCAACTTCATGTTTTAGAAAGTAAATAACATAAATAAAACTCCATACATCATAAAAATACCAATAACAACAACAAAAAAACAAAAAGCTAAAGGAACAAAGATTTAACTGTCAAGAAAGTCTTTACACATCTTAATACTATGAACTTATTTTGTTTCAAAAGCTTATGAATTTTGAAAAATTCTCATGTTAATAATTGGTGTGACCATCTTTAGCATCATAACCGCCTTTATCCGCTTTGTCATTGATCCAATTAACTTTTTTTACATCATAATTATTAGTAATGTTAGCCCATTCTTCATTCATCAGTTGGTTTCTATTTTTGGGGGCTCCTTTTTGCTACCTTCTTTTTCAAATGTGCCCATAGATTTTCTATTGAGTTAAGGTCTGGACCCTGAGCTGATGTATCCTATACTTTGGTGCAGTTATAAAGCAGCCACGTCTTCACCGTAAGCTCTTTGTGTTTCGGATCGTTGTCTTGATAGAACTTAAATTGCGGATTTCTGCCGCCATTAAAACCAAAATCAATGACACTAGCAAGCAAATGAGTTTGTAAAATGCTCAAGTAATTCTTTGCGAGTACTACTTTCCCCGACGCCATTGCTGGAGATATGCACCACTACACCATCGCAAGATAACTTATCAAATTTAACTGTTGGAATTCTTGTTAAGCAACGATTTTAAAGGTTTGCGCCGCCACACTCTATTGGGCCCCTCGTTGTAATACAACATTATTTTTGTTTAATCACAAAATACGACACCATCCCAGTACTCATTCGGTTGCATGCTGTAGTCTGTAGCGAATGATCGTTTTTGTACATTTTGAGACGAAAATAATGGTTTTTTCGGTGCAACTCTTGATGTGTACTCATTCTTTATCAGCACTTGCCTTACAGTTTCGTGGGAAACTTGTACACCACATACTTGGTTTATTTCTCTGGACAAAGCTCGAATGGATATTTGAGGGTTTTCATGCACTTTTCTTAATTAAACAGCGCTCATTTCTGTCCCGATAACTTTTTTGGCCTACCTTTTGATGCAATATATTCTAACCGATTGTTCACGTTCTGCTCGGTTAATTATATTGTAAATGGCTTTCTTAGATCAACCAAACATATCGGTAATTTCTTTCACACTTTTACCACTATAATGGTTACAATAAGCCAACTGCTTCACGTCAAAAGAGGTTCTGTTACCAGGCATATTCAAATTAATCACACAAAATTGTTCTTAACTCATTCAACAGCAGAATTAACAATGAACATTTTCGCTTTCGACTTCCTACAACTCATACAAAACAGGAAATTAAAAAACCTCTAAAACGATACCGTTTTGTACTATGCATGCACTGCAAAAAGGATGCAGAATAAAATGTGTGGACTTTCTTGACAGTTAAATTTTTGGTCCTTTTTGTTATTGTTATAGTGTATGGAGTTTTGTTTATGTTATTTACTTTCTAAAACATGAAGTTGGAAATAAAAAAAAAATCGTTGAAATAAAGGTAATAGAATATTGAAGGGAGAAAATAGAGATTGCCATTTTTTTACCTAGTGTAAACACTTTCTTGACAAACTATGTATTGTTTGCGTTGAAAATAATAGCATCACATAAGATAGAGTGGCACAGCTTGTTATCAACTTTCCTTCTTCAAAAAGCACCGTTGTTTATTACATTATTAATACGCGGATCGTAACTGAAGGATATATCAAATTTATATTTTATGGGTGAGATGGCTCGCCCGACATCGAGTTCATTCTCAATGAAATATAATACATAAAATACTTTAGACAAGCGAGTTCCATTCACTTATCCTTGTTTATGTTCAGCTATTGTAAATATTTTCGGTTATTACATATTAGGGTAAAGCAGGGGAAGAGAACAACATACATTTTTGGATGAGGTTGCCAAACACCGAGAAAAACCTCAATAAAATATATGATAATCGTCTTCTATGAAAGCCAGGAA
Organism: Eristalis pertinax; assembly: GCA_907269125.1. NCBI lineage: Eukaryota > Metazoa > Arthropoda > Insecta > Diptera > Syrphidae > Eristalis > Eristalis pertinax. Next base: position 60,483,126 of record OU026145.1, read on the forward strand.
ATATAGGAATTGTAGCAGATAGGCACTATTGGTCACATTTGAACGACGGCACATCCTTTGCTTCAAAGGTTGTGACTTGTTTTACTGACACACGTTTTGTAAAGTGGCGGCTGGTTTTTTTTTTTTTTTTGTTAAACGCCAATTGAAGCCTAAAGCCAATAAAGCGTTCGTCACTGAGCTTGTTTTAGGGTTTCCTGCTTCGCATATACAATTCACGCCAACCTTTTGTTAGCTTCTTTGGATACTCAGCTATGATGTACTGACCTCGAGTCCATACTTCATGAAATGTATAACAGTTGATGACTTAACTTTGATATGAATTTATTTAAAAAATCTTAACCTATTTGATGACTTAATACATGTTTTGTTGTCTCTTTTTTTTGCAGATCTATATCTCCAAGAGGTGGGGATTCACCAAATACGATCGTGAGCGCTATGAGGAACTCCGTGATGATGGTCGTTTGGCTCAAGACGGTTGCAACGTCAAATACAGGCCAGAACATGGACCAATGGCCGCTTGGGAAAAAGTGCAGCGGGAAATCTACAGTTAAAGAGTTGATTCTCTATAAGTGTATTTTTTTTTTAAAAACAATGAGGATGACACAAACAAACATCGTTGTGCCAAAATAAAATATTTTTATTCTCAATCTGGTGGATTTTTTGTTCTTGACTTTTGGGTATTTTGATGGGAAGAGAAACGTGTTCTTGCTGTGATCTTGACAGGGCAGAGTAGTCAAGGAAGGGCGGGGTATTGAAGCGTTTTCAAGTTTTGATATTTTCTTTTCTTTGTTGATGTTAGGACCCCTTGTTTTGATTGACAACATTTACACTGTCGTTTAACCGCAAATGTTTCGACGTTTTTAAAGATTTGCCAGAGCTGCGTTCATCTGATATCATATGCTTATAATTTTCCTTCCCGAGAAAAAATTCAAACTATCATGAATTCCGGCGGAATGTTTTTCCATGGGGTAAATTCGAAATAGTGTTCGAACATGTTTTCTTATGGGGACTGAAAGTTCAGATTTATTTGACCATTCAAATGTCGACAGGCGGGACACCACTACGTGTGTTTCCATAAACGTCGGAATTCTGCCCTAGTACAATCGTATTTCTTTTCAAATGCGTTATTGAACACAGTCTGCTGGCGTGCCTTAGTACAAAATATTTTTCTTTCAATCGACTCTATTTGCAATCAAAAAATAATGACTGCCCAATCTGCCCGCCATCGATAAGGTACTGCCGTTTATGAACAGAAGATACTGCAGTTCGCCTGAGTTAGTCTGATCATAAATCTGCATTAATGAACATGGATAACGCAGTATGACGTTTATGAAATCACCCTACATTAATGCTGTATTCTGTCTCTTATTTGTTGCGGTAGTCATTTAAATTGAAGCACACGCATGCTCAAAAGTATTTGTACCAAAATTCAAACAACAATACATTTTTAAAATTCTGAGACCTTTCCTTTCTTTTCCCTAATAAAATGACGGGCAAATTCAGTGAAATTTTCCATTGGAAAGCCCTTCATGATAAGGAGAAATTTCTTCCTTTCCTTTCGAATATTGTTCCTAATGCCGGGTTTGGAATTTTGTTAATATGTAATTAAAATTTCGGCCTCTAGAGTCGCCTAACCGCTTAATTCCCAGTTTCGTTTTAAACTCTGAACTCGTTCAATTTGTAGTTTAACTAAAATGAGAGTACAATGTCGTTTAACCCTTATACCCGGGTGTGTTTTTTGATATAAATATTTTGAGTTCTAGGTGCCGTATCGACTTAAGATTTTCAACAGCCTCCTAAAATAATCGTTTTTTTTATCATATTCCAAAAACAAAAATTACCAGTTTTGCCGACTTATCTCTTCTATCTACATCCAACATTAAACACAATCGGGTGTGCATAGAAAATTGTACACTTGCTCACAAAATTATCCGCACAAGATTGTCGACGAGCAATAAATAGGAAGTAAACCACTGTCCTTAGTTAAAATTAAAATTGTAATGATAGGAAACTAAATCAGGACTTCATTCATAACGTTATTAAAAAGCTAAAAACAAAAATATTAAATTCATATGCGTAGAGTGGAAAACAAAATATAACACAAAATTATCCGCACAAATCTAATTCAAGACATAAAATACACAAAATTTGAGGGGTGGAGGGACTATCAATAATTTGTTGATCCACATTTTGCCTTAATTACAGCTTGCAAGTGTTTGGCATGCTATCGACAAGCTTTTTTGTGAATTCCGGGCTTATAAGTTCCAATTTCAGCTTAAGGGCTTCTCTAAGAGTAGTTTTGCTGCTGATTTCGGATGTTTCGAAGTTGGGCCCATAGGTGTTTAATGGGATTGATGTCTGGTGATTGTGGAGGTGTTTTCAGTTGTGACGGGGTATTAAAAAGGAGCCACGTCCTAACATTATCTGCAGTATGTTTAGGGTCATTCACCCCGATTACGAAAGTCGTTTAACGACATGTGTCGAAACGCCTCTGTGATGTCGGTATTGCGATTGTCGATATAGTAGTCGTTTTACGCCATAAAACGACTTATGGCGATAAGCTTATGTGGAACGTATTTTTTGTGTGACACTTGTCGTGTATCAGTATTCCGAAAGTCGATTTACTACACCAAAGCCACGAGTAACACAATAAAAGAAGGCGGTTTGAATTTTGTAAACGACTCTAATGGAAAAACAAGTAAAAACATGTGTTTTCTTTGTGTGTTTTACTGGAATAGTGTAAAATGTGTTTTGTGTTAATTATTTATATCTTAAGGATGATAATTTCCAGCACAAGACAAATAAATCGGTTTTTTCCAGATTTTAAGTGTTGGTCTTCCTCTGGGACAGAGGTACAAATTTCTTTACTGCTTGATACTGACAGAATTGTCCTTTTAAACAGTCGGTGTTAAAGGCCCAACATACTTTCAAAAGTTTTGCATGACGCCCTTGGTTTTATGTCGTTAATCTGGCATTCCTGTGATTAACACACATCAAGTAGTTTATAGGAGGATTGATAAAAACCACTTCGCTGTGTGTTAATTCTTATTTAATATTCGGTAATGTGAAATACAGGGTATTAAATAGACGCATGTAAGCGGGAGAATCGCTCGATCCGGATTCAAAGTCCTAAGATAACGATTAAGCAGCGGGTTAATTACCAGTATGAGGATGTTAGGTTAGGTTAGGTAGTTGGGTTGCCAGCGAAGTCGCCAGCACACTTAGACCATGTTGGTCCATTGTGATACCCATAGTCAGACTAATACCACTGATCGACAACTCCAGTGACAGCGCCGTTAATTTGATCCCAACGGCAAATGGTGACTGGACCAGATTTGAAAATCCGATAAAAGCTTTTTAACTTTGCTTTCACTGGGATTCGAAACGGGGACCCTCTAACCAGGGGCAGGCACTCAACGGCTGATGTAAGAATAGGTCCAAGTGCATAGGAGTCAACGCACATACCCACAACGCCACAGGTCACCACAATTTTGTTACCAAATCCAAATTTTCAAAATATCTGTTACAGACTTTTACTTGGAGTTAGTTATCAGGAATTACTATATTTCAAACATTCATTTATTTGATTGATGTTCATTTTCTTTTTTGAACTTGATTCCTGGTACGACAAGAAATACTTTACACGGCTATAATGCCAGCAGCAGGGCTTTGCTGCTGGCGTTTTTCACGTTACGAGTCTAGAGTTTCAAACGCGCTTCAATTCACAAATCCCACATGAAAAATATTGTAACTACTCCACTAATTTCACCCGTTAAATTAACGGCAGCCAGCTATTGTGCCATTTCTCAAATGTCAGTTGACTCTCAATTTGAGCGAAGATCTCTGTAAGAGAGTGTGAGTGGCCGTTAAAAATTCCAACGGCAAATGGTGACTGGACCACATTTGAAAACCTGATAAAAGCGTTGCTTTCACTGGGATTCGAACCGGAGTCCCCTCTAATCAAGCGCAAGCACTCAACCAACTGCGTCATCCAGTACTTTTGGGGTACATAGGGTTACTCTGTTTTTAGTGGTAGCTCTATGGACCGATAGATCTATACATATAAGGTTTGTCAAAACGTCGATGTTCCCAAACTATATTCAAAAGCAAAACTCAGTGTTCCCTACAGCAGTACTCAGTACCAGCAGATTAACCTTTTCTAAGGCTGCCCATACATAGCATACTTAAGATACATTCCGTCACAAATGTCACAAATTCTGACGGTATCTACGAGCACGTTCACCCATCCACCTCCCAAACACGATCAGTTGCAGTTGCGAATAATATACGATGCACCAAATGTTTTGCGATTTGATAGCCAAAGCTCAAACTGCTCCAATTCGCGAACCAAAATATGTTTCTATCACTTGTATTTATGATGGTCGACATGGTGATACCCCACCGGCCACCAGCTCTATATTCAGTTATAACTATAATCACCTGGTTTTTTAAATAATGTCTTTCGTTCGAGCTTTTTTGAGCTTTCTGCTCCAAGCATCTGTCATATGTCTAACAACATATTTATATTCTGTGACACTGAGCAAATACTTCAGTCGTATCGATTGATTCCTGGCGGGTTGTTTGTACTGTTTGAGTTTTTAAATCTGTTCATTTGTATTTCGGTTTGCGTGTGTACAAATTGTAATTTTTAGTTCAACGACAATAAAATGAGTCGAAATATAGCGTTAACTGTTCATGAATCTTTTGCCAGCAATTTGGCTTTCGGTGAGGAGATATTATGGGATGCGTAAGTACATATTATAGATTAATTAATTGGTTGTCCGTCCAGTTATTGATCAAACAAATGTATTGTGTTGTGATAACATGTGTGACTTCATGTATTGAGAATTATTATCTCAGTAATCAGTCATTATCGTAATGTAAAATTTAAGCAAACTGAAGTTCTTGACTTAGAACCTCATATCAGATTCCAAAGCTTTAATCGTGGCTATCGGTGCGAGATAATGAGCCACGATCGAAAGTATATCTAGGTACATTGCGACAAAATAAAATAAATGATTCTTCTAACATTTCTCGGTGTATTCCCCAAAATCAGTTAATTCACCACGAAAATGACGATAACCAGTGAATTTGCCCACAAGTTCATTTATGGTTGCATAGGTGGTGAAAAAGTCCTTAATGCAAGCACAGCTGAGGAGTGTAGACCTGTTAATATGTTACCTATCTACGAAGAGCTATAGTCTGTAGGCAAGTAATGTGCTTCGTGATGGAATAACAATCCGTATTGAAGCGGAGATACCATGTGAAACGTCTATTAGTTGGGGAAGAAAAGAAAACGAAAAAAAGATGGTAAAAATCTCGAAACGGACTCTAACCGCACTAAAAACACCTCATTGATCATGACCAATCAACTGGTGATCGACAAAGTTTTTGTTTTCAAAGTAAAGTCGGGCTTGAGAAGGTACTCTAATTAAAATACGGGCTCTCGTAATATTGTCAAAATAGTTCATGGGGCTTGGTTCTTCTTAATCTACGAATAATATTTCGTACATTTAAGACGTCGTCTATCTCAGGGTTAATATGCATTTGCAAACGCTCGTTGTGACTCATTGCGTACTGTTTAATTGTATCTGCTATGTGGTCAATCTGCAAATCTCGATGCAATTCACTATTTCTAATATACCATTCACTATTCCTCGAAGGCCCTTATTTTGAAATGTTTGCAACATTTTCACATTTGTTTTCTTTGTGCAACCTTGTAAGTGAATACGATATGTCCAAACAGGTTCTAGTATCTGATTATATAATAGAATTTTTAATATTTAGTTCTTCTACTTTCTTTTTCACATGCTCCTTCCATTTCAGTTTAGCATCCAGATTCATACCCAGTTTGAATAATGATTCGCCATCGCTGCATCTAATCACATATCTCGTTAACTGAATTTTGTAACTTTTCTGTAGCTTTAGTTACACATCCATTTGTTGATAGAGGAGCAGTGTCGTCTGCAAATGTGGGTAGCATGATATCACTCGCATGCGGTAAATCACTTGTATCTAATAAATACAGAGTGGGTCCCAGAAAACTTCCCTGTGGAACACCTGCTTGTACTTCTTTAAGTTCAGAATACGATGAACAATAACGAACTCTAAAGAATCCATTAGCTATATAAGATTTAAGGATCTCATAGCACTGTCTAGGTAGATCCCTATGAAGTTTATACTCTAGTCCTTTATGCCAAACTTTATCAAAAGCCTGCGGAATGTCTAAGAATATTGCAGAACAAATTTGTTTTTCTTTCAGTGCCTTTTCTATAGCATTAGTTATACGGTGCACCTGGTCTATCGTCGAGTGTTTATTCTTAAACTGGTGGGTAGGGACAAGCTTTCTTTGCTCTATAATTGGGTTTCTCGAAAAGTTTTGAATATAAAGGTACAAGTGAGATTGGCCTTTATGAGGTAACTTCTGATAAAGGCTTACCTTGTTTAGCAATGACAAGAGAGCCAGGGCCTAGCTTCTCAGCAACCACTCGTGTTGTGCGTGCTATTGTTCTATCACGAGTGGAAGGGACCTACAGTTTTGTGCTGACTCCGAACGGCCAAGTTTGAGAAGCTTTATCTACTTTTTGAGCATTGTCAGTGACTCAAAAGAGGTGGGACCGTGAAAAGTATTTCTTGTCGTACAATAATTTCTGCTATCTTCCAGTGATGTGGGACATACCTTTGTTTAAAGCAAGCATTAATTATATGCTTGAGTTTCAACAATGCAGTTGTAGGAGGTTCCTTCAAAATTTGGGCAGTTATAAGATCATAACCTGGTGATTTTCTATTATTAAGTTTTTGAATACATGTCTCAATCTCTCTCAAAGACACAGGGAATTTCCTTTTCGTCTACTTACTACGAGGATGACAATATTATATTGGCAGTGTTAATGGACTTAACACAGATTGGGATATACTATATGTCGTTTTTTTGGGTTTTTCCGCTTTCTGGTTCATCATCAAGCTTACAGTTTTCCACAATTTCCGAGATTAGGCGATTCGACAGATTTTAACCAGGAAGAGTGGAAATTGGTCCTTTTCCCACTTCACTTACCATTTTCCCGTTCGAATGGTCGGGCTTTGACATTTAGTAGGATACACGTAAATTCATTGGATAAATTACAATACAGCGGTCGGACGTTGAAACTTCCGTAATATTGTAAGCCAGATCACAAAGTTCTAGGTGGAGCTACTCTCTACTCTCTACTCATGACATTTCATTTTTGGCGGGGTGACTAACTATTTTTGTACTTGATAACTATTTGAGTAAACAATTCATTTTTTATATGGTTTTTATTTAAAGTAATTGTATATTTTTTCTTGTAAAATGTATTTCAGAATTTTTTGATTTGTCAAACGCGCGGGTTCTAGTTCGGTATATGGAAAACTGAGTGTGCGGCGTTTTGACATACAATTATCGTAAAATCGACAATACGTGTACCAACTCCTATCAAAGTCGGACCGCGCTTTGGCCTTTAAACTAAAATCCGTTATTTATACACAAAACACTCGGTTGTGGTCTTAAGATCAACGCGTTATTCGTAGTTACTAGTCTTCCACCCGCTTTCTATATATTTAAGTTTAAATAAAACAAAGTGTGTGTAAGACATGGACATTTTGAAAGGCCTACGATGCGATTATTTATGGAATATAATATCGTTCAAATGTCTGCCGCGTCTTCTCTGTGTGGCCCTCATCCGAAATGTCAAATTTTGTATGACTCTGGCGTATAAATCCGGCTTAATTTGACCGATGGTATGGGTTATGGTGGCTTTGAGGGCCGCATATGCCTGCGATTTCAGAAAGTCTCACAAGAAAAAATGCGGTCAAATCGCACGATTTCAGTTCACATCGACGTAAGATGACCATGCTTTCAAATCGCTCGTGCAGAATTTCTAATGCAGCTTTAGCTGTGTGGCACCTAGCGCCGTCCTGTTGAAACCACATGTCGTTAGCGGCTATCATCCAATGCAATTCAATAAACTTTATAATCAATCGATGGTGATGGCCTGGTCAACGTCGTTCTCAAAGAAATATGGACCGATGACGCCGTCAGCCCAGGATATCATTTGGAAAACATATTGATAAAATATATATGTATGTATGTATAACAAATAATGGAGATACGACCTGAGTAACGACTACGAGTACAACTAGGAATACCATTATACACAGGTACTAGAACCGACAATTATTGGGGAGTAATGTTTCTTTGTAGGTTAGATAAGAGGATATTTACAGTACATCTACAGCTATGGTCAACATATTGGAGGACATCCGACAAAACTATGATAAAGGATATGTTACTCTTCTCTGTCTTCTTGATTTCTCTAAGGCCTTTGACAAAATTAACCACAAAATACTCTGCTGCAAGTTAAAAAATCTTTCTTCATTTAGTGTGCAGTGCAGTGAGTTTAATAAGTAGTTTTCTGTCGAATAGATTTTAAAGAGTAGTCAACTGTGATTCCCTTTCAGCACTTCTACAAGTTAAACAGGGCGTTCCGCAAGGATATATTCTTGGACCCATTCTTTTTTCCTTGTTTATAAAAGATTTGATTCCATTTATATGCAGATGATGTGCAAATGTATACGACTAAGCACAATAATAACATAGTTGATCTAGTTAATGCTAGCAATTACGATTTGTATGGAATCTATAATTGGTCTGTCTATAATGGCTTACACTTGAATCCTAAAAAATCGCAGGTGATTCCTATCTCCAAAACATATATAAATGCTAGCGCTTTGCCATGTGTATTGACATGGTTGAATCAGCGACTAGACTTGGGTTTGTTATTAACTCTAAATTAACTAGGTACGACCATGCAAACAGTGTAATAAGACGGATATATGGATGTCTTCGAAAGCTCTGGCTGAGTCATAGTTTTATCCCGGCTGATACGAGAAGAAAACTTGTTTTTTCTCTTATTTTACCACTCATTACCTATGGTGAAGTTGTTAACAGTAAACTCGACTACTTTTTCCAACGAAAGCTAGAGGTAGCTCTTAATGATGCCGTCAGATACATCAACGGGTTGCGCCGTCATGATCATATATCAAACTTGACTAGAGATTTTTCGGAACGACAGAAATTTGCATTTTCCTGCATAACATTATAACGAATAATACTCCAATGTACATGTACATCTTGCGGTAACCGGATATGTATAATTTTGTCAGCAACTCTATCGGAAATATAAATTATATGATAGGTATCTGTTTTCGGATATTGAATTTGTAGTTGTACAATTTGACGTTTGTTCGCAGCATGCCGGGTTGCTCTACATTTTTACATTTCAAAGCATTATCGAACAGCCCTCGTAATTATTCATTCTTCTCTTTAGTGTGTGTAGGTATATCATGGGAGCGTGGAGAGTAGTAGAATGTATTTTTTGTTTGGTGTTAATGGCATGTACTATAAAAGATTATATCTTACTTGTACTTGTACATCAAATAAAATGAATTGGAATTCAAATTGAATTGAATAGTATCGTCATCTGTTTCCCAAATCGATGTACGCTTTATTCTTCATTCTAGTCCACAATCCATGGTGTGTGTAGATATTTTGATCATACAATAGTTGTTGACACGCTTCAGTGCAACCAGGTCTAGGGTAAGTTCAAAAGTGTATTTCTTTCAATAGGTAGTTGTATAGCACACCTATTTTTCACGTGAATCTACGCTATGCGTCGTCAAATTAAGATCGAAATTGGCATTCATTGGGAAAAAAAAGTATTACGTGGTAGCAGCAACAAAACAAGAAATTTAATCGAATTTCGGAGACAATCAGAGGTTGTCTCTTGACTTCATCCTTTTCATCTGTGATTGGCGTTGAATCACAACCACAGCAAAGGCGTTTTTAGGCTTTTAGATACAATTGCTTTTGGAAGTAAATTATCCACATTTGCAACAGGTTCGAAGAAAAGTATTAATTCAACTCATTTTCGTTTGTGATGTCAACGTTCTATATTCTCTTTCACGTTGGGCTCGATCAAGGTGGTAAACGAATCAGACTGGTTGGGAGGCCACCATAAAAATAGCCCAGTCGCAAACGGTGTATCCGGTTTACTGGCAATACTCGCGGATCAATTAGCCTTCTCGGTAGTAGAAGCGGCTATGCTATCGACGGTCCTTCCACACCGGCTTACTCGTGGGACCAAATGAACAAAACAGACACACAAAAAGAAAAACAAACATAACATACAAATCGGAAAAGCACAACGAACACGGACAGATAATTGATATCAAGGGCAAGGATAACTGGGATAACAGGGACAAAGATTCCTATGCCTGTGCCAATGAAGGAATGGAGAACTGGAACTAGCGACGAACCTTACACTTTAATGGACAGGGGCCCAGAAGGTGCCTCCAAGAAGGCTCGATCGGCGGATGATCCGTCCCCAACTTTAAAGAAGAAAATGAAAACCAACAAGGTTAAAGTTGGTATAAAGTATCCCATATAACCACAAAGGACGACAGAACCATCAGTGTATCCTCGTTCCTTCTAAAGACGCTAGTCGCCTATGCGGACCACATCGCCATAACCTTCAGCGGATAAAAAAAAAAGAAAACCCTAGGGGAACTCATGGAAAACGCTCTCAAGGCCCGGATGTGAATCCAGCAAAAACTGAAATGGTACTCGTCTCGAGAAAACATCAGAAGCCCCTAATTACACCACCAAAACTCAACGGAACTCCACTAAATTTCTCGGATCAGTCCAAGTATCTTGGTGCTAAACAGAAAGCTCAATTGGAACCAAAACTGATTAGAAAGGATTAAGAAAGCAACCACCGCAGATTGTGCGTGCAAAAGGGATTTATGTAGGAATTGGGGAATCAGCTTCAAGATAATGAGGTACCGCTACACCGCCGTGATAAGATGCAAAAAATTTGCGACTGTGTACTGTGACTGAAACACTCTCGCAATGGAGTAATTAACGCCAGTATTTTGAACTTACACCTATTTACCGAAGAACCTACTGACTATTTAATCCCGATCTTAGACTTCGATATTAAATATAAAACCAGAATACCGACTAGACAACTATGGGAGACGAACTCGGTACGAAACAATAACAACGCCAAAGGAAATCTACACAGATGGATCTAAAACCGGTAGTGGAGTGGAAGCGGGCATTTACTCGGACTAGACTACCAGATTACTGTAGTGTTTTCCAGGCAGAAACAACGACTATTCGTGAAGCCGCTGAATGGCTGTTGATGAGAACGACATCGAACAAGAGTATCGTCATCTACCCCGACAGCAGAAATCAACTAATAGAAACTTCCTCGTTTCTTGCCCCTGAAATTTGTTTGACAGCTTGTTGTATTTGTACCATCTGTGAATACGTGAGAAGCGTTTCGAACAGCTGAAAGTCTTCCCCTTCGAAATGTGTAATGAGGTTAAGCAGAGTATTTTGTTTAAAAAGCGCTCGTTATTTCAAATCCATATGTTTCACCCCAAAAAGGAGGAGGAGCTTAAAACACAGATCGTGTTCAGAAGGTACATTCATATGTGTACCTGGAACTATATTGGAATGTGCTGATCATTGACACGTTACATTTGAATTCAAATATTTTGCCTTTGAAATATTAGAAAATAGGTAAAGCAAAAGGGTTTTAATATGATTTTGTGGTTGAATTCAGTTTGTAAATAATCATTCACAATTCATAATAATGTAATGATGATTAAATAGAAATTCTGCAAATTCACACATGTATGTATGTACATATGCTTTTTTATAAGTACACAAATTTACAGAAAACAACTTAATTCCTTGAATTATTTCGTATTGTCACTTTAACATTGTATATCTATCGATTACTCATTATGGTGTTGGAGCAGAAGTCATTACTTGAAGCATTTTAGTTTTGGACTCATATCACATATAAACTGTGACGCAAAATTTGTTCTACATATCCATTATACGCAGTTCGTAAAGACTTGCTTTAATTTTAAAATGCAACTTGTGAAAGAAACTTCTTTTTCGCATGTTATAATGCTATTTAATTTGCTAAACTTGACGAACATTACTCATGGAATTTTTCCAGATCGTGGGCTAGTTAAACACATTGGAAATGTATTTGACACTCCTACGAGGAAAATATGATTTGGAGGGGTAAACAGCTGATCAAAAGACACCACTTGTGAAAGTATGCGTAAAATATAGCTTCCAAATAAAGAAGTATGCGTGTTTTGCGGTAGGTCATGGTCAGAGATGAAGTATTAAAGAGATAGCCAACTTCCTCGTGTCTTCCCCCTTGATTTCATTTGACAGCGTTTTTTATAACATTTCACAGACAGGGGCTTGTGAATACGATTGATCACAGACCAACTGCAGCAGAAATCATGTACACCGAGATAGTCGTCTTTCCAGTGGAAAACCCCTTGCCGATCGCGTTTCACCATGATTTTGCTCTAAACGCACGCATACTACTTTATTTTCACGCATACTGCTTAACCCTTTAGAGCAGCGCCATGTTGCTTTTAAGATTTGCCCCCAATAGTGTCAAAAAGTAGCTAGATTGCCCATGATAATGTCAAAAATGCTCATGATTGGAAGTTTTCCAAACAGAACGTTCGGAAAGTTTACAAGTTCTTAAAAGAATTATTATTGTTGGTGTTTTTATAAGACATCGCTAAAATTCGGCTAAATATGCAAATCAATTTAATAATAATCACTACGGTGATAATAATGCATTTCGGTCAGAACTAATGTGAAAACATTTAAAATATACCAATCTTTTGTTTCATACACCGATGAAACTACTGTAATAAGGATTAATGATTTTACGATTGAGTTTTTTTGGATTAAGCCTAGAAGTGCAAGTCATATATGAAACACAGAATTGGATTACTGCTACGTATCGTATTTGGTATATTAGTTTTCAAGTTCCTTATATGGTTTTTATTTCACTGTATATAACATATTTCTTATCCCATATTGATAATGTGATAATTTTCAAACTTAACGTAGTTATCCAGTGGAATTTTCCAGTCCCAAGTTTCATGCACCTCGTGAACATACATTTTCTTCTAATATTTCCCGCCATTTTTGATGGTGAATATTTTACACAGAAATTTGAATCCGATAAGTGATCTCCAAATTTGCGATATATACATAATTTGTTGTGCATGTTTTTATTAATTTTTAAAAAAGGACTAATTAAATAAAGGATTTATGCGGCCATGCAGTACAATTATCTTCAGAAATAATGTTATTAAAGGGAAATCATCAACATCAGAAATCATCTACAACCAGATGTCCAACCCGGGTTCGAGTGTTTACTAAAACACAATCGTGTCCATCTCAGATTTTGCTCTGAGTCACGCACACTACTGACAGCTTTTTTTTATTTTCACGGACAGGGCTTGTGAATACGAGTGATCTAAGAACAACATGGCGCTGCTCTACAGCCTTAAGAAGTGTGCGTGAAAATAAAGTAGTATGGGTGCGTTTAGAACAAATTCAGTGATTTCAAACAAATCAAATTCACCTCGATGAATTTAGGTGGGGGTAATCAGCTGTATGCTTAGGTCACACGTATTCCCAAGCCCCTGTCTGTGAAAAGTTATAAAAAACGCTGTCAAATGAAATCTAGGGGGAAGAGACGAGGAAGTTGGCTATCTCTTTAATACTTCACCTCTGAACTGCTGGCTGCTCTAAAGCCTTAAGAAGAAGTGTGCGTGAAAATAAAGTAGAATGCGTGCCTTTAGAGCACGGGGTGAAACGCGATTGGCAAGGGGTTTTCCACTGGAAAGACGACTATCTCAGTGTACATGATTTCTGCCCGACAGCCAAGCCGCAATCATGGCACTCGATCAAAATTGTATCGAGGTATCTATTTAACACCGCATCTGGGAATCTGGGATACAATGGCCTGTCGGTTACAAAAAATAGTGCTCTCCAAATTTGTTATGAAGTAGTGTTCAGTGGGGATGTATCCAAAATGAAGGAGTACTAAATGTATCTCAAATGTGACTGGAGCGCGTATTGTGTAAATAAAAATTTCGTCAACGACCATACTATGCTGAAAAAATCGGTTCTCGTCCGATCACCGAAATCAAGCAGCATCGGGCGCGGTTAGTACTTGGATGGGGGACCGCTTGGGAACACCGCGTGTTGTTGACATCTTTACAACTTTTTGCCTCCCCAACTATTCAATAGCTCGGTAAAGTTTAACCCCACAATAAAGAAAAGAATTCAAATATATTTTTTTTATGAAGTGAACTCTACCTTAAATTCGACCGATGTGGTCGTTGTCTGCTCAATGACTGTATGCATCTGGGCAGAAATAAATGAGTAATAAGATAGATAAGATATTCAACTTCGGCCGTTTTTACCCCTGGTCCATGGCGGAAATTTTGAAGTGTAGGCCGTTAAGGATTAGTGTGTAGTGGAATCCCCTTGTACTTCACACATACTTTTACAAGATTCCGGGATTGACCACGATAATGGCGGAAAATTCGCGGATTTTTTAGCAACATGGCCGCCGATTCGTGAATTTGCCCACGATCATGTAGTATGATTTAGATGCCGTGACTGGCAAATGAACTTAGTTTTATATCCTTCATTCATGAATTATGAAAACTTTTTTATTAGTTATTTTATTTTTTCCCCAAGTACCTCAGACTGTAACTCGCAGAAACCTATGTACTTCATGAACATACGCTTTGTTCGTTTGCTTACTTACTGTGTTGAAAATTTAACACCGAAATTTTAAAAAAGTTCAAGTAACGATCGAATTTTCAAATAAGAACTCTAATTTACCCCACGACTACGGTTGGGGAAGGGCATCAGCTGTTTACCAGCTGTTCGCAAGAGCTCACACGTATTCACAGACAGGGGACAAAAAAGCGTATAAAAAACGCTGTCAGATGAAATCAAGGGGCAAGAGAAGAAGAAGTTGAATATCTCTTTACTCATTTATTTCTGCATCTGGGACTCAACCCTTTCCTTATCCAGTTACCCATTCCCCCAGTTTACCACTGCGTAAACTCTTGTTTATCACCCCGCATCCGTTACAGGCTTTTTGTTGTTCCCCAACACTGCCCCACAAGCTGAACAGCATATTCAACAATCATTTTTCTTTTGTAATTCTTGGCAACGATTTTATTGCGAATCTATCACATACACATGTAAATTATTATGAGTTCAGCGAAATGACAAAATGAACGTACATACATACGTGTAAAATCAGAATTAGGTGTTGATAGATCGGTTAGGCTCGTATAATGATAACTAGTTTTGGGTATCCGCTCACTCTCTGTTTGTGTGCATATGTTTATTTACTTTGTGTGTTTACGTATGTTAAAGACGATAAGCAAATGGAAATAGTATCCTAGATGTGTCTTGAATTCCGCAAACAAATAAATGTGCTCACGATATCGTTTATTAGGAATTTTGACGATTTTTGGGAAAGGACTACAGCTTATCAGCGATGTATTGTAATTTACTACTTGGGAAATGGTCTGATGAAAAAGAAGAGCATGATGCGTGACTTTAATTCATTTTAACGATGTTCATTAAAGTGTAAAATTATTAACAGTGGAATAGCAATGGCTGAAGGGATTCATCACAAACATTCAAATCGGAAGGGTGTTAGACAATACCTCTGTAGAGAAATGGGATGCGGATCCTAGGAAAAATGGAGCCGATGACGCAACTCAAAGAAGGAATCAAGCAAATGATTCGAAGGGCTTATGCAATATTAATGTGAATTTAGAGTACAGACAAAACTTTCAAGGATAAATATTCAAGAAATCCGACCAGTCTGGCTGTGGTGAAAGTCGGGCCGGACAGTGTAGATTAACGCGAAAGAGAGCATGTTGCCCGAGGTGCTCTTGATCAAATGAACATGTTCATTTCGATACCAAGTTCAAGGAGAAACTTTTTGCGACTTTGCTTGGCTCTCGTAGCTGGTAGCTAGCAATGCAGAAATATCGATGATGTTGGCAAGTACGCACCAACGATTGCTTTTTCACATTGAACTGCATCCTAATACCATTTCATCGCCATTGTCAACACCGCCTTTCGTTTTGCTGTAATTTTGAATGATTACTTCGATTCGGTGTCTCCTTCCTCATGTTGGAAGCAATAAGCAAAAAGGAATGCATTGATGAGCAAACACAATTCACAAGTGTTTGACACTGCTCTGCCAAAAACAGGCCTCGTCAGATTGGTTTGGCCCAAATCCGAATATCCAGCCAGCATTTTCAGAGTCCACTAGTCGTTCAGCTCCAATTCCTGCGTCAGGACAATCTTATGCGAATGTACATATGCCCAAATTCAAAACCAAAATAAGCCGGAATGACTCTCTAGCAATACCCAATTCAGCTGAACCGTCTCCTTCGATACTGGCCGCTATGTCGGGGATGTTTTCTTCATTTCGCACCGATCCCTGTCTGGCTGAGGGCTTAAGGTCAAATAGTGAGTATACTCAATCTCCTCCACTGAGCGACAAATTACATGCCCACGGAAATCAGATGATGGACAACTGAACCCAAACTTCGATAATATTTTTTAATAATTTCTCCTCATTCGGGAAGCGTGAAATTATCCATGATAAAATGGTAATTTTGACTGAATATTTTGACATCTAGATGTCCTTGGTAACTTTGACAGGTGTTGAAACATAACAATTGGGAAAACTATCACTGTTATATGGCCATCATTATCATTGTAGTAGGTTTTCACAATTTCACGTGTATTTTTTTGTGTTTAACATAACTTTAAAGTATTCTTTTTTTCTAGGTACACACCTGAACAATTTCAACTTTTCAGGAAGAAACTGAAACAACTCTTTCGTAATCCAGAGGCTAAGGATGGCGCAGCAAATAAAGCCATGGTAAATTGCTGTGCTATGTAAACTGATCATTTACATTTAACGTTTGGTTTAGCTCTTAATATATTTTTCTATAAATTTAATTACATATTCCATTTCACCATTTGCTTACTTAGACCAGAATATCTATTGTGCTGCGATGGCCGACTAGAACTGTTATGATGTATTTCCTGATTCTAGTCCGATACTCCTCTTAGGAGATCCAGTATTGTCTGTGTAATCCAACAATTGGAGTGACTAGTAAGAGATGGTTCCTTTTGTGTTTACCTTCTCCAGTACCAGATTAAATAAATCATTCGACAGATAGCTGGTGGACCGGCACATCGGCCATCGCAGCGAATAGTTCGATGCGGTGAGTGTTGGCGTATGTGGCTTTAAGATCGTGGAACTATCGTTCTAACTCGCTAGTCTTCTCCAGGATTGGTCTCAGTGTTACAGTCGATTTGCCGGAAGGGAAGCCGCACAGGTACGTGCCGATAAGTGTGGTGCAAAACGGCCTTAGACGATCACACAGTATGCTGGACAGTATCTTACGAGGTCACGTTGGAGGATAATCTTTTTTGTAAATCAGGCTGATATTTCAGTTGTCAGTCATGCTTTCGTCTTTCCAAATTATTTGATGCACGCTCACTATCAGAACATCGCCACCAGCCTTAAAGATCTCTGATTCTAAACCATCTGAGCCTGCGTCCTTGTTTTTTATCATCTATTTGATAGCCGCGCCGACTTCTCAAACGACTTCTTCATTCCATATCACTTCTTTGATACCCTTGAGTGACTTTTTTGTAGGCGTATACGCTTAATTTCCTCGTTTCGTTTTCTATCGTGATACTCCACTTGTATTGCCCTTGGTTGGCGTTGCAGCGCCTCATAATATACCTCGAGGGTTGCTTGTTTCTTCTGCGCACACTCGTCATCGTAAGACGGGGTTTTTTTTTCGTAGGCGGTAGCTAACCTAAAAAGTTTCCACACATTTCGTTGACGTGTAGACACACCTGAGAGTTTCTACTTCTTTATTTGCCGCTGCAGTCCGGGGTGGACCTGGGCCTCAACTAACAACCCTGTCCAGCCAGCACGATCTTATGCCATCTGCCTCCAATTGCGCACACTAAGTTCGTTGAGATCCTTCTCCACTTTTGTGCCGTTCGAGGACGTCCTCTGTTGCGTTGTCTCAATGGCTCGGAATCGAAGACTCTTCGGGCCGGAAATGTTTTGTCAATCCGCTTTACATGACCTAGCCATCTTAAGCGTTGGATCCGAAGATGTACAGCCCGTACAGCTTGTGGTTGAATCTCCTCCTCCAGACACCATAGGTCTACCATAGATGTAGACCTTTTCTCTCAAAACGACCAAGAGCTTCTTCATCCACTTCCAATAGCGTCGTAGAGCAGGACAGGGATGATCAGAGTGTTATATAGAGGTAGCTTGGTGCTTGGAGAGATGGTCTATTATTCAATTGCCTCTTGAGGCTAAAGAAACGCTTGATCTGGGTACTGTTGTTATTGCCCCAGTTTACTGTAGAATCAAAGTAGACGAAGTCCTTGACTAACTCAAAGTTTCTGCTGCCCATTATGACGCTCTGTCCCAGGCGTCGATGTTGTGCGTCCTTCTTCAATGCCAGCAAACGCCTCATTGACGGCTCGCTATGTGCGTCCCATCACTTCAATGTCGTCCGCGTAAGCAAGCAGTTGAACGGACTTTTGGAAGATCGTGCCCTCGGTGTTGGCGTTTGAATTTCGCATGATCTTCTCTAGTATGATGTTGAAGAAATCACATGAGAGTTCTACACTGTCTTCTAAAGCTCTGGCAAACTTCAGAGTGCTCAAGCGTTCAAGACTCGTCTTAGTTCATCTTTCTGTCACTGATGATTGGACAGTCGAGCTCTGAATCGTGGTGCCACAGGAATTACTTTCCGCTTCTTGGCATTAGGGAATCAAATTGCACACAAAAATGTTCTGCAATCGATTTATAATACCCACTTTTTATTCGGATTTCAGCAACGACGTCGGCAAAACATCTACAAGAACACCATAGCACAGAGTACAATCTTTCTCTTTCCACAACGAACGTGCATTTAATGAATACTACCATATTTTTTTTTTAGGAAAATATACGAATAAGAATCTTCTATCCACATTTATTTTGGTCACTGTTTCCGAAGGAAAGACCTACAGGCAAGCCAGGGATGCAACCAAATTTTCGGTCCATTTGGTTGTGCGAACGCGAAAGTGCATGAGTGAGTTCGGCAGCAAACAAGATTTTCGTAAATAACAAAGTATTTTGCAGAAAAAGACGACAGTAGCCGCTGTTGCATGATTTTCGTTGACGAGTGCGGCAATGTCTACCAGAATTGGCAGCATTTCATTGAGACGAACTGTCTACCGTCAGGCATCGCGTTCGCACCATCGCACGGTGTTTACACGTACTCTGGCAACTCGGTGAGCAAACTCTTTTGTTGACAATCGTAGTGACGGTGTATGAATGTGCATTTTAGCTTAATATGGATTCGTGGGAAACACCAGCAAGTTCATTGAGTTCTAAAATCGGGACAGGAGCCGACTATGCGGCCGGAATTGGAGGAATGGGTGCCGCCGCTGTAACTCTGGCTGCAGTTTGTAGCGTCCCAGTTAGCGGACCCATCTTGGCGGGGGCAAGTGTTGTGGCCTTAGGTGCTGGGGCAATCACTTCAATTCGATCGTCCATGAAATTATTCCAACGATCAAACCATGAGCAAACTCTCTCTGTTGCCGACAGTGAAGCTAGAGGTTGCTGGTTGGGCGTTACATCTGGAGCACTGGCACTATCCTCAATCGCAGCAACAAAGTCTCTGTCGAGGTTAGCAGTTGCTGGGAAAGAAGTTTCCTTGGTGAGTAGTAGTCATAGTCATGTTTAAATTCGGTTAGTCTACAATCATCATGTCTACAATGTTTGTGAAATCTTTTCAGATTCACGAAACTGTTGTGAACGGGATGAATATCTCCACGATGCTTGTGTCTGGCACAGGTGTGGCCAACGGGATCCTCGACTTAATTTTGGTAAATATCCCATTTGAATGCCTCTGGTCATATTTCATCGACACGGCGTTGTATTTCGTTGCAGAAATACTCCGATGACGATGAAGTATCCGCTTTGGAAGTAGCTCAGCTGGGCGCTTCTCTGGTTATATTTACGCATTCCGTGTATAACTTTCGCTTGGCCTCCACGATTATTACTCAAACGCAAGATTCAAAGGTGAATGCTTACAGAAAGGAGCTAAGCAGCCGACAGAGGTAACCAAGTTAACATTGCGGCGGTGTGAACTTTTTCATTTTATGTTTTCTGATTGCAGACAAATGTTCGACAAAATGGCTAAGGAGACGGTGCGTATTCGGGGCAATGCCAAGGGAAAAGTCGATCTCATCCGCTGGATCAATGAAGTGCCCGATAAGCAGTACCTTAGCGACTTGCACAAGAGCAACAAGCAACTGAATCAGAATAACGTTCGATTTGCCGCTGGTACCGATGGCAATGTGATACTGAATGAAGAGATATCCGTAAGACCGAGTGACTTACGAAGCGACATTCAGCTGAATCAAGGTGAAAATATCCTACGTGGTGTAAATAATCCCATTCCCGAGTCACACGCATCCACATCAAGTCAGGGAATGGGCCAGGACATAGCCGCCATGGCATTTAACAGCAACAATAACACATTATTAGACTACTGTAAAACAGCGTTTGGGATCGGTTCGAAATTCATTTTTAGCGAGAGTAAATTTCAAGATTGTGTACGCTTGGTAGTCAAGAAATTGGACAAAGAAGTTACCGAGTATTTGATAACAAAATCAAGAGATTTCATACAAATGTACGGCAAACGAATTGAGGGTCTTTTAAGGACGTCACTCTACATTGACCAAGTTCTGTTCGATTTGTTCAATCAAGTTAATCACATTGAAGATCTGACTATACAGAAGTTGGAACCAGCCATACACAGTGTATTCGAAAAGCTGCTTGAATTCTATGAGAAGAAGTCGTGTGACGACGCTCGGGCTAAGCGTTTCAGATGTCGCGTCTGCAAAGGTGTCTACCGGGTAACTCCTCTTTAATACGATGCGTCTAGTAGGCGGTCTTCACAAGTGCATGTGCCTTATAATGCTCATACAATGATCATATACACATATTTTAACAAGAATAAAGTATGTTGGGAATGGGAATTTGTTGTTTTTCTGCCTCGAACGGTGTGAACGTACAAAGTCGTTTTCGGCAAAATATTCGAACTGAGACAAACCCTGGAGACGACTAGCGAGTTTCAGATAGATACTAGCTTTTATCCATTTCAAAGCCGCGCACTACAGCATTCAGAAAGTCCTGAGGCGAGTTCCTTTAGGATGTCCTACAAGGAATTCTGCAGAAACTGCATAGATGAGGAAGAAGAGGAAACTATTGTGCACGCTTTCTTCGTTCTACCATGGACGCTATCAAAGTAGTGGTAGATACAGCAACCGAAGCGATACAGGGAAAAAGATGGAGATGGGGCACAAACAAGTACTGTGCCGTAGTAACGCTGGACATTAAGAACTCCTTCAACTCTGCTAACTGGGCGTGCATCATGAGAGCCTTGATTTTAATGGGAACGCCACAATACTAGAGATATATCGCCAGCTACTTTACCAACCGGAAACTCAAACTACTACGAAGTTTCAGCGGGAGTCCCCCAGGGATCAGTCCTTGGACCCCTCCTATGGAACTTAATGTACGACGGAGTGTTCTGATTGCCGCTACCACAAGGAATCAAGGTAGTCGACGACATAGCAGTTGTAACCGTGGGCAAACAAATCCACGAGGTGGAAGCCGCCACAAACGAAGCGATCACCAGAATCAAAGATTGTCTGGAATCTACCAACCTGGAATTAGCTGAGTGCAAGACCGAAGCTGTCTTAATAACCAGCCGAAGGACTGTGGAATACGCGGACTTCCGTATTGATTCCCAGATAATCAGTTTCAAGACTCGCATTGAGTAGTGCAACAAAAAAGCATCAAGGATGCAAACAGCACTTTCCGGAATGCTACCGAACACAGGAGGGCCGGGGTAAGCGAGAAGGATTCTCCTTTCCTGAGTGGTAAGCTCAATCCTTCTTTACGCTGCACCCATATGAGTAGGAGCACTCACCACCAAGCAGACAACAAAGATGCTTTCGTCAGCATACAGGCTCTGCGCAATAAGAACAATCTGCGGATTCCGAACCATCTCGGACGGAGCAGCCTGTGTGAAAGAGAAGCAGCCTGTGTAATTGCGAGTATGATCCCTATCGTGGCACTGTGGCAAGCCAGATGGGATACCACAACCAAAGGCAGATGGACCCATAAACTGATAGCCGCCGTTTGAAGCCTGGACATCAAGAGCTCACGGGAACTGCAACTACTATCTCAGGCCACGGAGGTTATCGAAAATACCTCCATAGATTTGGTCACGATAGCTCACCCTTCTGTCCAGAATGCGGGGTACAAGAGGAAGAGCACAGAGCACGCAATTTTTCATTGCAGGCGTTTTGCGGTAGCGAGAACACGTCTACCAAACTCCCGAGCTCCTAGTCAGGCATGTGACAGAGTCAGCAGACAAATGGCTGAAATATGGCGTGCAGATAGAAGCAGAAGGCTCGAAAGAGTAAGGAAAGCCGAATCGGCAAACAGAGAATACAGCGTGATACGTTAACCAGCCCAGCGAAGTAATACCTAACGGCAGGCAGGGTGCAGCGTGTCGGTTAGTACGTAGGCGTATTCCCAGAATCGATTATTTGGGTTTGTGAATCGTACATGCTGTGCAGCATGCTTGGACGCATCAAAAAGGGGCTTTCTTCTCGATAACCTGGCCGAATTAAGCAACATTTTTCTTTGAACCTAGCTCCACGAAGACGTTCCTCGTTTCTTCGAGAGAAAAGTTCTGCTTGATATATTTGGTCATATTAGCGTTGGAGGCATAAGGAGAAGAAGATCAAGCTCTAACTGTCCGGACTGTAGAGCGCCATGAGCCTAGCTAGCCCTATCCAACGCCTAAGGTAGCTGGGTCATATAAGGCTCCGACCCAAAGAGTCCTTGACTGCGAACCTCTGGACCAACGCAACAGAGGCCGTCCACGTGTCGGAGTAGGAAATACTATATTTTTCATTACAGTAGAAGAATCGTGTTTCCCTTGTTGCATAATTCCGGTCAACAAAGTTCCTAGCTGTTATAGCTTTCCAACGTCAAACCGTAATATCCAGTCTCGACTCCGCATTTCTCTCGATATCTTCATCCTTACCTTGGGTACAGCTAGGAAATGATCCGTGTCGATATTGGGTCCTCGGAAAGTTCGAACATCGAGATTACTGAAGGATGTCTGACGTCGATCGCAATGTGTTCAATCTGGTCGACGGTTGATTGATCAGGTGACTGCCAGGTCCCCTTATGGATGTGGGGGTGTGGTAACCGCGTGCTCTTCACAGAGAGGTTACGCCCCGAGGCGAAATCCACTAGCCTGAGTCCGTTTCCGGATGTGTTGTCGTGTAAGCTGTGTTTTCCGATAACTCTAGCAAAGATTTCTTCCTTGCCCAGCTGTGCGTTAAGATCTCCTAAAGCGATCTTGGTGTTCTTTCTAAGAGATCATAGAAGTCATACATGTTATTGTCATCCATCGCCTCTGTCGGTTCGTGTCTGCAAATCAGACTGATGTTCCCGAGTTTAGCCTTGATGCGGATTGTTATGAGGCTCTCGCTTATATACTTAAAGCTCAAGACTTTTTGTAGTCTGCTTCGAACAGCGAATATAAGAGCTGCCCTCCTTCCCTGTAGCAATCGCCATAGTAGATCGCAGTTTTTCATCCTCCTTTTGCCAGGCCCATTCCACCGCACTTTGCTTTGTAGCAGTCTAGGGCCTCCGCGAGTTCATCGGCTGCACGTGGTCCCTTAAGGGACCTCACATTCCACGTGCAAAACCGAAAACCATTGTCCTTTTTGCGTTTGCTGGGGTCGTCAACGGCATGTTGTTGTTTCTGATCTCAGAAAAATTGTGCGTGGTGAGGAAGTGAAACCTCACGCACAACCTCAAAACTGGGACAGACCCATTATTTTAACCCTCGGGCAGAGAGTTTGCTGCAGAGATAAAGTAGTAAAGAGATAGTTAACTTCTACCTCTCTTGTCCCTTGATTTCATCTGACAGCGTTTTTTATAAAATGTTCACAGACAGTGTTTGTGAAAACGATTGATCATAGAGCAACTGCTGGCTGCTCTAAAGCCTTAAGAAGTGTGCGTGAAAATAAAGTAGTATGTGTGCGTTTAGAGCAAAATTCGTGGTGAAACGCGATGGGCAAGGGGTTTTCCACTGGAAAGACGACTATCTCAGTGTACATGATTTCTGGTTCGCTGCATACATTAGTTCACCACACAACGGTTGTTGTGATGGCTATCCAGGGGCGCCACGATGAGGCTGTATATCAACTTGACTTATACACAAGCAAGGATAGCGCTGGCATCCTACTAGGTTGGGTGCAGTCAGCCACTTTGCCCTGTGTTTAGTTTAATTTGACTTTTATTTTCAATAAATGTTTTACAATGTAAAGACTAACCTAAGTCATTCATGGTTTGCCCTATGGCCGTCTACCAGGTTGACAAGTTTTACATTAAAGATCTCCATCTATGATATGCTTTCTATAAAAAAGTGCTGCTACTGAGTAATCATATAAAGCCTTCCATACTTTTTCTCCAATCAAAAAGCTCATTACTTCATCTTCGTCTAAATCATGTTTTCCGAAAATTGACAATCGAAATTCTTTTAGGATCGGACAAACACCAGGAAAATGTAAGATGTCTTCTCTCTTCTTCATGTTGCATAGGTCACAGAGTATTGGTAAATCTGGTCTATGAGGTATAAAGTTTAACTGAAACAGTTCGCCTCTCAGTTTGAAAATGGTGCTTATTTTGTCAACTGCGTGACTGTCAAGGAAGTATGTATGTTTTTTTCATTTAGAAAATGGTTTAGTTTGCTGTAATAGTTTCTAAACAGTGACGATTCAGCTTCTTCGACATATTGGTCATATGTATGTCTACCAAATTTCTCCAAAACCGAGTTAAATTTTTCTCTGAAAAGATGAGGATGCTCGTTCACCTAAATAGACAGATTTAATCCGCATTCAGAAGCTGTTTTCTTCCATGCTTCGCAAAGGCCTACGTTTGTTCTAATTATACTTCTTAAAACTACGTTTTGTAATCTGCATTCGTTCATCTCTAGTATTTTTAGGATATAGTTGAAGTGCATTTTGAGCGTGTACAAGATCAAAGGAGGAGTTCCCGTTTCAAGATGTAGCATATTTATTTTTGGTAACCGGAAGATCTTCTTCAAAAAGTAGTAGACATTTTTCACGGCATCGGAGCCTTTGTAACCCCATACCTGAGCTCCGTAAAGCATTATCGACGCTGCGGTTGGGTGAAACAAAGTTTGTTTTGCACTTTGTGATACATATTTATTTTTGAAGCAACGTTCCCAAATCGAACAGATAGCTCGTTTAACAACAGCTATTTTTTCCTCAAAGTGTGGTTTGAAATTTAAAGAGGACGATAGTAGGATACCTTGGTGTTTGTATCTGGATACTACCTCAATCTCTTCCTCGTCTAACTTCCACTTTTCTAAATGTAAGAAGCGTCATGCATTTCTGAATACCATCATTTTTGATTTACCAAGATTTATGGATAGTGAGATTCCAACTTTTACAGAAAGCATTAATCCTGTTTATAATTAATTGCATACCTTGGATAGTGTCACACAGAAAGACGATATCATCAGCATAGAACAGCGCAGGAATTGATACATCGTTGCATCTTATTCCACCTTTGACATCATCTGTTATATCATTGATGTATAGTATAAAAAGCAGTGCGCTTAGAATACGGCCTTGTTTCACACCCATTGGAGTTTCAAACTCTTCAGAAATTATGTCTCCATTCCATACATGTGCAATATTATTCTCATACAAGGCTCTCAGGATTCGAATAATTTTACTTGATACACTGATTTTGGAAATCTTGTAAAAGAGTGCTTCACGTGGTATTGAATCAAACGCTGCTCGAAAATCTACAAAGAAGGCGTACAACTTATTTTCTTGCTCTTATATGTTTCAATTCAATTGTGGTTGCCCGTGGCGTTGTGGGTACACTCATACGCACTTGGACCTACTTGTCTAGGTTCGATTCCTGGTACGACAAGAAATACTTTTCACGGCCCCACCTCTTTCGAGTCACTGACAATGCTCAAAGAGTATAACTGTCTAGAAAGAGCTTCTCAAATTTGGCCGTTAGGAGTCGGCATAAAACTGTAGGTCCCTTCCACTCGTGATAGAACAATAGCACGCACAACACGAGTTCTTGCTGAGAAGCTAGGCCAATGTATGTTTGTTGCAATGTTTGTTAAGCAGATTATCTGGGCGATTGTTGAATAACCTTTCATAAATCCAGCTTGGAATTCTTTAAGGATGTTATGTTCTTGAACCCATTCATATAATCTTTTGTAAATTAATGAAGCCAACAGTTTGGCTGAAGTGTTTAAAAATGTGATTCCTCTTTTCATTGTACATAAGCTCATACCCCCCAGCATAATTCAGAGCGGAGAAACAGCAACAATTTGAAATCTATCTTTAATGATTTTCCACTTGACACTCCCTTAACGGCGTTGAGGTGTGATTTAACGTATCCCCATCAGCGTCGCCGGAACAAAATTTTTCATAGTGCCACCACTGCTACCAAAATGTGCCACATTAAGGCCATGAGTGCCACACCAGCATCCTTGTCCCTATGTTCATCGAAACTTAACGAACGCTGAACTCTTTCAGAAAGCAGGTGTAAGCGATGCAGCGATTGTTTTATAAACGTAAGTATGTTAATTATCAATTTCTTTACCAGAGTGCCATATTAAATGTCAAAGTCCCTCAGTGTCATTTCAATTAAAAAATGTATCGTAATGGAGCGATCGTGTTACATTGTCAGCGCTGATCCCCATACACGGACCAGAACGAGAGATAAATTGCTCACCGCATTGATTTCCCAATGAGCCCAGTGATGCTCACGTACGATTAAGTTGGACGTCAAAAAATGTCTTGCGTTCACACTGAACCACATGCTTTGGATTATAACAGCGACTAACTGTTATACACATTGAATAGTTGTCGAAAAAAATGTATTACCTACACAAATTCTAGTACTACAATTCTATATTGTATTGCTAATAAGGACAGCACTTCAATTTATGTTTAAAAAATATAGCACAATAAAATTTGTCTAGAATTAAAAAAATTTGTGACAGCAGCAGCCAACTGAACACCCTGAACTCGAAAAATTCATCGGACGTCTGGGTTTTGCTGCATTGCTGTCAAATGAAAAATTCATTCAACCCCTGTCAACTGTCGGTGGTCCCAAGTGGGTGAAAAAAAAAGATCGATACCCTGCGAAAAATTCACTTCTCAGCAAAAACAAATTCTTTTCAATCAGAACTTACAGTCGTTAACAATTGAAATTCGTTTAATTCTTTTGAATGTCGTGAATTGAGCAAATAATCCATATCAGGAAAATAGAGAAGCAACAAAGGATTCTCGCAAATCCGCTTATCAAGTGCAATAGCTAAGATTAAGCTATCGGTGGGGAATTCCAGAACAAACAAACATGCACAATGGGTCAGGCATACAAAAATACATCGCCATCACGGTGCTCATCGTGATATTCATCTCAATCAGTATAGCGACTGCAAATCTTGGTGACCCATATAAAATTCTCGGCGTAAATCGTCATGCGACTAGTCAAGATATTCGCCGTGCCTATAAACAATTAGCAAAGGAGTGGTAAGTCAATAGAGGCTCATCTGTGGGGGATTTTTTGTGTTAACAAAGTACACACTTTGCAATTTGCAGGCATCCGGATAAGTCAAGCGATCCAGATGCAGAGCAGAAGTTCGTCGAAATCAAACAGGCATACGAACTGTTGAGTGATGTCGACCGAAGGCGAGTCTACGACCAGCACGGGATAACAAATGAGGATTCACACATGTTTCGTCAGCAGCACGATTACAGTCATTATGGCCGCTTTGCTCCGGATCCATTTGAGGAGTTCTTTGGACATCGCTTCCACTTTGATCAAGACATTAGTCTGTATCACAAGCTATCAGTGACGACAAAGTATTTTGAGCAAACCATCATACCAAAGAGCGCCACAGTGCCGCACATTCTCATGTTCTACAATGATTGGTGTTTCCGGTGCATACGCGCAGTGGGGGTATTCAAAAAGATGATTGATGCATTAGAACCATTAGGTGAGTGCGGTTGGCATTGTAATTGAGAGGTAGTGTGGGGTTAACTCAATGGATGGTATCCCCTTTTGATAGGCATCACATTTGCTACAATCAACGCGGCACACGAGCAATCACTTCTCCGCAAAGTTGGTGTCGACGATGTGCCAAATATTATCCTTGTTCTCAACGGGCACAGCTACATCTACAGAGACAACACCTATAGTGTTCAGAAAATAGTCGGTAAGTGGAGCGTGTTCAAGAAGTATTTTTGAAATCGATTAACACGGCTGTCTGATTGTTAGAATTTATCCGGAAAAAAGTGCCATACAAGCTGATACAAAGCATCAACGATGAGACAATTGACAGTTTTCTCAATGGATGGATGGACAATCGTGTTCGAGCCGTTGTCATGGAACCCAGACAGCAGCCACGTCTGAGATATCTTATCACTGCCTTTGCATTTCGACACCGCGTTGCATTTGGGTAAGGTTAACGTTCGGCTTTTTGTTTTGGTTCGCTTATATCATTTTATTGTTTTAAGTTTTGTACACTTAAGCTCCAAGGAGACTAAGGGCATTCAAGAGCGCTACAAGGCCCACCCGAGCTTGGATACGTTGCTCATATTCAACGAAGACTCAACCCGTCCAGTTGCAAGTGTTTCAATGTCGGATATTCCAACACAAACACTGAACAATGTCATATCGGCGAATCAATATCTTGCTCTACCACGTTTGTCTTCACAGGAAATGCTAGAAGGTATGTCCGATGGCGGTGGCTTAACTCATTTCTTATCTCATTGTGCAAAATATGTTCGCTTCAACTTTTAGGAGTGTGTCCAGCTGAGTGGAATCGGCCAAGAAAGCGATTGTGCGTGATTCTGGTGACGGAAAACACCGACGCCCACAACGATGCAAGGAATGCATTGCGCCAGATAGCCCTCCAAAGCGGATACAGTTCCGAACGTGTCCGATTCGCATACATTTTCCAGGTAAATGATTAATTGTGACTTCCGCTTGAAATCCGCCCCCCCTACATGAGCAATCTTTTTTTGAAGGATAAACAAACGGACTTTGTGAATGCCATGGCCAAGGGCTCCTCTGACGACACGCTGCTTCGATTGGTCATCATTTGGCGCCGGGATACATCCCACATCAAGTATGAATGGGTCAGCGGTACCAGGCTGGGCATTGAACGTAAGGAAAATGAATCCGACGAACATACCCTCAATCACACGAAACAAAAGTTGGACGATGCCATTCAGCGTCTGTTGAGGGCCTCGGAGGCGTTGAGTTACGAAGCGTTCGTCAAGGTATGCCTGCTCTCACACTGGTCTCTAATTACGTGGATTATGAATTCCATCTCATTCCATAGGATCTTCTCGATGAGCACGCACAAGGACTGCTGGGCAAGGTCGTAACACGTCTGCTGTACTTCACCGAGTACATGATCGACAACATCGAGCAGGAACATGTGCTGGCCACACTCTCGCTTCTCGGCACAATCGCATTTATGTTCGCTGTCGGCTATGTCATGGTGTACTTAGTGCGAGCCGAGGAGGAGACGTTGAAAGCCAAAGGACAACTGAACAGTAACGGAAGTAAGTTGTCTTTCGATTCCCACGAAGAACCAACCAACCGAGACATTTCATTCTAATTGTAGCAACACAAAAACCAGTAGCATATGTGCCCGAGCTAAAGCTACACGAACTGCGTGCGGAAAAATACAATGGATTGGTGCGGCTACTTAAGCCTGGTTGTCGTACAATCATTCTTATAACAGATTTGCCAACGCGTCCCAAATTGATACCGGGATTTCACAAGGCTGTGTGGCCGTATAGAAAGAGTAAAACTCTCATGTTTGGTCATATGCTGATTGAAAAGGGATTGAGTTGGTATTCGGAGTTATTGCGTTTGTCTCTGTCGGAGTTACGTGATCTAAGAATTAATCCACGCAATTGTGTGGGCACAGTTATTGCTCTTAATGGGCATCGAAAATATTTTTGCATGTATCATGCTAAACATCCCGAAACAAATCGTGGTGCTAAGGTGAGTTTTGTTTTTATGTAACGTCTTTTTCTTAAATCATACACAGAAGAGATGTAGGCTTAGACGGTGCTGTTGTAGATTATTTTTAGCTTGAAGTGCGTTCATACAGACAGGTGCTGCATTTGTTTCTGTCTGACATAGAATGCATGCAAAGACGTCAAGGAAGATATTAAGTGCTGAAGATTATGTCACTTCTGATGGCCTAACGAACATCATGATTTGTGTGGGTTGTGTTTTAGAATAACAACGGCGCACAGTGGTCGATTTAGGGTTATTAGTTGGACTTAAATCGGATTTAACTTTTCTTCTCTTTTGCTCGTTGGAAATATGTTTTAAAATCAATTTAAAATCATGTCCATAACTTCAGAGGGTGGTACCTTGTGATGTGGGGTTGGTAGATGTCTTAAATCGCTTATTGTTGGATATTTTTTTTTTTTTTGCGATAGTAGCTGAAAATCTTCAAAAGACACTATGGGGACCGTTCCCACATAGCGAAAGGGATTTTTACTCAGTAAAAACACCTCTCTTCAAATAAAATATATTTCCACTACAACTAAGTCTTACACTTATCTAGCAGTTTTACTTTCTTGGTTTAGGCGCATTTGGCAAGAAATTCTCCACTGAGAGTTCTTGCTATCACCGCAGCTAAGCGCGGGTTGAATTCACCGTGCTAGGTCAAGGGGTTTGGTCCTTTGCAGACAGCGGAAAGCGTTGCTTTCGTCGAGAATTGGAAGAACAGCAGAGTTTATGTGCTCTTCCAGGCGACGCTTATGCTTACGAGCAAAATTCGTAATTTCATCATGGACTGATGGAATTCCAAGATCTCTGTGGATGTCGCTGTTTCGTATATACCAGGGTGCGTTGACGATGGCCCTTAGCACTTTATTTTGAAATGTTTGTAGTATGTTTCTATTACTTTCCATACGTCCAGACGGGTTTTAGCACTTGCTTGTATATAAGCAATTTGTTGTCAATACTTAGCTTGGAATAGTTTCCAATAAGCCAGTACATGTCTTTGTATCTTAATTGGAGCTCTTCACGTTTCTTTTTGACATGCTCCTTCCATTTAAGCTTTACATCGAGAGTCATTCCGAGGTATTTCGCTTTATTACCGAATGATATTTGAACATTATTTATAAAAACGGGCAAGTTATTCACGTTCTTATACGTACGATTTATATGAACGGATTTAGCTTCGTTAAGCTCAATTCGCTGAGTGTTCGTCCATTCGTGTATCCGGTCTAGAGCACATTGTAATTTTCTGGTTGATTCTTCGACCGTTTTGGCAGTTACTAAAATGGCGGTGTCGTCAGCAAATGTGTCTAGCACAGTGCCTACGACCTGCGGTATATCGTTGCTATACAATAAGTAAAGGAGGGGACCAAGGACACTTCCTTGAGGTACTCCAGCTTGTATAGGCTTAAATAGGGAGTATTCTTTGCCATATTTCACACGGAAGATTCTATCAGTTAGATAATTCGATAAAATTGTGTAAAGTCTTCTCGGGAGGAACTGTCGAAGCTTGTGTTTCAAACCTTCGTGCCAAACCTTGTCAAAGGCTTGCTAGACATCGAGAAATACAGCTGAGCAGACTTGCTTTTGTTCAAATGATTTTTCTATAACATCAGTTATTCGATGTACTTGGTCGATAGTTGAATGCTTACTTCTAAAATCGAAATGGTGATTAGGAATAAGTCGTCTTTCTTCCACAACCGGGCTTAAACGTCTGAGTAATATTCGATCGAACACTTTAGACATTATCGGAATCGGTCTATAAGACGTTTTGTCTGTTGGGAGTTTACCCGGTTTCGGCACCATTATTATTTCCGTTCTAATCTAAAGGCGGCGTTAATTATGTAGAGAAACATAAGAAGCGCTTTCTGAGGTAATTCTTTCAGAACTTCTCCTGTGATTAAATCATAACCAGGAGCTTTTTTGGGTTTTGTTTGATCTGAAGATATCCACATGTCGTGAATCACATCAGTATTTGTTGCAATTCGGGACATCATTTTTGAAAATCCGCTTCAAAAAATTTTGTAATCCTTTTGACGAGCTTCCAAGACATCTTCCGAAAGCTGTCCGATGGGGATTGTAAAACTTTCAATGACATCAGCACCGTGCAACAGAATTTTGTGGACACTTACTGGCATTCTGTATCAATTTTATTTGGAAACAACAAATTTTGCAGTGTCCAAACAATAAGTTCGGAATTTCATGGTATCGATTTTCAAACCTGATGTTAATGTCGCCAACACAATTGAAAACCGTTCTAGCAGTCTTGTGTCCAAGCCTACTATTTCAGCGGTTTTTGCTGGATCCTTGAAAAATGTTCGGGCTGTGTTGCAGTCATTCGTATTTCCTCCACGTTGCTCTGGCAAATTGCTAAGATCTCTTTTTCTATTTTTGACTGCCAGTTTCTCTTCAGCTCCTTTAGCCTGCCAGCTTTAATTTTCAATTTTGTAAGATATATGTAGCAGTGCTTCCATAAATCTTATATGAGCATGCAGAGTTTGTAAGCCATATGAATGATTGTAGTTTGAATTCACATAGGGTTTCGGTTACAGTCAAAAAGTTACTTTTTGGATAACACTCTTGTTTTGCTTTTAAAATACTATCATAAGCTGGGTAGATATAGTCGCCTCTCGATAATTCGAAACTCCTGGGACCACACAAAAAATTCGAATTAACAAGAGTTTGAAATATCAAATGGTTCGAAAGTGTCGAGAGAAAAAAGTAATAATCAATTGTTATTTATTAACTGCTAATTTTTTAACAAAATCAAATGGTTAGAGGTTCTTATATACATGTATATATGTACATATGTACATAATGTGAATTAATTATTAGTCTTTTGGAAGAAGTCTTTAATGTGAGTTTGCTTCAAAGCACTTTGCTGATATTGATCAATAACTTTTTTTTATCAGAAATAGTGCCTGAAATGCTGTTTCATCAGTGCTGTTTTGTACACAGAATGAGGCTCTTTGTAATGTGTCGAATGAGGCTCTTGCTTCCATTACTGACACATCTGCCAAGGACTGTGATGTATCATCCTCATCTTCGTCGTTGCTTGTTTCATTTGTATCTGTAGAAGTTAAATCGGTTAGAGGTCCCGAGACAGCAACATCTTGATCCACCTGAACAAAGTCATAAAAACTCACTCCGCTAATATGAACCAGTGGAACTACTGCTGCTTCTGCATCTTCAGTAATTACAGGCTGATTTTTCTGATCTTTTTTTTATGAAACCGAAATTTTTGAAGCAGTTGAGAATCGTTATTGGTCTTACAGCTCTCCGTGCCTTGTCAATCAGTAAAATAGCCGTCAGGACCGTGATATTCGCAGTTACCTGATTGTCGTGAGATTCTAGAGAGAGCTTAACAATTTCCTTGTGATAGAAAGTCTTAAAATTGTGGATGATGCCTTGGTCCAATGGTTGCAATTTGGAAGTGGTATTCGGTGGAAAGAAGTAGACTTTTACATTGGACAATATAGGGGGACTGTTGTGGACAGTACAATTGTCTAAAAAGAGTAGACTTTTCCGCTTTTGTCGTTTCATCTCCACGTTAACTGTTAGAAGCCAATCGTTGGTCATCCAAGCTTTTTTGTTAGCACGATAATCAGTAGGAAACGATTTCACTCCTTTGAAACATCGCGGCTTTATTGCTTTTCCTATCACTAATGTCTTCAATTTGTCCGATCCGTCCATATTTGCTGCAAGTAAAGCTGTCAATCTCTCTTTACTATGTTTTCCGCCGTGACATTTTTCATCTTTGAAAGTAAGTGTTTTGTCAGGTAAACATTTGAAAAAGAGGCCGGTTTCATCAGTATTAAAA
Organism: Eristalis pertinax; assembly: GCA_907269125.1. NCBI lineage: Eukaryota > Metazoa > Arthropoda > Insecta > Diptera > Syrphidae > Eristalis > Eristalis pertinax. Next base: position 60,517,131 of record OU026145.1, read on the forward strand.
ATGTCTCGTGCATCATAGTTTTCTATCAAAGTCTTCAACTTGCCGTGTCAATCTAAGCAAACTGCATCACTAACACTTCCACTTTCCCCACAAGCAGTTTTCAACACAACGCCATTTCTCTTCTTGAAATTTGTAAGCCATCCTTGCCGCAAAGTTTTTGATGTTTAGAGTAGACGCGAACTGTTTTGCTTTTTCTTTTAAAACGTTTCCGCTAATAGACACTTTTTGTGCTCTACACTGCCTTAGCCAAATGACCAGGCTCTCTTCCAGACGATTAAATTCACCTTTTGTAATTCTTTTTCTTACTCCAGTAGTTTGATTAGCATAAATCTTCTCCTTCTGCTTTATTATGGTTGAGAGTGTACTCAGAGGAATTTTAAATTCTTTTGCGACAACACTTTTCTTCCCACCTCCATCCACTTTTTTGGATTAACTCCTTCTTTTCAGCAATCGTCAAGCATTTATACTTTTTAGGACTCATAATTAACACAATCTTTTAATCTGTAACCAACGAAAACTGAAACTAAACTACCCAAACTGAAGTATGTGGCAAACTACTCATTTCAATAACAAATGCTCTGCAACGATGAGACAAGTTTAAACTTGTCTCAAAATATACCTCTATTCTATGTAATCTGATAACTTTGAATTGTCGAGTCTTCGAAGCCTATGAGTTCGAATTAACGCGTCGTTTTGTTACGTAGGGATGATTTTTTTGTTCGAATTACCAAGTGCTTAAATATGTATCGATTTTTTTTCGAAATATAAAGAGATTTTCTAGGGAACTAGTGACAACTTCGAATTATGGAGAGGTTCGAATTATCGCAGGTTTGAATTAACGAGAGGCGACTGTATTGACGTTTTGTGAGTTTCAAGTCAGTTTTAAGGGCCAGGGCTTCTTCAGATGTATATGGTTTGACCGTATTCGATATCTCAGGTTTTAATTGTTTTCGGAGAATACTCGACAACCCTTTTAACAACTTCGGCTTTAGAACGGCTTCCTTCTATTCTTAGCTTAGACTCAGCAGCAAATGATAATTCTTCGGCCGATCTTTCCATAAGATTTTGAATTTTTCATTTTTTGGCTCTGCTTCCACACTCCTGGAATTCTTTTTCAGATCTTCCTCGTCTAGAAGTTGTTGGCACATGTACTTCAGGCAATGGAATTTGAAACACTTCGCGAAGCCCCACTCTTCAGCTTTAATTATTATTATTATTATAATTTATTAGAATATAATTAAAATTATAAACTAACATATGAATATAGAGCGCTAGCTGCCGAGACCTGCGGCTCTGAAGTAATTTTAAATATTTATGTTTAGTTTTTTGATATAATCGAAAATTAAATTAATGTTATGTTGGGATGGAGATTTAAGCAGAAGATAAACTGGTGTGTGTGTGCAGTGTTGAGGTAGGTGTGCGGGACACAGTATGTGGTTGATGTCGAACAATCTGTTGCAAGTGTTGCATATAGGTGGAGAGGTGCATTTAGTAATTGCTGATGTGTATGGGCTGTGTGCCCCAGTCGTAGTCTCGTGAAAATAGTGTTGGCGAATTTTGAGGTTGTGGTAGGATATGTTAGACTGCTGCGGTCTGGGTTGTAGAGAGTGTAGTGGTGGTGGTAGTGTTGCCAGTCCGATAATAATTTGGAGTTGATTGAGGACTTTAGGAAGCGTAGTGCATCTGATTTAGTGGTAGCCCCAAATTGGTACATTGGGGAATTGTACCAGTTTGTAGGATGTTGTAATAAAGAGAAACTGGTCTGGATTTTGTTATGTGTGGAAGATTTTTTTAGCATGGGGTACGATATACGATCCCTGCTGGGTGTTTTGCCTTTGAGTTTAGTTAGACAACATTCTAGTTCCATTAGGGTAATGTCTGATTCTATGCGTCTGGCAGGGGCTGATATTGGGCTGGACACAATTGAGCAGGGTTAGGCTAATTGTTTTTCTGTTGTCTGCAGCCAGGGGGGAAATTATCATCTCTAGAGTCATTTGACCATCTTTTAGCAAAATAGTTGCTTATTTCCTGAGGAGAAGTTCTTGTTCCCTGGGGTGTTGTGATTGAGTTAATGGAGTGTGGAACAGCATTACCACTAAGGCTACGAATACAATGCCAGATTTTTTCTGGTGTCGTGTTGGGGTTTATGGCAGATGTGAACTCATACAAGCTTTTAGCTTTGCTCTCCTTACTTCACGAGTAAGTAATGAGGTTTGTTGTAGTGGGATGTCTTTGGAAAAGTTTCCATGCACATTGCTTTTCCATACGTAGAGTTGCTAAGAGGGTACTCCACCATGGCACTGTTCGTTTCTGGCTGCTCGGGATGGTTTGTGGGTGGGAACCATTTGCGGCTGTTCTTATAACTTTGTGTAACGTCGCGGCCTCTTTATTTATGTTTGCTGAAGTAGCTTTATCAGACAAGTTATGTAAGATGAGCTTTACTACCTCGAAATTGTAGCTGTCGGTAGTGAAATTTTGTCCAAGGTGGTGTGCGACGGAACGTTTTTTGGTCGACAGCATTAATTTCGTTTTGTCCTCATTGACCCTGAGACCAGTTCGTTTCGCCTGTTCTTCAATCGCCGTAAAAGCCTCCACGACGGCGCGTTGAGAACGCGCGACGATGTCTCGATGTCTTCTGCGTACCCCAACAGTTGAACCGACTTGTAGAAGATGGTGCCTTCCGTGTTTACAGCTGCCCTCCGCACTATCTTCTCCAGTACCAGATTGAAGAAATCACACGACAGCGCATCTCCTTGCCGAAATCCATTGCAAGTTTCAAGCGGCTCAGAAATCCTTGAGCCGAACTGCACGGTTCATCGCGTATGTGTTAGCATGGTGCGACACAACCGCAACAGTTTTCCCAGGATCCCGAATTCGGCCATCGCATCGAATAGCTCCTTGCGATGAATGCTTTTGTAGGCGGCTTTGAAATCGATGAAAACGTGGTGCGTCTCGATTTGAAACTCACTGGTCTTCTCAAGGATTTGTCTTAGTGTGAAGATTTGGTCTATAGTCGATTTGCCGTGCCGGAAGCCGCACTGGTACGTGCCGATTAGTGCGGTGCAAAACGGTTTTAGACATTCACACAGTATGCTGGACAGGATCTTTTAGGCGACGTTGAGCAGGTTGTTGCAAGAGGTTAGATCGCCTTTTTAATGGATGGGGCATATGGGGCTGACATTCCAGTCGTCAGGCATGCTTTCGTCTTCCCAAATTCTACAGATGATCTGGTGCACACTCGCCATCATACCGCGGGATATTCCCAATCACATAAGCATAGATTCAGCTTTCTCATCTATATGATATCCCTCAGAACAATTATTGTTTTCTACTATTGTTTAAATATATTTTTTATATTTTTTTCAGAGAATGCTTAAAATGACACGTCAACTGGTTCGTCGCAATGATGATCCCGAGGCTGGTGCATTCCTTGGGATGGAAAGTGGATCGGACGATTCCGAAAATAGCGAATATGAACCAAACATCCTGCTCGAAGAGAATCTACTTGATGGCCTAAGCAATTGGTTGGATCGTCTTTTCGAAGGTACTACGCATCGGTATTATGTAAATTATTGGCCCGATTTTCCGACGAAATAATTTCTTCGATTTCCAAAGAAAACATTAAGAAAAAAACTAAAAAAAACAAATCAAACAAAAACCAAGCATATATAGAGATGAGAAAATTATTTATGTTGTTGATTTTATATTTTTACTTATAGCGTACAACAAATCTTAAACCTTACATTAATTACTTCATCATAGACCTCAATTTATTATTTATGTAAATTAATTAATATTTATATACTTAAGTGTAGTTATGTTTGCTACGAGATGTTCACGTAGTTTTATTAATTCATACGACAAGAGGACGTTTGTAATCGATTTGAAGTGATTTTGTATTCTCTTTTTTTTCCGTTTTCTTCAAGCTACGGTCTGGTAAGACAGGATTTTCATTTTAGCCACTCTCTTGGATGCACACTTTTTTAACTTTATTTGTTTGATTATAGTGGCGTTGATTTAGATTTGTGTTCAGTATGACAAGCAGGACGGAATTCAAATCGGATTGGAGGCGACCGATTGTAGTTTCTTTGATGTGCTTAAAGAAAATTTGCACACACAATCGAATTAGTCAGTTACAAATTATCCCCTCTGTTTAAGGCATATGTTACCACAGGCTGTGGAGCCACCCACACTTTTGTTATTCTTATAAGCTGTCTTCGTCAACGATAAGTGCGTAGATGCGAATCTGTGCGCAGTATTCACAAGTGGATACAAACGCGGTGATATTCACTCCACCTCTCGTGTTTCAATGCAAATTGCGGGTGTTTTCATAAACGTCAGACTAACAAAGGACTGCGTTATCCATGTTCATTAATGCAGATATACGATCATACTAACTTAGGTGAACTGCAGTACCTACTGTTCATAAACGGCCATAGCTCATCGATGTCGGGTATAGGGTCGGTTGGAAGAAAAACATTTTGTACTAAGGCAAGACTGCAGACATTCTGCACCGTGCGTGTGTTCAAAAACGCGATTGTACTAGCGCAGATTTCCGACGTTTATGAAAACACCCTACATTACAGGAGTGGTCTTCAAGTTATCCAATTGCCCGGTATGTTGTCTCCTGGCTTTAGTTGTTTTATCACTGCTTACATAAAGAGCTTTCAAGTGAGATAGTCATCTGCATTCCATCTCTCAAAGAATGAGAAAAACTGCACGAAGGAAGGAATGCTTATCCTCTGTCGCCCTTGACTCCATACCGCGATGTATTGGAGTTCTTCCATTAGGAGAACAAGCAAGAATGTGAAACGGCCTAAAGTGGCATCCATAATTTTACACAAACCAGCGGCGATTCATAGTGTCACCATACACTCTCTGAAAACAGAAAAATCAACTAGAGATGATTACGTTGCTTGTATTTTAGTATCCTATACAAAAAATGACATCGAAGCGTGCGCGAAAAAGATTAGATCACGTACGTTGATACGTATCGCATCCTTGAGAAAGTACAAGCAATATTCATTAAGTGTCTGCATGTGTTAGTCAGAGCTGGGCAGTTGCAAAGAATATGTTGCAGTGTTTTGATCTCTTCCTAACCTATGCAATTTCTGCATGCGCTAGGCGAGAACAGCCCTAGTCTGTGGGCAGGGTACCCTATAAGACAGTCTCCAATTGTGATAGATTACATTTCGTTTTGGGACTGCTGATTGTGGCCCGTGTTCACCTCGGGCTGTGTGGCATTTGTCCATGTGATCCACATGATCCGGCCGCTTTAAGCGGTAGGTACATACGAGGGGCGTTCAATATATTCTCGGTATCGATATGAAGGAAAATGCGAATTCAATTTAAATTGTTTTTATTTTTCAATATAATCTCCCCTAACATCAATGCATTTGTTACATCTTGAGATAAGCTTTTTTAAACCCTCAAAAAAATAAATTTCCTCTTTCTCTACAAAATACCCATTTATTGCCGACTTGAGTTCTTCATCATCCGAAAATCTTTTTCCAAGAAGACATTTTTTTCAAATCCGGAAACAGGAAATGGATTGGATTTGGATTTCTTCGAAACCACAATCTCGCGCAGCAGCCTTGGAAACTAGCGCCGTGTGAACAGGAGCGTTGTCATGAAGAAGCAACACACCCGCTGCGAGTTTACCCCGTCTTTTCTTTTTAATTTCCTCCCGCAAATTATGCAAAGTGGAAGCGTAGGATGTGGCGTTGATGGTTTCACCTTTTTTTTGTACTCAATGAGCAAGACTCCCTTTGACGGAGCGACTTTGAACTTCTTCGGGGGGTCTGTTCCTCTTTTATGCCACTGCATGGACTCTTGTTTGCTTTCAGGGTCATAGTGATGGACCCATGTTTCGTCACCAGTAACAATCCGATCCATAACACCGTCCGCGTTCTCACTACACATCTCCACAGGCTCTCTACAGCATGCGATTCTCACTTTTTTCTGAGGCGCTGTGAGCATTCGTGGCACCTACCTTGCACTGACCTTTGAAAGGTTAAGATGGTCATACAGAATGATGTGAATGGTAGCAATTGAAAACTTGGTGATCTCTACCATCATTTATTCGGGCATCCTCAAGAACAAGTTTTTCGACTTCTTTGATGCTTTCTCCCGTACAAACAGTAGCCGGGGCGCCGTAGCGGGGGTCGTCTTCAATGCTCACTCTGCCTCTCTTGAACTCACTTGACCGCTTTTGCACAGTTGATAATGAAGGTGCGGTACTCTGGTAAACAGCCACCATCTCTTCAGGAATAGTTTTTTGACTTTTTCCTTGGTTAGTGAGAAATTTAATTACAGCGCGATGCTTAATTTTCACCATAATCGTCTCAGTTGCCATTTACCATTTACTGTTTAACTAGAGATAAAACGCGAATTAATAATCACATTTATATGAAATATTACATGAATGCACTAAAATAATAGTATTACTTGATAAATAAGTCAATTTATATATACAACCACAGCTTCAACCCGATACGAGAATATATTGAACGCCCCTCGTAGATACCTCGATAGACTCGATTCACTGTACACCTCATACAGTTTGTCGTTGGATATGCCCCCATAGCAAACGGAACCAAAGATCCCAAGACCATCACCGGCCTTGAAATCGACGAGTAACTGATGAGTGCCGATTTTCATTTCTTGGGTCTTTTCCAAGATCTGCCTCTGTGTGAGAATCTAGTCTATTGCGGACTACTCTGGCCTTGACGAGCACTTAAAACTCAGCTGTTACTCTTTTGTAGTTGGCGCAGTCAAAGGGTAGCCTTTCTTGTGGATCGGGCAAACGATATTCAGATTCCACTCTTCGGGCAGATGAGCCAAATCAGATCATCCCCAGCTGCCTTAAAGACAAGACTTAATCCACTTGCTTGCAGAGCAAAGCTGAAAGAAAATCAGGCCTCTTGCTTGCCACACCAAGTTTAAGAATGAAAAAAAACCTTTCTGTTTTGAACTTAAAGTTCTCAATCCTTAGAATCGTAGGGTTTCCTTTTGTTGCATGTAGTTTTTTTCTTGTTCTTTTTGTTTCATTTATTTTACCAAATTCTAGTCACCAAACAAAGGAAAGAAACAAATTAGATATTTATAAGTTTATGGTTTCTATTATTCACACGGAAGCAAACAAAATCACACAACACAACACTGTGACGAAAAGAAAAAAAAAAACAACACACATAACTCATAAATAAATACTATACAATTTAGCAAATCTGCAGTATAATTATCCTAAGATTCAATCGTAGAAAGTAAACATAGTTAAACAATAAATAAATCTAGTACACATCAGTGAACAGAAGAAGCTATCAAATCAAATATACATATTTTTTGTCTTGTTTGTTTTCCTTTTTTTTTGTTTTTTTGTAAAGTCTAACAAAAAAAAATAAATCTTCACATAAAGCACACTAGTCTTTTTAATAGTCTCAACCGAAACCAAAAACGAACGCAAGAGAATCTAATCTAAGAACACATTTTGTTGTATTGTATATTTCCACATTGAAGTAGCAAATGCAAAATGAAGTTATTTTGATTATTATTGTTGACGCTAGCAAAAATTTTTTATACATAAAAGAATAGAACTTTTTGTATTTATATATAATAATATGAAAAAAAAAAAAACAGATACCGAGCATTCACTCCATTATTGTATACTATCCGTACTTTAGTGAATAGCGAAGCCATGAAAATCCTTAAGATGAATAAGAGCGATTGTATTATCTCTGATGGGTAACTTTTGGGTTTATTTATGAATAGATAATAAATACTTATTATAACATTAGGAGGAATGACTAAGGAGATGTTAAATATACACGACATGACGATATGAATTCTGTGTTTCATTTTATCCAGTCCCTGCCTAGTCTAAGAAAAAACTCTCATCATCATTATCATCTTCCGACCCGCATGATCCACTAAAGGGGTCGCGGGGGTAAACCACGCACGAGAGATCTACAGACAACTCGATCCTCCGCCATCGACATCAGGAGCTATGCCCAAGCGTAACCCGGCGAGCTTTTGGACTTGGTCCAACCACCTCGTCCTGGGTCTGCCAAGCGGTCGCCTACCTGATGGAATCGCATTCAACGCCCGCCTCGGAAGTCGTGATGATGGGGACATTCGTGCCACGTGACCAAACCACCGAAGCATAGCCCTTTCCGTTCGAAGAAGCAGCTGCTCAATGTTGAGTTCCTCGCGCACTGCCGTGTTTCTCACCCTATCCCGGCGAGTAATTCCCACGACAGCACGAAGAAATCTCATCTCAGCAGCTTGCACTCGCGATCTTATTCTTTCGATCATCAACCAAATTTCATGACCATAGGTGAGAGTTGGACAAATACTGAGTTGAAAACCGCTAACTTGGCTTTGACACCAAGCAAGCTGTGTCAAAACTGACCCAGCTTGACCAATCCTACAGGAAAGCTCAGCATTACTCCTTCCATCACTCGTGAAAAAGACCCCGAGATACTTAAACTTCTCCACCTGCTTCAATGGGACTCCACTAACATGCAGAGTGCATTGAACAGGCGTTCTGGAAATGACCATAACCTCCGATTTGTCCACGTTAAACCTCATTCCAGCATCAGCACATACGGCAACAAACCTCTCGAGTGCGCGCTAGAGTTCCGTCTGGGAGGATGTGAGGATAACCAAGTCATCTGCAAAAAGAAGATGACTTACCCTCAACTCTCCCAATGTGAAACATTCCTCACCTCGGCCGCGCTGCAACATCCAATCCATATATACAATGAAAAGGAGAGGTAACAAGACACACCCTTGGTGAAGTCCAACGCCGACTGTGAAAGGTGTTGATTTAGCACCGTTTAACCGAACACAGCTGCTACAGTTTGTGTATAGAGACTGAATGGCCCTCAGAAGAGGACCATCAATCCCATACTCCGGCAGGACACTCCAGTGTTTACCTCGAGGGACTCGGTCATATGCCTTTTCCAAATCTACAAAACAACTGTAGATGGGTTTGGCACACTCCCAAGCCTCCTCAAGTACCATTCTTGGAGTGAAAAACTGGTCGGTGGTACTCCTGCCGGGACGAAAGCCGCACTGTTCATCCCCCATCCTGGGCTCTACCATAGCTCTAGAGCGCGCTTCCAACACCTTAGCATAGACTTTCCCGGGTCTACTCCTGTAGTTAGAGCAATCTCTTTTGTCCACCTTCTTGAAAAGTGGGACAATCACCCCAGTTTGGCAATCGCCAGGTGTCTCACCGCGTTCCCAGGCCACTTTAATGACACGAGAGCCATAAAACTCCCTCTTTACCCATTGCCTTAAGCATTTCTGGCCGGATTTCATCCACACCGGCGGATTTTCCAATTTTAGCCACGTCTAACATGTAAGTAAATAATACCCACCACCACTTTTTACCATGCACAGCAATTCTATATAATGAGATAGACTGGTCCACTCCTCCCATATTTTTATTATATGTTTGGAATAAACGTGGTATAGCTAAGTCTGACTTCTGTTTTTGCACAGGATTGTGGCCCTTCAGCGCTTCACAAATAGCCATTTCCTTGTCACGTACTTCGGAAGTACTCCCAGCAGTTGAAGAGTATGAAGGGGCACATTTCTGCCAGGTTGGTTTCCGATTCGGAGTGGATTGGAAGGTAGTATCCTGTCGTCTTACGCCAGCGGTTCATCATCACTATCGTCGAACGAGCTGTTCATAAATACCTCATAGTACCAGGAACGTCATGCGGTATGAAACACCCTGCCATATCCTCATCCGCACCTTCTTCTTCGTCAGTCAACGCACTTGGATTAGGTGGTATTATAGCCTAGTCACATTCATCATCATCGCTATTCGGTAAAATGGCTTCAATAGCTTCTTCAAGCCAATTGTAGCTCTTTTGGGCAGTAAAACGCTTCTTCATAAGAAGGAATCTGAAAAAATAACACTTTTTTTACTTACGCTGACATCCATTTCAGCAATTATTATTACAAAATATCTAAAATGAGTCATTAATCTCAAAAGTGTTTCGCCGACACAAGAAAAAATGACACTTTTTTCAAAAAAAAAAAACACTTTACCCGCGAAATATTTGTCGATATATTTGAATTGTGTTATGATGACGTAAATTAACAAGGTAATTCACGAGTAACTCTACGAGATTTGTAATTGACACTTGGAAATATAGGTTAACTTCGCTGCGACAGAATAGTCTTCGATTCCGAATCTTTAGGACAATGCAACAAAGGACGTCTACGTTTAGGTGGCGCACACAAGTGGCGAAGGACCTGAAGGTTTGGTGTGCGAAACTAGAGGCAGCTATCCAGAGATCGTGCCAGCTGAAGAGGCTTGTTGTATCCACCCCAGACTGTACCGCCAAGCAATGAATGACAAATTTATATGTGTTTGGGGTCCCCTCTTGTTTCGACTGAATCTTTAGAGATCCAGTTCTGACGTTGAAAAAAACTTCTTCATAGTCCCTCTAGTTCGTTGTACCAAAATGTGCAGTGAGAGATGTCCAGTCATCTAGAAATCAAACATGACGTATTCGCTCAGCTTTCCATTCTATTCCCGTTCCCTTCGAAGGTCTAGATCCTCCGTAGGGCATCATGACTCGCAAGAAACTCTGGTTCGGTCATGTCTGCACATGGACATGGCCCATCGGAACAGGACGTATCTTCGGCCGCAGAGCAAGGCTCAACGTCTTCGCCAAACCATCTCTATCCGAATAAATCACAGTACGAAAGCCCAAAGAGTGATACACTATCCCGCCTCCGCAAATGTACGAAGCACCAACTGGAACTCAGACGCCAATAGATCGACAGGAGCGATGGACCGCCACCAATTGGTTACGGGTATGGTTCTTCGAATACGGATCCAAATCTACGGTAAAGGAGCGCAGTCCAAACTCCCGCCTCCTCGATAACCATGTTACCAGTTTACCACCAATTAGCAGGCTGAACACAGTCTCTCTGCTTTACCTCTACAGGACAGTGCCTCTGGGGAGATCACGCCAAGAGATAAGGCGGCATCATAAACAACTTCAATAGAAAGTGTAGTGACGATGAAGAGACAGAAATCGTAGAACACCTAGCTCTGATGTCTTGCTCCCTCAATCATACCCCGCTTCGATCTCAGCCCCAAGTGGTTTCTATTAGCCAATAATTAAGGGATGTTTCCGGGCTTGGCTGTCTGAACAAATAGTGATGTACTTTTTGGATACTACATTGTTCTTGAGCCAGAAGAGTGCTTCTTTTATCGCAATCGTTTCTGTCTGAAAGACGCAACAGTGGTTAAGGAGTTGCAAGGAAAGAACAATGTTGAGGTCTTTGGAGCAGACTCCTACACCCATCCGTCTTCGATCCGCCTGTGTAAATACGCAGGAGATCCAGCAGCGCCAGATTATCAGTCATCCAGTTCCATCTGAAACGGAAGCTCGAACAGAAGTTTTCCTAGATGATGGCATGGATTTCATTGGGACGAAGGTTGAATTCATTAACAATAGTTGAACGACCTTGGTGAGTACGGACCACAGTCAAAATGTCCAGAGTTTTAAGGCTGTTGTTTGACTGCCAAAAAAATTCACCCAGTTGAGTGCATTGCAGCTGACGTCTTTGTTTAGTGTTGTCCACCAAACTGAGACGCCGTCTATTAGTGGCGATCTGACAATCGAGGTAAATATGCACTAAGCAATGCGCGTCTGTAGTCCCTATTTGCATCCAATAATATCCTTTCCTTGATATTGGATTTACACCTTAGTTTGATGTCGATTATGACCCCTTGACGTTTTGCACTGGCCTAGACCTAGACAGAATGGTACCGCACCGAATGAGTGACTTAGTATCTTCTGGTGAAGGGTACATGTTTCGTTTTTTGTGGCAAGTCCGCTCGATTTTGTTCATGCTTACAGTTTATCGAAGGTATTCTATACTATGCCCCTTAGAGTGAAGACGAATTTACGAGATGTAGCTATGGCAACATCGGTTGACTTAATAATTGCATTGCACTCCTGTCCAGCATACTATGTGAACGTCTAAAGCCGTTTTGCACCGCACTAATCGGCACGTACCAGTGCGGCTTCCGGCCCGCCAAATCGACTATAGACCAAATCTTCACACTAAGGCAAGCCCTGGAGAAGACCAGCGAGTTTCAACTCGATACGCACCACTTTTTCATCGATTTCAAAGCCGCCTACAACAGCATTCATCGCAAGGAGCTTTAGATGCGAGGGTCGAATTCGGGATCCCGGGAAAACTGATGCGGTTGTGTCGCACCACGCTAACACATACGCGATGCATCGTGCAGTTCGGCTCAAGGATTTCTGAGCCGTTTGAAACTTGCACTGGATTTCGGCAAGGAGATGCGCTGTCGTGTGACTTCTTCAATCTGGTACTGGAGAAGATAGTGCGGAGGGCAGCTGTAAACACGGAAGGCACTATCTTCAACAAGTCGGTCCAACTGTTGGGGTACGCACATGATATCGACATCGTCCCGCGTTTTCAACTTGCCGTAGTGGAGGCATTTACGGCGATTGCAGAACAGGCCTCAAGGTCAATAAGGACAAAACGAAATATATGGTGTCGACCAAAAAACCTTCCGTCACACATCACCTTGGACAAAATTTCACGATCGGTAGCTACAATTTCGAGGTAGTAAAGGAGTTTGTCTACTTCGGGGCAAACGTGAACTCCACAAACGACATCACAGTGGAGATCCGTCGTAGAATCGGCCTTGGCAACCGGTGCTACTTCGGTTTGTCAAAACAACTGGGCTCAAATCTCAAACTTTGCCAGTCCTGCTCTATGGAGCCGAAAGCTGGAAGCTAAGCAAAACTGCAGAGCTGATTCTTGGTACCTTCGAAAGAAAAGTTCTACGTCGGATATATGGTCAAGTCTGCGAGGAAGGCGAATGGAGGAGAAGACATAACCACGAACTCTACGCGCTGTACCACGATGTGGATGTAGTCCGGAGGGCAAAAATCCGTCGACTGCTGCACTGGCTCGGCCACATCGAGCGCATGGACAACAATGCTCCAGCAAAGAGGGTCTTTGAATACGAGCCTACTGGTTCGAGAAGGAGAGGAAGACCGAATCTTCGGTATAAAGACCAAGCAATCGCGGATGCAAGACAGCTTGGTCTTGATGACTGGAAGCAGAGTGCCGAGGAGCGTCAACGATGTAAGGCAGCAATTGCTCAGGCTCGGACCCTTAATGGGTCGCTCGCCTGATAAGTAAGTAAGTTATTCTTATTTCCAAATGAAAAAAAAGAGAATTAAAAAAAATTGTTTTTATTTGATCTCTAATTTGGTATTGTATTCGTAGACGCCTGGTTAGGCTATCAGACTGTCGCTGTACAACGTGTACAGTTTGTGGTTGAATCTTCTACTCCAAACGTCTTCAACGTAAACAGGACCAACGATCACACGTAGTAGATTTCTCTCATAGAAATTAAGGACTTCTCCACTTTTGCTATCCATCCATGAATCCAATCAGATATTCAATGTCTTGTATAAAATCAGCTCGGTTCTACGAGAGACGGCTCCACTGCTCAATTGAATTTTGGCCACAAAGAATCTAGGTACAGATGTACTATTCACTGTGCAGACAAGGTATAGGACTCTCGTTGCACAGCATTATTTGGTGAAATAAACCAAAAATCCCTCTACGGGCTGTAGCGCCTCTTATTATATATAAAGGGTGGTTAAATTTTATGGGCCGATGTTGATTTTGAAATAAAAAATTATTTAAGAAATTATTGTCATTTCTTTTTATTATGGTAATATTGGTACGGTTTAATTATGTATGGAGCAAAATATCGGCCAAATGGCCGCCGCGACCTCGGCGGCAAACCTCCACCCGGTGGTCCAAATTTTCGATGACGCTGAAGAATAATTGAGGTTCTATGCCGTTAATGTGCCGATTTATCTCATCCTTTAGCTCTTGAATTGTTGGTGGCTTATCGACGTAACCCCAAAGAAAAAAATCCAACGGTGTCAAATCACATGATCTTGGAGGCCGATTGACATCGCCACCACGTGAGATAACACGGCCATTGAATTTGTCGCGCAAAAGAGCCATTCTTTCGTTAGCTATGTGGCAAGTGGCACCGTCCTGTTGAAACCACATATCGTCCACATTCATATCTTCCAATTCGGGCTATAAAAAGTTCGTTATCATATCACGATAGCGAACACCATTCACAGTAACTGTCTGACCGGAATCAAATTTGGAAAAAATACGGCCCGATGAAGCCGCCAGCCCATAAACCGCACCAAACAGTAACGCTTTGTGAGTGCATTGGTTTTTCGACAATCACTCTTGGATTATCATTCGCCCAAATGCGGCAATTCTGCTTATTGACGAATCCACCGAGGTGAAAATGTACCTCATCACTGAAGATGGTTTTCTTCGGAAATTGATCATCCACTGATGCCATTTCTTCCCATCATTCTGACCATTGACGACGCTTGAAATGGTCAAGAGGCTTTAGTTCTTGAGTCAATTGCACCTTGTAAGCGTGTAAATGTAAGACTTTATACATAATGTTCATCAACGACGAGTGTGAGAGGTGCAATTGTTGGGCACGACGACGAGTTGAGGTGGACGGCTCTTCAGCCACACTATCGCGAATAGCAGCAATATTTTCTGCAGTACGAGCTGTACGAGCATGTATTGGTTTTTTCACATCTCCTACAGACCCGGTTTGCTAAAATTTTTGCACTATTTTTCCGATTGTACGCACATTTGGACGATTAAATTGACCGAAAAAATCACGAAGTGCACGATGTGCATTTTGATTTGAACGCCCATTTTCATAGTAAGCCTGAATAACTTTAACGCGTTGCTCGATTGTGTCTTTCCATGGTTCAAATTGAGCTAGTCTGAAATTGAGAAATGTCAAATGAAATGCAGAAAAAAACTTGACGTTTAGGTGTGGTTCACATTCAACATCGGCCCTTCAAATTTAACCACCCTTTATTAAACCAAAACCATGGCCATTTCAGTCCTCTCTATCATTTTAAAGTTGTGTACCTCTAGAAATCATCAATCGAATTTTCACAAAATTGCCTGAATAGGGGAATAGGGCAAAGGCTTTAACTGGAAGCTTTGAATGAGTCCTAAACCAATTAAAACACAAAACGCATTTCGTCTAAGGTCTAAGACAAATCCTTTATTAGTTAATCGTTTTCGACTTAAGCCTAAAATGTTCAAAGATCATACAAGAGTGAAACTCATACAAGGGAATGTATATTTATGCGTATGTAAAAAATCTACAAAATCAAAAACATATTTCCACAAAAATAAAAAATAAAAATAGAATAAAATATATACCATATATATTAATTAATTCAAAAACAAAAAAAAAAATAATAAAAATAAAAATAATAACTAATCTGTAAAAACCATTCGCGTTCGCGCTCGTGATCCATCGAAATATCTATAAATTATCACCAACAAAATGGAAAAGAACTGAACTGAGGAAGCTGAGGGGGGTGAGGTCTTGAGTTCGGGGGTGGGGCCGAATGAAGGGGGGGCGTATTAATGTCGCTCTATCGCTTTGATTTGCCCTTCATTGTAAGCCGCCGCCAGAAGCTTTGCTTTTCGCCATTCATTTGGCCGCCGCCGCCTGGACCATCGAAGTCGTAGTCTCTACTTTGGACGGAATTACCGTTGCTGTAGCTATCATAGCTACCGTTGGTAGTTTTTTCACCGCGCAGCATGTCGAGGAAATTGTCGGATTTCCGTGTGGGCTTCTCGCCAAAACGGAACGCCTCCGCACGGATCTCCGCCTTCAGGTGCTCGTGATTGGTGTTCTCGATTTTGAATTCGTTCGGGTCCTCGACAAAGGCCTGCTGGAGATCTCGCATGATTTTCTTGCGGATTGTCTTCTTCATGCTCAGATGACGTTCCAGAGTTTTGACATCACCACTGGTGAGGGTCTTGTTGTTGTCACGCTTTTTCTTCGTGTGCTTCTTGGTTGGATCTGCTTGAGCATGCACGTAGGGTTCGGCATTGTTGTAGGTTGTGATGCCATTGTTGTTCGTTGTGGTCGTGGTCGCTGTTGTGTATGTGGAGTAGTTGTTGATACCGAAGATATCACGCAGATGAGGTATGGAGCGGTCGGATGAAGACATTTTGCTGTGTTGTTTTTTCCTTTTTTGTTTTTTGTATTTATTTCGTGTGGTCGCAATGGGAAGGTGATCGGTCGTAGGGCGATTTAGGCCGGATTAAGTAAATCTGAAATGAGACGAAAATGGTTACGGTTTAGAATGCTTCGTTTGAACAGAGATGGTGTGGATGTTTTTCAATGTCTTATAAAAACGAAAGTAAGTGCGAATGGTATAGGCATATTTGGGCAACTGGCTTTAGGTGGTAAACAGATCAATATAGTGCTTTCATTGACTTTGTAAAGGGTGATTTTTTAAAAGCTATAGGAAAGTTTTTCAAAAAAAACACATAAAATTCAGAAAAATGCATGAAATCTTTATTTGAATCGATAGTACGGTCGATATAATTTAATGTTCGAAGATTATTTCATGCAAATGTTGACCTTGACTGCGCCTCAAATGCTCCATCCGCTTAGTCCAACTTTGGCATACTCTTTCCAACATTTCGGCCGGTATCTCACGAATAAATGCTTCAATGTTGTCTTCCAATGCGTCAATTGAAGCGGGCTTGTCTGTATAGACATGAGCTTTAATATAGCCCCACAAAAAATAGTCTAAAGGCGTTAAATCGCACGATCTAGGAGGCCAATTGACCGGTCCCGAACGTGAAATAAAATGTTCACCGAACTCGCCCCTCAATAAGTCTATTGTTGCGCGTGCTGTGTGGCATGTGGCACCGTCTTGTTGAAACCACATGTCATGCAAGTCAAGCTCTTGCATTTTGGGCAAAAAAAAGTTGGATATCATCTTTCACTCACCATTCACATTTACGTTACGATTCGCATCATCTTTGAAGAAGTACGGTCCAATGATGCCACCAGCCCATAAACCGCACCAAACTGTGACTTATCTGGATGCACTGGTAGCTCTTGCAATGCTTTTGGCTGATATTCACTCCAAAATTGACAATTCTGCTTATATTTACCCATTGAGCCAAAGTCAGTGGGTCGATTAAACTGACCATAAAATGGTAGAAGCGCGCGATGAACTTTCTTAACAGAGCACGCATTTTGATAATAAAATTCAATAATTTGCAAGCGTTGTTCGTTTGTAAGACGATTCATGGTTAAATTATAGACCAAACTGAAGATGTTTGACAGTGAAACAAAACACGAAACGTGCATCAGCTGTTTAAACCAGTGTTGCCAAAAAGATAATAGCTAAAAAATCACCCTTTATAAAGCATTGTCTTCAAGGGCATAGGTAGGGAAAGGAAACAGACGCGAATCATCAATGTTTTGCGCGTAAGGCAACTAACTTGACGTGGCTGGCAACCAAAGCAAAACCAGAACACTCTTAAATTCTATACAGGAAAAATATAAGCAAAATAGTAGGCTTAACCACAGGTGCGGAGGACGCTTGAAACTCCCAACAATGCCTTCTGTATGAGATGTAGCGATAAGGTGGAAGAGGTGGCGAGACTTCAAGCCAACTAAAGGGTGACCAGGTTGCAATGATAGTTTCTCTAGTTCTTATGTCTCAGTAACTGTTCAATGAGATCTAGCTGTAAGAATATCGAGTAAGGTTTGTCATTTCATCGTCCATGGTCTCACGCTTGCCAGGCGTGCGAAAATTATTACAAAATATCGAAATAGTTGTAAATACATCGTGGGCTCCGCTGTCATCATGTTACACTTTCGAAATTTTTTAGTGTGGGTACACTCCATTGGATACTAAGTCACCAACCAAACAGACATTTGTCCAAAATGCAGAAACAAGTCTCCAAAGCGGTCGATTCAGCATCGATGAACTGATTCAGAGAGTCAACCCGACTTATTTTGCGGCTGAATTTTGGCCTACATTCCAATGGCAACGCCATGAGTTCCCTAATTGACTGCTGGAAATGTTGTCTGCAGAAATAGCAAACTTTAGACGGATCACATCAAGGGGAATATGGTCTGAGTACATGGTGTCACTACATTGGCGGCGGTCTTTGTAATAAACTGGCAGATAGGAGATCATGCCGTTAAACAAGATATCCCGCACAACGCACACTGTGGGAGCTGCTGTCTACAGGTTTGTGGCCAAAAATTCATCTTGGACGTAGCCGATTTTTGGCTGTGCGTCTATGTTAACAAAATTGCCATCATTGGAGCGAAAACAATTCACAAGTGTTCAGCCAAGGAGACACCATTACCGTCAATGATCGTAGGATCGCGATGTTAACCGACTTTCTGTGGCCAGAGCTCGAACGCATCCATATATCCGAGCTGTGGTAGACGGCGCGACGTGGCACACTAGCAACCGACGCAACGCTCGAATCTTGGTCTAGAGGTTTGATTTCCAGTTTTTTTTTCCTCAGTAGCTAAGCGGCGTGAATGCATTTGGGATTGCACGAGATTCTCCCAACTCAGATCCATTTTTTCCGCTTTTTCGTTTCTTTGGATGCCATGTACGGCCTAGGGGACCTGGAGGGCCTGGGCATAGGTTAGGTTAGGTTGGAGTGGCTGACTGCTGGAGCCAGAGTAGGCCCATTGTGATACCTCGCGTATCTAAAACCCTATTCCGCAAACCAGCTAGCGCTTTTGATAAAGCAGAGGAGTGGACTGATGGTGATGTTGTTTAGTTCTGTTAAGTTGAAGTAGTAGGCGTCCAAATGACGTTTTCTACGTGTGGAGAGAGCATTGCAATTACATAGGAAATGTGTAATGGTTTCTACATCTTTCTCATCCCTGCAGCTCCTATAGAAGTCATTAAAGGCTAGACCTAGTCTGGAGGCGTGCGTGCCAATGGCACAATGCCCGGTAAGTACGCCGATAATGGTTCTGAGGTTGAGTCTACTCAACCTGATCAGGCTACGTTTGCGTATTGGATCTACGGTGGGCCATAGCAGTTTTGTAGTGAGGCATTTAGTGCCGGTAGACCATCTACGATTTGTGTTGGTAAGTGTTTCACTCTTTAGTAGATGTTTAGCAGTAGCGATAGGCTTGGATGGCATGTTACCATCCGGAAGGCGTACCATCTAGAGAGTTCGTCCGCTTCACAATTTTCTGAGATGTCACAGTGTCACGGGACCCAAATAAGTTGGATGTTAAAATATTTGGCCATCTCGTCGATGGGCCTGAACATAGATTTGTTGGTTATGTTGTGTTCGTGCAAGTGCTGACTCGTGTATCGCAGCCGCTTGGAAAATGCTTAGTCTCTTATTTGAGCAGCTGGTTGGCGCAGTTGGTTGAGTGCCTACCCTTGGTTAGGGGGTGTATCACAATGGTCTAAGTGTGTCAGCGATTTCGCTGACAGCCTACCTACCTAACCTAACCAAACCTAACCTAACCTAGTCTCTTAGCGAGAGGGATTGCTCGAAGAGCCGTTTGTTTTTGAGCTGTCAGTGTTCAGGGAGATTTTCCCTTCTGCAAGCACCATATACTCCTGTCATTGCTTCCGGTCCGGAAAGCGTTGAGTCTGTTTCTGCTAGTAGTCTGTTTCTCTTGTAATATGTGCTGCTGTCCTATTTACTATTTTCTTAGCATGGCAACGTGACTGTAAAGTTTTTTCCATCCAGGAACCCGCCACTCTGAGCCTCAGAGTCGATGAGGCTGCACTGTTGCTACAGAATAGACAAACTGCTATGCCTAGGCAAACCAATCTCTGGATTTTTGTAAACTGCCTTAGGAGATATTTCTTCCCCAAAGCTTTCCACCAGACCAGAGAACTTTATTTTGGGATGGGTCTTACTATCATGGTGTATAGCCAGACACGTTTGCACGTAAAAAACGCCTCAATCGTTTTCTTTATACGGTCCTCCATGTTCTCCTTCCAATTGATGCTGTCTAACTCTAGGAGAGCTTTAGTTCTGTTTTGATTTAATGCAGGCCACATCGTTTTCGATGACCAACAGTTTAAAGCGTTTGTCAGTAGCAGACCTGTCCCCAACCTTGTGCCCAACGACCAAGCATAGGCTACGGTTGCATCTATCCACGATCTCCTTTAGAAAAGGGTGGCAGAGTTTTTATAACCGAGCCTTTATGACCGCCTGACTGTTTGTGTAGAAAACAATAGATCTTCCGTCTATCGGACTAATTGATAGTCGGAGGGCTGTGGTGATCCTTTTGGTGCCTTTCGATTTGAATCCATCAGTGAAGATTTCCCTTGCAGCCAGGTTACGGATGTTGTCTCCGTCCTATTACTCTCTTGTCTGCATGTTCAGCGAAGAACATCCCGTAAATGCTTATCGGGAGTATATGCAATACGATTTCTATGGTGCTTGCTACGGCATTGATCTGAATGTGCATGCCGATCTCTGGATTCTGCTTGTCTTTATGAGATTTTGTTTGACTCGTCTCCAGACTAGGACACAGTACGTCAATATCAATGCAGTACATCGCGTCCGACAACCTTCCTGCAGGTGTACAGTGCAACTGACGCTTTCCCGATGCTATCATGAACATTAGGAAACAGCTAAGTCTCTCTGTCTTTACCCAGTGCGATTCTCCATTCAGCAGAAACTTCAACCAACCGTGAAAAATGCAATAATTCGCCTACGGAAGTAATTCAAAGAAATCAATTCGTGATTTCCCCCTAATAATTTCCTTCCCGAAAATGGCGTGCAATTAACGTCCACCTCCACCCATATTGCCCAACAGAAGTATCGAGTGCAACAGTCGCACAAAGACTCAGCTCAGCTAATTCGTTTTGCTTTGTAAAAAAAGAAAAACTAAAGAAAACAATTGTTTCCATACACCCATCGACAGACCCACGATACTCAATGGCTTGGTCCACAACACAGGTTTGTAATTAAACTCATGCAAATTACCGTTGTGCTCGTACTTAACACCAAACTTGGCTGGCGTCTATCCCACTCGAGCTTGGCACTGTTCTTTTGTTTTTCAATTAATTGTTGCCGCCACTGCCGGCACGGTTGTGGCAAGGCCTTCGAGTCATCAAACGGTGGGAGATTAAGCGCTGGAATAATCACTCCATGCTTACAGTTTCCACTCTTACACAATCCAAGCAGAATCACGCGAACACAGCCGCGCCGCGCCGCAGTGCCGCCGTAGCGGCCACTCACTGTGAAACTGCATCACGCGAGGCATAAGTGCTTGGCCGTTGCACAATCCATGGTGCGTCCAGAGTGCAGACGCTCAACGAAGACGACGCCACGCTGGACTTCATCAAATTGTCTGAGGATGCAAGTGCCTGCGATGGGCAGTCCTCCGCGAAGTGCGTTCCCCCTGGGGGCCATCTGCGATAGGGACTAAGAATAGGTTCCCACTGCAGCGGCTTCATGGGTAATTCAATGCGCGATTAAGTTCTGTTTGCAACGCGATCGCATGAATGCTGTGTGCGATCTGGTGTGACAACCACAAAGTGAACATTTTTCCGGAAGCCCCAACAGAGAGTTGGGCCACCAAGCAAAGTCGTTGCTACACAGCGCTCTGTGTCCCCATTTGTTTGGGGCCAACGTGAGAATGAATGGGAGATGGAGTGAGAAGAACTACTTGCGGTCGTCGATCGGTCGATCGGTCGATCACGTGGATCGACGGCAAAGACTGCGACTGAAACCGAGATTCGCAGTCGAGAATTGAAACCGATGACCTGCAAAGATTAGACTTCATTGTGGCGATGGATGGCGGTGGGGGCTTATGAAGTCACCACTGTGCCAGACTCGGCTCCTATTAACGTGGCGAATAAATAATTCGCCTACCCACAGACTGAGGCTGTGATGCACGTTCTGTGTGCTTTAGGCGAGCACACCAACCAGCTCGGGATGTAGGACTCCTATTGAACTGAAAAAGTGGGAGCAGACGCAGTTGTTGCAGTTGAATGCAATCGATCTGCCGCCAACCGATTGGAGCAGCAGTGATTGTGTTTAGACGCAAAATGAATGGGTTCTAAGAACGACTGGTTCACTGAAAGTGTTGGTGAGCTGTAGAAGATCACTGAGCTTGGAGTTGACGGAACCGCTGGAAGGCTCTCTTTAATATGTGAATATTCATTTTTTTTTTTTCCGAATGGCCATTGTTGAGTGGATACGATTGATTGAATTCGTTAAATTGTGCGCGGTGCCGTTACTTGACGGCGGTGATGAGGCGAAAAGTGTGATAGATCTGGGAAAAAATTATTCCCCGCGGCCATGGGGTGAGGTCATCGATTTCGATAATGTGTGTCTCAACTGACGGGAACTTATTTCGTACGAGGTAATTTTCTTTTATTAGTTTGGAGTGTATCAATCGGAGTCTATTGCCGAGGTCGGCTTGACTTTGATTCTCGGTCGTGGGGGATTTTAGCGCGTGGACGTGCAGGAAGTGCAACTGTTAGTGTTGACCTAGATCAAGACAAAATGCGTCATCTATCTAACATTCGTACATTGAAGGGGGGAGGGGGGGGGGGGGGGGGGGCATTATTTGTTGGCAGTAATCTATGATTTAGAGGGATGGGGACTGCTTCTTTGCCACAGGAGACACATCCTTTGCACTATTGTTCTTTTGAAAGGTCCTTCTGAATTCTACAGGTACATCATTTGGAAGAAATTTGGATATGGAGTAAACAATGGAGTGGATAAAGAACACCAGGCTTTCGTCGGAAAGCTACGATGGCAACGGTCTGTTAGGATATAGATAGAGAACTCTCTGTAAGTTCCAAGTCGCCTACACAAAGAGTCAAAGTAGACTGGAGGAATTGTTAAGTACAAAGCTGCTTGTGCAAACGGACTGTCCGCTGAAATCTTCCAGGCAGCTGTACTGCAGTATCGCGGAAGAACAATGATATGAGTATTCAGTAAAAAGAGCCTAATAAACAAAGCAGAGTGATAAACATGTTTCTTTTTTTAAAGTTTCAAGTGAATAACTATTAGCCGCACGTCAACAGTGGCAATGAACACTCACATCAACGGAACTGAGTGTCAAATTAAACAAGGAACCCTGTCATGGTGTATGACTCTTCATCTGTTTCAGTTCATAATCGGTTTTTCATTCTCTAAATAAAATCAAGACATATAATTAAGTTGCGGCACAAGGGTGTCAGACAACTCCGAGCTAAACCAAGGATCAGCTGAAGCAAATCATTTCTTGTTGTTGCTGGCGTTGCGCGCCTTCGCTCACCTGTGAAATATGTGCGCCTTACATAACCTCCCCAAGTCATTGCTGAAGAGTTATGTTCGCTGGCGTGGCCCACCGCAAGAAGTCATTTGAGCGGAACCCAAAGTCCGGAAGACGTGCTTCAAACATGTTCTGCTAGATAGGTCACAAATCAAGATTCGTGTTCCGGAATCAGTGAGACGTGTGTAAAAGTTTTCACGAAAACACATATGTTTTGTTTCCAGCAGCAACCTTGCCGTGTCATGCTCATATGGGCTATGGACGTGCTCTATCGGCAACGTGCTCATTCAGTTGCGGATTAAGAGTGAGGTGATGAGATGTTTAAGTTTCTTTAACACGAAACGGATGTTGTAGGTGTTGTGGGAAGATAATCTCAAATATAAGGAGACTTGGCTGAGAGTTTTGATCAAAATGAGTGCTTGAGTTACAGTAACCGATGGAGGTATTTCACGTATGTATGTAAGAAAGCTCTGAGGTTGCTGACTGAAATCCGAAATCGAACTGCGGTTGTAGCAGCAACTCTCACCTGATTTATTTATTCATCTAAGAGTTGCTTATGAGATATATTGAACCATAGAAGATACTTAAGAATTCAAAAAGTGTACAATCTTAAAACTGTGTTTTTAAATTCAACTCAATCTAAGTAGATGTCCAACAGATTACTTGCTTCGTTGAAGACTTTGACGGTGGGGTTCGTTCACACCATAATTAATAATAATAATATGGGTGGCGCTAGAGCCCGTAGAGGGCCAGGGCCTAGCTTCTCAGCAACCACTCGTGTTGCGCATGCTATTGTTCTATCACGAGTGGAAGTGACCTACAGTTCATGGCATTATAAGATGGATTAGCACATCATTTATAAGTCTCGGATAGGCTTGGAGTGCTTCAAGCGATTTGTCCAATTTTGTGATGAGTCGGTCGAATATGTGTGGCGTCTACGTCTAGAATGTTGTCCTGGAGCTCGTTCAGAGTGGTTGGCTTGTTCGGCTAGACTTAACGCAGCCCCAGACAAAGCATTCGATTGGTGTCAAATCTCATAATCGAGGCGGCAAATAGATGATTCTCCTTCACAACTTCGAGGGTTAACGCAACGTAACGATCACTAGTGTGGCATGTATCATCATTTTGTTGAAACCCCAGCTCGGTGTTGTCGATCTGGGACCACAGAAAGTCGGTGAACATCGCTCTATACCGAAGACCATTGACGGTAACAGCGTCTCCTTCTTCATTTGGAAAGAAACAAGGTCCGATGATGCCCCCATGCGTTAACCGCACTAAAAAGTCTATATTTGTGGATGCATTGATGCTTGGTGGAACACTTGTGGATTGTCCTAGCTCCAATGGCAATTTAGCTGCGTAACATAAGCGGCTAGGGCAAAAATTGGTCTTGTTCGAGAAGATAATGGTTTGGCCAAAATGGCGCAATTGGCGTCCAATTAGCGAAATCTCAGCGGTCTATTGTCGTTCGGCCGCAAATCTTCCATCAGCACCGTCTTAGATAAGATTGTAGGCCCTGATAAGATTGATTGTTGGTTTTACAAAAGGGATGGCTCAAATGAAAAGGGATCTCTCAAAACGCGGCATGGTCTACGTCAGTCGCTGGTCCCATAACCTACATAATAATAATATGGGTGGCGCTACAACCCGTAAAGGGCCAGGGCCTAGCTTCTCAGCAACCACTCGTGGTGTACATGCTTGTTCTCTCACGAGTGGAAGGGACCTACAGTTTTCTGCCGACACCGAACGGCCAAGTTTGAGAAGCATTTTCTAGACAGTTGTACTCTTTGAGCATTGTCAGTGACTCGAAAGAGGTGGGGCCGTGAAAAGTATTTCTTGTCGTACCAGGAATCGAACCTAGACAGGTAGGTCCAAGTGCGCAGGAGTCGACGCACATACCCACAACGCCATAGGCCACCACATACGTATTTACATTCAAAAGGTCGTGACACTACTCGTTAGACTTTCGTTCAACATCTGTACAAAGGTGTCTAGTGTACAGTAATCAGGCAAAAGCAATCTCAATGCACGCATTCTGCATATAGTCGAACCTCACACTGAATAACATTTAGATTGTGTACAATCTGAAGCCGATGTTAGGCTTCGATCTAAGCAACGTTGAGTAAGTTCAGACATTTGCCCGCCACAATCTGTTTATCAAATATTGATCACATCACAGCAGTTGTTTGAGTTCATCTAACAAGCACGTGTTTCATCAGAGTGACTGGCATGCTGCTGTCACATTACTAATTGCATAATTCAGCAAATAATTAACTTGGAAAGCCCTAATCAAAAACAAGAGATACTATAAAAAGATACATGCTCGACAGAAAGATCTTCTATTTGTTTTTTTTTTTTAAATTTATTCATCGATACTCCTTGACAATCAATCATCATCACGATGGCTGTACAAGCCTGTCCGAGTTTAATCGTTATTTGCAACCATGACATCATAGTCTAAATCCATTCTGCGACTTAAAAGTGAAATCATGTCAAACGCAAGCCAGCCGTTTGTTTGACGACGAAATTGCTTCCACGTATTTTGATTGATGCAAACAAAACGATGAACAAGATCCAGTTGAAGTGTGTCCCCGAGTCCATGAGAAATGGAACCTATTCACATGTACAATTGAATTTTACTCGTATTGGAAAAATAAAAAATTCCCTTCCATGGGCTCGTCCGGGATTTGAACCCGGGACCTCCCGCACCCTAAGCGGAAATCATACCCCTAGACCAACGAGCCAGTTGTTGGTTCTCTGTTTGGCCAAAAGCACAGATGCGGCATTTTTTCTGTTGTTAGTTGAGTTGACTGACTCATTCCTCCGAAAGCTGCTGCCACTTAAGATTGTGTTTTAATTGGTGTAGCAAGGTTTTCCAATCAATTAATGGGAAGTGGGGGAGCATCGTGGATCTATTGTGAGCCCTTCATTGATTCAGTATTTGAGTGCCATCGTTAGAGATTTAATTACTTCCCTAGATGAGGTAATTTTGTAACTATTTCCTGGTTCATTACATTAAATCTATCTAGGGGTGGGTACTCGATGCGTTTGTGAATTGTTGAATTGTCTTCCTCATTTTCAAACTTTATTATGTGTCAGACTTCTTCTTTGTTCGGCGCTACAGTCCGGGGTAGAGCTGGGCCTCAATTAACCAGTCTCTCCAGCCAACACGATATTTTACCAGCTGGCTCCAATTGGGCACACCAAGTTGGTTGAGGTCCTTCTCCACTTGTCCTTCTCCACTGTGGCGTTGTTCCAATGGCTCGGAGTCGAAAACTCTTCGGGCCGGAGATGTGGTATCCATCCGCTCTGCATGACCTAGCCTCCTTCAGCGTTGGATCGGAAGATGCTTAACTAGGTGCATGCTGCTGTACTGCCCATACAGCTCGTGGTTGAATCTCCTCCTTCAGACACCATCAACGCAAACAGGATCAAAGATCGCATGTAGAACTCTTCTCTCAAAACGACCAAGAGCATCTTCATCCACTTTCAATCAACAAGTGTCCATGTCTCTGCGCCATAGAGCAGGACAGGGATGATCAGAGTGTTATATAAAGTCAGCTTGGTGCTTGGAGAGATGGCTCTACTACTCAATTGCCTCTTGAGCCCAAAGGAACAGCGATTGGCAAGAATAATCCTGGGCTTCATCTCGGTACTGGTGTTATTGTCCCTGTTTACTGCAGAGCCGAGGTAGACGAAGTCCTTGTCTAAGTCAAAGTTTCTGCTGCCCATTATGACACCCTGTCCGAAACGTCGATGTTGTGCGTACCTCCATGATGACAGCATGTACTTTGTTTTGCCCTGATTTACTGCCAGACCCATTTTAGCCGCTTCCACTTCAATGCCAGCAAACGCCTCATTGACGGCTCGCTGTGTTCATCCAATCACGTCAATGTCGCCTGCGTATGCTAGCAATTGTACGGACTTTTGGAAGATCGTGCCTCTCTTGTTGGAGTTTGAGTTTCGCACGATCGATGTTGAACAAATCACATGACAGCCTGTCGCCTTGTCTAAAACTTTTGTTTGCATTGAAGGTCTCGGTGAGTTCGTTACCGACCTTGATGGAGCAGCGAGACTTCTATATAGTCATCCTGCACAACCTTACGTTTTGGCAGGAATGTCAAAACCAGACATGGCGCTGTGTAGCTCGTCTCTATGCACTCTGTTATATGCGGCCTTGATCGACGGTGGGCGTCGATCTGCTTCTCTTGAGTCTTTTCCAATTATCTGACGTAGTGTGAAGATTTGGTAGATGGTGGACTTACCCGGCCTGAAACCGCACTGATAAGAACCTATCAGGCTATTCACCAGTCGTTCACAGACCTTCAACCGATACAGACGTGTTTCGACTTAGTGCGAATTCGGCAAGTACTTACTATATATAAAAACACAGCGAGTTGCAAGCCAATAGTGTGGCTCAGAGGAAGTGGTGCTAGACCGCGGAGTTAGTGAACCCCGCGGTGTGGGTTCGAAAACCAGAAACGCAGTCGTCGTTTTTTTTATTTTTTTTAAAATAAATAGTAAAATAAAAGAAACCGAATGTCATCGAAAGAGCGGTCCGCTCTCTTAAAAGCGGGCAAATGTGAAGAAGCGGTGCCTGATACATCAGACCACCAGGCTGGCACATCAGGCCACCAGCCATCGCAGCCGGAGGAGAGGAAGAAACGGAGGAAGAAGCTTCACCCACAACCTAATGTGGTAAAGCGCCGTTCCACTGTCGCCTCAGGCGATACGAAAGTTGCGGAAGAAGAAGCAACAACAACAGCAGCAGCTATAACAACAACAAAAGCTGCCGCAGCAGCAGAAACAGCCTTAATCGCAGCTACAGCTGCGCTACGCAAAAAACCTCTGGACAACGTCCAGTACGAATCGGCAGAGGGTGAGGGGAGATTCTCGTACGGCGGTAGCGGGAACCCCTACCGTGACCTTACATCATCCGAATCTGATGATGAAGAGGAGGATGAACGCGAAGAGCTGGTGAGGAAGCAGAGGGAGAGAGAGGAACTAGACGCCCACATCCTGGCACTTCAAACTAAGCTCAAGGCAAGGAAAGCGGCTAAGGAAACGCAACAGCAGCGACAACAACAACAGCAAAAAGAAAAGCAGCAACAACAGCAGCAGCAACAACAACAGCAGCAACAACAAAAGCAGCAACAACAACAGCAGCAGCAGCAGCAGCAACAGCAGCAGCAGCAGCAGCAGCAACAGCAGCAGCAGCAGCAGCAACAGCAGCAGCAGCAGCAAGACCAGCAGCAGCAGCAGCAACAGCAGCAGCAGCAACATGAACGCTTCCAACAGCTGGAAAAGGGGCAACGTTCCACACCTGCCACGCGACAGCAACAACAACCAATGAAGCAGAAGCAGCAGCAACAACAACAACAACGACTTCCTCAGAAGCAGACGCAGCAGCAACCAGCAGCAGCAGCCAAGAAGGAGAGGTGTCCGCCCATCAACGTCTTCGGACTGGAGACGAAAGAGGTGGACAAATTATGTAAGTTGGCCACAAAAAATTCTTATTATTTAAGGTATAAAGGGCCCTTAAGGCTTTCGGTCCACTGCTCCGAGGTGGCAGATTTCCGCATCATAAAAGAAAAGCTAGCGGCGGCGGGGGCCGAGTTTTTCTCGTATACCCCAAAAGGGGAAAAAGTTAAGACAATGCTCCTCAAGAATGTGGATCCCGCTACTGATCCCGAGGATATCCTCGCTGTGCTGCGCCAGGCGCAGAGCGACGATGTCACGTTCGTTGGGGTTAAGCCCTTCATCACTGCGGTGACGAGAAAGGAGAACAGGAAACTTCCTTTCTTCCTTGTTCAGGTCACCCCAGACAGTAGAATAGAGAGCCTAAAGCGAATGACTCGTTTAGGCTCCTTGTCTGTGAAATGGGACACATTAATAAAGACGAAGCACATACTCCAATGTGCTCGCTGTCAGAGGTTTGGGCATGCCGCGGCGAACTGCAACATGGAGTCTCGCTGCGTCAAATGCGCAGAAACCCACAATCCAGGGGAATGCCGTTTAGGGAAGGAAAAAGTCGAGGACAGGGCTATGCTCACATGCGTACTCTGTAAGACCAATGGGCACCCTGCTAATTATCGGGGATGTCCTAAAGTCCAGGAGATCAGGAGAAAGAGTATAGCGGCAAAGAACCAAGTTAAAATGGTAGAAGCGAGGCCAGTGCCCCGTGTTCCAGCTACCACTGTTACGCCGGCCGTCTCCTACGCCCAAATGGCATCAGGAAGGCGACCGGTACAACAGACAGTGCCGAAGGTGACCCCGGTCCCAGTGGCCAGGCAACCTGAAGTAAATCTGGATATGATGGCGGTACTGCTCTCTATCCAGGGGCAGATCGCTCAGCTCGAGAAACAGTTCCAAGAGCAAGCAGCGCGAGTAGAATTAATCTACTCGACGGTGTTTGCCGTGCCAAACGCATCATCGGTCTAATGGCTGCGCACGCAGCTAGTAACCTTAAGATCCTAGCAGTGAATGTGAATTCGCTGATTAGGACAGAACGCAAATTAACGCTCTGCAACCTTATGCAAACTCACAATCCAGACGTGCTGATGGCCAGCGAAACTAAGCTGAACCAGACGCGCACACTCTGGTACAAGAATTACTACGTAGTTCGAAGAGACCGTCCCCAATCCTTGCGAGGGGGCGGGGTCGCTCTCTTAATCAAAAAAGGCCTCTGTCATAAGGTCATGTATAGCAGTGAAGTGCGAAGATTTCAAGTGCTAGAAACGTGTATTGCACGCATTCCTCTTCAGGGTGGAAAGCGGTTATATGTGATCGCGATCTACGCAGCTGACAATCCTGCACTCAATCGCAACTTCATTTCAGAACTCGATACTCTTTTCACTAGCCTTCGACTGAGCTCGGAGGAAAACTACTATATCATTGCTGGGGATTTGAACTCCAAGCATAGAGAATGGGGCAATAGAGTGCATAACGACAGGGGGACCCCACTGTATAACTGGTTGGTAGAGCACAATATTGAGTTCAAGCTAGATTTGCTTGCAACCGATAGGCCATCGTACCCCAGATCCGGGTCCTATCTGGATCTGTTGCTGATCGACAGACGACTGACTATACTAGACGTGGAAAGACGCACGCGGAACTGTTTAACTGCGGTTGAGTACGAGAGTGATCACTGCGGACTCTTCGCAACTATTCAGCTCCCGAACGAGGTGGAAGAACTGGAGGAGTATGTCCAGAGGAATCCTTATAATTACAATAAGGTCCGCTGGCCTCGCTTCTCCAGGACGTTATCCACAGAACTATGTTCGAGTGGGATCAATCCTCCATCAAACAGAAACCTGACGAACGAAGAGGTTAACAGGTACCTCATACAAATGAACGACGTAATTAAACGTACCATGGACAAGACTATTCCGAAGGTAGTAAAAAGCGATGACAGCGATGTTTATCGAAATGCTACCATCGATGCACTTCACGTGCACAAAAGTAGGCTGCTGTCAAGACTCAAACTCTTACACAGGCGGTTTACAAATCCACAAGACGCGGCAGTCAGGGAATTGAAGTCGGAGATCAAGAACCTCCAACAGTTAATACGTATGAACTATAGCTTGGCTATAAGCTTGCACTGGGGCAATAAAATCCGGGCTGTACGATCTAACAACCCGGGTATGTTCCCACAAGTAAATAAAATATTCCGGAGGAAAGATCAAAACGACATTCAGGCCGTTAGACTTCCCAGAACGACAAATAACGAACAATTACTGACTTCAGTTGGCATCGATCCAGATGGAGCAGTGCTAGACAACGACTTCTTCGTAGTTGAAGATCCCCAGGAGAAGGTGAAAGCAATTGGTGCTGTGTTTCAGCGAGTGTATACGGTCAACGAGGTTCGTAGACCGAATCACGACCTGGAGCATAGAGCCTCGCTAAACCACTTCGAGCTCCGAAACGAGATAAGTCAATGGCGATCTGAGAATCCTGGTTTTACCAGGTTCAGTGACGATAACACGGCAAATAATGCCGTCGCCAATGATGGAAATCACATCTTGATTTCTCAAGAAGATCTTCAGGGTATCTTTAACTCGCTGAAGAAGAAAAAGTCGGTGGGTATCGATGGTATACCAAATATTGTGCTTCGCTATCTTCCCCCCGAAGCCGTGCAGATTTACACAACACTGTTCAATAATGCGCTGAGTAATGCTTATTACCCGGTACACTGGAAAACAGCTGTGGTGCAACCAATCCCTAAACGGGACAAAGACAAATCTATCCCGACAAATCTTCGGTCGATTAGTCTTCTTCCTTGCATAAGCAAGGTCTTTGAAAAGATAGTCATTCGAGTTCTGAAACAATGGGTTGAGGAAAATAAAATCATACCGGACAACCAGTTCGGATTCAGGACGGGGCATGAAACTATACATGCCGCGTCCAAACTGGTATCCGACATTCAGTGGAACAAAGACAAAAAACAATGCACGGGTGCTTGTCTGATTGACTTGGAGAAAGCGTTCGACACCGTTTGGTTAGAGGGCCTCTTCCTCAAGCTGGTCAGGCTCGGCATAAGCAAATCATTGCTATACATGATCTATGACATGATAATAGGTAGAAAGTTCGTCGTGAAAAGTGGCGACGTAACTTCTTCCACGGTCTTTGACATCAAAAATGGTCTGCAACAGGGAGCGGTTGGTTCGCCGATCTTGTTCTCAATATTCACTGCAGATCTTATAGGTTCCATGCCGCACTTAATTGCGTACGCCGATGATCTAGTAGCGTACAGATCAGCTCCGAAGGTCGAAGTAATAAATAACTTGTTGCAATGTGACTTCGAACAAATTCAGCGATTTTGCGACGACTGGAAGTTGATTATCAACTTCCTGAAGTGCGAAACTATCCTTTTCAGGACCCCGCTGTACATGGCAGCATGGGATACGCGCACAAACTGGCGCAAGTTCGGCATAGTTGACCCGCAGGGACGGCCGTTAGATGTGAAAAGTGTAGTTAGATATCTTGGCATTTGGCTGGATCAATATCTGTATTTTGACAAACATATAGATATTGCTCTGGCGAAAGCTAAAAAGGCCTTTGCTGTGGCAAGGGGGTTGTTTTACAGCAGCCAACTTGACACCAGAGTAAAGGTAATCTGCTACATGTCCCTCATCCGCCCAGTTATGGCCTACGGTTGTCCACTGTGGTTCAATGTGAGTCCTTCCCAGATGGAAAAGATGAGGTTGTTCGAGAGACAG
The DNA here is from genome assembly GCA_907269125.1 of Eristalis pertinax. Classification (NCBI taxonomy): domain Eukaryota; kingdom Metazoa; phylum Arthropoda; class Insecta; order Diptera; family Syrphidae; genus Eristalis; species Eristalis pertinax. Next base: position 60,549,531 of record OU026145.1, read on the forward strand.
TGTCTTCGCACTTGTCTCCGGTTGTATCGTACACCCGAGTCTGAGTACAAGAAGTTCTATCCTAACGAGGTCCTGTATAACGAGGCAAACTTGAACAGGATAGATAATTTTATTATTAAACTGATCAGAAGGCATATTGCACGAGCTATGACTTCTTCCAACAGTCTGATCTTTGGGGCTTACTACCCCAATGTTATGTACCATGAGAGAGTGCGCCTCACCGGCTTTATTCCTCCTGAAGCGTTCCTCTATCTCGACACAATTGGCCTAATACAGGATCCACAAGGATGTCCTGTCATCTTCCACGTCGTACGCCGAACAGTGGACAGGCGACTCCAATACGAACGGGATGTCGCTCGCATTCACGAGGATCTCCTCCGGTTCAGTAGAGCGATCTGTGCTCGAGACAGGAGAGAGTCTGCCAAAGAACGGCAATTTTACTGGTGGCTACACCAAAACCAGCCCCCGCCGCCGCTGGATTTTCAAAATGACGCGGTAGTTGACCATAGTGGCCAACTTACATAGATCTTAGGGTAGCGTAGGAAAAAAAAAATATAAAATATAAAAAAAAAAAAAAAAAAAAAAAAAAAAAAAAAAAAAAAAAAAAAAAGGTGCACCACGGCGTATAAATTTTATATGTTAGGCATATACATAACATATACGCCCTGGTGCACGTGCCGTACTGTTACGGACATAGTTAAGTTAGCTCATAAGTTTTTATATTAGGTTACGTAAGTTTAAGATAGGTTAAGATAGATATATAATGCCAAGTTTTTTACCAGTTTTCTTGGCCAAACTAATCAGAAAGTAAATTCAGACAAAATAAAAAAAAAACCATAGTCTAAGCCGAAAGGCACAAAAATTTAGTTCAGAATAGCTTAGAGTACCCGTATAGGGTCAGTAGGTTAGATGTAAGAACGATTGTTAAGTTAGTTAAGCTAGTTTTAGTTATTTTTGTCTAGCATGTAAGAAAAATGAATTATAAAATAAAACAAAAACAAAAAAAAAAAAAAAAAAAAATCAGGCTATTCACGAATGGTTTCAGGCGTTCACACAAAACGTCAGAGTGGATCTTGTACGCTATGTTAAGGAGACTGAACCCCCGATAGTTGGCGCAGTCAAATGGGTCTCCCTTCTTATGGACCGGAGAAACGACGCTGAGATTTCAATCATCGGGCATGCTTTCTTCCGACCATATCTTACAGATGAGGTGGTGCATGCGCCCAACCAGATCATCTCCAGCTGCTTTAAACAGTTCCGCGGACAAGCCGTACGCTCCAGCAGCTTTATTCGACTTCAGTTTGGATATTGCTATCTTGACTAGGGGGGCTGAGTTCTTGTTCATCCTCGTCCAAATTGAGTGGAACATTCTGCCTGACAGCGGAATTTGTGTCGTCATCGCCGTTTAACAGTCTGCCGAAGTGATTTTTTCCAAATTCTCAGCATCGACCATTTTCATCGCTGCAGGCTTAGGTCCGAGGTCTATACCCTCCGGATAACTGTTCTACCTTTTGTCAGACTATCTTCTCTTTTATGTAAGCTTCAAATTACTAAGCATGGGTCACCAAATTGCTAGGCAACACTAATACTGAGTGGACATCTGCCATCCATGCCTCTCGCTACTGCAAAACAATTCTATCTGCTTGAAACAATTGATCAAGGGGTTATTACGAAACAATTACAACAACTTACTTACTTACTTACTTAAGGTAGCGCTACAGTTCGAGGTGGACCTGGGTCTCAACCAACAAGCGTCTCCAGCCAGCTCGATCTTTAGCTAGCTGTCTCCAGTTTCGCACGCATAGTTGGTTGAGGTCCCTTTCCACTTGCGTGCGCCACCTGAGTCGCGGTCTTCCTCTACTGCGCCGTCCCTCGGGGGTGAATTCGAAGACCGGAGCATTGGTCGGAGCATTGGTTTCCATCCGCTCTACATGACCTAGCCGTCTCAATCGTTGGATCTTCACTCTTCTGGCTAAGTCGCTAAACAGCCCCTATAGTTCGTCATTATATCTCCTCCTCCACTCCATCTATGCAGACGGGACCGAAAATCACACGAAGAATTTTCCTCTCGAAGCAACCAAGAGCAGCTTCATCCGCTTTTGACAGAGTCCATGCCTCAGCGCCATATAGCAGGACTGGGACGATTAAGGTCTTGTAAAGCGTTACCTTGGTTGTACGAGAGAGGGCTTTGCTTACCAATTGCTTTCTTAGCCCAAAGAAGCAGCGATTTGCAAGAGTTATTCTTTGTTTGATTTCAGCGCTGGTGTCATTCTCTGAATTGATGGCGGTACCTAGGTAGACAAAGTTTTTGACTACCTCAAAGTTATATCTGTCTGCTGTGACGTTCTGACCGAGACGTCGTAGTTGGGTGTTCTTTCTCGTTGACAGCATATACTTGGTCTTACCCTCGTTTACCGCTAAACCCATCTTCGCGGCCTCCGTTGCAATACCCACTAAAGCGCCATTGACATCACACTGCGTTCTTCCGATAATGTCAATATCGTCGGCATATGCGAGTAGTTAGACGGACTACTGAAAGATTGTTCCTCTGGTGTTGGCGTTCGAGTTTTGAACAATTCTTTCAAGAACGATGTTGAAAAAGTCGCATGACAGCGCGTTGCCTTGTCTGAATCCTTTTTTGACATCAAAGGTCTCGGTTAGGTCTTTACCGACCTTGATGGAGCAGCGTGCATTCTCCATCGTCATCCTACACAAACGGACGAGTTTGGTAGGGATGCCAAAACTAGACATTGCTCTGTATAGCTCTTCTCTATAGATGCTATCACACGCGGCCTTAAAATCGATGAAAAGGTGGTCGATTTGTAGCTCCTGGGTCTTCTCCAAAATCTGCCGCAGTGTGAATATTTGGTCGATGGTGGTTTTTCCTGGCCTAAAGCCACACTGGTATGGACCGACCAGGTTGTTGACGAATGGCTTTAGGTGTTCACACAGTACGGCAGATAAGATTTTGTGAGCTACCAAAGGGTCTCCTTTTTTTATGGATCGGGCAAACAATGCTGAGGTTTCATTTATCACAATTACAACAGAACAATTACAACAACAGCAACCCTAAACTAAACTAAGGCCGAACTAAGTTGTATTAGTGTGTCAAGGCTTTGTAAAAATAACAAACTGGTTTGCGTGGTTCTTGGATACAAATTCCTAAGAGCACATTTCTTCAACGAACGGAAGGAAATCTCCATCGATAGTCTGTATCGTTTCGTCACAAGCTCTGTCGAAACGACACGATCCTAAATATTCCCGCTGTGAGATCACTCGGACGCTTTGCCCTGCTACAACCTTCAGTGCGACATGAAGGCTGACGATGTTAGTTGAAACGTAATATAAAAATGCGAATTGCCAACGACTATACATATATATCCATGGAGGGGCTGTGGCGATGAAGAGGAACAAGAAAATACTCCCTACTACCTCTGCCATTGCTTCAGTTTATGTCAGAGCAGGGCATGATCAAGAATCCATCAGGACCTAAGTAAGACGTTGCCTGTCTACTTGCTAACATAATCCAACATAAACTAAAATTGTTTCGCTACCAGTCCGTACAGTTGACAGTACCAAGTTTGGAAAGACACGGCAACTTTTTAAAACTCTGCCATTCGTAGTCGGCAATAAACCGTATGTCCCGTCAAGCACACACAACAAAAGAAAATTTGCTGTAAAAGTTTGCCCAAAGGTCAGCCAAGATCGTAGAGTCAGCCAAAGTAGATGAAGTAGATCACATATGCACAAATATGAAACTTGTTCTATTGAGCTTCGTACTGTAGACATTCTCTTATTAGAACTTCAGTAGTTTTATTGTTCCATAGAATTGTTGGTTGTATTTTCTTATATCATTTGCAGCTGGTGTCTATGAGACTTATTCCTTCGATGCAGAAATCATCACGAATTGTTCCTGGCAATAGGTCAGCTGGGTTGGTGGCACCCAACATTTGACGTCCAGTCTTAACAAACGTTCAATCCGTCCCATACCATTGGAACCGCAAGGCCGGAGCTTATGTAATTGACTAAAACCAGGGAAGAATGGGCGGATTGACAAATCAGCGTACTGCTTTGTGGGCCAAGTCAATTTCATGGCGACCAACTTGAAGCCCTTCTGCTAGAAAAGTTCGATGCTCTTGCCGACTAGTCCACGTTGGACTCCATCGGGTTTAACCGTGATAAAAGTACGCTCCTTATTTGTTGCTATTGCTGTTCAGAACAGTGAGAAGAGTGAAAAGAAGAATGAGATGAAACAGTTCAAGAACCCAAACTGTTTGTCTTTCCGCATTCAATACAACCAAAGAAGCATCTGCCTTCATCCACTAAACAAAACAGAGCTGCAGTCGGTCTCCTTGAAGCTCCGCCTAGTTAACACATTTTGCCAGCGGTTCCGCCCTTCACTTGGTGTCAGTGAGCACGCTGAAATGATTTCCATTACAAACTTCCGGTGATGATTCAGTGCGCGTGCTGACCCTGCCCCACACAAAGTCAATATTTCACTTGCAAGTCCAGTAATTGTGCTCCCCAGACACCGGCTAATGGTTTTCTGTGTTTTGGGAGGCAATTATCTCTTCGCCTTTGAAAGACCTCCGAGTTGGGTAAACAATCCAAATTTGCCATTAATTCTTGTATGATTCAGTGAATTTACGCAACAAAAGCCAGGCAAAGCAGCCAACAACCGCAATTACACAGAAGCCATCAGAGACACTCAGCCGCAACCAAGTACCAGACAATTATAATCTTCCGCCATCATCTTGTTCTTGCACAACATGGCCAATTGCAGTTCCTCCTCCACCCCCTCATTTGGGCCTCCTTGGCTAACTACTCCGCTAAGATGGCGTCATTGTTCAGTTTCCGCGATAAGGTCGGCTGCCGAAAATAGACAAATCGTTAACGCCACCAAAGCGATTTTGATAACTACTCGCATGCTTCACCGTTGTTACTACACGCAACTGACATGAAGGAAGTCAGCAGCCAGCAGGGCGGCGAGACAGACACGCAAAGTCAACACCTGCACCAGTCGAGGAGACTCTCAAGCATTGCATCATCAAAGCTGGCTCCAAGAATCGCCACCTGGTCGACGGCGACGAACGCTGAAGATCGAATCGACGAACCCATTCGTTGCTCCGAAGGTCATTGAATTTTGTGAACACTTAAGACGGTTAACTGAGCCATTCTTTGTGTTGTCGGTTTTGAGTCACCTTCGGGCGATGTGTGTGGAATTAGAGCGAACAAATGTCCACAAGCGCAATTTTTGAATGACTGATGGATGAACTGTGCCCATCAGAGCGGCTGCCAAGTCGTGGGCACAAAGAATCGCCAAGAGTAAAGCTCTTATTCTTTGGGGCGTGTAAGATTCTAAGTGGAATGTCGGGCGATTGTTGTGACAGAATGACACGATGTGGCATAAGAGGTGATATGGAGCCGCATGAATTTTCGACTTTGCGGGAATTAGGGTCTAAATTGTAATCTCAGCGGTGGAACGGCGTCGACCCGCTCAGCAGATATGATTGACGTGGTGATTTAATGAATGTGTAGAGATAATAGCAGTAGGTGTTAACTCTAGATTACTAAGACCACCTGTAATAAAGGCTGCTACTAAGGCGCAGTCTAACAGACTACTTTCGGTGGTGTTTTAAAAGAAGACTTTACTTAGCAATCCTGCCAATATTTTAATTGTTTCCGCTGTTGCTTAGTGGGTAGGTTCGTCAACTGCTATTTCACGGCACAATCTCTTTCGAGCCACTGACAGTGTTCAAAGGGCATATTTGCTTCGTTCGGAGCGGGCAATAAACTAAAGATATTCCTCACTCGTGAGAGAACACATGGGTGCACAACACGAGGAGTTTATATAGAATCGCATATAATTTCTATTAAATGGAACTCAGCAAGGGTCCATCCTAGGACCTACTTTATTTCTTTGATATGTAAAAGACATTTGTAAGCGTATACATTTTACTTTCTCTACCTATTGTGACGCTTTGTCCAAGACGTCGATGCTGTATCTTCTTTCTTGATAGTTTGTTTATCACTCATTTACCACTAGAACCATTTTAGCCTCTTTCGCCTCAATGCTAGTAAACACCACGTTGACAGTTCCCAGTTTTCAATCAGGTCTATGACTTCTGGACTATCTTCTCCATCTGTCCGCTTCTTTTGCTCTTCCTTTTTCCTTCGAAGACGGCTCCCTTTCCTTCGCAGTGGTTACGAACAGCGCCTGTAGTCCGATCGAACGTTGGCCTGTAGGCTGCCAGCTATGCTGAATATGTGTGTTTTATTCAAATGCAAAGTAAAAAGATTCCTTGCTCCTCTAGGAGACTAAGTCTTGCGCAAAATTAACCAACGAAACAAATTTTCTTCGCAACTGGGCGACAAAGCGGCATAGATGGAACACACCCGGTTTAGCGCAAAATATCTTGGTTTGATCTTAGGTAGGAAACTTAATTGGAAACTCAATGTACATGAAAGAGTCAAGAAAGTGGTCTGTGCCCAGTACCTGAGGAACAGGATATTAGGCAAAAAAGTTGGTCCAAACAGCAAAATATCCTGTGGATGTACACAGCGATTGTCAGATCAATCGTGACATATAGCAGCATAGTGCGGTGGCAGGCTTCCCTAAAAGCCACCAATTTAAAGTTGTTAACAAGAATGCAGAGACTTGCATGCCTAGGTGTCAGAGGAGCAATTTCTTCCACCCCTACTGCGGACTTAGAGGACTTAGGTTACCAGACATTCTTCCATTTGACCTCTACATGCAGACGACTGCTGCAAAGAGCGCAATTAGGATCTACCAATTCAAGGGCTGACTCTCAAGCTCTACTTTGCATGCAAGTATACAGAATAGACTACGAAGTGAGCCGAAACGACTATTCTTCTCGATTCCTTGACTTCGAAATACCCTTCCGGTGTTATTTCCCGACAAGGGAGGAGTGGATTACAAAGGAACCCATCAACAACTCGACCACCCACGTCTATACGAATGGATCGAAGTTGATTAAAGGCACAGGCGCAGGCATATTGTCCGAATTGCTCCATCAGAATCCCTGATTAAGGCAGTGTTTTTCAAGGGGAGGTCCTAGCAGTCAAACAAGCGGCCACAATGATATCAATGTTGGAAATACCACGATTGTATTTGGCATTGCAATCTCGGCGATAGAAATCCAGTCAAAGCTGATTGGATGCTGCCGCGAAGAGCTCATTTTGACCACCTCTTGTAGATGTCAAGAAGAAAGTGGATGACAACATCATAGAGCTGGCAAATGAAAGGTGTAACTCTCTAACCACCTGTTAGAGAACTCCTACAGTGCGAGAAAAAATATGCTACGGGTGTTAGTTGGAGCACTAACTGGCCATAATCATCTGAAGTACCACGAACACAAAATGGGACTCATCCATGACTTCATATGCAGAGGCTCTGGTGACGAAGAAGAAAAACAGGATACTCCTCACTATCGCTGCCACTGCACCGGTCTCTACGTGTTGAGACACAGAACACTGGGCGGGATCCTTTGACCACTACTTTCAGGTTTATAAGGAGTGCAAGGCCGGCTGGCCAACACACGGACATGATGAGTACGAGGAAAGGACCTAAGTGAGACGTCTACCCACTGACCTTACCTAACCTCGCCTAATAACTTTTTCTTCAAGCACACTAAAGGAGTAGAAGAAGAGTAGTCACTTCTCCTCGTCGCTGTAGGTTCTGAAAAAAATCTCTGTGTCGGCGATTTCTCTAGTTCATGTGAACATGCTGATGGTTCTAGTTAGGATGACTTTTGAAACAACCTCCAACGTGCAACCTCCTAGTACGCTTAAGTGGTCGCGGTTGAAAAAATACACAAAATGTTGAATTTTCAGAAACAATCGGTTATCAGCTGATGAATGCAAAAGGAACTAGATGATTTCATTTTTTTGACCAGCAGTTGCAAGCGACGAGGAGACATCCGAAACGCACTGGAGAACATTGGAATGCCACCATCCATTATCGAGTTCATCCAGGAGCTTTACCGGGAAGCGTCTTGCAAGTTGCGCTTCAAGGGTAAGGACATCACCTCATTTACCAGCACCAGAGGTGTAAGGCATATTATCACCCCTGCTTTTCATCATCGCCCTTGACCTCGTCCTAGACCGCAGAAACAACGCCGCCTCCAATGGTCCCTGACGGAGAAACTCCGCGACATTGACTACGCCGATGACATCTGTCTGCTATCCAACACTTTAGCCGGCGTTCAGGAAAAATTGCACATTCTGGATCTGAACGCTAGAAGAGCCAAGAGCCGTAGAAAATGCAAAACTGATGAGAATCGGCTCAAGATGCGAGGCACCTCACTTGATAGCCGGGAGCCCAATTGAGGACGTCAATAAATTCTGCTACCACGGCAGCACTTTGTACAAAGATGGAGGTGCAGAAACTGACGTCGCTACACTTTCTTCTCGCTTGGCAGCGTCTGGAGATCTACCCAGCTTTCCACCTCACTCAAGCTTTGGATATTCAATTTCGACGTGAAATCCGTACTGCTGCACAGATGTGAGACTTGGAAGATAGACAATATCATTGCAGGTCTTCGTCAATAAATACTTGAGGCGAATTCTGAAGGTCTTTTGACCGGAATGGACAAAAAATGAAAAGCTACTGCGTAGAACTTCGCAGAAACCCATCGCAGCAGAGATACAACATCGAAAGTGGAGCTGGATAGGCCACACTACCGAGTACGGACATCGCAAAAATGGACCGCACTTGGACACCGCAGGAGTGCGCCATCGACCACGCTCGAATTGGAGACGGACCGTGGCCTCGTGTGGAGAAAGAACATCGACAGGCTGGCAAATCCTGGCCGGAAGTGACTAGGCTGGCCCAAGACAGAGTTGCGTGGAGATCATTCATGGAATCTCTGTTACCGCTATATGCTCCATAGGAGCAACCTTTCACTGTATTCAAATAAAATACAGTCTTCCCCGCTTAATTGAACCGATCATTTTTTCCGATTTTCGCGATCAATTATCCGTGTATTTAATTAACGAAAACTCGCTTAATTGCGTCTCTAGTGCAATTAAACGATATTCGCTTTATTGAGCAAGTAAGTCAATTAAACGATCTTGTTTAGAAGACTGTGACGAAAATAAGAAACAAGTTAGACAATAGTAGTACTTAAAGGTACTTTATTCTCATATTTTCGACACAATTCTGTCTCGATTTTACTCCTTTGTTTGGAGGCGTCTATTATTTTTAATTTCTGTTTGATGGGCAAACTTGTGTATTTCATTTTTTGTTGCCACTCATCTTCGATTTTGTCCAGAAGCTACTACATCAAGATGTTTAAATCGTGTTTGGGTTTTGGCTAAAAAACCCTCTGCCTATTTCAGATTTTACTTTAAAGTCATGCATGCTGCTTTATTTTCATATAGAGCAGCTCCAAGTTGCTCTCAGATCGCTGAATCGCTGAAATCAAGGGGTAAGGCAGGTAGAAGTTGAATATCTCTTTACTGAATTATTTCTGGTTTTGTCAAAAAGACCGCGCTATTCAAAAAGCGCTGATCAATTAACCGAACACTTTGCATGTAGTCAGCTTGTTTGGTACAAAATTATAAGATCAACTAAGCGGGTAAATCAATTATGCGTGATTGAATTAACCGTGCAAATACGTGTATAGCTTATATAGGACATATTCGAGCTCACTTTTTTCGTTCAATTAAATGGGAAAATCAATTAAGCCAGCTTCAATTCAGCGGGGATCACTGTATGTTACATGTTGAATTTGTATATTTTGAAGGTTAAATAAAATAAATAAATAATAGATTTAAGCGAAACCATATTTTCCCATAAATTCACATCACATCATCCCTTTTGAGAGAACTATAAAATCAGCCATCCCAGCAGGTGCTTGAAGTTCGACTGTGTTTTACCACGAAGCGCTACATATGTAAGCTTCATGTGATGACTTTGATCATGACCATCGCCCAGGGAGTGGAAAGAATGGGCAAATCTCGGTCTACCTAAAAACTGCCGGAAAAAGCAGCAATATTTTCCTCTGTACGCATTTTATGTGTGACTTGATGTCCAATGGTGTGAAATTAGTGCGAAAAACATGAATGATAGAAGTGCGCCAAGAATATGCCTCACAGAGCACAATGACGAAATTCAATAATTCGTAAGCGCTGTTCGGGTGTACGTCGTTCTTCTGAACACGCCTTTGACACAAGTCTCACATCGGATTACGAAATCTTTACCAAATTACGTAAAGACTTTAGTGTCCTCAACAAATTTCTATATACAAATTATATCATGTCGCTTGAATGTAATATTAAATCTAACAGCAAAATGTTTTGGCATTATGTAAATTCAAAAAGAAAATCCACAGGGATTCCAAACACAATGCATTTCAGAAATTCTGAATCAGGGAATATTGAATCCACTCTTCAACTTTTTGCAGTCTTTATATACTGGCCACGACAAGACTGGTAGTTCTCCCTCAAGTCCTCTTGTCGCATTGATTTGGGATCATTGATTCTAAGTGAGAATGATGATCAGTCTGCAGCCATTAAAACCTAGTTTAAGCTGTGGTCCAGACGGTATTCATTCCATCTTACTAAATAAATGCTGCAACTTGCTTTGCGCCCCACTACTCATTATTTAGATGGTGATTTTCTGCAAGCTTGGAAAAAATCCTTTCTTGTTCCCATCAACAAGTCTGCATCCAAAACTGATGTTGAAAATTACAGTGGAATTTGCAAACAATCTGCAATTTCAAAGCTATCTGAAAGCATTACAAAAACGAAAGCCGAATTTCTAATTAAGGAGTATCACCCAGGTGAGCAGCATGGATTCGTTTCAGGCCTATCTACTACCTCTAATCTGGCTATATTTTCATCCTTCGTCATAAAACAACTTGAGGTAAGCAACCAAGTCGATACTATTTATACCGACTTCAGTAAAGCTTTTGATTCAAGTCAATCATCAATCGACTGATCAGGAAACTTGAATCGTTCGGCTTTCACTCGCAAATTCTCCGTTGGTTGTCCTCTTTTCACCTTGGCCGCACTCAACAGGTTAAAATTGGTAACTCCATCTCCAAAGAGGTTACTTGTACTTCCGGTGTTTCGCAAGGGAGCCGCAAGGGAGCCACTTGGGTCCTTTTTTTTCGTGATCTTTATTCACGATATCGTCCATACGGTTAAATATAGTAAGCAGTGACTTACTGTTTGCGGGCGATCTTAAATTATTTAGAACTATCCAGAGTTTTGGCGATTGCTACCTACTTCAATCAGACTTGAGTAATATCTCCGAATGGTGCAACTCTAATGCCCTAAAGTTAAACATAAACAAATGTTTTTTCATAACCTTTTCTAAAAGGACTTCCTTAATTGACTTCAATTACTCTGTTGATTCTGCCCAAGCTTGTCTCAAGCTTACTCAGCGATGGGTTTCATCAGGAGGAACTGTAAGGGGTTCTCGAATCTGTCCTCCTTCTTGTCACCTCCCTAGTTACGCTCCATCTTGAGTATGCTGTTATTATTTGGAATCCCCATTGTACTTGGAACTATATCCCTAATTATAAAGCTAGATGCTTACGTCTTGGCTTGGAATCTTTAAAATCCAGACGCACTTTGCACGATTACCACATAAGATGCCCTACTCTCCTGTCTAAAATTGGAGACCTTTTTGTCCCTGGAAAACCAATGAGAATACGGCATCTGTTATCGGTTGAATTTCATAGAACTAATTACGGTGTGAAGGCTCGTGGCGTTGTGGGTATGTGCGTCGACTCCTACGCTCTTGGACCAATCTATCTAGGTTCGATTCCTCGTACGACAAGAAATACTTTTTCACGGCCCCACCTCTTTCGAATCACTGACAATGCTCAAAGAGTACAACTGTCTAGAAAATGCTTCTCAAACTTGGCCGTTCGGTGTCGGCAGAAAACTGCAGGTCCTTTCCACTCGTGAGAGAACAATAGCATGCGCGCAACACGAGTGGTTGCTGAGAAGCTAGGCCCTGGCCCTCTACGGGCTGTAGCGCCACCCATATTATTATTATTATTATGTAGGTTATGGAACCAGCGACTGACGTAGACCATGCCGCGTTTTGAGAGATCCCTTATCATTTGAGCCATCCCTTTTGTAAAACCAACAATCAATCTTATCAGGGCCTACAATCTTATCTAAGACGGTGCTGATGGAAGATTTGCGGCCGAACGACAATAGACCGCCGAGAGTTCGCTAATTGGACGCCAATTGCGCCATTTTGGCCAAACCATTATCTTCTCGAACAAGACCAATTTTTGCCCTAGCCGCTTATGTTACGCGGCTAAATTGCCATTGGAGCTAGGACAATCCACAAGTGTTCCACCAAGCATCAATGCATCCACAAATATAGACTTTTTAGTGCGGTTAACGCATGGGGGCATCATCGGACCTTGTTTCTTTCCAAATGAAGAAGGAGACGCTGTTACCGTCAATGGTCTCAGGTATAGAGCGATGTTCACCGACTTTCTGTGGTCCCAGATCGACAACACCGAGCTGGGGTTTCAACAAAATGATGATACATGCCACACTAGTGATCGTTACGTTGCGTTAACACTCGAAGTTGTGAAGGAGAATCATCTATTTGCCGTATCGATTATGAGATTTGACACCAATCGAATGCTTTGTCTGGGGCTGCGTTAAGTCTAGCCGAACAAGCCAACCACTCTGAACGAGCTCCAGGACAACATTCTAGACGTAGACGCCACACATATTCGACCGACTCATCACAAAATTGGACAAATCGCTTGAAGCACTCCAAGCCAATCCGAGACTTATAAATGATGTGCTAATCCATCTTATAATGCCATGAAATGAAATATGTGACAGTTCTAACCTAAGTAGCAAAATACAACATCCCATCATCGCTTATAGAAAAAATTAAAAAATAAATAATTTTTTTCCGACGCCCTTTCAAATGATTTCAGTTAAAGAGTGACGCAACACGGACTGCCCATTTACCGCTGAAATGATAGGCAAGTGTAAATTTGCCAATTAAAGCACAGCCAGATAGACTGGCAACTATTAACCAACTCAATCGGCGACTTCTGTGTGTGACAGTGTGAAGAAATGCAAAAAAACGGCCTCTTGCTGCATAGACTCCCAGCGCACTCATGCAACCGGCCACAGATCGAGTTCATTAAAATCCACTGTCAGCAGTCTAGTCTTATTATTAAATCATTTAAAATCAGAAGAAGATGAAAGAAAAACGCGAATTCAAAACCCTTTCTAGTTTCAAAGTCCTAAGCGACCGGTCATGGTGAGGTCGCCTCACATCGCCAGACATTGCGCACTGGTCAAGCGTGTTTTTCTTGAATGAAAGACATAATTTCACTTACCTTGCCCTTGATTCGATGCAGCAGATATCACATGTACATTGGCCTGGTTCGGTGGACGCGTGGACGCATGGACGCTCCTCCGCGCACAATCTACGTAGATACACTATCTAGATATGCAACCTGAAAAGATGAACAAGACAAAAAGAAAATCAACACCATTAAATCGAATTGGGTTAACTAGATGGGCCATAAAGCGTCGAGCTACCAAAACACAGCGACTGTCAGTCAGTCGACTGTCGGCTAATGGTCATAACGATCAGACAGCTTTACAGCTCAATCCACAGTCGCGTCGTTCTGTGACGCGAGTCAAATGAGAGAAAATTGTCTGCAATTAGAGATCTTATAGTACCACCTCGGTCGGGTAGTTAAAGTTATGAGGGAGCCCACCTATTGGGGAGAAATGTATGTTTATACTAATTATTTGGCTTTTATGGGCTACGGCTACGGTTACGGCCATGGTGACGGGGAACACGGCCAGACCTTGTCGCCGTCGTCGGCCGCCCAAATATGGACGCGCTCTCTCACACGCGATAGTAAATTTATTAGATTTATCTACGCACTGATCGGCTGACGTTGTCACGCCGCAGACATGTGGATGCGGTTGGCGGCAGAAGGAGACACAATTTATGGAGGTCGTTTTCGAACTTGGTCCCCGAAGAGTGAGCGTGAAACGAAAACAAGACCAGACCGTGACTTAGAACAATAAAGCGGAAGTTGTCTTTAATTAACTGCGACTTTTTAACATCTTTGGAGACGGTTCTTGGCTTGAGTTTTTTTTTTTCTTTTTTTTATCGAATTCATTAATTCGTAGAAAATCTGATTCGGTAGCATCTGCTAATGGCTGCGCTTTGATGACTCGGTGAGATGAGTGGTGGCGCTTCATTGAAATGCAGTTTCTTTAATCAATAAGTGCTTTCAAATGATTGAAAGCCTGCCGATACAGTCACTTGTGATAAAGAAAGTGACACGTGACAGATGTGTCTATCAGCTCTTACACAAATCAAGTCAAATTCGCTTGAGAACTGCTGATGGATTAGAGAAATTGATTCACTGAACCAGGGCAGAGGTAAATGTCTGCTTGGTTTGTGGAAGCAATCATTCAGAAGGTCTCAAAAATAAAACATTTTTGAAGGACGGATTTGTCTTAGAATCATTGCTTGTTAAATTAGATATCCTGGAGCTTAACCAACCATTTCTAAAAGGAAACTAGCGTCCTTTCAGCTTAAAGCTCGTCTGTTCGCAGTGCTGGACGTCAATTACAATGTCCAAAGAAACAACGGAAACGCTGCGGAATGTATATTGTTTTAATTCGCGGTCTAGTAAAAGGAAATCGTTATTTGGGTCAAATAAGCGTCGTTTTGTAGGACAAATTGTTGCCATTTTGAAGATTCCATTATGATTTATGCCTCTCTTATAGTAGAAATAAAAAAAACTGAGATAATCATTTGATACCACGTTTAGACTATAAGATGAATACATAAGAACATCCCAACCAAGCCCCGCGAACTTCTACCGAGTCACTATTTATGGTCCTGGCGTTGTCCTCGCGTTAAAGTTATTCAGGCTTATTATGAAAATGGGCGTTCAAATCAAAATGCACATCGTGCACTTCGTGATTTTTTCGGTCAATTTAATCGTCCAAATGTGCGTACAATCGGAAAAATCGTACAAAAATTTGAGCAAACCGGGTCTGTAGGAGATGTGAAAACACCAGTGCATGCTCGTACAACTCGTACTGCAGAAAATATTGCTGCTATTCGCGATAGTGTGGCTGAAGAGCCGTCCACCTCAACTCGTCGTCGTGCCCAACAATTGCACCTCTCACACTCGTCGTTGATGAACATTATGCATAAAGTCTTACATTTACACGCTTACAAGGTGCAATTGACTCAAGAACTAAAGCCTCTTGACCATTTCAAGCGTCGTCAATGGTCAGAATGGTGGCAAGAAATGGCAATAGTGGATGATCAATTTCCGAAGAAAACTATCTTCAGTGATGAGGCACATTTTCACCTCGGTGGATTCGTCAATAAGCAGAATTGCCGCATTTGGGCGAATGATAATCCAAGAGTGATTGTCGAAAAACCAATGCACCCACAAAGAGTGACTGTTTGGTGCGGTTTATGGGCTGGCGGCATCATCGGGCCGTATTTTTTCCAAAATGATTCCGGTCAGACAGTTACTGTGAATGGTTTTCGCTATCGTGAAATAATACCGGACTTTTTATGGCCCGAATTGGAAGATATGAATGTGGACGATATGTGCTTCCGACAGGATGGTTCCACTTGCCACACAGCCAACGAAACAATGGCTCTTTTGCGCGACAAATTCAATGGCCGTGTTATGTCACGTGGTGGCGATGTCAATTGGCCGCCAAGATCATGTGATTTGACACCGTTGGATTTTTTGAAAGGAAAGGTGTACGTTGATAAGCCAGCAACAATTCAAGAGCTAAAGGATGAGATAATTCGGCACATTAACGGCATAGAACCTCAATTATGCTTCAGAGTCATCGAAAATTTGGACCATCGGATGGAGGTGAGCCGCCGTTGTCGCGGCGGCCATTTTGCCGATATTTTGCTCTATACATAACTGAACCATACCATACCATTTAACCACCCTTTATTATGTTATTAGGTCTGTAGAGGATATAGGGACGAGAAGCAGAAAGAAAGGACCTCGGCAACTATCGATCACGAGGTAAAAATACATTCTTCTTATTTGCGTGTAGGCGCTACAGTACGGGTGTACACCATGAAGCAACAAGCCTCTCCAGCCCTATACTTAGGTTGCTGTCAACTGGAATTGAATGGAAGAATATGGGAAGTGAATATATGAATCACATTGCACTACAACCACGATTGATACACTGTGCCCCCTTTCTTGATCTAGGACTTTAGACCCAGCTTCTCAGCAACCACTCGTGTTGTGTATGCTATTGTTCTATCACGAGTGGAAGGGACCTACAGTTTTATGCCGACTCCGAATGGCCAAGTTTGAGAAGCATTTTCTAGACTGTTGTACTCTTTGAGCATTGTCAGTAACTCGAAAGAGGTGGGGCCGTGAAAAGTATTTCTTGTCGTACCCGGAATTGAACCTAGACAAGTAGGTCCAAGTGCGTAGGAGTCGACGCACATACCCACAACGCCACGGGCCACCACAATATACACATATATCAGCTTACTGTCAGATTTGGACAAGCGATGACTAGGTGTTCCTTAGTTTCCTTCGATTTCCCGCAGTATATACAGTTTTCTGATCAGTTTGTAGGCGATTCTTGCATGAGAACAGGCCAGTAACTAGAGACTCACTAGAGAGTGCCTCCCTACGAGAACCACTTGCAAATTAAATCTACGTCCCACAATACCTCGTCTTACTCCACTTTCTGACTTCGAATCGTCTGTGTACTATGCCTGGGCATCGTCCTTCATCCTTAGGAGGGCCGTTGGCCATGTTACCTCCAGTTCCATACACCAAGTTGGTATTTTCTCCGTTTGTGCAATTCGTCTTAGAGGCGTGCAACCTCGTTGCGATGAAGCGTAGCGTAGAAGACGAAGATTCTTCTGACCTAAGTCAAGTAACCCGTGTCCATCACCACAGGCGTTATATCCGTAGACTGGACTCATGTCGGTATAGAACCCGTACAGCTTGTGAATCTTGATGTCATTAACGCAAACAGAACCACAAATTCCACGCAAATCTTTGATTCTTGATTCGCTTTTGACAACCTCAAGATAGTCCATGACTCTGTGCAGGACTACAGCAGAGTATAATGTTCAGTGACTTATATGAAGTCAGTTTGATTTGTTTTTGAGGCACCCATTGTTAGCATCAGAACTTGGTGGTTGGTTGTATAGAGCTCATCCGTGCATGGGTATCACTGGAACTGATATGGTCAACCTCCTATAGTCACTATTGGAGCCTGATGTCGGTATGATACTGTGGACCTAACTTCTATTTGGATCACTACTTGCTGCACATGTTTTTCAAGTGCGGATTGACAAGCGTCGACTGGCGGTCACTTTTGGGTCAGTGAATGAGGAGGATCTATGCTTAGAGAATACTAGTATCATTTTCGGTCATACGCAACGACTTCCAGGCGAGGAATAAGCCCTGAGTCCTGGCACGGAAATGCACACGCCTCAATTCCACCTTAGGCATCTGTCGTATGGATCAGATCGACTGAATGCAAACTAGCGACTATAACAATCTGTTGCTAGTCTGAACCCCTGAGGGCGTGAGCAAAAAATAAAGGAAAACAAGAAAGTCTTGGGGTAACAATCTCACGTGTCTCCTAATAACGAGCAAGAGCCTAGAGATGCATTAGGGACGAAGTTTCGTTTGAATCATGAATTTATTAATGTCCCCCTACAGACATCAATAGTCGATATCTATCTTGGCCCGTCTACCTCGCGGCAAGTGTAAACTCTACAAATTACACCCTAGAGGAGATCCAGCAAAGAGCTCCACTTGGTAACCATTGCTTCTTCGGTTTGGTGGATTTGTGGATTCAGTGGTGCTACTGCCTCAATAAGAGAAGATGGCTTTCCATCCCAGACCAGATGGAATCGGTCGACGAATGTTAACCTCAAAGCAGCCCGCAACCTCTCATTCGCACTCCATCGCACACATGGGCTCCTTCTTCACCCCTCTCCATCCACCACCACGTCCACGGCAAATTAAATCGTTTGGAACACAGCCATTCCTCGGCGTCATTTCGTGCATGGATACAATTTTGTAAATCTCACTGCAGTCAAAATTACTACCCGCCACAGGCCATTTGAAAGAAGAAAGTTGTGTATCGCCTCGATTGCAGCAGCAACGCCAGAGTTATCACATTAAATGCACATCATCATCATCCATCCAAGTCATTACTGTATCCAACAGGCCGCATAGGCCTTCACTGTGTGTGTGTGAGTGTTATCATCGCTTGATGATGCGGAACCAGACAGAAGCAGCACACATGAAGGTCCTCCTGGGCCTCGAATCGCTTAGCAAATTACTTTCCTTCCAAGGCATCGCCAATCAATCACATTTTCACTTCAGGTGTCGGTCGGTCAGCCGAAAGCTGCAGACTTGGATCGCAAATAAATTACCATCGGTTTCCTAATGCCGCCAATAAGGTCAGCCGAGATTGCCATCACGCTGCGGTTTCCCTCTGACCCGGACGACCGCGAGAGTTACGAGGTGTTGGCGCTGGGAGTCTTCACTCATTTACGCTTGGCGGCATCTTGCACCTCAACCCAGCCCAGCGAAGTGAAGTGAAACTTCACGTTCTACCCACAAAGCACTCCACTCGAATGACCTCGTTCCTCGAGTGCACTCTCGGGCGTCAAAAACAAGGAAGCCCCTCCCTCTCTTCCTACCATCGCTATCAGATAGCGATCTGATAATGACCGGGGATTTATGGAGCTCCACGAAGCTGAATTAAAATAACTAATTCAATTTAAATACGGAAACTGACTTGGAAGACCCCTTAGAACTGGCCATTTGCATGCGTTTCACTTTCAGCAGATCCACACTCGCCTCGTGTGCTCATCGAATAAAACAGAAATTAATTGGCTCTCGGTTCTCGAGGTGAAAAACGTTTTCCAACCATTCCCAGCCATTTCTTTCCATTTTTCCATTTTTTGTGTTAATTTCTGATTTATAATGCACTCATCGGAGCGAAGACAAATAACCGCCGAGATATCGCCCTATACCGTCTGTCGGCCTGTCAGTCCATCGCCGGCACATTACCACCGCCAGCCGCACTTCATTGTGTTCATGCTCTAGAAATTATTTAATTTAACATTTAAAAGTGAAAGAAACAAAAAAAAATACGACGAACAAATATACAGAAATGGGGAAGTTATCGTCGGGCGATTGGACTGCGCGGTGGCGGTGCTGTCGGCGTGAGCACGCTCGGCGGGGGGTCTAGCAAATGCATGCGGGCTCAAAGCGTCTGAGGTAATAACAGAGAGTTAATCATTGAAATAATGAAATGTAGTAAACCCGTCAAGTGGTGAATCGATTGTCATCCTTCCAAGTGATCTGGGATTTTTTCTGAGAGAAAGATTAGCAACTTGGCGACAGGTCTTGAAATAATAGTTCATGTTGTGTGTGTCCTTGGTGTGGTGAATTGACGACTCTCAAGTGAGCCAAGTGCATTCCATCACCCAGCTCACATTATACGCATTTGAACGTATTCCCGCTTGATGTCAGAGAATGAACACTTTTAGGAATACAGGCTACAGCGCAACGGCAACAGAAGCGAGGCAAGACACTCGGCAGTCCGCAGCCCGAACTCTCAAAAAGGCTCCAGCTTCACGTCGTCGACGGATTTCAGAGAATATGCCGCGTCTCGTCTCACAAAAACGTGAGAAAGCTGTGCCAGCGTAGGGCGCTGTAGCGCTAGAGGTTGTGCAGTGCGCTTTTAAAGGGTGATTTTTTAGCTATTATCTTTTTGGCAACACTGGTTTAAACAGCTGACGCACGTTTCGTGTTTTGTTTCACTGTCAAACATTTTCAGTTTGGTCTATAATTTAACCATGAATCGTTTTACTTGCTTGCAAATTATTGAATTTTATTATCAAAATGCGTGCTCTGTTAGGAAAGTTCATCGCGTGCTTCTTCCATTTTATGGTCATCTCATTTTTGGCTCAATGGGTACCTAAATAAACAGAATTGTCGATTTTGGAGTGAATATCAGCCAGAAGCATTGCAAGAGCTACCAATGCATCCACAAAAAGTCACAGTTTGGTGCGGTTTATGGGCTGGTGGCATCATTGGACCGTACTTCTTCAAAGATGATGCGAATAGTAACGTAACTGTGAATGGTGAGCGCTAGCGTGAGATGATATCCAACTTTTTTTTGCCCAAAATGCAAGAGCTTGACTTGCATGACATGTGGTTTAAACAAGACGATGCCACATGCCACACAGCACGCGCAACAATAGACTTATTGAGGGGCGAGTTCGGTGAACATTTTATTTCACGTTCGGGACCGGTCAATTGGCCGCCTAGATCGTGCGATTTAACGCCTTTAGACTATTTCTTGTGGGGCTATGTTAAAGCTCATGTCAATACAGACGAGCCCGCTTCAATTGACGCATTGGAAGGCAACATTGAAGCATTTATTCGTGAGATACCGGCCGAAATGTTGGAAAGAGTATGCCAAAAATTGGACTAAGCGGATGGACCATTTGAGGCGCAGTCAAGGTCAACATTTGCATGAAATAATCTTCAAACATTCAATTATATGGACCGTACTATCGATTCAAATAAAGATTTCATGCATTTTTCTGAATTTTATGTGTTTTCTTTTGAAAAACTTTCCTGGAACTTTGAAAAAATCACCCTTTATTACCATTGTCACGTCGAAGTAAGCAAAAACAGGCGATTGTGGACATTATTATGCTTGCAGTGATTAGATGCAAAGAGCTCTCCTCGATTCCCGATTCGACGTGGCCGTCGACGGACCGTGCTGGATTGGACATCTGACCAATAATAGAATTAATGTCGGGTTGGCTTCAACTGGCTGCCTGAAATTAAGCTAAAAGACTGAGACCATCCTCTGTTTCCTTAAATCGTAACTAATGAGTTAATATTCTCTATCCTTTCTTTATCCAAGCCAACGATAACCTCAAAATACATTTAAAAAAAGGCACACCGTGAGTCGTGGAAGACATTCTGTGGTAACACAGCAAATACTCATGAATGTGATCAGTTGCATTAACTCGTAAGGCCTGCTCTCCATGGGTGGAGCCTGAGCTTGAGCAATAGCTGCCTTGCATCGTAGACCGGTCCCGACTTAGCTTCCAGTCATCGAGAACAAGGTATCTTGAACCGAAGATTCGACTTTTTTATCGCATCTCTTTGGGGATCGGGCACTTTGGTCTAAGCTGGACAAACTGCCTTGCTTTGTTGAGCGACGGATTGATTTTTGCTCGACAATATGAAGTATATGTAGCTCGTTTCGCCTGTTCTTCAATTGCCGTGCAAAATTCCACTAAGTTCCGATGACAACCCCCGAAAATGTCAATGTCCAGCAGCAGTTGCACTGGCCTGTAAAACACAGAGAATTCGCACAGCTGCCAGTTTGCCAGATCGTCTGTCGTGTAATTCCTTCAATCTGGCACTGAAGACGATAATGCGACGTATCGTCTTCAGTGCCAGATTGAAGGAATTACACGACAGACGATGACTGGCAAACTATCTGGGTCTGCTGATGTTTGATAGCCGCGCTGACTTCCTCAAAGCTCGACTGGAGGACTGCTTCATCCAAAAGAGAGAACCTATCACCCTCTCTTGTAAATATCCTTTAAGGAGATGCTCCGCAACCTGTGGCTCGGTTAAAAGATTACCCTCACTGTTTCAACGAGGTGCCCTTTGCCTGCAGCCAGACTTTTAGTTTTCCTATAGAAGGCTCGTACTTTTGCGCGTCCCATCTTCTCCTACTGATGGCGCTACAATCCGTGATGGACCCGGACCTCAACCAATGGTCCTTCTCCACTTGTGTGCGACTACCTAGACGCGAGCTAACTAAGTATGCCTGAACACACGCCCAGAAACACCCCGTCTTTAAAGTCGAATCATTGCTAAATTTGAAATCAGACATAAGACCACTTTGTAACTAACATCGAATACCCGCTGAAGCGCGACTGTCTGTTGCGTCTAAATTGCAATCATAACGCACGCATATCGCGCACGTACGTGTTCCAATATTCCTTATGTCATTCATTCTCGTTTGATCCAATAATCATTTAGAACACAACACCAATCGCAGGTGGCTCCACCGGAGAACGACATGACGTAACTCACGCTTGCGTCATGGTTCATGAAACTATTACAATTTCATTTCAGAAAAGCAAAAAACAAAAAAAAAAAAATTAAAATAAATAGAATCCAATGTTATAGCGTAAAACGTGACGGTTTGCAATAATCTAGCCGCAGCCGGCGCGGCGGACCGAAGCGACACGTCTGCTCTTCACACAGGCTACACGCGTTGTCGGGGTTCCTCCTCGAGTCGAGGCACACTAAGTGGTGCGACTGTAATTGTTGCACATTGCGCCAATGTCTGCAACATGAGAAACATTGCGCGATGATGGCCCTCATATGGCTTTGTGCACGGCTCCCAAGCTAAGGCTTTTGTTTCGAGTTTAAAGCGTTTTTTTTTTTTTTTGTTTTTGTTTTTGTGGAAATCATAATGAGAAGGAAGCCTAAGCAATCAACATCGCCATCGACACTCTAGAAGTCTGGTAGCGATGTGGTGCTTTGTTTTTGGATGACTCCTTGGCGGGCAGCAGTGTGAAAGGAAGCCGGTGCGCTCTGGGCTGTGGGCTCTGAATTGAGTCACAGACATGAATTGCAAATGTCTCTTTATTGCGCGAATGATTTCGCTGAAGGTAACGTTGGCGACGTGAGTCTGTGTGGGATGGAGATTTATGATTTGTCTTGAACTCGATGCAGTTCAAGCAAAAACGTCCCAACCGGGTGCGGGTCGTGTTCGTGAAACGGAACGGGGAAGTCGGCGATTCTTCTTGTTCAATCAGTGGACTGGTGAACTTGAACTGCAAGGACTGAACGACCGATTAATTGGGAAACGAATTTAAACGTAAGCTGACTTTGTTGTTCGTTGCTCTGAACCGGCTGAGATGCCAGCAAAGAGTCCTTTAAATGGACGGGTTAAGTTGACGGCAGTCCGCCTGTTGAGAGCCTGACTGCGGCTAATGTGCAGCCGATGATCTTGCGGGGGCCCCAGAAGTCTCAAAGGCAAGGGAGGAGGTGCAATGGGACGGGCCGACAAAAAGAGAACGAAAAACTGCGACATTAACTACGGCGATTGTTCTAGAAAGCGCAGACAGCTCTTGCGCAGATGTGGGTTTGGTGTGCGAGACAGACTGAGGCAAGAAGTCTTAAGTCTTCGCCTCATAACAAATCAGCCTAATCGGCGCCCACGCTCTATCAGTGACAAACGTAACGATAGCAAGGCTGACCTTCTAGAAAAGACATACAAGCAATGACCCCCTTCGCCACCAAGATCGTAGCTCCAACGCCAAGCTGTTGCAAGGAAGACATATTTGTTAGAGTCATCTAAAACACGATCCGAAAACGTCAAAACGCAAGTAGTTGAACCTCACTGTAGCCAGTAAGCGGTTCCCTCACTCAACATTCACAAAAGGGATCTGATCGGGCAACCTTCAACCGTCAACCAGATTGATCATGTTGCGATCGAAGTCAGACACTTATCCAGTATTCTCGATCTCCGAGGCTTCCACGGACCCAACATTGACTCGGATCATTGCCTCGTTGTTGTCAAGGCAGAGTACAGCGGAGTCATAGGAGAACACCACTGTTTGACGGAGGAACGCTGCAATTACAACGGATAACTTTCCCGATCGAGTCTCCCTGAAGCTCCCAAAGAGTCCAACCTTGCCAGTAGAATGGATTGTCAGTAGAAACGTCAAAACGCCATCAGAGATGTGAAGTCCACAGAACGGACCACCTCGCCAAAATCTTCATTGGACCAATTTACTTGAGACAGTCGATGGAAGTAGATGTCTGTGGATGCTGGCTCTTTATGTCTGTCCACAAATGGGTGGCAAATGTCTGGATGGTTACTGATTTCAACAAGAGTAGTTCAGTTTCTGCAATGAAATTTTCATCGGCGTGTGCTATCAAAAAATGGCGTCATCGACTGTTTGTGGGGTTATTTGGAAAAGTGTACAACAGAAAGCCTCTGACCATTGATGAGCTCAAGGCAAACATTCGTGCCGAAATCTGCGTCCTACCACCTGAGATACTCGTAAAAAAAGTGATGGAAAACACAGAAAGAGGCAGACCTCGTGCATGGAAATCGATTTTGGTACTACCTCACTACCATCATCTTAGTGGAAATCTCACAAATATGAGAAAGACTGTAGCAAATCGGCCTTTAAAAATTCGCACAATCAGATTAACGAATCTTGATTGGCTGGAAGGCCGCCACATCACAGGGGACAAATTTAGCGTCACTCAGCATAAACTCAATACATTCATTCTAAAGAGTGGTACAATTTTAAGGGCCAATGTTGAATGTGAACCACACCTAAATGTTTTGTTTTTTTCTGCATTTCATTTAACATTTCTCAATTTCATACTAACTCAATTTGAACCATGGAAAGATACACAGTCGAGCAACGCGTTAAAGTTATTCAGGCTTATTATGAAAATGGGCGTTCAAATCAAAATGCATATCGTGCACTTCGAAAGAAAATCATCTTCAGTGATGAAGGCACATTTTCACCTCAGTGGATTCGTCAATAAGCAGAATTGCCGCATTTGGGCGAATGATAATCCAAGAGTGATTGTCGAAAAACCAATGCACCCACAAAGAGTGACTGTTTAATGCGGTTTATGGGCTGGCGGCATCATCGAGCCGTATTTTTCCAAAATGAGGCCGGACAGGCAGTTACTGTGAATGGTGTTCGCGAAATGTCGTGAAATGATAACGAACTTTTTATGGCCCGAATTGGAAGATATGAATGTGGACGATATGTGGTTTCAACAGGACGGTGCCACTTGCCACACAGCTAACGAAACAATGACTTTTTTCTTTGGGGTTATTTGAAAGAAAAAGTGTACGTCGATAAGCCAGCAACAATTCAAGAGCTGAAGGATGAGATTATTCGGCACATTAACGGCATAGAACCTCAATTATGCTTCAGCGTCATCGACAATTTGGACCATCGGACGGAGGTGTGCCGTCGAGGTCGCGCCGGCCATTTGGCCGATATTTTGCTCTATACATAACTGAACCATACCAATATTATCATAATAAAAAGAAATGACAATAATTTCCTAAATAATTTGTGTTTTATTCAAAATCAACATCGGCCCTTAAAATTTAACCACCCACATAGACTAAATAGGTCAGCGCTCAGGACACTCGTTGGCGGCATAAAGGTCCACGGTTTCATTGGCACACATGGCTCTAGGATGAGTCTCACTTACAACGACTTCTACAGATGGTAGAAAGATGACGAGGAGGAGGAATAAGGAAAATTGAGCTGTGGGCTTACATCTTAATCTAAATCTAAGCGAGCTGAGCAATAGCAACACCAGCCAACGGAAACGCTTCATAAAAAAATCCAAACGGTTACAGGAATGAACCATTGGCTATGACCCAATTGTGAGTGCCCACTGAAGTTTATACTAGAAATTCGGTTTACATCTCCTTCTCCAACCAGGAGGTTCGTATTCGAAGAACCTCTTAGCTGAACCAGCCAGTGTTTTGGAAGGATTTCTTGCTTTCTGGACTGTATCCACATTTTCCTCTTGTACAACCCATGCCGTGAAGGCAACGACACCGCTACCAGGATAGATCTATTGCATCGGAGGGTTGGAGTTATCTCAAAAGACGTGTTACTTCCCTCATGAAAGCTAGTAAGTCTTTAGTAGTGGAGTTTATTAAACACACTGAAGTGAGTATCCATATTAGTGCCGGACATTCGAACAAAATGTGCTCAGAAGTGTCATCCTCTTCGAGGCAAAGCCGGCAGACCTTGTCTTGACACAGGTTTAAATTGTTATGCTGGTAGTTCAGGCCAAAATGGCCTGTAAGAGTTGTGACTGCTGTCCAATTGACATTACAGTACGGTTCAGGACCGATAGATGCAGATTCCGAGCCAGCCCTCGCGAGCTCATCTGCCTGCAACCCCCTGTGTCCAGGGACACAGTCAAACTTCACTTTGTTGTGTCTGGCAAGGGATTGCAGAGTCATAGCAACATTCGACTGTTTTGGAGTCCAGAAGGTTAGACGAAGGATGTCTGAGAATATCTGTATCATCAGGATCAGGATGACAGCTCGTAGAATTCACGGTTGAGTATTCTCCTCCATTCATCTTAGTCGCAGACAGGACCATATATGTGTGTATACCAACCAAAATTCGAGGACATTGCTCTTCACTCCTTAGAAAACTTCACTCTTATCGGTCCATTCAACGTGACCTGCTAGCAGTCACACATTGCAACGCATTCACCCTAATCTCGTCAAGCCTCAAAAAGCAATCATATGTCACCGAATTTAATCCAATCAACATAAAACTTCCGTGGATCCTCTACAACGTCTACTTGCCACAATACAAACCAAATCACAAGCGGTACATAATCAAAGGCGGAGCAACGTGTATAATTGCCTCCTCTCTGTAATCGCTTCGCGTTCATGTTCGCACTCGAATCAGCCAAGTGATGTTTTTATATAATTTCCTGGTCTCATCGCAAAACACAAAAAGCCTTTCAGAGAAATTCAAAACCAATCCACAAGGCGACTAATATTTTTGTTTTTCTTTTTTTTTGTTAACACTTGTATCGCATCGCAGAAACAATTAAAAGCATTCACCTCAAGCCTCGGTCATCGCTGTCATAAATCACGCCAAGCGACTTGTCGAAGAAAATAAAATCGAAACGAAGCAAAAAAAAAAAAATGTGAGTTGCCTTCAGCGTGACAACAGCACTGTTGATGTTTTTCTCTTCACGAAGTCGGGTTTATTTTCGTTCCCAATCATAATAAAACAAAATGCGAAAAGACTCGACACTGAAGACCGAGGTCTGGAGATTGAAGAGTCTCAGTCTCCACTGATGGGGAGTCATTCACGGATAAGTGAGCCAACAGCGAATTGCAATGCTGCATCGTTGAGAACGGGGATCTACATGTTCAGTGAACTGAAATGATTGCGTTGAGTGGGACTTGTTTCGAAAAAAAAATCTGAAATATTTATAAGGACTGGTGTTAACTCGAGCAGCACGAAGTGTTATTCTCCGGTAGAAGACTCCACCGATTATGAGAAGGACCAGTATTCGCCTGATGGGGGATCACAATGCGAAACTAGGTACCAACAGCATTGAGCTCAAACACGTACTGGGAGCTCACGACCTTTAACGGTCATGGCGGCCCAAGCAGTCAATCTTTGATCATGCAATGGTTTTTCATAGGTCACGTTTAGATTCTCCGTTCCCCAAATGTCGTATAAGTGCGAAATGGGCCCCATCGGTCATCAAAATTTGCTTCCAAAAAGGAAGTTAAGTGTCAACCAATCGAGTGACTGTTCTAAGCTACTTGCACGGTCTGTCGGCAATACTCTTTGAGTTAATTGCACTTTATACGAAAACAGATGCAAACCATTGATCAAAATGCGCCGCTAAGTTGGTTTCATTGACGCCAAAATGGTGACAATACGACAGATGTGAGTTGTCGGCAACATAGTCTCTTACCGGCTCAATCAGTTTTTTGGAACGTCTTGGGCATTGATGACCGGCATGTCGACGATCTCCCACTGTCCCGTGCTCAACAAAATTCGACACCAAAACAACGAATAGTGTTGTCAGGCGGTGCTTGTTGTGCCACGATATGGTCGGCGCGTTGTTTCGTTGTGAAGACATTCACGTTAAAAATTGTATACTCAAGTTAATCGGTTGATAAAAGTCGCAGGCGCAATATCGACGGACCCTGTACCTCAACTCGCAATTTCCACAGTGTCCCGGCACCCACTTCAGGAGCTTGTTAAAAGCTCGATATCGTCAAGATTGTCGACACTTAAGAAAAGTCTTTGATTGAAAGGTCACGTTGTTCGGACAATCAATCGCAGCCCGACTGGCCGAAAGTACGGGGATATCTCTTTTGGATTGAAATGGTTACATTTTTATTCCACACTTAACAGTTCAGTCGTGAATTGTGACATGTGTCAAAGTCAGATACTTTCAGTTCCCTTTGCCATTTCATCATGAACAGACTTGGACCGAACGACCTGATAGAGCGTCTCAAGCGACGAAGCGAATTTGGTGAGATAAGCAACCCCAGGAAAACCCAATTCGCACTGTTGCTTGCGATTCACAGTCCGGCGGAATCATCTGCCTGAATTTTTCAAAGATGTTCGTGAAATCAGCGTTGCCCCTATTTTTTGGACCTGGTCGACATGTGGTTCGAAGAAGACCGCGCTACATGCCACACAGCAAGCGAATCGACCACTGGAGAAGTGAATTCGGCGAGCAGTTTATCTCTCGTGCTAGTTGGTGCGATCTTTCGATAATCCAGCATCAATTTCAGCTCTGAAGGACAGCATTTCCTTGCTTATTAGTGAGCCAAAGGGTTAAACAAAAAAGGATTCATGGTCGAAATAATCCTTAAAAACTAAATGGCAAGCATTGATTTATCGACTCGAATGCAAACTATATCCACTTTTGCTATTTCCCTTGGGTTATTCTGACAATTAAAAACCAAATGCTAAAAAAACACAGCTGGTCCTTGCCAGACTTAGTTATACGTCCGAATCTAACCTTCCTGTTGCTACTCCACTCAAAAGCTTTTCAGAGCTAGTACTTCCTATCCTTGTTTTCATGCTCCAGCGACCTCCATGGTCTTCAATAGTTTCCAGGTGTGGATGCAGCTGTATAGATGACGACAACAACGGATGTATAAAGAAAGACTCGAATCATCGAGACACCTCTTCAACAAGAGACCTCTTCTCCCATCTCAAATGTGACCAGAAAATCACCTTAAGCCGTGCCTTAGCCTTCCGCTCATTGTGTAATAGAGAAAGTCACCTCACCTCTGCCAACGTGGAAGGGCGCGCAGTGCTCACACTGTGCTGCACCGCAGTTCCTGTTGCAGACACGGCTCATCGCCGGCTTACCCACAGCATCACAAACGGATATCTATCAACGAAATACGCTCGAGTAAAAGTTAAGCTGATGCGTTTCACTAGAAACCACCGTCACTCCGCAGTTGACTCGCAAGACGCCGGTAAACCTGCAGAATATGGTCATCGAGTGACTCTCATCGAATGACTCACCGGCCAGATACCAGTTCCCACAATCATGTTCCAACCGCATGCGCTGTGCGACTGCATGTCAGTGGAGCTCCGAGCTCTCCGAATGCTCCCCGAGTCGACAACGCTGCCTTGTATTGGTTGTTTTTTTTTTTTTCGGGGCCCCATAGAATGATTTATGTGGAAATGTAGATTTTCTCATTGCGACTCCAAAGTCCAACGGTCGCAGCATCCATCCAGCAGCAGCAACAGCAGCAGCTCAGCTGAAGGTTCGTTCTTTTATCCAGCGTATCCAACCGGGCCGCTGCCGCCTCCGATTCGCGTTGGTGATCGGCGGCGTTGTCGTTCGCAATCGTCGACGTCGACAATCGCGGAGAGTCATGGAACGATTATGCATATCTGAATTTATTCTTTGTTGTTGTTGTGCTTTTTTTTGGCTTAATGTCGAGTGTAATGGAGCCGTTTCGGCGTTCAGAGGTGATCCTATTAACAAAATAAAAGGGGGTACCTACTACCTACACCACCTCGTTGCGTGGATAACGCTGGGAACCATTTGATCGAGCAGCACTCTCACAAAGTGAATGTCTGTCGCTCACCGTTGTTTGTGGACTTTTGGTGAAGACTTAAGCTGGTTTCGTTTCGCCTTTTCATTTGAAAAGGGGATCCGGGTTGCAGATTCGGTATAATTGGAGGCGAACACATTTGTTAGCTAAATTAGTGCGATAGGATGTTGCCTATAATTGCGGGCATCGAACGGTTTAAAGTGAAATTCACTTCGACAAGGTCGTGGAACTCGTCACTGAATAGACGACGCTGAATAGACACCCGGTGAGGTGCCGACTATGAGGGAGGTGGAATTGTTGAATGCAAGTCAACGGCTGTGCAAGACGAGGAAGCAAACGAAAGTGTACGGGTAACTTTTTGATTAGCTGGCGGACAAAAGAGCCGTGATTTGATTGCTTTTGTAAAATGGGTGTGAAATGTGGTTTCTGTGTTTGTCACATGAATCTGTTTTAATTGCCTCAATACAATATCTATCTTAGTTCCAATGCACGTGTTAACTGGAATGACAACATTCGGAAGAAATGAAGCTTCTCATGTGCGGACATGAAAGTTCGGCATTTCTGTCCGGAATGTTGATCCACAAGAAGGATAGATGCCCGTTAGGCACGTCAGGCGCCCAGGATGACTATGAAGAATTTCTGCTGCTTCATCAAGGTCAGTAATGAAGTTAATTTTTCAAAAGGCTCGAGGTGTGATTGGATCCTTCGTTGAATGAAGTCTGAACGAAGTATATGTTGTGTGTATTTGAGAAAAGGACGCACAATATGGTCGTCTTTGACAAATTGTCACAATGGCCAGATCAACTTGAACTTGAAGGGAGGCAGAGCTTTATCGTTTTACACGTCTGCTGTAAATCGTCTTTCAAGTTCGAGTTCAAGTGCTAAAAGCATTATTATGTCCCACTCTCTCTCTCTCGCCAACTTCTTGCTTAGGCCGCTTTTGCACATGCAACTTTTTACTCGTGATTTTCTGTAATTCCCTTTTGTGAGCGCAAGCGACTTTTACACGTAGAAATTTCCTCAGTTGCAATTCCTGCTAAATTTGTCCGTTTTCACGCATGTGCCATGTCTTTCCCAACACTAAGAAGAGAAATTAAGGGGAAAAGAAGAAGCAATCGCAATTCTCGGCACACGCAACTCGGGCGTTTCACCTCCCTTGCCGGCAAGATTGGAGAATTGCAGACGAATTTAGGGTGTGTAAATGTGGCCTTACTTGAATCAGGGGGGATTCCTCTAAGTTAGCTAGTTTAGCAGAGCTAAACCAAGAAATTAAATGAATAAATTCTGTGAAATTCATTGTGTATGCAAATGCAACGAATGACTAATATTATTTTCAAGAATCAATGACATAAAGCAGTGTATTGTTGTGTGCCGCATGATATATACAGAGTACCATGCATAGGAAGAAATGTTCACTGTTGAGTCGGCGCGCCAGTTTTACTGAAGAGGACAAACTTAAACGATATATTTTCTTGGTAGAAATAAAACCCATACATAATTATCTCTAAGGCATATAGCGGCCAGATGCAATCTTACCCCATGCTGGGTCCGCAGGCATAAGGGTATTTGGCAATGAAAGAGCTGATGAAATAGCAAGAAAGGGGGCGGGTATACCAATGGCAGCACATCAGGAGACACCCCACCTCCCACTGAAAACAATAAAATCGCGATTAATGACGAAAAACGACACAAAACCCCAAATGGTCTGAACTGGACAATTGCAGGATGTCGAGAGCGATCTGGCCTATGCTAAATCAAGGAGGTTATTAGTAAAGTGATAGCTAATTGGCCACTCTCTTATAGACAGCCATGTCAGAAGACTTGGGGCACCTTCTTCTGCAGAAGCTGAATGGATGAAGAAGAAGAGGAAACAATATTACACTACATCGGAACATGTCCTGCACTTGCGGAAACAAGAAGAAGACTACTAGGTGAGTACTACTTCAACAACTTTGAGGATCTGAGTAACATTGATCCAAAGGATATACTACAATTTCTAAATGGCTACAAAAGAAGTCAGGAGAAATCACACATGGCCGACAAATACCAAGAGGAATACAAAAATTCCAAGAGGGAAGAACTACAAGGTCAAAGGGTAAATGGGTTTTTGGACACAAAGCCGAACGTGACAGCACCAGAAATAGTAAAGAGATATTCAACTTCGGCCATTTTTGCACCTAGTTCACAACGGTCAGAAAATGTGATAGTAGTGGCATTACCTTGCATTAAACGCATACTTTTACAACGTTCATCAATTCACACCAATATGGCGGCCGATACGTGAATTTGCCCACGAACATGTACTTATTGTTCGGAGGGTGTTCAGAAGATGACTCATATTTTTAAGAGGACATATATTTGTAATAGGGGCTTGGGTGAATAAAAATGTAATGCTACGCTCTGTTTACAGGAGTACTCTGCATCAATTTAATTCTTCAGAGTAAAATATATATGATTTATATGCCATATGACTGGCAAATGAACTTAGTTTTATGTCTTTCATTCATTAATTGTGAAAATTTCTACAATTAAATTACATACTTTGTTAAGAACAATGGCTACAACTATACCTCACTCAAACAAATTTGCAATCAAATAACTTTGATCCCCATTTCTATAAAACAAGTAAAATGAGCGAAGAAGCTGTTTATTTTAAGTGATTCAAGCAAATGTTTCAATAATATTAATGAACACACATTATTCGTGTGAATGCATTTTTTCGGTATTATGCATATGCAAAAATACGTACAGTACTTCATGTGTATTCATTAATAATTAATGCATACATAATTAATGTAAATAATGACAAAATTATTTAGTCCTAGTACCTTAGACTGTAACTCGCAGAAAGCTAGTTCATGAACATGAGCTTTGTTCGTTTGCTTACCCGAATCGAAATTTGAAAAAACTTCAAGTAACGAGCGAATTTTCAAATAAGAACTCTAATTCACCCCAATACTATTGTTGGGGAAGGGTATCAGCTGTTGGCCAGCTGTTGGCCAGCTGTTAGCAAGAGCTCACACGTATTCACAGACAGGGGACGAAAAAGCGTATAAAAAACGCTGTCAGATGAAATCGAGGGGCAAGAGAGGATGAAGTTGAATATCTCTTTACTCATTTATTTCTGGACAGCACAATGGTCTAAGGGAGGATGACTTCCAAATCCGTCATGCAGTCACCCTACCTACCTACCTACCCTATGGGCTGCAATTAGGGATGCAACATCTTTATTAAAAACATCCATGGTTCCACGGCAAAACACGATGTTAAAAAACACCGATATTAACAACGATACATCCATGGTTTTCCGATGTTTTATTTATGTTCGCCACCACACAAATTGTTGGCTATATTTACAACGTATGTACCTAAACAAAAGAAGAAAACAATTTAATTTTACCAGTTTCAAGCTTTTTACGCAAATGCGAGACAATGGCAGAGGAAGTGTTGTGCAGTGTCGTCCTCCACACCACAGGCGTCGCAGAGGGTTTCATCGCTTAGGCCAAGCACATTTAGGTGTTTGGCGAAGGTGTAGTGGCTCGTTAGTACGTTGGTGGAGTAGTAAAAGGTGATTTTTTAAAAGCTATAGGAAAGTTTTTCAAAAAACAAACATAAAATTCAGAAGAATACATGAAATCTTTATTTGAATCGATAGTGCGGTCCATATAATTTAATGTTTGAAGATTATTTCATGCAAATGTGGACCTTGACTGCGCCTCAAATGGTCCATCCGCTTAGTCCAATTGTGGCATACTCTTTCCAACATTTCGGCCGGTATCTCACGAATAAATGCTTTAATGTTGTCTTCCAATGCGTCAATTGAAGCGGGCTTGTCTGTATAGACATGAGCTTTAACATAGCCCCACAAAAAATAGTCTAAAGGCGTTAAATCGCACGATCTAGGCGGCCAATTGACCGGTCCCGAACGTGAAATAAAATGTTCACCGAACTCGCCCCTCAATAAGTCCATTGTTGCGCGTGCTGTTACCGTCTTGTTGAAACCACACGTCATGCAAGTCAAGCTCTTGCATTTTGGGCAAAAAAAGTTGGATATCATCTTTCACTGACCATTCACAGTTACGTTACGATTCGTATCATCTTTGAAGAAGTACGGTCCAATGATGCCACCAGCCCATAAACCGCACCAAACTGTGACTTTTTCTGGATGCATTGGTAGCTCTTGCAATGCTTCTGGCTGATATTCACTCCAAAATCGACAATTCTGCTTATTTACGTACCTATTGAGCCAAAAATGAGCTGACCATAAAATGGAAGAAGCGCGCGATGAACTTTCTTAACAGAGCACGCATTTTGATAATAAAATTCAATAATTTGAAAGCAAGTAAGACGATTCATGGTTAAATTATAGACCAAACTGAAGATGTTTGACAGTGAAACAAAACACGAAACGTGCGTCAGCTGTTTAAACCAGTGTTGCCAAGAAGATAATAGCTAAAAAATCACCCTTTACATATTTTCTCAATGGATGTATCTATTTAAATGTAATTTTGAAACGAAACGAGTTACGAGTTACACTTAGGCCAGAGTAGGCGCATTGTGATACTACGCGGATTGACTTCTCCTAACATCGAAACCAGTTGGTGCTTGTAGTGAAGCGTTTTAGCTGGCCTATGCTGGCCCCAAGGAACCCCCTAGGAACCTAGACTAGCCAGAGCGCTACGAGAGATGAGTGCTTTCTACCACCTCTTCATCCATGCAGCTTCTGCAGAAATCATTATATGGGGCACCCATCCTGTGAGCATGAGTGCCAATTGCACAGTGTCCGGTTATGACTCCTATGAGAGTCTTTAATGAGTGTTTGCTGAGCCTAAGTAGACTGAGTGACCGTTTTAGGTTAAGTGATGGCCAGATTTCTTTTGTTTTAAGGCAGGTGGTGCCGTCTAGCCATTTGTTATTGGTCTTCAAAAGATGGTAGGCTGTAGCGATCGGCATGGAAGGTGGTATCCCTGCTATTGATAGGGAGGAGGTTG
Organism: Eristalis pertinax; assembly: GCA_907269125.1. Lineage (NCBI taxonomy): Eukaryota > Metazoa > Arthropoda > Insecta > Diptera > Syrphidae > Eristalis > Eristalis pertinax. The sequence continues at coordinate 60,584,225 of OU026145.1, forward strand.
TGCGACACCTGGCGAGTTCATCGGCTTTGCAATTGCCTGGCATGTCACAGTATTCCGGCACCCACATGAGGTGAATGTTTAAATGCCCAGCCATCTCGTTAAGAGACAGCCTGCAATTAAGGGATGTTTTTGAGTTAAACATGACATTGTCCAGGGATTTTATAGCGGCCTGTATGTCCGAACAGATGGTGATATCCCTTTTTGATATCACGTTGTTTTTGAGCCATGACAACGCCTCTTTAATCGCTACAGTGATCAGAGAGCTTCAAAGAGATAGCAAATTGGAGTTGAGAAAAAAGAACCTTGAATATTCTAGTCCGCAGAAATCTATTTCTATCCTGAGTGATGGTTGCTCCCGCCTCCGAGAACAAACGCTCGCTTGGAACAGATGTGGCAACGATGGGGAGGTATATATTATCCATCCCAAATCTCAATAGTAAAGCCAAGTAGCTTAAACAAAACGAGAGCACAGCAAACGTGTCTTCGGTCGGCATTAACGAAATTAATGATGTTCTTTACATACGCCATATGGGACAAACTTAACTGTCCTGAACGTTGAGCGTATAATGATATTACACAAAACAATCATATATTATATTTAACACATCTGGAGAATGTTTAACGATATCGATGTTTGACAGTTTTGCCGTCGATGTATCGGTTACCAATACATTGGTGTTTACGAACGAAACCCTAGCTGCAATGTCGGCATTATCTTATAGATCCATATGACTTCATAGTCGTCACCATGTTTCAAGAAAATCGCAGTAGGGATACCACTCAATTAAGAAATTAATTATCTGTCTTTTATGAGAATCGACGCATATCTACAGGCGACGACTAAAACAACAACACCACTTAGGACCATTTGCTCTTAGCGATTTAAGTATCACTTAACATGTTAAGTTGGACCTACCGGTTTGCCCGATTCCAAATGAAAAGCAAGTGTACCAGCTGATATGTACAGTATCATCGTAAACGGCGTCTGTAGAGCTCTCCTTTTCTTCATTGAAAAGGATAAAGATATACCTCGGAAGTACGCAATTAGGAAAGGCTTAGCTAAACATTTTTCGGAGTTGTATTGAGGGTTATTTGCTCCTATTGCGCAAAGCTGGAGGAGATTTGTCATAGAGTATTATCTCTAAGCCAGTTTCCTTTAGGAATCTGAGAATGAGAGCTGGTTCTAGTGACTTCAATTCTTCCTCTGATATTAGGTGTTTGTTCAGATATCTTTGTCTTTTGTGGGCAAACGCCGCACATATGCGCCGTATATGTTCTGGAATTTCATTAGATTCTCCTGTAGAGACCTTCTTCTGATACTCCTAGTTTCCTTAAGTGCTCCCTGAGATTACAGTACCCTGTTAGGAAGTCTGTTAGGATACGGAGGTTGTTTTTGCTCATTCAAACACCTTGCGGTCATATTGACCCAAGAGTTTCTTGGAATTCTTCATACCATGAGCCAGGAGTTCCATGCATCTGCCCGGTTCCTTCTTTCTAGTTCCCTGAACTCTTCCCTGACAACGTGATCTCGTACAGCGCAGAATGGTTCATATAAAATGTTCCGATGCTCCTTTTCTAGCCAGGAAGTCGGCCATTCCATTGCCATCTATCCCTGTATGGCCAGGTATCCAACAGAGTTTTACTCTGTTACTCCTACTCAGCTTCATAAGCTTCTGTAGACATTCCCACACGAGCCTGAATTTGATGATATAGGCGTCTAGTGCCAGGATAGCGGCACGACTGTCCGACGTATAGTATAGTCCCTGTCAAGATTGATTTGAGCGCATCTGTATATGGCATAGACTTCAGCTTGAAAGATACTGGTGCTTTTGCCCATGGCTTCGTAGTACTTTGTCCGGGGTCCAAATACTCCTGGCCCTGTTCCTTCATCAGTTCTTGATCCATCCGTATACCATTTTAACTTATTGCTGCTCAGTCTGTGGACTATGGATTCATTGCTGCTGTCTTTTATTGGTGTTGAGCTTAATGGTAAGCTCCTTTTTGGAAATTGAATTTCCTAATCGCGTCATATTTCGGAATGCCAAGGAGTGGTAGCTTTTTGACTAGTGCATCGAATTGTCTCGATGTAATGCACCTGTCTTTTCCTATCCCTTCTTTTGCCATCTTTGATATGGTCCCTTGGAAAATAGTCTGAAGGAGTTAAGCCTGTCAATCTTGGCGGTCAGACTTGTTTCAAGATTTCAAAATTTAACATTGCACCCCAATTTGCTAATGGGTTGCACTTGGTAACACCTCTATCCCCTTACGCTCGTGTAAGTCGCCTGTACATACGATACAATAGTATCTGATTTGTGCACTTGGTCCGAAGTACTGCGTTCGTCCATCTAGGCGTACCTACGACCTGTGTACACATGTGGTTATGTGTTTAGATGTGTATTGTCGAAATCCAAAGACTGGAGTGGATCCGACGTCATCGAATGTTTCACCTAAAAAAATCCACAGTGTATAGTAAGGATTTTGTAGCCTTTTCATGGCTCATCTTCCAACTGGCACAGCGGCCCAACTAGGCGTACCTACGACCTGTGTACACCTAGTAGTGTTGTGAATGTGGTTCAAAGTACCAACATACATGTTTACACTCTACACGTCCCAAGGCCGCCAATTACATGACAACATGCTTAGGGGCGTATGCAGTGGAAAATGTAAGTGAAAGTGTGGTGGAAAAACCAGCGTCAAATGCAACAGTTTATCCGATCATAATTTGTGAAAAAAATGTCCACCGACACCTGTAGGAAATAAAAATGAGCGGGGAATTCAAGGATGAGCGCAGCTATCCTATTTGTTGATGATGTTGACGATTGACTGAGTGGGTGTGAAAAGACACGGCTGGCATTGTGTCTCTTTCAATTGTCCCCACAACTGTGCCGTCTGTTATCCTCCAGCTGAGTGGATTAACGGCACACACAACCACTGCACACATTTGCCAGCTATTCGTGCACAACTCTGCCAAGTGGGTGTCATGAAGGATACAGAATTGATGGCTCATTTTTCAATATCCCACTGAGTCACAACACAAGCAATACGACGCCATACATTCGTTTGCTAATTGCACAACGCCCCTAGGCTGTCACTAAATGACAAGTAAGTCGCCGCCAAGTCATCGCATCCTCTTGAGCAGACACTTAGATCACCACCGGTAAGCTCTGAGTATGAAGTTGATTCCCAGAAGCGCACACAATCAAGCCATGACTAACCACTGATCCATTACCGTTCGCCATATTTGTCCGCCCCCCCTCGCCCCTCCCAGAATTGAGTGTAGATAGCCAGTCGGAATTGAACATGGATTTCAATTACTCGAGGTAAGTCGCAGCTTTGGCCGGCGTGTAGCCGACTAATTGGATTTAACTGTCACGGTGGATCGATGTTTAATGTTCGCACGGGGAATCTACGCATTTGACAAGTCACCTCAACTGAGTAGGTCATCGGCATTGAAAATAAGACTTAAGTCCGACCAGTCAGCGAGGGGCGGGGGAACAACAAAAAACAAAATTTGGCAAAAATATTCCACTTGGCGATTTGCCATCCAAAGCAGAAGAGTGATGGATTCCCTCAGATACTTAAGATGGTAGCCAGAGATTGCTCTCATTAAGATCGAAGTCGTAAAATAATTCTGTTTTTTTTCTGTGTTGAATAAGAACTCACAACTGTATCTCCGTCGTTAGCGGTTTGGATTTGGAATTTGAAATTCAAATTGCTGATTTTGTGGGGTCTGCCTGGGTTCTGTGGTCACCGATGTGTGTGTTTGAAGATATCGGACATGTTCTTGACTGATCTAGATTTATCGGCGCGATAGTGTCGATGTGTGCATGCATACGCTGGGTGCGGCTGCATTACGTCAAGTTCAGTTTAAGGCTGGTTTATGTGTTGTCTGAGTTTTGTCCGACAGATGACATCATGGACATGTCGGTCACAAGCGTCCAAGGTGATCGCAATAAGGAACTACAGTCGCCATGGTCATCCTGCGCTTAGATGCCAAAGGGCAGAGTATCGCCTTGAATTCTTTCTACACACTGTCAAATTAGTGTTTTTGAATAACGAAGTTAAGGAAAAGTTATTCAGAGAATTCAGTCGTTGATCCTAGTATCGTAGGTGACTTTGGAGAAGATGATTCTACCACGAGCCATCGACAGAAGTCTAGAATTTCAGGCATCTAGGGATTCAATACACACTATGGTTAGGCCTTGTAAAGCGCATGGCCAACACACTAAGTCCAGCCCGAAGAGGCTTCGACTCCGAGCCAGTGAGATAACGCAATAGAGGACGAAGCCAACAAGTGGAGAAGGACCTCAATCAACTTGGTGTGCTTAATTGGTGGCTCCTGGCTAAATAGTGTCAAGTGAAGAAGTCTAACGTTGAAGGGAGAAGTCGGCGTATTATTTAAAACATATTTTGGATGGAATGTAGTATTCTCGAATCCGCATAAGTTTCTCGGTATCTCGGAATCCAGGATGCAACTGTGGTCACAAGGCCTTAAGCTGCGCAGCCTACACCCCCCGATTCTGATCGCAATATGCATGCCTATCTGTTGAATGTGGAGGTTCGTATCGCGCATTTCTTTGTAAGGGGTGATTTTTTAGCTATTATCTTTTTGGCAACACTGGTTTAAACAGCTGACGCACGTTTCGTGTTTTGTTTCACTGTCAAACATCTTCAGTTTGGTCTATAATTTAACCATGAATCGTCTTACAAACGAACAACGCTTTCAAATTATTGATGCGTGCTCTGTTAAGAAAGTTCATCGCGCGCTTCTTCCATTTTATGGTCAGCTCATTTTTGGCTCAATGGGTACGTAAATAAGCAGAATTGTCGATTTTGGAGTGAATATCAGCCAGAAGCATTGCAAAAGCTACCAATGGATCCAGAAAAAGTCACAATTTGGTGCGGTTTATGGTCTGGTGGCATCATTGGACCGTACTTCTTCAAAGATGATGCGAATCGTAACGTAACTGTGAATGAGCGCTACCGTGAGATGATATCCAACTTTTTTTTGCCCAAAATGCAAGAGCTTGTCTTGCTGACATGTGGTTTCAACAAGACGGTGCCACATGCCACACAGCACGCGCAACAATGGACTTATTGAACATTTTATTTCACGTTCGGGACCGGTCAATTGGCCGCTTAGATCGTGCGATTTAACGCCTTTAGACAATTTTTTGTGGTGCTATGTTGAAGCTCAGACAAGCCCGCTTCAATTGACGCATTGAAAGACAACATTGAAGCATTTATTCGTGAGATATGGGCCGAAATGTTGGAAGGAGTATGCCAAAGTTGGACTAAGCGGATGGACCATTTGAGGCGCAGTCAAGGTCAACATTTGCATGAAATAATCTTCAAACGTTAAATTATATGGACCGTACTATCGATTCAAATAAAGATTTCATGCATTTTTCTGAATTTTATGTGTTTTTTTCTGAAAAACTTTCCCATAGCTTTTAAAAAATCACCCTTACATACCTTGTTCAGAGGATTGGACGTATCACGACTGTACACATCCGTCTAGTTAGGCTAAGTCGCAGGCCCCAGCTTTTTTGTTGCATGCATACAAGCCTACATATACTCGCCTATATTGTTATTTAATGTACACTTGGAATTACGTGTCACTGCATCTTGAAAAACCATTGATCCCCAAAACACCACGAAAAGCTCAAACAATCACCACTGTTCTTGATCTTAACGCACCCAAAACGTTATATTAAAAACAAAAGTTGTGACCCCATGAAGAACCCCTTCTGTGTGGTTATCAGCCATCGGTTGAGCCACTTTTCTCTAATCACTGTTCCGGCAGATTTGATGGATATCCCGCTGAGCTGAGTCGTAATTAATGTGAAAATAACCTCGAAACACAAAACAGATTCGATTTCATCGTCGCACTTGTCCGTCGCCCGGCTGAAGGGAATTTCACTTTTCTTTGTCCTCGAAATGAGAAGAACGAAAACAAAAATGAAAAGGTAAAAAGCAAATGAATTAACCTCGAAAACCTTCTCGAACATTCCCCTTTGCGATGTGAGTCATTGAATCGCAAGAAGTCAGCTGCTGTAGGCGACAGTCGAATAACAATTTGTCAGAAAAGCTCGAGTTCACGAGACGGAGCTTGGTCGCAGATGACAATAATCAGTGACAGCAAATTAGTTGTGCACTTGCAAGGGACATGTGCTTGATCTGCCGGCTGTGGGTTGAATTGTGTACTTTGAAGGGCAAGCGTTTGCTGGTGTTGAATGTCACCACTTGTGGTTGCGTGGGCTCAGCAGCATTTCGATGACTCGAGTTGATTTCTCCGAGAAAATGAGCATGCAAACTTAATCCGAAGACGCAACTTACCCTTGTGAAAGCCTTCGTTGGCGCACGGATTGGATCTGAAATGAAAGGAAAAGAAACACAGTCAGTTGATGAAATGATTTTAGAAGTGCCTGGCTCCTGGGTGCTTTAAAACTCGTTGAACGGAAACGCCTTGCGGAAACAAAACACACAGCCACACCCAACGCTCATGCAACACTCGCATCCACACAGTCATTCCTGGCAAGCGGATAATTCAATTTGAAAATTCATCTCATTTCAGCCGTTGCCCACGTCTGCAAGCATATCTCTCTCCTTCGGCAAAGCGCCAAGCGTACCGAACACTGGCCATAACCGCTTTGTCTGGTGATGCCGCTGACAGTCGTTCACTGTGGTCCATGCATCCGTATCCGTATGATTACTTCCTCGTTGCATGCACTAATGATACAACCAAGCGAGTACCTGTACATCTAGCGCGCCGTGTATCGCTTGGGATTTTTCATTTTCATCACCTCCACGTTAGTCATCGGGCGCACACTACAAGACGAGATGATGGAACACAAGACGGCTGTGCGTTTGATAATTTGCAACAATTTCCCTAATTAGCGTCTCTCGAATCTCGATGCAGATGGGTATCACAGCTTGTGACCGCTAGATGACGCAAACTGTTTTGTTTGCGCGATTGCTGACAATAAATACTCGCACTCTCGTATATAGGCGACGTGTCCATGGCAATAATTTCCTTTGTTAGATGGAAATGATGGCTAAACTGGTTTGGAAACCTCCGGCGATTAAACGGCACAGCGGGCTTAAAGGTTGAATATGAACAGGTTCAGTTCGGAATTATCATTTAATGGGCGGATTTTGATCGCAGGCGACAGATGAGCGGGGCGGTGTGTCTCGTGATGCGTAACCTGACAGCACGTGGGCAAGTACAATTTACTTTTGATTTGTTTGCATTTTTGATTTATTGTCAGCTACGTACTGAATTGCAGATGATTCTAATGCGGAGAGCTTGGTCTAATCGAGTGAACAAATGCTTGTGAGTGAGACTGTTTCTATGGTTGGACTACGCTGGAATCGGGGAAACCGGGACAAGTCCGAAGAGTTATTGGCAAACCGGACTGCGAAGGCAGGAAGTGACATTTTCGAGACGCGACACGATGGAGATGGTTGAGCGAAAACGATTAGGAAGCAAGTCTAGACGCAACGGGGAGAGAATGATAAGGCTGACCGTGAACCTTAAACGATTTAAGTGTCACGGCGGCTCTGTCGGATGTGACTCTAGAAGCAAGACTTTGATCGCTGCTCTTCTTTCGTGGCTATCAGTCATAAATGGGAAGGCGTGTGATGGAACATTTTCAATTCGAAGACCTCCCTCAACTGCAGTTTATTTGCTAACAGCGCCGTGTAGTTTAGTGTCCACCTGATGTGGGTACCGGGACATTGTGACATTCCAGGAATCTGAGAAGCAGACGAATTTTGTGGATAAGTACCAGTTCATCACTAGGCCTGTCATCTATAACTCTAGCTACTGAAAATGATCTTTCAAAGCTCGAAACGATTGATTCTACCTTACGTGCCTCATTACGAAAGGATTATGACCTGGTCTCAAATCTAAAAGCCCACTGAACAGGACTACACTTAAAATTTCTATCGGCATTGTCACTGGACACAGCACAAGACTTCGGAGTGAGTTCTCTTCTTGGAGGACCGTCTTTATGGGCAATATTATCATCACAGTTCTTAACTTTAACACTAGGACTCGTGTCCAGTACCCGCAGAGATGAGCTATTACCTTCAATGTCACAAGCCGTACAGTAGGAATGCGATCCTCGCGACTGTGGTAGATTAAATAAATATGTAATTTTGACCGAACCTGTACTCGATGACAGCTGCGCGGTGTTATCGATTATTACGAACAGCAGCCAACTTCGAGTCGGGGTCGGCCATTACGAAAGAGGACATCGCCACGTAGGCAGATACGTAGATATACAGAATAGCGACTCGAGAAAGAACGTGTCCCAGCGAATAAAGTAATTTTACCAACGAAGCGGATTTTTAATTATTACCTACTACACGACAGAAGGAGGAATGTGCCAAGAAACGGCACTTTTAGAAGGAGGAATGTGCCAAGAAAGACATACAGGTTTTCCAGAATGACTTGAAGCAAAATATGGAATTCTAGACAAAAAAGATTACATTTCTTAATGAGAGCTTTTGTATTCTGTGTCAGATGACTTTTCTTTTGTTGCAATTCTGTTTTTGTTAAATATAAGGGAAATTTCAAGAAAAACAACATCCAAATCGCTGTAAATTGGTGAACTATTCAGTGGTTTAATGTCAAGAATGACCACGTCCACAAGAAGTGTGCAGTTTCGTCTGGTGACAGTATCAACTTTCATAATGAGAAAGGTGTAACTGTCATAATGTCATAATTATGTCAAATAGAGGTAAGAATAGGTATTGATGTGGACGACAGATGGTTTCAACAATACATTGCAACATCTCATGAAATTTTTTTTCCTGAAAGACGCCCACCAAGATCATGGGAATTTTCTTTCTTTGAGGCTATGCAAAGTGTCTTGTCTGCGTACACAATCTGCAAGTTCTAGAATTGTGTGCCTTGAAGGGCACTCAAATGATGGTATATGCCATTCGTAATGACAAGAAGACCGCGTTTCACGTGGCGCAAGCAAGTGGATAGGGACATAAACCAAATATGCATGCGAAACTGGAGGCAGTTAGCTAAAGATCAAGTTGACTGGAGACGCTTACGACGGACAGCAGTGCCACCTTAAGCAAGTAAGCAAGTAATGACAAGATTCAAACAAAATTTTGTCGAAATCTAAATCGGAACCACAAAATGGATGACCATGTAACTACTTGACTGTCTTAAGCGTAGTATGCAGCTTGAATGATAATTCGTCAGCTTCATTCATTCAGTACTGCCTTTTTCGAGGATCAGCAACTGCCATATTAAATAAAATTTCCACTGGTCGCCTCCGGATGCAACTTGAGGCCAGATGTCGATCTCGAAGTTGGTAGTCCCCGTCAGATGCTTAACCCCCTTCAATCTGAAGCACATCCAACGATCCTCAAACCTCATTCCTTTGAAAAATTCAATTGCATATTCGGTTTTCACAAAAATTCACGAAATTGTGCTGCCAATTTCTACCACCCATTCCATTTGTGGAACTAACAGGCGCAGTGGCTGTAAATCAATTTCGCCTCCATAAAAGATCAAGGAAACCCTCGTCCAGTCCAAGTGGGCTGTGTGAATGGCAAACCCTAGCCAATCCTCCATCGACAGACATTCCCTGTTGGCATCAACAATCGTGACCGAGAAACAATTGCAAACAAAAAAAAAAAAAACAACACAGAACACACATGACCACAGAGTAGCCTTCTTTACATTGTCAAAACGTGCTTCAAGTCGCTTTTAATAGCAACTCCGCGTTGCCGCTCCGCTTGCACTTGGAGGTATTCTATGGGAGCTCCAGAGCTCTGTGCAAAAGTACCCGGCTGGATGCAGCAATTAAAATAACAGTACACCAGAAGAGTAAACATTTTCCTTCAACCTTTAAGCCGGCCACAAGAGCGAAGGAAAAACTAAAATCGAAAGAAAATCACTCGAGGTAACTGACTCCACAGTGGACAGAGGGAAGAGGAGCGCGCAGAGGATAGGTGGACAGCAACTGTATCGCGGACTTGGAGAAAATCCTAAATGGCAAACGTTTGAATGCACAGACACACGCTCGTGTATCTCTCCTGTGCACTGTGTCTGTGAATAGATGGAAAGATGCATGTAGAAAGTGTACGAATGGAAGCTCGTGCAGATGAAAAAATGATTTATGATCGAGAGATGCTGAGCTACAGCACACAGTCTCTGCGCGGACCGATTGACTTTGGAGCTGAAGCTGGGGCTGGATATCGAGTGGACCGTTTAGCAGAGGCCGGAGTTGGTTGTTACTCATTTTTTTTTCTAGTTTCGTTTTTTGTTGGCAGGTAATTGTTAGAGGATTTGTGTATCTGTATCTGCAGCTGTAGCTGTCGAACGCGTTTGCCTCTGTGCGGGGATAGTCATATTTTTTTGTAATTGAATTTAAGGTCGAAGATTAAATGATACGGGAGTAGCATATTTGCAATTCTTGCGCCGAGAGATGAATTTGTGTTCGAGAAGGAGGCAATCTCTCTTGCTCGTGGGTTGACTTTCAACAAGGAAATGTGCCTCTCCAAGGGGGACTGTGATGTATGATTTCCTGATTTATTCCGGTTTCAGAACGAGTGATACAAAGTATCTCGAGATTGACGCAAACCAAGTGGTAATTCAGAGGTGTGGCAGATATACGCGATGATCTTGCTGATATGATCATGAAATACGGGAGCAGTCTGTCTTGACCCGAGGAAGTATTCGATGAACTCATGGAACAACGATAGTTGCTGTGAAACACTTGGAATTTGGAGAGGTCTCTACTAAAATTTAAAGCAGAAATGATGTTTGACCAATCAGATAATCTCGTAATTAACCGTGAAAAACTGTCTCAAATTCTACGTTGGACAAGGAGGCACTCTTTAGAAGGTGATTTTGGTCAATGATTGAAGGCCACTGACCAAAATTCATATTCGTACATTGATTTTTCATTCACAAAATCAAGGACTGTTAAAAAACATGTCAAATGTGTTTCTGTCCTGTAAATGTTTGCTTATTTGGTTGTGTGTTTCCAATTCGGAAAAAAAATGTACAAAATGGGAAGAAAATGTCCAGCTAAAGATAATGATTGTTAAGTACCATACCGATGGTAAGTCCTTAAAGGAAGTATCGGACTTAATTGGTAGACCACGTTCTGCTGTTCAATCACTAGTTCAAAGATTCGAAATTGAAATTAGAATAGAGAATAAGCCAAGAAACACCACACGCGAAATTCTTAACAGTCATGATAAACGTGTTATCATGCGTGAAATAAAAAAATCCACAAACTAGTGCAACAAAACTTGCGTCAGGAACTAAACAAGGTATTTTGTACCGAAACACTAAGAAACTGTATTCGGGAATATAGTTTTAACGGTAGAGTTGCCCGGATGAAGCCGTTCATAAGCAATTGTCCTAATTGATGGAACGTCCACCGCAGTCATCAGATATTAATTCATAAAATCATCCCATAATTTTATGGAAACATTTAGACCAGCAATTTAGAAAATTGGATATAAGACGTTTTTGCGATTCTTAAATAAATCGAAAAAAAATTACCTTTTATCTACTGCACGAGTATGAGATTGAATGACTGTATGAATGTACATTTATGTGGCTTCAATTTGAAATGAAAAGCAGAGTCATCTATTTTGTGCTTCGAAGAATAAATTTAAATAAATTACATCAATGACTTAGCTTTCAAATGTTGATCTCAATATATTGTTTGGATCGTCCCATAGTGAATAGACCATCGCAAAACTTATTCGCCGATTTCTTCAGTCAATCATACAGGCTGTTTCCCCAGCTTTGAACGAATTCTTTTATTGTCCCTATACACAAGAAATGTCCAAAAAACGACGGAAGTAACTATCGTCACATCGCTAAGTTATCTTGCAGACTTAAACTATTCGAAGGCATTGTGTACGATTCTATGTATTTTCACTGCAAAGTATTTTTTCAACTTCCCAACACGGTTTCTTGAAAGGCAAGACGACGACTACGAACCTTACTGAATTGGTCTCTTAGGCATTATGCGCATTTGAAGATGGCAAAAAAGTCGATAATAGCCACCGACTTTAGTAAAGCATTCGATCAAATTTCGCAACCCGTCATTATATTTAAACTGACAGCCCTAGGTTTCCAACCTCACTTTGTCAAATGGATCAAATCCTATTTGGAAAGCAGAGAATACGCAATTGCCTTCAGATCATCTGTCTCCAAGTCCATCAAAGCCACTTCTGGCGTACCACAAGGTAGCCACCTCGGTCCATTAATATTCGTACTTACCATCAACGATGTTGACCGTATTAATATGAACTCTCATCTCTCTGTTTACGCCGATGACATGAAAATCTATTCGTTCATCTCCTCCCCTCTGACTCCTACTCTCTTCAAGACGACCTAAATAGTATTTCTATTTGGTGTAAAAAAAAAACGATCACCAACTTAACGTCAGTAAATGTCAATCCATTACACACTCCCGCAAACGTCCTCCGCATCCACATAGAAACTATTTCCTCAGCAACGAACTAGTCCCTTCAGCATCATATTTACACGACTTAGGCGAAATCTGTGATCGTGAGCTTTCATTCCCATATTGACAATATTATAAGTAGAACAAATTCTGCGCTTGGCTTTATCAAACGCAGGTCACAAGAATTTTCGAATCCCTATGTCACAAAATCTCTATACATCACCTTCGTCAGACCCATTCTCGAATATGCCAGCCAAGTATGGTCACCTCATTACGCTGTCCACATTCGTCGTATCGAAGCTGTCCAGCGTAGGTTTCTGCATTTCGCCCTACTCCTCCTTATTCTGATCGCCTTGAGTCCCTCGAAAACCGTCTCAAAACTGCCGATCTGCTCTTCCTCCACCAACTGATTACTGGTTATAGAGACGACCCCGATCTTCTTGAATTTGTGTCTCTTAGCGTTAACCCTTACAATCTAAGGTCTGCAGCCTTCTTCCGCATTAGACCACATCGGTCTAATTACGACTTAAACTCACCAGTATCAAGAATGTTAAGCCTGGCTAACACTATGGAATACTCTTTCGATTTCCACCTTAGCAAAACCTCACTTCAAAACCACCTCCAGTCCCATTCTCTATCTAGGTTAGGTTAGCTTTAGTTTTTAAGTTTAGATTGTTTAAATTGTTCACTTGGAAAGGGTGGTTAAATTTTAAGGGCCGATGTTGAATGTGAACCACACCTAAACGTCAAGTTTTTTTCTGCATTTCATTTGACATTTCTTAATTTCAGACTAACTCAACCATACAGAATCGAGCAACGCGTTAAAGTTATTCAGGCTTATTATGAAAATGGGCGTTCAAATCAAAATGCATATCGGGCACTTCGTGATTTTTTTGGTCAATTTAATCGTCCAAATGTGCGTACAATCGGAAATCGTGCAAAAATTTTAGCAAACCGGGTCTGTAGGAGATGTGAACATACCTCATACAGTTCGTACTGCAGAAAATATTGCTGCTGTTCGCGATAGTGTGGCTGAAGAGCTACTCGTCGTCGTGTAGACTTGCATTTACACGCTTACAAGTTGCAATTGACTCAAGAACTAAAGCCTCTTGACCATTTCAAGCGTCGTCAATGGTCAGAATGGTGGCAAGAAATGGCAACAGTGGATGATCAATTGCCGAAGAAAACCATCTTCAGTGATGAGGCTCATTTTCACCTCGGTGGATTCGTCAATAAGCAGAATTGATAATCCAAGAGTGATTGTCGAAAAACCGCGGTTTATGGACTGGCGGCATCATCGGGCCGTATTTTTTCCACAATTGAGGCCGGTCAGGCAGTTACTGTGAATGGTGTTCGCTATCGTGAAATGATAACGAACTTTTTATGACCCGAATTGGAAGATATGAATGTGGACGATATGTGGTTTCAACAGGACGGTGCCACTTGCCACATAGCTAACGAAAGAATGGCTCTTTTGCGCGACAAATTCAATAGCCGTGTTATCCCACGTGGTGGCGATGTCAATTGGCCGCCAAGATCATGTGATTTGACAACGTTGGATTTTTTTCTTTGGGGTTATTTGAAAGAAAAGGTGTACGTCGATAAGCCAGCAACAATTCAAGAGCTAAAGGATGAGATAATTCGGCACATTAACGGCATAGAAGAATCAATTCTCGATTCTGAACAGGTAAATGTGGGGGAACTTTCCAGCCATGTGTTGACGAATATTGGTTTGCAAAGCATGAAGATTTTGCGGATTGAGTGCAAGTTAATCAGAAACAGAAATCACCACCAAATCGTACAGTACGCATATCTGTCAAGAACATATTCGACTCGGATCAAGTGTTTAACCCTACATTTAATAAGCATACGCACATGCAGTCTACGACCTTCTCGTCAATGTGGGAATGCTGTATGTCGCTATGGCTTCAAATAACATCAAATTTGCCACTCGAACTACACAAATTGAATGGCAAATCATCAGACAAAAACAAGAAAAGCTTCTGGTAAATGGATCAACAACAAAACCCTTTACCACGACTTGAGAAACACTGCAGCTCTTCACACACTAAAGAAATACGTTAAGAGGGATGTTTGATAAGTCAGAGACTTACTGAATTTGAGTGCAATAACTTTAAATGCAAAACTGTGCCCATAAGCTGCCATCTATTAATAGACTACTGTCAAGTTCCGGGCAAGTTGTGTCATTTAGTTGTTTTTGACAGCCATTGACAGCCATTGACAGCAGACAACCTCTTCAATTTAACCGAAAATGGGAGAAATTGAATTTCCGCGAGAAATTATCACCGAAAATAAGGAATGGCTTGATAAGTACTAAGGGAATTCTGTGCTCACCGAGTTCCGTTGTGGTCATACTAGCATAAGTGGTCAGGTCGGCCAAAAGAGGTCGTCACGCCAATCATCGATAGAATCCATATATCCATGGTTATTAGGCGATTGTGTCTAGCCTGGAAAGTCTTCGACTCCAACTCCGAAGCACACCGTGGCAAAGGATGGCCTCATCTCGCGTATCGTACAAAACTGAAAAGAAGCCTCAATCAGCTGATCGTGCGTAGCTGGAAGCAACGTGGACACATGCAGCCAGTACTGGATGGAGAGTCAAAAAGCCATAGAAGAAGAAACTTGAAGGATTGACTTGGCGGTAAGAGATTTTGATCCATCGAAGAGAAACTAAAACAAATGCCTATTTTGAGGGCCTTGAGAAAACCTATTGTTTGAAGGGAATAATGTTAATAATATGGGTGGCGCTACAGCCCGTAGGGCGCCATGGCCTAGCTTCTCAGTACCCACTCGTGCCTCTCACGAGTGGAATGGACCCACAGTCTTATGCCGACTCTAAACGGCCAATTTTCAGAAGCTTTTTCTAGACAGTTGTACCCTTTCAGCATTGTGGGTGAATCGAAAGAGGTGGGACCGCGAAAATTGTTT
The DNA here is from genome assembly GCA_907269125.1 of Eristalis pertinax. Classification (NCBI taxonomy): domain Eukaryota; kingdom Metazoa; phylum Arthropoda; class Insecta; order Diptera; family Syrphidae; genus Eristalis; species Eristalis pertinax. The sequence continues at coordinate 60,599,635 of OU026145.1, forward strand.
CAATCGTACTTTGATTCGAAGCTAGACGCCGATGTTCAAGTGCGTAGGAGTCGACGCACAGACCCACTACGCCAAGACCGCTTTCCTTGATGGGAATAAGCAAATGGGTGAAAGGTGGGACAAAACGCTTATTTGCCGAAAAAAATATTTGTTTGTTCAAAGAGTATCACGGTATGACTCTGCACTTCAAAAAGTAACCTCTCTTCAGTTTGCTGACCACGCCGAAACACCCTCGCAAAGTTTCACTTTCTCTCACTGTTGTCTCTGAAATCGAATTGTCCAAATTCCAACTCACACAACAGAAACTCAAACCATGACTCAGTGGATGCAGGAAAAAAATGGAGCGGATCCTATTACCATTTTAAAGGGATAGCTCATCTATAAATCAGATACGCTCAAATGGACTTCATTGTTCGCGCAACTACCTTCCTTGGCTTGTTCAATCTACCAAGCGACAATCAAACACTGGACTCATTAAAATTCGAATTTCAATTAAGGGCTCAGACAGAACACACAAACACCCACACGCACAGCCACAAAAACGTTCCAACAATCTCATTAATCTTTCAGCCGGCGTTATGCCTTGCATCGGAAATAGGTTCACTCCATTGAACGAAACGATGTCAGAATCACCATCATCATCATCATCGCTGCAAAAGTGGCTCCCTAGGCGGAGAGCAGAGCAGTGTAGCAGTGTAGCAGCAGCAGTGCGGCTACCATAGCCAATAAGTACAATACAAAGGCAATGGCAATATGTCTCGTTACCAGCAACAGTGCCGCAGTGAGTCGGTGAAGACAACGAAACTAGGTTAAGAACAAACTGGTTTGCCCTATCGGTGTTCGATTCTGTGGATGCCTTCGAGTGGCATCTGCTACTTGGAAGCAGTATTCATGCGATTGGGCATAAATGCACATGTCACAGGCGGTGTTGTGCGTCGCGGAATTCTGATGCACAGGCGAGACGGACGAGCAGAGATTCATAGATTCATTCTGAAGTGAGTTCGAAATAGGAGCAAGTGGGGAAAGCTTTCGCTGGTCGTCGGCAGGCACAAGTCAATAAACGAGATGACTGTGATGGGACTCGCTGTTCTCTTTACATGCACGCGCGCGGATGAGTGTGTTCGTTGGTACTCGTACCTTCTTTTGATATTCTTATTCCATGTTTGAGAAATTCTGTGTGTGTGCTTTTTTTCCGCTTCGAATTCAACGTGTGTGCAGTTGAACTTGTTATCTGATGTTTGTTATTAATTACAGGGTGCATCGTGTAGTGTAGAGATAAGAAAAATTGAAGTTTTACTACGGACACAGGCTGATTAGTGACTACATTGGCTTGGAGCAATCTTGGTTTTTAAAAGAAAAGGAAACGCTATATGATCAGCCCTTTCTCGAACAACCAAGGTAACGCTTTACAAGACCTTAATCGTCCCAGTCCTGCTATATGGCGCGGAGGCATGGACTATGTCAAAAGCGGATGAAGCTGCTCATGGTTGCTTCGAGAGGAAAATTCTTCGTGTGATTTTCGGTCCCGTCTGCATAGATGGTGAGTGGAGGAGGAGATATAATGACGACCTATACGGGCTGTACACCGACATCGACTTAGCCAGAAGAGTGAAGATCCAACGATTGAGATGGCTAGGTCATGTAGAGCGGATGGAAACCAATGCTCCGGCCCGAAAAGTCTTCGAATTCACCCCCGAGGGACGGCACAGTAAAGGAAGACCGCGACTCAGGTGGCGCACGCAAGTGGAAAGGGACCTCAACCAACTATGCGTGCGAAACTGGGGACAGCTAGCTAAAGATCGAGCTGGCTGGAGACGCTTGTTGGTTGAGGCCCAGGCCCACCTCGGACTGTAGCGCCACCTTAAGTAAGTAATATGATCAGTTAGAAGGTGTGCATAGGACACACCAAAATTAGAAAGGTTCCAATATTGTGCCATAGGGACTTAAAAAAACGGCATTAAGTTTAGAATGACAGGAACTGGATGCAGCCATTGGCTTCTGCAGAAGCTATAGACACGAGAAAGATGAGGAAAGTATTGTACATCTTCACTGGTCTTCCCCCGAAGACTTTTCTGTTCACTCTATCACTTGAACCTAACATAACCTAATCAACTCCACAGAATCCCACGGAAACAAGTCGATATCACACGATTTTGGGTATCAGTGGCTCAATGCAATACAATTCGCATCTACTCTAACACGTACGATTATTCTGTCGCTGTATACCTATTTGTTCCTCATCTCTACAGCTCCTCGCGAAGGCCTCAAATATAAACTTCACCGATCTCTACCGGGGAAACATTATAGCACTTTATAGCGTATCAGACAGATACGCTAGCTGTCTGATAGAATCTTCCGAGTAAAACATGGAAATGAATATTCTGCCTTTAAAAATATAAATGCTGATGTACCGCAAGGGAGTGTCCTTGGCCCTTTGCTATACACGCTGTATACGAGTGATTTACAACAAGAAGAACACACTGTTCGAGGCACATTTGCTGACGACACCGCCATTTTGGTAACATCCAAAACGGTAGAAGAGTCTACATCAAAATTTCAACACGCACTAGATCAGATACACGATAGCGAAGGCAAATCCGTTCATATCAATTTTACTTAAAGGCACGTTACTAACTTGTCAGTCTTACTAAATCGTGTTCAAATACCATTCGGTAATGAAACGAAATACATCGGGATGAGTCTTGACGTAAAACTCAAGTGGAAAGAACACGTTAAAAAGAAACGTGCAGAACTTGACATAAAATACAAAGATATGTACTGGCTTATTGGTAAGCACTCTAAGTTATTATTGACAACAAATTGATTTTATACAAGCAAAAACTAAAACCTGTTCGGACGCATGGCATACAACTTTGGGGTTGTACCAAAGCAAGCAATATGAATATTATACAGACTTTTGGTGCTTAGAACCAGAAATAAGAGAGCAAGGAGATATCCAACTTCGGCGAGAATTTCCCCTAGACCACACCGGAGAGAAATGTGAGAGTAGTGGAACTCCCTTGTATATCACACATACTCTTGCAAAAACCATGGATCCACCACAATATGGCGGCCGATTCGTGGATTTTGTGGGATAATGGCGGCAGATTCATGGATTTTTTAGGCAATTGTCGGCAGATTCGTGGATTTGCTATTTAAATAATACATTTAAATCAATTTACAGGAATATTTTGAATCAATTTAATTCTTTAAAGTAATATATAGGCGAACAGTTGTATATCATTTATGAATTGTGAAAACTCATGAATTTAAATTTCATAATTGTTCAGAAAAATGTCTAAATAATGCAACTAAAACTAACTCATGAAAATAGTTGTCAAAATCATATTTCTTTAAAAAAGTAAAATTAAGCTGTTTTTTTTTAAATGATTTATGCAAATTTTTCAATATTATTATTATTAGTACTTGTACACAAGTTTCGCGTGAATGCATTTTATAGGTATTATTCATACATGTGCAAAAATAAATATGTGCATTAAGTAAAGAATTCATTAATTTCACTCTAGTGCTTCAGACAGTAATTCCCACAAATGGGAGTTTAATAAATCTGCTTCATGAACATACGCTTTGTTCGTTTGCTTACCCCTCCTTTCTGTGTTGAAAATTTAACACCAAAAATTGAAAAAAGTTCAGTAATGAGCGAATGTTTGAATAAGAACTCTAATCCACCCCACTATTACGGTTGGGGAAGGGTATCAGCTGTTTACCAGCTGTTCGCAAGAGCTCACACGTATTCACAGACAGGGGACGAAAAAGCGTATAAAAAACGCTGTCAGATGAAATCAAGGGGCAAGAGAGGTAGAAGTTGGATATCTCCTTGCTCTTCTATTTCTGCTTAGAACTATTGTTAATGCACCATGGTAAATCAGAAACGACGATATCCACAGAGATCTAGAAATTTTACCAGTCCAAGATGAAATCAAGAAAATCGCTTACAAACATAAGCGCCGCCTGGAAGATCATACCAACTCTGCAGTTTATTCGATCCTTGGGGAAACTAACGTCTTGCGCCGACTTCAAAGGACTAAACCCCTTGATCTAGTGCGATAGCCTACACCCGCCCATGGTTAGCAGGAACATTCATTGGAGAGCTACTAGTCAAACGTATCTAAATCAAGAAATACAAGCTACTTGATAAGTGCTTCACTTAGTTTAGTCGAACATAACATTTAAAGGGAGGTGGTTTTAGTGAGTAAGACTCTGACACTTCTATGGTCGAACGCTCGCCATAGAGTCTTGTTGAAAATGTCCACCTACTGCTCCTGCAGAAGTAGCTGTGATTACTTTTTCACAAGACAGTCCAGCATAACTCACCGTATTCTGCAAGGATATCTCACTGCCACTTTGTCTGCATAACCTGACCAGTTTCTGTATCAAAATGTCCGATGCTATGGCCTTTATTGCCGGTTGGCTATCGGAAGAAATGAACATCGATTTGTTGGCTGGTTGTGCTGGGTCATGTATCGCAGCCACCTATACTTGGAAAACACTACATTCGTCTCTAAGTGCCAGGAATTCCTCGAAGTGGTCACAGAAGACCCTTCCTGATACTCGTTTTTAAGCCTTCAGTGTTCTGGGAGATTTTCGCTTCTGCAAGTAGCGTTTGTTTGCTTCTGCAATTGTTTCAGGTCCGGGAAGCGTTGATGGAAGCTCTTCTCCAGAGCAGGGATTGGTGGCAAGTAGTACTTTTGTCTTATATTCTGTGCTACTCTCTCAACTGTTTTTAGTATCGCAGCGTGACTATAAGGTTTTTCCCTCCAGGAAGCCGACTCTCTGAGCTACTGTTGCTACAGAATAGATCGAGAGGAGGGAGGTATAGGATAACCTCGAGTGCTGCCGTCGGTGTTGTTCTAAGACAACCTGTTATATCTAGGCAAGCTGCGTTAGAATATATATTTCTTCCCCAAATCTTTTCACCAGACCAGTGAACTGTATGTCAGGATGGGTCTCACTATCATGATGTATATCCCATGATAGAGGTTGAGGCCCCATCTTTGGGAGTTTGAGTTCATCTCCACTTATTTTTGCGCAAGTGAACTCAGCCATAAATCTCTTCATGGAAATGGGCTCCAACTCCTAGTTATTCCGGCTAACGTTCAGTCCTCGAGCTTGTGTCTAAGAAAGCGAACCGTTATCTATTGCGGTTTCCTAAGATAGTCGTAGACTGTCATATATTTGGCCGATGTTTGTAAGTTGCCTGCCATATATCTGGCCGATGATACCGCCAATCTCGACAGATCCCATGAAAAAGTGACCTGTAGAGAGAATCAGAATTGTGCATTTTTTTCCCTTCGGGATGACAATTTTGTTTATTGAGTGAACATCATCGATTGTTGAGTGCGGGCGCGAAGTTGCTTTTTGTTCTTCAAATGATGAGGCTTGAGTTTATTGTCAGACCCATCGTCAGTTCCTCTTTTCGACCAGCTTTCTATAGACTATATTTCTGATCATTACATCATCTTCTGCACTTATAACAACAACTTCTCAGCTGTCCCTTTGACTTTTACTTACAGGGATTATAAGTCTGTTAATGCCCTTCAACCAGCAGCTCTGCTTACCCCTTGGCTGTATTGTCATTCGCGTCCACACATAGATGAGAAGCTTAGCAGTTTTCAATAAGTAATTATTGATCTCTTTGATCAATGTGTGGCCTTAAAGACTGTCAAGATTCGGAACACTTGCTATCCTTGGTTTATGTTATGAGTAGTAATAAATTAAGCAACCTACTCATTCGAGCTGCAGATACTTTGAAGCGGAATCGGTTAGCGAGATCGAGGTAATTAATTCGATAAGGAAAATAAAATCAAACAGTGCCTTCTTAGTAGACCGTGTAATACCTGTCGCAAAACGACCATATCCAACCTCCGCTTCAGATTAATACCTAGAGGTATCAGTGGCGTGGCGTTTTTTTAAATGTCATCTCTCCTTTTCACTATACATGTAAAGGGTGATTTTTTAGCTATTATCTTTTTGGCAACACTGCTTTAAACAGCTGACGCACGTTTCGTGTTTTGTTTCACTGTCATTGTCAAACATCTTCAGTTTGGTCTATAATTTAACCATGAATCGTCTTACAAACGAACAACGCTTGCAAATTATTGAATTTTACTATCAAGATGCGTGCTCTGTTAAGAAAGTTCATCGCGCGCTTCTTCCATTTTATGGTCAGCTCATTTTTGGCTCAATGGGTATCTAAATAAGCAGAATTGTCGATTTTGGAGTGAATATCAGCCAGAAGCATTGCAAAAGCTGCCAATGCATCCAGAAAAAGTCACAGTTTGGTGCGGTTTATGGGCTGGTGGTATCATTGGACCGTACTTCTTCAAAGATGATACGAATCGTAACGTAACTGTGAATGGTGAGTGAATGATGATATCCAACTTTTTTTTTGGCCCAAAATGCAAGAGCTTGACTTGCATGACATGTGGTTTAAACAAGACGGTGCCACATGCCACACAGCACGCGCAACAATGGACTTATTGAGGGGCGAGTTCAGTGAACATTTTATTTCACGTTCGGGACCGGTCAATTGGCCGCCTAGATCGTGCGATTTAACGCCTTTAGACTATTTTTTGTGGGGCTATGTTGAAGCTCATGTCTATACAGACAAGCCCGCTTCAATTGACGCATTGGAAGACAACATTGAAGCATTTATTCGTGAGATACCGGCCGAAATGTTGGAAAGAGTATGCCAAAGTTGGCCAAAGTTGAGGCGCAGTCAAGGTCAACATTTGCATGAAATAATCTTCAAACGTTAAATTATATGGACCGTACTATCGATTCAATTAAAGATTTCATGCATTTTTCTGAATTTTATGTGTTTTTTTTTTTGAAAAACTTTCCTACAGCTTTTAAAAAATCACCCTTTGTATATGGACTGGATGTTGAAGCGCAGACGAGGCGAGGAATGTTTCACATTGGGAGAGTTGAGGGTAAGTCATCTTCTTTTTGAAGATGAACTCCAACGCGCACGTATGTGCAAATGCTGGCATGAAGGTTAACGTGGACAAATCAGAGGTTATGGTAATTTCCAGAATGCTTGTTCAACTCTTCATGTTAGTGGAGTCCCATTGAAGCAGTCGGAGAAGTTCAAGCATCTCAGGTTCTTGTTCACGAGTGATGGGAGGAGTAATGCTGAGCTATCATGTAGGTTTGGCCAAGCTGGCTTAATTTTGAAACAAGGTGAAAAACACGGCAGTACGAGATGAACTCAATGTAGAGCAGCTGCTTTTTCGAAAGCAAAGGGCTATGTTTGATGGTTTGGTCATGTGGCATGAATGTCCTACTTCCGAGGCGTGCCTTGACTGCGATTGCATCAGGTAGGCGACCGCTTGGCAGACCCAGGACGAGGTGGTTGGGCCTAGTCCAAAAACTCGCCTGATAGAGAGTAGTCGGACACAGTGAACAATAAAGGAAAAACAAGGAAAGAAAACCAAAGTAAAAGTAGGAATCGGCTTATATAGACGCCACGCCACTGATAGCTATACAAATCCTGCGTCGTTTACATGATCGAGTCCAGCCATAAACTCTACGAGCTGTACAAAGATGTGGATATAGCAGCAAATATACAATTTCCTTTGAGAATACCTAAAGGTGTCTGACTGCCAACATGCAGCAATCACATTCAGGCCAGCGTAGGCCCATTGTCTTAAGTTCTAAATTTGCCCCAAGTAATTACGTAAACCTTCTAAAACCAAATGCACACTTAGTTCGAAGTTCAAATAAACCTTAAATATTTCTCGCAATAACGAATAATTGCACAATCAAGATACCATTTGTCCACAAGCTCTTGTGAAGACCACCTGCCAGCACAAACGGCCATGGTGTGCCAAGGAAAGGGAGGAAGTGAAAGGATTTGATCGAAGTGTGTGCGGACAATTCACTATTGCTTTCGACTTTTCCAAGAGATTGCCTTCGGAAAATGTTGCTCATGCTGGAGTCGAAGCACCAATCAGATGGACTGTGAGACGTTATTCAAATTGTCTTGGGAGTGATACTGAAAGTGAGCAGGAAATCACGATGGAGTTCAAATCATCATAACCAAGGACTCTAGTAATAGAAGAGATGGAAGAGAATGGTTCCTGCAAACCTTTTTCGATCGGTCTTAGAAGTGCGTTCTGAAACTGACACAGATATCGTGTCTTGCGACAAAAGACTTAAAAAAGTAGACTTAACATTGTATTGCATTTTATAATTGATGGAGACACATCTGCAGTCTAACGCCAAGTATTAACCACATTAAGTCCCCCACCTATAAGAATCACCACCGCAGCTCTGATCATTAATCAGTCGCACTTCACTGTAAGTTATCGTGATTTGACGCCATTAACCACTCGTACTTAATTGGTAGCAATCATACTGATTGCCTCCATACATCATCACAGTGGCTACTTACAACCGTTCGAACTCGATCTTTTGTAGGTTCTTCTAATCACAGGCAACTTGCTTGACCTTCACTTACAAACGGTCAGCCTTGGGGGGAGGATTCAATGGCGTGCAAAGTCCACTGTGCACATGAGAGTGTATTGCGATTGATTTCTAATGTGACAACTTATGGTAACGAACTGGTTTGTCGTAGATATCGGAGTAAGGCAGAATTTTAGTCGAAGGAATTTGAACTAGCGGATGATACGAGGGGCGTTCAATATATTCTTTTCAAATTGACTTATTTATCAAGTAATACTATTATTTTAGTGCATTCATGTAAAATTTCATATAAATGTGATTATTAATTCGCGTTTTATCTATTATATATATATATATATATTATTATAGTTAAACAGAATTTTAATGGCAACTGAGACGATGATAGTGAAAAGGTGAAACCATCAACGCCAGATCCTACGCTTCAACTTTGCATAATTTGCGGGAGGAAATTAAAAAGAAAAGACGGGGTAAACTCGCAGCGGGTGTATTGCTTCTTCATGACAACGCTCCTGTTCACACGGCGCGAGTTTCCAAGGCTGCTGCGCGAGATTGTGGTTTCGAAGAAATCCGAATCCAATCCATTTCCTGTTTCCGGATTTGAAAAAAATGTCTTCGTGGAAAAAGATTTTCGGATGATGAAGAACTCAAGTCGACAATAAATGGGTATTTTGCCGAGAAAGAGGAAATTTATTTTTTTGAGGGTTTAAAAAAGCTTATCTCAAGATGTAACAAATGCATTGATGTTAGGGGAGATTATATTGTTATATTATTGAAGTCGCATTTTCCTTCATATCGATACCGAGAATATATTGAACGCCCCTCGTATATGTAGTCATCCTAGCAGAATCACCAAGCTCTCTGCAGCTTATGATCAACAAGATTTTTGGGTTTTGGGAAATACACTGGACATGTGCTGTCCAAAACTGCTGATATTGACTTGTCACCCAGATCTCCAGATTTGACCTCAACCGACTGCTTTTTGTGTGGTTATTTGATCTCAGACCATTGACATCCGTGCGGAAATCCTCTCTATACCGCCCGATTGATCGAAAATGTGATGGAAAACGCAGCAAAAATGGCTTATTTTTGGGTATAAGTATGCCGGCGACCACTGGATTTATCTCATCTCAGCGGCCGGCATGATCCACTAAATGGTTGGCGGGGGCAATCAATCCCATACTCCTGCAGAACACTTCAGAGTCTTTCGCAAGAAACTCGGTCGTATGCCTTCTCGAGTATCATTCTTAGAGTGAAAAAACTGGTCGGATTGATGTTGTATTCATAAACTCGTCCCATAATTGATTTTTTTGATTTCCATTTACAATTCGATCGTATGTTTAGTTAAAGATTTGCCATTTTCCAACCTCGAAACTTAAACTTTAAGTGAATAAATGGGGAAATTCTTTAGAACTCCAGGTGGAAGCGCATCGGATCTTCCTTGCAAATTTCGTCATAAAAATAATATCTCCATCTAGCGGCAGTCAGCCTCTATTACATTGTCTCCGCACCAACCGAATCTAGTACGAATGCAAACATAAAATCCATCAGACATCCTGTTGGAACGTTTGTAAAACTGGTCCTCTTCAATGTCTGATCAGATGTGATTGAGACAGAGAAAACCTTTAAACAAAAGCTCTCCTAGTGCCGTAACATCAATTGAAAACAAATAACCCCTTAAGCCTGCCAATCATACAATCTCATAGAGACCTAGACTCATCTCACACGCTGAAAAGCTTCATATTCACATTTTAAAGATCCAATGAAGAGCAATCACAGAATTGAAATCACATTTCCGCATCAACTCATAGCCATCGATTCGATCGATCGTGATCACATCAATCAAAGTTAACCTGTCAAGCTTGCCATAATCGCGCACTCAATGGTGAGATAATCCAGATCAGCAATTGTTTTTAAACAAAACTCTAGTCAGACTCAGGCTAAGGCAATCCCAACAATCGTGATCTCAGAAGCACTTTCGAAATTTATTTCTGTATCTCATGGGCTGGAGGCGATTTATTTTATGAGCTGTGTTTCATTTTTTTTTCTTCGGCTCTTCAAGTCGTTATGTTCCATTCGAAGGTCGTTAGTCCGGACATAAATAACCTCTAAGTTGAGTTCAAGCTGAGGTTATGTTTGCTCTGAGTGTGCTTTCTTTGATTTCGAAAACAAAGCACTGAAAGTGAAGGAGTGAATACGTAAATGAACATGTGTGCACTCGTTTGCTTAAATGTATTGAGAAAAAATAATCCACACAGGGTGCTCCTGAGGTAGTTAAAGGGATGTTGTAAAATTACTCATTGTCATCGTCAGGTGAACCCTCTATTGGGACGTGCTGTTGGTGTTAGCTGGAGTCAAAAACCGCGTTCTCGTGTTTTTCCAGTTGATCTTTCCGCATAGAGTAGACATTGGAGATTGATCTACAACTGTCAAAACTAACAAATACTGAGACCAAAACGTAGTTCACGTTCAAATGATGTGTTTATACTCATATCTTAATCGCTCTTGTATCATTTTGAAAACCTGGCGTTCTACCAATTCCCACGAGTTGCAAAGAAACATAAATCAAATGTCAAACGTCAAACATCCAGCGATTGGCATCTGTCAAGACTTTTAACAAAACCTAAATGCACTCTGGCTTATGTAAACCGTGCACAAGAGCTTGTTCCTCATGAATACAGATTTAAGATTTTCTATGAAAACCAATTTGACATCTCTGTACCTGTCACTGGGGAAATTTCCCCATTAACCCAACAATTACACGATAATCTTTCTGCCTGACCCTCGAGATGCTGTTGTGACTCAAAGTTGGTTCGAAAAAAAAAACAATCGTAAACGTAAACACAGAAAGAAACGCCATTGTGACTATAATAGCTTGTAGACAATATTGATAATATCAAATCGTTAAATCGTTAAAGAAAGTGAGTCATGTCACTTGGAGCAACAAGTTTTGCCTCTGCACACCGAACACAGTTCGGATTTGCACTCATACACGGCGAGCAGAGGCAGGCAAACCTGTAAAAGTTGAACCATTAAAAGCATTAAAGCCCCCTCCGCACGGTAAATTGCTATAAATAATAATAATAGTTTGTTATTGCAGTTGCACAGATTTGTTGCACCGAAGCGTTGTAAATTGCATGTACTTCTACCTCTGGTCGCCTGAATCAGATGGTGAATTCGTTTGGTCTTGAGTTCGAAAGCGAGAGTGATATGCCAAAATGAAGTGAATTTGAAACAGACAGGCACGAGCACCAACCAACTGTCAGGTGACTCCATCAACTGTCAAAGAATACGTGTGCTGTGGAAAAGGGTTTAGTGTCAAACAAAAGTGCCTGTTGGGATAGCAGGAAAACCCAACAAAAGATTAATAGATTCACAAACAAGCTGTGCAACTAAACAAACAGATCTCTGGTGTCATTTTTGTCGTTTTAGGGTTCCTTGACCTCAGTGTCACGGTGAGACACACGGAGAGTGGGAAATGAATGCATTTTTCAAATAGGGAGCGCCATTTCTGGAATGCAGTCTGTGTAAACAGATGAGTCTAAGAGTCGGCTCACACCGTGTAACCCCAGTTTCGGTTGACTTGTCTGCGGCTTTGTTTGTTCAAGCGGTTAAATGCCCGAGCAAACACCATAATAATGTGATAATGAGTAAACGTCTTTAGGCAATGTGTCCAATTGCCGACGACCAAAGGTCGGACATTCACCGGCCGTTCAGATACCGTTCATTGGAGACTTCGGAGAAAAACTCGGTTTGCATATGTCATCAAATGCGTGCTCGATTTGGCAGTGATTCAGACGGATGTCGATCGTGTTTTTTTTTTTTTGTTTTGTTTAGATCTTCTGGAAATGAATAATGATTTGTGGGCGCTTAACCTTGTTTACCAGTTGATCCGAAATGGTAAGAGAATACATTTTGGTAACGTGGAAGCCAAGATTAAGCAGATGACAAGTTTGTTTTGTAATCGATGCGAATGTTTGTAGGATCTTGTAACGAATGGTGTAAGTCTTCCGTAAATAGTCAGCTTACTTGACAGCCTGACAATGATAAGTCAAAGTCAAACTGTCAGATTGAGCCATAACAGTGACAGTTGCGTCCGATTTGCGCCAGTTTTGCCGGCGTAGGCTGTGGCAGCAGGTAGGATGCTAATGACTGCCTGTGCCATTTGAAGTTGACTAGGTATTTAAAATATTAATGTTATGAATTAATATGTAATGTATTTACCGGTATAATGATTAGAGGGGTATAAGTTAAAGGAAAACTTGTTTATGAACTGGCTGCCCAAGCATTTAGAGCAGTAGCGTTGCAACGAAGAACTGTTCCATTAAGCTGGTTGGGAACTTCGTGCTTCCCAAGGTAAAGACGCGCGAGTAAGAGAATGTTTACTGTACAAACTCACGAGGAATGTACTTAAGATCTGTTTTTTTTTTCCAATTTGAGTGGTATTCTGGTAGCTTCTTGCGTTCAATCAGAACAGCAGCTGTCTTTACCTACAATTCATAGTCGCTAGCAAATAATGCAGTCATTTTTCGGTTCAAGAAAAAGCCATTATATCTGCCGACTGTACATCCTTAGTCACTCCTAGAAATTCTTTGATAAATTCCTTTTGAAAAGTCAAGCAACAGCTTCATTTGAATTCCCCCTCAAAAGCACAAATGCTAAAAGCTAATAAACAACAGCAAACAACTCCTTCAATCCCGACCGTAGGGTGTGCCAAATGAGGGCATTCAGTACGAGCGAACGTACATAGTTCAGAATTCTTCCTTCATTCCAAGAGCATTCCTTAATCCAGGACACTCATCCCTCCATCCTCGGATTTGTTTACGTACAGTTCACTTATACCCAGTGACTGCCATCACACATCCGCTCCGCTTTCGTAAACAGTTCGTGTCACATGCCCACCCACTTATGAGCCACTATTGTGATGACAAAAGACCTTTTCAGGCACAAATACGTTGACCCAGTTCACCGCCTTGTTCACAACACAACTGACTGGGCATTTCCCTAATCACTACCGGCTCAAGGGACTGTGTACAGTGTTTAGTTCACCATCCCCAGATCCTTATCTGCGATGTAAGAGCCAACCTTACAACACATTGTCGTGTCGTTCATCCACTCATTCCCTCGATTGATGGTCGACATAATGACTTCATTATGGCGCGGCGTGTGTCGGATTGTGTTGTGTCCTGCTCTTGCCCTGGTTAACGCCCTCCTCCATTAGTGGATTTTATTAGGGAATTAGAATTGCGGGCCACGCTGTGATGGCACTCCTTGGCAAGGAACCACCGGGGACACCGCACACTCGGGCTGCAATTAGATGAAAAGATTGCAAAACTCTTCAAAAACTGCACACAACGATGACCACGGGTTTAGTTTCAATTTCGGTTTCGTTGCCTCAAGACACCTCGATGTATCGTTTTCTAAAAATAGCGCCACAAAGTAAGAGAGAGGGAGAGACTGATTCCTAGACAGCCCCCACTGTTGAGCAGCTCACAGATCACAGCTCACAGCATGCAAGCTCGCAGCAAAGGTGAAGTTTAAACAGCCGATATTCGGTTACCAAAGAAGATTGTATTTCGAAGGCAGTCGGTCGCGCCGTTGGCTTTTATTCCTCATGCGAGGCTTGCCCACAATGCTGCATGTAGATTTCTGCGTCTCCATCTGTGGCTGTGTCTTGTCGGCATTCGCAACTCCTCACGTTTACCCGGCTTGGACTTCTGTGTTGGTTTTGCTGTTTCAATGTGGAAGTGGCCTTCTTTCTGTTTGGAAATGGCAAACAATTCATTATTATCTCTTTTTTTGCTTTTTTTTTGTCGTATCTTTCAGATTGAGACGGAGGCTGCGTTGTGAATGGCGGGTTGCTTTTCCAGAAGACTTAGCTTTTTGTATCGAATTACGAATTAATTTAAGTGAAACTTTACCTGCTGGCAAATTGGGCAATACTAGGTACTGATGTGTAAGTAGAACACGGAGACATTCGATTCGTTATGAATTTGCTTATGCAAAAGCGGTTCTGCATCCGACGCCGGCTGGATGAGGAAAGTGGGAAGTCAACTGGAGCAGTCGGGTCAGAGTGTGGCCTTTGAAAGAGTTTGCCCGAATCGAGATGAGATGAAATGATATGCGAATTCGAGATGAGAGCAGATGTGTGTCATCACTTTTTTCCTTGTTTATCTTTTGCATTTTCAATGAAGCTTAAAACGATATGATGACTGAATGCAATAGATTTGGCAATAAGATCTGCATGTGGTCCGAATGTGATACCAGTGTTCAAATCACATAATTTAAACCGAATTGTCGTCCGAAACTGTATGTATTTAGTTTAAGGTTTGCCATTTTACAACATTTTTCAAGAATGGCTGAGTCTGATGCAAAAGTAGTTTCTGTTTCGGATTCTTCGTAATTCGATGGGTAATGAGTTCCATTTACGGGTGACATAAACGAAAAAATTTCTCTCGGAGATAAAGCAGGCATGCGTCGGATGAATTAGAATGAAAGACCCAGTATACAGAAGCCGGATATACAAAGGCAACCCTACGAAATAAATTTAAACGGGCCAGAAATGAGTAATCAGTCGTTTGAAATTCTCAAAAGTTGAGCAAAAGAGTGCAAAAACCGTTGATCATTTGTAAAAAAAAGAAAGAATACCGCCCGCCTTCAATTCCCACGCTCAGTTACTGCTGTCAGCTTTTTAGACAAAGCCAATCTGCTTTTCGCATCCAGCTCAACACCGCCAGATTGGAGACAAGTCCACTTTGGCTCTCGTACCGTTGCAGGTATACTAAAAGATCTCAACGTACACAAATCCGTTGTGCCGAATGGTATTCCCCCAAAACTTTTGAAGAGGTTTTCTCCTCTTCGCTGGCTAAACCACTGCGTAAGCTTTTTCATCTATCCTCCAAGTATCTTTCTAATTCGATGGAAAACAGCATTTCTCCAGCCCGTCCCTAAAAAGGGCGAGTCTTCGTCACCCTCCTCGTGAGTGGCGGCGGTTGAGGTCGCTGTTTTAAAGCGAATGAATGACAATTGAATTATTTGATTTTATAACCACCACAAATAAAAGGAACAGTATTGTTCGACGTAGCGAAGCGCCAAAAAAAGAAACAGAGGCAGGCATACACATAAAAAACCAATTTTCACAAAAAAGGTAGACTAGATTCCACTCATACTTAACAGAAAAATTGACGATCCAGCAACTGGGTACTGTGCAGCGTGATTCCACTTCACGCAGTGTCATTCAGTTTTCCTTAAACGGCCACTTCTTTGGCTACATCGCAAGAGGAAGGCATTTTAGACCATCTATGAACAAATTGAGACTAAGCTTAATTCATGTAAAAGAATTTGCTTGTTTGGTGGGATTCAAATTCAACCGGTCACAACCCTATCATCAAATGAGTGTTTTTTTTCCGGTGGGTAGGTGAAACTCATCTACAAGACTCTATGGCGAACGTTCGCCCATAGAAGTGTGAGATTTTTACTCACTTAAACCAACTCCTTTAAATGTTATGTTCGCCTACAATTAAGTGAAGCACTTATCCAGTAGTTTGCATTTCTTGATTTAGATACGTTTGACAGGTACTCGTAACTCTTCAATGAATGTTCCTGCTGACACCACAACCATGTCCGGGTGTAGGCTATCGCACGAGATCAAGCGGTTTAGGCCTTTGAAGTCGGCGCAAGACGTTAGTTTCCTCAAGGACCGAATAAACTGCAAAGTTCAAACGAGTCAAACGAGTGTTGATGATGAACTTCCTGTATTTTCATTTCCAAATTGTGATCTCAAGAAGATATTGAAACATGCCCCGCCATATACAATACTATAGGGCACTAATTTTTCGTCGCTTAGTACAAGCTTCAATTTTATATTCCAAGTCAATTTTGTTTGTCCACCATTTCAGTATATTTGACATTTGTTTGTGGAGACCTATCGATATCAATTAATCATGAAGCAGCTATCCTGGCAAAACCCTGTGGAATTAAAACACTTTAACCAAATAATTGGTAAATGTAAATACGTGGAGAAAATGACGGCTGTTTCGAGTGTTTCGAATTGTTGCCGTAAAAGATTGCCGAGCAAAGTTCGCATTTTGAAAGCGAAATAAGGTCGAACATAAAAATTCGATTTTATTTCCATTTCCGTCATAAAAGCGAATAAAAGCCCGATTTAAAACTTCGGCTTTTATTCGCTCGGCGTTTTTGTCATGGCATCATTTCGATTTTGCGAACTAGGACACCGAAAAAACACTAAATTGATACACCTTCATCCTCGTAGAGAAACCGCACGATGAGCAACTGGCAAAGCATTGTCCTTGTGTCGTATACAAATGTTTCTTTCGAGGATGTTAAACGCAATGCTGTACCTATGAAGCCCACTTTACAGCAAATACAAACAAAAATACGTATTCTTTGGTATGTCAAAAAAGGAAATATTATTTACCACCTAGAGATGATTTTTTGTATTATCGAGCTCACAGTTTGCCAGTTCGTGATTAAGCCCTCAACTAAGCTCAGGTTTCAGTAATCAAAATAAGTGTCTTTGGAACGTAGAATTTCGTCTGGAAGAGAAATAGTTGATCAGCTTTTCAACAAGGACTTCGAAGACATCAGACATTTCTAAAGGGTGGTTAAGGATTAAGGATTAACCACACCTAAGCGTCAAGTTTTTTTCTGCATTTCATTTGACATTTCTCAATTTCAGACTAACTCAATTTGAACCATGGAAAGATACACAATCGAGCAACGCGTTAAAGTTATTCAGGCTTATTATGAAAATGTGCGTTCAAATCAAAATGCATATCGTGCACTTCGTGAATAAAATCTTCTTCAGTGAAGAGGCACATTTTCACCTCAGTGGATTCGTCAATAAGCAGAATTGCCGCATTTGGGCGAATCATAATCCAAGAGCGATTGTCGAAAAACCAATGCACCCACAAAGAGTGACTGTTTGGTGCGGTTTATGGGCTGGCGGCATCATCGAGCCGTATTTTTTCCAAAATGGGGCCGGTCAGGCAGTTACTGTGAATGGTGTTCGCTATCGTGAAATGATAACGAACTTTTTATGGCCCGAATTGGAAGATATAAATGTGGACGATATGGGGTTTCAACAGGACGGTGCCACTTGCCACATAGCTAACGAAAGAATGGCTCTTTTGCGCGACAAATTCAATAGCCGTGTTATCCCACGTGGTGGCGATGTCAATTGGCCGCCAAGATCATGTGATTTGACACCGTTGGATTTTTTTCTTTGGGGTTATTTGAAAGAAAAGGTGTACGTCGATAAGCCAGCAACAATTCAAGAGCTGAAGGATGAGATAATTCGGCACATTAACGGCATAGAACCTCAATTATGCTTCAGCGTCATCGAAAATTTGGACCATCGGATGGAGGTGTGCCGCCGAGGTCGCGGCAGCCATTTGGCAGATATTTTGTTCCATACATTTGAATCTTACCAATATTATCATAATAAAAAGAAATGATAGTAATTTTTTAAATAATTTGTGTTTTATTCAAAATCAACATCGGCCCTTAAAATTTAACCACCTTTTATATCTACATTTGGTAGTTGACACAATACTCCAAAATGGTATGAATTAGCTTCTGTCTTTCCAGATAGAGAATAAATGGCATGAGTTACTTTCCCATCAAGGCAATAGTATAACTTTAACAATGTTTTAATATAGTTAGGACCTCCACCAACTTGGCGTGCGCGAAACTCGAGACAGCCAGCCGGATATCGGGCTATTTGGAGATGCTCGGTGGTTGAGGCCCAGATAAAACCGGACTGTGGTGTCTCACTAAAAGAAGAACTTGGACAATGTACATAGGTACAGCTCTTGCTGCGTCTAACTTGTTGTACTCGAAATCACAACTCGACTGCCCAATACCAGATGAAGGGAAGGCTCTGCATGGCACACCTACAGATTGATCCGGCCTGGACTGGTACCGAAAAGCTGCCGATCAAAAATTAGACACACGTAATCGGACGGCATGCGAAGAAAACCCTATTGAACACCACGTTGCTGAACAATGGACATCTGGTCTAGTTTGGATGCATTTAGAAGACATCACAAAACAACCTGCTTGCCTCCAATGCGGCCAAGAGTTGGTTTAATATTACTGTTTACGTCTACTTAGCCCAGTCATCTAACAAAGACTTACCTCAATACTTCATTGACCCTTTTAAATTTATTTCAAATTACAAATTATAATAAATATTTTAGTTTTCTACGCAAGCTGGTCACAAATGTCAGTCACTTATAGAATCCCAACCCCATGTCTTTTCAAACATCATACATCACTAACTAAAAACCGAATAAAACAAAACTGGTTCAGTTGCACCAGAGAAAACCCTCCCAACGCCACTCGAACAGGAGGGTTCACGTGAGTCTCATCCGGATCCTGTTTCAAGGCGCCAACCTTCCACATCCAGCAACAGCACCAGCACCAGCACGTACACACAATCGCCACTTTATGCAATCTCGTTTCGGTAAACATTTTAAGTTTAACACCTCCCACAAGGTCATTCAACGGCCCCTAATGTATTTCAGTTTCAGAATTATATATTTGTTCTCTCTTTTTTAATCGGTTTTTTCTTCTTTTTTTTATTATTATTTATTTTCAATTGTTTTCTCATAAAACTCGCTCGAATGACGCATATAAGCAAATAAATCGTCAGACAAATCGTCAAATCAAAACCAGTCTGCACTAGACCGGCGGCGTTCCGAAAAGCGCTGAGCTGAAACCTTTTAACAGGAGGAAACGTTTCATGCTAATGCCGCATCCAACGGATATTATAATTCAGTGGCGACACATCAATTAAGATGACCGAATCCACAAATCAAACAGCACTCTTCGGAGACGCTCCAAACTTGAAACGAAATCATCGTCTCACAGCGAAACAGATACAAAAACTTAATTACATTAGCAAATTAGAATTGGAGTTAGCCGGGTTAGCAGGTCCGATCATGGGATCCGTCGTCCGGTGTGCGAACCGATGTGTGTTCGTTCTCAAAGTTCTGTTGATCCACCAGATATCGTTTATTGCTAATTAGATGGCAGATGCTTATTGATAAAATGACACAACACATCGAACAATGTTTTCGCGAATAAACACATTTTTTTTGTTTTATTTCTTTTCGTTTACTCGTTTTGCACGACCAAATAAATGATTATCGATGGGAATAAAGTTGGACGGGAATTGATTTAGACACGAGATATTAATCATATTTGCAGTGATGGCTTCAGAAAACCCCCTGAGGACTGGTACAGGCTGATGATCTCTGCGGATTCTAATGAAATATAATCATACACTTGAGTGCGTTAATTTTGTGTTCTCAGAATTCAGATCGCAGACATTCTAATTTGCAGCAGACTACTGTGAACAGTTAATTTTTTATTTATTTCTGCAAGCAGTGTAACGGCCAGAGCTGAAGAGGCTAGGTGGTTGAGACCCAGGTCCAATCCGGAAGTTTCCGATGAGTTCTGCCGATTAGTATCCAAGCAACGCAGTCAGGCAGAGAGAAAACCGCTTTAAATGCTTCAGACTTGACAAGAAAGGCATATGTAAAGTTTCCAAAACATGCGGTAAACCTGGTTATTTTTGTTGGCAACACTGCTACATATGTTTAGACATCTCAAACTTCATATGGAGCCGCATTCTAGAATAGCTCTGGCCTCCCAGCACAACCTTCTGCCAACTGTCTCCAATTTCACAAAGCCAAGCTGATTGAGGTGCTCGCGTGTCTGCTCAGTTGCTCCACATTTTACAGACCGCCAAGCCATCCAAAATGTTCTATTTTCCATCTTGCTTAGCAAAAGATATACCGGCAAACCACTTGACTGAATTTCATTCAGACAGCAGTCAAAGTCCACGAAAAGGAAAAACAACATGCAGGCATTTTACGGTGATTGAGTCGTAAAATTGCATATACAAGCCATTTAGCGATTTTCATGAAGTGCAAGTCTAACGGAAATTACCATTAATTTACACGTGTCAGCAGCTTTAGACTGACGTCAGGCAATTAGCACATTTATGACAACTGCCATCGCATTCTGTTTCGCTGTGTGAATATTTGTTTATGTCAAGCGAAATGTTTGTTTATACACACAGTCCAGATGGTTTCAATGAATTTGTTTTGAAAATTGAAACACTTGGACGATGGGCAGTGCTGAAATGGGTGACTTTGAGGCGAAGGTGAAAGGAGTGCAGTCAAGGAATTGGACATTATGGGAATTTTTTGACATTATGCATACATAACCCGCTTGTCAAAATAATTCATTTTCACGGTTCGGTGCATAGTGGTAATTAGGTTCGCACTGAACCACCACTTCTACTTTCCACCTAAAGTCTGCATCCAAAAAAAAGTCCTCACTTCCCAAATGCCTGGCACCTAAACGTCACATTGTCACACTCTCCCAACAAAAGATAATTCATGTAAATTTCAAGAGAAAGGGATCTCGCACCGATCTCCATGACTGGCATACAAAAGCAATAACTTTCTTCAAAGTAGGACATCCCTACTCAATGTAAAGCAAAAAAACAAATCAACTACATATGTACTCCATCTACCGGATATACACGCATAACAAATATAAAGATGAAATCCCCCTCAACAACGACGAAATGAAAACATCTATCGCAATCAATTAGTCCAAATCAAATCGAACAGGGATGACGAATTGTCAATTCATCTGCAGTGCATGTTTACATAACTTCTTCCTCCATCCTCTATCCATGAGTTGGTGGCTTTTGTGTTGTTGTTTTTTTTTTTTCTTTAATCGGTTGCATCTTGTCAAAGCGACACGATTACATATGGAACATACTAAAATGCAGGCATTGTATCTGGGAAACTTAATCAAAATCTCATCTTCTTTCGAACAGCAGTCACGCCGACAACACGACTGACTTGTTATTACCTTTTTAAGGTTTTTTTTTTTTTGTTTTTCTGTTGTTTGGGTCGTCGTTTTTGTTTTTTTTTTTTTTCTTTTTTTTTGGTAAGTACACGCGTATTACGCAAACGGCATACTTAATTGGGTTAAAAATGGGCTTTGCTATACCCAACCTGCATAAACCTTATGCTCACTACTCAATACAGAGCCCGCCCCCCTTCACCGCACCACAGAGCAGAGGTTTACAATGAAGGTAAAAGAAATAAAAGATACTTTAGTTGATTGGCATCTATTTGAGACAACTGTTGCAGAGGCAGAGACCCACGCTGACTTACAAGTTGGTTGTTACTCTAATCTCCGTCTCCGTCCCCGTCTACCAGTCAGCGAGCCGAGACTGACTGACTCCCCCTCACACACTCCACCATCGCCACCATCGCCACCACCACCCCACATCCGACGGTGAGTAAGTACGAGTATAATGCACCTTTCACTTTGCACTCAATATTCAAGCGGACTAAGCTGACTAACTGCCGTGTGGATACTCGTTCACAGCACACGTATGTGATGGATGCATTATACAACAGAAATAAAACATCTTTTGGATTCAAAACATTTTTTTTCTTTTTTTGTTTTCAAAAGTCATATCATACCTCTTCGACTCGGACGTGATGTGGTCGCTGGTTGTTTTTTATTTTTTCTGTATCTGTTTTGGTGACCGCCAAAGGAATTAATTATTATCTGCCAAAATGTTGTCCTTAAATAATCTCTTTGTCAGTGTATCAAAAGATACAAGTACCACAGCCGCAAGCCTCCTTCTGATGTCAGTTTAAAGATGACAACGAATTTCAGTTCACTTCGTGTATTTTTTTTTATTTTTTTTGTCTGTTCTTTCAGTTCGTTCTTTTCACTCGTCTCTCGTGTATCAAGAACAACCTAAATTAAACGAGGAAAGAGAAGATAAAGAACACACTCAAAAAATTGAACCGACAAAACACCACAAACATATGAACGAACGAACGAACGAAAAAAAAAATCAAAAAACCGAAACAAAATAAAATAAGAAAAAACTTCGGAACAGGTCGTGCTGCGGTCCTAATTAAATGATTTCGATTGTAGAAGGAGATTCAGATTCAAATACTGCACTCTGTTCGAATGAATGCATCACTCGGTAACACACAAGAAAACACCGACAAATCTACAAATCGAGCACAAAATGAGCTTGTTGTTGTTTTGTGCTCCTCTGCGCGATGACCGAGCAGCACACAATTCAAAATTTCAATCACGCTCCACGGATGGACGACACACAGCACTTTTACTCCACTTCTTCCAAATTTGAATCCAATCTTTTGGTTGAACTTTTTTTTAAACTTTTTGTTCTCCTTTTTTTTTGCTTTATTTCGGGGTATCCAATCGGAATTATCTTTCTCCTTTCAAGACGACAATGACAACGACGGCAGTCGATAGGCAACCAGTGCGCGACGGTAATTTTGGTGGGCTTTTTTTTTGTTTTTTTGAAAGTCGTTCGTTAAAAGGGAGTTTAGATTGTGTTCTTCGATTCAAACTGAAAATTCCAAGCACATACACTAGATGGATTTTTTTTTGTTTAACACGAAAATTTGTTTATTCACTTGTGACCCGATTGTTGAGATGAGTTGAAACACTTTCTTAACACTTGTTGCGAGAGTAAAGATCAATTGGGACGGTCGATATCAACACCCGATAGCTACACAAGAGTACGGAATAATTCAAAAAAAAAATATGGAAAAATACGAGAGGAAAGAAGTCAGGTTGACGGAGTTACCTGCAAAGCTCTTCGGAAAGAACTGATCGGTTGGTGTGATGCGGTAGTTGGGTTAACCTCCCAAATTGAGTGCGGCCAGGTGCCTACTAATGGTGGTAATAAGCGACCAACATCCACACACACACACACACACACTTGCGGGTCTACAGTCTGGCGCAGCAGGAAAAGCAAGCGCTTCGCGGTGGTGTTGTTGCTGGCATTCAACGACGGGCAAATTCAAGCTGCACAGTGGGTCGGCTGTGTGGATTTGAGAATTTAAGAGAATCGAATGGTGGCTTAAGGGGTTTCTCTTCGCATTGAGTGTGGTGGGTTTTTGAGGTTGTGAATTGTGAATGCGCATGTGGGTGTTTTTTTTTTTCTTTTTTTATTGGAACAGTGTACAGTGACACAGAAATGTGCTTTGCAAAATATGATTTATGTGTCAAATCAATGACTGATGGGCCTTGTTTCTTAGTAATTGTTTCCAAGGTATATAACTATACGCAAAAAAAAAAAAAGCAAATGGATTTCTACAGGCGCACGCCATCTAACGTATACAGCTTTTTTCTGAATTTGAAGTAAATAATTACCGAACAGAGTTTTGAGCGGGTTATTAGCCTACTTCATTGAGGACGACATCATTACTCCGATGAACGTCATCAAAAGGCAAGAAACTCAACAATAGGATGCGAGACGCATACAGCAGAAGGTGTAATAAAAGTCACCACAACAAAAGGATGTCCTCAAGGAGGCGTTTTATCTCCCCTAATGTGGAGTCTAGTTGGAGACGAACCCCTGGAGATACTAAGAAATCACGGCATCAAATGCCAAGCATATGCTGATGATATAGTAAAATTTTAAGGGCTGATGTTGATTTTGAATAAAACACAAATTATTTAGGAAATTATTGTCATTTCTTTTTATTATGATAATATTGGTATGGGTCAATTATGTATGGAACAAAATATCGGCCAAATGGCCGCCGCGACCTCGACGGCACACCTCCGTCCGATGGTCCAAATTTTCGATGACGCTGAAGCATAATTGAGGTTCTATGCCGTTAATGTGCCGAATTATCTCATCCTTTAGCTCTTGAATTGTTGCTGGCTTATCGACGTACACCTTTTCTTTCAATTAACCCCAAAGAAAAAAATCCAACGGTGTCAAATCACATGATCTTTTCGGCCAATTAACATCGCCACGACATGAGATAACACGGCCATTGAATTTGTCGCGCAAAAGGGCCATTGTTTTGTTGGCTGTGTGGCAAGTGGAACCATCCTGTCGGAAGCACATATCGTCCAGATCCATATCCTCAATTTCTGGCCACAAGAAGTCCATTATCATCTCGCAATAGCGAACACCATTCACGGTAACTGCCTGGCCGACCTCTTTTTCGAAGAAGTACAGCCCGATGACGCTCCCAGCCCATAAGCTCCAGGACGAACTGGGTGAGCATGTACAGGTGTTTTCACATTTCCTACAGACCCAGTTTGGTCGATAATGCTGACCGAAAAAATCGCGAAGTGCACGATATGCATTTTGATGTGAACGCCCATTTTCATAATAAGTATGAATAACTGTAACGCGTTGCTCGATTGTGTATATTTCCATGGTTCAAATTGAGTTAGTCTGAAATTCAGAAAAGTCAAATGAAATGCAGAAAAAAGAAGTTGACGTTTAGGTGTGGTTCACATTCAATATCGGCCCTTAAAAATGAACCACCCTTTAATTATAGGCAGAGGCAGGATGGAGGAGACCCTGCAGTGACTAAAATTTACTAAATAGTGGTGCCTGTCAGCTGGACTAAATCTAGTACCTTTCACAAGAAAATATAAACTGGAACGACTAAATCAAATTAGTCTGTGAGGCACAATACTGGCTCCAGTAAAATATGTAAAATATCTAGGAGTGTCAAAGATGACAGCAAACTCAAGACACACAGAAGAGATCACCAGGAATGGGACTAAAAAAGGGATAGGAAAAGACTTACATCGAGACAATTCGATGCACTAGTCAAAAAGCTACCACTCCTGGCCATTCCGAAGGATGACGCGATTAGGAAATTCAATTTCCAAAAGGAGTTTACCATTAAGCTCAGCACTACGCAATGAAGCCATAGTCCACAAATTGAGGTAAAATGGTATACGGATGGATCAAGAACTGATGAAGGAACAGGAGTATTTGAACCCCGGACAAAGTACTACGAAGTCATGGGCAAATGCACCAGTATCTTTCAAGCAGAAGTATATGCAATAGACAGATGCGCTCAGATCAATCTTGACAGGAACTATACCAACTGTGACAAAGCAATAATGTCGGACAGTCGTGCCGCTATCCTGGCATTGTTCTTCTTCTAGTGGCACTACAGTCCGGGGTGGACCTGGACCTCAGTCAACAAGCTTCTCCAGCTGGCATGATCTTTAGCCAGCTGTCTCCAATTACGCGCACCAATTTGGTTGAAGTCCTTCTCCACTTGTTGGCGCCATCGCGTCCTCTATTGCGTTGTCCCACTGGTTAGGAGTCGAAGACTCTTCTGGCTGGAGCAGTGTTGTCCATGCGCTCTACATGGCCTAGCCATCTTAGGCGCTGAATCCGTAGACGCCTGACTACGGTTGACTTCATGGTTGTATCTTCTTCTCCAAAAACCATCAACGCAGACAGGACCAAAGATGGAACGCAGAACTTTTCTCTCGAAAAGACCAAGGACTTCTTCATCTGCATTTCAGGCAGATCTTTTTCCAGGCTTTTGCACCATAGAGCAAGACAGGGATGTTGAGGGTTAGCTTGGTCCTTCGAGAGAGAGCTCTACTACTCAATTGCCTGGTTGGCAAGAGTTATTCTGCGTTTAATCTCGGTACTGATGTTATTCGTACAGTTACTCGGGAGCCGAGGTAGACGAAGTTCTTAACGACCTCGAAGTTAAAGCTGCCTACGGTGGCGTTCTGGCCGAATGTTCGATGTTGTGTGTCCTTTCTCATTGACAGCATGTACTTCGCTTTGCCCTCATTCACTGTTAAACCAATTTTTGTAGCCTCCTTTTCAATACCAGCAAACGCTTCATTGACGGCTCGCTGTGTTCGACCAATCACGTCAATGTCGTCCGCGTATGCTAGCAGTTGAACGGACTTTTGGAAGATCGTGCCTCTATTGTCGGCGTTTGAGTTTCGCACGATTTTCTCCAGGATGATGTTAAAGAAGTCACATGACAGCGCGTCGCCTTATCCAAAACCTTTTTTGACACTGAAGGTCTCGGTGAGTTCGTTACCGACCTTGATGGAGCAGCGAGAGTTCTCCATCTTCATCCTGCACAACCTGCCGAGTTTGGCAGGAATGTCAAAACTAGACATGGCGCTGTATAGCTCGTCTCTATGCGGCCTTGAAATCGACGAATAGGCGGTGGGTGTCGATTTGCATCTCTTGGGTTTTTTGCAGGATCTGCCGTAGTGTGAAAATTTGGTCGATGGTGGACTTTCCCGGCCTGAAACCGCACTGATAAGGACCTATTAGGTTATTCACGAATGGTTTCAGGCACTCGCACAAAACGACAGAGAAGATCTTGTAGGCGATGTTTAGGAGACTCATCCCTCGGTAGTTGGCGCAGTTGAAGGGGTCTCCTTTTTTGTGGATCCTGGCATTAGACTCTTATACCATCAAATCCATGCTCGTGTGGGAATGTCTACCGAAGCTTAAGAAGCTGAGTAAGAGTAACAGAGTAAAACTCTGTTGGATACTCTGTTGGAGAGATGGCAATGGAATGGCCGGCTTCCTGGCTAGGAAAAGAGCTCGGAACATTTTATAGGCCCCGACCGATTCTGCGCTGTAGGAGATCACGTCCTCAGGGAATAGTTCAGGGAACTAGAAAGAAGGAACCTGGTAGATGCTTGAAACAACGCTCATGGTATGAAGCACGCCAAGAAACTCTTGGGTCAACATAACCGCAAGAGGCTTGAAGCGTGTATCAGACTGAGCGAAAACAACTTCCGTATCCTAACGGGCTTCCTAACAGGGCACTGTAAACTCAATAACGATTTAATTGGTGTTTCGTTAAGGTCACTTAGGTTGTCAAAGAAGTAGGAGCCCAATATTGCTTTCGTAGTCGAGGCGAGTGCAGGGCAACTGCAGAGAAGGTGTTGCACATTTTCTTCCTCCTCTTCATCTAAACAGCTTCTGCAGAAGTCGTTAGAGTCCTAGTATTTTTGTGTGTAGACCTAACAGGCAGTGTCCAGTGATTATCCCCACTGGGGTGCTGATATTGGATGTTTTAAGGGAGATCGGGCTGTCAGATCTTCTAGGGCCGAAATTAGGCCAGATTTGTTTGGTGAGTTGGCAAGTGTTGCCTGTATTCCATCTGGCATTAATTTTTAGTTTACTTTGACTGTTGAGTTGTACCTTGAAGGTAGCTAGGGGTACCTCTGTCACAAAAGGTTCCCTCATCTGTGTGGTGGCTATTTTTGGGAGCTTGTCAGCTTCACAGTTCTCTATGGCCTGGTATCCAACACAGGCAAATCTGAAACTGTTCGGATATCTCGTCAAGAGATACGATACAGTTCGTGACTATTTTAGAGGATATAGAGAGTGCTGTCAGGGATTTAATTGCTGCCTGGCTATCCATAAAGACGCAAGTATCGCGGGCGGATATCACGTTCCACCTCAGCGAGGACAGGGCTTCGTTGATTGCCATTATTTCCGCTTGGACGACACTGCAATTATTAGGTAAATGAATTGATTTGTTAAGGTTGAGATGTTCAGAGAATACACCACTTCCTACTCCGTCTTCCGTTTGGGATCCATCTGTGTACAGGTGCATGGCATTACCAAATGGTATATTGCCATCATACCGCAGGTCTCTTTCCGGAATCAGGGTTTCGAAGTTTTTCTCTAGAAAGCATACCAGCGACGCGTAGGCCGCTGCTCACTTAGGTCCTGATGTACCGATTGTGATGCCGTAGAGGCAATTTCTCCTCCAACACATTTTCATTATGTTGCCCAGCTATCCTGAAATCATAATAAACCCGAAAATATAGCTTAGAGAGATTTTTGTTAGATCCTGGAGGTCTTTCAACAAGTATTCTCTTAGGGTAGAGGTAGATGAGGCAAAGGTAGTGGGGACTGAGGAGTATCCTCTTTTTTTCATCAACCCTGTTAGCTGGAGCTTGTAATCAATGCACTCGATGTGACTAAGTTGCCTTTCTGACTACATCCTCATCTCTGTACAGCTTATAGGGATCGCGGTTATGTTTTCTTCTCCATTCGCCTTCTTCGCTGAGAAGAACATAGATCCGACGCGTAATTTTTTCAGTTGTGTCGACCGAAGTAGCAGCGGTTGCCACAGGCGATTTCGTCGGATCTCCTACTCCACTTAGATATCGTTTGTGTAGTTCACGTTTGCCATGAGGTATATACCACGAGCAGAACGTGGTGAGCGATGGAATGCTTCTTGCTCGAGACTTCTTGTTCTTCAATCGCTGTGAAAGCTTCCACCATGGCACATAGGGAACACGCGACTATGTCGATGCCATCTACATAGCCTAACAGAATGACTTGCACAAATTCTCTACAATGCCTCACAGCTGACCACCTATATAATTGAAGAAATCACACGACAGTGCATTTTCTGGCCAGAATCCGGTGAAGGATTCAAACGGCTCCGAAGTCCTTGAACCGAACTGAATGGTGCTTCGTGTGTATGTTCAATTTGCCCGCTATCCTGAATTTAGCCACCGTAGCGAATAGTTCCTTGCGATTAGTGCTGTTTTCAAACCGATAAGATGGCACGAATGGATCTAAAAGTAGCTTCTATTTGGGCCGAAAGTCTCACTTGTGTGTGCGAATTGATGCCCTGTAAAACTAACACACGGTATACTGGAAAGGACTATAAGACGACAGGGATATCCCTCTACAGTTCAGGCAGGAAGTATCGATGGGACATTCGTTCGTCTTCTTCAATTCTACGTTCTGGTGCATGCTCTCTACCAGAACATTGTCACCGACCTTGAAGAGATCTGATGGTAAACAATCTGAACCTGCGGCTTTATTGTTCTTCAGATTTTTAACGGCTGCGGCAACTTATGCGAAGCTTGGTGGAGTTGGAAATTCTTGGTGTCTTTTTACTCTCCCCTGGTCCTGGGCTTTAAACATCTGTTGGAAGTGCTGCTTAAATCTCTCGGTTGTGTGGGACATTTTCTTCAGGCATCCAGTCTCCAGTCTTCTTCCCTCATGCGCTTCCCTTTTTCTGCGCTGCAGCGCCTTCTGGAATACCCCGTTGGTTACATGTTTCATCGGTTCACACTAGCTCATATCAAGAGTTTCGGTGGTAGCTAGTCTAAAGTGGTTTTCGCTGATCGGCAATGTAATTTGACAGCATTGGTGGTTGTGTTCGACTAAGGCATATCAGAGAATCTCGAGTTTAGTTGGCTTTAATAAGCTCTGCTAGTCTCCGCTGGACTCAGCCGTCCAATTTCAAAACTCTACTCTGTTTGCTGGTGCCGCTTTCTATCTTTGGACAGCTCTGAATCATGTTGCTATGAAGAAATGATCAAAGTCCATCCAGGATATCTGACGCATGTCTTAAATGGTCGATTTGGTCGGCGGAGATTCGTCTACATTATGTCGCAGTGCATTTAAATATTGGACATTATTCAGATTCGTCTTCTTCTTCAAGGAAAATCTTGATACATTAATCTTCTTAGGAAGCTTGTAATTTTATTTCAGCGGACACATCAGTTACGTTAGAAGCTTCTTGTGCAGGATAATTGTCTTTCATTGGAGTCTGAACAAAATAACAAGGTGCTGTCGCAGGTATTAGTACTGAAATCTAGTTAAAGGTCTTCGAATAGGGACTTCCGAACTTTGACAATTAATAGAGGCCATATTGTTGAAACTAAATCGGTCAAATTGGCAGCAAATCACCGGACATAGTGATGCCTTCAACAACACGTTAGCAGGAACATTCATTGGAGAGTTACCTGTCAAACGTATCTAAATCAAGAAATACAAACTACTGGATAAGTGCTTCGAACATAAATTTAAAGGGAGATGGTTTTCGTGAGTAAAAGTCTCACACTTCTAAAGGGTGGTTAAATTTTAAGGGCCGATGTTGAATTTGAATGAATCACAAATTATTTAGGAAATTATTGTCATTTCTTTTTATTATGATAATATTGGTATGGTTCAATCAATGTATGGAACAAAATATCGGCCAAATGGCCGCCGCGACCTCGGTGGCACACCTCCATCCGATGGTCCAAATTTTCGATGACTCTGAAGCATAATTGAGGTTCTATGCCGTTAATGTGCCAAATCATCTCATCCTTTAGCTCTTGAATTGTTGCTGGCTTATCGACGTACACCTTTTCTTTCAAATAACCCCAAAGAAAAAAATCCAACGGTGTCAGATCACATGATCTTGGCGGCCAACTGACATCGCCACCACGTGAGATAACACGGCCATTGAATTTGTCGCGCAAAAGAGCCATTGTTTCGTTAGCTGTGTGGCAAGTGGCACAGTCCTGTTGAAACCACATATCGTCCACATTCATATCTTCCAATTCGGGCCATAAAAAGTTCGTTATCATTTCACGATAGCGAACACCATTCACAGTAACTGCCTGACCGGCCTAATTTTGGAAAAAAATACGGCCCGATGATGCCGCCAGCCCATAAGCCGCATCAAACAGTCACTCTTTGTGGGTGCATTGGCAATTCTGCTTATTGACGAATCCACTGAGGTAAAAATGTGCCTCATCACTGAAGATGATTTTCTTCGAAGTGCACGATATGCATTTTGATTTGAACGCCCATTTTCATAATAAGCTTGAATAACTTTAACGCGTTGCTCGATTGTGTATCTTTCCATGGTTCAAATCTTACTCATTTATTTTTGGTTCAAATTGAGTTAGTCTGAAATTGAGAAATGTCAAATGAAATGCAGAAAAAAACTTGACGCTTAGGTGTGGTTCACATTCAACATCGGCCCATAAAATTTAACCACTCTTTACAACCGCAGATTTCCGACGTTTATGAAAACACCCGTATTTTTGGTGACTTCGAAAGAAAAATTCTGCATGGAATATATTCCTGTCGAAGAAAAGGGTGAATGGAAGGGCCCGCGAACTCTACTAAGATGAAGGCAATCGGTCGACTACACTAGTTCGCCCACATTGAGCGCATGGACGGCTGCAGCTAAGAGGGTCTGATTCTTTTGATTTAAGAAGGCGAAAACAGCGGTTGAGTTCATAACTGTAACATTGTTGCCCCTGCACTGCACAGAATATGTTCTCGATGCATTCATGAATACAAATACTGCTGCAAGCTTGCAGCAGGTCAGCATAGTCGAACAAAATATTCATAAACGCAACATCAGTAGGCGGTACAAAAGTGAGTGATGTTTAATTGTATTGTCAAACAAAAAACACGAAGAAAATGGGCGAAGATTTCAAATGAAAAGTATTGCAAGTCAAGACGTTTTCCAAAAAGGACCGAAATGTCCATAAAATAGTAAGAGAATTTCCAGATAATGTTTTTAAGAACCACTTTCGAATGAAGAAGTCCAACTTTCGGTTTTCCTGCAATCCTGCAACAAAACAAAAATCACTGCCAACTTGATCGCAGTTCGACTGTCGCTTTGCTTTTATGAACGCAGTTGTCGGATGCATAATCAATGCAGTGTATTTACATTTATGAACGCAAATTTCGCAGGGCTGCCGCAGTTCGACGTTTATGAACTCGGCCAGCATCTCCGGCTGCGATTGCTCTGCGTCACACCCTCCATGGCCCACAGCCCGGTTATCGGGCGAAAATTGCAACAGCACTTTCATCTACTTTCCAACGATTTCATCTGAAGGCCTGATTATTAGAAAGATTCGACACAAAGCAACCTTTCCAGCCTCTACAGCAGTGCGAGGTTGCACTTTCGAGTCTTAGAAAACCACCGACAACAAGAACTTCCAATCAAACATGCGAATCCGGTTCACCTAAACGCTGAAATAGAAATACATATGTGCACACACGAAATTCTAAATTTAAAACTATTTTCTTTATTTCTCATCAGTCATACAAAAAAATTATTTAGTTATATTTAAATACGAAGGAGTTCTCATCAAACGCACATGCGCCATTTGATGGACCTCATCAGAGGTACAATTGATTTAGTAACAGGAAGTGTGTGGGCGTGTGGACTGTGGACTGTGGCGGAAGAACTGAACACTCGCGGTCTCTGCAAGGGGCTGTGGAAGGGTGTGTGTGTGGGGGGAGGGTATTTATGTCATGTGTAAACATGTGTATTCTTAACCCTAGATCCTAGAACTAAATCAAAATGCACTGTTTGAAGTTGGTTTTACGTATTTTTTCTCTTTTTTGTGATTTTTATTTGATTTTTTTTTTCTTCTTCTTGTTGTTTTTGTTTATTCGGTTTTTTATCTTCAAGAGATTTTATACATTTTCTTAGATTTTTTATATTTTATTCACATCATAGATCATATACAAAAATGTATATAAATATTTAATTCAATATAAGCAAATACATATCTTACTTATCGAGAACGTTTGAGGGATGGGGGGGACGAGGAATTAACATAATTGGAGAGAGGAGGTGGCGCGGCCGCTGAATGACGTCGTTTTCAGACCCAAATTTGTTTTTGTTTTTGTTTTTGTTTTGCTAAATAATAATTTACAAAAAAAAAGTCTGCGTTGTTTTCCATTCTTTTTTTTTTTTTTTTTTGGTGAAAAACGTTTAACGGAAGATAACTTAACAGAACATAATGAAACGCGCACTCGCAGAAGAAACACACGACGACGGCACACGCTTAGGTGGTGGTGGTGGTGGTGGTGGTGGAAATGTGTATGATTTCTTTGAATGAAGCTTACAACTCATCGTGTTCATTTGATGCGTCCTCTTCGACATCTGGGACTCCTTCGTCCTTGTCATCATCGTCTTCATCTTCATCCTCGTCCTTGGTATCAGCCGCATTCTTTTTCGCCTCTTCTTCATTCTTCTTCATTTCCTCCTCATCCTGGGTCTCTTTCATTTTCTTCTCACCAGCTTGGGTTTCGGTCACTTTGCCGGCCAAATTGGACGCATACTCAAGATCATCAGTGATGAGAACATTATCGAAGATTGTGCCAGACTTAACTTGCCACAAATCGAAACCAAGAGTGCACAACTCTTTGCGCAGATACAGATTCTCGTCAGCACTGTATTCGGGGTTGTCGATTTCTGGATGAACCCATGCGCCCTTGTAGTTTGGATTGTCCAATTGCTTGGGTTGCCATTCGCCCTTGTATTGTGGGTTATCAACCATTGGGGGTTCCCATTCACCGTCCATCTCATCGTCCCAATCCTCGGGCTTGGTGGCATCTGGATCTGGAATGTGTTCTGGTTTGTCCCAATCTTCTGGTTTCTTATCATCTGGATCTGGAATGGTTGGCTGCAAACAAAAAAAAATAATAAACAAACATTACCACCTGAAGTCGTATGCGGATTGCGGAAGTCTTACCTTATCATCCCAATCTTCTGGTTTCTTTGCATTTGGATCCTTGATCTTCTTTGGTGCCAAGAAGTCCCAATCATCCTCCAACGTTCCCGACTCAGCCTTAACGTTATCAATAAGAACCTCGTAGGTATTGTCTGGCTTCACGATCAACGTGTAGAAATGAGTGTACACATCATCCTTGCAACGAATGTCCTTGCTGATCAAATGATTCTTGCCCTTGTAGCTGAAGATAACGTGAACTTTCTTGGTGCCTGGTCCGCAAATATCTGGTCCAAACATGATCTCGTATGGAGATTCACCATGCATATCGGTCTGCTCTAGTGCGCAGTCGAACACTTTGACATATCCACCACCGCAATCGATGTTCTGTTCATGTTTCACTGAGAACTGAATGACCAATGGTTTGCCTTCATTTGTGAATGGATCGAACTTCGTTGAGAGCGCATAGAAGCGGGCATCTTGTGATGTTTGCAGACCTACAAGAGAAGAGAAATAAATCAATACAAACACGACACGATTATCGGTACACCATAGCCGGGGGGGGGGGGGGGGGGGGGGGGGGGGGGGAGGCGGGGGGAGGGGGGGTCAATGGACTCTTGAGCGTGCACGTTGTGGTTATGTTATGTAAATTAAATTATCACGTTGAACTTCAGTGATGACTACACATACCATTTAGAGGCATTGCTAAGTGGATTGACTAACGCGCGCTAAGATGTGATTGACGTTGGTTTAAGATTTTTCAAAGAGTGGTTAGAGTTCAATGAACTGGTGAGAAGAAATGTGCAATGCACACACAGTTGAACTTGTTATGGAACGAAGGTGAGCTCAGCGCACTTGGATTTGAGGTGACGTGCCAAATGTGCAGTTGTTGAGGAATGCGTATGCTTGTCGTGAGTGAAGGACCAACAAGTCGTGTCGTATTCTGAACTGTGGTAGATTGATGGGACAAATTCCTCGGTGATTTGTGGTTTGGAAGATGTTACGGTTGGGGAATGCTAGAATAGCTTGGAGAGGGGGATGACCGATTTGTCAAAAGACAATGTTGCTCAATTTCTTTGTGAACGTTGCTGACACGAGTGGAGGGGACGGAGGCGTATGCATGCCGACTCCGAATGGCGAAGCTGAACATTGTCAGACACTCGGATGAGGGGATGAAAAGTTATTCCAGACAGGAATTAATTGTGTAGAAGTGGAGATATATTAAATGTCGAAGTCTACACTTTGATCCACCATGCCATGGCGGCATTTACATGCTGTATCGTTGAGAAACCACAATAGCCAATATTTATTTGACGATAAAACCAATTTCATCCTATTTAGCAGGTATTGCACACCATACAACAATGTTTGTTCGGGTTTATGACCTAATTACCGTGATATCTGAAATAGGTTATGACCACCTGTGGTCTTAAAAGTCACAAAAGTTTACTCTTATCAGCTGAAGACATTATCGTTAGCAACTATTATTCATTCTTCGACATTTCTTGCTGGTGTAGACCCACTTAATGACACCCCTACTATCTTATCTTAAAGAGTTTACATATTATTCATTCCTGTGGCCTTTCGAAGAAGCACAGTGGTGCTTGTGAACAAGTTCTTGCCCAGAATTATTTTGTTCAGTCAAAGTTCGGCTCAAAAAGAGGTAGAGGGAAACTAAAAGGCATTTCTGTACAAAACAATGGAATACGTGTGCATTTGTTAGCACACTTGAAATCTCTATATTACCAGCCTGCCCTTGTCTAATCATCAATCCATATAAAGTCACAATAAATAGAAGGCGCCCTTTACGCCGACACCAATTACCACACTTTCCTAGATTTGGAGGTTATTTTTATAGGACCATCGTCTCTATCAATCCCAGAGTGAGTGGAAACACAACGATCGGCTTTTTATTGACTCTAGTTATGTGCGTGATTTATAGTTCCCACATTTGGATAAAAACCGAACACATGAAGTGGATAGCAACTCTTTGGAGATAGTCCACGAAATCAGGCAAATTAATTGCCCCTCAAATATTCATTCGATTCTGGGAGATGTGAATCGCAAAAGGCCGACTTCTCGAACTTTCTGTTCATATTTTATTCAAAAACTGAACTGAATCTAAACTTGATCATGAACCACAATGTGATGCTCATAAAAAAAGGAGAAAGTTACACCACTCCACTATTTCCATTCGAATGTTCATTTGGACAGCAGTGTATAGCTCACTTCAGCTTCAACAAAAATGAGTCATCAAGGTGCAAACTGAGGAGGGAGGCAAAACTCGTACCAATTACCTTAAAAATCAAAACAATCAGAAAAAAAATAACTTCTTATCACATCTTCGATTATTTCTTCATGCTCGACTGAAGTTCCAATGCACGATTTTACATTTAGTAGTTCACGTTTGATAAGACATCGCACCGGTTTTGGAATCCTCAATTGAAGTAGATAATGATGTGTGCGACACGCTAGAAGTTTCCATCACAGTTGTAGTAAAGGAAGGAGAAACCTAACCTACTCCCCAAGCAAAGTTCGCGATAAGATAAATAGACTATTAAAAAATGTAGCCCCCGCATTGTATCTTTTTTTTTCTGATTTTGCGATAATTATCATCACTCAAACAACAGGCATAATTAATCAACGATACCAATTTTCACAATTGAGACGAGGAAATGGTTCGATTTTTCGGTAATTGCAGAAAGATAAATAGGCTGCGCGACATGATCTTGATAAAAACTGATGATCGCGGTTATTTATAATTTGAATTTAATGTGGCACTCCACACACGCACGCACTGGAGAATAAATGGGTTGGCGGCGGTCCCATTTAAATGTAGTTAATATGCAATTAACCGGAAAAAAATTTGCATAGCTCTGCAAGCGATAAGAATGGTGTCTGCTGTGTCTCTCTCATTTTAAAGTGTGTCAACGTGTGGCGATGATGAAATTTGCATTTATTTGAGCGGATTAAACATGAGACGAATAAAATAACTCGGCACACGCTGGTGGTATGGGGCAAGACAGCGCAAACCTATGAAGACCTGTTTGAATATTCCAAAGATTGACACGTATTCTGGGATGTTGCTTGCATCCAAGAGAGAAATACATCTCAAGCGTCATGATGACGTGTTTATCAGTGAAAGTCTCTAGAGGCTGCATATCTATCTCAGAACACATGTCGTCTCTCAAACAGAGAAATGTGACGGGTGTCTACGCAAGATCATTTGCTCAACATTTAAAAATAAATACTCGCTATGGCATACACGCCCACGAATCAGGTTCGAATGTTAAGAAAGAAGACAATGATACTCTTTATTTCTTGGTTTGAACTCTAGAAGCATCTCTTTCAACAATGGCTAGCATTCTCGCCTTTCGAATGCACACAAGCTCAATCATCAACGGGGCCATAAACGTTTGGTTCATTGACACAGTACAGTGGAGGCAAACAAATCAATAATAATCAAACGTGGTGTATTACGACAACTACGAAATGCCGGCCACATAAATGCACCTTAACGCTGCTTTCCTCCCAAAGCCATGCTCATTGACCAGAGCTTGATTGGCAAAGTCAGCTCGATTCGCACGTCACCTCTTAGGCGGATGCAGAACCCAACGATTTAAGGTCTTATTTTAAATGAATTGGTGAATTAAGTCGTATCACTTTTTTTCATTTCCCATTTGTCAGCCCCTCCCTCATCGTTACAAGTGGAAAAGAACAAAAAAACACTTACCTTTGTCGGCTTCCTCATCGTTGAAGAATTTTCCAGAACTTCTTATGAATTTGCCGAATTCCTTGCCCGGATGTTTGCTGTACACCCATGTATCCTTCCATGCATCTAAAACGATGAAGAAGTTTCAAGAATATCACTTAAATGTAAAAATCATTGAATTCTAACTAAAACTCCCACGTCAGCAGGAAATCATTTAGGGATTAGCAGCACCAGCAGCACCCCCTCTCCCAATCATCATTCCTCATTTCTACTTACCATCATTGAAATTCTCTTCAAAATACACTTCGCCACTAATTTGCTGACAAATAGCAAGCACAACTAATAGTAACGCACTCGCACGTTGCATTTTGATAACACAATTTATTGTACTTCTTTGCAACTAAAGGAGTTGGTATGTTTTTTTTTCCAGTCCCGTAAAATAGAAGGGAGCCTCAATTTGTTCACGATTCAAGAGATAGACAACGAATAAGTGCAGCGAAAAAATTTCAGCTTAAATAAAATGTCATATGCGGTGCGGTATACTCAAATCTGTGGCTATTGCGAGTGTAAGGGAGACAAGTGGTTTTGTTTATGAAGCCAGCGAAGGCTGAAGAGAGATGAAGCATGTGTCCGGATATCGTATCCAACTTCACACATCGGTCGATGCGAAGAGGGAATAGAGTCTGGTCATAGCGGCATTCAGGGTGAATGAAGGAGATGGAGAGTGGCACGTCGAACGAATTCGCTTCCGAGTCATGGTAGACAGATGGAATACTCGGATTGGATTGAAGTGGACCAATCAAAACCAACCAACACAATAGTGTTATCGAACTTGACTGTTGAATAACAACAGCGCTGCCATCAGGTGAATTAGTGCTGCTATCTATGTGTGAGAATGTGAATTGTGATTAATGTTGATTCAAGTGTTTGTTAAAGAAGAATGCGAGATGGCAGTTTTAAAGAACACGGAATGTAATTAGCTTGATATTTGACTGATACTAAATTGGATTTATTGAAATGTCTCCACGGGAATTTGATGATTAACATTCATTAGCTACGGTTCAATGCTAAGGAACAAGCTTTTCATTTTTCTACGAGCCGAATTTCCATACTGAACTTAATATGATGGGCACCCAAAAACTGATTCATGTTCAATCATTCCATGCAGTTCTCAATTTGAAGTGTATCCTCCTCATTGGGCCTCTGGGATAGAGGTGACAGTCGTTGACAAGTGTTGACAAGTGTTCCAAATAGCTGTTGCAACGAATTTCTGATTGACAAACCATCTGCAAGTGCTTTCTTGTGAGAATGAGTTAACAAAGTAAGACGTGGTATTCGTTTTTATATTACTATTTAACTTACGACAATAGCATTAAGGAATGGAAAAATAGTTTAAAGTCCGCAACGTCACTTCAAGGCAGATTTTACTTAGTCTCAGACAGTACATCTAGAGATGTGAGTGCATTTTCAGATCACTGATACATCCATTTCTTTTGTGGAACACTCTACACCAGTGGTCAACAGCTTTATGAATCCAAGAAGAGCTAACTGGCCAAAATATGAATAGACCCTGCAGTACTAGTTAAGTCAAAAGACCAGTGCAGAACCAAGCACAAAGAAAGACATTGACAAGTTAGTGCAGAATCTTACAGAGTCTATGAACTCAGCCTTCAACTCGATCTGCCCCTTAAGAAAACAGAAAAAGAGAAAGAAGCCACCATGGTAGAACTCAGACCTAGCTGAACTACGCAAAGCCAGCAGGAGATGCTTCAATAGACTAAAATTCTCAAGAGAAACCGCTGGTTGGGATCTCTGTAAACAAATCCTTAAAACCTACAAAGAAGGAATTAAGAAAGTGCAAAATGAGTCCTGGAAGAAATTCTGTGGAAGCATTGAAAGTACAAAGGAATGTACATAGTCGCCTAAGGCTACTACCATCCAAAACCCCAACAATGCCAACATACATATATATAAAAGTCCCCGGGAGTGTGGACTGACTCTAGTGAAGAGACTCTGCAACTCTGGACACACACTTCCCGGGAAAAATAAACCCAACAGAAGATTCCGATGAAGACACAGAGAGGGAGACACACCCAAAAACTTTACCACGTACTCTGGTGACATCACAAAAACTAAAATGGGCAGTAAACAGCTTTTATCAAGTCCCCAGGACCTGGTGGTATCAGACCAGGAGAACTTCAATAGAGTTTTAAAGCAATAAAATCATGGCTGATTATTATTTTTAGAAGCTGTCTGAGCCATAGCTATACTCCGAGACTCTGGAGAAGAGCAAAAGTGGTACAGAACAGACCCAAAGTCTTCAGACCCACCACACTCCCATTGTTTGTACTTAAAACACTGACGAAACTGGTGGACATGCATATAAGAGAGAACACTCTATTTAAACAATTATCACCGAGCCAGCCTGCGTATCGCAATGGTTATTCAAGGGAAACAGCACTCCATTCCCTGGTCGGCACCATCGAAAAGTCTCTCGAGAACAAATAATACACAATGGTAGCCTTCCTAAATGTAGAAGGAGCACTCAATAATATGCCGATAGACTACGCCATAAGTACACTCGACGTTGAAATCTGCATCAGAGAATGGATAAACAACGTCATGAGCTACAGAAAAATTGAATCCCAATTAGGAAACTACTGTAGACTCTTCTTTTTCTGAACTAGTTCGTTCGTGAACTACACGAGCCTTTCGACAGTAAGCTATGGGAAGACTCATTCTCATTTTTTAACTCGATCTTGCATGTATATTTACGTATGTAATGCATCTACAAATAGGATTGGTGCTTTCTCAAGTGTCAAAGCGTTTATGAGTAGCACTCATTGGCATCAAGCTCTTTTGTCGAAAATGTGTGCATATGGTATCGATGAATCTCTTCTTCTATGGATTAGAAATTACCTTTCGAACCGTTCAATTCAAGTTGTTTTGGATGGGTTCAAGTCTGATATCCACAAAATAAATGCTGATGTACCCCAAGGCTCTGTTCTGTCTCCGACACTCTTTCTCATTTTTATTAATTATCTCTTGTCTGCTACTTCTAATCCAATCCATTCCTTCGCTGATGACAGCACCCTCAGCTTTTCATATTCGTTCCGAGACTCACGACCCTGCGTATGTTAAGCACATTGAATTCCGATCTTGACAGCATAATTAACTGGGGAAACAACAACAGAGTGGAGTTCAATGCTTCAAAAACTCAATGCTGTCTGCTGTCACTCAAGCCAACCCTTGTTAATCAGCCATTATCCATGAATAGCGCTTGTGTCGATGAACTCGTAAAGCTTTCCATCCTTGGTATGTGTATCAACACAACACTTAGTTGGAACGATCACATATTTGAGGACGCCAAAAATGCTGCGAAATGATTAGGTTTCCTTAATCGATGCTAGAAATATTTCATCCTCTCTGATTTGGCTTTCATTTATAAGGCGTTTATCCGCCCCAAGCTTGATCTGGTCTGGTGCCCCTAAGACCACCCTGCACCTACTAGATAGAATCCAAAAGAAAGCGATAAAACTTATAAGAGACAACAATATCGCAGAGTCACTAGACTCGCTCGAAAACCGTCTCTTCTTTGTCCGTATGTTATAGCTATTTTAACAAACGATGCTCCAGTGAGCTAGCCATGGAATACTCGTCTCGCCAGGAATGCTCATCAGTTTACCCTTAAGCCTACTTTTGGACGCACAGTTAAATTTAGAAACTCGTTCTTCAGCCGTACTACGCGAATTTGGAATGCTCTTCCCAGCCCTATATTTCCCACAGACTACAACCCGCAGATATTTAAGACCAATGTGCACCTCTCCCTTTCTCTCTCTATACCTACGGTCCGTGCTGTGTCTTGACCCCGGACACTTAAGGGTATTAGCAATCCCTTGAGCGCGCGCAAATTATAAAAAAAAAAACTTCGATTCCGATTTAAACTTATATCCAGTTTCTGTAGCGCTCATTACTCTTCTGGGTTATATCGTAACATTACGAATGCGTGGTATTCATGCCGACTCCTTCTCCTCCTTCTAGGTCTTTATAGACAGGTATACTCTTTAAACATTGTCAGCGACTCGAGAAAGATAGAGATGGAGCCGTGAATTATAAAAGTTGTCCCCGTGAGAAATCGGACATAGACAACACTCAGCGTAGGAGTCGACGCACGCAGGGCCACCACACCTTTTCTTGCACATGCCTACACATTAATAATTATTCTATATCCGAAATCAGTGTTTGTACCTTAACATTAGTGCTGTCGCGTACAAAAAAAAAATCATGTGTGCAGACAAAATTTGCTCGAGGTCGCAACAAATGTGCGTCGTTTCTGAAATTTGTGTGTTTTTTGACCAGGCGAGACGCCACTGCTCAACACACTGGTAAACAAAAATATCAAGCGCATCTCGCGACAGCGCACTTGGGTGCGCAAAATTAAAATTAAAAGAAAATAACGAATGATGTAACAGTAAAGTATGCATTCTCAGTTGAACAACTACGCTGACACGTATGTTTCTTCTTCTCTGTGTGGCGCTACAGTCCGAGGTGAACCTGGACCTGAACCAACATGCCTCTTCAACTAGTGTAATTTCGGAAAAAAGAGTCTTTAGAGGCACGCCACAAGGAGATATCCTATGTCCGTTTCTCTGGTTCATGGTAGATGTTCTACTTAGTCCGATCGGGTGTAAGCCCATTGCGTACGCTGATGATATCGCAATAGCCGTCACAGGAAAATTCCCCAACACTATCAGGGAGGAGGCATCCCTCAAAGTCATGACGAAATGGACAGACGAAGTCGAACTGGGGGTGAACCCATCAAAGACGGAACTCGAGCTGTTCACGAGAGGATATAAAATCCCTAGCATAGCTCCACCGAAGCTAAAAGGGATAGAACTGACTTTCACTGATCATGCCAAATACCTAGGTGTTATAGTTGACAGCAAATTGAGCTGGAAACGCATCAGGAAAGCATCGATTGCCCTATACACATGCAAAAAAATCATCGGCCCCAAATGGGGAGTTAAGCCAAAGATTAAGGATTAGATTAATAGCTTTATTTTTCATATCAGTTATTATATACAAATGGCTTACAACTAGACTTTTTACTAAGGCAGATATGCCGGCTCAACAATAGGGGCCCGGCGAATTTCACGTGACGTGGTCAAAATTGTATCATTTTACAAGATATGTGACATGCTGAATCTTATGATTGAATTATAATTTATTAATTACATATGGTTTGTACTTTATAATAAAAAGAGGAGAAAAAAAAAATACATATAAATATTTAAAATATTGCAATTCAGTGAGACTAGCCCCGGTAGTGTCCAGTGTTGTTCTTTTTGTAGAACTGTGTTGTGTCGGGATTGAATAAATCGTTAAATCCAGGGTTGGTGATTGCCATTGTGTGAAGATATCGGTGACTGAGCTCGAGTGGAAGTCGTTGCAGTTCCTGTATGTCCTGATTGGGGTGGCTGTTAATATTATTTAACAGCTTACTGGATAGTTGAAGGATGTATTTGTCAATTGGCAAGATTTTCGCTTCTTCGTAAATCCTTTTTGTAGGGATGAATTTCAGTGTTGAAGGGTCTCTGTGGAGAGCGGTGCACATTCTTAAAATCTTCCGTTCAAACGGACAGATTCTCTCCATTGCTGTAGGGTTTATTGTGTTCCAGAACGGGCATCCGTACGTTATGAATGGTCTGATAAGTTGCTTATAAATAAACAGTTTAGTCCAGTCTTTCTTCGGAGCAGTGGATGTACCAAGTGTGGGGCAAAAGCTGCCCGTTTAATGATAGCATCCACGTGGTTCTTAAATCTGAACCTTTCGTTGAACAATATTCCCAGATATTTGGCGTCCTTCGTTGGATTGATTGTCGTGTTGTCTGGAAACGTTAATTTAAGATTGTTGCATCTTCTGACCAACGTCCTACCCCTGCTTCCTAGTATGTCTGCTACTGGTGTTCGAAAGCACATGACTATAGATTTCTCGCTGTTGATTTGTAGTCCCCATTTGAGGTTGTAGTCCCATCGTTGATTGATGTTCTGTCCTACTCTCCTTAAGGCTATCTCCGGTGATAGGGAGGTAGCGTATGTTATGGAGTCATCGGCATACAGTAGTGTATTACTTCCACTTGGGTTTGTTGGCTGGTCTGCGGTGTAAAGATTAAATAGGGATGATCCCATCTTCGATCCTTGTGGTACTCCCGCGTTGATACTCCTCACTGTCGATCTAGCGGTGCTTACCTGGACAAAGAAAATTCTATTAGACAGAAAACTATGTATGAGTCTTACCAGATACGTGGAGAATCCAAAGTTGAGAAGTTTCAATATGAGACCTTTGATACCGTTTGGATCAAAGGTCTCATATTAAAAAAATGAGACCTTGATCCAAACGGTATCAAAGGCCTTCTCGATATCCTACAGACATGTCACTGTTGTCTCCATTTTGTTCAGGCCTCGCGTGATGTCACTATGCAGCCTAAGCAATGGGTGGATTACAATCCATGTTTAGGCCTGAAACCAAACTGATAGGATGGCAGA
This sequence comes from Eristalis pertinax, assembly GCA_907269125.1. Taxonomy (NCBI): domain Eukaryota; kingdom Metazoa; phylum Arthropoda; class Insecta; order Diptera; family Syrphidae; genus Eristalis; species Eristalis pertinax. Next base: position 60,643,478 of record OU026145.1, read on the forward strand.
ATGCCGTGCTCTTCTATGTGGCAATTCTTTTGAGCATTATCGACTCCATGACCTTACTCAAACAACTAAGCAAGGCGATAGGTCGATAACCTTCCACATGTGTACGGTTCAACTATTTAGGCACCGGAACCACTTTAGATCTTTTCCAATTATCTGGGAAATAGCTGTTGTTGAGGCAGTTGTTAAAGATGATTATCATTAGTAATAGCGCCAAATTCGGCAACTCCTTAAGTAAGAAGTTGGAAATCTGGTCATTACCAGACGATGATATTTCTGATTTCTTCCGTGTTTGTGAACATTTCTCCGCTCGCTGGGTCAACAGATGTGTTGGTCCCATTGAATGACGAATAAGTCCAAGATTACACATTGGCTACACACTGCTATAGTAATGCCAATATTGATGTATGGCGTTCTAGTCTGGTGGACGGCACTACATGTGAAGCAGAATCTTACCAAGATAAACAGTATACAGAGATCAGCATACATCTGTATAACAGGGGCACTAAGAACAGCCGTCCTAGAAATTATACTGCATCTCCTTCCCATGGACACCTATTGCAAACTTGTGGCCACATATGCTGCCATAAGACTAAAAGAAGACAATAGATGGTACAAAACCCACGAAACACGAATGTCCCTAGAGATATAGATTATCTGACACCCTTGAAATAAAACACACACTTTAATCCCCACAAGAGAGGAATGGGACGAAGACAAAGTCTGTAGCCCAGCTGCATGGGAAATCTACACTGACGGGTCAAAATCGGAAGAAGGCACGGGAACAGGCGTATACGCCAGCTTGCCCGAGATCTCCGATGCACTCCGACTACCTAACCACTGCAGTGTATTCCAAGCGGAAGTAATAGCTCTTCAAAAGTTCTAAAGCAGCCATCCGACTATCAATGAGCCCAATAGACGAGAGATCTATTGTTTTATACATAGACAGACAGACATAGACAATCAGAGTTGTGGCTGCTGTCGAATTGACATCATCGGTCCTGAACCGTACTGTAATGCAGATTTCGAGCCATGATTCGTTGCCTGCAATCCCCCTGTGTACAGGGAACCAGCCAAGTTTCACTTTTTTGTGTCTGGCAAGGGCCTTCCAGTCTAAGTGTAACACTCGAGAAGGCTTGGGAGCGTGTTAAACGGATATACAGTTGATTTGTAAATTTGGAAAAGGCACACCATCGAGCTCCTCGGGGTACTCTTTTGAGGGCCATTTAGTCTCAATACACGGACTGTAGCGTTTGTTTCCTGGTTAACGATGCTAAACCAACACCTTTCACCGTGAGCGTTGGAATACGCCAAGTTTGCGTCTTGTCACCGTCTTGTTTGCTCTTTGAAAAGCTCCGTGTTTTCATAAAATAACCTAATTTTGTTTTTGCAGGCGGCCATAAAAGCTCTGGACACACCATCAATTAGCTCCAAGATCTGTCTCTAAAGGAGATAGCGGCCAGATGTAATCTCACCTTATGCTGGCATAAGGGTATTCCGGGCAATGAGAGAGCTGATGAACTAGCAAGAAAGGGGGCCGGTATGCCAGTGGCAACAGATCAGGAGACACCCCACCCGCCACTAAAAACAATAAAATCGCGATTGATGACGATTGCGAAAAACGATACAAACCGCAAAAGGTCGGAACTGGACACTTGCAGGATATCGGAGGCCATCTGGCCCATGCTAAATCAAGGAAGGACCGACTGCGTCCTAAAGCTAGACAGGAAGGTTATTAGTAGAATGATAGGGGTGCTAACTGGTCACTGTCTTATAGACAGCCATGCCAGAAGATTTGGGACACCTTGTAACGCCTTCTGCAGAAGCTACATGGGTGAAGAAGAAGAGGAAACAGTAATACACTACCTCGGAACATGTCCTGTACTTGCGGAAACAAGAAGATGACTACTAGGCGAGTACTCCTTCAACCACCTTGAGGATCTGAATAACATTGATTCAAAGGATATACGACAATTTCTTGAAGCCTCTAAATGGCTATAAAAGAAGTCAGGAGAAATCACACCTAGCCAACAAATACCAAGAGGAATACAAAAAACCTAAGAGGGAATAACTAGAAGATCAAAGGGTAAATGAGTTTTGGACACAAAGCCGAACGTGACAGCACAATGGACCGGATGATCTACGTGAGCATGACTTCCAAATCAGTCATGCAGTCACCCTACCTACCTACGGCATGAACATTAAGGAATGCAAAAACAGTTTAAAGTCCGCAACATCACTTCAAGGCAGACTTTCTTTTATACTTAGACAGTTTGGAAATATTGAAGACAGCGCGGAAAGCGATCCGTGGTATGCGCATTTGAACTACAAGCCACTAATCCGACAGAGATTGGGGCAAAATAAAGAAAACATAGCCGCCGTAATGGCCTGTATCGTATATAAGAGGTTAGGTTTGGGCCTACACCCGCTGAAGCAGGGCGACCATAAACCACGCCATGAAATCGGTTATTGGGGTCTGTTGTCTTGTTTTGGGCCAAACAATCGTCTCGGACAAGATCTAAGCATTTTTGGCACAGCGGCTATGTCAATAAGCAAAATTGCCATTATTGGAGCAAAACACAATCCACAAGTGCTCTACTAAGCATCAATGCATCCACAAAGATTGACTATTTAATGTGTCGGGCTTATTTCTTTCGAAATGAGGAAGGGGACACCTTTATTCAATTGTCTCAGGACTTTCTGTGAATATAAAGGGTGATTTTTTAGCTATTATCTTTTTGGCAACACTGTTTTAAACAGCTGAAGCAGTTTTAAACAGCTGAAGCACGTTTCGTGTTTTGTTTCACTGTGAAAAACATCTTCAGTTCGTCTTACAAACGAACAACGCTACCTACCGCAACGTACAATTTTTGGTGAATGGGCTCTTGGAAAGTTGGCCGAAGATCCACTTTTTTACCGAAAAATTGTGTTCAGCGACCAAGCTCATTTTTGGCTCAATGGGTACGTAAATAAGCAGAATTGTCGATTTTGGAGTGAATATCAGCCAGAAGCATTGCAAGTGCTACCAATGCATCCAGAAAAAGTCACAGTTTGGTGCGGTTTATGGGCTGCAGTAAGATGATATCCAACTTTTTTTTGCCCAAAATGCAAGAGCTTGACTTGCATGACAACTGGTTTCAACAAGACGGTGCCACATGCCACACAGCACTTGCAACAATGGACTTATTGAGAGGCGAGTTCGGTGAACATTTTATTTCACGTTCGGGACCGGTCAATTGGCCGCCTAGATCGTGCGATTTAACGCCTTTAGACTATTTTTTGTGGGGCTATGTTAAAGCTCATGTCTACGAGTATACAGACAAGCCCGCTTCAATTGACGCATTGGAAGACAACATTGAAGCATTTATTCGTGAGATACCGGCCGAAATGTTGGAAAGAGTATGCCAAAATTGGACTAAGCGGATGGCCCATTTGAGGTGCAGTCAACGTCAACATTTGCATGAAATAATCTTCAAACATTAAATTATATGGACCGTACTATCGATTCAAATAAAGATTTCATGCATTTTTCTGAATTTTATGTGTTTTCTTTTGAAAAACTTTTCTATAGCTTTAAAAAAATCAGCCTTTAGTTCCACACGCTCGATATATGCGTTCTGTGTGTGTGTTTCAAGACAAGATGTCGATACATGCGCCTCACACGAATTGGGTCAAACATGAATTCAAAGGAATTGATTATGATTGGCAACAGTGACGTTTATTCGAAGGTGCGCAGGTGTGCACCGCATACTCTACTTAAATCTTTATTTTGCCTATGTTACCGAAATAACTAAATCTTCTCATTTGTATTTATTTTCCAACTGCCTAGCTTTCAGTCAAAGGTGTTCTCGTAACTTTAGCGCACCGAATCCATGTATAAAATTAAAAAAAACACTACTCTTCTGATATATTGCACAAGGTGTTCACATTTACCAAGCGCTTATTTCGAATGGCAAGAGAATGCATTCTCAATCAATACAACACAAATGAATACATTTGGCTGATCTCTCCACAGGCCATAACGACTGATGAGTTAGAGTCGGTGGCAGAGGATCGAGTGGCCTGGAGATCTCCAGTGAGTGCATTACCCCCGCGATCCCTGTAGTGGATCATGCGGGTGAGAAGATGATGATGAAATTTTGTTCGAGCGCTTCTATAATGCGCGCCAAAGCTTTTTCTTCTCTCAAAAGCTCTACTGTTCTCAGAGCTTTAACATATTTCTTCTTATGTTTCTTATTGAATCTGCACGATTGCTAAAAAAAAGGTATGAAACCCCTTTATCTTATTGTCTTTGGTAGAGCGCAAAATCAGAACGTTGAGAAATTTTTCATTTCGTTGCTAGGGTGCGGATTAACTGTCTGTACCGCACACGTACATATGTGCATACAACCATGCGGATACAGGCATAAACGCAAAGAAAAGGGTGGTAAAGACAGTTTATATATTAATTTCTCGTCCTTGGTCATCATAGATCGTAACTAAAAGACAAAATTTATTTTTTTTATTTATTCGGTTTTTAAATCTGGTCCAGTCACCATTTGCCGTTGTGATACAGTTAACGACACTATCACCGAAGTTGTCGATCAGTAGTAGTAGTCTGATTTATGGGTATTACAATGGACCAACGTGCTGGCGATTTCGCTGGCAGCCCAACTACCTAACCTAACCTATGTGACGGGTGATTTCAGGTAGCGCGTGCCATTTTGGGGACCCTGGGTATTACCGATAAATTGAAAATTGAAAAGATGTATGGACAAGTATGGACAATTTCTTTCATTGAAAATAATCAAAGCCAGTTGTGTAAAAAACGATTGATTGACGATTTAAACAAAAGAAAGAAATTTGGATCAAAAAGCATCGGCGGTGCATCTCAGGTGGTCTGAAATGCCATGAAACAGTTCCTTTCACTGGTGAGCAGGGATGGCAGAAATGTCACTTTTTTCGAATAACTACATTTGTTACGTCTGCTACATTTTTGGGTAGTTTATGTAGTATACGTAGTATACAAAATGTAGTGGACGTAGCGCTAAGTGTCAAAATGTAGTTGCGATGTCAATTTAACGTCAGTTCAGTTGTGTTTCTGAAATTCATACATGACTTGGTGACAAGCAGAAATAAATGAGTAAAGAGATATTCAACTTCTTCTTCTCTTGCCCCTTGATTTCATCTGACAGCGTTTTTTATACGCTTTTTCGGCCCCTGTCTGTGAATACGTGTGAGCTCTTGTGAACAGCTGGCGAACAGCTGATACCCTTCCCCAACCATAGTATTGGGGTGAATTAGAGTTCTTATTTGAAAATTCGCTCGTTACTTGAACTTTTTTCAAATTTTCAACACATTGGGGAGGGGTAAGCAAACGAACAAAGTTAATGTTCATAAAGTAGCTTTCTGCGAGTTACAGTCTGAGGTAATAGGGAAAAATAATTTTGCCATTGCTTACATTAATTATTTATGCATTAATTATTAATGAATATACGACTTCATGTATGTATTTTTGCATATGCATAATATCGAAAAAAAAGCATTCACACGAAACATGTGTACCGGCAACTAATAATACCAATATTATTGAAACGTTTGCTTGAATCACTTAAAATAAATAGCTTGGTTTGCTCATTTTAATTGTTTTAAAGAAATACGCATGAAAGTTAATTGCAAAATTTGTTTTAGTTAGGTATAGTTGTATCCATTGCTCTTAACAAATTATGTAATTTATTTGCAGAAGTTTTCATAATTCGTGAATGAAGGATATAAAACTAAGTTCATTTGCCATTCTTGGCACCTAAATCAGCTCTATTTTACTCTGAAGAATTAAATTGATGCAGAGTACTCCTGTAAACAGAACGTAGCATTACATTTTTATTCACCCAAGCCCCTATTACAAATATATGTCCTCTTAAAAATATGAGTCATCTTCTGAACACCCTCCGAATAATACTACATGATCGTAGGCAAATTCACGAATCCGCGGCCATGTTGCTAAAAAATTCGCGAATTTTCCGCCATTATCGTGGTCAATCCGGGAATCTTGTAAAAGTATGTGTGAAATACAAGGGAATTCCACTATACACTAATCCTTCACGGCCTACACTTCAAAATTTCCGCCATTGACTAGGGGTAAAAATGGCCGAAGTTAAATATCTCTTTACTCATTTATTTCTGGTGACAAGCGTGAGGACGATACGGTTGTGAAAGTGGTGGTACATATGTTACCAAGGACCGTTTCCACTAGTTTTCTGTGTATGTACTCGCATTTGCCCACGTAACAAATGTAGGTAGTAAATGAAACAAATCGGGTGTGTAGTTTATTCGACTAGCTACACGTAGTTAATGGGGTAGATTACCTCATTTAGTCTACTTTGCCATCTCTGCTGGTGAGGCATAGATGAACTTGACATTTCCGGCAAAGAGTTCGTGAGTCACAGCAAGTGGCCCATTGTGTCTAGCCGCAACATTCATTCGACCCCGCTTGGCTACGATCTCCGATTCCAGTTTTTCGTGGCAACAGTATACAAGATTTTGTAAGACAAGTGGCCACTTTTATGATAGATTCCTACAGTTTTAGTGGTTTCGTAGTTTGTACTGTACAATCGAAGTTGATGATGACCATATCGCATATGTGGTAGAAAAGGAGTTGTGTCCATTTGCGTGATTTCATGAGACATTGATCCAAGCCCGCATCCATTAGGTCGACGCCGCCCATGTTTTTGTTGTATTCGTGTATGACGTTGGGGCACTTAACTGATTCAACCGATTTAGACTTTTTGTTAAAATGCTGAACAGCGTGAGCTGTTGTCGCTGCCCTTTCATCGGACGATAAATATGTTTTGATTCCAGCCATTGCGGGAGCCATATTCATCGATGTCTCAACTACAGACTCAACTGCATTCCAAGCAGATCCAATATCTGATCAGTTTACATATAGGCGCTTTATTCACGTCAACACTATATAGAGTACATACATGTTACAGTTGGGAAGGCATCGGTAGGAGTAGATGTCGCCTGTGGCAGCAGTTTACGTGCTGTTTGCTTCTAGAGAAACACGTTTCAGTAATTTTTACTTAAAAAATACTCAGTCCCTCAACATGAACCAAACTGGCTCCACGTCGAATTTATGTACACATGTATATGATTTATATTTTATCTTTAAACTCTATGTCCAACACCATCGTCTATTAGTCGAGATTTATATACAAGTTATAACCTTGATTACCTTTAGATGGATGAATATTTCTTAAAAAGCTTACCTGATTTGAGAGATTTCCTTTGACCATCAACAGCACCATCAACAGCTCGTGTTAGTAGAACTTTTGAATCAAACCAATGTGTAACTATTTGGAATGGCATATCGAAGCAACACAAATCAAATCTTTGCTCTCTTAACTACATAATGGGAATATTCTTTTTATGCATGAATTAGAAACGACAGATATCGAAATTAGGACGCAACTTTAAAGTGACTAGGCTTTGAAACGAAGCAAATCGGGTTATTGGTGCGAAAACGTATATGTGGCTCAATGTTATAATGGGACACTTACAATTATGAAAAATATCAACTATTTTCTAGAAACTTATAAACGCTACATATAAAGGGTAATTTTTTAGCTATTATCTTTTTGGCAACACTGGTTTAAACAGCTAACGCACGTTTCGTGTTTTGTTTCACTGTCAAACATCTTCAGTTTGGTCTATAATTTTGAAGAATTGAAGCCAAACGACCTATCGCAACGTAAAATTTTTGGTGAATGGACTCTTGGAAAGTTGGCCGAAGATCCCCTTTTGTACCGAAAAATTGTGTTCAGCGACCAAGCTCATTTTTGGCTCAATGGGTACGTAAATAAGCAGAATTGTCGATTTTGGAGTGAATATCAGCCAGAAGCATTGCAAGAGGTACCAATGCATTCAGAAAAAGTCACAGTTTGGTGCGGTTTATGGGCTGGTGGCATCATTGGACCGTACTTCTTCAAAGATGATGCGAATCGTAACGTAACTGTGAATGGTGAGCGCTACCGTGAGATGATATCCAACTTCAACTCCAACCACATGCCACACAGCACGCGCAACAATGGACTTATTGAGGGGCGAGTTCGGTGAACATTTTATTTCACGTTCGGGACCGGTCAATTGGCCGCCTAGATCGTGCGATTTAACGCCTTTAGACTATTTTTTGTGGGGCTATGTTAAAGCTCATGTCTACGAGTATACAGACAAGCCCGCTTCAATTGACGCATTGGAAGACAACATTGAAGCATTTATTCGTGAGATACCGGCCGAAATGTTGGAAAGAGTATGCCAAAATTGGACTAAGCGGATGGCCCATTTGAGGTGCAGTCAACGTCAACATTTGCATGAAATAATCTTCAAACATTAAATTATATGGACCGTACTATCGATTCAATTAAAGATTTCATGCATTTTTCTGAATTTTATGTGTTTTCTTTTGAAAAACTTTCCTATAGCTTTTAAACACCCTGTATATCGAATTTGGATGTTCATAGAGTCAGTTTATTAAAAAACAAAAATCAAATGAAATTCATTAATACACATACAAAACAACAACAAAAACATCAGAAAAGTCTAAAATCGTAGGTCAAAATAATAATGGGACACTTAAGATAAATTGGAATAAAACAATGTTATTTAGTGTTATATATGAATTTAATATTTCGTTGGGAGACCCTTTTGCTGTATTACGGCTTTAAGGCGATTATGCATTGATTTTACCAATTTCTGGCAATAATCTGGGGAAATTTTATGCCATTCCTCTTTAGACCTGAAATCAGGTCATTCCTGTTTCTGATTTGGTGGTCTTTCAATTTGTCCTCTAAATAGCTCCACACATGCTCAATGGGATTCAGATCCGGTGACTGTGGTGGCGTTTAGAGGACATGGGGCAGAAATCAACTAATAGAGATATCCAACTTCCTCGTCTCTTGCCCCTGAAATTTGTGAATACGTGAGAGGCGTTTCGAACAGCTGAAAGTCTTCCCCCTTCGAAATAATGAGGTGAAGCAGAGTATTTTTTTTAAAAAGCGCTCGTTATCTGAGCGTTATTTCAAATTCATATGTTTCACCCCGAAAAGGAGGAGGAGCTTAAAACACAGATTGTGTTCAGAAGGTACATTCATATACCTGGAAGTATATTGGAATGCGCTGATCATTGACACGTTAAATTTGAATTCAAATATTAGAAAATAGGTAAAGCAAAAGGGTTTTAAAATGATTTTGTGGTTGAATTCAATTTGTAAATAATCATTCACAATTCATAATAATGCAATGATCATGAAATAGAAATTCTGCAAATTCACACATGTATGTATGTATGTATGTTCGTTGGTTTTATAAGTACATAAATTTACAGAGAACAACTTAATTCCTTGAATTATTTCGTATTGTCACTTTAACATTGTATATCTATCGATTACAAACACTTCATTTTGCTAATTAATTCGATTTAATGGTGTTGCGGCAGAAGTCATTACTTAAAGCATTTTAGTTTTGGACTCGTATCACATATAAATTGTGCAACAAGATTTGAAAATTTGTCCTACATATTCATTTTGCGCAGTTCGTTAAGCTTTGCTTTTATATTAAAATCCAACTTGTGAAAGAAACTTCTTTTTCGCATGTTATAATACTATTTAATTTGCTAAACTTGGCGAACATCACTCATGGAATGTTTCCAGATCGTGGGCAAGCTAAACACATTGGAAATGCATTTGACACTCTTACGGGCAAAATATGATTTGGAGGGGTAAACAGCTGATCAAAAGACACCACTTGTGAAAGTATGCGTAATATATAGCTTCCAAATAAAGAAGTATGCGTGTTTTGCGGTTGTACGTGGAATGTAAGGTCCCTTTATAGGCCACGTGCAGCCGAACAACTAGCGGAAGCCCTAGACTGCTGCAAAGCAGATATAACCACCATCCAAGAAGTGCGATGGGATGGACCGGACAAAAGAAGGATGAAAAACTGTGATATATACTACGGTGATTGCTACAAACAACAAAAACAGTGCCTATTTGGATGTGGATTTGTCGTTAGAGGCAGACTTAGGCAAGAAGTCCTATCGTTCAGGTCCGTGAACGAGCGCCTCACGACAATTCGCATCCAGGCTAAATTTGCCAACATAAGCCTTATATGCGCACATGCCCCAACAGAGGAGAAAGATGATGACACCAAAGACTGGTTCTATGAGCTCCTGAACAAAACGTATGAGCAATGCCCTAGCTACGACTTTAAAATTGTCCTTGGCGATTTTAACGCAAAGCTAGGAAGAGAGAACATCTTTGGTAGTACGGTCGGGAAGCACAGCCTACACGACACTACATCCGATAACGGATTTAGGCTGATCGATTTTGCTGCGGGGCGAAATGTGGTAGTAGCCAGTACAAGATTCCCACATCTCGATATTCACAAAGGAACATGGCGATCTCTTGATCAATCAACCATCAATCAGATTGACCATATTGCGATAGACGCAAGGCACTCCTCCAGTATCATAGATGTCCGAACGTTCCGAGGCGCCAACATTGATTCTTACCACCACCTTGTTGTAGCCAAGGTAAGGCTGCGGATATGCCGAACACCGCCAAGACAAAGAAATACTGTGCGGAAGTTCAACGTCAGCCGGCTACAGTCGCAAGAGATTGCCAAATCCTTTTCCGATCGTGTCTCCCTTAACCTCTTAAGAAATCCGCCGCCAACATCAAGTATTGAAGACCAGTGGCAGCATTGCCAAAAAGCCATCAGAGATGCCGCCTCTGATGTGCTGGGTTTCAATCCGCCACCACAACGAAACCCCTGGTTTGACAACGAGTGTCGGCAGGCGAATGCAGCCAAGCAAGAAGCATACAAAGCGGCACTGCAAAGAAGGACAAGAGCTGCTCGGGAGCTCTACGAGCAGAAGAGGAGAGACGAACACCGGCTTCTCAGGAGAAAAAAGAAGGAGCATGAGAAGCGCGCGATCGGCAGAATAGAGGGATATTACTGCAGGAATGAGGTAGGGAAGTTTTACCAAAGGGTAAAGTTAACCAGTCAAGGTTATAAAGTCCGAACCGAAGCCTGTAAGGATGATCAAGGGAACATCGTAGTAGAGTCACAGCCGATGGGATGGAAAAACCATTTCTGCAGACTGTATAACGGCGACAAAGAACCAAATCCCGCTGTCAGGCAGAACGAACCATTCAACCCCAATGAAAGGGACGACGAAGATCAACAATTTCGTCCACCCGGCCCAGATGAAGTGAGGATTGCCATATCTAAACTGAAATCCAACAAGGCTGCGGGAGCTGACGGCCTACCCGCCGAGCTTTTTAAAGCCGCAGGCGATGATTTGGTAAGGAGCATGCACCAACTCATCTGTAAAATATGGTCGGAGGAAAACATGCCCGATGAATGGAAGCTCAGCATTGTTTGCCCGATCCATAAAAAAGGAGACCCTTTGAACTGCGCCAACTACAGAGGCATCAGTCTCCTAAGTATCGCATATAAAATCTTATCTGCCATACTGCGTGAACGCCTAAAGCCATTCGTCAACAACCTGGCGGGTCCATACCAGTGTGGCTTTAGGCCAGGAAAATCCACCATCGACCAAATATTCACACTGCGGCAGATTGTGGAGAAAACCCAGGAGCAACAAATCGATACCCACCACCTTTTTATCGATTTTAAGGCCGAGTATGATAGCATCTATAGAGACGAGCTATACAGAGCAATGTCTAGTTTTGGCATCCCTACCAAACTCCTCCGTTTGTGTAGGATGACGATGGAGAATGCACGCTGCTCCATCAAGGTCGGTAAAGACCTAACCGAGACCTTTGATGTCAAAAAAGGATTCAGACAAGGCGACGCGCTGTCATGCGACTTTTTCAACATCGTTCTTGAACGAATTGTTCAAAACTCGAACGCCAACACCAGAGGAACCAGAAATCCGTCCAACTACTCGCATATGCCGACGGAAGAACGCAGCGTGATGTCAATGGCGCTTTTGTGGGTATTGCAACGGAGGCCGCGAAGATGGGTTTCGCGGTAAACGAGGGTAAGACCAAGTATATGCTGTCAACGAGAAAGGACACCCAACTACGACGTCTCGGTCAGAACGTCACAGCAGACAGATATAACTTTGAGGTAGTCAAAAACTTTGTCTACCTAGGTACCGCTATCAATTCAGACAATGACACCAGCGCTGAAATCAAACGAAAAATAACCCTTGTCAATCGCTGCTTCTTTGGGCTAAGAAAGCAACTGGTAAACAAAGCCCTCTCTCGAACAACCAAGATAACGCTTTACAAGACCTTAATCGTCCCAGTTTTTTAGTGATTTAAGGTTTTTCCTCGTTCATCTTCCAACTGCCATAGTGGCCCATTATGACCTACCGACGACTTCTGTACACCTCTGGTGATGTTTTCTCACGTATATCAATCGCTTCAGACACAATGGAGAGCATTTGAAGACATCGAAATTTTCCACTAACATATAGCAGCGCGGAGGCATGGACTTTGTCAAAAGCGGATGAAGCTGCCCTTGGTTGCTTCGAGAGGAAAATTCTTCGTGTGATTTTCGGTCCCGTCTGCATAGACGGTGAGTGGAGGAGGAGATATAATGACGAACTATACGGGCTGTTTAGCGACATCGACTTAGCCAGAAGAGTGAAGATCCATTTCCATTGAGATGGCTAGGTCATGTAGAGCGGATGGAAACCAATACTCCGGCCCGAAAAGTCTTCGAATCCACCCCCGAGGGACGGCGCAGTAGAGGAAGACCGCGACTCAGGTGGCGCACGCAAGTGGAAAGGGACCTCAACCAACTATGCGTGCGAAACTGGAGACAGCTAGCTGGAGACGCTTGTTGGTTGAGGCCCAGGTCCACCCCGGACTGTAGCGCCACCTTAAGTAAGTAAGCGTGTTTTGCGGTAGGTCATGGTATTTTTGGCTGGAAAGTTGAATATCTCTATTAGTTGATTTCTGACATGGGGGCAGTTATAGAGGAGCCAACTTCGCACATTGTATGCCTTGTACTTGGGATCGTTATCCTGTTAAAAATAGAAATCGTCTGAAAGTCCCAATTTTACTGCAGTTTCGGCCAGATTTGATCTGGAAATATTTAAGCCCATTATGCCTTCTATTATGTGAAGATTTCCAGGTCCTGCTGCTGATATTGTACCCCATACCATAACTGACCCGAAACCGTGCTTTACTGTTGGCTTCAAATTTCTTTCCCGCAGCTCTTCATTTGACTTTCTCCACACATATGAACGCCTATCTGACCGAAAAACATTGTACTTGGCCTCATCCGTGGAAATGACCTTACTCCAAAACGTAAAATCTTCGTGTTTGTATCTGTTTGCCTTACCGATGAATGGTTTCTTCCTAGCAACTCGGCCATTGAAGTTGTGTTTCCTCAATATATTTCGGATGGTTTCTGAGTTGGATTTTTTGCCAAGATATTTTTCAGCTTCCACAACAAGTTTTGGGGCATTAAGGGCCGTTTGCTGATACTACACCTAAATCTGCATCATAGCTAAGTTACGCTTAAATCTTAAGTTCGACTTTACCTATTCTTCGATGCTCGTAAATATTTTAGTCGTACTTTACTACGACCCGGTATTTTTTAAATGCAACCAAGTTTACTTCGATTTCAAATGTTATATTTGCTATTTTTAATGGTTGAATGTGAGTTTTAATGTGGGCTTCATAGATGTCGCCAATCAGAGTGGAAAAAAAGCTATTCGAGGAAAATTATTTATTGGCATTTGCAATTTCGATAGATGTCTTTCGGTAATTTTATGTTGCTTTAAAAGGAACGCTTTTTGTTCTTCGAACCTGCAAAACCATCTTGTATGCACTCGAAACGTGAATTGCCCCGATAACAGCAATGCTCTGAAAATAATTTCCTGTCAGGTAAAATCTTAATGTGATAAGTAGTTGAATGATATGTAGGTGCAAACGAATTATGTCTTGGAAATATATCTTCAAGTGAATGTTCAAATGAATATGGAAAATCGTACCTATTAAATTTCAAACTTGATTCTGCTGTAATCAACGACATAACCTTCATTGCTGGTTATGTCCTTGATTTGCCGAAAACTTTTATAAACCGAAGTTCGTCAAAGCCAAAAAAACATTAATTTCTGTTGAAGACACGACGAGGCACACCAACTTCTTAAATGTCTATCACAATAAAACAAGTAATTCAAACTCCATACTCAAATTTCTCCACGACGATATGTCACTGTCAGTATTAAAGTGCAACTTAAAGTCTTATGATCTACTATTTCTTCAACTTAGTTTAACTTATACTTAGGCGACTTTAGGATCTACTTTTCGAATCGTGCAAACCGCTAAGTTCAACTTGACTTGTTAAGTGGAACTTAAATCCTTAAGTGCAGTATCAGCAAACGGCCCTAAGATGGGGCTGGTTCTTGATTTGTCTTAAAAGCCACCCTTCATCCACATCTGAAAAAATGTTCCGCTTGCTCGGTTTGGCTTTGTTAGCAAAATTCTCCGCATTTGTATACCGTTTTATTATGTTAAATACTGTAGATCGAGGTTGATTTATTATTTCTGCAATAATTCTTACAGATTTTCCTGATTTGGAATGTGTTAGTAGCAATTCCCTAATATCTTCAGAGGTTTGAGGGCCCGTGGTGCCATGACGGTTTTTTTTAAATAAGCGTCTTTAATTTAACGAACAATTATTTCAAGTGAAGTCAACTGAGAACCCTCGCATATGTCATATAGAGAATCCGAAGATTTACCGTTAACAAGTGTCCCATTATTACTTTGACCTACGATTTTTGACTTTTCTGATGTTTTTGTTGTTGTTTTGTGTGTGTATTAATGAATTTCATTTGATTTTTTTTTTAATAAACTGACTATGAACATCCAAATTCGGTATATATTTCATATATAGCGTTTATAAGTTTCTAGAAAATAATTGATATTTTTCATAATTGTAAGTGTCCCATTATAACATTGAGCCACTGTATATGCCTTGATCATATTTATTTCCTCGATGGTTAGTCACAAACGCAAAGCAAGTGTTAATGATTAGATAATGGGTTCAAGTAACACCTACAAATTAGTTGAACATATATAAGTTGTATATCAATATACCTTCTTACATTTCCGACATTGGCCCTTGATGAATCCTTTTGAAGAAAAGTGCAAGTGCTGTGACCAATCGAGCTCATTTTCAAGTTGCGGGTAGAGAGGTAGGTGGGTATATGGGTGCTTTCCCAGGACCTGCTTTACAGAGCACATGGTGGACAGATTCTATTTCTTCCCCATCTCTGCAGAAGTCGTTAGCTGCGGTATTCTGTCGGAATGCATACGTGCCTATGTCACAGCCTATTAGCATGCGCACATTTTGGCGACTAAAGCTGATAAGCGTCGGTCACAGGACACTTGCTGTTGCTCCAATTTTGAGACCAAGCCATAGAGTTCTGCAGTGTCTTTCCGTTTATTTTTTTCCGTCTAGAGCTTAGCGACGAGAATGCATAAGGGATTATTCGAGATTCTCCCAGTCCGCCTTTTCGTTTCGTTTGCAAAACGAGGCCAGTTTCGATGTCGCAATGTCTGATGCTATGGCATTTATTGTCGCTTGGCGTGTCGATGGCTGGTATCACGGGATCATCAACTCTCATAGAATGATTCCAAAATGTTCTGATCGAAGTTAGCATAGGACTGCAGCTTTCTTTCACTCGTGGGAGACACTTAAGGCAAGTAAAGCGTGGTTAAATTTTAAGGGCCGATGTTGAATGTGAACCACGCCTAATCGTCAAGTTTTTTTCTGCATTTCATTTGACATTTCTCAATTTCAGACTAACTCAATTTGAACCATGGTAATATACACAATCGAGCAAAGCGTTTCAGGCTTTTTATGAAAATGGGCAACAGTGGATGATCAATTTTCAAAGAAAATCATCTTCAGTGATGAGGCACATTTTCACCTCAGTGGATTCGTCAATAAGCAGAATTGCCGCATTTGGGCGAATGATTATCCAAGAGTGTTTGTCGAAACACCAAGGCACCCACAAAGAGTTACTGTTTGGTGCGGTTTATGGGCTGGCGGCATCATCGGACCGTATTTTTTCCCAAATGAGACCGGTCAGGCAGTTACTGTGAATGGTGTTCGCTATCGTGAAATGATAACGAACTTTTTATGGCCCGAATTGGAAGATATGAATGTAGACGATATGTGGTTTCAACAGGACGGTGCCACTTGCCACACAGCTAACGAAACAATGGTTCTTTTGCGCGACAAATTCAATGGTCGTGTTATCTCACGTGGTGTCGATGTCAGTTGGCCGCCAAGATCATGTGATTTGACACCGTTGGATTTTTTTCTTTGGGGTTATTTGAAAGAAAAAGTGTACGTCGATAAGCCAGCAACAATTCAAGAGCTAAAGGATGAGATAATTCGGCACATTAACGGCATAGAACCTCAATTATGCTTCAGCGTCATCGAAAATTTGGACTATCGGATGAAGGTGTGCCGACGACGACGCGGTGGTTATTTGGCCGATATTTTGTTCCTTACATTTGAATCTTACCAATATTATCATAATAAATATAAATGATAGTAATTTTTTAAATAATTTGTGTTTTATTCAAAATCAACATCGGCCCTTAAAATTTAACCACCCTTTAGTTGTTGTAAAAAAAAACCTCCGAAGGGGTGTTCATCGCAGTGTAGCGATAAACGTTTTAAATGCGGCCGCTGATTGAAAACGTTAGGGACTCTGTTTGCACAACTGCGGCTCGGCTTTAAAAATCTCCACTGGCCTACAGATTTGGACTGGACCTGGTTGCACCGTATACATAACGAATACTCCGACAGGAAACAGGTTACCATACCACAATGTATTCTGAAAGAGCATATTACAGAGGGGAGTAAACAATAGAACATCAGAACCACGTAATATAACAAAAATATCGAAATTTTATTTTAGGTACATTATGTAAAATTGTCTAAGTATATTCTTTCATCATCTTTGCTTTTGTTTTTTTATTTTATTAAAATTCTTTGCCATCCTTCACTTAACAGATACATTTTGTTTTGTTTCATTATAATTCTCTTCACTTTTTTTTTATATATATAATTGTTGTTGTTTTTCAAAATAGAAATCTTGGAAATACAGCTTTCAAAGTCTAACTTACGAGTATATCATCAATTTTCTTAATATTCTGGTGTTACGAGTCAGAGCCAGACAAACATGGTTGCCTAATGCAGTTTTGTTTGTTCTTGACTTGCTTTGCTTACTTATTTGCAATAGTTCCCTAAATGAAGTGTGTGACTCAAGCTAATTGTGATTCACAACAAAAAGCCAAACAAAAATTTTAATTTTTTTTTAAAAAATTAAGCAACAATATTAAGTCAAGAAAATGTACTGCTATCAAAAATTTAAATAACTGTAATCCTCCATTTATTTTTAAAAAATAAAAATCTACATAATATGAACTATACATATATAAATATACCTTACAATTTTTTGCATTTCATTGTTTTACATAATATATATAACTCTTCTTCCCGCTTATGATTGTGTGTTTGCTTGCTATGTTGCATTTCATTTTTACCATAACATTTCTTTTCTTAAAGTATATTCTAACAATACACTCTGTGATTGACCAAAAACAAGAAAAAAATTAAATAAAATCTACAACAGGTCGGTCTGGTTCTTCCTTTTTTTCTTTTTGCAAGCGTTGCTTCACTTTGCGCGTGCAACAAATCAAATTGTACACGAGAACTGCAAAAGTAAACGTTGTTGTTGTTGAGTGTGTGTGTTTTTTTAAAGCATTTCAATGGTTTTTAATTTGTTGTATTGTTTTACAATGCGCACTTCCACCGGCATGAATCCTTCCCAGAATTGAATAACTTGGCTAGCGACTTTTTGTCTATGAATGTGTTGTATCACGTGAATACACGTTTGTGTGTTTAAATGGCCTTTTTGTTGTCTTTATGGTTTGTTATCTTCTTTTTTTTTATTTTTTTTTTTGTTTGCTATAGTAGAAGAAGGCTTTGGCGTTTTGACTGTGGCACTTTGCCATCTCCGAGGATGACAGAGGATGCGTGTTTTGATTGTGTTTTTGTTTTTCGTTTTCTCTGGCCATTTTAATTATATTTTTTTTTTCATTCTTGTTCTTGTTTGTTTTTAACATTAAATTAACAATTAAATTAATATAATCACTTAAATAATTATAATAATAATAATAATAAAAAAAAAAAAAACATAAACATATAGTACTCTCGCAACTTAACTTATATTGCTGCAACTCGATACTGACACGTTCAACGGATTGTTGGTAACTTTGCCACTCACGGCAATTGAGGACCTTTTCAAAAGGATCAAATTGATTTACATAAATAAATTGCTCTCGTGTGGGTATTTTGATCGTGATGTCGCTTACCTATTATGCCTCATGTGACTCTTGACTAGATCGCTATTTACTAAGGCTGCCATAAGACTGATTTCACCAGCCATCACAGTGGCACAGACGATTTGTGCCAATTTCTTTGCATTCTCACCGGGATGTTCGACATTTGCACCGCGCACGCCCAACATTTCCAGACAAGCACTCTGACCGGGCAGACCGGTGCCACCACCGACTGTGCCCACTTCCAGTGAGGGCATTGTGCATGTCATATATAGATCTTCATTTGTATCGCCCCAGCATTCCATGCCTGTTGAGCAATTGCTGGAGGTGACATTCTGTGCGGGATCTTGGCCGGTGGCAAGGAAAACTGCTGTCACCATGTTTGCTGCGTGGGCATTGTTACCTAAAAATGAGAATGAAATTAATATTAAACGAAATTAATTAGTTTAGAAATGAGATCAATGAGAACAATCGGATCAAGGACAGAATAATTCCTGCAAAGTCATGTTTCTTTTGGCTCAAGTGGCAATTGAGTAATAGAGCCCTCTCTGCATCGCTGATATGTACGATCTGTACAGCGTCATGGGTCTAAGGTGATGGCGCCTAGGTTACGACCCGAAACACTTTTAGACAGGACATCGCATCTAAGTGTTGTTTGTTTTCGCATTAGCTGGAGAAGCATGTTGGTTGAGGCCCAAGTACACCCCAGACTGTCGTGCAACAGAAACGAGAAGAGAAACGAGATGCACAGAGTGGCTAGGGTCGATAAGCTTTTGTCTTCGAATTACGAATCCCCTAAGTGCAGAGAACCTTTAACCGAAAGTCCAGTGATCTCCGTGGAGAGGGTAAAGAGTGAATTTGTATCAGAGCTTATTCGTTTTTAAGAATGACAAGAAGGAACGCTTGTCCTAACATGGCGCACACATGCCCACCGAAACTGGAGGCAAATTGAAACCACATATGTCCATCCTGAGTGCAAAGTCACACAAAGAAGAAGAGGCTTTAAAATCTGCGATTAGGTAAGGCTTACTGCTTAGCGATAAGATGTGCCAACATTTCAGCCACCAAATTCGAACTCTGTCCAGCTTTTATCCTAAGGACTACACGGTTATGTTAATTCTTAAAGAAATGTTCTTCATTGATCCTATGATGGAAATAATGGATTCTTTTTTGAACACTTACCTCCTATACTGCCAGCCATTGCACTTCCTGACATATTCTTTAATTTATTGCATTCGACTAGAGTTTTGGCGTCCGTTTTTAATACTGTTCTTAACGTCGCCTCTGGAATGATACATTCAGTCACAACACGTTTGCCACGTCCCTTAATCCAATTAATCGCAGCGGGTTTCTTGTCACTGCAGAAATTGCCACTCAATGAAATGATTTTCATATCTGGGAATTCCTTGCTAATGCACTTCAATGCCATTTCAGCGCCCTTCGAGACCATATTCATGCCCATGGCATCACCGGTGAGTGCAACAAAACGTATATACAATTGTGGTCCATCCATTGCGATGAGCAGCTCCTTAAGGCGACCAAATCGGCTGGTTGAGTCAAATTCGGTTTTGATACGCTTGTAATTCTCATCGTCCATAATCCAACTTTTAGCAACAGCAGCACGAGCAACACTTGAGAATCTAACACAAGGCGCTCGGGTCATGCCGACATCTTCGACATAACTTTTCACACCACGAATCGAGAGAGCCTTGCAACCCCTGTTTGTACTGGCAACTAGAGCGCCTTCAGTGGTAGCCATAGGAACAAAGTACCGATCTCCATCGAGCAGCAATGGACCGGCATAGCCGACTGGTATCGGCACATATCCCAACACATTCTCACAACACGCATTCATAACTTTCTTATAGTCGAACGATTGATATGGAAGCATATCCAGTTTTTCCATTGGCAACTTTGCTCGGGCGCTGATGATCTTCCTACGGATACGGACACCACGCTCTGGATTATCGATTATCGTTTCGATTTTGTGCAGTGGACAATGTGTGGCGGCGGCATTGACAATGCTAATGATCTCTTCGTCGGTAAGATAGTCCGGATCTGAAACCAGAATCTCCAGGCATTCCTCCAGAGTTCGTGGCGGATTAACGCTACCAGTCAGTGCTTGCAACTCATAGTGATTCACTTTGGCTTTGGTGTAGTAATCGTCTTCGGTTTGAGTATAGGCATTCGCCACGTTGTCCTCTTCAATTGTAAACAGTGGAACTCTATGCGCGGGCTTAACATCTACAGATAATTGACTCTTTGATGGCAGAGATTGTGATTTGGTGTCAGCGGGTGCGACTGTTGATTGTCTTATTTGATCATGGAGTTCTTCTCGATTCTCGAAGAATATGAATTTCACAACCAATGCGATGAGAAGGATTAGAATAACGATTTGGTCTGCGCTCATTGTGAGCCATCTGAAATGAAAGACAACACACACATGGATTAGTATACAGAAGAGCTAGTCTCTCGTCGATTCCGGTACTCACTTGATGATGTATTCGGCGAATTCTCCCGATTCAGTTCTGTTGCTATTCGCGTTCATCTGTTGCAACTTGGGCGACAGTGAGTTCTCCACGCTGTCGTAGTCGTTTTCAGAAAACACAACCCTCGAATAAATGTGCACTATCATGAGACCAGTGGTCATTATGATTTTCACACGCTGTACCACCGGATTGTTCTTTTGCTCCTCTTCGGTGAGGGCTTTCAAGAGGATTGAATCCTTTGCCTTCGAACGCACTAATGACATGTCCATTCCGCTTCGTGATAGATCCAAAATAAGCGACAAACACGCCGGATAAAATGTCATAAACACAATGTAGTTCACTACCACGGATAGGACGGCGAATGTGCACAGAACTTCGAGACGTTGCACCCCCGACAATGTACCAACTCCGATAACTAATGTCTCCACAATGGTGTCTAATGATATTGCTGGTCCCAGGAGCTCTAATCCTCTCGCAATATTATTTGTTACTTCGGCCTGATTTGATCCGGATAAAGCTAGTTGGGCAAGTGTCCCAGAATTCGACAAATCGATGAGCAGGAGAAGGAAAAATAACGCATCTCTGTAAAAAAAAAAAACTTCGTAAGTTTCCTTTGTGATGTGTTGTGCACAAAAATGAACTTACTTCAAATCGGATATATCACTACCAAGGAACTTGATGATTGTTGTTGTAAATATAAAGCTCGAGAAGACTGTAAAAAGTCCAGCAATGCCTGAAATGAAAAATGAGATATAACATTTTATTGATGTCATCAACGCGAAGCAGAGCGCATAAATGAATGAAGGAGAGAATATTGTAACACACTAACTATAATGAGGAAAAGTTAAAGATTGTAAAGATGTTCAAGGTGATAATTTTTACTGCCACATCCACAGTCACTCAAACCCATGCGCTCGTGTGCGCAATAGGTACAACACTTAGTGTCCATATGGTTGGATGGTTAGAGAAGGTGAACGACAGTTTATGACCTTGTGATGCATTAAATTGCGTCAACGATCAGGATAGTTGGCTTCAAATTGCACGGCCACTTAATGTTGGTCTCTATACTGTGTAGCTGTTGCTGTGCTGAAGTGGAAGCGTTTACGTTGGATGGTGATTTTATGGTTTATTTTATTGTTGCGATGTCTTTGATAATCAAGGGCCGAACGCAATTTTACGCGTGAAAGAAAATGTGGAAGAATTTTCAGATTGCATCAAATTATCATCAACTGACAGATGTTGAAATCGACTTTTTTCTTACACGGATTTCTTAAGTCAGCGACTCCAGAGAGAAACTTTCTACTGGAGGAGATGACAAATAAAGGATGACCAAATAGAAACGATAGGAAAATAAATTGAAATAAAGGAACAGCGGTGTGAGATCTAAAATTGATTCTGGCTTTGTTTTGAAGGAAGCTACTCTCAAGCCATCATGTCGTATCATCATTCAAATCCAGTGCTTACACCGGTCTCAAATGCAAATGTTGTCAAATGCTTGCCTCAAGCTCGTCCATAGTGGTTGATTTATTAGCGTAGTCTAACGACGTCACGTTGCAAGTCGCATGACATTGTCGGTCAATTGTTGAAAGCTAGCCGTTGGATGACCCAGTCGTCAACATTCTCCTTTACAACTTCGAGCTTATGTGGCATCTAGCCCCGTCTTGTCGGAACCACAGCTCGGATATATCGATGTTGTCGAGCCGGCTACAATCGCAAGAGATTGCCAAATTCTTTTCCGATCGTGTCTCCCTTAACATCATGTATTGAAGACCAGTGGCAGCATTGCCAAAAAGCCATCACAGATGCCGCCTCTGATGTGCTGGGTGGGTTTCAATCCGCCACCACAACGAAACCCCTGGTTTGACAACGAGTGTCGGCAGGCGAATGCAGCCAAGCAAGAAGCATACAAATCGGCACTGCAAAGAAGGACAAGAGCTGCTCGGGAGCTCTACGAGCAGAAGAGGAGAGACGAACACCGGCTTCTCAGGAGAAAAAAGAAGGAGCATGAGAAGCGCGCGATCGGCAGAATAGAGGGATATTACTGCAGGAATGAGGTAAGGAAGTTTTACCAAAGGGTAAAGTTAACCAGTCAAGGTTATAAAGTCCGAACCGAAGCCTGTAAGGATGATCAAGGCAACATCGTAGTAGAGTCACAGTCGATGCTGGGGATATGGAGAAACCATTTCTGCAGATTGTATAACGGCGACGAAGAACCAAATCCCGCTGTCAGGCAGAACGAACCATTCAACTCCAATGAAGGGGACGATGAAGATCAACAATTCCGTCCACCCGGCCCAGATGAAGTGAGGATTGCCATATCTAAACTGAAATCCAACAAGGCTGTGGAAGCTGACGGCCTACCCGCCGAGCTTTTAAAGCCGCAGGCGATGATTTGGTAAGGAGCATGCACCAACTCATCTGTAAAATATGGTCGGAGGAAAACATGCCCGATGAATGGAACCTCAGCATTGTTTGCCCGATCCATAAAAAAGGAGACCCTTTGATCTGCGCCAACTACAGAGGCATATCAGTCTCCTAAGTATCGCATATAAAATCTTATCTGCCATACTGTGTGAACGCCTAAAGCCATTCGTCAACAACCTGGTCGGTCCATACCAGTGTGGCTTTAGGCCAGGAAAATCCACCATCGACCAAATATTCACACTGCGGCAGATTGTGGAAAAAACCCAGGAGCAACAAATCGATACCCACCACCTTTTCATCGATTTTAAGGCCGCGTATGATAGCATCTATAGTGACGAGCTATACAGAGCAATGTCTAGTTTTGGCATCCCTACCAAACTCCTCCGTTTGTGTAGGATGACGATGGAGAATGCACGCTGCACGGACACCCAACACCGACGTCTCGGTCAGAACGTCACAGCAGACAGATATAACTTTGAGGTAGTCAAAAACTTTGTCTACCTAGGTACCGCTATCAATTCAGACAATGACACCAGCGCTTAAATCAAACGAAGAATAACTCTTGCCAATCGCTGCTTCTTTGGGCTAAGAAAGCATTTGGTAATCAAAGCCCTCTCTCGAACAACAAAGGTAACGCTTTACAAGACCTTAATCGTCCCAGTCCTGCTATATGGCGCGGAGGCATGGACTTTGTCAAAAGCGGATGAAGCTGCCCTTGGTTGCTTCGAGAGGAAAATTCTTCGTGTGATTTTCGGTCCCGTCTGCATAGATGGAGTGGAGGAGGAGATATAATGACGAACTATACGGGCTGTTTAGCGACATCGACTTAGCCAGAAGAGTGAAGATCCATTTCCATTGAGATGGCTAGGTCATGTAGAGCGGATGGAAACCAGGGACCCGAGGGACCCGAGGGACGGCGCAGTAGAGGAAGATCGCGACTCAGGTGGCGAACGCAAGTGGAAAGGGACCTCAACCAACTATGCGTGCGAAACTGGAGACAGCTACGAGGGGCCTTCACGTTTATATGAAATTTTACATGAATGCACTAAAATAATAGTATTACTTGATAAATAAGTCAATTTATATATACAACCACAGCTTCGCCCCGACACCGAGAATATATTGAACGCCCCTCGTAGCTAAAGATCGAGCTGGCTGGAGACGCTTGTTGGTTGAGGCCCAGGTCCACCTCGGACTGTAGCGCCACCATAAGTATGTAAGTAAGTCGAGCTTCTACACCTGAGACCATTTACGGCAACGATGACTCCTTACTCATTTCGAACGAAGATGGATGCCAGTTCAATGTTCGCAAAAGTGAAAATCTCCGACGTCACTGACCAAAGGACATACATAACATATAGTACCATCTTTTCAGATCAGAGTTCCCGTATATGTATGCCCATTCTGGTTTGACCATTCAGACAAGTCTTAATTTACATAAGTCGCAACCATGTTGATAACGAAGATAACCTAGACCACCAAGAGGAGTAGAGATTGCCATCAGGTTGCTTTTACACGTGACTAGGAAGTGAATGCAAGTATTTCATGAAAGTCGAATTGAAAGTGGTCCACAAGATATTTTTTACCCACTTACATCAAATGATTCATTGAGTTAATATAACGTTTGAAAAATCTCTCTTTGGACTTAATCTCGGGGAAGTCGTCGAAAATGAGTTGAACAAGATCTGGTAAAGATATGAGTGTGTTTACTTTTACTAATTGCTATCTTAGCACAACCCCAGAGCGGCTCGTTAGCGTGAGTATTCTATCAGTCTGCTGCGAACGTGTAGCGCAAAAAGGATTGCATAACCCAACCGACCGCTGGAATGTCTCAAAAATAAGATCAAAAGCATTAATTCCGTAAAGTATCTGCAGCAATCATGAATTATGTTTTCGTGTGCAATTTACCGATCAGTCTGCGCTGATCGCGTTATACAGATGCTGGCCGACTGGTGTTCCTCGCCTCGATCTTTGGCATACCAGAGCAGTGTGTACTTGCAGTATGACCTGAATGTTGCGTTTCTGTGGCACGGCAAGTATTGTTCGATGATCGAGAAACAATATATACGCGAGTACGTGACTAACTGCACCACATGCAGAGGTTCGCGTGCCTGCAGCGGTTGCTGTTTAAATTGCAAATGAGGTCCAAGGTGATATGCACTTCCTTTCCTGAGATGGATGCAGTCGCAATCCATCTGCGCCGGCTGTGGGAAGGTCATAAGATTTATTGCAGTCAAGTGAATTATGACCATAGAACTGATTGCTGTACGAGTGATTGGTTATTTTGATTGATTGTTGCATTTGTTGCAAGGAACACGCGTAAGCTGGCAGTCCCATTGCATGGTGTATCGTGAGTCACTCGATAGTTTTAAATGGTCAGAGGTACTGAAGGGCAGTCACTTTAGATTAGTTATGCTGCAATGCTGTGAGAGAAACCTTAAGTGCTTGCTTCTAGATGTGTGCAGTATATAATATGAGACATTGTTGTTGACCTTGAGGAACTTGGCTGGTGTGTTTGCTGGGCCATGTGCATCGACAAACTTGTCTCCGGCAGCCAGACTATTCGACTACGAGTCTGTGAGAGGATGCAACAGATGAGGCTCGTCTAGTGCTGCGGCAAAAAGCGGAGAAGGAACTCAACACAAATGGCAGCACTTTTCGATATGGCTTCGAAGTTAAAGGTCCTCTAAGAAAGCTTCACTGTTTTGTTCTGTGAACTTCATTTTGTCTTTGCAGTTTAGGAACTACATGGGGAATTTGCACCGACCCTCAAATTGTTGTTACTACATTAAGAAAGCGTCACCGCAGGGTTAGGTCCAATCGTGAACTCCCATGAAAAGAGGTGATATCGCTTGGCCTGTTAAATTTCCGAGTATCTTCCCACTCGGAGGATTCTCCCACGGCTAGAAGCCCAACCATATTTGAAAACCTATATTCTGCAGAACCGAACGAGAAGTGGCTAGAGGCACAGTCCAAGTTTACAGTGCGCATAATTGCTGCTAGGAACTTGCGCGTAATTTCACCACATACTGTACGTAGGGAGCGATTCCTTTTGTTGCCACGTATGTAAGCAAAAATTAACGAAACTTAACGAAAGTGGTTATGAATGATAAGTTTTACGTCTTTTACACGGTTATCTATTATAAACTGTCACAGTCTTGATGAGCGATTCCGCTTTGAAGGAAAACATAATTGGGAACCATAGGCCATTAGTTCAAATGGCATACATATGCGTTTTTCAAACAACAAATACACTTGAGGTTGCGAGTTCAATTATGCTATCATGCAGTGAAAACGCTAGCTAACAGCTTTTCAGGCAACTACTCAACTGCTAGTAGTATCATACCACCCCTTCACATTCAAGCCTCTGTCGAGCAATCAATAGCCTATATTAATTCACACACGGTCCCAAGTAATATCAGGTTAATAACACCATCAGAACTGAAAAATATTGTTCAAAATCTAAAAACAAGAAAATCGATGGAATCAAAAATGACTGCCTTAAAAATCTTCCCACTCTGCCTTCATGCAGCTAACTGTTATCTTTAACAGCTGTCTAAATCGGGGTTACTTTCATAAAAACTGGAATGCTGCTAAAATAATCCCAATATTGAAAACCGGTAAGCCGCCTAAATTACCCAGCAGCTATAGGCCCATTACCCTGCTTGGCTCTATTAGCAAATGCCTTGAGAAACTGATTAAAAATATAATAGTGTCTTTCGTTGATGAAAATGCCATTTTACCTTCAGAGCAATTCGGTTTCAGAGCTTTTCACAGCACTGCTCACCAAGTACATCGCATCACCAAACACGTCAAGCTTTCAATAGGCAATAGCACTGGTATGGTTTTGTTGGACTTAGAGAAAGCGTTTAATACTGTCTGGCATAATGGCTGGCTGCATAAGCTACTAAGTGTTAATCTCCCAATGTAGATAATCCAGTCATTCATCTCAACACGGTATTTATCAATAAGCATTTTTCAGACGAAAAACAAATTAACGCAGGCGTTCCACAAGGGTCTGTCCTTGCTCCAGTCCTTTTCAACTTATATGCCTGTGATATTCCAAGATTTTCCAGCTGTGATATAGCTTTATTTGCCGACGATATATGTATTTATTCATCCGATTCAACTGGTTTCAGTGTTGAAACTAACTTGCAGTCAACTAGAAATACTTTCGAAGAATATTGTAATTCCAGGAAAATTAAATTTAATGCTCCGAAGAACCAAGCTATTTTCTTTACGCGTAAAAGAAAAGCTTGTCTACTTCTCTAGCAAGAACCTGCTACTCAACAACGTTCAGATAGAGTGGAAGTCCAGTGTAAAGTATCTAGGCATCTATTTAGATAAACGCTTAACTTTCAATCGGCATGTCCAAGAAATCGTTAAAAAAATGAATATCACGGGAGGATCCTCTATCCATTCATTTGCAGAAACTCGCAACTGGACATTCACAAGTTATTAATTTATAAAGCTGTTTTCCAAGCCATCATTTTCTATGGATCACCCGTGTGGGGTAAGCGTGCAAAGACTCATCTGCGCAATCTTCAGATAGCTCAAAACAAAGTTTTGAAAATGATTTTCAACTTACCATGGTTTTTTTCTACAGAGGTACTTCATGAAATTGCTTACATAGTAATGGTTATACCTATAATTGAAAAACTATGCCACAAATATAACATATCTTGCTTATCGTCAGAAAATAACTTGATTTCAAATCTAGATTCGTAAAAAAGTGCAATACTTAAATTATTTATTTATCTATTCAACCATATTTATGTATTTATTTACATATGTGTATTATTTATCTATTTATATATTTATTTACTTATTTATCTATTTATTATTCCTCTATTAATTTATTCACAGATTTATTATTTATTTATTTATTTATATCTAATTACTTGTTTATTTATTTATTTATTCTATCATATATTTAATTATCTATTTATTTATTTATTTTGTTCTCTGTGAATAATGTGTCATTGTTGTTAAACTTTTGAAATCAAGTTGAAAGGACGCCTCTCTCTTCCCTCTAGCGACTCTGAGATCTTTACTGAAGATTTTTAGTGGCTTTTTCTTCAAATTACATATATAATATATTATTTAAGAACTTTTATAAGTATTTTAGTAGTAAGGTAATAACACCGAATCTCTGTAAGCAAATGAAGTACAAACAAGAATGTACAACAATTGTAAAATTGCTGCCACAATAAATTAACAATTACAATTACAAAGAACAAATAATTGCAAGGAAACATAGAAAATCAGACAGAAAATGTTTTGAATGATTCAAATACTAAAACCAAGCGAGGAAAATGTTAACAAAATTATACTTTTTCCAGTAGTTGCATATGTATATGTATATAGCTCTATGAAGAATGTTTCCAAATCCGATTACATATCGCGTACTTTGCTCATTCTTCAAAATCATCCCACATCTACGTCAATGCACGTCCAGCGCCTCTCCAATTGCATGACGAATGCGCATTCGTTTGTTCAGATCTGGAATCTATACGTACACACCAAAAACGCATGTAAATCAATTAAATTTACGAAAATCACAAATCAAAGCTTTCATAATCGACGATAATGAGCAGATGTGATTTTAGCTTTCGATTGCCTCCGCGAGAATTTTTCTTGGACTATTGCCAAGCAGAATGAATCTAGAGATTAACACCAGCGACATGCTGCGATGTGTGAACGCTTGGGTTCTCATAGATCGTAAACTGTTCAAAAGTGACGATGTTCTCCACAAGCCCCGTCGGTAAGGACGAACTCAAAAGCGCATGTTTCAAGGAACCTGCCTTTATTCAACCCAAGTCTACACAAGCGAAGTGCGTGCACTCGAATTCCATTTAGGAAGCACAAGGCACTTCTAAACACCGCTAACCTCGAACACAACTTTCCGTTTCATTTCTTTTTTTTTTTTTTTTCAAAGGCGAAAAACATTAGCAGACCAAACGAACACAACCCGCATTTGTTATTTTTTCAAATCTCAAAGTCTAAGTACTCTTGGGTGCTAATGAGAATTTCATGGTCCACTTTATTTTCTCATTCAATTTTATTCAACGTGATAAATCTGCAATAAGGCCATACTCAACTATGTACCGTCATCTAACCTTAGAAACCGTCTCAAGAAACATTTGACTGCCATTCGATGTGTGTGCGCGTGTGTGGATTTTGAATGGTCAATGTAAACTTCCTTTTCAATGTCCAATCAACCATAAATGACGAACCCTTTCCCGTCTGATCATGAACATCACCATACACGTGGTCTCTGTTCGCACGTTCAAACTACGCCAACTATGCGTATCTTTAGACATATTTTCTGTTCATTTTCTCACTATAGTCAAGGTAAATTATGATCAGGCTGTTAATTAGACAAAAACGTACTCTGTACACAGCACGTGAGGGGAGCTGACGGTTGCTCGGCAAACCGAAACCGGTCTCCTGATCCACCGAAACCACCGATGTGGTTCTCCATGACAAAAACGGGCGAAGAAGGAAATCATCGAAAGTAAATTATGTTTCGTAAATTGCTTGCGAAAATACTCGTACACAACCACAGCGACTGCGCATGGTCTCTTGGACGTCGCAACAAGTTCCAGTTCCAAGTCTCGATGTGCTCAATGAAACCGAAAGCGCTGGCAAAGAGTCCAAAGCATGACAATCCCCGCTTATCCTACATACACACTAGTATACGTACAAAACGCAGTCCATTCGACTTTGGGTTTTCACTTTTCACATCCATTGCACACCTCCGCCACCGTCTGTTATTTGCACTGTACGTCGCGGCGGCCCATTCAACTGGTTTCGCTGGTCGTCATTTTGTGTCTTTTCCTTTGAAATTTTTGGCAAAGCATTGTGCAAGTTATAAGCCATTAACACCAGAGCGTCATCTGTGCGATTACCCTTGACATCGATAGCCCAGCACACAGTCAGGCAGAAAATATTTCCGAAAAAAACCAACACACTCCGCCGCGGCGGTCGGGTTTAACGCGCAAAATCTCTCGAAACTCGACTCAATCAAGGTCTCACCTGACATTGTATCCCAATGGCTTGAGGACTTAAATCTTACGATGGACGCAATTGTTTAACACCACCACCCGCTCGGTAGCGCATGTTGTTTGCTGTCGGTTTCATCTCCATGAAGATTGTATAATGCACAATTATAGGTTGTTCCACACGCTGCTGGATCAATCACGACTCTGCAGATGGCAATGGTTGCGGTGACTCCGGTGGCTGTTTACCTAACCATTGCCGTCCGCGGCGCATGTCGAGTGTGTAGTTCAAGTTCACATTTGTTTTGTGTCAGTATTAAGCACATTTTCTTTTCTTTTTTTTTTTGTTGTTCAAGTTTAACGTGTCAAATGTGTAGTGCTTTACCAAACGTTGAGTATGGCTACTGTTTAACGTCGTAGGAGATGAGAAAGGTCATTGCTACCTAACGTGCCTCAGGTTAACCTCTTGTTTACCAATTGACGAAGGAGTTTTACTGATCAGTCATAGGATGGATTCTTATGTCATTCTGGCAAAATGTTGTTACTGTCAACTTGTGTGATGATGTCTTTCATTAAAATTCAAATTAACCCAAATTCAAACTTGAATCACGCTTAACGAAACATTTTGAATCAGAAATTAAATTAGTGGTAGTTCGCGTGACTTGCTTAATCTAAGAGAAATTAGATTGACATCTGGAACTCATTGTGACCACAATTGCATTTGTTTTCCGTTTAATGTTGCCGCAGTTAGGGATGGGATTTTAGTTTGTTCTCTCGGAGCATGAATTTTATGAGCAATTTGATTTGAAAAGGGGAGGAATATGCGGCTTCGCACATTTTGACTGTGACTTCACTTCAAGGCAACGTGCCACAGCGTCCTGAAGCACTTAAGTCAACTAAATAAATCGAAAAAATGCAGAGAAATTATACAAATGTGAGCAACAACCCATTTCGAACAGTTTCGTTGAGTTTCGTTCATTTTTGGTTACATAAGTGGTAGCGAAATGACTTACTTTCTATGAACGAAGAGACAGAGGGTGGGTATTGGAGTTTTGTGTATGTTTGAAATCCAGACATGGATTGTCAATCACAGATACTTCTGCTTGTTGAACTTATGTCAAAAAACCTGACTTGAAGCAAACATTGATGACCTGAACTTTTATCCTAACGGTTTTACTATGTGGAGCAGAAAGCAGGAAGGCATTCACTGGGTGTTTCTTAACAGTCCGAGTAGGACCTGGACTTAGCTTCTGCAATCATCACTCGTGCTGTGCGTGCTATTGTTCTCTCAAGAATGTAGAGGACCAACAATTTAATGCCGGCTCCGCGTTGTTTCGGAGATTTTTTCTAGAATTTTCTAGACTTTTTTCTAGCTCTGAGCATTTTCAGTGAATCGATAGAGGTGAAGCTGTGAATTATGAAAGTTGCTCATGTTGGGGATGGAACCTGAAACCCACGACAGATGTTTCTTTATGGTCATCTAAGTCGTAGTCTGCATTCACAGAAGGAGATGTAGGCGATTCTTCACAATATTGGTGTAACCTACTCACGAATTTACTCTTCTGGATACTTCTTGGTTGTCTGTCAAGTCCACTTAGGGGCCAAGAGCTAGGGCTAGTTGTAAAATCTGAAACTCATATTTGCCATTTTTTTAATCAGCTGACTTAGCATATCTACTGACCTGCAGTCGATTTATGGTCACTCTCCACCAAAAATAATTTCAAGTCAAGTGCTTAACTTCGTCAAAAGGGACTCATAATCGAATTCGTTTAGCTGCCTCAAAAAGGGTACGGGATAAGAAACCTCCCCGTTTTGGTGGCCATATTTAAGAGAATAACATAAACCACGATTTACGGTGATGCATGATGTCTCAAGCTAAGGTTCTTTCAAGAACATGGCTAACCCCAACCAAAACCCAACCCAGCGTTTTGTGTGTTTTCATTACAAATTACCACCTTCTCCCGTGTATGACAGCGGTGTTAAGAACCGTTCTTACGTAACACTTCTTAACACCCATCGCAGCGGCGACCAGTTCCTTGTTTGTGAGTTCAATTTAAGCCCTAGCCTCTAGTCGGAAGAGGCGTGGAGCTGGGGCGAATGAAAACTTTTCGTTTTTGATGGAATTCAATTTCACTTTTTATTTTTTTATTTTTTTTTCATCCATATCTCATTCACTTCGTAGTTGTTTGGTTATTTTTACTTTCAATCAAAGTAAACAATAGCCGCACAGAAGACGACGAAACGGACACAAGCGACGACGGCGAAGAAACAATAACACACACTACACAGAATGGAGTTATTTTTTTTTTCTTCTTTAAATCCGCTAATTGAAGGTAAAGTTTCACTTTTTTTTTTGTTTTTTTGTTTGAATGAATTTAAGCCGCTGAACAATGAGTGACCTGTGCCCAAATATCTGATGCAGAAAGCTTGACTTGTGTTAACCGAAGAACTCTGGGTTAGGGACGTAGACTTCTGGTGTGCACATAACCCGACCGCAGTGCGTCTGTGGGGTTTTTTTTTGATTGTTTTTCTTGATTAGTTGCATCACATTAATGAATTCAAAGTGTTGAAAGAGAGATGATGTGTTTTTTTTTATTACCACCAAGTATCTAACTCCGTGGATGCTCATCGTTGAATTGTGTGTTTTTGTGATGACCCAGATACACTGAATCTGATTCGCTTCGAAAAATATACTCGTCTACTGTGCGTCATCGATTGATTTCTGTTTAGTGTTTCATTGTTGGATGAGTGTTGGGTCTGTGGAAGATATCGTGCGGTGATGATGCCTCTGAATGATTGTCCATCGACTTGGGGTGGTTTTAGAGTCTTAATTGACGTCGTTAGGGAGATATATTGAGACCCTCTGCAGCGACTGCGGGTAGGAGGTAGGAGGATTTTTTAAGAGATTTCTAAAATGTACACAAAACTTTATGTTATTGCGAGTGGCTCGTTAATTTGAATGATGATAACTGCGACTGGGTCACGGTGGGCGATACCGATTACGATGACAGGAGAATTTAATCACATTTAAAGCATCTGGCCTATTTTAGTTGTATGTGCAAGTTAATTTGAGATTGAAAATAGTTATTTGCAAATAAGGATGTTTAAGATATTTTGTATCGGATTAAGTCTTGTGTAACTTCGAGGTCGAAATCAGAGAAACGCATGTCCTTGTACTTACGAAAGTGTCGCAACATCTAAAAATGATCGCAGA
Organism: Eristalis pertinax; assembly: GCA_907269125.1. NCBI lineage: Eukaryota > Metazoa > Arthropoda > Insecta > Diptera > Syrphidae > Eristalis > Eristalis pertinax. The sequence continues at coordinate 60,676,986 of OU026145.1, forward strand.
GCTTGGTTTTGTTTGTGTTAATGTGCCTGGACCAACTAGCCTCTTCAGCTAACGTCTAGCTGGTTCCTTTCCACTTGTGTGTGAGCCACTTTAGACTTGAAGTCGAAGACACTTCGCACCGGATTACACTGTGAAGCAACCTCAGGCGTTGAATTCTTAGACGCCTAGCTAGCTCACACTCGACCATAAGTTCAAGCATGTGACCCATTCAAAGCATTGTCTGGGCGATGTTTTTTCCCGCAATCCGAGCTAGTTTTTGAGCCGTTTCTTTATCCTGGAATGCAGACAGTGTCGTTCACATCGCATTGTGAATGATGTTAGGTTAGGTTAGGTAGTTGGGCTGCCAGCGAAATCGCCAGCACACTTAGACCATGTTGGTCCATTGCGATACCCATAGTCAAACTACTACCACTGATCGACAACTTCAGTGATAGCGCCGTTAATTTGATCCCACCGGAAAATGGTGACTGGACCAGATTTGAAAACCCGATAAAAGCGTTTTAACTTTGCTTTCACTGGGATTCGAATCGGGGACCCCTTCAACCAGGGGCAGGCACTCAACCAACGGCGCCATCCAGCTGTTGTGAATGATGTTGGTCAGACTCCAAGTTAATTTGAAGCCGAAATACTGCTGAAGGAGACTTGTTGGTTGAAGCCTAAGTTTCGTAGACTTTTTAGCTACTAGGTCGATGGAAAACTTAAACACTTCACCTTCTGCTTCACACGCCAATATCACGGGCAAGAGCATTGTCCCACATATAGCGTTCTTCTTCAAAGCTTCTTTGTTGAAAATCTGTTTATGAGTTGCAACTGCACACATTGCTAGATGAAATGGCTTTCTACAAAGACCACAGAGATGAATCATTACTCAATTGCCTCTAGAACTACAAATATCAGGAACGACTGTGTGTCTCTATACAAAGTTCTCGCATGTTCCTAATCCCTTATCGTCTCCTTTACATCATAAAAGATAATTTGATTGAAAATTAACTAAACTCAAATCCACGTGTCGTAGCAATCATTATTTTAATTCAGCAAAAGCCTTTCAGAAAGTGCAAACTCATTTCCCATACATCAGCCTCTACGCCATCCGTCGTCTTCGACGCGATATCAAACTCAGCTGACTGATATCATACCTTCCTTCTTACCACGTACGTGTAGGTATTCAAAGCGTTGCTTATAGGGGGTGTTCCTTTGCGTAAGACAACGCTGTTCAACGACAGTATCCAACTGCATGTGAATGAATATTTGCGACGTGGCACTCGTTATTTACATAGATTACCGTGTACTTAATGTATCCCCAAGCGAACTATCATTCATACATTACGATGACTTTTATTACCATTATATGGGTAATGATTTTATTTTTAATGCGAAAATGTATTTTTTTTACTGATTAATTGTAGAAAATTAATTCAGAATGAGGATTTATATGTTCATTGACGCCCTCTTGAATAACCTTTGTTTTTTTCTTTTCAAGACGACTTTGCCGGGAAGGATTTATCACATTCTTGGGCAGAGATGTCTTAGGCAACACTTGACAAGTTGTGGGCTTCATTCTAGTTGACAAGTAGGACTAAAGATCACACGCAGATTTGTTCAAGAGACTATTGGTGCATGTGTTTGATGTGTCAGTGTTTTGTTTGACAGCTCATACGTGACAGCTCACACAAGAACTGAAGCCGAACTACCCGCTACAGTCTCTAGGTTTGGATGCTGGATGAAGATCCGCTTTTTCATCGGGAGATTGTCTTGACGACGAAGCTCATTTCTGACGAATGAGTATGTTAATAAACAAAAATGCCTGCAACGTAAGAGCTATAAATACATCCGGAAAATGCACTCTTTATTGCGATTCATGGTCCGACGGTTTATGACACGTGAGAAAAATTGTTGGTAAAAGTACCATGGTTCAATGATCCTTTTTATTTTGCCAAAATTCACGAGCTGTCCCAAGTCGACAGTTGGTTCCAGCAAGACGACGCTACATGCCACAAAGCACGTGAATCGATGGGTTTTGGGCGCCTAAATCGTGTGATTTGAGCGCTGTCGACTATTTTGCATGGAGTTACGTTAAATTACTCATCTATGCCGTTAAGGAAGATACCAGAAATGTCAAAATGCTCGAAGAAGTGACTCAAAACTGGATACAAGCAGAACTGTTCAAGCTGCCCAGCGACATAGTCAGTCGTTTCAGCGTTTTAGACGTGAGTTTAGATATGAAGAGTTAGATCAGAAATGGAAGCAAAAATGGAAAAACTGCATTTGAATTGATCAAACGATTGCTTTGAACTACACTGAAGACACACAGATCACAGAGTATAGAATGGTCTATGCCCAAATTCAATCTCACATAATGCAGCATCCACCAGATATCCTCCCTTCTTCTTACACTCGAATCTATCTGTTGGCTTTAGCTTCAGACGGAACGAAAATTCCTTGTTGAACCAACTGAGGATTTCAGTTGCAGAAGTAATCATTTCATATACCGACAATGGAATTATTTGACAGCAAAAGTAGATCACATTGCAATTGACCCGCTTCAACCCACTTGCCGAACGAATGACAAAATGAAAGACGAATTGGGACACGAGATCTTCAATTAATTACATTTTATGTGCGTGTAGAGCAAAATTAAGACGTGTATGTTATGTATCATCCATATTTCGCATTAATATGGGATAGTTTGCTATCCTTTCCCATCCCATATGGGCCACAGAAGGATTAGCTGGCATTTGGTGGGTTGGAAGACATACTTAAACATCATAAGGTGAACCTGAGCAACTATTCGTGATCGTTCGTTCTCTCGCGAATCAACCTTTATCTCGTCTGTCTTGTTTTTACTTCATTTTATTCGCCGCTGCGATGCCGTGTGATATGCGGTGTTCGTTGACGTCCCAAAATCCTCTTCATTGCAGCGAAAAAACGCTCAGAAAAGACCAATGACTTCCTCATCTGCTACTGAAATTGTCCATGTCTCCACAAAGCCTTGTTTGGTCCTTCGAGAGAGGCCTATACTACATAATTACTGCTTGAGTCTAAAGAAACACTGATTAACAAGAGCTATTCTGAGTTTAATCTAGGTACTGATGGGGATGTAGAATCATTGACCAGCTTAAACGCCCATGGTGACGTAGTGGCTAAGTTATAGAAGGTATCTGTACTTCCTTAACGACAGAATAAACTTCGTTTTGCCATCAGTCACCGGTAAATCAATTTTGGCTGCAAACACTTCACTCACTGCTCGCTGTGTTTGACCCATCATCTCAATGTCGTCTGCGAGTTCGCCACGATCTTGTCAATCTGCAAAGTCGAGACAAACTATTCTTACCGTTCGTCGGGAATTTTAAAGTTCACATGGATTTACGAAGTAATCGATACTGTGTAGCCCGTCGAAGACGCAAACAGTTCTTCAAAGCCTTACCGTGTCATTATGGGCGATGTAGTAGCATCGGGGTTATTTAAATCGGATGACGGACGAGAAATTAAATAAAAAGATTCGTGGGATAACTGCTGACGGTAGTCGTTGAAGTTTTATGACATATCTAAAAATGACAATCGTGTTATCAGCTGCTGATGATTTATAAGAGACGGTCTCTTGAAATTTTGCTAAACACAATCAATTTATTCAGAATTAGACACAACTTCTTCAACAAATGGCCGCAGATTCCACAGATTCAATGCGACAGAAGAATCTAAATCTAATTGGATAATCATTTCACATCCACTGGCTATAAAACTGCAAATGCGTTGGCAATCAAAGTAGGTACTAAAGTTGGGTACAAGATTATTTACGCTTTTCTCTTTCAACCACAATAGTTGAGAAACTTGTCACATGGTCGATGCATTGATGCGATTGATTCACGTTTACGGGTTCATTTAGCATAGAAGTTATTGGAGGATGTAGCTCAATTTATTTGCTGTTCAGTAGTAGGGTGTTTCCATAAACGTCAGCCTAACAACGGACTGCGTTATCCATGTTCATTAATGCAGATTTACGATTGTACTAACTTAGATGAACTGCAGTACCTACTGTTCATAAACGTCAATAGCTCATCGATGTCTGGCAGATTGTGCAGTCATTATTTTTCGACTGCAAAAAGGATCGATTGGAAGAAAAATATTTTGTACTAAAGCACGCCTGCAGACATTCTGCACCGTGTGTGTGAAACTTAGATAATATTGAATTCAGATGAAGTTGTTTCTGCTGTCAAGAGATGAAATCCCAAATAAATTCAATGAAATGTAAATAAAAAAAATTCAGTCAGTTATATTTGTTGTTCAGTCAAAAAACTAGATGTCGCCACAAAGTCTCCCACTAGACCCAACACAACTTCGTTACTAGCATATAATTTCAGCTCTTCGCAACTTGTTTTACGTGCCTAGATTCCCTCTATTTTTAACCGAATGGTAATTGGTAAGCAACTAAATAAATTATCTCTTAGTTCTGTGTGTAGCGGGCCCTCATTTATAACTCGTTATCTGTTGAATTTGTCAAATTGGAAACTGTCAGTGTCGCTTTTATTCAGTAATCTACTAGAGATTTCCCACTTCCGCAAGTGAGTGTGCCTTGTCCACAATTTGGTCAACAAAATGGTAAGTGACAAGGGAATTTGAAGTCTGTCTATCATAGTTGATTTCTGCTCCTGTCAGGCAAAATGTCAGTGTCACTTTATTTACCTTCAGTGATCTTCTGTCAAACCAAACTGTCAGATTTAAGAACTGTAAGTGTCATATCATAAATACCCACTTGAGAATATTCGAAATTTAATTCCAAAATTATGGTTTTGTGCGCCAAACATTGCACTTGGGCCGAAAATTGGATCATAACCGACAAAATAGTCCATCTGAGACAGCTATTCGGCATATTGTTCAACGCTTTCGAACAATAGATAGTCTTTGCAAAATACATTTTCACCGAGACGCAGAAGAGTACGTATTTAAGGCAATATTGAAGAATGCTGAAAACTATTCTACGTCATTCACAGCAAATTGAACCGTGTCCATCCACTTTATGGGAAATTTTATACAAAATTCTTGGTTTGGAGGCTTTCAAGATCCTGGTCGTGCAAGAATTGAAGTCGAATGACTGTCGTTTGAGTCGAAATTTCGGTGAATGGGTCCAAAGTTAAAACGTGTGCTCATTGGCGAATAGGTTCAAAATTAAATGGCATCGAACTGCGATGGGGATCACTTTTGGCTCTCTATTGAATGGACCTTAAATTGTGGTTGAATTTGTTATTTTATTCAAAATTATGTTCATTTATAATGAAATCCACAAGGTGACGTTCCGAAAAGATGCAAACTTTAGTACAGTCAAGACTGAGGGAGTCATAGAACCGATTTTTTTCAGTCATGATTAATTTCGTTTTCATTTGCTGATTGAACGTCATGATTGCGGAAAAGATGTGGCTCCAGAAGAATGGTCTTAGAGCAACCGAAATACGCAACTTATTTAAGGAAAATTTCAAGGAACACGTAATGGCCTCGACGATCGCGTGGCTTGAAGCTTCTTGATTGTTAAAAGGCGATACGTTAAATCACTGTCTGCGCTGAAAAAGTAACACCGATCGACACATTGGAAGCAAATCTTATTGAGAAAGTGGTCAACAACTTTATCCCTCAGAGGACATTCATCAAATCCAATCGTGGTGGGCATATGTCCCGAAGTTCCACGATTGACGCTAAATAAATGCTTATTTACTGTAATTTCAGGCGTTTCGTTTAAAGACAAACTGAATGGAGGCTTAAAAAAATGTATATATAAACAAACACAACTTACCCAAAATATACTTCGAGCCCAGCTTCTGAAGACTGCAAAACTGATAGTAGCAATAGAGCACTGCTGAGCACCTAACAATGGTCATCAGAATGACATCGGCCGCATTGTATTCAGCCTCGAGTCCGTCGCAAGACTGACTCCATCCGTGGCATGGTCTATTTCTGCTTGGCATCGATGCGGTTGATGATGCAGTGGCAGCACCACTCGCCGACGTTGTGCCACTTGTCGGATCAACGCCCAATGTTGTTCCTCTGTCGACGGTTAACATACAGGCGGTCACTGTCAGCAAAGCTACAATCACCTCCCAGGGATGTGAGGCACAGAACTCCCCATGAGCGCGAAATAATCTTCCAATCATGTTTACTAAATGCACAATGAATTGGTGTAGGTGTACGAAAGAAACAATTAACAACTAAATGACCAAAAACGTTGCCCGCGCTTAGTGAATGCAATAAAAGAAACACACACAAAATGATGATGAACTAAAACCGAAGCGCTATGGGCCACTAGCGAGTGCGTTAACTCAGCTGAGCAGGGGGGGAGGAAGCAGGGCGGCTACTGGTCAAGTTGAATGCACAGTGAACACGATTGCTGTAACCAATGTCTAGTGCGGTGTCTGTCTTAATCCCACTCGTTTTGTCTAGAGTGCGCTGGAATTCAATTACACTTTTTGTAATTCACCAATCTGAAAAGAAGAGGGAAGAAGAATTTATTTAAATTTGCTGTCCACACACATGTGCCTATGTATCTAATTCAATGTGCGATAGTTTATGGTTTGATTTGAGGATTGATGTGCGTGTCTACTGCAGAGTGGGTGGGTGTATGGCATGCATTGCCTCGACATTGGCCAGTTGCAGTACAACATTGTCTCTTCGGTGGGGGTGGGGGGAGGGGGTGGTTGGATGCCAGGAAGGACTGCCGCACTGGCAGCGGCTGTGTCGACAGTGGGATTTGTCGAGAGGTACACAAGTAGGTGTTAAAGCGATTTGAGTGTACCAATGCGGAAGTCAGATCACATCAGTTGAATTGCTATTGAAGTGGAATACTAATTGATGGACACCTAAATGCCTGGTGGCTAACGGACGCAATGGCATCCGAGGGACTGATGACATAAGGTGAATGCGAAAATTACACAATTAGGAAAAACCGTAACAGAAGTTTGCTGTCTGGATTAGGTGGAGAAGGAGAAGGAGAAGGTGATGGGGTTTCGTCTCGGTTTCTGTCGGCCATCTAATCATAAGCACGTAGGATATGTATTTATTATGCTAAGTGTTGTTTTGAGTTTGTGATACAATGTAGGTGGTGCTACCAGTGGACACCTGAGTGGATAGACAATGGACGGAAGGGAGAGCAGATCGACGCTGTTGTTCATCGAATTTCAACAACAACACGTGGACGCGATGTGGTGTTGCATGATAAGGTATTCAAGTTATGATGGCAGGCACGTGAAGAGGTTGGCAATTGAACAGACAGACAACGGGTAAAGAGGGCATTGTGGTGGCTATACAGAGCAGTTAGTGTATTTAAATATAACTGTTGTTTTGTGGCTTTTTTTTGTTCTTGTTTCAAGATTGAGCTCTGCGAGAACTTTGAATAACGTTGACCAAAAGGCGGGCAGAGAAAGAAGGAAAATAGGGGCAAATTACATTTTCGACTTGATTTAAAAATTAGGATGTTTACGATAGACAATTGAAGACATTTTAAGGACAAATTGTCAGAGTTCATGCCACGTGTTGTGAGTCTTGACGAAACGTGATGACTTGTAATTGCTTGCATTCTATTTCAACTACAACGATATATTGAAGTTCTCCATGCGCTCTACACTGCCCAGCCACTTTAGACGCCTCACTAGGCTCATGTGACTGCCCATACAGTTCGGGCTTGAATATCCTCTTCCAGATGCCCCCAACAAAAACAGGATCAAAGTCAGCAAGTGTATTTCTCTAAGAGACCAAGGACTTCTTCGTTCGATTTTGAAATCTGTGCGATTGGAGAAATTCCCTGCGCCTGATCTCAGTACTGATTGTGTTTGTACTGTTGACTTAGGTATTCGAATTGCCTGACCATCTCGAAGTTATAGCTGTCCATTGTGATGCTCTGTTGAAGACGTCGATATTGTATGTCTTTTCGTTTTGCCCTCATTTACATCTCAATGCCTTTTCGGAACAAGTCAGCAGTTGGATGATGTGCCTTTATGACTAACTTCAGTTTCGAAGTTCGCTTTAAAATGCTCCCTATAGTCGTAAGAGGCTACTGAATGCAAACAACGACTGAAGCTGTTTGAAAATTGTCCAAGCTTGGTCAGTCATACAGGAAAGCTCAGTATTACTCCTTGCAACACTCGTGAAGAAGACCCCGTGACACTTAAGCATTTCCACCTGCTTCAATGGGACTCCACTATCATGTAGAGCGCATTGAACAGTCGTTCTGGAAATTACCGTCATCTTTGATTTGTCCACGTTAACCTTCATCCCAGCATTAGCACATACGGCCACGAAGCTGTCTAGCGCGGGCTGGAGTTCCGTCTGGGAGGATGTGAGGAATAAGTAAGTCATCTGCTCTCCCAATGTGAACAAATTTCTCGGCTTGGCTGAGGTGTAACCTGCAGTCCATATATATATAATGAAATGGAGTGGTGACACGGCGCACCCTTGGCGAAGTCCAACGCCCATGGTGAAGGGTCTTTAGCACTGTTAACACAGCTCCTACAGTTTGTGTATAGAAACTGAATGGACCTCAAACGAGAACAAGAAGGCTCCAGAGTTTAAATCGGTGAACTCGGTGGTATGAGTTTCTTGCACGCTTAATTTGTTCTTGCCATTTGTGCTATATGAATGGTATATACATAAATAGTACACGAAAAATACGAGTGATTGCCGAAGAAGTTCGAGTCAAAACTAGGTTTAATCTCCAGATTGTGGTATAAGCTGGTTTATATTGCAATGCGGCTGCCTGAATTGCGGACAGGTCTCGAACAAAATGCACTTGGTGCCGAAATTAAGGACAAGGCTGCACAGCTTCCAATAACTAGTGTATTATTTGGATTAACCTTAAATACACCTTGCTTAACGTAAGTCCAGTGGTGGCCCCTGTCGTTGTGGGTATGTGCGTCGACTCCTACGCACTTGAACCTACCTGCCTAGGTTCGATTCCTGATACGGCAAGAAATACTTTTCACGGCCCCACCTCTTTCGAGTCACTGACAATGCTCAAGGAGTATAACTGTCTAGAAAAAGCTTCTCAAACTTGGCCGTTCGGAGTCGGCATAAAACTGTTGGTCCCTTCCACTCGTGATAGAACAATAGCACGCACAACACGAGTGATTGCTGATAAGCTAAGCCCTGGCCCTCTACGGGCTGTAGCGCAACCCATATTAGTATATTATTAACGTAAGTCCAAAGGTTTTCGATTGGTCTTCAGGTCAGGGGAAGCAGCTGCAAATTCCGCAACCTGCACCCTATTCTGCGATTAATTTACTGGTGTGTGAGAGAGGCATATCCTATTCAGCGTGCATCCATTATTTCCCTTATAATGTCGATAGGCAAAACATCCCTGTACATTCATTTTTAGGCCACCATGTCTTTATTGCACTTATGTATATGCGGACTTGAACTCCTGGTTTGGCGAACATGTCGTGCAGAGATCCAGTGCCTCAAACGGAGAATGAACGTTGCCTGAACATCGATGCCGTTAATAATGATGACACTTTGGTGGCAGGATATACCAGAGAAATCTTGTGCGCAAGAAACCGAAACCTTGCGTCAATCTTATTGTATCATTCGTGCCAACTATTTGGTACGGCAAGTCATTTACAGCTGCGTTCGACGACGCCACCAATTTAGTTGGGTTCCTTGGCAAAGGCTTGGCCAGATCGGTAGGCAATCGTTCATGGGTCCATTGTGTCCTGAATAGGATATTAAGCACTACCGTCAGACTTTCCGTAATCATAAAACAACCTGCCGACTAAGGGGTTCTCAGCCGGTTTTTTAGTTCAACACTATTTATGTTCTCTCGCTCGACAGTCCTCTAGCTTTCCCTAGGAATTGCCTTCTCTTCTGTGCCAGAGAAGAGCTGGGGTGACACCATCTCTTCAAACGCCATACTGACTGAAATGCCCTAAAGGGAGGATACTGTTTACTTTCCTGTCCCATACGCCATGCTAGCGATTTGAAAATGATTCCAAACTAATGTCATCGACACTTGCTTCGAATCAAAACGAACATCATTCTTTCACAAAACCCCAGTCCACACACAGCATTTGCGAAGTCATGGCTAGTGTACAGGGATCCAGCAAAAATGGGGAACACTTTGCCTGAGTTTCTGTAAAAAGTCACAAGATTAACGACAATTCTTTCTGAAAACTAGACTTCACAAAAACTACAAGGATACTGTCTACCATCTCCTGTACGATCATTTTCACATCACGTGCCCAGTTTACCGAATTATGAGAGAGTCTTTATAGAGCTCGTTCAGGGCCGATGGTTTCACAAAACAGTAAGTGCGTAAACCAACCAAAGCAAAACAAATATTTCACTTTCTCTTTCAAATTGATTGAATCACTAGGAAATTCCGATCATACCTCAATTGATTCCGGTTCAAATTTAAGCACAAGGCCAGCTGTCTAGCTGAGGAGAAAACCTTTATCAGCACGCACGCGTCTTTCTTTTCTTTTTTTCTTTCAATTTGCACTCAAATCCACACTTGTATCCCGTCACAAAGTTGATCGCACTGCAAAGAGATCTGCACTTGAAATTGTCGATTCGCGTCACGAACTATTCTTCCACTACGAACGGCAACCAGAATAGAACTGATCCATTGTTCATCAAGAACACCAGTGTCTGGCGAGAGTCTTTTCGAGCGTCTAATTCCCTGTAACTGACACACTTATTTTGCAAATGACTCACGAGGAATTAGCACGAAGCACGACGATTGCCCCCACCCCGAAAAACTGCAAGTTCAGCGTGTATCAAAACATCCATCTGCTTCACACTTGTTGTCTGCCGTGCAGCTGATAGGGAATCACCCTTAATTTGCGCTGTGATCTCATTTGTTTCGGCCGAACAAATGTTTTGCCAGCAGCGTGTGTATGAGTGACTGTGTTGCGTTTCAATTAAATTTATTCTGTGCAAGTCCAACGAACGTGTATGCTAACTTACTTCCTCGACGGCGATCTCTTTGACAACTGCGAGACGTTCTAGAGCTGCCCCCACAACCTACCCCCCGATCTGTGGAGAATCTATTAAGCGATCATTGAGAATGAGCAGAGGTAAAAGCGATGAAAAAAAAAAGAAAAGAAAACGCCAACCGATTCAAAGTAATTGCGCAAATCTGAGCGGCAGCGGCGCGGCGGCGGTGTAGCACACTCCTATCCCTCGGGTGATCATGTTTTGAATACTGAAACAATCGTATCTCGACCGATATACACCGTTTTTGTATCTGTAGCCAATATTAATCCCGAGCAGCAGGTGAATTTCAAGTAAATTTTCATCGCCAAACGCTATCGCATCGCTGTGCAGCACACTGTCGCCGCCGCGTCGTCCCACAAAATCCAATGTAAACATCGGCAAGCGAAACGAAAATAACCGAAATGCGTACGATCTTCGAGATACAGGGAAACGATCTTGAATTTTCGCTGGAAAATCTCACTCATCGGTGGTTAAATTTCACCAAAGTCAAGTGGAAAACAGGCAAAACAACAAGACGCGCACAGTCTGAACGTCGTCCGTCTGCTCTGATCGCGTTCACGGTCGAGGCGATCGCAGTGATCGTGGCGATCGTGGTCAAGCGGAGGGCGGACGAGCGTACCCCCTCCAGAGTCTGAGTTGTGTGTTCTGTATTTTGATGGGCGCTTTCTCGAATAATCGAATTGCTTGATTATTGTTTCTTGATCCGCAACGCCTATAAATAATGTATCCAAGGTGGTATGGAATGAAATGAATTACAAGATCGCTGGTTGCACAATCAGCCGCACGGCGATGCTGATGATGAATATTGATGATGACTGACGTGCGCCAGGAGATGAAACAAAGAACTAAGGGTACCCGGACAGGCCTTTTTATGGGCGTATGCGTGACAACCAGACTGAGCAACGAGCGGGAGGGTGAGGACTAACAGGCAAACAGGAAGCACGTAAGTGAGGGAGCTTCTTAGATAATTTCAAACGCCAGCGAGGAGTGTACGCGTGTGACAGGTGATTCATTTGATTTATTGAACTGGATGCGAAGAATGGAGTTTCTCTGCGGCCGGGATAAGTGCATAGCACGTCGCTGTCGACCTTGAAGTGAATATGATTGATTGCATGCATGTCAAGGCTGTTGGACCGATCACAAACTAGACGATTGCATCTTCATTTCGTTTAAGAAAGACACGCGGTGGAATGTAGATATGACACACACGACGTACTGTGTAGCCAAAAGAAGGATAATGAATATCACTTAAGATGATAATGATGATCACTTAATCCCTATGCAGGACTGCCTTTCTATCAATCATTGACGAAATGGCTGAATCACTCGTGCCGCCAGTTGGACTTTGTCTTTGCATTGACAGCACACACGATCGGTGATCTTCAAGGAATCACTTTGCACAGCAAACAGTGTTTCCTGACCGGAATGACGGAATGGCAATTTAGTCGTTCAGTCTTGAGAGAATTCGACAGCTCCGTGTCTAGTCTCGAAGATCTTGCTGCTGAAATAAATGATTCTGGGGATTTATGAAACCAGATTCAATTTCCTGAAACGTGCAAAGGCTTGAATTGCCTTGAAAGTGATTTGCAATGAAGCCGAAGTGAAGTGCTCCCTAATGGACATGATATTTTTCAACTGTCACTGATCAGTAATTAAATATTCCAAACACAGAGGACTCATGAATAAAATCCAATAATTTGTGCACATTTTTGCCGCTTAGTTGACAAAGAGTTGAAGCAAGAAGTTGAGGATACAACTTGACTATTGCCAGACGAAAAGGTAAACAAAGGCAATAAACTACTATTGGGAGGACAAGCACATAACATCGGGGATCTCGGCCGTCTTATACAACTCGAAGAACTGAAGAATAGCCGTGAACTGTCATTTCTTTGAGGCAGACTATGAAGATAGGGGTAGACCTGTGCTGCCAACACTTTTTCGATAACTTGGTTCGGTCGAATTCATCGCTTTGTTGAAAGCAGCTACTGGTTGATGGAGTAGGACCGACTAGATCGCCGTGGTAACACAATGAGCTTACACTAGCCCTAAGTGTAAGCTAATTCTTTGGAAAACCAAACAAAATTGTGGGTCCATCAATTGCAGTCCCATGCGGCAAAGTCAAGAAAAATATCTTCGTTCGACAAAAAAACTGAACAGATCCGTTGAATGATGTATATCAAATACGTTGTGAAGGGTATCAGCTTGTGATAATTGAACGCCAGCAAAGTGATATGAACACACACTTTTTGCTAGCTTTTCATCAAGAAAAACTTTGTTCTTCAAGAAGAAATAAACAATTGAAAACATCTAGAAACGTTTTAATACCCGTGTTGTTTTTTGTTCAGCCTCGAATGCAATATTTACAATCATGTGAACAATTAATGCACATAACTGAATGAAACTGGTGGAGTCATGCGAGTGCAGCTTGAACTGTGAACGAAAGTGTCAAGAGCTGTCATAAAAAAATCTAAGCACACTTAAATTCAGTAAAAAAAAATTGTACGGTGCAGGAGTAGCTAGAGATGATGTACAACTAGTAGAAGACTAGTGTCGACGAGGCGCCTCACATAGGCACAGGCGTGTGCATTTAGTCAAGGAACTCCTAATCTCACCTCTAAAGGATCTCAGCGATGTTACTGACACCGGATGCATCGGGACCCTTTGGAGCGAGGGTCACAGAAAGAGGCCTGTCAAAAGTTGTGATAATAACTGAAGTTAACGCCCTCACCACGTAAAAACTATTTTGTTCAGCATCGGATATATTGTTGACGACTCCAGCAAACAAATAAAGGGCAACGATTTTTAGTTTTTGCACGTGGAATGTGAGATTCATTAAAGGACTAATCTCCAAAGCAGCTGGAAATAATCTGGTGGGCGCATACACCAGGTCACCTGTAGGGTATGGTCCGAGTAAGGCAACTGTGCCAACTATCAAAGGAAAATTCACCTAAGCATCGCCTATAAAATCGATCAAATCTATACCTTTACACAGCGACAGATCTTGGAAAACACCCAAGAAGTGCAGGTCGACACTCTCCACCTGTTCGTCGAGTTTCAAGCAGCACATGACAGCGTGCACGAGCTGTACACAGACATGACACACTTAACATTCCTGTCATCTCCAAGATCACAAATGAGACTACTCGCAGCTCTAACATGCCCGGTATCGAACTAAACGAGACCTTTACAGGTTTTAGACAAGGCAACGTATCAACTCCATTCCGTCGCAACCAACTCCGGTCCATTGTGAAGATGATGATCTTTCAGATCTACAAACGGAAACTGCATCTTCTTCCTTGGTAAAGCCTAGTAAATATAGTTCTTGAGATGATCGTACAAAACGTCGTTCATCTACGTGAGAGAGTCTAAAATTGGTCTAGCATTGAACAATCAACGACCGATCGAAGTATAGGCAGCCTTCGAGAAATGCTGCACAACATTGACGTCTTGGTCAGAATGTCACAATGGGCAGCTATAACTTTCAAGTGATCAGGGACTTCGTCATCTTCGCAGTAAACAGTGAAATCAACATCAGTACCGAAATCAAGCGCGGAAATGGTTGGTTGCTTCTTTGACTTCAAGAGGCAATTGAGTTACAGAGCTCTCTCCCGATGGATCAGACAGACTCTGTACAAGACATGGATCATTCAAGTGCTTCTCTACGGTGCAGAGGTTTAGGATTAAGAAGTCTTTAGTTTCTTATACAGATTCTACTCCGGACTGTAGGGAAAGCAGAACATCACACTTTCTTCACCCAGGTCATCACAAATGCCAATCTAACCTAAATTTACTTGCGTTGGTGACGTTTGCTCGTCCCTTCGATTGTGGGACTTGGCAGAAGAGAAAGCCTGCTTCTTAGGTGGCGCACAACTGAATAGAGACATCAACCAACTTGTACCACCCAATTGAAGGCAACTTGCCAGCTTGACGAAGCCCAAGTTCACCCCGAACTGAAGCGTCACATGAAGCCGGGGACTTCTTCCTCTTCACTAAGCTCAACTGTGTTAAAATTTCAATAAATGTTCATCGATCATTCATTTCATAAAGTTCGCTCATGAAGGTATCTCAGTCGCTTGTTACACTCGCATATCCGATTGAACAATGACCCGTAACGACAACAACCTGTCTACTCCACACCCAGTTAGTATGGTAGTTGCTTTGAATGTCATAACCAGGTCAAACCAAGTCTAGACATAACACAATGCGCTAACATCTGTTTTGTTCTAGTCAAGTAAGGCGTCCATGAGACCCCCCATGCTAAGCACTAACTAAGGCCGAAGTTGATTGCGTAAAAATGTAGTAATACTCGATAGGTCGTGGAATAAAAAAACACACAAAAAACAACAGAATCCAGAATTGATCAGCAGCTTAACTGATAAGGGCAATGTTCATGTGAAGAGAGGAAAAAACTGCATCAAAGAGTGAAAAACAAAACGTAACAAATAATGTACTCGTTCGCATTGAGGAGCATGTCCAAAGGCAAGGCAAGGTACAAAGTTCTTCCATAATTGCCGTCATGTAAGAGTACTTATAACTCTCCTTGTGGAGCCGTGCATTCAATTTCATGGCAACCTTACGGTGCCACAGGTGTTCAATATAGGCGCAGATACAATCGGCAGTTCCTTGTTTAAGAGACCCTATCCGTGTCCGACACTGCTAGACCATGTCGTGCCTATGGTAGTACCAATTTCGTGCTTATTTTAAAGCGATTAAGGATGCTGGCATTACCAAGTAAGTTCAATTGGACGAAGAAGCTCACATATACGAGTAGTTTTTCGTTTCGAAGAAGAATGAAGTCATATACGAGACGAAAAGGGAGTGCCTTGCACCAGGATGAAAGGTGTGTAATGGTCTGCTGTTAGTCTCTGCAGAACTTCTTGTAAGGGAGACCCATTTTCAAGACGATTATGTTGGGCCTATTGTGACGCCGATGAGAGTTCAAGGCAACGCCTCTGGTCATTCTGACTTTGTCTTCTTCGATTAGTCGACACAACTGGGCCAAATATAAGAAGCGAGAAAACATTCAGAAAACAGAAGATTCGCATTTTCGATCAGAGTCGCATCGCATTTTTGTGAGCTGAAGTTCATCCTCCTCATATTTACTATTCGTGCAAAAGTCGGTGCAGGACTATTCTATGACTATGATTGATTGCCTATGAAGCAGCAACAGTAAGTAAGCATGTCACTGATGTGCTTTCCATTTATTTTTAGTGGAAAATCGGTTATTTCCTGGGCCAATGCAGGCCACATTGGTTTAGATGCCCAACCAAGTACCACGTTCCATCCATCTGCGATTAGTGGCTAGGGTATCATCTGCCAGGTACATTGATTTGCTTACTTTTAGTGAAGCAAATAGTCTCTCCAGAAGAGGAGAATCAGCAAGGAGCTGAAGCAAAGCTCTGCCACTTTTGACTTGTGCGATGCCTTGTCCAAAGTCTTGATGAACTTGGCTGCGTGTGCATGTAACAATCGAGCGATTGATTGATTGTAGGCGAGTTACCTGTTGAATATCATTTATTTCTGTTTAGAACAACCGTGATGTAGGTGAAATTAGCACATGTTCGTGAATTAATTCCACGTGAATGTAATTACACGTGCATTAACCAGGTTTATACTTCTTCGTTAAAGTTTATGAAA
Source organism: Eristalis pertinax (assembly GCA_907269125.1). Classification (NCBI taxonomy): domain Eukaryota; kingdom Metazoa; phylum Arthropoda; class Insecta; order Diptera; family Syrphidae; genus Eristalis; species Eristalis pertinax. The sequence continues at coordinate 60,693,591 of OU026145.1, forward strand.
TCTATTTTACATAAATAGACACCAAATGCGCCCTTTTCCCGTATAATGTACGTGATCAAGTGATCACGTGAGTTTTGAGTCGTGTGACACGTACGTACGAGACTGCACGACTTTCTAGATGATGAGAGGAAATGGATCGAAAATAATTCTGGATACCATGTATATGTGCTCGCCGTGACGTAGTGTGTAGATGCGTTTACCTCGACTCGGTTGGTTCTGGTTTCGATTTCCGACGGAAACAAATTTCATAGACCACAGCCTCGCCTCTTTCGAGTTACCGACAATGCTTGCTTTCTTCTCAAACTTCGCCGATCACAGGCGGCATACAAAACAATATGAGTAGTTGCTGTAGAAGCTAGATCGAAGGGCTATCTATTGCCTAATACATAAATATTACTACGTGTAGCTTTTCCACATTTTGGCATAACTACCACTTTAAGGCAACTTTTCAAGAATAGCCTTCAGTTACTTCACATCAACTGTACAATGTAACGACAATTCAGCCATGTTAGAGCCTCGTGGATCACCATGATCGCCACATGAAAGCACTAGAGTGATCAGGAAGCCTACTCCTTAAACTTAGATTTAAGTTCTTAGAGAAGACGTCACAGCCCACGACCTACATACATATTTCGCCTTGTAGACTCTTCTTTGAGTACAAATTGCCAATCATTCAAATGACCTTCAAAAGTATCGAACCAGTACGAGGAAGTGTGAATGACAATGCGACCTACAAACATTTGACAGTAACAGATTGAAAGTGTGCACGAATATTTGCTGCTGACTGATAACACATCAATATTTCCGCAAAGGCCATCGATATTTTCGCACATGAATAGAAACCTCAACGTGCTGTCTATGTTTCTATTTCACAACTTTTTATTTACTCAAAGAAATAACGCAAAACCAAATCAAACTCATAATCCCCCCGTCGACTGGGGTCGAGTTATTTTATCATTTCGTTGAAGAAGAACTTGATTCGATTAACACCGCCATCGTTTCGCAGTGCTAATTGTCAGGCATTAGTATCACCTAGTGCTGGGCATTCAAAGGCCTCGCAGCAAACAGCAAACACCCATGATTGGGTGTATCAACCTAAACAAAGGCGTCCAGTCATTCAGAGAGCCGGATGATTTCAAAGCCATGCTGCGCTAATTGAAACCAACAAAAATAAAAATAAAAGACAACTCCATCTAGTGGCATTGACTGCCAAAAGATTTCCTGTCGCGCACACACGCACAAAACGTTGTCGCTCCTAATTGCCGAGCACGATCAGTTCTAGCTGGCGCGGTTTCATTTCCTGCATATTGGATCGGACGAAAGTGAAAACGAAATTAATTAGCATTTGTATTTGTATCTATCCGTGCAACAAATGGTTTTCTCCACCGACTAACATTTTTAAATTCACCGCACTAGATGGCGTCAGTGGGGAAAAATGTAGTGCGCGACAACCACTGACGCACGCACGCACGCCACAGGTTGACAAGTCTTAAGGCGTACACACATTTTTCACATTCATTTCTGAATCTCTGAATTCGCAGTCAACTCGCGTGCAATTGAGCAACCGGCTGTGCGATAGAAATCATCGCAACCATAACCAAATGTCTGCTGGTTCTAGCGGCGCGCGTGGAATGTGTCTCGTAAAAATAAAAATTTGATCACGTGGCCAGGCGGTCGCAGAGATAGCAACTGGGAAGCGCCGCCGTCGCCGCTCTCCGGTCATAAAGATTATTTTTGGAAATTCCCATGAAACCCGAAAAAGAAAAAAGAAAGTACAAGTGAGTGGGCAGCAGATATCGCGAATTATGATTGCTTCCATAGAACTTGGGAGGCGCGCGATGCCATGATGTTAGAATATTAATTCCGCGGATGAGACAATTCGGTTATCATCATCAATCAGTGCCTGAGTCATAATGGATTTCCATAGTAACGACGTGACGACGTCGATGCCGATGTTGACGATTGCTCGATGACCGAGAGGCGCATGGGGAAAAATATAAATTAACTGAAAAAAAAATCATCTTCAAGTACAAGTACTTCTGCGGAACGATGAAGGTTCTTGAGAAAATCATCTGGCTAAGGGGGCGGCAGCGGTTAAATTCAAGCGAATCCATGATTACGCACTTTGAAGCGCATAAATGGAAAATGAGTTAATTGAAGGATGTCTGCCTTGGGGGCTGAGTGTAGTGCTCTGCTCTGGGCGACAGATGGAGTTATTTTTACATTCTCAAGTACTGGGGTCTCGCGATGTTGGGGGATATATCGGAATTCAATGAATCTAGACTGCGCGACGGTATGTTGGAGGACGCGCGTCTGCTGGGGATTCGGGGAGAGTGTGCTGGTGGTATCGGATTTTCGGCCTTTGAACTTCGACGTATACATTTGGGAAATGAGTCATTCTCATCAGACATGAAAGAATTATTATTTTTTTTAGAGCAACTATTGACGGGGAATCGAAACCTACACTTGAAAGGGATCAATCAAACAACCAATGGATTAGGTTAGGGAGTGGCGGCTGAACTTCAAATATCCCTTTCGGGTCCATTTTCGGAGTTAACCTCATTGTTGCAAGCACTGCACTTATTGAGGGTGAATAATGTAGCAAATGTGTGTGTGACGTGTTGTTACGTCAGCGACATTATTCAGGCTTTAGTTTCTAGGTCAAAGACTGCAATGTGGACAGTGAGCTTCTTCTGATACGATCGTTAAGGTCCTGCCTCACGTATGTGTGTGCCATCGCCACTGACGCGGAGCAATGTTGCCTGGCTAGATTCATGTCGCTTTTCAGCCCTTAAATGCAAACAGGGCCAAAGATTGAACAGAAGGTCTTCTTTATCCGCTCTTGAGATTGCCACGAAGCAAAACGGAGAAGAAGAAGAAGTCCTAGTCAACCTCAAAAGTCGCTGCTGATATTGCGCCCAAGTCGTTATGTTGTGCGTCCTGCCTTAGCTTCTTTGGTGAGAATGGGCCAATAACTCACATTGGCCAAGAGACGACACACAAAGGTGGTAAACGGATGAGTCCGAATCAGTTTTGCGTAAGCTTTCGTTTTTTCTTCGAGCAACAAAGACTATGCCTGAAGTTCAAGAAGATTATCATTTCTTTCACAAATCTTCTTGAACTTCAAGCCTACTCTTTGTTGTTCAAGATGTGCCCAGATTGCGTGGAAAATAAACCGAAAAAATCTATGCAAACGTAGAGTGGCCAATAGTTACAATCTCTAGCAGCCCAGGTGGTTGGTATGAGTTGACGACTGCTCCCAACACGTCAGCGATCCTTGTTAATGAACAAATTATGTTGACAAACGCGAATTAGACTGGAGGTTGTTAGGAGACTTAAGTGTAGACTGCCTCGGATGAAAGGACGGACCCGCAACGACGAAACGGTGCGAACAATGACCATGATTTGTGAGTGTGCTCCTAGTATGATTCTACACTTCGTGAGCTACTTATTTATTGGAAAAGATCCTCACGTAGTACAGTCTGGCTGGCTAAATCAATGCATAAAAACATCGTCGGTGGAGTCATTAGAAAGCACAGCCTCCACGATACGGGTTCTAACTCACGGCGCGAGATTTCATCGCAAAAGATCGCTTACAATTAACTGGGGAACACCGGATGATCGTGCAAGACTATGTGCAAGACGCAAGACATGCCTCAAATATCCTGGTGAGCGGCAATCGTCGTTCTTTTGCTCGACTATTCAATGTCAGAAAGCTGCACTATCCAACTTAGAGGCATTTTGACATTGACGCCTGAGCGCACCGAGATTGCCAAAGCCTAAGAAGAGCAACAACAAGATGAGAGATTTCGGTGAGCCTACATATGGCCAACATAAATGTACGGTTGCATTGCTGTCACAAAGGAAGCCACCGGATGCCTACCACGACCAACAAGAAACCCGTGGTATGATGGCGAGTGTGAGCAGAAGACCAGACAAAAGAGGCGAAGAAGGTCTTCAAATCCGATCATCTTGGTTGGAGAAGGAGAGGATCGTCATCTCGGATGATGACTGCCGTGGCTCGGGACACCGATGCAATGCAGCTATAACTAATAACTCTATGTCAGTCATTGCAATCCCTATTATGTCAACATTGACAGCGCCAGCTGACAGAAAATGTTAAGTATATCCTTTGCAATCTTGCTCAAATGAGTCCTTCACCACTCTCTCCATTCACCATCCTCAAGAACATTTATTAGCTGCGAAAATGTCCGAAACTGTCAGGAAGGACATTCGAAATAGAATTAGCAGCAAACTTCCCGAAATGACTATAAAATTGCAGAATACGTTCCGCATTCCTCATTATTTTCTAACCACAAGCAAATTAATCTGAACTGAATTCATCAGAAGGCAGGGTAATGATTCACGAAACACGTAGAAATTCTTCCAAATCCACCATCGTCGTCATCATTGGCATGCTCTGCCACAGCTCAAGGTTAGCATTTCAATTACAGAAATGTATCTAGGCACGTCTTTAGTTTTATTTTTTCCCCGACGAGGATTTTAATTAGAAAAAGCACACAGAGAATAGAAACAAAATCCTTCACGCACACGATATGACACACTGTTCACTGACGTATCAAATTGTTCAAGCGTGCGGAGAGACCCGCACAAAGGTGCAGACGATGACTCGGGATTTTTAGCGTTAATGACGGCATGGCACCACATGTGTGCCATAGTTTTTGCATCAGCATATGGGTGAGGATTTGAGAGAAAAAAAGGGATATTTTTTTTTAAGGAGTGGAAGTGCTACCCTCTGTGGAATTCAGTGGGAATGGAAAGGTCTCGCAGAACTGGGGGACTAGCGAAAAGACATTCTGTGATCAATGTGTGTTGGCTTTTTGGATGTTCAACAGCGTACTAGGTCAATGTTAACTTTTACCCGAATTATGGATACACTTGTCAGGAGTTAAGTATGCCACTTTGGCGTGATTAGTCGATCCAAGCTGCTCTGAGACACAGATCATTCACTGTACGGCTCAGAGGCATTTGAGATTGTCAAAGGCGGATGAAGAAGTTCTTGGTCTCTTCAATAGAAACGTTCTGCGTGTGATCTTTGGTCCTATTTGCGTTAATGGCATCTGAAGGAGAAGAGTCAATCACAAACTGTACAGAATTTACAGCGATATGAGTCTAGTCAGGCGTCTACGGATCAAAGGTGGCTGGGACATGTAGAGCGCATGGAGAGCTTAGCTGCTGCCAACAGAGTCTTCGACTCCGTACCAGTGGGACAACGGAACAGAGGAGGACCGCGTCTTAGGTGGCGCACCCAAGTGAAGAAAGACCTCAACCAACTCGGTGTGCGTAACTGGAACCAGAGATGGCGTTTGCTGGAGAGGTGATTGTTGACTTGTGGACTAAGGCCCACGTCCATTGACACAGGCGTCATCCCGTCACCACGCTGGAGCAAGAATTAGAAACCATATTGATGGTTCTAGCCAGCCTTACGGAACAATGATCAAATTTTAATTTAAAATGGTTTGCTTTGCCAGTTGCCTGTACGGTATCTGTGGCGCACTTTAAGCTGTTTAGCCAGGGAATAGGGCAGCGTTTGCTACCCATTTTAGAGCTCATAAAGTGCTCACCTGACTGTGTCTATAAGAATGCGAATTTCACGATGTAATAATTGCATTCCACCTCAAGCGTGGCATTGTTTCACGGATGGCTATAAACTCCCCTGTCTGTCTATAACCGACTCTGCAAGTGCACACTACCCTAAAGCTAAAGGCAATCTAGGTGGAAACCAAGCTTTAAGCTACAAAACGAGAAAACGCAGGCGGATGTCGGAATATATTTCCACGGCACTTTACATAATAAATGGTTCATTGGAGTCCAAGAACAGCTTTGAGTGGGGATGGTTTAAATTTGAATTGTCAAGTTGTTCGCACTTGAAGATGCAGAAGAAATATGAGACATTTTGATTCATTCAATTAAGCGGCGAGAGCTTGTGAATAGAAGTGAATGTTCAAAATATGCTGCGCTTCTATCTAAAAGGCCGAAAAAGACACGATGTAACTATGTAATTAAACTCAAAGAAATGTGTCGCTTTAATTAGCCGACAGGGCATGACTGAGGTCACAAGTAAACGTTTATCATTTGGATTTAGAAAGAAAATCAACATCGCATTGTTGTGGCGACAAGCTGATTTTACCTTGTGCCACTGCATTGCATGCCAAGACTCAATGTTTTATATTGCAAAAGAGATGCAAAGTACACTGAACTGTTGCAAACTGCAGCTTAGGTGGACAAGTCTACCTGGGGGGCCCAGGCAACGCAAACAAACGACCGAAGTCCTGAATCGAACAGGATTCCTGTCAGACGTGCACTTGTGACCCAGCAATCCGCATTTGTGTGAGTTTACGTAATTCTATAATTTTCCACGCAGAAGCACACTCAAATTTGCATGCCCGTTGATTAGACAAACAGCTGTGCGCATACACTCAGCCTTCAAGGCGGCTCTTGCACAATTCCAATGATGCCGAAGTTGAGGCTGTCGGCTGCTTCGAATGGATGACTAGCTGGCGCGTGTGTTACAGGAGCCTTTTTGAGAGGAAAATCATTTCACGTGACACCAGCCAGTTTCGAGCTGAATGAAAAATTATATTTCCCATTCAAAATGTCAAAATGTGTGGGCTAAGGACATTTTGCTTCATGATCGATCGCATTCACTTCACACGAGTGGTTATTTTTCTCTGGCGGATGGCGGGGAATTAAATTAGCAGTTGATTGAAAGTTTTGAGTCGCTTAATGCCACGTCGACAAAGGAGTGAACAGTTTAGACTTAGGCAACGTACGGTAGCAACATTGTCGTCAGATGTCTGCAAAATTAAATTTACGGTCGTGCTCGTTTGAGGGATCTGTCCGCAATGGAGGGGCGCCGAGTTGCAGTTATCCATCTGGGGTTTGTATTTGGAGTTGCTGTTTCTTTAAGAGTTTCCCGCCTCGGGGTGTTACTCCTTAGACACCCTGGGCGCGCTGAGCTGAATAAATGCCAGCCATCTTTATCGCTTTTAAAAGCACAAACTGGTGCTACGGGCCTATGCTGACCTAAGTGACTTTTTCTTCGGGAGGAGATGAGCTGTAAGAGCAAAAAAGATGCACATTGGTATCTTTCTCTTCCTCGTCACTCCAAACGTTTACAGAAGTCATTGCAGGGTAGACCCAATCTAAAGATCGTGTGTTCCAATGGTGCAGTGCTCAGTGATAACGCCGATGAGCGTCTTGAGAGCTCAGTCTGATTAGGTGATGTGATCGTTTCCGATTGAGACCATCTATGATTCCTGTGACCATGTGCATCAAGCGACGAGTAGTGTAGTAGCGAGAGACATGCATGGCAGATCTCCGCTCGGGAGGAGCGATGGACTACTTCCCTCTTCTAATGATTTCGTTAGCTAGGCTAATTTCTGGAATGTCACATTGTCTCCCCATTTTAAATAGGTGCTTAAATACTCGGTCATCTCGTAAAGAGATATTCGGCAGATCAGAGATGACCTTGACTTCGAGCAAAAAATGACTGCATCCAGAGACTTGATCGCCGCCTGGCTAGTAGAAGTTGTGACAATATCTGCCTCCGATATCACATTGTTCTTTACCCACGAGAACCTGCCTGATTGCACCCAAAAAAATACAAATATTACAGATGTGGCCGCCATTGCATAATGGCTAAGTGCTTAGACACATTGCCCTGTGAGTTCTCGGTCTAATTTCCGACACAAACAACTTTTGTAATTCATGGCCCCGCATCTTCGAAGGCACTGACTATGCTCAAAGACAGTACCTGTTTGGGAAAACCATCTCAAAATTCGCAGTTCGGAGTTGGCAGGTTTATGTAGGTCTCCTTCACTCGTGGAAGAAACATTTCACGCACAACACGAGTGGTTCCAGGTTCACCATCAAGTGTAGAGCTTGCATTTTGTTCAATTTGAGGTATGACATGATTTGATGTTGGATTTTTGAATGAAACACGCCATGACTGTAGCGGATAATGCACTTCCATACATGTGTCACGGAAAGCGACACCGAATTTCACACTAAAGCGTGGATGGTGCGCTTAAGCTTCTAACATTGTTCTGGCTGCGTGTACACAAATCTGCCAATTTCATGGGAACTGTCCTCTACCAAGGGCGCATGATAAACCAATCAGCAGAGTTGATATTAATGCTTTCGTCATATACAAAATCTGCATCGAATTTGTGGTCCTGTCTGCGAATGAGGAAGATGCACAATCGCGAAGTACACGAGTTGTACAAATATAAGGACTGTCTTGACCGCATTCAGGGCATATAAACCAATCCAATCAGATAAGAGAGTCTTCGAAAGGAGAGGTATGTATACTGCCTGAAACATAATGCTACGTTGGTACAATCGTCGTCTTCCAATAGGTACGGCTCAAAATACAGATTTCTATTATCGTTCTTAATATAATAATAATATGGGTGACACTACAGCCCGTAGAGGGCCAGGGCCTAGCTTCTCAGCAACCACTCGTGTTGTGCGTGCTATTGTTCTATCACGAGTGGAAAATTATCGTTCTTACATTTGTTAGAAATGAGAGCAACGTAAGAACGCACTTTTTCACGCAAATGTTTCGACATTTTGAAAGAGCGCACTTTTCGCTAACGCTTCAGATGATAACTTTGGATTGTTATTCCAATATACATATGCTTTCACGGACTACCTACGTAACGATAAAACGGTAGCACCAATGCAGTATTCTTCTTCTCGCATAAGACCAAGTCAACACGAACTTGATGACTGGGAGTAACATGTCCGGTACCATCAACCATGGAAGGTCGCTATACCGTCATCAGCCGCAGGACAGACAAATAAGTGAACTGAACGGATTGTGAGCTGAAAACTTGTCTGTCGTCCTTATTGAAAAAAACTGAAAGCTGACATGTGAAGTGGCAACTTCGGCTACAGACGTTAAATAATTTCTTGTTCGAAAAATGTATAAATCAAAAAAGTTTTAGACGTACACACGAAAGACGTATAATTCACCGGATTACGTTACCTGTAGTAGAAAAAATGGATGAATCAGAGGTTGGTACATACCTGAAAATAAGCAAAACAGAAATTTGATTAGAAGGGAATAGATTAAAATGCAATTTTTGTCTGTTTTCGAAATAACAAGATCACAAATGGAGTGGTAAAACAATCTACTTTTGAAATACAAAATTTAGCGGATGACGGGCATTAGCCATCGCTCACTTAGGTCCTGATCAGAAATCAAATGTTTTTAGAGATACCCGGCTTATATGCCTCTCTTGTCCATTTTCATGATTTTGTGATCAACTGTCAAAAATTTATGAATACATGTCAAAAAAATCCCATAAATTCATTGACTGGTGGACAATCAACTGTGAAGACGGATATCTCTGTAATAGTTGATTTCTGGTCGTGATCTATATGCGCGTTCAAGTGATTGCTAATACCCGTAAGTGTCCGAGGTCACGACACAGAACGGACCGTAGGTATAGAGGAAGAGAAGGAGGTACCTGTGTACATTGGTCTTAAATATTTGCGGGTTGTAGTCTGTGGGAAATATTGGGCTTGGAAGAGCATTCAAAAGTAGGCTTAAGGGTAAACTGATGAGCATTCCTGGCGAGACGAGTATTCCATGGCTAGCTCACTTGAGCATCGTTTGTTAAAATAGCTATAACATACGGACAAAGAAGAGACGGTGTTCGAGTGAGTCTAATGACTCTGCGATATTGTTGTCTCTTATAAGTTTTATCGCTCGCTTTTGGATTCTATCTAGTAGGTGCAGGGTGGTCTTTGGGGCACCAGACCAGATATGAGCGTTGTACTCAAGCTTGGGGCGGATATACGCCTTATAAATGAAAGCCAAATCAGAGGGGGTGAAATATTTCTTGCATCGATTAAGGAAACCTAATCATTTCGCAGCATTTTTGGTGCCCTCAAATATGTGATCGTTCCAACTAAGTGTTGTGTTTATACACATACCAAGGATGGAAAGCTTTCCGGTTTCATCGACACAAGCGCCATTCATGGATAATGGCTGATTAACAAGGGTCCGCTTGAGTGACAGCAGCCAGCATTGAGTTTTTGAAGCATTGAACTCCACTCTGTTGTTGTTTCCCCAGTTAATTATGCTGTCAAGATCGGAATTCAATGTGCTTAACATACGCTGCTGTTCCAATTCTACGGCCGAAGGGCAGGGTCGTGAGTCTCGGAACGAATATGAAAAGCTGAGGGTGCTGTCATCAGCGAAGGACTTTATTGCATTAGAAGTAGCAGACAAGAGATCATTAATAAATATGAGAAATAGTGTCGGAGACAGAACAGAGCCTTGGGGTATACCAGCATTCATTTGGTGGATATCAGACTTGAACCCATCCAAACCAACTTGAGTTGAACGGTTCGAAAGCTAATTTCTAATCCATAGAAGAAGAGATTCATCGATACCATATGCACGCATTTTCGACAAAAGAGCTTGATCCCGAACTCTGTCAAATACCTTAGAAATATCAAGCGCAACGATCTTGTTTGCACCTGCATTCTGCAAAGACTATCAGATCACCAGTTGACCTGTTGCTGCGGAAACCGTACTGCCGGTAATTAAGAAGCTTCTGCGCTTCATTCATTCGTTTCCATGACCTTAGTAGAAGGTGGGTGACGAATATTCGCCCTTTTAGGGATGGGCTGGACAAATGCTGTTTTCCATCTGCTCCGAAGGAGACCTAAAGTGTAGGATAGATGAAAAAGTTTACGCAATGGTTTTGCCAGCGCAGAAGAACACATCTTCAGAAGTATAGGGCGAATACCATCCGAGCCAGCGCATTTGTGCACGTCGAGATCTTTACTAAAGCCACACTAGGCAACCAGACACCATTGATAAAGCTTTGGCCATACCTTGACTGTGTGTCCAAGACTAAGCGCTATGTAACTAAAAAGTAGGACAGTGATTTGCCCCAGTTCCGCGACGTAAGAAATTGCATTGATAAAACAGCATCCCAACTCAATGCTACGCAGACATTTCCAGACAAGAGAGAACAAACCAGATAACAAGTTTGACACAAAAGTGCTTGATAACAATAATCTTGTGTCAGATCTCATTTATGACTTATTTATCAGAAAATATCTCTCCCTTAAATCTTAAATATATCAAAAAAGTTTTGTTACATGGAAAGATAGGAGAAATTATTGTACGATTGATAGATTTGAAGGGACACTGGAAATTCTCTGGATACTGGAGGTAAACGCTGTGATCCATAAACAATAAGCAGAAACTGTCCTACAAAGTCTTGCAAATAAGAAAAAAAAAAACGTGTCGTTTTCAGCGTCAGATGATAGAGAAGTTGTTTGAAATCTGAGAAGCAAGGCACTTATAGTCAATCAGCTGGATGGCGCAGTTGATTGAGTGCCTGCCTTCGGTTAGAGGGGTCCCCGGTTTGAATTCCGGAATTAATACACATTATTCGGTTTTCAAATCTGGTCCAGTCACCATTTGCCGTTGGAATCAAATTAAGGACACTATCACTGGAGTTGTCGATCAGTTGTAGTAGTCTGCCAACATTGTCTAAGTGTGCTGGCGATTTCGCTGGCAGCCCACTTACCTAACCTAACCTATAGTCAATCACATGACATGGAGCAAAGCAGAGTAATATCGATGTATAAATCCTGCAAAAAGAACTCTCTACTTTCGATCCAATAGAATATAGCAAACTACTACTAGAACTAGCAAACTTAGACTATAAAAACTAAATATCTTAGACGAGTCTGGTACAAAGCGACCTCTATCCAGCTAGCTAAACGCTTAGCTATCTCGAAAGAAAATTTGTGCTTAAGATTAAGTATAAACAAAGTAGTTTCGACGATATATAACCCACAACGATCTAAACTCAGTACACTATTATTTATTATATGTGAATTGTCAAAAACAATTAGGATTAATTTTCTTTCTATCATACTACATTATTTTTTTTTTACAATATTGATTTAAATTTGCTTGATATTGATTTGAATTTGCCTACATCATTGTAAGGCGCAACGAAATGGCACAGTTCAATGGTGGCCCCACATGTGTTTTGCCATTAATACTTCAAAAATTAAGGATGAACACATGAAGATTCTGCGTGTAGAAGGCACAAACCCCCGATGTCTACTTGATCAAAATATGGAACCAAACGTTTCCTTAAATAAATCAATTGTGACACGAGCTGTGTGACATGTTGCGCCGTCTTGTTCAAACCACAGCTCCTGCACATTATGGTTGTTCAATTGATAAACGAAAAAGTCAGTAATCATGGCTCCATAGCCGTTACCATTGACTGTAACGTTCTGGCAAGCATCGTTTTTAAATAAGTGCGAACTAAGTATTGCATCAACCCATACAGCAGACCAAATAGTCAGTTTTTGTGGATGTAACGGTGTCTCAACACACACTTGAGGACTATCATCACTCCAAACACCGCAGTTTTGGTTATTGACCAAAAGTGAGGCCAAAAATGGACGTAGTGCGCGATACGTATGTTGAACAGAACCATGATTTTCAAAATAAATTTGGACAATTTGGAAGCGTTGTTCAGGCGTCAATTTATTCATGTTGAAATGCCAAACCAAACTAGAAAAAAATCACTTGACAGCTGACAAAATGGCCGCCACCTAAAAAACTGTGGCCAATTTAAAGTTGTATATCTCTATATAAAAAAAAAACACCCTTTATATCATAATCTGATAGGTGCTTATCAGTGTGGTTTCAAGCCAGTGAAGTCAACCTTCGACCAAATATTCACACTATGGCAAATCCTGGCAAAAGTCCAGAGACTTCCAAGGCCCGTCAGTGTTTATGATTGTGCAGGACTTCCAAGGCCCGTCAGTCTTTATGATTGTGCAGGAGGACGATGGGGAACTCTCGCTGGTCCATCAAGGTCGGAAACGAATTCACCGAGACCTTCAATGTCAAAAAAGGATTTAAACAAGGCGACAACGCTGTCACGTGAAATTTCAAAATCATTCGTGAATGTCGTGCAGGACTCACTCGATACTCCCTGCTATTTCAAGTAGTGTTAAACTATGAGTCCAGCCAAGCGTCTATGGATTCAACGCGTTAGATGGCTAGGTCATGTAGAGCACATGAACAACACTGCTCCAGCCCGAAGAGTCTTCGCACCAGTGGGACAACGCAATAAAGCCACAAAAACGGAGGGCGCACACAATTTGTGAGGAAACTCGGCCAAATTGGAGGAAGCTCGCTAAAGATCGTACCAGCTAGAGAGGCCTGTTGGCTGCCACCTCGGGCCAGTAGAATAAGTGTGTGAGAATATGGAAAAAAAAAGTGGGCTTTCTTTCAAAAACAACACGCAAATTTTACTTGTAAATAGTATACAAAAAATAAATGGATCGTGTTTGACTTACACTTGCCAAATCATTCTCAGTCACATTGACTTAGGGCTGCCCTTGGCTATTTTAAATTGTTTTTTGAAGAAACAATTTGAAATTAAATCAATTCAAAAAAAGTTCAATTAAACAGATGAAGCACTAATTTCTTTAAGAATCGATGAGGCTAAATGCAAATGTTCACTGTACGAAGGAGTCATCATATCTTTAAGGATCACATATGTTTTGAAACGAATGACATGTAATAAGGATATAAAATAAAAGCTGCTATTGCTCAGATCTCCCAACAACGAAAGGACGAACTTGTCTGTCATAAATAATTAAGTAAAAATTAACTATCATCAAAAGCAACACTTCAGAAGTTCGCCAGTAGTTTTTAAAATATTTCTTTATCTCCTCATGGGAGCAATTTCTATAGATTTTCCACACTGCACACACAAAACACTATGATTCTAAACTCTGTTCACAAATGTGAATCTCGTCCCTATTGGAAGATGGCAAAATTATGACGAGGAATGAATGTGGTCCTTAACAGAGATCGCCTTCCGTTCGGCTTACCCATCCAAATCAATCTGTGCTTCGAAATGAGGATTTAATCCTAGAATAGGGATGTTTTGAAACTGCAATAACACTTCACTCAAATGTCCACGAAAGGCATACTTTCCGACCGTGGAAACTTATGTTTTTTTTTTTTAAATAAAATAAAATTCACCACAAAACGGAGTAGCAAACTGAACAAAGTGCACACATTTTCAAACTAAAATTAAAGGCATTATCTTTTTCTTTGTTTGCGTCGCTTCAAAATCCATTAAAATTGATTTTCTAACACTTCCCCAATCACAGTCAACCAATCAATTGACGCACGTGCCCTTAATTATCTCACACAGAAAGAAAAAGAAGTCAAATCTTTATGCAATCAATATCTCACATAATCTCCAATGACCGAATATACTTAAGAGTTCCCAGATAGTTAATCGATCGCACCATAAATGGCGAGAAAGAAACCAAGTAAATAGATGTAAGGCCAAAACAAGGTGAACTTACAAAATCGTGAAAATAACCAAATCACATCTGTATATTCAGAAACTGAGAAACCGATTACAAATCATCAGTCGGATGTATCGAATGAATTACTCAACCGCCTCTCCTGGTTTGGCATCGGGGTCTGATGGTCGTCGTATCACGCGTGGCTTTTGCAAAATATGCAATGAATTAATTCCACCAAAATCCCACAATAAAACACCTCAGATACGACAATTAGTGATCGATTTAATTAAATATGCGAGAGACCGACCGTGTATCTATGAGATTTCTTTACATAACACACATCACCAATACTCGTTTACGGTAAGCAAAGCACAGCGTGCGCCGTTCAAGATGAAACAAATCCGACGACTGCACGAGACAAACTGGCGACGGCGGTCAGCACTTAACTTGTAACACCACAAGACAACCGCGAAGCTCCCGGAGACTAATTGATTACGGAAAAATATAAAACGACAAGAAGAAGAATCTGAATCTTCCTCTGCTACCGAGCTCTAGTTGACTGATCTGTGCGTAGAAACACCACAAGCCGTCGACCACAAACTCGCGAATAAATTAATCTCGATGGATGAAGTGTTATTTAATAATGATCACACCGCTCGGTCTGTCACACCAAAGACGCCAGCCACCGCACGCATCTGTCAAGAGAGTGACGTGAGGGAAAAAAAAAACAGAAAAAAAAAGAGTTTTGCTCGAGATGGGATGCTTTACGATCTGAAGCAGATAAGCCTGTGAGGCCGCTGTACGGTAGTGAGGGACTCAGTTAGGCATCCCCTCCCCCAGGCATAATTGTGGAATCACATGAGATACACCACCTGAAGGTAAAGGTGAAGGTGAAATGAGTGTACAAAACTTTTGATCGTATGGTTCTAAAATTACCAGCCACCTCGGTACTTTGGTCCGAGTCACCATTGTCCCACCACCCAACCCAGTCTCGGAGTGCTTTGTTTCTCCTTTTCATTTGAGGTTCCCTTTGAAACAGGCACAAAGCTGGGGCAGCGACTAAGCGACGATGGTTTCTAGGCAACTAAACGTTTCACAGGAACAAAATAATTTTTAACGCAAATATTCAGTCACACTTAGGCACAGAAACCGCACGACAACAAGTACTTGAGTGTAGCTTAAAGGTGTTAACTGAACAGAGAATGAGAGAGGGGGAGAGACAGAGGAGTGTCCACAATTTGGAAGTATAATTTTTTGGGCTTTCTCACTTGGTATGCAAATTTTTGCCTTGTTTCTTTCATAAATTTTTTTCTTTTTTTTTTTTTGTTCGATTTTGTGTACCTCTACTGTTAACAAGGGGCTTGCATGTGCGACATTAGGAGAGCTGCTTTGGGATTTGTTTGCAAGATAAACGTCAAGGGCAGCAAATCTCAAGCAGCACCGGATATTAAGTCACCAGGGAATTTCACGTTTGTTTGCACTCGAGCTTAAAATGTTAAACTCATTGAATAGGTGGCAGCTCAAAATAGCACACTCCTTTTTTTTAAAACAAAATGAGAAACAAAAGAAACGAACATGTGTATAAACGGGACGAGAGATAGATGTGGTTTGGTTTTACCTTGATGCTGTTCCTGGGCAGATGAGGTCACTGTGGGAACTACAGAAGCAATAGGAAATCAATGAACTTCGAACTTTGTCATCAGTGCTCATCATGTTCTTGGACATCTTTTCGTGCCAAGATGTGGACTGAGGACAGCATTTGGAAATTTAGGAGTGGACGCGAATGGAAGGAATGTTTGGGAACATTTTAAGCACACACCTGCGCACCTTGAAGTAGATCATCTCTCTTAAATAAAAAGGGATTCATCGAGTGACTGTTTGCTTGGATCGAAGCAGTGGGCCGATTTTGTTTGCTGTTGGGTTTATCAGCGTTTGTCAGTGTTTTAGAAAAACAATAACGATCAAAGAGGTACTGTCTTGACTTATGGACAATAACATTCCAAACCGGACATCACTATCCGTTCGGACACCCAGGGCGCATTTTTCATCTCTCTCTGAAATCTGGGCTGTTTATTAACGACGCGGCTGAGCCTTGCAAGCCGATGAACGCGCTAGGCACGGTACAGCCTCTTCTCTCTTACCTAGAGGAGGTCCACCATACATGCCTCTCGCTGCAGCCTTCTAAAAATACATACAACCAAAATAACCAATCGCAGATGGCTATAAGGGATCACATTCAGATCGCTCATCACCTCCCCTGCTTGAGCAATGGTTTGTCTAACCGTAGGAGTTCACATCTAGCGACTCAATGATCAGCTAAAGATAGCCGCTTTGTTGCAAGCTCAAATTGGTTGCAGGTGTAACAGTTAGCTAAACCACGTAGCCCATTGTTACCTGTACTGGCCTAAGTGCAGCCATTCAGTTTAACCTAACCTATATTTGTCAATCAACTGTCAGTGCTGTTGCTTTCTGCTTTCATTTATTTGCTTTCATGTCGCTACCAAATTCTAGAAAAGTGTATACCAGTGTATACCACTTGCGCCACACTAACTATTCAACTGATCTTGTATGGATGTTGTAGTTGACTTGGATCCGAAAGAAAGTCACTCGTCTTTCCTTCCAATCTACTTATTCAGATGTGAGCTAGAAGCAGTCTCATCAAAGTACAAAAAATGATCACTGACGTAAGTAGAGATCGATTGATCGATTTCGCTACCAGTTGAGTACGCAAAAGTGAACGAAACTTAACGAAATTGAACTTTCCTTAGTATTATTTCAATTTCTTCAGTTCCATACGTCCATTGTGATTGATATTGAATAAATTGAACTGAAGTAAGATCGACTGAAGTAGAGATCGATTGATTTCGCTGCCAGTTGAGTAAGCAAAAGTGAACAAAACTTAACGAAATTTACCTTTCCTTAGTATTATTTCAATTGCTACAGTTCCATACGTCCATTATGATTGATATTGAATAAACTGAACCTGAATAAGTGCCTAACTTAAAATTAAAAGCACTTTATGTCGAAATTGTCTTAATTGCCACTATCAAACCGAATTTGAAAACTCTATACTTTTTAACATCATACTTGAACAGACGTCAGTAGTGGGTCGTAGAACCGTGTCAAAGGTTCCACACTCAACCGTCCGTCATAAAAAATCTTCTGTTTAGTGGACACTTGCAGACTAAAACTTCAACTTTGGTCAACTTAACCTCAAAGTAACCTTTGAAACATATGTTGTTGTTTTTTTTTTTTAGCACATTCCTTAAATTGTCTTCTATCCTCGTGCGCATGTCTCCTCCTTTTTTATGTCAAGC
The DNA here is from genome assembly GCA_907269125.1 of Eristalis pertinax. NCBI lineage: Eukaryota > Metazoa > Arthropoda > Insecta > Diptera > Syrphidae > Eristalis > Eristalis pertinax. The sequence continues at coordinate 60,711,257 of OU026145.1, forward strand.
ATTAAACATTCATAAAAACGCCCGTAACTGAACTATAAACATAAGGTTACTGATCAAATGTTATGGGTCGCGTACACTAGCAACTTGCTGCTCATAAAACACTAACACACTGAGCAACTGTTCCATCAGTGCACGAGCCTTCACGTATTCTGATGTTGTTTGGTTTTCTTTTAGTTTAGTTTAATAGTTCTCTTTATTAACAGACAAATAGGGAAACCATTTTTTTTTACGCTTTCAGTTTGCGAAATGAGTTTAACACAGGAGACACTTGTAGGCTTTAATGACATTGTCAACGTCAATAGGCGTGCGAACTGCCAGAGTGGACTTTTGATTTATAAGACAGGCGTTTAATGTGGTTCAGGTAGAGTCGACATATTAGCGTTGTTTACAACATTTGTTTGGAATTCGTTTGTTAGTGCGTCAATTCATGGGGTATGTTGAACTTGTCTATCAAACGATGGTGCTTCATATTTGGGCACGTAAATGCAAAGCAAAGAGGGTGACCCGTGGTGTCAGTATTTTGTAGTGACGTTTATGGGCCTTTGGCGTAATGTTTGGGTGCGTCGACCCCATTGTATGGTGGGGGTGCTCCGGGTTCAATCCCCGACACGAGCATCTTTCATAATTGACGCCTCTTTCGAGGCAAAGACTATACCCAGAGGATACAATTGTCTAGAAGAAGCTACTCAAACATCGTCTTTATTTGTTAGATAACAGCACGAGTTGTTGCTTTAGAATCTAGGCGCAGGTCCACTTCCGATAATTAGGACTTTAACATATGTTAGTGCGAGACACTGTCTCGTTAGACCTTTCCACGAATAGCGACTTCTATCGAAGATGAAAAAATGAAGAGATGAGAACGAAATAATGCCTCCTCGGACCTCATCTGGGAGGACCCCTCTTTGACAATCCAAACGAGCTGAATGACATCACCCTTAAGCAGATGGTCCCACAGAATGCGTCTTTGTCGCGGATCTGGGCCTGTATCCGCACAAGATACTGAAGCAAGGATTGTAACCGGACGACCATAGACAATGGAATGTGTTCTACTACTCGGGTGGTGGAAATGTTAGCCGGCGGTCCGGGTTTTTGCCAAAAAATCATCTTCTCCGATGTTTGACTTGTTTTTGGCTGAGCGGCTGTTCCCACAAGTAAAAGTGACGTTATTGGAGCGAACACAGTCCACAAGAGTTCGACCAAGCATCAATGGATTCACAAAAATATACTGTTTCGTGCGGTCGGACTGTATTTCTTTCGAAATGAGCAAGGAAACACCGGTACCGTCAATGGGCTTAAGTATAGAGGGATGCTAACCGCCATATTCGAGCTGTGCTTCCAACAATACGGCTACACATGTCATACAAGCGATGCAACGCTCGAAGTTGTAGAGGAGAAATTTGGCGCCTGCGTCTTCTCCCACCGAGCATTTATCAATTGGCTGTCGCAACCATGCGCCGTGAGACGTCAAGTCCTTCGTCTACGCTAACACGTCTACTACCTTGAATGAGCTCGAGGCCAACATTCGAAACAGAGCAACGTCGCGCATATAGGACCGACCGCTTTAAGCACTACCAGCGTAGCGGCCATTTGAATGATCCGCTAATTCATACATAATGGTTGAATGTAGCTTTGAAAAAAAGCCAAAATCAATTTAATACCTCACAGTCATTTTATTTAAATTTCTTTTGGCATCTATGGCACCCCTGTATCACTCCTGATCATCAGATCCTATATCCATACCATGGTACCGCTGCTAAAGCCTGGCCAAAGCGTTCGACTGGATTCGTTAGTTGCTAATTGCTCTTCAGACCCCTAAGCTCACAACTATGCAAAGATGGTTAAACAACACAACCTTCTGTTCGCTGATCGTGTGGTCTACCTTCTTCTTTCCTCGTCTGGAATGGGTAAAGGTTCGTTTGAAGTTCATCGAGTACTTCATACGTTTTCTGAATATTCCTATTCAAGAACTTTGAGTTCTGCCTTTGGTTTATATTTTTGAAATTGCTGGGAATGGTAACACCAGCTGGTGGTATATCCAACAATGATATCATTATGGACGCTTTCTTGCCAGGACCCTTGCTTGATAAACACTGCCATGGGCAGGAAATTAAATTGAGCCAATAAGCCCCGAATTAATTTGCCTTAGACTCGATTAGGCAATAAACTGAGATAGCTTAAAGTCGAACAAACAACAAATTAAGGAACCCTCCGAAGACGTCAGAAGTCAATTGCCTCAACAGCGACGTAGCCACATACAGAGGACTCCCAATCACCTTGAACAGCAAGCAGATCGATAATCAAATCATCAAATATCAAGGCTGATCATCGTGAACTCGATGATGAGGCTCTAAACATTAATTTGAAGACAAATCGCCAGCGATTGCGTTGAATGAAATCCGGCCGATGGTGTTGGTGTTTGCGGCTGTTGATGAAATGAACGCATGAATGGAAATGTGAAATGTGTATGCCACATATGCTTCGTAAACGACCCGATCGATTGTGTAATCAAAATAAATTAAAACATTTTATGACGATCTCACATCGGATGTATGCAAATTTATCGATGAGTTTCGAAATCCGAAACATTTTACAAATTGATGGTAGAAAATGTAACCAACAGCTGTTTGCCATTGAATTTGAAGGTTTGTTTGGAAAAATAAAAATAAAATCATACTGTGAAATCGTTTTTATGACAACGTGCCCGTGCGTGTGTGGCAATGATCCTTTCGTTGCCTTATCTGTAGTCAGTGCCGCAGAACTAGTCCAAAAATGCGCACCCAGAGGGCAGTCTAAATATGAAATCATAAAGCAATTCATAATCCAGTCATTGCTGGCGGCTTTCCCCGTCACGTACTGGACCAGAAGATGCTGATAACCACAGTCAATAGTCATTCTCAGTTTTTATGATATCAACAAATCTTTCAACTAGCTGCGAGAATAGTGTTTTTGTTTATCGCCACTGTTGCAGGTCGTCGATTCGTGGGTACTCGTACGTTGAGGGCAAAAGACGATAAGTCGAGAAAGGAGGCTAGTTACAGACTCTGAGTTTGCACAGGCTTAGAAGTAAGTGCAAGAGGTTCGATAAGGGTGGTGTTTGTGGAGCTCTGTTTATGACGACGTAGAAGTTCAGATTTGCTGTGTATTTTGTCCGAACTGGGGCCGACTGCGTTTTGTGATTTGTGCGCTGGTTTAGACATCCGGGTATCATCAGCCAGGTTAAACTAAACGACTGGAAGCAGCCCGAGCAGGACTAGAGTAAGTAAACAAACCGCCGCTGTTTCACCATGTCAGCCTGGACAGCCAAATGAGGCTGTTATTCCAGAAATTACAGAAAAAAAATCGCAAAATTGTTTCAAAGTAATTGAAATGTGGACTGTGTTTGGTCGCAATGGTTCAGAAACAACGCTGCTCATTCCGAGCTGTTAGCCAGAGTAAGGTCTTCCCTCCTTGTGCGGGACTGCGCTAAAGCTGAATGATAAATTCCAAGGCTGGCAACCTAACAGTCAACTGCGTGTCAGTAAATGGCTTGGATGGCGATGGGTATTGCATTAAGGCGACAGGCTGCAAGTGTAGACTTCAGTCTCACATTGTCCACTGGCTAATCGTATAAGTAGTCCTTGCTCTTAGGGCTCCCACGGCGTGTGAGCACGGCACGATGACTTCTGCAGAATTTACAGAGACAAGGAAGGGGAAATCATTGTGTACAGTCTCTGCAATTGCAGTGCTCTCTCCTCCCGATGGAACGTTCACCTAGGGGCTTACCTCTTAAATAACCTAGCCGAACTAAGCAACATTAGCGTCAAGCCACTTTTTTGAAAGCACCAACTCGTATGGGGATTATATGAGCCTACGGTGGCTCAAGTCTGACTGCTGCATGTTGGCAGACGGCCGCCTGAACATGGTTGTGTTCTCTAACATTCGCATCAAGGCTTGCTAACAGCGCAGAGAGATAACAATGCATGCCTCACTTTATTTATATTGCCATCTCTACCCAACGATTCAAGTTTTGTTTTGTCTTTGTCATAACAACTGTGGCGTATACGTATTAATTTGATGCTAACTTGAATTGCTATCGAAAACCTCTCGGCTTCTCTCAGAAATTGGATTAAAGTGTATACGAACTCAGCCAGATCTTCTAACGATAAGATATCTGGACCACTGGGGCCGTTTGTTGCAAGGGACAGAGATTGCTGATAAGCAATAGAAACTCTGCTATTGAGGACTGGGAGAGGATATGCCAGAGATCAGATTATTGACAGAGTTCATTGCTCTAGCAATATGATCTCGACTCATCTTCAGCAGGAAATTACCCATTCTCATCACATTCGTCCTGTTGAAAAACTTGCACTCACGTTGAACCACACGAGAGGATAACAGGTGCTCACAGTTTATTTGGAGACTACGTAGCATTGAGGGCACTACCCACACCCGGACTAATTGAAAATGAATTCCTCATTTGAAAATTAAAGTTATGCATGAGAGAGTCACGCGTCTTGTGCCCTGTACCTGATCACTAGGATATTTGGCAAAAAATGGGGACCAGACCCAAAAACAGTCCTGTGGATGTAGACAGCGATGGTCAGACCAATTTTGACATAAGTCAGCTTAGTATGGTGGCAAGCTTCTCTGAAATTCTCCAATCTAAGGCACGAAAAAAGAAGAGACTTGCATGCCTGGGTGTCACATATTTCACTTATTAGTAAGTTCACATGCAGGCGACTGCTGCAAGGAGCGTCATAAGGATCAGCCAATCAAGCGGCAGCCAGGTAGGCTCCACTGGTCATGCAAGTATAATAGATAGACCACAAATTGAACAAGTCGAAAGCGACTACACTCATCCATTCATTCACTTCGAAATACACTGCCGGTGCTATTTCCAACAAGAGAGGAGTGGACTACAAAAATTAACCTGTCAACAACACGACCATACACGTTTGTACAGATGGATCGAAGATGCTAAAAGTTACATGCACTGTCACATTGCCATTATTTACGACGAACCTTATCCTGGTGTGCATGCTAGACAACAGGTACAGTACTGGTTTACTAGTGCTTAGACAATTGAGAGCGTACAAAAATCCTTCTAAACACACGGTCTCAAAGCCATTCTCAACTTCAATCAATCATTCTCTCTGTGATCTATTTGGAATCCACACCAGTTTCGACGCGGCATAAATAGTGAAGCTCGAAACCGAATTGGACCGGAATCATATTTATATCCTCAACCCAGATGAGCAGATGATCATCTTCTCGAAAACCTTGCTGATGTTCGGAAGGAGATCAATTGACCGGAATGTCCACAGATTCGAAGAATCTTTTCCTCGCTTTTAGCAGTACATCTAGATTGAGATGTCTTGCAAAATGTCGTCTTCCAACAGACTTTTCATTCTTTATTCATTCGAATACCGTGAACGGGATGGCCCCCCGTCCGTCATCCAAGGTCCACTGTGCCAAAAAGAAGCTGCAAGTCCCTTTGATTCCTCAATTACTCCTTCACTCGTAGTTACCACATTTCCGATTACCAACCAATAGGAGATGATGTCCCACTCAGTCACCTGCTAACAGTCGTAACGTACCGTCATAAAATATGTCATGTATCTAAAAGGCAGATTCCCAATTCTCAAATAAGCCGACATGACAAACAGCCATTCAAAGGGATATGATCCAACCCCGAAGGGGACCATAAAAGCGACAATATGCCAACAATTCAATGCAAACCACCGCCGTCATTTGTGGGAACGAGAAATCGATTTCTGAAACAGAAATGTATCCAAACACCATGCCAAGTGAATGTTATGGAATCCTTAATGGAGACAAATGTGCACCACACCACTCTCCCCCTCACTCCGTGCACTCGTTTTGTATCTCACAGATTTTCACTGTGTAATTACTCAAGAGAAGTGCAATGAACAATGTACCAAAATGCGATTGTATCACACTTCGGTGTCCTTTGAGTGCTCGAGAGAGAGAGATACACATGCACACATGGACCCAGCATCTGCATATCGCATAATGAATTAGCTTTGCAGGCTCATTTTAGGCTGCTGCAGCAGATTCCGACCCTGAAACCACTGTCACCTTGAAAAGATTGATGACAAAAAAATGCGGCAATACGATAACGCACAATTCAACTTGCAGCAAGTACTTTGTAATGACCATTGAAGCTCCGGAAAAAAAAAATACAGACAACAGAAAACAATTCCGGGTTGTACACATACACAAACTATTCCATTGTCAGCCGCGAAGAGTGCGACAGAGAAAGACCCTTCCAATCTATTGTTGGTCAGTTTAACGACCTTACCGGTAGTAATTATCCAAAGGTCAATAGTCATGCGTTGAATGACTGAATGACGGTGTAAGCCGCATGGTGGTGTGACCACGACCGCTCCGGACCCGGAGGAATTAATTGGGACTTAACAGACGTGTAGGTTCATCATCGAAAACCTGTCGAGTGTTTGTTTTGATTCGATATCGCATTTGAAGCGATTGTGAATGACTGCGAGGTTTAGGGCCTCATTGAGGTGGGCTGTCAATTGTGTCACTTGCGGGCAGTTCGTCATGCGAATGCGGAAGTAAGTGATGCGAGAGATGAGATTAACCCACTGCGAGTTTCAAGTGATTCGAAGGGCGGGTGACCTTTGTAGATTTAAAGGCGAGCAAGTAGAGCTCCGTCTACCGGGCAGAGGCGGTTTGCTTTGGGTGCCTCGTTAACGCGAGGGATACAGTCTTGGACAATCAATGCATGTGGGAGTGGAAGGAAGAACAAATGTTTGCAATGTTAAAGGAGGAGAGGACACAACCGCAAGCTGTACAAAGATGTGAATGTAGTCCGGAAGGGAAAAATGCATCGACTATACAGGCTCGGCCACATCGAGCGCATGGACACTTCAGCTAAGTATGACTTCGAATCCAGTCACATAAGATGCCGACAGCAAGGTAATCACAACACGTGAATTCTGTCTGGTTGAGATTCAGCATTCCGAACCGTAAAAGGGGTTTATTGACAAAGTCACTCGTCTGCGTCTTTCAGTGATGATATCCTTGTCGGATCCAGCACATCCCAAACGAACCAACACGGACACACGAAAGAAAACTCGATGTAAGCACTCGACATTGTAGACTAAGCATGGTACAAGGTTGCACAGTGATGTCACCAGAGGCCTGAATAAAAATAAAACAGCCGTAACATGTCTTCTGGACGGGAGCACCACAAGGTTTAAGGACGAGACCAGCTCTATTTAATCTTTACACCGCGGACCAGCCAATCAACGCAAGTCTTGAGGTTTTGTTACCGCAAGAAGGAGGACAGCATAATAGCCAACGATGGGCTTAAAACCTCAAGTGGGTAGTACAAATCAACAGGACCAAAACGAAACTGATATACTTCTGAGCTCCCGCATCAGTCATCCGAGGAAGCTGGGATAGGAGGCTGGCAACAGTCTAAAAATAACTCTTCTGGAGAACACAGCGAGTGCTTCAACGAACGACACGAAATATTTGGGAATAAGCTTTCCCGGGCGGTTTAGATTCGTAAACAGCGTGAATACCATTCTTAAACGGGCAAATTTTGCTCCGACGAAGGACTGCTCACAACCAGATGAACAAGCTACTTATTTATAGGCAATTCATCAGACAGAGATCCCCCGAGACTGGAACTCATGCCAACCAAATGGATTTTGCGAAAAAGCGAAGTGTACGGATACTTATCGAATGACGATGGTTTCCTGAAAATGACACTGCCCTTACAAGAGACATTGGGCTCAATTGAATGCGAACAATTTTGACGGAAAATATCAGGTATTGTACGTCTGTATCTGTACACATCTGCGGTGGATTGAGGTTCTCGTTGCCGTAGTAATGTTGCCTCAAATTGATTTGACTCAAATGGACTGTGTTCAATTTTCTGTAAATAAACCACTTCTGCTCCACCCATGCAAGATTGTCATTCAATACATATTCCCAAAGAGATGAAATACCCTCCCTAACAGTGATGTCTTGCACAGACACACCAAATTATTCCATCATTCCGGTTCACAAACTCTTTGATTTGCTAAAACATATTTGTGTACACAAAACAAGTCTTCAGATATTTCAATCTCCCATTGACAGCAGACCATCAGGATAGGTACACGAACTTTCTAAATACATTTCTCCACGTCAAGGTCAAACACAGTCAATCCAACAGCCAAAGGCTCACCAACAGTCGGCAAGGCATCTAATTTCTAGATCATAAATCAATGTCAAGTACATCCCTCGAGTATCAGTTATTAGAGGAATAAATGGCGAAGTAAATATAACCCCACAAGTGCGGACTCCCACCAAGAGGTGGTGTTGAATATTTACACTTGCCATGAAAGCACTAAACCATCCCCCACCCCCAGTGTTTGTATCTCTGGCAAATAAGTTCGCTCCACCACCATCGCCACCGCCTCCCACATCGATGTGCGATGAAAAATGATTCACCGTAAACGTAAACATCAACATTAGCAGTACTAAATTGTAGAATATATTTTACCGTTTCCCGGGAAACACACCACATACCATTCTCTTTAATTTTCTTCCTTCCCGTTACGTCGCATAACGTCGCAGCACACCGCTCCACAAACGGAAGAGGTTTTCAATTTGTTCAACACCCCACCATGTCATCGCCAACCGTGCAAAAGTTCACTTTGCACACACCCGCCACCGTCTCCACCGCGCACAGGGTGGTGCACTAATTCGAATGCGAATAGCTTGCATTCGCGATTTGTTTACAATTCGATTCACTGGCAATTTGCAGCTGCCGCCGGTGTGCACTTGAAATATTGTGAAGCGAAAATAAATTCAACTTTTTTCCTAACAGGACTACAACCGACCAACTGAACCGAGGGATTGCATGCAATCAAACTTCAAAACCGCAAACGATATGTACACATGACCATTTCGAATTGGATTGTGGCATGTGGCGCCTTTCTCTGACGCATTCACAGCCAGTTGGCGTAAGTGAGGCTGTAAATAATGGATACTCATTTATTTTCAAAATCGATCATTGATTCGAAACAAAAAAAAAAGTTATAAATGATTGAACACAAATTCTTTCTCAAATTTAGTTGAGAGAAAATTTCCTGCTGATTGGTGTATATTTGTCTGTGAAAACGGGGATGGATGCGTCAAGGATGGCAAGTTTGACAAGTGCTGCCAGATAGGGGGACATTTTAAGTGCGATTTTATCGACTTGGAAATAAGGACGATGAGTACAAGACGATGGTATAAGACAGGGTGGGCCAAGTAAGACCAACCAATGTTAAACTTTCTACGCTTGACAACGGGCAATACGCGGAAAATAACGCCAATATTCCATTCATTCCGATTTCCACTAAAGTGGTTATGTCAACAAGTAAAGCTTTACATAGATTGTGGGACAACCAAAAATCCAAGGGGCAACTCACAAGTACACCAAGAGAATCAACGGAGTATAGTAAAACCATGAAACTTTGACGTCGAAAAGCAACAATCGCAATTGACTTCTAAGAACATTGCCGATCGAGTTTTTCTGAAGCTCTCAGAGGGTCCAGCCTTGTCAGACGAAACAGTGGAGACGTCCATCGGAAAAGGTTGCATTTCAAGTCGCATATGACAGAGTGAATAGGGACAAGCTAGTTTTGACAGACCGGAAAAACTCGTCAGGTTAGAGAGGAAGGCGATTTCTTGCTACTCCATCAAGGTAGGTCAAGGAGTCCCCGAGACCTTCGATGTCCAAAAAGATTTTAGACAAGGCAACGCGCTGTCATGTGACTTTTTCAACATCGTTCTCGAGAAGATCGTGCAGAACTCACTCGCCAATAATAGAGCCACGATCGGGCAGTATTCCTTCCACCGGTTAGCATTTGTGAATGACATCGACGTGAGCCATCAACGAGGCGTTTGATGAGTTTGAATGAGTTTAGCGGTGAGTTAAGGACGGCATGCAACATCGACAACTTGGCCACAATGTCACAATAGGCACTACCTTCAAGGTAGTCTAGAACTTCGTCTGCCTCGGTCAGTACGAATACCATCAGCAGCGAGACTAAACGCAGAATAACTCGATCCAACCGCTGTTTCTTTTGACTCAGCGGGCAATTAAGTAGGAGAGAGTGGAGACATGGACAATCTCAAGATCTAATAAAGAAGCCTCTTCGAGTCTTTTCTATGAAGGCAGAAATGTGCTCTCAAAAAGACTCGAAAAAGTGTCAGAGTCAAAATAGGATAAGCTAACCTTTCGCGAAAATCACATCCTTTATTCTTTGACTTCTAGAAGTGAAATTCGATGACAATGTGTAAATACCATCAAATCCGTGAAAAGAAAACGATTACTTTGACTATTCGGGTTCCTATGTCGGTCACCTGATGACAGTTGGCAATACGCCGCGTGAAAAGAATAAAAAAAACACACACTAACACCCAAAAATAAACTAAAACGATGTCATGTTAAGCAGTTGCTCACCTTGCCTCCTTCAGATGACGTGGGTCAGTAAGCTTACGATTGTGCACAACCATCCGGCAGCAGTTACCAATTTCCTTCGTGATTAAAAACAATGAAACAATCTTCGAGCTTCCACTCAGAACGGGGCGGCAACGTCGCAAAACAATGAACTGTGAAATCATTTGTATCCCTCCTCGGGCGTTGTCCCCCCCATCTCAGGAGAGATGACGTCCAAGAATAGGGTGCGCTTTAATGGCACAAGAGGGATGAACGACAAATAAAACAATCACACTCGCAACGCAACCTTGACGCTTTGAGTTTTCCTTGTTTTTCTTTTTTCTCACAATTGCTGGGGTAGCCTTCAACTGGACGGCAGATGAACACATTGATGTGCCCTTGTGACGAATTAAATATAAAAAGAAAGAAAAAAAAAACAAATTTCACCCACGTTCAGTTTTTAAGCTTTAATCTAACCTTCGTGCATCCACCGACTTGAACTTGTTCATCATGCACTTTGCATGGTATGCAAATGCATGTCATAAAGCCAATAGGGCCATACGAAGGGCCATAAAATTAGCTTTTTTTTTTTTTTGGTTTTGATGTCTGATGCAGTTGACATGATTAGGGCAACTTAAAAGGTGTGTTCACATTGGTAAGCTAATAATTCACCAGGCCGAGCAGATTAACCTCGATTCGTTCGGAATGAATGAAAAGCATGTTTCCCAGGTGGCTCTCATTGATTTTCGGATAAGAACGAACATTGGTGGGAAGATGTAAAACAGGTGGTCGCTTCGGTTGCTCGGTCGCCCGCCGTCTTAGCTCTGGGTGTAATCTGCTTTTGGATTGATATCATTAAATTTTAATATCGCCTGTGTGTCATAATTCTTTAGATAACACAGCACCAATGGACTATATTGGGGGACATTGAATTAACGACTGACGCGTTTTAGCGTCGTTGAATGGAAGAGAATTTTAATTTGTTTCTCTTATTTTTTTTTTTCATCTTCTTCCATGGAAATTAATTTGAGGCAAGGTTACACAACTTCTAATAGAAATTCGAATTCTTTGTGTTATTTGCATCTTGGTTGGCTGGGTGGTGGTATATGCTATATGTGTAAGAGCAAGGACTGCCTCTGGTCGTGCTGAAATTTGTGAAGTTCTCCCAGAAAAGTTCCCCCTCCTAATTAGTTCATATTGTCCTTGTGGCCAGACCAAGTGAAACATGGTGAAAACCAAACCAAAATGATGATGAATTATGTATCACGTTGATCGTAAGAAGCGACAGGAAGCAGGATCCTCGGAATTGGTTGCGGGTATAGTGAATGGTGGTACCAACTAGACAGTGTTGCTAATTCCATTAGAAGTTCTCATCTCATCTCTCAACTTTAGTGGCCCGCATGATTCACTAAAAGCCTCGCGGTTGCAAAACCCCCACGACACGTTTACAGGCTACTTGATCCTCCTTCATCGACCTTAACTTTAGACTTGGTCCAACCACATCATCCTGCGTCTGCCAAACGGTCGGCAACCTATCGCATTCAAGGCACACATCGGCCTTCCTGAGTGCACATCTTCCAACCCGTTTCAAAACTGATCCAGCTTGGTCAAACCTACGGGTTAGTCTACACTAAGTTGTTTGAGGAGCGATCTAGACCTATGGCCGAGTCCAGGATGGAGGGTGAAGAGTGCGACTTTAGTCCAGGCAGAAGTACAACCAACCACCTTTTCACTCTAAGAATAGTACCCGAGAATTCTTGGGAGTATGCCAAGCGATCTACAGTTTTTTTAGATTTGGAAAAGGCATAAACTCTGGAGTGTTCTGGAGGAGTATTGGATTGATGGTCCTCTTTTGCGGGACATTCAGCCTCTGTGCGCACTATTCGATTAAAATTATTTCAAAAATGTTGGCTCTTATGGTTTTGACCAGCATTTGAAAAAATGTTGGTGAAGAAGTACACCTTGTGCATGTTGTTGAAGAAGTACACCTTGTACAGGGTGCTTTTAATGTTCCACGTCGATTATGTCTTGACGCCATTTTGATTGGAATGACATTTCTCACTTGGCATTTGTGAATCGTAGAGAGACGTTGATAACAAATTTATTACGGAGCAGTCAATATCGAACGTTGAAACTATGCAAATATCTATTGAAATGATTGTTCAATAGGAACGGCATTCTTTGTCATTTTTATAAATGATCTTCTATCTGCTACTTCAGATTTCATTCACTCCATTGCTAATGACAGTATTCTCAGGTTGTGATATTATTGGTGGCCCGTGGCGTTGTGGGTATGTGTGTCGACTCCTACGCACTTGGACCTAGGTTAGGTTCGATTCCTGGTACGACAAGAAATACTCTTCACGGCCCACCTCTTTCGAGTCACTGACAATGCTCAAAGAATATAACTGTCTAGAAAAAGCTTCTCAAACTTGGCCGTTCGGAGTTGGCATAAAACTGTAGGTCCCTTCTTTTGGTTACTGAGAAGCTAGGCCCTAGCCCTCTACGGGCTGTAGCGCCACCAATATTATTACTATTATATTATTCCAAGACTCAAGAGCGTGCCCTTTGGTCGTATAATTGAAACGGGTGCCTATGTTAAGCACATTGAATTCCAACCTTGGCAGTCATTTTTGAATGATTCTAAAAATCAGTGGCTGGGTATCTGTAGTCGCTTGAGCAAATCCTTAAGAACAGGTTCACCCTTCGTTCATCGAGTTTTGGTCTCATTAAACTCTTAATACCGGCCTGTACTGACAGCCATTGGACCGTCTGAAGGAAGCATTCGCCTAAAAGAGGCCGCCCGTGTTCCATTAGGACAACGCCCGGCCACAGACATTGACTCGCCAGAAACTGCGGAAGTTTGGTTGGGATGTTCCTATGCATTCATCTTCTGGTGGCACCAAGTGATTAGCACCTGTTCATGTCCATAAGCAAGAGGTTTGTGGTAAACGACTGTCCCAGTGGACGAAGACTGTGAAAGGGAAAATGGAATTACCTTCAAAATGGAAACAACTCAAACTTCAAAATGTGAACAACATGGCGAATATTTAACCTACAGCCGTTGTCAACTAATTAGAAACAATAGCATTGTTAGCGTTTGCTAAAATCCATGCTGGCAATGGAAATATGTACTATGAAGCGACGAAACGATGATTATTCGAATTGTTCCGGATGGTACGTCCAACGGTCAAATGGTAGAGAAGAGACACAACGAACACACAACGATCTCTTTTTATGGAAGAAGGTATAGACGCCATGAGACTGATAGATCTTAAAGCAAATGCAAAAACCCTATCTCCAATAATAACAAACTCGTAAATATGAGCCTGGTACAGTCAACTGTACCGATGCGATTGAAGACATCAATTGTACGTCCCATATATAAAGATGGCGCTGAGAACATTCAAAACAACAGGCCAATTTCTATTCTCCCTGTGACAGATAAAGTAATTGACGACGTAGTATGCAGAAGACTTTATACATATCTTGAAAAATTTAATCTTTTAGCACACAATCAGTTTGGTTTCCGGAAAGAAAGAAACATAAATCGATTGCTTGGTGATTTTACTAACAAGTTAAACTGCAGTTTAGAAAAGAACCATAGTTCAATAGTGCTATTTATAGATTTTAAAAAAGCTTTTGATACTTTAAGCCACACTGTAATTCTATGGCAATTGGAGAAAGTTGGAGTGAGAGGACACATCTTAAACTGGTTTGAAAATTATGTAGTAAACAGAACGTTTAAAGGGAAAATCATGGACGAATACAGCGAAGAAAAAGCAGGTGACTGTGGGGTACCCCAAGGATCAAAATTAGGACCTCTTCTCTTCATTATCACAATGAATGATTTGTTTAAAGTCTTCCAGCACAGCACAGCCTACGGATACGCAGATGACTTAGCAATTGTAGTCAGCCACAAAAAGGTAGAAGTAGCAGAAAAAATAATGCAACATGAACTGAACGCAGTAGCGACATGGTGTCATGACCATGGACTGATTATAAACGCAAATAAAACCAAAGTAATGCATATTCGGCCACCACTCATCAAAAAACATACAGTTGAACTAAAAATACACGATTAACGATATCTTCACACAACAGGCGATCTGCTCCTTGAAAATAGTGACGCTCAATTTGTGTAGAAAGTGTATCAACATACAAGTATCTGGGTGTAACTGTGGACTACAACTTAAAATGGAGTTATTATGTCAATGTGCTTACCCTGAAACTAAGACGTAGTGCATGCGCGTTATTTCACCGAAGTCTTCAGTGTCCAGCAGATGTGCTACGCCAATGCTATTTTGGACTAGTAGAGTCCCACGTGAAATACGGCACACTTGCCTGGGGAAACGGATCACAACTCAATGGTATCAATAGTATACATATAAGGCTAAGTATGGAGAACAATATGGCATGCGACGAAGCGACAACGACTTTAAGTTTTTAATAAATTAGAGGTTTTATCAAATTTTCACGGGGATAGCATATACAAAATTCCTACACAGCAACATGTCAATACAAGGAGAAAACAAAAAAGTATGTATACGATCCCGCGATACTGGAACGAATACGGTCGACGGAAATACGACGTTATTATTCCAACTATAACTATATTTAACGAACTTCCTATCGAAATTAGAAATGCTTCAAAAAATATCTTCGTTAAAAAAGCCAAGTTTTTTTTTTTTAAACGAAAGTCATTAAAAAACATACATATACCAACTTATCTAAATTGTTATTTAAAATCATTAAACTTAATCTTTTTAACTCAATTTTTGAAGTGTAATAACAGACAAATGTAATTAATTTGAACTCAAGAGCAATTATCTCTGTATGCAGTCCTCTGCAGACAAGCCACAAGGCTTCGCATTAATGAATAAAATTATTAAAATTAAAATTAAAAAAATCTTGCTCTCAGGTACGCTTCTCCAGTGGCAAAGCATAGCGGCGGATCAATTCATCGTAATGTAGGGACGATGACCAAATAACGCCATCAGCCAGGCCCTAGGCTTACCAACGAATTTTTACCACTAAACCCCGTTCGACTGACCATCACAATATCCTTGTAGCGATTTTAAAAATGCCGTCAGTACTCAAAATATTTCAAACTTTGAGGTTTTGTTCGAAAAAGTGAAGAAAGTGTGGTATTTCGAGTGGAGGGATGCCAAGGCCTTATTCAGTCCATGCAAAGATGTTGTGGAGATGTGAGGGGTTTCCAACAAAGTTTGTGTCATAATACGACAGTATGGTAAGTTTCAGCCTCCCTTCTGGTTGCCTTGTCGTGGCGGGAGGGCTTAAGAGTCATAAGAAACCCCAAAAGCCAGAAACTTCTCGACTTGGACCATGTTTCCTAAGATTGTCTTACATTTTTTGTCATTGTCTGTCCAGTGCTTTTATTTATTTGCCCCAGTTCAATTTGAGATAAAAAAAACAACCATTTTATAAATACTGAAACAAATGAGCAAATACTGTATATCGTTTCAGGCATAAACTACCTTCGAGTTGCTGCAAAATTAATGGATTTCTTTTGTTCTCTTTACTTGAACGACTAAATAACGATACGGGACCCTCAGTATGCACTTGACCGAAATCGGTTTCCGTTTTACTTATGAAATCTGCTTTCATTCTCACACAAATTATGATGTTCTCGCAATCAAATAATCCACAGTTAACACCATAACATCGACCATCATAAGTTCGGCACCCTTTTGATCTGCTCGCCCAAATCAGTCACGCATTTCCGTCGTAATAGCTGATGGGTTTCACGGATTTCATCATTCCTTCACGCAGATATCATACAACGTGCGACCGGCATAAACCTCTCCTTCTCTCGTGAGTGAATTTAATTAGCTATGAAATGAATGAAACTCAATCCAATCCCTTTGCAGATAAAACGCGCGACTACCATTTGGAATGAGGCGCCCTTTTGACCATCATTAACTACCAGGAAATACATCTGCATGTATATTTGTGTGTGTGTGTGTGTCGTGTATGCACTTAGTCTCAGTTACGGCCAGGCCCAGTAGCACACTTAGCTATGCTCAAAGCTGCCAGCACGTAGCATTGCGCGTATCGTACACACATACACAATGAATTCAGCACACCAGCAGCAGCCACCAGCAATCCTCATTAAATTCGTTATCACCTGCTTTTGTGTTTGTTACGACTATTTGTTGTTATTTGAAAAAGTAAAAGTTTTTTTTTTCGCCTCTTTTTTTCATTTCACTCATTTCACTCTGTGTCTTCTTTTTAACTGACACTTTCTACGAAATAATATAATTTGCATTCACACGTTGTCGTGTCGCAGTCGCTGAAACGTTTCCAACAACTTCATAGGCAGGGGATGTAATTAAAATTTAAACATCAACTCGGGAGAGGAACGGCGAGCAAATCTCTCACTCTCTCTCTCTCTCTAAAACAAAACAAAAAGAAAACAGAAAATCAAAATCAGAGGAAAGAAGAAAAAAAAAAGTGACCCAAAAACAAAACCGAAAACCAGCAAACCTGTCAAACTACACTCTGCAGACTGTCCCCGAAAAAAACGTGTGTAATCGGTGAAAAATCAAATCAAGACCTCACATGCGACTGATGCTGTGAGTATGCTAATTCCAATCATAAGTGTGTATAGTCGTTGCATAAACCAGACGCTGATACGCAGCACAGCACAGCACAGCTCGTCTGTCAAATCAAAGTCGCACAAAACTCTCGTGAGACGTCCCAGATCACGGGGGAAAATTTCGATTTCATTTCTGGTCCGCCCAGGGAAAACTACAAAAAATCCAGTTGAAGAGATGCTATCCGATCGAGTGTATCCATCTCACACGCTGGCCGCGTAACAATCTGAAAAGCCGAAGGTTGAGTTTCCGAAAAAAAAATCCATCACATCCGACAGCAGTCTGCGACAGCGGGGCTGTGCCCCACCAGGAGACGAGCTGTAAATGCGTGTGCGGATGAAAATCTAGTTGCGACCTTCACCTGAATATGCATGGGCAGCGAATTTTCGAATTTTACGAACCGCCGCGCATGCGCACTTCTCATCTAGTTTGATTTCCAATATCAGCAGCGCGTCAGACTCTGGGCCGAGTTGAGAAAGAAAGTTGATGAGGCGTCAACGCGCGCAAAACAACGATGTATCGCACGCACACGCAGCATAAAGACGCTTCTCGGGCCGCCGAGGAATCTCCGCGCCACAAATGCGGGGTGTTTTTATTGTTTATCGGTCTGAGGTCTGAGGTCTGAGCTGAAGATGCTGCAGCGCCCGGTTGTGTTGTGCAATGGCACATAAATCTTAATGGCCGCGGTGGAGAAGCGGAAAGGCGACGAGTTATGTTTACTATCGATCTTCTTTATTTTTTTGTTTTACATCTGAATTGATAATACACATGACTGACTGGCCGATGCATAGGTTATGAGCGCGGGGAGATGACGACAATGAAAAGGAGAAACGTGACACGATGGACCAACGTCGTGGACGGCATCTTTCCAAGGTTTACAAGCAATTTAGCAACTCTCTGGCGATGTAATGCAAGACAACCATGCAGTGTGAGTGTGTGCAACGGTGGAAGAGCGACGGAGAGCGGACATAACGAAGTTTACAAAATTGAATCGTGTGGGCAGAGGGTTAGGCCAGATTGGCAAATGGACCTGTGGTTGACATTCGAATTTGTTTACTCGAAATTAATTAATTAATCAGACACTGAGCGGAGCGGTGCGGCGCGGCACTGCGGCAGACAAACTGCAAACAAATATGAGCGATGAACGTGGAACGCAATGCGATGTGTGGCAACGGATGGCAAGCATGTAAGACGGAGACCACAAGGTCGCTTTGGCGGAATCCGATGAGGAAAACGGCACGTTGCAATACTTGGAATTGGAAACGACACAGGTGACACGTAAGATTTTGGTTTTTCACTAAATCGCATAATCTTCAAGAGAGGCGATAACGAAGGATGGCGGCCGGTGGGTTGTGCATTCAGCATTGATTGTGCGTCACGTAGTCGAGAGTGTGACCTTTGTGAGTGAGGTTCATCATTTAACCGTGATGTGGTTTCAGCTTGTGTAATGATGCAGCATTAGTGCTAAATTCCTTGAATCTAGATCAGAGTATCGAATGGGACAGGGAAGGTCGTGGTCGTTTGAGAGAACAGTTGGTCCGCCAGTCACTCGGAGAAGGAAGATTCTTCGGATTTTACAGCGACTTGAATCTTAACTTAAAAGTGCGCCGAAATGGGGCGGAAGAATCAACCAACGACATCTGCGACATGAATCTCCGGATGATGGTGGAGATGCTACAACCACTAAAGACTGAACCACAACAGCAATGACCATGAGTCGATACTGACGTAGAGCTTGCCATTGAAGGAGAAGCAACCTCTACAGACTATAGCCCGACACGAGTATAGACTGACGTCTGCAGGCGCCTAGTGTGTCTAGACCATGTAGAGCTACGTAGGCAATAGAAGGATAAACTCGTTTCCCGCATAAAGAAAAGTCCAGACCATGAAATAACGCCGAGCGAAATAAGACTGAATTTTAATCTTTGTCTCTGGTGCGTTTCCCTTAAATTGTGACATTCTGCTTTATTTCGCATTTTAATGCGTGACCCAAATGCTGGCACAAATCTTTTCCGTGGTCGGTTGAGTTCAAAGCGCTGCGCACACTTTCTTTGTTTCAAGTCCACTTTCCGGCGTTGCTTTGCCGCACTTCGAGAATGTGGGACAAGTCAGAAATAGAACACTGAAAAACCAAACAAAAATGTCCCATTACCAAGTTTGTTCCTAGGAACGATGGGTCGTATGTTCCTGATCTCCGTACGTGCATCAGGCATAATCCCCCCATTCATGACATTAACGCATAGAGCACGAAAGTTGGAAAGTCGCAATCAACTTTGAAAGAGAATCGTTCAAAGACAAGATGGCAGTGGAAGCATTCAAATATTCTGTGTGGACAGAGCAAAAACGAACAAGTAAAATGCTATTCCTACTGTTTCTCATCTATTTCTTATGTATTTCTGACTTAGACCAGGTTAGGTTAGAAGCCTCGTCTCACTTAGGTCCTGATTGACTCATGGGCATCACCGTCTGACTTACACAACATTTAAACAAACTGTAAATACTGTGAATGGAACAAACCTTAAGTAGATCCCGGATATGGACAATGCAAAATCACTCACGCATCAGATTCTCACCCAAACAGCACAGACAAGAAGCATACCTGCAAAGAGAGAGAGAAAGAAAAAAACGTCAATTTAACACATCACAGAAAAGAAGCAGCAAACCTCTTAAGAACATTTGTCTTGCGAGGTGTGAGCCATTATAGATATGCACTAACGATCGCTGTTTGCCCACCAAGCCCAGCGCAGAGATCCCAGTGAGAACAGTCAATTAAAAGCCATACACTTACGCAAACACAATCGATCACCACGAGCAGGCCACACCTCCATCAACGATGGACTGAGTGTGGGAATTCAAATAAATTTGACGGAGTTACATGCCAGCTGACCCAAAGCCCGCGCTCATAACAACACCGCCAGTGTCAAGTCAAGATCACATCAAGCAGCGCTCAAAAGTAAAACACGCTACCCATCCCTGAAGGTTATACAAGTACATATTTGTAGATCTTGTTGAACTTGCACTAAAGCCTTACTTCATGACTGATACACACTTCAATGATGGATTGAAAGAAACCTCAAGTGGCACTTGTGTGTCGGTCAAAATTTGAACACCATTGTCGACCACAGTCGAGGACAAAAGTGTTTTTTTTTTTTGTAAAATTTGCAACCCATTGTCTGACTCAAATGATGATTGATGTTGTTACACTCGGTGTCTTTTTCGCCTTGACACTCAAAGCCTAACCTCTAAACAGAGATTAAGACTAACATCCTTTTGAAGTTGTTCCACGATCGAGATGTGTGTTTGTTTGCACGTTTGAATGCGAGTGCTTTTGCATTCGCAGAGAAACGAGAGCCTTCTGGGAAAGTGGAACATAAATAAATCGATTTAGGGGACGATTGTCTTTGTTTGACGAAACTGCGCAAACACGTGATGTTTGGAAATTAGTGTTAATAGCTTTAGGCTTGAATGCAAATCCACTTTGAAATGCAGAAGTCACACTCGAACATTGATGGCAGCACGTGGGGTGATGTGTTTCAATTTATCGCGAGACGTTCTCTAAACGAAGTCTATTCCTATTATATATATCATATCCAGTAGACTGGTGCTCCGCATTACTGGTAGTCTGGACTGTGCAGTGAGTGACCTTCTTATCATCGGATCTTGGTACAACCACTGAATTGATCCCCCAATCGCGGAGCTGGTCCTGTGCTTCAACAGAAGGCACTGTTCAGACAGAATACCAGTGATAGAGGCCACATCCCTGGCATCAATTGGTAGTTCGAAATAACTAGATTAAGTCCTGGATAAGACATTAAATTGGAAACTCAAAGAGCAGCTTAAGAAAACCTCCTGTACCATCAACAAAAGATGGAGATTGAATCAATTGGTTGAACAGTCTTGCGTATCATCAGGACCTCCCAAGTCATTGACAATGATGCTTCCACGTCTGGGAGTCACTGTTGCAATAAGCAATACCTCAAAAGCCCGTTTGTAATGCAGGTAGTAAAATAACATTCCTAACCAGTAATAGAAGAGAAGTAATAGTCCCTACGCCCTAGTTGAACAATGAGAGCTCTCAACACGTTCAAGAAAAAAATTAGGAAAAAATTCCAACGGCCTTCCACGAGGCTTTTCTGAGGGAAAGTAAATGAACTATCGCATTACTTGAGGCTGAGGAAAATATTAGCATTGTCTCCAATAACACCTAGCTGCTCTTAATCAGAAGAACCCATGAATCAGCATCACCTTCAGATGCTGCTGAAAATGGTGATTTATTAGACGCTGGGTGAATCTGGAAGCCTGCAAATGCTACGCTACGTGGAACTTCGAGAGCTCTGCGAACAGAAGGGAAGTAAAAAGCACACCATGACCTCCCGATCAAGGAGACGGGGAGGTCTTATGGGAGAAATAACGTCCGAAAGTGACAGAGGGATTGTATCGGACACAATCGGGTAGTTTAGTCGCAATCGAAACTCAAAATTTTGATGAAGCCCTTCTGAAGACTGTGAGGAGAAACTAAATACCAGATTCAAGCAGAATGTTACGCTCAATCTGGACGATGATAGACGAGAATTCCGTTCCCCCGATCCCGATGAGGCAGCAAAGCTGCTGCTGGGGACGTACTGTTCTAAAGCGAGAAGAAATCATGCCCAACGATCAATGCCATACGGCTGATCCACAAGAGACCGGTTGAACTGCGCCCAGTTCCCACAACAGTCTAAGTTAGATCAGAATTCTATTGACAAAATATCTGGATATCGCAATCATGTCAAGCATTGCGACTCGTTGCGGGCCATTGGTGCGGTTCCAGCCAAGTTGTTGGAGGATTGCGTGCCACACCAGTATTATCCGCCTTTACTTTAATGCTCGTTAACGCCTAATTCACAAGCCACTTCTTTTCGTGCAATAATGTAATTTTTATGTTCTTGTTTACAATTTTCTTGATGAGGGTTTGTCAATCTCTTTAGGGTTGCCTTTAGAACTGTCACAGGATCCATTACTAGACAATGCCTCTTAGGCACCTGTGCAAAATAAATGGAACGCTCTCGAAAGCTATAGAAATTATGCCCAACTCTCGAGTACTTCTTTTCGTCCGTTCATGTTACAGAGTTCGCATGAAGTCGGGAATTTATTAATTTTATTAATACTCCTCTTGCAGTTAGCTTGTCCACTCCAAAAAGTCCAACCAAATCGACATACGGTGTCCTAGTCTTGTGTTTAGCATAATCTCAAATCAAACATAATGTCATAAAGACAGAATACTGACATCGACATAAATCTGTAACAAAATCAAAGCCAACAGTCGCCCTAGAAACGTTACTACATCTTCTCTCCAGCTTTCGGCTTTCGACTACATTAAGAGAATGCAACCTCTGGCGAAAATCTCGAAGATCCCAAAGCCTTTTAGGGACTCCGCAATAAACCAGAAAACAATAATCGCGACGAGAGAGGAATAGGACGGAGATAACGTCCGCAAGGGAAACCTGCATGGATGAATCCAAGTCCAATGGAGGCACATGTTCATTGTCATATGCTAGGTCACCAAAGATTTCTCTGGCCTTCCGTCTACGGATGCACTACAGTGTATTCCAGGCAAAGTAACAGCTGTTCAAAAGGGAGCTATCCGACTAACAATGAGTCCGATAGACGGAAGATTTATTGTTTTATCGTCAAGCGGCCATAGAGGCTCTGGAAGCACCATCGATCAACTCCACGATGTTAAAACTCTGCCGCCGATCTCTAAAAGAGACTGCGGATGGATGCAAGCATTTGACTCGGGAGGAAATGAAAATGGGCGGGAATGGCACTGGCGCAAAATCAGGAGACACCAGATCATTGCTAATCACAAACGCTATAAACAAAACAACACCCGTAGATGGACGGAGTAGGCCCTCGAAAACGATGTGGCCTACATTTAATCTAAACATAACGAACCAAACATGTCTACACATACCTCTCACAAGAGAGTCCACAATCTTCCAAGCTGAACTCTTTGGTCTGATAATGAAGCAGCCGACTGCATTAACAACAGAAATCTACTAAGCTCAAAAATATCGATATTCTCAGATAGCCAGGCAGTACTTAAAGCCCTAGAGAGCTTTAACTACAACTACAGGGCTGTCTGGGAATGACGCAAAATACTTGACACTCTGGTACAAACTCACACGCAAAACCGATTAACCTAAGACCCATAAGTCTATCATCCTTCCTACTCAAAGCCTTACAGCAACAGACATCAGGCACCCAGTCGCAACAAACAAACTATCGACTTCCCGCATGCCTGCAAAAAAATCTGTAGAGACAACCTTTCATTCGCTTGTTGGTATTGTAGGAAAATCCCTCCAACATAAGGAATTCACCCTTACCGCCTTTGTAGACATAGAGGGAGCCTTTAACAACGTCGAGCCGCAGGCTATAACCGGAGCACTGAACCGACTCGGTATCGAAGAGTCCATAGTGATCTTCATACACCAGCTTTTAAACAATAAATTATAACAATAGGACGATAAGCTCCAAGCTTGGTGACACCACGATCTGTAAGTCGGTCAATAGAGGCACACCGCA
This sequence comes from Eristalis pertinax, assembly GCA_907269125.1. NCBI lineage: Eukaryota > Metazoa > Arthropoda > Insecta > Diptera > Syrphidae > Eristalis > Eristalis pertinax. The sequence continues at coordinate 60,734,879 of OU026145.1, forward strand.
AGGTGGTGTGCTCTCTCCTTTTCTATTACTTATATGAAATGTAGTAGTAAACGAACTCCTACTGGCAACGTTATTGCCTAATGCCTATGCAGACGATGTTCCCTTTGCTGCCGCCGTGAAATACATATCCCCCACCAGGTAGCCCTCTTGGAATTAGAAAAATGGACTAGGAAGAGTGGCTTGAGTGTCAACCCGCAGAAGACTGAACTAGTACTCTTCACCAGGAAATACAAAATACAAAATTCCTATCTTTGATCCTCTCACTACACATCATTTGGACGCCTACTATTTCAACAACTTGACAGAACTAAGCAACATCGATATCAGTCAACTCCTCTGCTTTATCAAAAGCGTGGTATGCCTATTCTGGTCTAAGTGTGACTGCTGCTCCATCAGTGCACCCACTGTTGTTATTTCTGCAAACGGTTTGGTTTCATTCCAAACACACTCTTTGGTGATTTCGTACGTTGTCCTCAACACATTGATGGTTTGAGTTGGGATTTCCATTTATAAAAGCCTGAAGAAGCCTGACTGAAGTCCACGAAGAAGTTACGCAGCTTCTACTGTCTCCTTTCATTGGATGCATTCAGTTTTCACTCAGTAATGAATGTCCATATGACACACAAATCACTATTTTATTCTTCTGCCACCAAAAGTCAAAACAGGAGCACGTGTCACCCAGCGAACACAGCCGATGTACTCAATTGCTTTCATTTTGAGATAACGCGAAGAATTGAATTTCAAAATATCGAATATTATCGATGACGCCCGAAAACTCCTTTGCCACCATTTGGGAAATCTTGATAAAGTCCACAGAGTCACAAGGTCGTTTCCTTTCAAGTCTGATGATAAGCTAGAGTTTGCAAAACTTTGCAGTTGATCATTTGTCATGCCGTCATTTAATTGATTACCAAACACAGATCAAGCGACCGATACTGCAATCGACGAGAAATGGTGCCATCTACTCAAACCTGATCAATTGATTTGTGCTGAAATATTATCCGACAGTCTATGGCTCCTTTCAAATTGCTTGCCTAGAGTAGCGCGCATGTATTTTTATTTTATCGTTGGTTGCTTAATTTTCTCTGATGAGGGTTTACGGGTTTACGGAGAACCACAGGAGATTTGGAATGCAGTTTCAAGCAATCGTCGGTGCACCGCTGTGTAAATCTCATGAAATCAAAGTCAAAGAACCTCGCAGTCGAAAAAAGGACACTGCTCATGGTTCTGATCCACAACAATACAATTTGCATATCGTAACCGCCATTCTTCCACACGTAACATCAACTTCCAATCGCCAAGCTATACAAACGATTGGTGAAATGCTGGTGTAGTTATTTTTATCCCAAGAATAATCATTGGATTACATAAACCACACAACAACACTGCTTGGTATCTCAATTAAGCAGCAGAACTTGGCACGTTTAATGCCTCATAGGCACCCTCTTATAGTCTTATTCAGTGAGTCAATTAACGCCTTTTCATTCATTCTAATGTCATTAGCAAACGTGGGGTTTATTGGAAGCATGTGGCCACAAGCGCGACACCAGCCGATTGACCAAAAAGGCGGAAAAGCATCTCAAAAGACTTCTGTGATTACCCGTTTCTGAGCCTTAACAAGTTTTGTAAATAAAAAACCAAAAAAAAAAGTGTTAAAACTAAATGAGGCTGGATTGCATGCGGAAAAGATCAATTAACAGCTTCATAGTTGGAAAACCAACCGCGCACATGAATGGAGGAGGGTTTTTTTCTTCTTTTGGGTTTGCCTTCCCGGAGCTAGCTTTAACCTTGCATTCTGAGCTGTGACAATGGGAACGTGTATCGTCAACTGTGACTTAAAAAATGCCTCCAACCAATGAGGAAGTCTGTAGCCACAACTGCTTTGTGGTCAGGTCCATGTACCTCTGAGTAGTGACTGAGCACGAAATGTCTGATCTGACTCCATTTCCATGGATTTTAAACGACGCCAGATGTTAAATTTTTTCTCTCTAAAGTCCTGGCTAGAGTCCATATTCAATTCCAATTTTCAAAAGCGTATCGAATCAAACCAAACACTTTGTCTGTTAGCATACGCGGATGACGTTGACGTGATTAGCCGAAACCCGTAAGCCGTGAGGCGTTCTGTGTCTGGCGGTCAAAGAGGCCAAAACGAAGCATACGCTGTCCCCAAGAAAGGACATACAACATCGAAGTCCTGGACAAAGTGAACTAATGGGCAGCTACAACTTACTTACTGACGACGTCAAGTCAAGCACGCCGAATAGCTCTTGCCAACGTCTGTTTCTTTGGGCTCAAAATGCAACTGAGTAACACATAGAATCCTCCCCGGAAACATTAAGCTGACTTTATATAAGACATTGATCATCCCCGTCCTGCTGTACGAGGCAGAGGCATGAGTAATCTCCAAACGGACATTCCCTTCGACAGAAATGGTATGGGTCCCCTTTACGTTCCACCGTGGAACCGCATAACATCAAGGCCATCGCTCAACGACATCGAGTGATTACAATGAGTAGAGTAAGTTTAGTTTTAAGACAACTTCGGGCTGAGTAACTTCAGTATTTCAATTGAAAATTAATAAAGTCCCTCATAGAGGGAAAATAAAAGGATCAAGTCTTTGAGTTATACAGGCCACTATGCGCATGTGCTCTACACGGCTCAACTACGCCGAACTGAAGACTCTTCGGTCCTGAACCTGTGGGACAATGGAACAGAGAACGCCCGCGTCTAAAGGTGTCAAGAAGGCTAACCAAACATCGCGGTAGATGTGGAGGCTTGCTTGCCCACTATAGCGTCACACAAAGAAGAAAAATAAGAACTCTCAGAAACAGCCTCGCAAACGTCTGCTTCCACTTTCTGTTGAACGACTTTTTAGGGGAGGGCAGAGCTATTCTTTCACAAGATAAGGGCATAAGTTAAACTTGTGAGTTGGCAAGGGCAGCTGTCGTGGCGTCGATGTCAAGTAAGAACGATCTTCAATCTCAGCCATTAACAGTCCGTTTCTTTAGGGAATGGGGTTTATGATAACCACACTTGTTACACACAAAATACTTGAATGAACAGAATTGACACATTGTGTAGAAATTTCTTAATGTTAAGCACTCATCACCGAAACGTATCACAGCTGAAAAAAAATGCAAAGCAATGAATTACGTGACATTTCCCATCCCAAGTGATACGGATCCATCTGTGTTTCTGATTATGACTCAATAATGCTCATCGTCATTGTGCCCCTTGACATGCTTCTGAAGAACGATACGTCGTACACTAATATAACATCGCGGCTAAATTGCTTTCGTAAACATGTTTGTTCGTTCGAATAATTCGAAGTTCGACATATATGTATGCATCTCTCACGTCAACTGGTGGTTCCAAGTCGATTCTTGACTTCGTTACTTCGCCTATTTACTCAATAGATGGGTGCGTGCATTTATTGTGCTTAGAATAATGTATGCCGACAGGGGGTTCTCAATTCACTTTCATTCTTTTACGAGTGTGGACGTTAAATACACATTCGTTGTGTGTTCACTCAACTAAATTAGTAGCAATAAAATGCGGATCTAAGTGTGAGATTTCAGTTTCTCTCTTGTCACCAATGACGAGATGTGAGCGATGTCCCGCCGAAATTCGACAGAAATGACCACAACAGCCTTGTCATCCTTTGAGCATATAATATAAGAAATGGCAACGTAAATGTTGACTAAATTAGGTTAGAGTGACCGTCACTACCACGCTCCTGTTGGGGTTTTAAATAAAGCTTGTCATATTCGGAGATTTGTATAACAAAAGCCTTAAGGCCCATAATACACAGAACGAAGGAATACACAGAACGAAGGAATATACAGAACGAAGGAATACACAGAACGAAGGAATACATAGAACGAAGGAATACACAGAACGAAGGAATACACACAACGAAGGAATTCACAGAACGAAGGAATACACACAACGAAGGAATACACAGAACGAAGGAATACATAAAACGAAGGAATTCACAGAACGAAGGAATACACACAACGAAGGAATTCACAGAACGAAGGAATACACACAACGAAGGAATACACACAACGAAGGAATACACAGAACGGAGAAGTACACAGAACCACTACCGTGCGTCGTTAAGTTTCGTTCACTTTTGCTTACTTCAATTCAATCGCACTCTATGTACTTAAATCACAGTTGGTGTTGTAATTTTATATAAGTTTCCAGAAGCAATCATGGAGCCATTGAAGTTGGACAATTTTTCTGACTGATTTCCGTTTGAACCAGACGGGCCTTATGGTCGGGCCTTGAGCCTTAACATTTTTGACGGGCATTCTGGTCCCAGCCATTAAGACTAGAGCTTCATTCTTTCTCTCCTCGAAACAGAACATAATGTGTGATGTTTTTTAGGTTTTCAATCAGTTCCGCTTGGAAAATGCTTCATCTTTCGTGCAGTTTGCCAACTTCGTTCGAAGTCGTCCGTTTCGAGCCATCTATGTAAACGTTTTCTACTCAGCAGTGGGTACTGACCAATGACCTCTTGTCGGCTTAAATAAATGTCGGGAATAAAAAATATATTTTTCCTGAATGAGCGCAGGTGATAGTCATTGGGATCTCTGCTGGAGGGGGGGGGGGGGGGGGGGGGGGGGGGGGGGGGGGGCAGTTTGTAGCCCAATTGTGGTCGAATGTGAACAAAGGCACAACCCATTTAGCAGCTTTTTCTTGTACAAATATACATGTAAGATGTGGTGTACCCGATCAGCTGATAAGGCTGCAATCTCAGTTTCTTGCTTTAAACTTGACTATAGTCTATTAATGAAGGGCAGTTGACGGGAGTAGTGTTGTTTGATGATGAGTATCTTCCAGTCTTACACTTTTGACAAACAGCTGATGGGAAGTTGGTGCAAGATTATAGTTAGTGACGATGCCGATGTTGTGTTTAAGCGTTGAAATCTTGATTTGCCTGTGTGGATCTGGTTGATCGTATCATGGAGGTGAAGATACACTAGGTCACTTTCGAACATTCGTTGGCATGCCCAAAATGGATTATGTTCTTGTTTAGTTCGCTCTTCGACATCGTTATACGACAACTTTTGACATTCGACATTTTAGTCATTTATTTTGCTCTTTTGAACATTTTTAGTTTCTTAGCAAACAGAACTGTTTAATAAACCATCCATTATATCAAATCACTTAGAAAATGGACTTTGCTCAGCAGAAATATTGTGTTCTATGGAACGAACTACATAAAAACCGAATGCAAATGCGTCCCTAAATATCTTTACAAGCATACATATGCTAAAGACTTCAGCCATAAATCGCAGAATCGACCAACGACTCGCCATCTAAATCTAATCAGTTGAGAATTATTTATGGAAAAAAAAGAAGAGAAGAGACCGGCTACAAATTAAACACCAGACAGATTCTTAATGTTCTCCTATGTTTCGTTATTCATTCTAAACGCCGCAAAAAATTCTCATCGCCAGACACTTGTCGTGTCATCATCCATTTCACAGATCGTACTTTAACCCCTCCGACACCAGTCAGACCACTTATACCAGCGATTATAGACGGTCTTGAGGTAGGTCGGGCAAAGTCGAATAATCCAGAACCATGCGGTCGACTGCGATTAGATACGGGCTATACGAGTAGGTGTCGACTCGGCCGATTGTGATTCATTCAGAAAATGTATGTATTCTTTTGCTGTCAAGTAGAAAGTGTATGTGACTTACGGTGACGTAATATTTACCGCAAACGGCATCTAAATTTAAATTAACTATCGATTAATTTTGACGGTTATTTTGAATTGAATAAGCAATCGGATTGAATTGGTAATTTTCAGCGATGAACAAATTGCGACATCGTCTGCTGGCGTTTAAATATGATGTCTTTATTTGTGAGAGTTTTTTTTTTTTGCTTTTTGCATTGATTTTAAGCCCATTCAGGCAAGATTTTCTTCTCTCATGCGGATCACAGTTTTCACTTAGGACTGATTGTTGAGATAAGACATTATAGGTAAGCATCGGGTAAGCGTAGGCTTATTTTGTTACCAGGTGGTCAATTTTACCATTTGGCTACCAAAAAAGCGATGAAGACACCAGGTCATAGAAGAAGTAAATCCCTTGGTGCAGAAGTGGGCGCTGCAGGTGCAGAGAAGATGTAGAATGTACTCATCCTCTTCCTCATCTCGGCAACTTTCGCATAAGTCAAGTAAAAAAAACACTGGAAAATTGCAAAAGTGTATACCATTTTTATTTGATTTGAGACGGATACACAACCATCGGATATGGTAAGAAGTCTAGGAAGATGGTGGAGGAAATGTGAATAAAAGAACAGAATACAAAGGCTGAGATGCATCTACACCACAGGGCCTATGACTCGCGCGGCAGTACTGCAAATGTTGAACCTGTCCGAAGTTCACATTACCATGCAGGTAAAGACTGCGATGCAGACCATAAACCTCCTTTTTGTTTGTCTGAGGAGACTGGAGCACTCAGACTCAAAACTGGTCCATTGTACTACCAGCAGCAACCTCGTTAAGAAGGTAAGTGGGCTGTCAGCGAAGTCGCCAGCACACTTGTGATACCTATAGGTAATCTGTTTGGTCACTTAATAATCCTGAGACAAGCCGATCATATAAATATTCTGAGTCAAGTTAGGTAGTCCCATGACCAAGTCAAGAAACACTGCAAATTACTCCCTAAAAGAGATAACTCACGCCCAAAACTTGTACACGAATGGGTGGAAAGCAGTACAGATATGTGCAGGAATTGTGGGACTAGATGTCAGCATCCAGGTACACAGTTCGAGGTGGATCTGGACCCAGTTTCTCCAGCAACTGCTCGCCTTGTGGTTGCTATTTTTCCATCAAGAGCGGATGAGATCTGCAGTATTATGCCGACTTTGAACGGCAAAATTTGAAAAGCTTTTTTTTTCTAGACAAGACTCGAAAGATATGAAAATTGGTAAAATTCGGGAATTGAACTTAGCACCCCACTCTCCACCCCCGACGTAGGAGTCGACGCATCAACCACTACGCCACGGCTACGCATTGCTCTCTGCAAAGAAGGAAATTAATAAATACAGATTACCACAGTATCTACAGAACTGGTCTGCCAAATGTGCCAAACATTTTAGAGCAACCAATGGGCTTACACACTCGAATGTTTATTACCTACATTCCTAAAAGGGCCAACAAAGTCTTAGGTGCACACACTGGCCCCTGCTCATGCAATTCTACCAAAACGGAATATGACAGAGCAATGCAGACGCTTGTAGACACAGTGGACAGACTAAATTGCCAATGTGACACCTACTACTCGAATGTCCTGGCCTGGAATATAACAGAATTGATTAACATCTCTAAAGAAATTAGCTCTGAAGTCATATGCCAAAGAAGGATCAACAATCCGAGTACGTCTGAATGGAAACTGTAACGCACACCTCTCTGAATCGTTGGACTATCGCGGTGAAGGCGTAGCAACTGCTGTAGATTGTATATCTGGAATTGCTTCATCAACGAGTTACGTCAAATCATCAGACACAACCAGAATCCCGAAAATTATCTAGTTTAAACATTGACGATAGAACATTTCTCACACAATTTCCCCAAACTTATTTCGCTCCCACTATACGCACGTGTCATATTTTATTTCGCAACTTGCCAATTTCACACAAAATAAATCTCAATCAACCAGGTAGTTGACACGGACTGGTGACAGTTTGAGAGAACCTAAAAATCTCTTAGCAAAAATTGGATGTCAACAAGGCACCTGGATACTGAAAGAAAAAATATCGATCTTCGCTGCTTGTTCGATGCAAAATGGAGTGTTTTCATCATAAAACTGTTTTGTGTGAATGAAAGTGGATGCTCTGTGATGATCGACGAGTTACTAGACGCACTGATGACAGATGAGTCTCCACTGCACAATGCACTAAGCCAAAAGAACGATTGACTCCAAGGTCCAATAAAACGACAACCCGCCGAGAATAAACCACATCATCATACAGAGCCGAAAGAAAAAGAATGTCATACGCTCGCCTAATCACATAGAATAATCTCTCATAGACACAACAAAAGTCTAGGCAGTAAAACTCTTTCAATCGCTAGAGAGCGTTGAAAAATCCCCCTCGTCTCATCACTTCAATTATCATTGCAGCAGATAAAGAATCTTCGCCAATAAAAACCTCAAGATACTAAAATTTATATCTTCATTTATCTGCTTTCAGAGCGCACGGACGGCGCGGCGGTTTGCCTTTTACTCTGCAATAGAAATCAGAGCTCATACGCGCATACATTAAACGGCTGGATAGTGAGGCACATTTGAATTGTTTCCTCAATGCACACCATCAATGGGGCACTAAAACACAAACAAACGAAAGGCCGAGTAATGCGGCCTCATTCACCCCGAAATAATCGGTCGTCGGACGGTGCCAGAGCCGGGTGGTACTTATAAAACCGTAACCAAACTACAGGAAATCACTTTCGATTGTTTTGCATTCAACCACACATCCCGCCCGCGTCAGTAGTCAGAAAGACAGCATGCGTCGTGCACATCGAAATGTGTATATTATGCAAACGACATCACGCATACTCAACCGATATCGGCACTGTGGGGATGGGTGGGAGGCACGCAACGCAACGAGCATGCGCAGCTAGTGAAGCGCCAAATACCATCTCAACATCGTGCCTGCACGCCAATCCGCCAAACGGACAACAACCGCCACAACAAGTCGATCAACGTAAACCTCACTCAGAAAGTGACTGAGCTGTCAGGGCGCGACGACACAAAGAGGATGACTTCTTTTCTGTCATTCCATGGAATTTCAATTTTGCGAAATACTCAAACGAAAATGTGACGACAAAGTGTGCTTCTTTCTCTTCGACGGTTTCTTATGCTTCTTGCGGGCCAACAACACCGACCGATACAGACCGCCAACGGTGGATGGTGTGTGGGAAAGTGCGTTAAATTCATCACGTAATAGCCATTTAACCCAAAATCGGTTTAAGACGGACTTTTGCCAAACTGAATCACTAAAAACCGAAGCCCAAGCCCAAGCCCAAAAGTCCAATTCAATCGGCCACACAACAGCGTGGCTGCTGTTACTAGTGCCAAGGCGTTACAGCAGATTTAAGATGTATTCAGGTATGCACAACTGTAAACTTTGTACGCAAACACAAGCTAAAGAGTCAACTCACATACACTCGTGCTAGTCGCTAGTCGCTAGTCGCCATCGTTCAGAGGCCCCAAACTGCCAGCCAACCAACGTCAACTGAACCCAAGCGCACAATATTGGCTGCGGCGCGGCTGCTGACTTCCAAAAAAGCCATTCATCCATTCAGCGTTACAGAGCGGCATGCGCGGCATCTACTGCTGGTGTAACCAACAGTGGAGCAGGTGGAGAAAGTTATTCACCAAGAGCGCCACGGCCACATATTAAATACGAAAAAGCGCAACACGGGTGACATCAACAGCCAACAGCATAAGCAGACGAAGAGGAACAACAACAACAGCGACAACGATACAGCCGCGCCGCTGATCATGTTGAAGCGATAAAATATTCAAAACGATGTTCCAAGAGGAGAAACAGACCTGTGAAGGTTACGAAATAAAGGGTTATGAGTTTCGAGGTTGGGTTCACCAACCAACCGAGGTGCCATATGACATCTGTCAAATCTATCTGACAGTGCCACAGTGACAGATAATTAGTTTTGCCACTGAATGGAAATTGTTGCATCTCATAGGATTATGATGATGATGATGATATAAGCGCCCGGCTGAGTTCAAATTAGAAGACTTTTGCAATGCGGCAACACCTGAGCATCATCGTATATCTCGATTAGTGTCAAAGGCGCGAAATTATGAATTGCACATTTTACATCGCACTCCGCGATGAGGCCTACATATTTTTCACACGATATCAACCTAAACAAACATCATTTCTGATTTTGCAGTTGCGGATACCCACCTGTGATGGCTGAGAGGAATTTTTGTTTGTTTCCTTGGAAAACAACCAAGGTCGTTTACGCATCGTTCAAAAGAAAATGTAATCAGAAATTTCGTTGACGTTTGACGACATGTCAGATCATATCATAGACTTTGGCACAAAGACTGTAGAGCTTTCAAATGCCGCTACTTCTTTTAAACAAATTGCTCTTTATTGTTCACTTATTTTATCAAAATGTATGGCGCAGGCGTTCTCACCGAAAAAACAAGGAAATGAATTTGACAAGTGACAGATGTCAGGTGACAGCTAATTTGTCCGTGAAGAAATATTCTCCAGCTCAGGTCCTGCCCCTCTAGGACGTAGTGAAGGCCATACACGGTTTGGCTGGCTTGGCTGGCACCTAATGCGTTTGTTGAGGCTTGGCTGGTTGAAGAGGACATCGGCGTCGTTGATTAATCCTCAAGTCGAATACAATATTTAGCCAGTTTGTAGACATGTGTCTGACGACCCAGGGCCGTGTAAGGACAAAAGTACGCTGGCTTCAGTGAGCACTGAATGCTGTCGATGCGCACATATATTTACATATATATAGGGTCTTCCAATTGGGACTTGAAAACTTGACTGTGAACGCTCCCTTTAACCAACGACCAAACTGTCAATGTCAAAACAATGATTAAAAGCAACATTAAAGTGTATTACCAAAATTCCGAGTTGCTGACGGCAAGTTTAAAAGCGTTAATACATGGTCTGTAGAAAGAATTTGAGTTTAAGTTTTCGCTGCTAGATGTTCCCGTGGCAGTGAGACATCGGGTTGGACGAAGTGCCGAGAATATTGCTGCCATTCAAGCGTCCGTCGCAAATGTCCGTTCACGGCGTTCTCAAGAATTGGACGTCGATAAGATCACACTATGGCGAATTGTGCGAAAGGATCTTGGCCTGTGCCCTTATAAGACGATGTTAACTCAAGAACTGAGGCCACTCTGTCATATGAAGCGACGTAATACGTTCGTGGATTGGGCTCGAGAAGTGTTGAAAGAAGATGGCCAGTTTCATCGCAAACTGATCTTCAGTGATGAAGCGCATTTCTGACTAAACAGTTTCGTCGACAAACAGAATATGCTTCAAGAAACACAATTGGTGGTGCTGTACCAGTGGTGTCATTGGGCTTTTCTTTCGTTTCATGAAAATTACCGTCAAGTTGTTGTCATAGCACTAGTCATGTTCCAACTTTAAATCAGACTTCTAGAATAAGGTTTATTTGTTCGTCAAACAAATCAAAGTAAAATCAGTGATCCGACAAAACAGTTCACATCTGTCAGTATTAGTGTCAGTCATTAATTTTTAATTAAACTATAAATCGTTGTTACCTTGACCACCAAATGAAACCACGTTTTCAGTTTCACCCTGTTAAGCGCCGGCATTAAAGAAATTCATTTGGATTGCTTAACATCCCGCCTCGAATGACTTATATATCGGGCCAACAACAACAGCAGCCAGCAATGGAAAATGATGAATGCCGGCATTATCGAGAAAGGACATCTAAATTCACACCCCGAATCTGGGGTAAACATGTGCACGTTGCATCGCCCGAAAGGAGTCGAATTTCATTTCAGGCGACTCGACTGCGGCGTCAATGGATGGGGGATTTCCTGAAACAAACGATATGAATCATCTTTTTTTTTTTGTCTCGATTTTGTTTATGACAAGCGTATAACGAACGAAACGAATTTGAGAAAGAAATGGTTTCCTATGCCACAGGAGAAGTGCACATTTCGATTGCATTTTGAAGTCGTGCAGGCATCAACTGAAGAGACTTATCTACGAGTAGGTAGTCTTTCTTTCGAGACATTGTCTTGGTTCGCCTGAAGGGTGAAAGTCATTGAGGAGGATAAGGTATAATTGCATGATGCATCACGAACCCAGTATTGAGTGCATATAGTATGTCTGGGATGATTCCAGACGTATTCCGCCTCACTCTTGACCTGACGATGTATGTATATTTGATATTCTATAAATGAGGTCATCCTGGAGAGGTGGTTTATGATCTGACATTTTGCGCAAATCGGACTAGTTGTCATGCTTCAGAAATTCTTTTGAATGATGATGGGGATGATGGGGTTTAGGAACCTGAAAACTGTCTGTGTTAAAAAGAAGAAGAGATCAATTGGAATTGGAAGATGATGCAAGTGATTGCCTTTGACATTGAACTTGACGAGAGTCAGGGAGTTTTTGATTGACTTTCCAACTCCTCCATGATGGACGTATGGCAACCTATGTCAACTTAAGGACGCTGCCAACCACTTTGCACAGATTCGTTAAGTTTCGTTAAATTTTTATTACTTCAGGCTCAACTATAGTGCGCATGAGCGAGCATGAGCCAGTGTCAAATTTGGACGAACTGTTATACGAATTCCAATACAATATCAGCTGATTTGATCAGTTTTCAAATTTGTTCCTTTCATCTGTTACATTCGCATATGCGCCGTGCGATTCATTTCGCACTGGCTCATGCTTAACGAAACATTTGTGTTGTGCACATGCTTAACGAAATGTTCGCAATCTTTCATGGACGCATTATAGCTGAGCCATTAAGGGGGAGTAATGGCTATCATTTTCGAGTGAAGAATTTTAACACTATTGCTGAATCATTCATATGCGAAATGTGGCATAAGGCTAGTCAACATTTCAGTACGAATCACTCAAGAATCTTAAAGAGGAGTTCAGCCTGCTCTGCGGCGTAACACAGATTGTCCTGATGGTACAGGACGATGTAAGACTTACTAACTTCGGGTATTACAAGTGCAAGGTATCCGATAAAGTATCCTGTTTTTAACGATTTTGCAATAATTACAACGCATCCAAGTTCTAAAAAAAGTAGTTCGGAAATGTAAACAGAGGCTATCCACTCAAAAATTTGGGGAACGAATTTGAGTCCAAATTTTCGCTGCTAGATGTTCCCGTGTCAGTGAGACAACGGATTGGGCGAAGTGCCGAGAATATTGCTGCCGATCATGAGTCCGTCGGAAACGTCCTTTCACGGCGTTCTCAAGAATTGGACTTTGATAAGGCCACACTATGGCGGAAGGACCTTGACCTGTGCCCTTATAAGACGATGTTAACTCAAGAACTGAGGCCAATCTATCATATGAAACGACGTAGTACGTCCGTCGATTGGGCTCTAAAAGCGTTGGAAGAAGATGGCCAGTTTCATCGCTAAATGTATACGGTTATCCACTCAAAAATTAGTCATCATCGAAGCGTGCTCGGCATGCGACGTTGACAAAATGTTCCGAGAAGCATCAAAGCTAGGAATTGTGCCTTCTCAACTGCTGGTCCTGCAAGCAGATGCTTCGCAAAATCAACAGGAAATGCATTAATACTAGAATTTTCACGATTTCTACAAAGGGGATATTAAGACCCCTCAACGCGAATACTGGATGGCAATTTTGAGAGCATCAACAAAAGTGATCGCCCAAGATTTTTGCTATCAAAACTTCCGCCCTCATTACTTTCTGAAGAATGTCTACAGGAGCGTGAACATAATCTAGTGAGAGTGACTGATTGGAGGGAAGTCACTGAAACATAACCCAACCTATTAATGTGCAAAAGATGACGAACCAACTATTGTAATTTGTACAAAATTTCAGTCACTTTTGAAAACTATGCGTTCATCAAAACATGAGCCAAAACAAAGTTTCACATGGGAGGGAATTTCAAATGATTCACTCACATCTTGTCATTGGTGACAAGAGAGAAACTGAAATCTCACACTTAGATTCACACTTTATTGCCACTAATTCAGTCGAGTGAACACTGCACGACAGGAGAACGTATCTCAACCGTGAAGACTAGCAATAGAATGAAAGTGAATAGAGTATTGCCTGTCGACATACATTATTCTAAGCACAATAAATGCACGCACCCATCGATTGAGTAAACAGGCGAAGTAAAGAAGTGAAGAAGCGTCTTGGAAGCACCAGTTGATGTGGGAGATACATACATAAGTGTCGAACTTCGAATTCTTCGAACGAGCAAATATGTTTACGAAAGCAATTTAGCCGCAATTTTGTATTAGTGTACGACGTATCGTTCTTCAGAAGCATGTCAAGGGGCACAATGAAGATGAGCATTATTGATTCACAATCAGAAACACAGATGAATCCATGTCACTTGTAATGGATAAATGTCACATAATTCTTCGCTTAGATGAATGCTCAAAAAAAGGAAATCATCTAATGGTACGGACTATCGACGCGGATGGATGGGGACAACGATCTGTATATGACTATGCAGTCACCTCTTGGGTCGAGAGTTCCCATTTGTTCAAACTTCAGGTTAGGTTAGAAGTCACAGTTCAATTTTATTTCAGTTCTGACAACCTTTTAAATATGTACATAACTAGTCTGCATAGCAAACAAGTTTTGCAGAAGCTGCTTGAACGAAAAAGAGGCACAAAGAATTTCGCATCCATCAACCACCTCAGCCACACACCACTTGCTGGATACTTTGGATCACATAAATGGTAGTGAGATTACGGCCAGAAATGTGATGCTTCTCTCCTTCATTTGCTGATTTAAGCTACAAAATGGTTGAAAACTTAATCATCACTAAAGTGGGCACTGCTAGAAGTCTCGATATCGACTGCGATTCAGCTAGCATTTGCGTTCCGCGGGCTTCTGTCCAAACTTTCGGACATCAATCCTTACTTACACCTCTCTTCATTTCCTCCATCGCGTGCTTCTCTTGGTATTTCTTTTTCCTTTAGCAACTCCGGATCTCTTCCCTTTCGCTCTGTTTGTAGAGCTCACGAGCAGCTCCCGTTGCAACGTTAGCTGCTTCATAATAGATTGTTATGGACAACTATCTACGACTGTCACACATATCAATTGGAAAATGTTATTCAAGTCAAAATTGTGACCAAACAAAATTGAATTGAAACAGTGAGCAGCAATACATTGTTCAAGTCACTTAGTGCAGCATTTTTAAAGGTTCACTATTGACACAGTTTTGAAACCTTTCGAAAACATTACCTCAAAAACAATCAGATATTACTGAAAGCATGTGAGAAAGCCCCCTCAGTGAACAGACGACCGAGCCACTTCCTGCCGACGAGACGACGCGTGCTTGTCTTCAAAGCCGGGCAACACCTGTGCACACAAAACGCAAAGAAACATGAATTGTGGGTGCCTCTGTATGCCGTGGCAGATAAAGCACAAGAGAAACACGATATCGATTGCACATTAGAGAAAGTGTTATTCAAATCAAGACGGCAAAGCGGTTTCCAAATCGTTTAAGAATGCGGTGATAGGTCTCACAGGGTCCGTTCTAAAAAGAAACAACGTCTGCAAAGATCACTTTATCCTGTAATGTGCTTATGACAGATAGACGAAGAGAAGTAGAAAGAAAGCAAAGAAATGGTTGTGGTTTCAAGTTCAAGTCTTACATCAAAAATGTCTACTGACCTAGCTGTTGAACATTCATTGCTCTACTTTTTGAATGTGTCGAGCTCAGACAGAGATAAATGGAGGAAGAAAATTAATAGAAATGATAAGAGCTACATGGAAAAACAAAACATTCAAGATAAGCAAACAAGACCTGAAAAGTCTTAAACTGCAGGAAGAGCAACAAATTACTCGGTTGCTTTATGACGTTTTTCCACGGGCGAGTGAGTAGATAATTTTTGTTTTCATTTCACGCAGCGGGTTGTCAACTCAGTTCGTTCGTTCCACAATTCACTGCATTTTTTCGGCGAAATCATGCATATTCATGATTTCTCAGGAAATCATGCATTTTCACGGGGAAATGCTTTTGAATGATGACTTCAATGGACTCATCAGAGATTTTATCAATTTCAATTGACTTCTGAGCAGTTTTCACTGAAAAATGTCGGATTTAAGATTGTATCTTTAAAATTTGACGTCCCAACTGGGGCACAATTGTTTGTGTTTTTTTTCGCTTCGCACGAGGGAATAACTTTTATTTTTTAAAAGAATGCAATTCGCCTTTTTTTGGAAGTGTATTACCTCAGTATAATAAGACATGAAGAATATGTTTCAGTCGAGAAGTCACCCGGGTTGTTGTGGTTACCGAGAAAAGTTCGTTGAAGAAATCGAGAAGATTTTAAATGCATTTGTCGTAACCTTTTGCTCTAGTGATTAAGAAGGTGGTTAGAAACTACGAATGTAACTGTCAGAATCCGCATGCGATGATGGAGAATGTAATGAAATGAAATGGAAAGAACTGATCCTACACTTATGCGCGAACTCAGGTCGGGGCTTAGTGTGTGGGCAAAATGTTTCCATTTTGTCAGTTTAGTTAAGGTCCAGATTCGATTTCTTCCCCGCATATGTAGCTTCTGCAAAAATTGTACAGTACCCGGTAAGGACTCCTCCAAGCATACGCACATACATCCGACTATATACTACAATACTGTTCATTACGACGAAGATTAGTCTTCCAGTTATTTCCTTGAGGAACGCTGCAGGTATGCCAGGGAGGGTTTCCAGAGATTCTTCCAGTTCAGATCTCTTTGCCTCGGCACACCTTTACAAACTGTGAAGTGACAAGTGTCAAGTGAACATTAAAGTCTGACCATTAAAGTCCGACCATTAAAGTCCGACCATTAAAGTCCGACCGAACATTCGACTTCGACCACCTTCGGCAAAACATTCGGCTTGAGGCAAATGAGACTGAATATTTTGCCAAAGCCGTATGTGGAATTTTCTATTTTCTGTAAAAATAGAATCACCATGAGCTAAGAGCAACTGGTTTATGATACGCCCATATTCCAATGCTCGCCGTATAAGTTGCAAGCTCATAAAGAGATTAATGGAATATAGGGATGCACCAATCTCAATTATAGATTGATGCAAGAATAGTTTTGTAGATTTGGAAAAGGCATATGACCGAGTCCCTCGAGGTAAACTCTGGAGTGTCCTGCAGGATTATGAGATTGATGGTCCTCTTCTGACGGCCATTCAGTCTCTATACACAAACTGTAGCAGCTGTGTTCGGGTAAACGGTGCTAAATCAACACCTTTCACCGTGGGCGTTGGACTTCGCCAAGGGTGTGTCTTGTCACCTCTCCTTTTCATTGTATATGTGGACTGGATGTTGCAGCGCAGCCGAGGTGAGGAATGTTTCACATTGGGAGAGTTGAGGGTAAGTCATCTTCTTTTTGCAGATGACTTGGTTATCCTCACATCCTCCCAGACGGAACTCCAGCGCGCACTCGATAGGTTTGTGGCCGTAGGTGCTGATGCTGGAATGAGGGTTAACGTGGACAAATCGGAGGTTATGGTCATTTCCAGAACGCCTGTTCAATGCACTCTGCATGTTAGTGGAGTCCCATTGAAGCAGGTGGAGAAGTTTAAGTATCTCGGTGTCTTTTTCACGAGTGATGGAAGGATGAATGCTGAGCTTTCCGGTAGGATTGGTCAAGCTGGGTCAGTTTTGACACAGCTTGGTAGTTCTGTAATCAGAAAGACCGAGCTTGGTGTCAAAGCCAAGTTAGCGGTTTTCAACTCAGTATTTGTTCCAACTCTCACCTATGGTCATGCAATTTGTAAGATCGCGAGTGCAAGCTACTGAGATGAGATTTCTTGTGGAATTACTCGCCGGGATAGGATGAGAAACACGGCAGTGCGCGAGGAACTCAACATTGAGCAGCTGCTTCTTCGAACGGAAAGGGCTATGCTTCGGTGGTTGGTTCACGTGGCACGAATGTCCCCATCATCACGACTTCCGAGGTGGGCGTTGAATGCGATTCCATCAGGTAGGTGACCGCTTGGTAGACCCAGGAGGAGGTGGTTGGACCAAGTCCAAAAACTCGCCGGGTCACGCTTGGGCATTGCTCCTGATGAATTAGAGTCGATGGCGGAGGATCGATTTGCCTGGATATCTCTCGTGCGTGGATTACCCCCACGACCCCTTTAGTGGATCATGCGGATCAGAAGATGATGACGATGATAGAATCACGTTATTTTTCGTACTTTTCTTTGCAGGATATATGAGCAAGACGAGCAGTGTTGTGCAAAATTTGCTCGCTTATCAATAGTTGTAGAAGTGAAGTTGCAAGGAACGGTGGGTTTTTCGTTTTGTTACTGTCGGATATTTTGTATTGTGAAAGCGCGATTATTTACAGCTTTGAAATCATCAGATTTTGCATTTGCAAGTTGGTAAACTGTTTGTATTAAAGCATGCAATTTATTTGCACTGGTTTGTATTTCGTAGTAGTACCACCATATTCGCCTTCGGCCGAAGGTGATCAAAAAGCGAAAAACTGGCATTCGGTCGGACTCTTATGAACACCTTCTCTCTTTCTTTCTCTCGATAAGTAGTAGTCAAACGAGTCATACGTTCTAAGCATCGATTCGCAGGTGTCATTATGTCTTTCACCTTAAGTGATGCCACAGGAGCCGCGATCTGCAACCTGCGAACTGTGGAAAACGCAAATTTTGACATTGCATTCACATCGGAGTTTCGTTTATCTTTAGGTAGCCGCCTAGTTTCTCTACAAAAAAAATTGTAATTTCTCGTGAATAGAGAAATTGCGATTTTTTTACTACAGTTCGTGAATCGTGATTTCAGTTTGACAAGCGACCAAGGAAATGGCGGAATCGCGGGAAAATGAACATAAAATCGGTAACTGCAAACCATACACTAGAGATTTTAATTTAAATTGTGCTCGTTTTGACATTTTTCGAAAAAGTTATTATTTCAGACAAACCGTTACAGATTGCCACAGATTGTGACTCATAAATACTCACGACTTTGAGTACGGTACGATGGCACTGAGACATCAAAACCATTGTAGCTTAAATTGGGCGAAATCGAATAAATCCCGATTTCAGTCACCCGCCACGATTTACGCAGTTTCAAGCTTGGGTCGTTAAATAACGTGACTAGCGAAGAAAGTCGTTAGAAATTCGATTTGTGTCGTTTTTTATTCATACACACGAAGGAGATTCTCATTTTAGTTTCTGCTACGTAATCGAAAGGGTAATCGTTCGATTTTGCATTGTTTTGATTGCCTTCTAGATAGTTGACGAGGCTGAAGCAGTACGGTCTTCTTAGTTCACCAGTGGTAGGACGTTTAGAAATGGTCATATGTAGGACATCAAACAAACAAATGTTCCACACAATTCAATTACATCAAAGATGAATGCAACATTAATACCACAAGTGACAGTGGGGAGCCTTACAATGTCAACAAACTTTCCACAAAAAATTACCCATTAACAGACCTCTTTCCCAATGTTAAGGTAAGTCCCATTGAGGTTAATGTCAATTGGTGAACTCTGTCGAACAACGAGGAAAACAAACAATAGTCCCAAACAATGGTCCAATATCATCAAAGACCTTTTGAATATACGCCCACCTCTGGACACAATTGAACCATCAAAGAGCTGATTCGTTCAGCACATTCTAAGGCAGTTCCTCAAGCGAATTATTCAAAGTTAATACAAAGATTATCTGATGCCCAAGACCTGGGTAGAGAAACGAGATCTAACTCAATTGTAGTTGTCAGTGTTGGACATCGTTTAATTGGCAGATATGGTAAATTAGTCCACAGTAGTAAGAAAGATTGAAGGAGTTGAAAGGGGTTGTTAATCATAGCAGGGGGCTTTCGGCTCCATTCGATGGAACATGCAAATTTTTAAAGTCGTTTTTCTCTCGACGTGTGTAGGCGTTGCAATTGTAGACGGTCAGCGGATTTGCAGTGTTGCAGCTAGGACAGGCAGTTTCTGTTGGACGACGGAGATTGGTTTCTTTTTTTTTAAGCCCATGGCTTACAATGAATTAATCTCTTTTTTTTTTAATTCTTCAGATGACAGACGTGGTTTTGCAAACGCATGTTAAATGTACACAGTGACGCCTGTGGCGTGGTGGGTAGATGCATCGACTCCCATGTTTGGTGTCTAGGTTCACTTCCCGACACAAAACAACATTCATCATTTTGTATGGCTGCAAAAGTCTCGTGTCTCGTGACTAACTCGGAGAGAATGGATGGTTACAATAACTCAGACGGATCCTTATACTATAGAGTGGTTGTGTATAGATGACTGTCAAATATTTAGATTTAAAAGCAGCAGCGTTCAGCCTATTCAGACAGACAGACAGCGTTACTTATTCAATAAATTTTGAATGCTGAATTTCAGTTTCAATCAGAAATCAAGAATGTACTAGACAGATATTCGACTTTACAGCTGATTGTTTCCTTGTTTACCAACGAATTTGAACTTGTGATAGACGGGCACGCAATATGCAGATGGTTGTTGTAGAACGTAGTGCCAGCTCCATCTCGCACTGGAAAATGGATTGTCATTTTATTATTGTCATTAGTGCCTCCTTCGAGATGTGTACATAAAGATGCTTGGCAAATGCTTCACAGATCACCAACGGTGTTCACTTTTTCTGCATTCAGGCAAGTTATAATGGGTGGAATACTATGGCACCTAATCTTCGTCAACTCTGTGCTTTTTTTTAGTCAAAAGAATGAAGGAGAAAATCGCCACTACCAATCATTACTCATCAAACCGAAACAAAAAACTGTCTGGATTTGCGTATGCAGCGCCTGAGGTGCCCAAGTAGAACACAGGGACAACTTGGCCTCCACAAGAAGGATCTTCCTCGCCAAGCCTCAGCAACAGTGCACCGTCTACAAATGAAGAGCCGCATCCAATTGTAGATGAGGGGCTTATTCGTTTGGACCAAAATCCTGCAGTGCCCTACAAAGAGGAAGAAGTGAAAACAATGCGATCGAGATTTTGTCGGTTGAGTGTCATGAGTCAATAGCCGGAGGTGGGATACAAGCACCTTGGTTATTTTAATTATTTCTCAGTACCTGCTGGCGCACATTACATGCCTGATTGAAGATCATAATCTGATTTTGTTTGACTTACAGTTCATTACATTACATGCCTGATTGAAGATCATAATCTGATTTTGTTTGACTTACAGTTCCGTCATTATGTGATACATTTTCTTCCGATTTTTCAGAAGCACATAACTGATCCGTGCGTCTATAGACTGTAAACAAATTGAAAAATATCATCAACAAACGAATTAAGATAAAGCTCAATTAAGCAGAGGTTGTTAAAGGACTCCTGGGGGCCCGTGGCGTTGTTGGTACGTGCGTCGACTCCTACGCACTTGAACCTACCTGTCTAGGTTCGATTCCTGGTACGACAAGAAATACTTTTCCCCCATCTCTTTCGAGTCACCGACAATGCTCAAAGAGTATAACTGTCTAGAAAAAGCTTCTCAAACTTGGCCGTTCGGAGTCGGCATAAAAACTGTAGGTCCCTTCCACTCGTGATAGAACAATAGCACGCACAACACGAGTGGTTGCTGACAACCTAGGCCCTGGCCTTCTACGGGCTGTAGAAGTTGTTAAAGGACAGACTTGGACGTCAGTTGACTAGATGGTATATAGCAAGTACTAGACACTGTCTAAGCTCAGCTAGAACCTAGAATACAATACAGAAGCAATGGATCAGGTGCTACTAAGATTCACTGCGAGGAGTCAAGGTAAACTGAAGCTAGAAGAAACAAGCTGTTGGCTGCTGTGACAGCTTTGCTGAAGAACTGGACTTAAAATTCTAATTCAATTTCTAAAGTCGCTAATTTCGACCACCAACTCCGAAAAGTGCTATCGAGACCAACATTGCCCGGCGCTTGGCCATTACATGGACACACGTGAATGAGCAGGCGACGATTCCTGAAAGAGGTAGTCCAGAATACGTAAACCACGAATTGCAGATCCACTTAAAATAAGCTTCTAGGTGAATGTAGGATTTTTTTTGAAACTAAACTTCGTAACTTACTTGACATCAATAAAAAAAAAAGCTAATAATTCACACGTGCCACAATTGACACGAAAAACATAAATCTTCCCTAAAAAAACATCAAAAAAAAAAACTAGATCCGTAAAACTTTGAGGATTTGCAGACCGAAACCATCAACAGCAGCTTCAATCAATCCATCAATCAACAGGAATTAAACCAATGCCCCAGATACCGCAGGCCAGATTTTATGACTTCCAATTAGTATGGTTCATTTTCACGCCAACATTAAATCCGCCTCATTAGTGTGTGATAAGAGTCCGTCCATCCAATACAATGCAGTCCATTGTGGACATATTGTATATCCATGTACGCACACAGTGTTGAAGCGCCACTTAACAAATCGTCTGAATAACAACACATTGCCGGGCCGAGTTGAGAGTTTACTCCGATTACTCCGATCGGATGTGGTTTGAAAATCATTGTTTTGAGCCAACAAACAAATTACCGAAAATGCATACCCTTATCAACTGAAGAAGAACCAAAAGCCCATTACCCTAGTCTCACCCGCCGAGAACAATAGGGGAGATATAAAAAAAAAAAAAAAACAAATTATTATTGTGGCATGCGCCTTTGTCAGATGGAATTCCCCCGTCCCGAAATGGAGGGCAAACTGAATTGTCAACAAATAAATACAAAAAAAATATATTCCTTTATGGAACTACATACCTTTAGATCTGCAGACGATGCAAAAAAAAAAACTACGCTCAACACTGAGAGGAAAGCTTGTGAAAAAGGAAAACCATTTGGGTTCAGAGTATTTTCAGCATACTGCAAGGGCAAATGCAACTCACTGTGAGGGAAAAAAAACAAAAAAAAAACAAAAAAAAACAAAAACGAAGAACTATTGAAAGCACACACGTTCTGGGGTTTATTTTTCTTTTAACAATACACTTCTCGCGAATTAATCTTTATGAATGGAAATACTATCATCGGATTATTCTTATATAACGCGGGTGGTCGTAATTTCATTTGCACAACTTTTCACTTTCTTGCAAGTTTTGCCAACTTTTTATTTTTCTAATTATTCATTTTCTTCCTTTTTATTCGCTTTTCATATACAATTTATTTGATTTGATTTTATTCGTTTCCCCACTTTGCACACGAACGGTGGGTAGGGAGGGCTATTTAAATTCTTTACTTTGAGACGTTGCACTTGGAAAACGATTTTTGGAAGAGGTTAAGTCTTCATAGAGTCGGACTTCATATTCGATTGTGCACACTGAATGATATGGAATACTAACGTGATGTGGTCGAAGCAATGGGATATACTTAAATGAATTGTATGTTAAGTAGAAAAAAAATAAGATAGATTTGATTTTCTTTAAGTAAAAGTCGCGATTACCTCCAGCTGAACCAGCTGTTTCTTATGAACTGTCAACTGCGTGAGGGAGGAGTTAACTTTTCGACTGCGCTTTGAAGACTTCACTGCGGTTGACATATGTCAGTTGTTCGAATTTCAGATCATTCCTAATGGTTTCGTAAATGCGATTCGTGTAGATATCGTGCTGTGTGCAATTCCATCTGTTGTGGGGGAGTAATCGCTAATCGATAGAGAGACTGCTTCCATTCTAGTCAATCTGTTCTCTTCCATATTCAATTTTGATCTGTTATACAGTTCTTTTACCCTTGCTGCTATTGAATCGAGAAAATCTGGTCCAACTGGGTATACATCTACCAATCATTGGCACATCTAGAGACAACTATCAGGGATCGATTTGAAACTGAAATACTCTGCCAAGTTTCATTTTCACTCAATTCCAACCGCGAACCGATTCCGATTCCAATTCGATATCTGTCACAGACAGCTGAGCCTCATCACACGAGCTACCACGAAAATTTTTACAAAATTAGTGCAAAAGATTAATTAAAAAATGTTGAAGACCGTACTATCGTCTCAGATAAATCTTCTCAAAAGTGTAGTCCCACTTCAGCAGCAACTGCGAGTGAGTACATTGGGCTTGACATGCTCAAAAAAACGAAGTTAACACATCAAATCAATTTCCAGACAACATTCATTTTGAAGCGACGATATGAACCACTTTTACATAAGAAGAACCATCATCCCAAGAAGTTCCGTGCAAAGCATTTCATTTATGACTTAGTGGAGGATACAACAGTGAAGAAGCGTGCCAATCTGGAGGTGGTTTTGAAAACCTTTGTAGAAGGTGTTGGTGATAAGGGTGACATTGTATCAATGAAACCGACATTTGTTTACAACAAACTACTACTTCCCGGCTTGGCGGACTACAAAACCGAAGAGAATGTGAAAAAGTATGCAAAGACGGCTGATGAAACGACCGAAGTGCTGCACAGTTCGCCATATGCGCAGAGAGTTAGCAACGAACATGGGCAAACCTAAATCATTTTACTGAACATTTTTTATTATTTCAGACTGTGAACATGTTAGAAAGACTGACATTGGCAGTTGTAATGAACAAGGATCAACCGTGGGTTCTGGAACCGTGGCATATTCGAGCATCTTTGCGGAAGGCTGGCTACCATGTTAAAGAGGAATGCATCAAATTGCCTGAGAAGTCTATCGAAGGTCCTGATCTAAATAAGGAGGGCAAGGAATTCTATTGCACTGTAACTGTGAATAATTTGGAGCAAGCGCGTGTGAGATGTAGAATTCATCACTGGAGCACTGATCCCAGTGAACGATTGCCTTATGTAGCTGATCATTGGGAAATAAAGGCAGAGCCACTGTTTGGAAGCGAAGCTCAAACTCAAGGAGAAACAACGACGCCACCAAAGCAATGAGTTAGTTAATACATTTTGTTGATTTAGACACAAGTGGGTAGTCTTTTATTTCTATCGATTGGTGGAGCTTTTATTTGGAAAATAGAATTGTGAAGAAAGTGTCTGTTGACTAGAGAATCAGATCAGTGATACGATCTTCATTTTATGCGTTTTGTTAATAAATTGGTAATCACTTCAGTTCTGATTCACCGTGGTCCCATAGGAAGTGCGGGAACTGTAAGTCCAACTTTTGGGTTGTACATGTGACATTAATATCACCCCCCTTACTTACTTATCGGAGCAGCCTTCCATCGCTGACGGTCATGGGCGCATTTTTTCCAGTCATCAAGACCAAGCTGTCTTGCGTCCTTCTCGAACCAAGAGGCTCGGCTTCAAAGACCCTCTTAGCTGAAACATTGGTGCCCATGCGCTCGATGTTGCCAAGCCAATACAATAGTTGTTCGGTTGTTTGCCTTCCGAACTACGATCGTAGTACAGCTCCTAGAGTTCACGCAGTTCGTATTCTCCTCCATTCACCTTCCTCGCAGACTGGACCATATATCCGACGGCACCAAGAATCAGCTCTGCTATTTTGCCTACCATCCAGCTTTCGGCTCCATACCACAAGACCGAAAAGTTTCGTAGAGCATGATCGTGGTCCTTCGAGTCAATAGTTTTGAGCCCAACCGAAGTAGCACCGGTTGCCAAGGGCGTTTCTTCGCCAGATCTACACGAGGATGTCGTTTGTGGAGGTCACGTTTTTCAGCTGTCGATCGTGATGTTTGATCACAGAGTACACAAAACACTACGTTCTCTAAGTATTAACTCTCAGTATCGCTTTACACAGCAGATTTTGCTGCTCGTTTAAGCATCATCTACCGATTTTGCATCTCATAGATTACATCAACTAAACAGTATTCATTAAAGCATAGTGCATGGATCAATTTTCTCCAATCGAGACAAGCTAAAATCAATTTCGTTGCAAAGTTCATTAAAAGTGTTTATACACCTTGTAATAGGTTCATTACAATCATAGTTCGTTCTATGTCTCTTATCGTATAGTAAATATCTCACCCGAAGAGATCTTTGGGAAGCATATATATTCATGAGAAAAAGTGAATTTAAACTGCAATTAATAATATCGCGGATGAACATGGCTGACGCTGCCTTACGCCCGAAACTTAAGGTTTGCAAGCCTATTATTTTACATCTATCGTCATATTTAGGGAGTTCTTTGAAGGAATACAATTTACGGACAGCATATTTCGTGACATTTTTGTGTACTCTTTCTCTGAAACTCTAGGTGTTGAGTTTTATTAAAAAAATTATTTTTAATTTTGAGGAGAAGCCTCTTCCTTTATTGGCTATCAAAAATAAACTAACTACTACAAAAAGAGAAAACTTATTCTGTGATCTGCTGCTGCGTTATGGAGATGATTCTCATGAAGAAATGTGGATGGGGAAATTCCAAGAGTATTCGGTGGCGATCGAATTGTTCTGAGAAATAAACATCCATCTAATGCTCTGCGAAAAATTGTGATGGCCGTCGTGTGCTTGTTGTGAAATAATGATGATGGCTGGTGGATTGAGTGCTGATCGGATGTTTATGCTAATGAGTCTGGAAATGTGTTGCTCCTTAACTTGTATCATATGGGGAATCCCAAAGGATGGAAGAATATTCTAAATACGGTCTGACTAAGGAACAATAGATGGACTTAAGACTAGTTATATCCCGAAAATCTCTACTATTTCTTTTCAGAAAACCTAACATAGCATTAGACTTCGCAATTGTATAATCATAATGCAATGCAAAATTTAAGTTAGTATCAAAAATTACACCTAGATCTTTGACCTCTTCTAGGCGACTAAGTCTATGATCATTTATGAAATAATCATAGACAATCGGGGATGTAATTCGATATGCCGTAAAAATATTACATTTTTGAATATTCAGCTCTAGTCCATTGTGCTTGCACCATTCCACTAGTGCATGGATATCCAATTGGAAATTATTACAATCAGTTAAACTATTTATAGATAAATACAATTTAAAGTCGTCTGCGAATGTTAGAATTTTTTACAATATTTGAAAATTTCGTGAACATCATTTATAAATAAAAGAAAGAGTAATGGCCCCAAGTGGCTACCTTGTGGAACGCCCGATGTAACTTTTATTACTCGAGATCTAAAACTATCGATCATTACCAATTGCTTCCTGTACTTTAAGTAATTGGAAAACCATTCTAACATTGACGAATGGAATCCCAAAGACTTTAGCTTGTTTAAAAGCAAAGTGTGATGTACTTTATCGAAGGCTTTCGAGAATTCGGTGTAAAGTACATCAACTTGTTATTGATTTTCTGAATTTGTATAAATGTAATTTGAAAATAATGATAAATTAGTTATATTGGTCGATAGTTTTCTACTTTTTGACTTAAACCGCTTTTATATATAGGCGTCAGAAAAGAATACTACCATTCATTTAAAAATTCACCCGTTTTGATATCATCCCTCTAATGCAGCGGACAAAGCAAAGTATGGAGTTCGCATACGCCACAGAAGAAGAATAGATTCGTTGCTCTCCTCCTAGGACAGAGGACATAATTGGGCACAAACATGAATCGCAATACAATCGTAGTGGAGATCCGACAAAGAATATCCCTCAGCAACAGTTACTGCTTTGATTTTTCTAATCAACTTTAAAACGCCTGATTCAAAAATAACGACATTCATATCAACTTGGTCTTGATAACTGGAAGCATCTTGCCCGGAATCATTAAGGCTGCTTTATTTGATATCTGTGTTTGATTAGAAGCTGAAACCTTAGCTCAGTAGAAAAAATAGCCATGGGAGATGGTTGTTGAATCGTGTGAATGGGAGACGGAGAAGAGTGAATCTGTAAAACTACGACGGAGAACCTGATCAATTGATTGTCCAAAGATGGATTCGGATCTACAGTCATCAGGAGCAGGAGCAGGACGTTGTAGAGGTTGTTTGGTGAGAACCTACTTAGCACTATGTGCCGTTTTGATGCCAGATCTGTTACCGTATTTATAAGGTGAATTTTGAGATATTTCTAAATCCAACTTCAGGTATTTAAGGACATTATGTTAGGTTAGGTTAGGTAGTTGGGCTGCCAGCGAAATCGCCAGCTCACTTAGACCATCTTAGCGCCAGCTGAATCGCTTCACTACAAGCACCAACTGGCTCCGATGTTAGGAGAAGTCAATCCGCGTGGTATCACAATGGGCCAACTCTGGCCTAAGTGTGACTGCCCTTAGCATTCAGCCACTACAACATAACCTAACCTAGACCATCTTGGTCCATTATGATATCCATAGTCACACTACCTCCACTGATCGACAACTCAAGTGATAGTGCCGTTAATTTGATCCCAACGGCAAATGATGACTGGACCAGATTTGAAAACCGTGGACGCCTCTAAGGGCCAGAGACAGGCACTCATCCAGCAAAAAGGACATTAGTTCCTTAATATTCTCAGATCTCACCAAGTGAATTGAAAAAGGGTTTATTAAGCGCTCGTTGTATGGCTCTAGCAAGAACCAGGTCTTCTCATATGTGTTGTTGCCGCTGCGAAAATGGGCGTTATGTGTACTCCTAGTTTGTAGGCCTTGAATCCTTCCCGTACAGACAGCCAACCATCAAGCAATAGCATGACGAGTTCGCCGAAGGAGTTATTTTCTTCTAGATCGTTTGTAGGTACTCAGTTGCACAGCTTGTGAGTCTGGCTCATCTAACGTTTGCTATTTGTAGGAAGTGTGTTATCTCTACTGCCCTGACTTCTAGTAGTGTCCACCTCCACTCATTCCGTAGTGTTATCTTCTTTGGGCTACCTAGGGACTGCTTCATTCAAAGTTTGTTTCATTATTCGCACGATTTCTTTTGTTGAAAAACTGTTCGCCACTTTATGAAGAACTTTTCAGTTAATTCTTAGGCCAATTAAATTAATTCGAATCAAACGCGGTTTGCTGGATGGCGCTACAGTATGTCATCGATCTGGTCCTCACCCAACATGCCGCTCCATCGAGCACGATCTTGTGTTAGTTGCTGCCAACTGCGCACGCTCAGCTGATTGAGTTGTTCGCGCTTTCCAGGCATACAAAATTCCGACACAACTTAATAATGTAATAAACTTGCAAGAAATTCATGTTTTTCTCTTCCTTTTCTTTTTATTCGTTATGTGTACAAAAAACATGTTCTATTGAATGGGTTCGCGGGGGCAAAGCATGCCCGAGAGACTGTCAGGCCACTCGATCCTGCGCCATCGACTCAGACTCACCAGGGGCTATGCGCAACCAGTCAAGTTCTTGGACTTAGTTCAACCACCTCGTTCTGGGTCTGCAACGGATTGCCTACGTTTGGATCGCATTCAAAGCAAGCCATTTGTCATTCGTTTTCCGTTCGCAGAAGCAGCTGGTCAACATTTAGTTTCTCGTGCACTGCCGGGCTTGTTATCCTATCACGGCAAGCAATTCATACAACAACAGGAAGAATCTCGGCAGTTTCTATTCGCGATCCTATTTTATTTCTATATTATTTCGATAATTACTCAAATTTCATCGTTAAAGGTGAGAGTTGGAACTGCGTTCAAACCACTGCGTTCAAAACCACTCACCTGCCTTGGACACCAAGCTCGGCCTTCCTGACTACAGATCAAGCTGTAAACAAACGTACCCAGATTGGTCCTTCCTACAGGGAAGATCAGCATTGTTCCTTCCACCACTGGTGAAAAAACCGCCAAGCTTAAACTTCCTCACCTGCTTCGATGGGACTCCACTAACAAGCAAAATGCATTGAACAGGCGTTCTGGAAATAACCTTAACCGCGTATAATCATCTTCCAGTGATATTGGCATTTTTGTTGGCAAGTTCATTTGCTCCACAATTTCCCAGAATGCCTCTGCCTCTGTACAGGCGAGTTTTAAACCATCAAGCAATCTCATCCCAAAAATGAGCGAAAGTTCGCTACTATTTTGAAGTTAAAAAAAAGCAGTTCCAGAGCCTTAACGGCCTCTTCTTCTTCTTCTTCTTCTTCTAGTGGCACTACTGTCCGGGGTGGATCTGGGACTCAGTCAACAAGCTTCTCCAGCTGGCACGATCTTTAGCCAGCTGTCTCCAATTACGCGCACCAATTTGGTTGAGGTCCTTCTCCACTTGTTGGCGCCATCGGTTTCGTGGGCGTCCTCTATTGCGTTGTCCCACTGGTTCGGAGTCGAAGACTCTTCGGGCTGGAGGAGTGTTGTCCATGCACTCTACATGACCTAGCCATCTTAGGCGCTGAATCCGTAGATGCCTGACTAGGCTCATGTCGCTGTACAAACCGTACAGTTCATTGTTGTATCTTCTTCTCCAAAAACCATCAACGCAAACAGGACCAAAGATGGAACGCAGAACTTTTCTCTCGAAAAGACCAAGGACTTCTTCATCTGCTCTTGAGACTGACCAGGCTTCTGCGCCATAGAGCAGGACAGCGATGATGCGGGTCTTATAGTGTTAGCTTGGTCCTTCGAGAGACAGATCTACTACTCAATTGCCTCTTGAGCCCAAAGAAACAGCGGTTGGCAAGAGTTATTCTGCGTTTAATCTCGGTACTGATGTTGTTCGTACTGTTCACCTGGGAGCCGAGGTAGACGAAGTGCTTAACTACCTCGAAGTTAAAGCTGCCTACAGTGACGTTCTGGCCGAGACGTCTATGTCAGAAATCTTGTACACCGAGATAGTCGTCTTTCCAGTGGAAAACCCCTTGCCCATGGCGTTTCACCCCGAATTTTGCTCTAAACGCACGCATACTACTTTATTTTCACGCACACTTCTTAAGGCTTTAGAGCAGCCTGCAGTTGCTCTCTGATCAATCGTTTTCACAAACACTGTCTGTGAACATTTTATAAAAAACGCTGTCAGATGAAATCAAGGGGCAAGAGAGGTAGAAGTTGACTATCTCTTTAATACTTCATCTCTGTCGATGGTGTGCGTCCTTTCTCGATGACAGCATGTACTTCGTTTTGCCCTCATGTACTGTTAAACCCATTTTTGCAGCCTCCGTTTCAATACCACCAAACGCTTCATTGAAGGCTCGCTGTGCTCGTGCAATCACGTCAATGTCGTCCGCGTATGCTAGCAATTGTACGGACTTCTGGAAGATCGTGCCTCTATTGTTGGCGTTTGATTTTCTCCAGGATGATGTTAAAGAAGTCACATGACAGCGCGTCGCTTTGTCTTAAACCTTTTTTGACATTGAAGGTCTCGGTGAGTTCGTTACCGACCTTGATGGAGCAGCGAGAGTTCTCCATCGTCATCCTGCACAACCTGACGAGTTTGGCAGGAATTTCAAAACTAGACATGGCGTTGTATAGCTCGTCGCTATGCACGCTGTCATAAGCGGCCTTGAAATCGACGAATAGGTGGTGGGTGTCGGCCTGCATCTCTTGGGTTTTTTTTGCCGGATCTTCCGTAGTGTGAAAATTTGGTCGATGGGGGACTTCCCCGGCTGACAAGGACTTATCAGCTTATTGACGAATGGTTTCAGGCGCTCGCACAAAACGGCAAAGAAGATCTTGTAGGCGATGTTTAGGAGACTTACCCCTCGGTAGTTGGCGCAGTTGAAGGGGTCTCCTTTTTTGTGGATCGGGCAAACGATACTGAGATTCCACTCATCGGGCATGCTTTCCTCCGGCCATATCTTACAGATGAGCGCATGTACCCTACCATCTCATCTCCTGCTTTAAAGAGTTCTGCAGCCAGTCTGTCTGCACCAGCAGCTTTGTTCAACTTTAGTCTCGATATAGCTATCTTGACTTCGTCTAGGTCGGGGGGACAGAATTCTCTTCCATCATCGTCCATTGTGTGGAGTGGAACATTCTGCCTGACAGCGGTATTGGTGTCTTCCTCGCCGTTTAACAGTCTACAGAAGTGATCTTTCCAGATTCTCAGTATCGACTGCGACTCTATTACTAGTTGCCCATCTTCGTCTCGACAGGCTTCTGTCCGAAGTTTATACCCATGAGATAATTGTTTCACCCGTTGGTAGCACTTTCGGATATCATTTCCGCCGTAACTCTCCATTTCTTCGACCGCGCGCTTCTCATGCTCTTTCTTCTTCTTTTTGAGAAGCTCTTCCCATCTTTTAAGTTCGTAGAGCTCACGAACCGCTCTCGTCCTTCTGTCCAGCGTCGCCTTATATGCCGCTTGCTTCGCTAGATGCGCCTGCCTGCACTCGTTGTCAAACCTGGGGTTTTTTCTGGGCGGCTTTTTAAAACCTAACACATCAGAGGCAGCTTCTCTGATGGCGTTTTGAAAAGGTTCATTGGTTTTTGACTCTCTGAGAGCTTCAGGGAGACTCGATCGGCAAAGTCCCTAGCGGTCGATTGCGATTGTAGCTTACCGACGTCAAACTGTTTTGGTCTTGCTCTACTCCGTTGTCCTTTCGATATCCGTGGTAAGAGCTTGGCTGCAACAAGGAAATGATCCGAGTCGATGTTGGCTCCTCGGAATGTTCGGACATCGAGAATACTGGAGGAGTGTCTGACGGCTATCGCAATGTGATCATTCTGGTTGACGATTGATTGATCAGGGGACCGCCAGATCCCTTTGTGAATATTGAGTTGAGGGAAATATGTGCTGGCTACAGTCACAAAGTTCAACAGCCTGAGTCCGTTTTCTGTGCTTTCCGATGACTCTAGCAAAGACGTCTTCCTTATCCAGCTTTGCGTTGAAGTCGCCTAGAACGATCTTGGTGTCGTAGCTGGGGCATTGATCGTATGTCCTTTCTAGGGGATCGAAAAAGCCATCCTTTCTATCGTCAGCTTTATCCTCCGTTGGGGCGTGGGCACAGATTAGGCTGATGTTGCCGAATGTAGCCTTGATGCGGATTGGTATAAGGTGCTCGCTTATGCATTTAAAGCTTAAGACTTCTTGCCTGAGTCTGCCTCGAACAACAAACCCGCATCCAAACAAGCGCTGATTTCTCTCTTTGTAGCAAACACCGTTATAAATGTAGCAGTTTTTCATCCTCTTTTTGCCCGGCCCATTCCACCGCAATTTCTGAATGGCAGTGATGTCTGCCTTATAGGCTTCTGGAGCCACTACAAGTTCATCGGCTGCACGTGGTCTGTTAAGGGACCTCACATTCCACGTGCAAAACCGAAAATCGTTGTCCATGGTCGTCAGCAGTAAGGTCATCCGTAAACGAGGCTTGTTGCCGTTTCTGAACTCTTCATTTTTTTACCCCCGCGAAACCAACGAACCTATAGGATCGTGTCCTGGTTTAAACCCCTGGACAAGGGCCGCTGCACACATTGGTTCACCTCTAAGCGGTTGCTGTAAAGGCTATCCAGAGGGCGCCACGAGGAGGCTGTATGCTAAATTGACCTGTGCAATTTCAGGGATCGATGCTGGCATCTCGCTAAGTTGAGAGCAGTCAACAACTTTGCCCTGCATGCACAGACCCATGCTCTCTTAACGGCCTCTTAACTCTGTGAAATCTGAAATTGCCATATTTTCAATTGTTCCGGCGAGGTAATCAGTCTGAAACACCAAAAACACTGGGTTTCCCAATTACTCAAAATTCGCGTTTTATCTCTAGTTAAACAGAATCATAATGGCAACTGAGACGATGATGGTGAAAATTCAGCATCGCGCTGTAATTAAATTTCTCACTAAGCAAGGAAACTGTGCAAAAGTGGTCAAGTGAGTTCAAGAGAGGCAGAGAGAGCATTGAAGACGACCCCCGCTCCGGCGCCCCGGCTACTGCTTCTACGGGAGAAAGCATCAAAGAAGTCGAAAAACTTGTTCTTGAGGATGCCCGAAAAAAGGTGAAAATGATGGCAGAGATCACCAAGCTTTCCATTGGTACCATTCACACCATTCTTCATGACCATCTTAACCTTTTCAAAGGTCAGTGCAAGGTGGGTGCCACGAATGCTCACAGCGCCTCAGAAAAAAGTGAGAATCGCATGCTGTAGAGAGCTTTTGGAGATGTGTAGTGAGAACGCGGACGGTGTTATGGATCGAATTGTTACTGGTGACGAAACATGGATCCACCACTATGACACTGAAAGCAAACAAGAGTCCATGCAGTGGCATAAAAAAGGAACAGACTCCTCGAAGAAGTTCAAAGTCACTCCGTCTGCCGGGAAGCTTATGGCCACAGTTTTTTGGAACTCAAAGGGAATCTTGCTCATTGAGTACAACAAAAAAAGGTGAAACCATAAACGCCACATCCTACGCTTCCACTTTGCATAATTTGCGGGAGGAAATTAAAAAGATCAGACGGGGTAAACTCGCAGCGGGTGTGTTGCTTCTTCATGACAACGCTGCGCGAGATTGTGGTTTCGAAGAAGTCCAACACCCACCCTTAGTCCAGACCTTGCCCCTAGTGATTATTTCCTGTTTCCGGATTTGAAAAAATGTCTTCGTGGGAAAAGGCTTTCGGATGATGAAGAACTCAAGTCGGCAATAAATGGGTATTCTGTTTAACTAGAGATAAAACGCGAATTAATAATCACGTTTATATTAAATTTTACATGAATGCACTAAAATAATAGTATTACTTGATAAATAAGTCAATTTATATGTACAACCACAGCTTCACCCCGATACCGAGAATATATTGAACGCCCCTCGTACAAACACCCACTAGTTGCTTTCTTATAACAAGTCCACCTTTACCGCATTCTCTACGCTGATCCAAGTACATTTTTCCAAAAAATTGCTACGACCAGTTATATGAACGATAGTGCTCCGACCTAATTCACATTCTGCGTGTACCACCATTTGACCTCCCTACGAACGACTGCAACTGCCGATGGCAGTTGAACAAGGATTGAATCTCTGCAGGACGACATGGCGTTCCATCGTGAGTGCCAACCTGCAATCACAACCTTTCCATTTATACCAGTAGCGGGAGGATATCCGCACTACCTGTTGTGCCATCCTCCTTCGCTGCTGCTGTTCGCTGTCGAAGGATCACTGTTGCATCCCGGGATGTTTGTCTGTGCATATCAACTACGGCGAGTAGATCATCGTGCCTTGCTCAGCTGAGATGCTCAAACTGCGAACTGCTACCAATCCGTACGTATGCAAAACTTGACTTGAGTAACCGGAAGTAGACTCGCCAGTCTCAAAATTTCTTCCCCTCACAACCCATCAGAATGTGAATGAGAATCCATTTCTCCAAGCGAAAATAAAAGACGAAATTTATTTAAAAAACGGCTCTCTTTTGCAAGAATTGCTGCGCAATTCTCCTAACCTATCAGTTTATTTAACTTTTCTATATATCCATACTTAAAAAAATGCTGAACGCTGTTATGTGCAATCTGCTGACAAGCCCCACACACGGCTTCATTCAATAAACGAAAAAAAAAAAAACAAAAATTTAAAGAGAGTAGAGAATCTGAGAGAACTTCTGAAGGAAATAAAACAAAAACAAAAAGTTAACATATTTCAGTTGTGTTTGGATTACTGTTAAAATATAGGAATATAACGGCTTTAAATTTTGTAGTAATGAATGTGTTTTGTAAAGAATTAACTGCCTTGAGCAGAGATTACTGCACTCCCTTAAGCTCTACTTCGAATACCAATGTACTGTTTGGGGGAATTGTTGGTGGTGAACCGCGGGCACCGTAGGCCATGTGCGGTGGGCAAGTGATGCGCCTCTTTCCTCCGACTTTCATTCCAACAACACCCACATCCCATCCCTTGATGACCTCGCCGCGGCCCAAACCGAACTTGAAGGGAGCACCCTGCTTTAGACTGTCGAAAACTTTGTTGTTCGACTTGAGACGACCTTCATAGTAGACCTGTGCTCTTTTGCCGGACTTTGCTTCTGGGCCGTTGCCAACTCGAATGTCCTCCACCTTAACGCCGCCGGCGACGGTTTGTTCGCCGCCCTTTTGCTTTTGTGCGGCTTGCTGTTGTGGAGCAGCCTCTTTCTTTTCCTTCTTTTGCTTGCCTTCCTTTTTCTGTTGCTCGACACCGTTTTGCTTGGGCTTCTCCAATTTTGGCTGCTTAGCCTTTGGCTGTTCCACCTCTTCATCTTCGCTGTCATCGTCATCCTCGTCCTCATCGTCATCATCCTCATCATCGTCGTCGTCCTCATCATCTTCTTCGTCGCCCTCCTCATCGTCCTCACTGGCGTCGTCTGCGCCGGCTATTTCACCATTGAAGTCACTATCGTCCTCATCGTCGTCATCCTCATCATCGGCGGCGGTGACTTCGATTTTTTTGCCAACAGCTGCCTTCGCAGCATTATTTGCTTTAACATCGTTTGATTTTTTCGACTTCTTTGTGACTGTGACTTGTTGCTCCTCGGTTTCAGATTCCTCCTCCTCGTCGAGATCATCGAATGGATCATTGAGTTCAGTCACATATCCGGAAATGTGAATGGTTCCGCTGCCTGAAATTGAACAAAGGAAATGCTATGTTTAGAATACTGCATCAACTCATGGAAACATCGAAAATATGACAAGACAATACTAATAGTGGTCCGCAACTGTAACTATGGCAAGGAACTATGCGCTACCAACTCGGATATCCTAACCTCAACTGGAACTCATTGCGTCGTCCAGACAATTCAACCAACTTATAGCACCACTGGGCAATAGGGCAACAACAAAAGACATGCGAAATCGTTTTTAGTCGTGTGCTTTTTTCCGCGTCAAACGATCCTTTTGGCGAGCATGCTCATGTGTACAATTGTCGCAGCAAGCCAGCCAATAACAAACAAATCTAGTAAATACGAAAGAAGCTGGATCAATAGCTATAACCGCATGTTGTGCATATGATGCGAGACAACATCGCGTAGAAGCATGTAGACAGATTTCATGTTGGTTTGCAGATGTGAAGTTGTATGTTATGTTCGCTTGGAATACAACATTGTACATGATCATCACTGCACATACATAGACTGGAATCAAAACAAAGCCATTGCTGATGACATCCTAAACAACAAAAAATGGATGTTTAAGGAACCTTGTACACATCTCATAAACTGCTGCACAGTGCTGAGTTGAGACTCCATTTTATGCGAGTATTATCCATCAGCATCTCATATACTCAGCTTTGCTTTTGGAGTACGGCAGCTTGAACATGCTTCTACGATTCCAGTACGAGACAACGTCAATCGACTGAAGTTCGGGGTGTGAAAGTGGGACTACTCAAAGACTACGGGTACAAGGGCTGTGGCGACGAAGAGGAACAAGCTACTTTTCAGTATCTCTACCATTACTTCCAGGTTATCATTTGAGAAATTGGGAGAGTATCATGACCAAACCAAAGACAAGAATTAAACCATTACTCAGTCGAGTCTAGTCCGAATACCGGGTAACCTAACCTAACTTTAACTTGAATGCTCTCCAGGCACCGTCCAAACTTATTGAACTGATTTGAAACGAACCAAGGACTATGCTATACCGACACGGGCATGTATGTGCAAGCAATAGCAAACAAGGTCTTTAGAGGCGAGGGTGTAAAAAGATGTCCAGATCTGTCACGAATAAGAACATGTCCCTACCAGGAAATGAACGAAGAGAAAAGCAACTCATTTTAAAGGGTGGTTCAATTTGAAGGGCCGGTGTTGAATGTGAACCACACCTAAAAGTCAAGTTTTCTTCTGCATTTCATTTGACATTTCTCAATTTCAGACTAACTCAATTTGAACCATGGCATGATACACAATCGAGCAACGCGTTAAAGTTATTCAGGCTTATAATGAAATAGGCGTTCAAATCAAAATGCATATCGTGCACTTCGTGATTTTTTCGGTCAATTTAATCGTCCAAATGTGCGTACAATCGGAAAAATCGTGCAAAAATTTGAGCAAACCGGGTCTGCAGGAAATGTGAAAACACCAGTGCATGCTTGTACAGCTCGTACTGCAGAAAATATTGCTGCTGTTCGCGATAGTGTGGCTGAAGAGCCGTCCACCTCAACTCGTCGTCGTGCCCAACAATTGCACCTCTCACGCTCGTAGTTGATGAACATTATGCATAAAGACTTGCATTTACACGCTCACAAGGTGCAACTGACTCAAGAACTAAAGCCTCTTGACCATTTCAAGCGTCGTCAATGGTCAGAATGGTGGCAAGAAATGGCAATTTTGATGGATGATCAATTTTCGAAGAAAATCATCTTCAGTGATGAGGCACATTTTCACCTCAGTGAATAAGCAGAATTGCCGCTTTTGGGCGAATGATAATCCAAGAATGATTGTAGAAAAACCAATGCACCCACAAAGAGTGACTATTTGGTGCGGTTTATGGGCTGGCGGCATCATCGGGCCGTATTTTTTTTTTCAAAATGAGGCCGGTCAGGCAGTTACTATGAATGGTGTTCGCTATCGTGAACTGATAACGAACTTTTTATGACCCGATTTGGAAGATATGAATGTGGACGATATGTGGTTTCAACAGGACGGTGTCACTTGCCACACAGCTAACGAAACAATAGCTCTTTTGCACGACAAATTCAATGGCCGTGTTATCTCACGTGGTGGCGATGTTATTTGGCCGCCAAGATCATGTGATTTGACACCGTTGGATTTTTTTCTTTGGGGTTATTTGAAAGAAAAGGTATACGTCGATAAGCCAGCAACAATTCAAGAGCTAAAGGATGAGATAACTCGGCACATTAACGGCATAGAACCTCAATTATGCTTCAGCGTCATCGAAAATTTGGACCATCGGATGAAGGCGTGCCGCCGAGGTCGCTGCGGCCATTTTGCCGATATTTTGTTCCATACACAATTGAACCATACCAATATTATCATAATAAAAACAAATGACAATAGTTTCCTAAATAATTTGTGTTTTATTCAAAATCAAAATCGGCCCTTACATTTTTTTTTAGTATATCAGTTGGTCGAATTGATCTCAAACATTGTCTGCGAAATTTACTTGGATGAAGAACGAACAGAAATCATGAAAATCTTCTCTGCTTTTGCGCGGCTCTGATTCACAGATGAATACCCTTGAGTGCCCATTTTGTCAAGGATTCAAGTGACCATCAGCGCATAAGGTAACATCAAATCAATGAAGTGACTTAAGTGGGTCACCCATCTCAAATTTTACAGGCAATACATATTTTCTCTCGAATCAAAAATCAAACAGAAGTCAAAGAGTTTCTGGACGTTTATCAATAGTAAACGTAATTCTGTTGGAATTCCATCAAATATGTTCTACGATAATGTAAATACTGTGACCGTAAGCTAATATGCGATATGTTTGCTTCACATTTCCAATCAAACTTTGTTGACTTAGGGATATGTTGCAGGTCAGAGCTTCGCGCAAGTACAATAACCGACATAGGGATATTAGAATTGACGAATGATGATATTCTTTATGAATTGTCCTCTCTGGATTCTAGTGAAAGCCTAGCGCCGGATAATATTCCACCGCTTTCTTTTAAAAAATGTGCAAGGATGGATTAGTCAAGCCCTTGACTATCATTTTTAATATGTCACTGGCTCGCGGTGAATTTCTGGATTGCTTTAAGGATTCGTTCATCATCCCAATTCACAAATCTGGACCCAGAAGTTCTATTGTCAACTACAGACCAATAGCTAAGCTCCAAACAATCCCGAAATTATTCGAGGCTATTGTTAAGAAGAAAATATATGCCGAAAGCATTTCTCACAATTTCAACATGACTTTGTGAGCGGAAGATCAACTTCGACCAACTTGGTTATTTTTTGCATACAGTACCTCACAAAATTGAGCGTACACCCTTTGCATGGATGTAATTTCGTCTTTTTCGAAGAAATGTTTATAAATATAATTTAGAAATGCAATTTGATTTATCCACATATTCTTTATTATATCTATATGAAATAAAATCCAAAATTTTAAAGCATTATCCTTCCAAAAACAACAATAGAACAAAAAAAAATCACCCCTTTCACTCACACAAAATTGAGCATACACAAACAAAAATACTTGGAAAACACATGAATAATATGAAAAAAAAACAATGTTTACTGTAAAGTCAAGTTAAAGAAAGGAGAAAAATGTGTTTATTAATCATTTCTGTTGCGACTTTTGTGTAAAGAACAGAAACTGATATTTCAACACGAAAGCTTATCATTAAGCTATTTTGTGAAGGAGAATCTGTACGAAAGATTGGTAGGACTGTAGGGCGAACTCATTCGACTGTACAGAAAATTAGAACAAAATATGGAACCGAAGGTAAACTTAAAAATGCTCCTGGAAGAGGTAGGAACGAAATTTTATCGGGGCGTTTAATTGTTCGGAAAGTTAAGTGTAGTCCAAAAATTAGTATACCAAAGCTAGCGTCAGAAGTTTCTACAACGATACAGAAGCCTTTGTCAGTAGAAACCGTTCGTTCGTGTGTTAAATGGAAGAGTTGCTCTTAAGAAGCATTTTATTTCAGCTGCCAACAAGAAGAGATTAGAGTTTGCGCAAAAATATTGAAGCGTCGCTCCAGAATTTTGGGAAACTCTCATGTTTACTGATGAGACAAAAATAAACTTATTTGGCTCAGATGGTAGGCAAATTGCGTGGCGTGAGCCTAATACGGCGCTGAAAACAAAAAATATGTGCCCAACAGCACAAACACGGAGGAGGATGTATTATGATGTGGGGTTCAATGGCAGCTAGTGGCGCTGGCAATTTTGAATTTATTGACAAAACTATGGACAAAATTATGTACGTTAACATTTCAAAAATAAACATGATCGTCTCTGCGAGGAAACTATGTTCGCCCACGGATTTTTGGTTCCAACAGGACAATGATCCGAAGCATATCTCACATGTAGTTAGGGAGTGGTTACTCTGTCATGCTCCAAAACAGCTCAGAACTCCTCCACAATCACCGGATTTGAATCCTATTGAGCATTTGTGGCAGGAGATTAAAACCAGATTAAGAAAAAAACGACTTCTTCTAATAAAGCCGAGCTAAAAAATAGAACTGAGGAGGTATGGAACAATATCCCCCCTTCTTTTACAACGAAATTGGTAGATTCTATACCACGACGCTTGTAGGCGGTTATAGACGCTAAAGGTGGTCGGCTCAATTTTGTGTGATTAAATGTAGTTGAATTTGTTTGTTTTTATTTTAAGAATGAATTCATTATTTTTTTCTTCTATTATTAGATACTATGAAATTGATAATAATCTAAACTGCATTTAAATTTTTATTTTTAAAACAGGGATGCCATTGAAAAGGGAATAATTACGGCTGTTCCATGGGTGTACGCTTAATTTTGTGAGGTACTGTACGTTCCATGGAAGCGAGACTTCAAGTTGACTCGATATACACAGACTTCTCAAAAGCATTTGACCGAGTTCAACATAATATGCTCATAAAGATGTTATAAAAGATTGGTTTTCATAGTAGAATCTTTAAATGGTTGACAAGCTTTCTTACAAATCGTAGACAGTTTGTAAAAATAGGAAATGATCTGTTACATGTAATTTTCAACTTCTCTGCGGTATCTTGGCCCTCTTTTGTTTCTTAAGACTCAACTATAATACACGTGAGCGAGCATGAGCTAGTGTCAAATTTCAAAGAAATGTTTTGTCATGTTTGCAAAAAAAATCATGTCTACCCATAATTCGCATCTGCGCGCATGTCCATATGTCAGAAATTTATTTGTTTCATTCAGCCGAAAAATGTCGCGTTCAATTAAAAGTGCATGTATGTATGTACGAATACCAACAGAATATCAGCTGATTAGCTCGTTTTTCAATTTTTTTTTCTTGTCTGTGTTTTATCTGTCACATTCGCATACGCGGTGCGATTCATTTCGCACTAGCTTATGCTTAACGAAACATTTGTGTTTTGCACATGCTTAACGAAATGCTCGCAATCTTTCATGGACGACATTATAGG
This sequence comes from Eristalis pertinax, assembly GCA_907269125.1. Lineage (NCBI taxonomy): Eukaryota > Metazoa > Arthropoda > Insecta > Diptera > Syrphidae > Eristalis > Eristalis pertinax. The sequence goes on from OU026145.1 coordinate 60,776,259, forward strand.
TTGCCGCATGGGGTTGGGTGTATTTGCTCACTCACTCATGCGCGTTTGTCACTAGGTCATGCTCGCTCATGCGCATTATAGTTGAGCCTTTATTTTTATTAACGATTTGCCTTCCTACGTTTCCCATTCTAACTGCCTTTTATACGCTGACGATGTAAAACTTCATAAACCAGTGCGATCATTGGCCGATGCGATAGAGTTACAAAACGATATCGCATCTGTACAGAATTGGTGCGAATTGAATGGACTCCAGTTCAATACTAGTAAATGTTCAGTTATGACATTAAGAATTGTATCTCCTATAATCTATGAGGATTGATAATACAATCTTAAAGAGAGTTTCTTCACATAATGATCTAGGAGTTATATTCGACATTCAACTGACTTTTTCAATGCACATAGCCTATATTATTTCGAAGGCCAACTCCATGTTGGGATTTTTGTTTCGTAATGCAAAAGATTTTCAAGATTCTTACACTCTTAAATCGATCTTTAATTCGTTCAATATTAGAATACTGTTGTTTAATATGGAATCCTTTGCATAACAATAGCGCTATTCGTATTGAGAGAATACAGAAGAGATTTACTCGGTTTGCTCTTCGAAAGTTGTCGTGGTATTCAAATATTCCAGATTATAATGCTAGATGTCAGCTTATTGATCTAAAGCAATTGCATGTAAGAAGGACTTATTATTCAGCTCATTTCGCTCATGACGTTATTACTGCTCACATTAATTTGTTCGGTGCTACTTTCTATTTCCCCCCCCGTCACACTGTCTGAGGCCTAGAGAATTCTTTTATGTTTCGAAGCATTGTACAAACTATGGGCAAAATGATCCAGTAACTAACGTTTGCATAAAATTCAACTTAATTGCCAATGTTATAGATTTTAATATGAGTAGAGAAATTTGTAAAAATTGAATTTAAAATTTTTTGTATACCAATTTAGTCTAATTAAATCAGAATTGTATGTTATTAAATGCTTTTGTTATACAATACATTATTGTTATTATGCAATGATTTATCAATTATTATGAGTAGTTTTAAAAAGCTTGTACTTGAAAGACAGAAGAGAAATAAATAAATAAAGTCTCCGCTTCAGTCTCAGATCTGACTGAATCCCTTACACAAGCGATTCAAAACAGCAGAAGAGTTTACCAGTGAGATCGAAGTACATGAACCGCTTTACCTTAAAAGGGTGCTTTTTTTTCCTATTATCTTTTTGGCAACACTGGTTTAAACAGCTGACGCACGTTTTGTATTGTTTCACTGTCAAACATCTTCAGTTTGGTCTATAATTTAACCTTTCAAAATACAGCTGGTGCAAGAATTGAAGCCGAACGACCTACCGTAACGTAAAATTTTTGGTGAATGGACTCTTGGAAAGTTGGCCGAAGATCCACTTTTTTACCGAAAAATGGTGTTCAGCGACCAAGCTCATTTTTGGCTCAATGGGTACGTAAATAAGCAGAATTGTCGATTTTGGAGTGAATATCAGCCAGAAGCATTGCAAGAGCTACCAATGCATCCAGAAAAAGTCACAGTTTGGTGCGGTTTATGGGCTAGTGGCATCATTGGACCGTACTTCTTCAAAGATGAGCTCTACCGTGAGATGATATCCAACTTTATTTTGCCCAAAATGCAAGAGCTTGACTTGCATGACATGTGGTTTCAACAAGACGGTGCCACATGCCACACAGCACGCGCAACAATGGACTTATTGAGGGGCGAGTTCGATGAACATTTTATTTCATGTTCGGGACCGGTCTATTGGCCGCCTAGATCGTGCGATTTAACGCCTTTAGACTGTTTTTTGTGGGGCTATGTTAAAGCTCATGTCTATACAGACAAGCCCGCTTCAATTGACGCATTGGAAGACAACATTGAAGCATTTATTCGTGCGATACCGGCCGAAATGTTGGAACGAGTATGCCAAAATTGGACTAAGCGGATGGACCATTTGAGGCGCAGTCAAGGTCAACATTTGCATGAAATAATCTTCAAACATTAAATTATACCGTACTATCGATTCAAATAAAGATTTCATGCATTTATCTGAATTTTATGTTTTTTTTTTGAAAAACTTTCTTATGGCTTTTAAAAAATCACCGTTTTATTCAGCAGATGTCGAAGGCTCGGTAAATGCAAAAAAATCGACTGTGAATCTAGCTATGTTTCGTATCCAATTCAGAGTCAATGGTTTTTCTAATAATTTTGAAGCCGCTCTATTCCTCTTCATTGTCTGGCGCTACGGTCCAGGTGGACCTTGGCCTCAACCAACAGACCTCTGCAGCCATCACGATATTTCGGCAGGTGGCTCCAATTGCACACACCAAGTTGGGTGAGGTCCTTCTCAACTTGTGTGCGTCATCTCGTTGGAGGACGTCCTCTGTGACTCTTGAAAACCGCCCTATTGCTCCCTTATTATCCTGCACGCCATGACGACGTAATGCAAACAGCATTTCTATTTCCGAATTCAGGACAGAACAGCCCATTCCACCGTGTCTTGGTCACTCAACTGTCAATTGGTCACTCAAAAGCTCAATGTTAAAGAACAGAGGGCCGTGGAGCTTCTCTGATTCAGTCATGAAATGTGAAACCGCGTTGTTGCAGATGTTTGATGGCTTCATAGGGTGCTGCTCAGAGTAGAGATTCCTTGAGACTAAAATAACGAATAGTCGGATGTGTACCAGTACCAGTGGGATTTAAATGTTTGAGAAGAGTCTGGACATCCAGTTAATGAAGCGGGATAAAAGATCAATAGGGCAGAATGCCACAGAAGCAATAATATGACAGTCCACCCACGATGATTAGTTGAAATTAAAAACTATGAAACAACGTGCTTGCATGCTGTTTCCAGGAACAAAGTAGAAAGAACACAATAAATTGAGTCCGAAGAGTCGAACAGGTAAACAAGAAATATAAACATGAAGAGAACGCAATGATTGGTGGTACTTAAAATCGACACGCCTGTACTCAAAACTGCACTAAGATTGTTCAAGAGGTTCGCAATACCAGGAATTAAGAACAATGAACTTATCCGGGTGCACTAATCCATGCCAGATGTGCAGACATTTGTATGACAACAAATGGATGCAGCATATGCGTTTGAAAACGCAACAGCTTCAGGTAGAAAGTTTTTTAACGATTGTCACATGGTCTATTTTTGGCGCGGCGATCGTGATTACCAACAATTCTTCGTGTGCGTGTCTATTTCACACATATTTCGAGGAAACATTGAATAAATCTGTGCATTGACCTATATTTCCTGCGAACATTACCTCATCCTCTCAAAATGCTAACAAAAGACCGCGAGAATCTTCTTTTTTTTGTGTTGGAAATAAACAAGTAAATGCCAAAAGTGCATCCAAAAACCCACGCACAAAAGTGCAGCATATAAATCGCAAGCAAACAACTTACCTTGACTCTGTAGAGATATCTCATCGCCCTCATTGAAGTTCAAATCCAGCATAACTTGTTCGGTGATGTTCTTGCGAAGTGTGCAAATCAAGTATTTGATATTCTCGTAAGTGAGAAATAGCTGGATTGGTCCATCGGCGCACGAGGTAACATCAAGGGCGGCATGCGAAATGTGGAATGCCTGCTTTGTTGTCTGCGTGTATTTTTTGTTTGCTTTCAATATGAGTCCTGTAATTTAAGCGAACAAAACCCATTTAGTATACTGCAATCAATGGAAATCATAAATGAAATGAAATAAATATATTTTGAACTTCCGCATGGGCACCACCAACATAGCACGTGGTTAGCATCTCTCATTCGTTATCCAAAAAAAAAACTTCTGTGGCATCGCTGCTCGTCACGCACTTACCCCAAAACATTTTGACTGTTGTACTATAGAAAATATCACTTGGGAACTTAAGATTAAATGGAATTTAACTCTTAACTAGAAAATTAGAGAAACCCGCTCAAATAGTTTTCTGCTTTCTTTTCACGACACACGTCTGAATTTCGTACTGAGCACAACTGTTATGGCCGACTCAACAACTTTAAGTAACTTGACAGGCGGCAAAATGTAATTCAGTTGTCGTTCGAAATGCACGTTGTTATGCGTTGCGTTGCGATGGCGTGCACCCATGCACGTTTCACGTTTACCGGCCGGTATGATTTTGAAATGAAAATGGTGGGGTGCTGCTGCGCAAAGACGCACTGGTCTGAATACGAAATGACTGCGTTCAGTGAAAACAAAAACATTTTTTTTTTTATTAATTTGATTCTGTTTTATTGAAGTTTGCGTCTTTTGATTGTTCTCATTTGTATCAAACGAATAATAATTTTTTTTTTTTTGCTTTTGACAGTTTTTCGGCGGTTTCCGTTGAATTTCACAGCAATTGGAACAGACCTAATAATAATGTTAGGTTGACATTGAAGATTCTCAGAGACATTTGTTTCAAGATTTCAGCCATCAGATCAATTGGTAAATTCAGGGGATCTCGTGAAGAGACTTAGCTAGTATAGGAGACCTCAATTATGTCCCCTGCACCCGTAGGTCGTCAACGGTGTCCATATATCTTGGTCTGCGGCTGAATAGATTAGGAGCAATGTCCTCTCGACATGACGCAACACATGTCACAGCAGTGCCTTGGCAGGATTGGTGGGACGTATAAGCACGTCAGAATTCCCTTGTCATCACATTTCCCTTCTTGCTGTGTAAAGAAGGCCAAATTGACCAAGAAATTCTATATAAAATGAACAGATTTTCGTTTAACGTTTTTGCTATAAAATACATTTGAATGAAATCGGAACTGTTTTCACATCTGACTAGTTTAAAAGCATGGAGACAATGATAATACGCATTCCAGTATTTGGATACACAGTGATAATATCGCGGTATCGGATACTCGGATAATTTGGGCGATATCAAATGCAGAACGACATTTGACACACTGTACCATGCACTGAATGCAAGTGAATATAAAATCCCGCGCATAAATTTTCTGCGCCTGACGTAAAGTCTTTACATATTTGGAAAGCTCGGCCAGCTGTATTGAAATTTTCAGATTTAGTTTTGTGACGTTGAATTGTGAAGAAGTCTGTATACTATATTTTTGAAAATGGCAATTTGTGCAGTATTTGACTGCGATACAGTCAAGGACAAAAGGAATATAAAAAATATTGAGATAAAACTCCACGCTTTCCCAAGGGATTCACAAATGGTAAAGATTTGGATGCATAAATGTGGTCGAAAGGACAATATCAATGCTAAAAACGCTTTTATTTGCTCGAAGCACTTTACAAAGGAGCAATACAGGCGCAATTTGCAACAAGAGTTGCTAAATTATACGCCAAAATCTTGGCGAAATTTGCGCGATGATGCGGTGCCAACTGAAGAGCCTCCAGATCTCGGTGATAGTGTGGATCGCGAAAATAACATGAAAACTTACAAAGTCGAGACGGTGTTCTTGGTTGAAGAACATGGCAACCAGGAGGACCAATTAGTAGAAAACACTGACGACGGTGGAACGGATTGTCAGACTCAAAAACCATTTTTTGACAAACCAAAGAAACAGACTGTCGACTGTGCAATTCAATGTGAGAGTAAGGGAAGGTCACTTGGCCTAAACATGTACACGTAAGATTACTCGATTTTTCACAAAAAATACTTCTTTTACTAACAATTCCACGATATTTAGTTCCAGGGAGCAAGAGTTACAGGAAATTATTATCAGACAGCAACAACGAATTGAGTCGCTTCAAAAGGAAAAAGAATCAGCAGCTTTTGACATGAACATGAACACGTAAGTCTTTATTATTATTGCATCAACATATATTTGTTTACTTATATTTTCAAAATTCCAAGATCCAAGGAGCTGCAGTTGCAGGAAACAATTGTCAAACAGTGGAAACAAATTGATGCTCTACAGAAGGAGAAGCAATCACTGCATCAGCAAGCTCTCAAATTGACACTGGAGAACTCTAAGCTTCGGCAAGAATGTAATGCAACAAGTAACATTTTTTCCGAAACACAGAAAAGAAAATTGCGCCTAGGAGGAGCAAGAGTTCAATGGACTGTCGAAGATATATTCAAATGCGCGGAAATATACGCTTGTGGTCCGGAAGCTTATAACTTTTTACTACAAAAGGGCTATCCTTTTCCTCCTGTCATTACGCTGAAGAAATTTATTTCCAAAAATCGCGATCAGCTTGCTTAATTATGTATGTAGTTACTAAAGCCTGCTTTGGCAAGTAAAATGTAGTAGCAGTAGCAGTAGCTTTTATGATCTCAAATCAAATTTAGATTCATGTTTATTAGGATGTAAATTCAATTTAAAAATATATATATATATTAACCGTCCTACAGCTGCTTTTTTTTAAAAGGAGAAACGTAAAAATATTTTTTCATTAAAATCTAGCAAGCACTTTCGGGTCAATTTGGCTACAAAAGGACGCCGTATGTACATATATGTAAAAGTCTGTTTAGCAGCAGTAGTGGCAGACCACGTATCCCAACGTGTCCTGTCATTTTATGTTGTTAGCTGCCCGCCGGTGTGGATGAAATCCGGCCAGAAATGCTTAAGGCAATGGGTAAAGAGGGAGTTTTATGGCTCTCTCGTGTCATTAAAGTGGCCTGGGAACGCGGTGAGACATCTGGCCATTGGCAAACTGGGGTGATTGTCCCACTTTTCAAAAGAGATTGCTCCAACTACAGGAGCATATCTCTTTTAAGTATCCCCGGGAAAGTCTATGTTAAGGTGTTGGAAGCGCGTTCTAGAGCTATGGTCGAGCCCAGGATGGGGGATTAACAGTTCGGCTTTTGTCCCGGCAGAAGTACAACCGACCAGCTTTTCACTCTAAGAATGGTACTTGAGAAGGCTTGGGAGTATGCCAAACCCATCTACAGTTGTTTTGTAGATTTGGAAAAGGCATATGACCGAGTCCCTCGAGGTAAACTCTGGAGTGTCCTGCAGGAGTATGGGATTGATGGTCCTCTTCTGAGGGCCATTCAGTCTCTATACACAAACTGTAGCGGCAGCAGCTGTGTTCGAGTAAACGGTGCTAAATCAGCAATGAGGGTTAATGTGGACAAATCGGAGGTTATGGTCATTTCCAGAACGCCTGTTCAATGCACTCTGCATGTTAGTGGTGGCCCATTGAAGCAGGTGGAGGAGTTTTAGTATCTCGGGGTCTTTTTCACGAGTGATGGAAGGAGTAATGCTGAGCTTTCCGGTGGGTCAGTTTTGACACAGCTTGGTAGTTCTGTAATCAGAAAGGCCGAGCTTGGTGTCAAAGCTAAGTTAGCGGTTTTAACTCAGTATTTGTTCCAACTCTCACGTATGGTCATGAAATTTGGGTAATGACCGAAAGAATAAGATCGCGAGTGCAAGCTGCTGAGATGAGATTTCTTCGTGCTGTTGTGGGAATTACTCGCCGGGATAGGGTGAGAAACACGGCAGTGCGCGAGGAACTCAACATTGAGCAGCTGCTTCTTCGAACGGAAAGAGCTGTGCTTCGGTGGTTGGGTCACGTGGCACGAATGTCCCCATCATCACGACTGCCGAGGCGGGCGTTGAATGCGATTCCATCGGTAGGCAACCGCTTGGCAGACCCAGGACGAGGTGGTTGGACCAAGTCCAAAAACTCGCCGGGTTACGCTTGGGCATTGCTCCTGATGAGTTAGAGTCGATGGCGGAGGATCGAGTTGCCCGGCGATCTCTCGTGTGTGGTTTACCCCGCGACCCCTTTAGTGGATAATGGGGGTCAGAAGAATATGATGATGATGATGATGAGCTGCCCGCAACGCAAAGAGGCAAATTACAAACTTGTTGACAGTATTGCTTGTGCTTCGGTCGTGAAAATCGAAACTATGCTGTTACCAGACTTAGAATTCTGGCATTACGTGTTATGACTGCAAAAGCAGTATTTTCATTGTTTCATTGGAGTTAGAGCCATCTGTATATATGATACTTACTTACTTACTTATCAGGCCGGATCCATGGAGGGTCCGAGGCTGAGCAATTGCCGCCTTCCATCGTTGACGCTCCTGGGCACGCTGCTTCCAATCATCAAGACCAAGCTGTCTTGCATTAGCGATTACTTGGTCTTTATACCGGAGATTCGGTCTTCCTCTCCTTCTCGAACCAGTAGGCTCGGATTCAAAGACACTCTTTGCTGGAGCATTGTTGTCCATGCGCTCGATGTGGCCGAGCCAGTGCAGTCGACGTATTTTTGCCTCCCTGGTACAGCTCGTAGAGTTCGCGGTTATGCCTTCTCCTCCATTCGCCTTCCTCGCAGACGGGACCATATATCCGACGTAGAATTTTTCTTTCCGAGGTACCGAGAATCAGCTCTACAGTTTTGCTTAGCGTCCAACTTTCGGCTCCATAGGCAAAATAAGAGTTTTGTAGAGCATTTTGAGCCCAGTTGTTTCGACAAACCGAAGTAGCACCGGTTGCCAAAGTCGGTTGCACGACGAATCTCCACTGTGATGTCGTTTGTGGAGTTCACGTTTGCTCCGAGGTAGACAAAATCCTTCACTACCTCGAAATTGTAGCTGTCGATCGTGAAATTTCGTCCAAGGTGGTGTGCGACGAAACGTTTTTTGGTCGACAGCATATGTTTCGTTTTGTCCTCATTGACCTTGAGACTAGCGTGTTTCGCCTGCTCCTCAATCGCCGTAAAAGCCTCCACTACGGCACGTTGAGAACGCGCGACGACGTCGATGTTATCTGCGTACCCCAACAGTTGGACCGACTTGTAGAAGATAGTGCCTTCCGTGTTTACAGCCGCCCTCCGCACTACTTTCTCTAGTACCAGATTGAAGAAATCACACGACAGCGCATCTCCTTGCCGAAATCCAGTGCAAGTTACAAACGGCTCGGAAGTTCTTGAGCCGAACTGCACGGTGTATCGCGTATGTGTTCGCGTGGTGCGACGCAACCGGATCAGTTTTCCCGGGATCCCGAATTCGCCCGTCGCATCGAATAGTTCCTTGCTATGAATGCTGTCGTATGCGGCTTTGAAATCAATGAAAAGGTGGGGCATATCGATTTGAAACTCGCTGGTCTTCTCCGGGATTTGTCTTGGTGTGAAGATTTGGTCTATAGTCGATTTGCCGGGCCGGAAGCCGTATTGGTACGTGCCGTTTAGTGCGGTGCAAAACGGATTTAGACGTTCACACAGTACGCTGGACAGGATTTTGTAGCCGACGTTGAGCAGGGAGATACGTCTATAGTTGTTGCAAGAGGCAAGATCGCCATTTTTGTGGATGGTCATAATATATGATTTCCTACCAATCCCACCAAACACATAGCAAGACCTGCCTGTCTGTCAATTTTGGCTTTGCTACCGCTTGCGCCGACTCGCCGTGATTCAACCTCCACCATTTTCACTTGACGTTGTTGCAAGTTATTGTAAGAGATCCACTTTTCGTCACCATTTATTTGTCTGCAGTAATTCGCAGACGGACATTCTGTTTATGAGGTTCTTTGGCGTTAATTCCTGTGGTACCCACACATCGAGCTGGTTTTTCTATCCAGCCTTGTTCAAATGGTTCCAAACGGTATTTTCTCCAATGTTTAGCTCCTGGACATGCGGACAAACAAAAAAAAAGCGGATCTTGTACTCTTCACCTGAAAATAAAAAACCCTTAGTTTGACCCGTCACGCTGTGAGGCACTACATTACAACTAACCGCCCACAGTGTGACGAATCGCAGATTTAGCGGGATTAAATTAATAGCGCTCACAAATAAATGTTTTTGTTCATGGATGTTGGTTTTTTTTTTTATTGAAATTGTTTACAGAATACAATACAATAAATTATTTGAACATATGAGCACAAATTTCGACACAAAATAACACATAAACACACGCAATTTTCAACTTTCTTGGTCTTTTGGTATATCCAAAAGTTGCAAAACTTCATATTCATGTTCTATTTAGAAGGTCAGTGTTTGAGATTTTCCTGGTAAATAGTTCCCTAGACTTCCTACTTTCCTTGTTTCTTGCTTCTTGAGCTTCTTCCGAAAGTTGTCCGATTGGAAGTACACAAGAAGAAATTATTTGTTTTCCATGAAACAAGACCTTATGTACACTTAATAATATATAATACCAGACATAATTTTTAAGGTACAGTTCCCTTTGTTTTCCTTGCTCGGTTGTATCAATTGGGAACCCAGATCCAAGAGCATTCTAAGATGACATGAAACTTTTTGATCATTTCCCTATCAATTCCTGTAATTTGTGCAGTTTTTTCTTCATCTCTAAAGAATCTTCTAGCCGTGTTTCCATCATTAGTATTGCCAGACTATTGAGTTGACATAAAAACCCCTGTTTCACTTTTAAATCTTTCTTGGAATTTTTTTTTTTGTGCTGTGACTTTTTCTTTACTTTCTTGGTATCTAACCTGCCACACTTTTACATCTATTTCCATTATTCCATTTTTTCGTATTTTCTAAGCTTTATTAAATGAGCCATTGCAATTTCTTCAACACTAAAATAATTTAAAATGGTTTGTACTGTTCTCTCTTTTTACTCAGCATCTAAGCACTCATCATAGCTTTTTCTCGCTCTCTACTCTTAGCTGAATGAGATGAAGAAGGTATTTCATCTAAAACATTTTGTGGTAGTATCTGGATTTCATTTAGCCATGCGGAATTTGTATTTTCGAAGCGCTCTCTATGCCGACCACTTTCGTCAAATCTCTCTACATAAAGTTTTTAAGGTTGGTTCAATTGACTTCATTGCTGCCTCGAAAAATGAAATATTACTAAAAAAGGCCATAACAAATGAAAAAACAGCATCTAAGCGCTTGATTTTAACTTTAGAAATCCATATATCAAAAATTAGTTTTTTCGTAATTTTGGTTTCCAACCTAAAAAATTCAAAATTTAGTATGGGTGTCGCACCTGTGCGCAAAAGGTGAAAACGCAGTTTTGTTGCTAACAAACACAGCTTTATAACAATATATGGCTTCCAATTTCAACAACAGTGAACAATTCTACTTTTCGTCTAACGAACACAAAGAACACGTATTTGATCTCTAATTTCTCGTTTCATTCCCCCTTAATATGGACTAAAAACACTTTATGTATTGAAACAACATATTTTTATTTTAACTAAGAGTCTACTTACTCTAAAAGAAAAAATTTCAAGAATCGGAACACGAACCACTGAGAAAACGAAATAAACACGTGTTCCTCAAATTGACTTCCTTATCAAAGAATTACACACAATTTCAACATTGCGATCATTTTTTTTTGTTGTTGCACTAGCTGTACCAAAATATTGCACAGTCATTACGTGGGAGGTATAAGCTGTGAAAAAAGTGAGGTTTTTTTTACTTTTGAGCATGTCATTTTTTGAATTAAATCCCGCTAAATCAGCGATTCGCCACACTGTGTTCCAGTTTGAAATTTCTGGGTGTCACAATTGACAATTAGCTAAGTTCGAAACTCAATATCCGGGATAGGGTTAGGAAGGTCTCTTCTTGAGCCTTGAGACTCAAAACGTCGGATTGTTTTGAGTCTCAAGGCTCAAGAAGTGATTGGTGGTCCGAACTTAACATCGGCCACTCGACCCATGGTGGAAGGAATATAAGGTGTGCTGGACAGTTCTATTGAGACCCTGCGTGACGTCATAGTGACGAAATCTAAAGGCGGAGACAAACAAACATTTTTCACACACTAAAAAACAAAAAATGGATGTATTTTCAACATTTCAACTACTCATTTTGGTTTCTGCAAACTTTTACAGCACATTGTTGCATTTCCTATATGATACCAATTATAAATGAATTTAGTCTTTTTATCTTACATCAACTCCTGTTTTCCATTCTTAATTTTTTAAAATACGAAATTTAATTGTGATGCTGCCTTAAGCAATACATGTGTCCAGTGTCGAAAACGGACTCTGAGTCACAAAACAAAAAGATGGCGGTTTTGACAAGCTGTCCAGCACACCGTATATTCCTTTTACCATGCACTCGACTATTCAACGAATATAACTTCCTTCCTAACGACACTGACCGCCTACTACCCCTAGCTATCTTAAAATTTTTCACCACCATTCTGTCCAGACGGGATTGGATGTCTGGCAATAAGACGCTATCTGATTCTCGGCTTCTAGCTTCACAGACGGATGGAAGACCGTAGCTATAAAAGAGGCGATGTCCTGGCTCAAAAACAATGAAATATCCAAATATGCAATCAAATCCCTGAAAAATGTCATGTTCAATTCAAAAACATCCCTTAATTGCTGGTTGTCTCTTAACGAGCACTTCAATATACACCTCATGTGGGTGCCGGAACATTGTGACATACCGGTCAATTGCAAAGCCAATGAACTCGCCAAACGAACAGCCTCTTCTCTAATAACAGGAGGAGTGCCAAATTTCATGCCGGTCGCTCCAGCCTACCATCTTCTGAAGAGACATTCAATCAAAATCACTAGAAAGCACGATAAACATATATGGATATCACTTAACCAAAAACGGTCACTCAGTCTACTTAGACTCAGCAGACCCTCACTAAGGACTCTCATCGGGGTTATTACCGGGCACTGCGCCATTGGCACTCATGTTCGCGAGATGGGTGTCCCATTTAACGATTTCTGCAGAAGCTGCACAATAAAGAGGAATTAGAAGCTACAGAACTCGTGCAGCGCTCTGGCAAGTCATAGGTACCTACACCTAGGAGCTTACTATTTCTAAGGGAAATCTAAACGCAAGCATAGACCAGCTTAATCGCTTCATTGCAAACCGGTTCCAATGTTAGGAGAAGTCAATCCGAGTGGTATCAGAATGTGTCTACTTTGACATAAGTGTGGCTTCTTTTTTGCAGTCAGCCACTCTTACCTAACCTATCCATAGCTCCTGGGCAGTCGAAGCTGTGCTTAATCGTCAGATTCGACGATTTGCTTGATTTTATCGACAACTGGCCTTCCAGAGAGTGGTGCATCTTTGACATCGATATTACCGGAACGGAATCGACGGAACGAAAACCGCGCATGATTTACTGCTACATTGTAGAGTGCATCGACGAATACAAACAATGAACATATTTAAAACTCTTAGGCAGACTCCAAAGATGGGGCAGAAAGAACCAAGCCTACCTAAGTCTTACAGACCGATCAGACTTACATCATTTCTGCTACAAATTATGGAGAAAGTTGTAGACAACTATATAAGAGAAGAAGTACTAACTATATCTCCTCTGCATCACTGTCAACACGGGTACAGAGCAGGCAGATCAACAGAGATTGCGCAATACCAACTGACGGAAACTATATATTGAAGCGAAAGAAATAGTTATATGTGCTTTCTTGGATATTGATGGAGCATTTGACAACACAAGGAAGTAAACCGTATGAACTTCTAAGCACGAGAGCAGCTGAGACGCATATATCAGAAGGTATAATAAAAGTCAACACAACAAAAGGATGTCCCAAAGGAGGAGTCTTATCGCCCCTAATTGTGGAGTCTAATTGTAGACGATTGTCTGGAGATACAACAGATCACGGCATCGAATGTCAAGCATATGCTGATGATGTAGTAATTATAGCCAGAGGCAGGATGGAGGAGACCCTGTGTGATATCATCGAATGGGGACTAAAAATTACTAAAGAGTGGTGCCTGTCAGCTGGCCTAAATCTAAATCCGTCAAAAACCACCATAGTACCTTTTACAAGATAACACAAACTGGAACGACTGAAACAACTGGCTCCAGTAAAAGAGGTAAAATCTAGGAGTCAGCTTAGACAGCAAACTCATCTGGAAAAGACATACAGAAGAGATCGCCAGGAAAGGCGACGTGTCCTTTAATGATTTGTATAAGCTATTGTTGGACCAACAATCACTTACGGTGCAATAGCATGGCCCAAAAGAAAGTACTACGAACCCATGGGCAAATGCGCCAGTATCTTTCAAGCACCTCACGATGCTCAAGTGAGCTAGCCAACTGCATTCCTCCTCTCCATGAATTCACCCGCAATACTCGTCTCGCCAGGAATGCTCATCAGTTTACCCTTAAGCCTACTTTCGGACGCGCAGTTAAATTTAGAGACTCGTTCTTCAGCCGTACTACGCGAATTTGGAATGCTCTTCCCAGCCCTATATTTCCCACAGACTACAACCCGCAGATATTTAAGACCAATGTGCACAGGTACCTCCTCTCCCTTTCTCCCTCTATACCTTCGGCCCGTGCTGTGTCTTGACCCCGGACACTTAAGGGTATTAGCAATCCCTTGAGCGCGTGCAATTTATAAAAAAAAAAAAAAAAGCAGAAGTCTATGCCATAGACAGATGCGCTCAGCTCAATCGTGACAGTGACTATACCAACTGTGACATAGTAATAATGTCGTGCCGCTATCCTAGTAGACTCCTATGTATAGGCTCGTGTGGGAATGTCTACAGAAGCTTAAGAAGCTGAGTAGAAGTAACAGAGTAAAACTCTGTTGAATACCAGGCCATACAAGGATAGATGGTAATGAAATGGCTGACTTTCTGGCTAGAAAAGGAGCATCGGAACATTTTATAGGCTCCGAACCATTCTGCGTTGTAGGAAATCACGAACTAGATAGAAGGAACCGGGCAGATGCATGGAACAACGCTCATGGTACGAAGCAGGCCAGGGTCAACATAACCGCAAGAGGTTTGAAGCATGTATCAGAATGAGCCTCCGTATCCTAAAACTACACGCCCAATTGTTTGTTTTCATATTCGTTATCGTTCTGGAGCGTGTAAATGTACGAAAAATACGTGTAAATCACTATTTTTTTCAATAGGGTTTGTTTTTCGACGCACTCCAAAACTCCAAAAACTAATACACATAAAAGCATGGAATGCAGCTACAGACCATCGTATTGACTTCTACTATCAAACGCAAAAGGAATTTTGCCGAAAGAATGAATAGTTTTCGAGAACAGTTATGATACACAGAATAGTACGTTTTTTTATATACATAGACATTACGCTTTTATCCATTATACACTACGTTCTTCATTCCACCTTTCGAAAGAATCATAACGATTCCTTTTTAAGCGTTTTACATCACTTTCGAATGCTTTGAAATCAAGACAAGCCATTTGGACTGCAGGTGAAGAATCCGTGAATAAACGTGAAATGAATTTTCAGGGGACATCAATAGCTGCTACCCATGAACAAAACTATTCACTCTCCAAACCAAAATCTCGATTATTCTACTACAATTCACATGAGACGAAATTTGTTTCCTCGCACGGATCTAGTTCAATCCGTGAAAAAGCTCTTAGGGAAACAGAAAAGCTCATGCCACATTTTGAATGGTTTTTTGTCCATCAGTTTTGACTCACACGTAGATACCTACTCCTGGCGGTCGGTTATATCCTTACAAAGCAACACTCTGCCGAGAAATATTGAAAAATTAAGAAGAAAAAAAATACAGTCAACCAGACAAGATAGCAACAAAAACGCAGTTCCATCATAACTTAGCACAAATGTTACGTGAAAATTGCATTTTTAAAGTTCGTGAACCCGACTAAATTGCAATTCGAGTGCGATTATTTTTTTTTTTTCTTTCGGATTTTGTGAAACGAAGAATTTAAGGTGTGCATTGAGAATCAAAAAAAATGGAACAAAAAATTCAACCCCAAAAGGGGTACACACATCTTTTAACACCCCAACCATCCACCACCCAAACATAGACCAGCCCCCACACTCTTTGTCGTTCTCCATCTCATACATACATATTCCCCGTCTCTCGTGCTCGCTCGCTCTCATCCTGTTTCTGTGCATTTTAATCGAAATATCGATTATTCATTTAAGTACAAAGCTCATACCACATTATTACTGCCCCTCTGTTTGGTCACTGTGTCTGTGTTTTGTATCTATGTGTGTTTAATAACAACAACAACAACCAGCAACAACAGCAGTAACATCAACATCTCCAACCATACACAAAAGAATGAATACAAAAACAAAAAAACAAAAAAATCTAAATTGTGCCATTACTTGTATTATTTTCGTTTTCGTTTTCGTTTTTGTGCTCTTGTCGTGCGTTTGTGTGCCTGTGTCCTGTTCTTATGTTTAATCTCGCTCTATCCTTATTTTCAGTTACGGCCAAGAGAAAAAAGAAAGAAAGCACAGTTTTTGTTTTTGAATCATTAACTGACAGGGCACCAGATAGAACCGAAGAGAAACAGAAGAGAGAGAAAAATACACAAAATAATAGGAAATCAACCAAGGAACGGTGTGTGTTCGTGGTCTTTAAGCAGAAAATGATATTGATTGCTGGTGTGGATAACTATATAAATGGTGAGTAAGGTTCATAAAGGGGCGTTTGTTGGTGTTCCCTTTGAGGTGAGCCTTCAAAGGTCCAAAAGTCATTGACAGGACAAAATTGACCACGAAAATTGAATCCACTACTGCGTATACGCAACATTTTTTTTATTTTTTTTATTTATCTCTCCCTCTTCGTCGTCGTTTGGATGTTGGGTCTGAGAATGTGGCTGGGATTCATTCAAAATCGAAACCCTCCGGCGAGGGTAGCACACACGTACGTTAAGTGATTATTGGAAATATGAGTCATGGGTATATACCCATTTGTTGACTGATCAATCTGAAATGCTGATGTCGTCTTAATGTGTGTGCTTCTGTTGTTAGCCAGTGGGCAGACGGTTTCGGTTGATGGTGTGAGATATTTTGGAAATTACAATGAGTATTCACACGTAAACACGCCATGGAAAGTTTTCTTTCCTTCGCCTCACCGAGAGATGATGGGAAATGTGGAGTGTGGCTATTGTGTAGCGAAGTATGTTGACGCTGAAATGGGATCTAGGTCACTTTCGCGAGATGAATCATTTTAAGAATGAATGAGGAAGTTTTGAATGATGCTTGAAGTTAACAAAAAAATGGTTGTACTCAGCATTTGAAGGAGTTGAAAGTAGTTCAGTTTTCCTTCAGAAATGTATGCCATATTGACATTCTTTGAAGAGGATACAAGACTTAATTCATCATCTGCAGTCAAAAATAGGATTACTTTACACTTTCTGTATGAAGGAAAAGGTGGTTAAATGAGGTCAAACTAAAAATGAATGTCTTTTGAAATAAATGCATCACTGACTTGTGCAATATGCATTACTTATCTACTGTTGATGTAACGGAGACCGATTGCAGAATGGCGACATTAATCGCCATCGTCTGCGGTGTGGAAGTCAATTCCTGGTTGTTTCGAAGAATTAGTGCGAATAGGTATCGGCGTTTCACAGCAATTCATTCAAATTTAAGTACAAGATGGTGCAGTGTCTCCTGATTGGTTTGCGTGTAAGGAGTGAGATTGAGGGGAATCCATTTTATTAGTTCAATAGATAAAGGAGGACACTGCGAGTCATTCATTTTTGCCATTCATCAAGAGCCCGAGTAAAACACAACAATTTTAACATCGGAAAAGTGAGCTAATCGTAAGAACTACCAGCTTTTTCTGTTGTCGGTTAATTAATGTAATTTCGATACTCCCTATGTTCTTTTTTGCCGTATGTCATCGGGTGCACTCTTCAGCTTAAATAAAGGGTTTCAAAAAAAATCACATAAAATTCAGAAAAATACATGAAATCTTTATTTGAATCGATAGTACGGTCCATATAATTTAATGTTTGAAGATTATTTCATGCAAATGTTGACCTTGACTGCGCCATCCGGTCCATCCGCTTAGTCCAATTTTGGCATACTCTTTCCAACATTTCGGCCGGTATCTCACGAATAAATGCTTCAATGTTGTCTTCCAATGCGTCAATTGAAGCGGGCTTGTCTGTATAGACATGAGCTTTAACATAGCCCCACGAAAAATAGTCTAAAGGCGTTAAATCGCACGATCTAGGCGGCCTATTTTCTGCACTCAGGATTTGCTCTGGACAGAATCTGAGCCAAAATCTTTACGGATGGCTCCAAGACCAAGGAAGGTTCTGACGGGACAGAAACTGCATTAGAATGCACACCTCGTTAGAGAAATTTAAGTCAGTTTCCAAGCGGAAACCTATGCGATCCTAATGGCCACTAACTATATTGTGTAGAACATGTATATTTGTGTCTGTAGCAACAGCCAGACGTCCTTAGTTGGAGCCTCCATCGATAGTTGGGCCTTCTGAGAGCACAACCGGAGGTGGCATGACTCCCCGGGAAGTAGACACCCCAAGCGCATGCTCTCAAATCTTTCAGAAATCGGTGGCATTCTTGTTATCTCTTGACAGAAACGACTGCAGACAACTTACCGGCGTACTAACGGGTCACGCTACCTTCGCTAAACCTCCGCAATACCAAGCAATTACAGTAAATATAGGTTGCTGCCTGGTAGTACAATGGACTAGTTTTGAGTCTGAGTGCTCACTGCAGTGTTAATAACCTCCGACAAAAAAAAATAAAAAGCCAGTGTCAAAAGCGTGTGCAAACAAACCTTAGAATGGTAACTTCCCTCCCTGTGTCTGTGCCTATAGTTTGTACTGAGCAAAATCTTGCAAAATTCTTTAACCACGCAAATCAAAAAATTCTTGTCAAGTTTCAGAAGAAAATACAACTCTTTAACGGCTTTGCTTAAAATCAGTGCTGGAATACTTTCAGGTTTAGACAGAGGTTTACTATTTTAACGGCTTGTCTGGATTTCAGGCAGTAAACCACGGAATACTTTTGTAAGGGGTGAATTTGAGCGTTTGCTTTTTAATGGTCAACGAAAGCACAAGTAAACGTGATTTTGAACTCCAATTCGATTAATTTAACAAGAAAATGTTGACAACTACTACTTTATAAGTAATTTATACGGAAAGTTTGTTCTGAGTCACATTGGTGCTTTGGCTTATCGGAACAGACAAGTGAGTTGACATATCCACACAAAAAGAAGTCCAAAGTGGTCGCACGATCATCGAACACGATCATTTCTCAATCGAGCCATCGGGTGTAACTTAATAATAATAATATGGGTGGCGCTACAGCCGGTAGAGGGCCAGGGCCTAGCTTCTCAGCAACCACTCGTGTTGTGCGTGCTATTGTTCTATCAAGAGTGGAAGGGACCTACAGTTTTATGCCGACTCCGAACGGCTAAATTTGAGAAGCTTCTTCTAGACAGTTGTGCTCTTTGAGCATTGTCAGCGACTCGAAAGAGGTGGGGCCGTGAAAAGTATTTCTTGTCGTACCAGGAATCGAACCTAGACAGGTAGGTCCAAGTGCGTAGGAGTCGACGCACATACCCAAAATGCCACAGGCCACCACCGTGTAACTTACTTACTTACTTATCAGGCCGGCGACCCATGGAGGGTCCGAGCCTTAGCAATTGCCGCCTTCCATCGTTGACGCTCCTGGGCACGCTGCTTCCAATCATCAAGACCAAGCTGTCTTGCATCCGCGATTACTTGGTCTTTATACCGGTGATTCGGTCTTCCTCTCCTCGAACCAGTAGGCTCGGATTCAAAGACCCTCTTCGCTGGAGCATTGTTGTCCATGCACTCGATGTGGCCCAGCCAGTGCAGTCGACGGAATTTTGCCTTCCGGACTACATCCACATCCTGGTACAGCTCGTACAGTTCGCGGTTATGACTTCTACTCCATTCGCCTTCCTCGCAGACGGGACCATATATCCGACGTAGAATTTTTCTTTCCGAGGTACCAAGAATCAGCTCTACAGTTTTGCTTAGCGTCCAGCTTTCGGCTCCATAGAGCAGGACTGGCAAAATAAGAATTTTGTAGAGCATTTTGAGCCCAGTTGTTTCGACAAACCGAAGTAGCACCGGTTGCCAAAGGCGGTTGCACGACGAATCTCCACTGTGATGTTGTTTGTGGAGTTCACGTTTGCCCCGAGGTAGACAAAATCCTTTACTACCTGGAAACTGTAGCTGTAGCTGTGGTGTGCGGAACGTATTTTTTTTTTTATTCATTTTTATTTATTTTTTTTTTCTTAACTCTTACGTGCTAGAGAAAAATGACTAAAACTAGCTTAACTAACTTATTGGATCTAGCTTATTGGCCCTCTGCAGGCGCTCTAAGCTAAACTTAAAACATAAACTACTGTCTTTCGACTTATTCTATCTAGTTACAAGATTTGTAATACGCATTTATGGAGACTTGGATCTAAGAAAAGTTTTAGAGGAAAACAAACACTTAGTATATGAACTTTTTTTTTTGTTCTTAACCCAAACCTAAATAAAACTTAAGCCTACTTTAAAAATAAATCTTAACCTACTTATCGCTAAGTGGATAGGATGCATATATGCAGGATTTGATCTAAATATATTTTTTTATATGTAAATAATCTTTAAATATATGCATTCCATCCTATGCTATTCATACTTATATTTCTATAAACATACATGTGTATGTAGAATTTTTTTTTCATAATTTTTTTTTTCTTTTATTTTATTACTTAACCCT
The DNA here is from genome assembly GCA_907269125.1 of Eristalis pertinax. NCBI lineage: Eukaryota > Metazoa > Arthropoda > Insecta > Diptera > Syrphidae > Eristalis > Eristalis pertinax. Next base: position 60,796,600 of record OU026145.1, read on the forward strand.
ACCTTAAAACCTATACAAAAAATGTAAGTCGGCCATGGGAACTAGTATCTAGGCCAACTTGCTGAAAGTCTAATAACTAGGGTAGAAAGGAATCGACGAGGGGGCTCTTTTTTTTAACCACCAGTACTTTTGGTGTTGCCTGCTCATATCTTTAACATCTCGGATGGATACCGATCTGCTGAATCGGAGAAGATCCTCAGTGCTCAGTGCTACGTCTCGACTGTAGTTGAGTCGCGTATCCGCGGTTGTCCTAGCAATGCCGAAGATTAAAGGAACTGCTAATTTATCCTGGATCAGACCTGTCTGGTCGAAATAAACGAATGCTTCCGGGGGGATAAAGCCATTAAGGCGCACCTTTTCATGGTACCTGTAATTGGTAAGTAGTGAGCCCCAGCGATCAGATTGTTCGTCGAAAGCATAGACCTTGCAACATGTCTACGAATCATCTTGATTAGGAAATTGTCCACTCTTATATAGGACCTCATTACGATAGAATTTTTTCTACTGGGACTCTGGTGTTCTGTAAAGACGAAGGCAGGCCCTAAGACAAGCCCTCTCAAACACCCGAATCTTTTCCATTAAGCTTGCTCTCACGTTGAACCACACGGGACAACCATAAGTAAGCATCGGGCGAATGAGGGCCATGTAGCAGATTACCTTCACTCTCGCATCGAGTTGGCTGTTGCGAAACAATCTCTTTGTAAGAGCGAAAGCACCTCGGGGTCTGGCCAGAGCAGCATCTACATGTAGAACGTATTTTGGGCGACAGCATATATTTTGTTTTGTCCTCATTGACCTTGAGACTAGCGTGTTTCGCCTGCTCCTCAAAGCCTCCACTACGGCACGTTGAGAACGCGCGACGATGTCGATGTCGATGTCATCTGCGTACCCCAACAGTTGGACGACTTGTAGAAGATAGTGCCTTCCGTGTTTACAGCCGCCCTCCGCATTACTTTCTCTAGTACCAGATTGAAGAAATCACACGACAGCGCATCTCCTTGCCGAAATCCAGTGCAAGTTACAAACGGCTCGGAAGTCCTTGAGCCGAACAGCACGGTGCATTGCGTGTGTGTTAATGTGGTGCGACACAACCGGATCAGTTTTCTTGGGATCCCGAATTCGGCCATCGCATCGAATAGCTCCTTGCGATGAATGCTGTCGTATGCGGCTTTGAAATCGCTGAAAAGGTGGTGCATATCGATTTGAAACTCGCTAGTCCTCTCCGGGATTTGTCTTAGTGTGAAGATTTGGTCTATAGTCGATTTGCCGGGCCGGAAGCCGTATTGGTACGTGCCGTTTAGTGCGGTGCAAAACGGCTTTAGACGTTCACACAGTACGCTGGACAGGATCTTGTAGGCGACGTTGAGCAGGGATATACCTCTATAATTGTTGCAAGAGGTAAGATTGCCTTTTTTGTGGATGGGGCATATGGGGCTGATATTCCAGTCGTCGGGCATGCTTTCGTCTTCCCAGATCTGGTGCATGTTCCCTACCAGAACATCGCCACCGGCCTTGAAGAGCTCTGATGGTAGGCCATCTGAGCCTGCGGCTTTGTTGTTCCTCAGCCTTTTTTAATGGCTGTGCCGACTTCTTCAAATCTTCAAATTCAATTCCCTATCACTCTCCTGGTCGGGCCTATTGACCAGTTGTTGGAAGTGCTGCGTAAACACATCCACTATTCCCTGCGGGTCAGTAGCAAGGCAAAACAAAAATCGGGTGTAAGCCCCCCTCAATTAGGTCAGCAGCACTATTTGTGATACCCTTTGTGGGGTAGTATGCTCTTTACTCCCTTACCGTCCAGTTGTATTTTTGTAATTATAAATCTGAAAAGAGATTTATTTGTTAGATCATGGAGGTCTTCGAAGAAATATTCTCTCAGTGCTCTATACCTCAACCGGCAGAGACTGGGGCAGTGGCACTGTTTGTAAGGAGTGGCCTCTTTTTCTTCCACGTCACCATAGTCAGCAACGATGACAGTAAAGATGACCGCACCAAACCGTGCTGCATCTGCAGCTCTTGTATTTCCTGATGCCTCTCATCGAACCAAATACGGGAGATTACTTTACTAACCCATTCAACCAGAAATGATCTGCGTCGCTGAAGACAATTTTTCACAGAGCACAAATTCTGATAAGAACATTCAATAATTTCCTGAGTCGGTGTGGTTGTACATTGCCCGTTGATCTCCGCACACACTGGTAAGTGCATGGCATTGTCCTCCACCCGCGTAACGGCTCCCGAGGCCATTGCCCGGTTGCTCGTATCTTCTTGGGGTTAAGCCCAACCGGCTGCTGAGCTTGACAGGCCGATCACCAGACACTAGCACACTGTCACCATTCAGGCCTAGCTCAGGGTAGGCGGTATCCGAGGTCAGATTTGTTCTCCTTGCCATGATGTGTGGTGGGTTGCACTACGTTAGCCAGGTTTGGGCTTTATGAAAACAGATTCGTACGGACCACGAGGAGGTCAGTTGGCGGGAGGGCTCTTTTCACGACTGCCGAGCCGTGCCTTAAATGCGATTCCATCAGGTAGGCGTGTGCTTAGCAGAACCAAGATGAGGTGGTTGGACCAAGTGCCTGGGCAGAAATCCTGATGAGTTAGACTCTCGTATCTCGTATCGAGGCCACTCTATCATCTGCCATCGATAGACTGGCCTGGATACGACCCCTTTGGTCGATCATGCGGGTCAGAAGATAATGATGAAGTTTAATAATTTTTAAGCGCCTTTCGGATGTAAATCTTTTCACAATGAAATGACAATGCTTGATTTTGACATACCCCACGAAACACGCGTAAGGTGTCAACTCTAGGACACTGGAAAATCAAACAGAAAAACAATCACACATTTTACGACTTTCTTCGTTAATACTTTACAAGTACTCAGTGCTGCTTTACCTTACAATCTCACAGCGCCAGATTGTCTAGACTCCATCCGATTGTTTTGTCTAGATCTTTTTCCGAATTACATATTTACTTCAGTGGCATCTGGCTAAAGTGGCAGTAAGTCATGAAAGGAAAAACATCTGCTCTCTTCCTGCACTCTCTCATCAATTCGACTGTAAACATGTTTACAACATTTATGTGTTTACGATGTTAGGACAGCTTCCTGAAGAAAGGAGTGAGGACTGAGGACAAGCAACCAAGGGACGAGCACATCCGCCTACATAAGGACGTAATTCCATGCAGTAATCGATGGCTTCTTTAGTCTTGCGCCATTGATGCTTTGACTAGACATCATTTTAAAAATAGACTTATGATTAAATGAATGCATATCTATGACTTCAAGTTGTTGAATCCAATGACAGTCGCAGTAGTGAAAAAGGCCACAATAACGACTCAAAAATTAGTGCAACATGTATTTGTTGAAAGACTCTAAACGAACTAAGCAACTATCATCATCATAACATTTAAGTATGGAATCGGACGTGGTTCATACGTCCAGCACGGGCAAGTTTGCAGCGGTCGATTCGACGACGATCTCCATTGACTGATGGTAGTTTTTATGAAACGAAAGAAAAAAAAATGGTCCAATGGCACCATCGGCATGAAAACCACGCCACAGAGCTATGTTTTGTGAATGAAGTAGTGTTTCTTGAAGCACATGAGGTGCTTCATCTGTCCAATAACGCATAATCTGTTTTTACGAAGCCGTTTACCCAAAAAAAGAGATGATTTTGCGATGAAATTGGTCATCTTCTTCCATGATTTCTAGAGCCCAATCCACGAACATAAGTCGCTTCACATGACCGAGTGGCTTGAGTTAACTTCATAAGTGTGCAGGTCAATATCCTTTCGCAAAATTAGCACTAGTCTAGTTTTATCGACGCCCGATGTCTGAGGACGAAGTGAACGGACATTTGTGACAGCCGCTTGAACATCAGAAATGTTATGGGCACTTTGACCAACCCGTTGTCTCACAGCAACGAGAATTTAGACTCAAAATTGTTCACTAGTCTATTAATTGCTTGTCTACTGGGACGAGAATAACGAAAAATTGGCGTTATCGCTCTTAAAGTTGTCGTCACCTGCTCGGAATTTTGGTAATACGCTTTAATGTCAGATGTATTCTTTCGTTAAGTTTACCATGATGAACATGCTGCATTTGATGAATGTTTTGACATTGACAGTTTCGTCATTGGCTTAAGGGTGCGTTCACAGGGAAAGTTCAAAGTCGTCAAGTCTCAACTGGCAATCCTTTTATTAGTAGCAGTAATCGACTAATAGAGATATTCAACTTCCTCGTCTCTCGACGCTTCTTTGTCATCATGTTTTCTTTGCAACGCCTTTAAATTTGTGAAAGTTGTTTCGAACAGAACTATAGAGATAGCCGACACAGCTTATCCATCGACGAATTTGAGAGATTTTTTGGCAGTTATTCACAAATCTTTCTGTTGGGTCTGAGAAAACGATATGAAAAACGCAGTCAAAAAATTGTAAGTGTTAAGAGAGGTAGATGCTTTTCACCAAAATAACCAAAATCCCCAAGTTTTCTCTTCTCCGTCTGGACAACCAACCGCTCTGTCTAACTACCAGCGGCGTAATCTTAGATTCCAAACTTAGCTGAAAGATAAACGCCTGCAGTAAAACCTTCGGCAAAAGGTTGGGCCGATGGATGTACACGGCGCTAGATGGGCCGATTCTAACACATGTATCAGTAGTATGGTGGCCTGCCCTTGGAAAATTATATAATATAACAAAACTCAACAGGGTACACAGAACAGCATGCACTGGCACCACAGGTGCTCTGCGGTCGACATCAACAGACGCCCTGACCTTAATGCCACATCTACTACCCCTCTATCTACACATTAAAAACACTTCAGCACACAGTCCCATCAGGCTCAGAGCGCCTGGGTGCTGGAAATCTAAACCCTACCCTGACGGCAGCGGAGTCGGAGCGGGTGTGTTTTCAGAATTCCTCAACATATCCAAAGCCTGCAGACTGCCAGATAATTCCAGTGTTTTCCAAGCGGAGCTTTTCGCTATCCGGGAAGCCTGCCGTCAGGCCAAAACACACCCACATATCCTGCCAATACAAAAGGTGGCAGTATGTATTGATTGCTAGGCTGCCAACACACTCCAAACTTGTAGAGGAATCCCGTGCCTAGGTAGCATCATTGGAAGTCCAACTTAATATAACCCTCATCTAGGTTCCGGGTCACAGTGACATCCCAGGAAATGAGGAGAGTGATGAACTGGCTCGGCAAGGTTCTGCCCCTCAAAGCTAGCCTGCAGAGGAAGCATTTGTGCCACTACAAGCAGTCGAGGCAAATATCGCTTAGCACTTTCTTCAAATTGCTAACCACAGGTGGGCCAGATTATAAAAAAGTGCTATATCAAGAAAAATCTAGCCGGAGTATAGTCGATCCAAAACAAACGATATCCTACGGCGAAACTGACGTGATATCGCAAGACTGGTGGCGGTCTGCACAAGACACTGGACGATAGGCTATCATGCCGAAAAATTAGCTATCTCACACAACTCACACTGTCGCAGCTGCAACAACATCGATGAGAGGGAGACCTTACCATATTTCCTTTGCAACTGCCCGGCACTTGCAAGAGCCACACACTAAGCGAGCGCTTGGTATACCCTTCTTTAATTCACTGATGAAATTCCTGCAAACAATATTTGGGAACTTATGTCCTTCATAAAATCTTTAGGTTGGCTTTAGTGATATCTCAATTATACCTCTTCCTTGTTTGGCGCTACAGTCCGGGATGGGGCTGGGCGTCAACCAACAAGCTTGCCAGCTGCCTTCAATTGCGCAGACCAAGTTGGTTGAGATCCTTCTCCACTTGTGTGCGCCATCCCGTTCTAAAACGCCCTCTGTTGTGTTGTCCCAATGGCTCGGAAACGAAGACTCTCGGGGCGGAGTTGTGGTGTCCATCCGCTCTACATGACCTAGCCATCTTAAGCATTGGATTCGAAGACGCTTATCTAGGTGCATGTTGCTGTACAGCCCGTACAGTTCGTGGTTGAATCTCCTCCTCCAGATACCATCAACGCAAACCGAACCAAAGGTCGCACGCAAAATTTTTCTCTCAAAACGACCAAGAGCTTCTTCATCCGCTTTCAATAGCGTCCATGTCTCTGCGTCATAGAGCAGGACAGGGATGGTTAGAGTGTTACATAAAGTCAACTTGGTGTTTTGAGAGATGGCTCTGTTACTGCGCTTGATCTCGGTACTGGTGTTATTTTCCCTGTTTACTGCAGAGCCGAGGTAGATGAAGTCCTTGACTACCTCAAAGTTTCTGCTGCCCTTTTATGACGTTCTGTCCGAGACGTCGATGTTCTGCATCCTTCCGTGTACTTTGTTTTGCCCTGATTTGCTGCCAGACCCACTTTAGCCGCTTCGGCTTCAATGCCAGCAAAGGGAGGCGCCAAGCGTAGATCTTGCACAGGGCGCTCATTTGGCTTGGGCCAGCGCTGATGGTGTCGCAACAGAAGTGATTAATTGAAGTAATTTACTTTTGGACTCGTATCACAAACATATTTTACGCAGCCAGACTTGGAAAGTAGAAGCACAACCGACCAGCTTTTCACTCTAAGAATGGTCCTTGAGAAGGCTTGGAAGTATGCCAAACCCATCTACGGTTGTTTTCTAGATTTGGAAAAGGCATATGACCGAGTCCCTCGAGGTAAACTCTGGAGTGTCCTGCAGGAGTATGGGATTGATGGTCCTCTTCTGAGGGCCATTCAGTCTCTATACACAAACTGTAGCAGCTGTGTTCGGGTAAACGATGCTAAATCAACACCCTTCACCGTGGGCGTTGGACTTCGCCAAGGGTGTGTCTTGTCACCTCTCCTTTTCATTGTATATATGGACTGGATGTTGCAGCGCAGCCGAGGTGAGGAATGTTTCACATTGGGAGAGTTGAGGGTAAGTCATCTTCTTTTTGCAGATGACTTGGTTATCCTCACATCCTCCCAGACGGAACTCCAGCGCGCACTCGATAGGTTTGTGGCCGTATGTGCTGATGCTGGAATGAGGGTTAACGTGGACAAATCGGAGGTTATGGTCATTTTCAGAACGCTCGTTCAATGCACTCTGCATGTTAGTGAAGTCCCATTGGAGCAGGTGGAGGAGTTTAAGTATCTCGGGGTCTTTTTCACGAGTGATGGAAGAAGTAATGCTGAGCTTTCCGGTGGGTCAGTTTTGACACAGCTTGGTAGTTCTGTAATCAGAAAGGCCGAGCTTGGTGTCAAAGCCAAGTTAGCGGGTTTCAACTCAGTATTTGTTCCAACTCTCACCTATGGTCATGCAACTTATAAGATCGCGAGCGCAAGCTACTGAGATGAGATTTCTTCGTGCTGTTGCGGGAATTACTCGCCGGGATAGGGTGAGAAACACGGCAGTGCGCGAGGAACTCAACATTGAGCAGCTGCTTCTTCGAACGGAAAGGGCTATGCTTCGGTAGTTTGGTCACGTGGCACGAATGTCCCCATCATCACGACTTCCGAGGCGGGCGTTGAATGCGATTCCATCAGGTAGGTGACCGCTTGGTAGACCCAGGACCCAGGTGGTTGGACCAAGTCCAAAAACTCGCCGGGTTGCGCTTGGGCATTGCTTCTGATGAATTAGAGTCGATGGCGGAGGATCCAGTTGCCTGGGGATCTCTCTGGAGCGGTTTACCTCCACAACCCCTTTAGTGGATCATGCGGGTCAGAAGATGATGATGATGATGATGATGATGATGATGACTTGGAAATTTGTCATGCGCTGTTCGTTAAACCTGGCTAAAACTTTCAAATGCAACTAAAAAACTTCTTTTCCGCGTGTTATAATACTATTTAGATTGATAATGACTGGTCGAACATAACTCATGGAATGTTTTAGTGAATATTTGACACTATTACGGGCAAAATTGCTGATCTAAAGACAACACTTGAGGAATTTTGCGTAAAATATAGCTTTCAAATAATGAAGTATGCGTGTTTAGTGGAAGTTCATGATTGATTACGAATTAGTAGATCTATAACTACTAAATCTAAATTCATTAATTTTAATCCTTTTGATACTATTTACCACTCTGTTCACTTGAATGCATTTTGCAAGTTGACAACACTCGAAATGGGAAAAAGCAAACATTTAATTTCGACGACGTGACACAAGCAAGGATGGAAGGTTTAATATGTACCTTTAAACCCACTGCAAATTAGTTGCTTATCCCTGAGCTGAAATTTGCAAAATCCATTAATGCACCGGCGAAAGAAGCTCATCAAAACAGCGCCAAACTGCTCTAATATTCTTCACTCAATCTGGGACGACTCAACGTCAGTTTTATAAAGGCGTACAATTAAAAATGAATTTCTCTCTCTCTCTCTCTTGTGTGAATTATAATTCGCATTTATCCGCAGGGATCCGTCTGCAATGCTTACGCACATCAAAATCAGAATCAAGAATAAAAACGGATTGCATAAGCTAGCGAGGATTTCCCGTGTACTCTTGTCGGGATTATCCCGATTCGTGACTATACACTTATCCCCAATCCCATTTTTTTCCCACAGAAGGCGCATTTCAAATGAAAAATACCCCACCAGAGTTGTAGGTAGGATTTGTAATTGATTGTGAGTCCTTGAGCAGCTTAAAAAGAGTTCAAGCTGTACACACAGTGCACAATGATTTCACAGTTCGCTGGAGTCGGTGCCCTGGAAAAGTGTTTCATAACCATTAACTTTCGATCAACCAGATGTGGGGAGGGGGCACAGTGAACGGCAAAGTCACCGTAATAGTTTGGAGAAAACTATTGTTCGCTGGAAGAGAAAAAAAGGGGTTATTCCCTTAGCCAGTGAAACTCAGTTGTGTAACCAGCTGTTGAGTTCTTCGATTTAAAATGCTAAATATAGTTGCAGGACATAATTGAGGGAATCCCATTTGACATTGACGGTTCTTTGGGTCTGCCACAAACAACAGCAACAATCAGACATTCTTCGAGTTTGAATGACATTCAAAGGTTAAATGTATGTGTCCATTATTAAGACGAGAAGAAGAAGCCGCTGGCCGTTGAACTCATTGTTCAATAACGAATGGAAGGGATCAAGCTGAGAGGTGGAATGTTGCAAAGTTGCCCGTGCTAAGTTATTGTGTGAACATGACAACAAAACAAAACTGGCTAAATGTCGAGCATTCAATTGCAGATGGGCTAGAAACTGGGACAAACTGTGTGGTTGCCACAAAAGAATAATTTCCTCTTCGTGCTCCGAGCAAATGAATCCCACCAGCGGGCAAAAATGCAGAGGGAAACAGCGAGAAGAAAAGGAAAAGACGGTACGTCGAACCTAGTCCTGTGAAATAGGGCATGTAACACTCTCCCCATCTCTCTATCCCTTGTGCAATGCTTGTGCTGTAAGATGAGGTGGCATATTGGGGTGGAACAAAATTAATAATGCCACGTAGGTGTGCATGTACATGAAGTTGGACTTACTTCATCGGACGTAATGCAGAGTATGTATGTATCTGCAAGGATTTTCACCCACCTGTGTATATGGTGGACTAACAGAGAAAACAACTGCGACACTGTCCGCTTTGTTTACGTGCATGAACGTGTCAAATGCACGATATAAAGGGTGACTGGAATTGAAAAGAAAATCTTTGTAGAAAATCTTTTACTTTTGTTCTTTTGAACGACTTTTTACAAGGAAGAAAAAACATAATGCACCGTCGATTACACATTTAAGGCGTTCATTATATTCAACAGAGTAGTTGTTTTAATATTTCCAAGACACCTCAATTGAGCGAGCTCTATATGTATTTACGTAGCAATGCAGGCGTTTTGCTGAGACTTGAATACAGGTTAACATCGCGGCGAAAGGAAAGGCACGCGTTTGCAAGCAGACTTCCTCAATTATTTGTTCAAAGGCTGATGTTTACAAGTGGGAAATCAAGTTCGATGACACCGGAAAGACTCTGTTGGTGGGAAGCTTCATCTTCAGATTCGGGAGGTTGTAGGAAGGAAACGCCCGTTGCACCAAACAGCTATTTAGAAACTTCCGCCTACTATTGACGAGGCCAGCTTTGCGATGATACTGACAATAGAGGGGACATGAAGAACCGAATACGAGAGAAATACCTTGTGGACATCCTGAGAGGTAGAATAGCGACGCTGATCTTCTAACTCGACTTAAATAGCATCAGAGATCTAAGAGATGTATGTAGGCGCGCGGAAAGGAAATAATTGGAAGAGAAATTGAAGACTGTAACGAACAGATGGGACAGGACGACAATGCCCCTAGCCAGAGTGTAGCTACCCCTCCAACGAGTGTCCGTCCGCGTTTCATGTCATGCCCTGCGTCAAGTGTGGTTATTGTAATATGTCTGATTCTGTGCAGCCGGTCTGGGAGACGGGAGAGCTTGCGGAGTATCCGGTGCGTTGTCTAGCAGAAGAGCTGAAGAGTTTATCAGCTGACACAAGATTCAATTGAAGCGGCTGAACCTTGGAGTTAAGACAGACGGGGGACATAACGATTTAGAACTCAGGCCTCTTGGGGTACAAGATACACAGATATGGACTAATTTGACAAAAAACTTTCTGCTCTGGCTGCTAATTTAGTTAATTAAAAAATAATCTCCTTTTCTCTCAGTTTAACTGGATACGCTGTGTAATCGGATCGTTAGCATTTTTGAGGTCCTAAGGTTGGTTACCTCAAGCGGAGGTGACACCGTATACATCAATTGCCTCTGGTATAGAGGAATGTTAGCCGACATTCGGTGGCCTAAGATCGACAACAATCGATATATCTGAGCTGTGGTACAAACAAGAGCTGTGGTACAAACAAGAGCTGTGGTACAAACAAGAGCCGTGGCGCTATGTACTATACAACACATAAGAAATTTGGCATCTGCGTCATCTCACTGCGAGCGTTCATGAATTGGGTGCCACGATTATGCGTCTTTGCACCGCTGGATTATTTTCTCTGAGTCTAAGTCAAGCTCTTAGTCTCCTAAGTGATATCTGATACGTAAGCCAATCACTTTGGGTGAGCTTGAGGCCACCATTCGATACGCACGCAATGCCTCACCAAAAAATGGGCTGACCGCTTGAAGCACTGCCTGGGAGGCTGATGCGGCTACTCCATATATAATGGCATGAATGTAGCTCCAAAATAAAGCCTAATCAATTTTATATCTTAGACCATTGTTCGCTTATTTAAATTTCCTTTCCCATCGTTGTTATCTGGTCACCCTGTATGGTGTTGTTTATTTTAGTTTTCTCCTTACGTCTCGCCAGAATTACGTTCTGTAAAGGCTGTTGATTGGTTCGTAGCCATGAAGGGAAATTTCGGTATTGCCGCCCGTCTGATTCTCTCACAGTTCTATAAGGTGTGTGGTTATGAACCTATGTAGGGGAGACAAGTCTAGGGCAGGTGTTTCTTAAACCCAGCCGATAGGTTCACCCAGAGTTTTGAAAATCGTCACCGAAATAGGTTTTGAAGATACCCTGTACGTTTTATTCACAAAAAAAAAAAAAAAAAACTGTTATACTCCGCTAAAACTGTTATACTTAAATACTACATTTCATCTTTTCAGGATCTGTTGAAGCAACCACCCTTGTTGGAGCACTCTTTGGACTTGTAGCGTTAATGTTAGTATTTTTTTTATATATCAACCGTAAGTGGTGTTTCCATGTATCAACGCACGCATTCGCTTGCTGTGACGACAACAATATCTCATCCAAATACGTTCAAAAGATTTGTGAGTTTTCCCTTCATTTTCATCTCATCTATTTCGTCTAATTGAAATCATTTTGTTCGTTCGTTCGTTTACAGCACGCAAGCGACGCTATGAAAACACAAGTTCAGACTCTGAGGAGGAAATCTTACGACGTTTACGTCTCCAGCAGTCACGCAGCATTCCAAATGGCCAATTCACTGGCTATGGTATCAATCATCTAAATCCACTAGCGCAGAATTATAATTTTAGTGAACTACAACACATCACCGTCGCGCCGAGAGATTCATCTAAGGATCCATTGGCAATTGCTGAACGCGGCAAAGTGGGCATACCCTCATCGCACAGCGAGTGCAGTTCAAATGACTCAATCGAGGCGTCAATCGAAAGTAGTACTGGAATTTTGACAGGCGAAAAGAAAGGTCAGTATAGCAAAGGTCTTTGAAAATTCAAATTACTGTGTCTGTTGACAAATGGTATTAATTTGGAGCACTTACTTTACATGTCTCATGAATAATTGGGGGTTTACGTTATGCGCGTGTATGCCATATGACCTTGTTGCGACAGTGTAAGGACTTCTATTGGTTTTTAGGCGACTCACGACATTTCACTCGTATGTATCTAGTTCTATATAAGGACCTTAGAGCGATGTATTGCTTCCTTAGGTTTAATGAACACTAACTTGCTTATCATGACTGCGATGCATGGAGTGTATAAGTCAAACAAATAGCTCCCTTCCATCGTTGACTGTCCTGGGCACGCTGCTTCCAGTCATCAAGACCACGTTTTCTCGCACTCGCGATGACCTTCCTTAATTGACTTCTTGTTAATTGAAAATGTTGAGGTCAGTGAGTATTTTTCACGGCCTGCGAAACGAAGAAATCTATTGTGTCAGTTATCATCTCTTGAGGACTCAACGAGGAAAATATTCCAGAGTTTCTTTAGCTGTCAAGTAGAAATCAATCGATCGCTGCTCACTATGCGTTGAAGCAGTCTTCCTCGGGACCAATGTGAACTCCACAAATGACATTCCAGTGGAGATCAGGTTCAGCTTCTTGTTAGCTATGCTTCTTCCTTCTTCCCCGCCGGGCAGGTGGACTTCTTTGGATTTCTTTCTCTCCTGTTCATAATCGGTAAACAGCTGCTGGAAGTGCTGCTTAATCACATCCACTATTCACTGTGCCTGTGAGTCTGTAAGTAGAGAAGTCTCCCAATTTCTGTCGGTCGCCCGATTCTTCGATATCCCTGCGATTCTCTCAACCGTATCGTCTTCCAAAACGATGATCATTTTGTGCTGCTCTGATCCATTGTGGCATATTACTCCGGTTCCATAAGCTTCGCTGAAGAGGTCATAGAATTCCTCTTTGCCAGACTCGTTGGTCTGTAACAGCCAGGCTATCATTTATCGGCATGCAGTCTTAATCGCTTTCTCACTGTGAATCTGCATGCCGGGTGTAATCTATGTATTCTTTCTTCTGAGTGAGCAAGAGAATTGTCCAGTTGGTGAGCGAGTGTACTATGTTCTCGACACAAGTGACAATGAAATCTGTTTTAACTTGGCATCACAGAGTAGAAGTGAACGTTCCTACCCACTACGGCATGAAGGCCATGTGCACGAATTGTTAGCTCCCTAATCTGAACATACGTGCGCTTGTCTAGTCGGAAGTTTGCTGTATACATTTCTTCACCGACAATAGTTCTGGTAGAGCCGATCCAGAAGGGACTGCATGCCAGCTATAGCTGAGCATTTACTATGACCGCTGTAGGCATTTCGGCAAGTTGCACAAATAAAGGGTGGTTAAATTTTAAGGGCCGATGTTGATTTTGAATAAAACACAAATTATTTAGGAAACTATTGTGTACTATGTTCTCGACACAAGTGACAATGAAATCTGTTTTAACTTGGCATCACAGAGTAGAAGTGAACGTTCCTACCCACTACGGCATGACGGCCATGTGCACGAATTGTTAGCTCCCTAATCTGAACATACGTGCGCTTGTCTAGTCGGAAGTTTGCTGTATACATTTCTTCACCCACAATAGTTCTGGTAGAGCCGATCCAGAAGGGACTGCATGCCAGCTATAGCTGAGCATTTACTATGACCGCTGTAGGCATTTCGGCAAGTTGCACAAATAAAGGGTGGTTAAATTTTAAGGGCCGATGTTGATTTTGAATAAAACACAAATTATTTAGGAAACTATTGTCATTTCTTTTTATTATGATAATATATGTATGGTTCAATTATGTATGGAACAAAATATCGCTCAAATGGCCGCCGCGACCTCGGCGGCAGACCTCCATTTGATGGTGCAAATTTTCGATGACGCTGAAGCTATGCCGTTAATATGCCGAATTATCTCATCCTTTAGCTCTTGAATTGCTGCTGGCTTATCGACGTACATCTTTTCTTTCAAATAACCCCAAAGAAAAAAATCCAACGGTGTCAAATCACATGATCTTGGCGGCCATTGACATCGCCACCACGTGAGATAACACGGCCATTGAATTTGTCGCGCAAACCACATATCGTCCACATTCATATCTTCCAATTCGGGCCATCATTTCACGATAGCGAACACCATTCACAGTAACTGCCTGACCGGCCTCATTTTGGAGAAAAATACGGCCCGATGATGCCGCCAGCCCATAAACCGCACCAAACAGTCACTCTTTGTGGGTGCATTGGTTTTTCGACCATCACTCTTGGATTATCATTCGCCCAAATGCGGCAATTCTGCTTATTGACGAATCCACTGAGGTGAAAATGTGCCTCATGACTGAAGATGATTTTCTTCGAAAATTGATCATCCACTGTTGCCATTTCTTGCCACCATTCTGACCATTGACGACGCTTGAAATGATCAAGAGGCTGTAGTTCTTGAGTCAATTGCACCTTGTAAGCGTCTAAATGCAAGTCTTTATGCATAATGTTCATCAACAACGAGCGTGAGAGGTGCAATTGTTGGGCACGACGACGAGTTGAGGTGGACGGCTCTTCAACCACACTATCGCGAACAGCAGCAATATTTTCTGCAGTACGAGCTGTACGAGCATGCACTGGTGTTTTCACATCTCCTACAGACCCGGTTTGCTCAAATTTTTGCACAATTTTTTCCGATTGTACTCACATTTGGACGATTAAATTGACCGAAAAAATCACGAAGTGCACGATATGCATTTTGATTTGAACGCCTATTTTCATAATAAGCCTGAATAACTTTAACGCGTTGCTCGATTGTGTATCTTTCCATGGTTCAAATTGAGTCAGTCTGAAATTGAGAAATGTCAAATGAAATGCAGAAAAAAAAAACTTGACGTTTAGGTGTGGTTCACATTCAACATCGGCCCTTAAAATTTAACCACCCTTTATTTACTTCCTAGTGCTTTCCTCTGCACTGATTTTTAAAATCCGCCATGGTGAGTTTTCTCCCTCCTCTTGTTTGCATGCTATTTATTTTCTCAACCACTCGACAAAGTTTAGCTATCGGACACGGCTCTTCACCCGCTTTTGAGATTGCCCATACCTCTGTGCCGAACAGCAGGCCTTGGATGATCAGTACCTGGTATAAAGTCAGCGTAATCCTTCGGAAAAGGGCTCTGCTACTCAATTGCCTCTTGAGCCGAAGGAAACCGCGAACCAAAGACATCGTTTTCCCTTCATTCACATCCGGACTCATTTTATCAGCTTCTGCCGAAATGCTAGCAAGCTCTTCATTGAAGACTCGCTGGGTTCGACCAATCACGTCAATCTACGGAAGATCGCGACTCTGGTGCCAAGACGATGTAAAAAGGAATCACATGGCACCGCCTCACTTTGCTACCAACTTTGATAGAGCAGCTATAACGCGCAGAAAAAACTAACTAAATCGAGTCCATTCCGATTCTCTCTCTGCCATTTTGACGAAATATTCCCTTCATCTTTGTTTGCCAATCACTCTTCTTGCAGATCTCGGTCACTTACCGACCAAATCATCGGAGGGGAGTGTATCATCAATAAAAGAGACTCGAATAGACAATCGTTCAACAATCGACAGACGTGCCAATGTTAGTACAACACGCTACCACAAGATATCTCCAACACAACGCCAGGGTAGTCTAGACGATGTTCCCGACATAAACAGCAACAACAACAATAACAACAACGAAGACGTAAGATTCGACAGCGTCATCTGAAGAATATCGTAACGCCCTTCTCCTTGCAGTGTATTGTTGTTCTCTCACAAGAGCCACTTTTCGACACTAGCGACTTGAGATCGATCAAATCCGATGATCTCGCGCTGCAGAATCAATGTTTTGGCAAGAGCGGAAGCATTGAAATCTCCCTGTTGTACGACGCCCCAATGCGAAAGATGACAGTGCACGTGCTGCAAGCCCGAGGGATTCCGACACGAGAGAATGGCCAACAGACCCATACTCAGGTGAGTTGCACTCGAAATAAATTCTAGTCCCGGTCATAGCCAGGTCTTTTGTGGTTACTGCCTAGGTCCGACTCCTAATGCTGCCGAACAAGAAGCAGAAGCATAAGACTAAGATACGATCTGGTGACAGCCCTCAATTCATGGAGAGCTTCCTTCTGCATCGCGTCAATCCCGAGGAGGTCAATTCGATGGGATTGCGAATACGCTTGTACGGCTGCGAGCGAATGCGAAAGGAGCGTCTTATCGGTGAGGCGGTGGTCAGTTTTGCCACCATCGACCTGGAGCTCGAGACTAACCTGTGGCTTCCCCTGGAACCGAGGAATACATCATCGGTAAGTGCGACACATCGATTTCTGATTCAGAATTCACGCGTCAATTTGCTTGTCGGTTTCGATTTCAGATTGTAGGATCATCAAGTGATCTTTTAAGTTTAGCAAGATCCGATAGTGCCGGCTCCACCACTTCAATGCAACATGGAGGTGTACCAGAGCTTCTCTTAGGCTTAGCATACAATGGCACCACGGGCCGACTAACAGTGGAAATTGTGAAAGGCAGCCATTTTCGTAGTTTATCATTGAATAAGGCACCAGATACGTATGTGAAACTGTGTCTGGTCAGCAGTATAGGACAGGAAATAGCTAGAGCAAAGACATCAACCAGACGAGGGCAGCCGAATCCGTTGTTCAAGGAAACTTTTGTATTTCAGGTATGTGACAATTAGATAATATTCTTGTATATTTAAGCTACGTTTGGTTATCTGCTTTAAAATAAGCAATCTTCTATGTAGAGGAGATGACTGAAGTCGTCGGTGGGGAACTATGAGGCTTGGTTTGAAACTCAGCGAATCTGACTCGTATTCCTCAAATCAACGCTGTTGTTCTCAAATGCTTTACGTTCGGTGCGTGTCAGTTTCAACCCCGATAAAGCATCTCATTAATTAACAGTCACTCATTGCGATCGTCACGTCACAAGATTCCCGAAGTCCGAACATTCTGAGGAGCCAACGTATACTCGGATCATTTCCATGTTGCAGTCAAGGGAAGAATGCGAATATCGACGGAAGATAGAATGCACTGTGAAGTTGCCACTAATGTGCTGGACTCAAACATAAATCCCTGTTTTGACGACGAGTTCAGGAAGCTGGGTTCCAACGAAGTACGAGGGAGTTATATCTCATCGACTACTCTGCACTAAATCAAAATTATGAAGTCAGCTGACATCCTTTATCGCCTTGTTTCGATCCTTCTGTTATGTGTTTGCATCAGTCACCCCTTTTCTCACGAGCATAAGGGATTCACCGTTACTGCTTTGTGGAGATCGAGAAAGCTTTTAATAACATCGAACACAAAGCAATAACCTTAGCAACAGCTCCACAGGCTTGGGTTCGGCAAGTTTATAATGGCTTTTATTCACCAACTTTTTAACAACAGGGCGATAAGCTGAACGCACAGGGTGGTGTCCACTCCTCTCTCTTGTCGAACGTTACGGTGAGTGAACTTCTAGTGACACTAGAAAGGACAAGGTGCAAGGTGTTCTTAGCCAATGTATGTAGATGGTGTTACTACTGCGGCTTCTGGGAAATAAATGCTGATTTTTGAAAAACTATAGAAAAGTTTTTCAAAAGAAAACACATAAAATTCAAATTTCAGAAAAATGCATGAAATCTTTATTTGAATCGATAGTACAGTCCATATAATTTAATGTTTGAAGATTATTTCATGCAAATGTTGACCTTGACTGCGCCTCAAATGGTCCATCCGCTTAGTCCAATTTTGGCATACTCTTTCCAACATTTCGGCCGGTATCTCACGAATAAATGCTTCAATGTTGTCTTCCAATGCGTCAATTGAAGCGGGCTTGTCTGTATAGACATGAGCTTTAACATAGCCCCACAAAAAACACGATCTAGGCGGCCAATTGACCGGTCCCGAACGTGAAATAAAATGTTCACCGAACTCGCCCCTCAATAAGTCCATTGTTGCGCGTGCTGTGTGGCACCGTCTTGTTGAAACAATCTCACGGTAGCGCTCACCATTCACAGTTACGTTACGATTCGCATCATCTATTAAGAAGTACGGTCCAATTATGCCACCAGCCCATAAACCGCACCAAACTGTGACATTTTCTAGATGCATTGGTAGCTCTTGCTTCTGGCTGATATTCACTCCAAAATCGACAATTCTGCTAATTTACGTACCCATTGAGCCAAAAATTAGCTTGGTCGCTGAACACAATGAACGCGCTATGAACTTTTATAAAGGGTATTTTATTTTAGAGGTATAGAACTATGAAACAATATAAAATATAAAACAAAGATAATTTTTTTGAATTGACATGAAATTTACGTTATTCGAAAGGCAATCTTCTGGCATTATAACTTAAATATGATTTCTGCCACGGCTGAAATGACTTTTCCAACATTTGTGGTCGTATATCGGCAATAACGCGGCGAATGTTGTCCTCCAAGTGGTCAATCGTTTCGGACTTAGCGGCGTTGACTAGCGACTTCAGATATCCCCACAGAAAATAGTCAAGCGGCGTTCAATCGCACGATCTTGGAGGCCAATTCACAGGTGGTCCGTAAAGTGAAACTATGCGGTTGCCAAACGTTTCTCGTGACCGTCAGTTAAAATAGTGTTGCCAACTTAAAGTTCTATACCTCTAAAAAAAACACCCCTTACATCCACGAGAAGAGATATTATGCAATCGCCCTTTTTCAAATTAAAAAAATGGCCTAGGTGTCAATCAGTAGAAAACGGAGCTAGTCATCTACATTTCTGACATTGACCCTCCTTCAATATCTGGAACTCCTCAAAAGCTGAATAACACCCCAAAATTCCGGGTGGGGTGTCAAAGCAACGTCCAGGAACGTAAAAAAGCTATAGAGTGATAATACAGACCCACATGGTCCACTGTCTCTCGCGATTTGATAAGAACATGAACTGCAAAGCGCTCGGTAGAGTGCAGCAGATGGCATGCCTATGTACCAGCGAAGTACAACCCCTCTCCGCAGCTCTGAAATCCTCACTCTAGGAGTTGCCTATCCTATCATATCCTAGGCAGATATGGAGTCGCGATTTGGTGGACTGCGATCGATGAGTTTATAGTCTATAGTATATGAACACATCAGAAAAGCATCGATTGCACTGTGTACTTGCAATAAAATTGTAGGAGCCAAATGGGGAATCCGACAAGAAATAAAACACTGGCTCGGCAGTTCAATATTTTGACCAATATTGACGTAAGGCGTCCTAGTCTCGTAGACTACGCTTCAAGTCAAACAAAATCTTAGTAAAATAAGCAGACTACAGAGATGAGCATGTATCTGTATTACAGGTACACTCAAACCAACACCTACAGCTGCCCTAGAAATAGTATTGCATCTGCATTTACGGGAAAATTCTCGGCTACACATGCAGCTATTAGGTAAAACATACAGCAAAGGACATATAGAGTTACTCCAAAGCTCGAAAATCCTAAAGAAATCGGATATCTGTCGCCTTTTGAGGACTTCGAAATAAAGCACAATACAATAATCCCAACGAGAGAGTATTTGGACGGAATTAGAGTACATAACACGGCTGCAATGGAAATCCACACAAACATACCCAAATCGGATGAAGGTACCTGCTAAGGTATCCAAATCTTCTGGATTTTGTTATACATGGATAGTCAGGCGGCCATAAAGGCTCTGGAAACACTGTCAACTAACTGCACGATGATAAGACTCTGTCGTTCATTTCTAAAGGAGTGGCCATTAGCACTGAATCAGGAAACACCCTATCCTCCAGTGTCACTGACAAACGCTATTACGACACCAACCATAGGTGGACGAAAACAGATACGTGTACTTCATCCAAAACTATCTGACCTGCACTAAGTCCAAACAAAACTATAGCTCTCCTAGAGTCAGACGGGAAGCAAATGAGTAAACTGGTAGGCGTGATAACTGGACACTGCCTCATAGTTAACGAACCCAGAAGACTTGGAGCGCCATACAATGACCTCTGTACAAGCTGCAGCGGTGAGGCGGAAAGGGAAACCATGCTGCACTACCTTAGAACGTGCTCCGACATTTTATTTTAACGGCCTAGGAGATTTGACGAATACAAACATCAAAGATGTTCTAAAAGGTTACAGAGTCGGACAGTGACAGCACAATATACTATAAAGGTCTAAGTGTGTAGAATGGGAATGGACAATTCTCGGTACTCAATCGAGGACGGTAACGAACTCATCGAGACTTCCTTCTTTTGCCTCCAGTTAAGCACACTAAGTTGGTTGATGTTCTTTTTCACTTGCGAGACGAGGCCGACCACCGTCCGTTTGAATGACCAAGTTGACCGTTCACTGCCTTCACTAACGTGACTCTTCAACACTAGCTGAGTATTAGCGCAGTATTGCAATGTCAGGCGTTCTTAATTGCCAACATTTGACAGTGATGCAATGCATTGCGTTCTAAAACGTCATATGAACGCAATGCAATTCCGGCATTAACCCAGAATCAGCAAAAAGGAGCTGGCCTCAAAAAGAGACACACAGCATCGACATCTCTGTCGCAATACCGAGATAGAATAGCCCTTGCCTATTTCGGGCAACAGCATCAATATCCAGAAGAGTTTTTTTCCGGTTTGAGTAATATATACAAGACATTGACTATTCCAGTCCTGGTGAATGGTGCAGAGTCATGGACAATCTCCAAAGCGTCGTGTTTGCGGTGAGGATATCTGGAGGAAACGATTCAACAATTACGGAACACTTAAAGCGCGTCGGACCATGTACGACTCTGAAAAAATGGGTCAAATTGGGTATTAAATGCAGTGCATTCCACACCCCAAAAATAAAGGAACAATGGACTTCTGCTGGCGATGGTGCTCCAAAAATATATTGTACGCTTCAGAGATTATATTTTTTTAAGTGATAATAGAGTTGGAATACCGCAAGAGACTACGTTGAAAAATTATTTCAATTTTGAGCAAAAAACGAAATACGAGTATTTTCGTTTCAAAGTTTCTGACTTATCGAACCGCGCTCGTAAGGTTCGTAGCTATATATTTAGTATTTTAATGTCAAATTGAACCATAAACCACGCATTTCTCTACGATCATATTTAGTACAATTTTTTGTTCATAAAATTCTTAAAATAAAATATAAATAAATCCACTTAACCTCATTGCAGGTGGCACTATTTCAACTAAACGATGTAACACTTATGGTTTCCGTCTACGCAAAACGTAACATGAAACGCAACGAAATGGTCGGCTGGTTTAGCCTGGGCCTAAACTCATCCGGACCAGAAGAGGTGGCGCATTGGTGTGACGTTAGAGAGATGGCCAAGGGTGAATTACTCGCACGATGGCATGTCTTAGTCGATTCCTGATTCGAATAGCTAGGGCTCCCATCACGTCGTGGGAGCGGCATTAGCCTTTTGGGATTTGCATCTAAAGACAAAACAAAATCGAAAAAATCACAAGATGGCACAGATTCCGTCGCTGTTGATATCGAGCAGGGATATGAGCTCAATTTTGTTTGAAACCAACACGCTAAGCTGTTCAAAGGTACAGAAGTAAAAAACAACAACAACAACAACAGAGAACATGGTACATTTATCGTGACAAAATAACGATTCTTTTTTCATTTTATTCACCTCTCCTGGTATATAGAAGTATCTCTTTCCATATTAGACAAACATGATTTTAGTTTATGTTCAGAATTTGAACATTTCAAATGCCACACACAATTCAACAAACTGAATGCAAGCACAGTTATTTGTTTCTTTTTTTTTACATAAACTTAATTTATTTTGTATTTGAATAGAGCATGAGAATCATAAGTGAAATGAAAATATCAATATTTTATACTTAAAACAAAGAGAAAAAACAAAAAAAGAACTAGAACCAAGTAACAAAATATTTGTATATGCAAACAATAACGTTAGATAAACAAAATATAAAAAAAATATATATACATACTATATATTAACATGCATATTTGTGATAAATTAAATTTAATCTAAATTTAAAAGAAAAACCAGACGATGTAGAGAAAAACAAATGAATTTGAGGGAAGCCAATTTAGAAAAAAAAAAACACACACACCCACACACGTAAAACAATGGACAAAATGCTCGACTTTGGGCTTCTTATGGCACACAAACAAACACACACCCACACTTAAGACACGTAGGAGAGAAAAAAAAAGAAAATTTTTTGGAAAACTTTTCAAACTTAAATCTCAAGACTTTATGAGAGAACTTTTGTAATGATCCATGTGATTGTTATTTTTTCTTGGATCAAAATCGGGGGCGTGGAGCTATGACATTTTGTGATTTTTACTAACGTTCACACAGATAATATACATTTCCTATATCTTTTATTATTTTTATTTTTTTTTTGGATTTTTGCAAGACAAATAAAAAGCAAAATTGAACGAATGAACTAGAAATTTTTGAGTGTGAATAAATGTGTCTGAAAATGTGAATTAGGATTTTGCAATAGGTTTTTGTGTGTTCAAGGATTTTTGAAACGAATCTCAAAGGAGCCGGATATCGCATAGTGTAGTGCTTTCATTGTGTACACACACTGAACTCACAGTCGAAGACCGAGCGAATTAATTCACTCGATGTCCAATTCATAAATGTATTCACTCCAGTTTACAGAATCGGAACCAATCGGTCAACACATTTTTTGCGCATGTACCGATCTTTTTCACTTGAAGATCTGGGTTATTTAAGGTCATTAATTTGTTCTGATACAGTCAGTTGCGAAAGTCTACATAGACGACTACAAATTGCTATTTTCGTCCGTGAAATGACGAAAAGATGTTGCACTCCGAAATGTAACGATTCTCGAACTCAAAGCGTTTTTGACAATTCATTTTTCCTTAGAACTTTTCCGTCAAACCCTTCGGAACTAGAAACTCGACGCACAACACCTGCTAGTACGTCTATACATAACATATTTGAAATCCATACACTATTTTTTTATTTTGTATCAGTTTCGTAAATTACCTGCGATCCAAAAAGCAATTAGTATTTTCTGTGCTTTCAGTCGGTTGCGAATTACTGACATTCGTTTGCAGACTTGTTTTGAAATATTCAAGTACAATGAATGTGGCAATGCTGCGCAGCTATTCTGTGATATCACGGGCATTTGAACAGTTGTGTTTTTGGTCACTTTATTATGATTCGTCCTAATAATTTAAAAAAAAAAACACTAGCGACCCGCTCCGGCTTCGCACTCGTGCAATGCAGATACTAATTTGGTGTCAATGTTTAGCGATTAATAATAAATTTTAAGGGCCGATGTTGATTTTGAATAAAACACAAATTATTGTCACTTCTTTTTATTATGATAATATTGCTATGGTTCAATTATGTATGGAACAAAATATCGGCCAAATGGCCGCCGCGACCTCGGTGGCACACCTCCATCCGATGGTCCAAATTTTCGATGACGCTGAAGCATAATTGAGGTTCTATGCCGTTAATGTGCCGAATTATCTCATCCTCTAGCTCTTGAATTGTTGCTTATCGACGTACACCTTTTCTTTCAAATAACCCCAAAGAAAAAAATCCAACGGTGTCAAATCACATGATCTTGGCGGCCAATTGACATCGCCACCACGTGAGACAACACGGCCATTGAATTTGTCGCACAAAAGAGCCATTGTTTCGTTAGCTGTGTGGCAAGTGGCACTGTCCTGTTGAAACCACATATCGTTCACATTCATGTCTTCCAAATCGGGTCATAAAAAGTTCGTTATCATTTCACGATAGCGAACACCATTCATAGTAACTGCCTGACCGGCCTCATTTTGGAAAAAATACGGCCCGATGATGCCGCCAGTCAATGAACCGCACCAAACAGTCACTCTTTGTGGGTGCATTGGTTTTTCGACAATCACTCTTGGATTATCATTCGCCCAAATGCGGCAATTCTGCTTATTGACGAATCCACTGAGGTGAAAATGTGCCTCATCACTGAAGATGATTTTCTTCGAAAATTGATCATCCACTGTCGCCATTTCTTGCCACCATTCTGACCATTGACGACGCTTGAAAAGGTCAAGAGGCTGTAGTTCTTGAGTCAATTGCACCTTGTAAGCGTGTAAATGCAAGTCTTTAGGCATAATGTTCATCAACGTCGAATGTGAGAGGTGCAATTGTTGGGCACTACGACGAGTTGAGGTGGACGGCTCTTCAACCACACTATCGCGAACAGCAGCAATATTTTCTGCAGTACGAGCTGTACGAGCATGCACTGGTGTTTTCACATCTCCTACAGACCCTGTTTGCTAAAATTTTTGCACGATTTTTCCGATTGTACGCACATTTGGACGATTAAATTGACCAAAAAAATCACGAAGTGCACGATATGCATTTTGATTTGAACGCCTATTTTCATAATAAGCCTGAATAACTTTAGCGCGTTGCTCGATTGTGTATCTTTCCATGGTTCAAATTGAGTTAGTCTGAAATTGAGAAATGTCAAATGAAATGCAGAAAAAAACTTGACGTTTAGGTGTGGTTCACATTCAACATCGGCCCCAAAATTTAACCACCCTTTATTATTATGTTTTTATATACAATGATTACAGAAGTCTTTTGTACTGATCTAACTAAATCACTATCAGTTGGCAGTGGGACAGTTGAACAACGGGTTGATGCCTGTGTGCCTGCATCTGTGTTAATTATTGTAGATTTGCAGAAATGTGTGATTATAGCGTCGAAGTGGTAGTAAGCTCCCAGTTAAATATTAAGTTATTATAACGAAACGTATGTATATTGCCCATGTATTGTTTGCATTTCGGATGATCACCCATAAGGTCCTTGTAGTGTAGTGCTTTGGGCGAAGAAAGAATTTCTTCTAATTTTACTTTTCAATGCCGAGCTTTGTTCCCACACTATTGTCATAATGTTGATTGATATCTAATAAGGTATCGTTTCATTTCATTTTTTCATTTATTGTTTAGGTAGTATCGCTGTACATTAAGAGTACTATACTCTTTTAATAGTACAGGTCTTAAATATAACGTTATATAAATAACGTGATAGTGACATATATACTCGTACATACATTTCAATTTATAGATCTGAATATTTCAAGTTTTAAATATGAAGGCGTAATTCTGCAATATTAAAATTTAATTTACACGCAATCAATTTAGAACTAAATTTTGGAAATTATGTCAGTTCATGTTGGACAGATAATCAAAACAGGATGAATAAAATTGTCTGTACTCGGTCTTGGACCGTAACTGTGAAGGTAAATGGTTCCAAAAATGCACAGCATGAATGAAGAAATGCCTGCGCGATGGTAAACATGTATGAATAGGTGGATTTAACGTCACATTACGACTCGATCGTCAAAAAGTTAATTTTTCAGATAGATAGTTAGGTTGTTTTCTGTGAATGATTTTGAAGAGTAGGATGCATGATCTATAGCTTAATAATGCTTCCAGTTCACATCCAGGGAGAATGCGACGTTGGTCCGAGGCATGATCAAATCTTCGGAGGTTAAAGACATACCGTGCAGTCGCGTTGATTGCTTTTAGCAATTTTTGCAGAGACAAATTATCAGTGTCTGCAAACAATTCACAGTCATAGGTTAAGAGAGGTACTATGAGTGCTTTGGCAAGTTTTAGTTTGACGTTGGTGACTTTTGACACTACACTGTCTATATGGTCAGTCCATGTTAGTTCACTGTTGCACATTATACCAAGATTCTTGACAGATTACATATTCAACAGCAATAGATTCTATAGGGGAAAAGTTTGAGAAAAACGGGTGGTGTTTTGAATATGGAATGACTTTGCTTTTGTCAGGATTGAGTGTGAGGTCATTTTCTTCAGCCCACTTCGCAATTGAGCTCAGTTCCTCGATTAATTTAGCAATTGAATCTTCAACCATACCAAGAGGAAAACTTAGGTAGATTTGAACATCATCTGCATATATATGAAATTTGCAATACGATAATACTTTAGGA
This sequence comes from Eristalis pertinax, assembly GCA_907269125.1. NCBI lineage: Eukaryota > Metazoa > Arthropoda > Insecta > Diptera > Syrphidae > Eristalis > Eristalis pertinax. The sequence continues at coordinate 60,822,677 of OU026145.1, forward strand.
AGATCATTAATGAACATTGAGAATAATAATGGACCGGTATGGATTCTAAGAATCGTAATTTATGGCAGACCTCACGTGTGGCTGGTTTGTCGCCTATACCGATCCCGCTTCAGGCTAAGGCCCTTCTCACGCCATCGCTTACATTTGTGGTAGTCCTAATTGAAAGGTACACTTGTATCATACATTATTTTGTTATATTTCAAAAGAATAGGGCCGCTTAACGCGGTCACATTTCTTTACATCAAATACCGCCATTTATGGGAAGTCATTGTACCATCCATTCACACTGTCAAATTATTAAATTTCAATGTTAGACAGTTTTTTCTGCGTCTGCTTCCCACACTTACACATGCGTTACGTGCTTCCGATTTTACGATGTCTGAATCCTTACGACACGAGAGCAACACGCACTTTTCTAAGAAAGCATGTTCGATGAAAGCTCTCAGACGGCTGCATTTCTGCCGACATCCTAAATAGTTATCGTCATATTTCAACACATTAACATAAAACCATATTAAACTTCCTCATGAATCGCTCTATCTATTGATGAAAACTACATTAAAATCCATTGTGTAGTTTTAAAGATCTAAGCGTCCATCCCGGCTATTGTTTCATATGGAAGAGTACATGTGTCAATACAATGAATATAATTAAACGCTACTGAGTTAGCCATCTAATGGAAATATGTTCTGACGAAAGCACGAATTGTTCACTCCGTTTTAAAAAAAAAAACAAAGTTTGCGCATTTTAAGCTCGACATATGTGCCACGTCAGCGACCACGTCGTTATTATAAGACGTGCGTCCGCTTTCGTTAATTTTTTTTTGAAGGCCTCTGACTAGGTTTGGTGTTTTTCCTCGCCTTATTCGCACACTAATGACCACTGATTGGCTTATATTAAGCTGTTAAGCTATCATTCGTGTCGAGGACTCATACTCCTTCTCATAGCTACAATACCACAATATCAATCGTGAAAATACGGTTGAGTCAATACCGATCAAACCCAACAAACCTAAAAGAAAATGTCCAATTCACCTTATTATTTCGATTCTCATGCAGAATTAATTACACTTAACACAAAAATGTACTCATTTCAGCTCCCCACTGTATATGTAGATGCTAATTAAACTTGGGACTGGGAGCATCCATAATTTGTTTTGCGCCCACGATCGCTTGGTCTTTATGTCGTCAGGCCACGATTTGAAGCCTGGATTCGAAGGCTCTCTTAGCTGGAGCATTGATATCCATGCGGTCGGTGTGGCTGAGTCAATGTAGTCGACGGATTCTGACCTTTTGGACATGCTTCGTTGAATGCTCCCTACCCAAACATCATGACCGGCATTGACGAACTCTGATGGAAGACCATCTCAGTCTGCGGTTTTGGTGTTCTTTAGCTTCTTGATGACAGTGCTGAATCATACTTCAACGACTGTTGGAATTCCTGATCATGCCCGTTAAGCTGTTGGAAATGCTGCTTAAATACATCCACTATTCCCTGCTGGACGGTTACAAGATTACATTCACGATTTTGAAGAGCCTGGTTGCATTTGCTATACTCTTACAAAAGACTCATATTGGTTGTTAGGTCGTTACTATCCTTGTGGTGAGACATTTTCTTCAATCGAAAAAGCTTCTTCTCCACCCATCTTCTAGCCCCATGATCCTCTTGAGGTGGCTTGATTTTCCTTTGCAGTGTTTTTAGGTATGCCGCGTTGGTTGCATGTGTGTTTCTGCTTCTGCGATGTTAAGTGCTCTGTTGCTGACGCGCATTTACAGCGGATATCAGATAATAGCTGACACTGACACATGTCACCCAAAAGGGAAATATCGGCCAAACAAAGTCAGCCTTAAGCATAACAAGCCCTCCTTCTAAACAAAAGCAACAATTCATAAATGGAAGATGTCTAATTTCGATTCAGTTTTACAGAAAGAATTCTTTCAAGTTTTTGGAGTGACCGTTTTCGAACACTAATCAGTTGTACCCCATCAACATAAATGTGTGTTTTGTTTTTTAAAGAAAGTCGTTTCGGTGAACGTGGTCGTTTGTGAAATGTGAACTTTCCAGTTTTTGAAGTTGATAACAGTCCAGTCTACTGATCACAGATGATATCCTAAACGTCATGTAAGTAAACTCCAATTATTCGATGTTGAATATCAAATGTGTGTACTATATGTTGTACATGTCCTATTCGTTTTTTTCATGTGGTCTTTCTTGGTGTCATTGGTGTTGTCAATGTGAGCTTCTTATTACTGCCCGTAGTGAGATATGAGCTTTTTGCAATCACTTTGTTGTCCGCCTGTTTAGTGATAGTAATGTGTGTAGGGCCGCTTTTACACACGCAATTTCTGCAATTCCCTTTTGTGATCGCAACCCACTTTTACACGTAGAAATAACCCAGTTGCAATTCCTGCTCAATTTTACGGCTTCCCACCCTTTCACACATGTGTCATCTCTTTCTTACATATGCATAGCATGCTTTCAATACCCAGCACTGAGAAGGCAAGAATAAAGCAATTCGAAAAAACGAAAAGATATAAAAGGGAATACGAAGGATCAATCGCAATTCTCGAGCACACGCAACGCGGGCTTCCCCTTGCACGTTTCACCTCGCTTGCTTACAAGATTGGAAAGTTGCAGACAAACTTAGCGTGTGTAAAAACGGCCTAGGCTGTGTTCACCTTAGAACACGGCTAGAGCAGGACTGGAATGATGGAATGATCAGCTTGGACCTTCGAGACAGCTCTAAATTATGCACTTAATCTCAACACTGATATTGTTTTTTCTAATTACTGTGGAATTAAGGTGCAACTAGGGCCCGAATTTCATTACACCGAGGTAGGTGTGATGCCACAGTTTGGTACTGTGGCCACTTAGACCATTAGTAGGTCTTTACTTACTTACTTACTTACTTATCAGGCCGGCGACCTATGAAGGGTCCGAGCCTAAGCAATTGCTGCCTTCCATCGTTGACGGTCCTGGGCACGCTGCTTCCAGTCATCAAGACCAAGCTGTCTTGCATCCCCGATTACTTGGTCTTTATACCGGAGATTCGGTCTTCCTCTCCTACTCGAACCAGTAGGCTCGGATTCAAAGACCCTCTTTGCTGGAGCATTGTTGTCCATGCGTTCGATGTGGCCGAGCCAGTGCAGTCGCCGGCTTTTTACCTTCCGGACTACATCCACATCCTGGTACAGCTCGTAAAGTTCGCGGTTATGTCTTCTACTCCAATCGCCTTCCTCGCAGACGGGACCATATATCCGTCGTAGAACTTTTCTTTCGAAGGTACCAAGAATCAGCTCTGCAGTTTTGCTTAGCGTCCAGCTTTCGGCTCCATAGTGCAGGACTGGCAGAATAAGAGTTTTGTAGATGTCGTTTGTGGAGTTCACGTTTGCCCGAGGTAGACCAACTCCTTCACTACCTCGAAATTGTAGGTCTTTGTGGTGTCACTAAAACCAGAGTGTTGTAAACGTCAGTCGTTCTTTGTACTGTATGACCCAATTGAAAAGGCAAGAATAAACATCCAGATAGAGGTTGGTAATTTACGAAATTTCTACAATTAAAGTCTTAATGTTATAGTAGCTGCGGTTCCCATACCGTTGAAGTTGTATTCGCCAAGTAGCTTTTCCTAGTTTTGCACATGGCTATGCATTTTCCGATGTAGTGGGCAACAGTTTCTTCTTCCTCCTCGTTCATACAGCTTCTTCAGAAGACATTGTAGGCGATCTCCATACACTTCGTGTTTTTGCTTATAAGGCAGTGTCGTGTAATAATACCCACAACTTTGCTCAGGTCTCCATCGTTTGAAGGTTTCCATTTGATTCCATCTTCCTACTGGCATCTGCAGGTAGTAACCTTTAAACTGTTTGAAGAGTGGGATGAGATATTTCTTGTTTGGCTGTTAGTGGCAGGCTATGTCGTTGTCTGAAATACCGCTGTGCCCAGCATTCATAGTCACCTGACTGTAAATGTAAAGATTTATCGTTTTTCCATCTATCCCACTTATTGACAGAAAGAGGAGCCTGTTGAGATTTCTGGTGAAGTTTGCGACAATTCCAACCTTGCATTTTCTTGCATTTGGATTATTTCGACTGCATTTTCTGAGTCATACAGCCGCATTTATAGTCGTGAGCTTTCACAGAATATCTATTGGGAGTAGATTGTGTATGCTGAGGGGGTGGATCAAAGCGAACCCGCGATGCAAATACATCTCTGACTATGTATTTTATTTTTAAAGTTTATTTCATGTTGATCGTAACTACGTTTTAAATGGCCCATACGGAGAATCCAATTTTGAGTCACTTTTTCGAGCATATTGGCTGGTACCTCGCTAATAACACTTGTAATGTTGTCTTCCAAGACTGCTACTGACGGTGTCATAGGCGATTGATATGACGAGTAAAAAAGAGTCAAATCTGTTTTACTGGAACTACCTATCAATCAGGTTCAACTTCAGTGAACAAAAACTTCGAAATCAATGACTAATAGCCAGCGCGCCATTGACTGCAACGTTGTTCTCAAGAACAAATCACGTTCTTCATTAGCACTGGCGGATAAAGCAGCAAAACTTTGATCTGTGCGTACAGGAAGGAGGCTTGATGTCCAATATCGTGAAATCGGTGCGATATTAGGCCACTTTGACTTGTGTGATCAGTAGGTCGGTGAGTGAAAAACCCATTTTGCACAGAGCACTAGTTTTAGTTTTTCTTTTAAGAGTTTTTCTCAATCTCTTACCGCCTAGCCATTTCGGTCCTACCGCCGTCTTCTTTGGTCCCACTGTCTTGGGTCTTCCTTGGTATCTGGTGCGTTGTGACGCATCTATTAATCGTCAGCGGCAACAAAACATCTATAAAACTATCTCGGAATATGATGGAACATCTTAACACGGCGGCCCTGGCGTTGTGAGTCTGTGCTGGGTTCTATCTAGGTTCTACTCCAGGTACGACAAAAATAATGTTCACGGCGCACCCCATTCGAATCACTCACAATGCTCAAAGAGTAATAAGTGTCCGTCTAGCTTCACCTAACCGGTCGGAGTTGGCATACAACTCTAGGTCCTTTCCACTCGTGATGGAACAATAGTACGCACAATACGAGTGGTTGCTGTACAAGCTAGGTCCTGGCCTTCTACACTCTGTATGAACGGTTGCGATTATGTGTCGTGTATGATCAATCGCGGCACACATTCAAACATTCATGGAAAATGTGATGTACCCACTTAGCTGAATGGACAGCTTTGATAGATTCTATTGACGATAATGGCGTGATGATCTCTTCTTGGGGACCTGAGCGCGAGTGGCACAACGCAATAAAAATCGACCACGATACTGATGGCACATACAAATTGAAAAACCCATGTTGGTTAACTTCTCACGATCTTTAGGCAGCTGGTTGAGGCTCAGGTCCTTCCCTGATTGTTACCTTGAAAGTTACCGCGAGAGAAACTCGAAAAGTGACTGACATATCGAGCTGATCTTTTGACTGCAAAGTTCTCGGCAAAATTATGATCAAGCATTATCTTTGTATGAATCCTCAAGAAAAGTTTTAGTCTAAAGTGAACCATTTTCTCATAAAATGAAATTTTGATACCAGACGTCTGTGCGAAAAAGGGATTAGTTTCGACATTGCAACGCATCTACTGATGCCTCGTCAAAGTGCGGTTTACGAAACTAGTTCAGACTAGAAATGGAAATCTCACTTGCGTATTTGGGAGCTTTTTGTGAACTCATCACGTTTAACGTGCTCTTTCGCATCATTAGCGTACTAGATATTTCTGTCTAATTTCTTACTCGAGGACACGAATGCGCATCTGTTGCCACCAGTCTACTTTCAGTTTGGGGAAAGTACCGGATGTACAACACGAACAATGTAGGACTAGTGACATCAATTTAAAGGAACTCCGGCGACGATCTCCTTCAGAGAATTCTGATCCGGGCTTAACTCCGAAAATTCTGTTTTTTTAAATAAGATTCTAATATCTTATGGAAGCTGCAGACCGAGGAAGGAAGAAAGCTGAGCTTGTATTTAAGGCCCTAGTGTCAGTCTTTGTATGTGCTATTTGACAAAAAAAAAAGCATTGCCTTTTCGAATAACCTCTCCGACTTAGAACTGACCAAAAATGTAGATATCTTGCAAAATTCTGTGTTAACGAAGTGAACCTCACAATGCATGCATTTCACACACGCCAACGTGAATAATTATTTTTTGTGAAACTATAAACGAATTTGGTATAATATGAGCTTCTAGCTTGTATTCAGCTACTTGTGCTGACAAACAATTTTTTTTGGAGACAATGCATCAGTGCACTTTGGCACTGACAAGCAAACAAATGAAAAAAAAAATAACAAAACAAAAATAAAAATATAAGAAAAATCAACTATAAAGAAACATACATATATTATTCAATTTTAATCGTAACGCTAACATTTTCATTTCTTTTATTTTCATCCACTGGAAGACATCAAATCCTTTTTATAAGATACATATTTATAAATAGATGTTCCGTTTCTATTTTTTTCTTTCTTTTTAAATGTATGTGTAAAAATACAAGAAAATGAATATTTAATTATTTATGAATGTATAAGTATATCTTATAAGACTACCTTTTTATACGAGTAATGGTACCTCTAATTTGTTTACAAGTGATATAGTAGATATTGAAAACAAAATAAAATATATGAATATCTAAACTGAATTAAGGAGAATGGAATAAATTCGGTAGCTTTTGAAAATTCATGTTGCAACATTGTACCTAAGTATCAACATTTTTTGAATATAAAACAAAACAAAAACGCACAAATATTTAATACAAAACAAAAAAAGAAAACATTTTAAACATATAATACCAAAAACAAGAAAACAATTTAAATCTAAACAAAATGAAAAAAAAAGATAAATTAAAAATTACACTTTCATAGGTTAACTAATGTGAATTAAATTAAATTTATAAATATCCCTACAAAAATATGTGTATATTTTTTGATAAGAAATTAAAATACTTACGTTTATTTTATACTACCTCTCAACTGAGTTGTTTTGTCATTGTGTATAAGAGAAAAACAAAAAACAAAAAAAATATTAAATGAACTAAATATATTTACATACATTATTCATTTAAGAAATTATTCAAGATATTTTTAAATAAAATAAATTTTCTATTTACAAAAAAAAGAAAAATAAAATCAAAGAACAAAGTTTTTAGTATATGCTCATGGTTAATGGAATGATAAATAATCTATTTATATTTTTTTTCAACCCAAAACTGGATGTTGTTATGTGGAACTATTTTTCCTTTTAATCAAATCAAACATTCAATTTATAAATTTCATATAAAATCAAATTCAATGTTAGAGAGTATATTTTTTATGTCCGTTAAATAACTTAAACAAATTCCGATTTCAATTCAAATTAAAAAAAAAACAAAATGAAAACCAAAAACAACTTAAGCGAAATTATATTCAAGACGGGAGGCAAATGCAGAATACGTGGTAATTTTGCGTGTTGAAAATAAAAAAAAATGTTAACAATAAACGAGACGAATAGATCGTTATGAATTAACATTGCATAGACTGAAATTCAGCCTTTCGTAATGGCAAAGTGGAGGTTTGAGGATTTTAAGGATAATGGTGAACAGATCTGTTTTTTTTATGTCTAAATATTTACTATGTAAAGCAAACAAAAGAAAAATACAATTTATAAAGTCTAAGCGATTGTAAGCATTGATAAGATACATTTTGGTTTTTTTTATATAAATGTTTCTGTGTTGTAAACATGCTTATAAACGCAATATCTACTCAGTGCGTAAGTGTAGTTAAAATGTTTAGTGAATTTTTGAAGAAAAGCTTTAATTACAAATTAACTATTCATGATTTGTCCATTCTATTTGAGAGAAAGTACAGTGTGTTGTATCGCTGTATTTGCATGGTTTAATTTTGTGTGATTGTATCTGCAGTAGCTTTGTTTGAATTATTTTCTTTGTCTTCAAGTTTTAGGAAACCTCAATTGTGAGGTTAGGTAGGTAGTTAGGTAGGAAGTGGCATTAATGCACTTAGGCCAGAGCAATCCCATTGTACCGCCACGTGGGTGTACGGCTAAGTTCGATGTGCTAGTGTGAGGCCCGAGCTCGCTAACAGATAGGGTTCACTGTGACGGAGATTGAAACCAATCGGATTTATATATGAATCCTTACTGAGATTCAGTTTAATTTTATAAAGGGTGGTTACATTTTAAGGACCGATGTTGATTTTGAATAAAACACAAATTATTTAGGAAATTATTGTCATTTCTTTTTATTATGATAATGTTGGTATGGTTCAACTATGTATGGAACAAAATATCGGCCAAATGGCCGCCGCGACCTCGGCGGCTCACCTCCATCCGATGGTCCAAATTTTCGATGACGCTGAAGCATAATTGAGGTTCTATGCCGTTAAAGTGCTGAATTATCTCATCCTCTAGCTCTTGAATTGTTGCTTATCGACGTACACCTTTTCTTTCAAATAACTCCAAAGAAAAAAATCCAACGGTGTCAAATCACATAATCTTTGCGGCCAATTGACATCGCCACCACGTGAGAAATTGTCGCGCAAAAGAGCCATTGTTTCGTTAGCTGTGTGGCAAGTGGCACCGTCCAGTCGAAACTACATATCGTCCGCATTCATATCTTCCAAATCGGGTCATAAAAAGTTCGTTATCATTTCACGATAGCGAACACCATTCATAGTAACTGCCTGACCGGCCTCATTTTGGAAAAAATACGGCCCGATAATGCCGCCAGTCAATGAACCGCACCAAACAGTCACTCTTTGTGGGTGCATTGGTTTTTCGACAATCACTCTTGGATTATCATTCGCCCAAATGCGGCAATTCTGCTTATTGACGAATCCACTGAGGTGAAAATGTGCCTCATCACTGAAGATGATTTTCTTCGAAAATTGATCATCCACTGTTGCCATTTCATGCCACCATTGACGACGCTTGAAATGGTCAAGAGGCTTTAGTTCTTGAGTCAATTGCACCTTGTAAGCGTGTAAATGCAAGTCTTTAGGCATAATGTTCATCAACGTCGAGTGTGAGAGGTGCAATTGTTGGGCACTACGACGAGTTGAGGTGGACGGCTCTTTAGCCACACTATCGCGAACAGCAGCAACATTTTCTGCAGTACGAGCTGTACGAGCATGCACTGGTGTTTTCACATCTCCTACAGACCCTGTTTGCTAAAATTTTTGCACGATTTTTCCGATTGTACGCACATTTGGACGATTAAATTGACCGAAAAAATCACGAAGTGCACGATATGCATTTTGATTTGAACGCCCATTTTAATAATAAGTTTGAATAACTTTAACGCGTTGCTCGATTGTGTATCTTACCATGGTTCAAATTGATTTAGTCTGAAATTGAGAAATGTCAAATGAAATGCAGAAAAAAACTTGACGTTTAGGTGTGGTTCACATTCAACATCGGCCCTTAAAATTTAACCACCCTTTACATATCAAAATGGATTCATTCGTCCATCGCCTGTCACCAAGGAAATAAAGCATGCAGTCTAGTCTATCTCAAGTATGGATCACGAACTGTTAGTAGGTCAGAGCCTGATTCAATATCATGACGGTAGATTGACTACGTCCGTCCGTGCCACAAGGCACATTTTTTTTGTTAACAATTTGCAGGATTTTCTTGTAATTTTTCAATTTTCAATCCCCGAATTTAGCAACGGCTTCACTTCTTCCGAGTCGCCGACAATGCTCAAAAGGTATTCCTGTGCAGAAAATGTTTCTCAGTCTTCACCGTTCGGAGTCGGTATAAAACTTTAGTTCTCATCCACGTGTGATAGATCGATAGACCTCACAACGTGAGTGGTGCTGTGGAAGCTAGACCCAGGTCCAACTCGGACTGTCGCCCCACTATTATACTGCATATATTTGGAGCCAGCCAGCCATGTTAAAATGATAACGCTCATAAATCACTTCAAACTAACAATGAATTGAAAAAAAAAATGCTATAAACCACTTTAACACTTTGTTGTAACCGGCTTCTGCGGGATAACTTGTTCACAATCACTTTCTGGAATTGTCAAGGGCCGATGGACATTAATCATCCAAACCGAAACAGAGCAGAAAAGCATGTAAAATCAAAATAAATATATTTGACATTCATATGACCACACTACGAATTGCGATCTTCGCAAACTTTGACAATTCGTTCGCATGGAGAGCTACGGGGAATTTGCGAATTTTTTAACCGTCATTTTGTGGATTTGCGACTGCCTCTCTCTGGTTCGTGCCTGCCTCCAATTTAAAATCGTTAATTCGGAGACCAAATGGTGGTGGTGGCCCGTGGCGCTGTGGGTATGTGCGTCGACTCCTACGCACTTGGACCTACTTGTCTAGGATCGATTCCTGGTACGGCAAGAAATACTTTTCACGGCCCTACCTCTTTCGAGTCACTGACAATGCTCAAGGATTATAATTGTCTAGAAAAAAGCTTCTCATCTCAAACTTGGCCGGATTCGGCATAAAACTGCAAGTCCCTTCTTCTCGTGGTAGAACAATAGCACTCACAACTCGAGTAGTTTTCTTATTTCTTGCCCTGTTTGGAAAACGGTGATAATTCACAAAAGTGAGTTTCTTTCGACGTATACTTTTTTTTCTGTACATCGAACCCCGCAGGCTTTTTGTATTTCTGCATTAAACAACATATATATGTATTTCGCAAGAAAGTGGAGATATCTGGTTGTTGTACTGGTAAGACACTATTTGTATGCGAATCAGCCTTGAAAATATTCCAAGTTGCACCATTCACTGGAGTTTAACTACTGAGTCCTAGAGAGTATTGGTCGAGAAATTATCCAGGCTGCACCGTCCAATTCAAGATATTATTGACTTATGGTGATGTCAAGCAAGCCTAACGTCAGCCTGAGATGCGAAATAATTTGCTCCTTAGCTCCGGGTGTTAACTATTTAGTATTTGTATTAACTCCACTGTCTCACTCGTGTGGTTTTTGAACGTGTCTAGCTTTAGAAGATTTTTGGCTGCGTCGGGATGCAGATCTTTATGCGTGTCAGATCTTAATATGAATATAGCTATGTAGCTTACATCCTGCAAGCTGTCATTAATTTGAAGCGATGCTAAACTGCAGACTTCTGCAGACTTACCACTTTCATTGAATAATCCTTCCGAAATACAAGAAAACAGAGATATTTCGTCAAGACAAGTTAGCTTTTTCATCATCTTGAGTGACCCGAATGTTTCACTGAAAGGGCAAAACACGGACAAGAGATCTCCAGGCCACTCGATCGTTCGCCATCAATTCCAACTCATCAAGAGCTTCGAGTGTTTGGTCTTGGCTCCACTCCTTCACCTACCAGATTGAGAAAAACTTTCTAATTTCAGTAAAGGCCAAAGAGGCATGTCAAGTATTAACTAGGTGTTATTGCATTTTATCGAACTGATTGACATGGTGATTTCTCACAACAGGGGCTTGACTATTGCCGAGGACTTATACGTGAAATTCCAAGCGAACATCACCGCAGACAAAATCGTTAAAAAGACACTTTTCTGTGAAGAACTGTATGAATACAATTTTATTTTATAACAATTTTTTTTGGAAATAAATTATGATCTCCAAGCTAGTGCTGACAAGAAAATCGAATGACGTCTTTGATAAATGAGTGTAAATCAGTAGAACCTTCAATTTTACATCCCTGATTCAAATGTATCCGAAAAGGTTTCTTATTAGTTACATAGAGAGAAGTTCAAGTCTCTAATAGTCTCCTTATCAATAGAGCTACTCGTAAGTAGTTACCAAGGGGATCGCCGAACACATTATATTCCTTCTGATTGTAGTTGCTAGAGGCGATGCCTTTGTAACTGAGCTTGAGTAATGACAATGATTTAATGCAATGCAGGCCACGCGGTCATTCTTGTTCTACGTCTACTAGTTCTTTAAAATGCAACGTTTGCAACGTATGTGATAAGGCTAGTAACTTTCCAAGGTTGATGCCATTTTGTTGAGTACGTCTGCTGTTTCTTCCTTCCTGGGGCACTGTTCTTCAACTGAGGACCGCCGCGATTGCGGTAGAAATTTGAATGACGTTTTCATCTACAGAACTGAACGACAAGTCATCTTGGCTAAAAGGCGTAGATACTGCAACGTTTTACTGAAGACTGGTAATGTCTAAATATCGTGAAGCTGATTTTCGCACTGAATATATTGCAGCCGTAATATCCTTTGAAGGTAACCTCATGGTAGTGGTTGGTAGTGAGTGTGAAACAACCCACTACAATTGATCCGAAGTACATAGGATATGTGCATGAGCTCTGGTGCATAGGCATTTCACATACGTTGCGATCAGTCATTTTATTTGATGTCTGACTGGTGTGAGTTTTTTCCTGAAATGTGTCTCATCGTTCAATAACGTCTTGTAGCTTGCTGAGTAGACTTGAACAAAATGTCCTTCTCATTTCAACCAGCCCTACATTGCTTATCTTTCACATTAATGTAAATCTTAAGTATAAAATTCCATATAATGAATTATTAAAAGTACTTACATAATTATTAAGCGTGAAAAAAAACAACAACATTTAAAGTGTAAAACAAAATCAGAAACAGTATTGTTGTTAATTGTTTTCCTTTTTTTTTGTAAGTGTTTTGAGACTGCTGTATTCGGAATCGAAGAAATTTGTAATTTTATCTAAAAAAACAAAACTAAAATCTTTTTTTAAAAAAAAACTTAAATTGGTTTATAAAAAAAATTGGAAAAAAACTAAAATTACAAAAAAAAATGATATTTATATTTATACATAGGATATATGTAAATGCTATGAATGCGAAAGTAAATTTATAAATTTGTAAATTCCAAAATTTAGTAAGAAACAAATGAAAAAAAAAATCTACATAAATAAAAATAAACCTTGTTTAGCCTTTTCCAAATCCGATGTGTCTTTAATAAGTTAATTGCATGATTAGTGAATTTAAAATGAGTAAATAAATAAATTAAATTACATAAGCAAGTATTAAGTAAAACCAAACCAAAAAACAAAAATCAAATTCTTAGTGTAATCTCTTGTGACTATCTATTTAATTTTGCACATAGATTAACACAATTTACTATAAATATTATTCTTAATTATGAAATATTTACAATAAAACTCATTAAGCAAAAAACAAAAAAAAAAACCAAATATATATATATTTCAAGATCAGTACTCGAATTTCATACAGATACATTTAATCTCTTATTATAAATATTAGAACTTATTGAAATTAAAATAAATAAATTTGATACTTGTATATAAGCGAAAAGAACATAAAACACAAGAAACAAGAAAAAACAAATCTATACCAGTTCAGAAGCTCTTTTTTATAAATAAAATATGAATAATAATGGAAGAAGTATAAGACAAGAAGAAAAAAAAATTAAAAATGAAGAACATTTTATGTAACAATTGCCAATGAAATAAATGAAAATAAGAAAAGAATCAACTAATCATAGAAGAGCGTCCTTTATTTCTTCTTCTTCTTCTTTGTTTGGCGCTACAGTCCGGGGTGGACCTGGGCCTCAACCAACAAGCCTCGCCGCACGATATTTCGCCAGCTGCCTCCAGTTGTGCACACCAAGTTGGTTGAGATCCTTCTCCACTTGTGTGCGCCATCTCGTTATAAAACGCCCTCTGTTGTGTTTTCCCAATGACTCTGAATCGAAGACTCTTCGGGCCGGAGTTGTGGTCTCCATCCGCTCTACGTGACCTAGCCATCTTAAGCGTTGGATCCGAAGACGCTTAACTCAGGTGCATGCCGCTGTGCAGCCCGTACTGTTCGTGGTTGAATCTCCTCCTCCAGACGCCATCAATACAAACACGACCAAAGATCGCACGCAAAACTTTTCTCTCAAAACGATCAAGAGCTTCTTCATCCGCTTTCAATAGCGTCCATGTCTCTGCGCCATAGAGCAGGACAGGGATGATTAGAGTGTTATATAAAGTCAACTTGGTGTTTCGAGAGATGGCTCTGTTATTCAACTGCCTCTTGAGCCCAAAGAAACAGCGATTGGCAAGAGTAATTCTGCGCTTGATCTCGGTACTGGTGTTATTGTCCCTGTTTACTGCAGAGCCGAGGTAGATGAAGTCCTTGACTACCTCAAAGTTTCTGCTGCCCTTTTATGACGCTCTGTCCGAGACGTCGATGTTGTGCGTCCTTCCGTGTACTTTGTTTTGCCCTGATTTGCTGCCAGACCCATTTTAACCGATTTCGCTTCAATGCCAGCAAAAGCCTCATTGACAGCTCGCCGTGTTAGTCCAATCACGTCAATCGTTTAAAGGACTTTTGAAAGACCGTGCATCTGGTTTTGACGTTTCGCACGATCTTCTCAAGTATGATGTTAAAGAAGTCACATGATAGCATGTCGCCTTGTCTAAAACCTTTTTTGAAGCACATTGAAGGTCTCGGTGAGTTCGTTACCGACCTTGATGGAGCAGCGAGAGTTCTCCATCGTCATCCTGCACAATCTGACGAGTTTGACAGGAATGTCAAAACTAGACATGGCGTTGTATAGCTCGTCTTTATGCACGATGTCATATGCGGCCTTGAAATCGACGAATAGGTGGTGGGTATCATCTGCATCTTTTGGGTTTTTTTCCAGGATCTGCCGCAGTCCTGAAACCGCACTGATAAGGACCTATCAGGTTATTGACGAATGGTTTCAGGCGTTCACACAAGACGGCAGAGAGGATCTTGTACGCTATGTTAAGGCGACTGATCCCTCGATAGTTGGCGCAGTCAAAAGGGTCTCCTTTCTTGTGGACCGGACAAACGACGCTGGGATTCCACTCAGCGGGCATGATTTCCTCCGACCATCTCCACCTGCTTTAAACAGTTCCGCGGACACTCCGTCCGCTTCAGCAGCTTTTTTCGACTTCAGTCTAGATATCGCTATCTTGACTTCGTCTAAGTCGGGGGGACGGAATTCTTGATCATCCTCGTCCAAATTAAGTGGAAGCCTGACAGAGGAGTTTGTGTCGTCATCTCCGTATAACAGTCTGGAAAAGCGATTTTTCCAAATTCTAACTACGACTCTACTACTAGTTGTCCATTTTCATCCCTGCAGGCTTTTGTCCGACCGGGCGCTTCTCGTGCTCTTTCTTTTTCCTTCTGAGAAGCCGGTTCTCTTCACTTCTCTTCTGTTCGTAGAGCTCACGAACAGCTCTCGTTGTTCGATGCAGAGTTGCCTTGTAGGCCTCCTGTTTGGCTGCATGTGCCTGCCTGCAGGCTTCTGTCCGACCGAGCGCTTCTCGTGCTCTTTCTTTTTCCTTCTGAGAAGCCGGTTCTCTTCACTTCTCTTCTGTTCGTAGAGCTCACGAACAGCTCTCGTTGTTCGATGCAGAGTTGCCTTGTAGGCCTCCTGTTTGGCTGCATGTGCCTGCCTGCAGGCTTCTGTCCGACCGAGCGTTTCTCGTGCTCTTTCTTTTTCCTTCTGAGAAGCCGGTTCTCTTCACTTCTCTTCTGTTCGTAGAGCTCACGAACAGCTCTCGTTGTTCGATGCAGAGTTGCCTTGTAGGCCTCCTGTTTGGCTGCATGTGCCTGCCTGCAGGCTTCTGTCCGACTGGGCGCTTCTCGTGCTCTTTCTTTTTCCTTCTGAGAAGCCGGTTCTCTTCACTTCTCTTCTGTTCGTAGAGCTCACGAACAGCTTTCGTTGTTCGATGCAGAGTTGCCTTGTAGGCCTCCTCATTTTTCATTTTCAATTCATTTTTATTCATAGAAATTTATAACATAAGTTAAATACTAGACAAAAATGCTTAAAACTAGTTGTACGAACAGTGTTACTACTTCTAACTTACTGGCCCTAGGCGGGCACTCTAAGCTAAACTTAATCTTATACTATGTCTTTCGACTTAACCTAACCTAACAATGCATATGCATGTGCTTAATATTATATGACTTTAACTGATAACTGAACAATTTAAAATTAAGAAAACTTTCAAAAAACTTAATAGCAGAACAGATTTTATTTAAAACCTATGCTAACTTACATACTACCTTAAAATAACTTAAACTACCTTAATCTAAACATACATACATACATACATACAAAGGTTTTTTTTTTTTTTTTTATTTATTTATTTTTTTTTTTTTTTTTGTTTATTTACATATATACAGCTTACAAACTACCCTAAAATACGTAGGTCGGCCATAGGTTGCAGCTGAACTAAGAAATAATCCGCTGCAAGACAGAGACCGACTGCGCCCCATAAGGGGATCTGTACTACCCTTTGCCTAACCAGGGTCTAAAGGGTTCGATGATGGAGTCCCCTCGCTACACAGCCACCAGAATTTTCGGTGTTGCATTGCAACATCCCGAACATCTCGCCTTGATACCGCCGTACTGAACCGGAGGAGAGCCTCCTCAGCTCGTTGTGCGACGGAACGGTCGTGGTTGAGTCGCCCATCCACAGTTGAACGGGCGATGTGAAACAGGAGCGGTACCGCATTTTTGTCTTGTATTAGACCGTGCTTGTCAAGATGAAGGAATGCTTCTGAGGGAACGAAGCCGTTACGACGTACCCTTTCATGGTACTGAGGATTGGGGTAGTAAGCCCCAGAGATCAAATTATTGACTGAGTTCATAGCTCTAGCAGTGTGGCATCGAATCAATTTCACCAGGAAATTGTCCACTCGTATCAGGTTCGCCCTGTTGTATAAAACCTCATTGGAGTAGAATTTTCTGTACTGGGACTCTGGTGTTCTGTAAAGGCGAAGGCAAGCCCTAAGACAAGCCCTCTCAAATACCCGAATCTTTTCCATCAAGCTTGCACTCACGTTGAACCACACGGGACAGCCATAGGTGAGCATTGGCCGGATAAGGGGCAATGTAGCAGATTACCTTCACCCTCGCATCGAGTTGGCTGTTGTAAAACAGTCTCTTTGTAAGAGCGAAAGCGCCTCGGGCTGGGCTAGAGCAGCATCTACATGTTTGTTAAAATATAGATAATGATCTGGCCAGATCCCCAGGTATCTGACTACAGTCCTTTGCGCCAGTGGTTGCCCGTGACGCCCAACAATTGAGAACTTTCGCCAATTCTTTTTTGTATCCGCCGAAGCCTTATACAACGGGGTCCTGAACAGTATGGTTTCCGACTTCTGAAAGTTGAAAGAAGAGAACTTATTAGATCGCTCAAGAAAATGTTGAACAGGATCGGCGAATTAACGGCAGAGGTCACACTGCCATTCTTGACGACGAACCTTCTACCAGTAAGCATGTTACACAGTAGGTACAGCAGTGGTTTACTAATGCCTAGCCCATTGAGCTTGTAAAAAAGTCCTTCTAACCATACGGTGTCGAAGGCCTTCTCCAGGTCAATCAGGCAGGCACCCGTTCATTGTTTCTGGCTCTTGTTCCATTGGATATCCGACACCAGTTTCGACGCGGCATGAATAGTGTCATGCCCCGCTTTGAAACCGAATTGGTTATCCGGAATAATATGTTTGTCCTCTGTCCAGTTGGTCAGAGCTCTATTTATCACCTTCTCGAATACCTTGCTGATGTTCGGATGGAGACTAATTGACCGGAGGTTGCACGGATTCGAAGAATCTTTACCTCGCTTGGATATGGGTTGCACAATCGCAGTTTTCCAATGTTCCGGATAATGTGCATTATTCAGAGCATTGTTAAACAGGATAGTGTACATATTAACCACATCTGGGGGGAGATGTCTTAGCACAATGTTCGAGATCCCGTCGATTCCAACTGATTTTTTCTTTTTTAGTGATTCGAAGACCGCTTGGAGCTCTGTCTTCGATATGAACGGGATATGAACTCCTTCGTCGGCGACGACATTATCTGCCATGTTATCTTCATTGAACACGACAAAGCCGATGCTCTCAGATCGCCATTGTTGCATGTCTTCTCGAAGTTGCGAGTTGCTAGATTGTACGCGATTATCCAGGTCGTGGTTCGGGCGAACACTCTCATTCACCTTATACACTTCCTGAAAGACCGCGCCTAGCACCTCCATTTTTTCTTGCGGGTCTTCGACCACAAAGAAGTTATCGTCGAGTACCGCGTTATCCGGATCAATACCTGCTGTAGTCAGTATTTGTTCGTTGTCCGTCGTTCTGGGGAGCTTAAGACACGGAAGATCGCTACGCTTACTGCGAAAGAATTTGTTTATTTGCGGGAACATGCTCGGGTTGTTGGATCTTACAGCCCGAATCTTATTATTCCAATGCATGGTAACAGAAAGTCTGTAGTTCTGAACAATTAATGTTTGAATGTTCTTGATGAGCGATTTCAGTGTCCTAATTTCCTCATCTCGTCTGTCAGTAAACCGTCTGTACAAGGTTTTTAATCTTGAAAGGAGTCTACTTCTCCGTTGATGTAGTGCGTCAATAGTTGCATTGCGGTACAAGTTTTCGTTATTTGTGCGTGTATACCGTGGTATAGTACTGTCCATTGTTCGTTTTATTGTCTCGTCCAATTGTTTAAGATACATGTCAATCTCCTCGTTTGACAAGTTTCTATTGGACGGTATGTGGAACGCATTCGAGGAGACTGCTCTCGTCATTTGTCTGGAGAAGCGTGTCCAGCGTGTTCTACTGTAATTGTAGGGATACGTTTGAACAAACTCTCCTAATTCCGCAATATCGTTGGGGATCTTGATTTCGGCACTGAGTCCGCAATGGTCACTGAGATACACGAAAGTGTTCAAACAGTTTACCGTTTGTGAGTTTGTGTCTGTCAGCTGCAGTCTTGCGTCAAATAGCAGGAGATCCAGATAAGAGCCGCTTCTGGGGAAGGACGAGATCTCTGTTGCTTTCAACTCGAGTCTATATTCGACACTGTGCAAGCAATACCAGCTGTAGAGCTGGTCCCCTCTACTATTGGAAACTATGTTTCCCCAATATCCGTGACGGGCATTTAAGTCCCCGGCCAAAATGAAATAGTTCTCCTCCGAGTCCAGTCTAAGACATCGAAAGAGTGAATCGAGCTCTGATATAGTCGTTCTGGAACTAGGGGGGCCGGAGGAGTATACCGACACCGCATACAGCTTCTTTCCACTGCGGAGAGAAATGCACACGATGCAGGCCTCCAATTCCTGAAACCGTCGAACTTCACTGCTATACACTACTTTGTGTTTAATGTTGTTTTTAATGAAGATCGCGACACCGCCTCCACCATTGGAGTTTGGTCGGTCTCTTCTAATAACATTATAATTACTGTGCTCCAATGTGCCTCTCTGAGTTGGCTTAGTTTCGCTAATCAGAAATAGCTCTGGGCTTTGATCGTCCAACAATCTATAGAGCTCGTTTTTTCGCGGGATCCTTATCAATGAATTTGCATTCACTGCAAGGATCTTATAGGTACTCTCCGTCTGCGCAGCCATCATGACTGGTGACGTGCTTGGTTCTGCAGGAGCGCCAGAATTTGGCTTACCTGCTCCTCTAACCGATCCATACGCCTTTCAATGGAGGATTTCCAATCGGGCGTTGGATCGTGTGCCCTTGGCACTGAGACTTGCGGCGCTACCTTTGGTAGTTGCTGCTTTTCCGTATTCCTCTGGCCAGACGCCATTTGGGCGTAGGTCAATTGAGGGGTGACGGGTATGGCTGCCCCGAGTGGATTTTTCACTGGGGGCTGCTTCTGCAGAACTGTTTTTGTTTTAAGCTCCTGGAACTTAGGGCAACCCCGATAGTTGGCGGTGTGCCCCGCGTTCCCGCAGAGTACGCACTTGAGCTGACTTTTGTCAGCTGCTCCCTCTTTCCCCAATGGGCAATCCTCCGCCTTGTGTTTTCCACTGCACTTCACGCATCGAGGCCGCATTTGGCAGTTCGACGCGGCGTGCCCAAACCTTTGGCAACGAACGCATTGGAGAATGCCGTCGCGCCTTCTTATGCTTTCCCAGACGCAATCATAGTCAGCTAATGTTTTTATGTCATTCAACTTATCTATTTTGCTGTTGGGTGACAGCTGTACAATAAAGAACGGTAATTTCCGCCCCTCTCTTTTTGCCTTAGCTGTGGTGAAGGGCTTGACCCCTACGAACTCGAGACCGTCACACACTTGCTCTTTGAGCAGTTGGAAGATATCATCCGCTTCGAGCGGTGCGGCGATCTTTAATAGTTTGGATTGATTTTTTTCTCCTTTCGGTGTGAAGGAGAAGAACTGCGTCGTCGAACGCGATAGACACGTCTTAAGAGCTTTGTGATGCTCTACGGTCTTACAGCCGATAGAGTATTTTTCAAACCTTTATTTTTCTTAATGCTAAAATTGCCACTACCTATGGCCCGTCTACATACCTGTGCAGTTTGTATAATATCCGTCTTGAACAAGTTGATGGGTGGCACTTTCTCGTTCTTTTTTGGCTGCTGTTGTTGCTGGTGTACTGCTGACTGCTGTTTTTGTTGTTGGGCTGCTATCTGTTGCGTCTGCTTTTTTTGTTGTGCTGCTGAATGGTGATGTTGCTTCTGTTTCTGCTGTGTTGCTACGTGCAGATGTTGTTGAGCTGCTGGCTGTTTCAGCTGTTGTGTTGCAGACTTCTGTTGCTGCAAAGCAGCTGCATGTTGTTGCTGCTTCAGCTGTTGTGTTGTTTTTTGCTGTTGTTGCTGTTGGTT
Organism: Eristalis pertinax; assembly: GCA_907269125.1. NCBI lineage: Eukaryota > Metazoa > Arthropoda > Insecta > Diptera > Syrphidae > Eristalis > Eristalis pertinax. The sequence continues at coordinate 60,843,282 of OU026145.1, forward strand.
TTGTGGCTGGGTTGGCTTTACCAGCTGTTGTTGTTGTTGCCTGAGCCCTTGTAGCTCTATCTCATCCTCGATCCTTCTCCTTTCAAGGTTACTTGCCCGAAGTGCTCTAATTTCTTGAAGGAGTTTGTCAGTTTCCTCCTGCAAATTAGATACTTTGTCTTCTTTGGCACGAATTATTGCCTCTACTTCTTCCTCTGTGTCGGAGGGCATCGACTCAAAGCTATTACTGCTAATAGCGAACCGCCCTTCCCTCCCGTCAGATACATAGGAGTACCCGTCATCATCTGTTTCGCCCTCGGCTGCCGTCTCATTAGATGACGTAGCTGCAGCGCTTTTTCCCTCCTGCCGTCTCTCTAGTGACGCGTCAGTGAGGCGACGTTTTGCACTTTTGGAGATGCGCTTCTTTCTCCTCCTCTTCGACGTGCCTTCTTGGGACACCGTTGGTTGGTGGCGTGACACTTCGGTCACCGGTTGATGTTCCCCGTCCGTTCCTCGGCGATCGGGCTGCCCGTTCCACTCCATTCTAGGGACTCACGTACTTAGTTTAAAAAAAAGAAGAACTGTCCGCCCCCACTGGGCTTCGAACCCGTGCCCCTATGCGTCACGGCTGTTGACGCTACTTGTTCGGCCAAGTACTTTTTTTTTTTTTTTTTTTCATGTAATTTTATTTAATTTTCATTTATGTGGACTTACTTGCTAGACAAAAGTACTTAAAACTAGCTTAACTAACTTAAGAATTTACAAATGTTCTTAAAACTAACCTACTGACCCTACAAGGCCAAGTACTTGCTGCAAATTGTCGTACCAATTATCGATCTGTGAACGACTGGTCATGCATGGTTTACGGGCAAAAATGCATGAAATGGAAATTACAAACGAGCAACTGTACAACGCTGATGAATCTAGTCCCTTTTTCCGATGTCTTCCTAATAAAACCTACGTTGCTTCTTACATACATTAATTTTTTTAAATTGGATCAGTGTATTGGAAAAGTTCAGAATTCGCAAGAGCTAAGCAGCGCAAAAACGAACTGCTTAACTTTTTCGAGTCTCTACTGTACTGCCAAATTTACATTAAATTTGATGTGAAATTGATTTCTTAAGGATGGCATTAGACCTTGCGTCTTGTGCAGGATTTTTCTAATATTTTAAAAAAAATAGTAGTACGATCGTGAAAGGAGGAGTACAGGAGTACGGAGGTGTCGAAAGTAGTACAATACTCCTATAGGAGTACTTTCGGCAACGCTGAACCGTATAGGCATATAATATTTTATGTTTTCTCTTGTATATTTCCGCTATGTTCACAAGTGCGAATATTTGATTTCGGTCTTTTGACCGTTGACATCCTGACCATTATGAGTCGCTCAGTTGTTAAGTGAGACCATTTTGCTTTAGATTTCGCAAGACTTTGGGATATAGGCTATGGCCACATCGTCCGCATAGGCAATAGTTTTGCAGCCCGCCTTCTCCAGCAGTAGTAGTAGTGTATTTACTGCCATATTCCAGAGAAGAGGGGAAATACTCCTCCTTGAGGTATACCTCATCTGTGCGTCACCTTTTTGCGGAGGCGTTTCCCAAAGTAGCATAAATTACTCTACTTGTGAGTAGTTGGTCTATTAGAGCAACCAGTCCCGCTTCTACTCCTAGTTCTTGCAGTCCTGTACAATTGTATGCGGGTAGATGTTGTTAAAGGCTCCTTCAATATCAAGGAATGCAACCATGGTATATTCCTTGAAGCTTACTGATTTCTCAATAGTGTGTACTAAAGAGTGAAGAGCCGTTTCCACGGACATACCTCTATTCTTGCTGACTTGCCCCCTTACTGATTTGGGCGTCATCTAGTCGGGAGTCGATGTAGTTCATTTTCATCATGAAAGTACATACACACATCTTACGAATACTGCAACCCTACCTCTGATGGCAAAACTATGCAACTCAATGTAACGATATTTTCAACAAATCCGCTATTTTTAAAAATCTACCCCTACCGATTTTTCGAAAATTTATCTATTCCGATTTAATCTAGCAGTGTCACGATGTATTGTTGATGCGTGCTTCGTCGTAAAGCTTCTTGTTGCTGTGGTGCTTTCATCGGTCCCTGTCGAAGGTGAGACCTGTACATATAAAATTGCGAGCTTCTCCATGCTGGTCATTGATATGGTGTGGCATATTAGGAAGCAGTGCGTTAAGATCGGCCGCATTAACTGCTTGTAGAGTAGCAGCTTAGTCCTCTGGCTTAATCCATTTTGTTTAAACATCAAAGGATAGATGGGATGGAAGCCTAGGATGGCCTTCTTAAGGGTCAGTTTCGGCTGCTGAACTTCAGCCTTTCCGTGAAATTAACGCCAAGATACTTGACCTCCTTCTCTGTTGTTATTGCCGTACCGTTAGGGAGCACTATCTTGCTCCGACATTTAGCTGCTGATCTGCATCCACTTCGGGAATCGGTATGGTCTCCTTCGAATTTCCAGTATTGATACGTGTACTGTCTGTCTGGATTTCGAGCCTTCGCGTGGCTGACAGTGGTGACATCGAGCTGGCATAAGTCAGCGAGTCATCTGCGAATAGTCAAGAAGCTCATTGTGTTGGTTGGAGGCGGTTGATCTGGCGTGTAGATGCTGAGGAGCATCGGTCCCAGCTGCGACCCTAGCGCAACTCCTGCCTTGGTGCTCCGCTCAGTTGATTGGCTGCCTTCCACTTGAACTAGCTATAGACTCTAGCTCCCATCTGATTCAGCTTGTAGCTGAGTCCCTCTATCCAGACCGTGTCGAAGGCCTTTTCCTCGTCTAGGAAGCACTGGAGGGTGACTTCGTTTTTGTTCAGGGCAGCTACAACATCGTGGTGGAACTTCATTAGAGGATGTAGCGTCGAATGTTTTTTTCCCGGAATCCATATCCAAGAAGAAGGTCCTCCCAAACTCCGTCATTTATCATTTGCATTTTGCGATCATAAACGCCCTTCTGTTCATGCGTTAATTTGGGAATGTGTGATTGGACATACGTGTGACTGGAGATAACCGGTATTTGTAACTCTGTTAACGGCGAAAGCAATGAAACAGTCGCAACTCGAGTGGAGATGACCATGTCCTCGAATTGTTCGTGCAGAATTTCCAATGTAGCGTGAGCTGTGTGGCACGTAGCGCCGTCCCGTTGAAACCACTTGTCGTTCGAGTCCATATCATCCAATTCAGGTCAAAATAAGTTGGTAATCATCGACCATTGAGGATCCAAATATGCCGTGTCCGATGGCAATTGAAGGACGATCTAATCACGGACCAATGTCAAAGAATATGCCAAATGCGCTTAGAGTAATTTCTATAGGAAATTTCAGTGGGCGTTGGTGTATCAAGGAAGACTTTTCGGAGTCTCAATAGTGGCCATTCACTTTACCACCAGGGCCAGACTAGTCGAAATATTGTTCGTCGTTCATAATTTATAGATAATATGTAGACACTAGAGATCATTTAGACACGTTGTCTCAGCTTCAGTTGCTTCAGCCAGCTCTTTAGGACTGTTAACATGGAGCATTAAGAGTATTCTGAGACGACCAAACAGTACCGCAGTTTATTGAAAAGGAACTGCAGTTGTGTTGTGCCAAGTAAGTTAAGAAGCAGCAACAGGTATTTTGCTGGACTAGGAGACCTGATGGAACATCGTCCTTGTGCACTTTGGAAACTGAGTTGGTCGACCAATTGCAGTGGCTTGGGAACCTCCAGCCGGTATGCATAGTGACGCTTAATGATTGGTGAACTATCGCATTTAATGCCATTGACCTTAGCGAACCTTTGAGCTAAAATATGGCACTTTTTCAGTCGCGCCTAATGTGGTTTATGGCTAATAAAACACTAGAAACCATTTAAAAATACAATTATTTATTTTTATTTACTTCATGAACATTCTATTCTAAACTTTTAAGTACATTTAGAGGGGGAAAAGTTGTCTTGTTGAATATATGCATTTATTTGTGTTGTATAGGTATAGGGTATGATTTGTTTCATACATATGTTTGTTAGGTTAAGTACAATAAATTCAATTGGTTTTTTGTTTTGTTTTACTTGTTTACACTAACACACTTAAAGCTCTTTGATTTCTTCATTTTGCTTTACACACATACATACGAGTAGCTTAAATAGGTACATATCTATAAACGGAAATAACTTATTCATTCGAAAGGCGACTAAGTAAAGTGTTGTTACTAAGTTGAGTTTGTTTAGGAATAATCTATGGTTGGTTTTGTTGAATGACCGTAAGGAGCGGGAATTGATGTTTTTAAGGTGAGTTACTTAAAGAGACTCAATTTTTGGTTGAAAAGCTCGATGAATAGATGTTTAAATTGTAGAAACGTAAGGACGATCATTTTAGCACAATCTGCATTTTTATCGCAAGAATAGCAAGGGTAAACACGTTCGCAAATGCGAAGATGTAATCGAAAGGGAAGTTAGGTAAGGTTTCTATGTGGGAAGTGAGCTGCCAGCAAAATCGCCAGCACACTTAGACCATGACCATGTTGGTACATTGTGACACCCATAGTCAGACTCCTACACTGATTGCCTACGCCAGTGATAGTGGCGTTAATTTGATCGGCAAATGGTGACTGGACCAAACTTGAAAACCGGACAGAGCTAATTAACTTTTGCTCTTTCACTATGATTCGAACCGGAGGCGTACCCCTCTAACCAAGAGCAGGCACTCAACCAACTGCGCCATCCCGTTAACCGAAAGGGAAGTTTAAGGTCATTTCAATTCGTCAGCCCGGCACTTGCAAGCCGAGAACTGTAGAAGAAAATTTTGGTCGGCATAATACGGTTAGTTCTTGTTTTAAATGCATGCAACAATAAAACGGTGTAGCCGGCAATAATAAGGCAATGTCTATAAGCATGGAACTGGATATATTTATTTCACGAATTATAGCACATGACAGAGTATAGGATTGTATACATATATAGATGAGTTTATCAATACGAGTAAATTAGGAGTTTCTTCTTCATTTGAGTTCATGCTAAAGAGCATACCATGCACTAGATAAGCTGAAATTGTGAATCGTTTATTTTAAGTGCAACTTGAAAATACAGTCAGCATTGAAAGCTAGCCAACTACAACACTTTGATTAAGGTTTGTCATAAACTTCCAGTAACAATCAATGGTCGCCTTGGAGTACGCAATAAATAACATCGATTGCATTGATACTGAGTCCATACGGTAAACTGCAAGAGATCCTCAGCGACATGCATTTAGTCAAGTATCTATCGGACTAATCGGCTATTGTGGCTGGCCCATAATGCGATAATGAGAACTACAGTTCCTGAACGAAAGTTCAACGCTACAGTGAATAACCACACGATGGAAGAACATGGCCCGATTTAACAAGAGAGTGTTTGCAGTATGAACATTATATTCACACAGCCGAAATCAAATTCCATCTGAAGCATCCCGTTACCTTTCACCGACCTCCACAATCACCGGCCTTATACCCCATTGAGCACGTTTGGCATGCAGTACAGAGAATAAATGCTAAAAACTGATGTGTTGAACGGTCTCCACTACGTTCTTCCACTCTTAGATCGGAAGCTAGAGCGAATTTTCGTTTTTCTGCTTACATGTATTTTGAAGTGATATTAAAATCGTCTACCCGAAATAATAATTTCTTTTTCACTGGCAGTCAGAAGAATAGGGCGAGCATTCGGGACTTCTTAATGTAAGACTACCTTTGTGGCCACTAAACTGGACAACCTCCCTGGGCTCTGATAGCAAATTCTAGTAAATGACGCACAGAATACATGCGACACTCCACGGGCACAGCATTTATTCATTTGAAAATGTAAGCAAAAGTAATTATTTGAATGAGTGATAGAAGTTTCAGGCTCTAGTTTCTAGTTTCAGACCATGTGGTCTACATAGAGATGTGCCAAGTCAGATTTTATAGAAGATTCAGGTGGCGTACAATGAAAACCACCAATAACAATTGGCTAGAAGGCACCACCTGCCTTAATACAAAAAAAATCTGGCCATCACTTAAAATAAAACGGTCACTCAGTCTACTTAGACTCAGGAAACACTCATTAAGGACTCTCATAGGAGTCATAACCGGGCACTGTGCAATTGGCACTCCTGCTCGCAGGATGGGTGTCCCATATAATGATTTCTGCAGAAGCTGCATGGATAAAAAGGAGGTAGAAAACACTCATCACCTACTCTCCTCGTGCAGCGCTCTAGGTAGTCGTAGGTTCCTGCACCTAGGGGCCTACTATTTCGATAACCTCAATGAGGTAAACAGCGCCAGCATAGGCCAGCTAAATTGCTTCACTACAATCACAAACTGGTTCCGATGTTAGGAGAAGTCAATCCCCGTGGTGTCACAATGGGCCTACTCTGGCCTAAGTGTGACTGCCCTTAGCAGTCAGCCACTACAACTTAACCTAACCTAGGTGGCGTAGAACGGTGACGGAAAAAAAGTGGCGCAAGTTGTGTTGTTACAGCGTTCCTAAAAAAATTAAAGGAAACTCTTTAAACCACATTATGGTGTCAAAATATGTTTGAAATACACCGTAATAGTCATCAGACCCAGAGAGTCCTATGATCACAGCTTCAACATCATATACGGTCCCTATGAAGCCACCATGAAACGACTTTGACAGTCTAATTCCAAATAGAACCGATAGGCATAGCCGATGTGCAGAGGTTTGAATTTCCCTTTACACGTTGCGGGTTTGCTCTCTAAATTCTTTCACATTTACAAGGTCTACAGACTGCCGCGCAATTCCATTGTGTTCTAGGTGGAACTATTTGTCATTCGGCAAATATGCCCAAATACTACGCCAAGGTAGAAAGAACAAAGAAGATATTGTCTTCTTCACTTCATATTAAAAACTAGTACCGGAATTCCGGATAAACTAGCGTCGTTAGAAAGCTCGAAATTTCCCTTATCTGAGTTCCAGGTCACAGTGACATCTCAGGTAAATAGAAAGTCAATGAATTGACTATGGAGGGTTTTGGCATTCCGTCCTTGTGTCCGAAGAGGATGTGCACATTCCATTGGAAGCAGTCAGGGCTAAAATCTTGAATGAGCAAACCTGGGATAGGCCACTCTGACAAGCTGTGCAACATCGGGGAAAATTTCGCAAGAGTGCAACCGATCCAAAACAAGCGAACTCGTCATGGCTTGACCGATAGGAGATGATGACATCAAACTAGGTATCAGCACACAACACACATTGTTGCAGCTGAGAACTAGGCATTAACAAGTTTCCTTTGTGCCTGTTCGTTGTGCGCCTCAGGTTGGACTTTGATTGGAGATATCTTGAAAATATACATTATAAATAACACCCTCCGTAGGAATCGACGCAGATGTCTGAGGCGTCACCGCAGCTACTAAGCAAAACGATTGGCTGCTATAAATGCGTGAAAAACACGTGAAGCAGATGCAGAGTGCGCTGCTCCACCAAGGTCGAATTCAGACAAGGCGGCACACTCTTATTCGAAGTCTTCAACATCATTCTTGAAAGAATTATTCAAAACTCGCACGCCAAAACCAGAGTAACAATCTTTTAGAAGTCCGTTCAACTGCTCGCATTTGCCGAGGATATTGAGATAATCGGAAAAACGCTGCGTGATGTCACTTTTGTGAATACTGCGAGGAAGGTAGCGAAGATGGGTTTAACGGTAAGTGAGGGCAAGACCAATTACATGCTTTTAACAATAGACAGATATAGCTTTGAGGAAATCAAAGACTTTGCCTACCCAGGAACCGCTGTCAACTCAGGCAACGACACCAGCGCTGAAGTCAAACTGCTTCTCTGGGCTAAGAAATTGATAAGCACAGTTCTCACTGGAAAAATCAAAGTAACCCTCCATTAGACCTAAATCGTATCAGTCCTGTCATATGACGCAGAGGCATCTACTTCGTTAAAAGCGGATGAAGTTGCTATTGGCTGTTTTGAGAGGAAAATTCTTCGGGAGGTTTTCGGTCTTCGCCTTAGCCAGAATAGTGAAGGTCGATTGATTGAGATGGCTCATGCCATGTAAAGCGAATGGAAGCCAATGCTCCGGGCCTCCGACTTCACTACGTAGAAGAAGACAGCGATTAAGGTGGTGCACGCAAATGGAACCAACTATGCATGCGAAACTGGAGGTAGCTAGCTAAAGATCGAGCTGGCTGGAGACGCTTGATTGTTGAGGCCACTCAATTCCACTCCGAACCGCATCGCCAACTTCAGTAAGTAAGACAGTTAGATGCAGAAAAAAAAATGGCGTTTGCTTGAGCATGCGATAGGACGTGAATGCATAGTCTTTGAAGAACTCCTAAACCACTTGTCATACGATAGAAATTCAACACAGGTTTTGATTAAGAGTTGTAGAGGGACCTATTGGGTTTAGGGTGCGTTTAATATACATTGAGTTCTGTTTCGATTATTTTTAATGTCGATCATTGTGAAATAGTACTTCATTTTCATAATTTCATTTCGCAACATCTGATAAATTTGTTTCGTTTGCTAGATAACGTCAGACCTTTCTAAGAATGCTTCGCGAGTGTCAAGGCTTACTTATAACTTTGACTGTACTGTGACTCTAATTTGCTGTACGAGATAGACTACCAAACTGATTTTGGTTTGTGTATGATAAACAATTTTGATGTGGACCTGCATTTCGATTTTGCTTTTGTTTCATGTTGTATGTTTTTCTTTCATATATACATGTGTGTGTATATATATATAGCTAATTGGTCTGAGTTCTGAGTTTCGTTTTGGTGGATTTGTTCGGTGGGTGTGTTGTTTTTTTTTAATTTGTTTGTTTGTGGTCGTGTTTTAGTAACCAAAAATGTTTAGTTCAATCTTCACTACAATCGACAGTATACCATTTTTGTTATACGAGTATATATAATATTTTGTTTGTTTTTTTTTTTTTTGTATTACAATCACATTTATGTATAATTTATCTGTATAGTTACTGGTTTTTTTTTTTTTATTTATTTTCTTTTTATGTTCTTTTTTTTTTGTGAAAGCGTATTAAGTTAATATTTTATATTTTATATAAATTGGTTTTGGTTTTGTAAACGTTTGTATATTTTATTGAGTTAGATACTTGTATCTCTTTGAAAGGAAGCTTGAAGCATCATATGTAAGTATAAATAAGTGGTCATACTTATGATATTTTTGTTTGATTTCATAGTTGTTTTTAAACTGAAAATCACAGAAATAGAAAGGAAACATGTTTCGTGAGCTTGTCTCGAAAGCGTTACAACTAGGTTGAATCTTAAACAGAAATAGAATACGCCAAATGGCCACAGACACGTTCAGTGTTCGGGGCACTCATTTGAAAAATAAAAATCTACACAAGAGTGGGAATGTATGGTGTATACGAGTATTTCCCAAGTATTGTCTAACTATTGGCTCATTGTTGTTAAGTTCTCATTATATGTTTTCTTTTTCCCTCTTTTTTGTTTAATAAATCGTTATGTATAAATACGTCAATTTATGAGCTAACTATGTAAGAACGATATGGTGTTTGGTGTCTGTCTTTATATGCAGTAGATACATCTGAATAAAATCCATAAATATTTTCATTTCGCCTATCTAATGCATATTTTGATTTTTACCGAATCGAATACGTTTCATATCTATTTGTTTGATGTATATGTCAATGCTGTTGCAGTACGTTATGTTTCTTGGATATGTTGCGTATTGTTCTTGTTATCGTTTACGATAGTGATACAGATGGTTTGGGGAGAAAGATATGCATTTGGACTAGTTGTTAACTTCGTGACAAACTTCCATGTAATCGGGATCGTGCATGATGCCCTTGATCATGTCCTTCAACATTGTGTAACGTGGAAATATTGGATACATTTTGGAGCTTCCATACTCCTCCTGAAATTGCATTTGATTAGATGAGAAATTGATAGTGCCAGAGCATTCAGTATACATACCTTAAGGACACGAATGAGATGTCGCAGTCCTAGATACTTCTTCAGCAGTCTGTACAAGTCATTGATCAATTGAGTGTTCTCCAGTTCAATTTGTGCGGTAGTCATGTCTGTAACGATCAAAACATAAACTAAAATCGCTACTATCCAAGTTCTTAATATGCGACGCCAGATACCCGAAACGATACCCAGGAATAAATCATCAGAACAATGTCCCAATGGTTAGAGGAAGTTCTGCTTCTGGTTCCCTTCGGTCCACAAAACGAAGACCCTGATCATTTCCTTCTAGCAGCACGATTCACTGCTCGACTGTGCAATGTGAGAAAGCTGCACCAGTCCACTAAGACGTTTTTTGACATAGGCACATGAACCTACGAAGAACATCTAAGCGAGAGACTCTCCTTTATGCCTACGTCGAGGACAAATGCCACCGAAATGTGATTACATCAATGAGGTAGCGGAAACCACTTTAAACTACCTACCAACTCTGACAAGTGGTATGATGTCGAGTGTGAGCAGAAGACACATGCAGCCGACGAGGGAAACCAAAAGACGCTGCAAGGCAATAAGAACAGCTCAAGGGGAGTTCCGCGATGCATCGACATAGTCGCGCGTTCCTAAGGTGCTGTGGTGGAAGCTTTCACGGCGATTGAAGAGTAAGTGAAACGATGCTAGGTCTTGCTCCGAGGCAAACAAACATCCCTTCCTCAGAATTTTAGCTGTCTATCGTGATGTTTTGTCGCTCATACAATTTCGAAATCATTGAACTGTAGCGGGCCCCATGGATGGTAACGTTGAAAAACTAACAAGCCAATGATGCCACGGCACCATAACCCGCACCAAACAGTGAACAGTGCATTGGAGGAAAACGCTATTTTTGTTTATAAACGCGTAGGCTGTCAGAAGAAGGGGATGACACGTCTGTTAAAAAATATAAAATTGTGAACCAGATGTCTTTCATGGTAGAGTACATACTCGTAAGTTAAAACAATAACAATTTTACTTGGGAGTCCTGTTGGTTAAGTCTCAATCCTACCACACGCTGAAGTGCTGCATATGAATGTTGTAATGTAATCATCACAAGAGAGTAACAGGGCCCTTCCAAAGGTCCAAGGTTCCAAGGAAGAATGTTCTTGAAGACTCTCACCAACATACAAAGTTTCTCCATTTTGGCATTGGACATTTGTTCCTACTTGCTTACATATCGTTTTTCCCCTTGCATTCTGAACGTGCACCCAAAATCTAGTGGCAAGGTCTGACATACCAACCGCTAGGCAACGAAAATGTGGAAACGTCCCAAAATCAGCGATTCCCAAGGACTGCTTGAACTCAATGAGAAAACGATCACTGACATGAACCACTTCATCGTAACATAAAAACTTCGAAATCATTACACTTACGTTCGAGTCGTTCCATTCGCTCCCTCCGTTCGGCTGCTTCTTCGGCCAATTTCGCAGAGGTCTTCACACCCTCACCCGACTTTTGAGTCTTTTCCATTATGGAGCATGCCCTCATCACGTACGATGGAACTGTCTCCTGTTTCTCCTGACGTGGAATATCGATTAGTGTCCAATACTGTGTTTCCAGGCGTATGACATCCTACACGCAAGACCATTAACCAATAACACGTGAGTTGGTGAGTCGATAAGTCTTACCTTAATCATTAGCTTCAGCATGGGATAACGCTGGAATATATTTCGCTGACTCTTTGAATCTCCGTATTTATTCATCAGAGTGACCAGAGCCCCTTTGGCGGTGTCATAGGACTCCTCCAAACGTAAACGTAGGGCTCGTAATCGTTCATTGGTCTCGATGACTTCCTCACGGCTCATTCCACCTGCGAAAATCGATAAAACCATGCCATTAATTATTTCGGTTACGGCCAGAGCCCATCATTTATTACTTGGGGCTCCTTCATCCTTGACATCTTGGACAATACGTCGAACGCTTTGAGTGAATTTCCCCACGAAATTTGTCGTTGCTGAAAAACAAAAACGTGAAATTCAAGTGGTTTTGTTAAAGAGATTGATGATGAACATTTGAAGATATTTGTCAGGATTGAAATTTACTGATAAAAAGGCAAAATTGTTTAAGGAATAGCATTTGTTTTATCTTGTATTGTTTCACATTTTCAGTCTGATGTCAACTTTTCTGATTGATTTTGTTCGAAATCATTTAAATTGGAATGGAATTGCTAGCAATTTTGAGAAAAAGATATTCACCCGAAGTACATAAGCGAGGCATACGGTTCAACCATAGTTATGTCAAGATCGAACGAAAAGTAGCCAGAAGAATTGCCAACTTTCAAAGTGCCCAAGATTTCTTCAGCGATTCTTACGGAAATTCCAATACCAACTAACATTTACATAAGTAGAGAGCGATTCATTCCACTCCCACTTCAAGTAGCACAAGCACAAGGACGAACTTAGCGAAACTAATCCAAGTGCTTGTTATATGCCACAGCACATCGATTCGGTGGATTCGCTTGATTCCATTATGGTTGAACCCATAGAATGTAGTGCAGAAGAATAACGCCGTCTGTGCGATCAGACAATTTGAAGGAAACACTTCAGAAAACTGTTGAACGGGGACCCAAATACCGATGTCTACCCGGCCTATAGGTGCTCAAGAAAGCAATCCTAAGACTGGCATGTCACAAAACTGCTGGTGGAGCAGCTAAGGGTTATCTGATTGAAGACGTGCCCCAGTTTATCTGTAAGATATGGTCGCAGAAAATCATGCCCGATGAGTTGAAACCTAGCCCGACCCTATTGACTTGAAGGATAAGTCACCTTAACATCACACTTATCAGTCTGTCGTCAGGCCAGGGATGCCCACAACATACCAGATCTTCACACAACCGCAGATATAACACGAAGAAATACCTATCGACCAATGCCAGTGTGCTTCCAAATGAGCTACAAATTGCCATGTCCAGTTTTGACATTCCTGGAAATATCGACAGCTGTGTATGATACTTTAAGGGCCGATGTTGAATGTGAACCACACCTAAACGTCAAGTTTTTTTTTGCATTTCACTTCAGACTAACTCAATTTGAACCATGGAAAGATACACAATCAAGCAACGCGTTAAAGTTATTCAGGCTTATTATGAAAATGGGCGTTCAAATCAAAATGAATATCGTGCACTTCGTGATTTTTTCGGTCAATTTAATCGTCCAAATGTGCGTACAATCGGAAAAATTGTGCAAAAATTTGAGCAAACCGGGTCTGTAGGAGATGTGAAAACACCAGTGCATGCTCGTACAGCTCGTACAGCTCGTACTGCAGAAAATGTTGCTGCTGTTCGCGACAGTGTGGCTGAAGAGCCGTCCACCTCAACTCGTCGTCGTGCCCAACAATTGCACCTCTCACGCTCGTTGTTGATGAACATTATGCATAAAGACTTGCATTTACACGCTTACAAGGTGCAATTGACTCAAAAACTAAAGCCTCTTGACCATTTCAAGCGTCGTCAATGGTGGCATGAAATGGCAACAGTGGATAATAAATTTTCGAAGAAAATCATCTTCAGTGATGAGGCACATTTTCACCTCAGTGGATTCGTCAATAAGCAGAATTGCCGCATTTGGGCGAATGATGATCCAAGAGTGATTGTCGAAAAACCAATGCACCCACAAAGAGTGACTGTTTGGTGCGGTTTATGGGCTGGCGGCATCATCGGGCGGTATTTTTTCCAAAATGAGGCCGGTCAGGCAGTTACTGTGAATGGTGTTCGCTATCGTGAAATGATAACGAACTTTTTATGGCCCGAATTGGAAGATATGAATGCGGACGATATGTGGTTTCAACAGGACGGTACCACTTGCCACACAGCTAACGAAACAATGCCTCTTTTCCGCGACAAATTCAATGGCCGTGTTATCTCACGTGGTGGCGATGTCAATTGGCCGCCAAGATCATGTGATTTGACACCGTTGGATTTTTTTCTTTGGAGTTATTTGAAAGAAAAGGTGTACGTCGATAAGCAACAATTCAAGATCTAGAGGATGAGATAATTCAGCACATTAACGGCATAGAACCTCAATTATGCTTCAGCGTCATCGAAAATTTGGACCATCGGATGAAGGTGTGCCGTCGAAGTTGCGGCGGCCATTTGGCCGATATTTTGTCCATAATTGAACCATACCAATATTATCATAATAAAAGGAAATGACAATAATTTCCTAAATAATTTGTGTTTTATTCAAAGTCTACATCGGCCCTTAAAATTTACCCTTTATATGTAAAAAAATGTCTGGATTTTCCACTATTAACTGCACCCGAAATTAACAATTTAATATATAAAGGGGGTTTTTTAGAGATATAGAACTTTAAGTTGGCAACACTATTTTAACCGTTTTGTTTTTGTTTTGGTTTGGCATTTCAACGTGAATAGACTGACGGCGGAATAACGCTTCCAAATTGTACAAATTTATTTGGAAAATCATGGTTCTGTTCGAAATACGCCCATTACTTCCATTTTCACCATGCTGGTTGAATGGATAATAATAATAATAATACTCTACAGCCCGTAGAGGGCCAGGGCCTAGTTGAATGGATACGTCAATAAAAAAAACTTCCGTATTTGGAATGAGGATAATTCTCAAGCGTATGTTGAGACACCGTTACATCCAAAAAACTGACTGTTTGGTGTGCTTTATGGGTTGGTGGAATAATTGGTTCAGACTTCTTTAAAACGATACTGGGCAGAACGTTACAGTCAATGGCAACCGCTATGGAGCCATGATTACTGACTTTTTCGTTAATCAATTGAACAACCGTGATGTGCAGGAGCTGTGGTTTCAACAAGGCGGCGCAACATGTCACACAGCTCGTGCCACAATTCGATTTAACGCCGCTTGACTATCTTCTGTGGGGATATGTAAAATCGCTAGTCTACGCTGATAAGCCCGAAACGATTGACCTTTTGGAGGAACATTCGCCGCGTTATTGCCGATATATGACCACAATTGTTGGAGAAAAGTCATCGAAAATTGGACCTCCAGATTATACTACGTTCGAGCCAGCCGTGGCTGCCATATGCCAGACATCATATTTAAATTATAATGCCAGAAGACTGTCTTTCAAATCAAAAAATCATGTTTGTTTTATTCCACTTCAAAGTTCTATACCTCTAAAAAAAAACACCCTTTACTTTAACAAATTGTTATTTCCATCCAATTTGAATTTTCAATAGAAATTCCTTCCCGCCACAGATGTGTCATAACTCGATGTGAGTCATCTAGTGCCAACCAGCTGGCCCTAGTGAATACGGACGGATGTCATATCAGCATATCCAGTCTCTGGAACTCTGGAGCTGGTCATTAGTTGGTTTCCACATACACAGTAGTTTCCTGGATTATACTCTTACACCTACATACCTCTTCGGATATTACAGCCAGAATGAGTATGCTAAGCAGACTCTGCTTTTAATATATTTTTTATAGCATTGCTCACAACTACGAGACATCCTGTTACACCCTTCTTGAGAAGATACTTGAAATATACGGAGACATTCACATGCACATACACTAGACAACTACTCTCACAACAGTGGTGTGGTATAGTTGGCAAGAAACAATGACGGACTTGGCAGAAGTTTGTCTTGGCAAAATTAACTGCAAAATGAGATATATTTACGAGCGTAATGAAGCCAGTAATGTGTTGACGCGTGCGTTGATGCGAATACTTTCCAGACAAATGGGGATCCATCAGCATTTTAAAATCCACTTCTTTTTGCGGTTTGGAATGCCTATTTCCTTTGCTGTACAGAGTTTTCAGCCGCACACCACACACATTTACGCAAAGTACTTTAGATGATTTAGGCAACAACAGGACATAAATCATTTAATAAACTCCCGTCATGAAGTTATGACTCCCAAATCACTCGTTTCGGTTCATTGCAACGACGAAGGCAATTGAAAGGGATTTCATCGGAGAAGGACGCTCAGATCGGCCAATTCTTATGGGGGGTGAAATTTTTACGGATGAATGTAGGGAATTGGCGCGTTGAATTGAAGGGTTGCTATGATTAATGTTACGGGCTCTTGGGGAAAATTCTTCTTGCATACATATCTGAATGTAAATGGATAAATGTAGCGGATAGTGAAGGAATGATCGCCATTCGGTTGTCCGGCGTTATGGTTGCCTGAGTAACTGATGAACTATTTTCCAGTGACTGCCGAGAATTCTTAGTCTTTTTGACCGGTTGCTTCAAAAATTGAACCTCATTAGCTACCTACTTCCGCAACAACTAAACAGCGCGAATGGAACTACTATTACTCAACGCAGATATAATGATAGCCACTTTCAGAGTATGAGGAACGTTGAGGCTGTTGACAGGCCACGGGATGGGAGTTGCGACGGATATAATAAGAAAGAAGTCTTTATTTGAGTAGAGACTAGGAGAGACAGCCCAACATCTTATCAAAATGTACACTTGATCTCTGCAGGGAGACACAATGCCTGGAAAATAGTTTCGAATCAGGAAAGTACGCCACTTTGAGAAGGTGTCAACCTTGAAAGCCGTAGGACTGACACAATTCTGGTGCATAGATCAGGCTGAATTTGACCGATTGCATGGGTTATGTTGGCATTGAGGGCCGCTGTAGTTTGTGACATATTCGCATAAATCTGCGGTTTCAGGAAACCGAAGAAGAAAAAGTCACACAATCTGTGTGGCCAGTTCACATCACCTTCACGTGAGATGACCATTCTTTAGAATAGCTCGTGCAGAATTTTCTATGTGTCGTGAGCTATCTGTTGAAACTACATGCCTTTGGTGTCCATATCATTCAATCAAGGCCAAAAGAAATTGGTAAACATCAACCTATAGCTCTCGTCGTTGACGGTGACGGCCTACCCAACGTGGTTCTCAAAGAAATATGAAGCGTGACCCCCCCCGGCCCAGAACCCACATCAAATAGTGGCTTTTGCTGGGTGCATTGGACGCTCTTGGATCTCATGTGGATCGTGCACGTGGGCATTTAGAAGTTGCCCGAACAGAGCACCCATCCTGATAAAATAATTTTATCATTTGAACGTGTTGTTGTATATAGCGTTACCCGCCAGTGACAGTCAATTTAACAGATGTAGCTTCAACAATACGGCTATCAACTGTCAAATTTCGGAAGACCCTTTACAAATGCTACCAAGAACTCACGCTCAACGACAATCGTCTGCTGGAATTAAGTATCTTAACTCTACATCCGGGCACCGTGCGACAAAATAAGCCTTGCGCTTCCATGCCTCTATTCCATACCCCATTCTGTGACCCTACACAGTTTTGTCAAAGTGAATAAACAATAAGCGATGCACGAGTCACGACTGCAAATTCTTATTTATGTATGTACATCCGATGACCTTTTTCAGCAGGCACGCTGTTTTCACCCAATCCTGGATGTTGTATTTCCAGCTCGAGATGAGTGTCAAGGATTTTATGAGACCAAACATTTTACCAGCTAGATTGATTAGGGAGGGTTTAAGGAGACCAACTTTCCAAATTCACGACTTCGTCCCTTTCAAGCAACTGACAATGTTCTAAAGGAAACTTCTCAAACCTCACCGTTCGGAGTCGGTATACAACTGTAGACTCTCGTGATAGAATAATATTACGCAAAGCGCGAGTGGTTGCTGTAGCAGCTAGTCCCAAGTCCTCCTCGGACTATCGCGGCACCCATCTTCGGTCTTAAATTTCATTGGCGTTGCAGTAGAAAATCATCACGCCCAACAAGCAGCCTTTCTATTGTTGTTCCGCTTGTCAAAAGTCTTTCATTTCCATGAACGAAATATGGATGCCCCTTACCTGTGATGCCTAAATTTAGATTCCTTCGCGGTCGAGTATATCTTTCCCGCAACACACCGCTTATGAACCAATGTGAACTCACCTCACTGTTCCTCCCAACACACCCGCTGCCTTTTGAGCAATGATTTAAGCGTGTACACATATTTCATC
This sequence comes from Eristalis pertinax, assembly GCA_907269125.1. Taxonomy (NCBI): domain Eukaryota; kingdom Metazoa; phylum Arthropoda; class Insecta; order Diptera; family Syrphidae; genus Eristalis; species Eristalis pertinax. The sequence continues at coordinate 60,861,156 of OU026145.1, forward strand.
GGTCGACATAAATCTTTCACATAAAAAGAAAAATGTACGATTATCTCTCGGAACACTGTCATCTATGTTGGAAATGTAGCGTATTTGAGAAACAATCAAATTTATTCTGCGATTTTACTGGAAACGAAATGTCCGCTAGAGAGACACACCATTATGCCTTGTAAAATCACATGCGTTTAAAAATCTTCAGAAGTATCACGGAAAAAACACCGCCTAACACGCGAGAACCGGGTTCGAACCTAAGACTCCACACACAAGTAGACTAACGCCCGTGCGCAAGCACACTCAGCTGATAAGTACTTCTTACGTGGTTGAATTTCTCGGTGTAGTTCTGCAACAAACCTTACAAATGCTGCAGAGTTGCCAAGTCAATTTATTCTTATGGAAAATATTTTATCGCAGTTTATACCAATCAATGGTGTGTTATAAAATACTTAGATTTGAGATTTCTTTGTGGATTTTCCGCGTCTACGATTTTTTTTTATTCATCAGAGGTCACCATTGGTTTAGTTTGGTTGGTGCGTGTGCATGGGAACGTATAATTATTGGTTTACTACAAAACTGAGCAATCAAATGTTATCTTATCTCTTCGATAGGCATGAGTTCATTCTTTTTTGTGGTGGTTCTTATATTTTTTATCAGCGACATAAACGTATTTAAATGTTTGATTAACTGTTTTTAAATTATTAGGCAGAAGTAGACGCAGTAAGGAGAAGTATAACAGCTAGTAAGAGTAGTCACCAGTTAGTATTTGCATAGTCGTCAAACCCCTAGATAGTGAATATTGGAAATAAAAGAGATTTATGGAAGAGAATTATGTGTTTAAATAACAATTCTACATTCATATTCACAGCACCTTTGAGTCAAGCTGTTGGTAGGTATGTGTGGCCTGATGGCCCTGATTGCCTTAAGGCTAACTTGGACCAACGTGTTGAATCTATTGTGTCCTTATTGCTATACCTTCCGATGAAAGATCTTAGAATTTTGATGTTAACGTCTTCAGTTGACTTTGAATTCCTGCATTCCTACAACAATGTTCAATAGTCATCTTCGAACGAACTTTGACAGTTGATAGTGGAATCTGCCAAATTGGCTGCCATTCATTCAGTCGGTAACCCTCAATACAACTCTGAAAAGAACTGTATGTGTGGGGAACTCGTTAAAGAGCAAGGGTATCAAAAGGGGACACTATACATTTGTAGGACGCGGTGCAATACACCCTCAACATTAATAATAATAATTCCGGTTTTGCCAAATCAACATGAACATGGACATGCATATGATGTTTTATCAAAATTGGTGCTCTGTTCAGGAAACGTTCCGCGCGTTTCGCCCATTTGACGATCGCCATAGGATGAGGCCCATTTCTGGTTGTTAACGTACCAACGAACAAAATTGTCAAATTTAGGACGATAGCAATCTACATGAGATCGAAGAGCGTCCAATGCATCCCGGGAAGGTCACTGTTTGGTGTGATTAGCATCACCGTCAACGATGAGAGCTAATGTTCGATGTTTACCTACTTCTTTTGGCCGGAATTGTATGACATGGACACCAACGACATGTGGTTTCAACAGGACGGCGCTACGTGCCACGCAGCTAACGCCACATTGGAAATTCTGCTAGCCATTCGAGGGCATGGTCATCTCATGTGAATGTGATGTATGTGTGGCCACCTCGATCGTTCGATTTGACGCCGTTAGAGTTTTCCTTTCTGGAGTCGTGTGCTTATGCGACAATGCCGCAAACCACAGCGGCCTTCAAAGTCAACATAACCCTTGTCATCGATCAAATTCAGCCTGATTTATGCGTCAGAGTCATGGTGAATTGGACATTCCGGATGCGCGCCACCCACAGAGAAACCTCGGCGGACATTTGAACGATGTTATATAATCGACGGGCATCGATAGGCATTTTAAACTAATAAAAAAAATTCGACTACATCGCACACACACTTGGCTGCACTTTACTTTAAACTTTAAAAACTCTTAATGAAACACCCTTTATTTGAGTTAATAAGACAATGATTGCAATTTAGTTTTTAAAGATTGTTGTAAATATTAGCCTAAGTCTGAGTCACTTGTTTGTTTTTGCCAACCGAACTCAGTTCTCAATTGGATCTTCGATTCACGAGACCTGTAACGCAGTTTTTAAAGAACCGGAAGTCGACCCGGTTCAGCCCAAGTGCCCAAAGTCTTTGATGAAACCGTGATGAAATGAGCATATTTCACTCTGACAGATGTCGGGAATCACACGTATCAAAAATCGAATGTTGAATGAGTTCACCAATCTCACTTTTAATTCAACTTTTATAGTCAGCGCGAGGTCGTCAGGACGCGTTGTCGCTTTGTGGATAAGCGAAACGTTCATACTGTAGCCGATTTACAAAAAAACACAAAAATGAACGATTGAAAATAGTTATTTATTCAACGTCTTGCTGCGGTGAGTGCTCAAAATCGAATGACTCCCTTCTCTTAATTCTATCCGGTAGTTCTTTTACAAATTTGTTCCTATTTCTTAGAAAAGTGTTTGTATTTCTTACATTGCCAGCTACAATACTTCATGACTTTTCGCACTCTCAAACTTTGTAGTTAGGAGTTGGTTTCTCTCCAATCGTGACAGAACAGAGTGGTTGCTATTATCCAGCTCATATTTCTCTTCCCCCTTGAAATTGCACAACAGCGTTTCTTAAAACATTTTTCTGGACCATTCAGAGGATACAATTCATTCTAACAGTCCCAAGTTGAGCTACCCATTGTTGAGTCTCCATGACCACCACTCTAGAGACCCTACAGGCGTGTGATTGGACTCACGTCACTATACAGACCAAATAAACATTCCTTAAAGCATTTTCCCCAGCATTGGAAAACAAACGTGGAATGAGAAATGAAACGAAAAAATAACAACACACCCTTCTTGACCTACCACCCTTGAGTGGTGGTTATTCATGCCTGCTCTCAGAGTTCCTCATAAATATTCAAAGCACATCAGCAAGAATTTATAGAGCAGAGGACTATATGATGCGAATCCTGCATTTGGCTATTCTGAGTGGCACTCGCTCGTTCCTCGATCCAGAGAGCACGGCACACCAACTTTTGGTGTTGAATAATCAACTAGTTGCGTGCTGATTACTCAGCGAAAGCACACACATGCCATGCCATGCCATGAGCATAACATATGTCATCAAGATCCACACTCAACAACTCAGCGCCCAGTTTCAATTAACTCTGCCAACCCAATCATGCGTTTATGACATAATTCGCTTGGTCGACTGATTGAGCATGACTCGCTCACGGTGAGGTAGCTGACGCGGAACATACTTACCCGACCAGACAGCCATTTGGACACACACCCATTCGCGTAGTCAAGAATGCCCCATCAATAAATTACAGCAATTGAAGTGGACGGCCTAAGCCGCATGGGGAGTCTCGACGCTGCTGACCAGACACATCGTAATTTGTTGATTCGAGGTGCCACACGAACATCGGTCGGTCATGCTGTGATGTATCCATTAGCGATTGGCAATGCGCTGCTTTCAGTTTGACTAATGGCGAAGCGTCTTCTTGGCGTCTGGCTGCTTGAGTGGCAAGGTCATTGCATCATCCCGATCGAAGGGGATAGGACTCGAGTCCCTATCAACGGTACTCAAAGTCATAATTTTTTATGAGAAATCGACAGTCATCAACTCGTGAAGGAGCTGAAATTACTTTTCATCAAACGATCATCACCGATGGGGGGTGTAAATGTGTGTGTGTGCATGCATCTCCTTCGGGTATCCTTTGTGTATCTGTTTCGATTCAAATCTCCATAAAGTCAAGCAAGCACTCGTTACAACGAAATTTTGAGGTAAACGACACATTTTATGGCTACATAAAGCGAGAGTGTATTTTTCGAGTGTGCAGTGTGGGAACGAGGACGATGTACATTATGTGTGCGCCTCTAATGGATTCGCATTACCAAGGTGCTAACTGAATGACAGCACTGGGGCAGAAGGCATAGGCTTCCGGGCTTTCCTAATGCCGGTATTAGCAGTGAATTTCAAGAAGGATTTGAAGTAATGACGTTGTCTGGCATTTTATTAACTCATCCGGTCTTATATTGCTGCCACGAGACCCACTCATCTGTGGGCTGACGTCGTTTCTTGTGGTATATTCTAATTAATGTTAATCGCAAGTAATTGGGACCTTAGCACATTTGATGAACGATCAGTATCAATTCAACGAACATTAAATATCAGTCGTTTTGATGGTATTTTCAATCACAGAGGCTCGTCCATGTGCCGCCATAATTTCCGACTGAGCAGATTTGCATCTCACGGAGGAGCAGTCAGTAATTTATCCTTTTGATGATTAGGCCATCCTTGAGCGTTTTTAGTCTGAACTATGTAGCTCTCGGTGTCAGCCGGTTGGTACATTAATTCTAGTCTTTTTGAATCATATCTAATAATTATTCTTTGAATGCCTCTGCAGGACAGGGTGGGCTACGGTATTAACTTAGCCCGATCCCCTGCTAGTTGCCTTCAATTGCACACACTAAGTTAATTGACGATCGTGTCGTCTTGCATGGGTCACCTTAAAAACGAGCCGTTGCATTGCTTGGACTGGATAGCTGTTGTGACTGGAGGACGACGTTTTTATATCATCGGCGTGGGTGGAGAGGTGTGGAGTCTGTGATAATAGAGCCTATACCATATTCATTCAACCAGAAATCTTCGTCGCCGAAGACAAATCAAAAAGCCTCCGGGTCTTCTATGGACTATTCACTGACAGGCGGCAGGTGCTTCGGTAAGTAAGGCTTTCCATGTTGAAATGTCCCTTAAGTCATCGACATGTCTATTACGGCGTTCATTTGACGAATCCTGCATACATCACTACACACCAGAAATGGAGGAGCAATAAACGTTGTGCAGAGTGAGTCGAATAACCCAACTTTTGCCTGGCCATAGATCCACATCAAGTTGATGATATTGTGTTTGCTTCATCAAAATCTAGGAAACTGTTGGGGTTGAAAAACAAAGACTTCTGGTATAGATGTCTACATAAAACCTAGACTCGACAATAATTAGCTGTACAATTTGAGATTACAACTGAACTTAAAGTGTGTTGGTTCAAGATTGGTTGCAAAACGTTTCAGTATTGTTTTGGTGTTGATTTTTTATGTCCTACAATGTCCAGGGCTTACATCGCGGTCCGTGTGCCCATGTTGATCCTTTTGTGATGGGTTGGTGGTGTGGCAGGCGATTTATCCTCTATGCTGACTGTTGTCGCTGCTCTCGTAAAGATGCAGCTTATTCGATGTCGTCTGGCAGTTCTGCTCGCTAAGCGGAATTAGCATGTTGATGTAGCGTTGTTGCTCAGGCTCCTTACTGCCTCGTTAAGATGGTTTCTGATGACCAGAAGCTGATTTCTAAACAGTGACACCAGTAATACGTTTTCATTTGACTCAAATCTCTTACCGCAACACAATCCTTCAGGTTTGGCAACATGATAGGTTTGCAGGGGACCGGAGAATATCCTGGATGAGGAAACAGTTCTTCATTTTTGTGCCTGCTTTGAAGAAAGATGTCACAAGGTTGGGCTTATGGCTGAATGCCAGCAATCACGACATTCATCAGGTGAATGTTTCATGTCAAAATATTCTTGTAAAATTCCCGCTCACGAAAACAACGGAGAAGTAAACCATTTCTTAACAATTGAAATTGACGGAGCAGAGTCAAACAAGAGAAAAATTTAGGCGACACTTTACGAGTTTAAAAAGCTTACTCAATAGACGGTAGTCTATTTTTAATAGATGGCAGTTGACAGTATTGCATTTGAAGTTACTGACGTATTAAGCGACCCTCATATCACTCTGCCGGAGAGACCATTTCCGTATGAAATGGGTATCAATGGCCGATTCCACGAAGGTGAATCGTGAATTTGACATTTGCCTTCTTCAAGAAGAAAAGTTAATTTAAAGCAACATTCACGCGTTTTCCTTTCTCCACCAGACGCCTTGCGAATCTCTTCTTCTGCGAAACAAACTCTTCTGTCTTGATGCTAGGAGGCACAGCCCATACTCTGACCGTCCACTGGTCACGTTTCTACCAAAGAAGGAGAACTACGCTGCGAAGATAATAAACGCCAGTTGTGTGATGAAGCGACACGACAGAAAGAGCACTTATATGTCTCCATGAAATCCTTACTTATAAATGAATAAATACAACATTACGGCCACTTCAACGCACCGGACAATTCGAATGATGGCCCATAAGAAAACATTTGCATCGCTCGTGAAAATCAAATTCCAATTATATTCAAAAGCCATAAAAGCGGCTAATAAAAAATTGAAGTACTTTAAGCACATATATGAAACTTGTGGAGCGAGAGACTGACACACTTATCAAACATCCATAAACAACCACAGAAAACAGTGACTGCGCTTTTAGTTTACTTGTCCAATTCAGCACATTAACGGCGTCAACGCAGCGTAACTTCTTAATTCTTTAATGAAAGTTATGTTGAAGGGATTAATTGAATTACTGTTTACACGTACACAGACTTTGCTGCCGACTTGAAAGTTCGAAAATTAATTGCCACCATTCTGCTCATTAACTCGAACTAGACGAGGACTCACGACTCACGAGCTGCTGTGGGGGAAGGAGGGGAAACTATTTTTAAACTTGTCTGACACCTGCTCGTGGCGCAGTAATATATGTCTGTGCATGAGCTGGTTGCTTGTATGTTGTAAGTGGGAAACAATGTACCTTGTAAGTGATATATTCACATTAATGCTGGTCTGGGGAAGAATCTCAATTTTGAAAAGGGAAACACCCAAGTCGCAGGCACCTTTTTGGGAATTCCGACTGCGGTAAGGTACAACATGAAAGTTATTCCCCTTGACGGGGTCTAGAAGGCACCCTCGCATATGACCCCAGAATATTTATGAAATAGACAAGACTCTACATTCAAATGCTTGCCTGGTCACAATTTTCCGGCTTTCAGCTGGAAATTCTCCTTATGTATGAAAATGCATTAGTCACATGTTGGTTACACAAAATTTGAACAGTACAGAGACTGTCCCATGGATCTATATGATAGCCTCTATTCCATGGAAGTAGACTTCTACTTCTGTCCAGATCCAATTTCCGACACGAACGGGATTGAAGAGCGGACGAAACGAGGCGCTCTTAAGGTGAATATTGAAACAACTACGTACATATATGTTGCCGATCAAGAATCGATCCGTTGCTCTCGAACGAGAATGAATAGTCATCCATGATCGACATCTACAATTTCCAGGTTGTAAAGAAGTGTGTCAACCTCGGGGCAGATTCCAAGTGGCAAGTGGAGATCCGACTTAGAATTTCGCTCAACAGCCGGTGCTACTTTGGAGTGTCGAAGCAACTTGGATCAAAACCCTTCATTCAAAGGACAACATTCACAGCTGAATGGCGCAGTTAGTTGAGTGCCTGCCCTTGGTTAGAGAGGTCCCCGGTTCGAGTCCCTCAGTCGTTGTTTGGTCCAGTTTGCATTGAGTTGTCGATCAGTGGTAGTAGTCCGACTATGGGTATCACAATGGACCAACATGGTTCTGCCCTGCGTTTCGAGGTTATCAGATCAGGTGTGAGCCATCTGCAAAAAGAAGATGACTCTCTCAATGTGAAACATTCCTCGCCTCCGCTGCGTTCCAACATCTAGTTCATGTATATAATGCAAAGAAGGGGTGTCAAGACGCACCCTTGGCGAATTCCAACGCTCACGGTGAAAGCTGTTGATTTAGCATGGTTAACTCGAACACAGCTGTTACCGTTTTGTGAATAGAGACTGAATGGCCCTAAAATGAGGACCATCAATCCAATAGTTCTGCAGAGCACTCCAGAGTTTACCTCGAGGTACTCTGTCGTATGCCGTTTCCAAATTAACAAAACAGTTGCTCAAGGGATTGGCCTCCTCCCAAGCCTTCTCAAGTACCATTCATAGTGTGAAAAGCTGGTCGGTTGTACTTCTGCGCACGGAAAGTCGCACTGTTCATCCTCCATGGACTCAACCAAAGCTCTAGAATGCTCCTCCAACATCCTAACGCAGAATTTCCCGCGGAGACTTACAAGATATAAGGTGGGTGGTCGATATAAGGCCCAGAACCTAATAAGGCCCATTGTACAAAAAGTAGCATAACCGACAAGCAGCCGGGATTATATTTCCTCCTAAGTTTACACTAAAATCGATGGAAATTTCCATCTGACGCAATCATGTTTTTTCTTACATTGGATACAAGTTAGTACACGCATGCTTTTTTTTATACGATTTTTTATAAGTGGTTTCTGTTTTTAATTGTTTGGCTAATAATAATTCGGATAAGTCTAGTTCTTACACTAAATATATTACATATAAGCCTAGTGTTTAGCAAGGCTTATGTAGTATTTTAATCCATTGAGTAGATTTTCGTTTCTGAAGAAAAAAGTGTTTCATGTTCCTAAAAAGGCCCACCGAAAAGATAAACGGGCCTTATTAGGAATATGAAAAATTATACTTGTTTTTTTGTGTTGTTCTTAGACAAAATGCCAAAAACGAGCAAATTCGGGAATAGAAAGCGGGTAGAATGGTCGTCAGATGATAGGAAACGGCCTTGAGTTCAAGTTTATCACAACATGAAGAGTCAAGGCGCTTCAAAATTGCAAGAAGAACTTTGAGAAACCATATCAAAAGTGGTTCTGCTATAAGGAAACTAGGCAGGCCCACAACGTTAACACTCGGACAAGAAGATAATCTGTCAAGAAGGATCGTTAGACTGTGGCCGATGTGGGTATGCCACTCACGCCAAAAATGTTGCAGCTGCAAGCCTACGTATTTTGCAGCATCAACAATATTACCAGGAACTTTAATAATAAAGGGTGATTTTTTAAAAGCTATAGGAAAGTTTTTCAAAAAAAACACATAAAATTCAGAAAAATGCATGAAATCTTTATTTGAATCGATAGTACGGTCCATATAAATTAATGTTTGAAGATTATTTCATGCAAATGTTGACTGCGCCTCAAATGGTCCATCCGATTAGGCCAATTTTGGCATACTCTTTCAAACATTTCGGCCGGTATCTCATGAATAAATGCTTCAATGTTGTCTTCCAATGCGTCAATTGAAGCGGGCTTGTCTGTATAGACATGAGCTTTAACATAGCCCCATGAAAAATAGTCTAAAGGCGTTAAATCGCACGATCTTGGCGCACGATCTTGGTTCACCGAACTCGCCCCTCAATACGTCCATTGTTCCGCGTGCTGTGTGGCATGTGGCAAAGTCTTGCTGAAACCACATGTCATGCAAGTCAAGCTCTTGCATTTTGGGCAAAAAAAAGTTGGATATCATCTCACGGTAGCGCTCACCATTCACAGTTACGTTACGATTCGCATCATCTTTGAAGAAGTACAGTCCAATGATGCCACCAGCCCATAAACCGCACCAAACAGTGACTTTTTCTGGATGCATTGCTACCTCTTGCAATGCTTCTGGCTGATATTCACTCCAAAATCGACAATTCTGCTTATTTTCGTACCCATTGAGCCAAAAATGAGCTTCGTCGCTGAATACAGGAAGCGCGCTATGAACTTTCTTAACAGAGCACGCATTTTGATAATAAAATTCAGTAATTTGCAAGCATTGTTCGTTTGTAAGACGATTCATGGTTAAATTATAGACCAAACTGAAGATGTTTGACAGTGAAACAAAACACGAAACGCGCGTCAGCTGTTTAAACCAGTGTTGCCAAAAAGATAATAGCTAAAAAATCACCCTTTATAAGAATAAACTCGTGTTGAGCAGCACGCAGATCCAGCTGGAAAACTGCTACAGCCCTAAGGTAGCCGACAGGCAAACACACGAAGACTGCTTAAGACGCAGCAGCCTAGGTCTATTTTCCCGACCTCTAAATTAGGCAATAATATATAGACACCATGTAGGTGCCTTTGCATCTAGTGATTGCAGAATGTGAAAACAAAACAATTATGCGAAGGGATAAAAAAAGACAAGTGCATTATATAAACGCAATTCGATGAATTAGTCAAAAAGGTACCGCTCTTGGCCATTCCGAAGGAAACCATTAAGCCCAGCGCCTGTATGGACTGCAGCAATGAATCCTTAGTCCACAGACTGAGCAGCTATATATTAAAATGTTACACAGACGGATCAAGAACTGAGGCAGGGGTATTTGGACCCAGGGCAAAGTACTTCGAAACCATGGGCAAACGCACCAGTATCTTTCAGGCAGAAGTCTATGCCACAGACAGATGCTGTCAGATCAATCTTGACAGGGACTATACGAACTGTGACATACCAATAATGTCGGACAGTCATGCGGCTATCCTGGCACTAGACTCCTATATCATCAAATCCAGGCTCCTGTGGGAATGTCTACAGAAGCCTAAGAAGCTGAGTAGGAGTAACAGAATAATACTCTATTGGATACCTGGCCATACAGGGATAGAAGGTCATGAAATGGCCGACTCCTTGTCTAGATTAGGAGCATCGGAATATTTTATAGGCCTCTAACTATTCTGTGCTATAGGAGATCACGTCCTCAGGGAAGAGTTCAGGGAACTCGAAAGAAGGAACCGGGCAGATGCATGGAACAACGCTCATGGTATGAAGCAAGCCAAGAAAGTCTTTGGTCAACAGAACAGCAAGAGGTTTGAAGCATGTATCAGAATGAGCAAAAACAACCTCCGTATCCTAACAGGCATCCTAACAGGGCACTGCAGACTCAATTTTGTTTTTACAATCCGGGCGGCGACCCATGGAGGGTCCGAGCCTGAGCAATTGCTGCCTTCCATCGTTGACGGTCCTGGGCACGCTGCTTCCAGTCATCAAGACCAAGCTGTCTTGCATCCGCGATTACTTGGACTTTATACCGGAGATTCGGTCTCCTCTCCTTCTCGAACCAGTAGGCTCGGCTTCAAAGATCCTCTTTGCTGGAGCATTGTTATCCATGCGCTCGATGTGGCCGAGCCAGTGCAGTCGACGGATTTTTGTATTCCGGACTACATCCACATCCTGGTACAGCTCGTAGAGTTCGCGGTTATGTCTTCTCCTCCATTCGCCTTCCTCGCAGACGGGACCATATATCCGACGTAGAACTTTTCTTTCGAAGGTACCAAGAATCAGCTCTGAAACGAAGAACTGCAGACTCAGGACGAACTTAATGAAACTAGGGTTATCAGAAGAAGGTCTCTGCAGATTCTGTGGAGAATATAATAAAATTCCAGAACACGTTCTGGTATTCTCTGAGTCGCTAGCCCACAAAAGGCAAAGATATCTGGGCAAGCACCTGCTATCAAAGGAAGAACTGAAGTCATTAGAACCATCTTTCAGAGAATACTCTAGAATGGATTTCTTCCACTTATGCGCAACAGGAGTCCTTAACCCCCAATACAACTCTGAAAAGAACTGTATGTGGAATATGTGTACTGTATGGAACTCGATGGAAATCAAAGGTATCAGAAGGGGACAGAATAGATCTATAGGTCGCGGTGCAATATACCCTCAACAACAATAATAAAATAAGAAACTTCTGGTTAATTCACATCCACTGTGCACCGAGCATATTATTTCTCATTCCAAAATCCCCTGCCGCCGAAAGTCAAATGGTCATTGCCTTATTTCCCTGTATAAAAAAAAGAATACTTTCTATCAAAATCCCCCGAAAAACCGACTGTTTTTGAGCTTGAGCTTTCAAAAGATAACACAATCAACACCCTTCATAATGTTGTTTTTAAGGCTATCCCATTCCAAGTATTTTATGCAGATCTTAGGAATGGGTGAAGGGGAGTCAAGCATAATCGATTTTGTTTATATCTCACTTAAATCTTAAATGACAAAAAGTGTTGAATACTAAACTGAAGACTGTGGTTTATTGATGAGATGGAGATGAAAATAGAGGATGGATTTTGTCGAGACGGCATTTAAAGGGTGGTTAAATTTCAAGGGCCGATGTTGATTTTGAATAAAACACAAATTATTCAGGAAGTTATTGTCATTTCATTTTATTATGATAATATTGGTATGGTTCAATTATGTATGGAACAAAATATCGGCCAAATGGCCGCCGCAACCTCGGCGGCACACCTCCATCCGATGGTCCAAATTTTCGATAACGCTGAAGCATAATTGTGGATCTATACCGTTAATGTGCCGAATTATCTCATCCTTTGGCTCTTGAATTGTTGCTCGCTTATCGACGTACACCTTTTCTTTCAAATAACCCCAAAGAAAAAAGTCCAACGGTGTCAAAACACATGATCTTGGCGGCCAATTTACATCGTCACCACTTGAGATAACACGGCCATTGAATTTGTTGCGCAATTCGTTAGCTGTGTGGCAAGTGGCACGACGACGAGTTGAGGTGGACGGCTCTTCAGCCACACTATCGCTAACAGCAGCAATATTTTCTACAGTACGAGCTGTACGAGCATGCACTGGTGTTTTCACATCTCCTACAGACCCGCTTTGCTCAAATTTTTGCACGATTTTTCCGATTGTACGCACATTTGGACGATTAAATTGACCGAAAAAATCACGATGTGCACGATATGCATTTTGATTTGAACGCCCATTTTCATAATAAGCCTGAATAACTTTAATGCGTTGCTCGATCGTGAAGAAAAAAAACTTGACGTTTAGGTGTGGTTCACATTCAACATCGGCCAAACCACTTTTTGCTGTCCATGAAAATGCGTTTTCGCAAGAAACATTGTTCGCTGTGAGGATATTTCGTTACTGTGAGTTTTAGCTAGTTGCTAAGGGATTAGATTTTTAAACAAAAACGCATCTCAATTCTGGCATTCAGAGTCGGCATGCAACAATATTTCCCCTCACCTTGCGAGAGAACAGTAGCTCGCAGAAAACGTAGTTTCTTTAGACGCTTTACCCGGGCTGCAGCACCTCTCCTTTCCTAAATCATGCCATCGGTTAAATTCAGCTTGATTTATGCGTGGAAGTCATGGTGATTTTGACATTCTGGATGCGCGCCACCCAGTGCAACCTACGGAGGATATTTGAACGATGTTATATCCCATACATAATGGAATTGATGAGTATTGTAAACGAATAACAAAGATGCAATTTTTTTATTAATTGTTATATCATTCCCTTATTAGCCTTAGTTGTAAAGAATTCTATAATATTCTAATCTCTAGACATGAAGTAAGAAATGCATTAATATGTAACAAATTGTACACTTCTGGCAATAAATAAAGTAAAAGTAAAATATCGATGATATCCAACACACACTTTGATTTATTAAAATTTAAATACATGAAGCACTCAATAAAGGAGCCTTTATACGGTAACAAAACTTGCAGAATGTAAGCCCGCATCCAGAGGTCAAAAAGAAACTCCAAAAGCATACTCGATCAAATGTTCGTCAACACTTGAGCACCATCGAGAGAAGCAATGAATGTCGCAGGTCTCTAAGTGCATCGTGAATTGATTCAAACGCGATGTCAACTTTAAGACCCTTACAAGGATTCATTATTTTGAGAGCTTACATAAAATTGTCTCCTCTAAGGCTGCGTTGGAAAATGAAACCCATTTCAACAGACCCCAATTTATTTCCAATTTCTCCGCCTTTATCGCCACCAAATGCGTTGAATACATTTTCTACCCTTGCTTCCGCTACCCAACCACAATGTGTTCACTCACTTATATAATTTAATGATTTCATTTAATTTCCAACACAACATTTCCGATGGCATTTGTGCACCGGTAGTTCCGCAAATTTGATTCAAAATTGATTAGATTGGAAATTGCGTTCGATGAGGTCGAAAGGGTTGAGATGCCACTCATGGCCAACCCCCACCCATCACACTCCCTGGTGGCACTTGTTATCTCCGAAACACTGTTTGACATGCAGTGACCGTATATCAATCAATTTGCTTTTGGATTAGATGGTTCAAACGTGAAGAGTGATTTTCCTTTTTTTTTTAAATTCACACTTAAAGCCTCGAGCTTCATGCATGTCACTTTAAATTAAAGTCTGTGCTCTCTGCTGCCGAGGGAGACGGTACGAGTAGTTTGTCGGACAGACGTACAGACGTGCGCTTCCGCTCCAGCATCGAGATGTGATTAAATAGATTTGTCAAGTAGACAGAAAAATTCATGACGAACTTACGCAAAAAGGCAAATATTCTCGGCAAAATCCCATGGGCGGATGTCGGGACCTTTCTGCATTACCAACATCAGTCAACTCCGCAGTGAAGCAGTGAAGCACGATGGGACTTTGACGCGAACTCTTAATGTGTTTCGTTCCTGACTGGCGAGTCTGAATAACAAAAAAAAAAAAAAAGCGAGTACGTGAGTATATGTGGAGCATGTCAATTGCAGCGCCATCAACGAAGTTACGCTCTGAATTTGATAGAGACGTGGACACGGAGGGTGGAGTCTACAACGTTGGAAACGTTACTGTTCGAGTGGCGCATCAATAGGCAATGGGATTGGAAATATTTGAGAGTTAATAACAGTCTGAGCTGAGGTGGATTTTTCTCAATTGACGGGATGAGCTTTTTTTTCCAAATTAAAATTGGTTTGTATGTATGAGGGGAAACAACGCGAAGGAACGTGTTCATTTGATCTTCACATCAAGTTAAAGACTGTGAATAGTTCGTGGGTGTTCATCTAGGACAGATTTTTAAGTGGTTTTCAGGGGCTTGATCCTAACTCTGTGCATTGTGATAATCTGGCCAGCAAATAGACACGATGACTATTTACATTTCACATTTAGCAATTAATCTAGAGTCTGAGTAACTTTCAGCCAGCTTTCATAACCAAATCGGCATCAAATGCAACATTTCTCAGCTGTTCCGATAATCACTTCTGCCGCTTTAATTTTTTGAGTGGTTTGCTCTTGATCGGAAGATTTGGGATCGTTATCAGGTAAAAGATTCTAAGCACTATTCTAAACACATTTAGAGAAATCTATAGCTGCCGGGCTTAATGGAAACTAGCCACATTTCCGGAATCCATTCCTGCTACCATACAGTCACCATATCCTTGTTTTTAAGACTAGCTTAGTGCACAATTTTTTCTCTTCGTCATTGCTTGTACCCGCGCGGCGGCAGCGCTATGAGCGGTGTATTTGTTGGCAATGCACTTCAAATAATTGTGTCCGAGGACAACAACAAATGAAATTTGATCGTAGTATTCGGGCCATGGTGGAAGGAATATAAGGTGTACTGGACAATTCTATTGAGACTCTGGGTAACGTCATCGCGGGGATTTGTATGTCAACATAAACTTAAAGGTGGAAACAGATAAACATTTTTCAAACGCATAAAAACAAAAACGGATTTCTTTTCAACATTTCAACTATTCATTATGGTTTCTGCAACATTTTACTGCACATTGTTGCATTTTCCGATATAATACCAATTTTAAGGACCGATGTTGAATGTGAACCACACCTAAACGTCAAGTTTTTTTCTGCATTTCATTTGACATTTCTCAATTTCCACCATGGAAAGATACACACATGAACCATGGAAAGATACACAATCGAGCAACGCGTTAAAGTTATTCAAGCTTATTATGAAAATGGGCGTTCAAATCAAAGTGCATATCGTGCACTTCGTGATTTTTTCGTGAAAAATTTGAGCAAACCGGATCTGTAGGAGATGTGAAAACACCAGTGCATGCTCGTACAGCTCGTACTGCAGAAAATATTGCTGCTGTTCGCGATAGTGTGGCTGAAGAGCCGTCCACCTCAACTCGTCGTCGTGCCCAACAATTGCACCTCCCACACTCGTCGTTGATGAACATTATGCCTAAAGACTTGCATTTACACGCTACAAGGTGCAATTGACTCAAGAACTACAGCCTCTTGAACTTTTCAAGCGTCGTCAATGGTCAGAATGGTGGCAAGAAATGGCAACAGTGGATGATCAATTTTCGAAGAAAATCATCTTCAGTGATGAGGCACATTTTCACCTCAGTGGATTCGTCAATAAGCAGAAATGCCGCATTTGGGCGAATGATAATCCAAGAGTGATTGTCGAAAAACCAATGCACATACAAAGAGTGACTGTTTGGTGCGGTTTATGGGCTGGCGGCATCATCGGGCGGTATTTTTTTCCAAAATGAGGCCGGTCAGGCAGTTACTGTGAATGGTGTTCGCTATCGTGTAATGATATCGAACTTTTTATGGCCCGAATTGGAAGATATGAATGTGGACGGTTATTTGAAAGAAAAGGTGTACGTCGATAAGCCAGCAACAATTCAAGAGCTAAAGGATGAGATAATTCGGCACATTAACGGCAAAGAAAATTTGGACCATCGGATGGAGGTGTGCCACCGAGGTCGCGGCAGCCATTTGGCCGATATTTTGTTCCATACATAATTGAACCATACCAATATTATCATAATAAAAATAAATGACAATAATTTCCTAAATAATTTGTGTTTCATTCAAAATCAATATCGGCCCTTAAAATTTAACCACCCTTTAAATGAATTCAGTCATTTCATCTAACATCAACTTGGAAATAGTTCCTTATTTCCATTCTTAGTTTTTTAATACACGACATTTAATTGTGATGCAAGCTTAAGCAATACATCTGTCCAGTGCCAAAAACGGACCCGGAGTGAAGTAACAAAACAAAAAGATGGCGGTTTTGACAGGCTGTCCAGCACACCTTATATTTTTCGAAATTTCTTTTATACATTATGACAGTTCGAAATTCAAAAATTAAAAAAACCCATTATTCGTATAAAAGAATAGTCGGCGCTGAATGACTCGCGGACTTGGAGCGCGAGTTGGCAAAGTTGACTGGTAGTGAAAAATGAGAAATAGTGGCTTTCGGTTGCAGTTATCCTCGCTGTCTGGAACGATCAGACAAACAATTTAATGCAATAAAATATTAATTGTAAATCCTCAAATCGGTTATGACAAGAGCAGTACTACTTCTCGATCAGCCTCGTGCAAGTCGGAGGCGACAAACCAACCTGTATTCCAAGTCCAAGTACTGCCATGACAGAGGAATCGAAACAAAACAGATCGCATGGGCAAAGGTTTCTATTCCACAGATTCAATCTATTTTAATTTATTTATTTATTTAATTATCAACTGATTTACAATCGGTTGATGACTGAATATTTTATTGTGAAGACCAAAAACTTAATGGTGATTTGCCGAGCACTGTCGTGACTAATGTCTGCTCGCAATGCTCGCATCTTCAACCTATCATCCATCATGGCACTGGTATTCAGTCTCTGTCACCTCAAGTCAATGAAAGAAAATTCGGAGCAGCTCGTCGTTCACTTGTACTGAGTGCCAAGTTACAGGGACATTCCAACAGCGGACTGGGAGGTACCAACTCCGCAAACACTCTAAACCGCCTCTCGCCACCAGCAAACTCTTTCTACGAAGAACCGAGCAGACTAATAGAAGATGACTGGCAAATCTTACAACCCAATCCTACAAAAATGTTCTTGAACGATGCCGTTGATGCTTTCTTTGGGCAGGTTATCAGCGGCTGTTGTCATTACAAAAAACACTTCAAGGTGATCGCCTTCTCAACAAAGTATGCCATCGTTGCTGCCGTTCCTCAGCCATCTGAGCCTGCCTACTCTCAATTAAAATCTCAAAAACTTGCTTCTAGCAAATGGCCGAAAGCTGTTAATCAAGTTTGACCTTCCGACATCAGTGACACCACATTTCGTCTTGCAAAGTGCATAAGTGGTGCTTGAAGCTATAAAAGCAGCACGAGCATTTCACTGGAAGCTACTCGCATCGTATTTTGTCTATCTGTCTAAAAATTCGACTCTACTTTGCAAGGAGTTCAACAGATTTTTTATATTTTTCTTAAAAACGTCCCTACTTATTGCTAGGTCGACTTCATTGCTCAAGGAATTCTAAAGTAATAAAGCTCGTTTTGGCCATAGTTTGTTAGGTGACTGGGAACATAAAATATATCATCTCTGTTTCTTAAATTTCATTCAGGCACATAAAAAGAAACCAACGCAAGTAGTTCTGATGATTTAATATTTCCATTTAAAATATCTTTAACGAAAATAAGGCTCTGAGCTTGTCTGCAACTCTAAAGTTTTTAAATCAGTTAGAGCACATCTCGAAGAATAATTTGAGCATGCTTTCTAACCATCTTAACAATCGCTAAGCGTAACGAGTTAATTTTTTTTTTAATTCTTTCTATTCTTCTAATGGCATTATCATAAGAAGGAAACCATATTAAACAAGTTCACGAAAGCAGCACTTATGGTATCAATCTTCGAAATGATGCTGCTATTTTGATTATGTACATGGGCCTGGCTTTTAAAGAGTGTTTTTTTAAGAGACAAAGAACATTAAATTGAAATAAATAAAATACAACAGTATTCTAAGAGAGCGGCAACACTAAAGACATATAAATTGTCTTTAGGGTATACACATGCTTAAAGACTGCTGAAGTTCTTTTAAGAAAACCTAGCATACTACTAGCTTTAGATACAACTAGATCAATATGAGCAGAAAAAGTTAGCTTATAATCAAACATGACCCCTAAATCTTTCATCTCACTGAAATAGATCTGTTTTTAATTTTGTAACTAAAGGTCCCATGCTCTAATATACGGTTAACATTAAATATCTTACATTTGATGAAAATAAACTCCAGATGATTATATCTACACCAGACAACAAATGAAGTAATATCTTTTTGAAACTCTATGCAGTCATGTGTCGAAGTTATTGCCCTAAATAACTTCTAAATAACGTCGTCTACAAACATTAGGCATTAAGAATTCTTCAGAGTATTTGGTATATCGTTTACAAACAAGTTGAATAGCATTGATCCCGAATGACTACCTTGCGGAAGTCCAGATTGCACGTGAATTCGTCTAGAATGAAAGCCATCAAGTGGACGAATTTCTTCTTGTTCGATAGGTACGATTTCAACCAAACAAGAAAGTCAGACTTGAATCCAAGCATCTTTAGGTTTTGTAACAGTACATCATGGTGAACTTTGTCATGCTTTGACAAAACACCGACCTGTCTTCGGTTTGTCCAAGGTATTTAGAGAAAAACGAGAAAAAATACACAAATTTGTTACAATTGATCGACAGCTCACAAATTCATGCTGTTTCTGTGTTATTTGTTCTTTGATTGTCTCTGAGAAATTAATTCCTCGAATAATTGACAATCTACGTTCCAAAATTGTGAAACGTTTATTTTTCTTTTCAAATGCAGTCGCATTCCGATCCTCATAGACTTCCTGTGCTTGACTGAGTTATGAAACATATAAGTTAACGCACACGCACCACAGTCATCCAGCAACGGAGCACCTTTCAGCCGTTCACCCCATGCACCGACTATTCAACACAATCAGCAACTTTTAGCCCTTCACCCTATGCACCGAGCACTTCTCGTAATAAGCGATTTTTATTATTAGTTAAGTTAGAAGAAAACAAATGAAAAATAAGGAAACCAGTCATAAATTGGAAAAGTGCAAAAACAAGTTGTTTATTCTCAACAATCAGTGGTAGACTGAAAAAAATCAACACGAAAATCGCACTCAAATAACTTGCATATAGCAGACATATGAAGTTGAAGTCTAATGATGAACTAATGTGTACAAATTCGTACGACGTGTGTGGCTGAAAGCGACACCAGTGTTTACACCGAAGTGTTAATGGAACTTTTCTATTTCTAATTCTTAGATATGTGAATGTATGTAGCTCGCTGCTTTCTGTGACCGATTTTCATCTATTTTTGGCGTTTCCAAAACAAGCTCGCATTTCTTCTTCTTCTTCTACAGTCCGGGATGGACCTGGGCCTCTGTTAACAAGCTTCTCCAGATGGCACGATCTTTAGCCAGCTGTCTCCAATTTCGCGCACCAATTTGGTTCAGGTCCTTCTCCACTTGTTGGCGCCATCGGTTTCGTGGGCGTCCTCTATTGCGTTGTCCCACTGGTTCAGATTCGAAGACTCTTCGGGCTGGTGCAGAGTTGTCCATGCACTCTACATGGCCTAGCCATCTTAGGCGCTGAATCCGTAGATGCCTGACTAGGCTCATGTCGCTGTACAGCCCGTATAGTTCATTGTTGTATCTTCTTCTCCAAAATCCATCAACGCAAACAGGACCAAAGATGGAACGCAGAACTTTTCTCTCGAAAAGACCAAGGACTTCTTCATCTGCTCTTGAGACTGTCCTGGCTTCTGCGCCATAAAGCAGGACAGGGATGATGAGGGTCTTATATAGTGTTAGCTTGGTCCTTCGAGATAGAGCTCTACTACTCAATTGCCTTTTGAGCCCAAAGAAACAGCGGTTGGCAAGAGTTATTCTGCGTTTAATCTCGGTACTGATGTTGTTTGTACTGTTTACCTGGGAGCCGAGGTAGACGAAGTCCTTAACTACCTCGAAGTAAAAGCTGCCTACGGCGACGTTCTGGCCGAGACGTCGATGTTGTGCGTCCTTTCTCGATGACAGCATGTACTTCGTTTTGCCCACATTCACTGTTAAACCCATTTTTGCAGCCTCCGTTTCAATACCACCAAACGCTTCATTGACGGCTCGCTGTGTTCGACCAATCACGTCAATGTCGTCCGCGTATGCTAGAAATTGTATGGACTTCTGGAAGATCGTGCCTCTAGTGTTGGCGTTTGATTTTCTCCAGAATGATGTTAAAGGAGTCACATGACAGCGCTTCGCCTTGTCTAAAACCTTTTTTGACATTTTTGACATCTCGGCGAGTTCGTTACCGACCTTGACGGAGCAGCGAGAGTTCTCCATCGTCATCCTGCACAGCCTGACTAGTTTGGCAGGAATGTCAAGACTAGACATGGCGCTGTATAGCTCGTCTCTATGCACGCTGTCATATGCAGCCTTGAAATCGACGAATAGGTGGTGGGTGTCGATCTGCATCTCTTGGGTTTTTTTCCAGGATCTGCTGTAGCGTGAAAATTTGGTCGATGGTGGACTTCCCCGGCCTGAAACCGCACTGATAAGGACCTATCAGGTTATTCACGAATGGTTTCAGGCGCTCGCACAAAACGGCAGAGAAGATCTTGTAGGCGATGTTTAGGAGACTTATCCCTCGGAAGTTGGCGCAGTTTATATTCAAGTCCCAAGATTTTAAGCAAGTGAGTAAAGTAGGTAAAAATAATATTAAAATGCATTCCTCGACCTTATGGCTGAAACCAAGAATGTTGTATCACCAGCATACACAAGAGCAAGATTATGATTCTGTTGAAGGGCATATGACAGTTCACCTAGAATTGGTTTAGTAATAAATTTGGTCCTAAGAGTGAAGAAGTAAATTCGACGACTACATGGATCTGCCACATCAAGCCTCCCGTTTCGAGGAGAGGAAAACCGAAACTCCGGCCTACAGACAAATTCATCACGGACGTAAGCCTTCTTGGTCTGCATGACTAGAAGCAGCGTGGCCAGGAATGTCAACAATTGATGGTGGCATTAGCTCACGCTCAGACCCTCAATTTGTTGCCGGCCCGATGATTAAGTAGGTAATTAACTATCGAACCGAAAGTTCACCAATCAGAAGGGCAATGAAGCAGCATCAAAGTTAAAGCCCTTCTTCCGCTTACCTTAGAGTTGGCTCTCTACAATGAAACGACTTCCGGCGGAAATTAATTGAAATAATTCGACACTTTTTATGATTATCACCTTAGCATACGGCCGACATCAGCGAGTAGGAATATAAACTGTGATGGATTAAAATTTAATGACATCTGCAAAAGTTGAACGATTTCACTCGGTCTTTTAGATAATTGCAGTAATTATTTTAACCCCATAAAATAGAAGAAAAATGCGATAAATCAAAAAAAAATATTAATTATGATCAAAAGAACCTTCTGACTGTTTCGTCCGTCCCTTAACGAGTTTCCTAAACAGTTTAATATTCACTTCACTAATCAAACGTCTCAAAGTGGTTTTCATAATAGCTGAAGGGGATTCACCCACCACCACAGCCCAAGTGATTCCGGTGAGATTTTCCAAACGTGGGTTACTCAGCCACCCACTATTAATTTGATAATACCCTCTGTGCACTTAAACTCTCAGAGTAAGCAACGCCGGCACAATATAGGTGGTGAATCTCTAGCGGGGACTCATATACATGAATAGCTTCTGAAATGAACGGGTTCAGCACTGAAATCCGATAATGGGAATTTACCTTTTATCTGGAGCTAAATTTCACTCCCACCACTGTTGCCCGCCGGGCTGATATACGTACGTAGTCTTTATTAAGCGAAAGTAATAGATTTTATTGGGGTTCCCCCATCCAATGGAACGCCTTAGCCCGAATACAATTAGGCAGCATTTAAATCGCATCATTAACACTTTAAAAGAGTTCCTTGAAAGGCGACCTCTGAGACAAAAATATTTATCCAGGCGTTGGTGTAGGCGCGTTGGCACTGTGACTTGCGATGAAGTCATGAGGGCGACTGCCCATTCTACCGCATGAACAAACAATTAACGCATGCCACTTGAAAGAGTCGCATGTGTGACGAGGAAAGATCAAGAGGACGACAAAAGGTGACGCACAACGAAGCGGTTTCTCGATGGGAATGCCTTGGAAGATGTGTTATTAAATATTAACAAAACCATACAAAGATTTTCACTTCAATTTAACAAAGCTCCTTTCAAATTAATGAGACAAGATGCCGAAAGCATGACCTCATTGGGCCACTTGTCCTAGTCGACCTTGTGATTAAATTCTTTATGGTGTTTAAAAAATGGATTAACTCGAGAAGGGTTATGCCAACAGAGTGCTCTCTAAAGCTCCATACGAATGTGTGCATTTGTGTATATGTATTCAGTGAGTGTTTTCTATTGTTAAATGAAATCCTTGAAATCCTTTTTTGCGCCGGAAAGTCATGCACACGAACCACTGGATACATTGCTTTCAAAGAGATTCATTACGCCTTTGTGATTTCATAATTGCATTACGGAAGGAGGGTAAGAACGTAGCCTTAAAACTCACAACGTGAATTCCATCACATGCAAACGGAGAGGTTTCTCCGTTTTTTTTTTCTGCGGCGTAAGTACACCCAAACCGATTATTTTTTCATATTTTCTTCTGCAGCAGTGGGATAGGAAATCGAGTCGTTCGCCGAAATCAACTGCACTGATTCACTGCGACGACGAGGATATGAATCAGTTTGGCTGAGAACAAAAGTGTGGACAGCTTAGTCAGCAGACTAAAATGGGAAATTCGAGTGAGTTGGTTCTCAGATTTGTGATGCTGTTGAGGTTCTCAATATATTTTTGGTGATATTTCATTAACATTTACATTTTATTCATTCGCAAAAAAACAAAATGAATTGAACATTAGTTTAGGTTCGGTTATGTTCCAGTGGCTGGCAAACTTGAAGAAGACATTCTGCATTATGTCCCTGAGGGTAGACATATGCACCCAGGCTCTCAGAAAATGTGAGAGGAATCTTGTTACTGTCGAGCACTTCCAACAGCTGCCTAATGGGCCTAACCAGGAGAGAGTGATAGAAAATCAGGAAATCTCAACACCAGTCGATGAAGTAGTCCTCTCACCTATCGTTGAAGAAGTCGGCACAGCCATTTAAAAGCTGAAGAACAGCAGGCTCAGATGGGGGCCATGTTCCGGTAGGAAGCATGCATCATACAACTTGCAAAATATCAGCTCTAAATGCCCCATCCACAAAAAAGTTGATCCTACCTCTGGCAACAAATATAGAGGACCCTTTCAACGTCGCACCAGCGCGGCTTTCTGCCCGGCGAATCGGCCATATCCTACATTTTAACACTAAGGCAAATCCTGGGGAAAACCAGTGAGTTTCATATCAATGTGAACCACCTTTTCATCGATTTTAAAGCAGCATACGACAGCATTCATCGCAAGGAGCTATTCGATGCAATGTCCGAATCCGGGATCCTGGGGAAAGGTTTCCAGTTGTGTCGGACCACGGTAACATAGACGCAGTTCGGCTCGGGGACTTCCAAGCCGTTTGAAACCAGCACCTGACTTCCGCAAGGAGCTGCGCTGTCGTGTGATCTCCTTACTGGAGAAGATAGTGCTACGGGCAGCTGTAAACACCGAAGGCACTATCTTCTACAAATCAGTCCAACTATTGGGTTATGCAGCTGACATTGACATTGTCGCGTGTTCCAAACGTGTCATAGTGGAAGTTTTACGGCGATTGAATAAGAGGCGGGATTTTCTTAAGTTTAAAGGAGAAAAACCAAAATATATGCTGCCGAGCAAGAATCGATCCGGCACACACCAACTGGGACAAAACAGCACAATCACCTACAATTTTTGAGAGAGTGAAGGAGTTTGTCTACCTCGGGTCAAACGGGCACTCCGCAAACAACATCCTAGTGGAGACGTAGCGTCGTCCTTGGCAACCGGTGCCAGCTGTCGAAACCACTGGGGTCTAAACTCCTGACTCGAAGGACCAACATTATGCTATTCAAAGCATTTTTTTGCCAGTGCTGCTACTTGGAGCAGAGCTGATTCTTGGAGCCTTTGAAAGAAAAATTGTGCGTCGGATATATGGTCCTGTCTGCGAGGTAGGTGAATGAAGGAGAAGACATAACACGAACTGTACGAGCTGTACCAAGATGTGGATGTAGTCCGAAAGAGAAACATCCATCGACTGCGCTGGCTTGGCCACATCGAGCGCATGGACACCAATGCACCAGCTAAGAGGGTCTTCGAATCCCAGCCTCCTGGTTAGAGAAGGAGAGGACGACAGAAACCGTTGCATAAAGACCAATTCATCACGGCCACAAGACAACATGGTTTTGATGACTGGAAGAAGCGTGTCCAAGACTGTGAGGGATGGAAGGCGGTGATTGCTCAGGCTCAGACCCTCCACGGATCGTAGGCCTGATAAGTAAGTAAAGAAGCTTTCAGTTACTGGTGGCCTTCAAATGTCTCAAGCTTAAAGCAAATGATGTTCCGTAAACAAAGAGGCAGCAAATTGCAATTATGGTTTTGATGTATGCTGATGAATGATTATGACGAAAGAAGGTCAATTCTAACGACATTTATGCTCACACAAATACCCCTAATCTCCATAAGCACAAGCTCTCTCTTCACAGCAGTCAATAGTGGCCATGAATACTAGAGCCACGTTTGCAAAACTATTTGATTAAATGCCGCTTATAAAAGCATCCAAGCCAAAAGCAAGCGTCCCTTTTTTTTGTTCATGTGACCTTGTTAAACATCTGTCAATTTTCGTTAACCATAACATACATACTCCCTTACTTCGGTTATGCTGTGTGGTGACAAATTGGGTCAGTTTACTACCATAAAATGACGCGACATTACTGGAAATGGGTAAAACGTGCAGATTTAAGAATCAATTGATGTAATAAACAGCAACCCTTGGGCAATAACTTTAACATACGTTGAGCCACATGCTTGGCGGGACATCACGAAATCGCTATCAATTAAGAACCCCACCCAGCTGCACTAAATTAACAATGGAAGTGTGTCAATTCGAGCCAATGAAGGATAATAGCGATGGCCATTTTTATAAGGAAAAATTGTGAGCAGATTTAAACAACTGTCCTGTCTGTGGCTGAGTGACGAGAGAGTAACGAAGCAGACCTAATGTAGATAGTTGGCAGCATATATGTAATCTAAACATAAATCACAAACAAAAACGTTCACAATTCACGACCCACCTCTTTCGAGTCACTGACAGTCCTCAGAAATATCCTCCATCCATGATATTATGTGTGAACATCGTGCATGATTTCGCAATGAAAATTTATCTGCCGATAGGTTTGTGGTATGCTGTTAAGAAAATCTTGAAATTGTTGCTCCGAAATTCTCCAGAAGACCCACTTTGACTGTGCCTGACCGGAGATTGACGCAACAGTAGATCGTATAGATGACTCCAGAAAAACTGATTTGCAACAGAGCACTTCACAAAACCGAATGCCGTGAATTAAAATTTCAATTTCATCAATCCGACATACGATGCTGTAATAAAACCCTTATCTATCATGATAGAGCCATGAAATAAACCATCTCATTGCTTTGTGCCTATCCGTAGATACTCCATATCATCCCGTTGCTGAAGTATCACTCAAATCGACCATAAATCGATTATACACCCCAAATTCCATGCGGATCCTTTATTCAACAAAGGGCTACGTAGTCAAGCGTATAATAAAAGGATTCTGTGAAATGTTTATACAAAAAGTTTGATTACTTTTCAACCTCACTTCATTCCGGTCGTCCCCTTAGCCACCCCCAGACCCCACCACTCCGCTCTGCTCATGCGAACGTCTGCGTCTGATGCTTTTGCATTTGTACTGTGTAGTCAGTCGCATTCAACAAAATATTTATAGCAGAAGTCGCTGGTGTTCCTTTTCCTTCTTGACCCTCATCATAAATTCAACATACAGAAGAAAATGTTCATAATGAGTAGGATATTCTACGCTCTCTGTGTGAGAATGCTACAACCCCGCAGTTCATGGGAAAAAAATAACGAGTCCCAGTGATGTGTGTGGAACTTCGGGCATTGATGCCAATTAATTCAAACACAAAATCGGAACTCCCAAAGTTGCTGCAGAACTTTAATCCTGTGATTCATGGGTTGAATCCCTAATCGCTCGATGGGGGTGCAGATGGTGATTTTTTTTCATCATTTTCCATCCACCAGACTGGACCTACAATCAAACTCATCCGCCCCAGTCCCTTTGTCTGCGCCCGGATAAAAGGAACTTCTGCAGATACTTGTATCTTAAATTGCCAACTTTAAAGAATACACTAAAAAGAATCCGCAGTGGTTGAGGTTCCACCAAATTTGTAAAAGATAAAGTGGCTCACAATTAAGGTCATTATTTATTTTGATTTCGGAAGTTTAGACGGCGAATTGGTCTCTTTATTATCGTTTGTTTTTTGCTTTTTTTTTTTTTCTTGTGGCTGTGCGAAGGGTTGACTCGATCCTTGACGAATTGCCAACGACGTCCTCGGTGGTAGATGATGAATGTTTGTCCGTCAACTTATTTTGGTTTGCGACCAGACAATGATGGGGGTATTTTATTTTTTTTTGTTTTCTAAACTAGCCGAAGGTTATTTATAAATGGCCAGGAGGATTAGATGGAGAAGAAGTTTTGTGGGATTTGAGAGGGATTTTGGGTGAGAAGGGATTCTATATTGGCAGAGATAACTGAGTGGAAGGATGTTCGAGTTGGAGTGGGCCTCTGGAAGTATTTGTTTTCACTCGGATAAACGCTGGGAAGCGAATGAGAATAAGTATATGTGCATTTTTTATCAAGATAAATCAGCTCGTCTGATGTGTACGTTCATTATCACAAAAATGATACAATATCTGTGACCGTAGGCGGTGAACAAGGATACTCAAGTACCATTGTGTGTATGACTACCGTGTATAGAACCCATGTAAAACCGGAACGAATCTAGCAATCTTATTGAAATCTGGTAACAATCGGGTGTAAATAGGATAAGTTCCAAATTTAAGATGATTTTAGATTAAATTTTATTTAAAAAATAGAACTGAGACATAAAAGTAGAAATAATTTCCGTACGTTATAGTAGCCGACTGCCAGCAGCAGTTCCAATGGCGCACTACTCTGTCATAAGGGTACTGAGTGTCGTCCTGCTCCTTTTGATCAGGCTGTGTGATCGTCACAGATTTAGAGTAGGTCATAATTGTTTCGTAGTGAGGCAGTCTGTACTACTAGACCATCCAAGAGGAAAGCGCGCTGAACTAGTGCGCTTTCTAGCGACTTGGTCAGTTTCACAATATTCCGGAAACTCATAAACGGCGTTCACACTCAACAATTTGTCAATACAGATTTGCTAGACAACAAATTGGAAAAAAGTCAAAATGCTTTGTCTACCGTACTACAAGTCTGCCAACTTTGTAGTAACAAGCGATACGTTTTCTTGGACCTTCAAGCATTTTTGTCAAGCAAGTCGGATCGACAAATTGTTGGGTGTGAACGCCACTATAGTGTCCCGGCAACTATATATGTAAGATGGATGTTGAGATATTGTGGAATCATATACAAGCGGCATTTAATGAGCTAAGTGTACATCTAGAGACATAATCGCAGTTTGGATATCGGAACAAATGAGGATATCTATCTCAAATATATCTCATAATTTGCGCGCGCTCAAAGGATTGCTAATACCCTTAAGTGTCCGGGGTCAAGACACAGCACGGGCCGAAGGTATAGAGGGAGAACGGGAGAGGAGGTACCTGTGCACATTGGTCTTAAATATCTGCGGGTTGTAGTCTGTGGGCAATATAGGACCGGGAAGAGCATTCCAAATTCGCGTAGTACGGCTGAAGAATAAGTCTCTAAATTTAACTGTGCGTCCGAATGTAGGCTTAAGGATAAACTGATGAGCATTCCTGGCGAGACGAGTATTGCGGGTGAATTCATGGATAGGAGGAATGCAGTTGGCTAGCTCACTTGAGCATCGTTTGTTGAAATAGCGATGGAATACGGGCAAAGAAGAAACGGTACGTCGATGTCCGAGCGAGTCTAATGACTTTGCGACATTGTTGTCACCTATAAGTCTTATCGCTCGCTTTTGGATTCTATCTAGTAGCTGCAGGGTGGTCTTTGGGGCACCAGACCAGATATGAGCGCTGTACTCAAGCTTGGGGCGGATATACGCCTCATAAATGAAAGCCAAATCTGAGGGGGTGAAACATTCGATTAAGGAAACCTAAACATTTCGCAGCATTTTTGGCGACCTCAAATATGTGATCGTTCCAACTAAGTGTTGTGTTGATACACATACCAAGGATGGAAAGCTTTCCGGTTTCATCGACACAAGCGCCATTCATTTATAATGGCTGATTAACAAGGGTTCGCTTGAGTGACAGCAGACAGCATTGGGTTTTTGAAGCATTGAATTCCACTCAAGATCGGAATTCAATGTGCTTAACATACGCTGCCGTTCCAATTCTACGGCCGAAGGGCAGGGTCGTGAGTCTCGTAACGAATATGAAAAGCTGAGGGTGCTGTCATCAGCGAAGCAATGGTTTGGATTAGAAGTAGCAGACAAGAGATCATTAATAAAAATGAGAAAGAGTGTCGGAGACAGAACAGAGCCTTGGGGTACACCAGCATTTATTTGGTGGATATCAGACTTGAACCCATCCAAGTGAACTTGAATTGAACGGTTCGAAAGGTAATTTCTAATCCATAGAAGAAGAGATTCATCGATACCATATGCACGCATTTTCGACAAAAGAGCTTGATGCCAAACTCTGTCAAATGCCTTAGAAATATCAAGTGCAACGATCTTCTTTTCGCCTGCATTATGCAAAGATGTGTTCCACTTTTCGGTGAGATAAGCTATCAGATCACCAGTGGACCTGTTGCTACGGAAACCGTACTGCCGGTAATTAAGAAGCTTCCGCGATTCAAGATATTTCATAAGCTGACGATTTATCGGCGTTTCCATGACCTTAGAAAGAAGGGACGTAAGTGCTATGGGTCGGTACTAGGTGGGTGACGAAGATTCGCCCTTTTTAGGGACGGGCTGGACAAATGCTTTTTTCCATCTGCTCGGAAAGAGACCTAAAGAGTAGGATAGATTAAAAAGCTTACACAATGGTTTTGCCAGCGCAGAAGAACACCTCTTCAGAAGTATAGGGGGAATACCATCCGGGCCAGCGGATTTGTGCACGTCGAGATCTTTAAGTACTCTTGCAACTGTATGAGTGCGGAAGTGGTTTTGTCCCATGGTGAAATCAACGCTCTCA
Organism: Eristalis pertinax; assembly: GCA_907269125.1. Classification (NCBI taxonomy): domain Eukaryota; kingdom Metazoa; phylum Arthropoda; class Insecta; order Diptera; family Syrphidae; genus Eristalis; species Eristalis pertinax. The sequence continues at coordinate 60,890,873 of OU026145.1, forward strand.
AGTACAGGTGGAGACATATTGGAATCTGGCAGTGTTGAGCTGGCTGCAAAATGCGCCGCAAGCAAATTGGCTTTGTCTAAAGAGCTGACAGCTGGAATGTCATTGTAAATGAGCGTGGGAATTGAAGACGAGGCGGAATTCCGTATGTTTTTTACAAATGACGAAAAGTTTTTGCTACCTTCGGGACATTGTAGCACTTCTTGTCTCAACTTTTGATCATAAGAGAATTTCACACGTCTGATAGTTGCATTGTAGTCATTTCTGGCCCGTTTAAACTTTTTCCGGTTTTCATCAGTAGGGTTGGCTTTGTATGCTCGGAAATTCAACTCTCACTTGGCGCCTTCGAAAGAAAAGTTCTACGTCGGATATATGATCCCGTCTGCGAGGAAGGCGAATGGAGTAGAAGTCATAACCGCGAACTGTACGAGCTGTACCAAGATGTGGATGTAGTCCGGAGGGCAAAAATCCGTCGACTGGACTGGCTTGGCCACATCGAGCGTATGGACACCAGTGTTCCAGTATTCTTTGGGCTTGATACTCTGCACTCTATGTGGAATGAAGGATCTCATGCCCAGCAGAAGAATGTTTGTGATCATATCAGCAGCGGCATCCACGTCACGATCGAGGAAGCATAGTGACCAGTTAAAGTTCCTAAACAAATTGTTGAGCTAAGACAAATGTTCCTCGATCGCTGGAGTTTCTGCCTGAGAGACGAGGTGATTCCGTAGATGGTATGATAATTGAATATTTAAATCTTTAGAATATACACCTTCACCAATGCCAATGAAGCTATTTCTTCGCTAGAAGCCCATTAATATATCCGAATCAATTTGATAGAACAAACCACACTGAGCCCTCCAACTAGATCTACATCTCATTTCGTTATTTGCTGGATTATCGATTATCGAGGCGATGCTCCAAACTCCTTGTTTTCTAATGTCCACCTTTATACACAATTGCTCAAGAGACGTTTTTTGAATGTGGACTTTTTTCATCATCTTCTGACCCACGCACGAGGGAGTCTCTAGGCCACTCCAACCTTCGCTATCGACTCTAATTCATTGGGAGTTATGCCCAAGTGTATCCAGGCAAGTTTATGGACTTCGTCCAACCTCGTCGGGTACCTGATGGTGTCGGTTACAAGTCACACTTTGGAAGCCGTGATGATGTGTGACATTCGTGTGACCAAAACATAGAAGCATAGTCCTTTACGTTCGAAGAAGCAGCTGCTCAACGTTGAGTTCTCCGCACACTGCCATGTTCCTCACCCTATCACGGCCAGTAACTCCAGCAATAGAACCAATCACAAGTTTTTTTTTTTTGTGTCATTACCCAAATGTCATGTCCATAGGTGAGAGTTGGAACAAATACTGAGTTGAAAACGCCTAACTTGGCTTTGACACGAAGCTCGACCTTCCTGACTATAGATCTTCGAAGCTGTTCTGAGCTAGCTTGGCCTCCCATCACACGTGAAAAAGATGAGTTTACCTCGAGACTCTTCCAAATGTACAAAACAGCTGTAGATCGGCTTGGCATAACCCGAAGCCTTCTCGAGTACCATTCCTAGAGTGAAGAGCTAGTCGGTTGTTGTTCAGCTTTGCACTATTACCACCTTACCACGGGTGTGGGGATAGCAATAGGTCAAAGTAAACAGAAATAAAACAAGGTGACACGTTTGTGAGCTCGTCGTATATTTATTAGCGCGCTGTTCACAGCTCGACCATAGCCCTCCAACGCGCCTCCAACAACACATACCTAACTGACAGCACTCTCAGATGTTGCTGCTGTCTGAGATGTCTCATGGGTTTAAGTTAAACAATGTAAAGGTAATTTTACTGAACAATAAATCCGAAACAACATTTGGAGCTGTTTGTGTAAATTTACTTTGCCCCGAAGACCCATCACGACCCAATTCGACAAAAGTGGTAAGATTGAATCTCATGTGCAAATGGTGTCCGTGTTGATCTGCAAATGAAACTTCTCAAGGTCAACCCTTATCTCTGCTCATCAGAGAAGAATACCGCACACAACAGGAACGGCTGAAGATGATAGGATCTAGTCGGCTATGAATTGTGCCGTCCCCAAAGAAGAAAAAAAGGATGAATAAGAAGATTAAAATTTGATAAAGAAAAGAATGAAAAGAATGAATAGCAAGATTTGTAGATATTGCAACACATTAATATGCAAAGGGACACTCCCACGTTCCGGGGAATTTTCTCAAAATCTTGAATGGAAAATGTGATTCGAAACCACTGACTTCAAAACACCAACTGAACTCATTGAAGATAACAAATACAATAGGGAAATAACCTTCTTAATAACCTTGATAATAGCCTTGTTAAATAATACTAGAATACTTTGCAGTAATGCGGGGAATTCCATCAGCAATGTACTCAGACGAGAGTCAGCAATTAGGGATTTTTTTTTGCAGATTAAAGAAGTTATCACACAATTACGTCAAACCACAGAAGCCGCTCTTAATTGCGACTACATCCACTTGTAGACCTTGTCAAGTGTATGTTTGATGGTCTTATGCTGCTTGTGGATCAGGCTGAACGAATGAGGGTTTTGAGTCACTTTTTCGATCATAATGACTGGTCATTAACTCAAACTCAAACACATGTCTAGCTGTCTTCCACCGCCGCAATTGGCGCTAGCTTATCGACATTGTTTCTTTTTATCCCCCTTGTACAACCTTTGTCGTGAAGGCAACGACACACCGACCAGGATAGGTCTATTGTATCGGAGGGTTGGAGTTATCCCAAAAGACGTACTACTTCCCTCATGAAACACTCTGAAGTGAGTATCTCCTTATGGAAGATACGTTTCCTTAACCATATCAGTGCCGGACATTCACACAAAATCTGGTCAGAAGTTTCATCCTACTCAAGGCAGAGCCGACAGACCTTGTATTGACACAGGTTTAAATTGTTAAGGTGATAGTTCAGGTCACAGTGGCCCGTAAGAAAGTTAGCAATCTTAAGTTTTCTTTGTTCAGATTGAGTATATCCTTGTATGAATAAGGCCTGATTAAACGTTTGGATTGCCTAAGACCACTGGTGTAGGCGAAGTTTGTTTTCTCATTCGTTAATCAGAGGTATGGCTGTTGTCCAATTCACATTGCAGTACGGTTCAGGACCGATGAATGCAGATGCCGAACCAGCCCTAGCGAGCTCGTCTGCGGATTAGTTGCCTGCAATCCCACTGTGTCCAGGGACCTAGCCAAGTTTCAATTTGTTGTGTTTGGCAAGGGATTGTAGAACGTCAACGTTAGACGAGAGTGCCTTTAGTGCTGCTTAACTGTCTGAGAGTATCAGTATATTAGTACCCTTAATGCCTTTGTAGAGGTGTGGATTCTCGCTTGAAACACTGTAGGATACGATCGCATTGGTACGGAGATCCTTGTGTTGGGTCCGAAGACTCCTGCTCCCACTCCGGATTCCATCTTTGATCCGTTTGTGTAGCATACCAGACTCCTAGAGTCTTGTGCTGGGACACCATTAGACCATTTCAACTTCGAAAAGCCTTCGGAAACAGACAATTGATTCATGACGTATCTCCCAACAAATATTCCAAAGGCGTCAAATCCTACGGTCAATCCTTGGGTCCAATGGGAACTGGTCCATCTGTTCATCTGCTGTGTGGTACGGTCCTACTGTAACTCCGTGGCGACCAGGTTCAGCTCGTGTATTTTGGACAAAGTGCGTTCGAAATCACTGAAAGTTAGCAGGCGCCAATGACGGTAAGAACTCCTGATTCCAACTCATGATTGAATTCATGAGAATGTGGCTGCTGTGGCCGAGAGTGTGAGACTCAATACACGAACATCAACTCTCCATAGGGAACAAAGTTTAGGTCAACGGTGGGCGTTACAGAGCCATGTTAACCGACTTTTATTTTAACTGAAATTGAAGACATGGATTTGGACGACCTCTGCTTCATGCAGGATGGCTCACCATGGTACACAGCCCATGCCACAATCGATCTTTTGAGCACCAAATTCCCAAATTGTGTTATCAGCCGTCTTGGCAATGTCTCGGAACTGCTATTTGACCAGTTTGGACTTTTTTTGTATGAGAAAACGTGGCGGACCGATATTATGCCAACAATTCGGAAACGATTTAAGCACTTAAGGCCAATATCAGCCAAGCAATCCGTGAGCTAAAGCCCGAAACCATCAACAAGGTCTTCGAAAATTGGGATGACAGAATGCGCTACTGCGAAGCCAGCCGAGGCAGCCATTTGAACGACGTTGTATTTCAGAATTAGTTGGAATGTTGCTTCTTACTAATAAAGCCATAATATTTACATGGACAAAAATTAATTTTCTTTATTTTATTGCATTTTCAAAAAAGAAACTTGTAAAGGGTGGTTAAATTTTAAGGGCCGATGTTGATTTTGAATAAAACACAAATTATTTACGAAATTATTGTCATTCATTTTTATTGTGATAATATTGGTATGGTATATTATCTATAGAAAAAAATATCGGCCAAACTGCTGCCGCGACCGCGGCGGCACACCTCCATCCGATGGTCCAAATTTTCGATAACGCTGAAGCATAATTGAGGTTCTATGCCGTTAATGTGCCGAATTATCTCATCCTTTGGCTCTTGAATTGTTGCTCGCTTATCGACGTACAACTTTTCTTTCAAATAACCCCAAAGAGAAAAATCCAACGGTGTCAAATCACATGATCTTGGCGGCCAATTGACATCGCCACCACGTGAGATAACACGGCCATTGAATTTGTCCCGCATAAGAGCCATTGTTTCGTTGGCTGTGTGGCAAGTGGCACAGTCCTGTTGAAAACACATATCGTCCGCATTCATATCTTCCAATTCGGGCCATAAGAAGTTCGTTATCATTTCGATAGCCACGATAGCGAACACCATTCACAGTAACTGCCTGACCGGCCTCATTTTGGAAAAAAATACGGCCCGATGATGCGGCCAGCCCATGTTTAGGCCCACTCTTTGTGGGTGCATTGGTTTTTCGACAATCACTCTTGGATTATCATTCGCCCAAATGCGGCAATTCTGCTTATTGACGAATCCACTGAGGTGAAAATGTGCCTCATCACTGAAGATGATTTTCTTCGAAAATTGATCATCCACTGTTGCCATTTCTTGCCACCATTCTGACCATTGACTTTAGTTCTTGAGTCAATTGCACCTTGTAAGCGTGTAAATGCAAGTCTTTATGCATAATGTTCATCAACGACGAGCGTGAGAGGTGCAATTGTTGGGCACGACGACGAGTTGAGGTGGACGGCTCTTCAGCCACACTATCGCGAACAGCAGCAATATTTTCTGCAGTACGAGCTGTACGAGTATGCACTGGTGTTTCCACATCTCCTACAGACCCTGTTTGCACGATTTTTTCCGATTGTACGCACATTTGGACGATTAAATTGACCGAAAAAATCACGAAGTGCACGATATGCATTTTGATTTGAACGCCCATTTTCATAATAAGACTGAATAACTTTAACGCGTTGCTCGATTGTGTATCTTTCCATGATTCGAATTGCGTTAGTCTGAAATTGAGAAATGTCAAATGAAATACAGAAAAAAATTTGACGTTTAGGTATGGTTCACATTCAACATCGGCCCTTAAAATTTAACCACCCTTTATTTGGCCCACTCGCCGACTGAAAAGCACGCGAAAGTTTGACAAAAAAATTAAAACCACTTCGCTCCGAGTTGAAAGCCCGAAGCATCTGTCTTGTCATTCCCACCACACCAGTAAATTGCAAGCAGACCAAAAATGCTGAAAAAATTATTAAAGTTCAATATTAATACAGCATTTTTTTTAAAAAAATAGGCATGCAAACAGATTAGAATCTATTCCACTTTAGTGTTTGAGTTGAAAGAAGGTTGTTGACATACATGAGCCACTACAAACAAATATATTTACCGCGAACAGACTGAGTAGGCAAATACTTCACAAACATGAGTACTCGTGTAATATGTGTTTGGGAACGAAATTACGCATCATTTGATGGGGGGAAGTTAAGAAGCCTTTAGAGTGACTAATAGTCGTTAAGTGGGGATAAAACAACGACTTGAAGGACGTGCTCTACGTTCTTGACGACATTTTTGAATTGTCTTTGCCACCGAAGATTACAATGTGTATACATTGGATGATAGTCTCAATTGAATAAGGGAAGGAGAATATTCGGAATTTTATAGACCAGACTGTAGCGGCACACAAAGAAGAAAATGAAAATGATGACTGACATTGATATTGATATTGAGTGTAGTAGTATTGGAGGTAACACTCGCTAATTTTATTAAGCTATTAATACAAGCGAACAACTTAAACAATCTAAACTGAAAAACTAAAGCTAGATGGTGGAGAGAGAAAGGCAGGACTAGCGCAGGAAAGAATGGGACTGGAGGTGGTTTCGATGTGAGGTTTTGCTAAGGCGGAAATCGAAAGAGTATTCCATAGTTAGCCAGGCTTAACATTCTTGATACCGGTGAGTTCAAGCCGTAATTAGTCCGATGTGGTTTAATGCGGAGGAGGGCTGCAAACCTTAGATTGCGGGGGTTTGACGCTAAGACACACAAAAGGCAGTCTGTATTACCAGTAATCAGTTGGTTGAGGAAGAGCAGATCGGCATTTTGCGACGGTTTTCGGGGGACTCAAGGCGAATAAGCTTAAGGCGATCAGAGTAAGGAGGTAAGTCAGTTCTGTCAGTCCAGGCAAGATCACGGAGAGCGAAACTTAGAAACCTACGCTGGACAGCTTCGATACGACGAATGTGGACCGCGTAATAAGGTGACCATACTTGGCTGGCATATTCGAGAATGGGTCTGACGAAGGTGATGTATAGAGATTTTGTGACATAGGGATTCGAAAATTCTTTGATAAAGCCAAGCACAGAATTTGCTCTACTGTGCTCTATTGTCAATATGGGAACGAAAGTTGAGCTCACGATCACCGATTTCGCCTAAGTCGCGTAAAGATGATGCCGAAGGGACTAGTTCATTGCTGAGGAAATAGCTTTTATGTGGATGCGGTGGACGTTTGCGGAAGATGTAATGGATTGACATTTACTGACGTTAAGTTGGAGATCGTTTTCCTTTGCCACCAAATAGAAAAACTATTTAGGTCATCTAGAAGAGAATAGAAGTCAGAGGGGGGAATAGATTTTCATATCATCGGCGTAAACAGAGATATGAGAGTTCATAAGAATACGGTCAACATCGTTGATGGTAAGTACGAATATTAATGGACGGAGGTTGCTACCTTGTGGTACGCCAGAAGTGGCTTTGATGGGCTTGGAGACAGACGATCTGAAGGTTAGGTTAGGTAGTTGGGCTGCCAGCGAAATCGCCAGCACACTTAGACCATGTTTGTCCATTGTGATACCCATAGTCAGGCTACTACCACCGATCGACAACTCCAGTGATAGTGTTAATTTGATCCTAACGGCAAATGGTGACTGGACCAGATTTGAAAACCCGATAAAAGCGTTTTGACTTTGCTTTCACTGGGATTCGAACCGGGGACCCCTTTAACCAGGGGCAGACACTCGACCAACGGCGCCATCCAGCTGTGCTTAATCTGAAGGTAACTGCATATTTTCTGCTTTGCAAATAGGATTTGATCCATTTGAGGAAGTGAGGTTGAAAACCTTGGGCTGTCAGTTTAAACATAATGACTGGGTGTGAAATTTTATCGAATGCTTTACTAAAGTCGGTGGCTATTACATTGACCTCTTTACCATCTTTAAATGCGCATAATGCCTTAGAGCCTTAGAGTCGTCGATCTGCCTTTCAGGAAGCCGTGTTGGCAAGGTGAAAATTATGCTTTGCAGTGAAAAAAAATGGAATCGTACACAATGCTCTCGAATAGTTTAGGTATACAAGATAACTTAGCGATGGGACTATAGTTACTTATGTCGTTTTTTGCACCTTTCCTGTGTAAAGGGACAATATAATAATTCTTGCAAAGCTTGGGGAAACATCCTTGTGAGAGGGACATATTGAAAAGAGTTGATAGAGGTTGAGCCATGTGTCCAGGGCATTTCTTAAGGACAATTGCAGGCAATATACTTAATACACAGCGATCAACCATAGTAAGCCACTGATACGTCTGTACTCACTCTGTGATCGATGTGACTGGCTACAGCAACTAAAAAAGTGTCGAAAAGACCGAATAAAGCCCCCCACAAAGGTAAGGAATATTTGAGTTAGGTTAGGTTAGGGACGAGTGCCTGGTAGCAGACCCATTGTGATACCACTCGCATTGACCTACTCTTAAACCTGGAAGCAGTTGGTGCTTGTCACAAAGCGGTTTAGCTGGCTTATACTGACACCCTTCAGCTCGCTGAGGTTGTGGAAAAAGTAGGCCCCTAGATGTGACTATCCACGGCTATCTAGAGGACTACACGAGCAGAGGAGATGATGTGTTGTCTCCTCCTGATGAAAAAAAATCATTGTATCCTGCTGTAGCCAGGACACCCATCATGCGGACGTGTGGCCTAATTATGCAGTGTCCGGTTAAGATACAGATGAGCTTCCCGAGCAGAGGTGAGCTTAGAGTGATCGTTTGAAATGTCTTTATTTTAGGGCCGGTGATACCTTTTAGCCATTTGTGGTCGGGTATATATTCATGGCACGAGTCTTAAGGCGATGGTAGGCTGAAGCCAACGGCATGGATGGTGGATTTCCTCCCGGCGTTAGAGCGGAGGTTGTACCACACTTAGCGAGTTCATCGGCTTTACAATGCCTTCCAGCCATTTGTGGTTGGTTATATATCCATTGCATAAATCTTAAGAGATCATCGGCTTTACAATTGCCTATCATGTCTCCCGGCATCCACATAATGTGTATATGGAAATGCTCAGCCATGTCGTTAAGAGACAATCGGCACTTTAGGGATGTTTTTGAGATGAACATGACATTGTCTAGGTACTTAATTGCAGCCCGGCTGCCCGAACAGATGGTGATATCCCTTTTGGATATTACATTTTTCTTGAGCCAGGACAGTGTGTCTTTTATCGCAATGTCTGTCTGAAAGACGCCACAGTAGTTGGAGAATTGCAAGAAAAGAGGAATGCTTAAGTCCTTGGAATAGTCTTGATCCGTCTGTCTGTTCATCCGTTAGCAGGGGATCGTCCAGTGTCTTATTGTCAGACATCCAATCCGATGTGACAGGAAGGCTGGCAGTCTTGAGAGTTGAGGTTGTACGCGATCGGTGTCATTGGGGAGGAAGTTGAGTTCGTTAAGAATAGTTGAGTGGATGGTGGAAGCTGAGTTTGGACTACAGTCGAATTGTCTACTTGTTTGTAGAACACGTCCAGCGAAGGACGGTAGACGAGTATATTAAGTGCAGTAGTCGGAGTGCTTCTTAATGCTCCGCTGATACACATACAAGCCAGTCGTTGCTTTCGATTGAGCGCATTATAGTTGACAGCTTTATTTATTATTTAGTGCTGTCCACCAAACTAGGACTCCATACATGGGTGTCGTACTGGATGTACCAATAGTCGGTTTTCATCCACCAAATGCTGATATTAAGTACAGTCGAAACCACTTGTAAAAAGGAAGGATCCATCATTCTTTATAACCGGCAGTCGTTGTAACAATATCGAACACCATCTTTATGGAGGTCTTTTATGTAGCTTTTCCTTCAACTATCAAATTAATTTGTTACACTCAACTTGCATTCTTTATACTATTTTTCAAGAGAAAGGTAAAAAAATAATACTTTTGCATTAATTTTAACAATCATGTAACCGAAATTTCTGCTACAAATAAATAAATAATGTATCGAACACCATCGAAAAGCCTCTCGCGCAGGGTGATAAAGAAACGAAAAAGAATTCGTTTTCGTATCCGCCGAAGCCCTATACAAAGGGGTCCTGAACAGTATGGTGTCCGACTTCTGAAAATTGATATTCCTTCCCAAAGGACTGTAGTCAAATACCTGGGGATCTGGCTAGATCAATATCTATATTTTAACAAACATGTAGATGCTGCTCTGGCCCGAGCTCGAGGCGCTTTTGCTCTTACAAAGAGACTGTTTTACAGCAGCCAACTCGATGCGAGGGTGAAGGTAATCTGCTACATGCCCCTCATCCGGCCAATGCTCACCTATGGCTGTCCCGTGTGCTTCAACGTGAGTGCAAGCTTGATGGAAAAGATTCGGGTGTTTGAGAGGGCTTGTCTTAGGGCTTGCCTTCGCCTCTACAGAACACCAGAGTCCCAGTACAAAAAATTCTGATACGAGTGGACAATTTCCTGTTGAAGTTGATTCGAGGCCATACTGCCAGAGCGATGAACTCAGTCAATAACTTGATCTCTGGGGCTTACTACCCCAATCCTCAGCACCATGAAAGGGTACGTCATAACGGCTTCGTCCTCCCAGAAGCATTCCTCCATCTTGACAAGCACGGTCTGATACAAGACAAAAATGCGGTACCGCTCCTGTTTCACATCGCTCGTTCAACTGTGGATGGGCGACTCAACCACGACCGTTCCGTCGCACATCGAGCTGAGGAGGGTCTCTTCCGGTTCAGTACGGTATCGAGTCGAGATGTGCGGGATGTTGCTATGCAACGTCGAAAGTTCTGGTGGGTGGGGAGCGAGGGAACTCCAGCGTCGAACCCTTCAGACCCAGGGTAGATAGGGTAGTGTATCCCCTTATGGGGCGCAGTCGTTCACTGTCTTGCTGTGGATAACTCAAAATCCATCAGCTGCAACTTATGGCCGACATCCATAGCTTAGGGTAGTTTTAAGGTAGTATTTAAGATGTATATATATATTGTTTAAGTTTATTTTAAGGTAGAATGTAAGGTGGCTTGTAGTTTTTAAATAAAATAGAGTTAAGTCAATATGTTTTAAAAAAATTTGTCCTTAAATATTGGTATCTATTTTATTCATTGTTAGGTTAGGTCGAAAGACATAGTTTAAGGTTAAGTTTAGCTTAGAGTGCTCGCCGAGAGCCAGTAAGTTAGAAATAGTAAAATTGTTAGTCCAACTAGTTTTAAGCATTTTTGTCTAGTACGTAAGTTTCCATTGAAGTTAAAAATAAAAATGAACTAACAAAAAAAAACCATCGAAAAGTCGGAGGAATTCACTTTAACGTTTGATTAAATTCCCGGATGTTTGTTTAAATATTGTTAAATTAGTTCATTTTGAACTATTTCTTGTAAAACTGTAGAAAGAGTAAAGTCTTCCTTAGTCACTTGATCACCTGCAGCATTTCTCCGCAATTATCTATCTTTTTCGTCCAAGAGGATGTTTGTGCGTATTCCATACGAAGTACAAATTAACTCCTTTGTGTGGTGCTACAGTTCGGGGGAAACCTGAACCTCAACTAACAAGCCTCTCCAACTAGAGTGACCTTCAATCACGCACCCCAACTTTGTTGAGGTCATCCTTCACTTGTGTGAGTCTTCTGTTGTATTTTCACACCAGATTAGAGTCGTTGCACTAATTAACCCAAATTACCAGCGAGACACTTTAAATAAATAAAAATAAAACTCAACAGACACGCAGCTGCACAATATAAAACATAAGTTGAAATGGGACATCTTTTTCCCCCATCTTAGTGCCGCACAGTGCAACAGTAACACGAAATCTGCAAATAAATGCTCGCATTTACGTTTTCTGTTGCTTTCCCCCATTCCGTTGTTATTGGCGAGGGCAACTCTTTTCTAATATTCACTTTATCCGATAAGCTAAATAAAATTACCTCCGGCCGTGGGGTAATGCGTAACAATGCGTAATGCGAATGATAGTTATAACCACCTAGTGAAATCTACCTCACGCTCCCCATCACATGTCTGATGGCGCTTGCCACCTGTTTTTCTTCTTGGATAGCCAGTGTTACGCCCAATATATTGTAACGCAGACAGAATACACTTCTTAGCAAGAGATAGCTATTCTGAACGTGTATAAACAAATTTATGAGAATAATTTATTTCAAGGTTAAGATCAGTACGAGTGCCAGCAAGTTGGCCATAAATTGTGTGTTCTTTTAGAGGATCCGCCTCCGTTTTCCGTTGGCCGTGAAACAGTGTGCCACTGGGACTGACCAGACAGACAGTCTGTAATTTGAATTTATTTTTTTTAATTTTATTTCTTTCATGTGGGAACATATTTTCATATGTACACACATGCAATCGATGGATGAAATTTACAATCAATTTGAGTCCTCTAGTAGATCTCGACTATTTGCACACTTCGGTGGGTGGGTACGTATGAGTAAACATTTTGAGGTTGCTCCAAATGCGCAGACTGATATATGAACTTTTAGAAATAATAATAGACATGCATACCAAATTTAAAGATATTTCTTTGACTTGGAGATCATGTGAGGTAAATAGGCGATTATTTCCTTCCAGGGGTATGGGTATGGGATTCGAAGTAACTTTCTTCGACTACACGAGGACCCATTTGCCGGTTTTAACATTAAACCTTACAAACGACAGAAGCTTGTCTCGGATATGATCGCTCCAAAATTGAATGGCTCTTCGATAATTGGCACGAAAGTACGGGTTGCATGAGTAGTCGTGCCAACATCAAGGTAGGTCCCTTTACACTCGTGATAGAACAATAGCACGCACAACTTGAGTGGTTATTATATATTATTATAAACCAAAATCAGTGTTCAATTCGATAAACTGTATTCTGAAGTTCAAGCAGTAGTGTAGCAAATCGTACGTATTCGATGCTGAGTAACAAGTATTCTATTGTGTATTGCCCTTGTACTGAAGCGTTATTTTTCTTTGTGTAGCGCTACAATCTGTCCCGGACCTGGTCCTCTGTCAACAAGCCTGCCTCCATTTCCGTGCGGGGGTTTTCGGTTCAATAAATATGAGATCCTAGAAAGCCAACATTTTGTTGACTTTTGATGAATCGTTTTGTTGTGCAGTTAGCTCAAAGTTGAAAATTTCAAATTTACAAAAATAAACATATATTTTAAACAAATTTGATGTTGCATATTTCCTAAACTTAAGTACGTTCGAAACTAAAGTTATATTTGTTTTAAAGGATATACATTTGGGCTTCAAGCTGACTGACCAGAAATAAATGAGTCATCTGACAACGTTTCTTATACGCTTTTTAGTCTCTTGTCTGCGAATAGGTGTGAGCTCTTGGGAAGAGCTGGTATACAGTTGATACCCTCCCCCAACCTTAGTAGAGGGGTGAATTAGAGTTCTTACTTGAAAATTCGCTCGCTACTTGATTTTTTTTTTTTTAATTTCAGTGTTAAAGCGTATGTTCATGAAGTAATATTTTGCGAGTTACAGTCTGAGGTACTAGAGCAATATTTTTTTCCCATTATTATTGAAACATTTCTTTGAATCACTTCAAAATAAAGAGTTTCTTTGCTCATTTTACTTTTTAACGGAAATAGTAATGAAAGCTAATTGCAAAAAGTGTCTTTCGGAGGAATTGGATCTCATCTGATGACAACTTTAGGAAGTTTCCGAGCGACTATATGTCAGTGATATGACAGATGACATGTCAGTGAAAATCAAAATTCATGTTACTCCTGAAAATGTTATTCTATACGATCTAGTCATTGGAACAGAATCGACCCATCTTGTAGAAGTTCGACTGAAGGAAGGCAGGGCAGAAATCATTGGATTCAAACGGACGGGCAAAGATGTAGAAATGTAAAAATGATTCTGAAAAAATCGTGCTAAGGGAATTTTTAAGCATTGATATCTGCCAAGAACAATATTCTGCAGCAAATTTCGAATGGGTGTCAAATGTCAAACATCGACCAGGCCCTAAGTCGGAATCCGCATTCTGCTTTTGCCATTGATCGAGTCGTAGATGCAATATCATCACGTATTCAGCGAGCACAAGAAGACGATCCAGATCTTAAAGAAATAAAGAAACGGATTTCTGATGGTAAGACGAACGATTTTGTGCAGATAGGCAAAATTCTTTACAGATGCTGCGAAGGACAAACTCGTCATCAGACAAGCACACGAGCAAGGTCACTGTGATTCAAGATAGACGGAATATTTGATTCTTAGAGATTATTGGTTTCCAAGTGTTTATCCTAAAGTCGAAAGGATGAACCGTGCTATTATTCCGATTTTGACAAAGTTGGCTGATCCGAGACCCGACGCATGGTATAAATTCGTTTCACGTGTGCAGCAGTTCATCAATGCGTCTCTTTCAAGAAGTATTGGTTTGACGCCGTTCGAAGTACTTTTTGGACGACAAGTGCAGTTGAAGAATGATATTCACCTGAAGGAGTATACTGAACGAGAATTTCCGAGGTTTACATTCAAATTCAATCAAGAGTAGAATCGAAGGCCGTACGATAGGGGTAGAAAAGAAGCTCATCAGTATAAAGTTGGAGATATCGAGGCCATACGAAGAACACAATTTGGACCTTGTTTGAAACTTAATCGAGATCAAGATGGACCGAATAAAACTATCAACTCTGTTGATAACAAGAAACCATACCCAGGAAGTAAAGAAGACTTACCAGGTGATGCCGATTTAGAAGAAGACACAACTGAAGACATCGAGGACGATGAACGCCAAGATGACCGAGAGATGTGGGATTTAAATCCATAATAAAAAATTGTATGTAAGGTCAGCCTTGTGTTGCCGACATTCGCTCGTATGTACATAGAAGCAAACGACGAACGGCGACCACACTTCGAGTCCAGACCACGTCGAAGCAAGACGTATAATATTGTAGCTCCTGTTTTATTTTATATATATCCCAATAAATACCCAAATATCCTACATGAATTAAGGCGGTAAAACTCAGTTAATTTGCCAGCCATGGCATATACACCAGCTGTATATTACTCTGAAAAATTAAATTGATACAAATTATTCCTGTAAAAAGGGCGCAGCACTACATTTTTATTGACACAAGCTCCTATTACAAATATATATATCCTCTTAAAAATAGTCATCATTTGTGCACCCTCCGAACAATACAATATGATCGTAGGCATATTCACGAATCTGCCGAAATTTTCCAGGCGAATTCACTAACCGGCCGCCATCTTGTTAAGAAATTAGCGAATTTTCCGCAATTTTCGTGGTCAATCCGGGAATCTTGTGAACCTTGTGAAATCCAAAGGAATTCCAGTACACTCAAGTCCTTCACGGCCTACACATCAAAAATGCCGCCATGTACTAGGGGTAAAAATGGCCGAAGTTGAATATCTCTTTACTCATTTATTTCTGTGACTGATCCTACAAATACACCAGGCTTCTAGTTAAAGCCACCTTTTGAGGGTGAACCTTTCAATTTGTGGTGAGCTGTAACAAAAATGCTCCAAGAGGCTCTAAAGAGAGACGAACTTTTTCTAAAAGTATTCTCTATAAATGGTGCAACAACTAAAAATCACTTTTAAGGACTTTGGAAGAACGAGGCGTTTAATTGGAGCAATGTCGTGCATTTTTGCCGAAAGAAATCGATTTTGGACATTTTTCCAACTATGTTACAAATTTCATTAAGATCGGGTTCAAAATTTCCAGATTTATATCCAACAATGGGACCACTGTGCGTCGTCCCATAGGTTCGGAGTAGAAGGAGGTACATAAGTTGTCCATGTGCTCTATATGGCCGGTGTTGGATCTGTAGAGGTCTGGCTGGGGTTATGTCGATGAACAGTTCGTGGTTGAATCTTCTCCTCCAGATACCATCAACGCAACTAGGGCCAAAGATCGCACGCAGAATTTGACTCTAGAAGATACCAAGAACTTTTTCATCCGCTTTTGAGATTGTCCATGCGTTTGCGCCGTCCAGCAGCACTGGGATGATCAATGTCTTATATTTGCCTCTTGGGCCAAAAGAAACATGCCTGATCTCTGCGCGGATGTAGATCACCGAGGTAAACGTAGTCCCATTGTGTGCTCACAAGAGGTCAATGCTGTATTGCCTCTCTTGAAAAAAGCTTCTACTTCGTTTTCCTCTCATTCACCGTTTCACAGATCTATTTTAGTCGCTTCCGTTTCTCCCTCTCTTTCGCTCTCTCTGGAAATAATTTCACTTTCTCTTCTTAATTACTAAAGACTCAAATGAAAAATATGTGAGGGGTACTACTCTCGTACGGAACCCTAAAAAACACCAACGGTTCAATAGCGATTATCATATTGTACGAACTTGTCCAAAGGCTGAACTTTGTAGATAATCGTCTTTAGGTACTGTGCTCCCAAAATCGTGTTGTGTCCAATCCATATTCTACATAACGACATGACAGGCTTCTCTTTAGCATATTAGCATTTATTGTGCATTCAATTTGGATTATGTGGTAATATTTTAAGTAATGGAGTCTTCCTATATCGGATTTCGAAAATCCCTTCCCGGATGGATGCTGGATATCCATGTCATAATATATATTCATTGGTTTATGCATTCTAGATGTCAATACATCACAGAAGTGTATGCAAAATAATAAGTGATAATCAATCGGTTTTAGTGTCGAAGCCGGTGTCTTTATGTATCGATTTTCCCTCGAGTCACATCAATGCTGACACAGGCCGGAAGTGACCCAGAGGAGTGTGAGAATAAATTTCATAAAACAGGCGTCCTTACGCTAGGTTTCTTTGATAACTTCTAGGTCCGATTTTGTTTCAACGTGTCTTGTTTACTTTTCACGAACAAATAAAAGAAAGTGTAGTGCAACGTATGTACATGCATCAGAGAGAAGAGGTCAGGGACCAGCTCGAGGACTTCTGTGTGGTCTCCCACACACGTTTGACAACATTCCCGGAAGTCCATACAGTCGAGTTGTAACATCTCGCATGTGTACATTTTTTCCAGGATTCAGTTATCGATCCAGGATGAGAACAAAAGCAAGTAATGTTTTCAGCTGTAAATTCCATAAGCATTCGTCATTGTTACTGCATGTCTTCACAACAATGACGAAGATAAACGAGAGCATTCAAATTTGACAGAAACATAAATCATCTTAAGTCGGGCCACGAACTAAGTTCATATGCGAAACGATTTAATGATGTCTCCTTGCAGCGAGGAGAACGATGCTCTATCACGTGTGTGCTGCCGTTTCACACAGGAATCCCGTATGTAAATAAAATGTACTCCAATTTGGGCAGTATTTCACATGGGCTGGGGTTTCTGTACACATCACAGAAAATCAATACTGAGGTCAAAGAGGTGGAGATAGCTTTACACGACGAAGATACGGTTGTCATAGGCGTAGGCCCCTTTAATCGCCTTATTATACTGCATAGAGGGACTCTCTTAACGAACGACATCAAGTCAGTTTTGCAAACATCTCTAGATATTCATACAACAACAAGACATTCCCCGATTATTTCGTGTGAATTAATTCATTCCATTTCGGTATCTTTTCTTTTCAATCGTATTCCAGTATTGATTTCTCCCTCCCACTCCTCATTTGTCAAAGAAACCAATCAAGAGTTCACATAATTGAGGACATTTAGTTCCGTTCATCTGGAACATGCCCGACATCATGTGTGAAACGATGAAGTAAAAATAACGAATTTCCCATCACTGGATGCGGAACTTAATTGAGTTACTTACTCGTACCAGATGCTTCACTTCTCAGGACACCACCTCGGGGTAGTGTCCATTGAAAGGCGAAACAAATCGTTTGTCATTTATTCTTGACCTTGTTCCTTGCGAAACTCATCAATTTGTTGAGATTCCTTTAGAGGGACACCCTTCGATTGATACATTTCCTTCGGTACCTCCGGACTCATTCAACTCGAAGTGAGATTTTTGCCAAAAGGGAACCAGAAATTGATGTGACTCCGAAGCAGATGCCATAAATAAATCTTCCTCTGAGCATATAAATGTTACATAGAAGTTCGGATTTCCTGGGAAAAGTGATTGTTTGATGAAAGCTTTTCTCGGCTTTCATTTAAGAGTACAACTTTTAGTTTGAAATACACTTTTCAACCAAGAATAACTGGTCTTTGGCGCAGGGGTAGCCCCCTTTTCACGAGGGGCCTTCAAAGAATCGCAATGATTTTCGCGGAATGGGGACGTAATCGGACTGCCAATAGTCTGGCTAAAAGAAATATAAGCTAGACTTAACCAACAGAAGATGTAGGAGCGAATTACTTTTTCCTTTCCACATATCCTTGGATTTGTGTTCTGACATGGGAGGAAAACAGATGTCCCTTTAGTATGCCACCAGTTTTCAATAGATTTGGTCTGTCTAACACTAAGCACTAGTCTGTTATTTTTAACAACAAGCAGCAGAATGCAAACCAGTTTGACTGAAACCACGAAAGAGGAAGAACGTTTTAAGCGACTGACATTCGAACTGAGCCTAATGGGTAGATATGCAGACTTGTTGTTTCCTTAAGGTTGCACTGTGATGGACGTAACGAGACTTAAGTCAATTTGATGCTGGAGATGATGATAAGATGATAGTTTCATTCACTATGGCTTACTTAACACAAGAAATCATTCTATACGTGTGTATTTACGTTGGCATTCGAAATGTATTTATTTATTTATTTATTTAATCTACAAACCACATAGGTGGTGACAGATTTTTTGAAGTGCATTACTCTTATTATAATTAACAATATGTAATACTTAATTTCTGAAATCCAACAAGGCTGCGGGAGCTGACGGCTTACCCGCCGAGCTTTTTAAAGCCGCAGGCGATGATTTGGTAAGGAGCATGCACCAACTCATCTCTGAAATATGGTCGCAGGAAAGCATGCCCGATGAATGGAACCTCAGCATTGTTTGCCCGATCCATAAAAAAGGAGACCCTTCGATCTGCGCCAACTACAGAGGCATCAGTCTCCTAAGTATCGCATATAAAATCTTATCTGCCGTACTGTGTGAACACCTAAAGCCATTCGTCAACAACCTGGTCGGTCCATACCAGTGTGGCTTTAGGCAAGGAAAAACCACCACCGACCAAATATTCACACTGCGGGAGATTTTGGAGAAGACCCAGGAGCTACAAATCGACCACCTTTTCATCGATTTTAAGGCCGCGTATGATAGCATCTATAGAGAAGAGCTATACAGAGCAATGTCTAGTTTTGGCATCCCTACCAAACTCGTCCGTTTGTGTAGGATGACGATGGAGAATGCACGCTGTTCCATCAAGGTCGGTAATGACCTAACCGAGACCTTTGACGTCAAAAAAGGATTTAGACAAGGCGACGCTCTGTCATGCGACTTTTTCAACATCGTTCTTGAAAGAATTGTTCAAAACTCGAACGCCAACAGCAGAGGAACAATCTTTCAGAAGTCCGTCCAAGTACTCGCATATGCCGACGATATTGACATTATCGGAAGAACGCAGCGTGATGTCAATGGAGCTTTTGTGGGTATTGCAACGGAGGCCGCGACGATGGGTTTAGCCGTAAACGAAGGTAAGACCAAGTATATGCTGTCAACGAGAAAGGGCACCCAACACCGACGTCTCGGTCAGAACGTCACAGCAGCCAGAAATAACTTTGAGGTAGTCAAAAACCTTGTCTATGACACCAGCGCTGAAATCAAACGAAGAATAACTCTTGCCAATCTCTTGGTTGCTTCGAGAGGAAAATTCTTCGTGTGATTTTCGGTCCCGTTTGCATAGATAGTGAGTGGAGGAGGAGATATAAAGACGAACTATACGGGCTGTTTAGCGACATCGACTTAGCCCGAAGAGTGAAGATGAGAGATGGCTAGGTCATGTAGAGCGGATGGAAACCAATGCTCCGGCGCGAAAAGTCTTCGAATCCACCCCCGAGGGACGGCTCAGTAGAGGAAGACCGCTACTCAGGTGGCGAACGCAAGTGGAAAGGGACCTCAACCAACTATGCGAAACTGGAGACAGCTAGCTAAAGATCGAGCTGGCTGGAGACGCTTGTTGGTTGAGGCCCAGGTCCACCCCGGACTGTAGCGCCACCTTAAGTAAGTAAGAAAGAAATACTTAATTTCACAATTTAATAAATTGTTAAAATATAAAAAGGCTTAATAAGGTACTTTTAAAGAGCGACACAAATCCAAATGATGTGAATGTTCATTGAAAGCTCGAATAATTCTGGTTGGTGGTTCGTTTCTATCATAGTCTGTATTGTGGAACTTTTCAAATAAAATATTCCAAGTGCGGAGTGACCTAGATGGCGTATGAATTTGAATTATTGATAAGAGATAAGAAAATTTTATATAACTGCAAAGTATATCCCTAACAAACATAACATCATAAATGGTGCGCCTAGTTGATAGGGATTGTAAGCCGAGCAGTTGGCACCGTGCTTTATAGGAGGGGCAAAAATTCCGAATGCATTTTAAAAGAAATGTACTTGGTGAATCGCTTTTGAACTTTTTCGATACGATCGGAAAATGTTGTGAACGCCGGGTTCCAAACTACGACAGCATATTCGAGGAAAGCTCGAACAAGGGAATTATAGAGTGTTAGTACGTTAATGGATCAGTGAATCCTTTTGTATTACGCTTAATGAAGCCAATTGCTAAGTTTGCTTTTGCTAATAAAGGGTGATTTTTTAGCTATTATCTTTTTGGCAACACTGGTTTAAACAGCTGACGCACGTTTCGTGTTTTGTTTCACTGTCAAACATCTTCAGTTTGGTCTATAATTTAACCATGAATCGTCTTACAAACGAACAACGCTTACAAATTATTGAATTTTATTATCAAAATGCGTGCTCTGTTAAGAAAGTTCATCGCGCACTTCTTCCATTTCACGGTCAGCTCATTTTTGGCTCAATGAGTACCTAAATAAGCAGAATTGTCGATTTTGGTGTGAATATAAGCCAGAAGCATTGCAAGAGCTACCAATGCATCCAGAAAAAAGTCACTGTTTGGTGCGGTTTATGGGCTGGTGGCATCATTGGACCGTACTTCTTCAAAGATGATGCGAATCGTAACGTAACTGTGAATGGTGAGCGCTACCGTGAGATGATATCCAACTTTTTTTTACCCAAAATGCAAGAGCTTGACTTGCATGACATGTGGTTTCAACAAGACGGTGCCACATGCCACACAGCACGCGCAACAATCGACTTATTGAGGGGCGAGTTCGGTGAACATTTTATTTCACGTTCGGGACCGGTCAATTGGCCGCCTAGATCGTACGATTTAACTAGACTATTTTTTATGGGGCTATGTTAAAGCTCATGTCTATACAGACAAGCCCGCTTCAATTGACGCATTGGAAGACAACATTGAAGCATTTATTCGTGAGATACCGGCCGAAATGTTGGAAAGAGTATGCCAAAATTGGACTAAGCGGATGGACCATTTGAGGCTCAGTCAAGGTCAACATATGCATGAAATAATCTTCAAACATTAAATTATATGGACCGTACTATCGATTCAAATAAATATTTCATGCATTTTTCTGAATTTTATGTGTTTTTTTTTGAAAAACTTTCCTATAACTTTTAAAAACTCACCCTTTATATGGCCAATATGATTATGAAATGTGAATGAGGAGTTCAACATAATACCCAAGTCTTTGACACTATTGATATTTGAAAGATTTGATTTTCGAATTGAATAATTAATTTGGATTGGAGAAGACAGTTTCGTGAACGTAATTGAACGGCATTTATTTAAATTAAGCTTAAGTTTATTATTTTCGCACCACACCAGGATGTTGTTAATATCCGACAATCATCAACATTCTCTTGAATATTTTCATATCATCAGCATATAGCAAAGATTGACTGTGTTTGATTGAAAAAGTAATTACATTGATGGATATAACAAGTAATAGAGGAACTGAACTAGGTGACTGCCTTGCGGTACCCCCGAGCTACATGTAATTGGCTTTGATAAGGAGTTTCCAATTTTAACTCTTAGGGTTCTATTAAGACGAAAGAAGATATCCAAATTAGGAGATGGGAATGGAACCCAATGGCATTAATATTGTCTATCAGTAGTGAGAGGTTGACCGAATCAAATGACTTACTGAAATCCGTATAAATTGCATCAACCTGTTTTTTATTTTCTATTTCATTGATGACAAAGGACGTATAAATTGATAAGTGCTGCGAGCTGCGCTTCCGAAATGTGGAAGGAATTGCGGAGAGTTTGCATATACTTCTATAATTTTCAATATTATTTTTGGAGCCGAATTTCTGAATGGGAATTAAGAACGAATCTTTCCACTCTTCTCACACACACTCAAATTGAAGCCCTTACTTTGAAATTCGACAATGCTTCTGAGCATTTTTCGTTTTGTTCTGACATAAGTTAACATTTTTCTTTTCATTTTATATGGTTTGCACGGGGATGTGTGTGTGCCGCATGGGATAAGTCTCACTTAGGTCCAGTTGTAATGTGCAATGGGGGAATGTAACCTTTTTGTTAATAAATCTAAAAAGTGATTGTGGTGGGATTTTTGTTAGATTGTGGAGTTCTTGGAAGAAATGTTCGCCAAGTGTTCTATGTCTCAACTAGTAGAGACTGGGGCAGAGACTGACGTAGCGAGGAGTGACCTGTTTTTTCTCCAAGTCGGTGCAACCTCTGCAAATAATGACGTTGGCTAGTCTAATTTTCGATTCTTGGTACTTCAGATGATTGTGGTTAGTTAGTTAGTTCTCCAACTACGACCGGCTAGGAATTTTTAGATTTTTGCACTGCCACAGCATCCGATGGTTAGAGAGTTTCATCTTTTATTAGCTTCCTCAATGATTGTATCATCCACATCCTTCTTGACATCCGCAAGAGGTGGTTTGATTCATAAGATTTCGACCCCTTTCCCGGCTAGTTCATCCGCTAACGACTATTTTCCTATGGCCTGGGACCCAGCTCTGAGTAATCAAATGCTGCGTGCTGAGAAAATAATATCAGTTGTTCGGGTTGTTTTCCCATCATTGATATAATTTTAGCTTTCTCCTTGACTGCTCGAGCAGTACATGCTTAACAATTCGGAGAAATTACCACGCCTGTGGCTTTTAGCATCTTCGCTCCATCTGTGTACCATTTGAAGGCGTTAGCCTAGATTTCGAAGGCCGTAGGGTTATGGCGGCCGTGGCTTTGCGGGTATATGCGTCGGCTCCAACGCACTTGAACCTCGGCGATTAGGTCAAACGACAAAAAATAATTTTCACAGCCTCGCCTCGCCTTTCGAGTCACTGACAATACTCAAAGAGTACAACTGTCTAGAAAATGCTTCTCAAACTTGGCCGTTGGGAGTCGGCATAAAACTGAAAACAATATCACAACGCTAGTGGTTGCTGAGAAGCTAGGCCCTGGCCCTCTACGGGCTACAGCGCTACCCATATTATATTTTTATATGGACATTTTGCCTGCATTCAACATGGTCATTCTACAGTTAAGATGACTGGTAGCTGTGAACACAAATCCCTTAGCCTGACTGACAGTGCGAAATAACTAGGAATAGTAGGAGCAATCCTGCACATCAAACAAAACTGGAACCTCAAAAAATAAAGAAAGTACATCTTCGGTAGGAAATGCAGTCCAATCGGAGCAACTGATGAACATGCCAAGAAAGGGACCATCCCATTCCAAGCAATCCAATTGATAAAACCACCACTTGCGGGTGTCGAGAAAGAGGTGCACGATACTGGCTTTGAGGTAGCCAGCAGATGGTGGTGCTTTCTAACAATCTGTGACGACACTTGGATGTGTTGCCGCAGATGTTGACTGTGCGGCGAGAGTGGTAGTTGGAGCACGATACATATGCAGAGTCTGTGGTGACGAAGAGGTAAGAGATGGGACTTCTCGGTATACCTTTGTCACTGAACCATGCTCGGCCAGATGAGGCACAGGACACTGGAACCAGAGCACATATCATCATTGCAGATGCATCAATCCATCTGGATGACTGGACAACGCTCAACAAAATGCCACAACGGAGTAGGATACCAAAAGGACATCTTCTCCCAATGGGCATCACAATGGTTCAAGGTGGACGTAAGTTAAACGCGACGAACGTTCTCCTACCCAATACGAGTTGCATACCACAGTTGAGCATACTAGTTGCACCGTTGGCGAAAAGTTTGTCAAATCGGATCATATTAAATAGCTTCAGCTCTTCCCATACGCGTACGCGGTCAGTATTTAAAACCCTCAGTGGTCTTTGGTACAATGTTTCAGTTTCCATCGTAAAATGCACTACATGCAACAACTACCCACACGGAGGAGGCACTGGAAAATCACTCTTGTAAAACAAGCTTATGTGTTGCCTGCAAAACGCCCGTGTTCTCGTACTCGTCACGGGACGTTTGGTATTTTTTGTTTCGTTAGCCCCCTGGCGGGATTACCCGGTAAGCAGAAATCCTAATAGATTCCCGATCCGTAAAATGGAATGCAATTAGAGTTCAGTGCATGCTTTTCCGTCTTGCGCAACGAAGGGCATGTCATTTTCAGAATACCAACCATGACCAGAGCCTGAGGGTGAATCAAACCGAGCGGAGCGGCACTACATCAAGCTTCATATTAACAAATGCAACAACAAAACTTACCGCTTGAACTGTCATAGGACTTCGGCACGTTCGTGTTGGCCCGCTTAATTTCTCGTCTGCCCATGTTGGACGCTGGACCTGCTGTTGACGTAGCTTGGTTGGCCGACGGCGAAGTTGGATATTCGTTGGATGGATGAAAGTCAGATGACGTTGTGAGCACAGAGTAACCTTCAAAGGGGACCACCGTACCTCGGGAATTAAATGAATTTATAGCGACCGGCGACGAGGATGGCTGTTGCTGTTGCTGATGATGGTGGTGATGGTGATGGTGCTGCTGCTGCTGGTGATGTGGATGCTGCTGTTGTTGTTGTTGTTGCTGTAGCTGTTGCTGTTGATGATGATGATGTGGATGCGCCGCTGCTGCTAGTGATGATGACGATGACGGTGATGTGGAGGATGCCGCTGTCTGCTGAGGTGATGAGGGTGCGGATGGTGGTTGTGTTGGATGGTGGGCAGCACCCGCCGAGAATGATGGCTTGCGTAACGACGATGGTCTTAACCCCTTAACAGGGTACAATGGGTACTATCGCCCAGCAACTCGAACCCAATCGCGGTTTTCACTGTTATACCAAATACCTGTAACGATGGTTTATTGTTTAATTGAGATTTTATATATATTTCACTAAGTATTGGTTGGCATGGCATGATGAGTATGACGAGGACTGGGGCATTCGTTGGAGATTTAAGGGTTGAGAGAGGTATTGCGCAAATCCAATTCACATGAATCCCGGAACGTAATCCCATTGACCACCCCTGCGTTGGTTGGGTAAATTGACCGGCAACAACGAGAACGACTCCGCTGGCGGGCACATGTGTGAGTGTGTTGTGCACGGTATAGAAGGGCTACTGGTTGGGAGCGATAACGTGCGGACTTTTGGGTCCCTTAATGAGAACTCGGTATAATTGAGATGGTTATTATTTGATATCACACGCCAGTGAAGCGAAGCTGTTAATTGAAATCGTTGCAAAGGGTGTACCTTAGTGAATAATCCATACGGAACACGGACTGCATGTGAATCGCACTCGAGGGAGATCCAGAGAATGTGAACAAGCACATTGTATTACAAATGAGAATTTCAGTATTTTGAGGTAATCGAAATTTAAGCCGATCCTGGGCGGTCGCTAGGCTTCCTTTTCCAGCAGACTGAAGTCTGTAAGTGCGTACCGGTACCGGAGTGAATGGAGAGCGAACGGTTTTGTTTCAATATGCATACATTGCGAATTGTATACAAAACCTGTTCATGTATAAATATTAATAATGTGAGAAAATATGTATGATTGAATGAAAATTGAAAAATTGGAAAATGCTGATGAAATCCGAAAAGAATTCATCGGACAGAACAACAATGGAGCTTGAAGAAGATTGGAAAGGTTCCAAGTAAATACATCATAGAAGGTGCATCGGATACGATGGGTTGTACGAAAAATGTCTGGTTTGACAAGGAGTAAGCATGTAGAAGATTAGAGGAGAATGGTGATTCGACTAAAGGAAATAATTAGAACAGGCTTACCAATAAGAAAAGGAAATATATAGTCGGAGGCGCTTATCAAAATGCTTGTTCGTCAAGATGGTCATGAACTAGCAAAAATATATGGATTATCAATATGTGGAGTGAGGAACAATTATTTGAACTTCGGAACACGAGTTACAGTTGTGTTCAAAATAATAGTAGTGCACCTAGTTATATTGGTTATTTAAGCTTTGTCGAATGACAACAACTTATTTCTGAATTCATATACATACAAAGTTTTTATTTTTAATTATAGATATAAAAGGTGTATTTTTAACAAAATAATTCATTCTTCATTGACAACATTTATAGCTTGGAAATGAAAAATATAAAGCAACAAAAAAATAAAGGGTGATTTTTTAGCTATTATCTTTTTGGCAACACTGGTTTAAACAGCTGACGCACGTTTCGTGTTTTGTTTCACTGTCAAACATCTTCAGTTTGGTCTATAATTTAACCATGAATCGTCTTACAAACGAACAACGCTTGCAAATTATTGAATTTTATTATCAAAATGCGTGCTCTGTTAAGAAAGTTCATAGCGCGCTTCTTGTGTTCAGCGACGCAGCTCATTTTTGGCTCAATGGATACGAAAATAAGCAGAATTGTCGATTTTGGAGTGAATATCAGCCAGAATCATTGCGAGAGCTACCAATGTATCCAGAAAAAGTCACAGTTTGGTGCGGTTTATGTCCTGGTGGCATCATTGGACCGTACTTCTTCAAAGATGATGCGAATTGTGAAACGTAACTGTGAATGGTGAGCGCTACCGTGAGATGATATCCAACTTTTGTTTGCCCAAAATGCAAGAGCTTGACTTGCATGACATGTGGTTTCAACAAAACGGTACCACATGCCACACAGCACGCGCAACAATGGACTTATTGAGGGGCGAGTTCGATGAACATTTTATTTCACGTTCGGGACCGGTCAATTGGCCGCCTAGATCGTGCGATTTAACGCCTTTAGGCTATTTTTCATGGGGCTATGTTAAAGCTCTTCAATTGACGCATTTGAAGATAACATTGAAGCATTTATTCGTGAGATATCGGCCGAAATGTTGGAAAGAGTATGCCAAAATTGGACTAAGCGGATGGACCATTTGAGGCGCAGTCAAGGTCAACATTTGCTTGAAATTATCTTCAAACATTAAATTATATGGATCGTACTACCGATTCAAATAAATATTTCATTCATTTTTCTGAATTTTATGTGTGTTTTTTTTAAAAACTTTCCTATAGCTTTTAAAAAATCACCCTTTACAATCTGGTCCCTGATCCCAGAAATAAGATGGATAGGCCCAACACCTTGGTGGGAAAAAACAGCCCAAACCATTATAACCGCCGTGTTTCATGGTCTTTAAAGTGTATTGAGGGCGATATTCCGTGTTTGGAGGACGGCGAACATATTGACGGGACCCACATGCCCCAAAAAGGACAATTTTGCTCTCATCAATCCATAATATATTGCGCCATTTTTCCACCGAGCTGCTATGTGCTTTTTAGAGAGTAATGGTACCTTGCGGGGACTCCGAGCGTATAGCCCTTCATTTAACAGCCGCCTGCGGACTGTGACAGCACTAATACTTAGCCCCAACTTCTTTTGGATGACATTTGAAGGTGCAGAGGGGTGCGTCTTGCTATATCTTACAATTCGCCTGTCCTCCAATGCTGATGTTTTTTTTTTTTTTCGTCCACGGGATTCGGGCTTAGGATGGTGCTTTATTGCGTTAGCAATCATTGGGGCTGTGCATCTTATGATTTCTTTATACGTTTTTCCATCTGCTCTTAATTTTAAAATTAATTTTCTCCCCTGCTCTGTGCAATGCTTTTTGCAGCCCACTGTGTAATTACAAGTTCAAGGTTTTACTATAATCTAAATTAAAAATATTTATTTGTTCTTACTTTTATATTTCTACCCTTAAATTTAATTTTTTATCAAATTTTAAGTCAGTTAATTAGAACATTACTATTTTTTTTAACAGCTGTATAAGCACTTCGTCAAACCTTTAACGACTGACTGATACTACAACCGACATGCTGTGGAAAATATGATCAGTATTTGTTTTGTCAATTACCGTCCTACGTTATTGCAGGCTGCATTTAGGGAAAATATAACAAAATTTGCTTGTAATTGCTCGGGATATGAAGGGAGTATATACAAAATTGGAAAGGAATTACTTGGGATATGCAAATTAAAAGTGCACCACTATTATTTTCAGGACAGCTGTACGTAAGAAGTTTCAAAAGCAATTGCAGAAGGAATCGCAGAACCACTGCAACAGATGAGCGTGCAATTAAAATCAAGGCCAGGAAAAATTCTCTGTCGTCAACTACAAATACAATAGAAGACATTCAACTCAATATTGCCACAAGGACAGTGCAAAGAATGCTCCACAACCGAAGGATATCCTTCTTTTAACAACTATCAACAAACGCCTAGCCTTCGCAAAAGTGTACTTGTCCAAACCGCAAACATGTTCCAGAATGTAATTAGTTCCAATGAATGCAAAATTCGAGTTAAAATACTCCAATCGAGTGTGGCGAAGACTATCTGAAAGACTTAGGCATTGTAAGGCACGTATGGAGGTCAGTCATGATCTGCTGTCGTTTTTCCTTCAGCGGCGTCGGAAAAAGAAACCTAAAATAGCGAGTTCTGCTTACGTCCACAATATCGTACATTTGGACGATCTTGGCCGAGTCCCATTGGAGTGGGTCACTGCTTACCGTCTTTTTGGGAGGGTTTAACGAATGAATGGGCGAAAATCTGAACTTTAAACAATCCTTGCCCTTGTGCAAAAGAGAAGTGTATCTTGAGTTTTTTCTTATTCCAATATAATTTTGTCTAGAAGTCAGTGGAATGACTTATTTTTTGCTCAAAATGCATCGACTGGAGCCAGCTTCGATTGGAGCCTTGGAAGATAACATTACATGTGCTGTACATGTATGTGTAAATAATAACCAATAAACTCGAAGAACATTGAACTCTCCGTATGGACCACTTTAAACGTGGTCATGGTCAACATCTTCTGGTTCTTCTAATGGCATCACAGTCCAGGACCTGCTCCTGAGCTTCAACCAAACACACTCTCCTCCATAAGCATGTCAACGCCAGCAATCATCGATGTGCTAGGCCCAGGAATCACTAATATTTCAACCCCAAAGGATAGAGATGTCATGGTCCCAGAAAAGGATAGATACGATACATTCATACGATCATTAAATAAATAACAAATCCACTTGAGCTCAGGTGCCACAGTTAAAGATAAGAAAAGGGACTAGCTCCTTGAGCTCAGGATGTGATAATAGTAGATACGAATAGGATGAGATGCGGATTGAGAAAAACAATCAGCCAGTCTCCTGAAACGACGAGAACGGGGCACATCGTTCTCAGCGGGAACTAATTATAAGTTTTTCCTTTTTGTTAATAAATAGTGTCATTTAAACGTTTTTCTTTTTCTCTTATACTTTTTATTTATTATTTGGGTAAATAAAATAAAGTAAATACATAATTCGCAGGCCAATTGGGGATTCGTCTCCACTTGCAAATTCCATCAATGCAAACACGGCCAACGATTGAACACAGGACGTTGCTATCCAAAAGACAAAGGGCTTCTTCGACTGCTCTTGAGCTACTGCATGCCTCCGTGCCATAGAGAAGGACAGGGATGTCCAAGTTGTTATATAAAGTTAGCTCGATCCTTCGAGAGAGAGCCACTAAGAAACAGGAATTGGCAGGAGTCTGCATTCAATCTCGGTACTGATGGTATTCCTACTGTTTACTTGGAAACCGTGGTAGACGAAGCCATTGACTATCTACAAGCTAAATCTGGCTATGGTGACGTTGTGACCAAGTCGTCGATGGCGTGCGTCCTTTTGATTCAAGGCAGCCATAGTTACTTGAAGATAAAGCAAAGTGCATCATTTCGTTTGAAATTCTGTCTGGCTTTCTCTGGCCCTTTCTATTTGTTTCATTGGATTTCTCTTCATTTAATTAGTGGGAGTTTTCCCTCTATCACCATCCTCTATGCTTTACGCACCTCTATGAATGAAGAGGCAAAACTTGTAAGGTCCTCCACAAAGTAGACTCCACATAATGGACTGCAACCACTGCTAGCAAACCAACAAGCATTCAAATTGCCCAATTATGCCACATGTGAAGTCAAAGAGACAGAGAGGAGAGAAGAAGGAAATCCGGC
Source organism: Eristalis pertinax (assembly GCA_907269125.1). Lineage (NCBI taxonomy): Eukaryota > Metazoa > Arthropoda > Insecta > Diptera > Syrphidae > Eristalis > Eristalis pertinax. Next base: position 60,920,992 of record OU026145.1, read on the forward strand.
ACACTCCTTGTCCAAGCTGTCTGTCATTTTCATTTCCAGCTAAGTCTGCTTCTCATTTGCCAAATGCATGTTTGACAAAATTCAACAAAACACCAAATCACCCATCGCACACAAAGAACGCATTGAATTTTTGCAAATTGTAGGATGATACTCGATGCTTAACCAAACCAGTACTTCCCCAAAGAGCAAAATCAAATATCCGACTCTTCCCTTGCTTGTGGCTTGGGCCTATTTCATTTTGTGTGTTCCTTTGCTGGGACAGTGGTGGATGGGAAATAAATCCAAACCCACAACCACAAGCAAGCAGACTCTTTTATTGATATGCTGAAGTTTTCCTCAATCATACTTCGTACAGCCTTGGGCAGTTATGATATTTCAATTCGCCTGAGTGTGCAAATATTGACGAATTCAAAATTGCATACACTCGTGTGCACACAGGAATTGAAATTGTATCTGATGCTTGCCGGAGAGTTCCTGGACGAGTACAACAGGATTCTACGCTTCGGTGCATATGATTTGAGTGAATTACAAAAGCCACTGGGCACACGATGTTTTAATAATTAAAAAATCTCGAGGAAAACAAGAGAGAGAATATGTATAAACAATATAAATATTGTTCTCGTAAAGATAAATCCTGTGTTTTTTGAACAACTGTTCATATCGTTCTTGTGGGAACAGAACATATGTAAAATGTATTTTAATTGGGGCGCTCTTATTCGTAAATTCATTTGATATTGGTGCTCATGTTGTTGAAGACATATCTCTTTAATTTTCCGTTGGCCAGTAGTTTATGGCAAATCCCCAATACAAATGTTCTTTCCTTCGACCTACACGAGGTCGAAATAGCTGCAGACTAGGTGACAACTGAAATCGTTAGACCAGATAAGGATGAGATGTTCTAGTGTGAGCTAGTTTGACCAGATGTGCAACGCGGAAAAAGGCAGCTGGCTTCGGGAAACGCACCTAGACCCTTCGAAATTGTGAGGAAAGACGACGACGACGTAGTCCTCCATAATAGCTTGGAATAACTCGCCACAACCATCAAAACGCTGAGGATCAGCAAAGCTACACACTCAGATGGCAGGCACTATGTTCGACAACTTAGTCAAACTGTTCGGTTACGCAGATGACATAGACATCGTCGAGTTTTCCCAACGTGCCGTACTGTAAGCTTTCACGGCAATTGAAGAACAGGCGAAACGAGTTGGTAGTAAAGGAGTTTGTTTTTTTCCTGGGGACAAACGTGAATTCCACGAACGACATTCTAGTGGAGATCCTACGTAGAATCGCTCTTGGCAACCGATGCTACTTCAGTTTGTCGAAACAATTGGGGTGGAATCGGCAAAGGCGATTTGCCATAGATGATTATCGCAATCGTGCTTTTTGCTCTGCGTATTATGATTCTCAATTTAAGAGTCGTACACAAAAAAAACAGCAAATCCTTGCAAGATAGATCGAAGCTTGGATATAAAATGTAGCAAACAAATCCACCAAGTGGAAGTGATGCCACTTTGAGGCATTTTTCTTGTGATAGCATTACACAGGGCGGTGTATAGTTGATAGTCGAATGTGAGTATTAAAAATACGCCAGTCAACTATCGCCCTAGCCAATTCCACCCTGGGCTCAAAACTCCTGACTCGAAGGTCCAAAATCTTAAAACACCAGCAAAACAACAGAGCTAATTCTTGCCGACTTCGAATATATAATAATCTACACCTGCATGGTCGTGTCTGCGAGAGAGTTGAATGAATGAATGAAGACACAACCTCGAACTCTACGAGCAGTGGGTATGGACACGTCGACGGTATGAACACCACTGCTGCAGCTAGGAGGGTATTTGAATCCGAGCCTCCTAGTTCGACAAGGAGAGAAACACCAAATCTCCGGTATATACCATGGTATCGCGAACACAATGCTCAGACCGCCAGACATGTTCTGCTATCGATCCCCACCACCGATTCGCCATTTTCAAGACTGCATATGACAGAATGCGTAGAGAAGAGCTATATACCACCATGTGTAGGATAGAGAATCCTAGCAGCTGCCTCAAGTTCGGTAACGAATTCACACCATCTAACTTCCTCAATAAAGGGTGGTTAAATTTTAAGGGCCGAGGTTGAATGTGAACAACACCTAAACGTCAAGGTTTTTTCTGCATTTCATTTGACATTTCTCAATTTCAGACAAACTCAATTTGAACCATGGAAAGAGCAACGCGTTAAAGTTATTTGGGCTTATTATGAAAATGGGCGTTCAAATCAAAATGCATATAGTGCACTTCGTGATTTTTTCGGTCAATTTAATCGTCCAAATGTGCGTACAATGGGAAAAATCGTGCAAAAATTTGAGCAAACCGGGTCTGTAGGAGATGTGAAAACACCAGTGCATGCTCGTACAGCTCGTACTGCAGAAAATATTGCTGCTGTTCGCGATAGTGTGGCTGAAGAGCCGTCCACCTCAACTCGTCGTCGTGCCCAATAATTGACTCAAGAACTAAAGCCTCTTGACCATTTCAAGCGTCGTCAATGGTCAGAATGGTGGCAAGAAATGGCAACAGTGGATGATCAATTTTCGAAGAATATCATCTTCAGTGATGAGGCACATTTTCACCTCAGTGGATTCGTCAATAAGCAGAATTGTTGCATTTGGGCGAATGATAATCCAAGAGTGATTGTCGAAAGACCAATGCACCCACAAAGAGTGACTGTTTGGTGCGGTTTATGGGCTGGCCGCATCATCGGGCCGTATTTTTTTCCAAAATGAGGCTGGTTAGGCAGTTACTGTGAATGGTGTTCGCTATCGTGGCTATAGAAATGATAACGAACTTCTTATGGCCCGAATTGGAAGATATGAATGTGGACGATATGTGGTTTCAACAGGACGGTGCCAGTTGCCACACAGCTAACGAAACAATGGCTCGTTTGGGCGACAAATTCAATGGCCGTGTTATCTCACGTGGTGGCGATGTCAATTGGCCGCCAAGATCATGTGATTTGACACCGTTGGATTTTTTTCTTTGGAGTTATTTGAAAGAAAAGGTGTACGTCGATAAGCTAGCAATAATTCAAGAGCTAAAGGATGAGATAATTCGGCACATTAACGGCATAGAACCTCAATTATGCTTCAGCGTTATCGAAAATGTGGACTATCGGATGGAGGTGTGCCGAGGTCGCTGCGGCCATTTGGCCGATATTTTGTTCCATACATAATTGAACCATACCAATATTATCATAATAAAAATAAATGACAATAATTTCCTAAATAATTTGTGTTTTATTCAAAATCAACATCGGCCCTTAAAATTTAACCACCCTTTATAATTCTTGAGTAAATCGTGTAAAACTCACTGACCAATGGATGGTGATGCCACTGCACATGGCGCAGAGGTGGTATAAATGAGGACAAAACGAAATAATATTAAAAACTTGGACAGAATGTCGCAGTAGGTAGGCTCAACTTCCAAATGGTTCTACTTTATTTCTGTTCCAAATCACCAGGAACACCGCCTATTTTGGACCGAATGAAATTAAGGAGATTCAAATGAAAATGACTTATTTATTTATTTAAAGCTGAGTTTAAAAATAAATTCGCTGAAAATGTCAGAGCATAAAGATCCTTCGGATTAGAATGAAAAGACTCGAGAAGCAATAGAAAAGCCCTGATCTCGAAAGTAATTGGAAGCTTTGTACAATATCTTGGATATAGCAGACCTTCAAATGCAACTTTGCTCCCGTGAACGCCATTCCATTAATAGACTACTGTCAAGTCTTGGGCAAGCTGCGTCATTTAGTTGGTGTTTGACAGTCATTGAAAGCAGACGATCTTGTGAATTTTAATGCATCCCGAAAAAGTCACTGATTCTGGGCTGGCGGCGTCATTGATCCATATTTCTTCGATGATTACTAACTTAATTTGGCCTGAATTGGATGATACCAACGACATGTGGTGAAACGACGCCACATTGGAAATTCTGCACTAGCGATTCGGGGGCCCCCGAGATCTTGCGAAGTCGCAGGTCTGTGCGAAAAAGCCACAAGTCACATCGGCCAACCTAGCCCATAGCATCGGTCAAATTCAGCCCACCAGAGCCATTAAAAATTTGACATTTCGGATGCTCGTCATCCAGAGAAGCCAAATTTCATTTCTGATGATGATTAAGTGGGACAACAGGAACACAGTGCGTCTGTAGGAAACCAACACCAAAAGGTCATTTGAATGTCGGAGCAAAGAATAAATCAAGAAGCGAAAATGAATTCAAGTTCAAGCACGACCTTCTCGTGGTTTTTGCATCACGACCGAAACGTGATTGTATCAACCGGATGTCCCATAAATCAGTTCTACTGAGCATACAACTCCAATTTGGTGCGTTCGGATCAGCATTGACCGTGAAATTCAACACAAACCCAAGTGTTCATCCAATTTAGGGGAATGAGCATACACTAGGATAATTAACAATCATCACCGAAACCAAAAAATCAACAAAGAAAGCAACGTCAAGCTTGATGGAAAACGTAATTAATTCAACCCTCGTCACTCTTTACGACTTAAGTCAACGAAATTTTCCCAACCAAACCAACCTGACAGCAACGCGACTGCCAAACTCTACTTCTCATCACTTATTTCTCGCTGATTTTCGGAGCAAAGAAGGCTAAGATAAGGAAGAAGAAGAACACGAAGATGATGGAAAACAACGAAAATAACTGGCTTAGCCATGAAAAGTCTTGGATATAATCACCTTGTACCAACACTAAGAGTCATACATGGGGGATGCGGTGGCACTCAGTACTCAGATGGATGTGTGTGTATGTGTGGACTTAATTCAATTCAACGACAGAGCACGTTTTCCTCCTGTTGATTCTTAAGGTGTGTTCCGTTCAAACACACCGCCCTGGAAGGAAGAACCGAAGAAACAGGAAACAGGCATCGCTGCGAAGCTTACTTAGCGATTCTTTTTTTTTCACATCTGTACCAGACTACACGCGCTCTGTTGCCAAAAGTCCCTGAGGCAAACACAAAAAAAAAAAAACGTCTACACACATACCTCCAGCTCGCCGATAGACGGACGAGGAAGAGCAACAAGGTATGAGGAGGTAATAAACGCAGCAAGGTGGTAAATGCTTTACACACTGACCATCTACGTGAGATCGTATTCAAACTGAACCAACTGCCTCGTGGGCTTTGATGAAGCGGATGACTGGAATAGCTTCGAGCACGTTTATCCTACGGCTCATGAACTAGGACCCCGTGTTGCTGTATCTGAATTCCTTTCCAGCACCGCCTTTCAATCTGTATTTGTGTATCCTCTCCCGACAGTCTCTCTTTCTCACACGTCCATGCAGTCTTTTATTTGTCACCGACAAGAAACCAAACAAAACGAAAAAAAAGAAAAGAATCCACAAGAAAAAAAAAGAATTTTCAGAGAAGAGTGTCACACAATAGTGTATCACAGGACGAATTCCGCTCCCGACGGGATATGTGCGCGTTCCTCATCAGAAACAGCAGTCGGATGTCATGTACATATTGTAGTTATGTGTCAATGTAAACACTCCAGTGAACACCCTGTGTGTGTCTATCACAATCGTCCCCTTCAAGCTGTGAGTGGGGAATTAGAAGCGCTTCTCACTCCAGGCATCAACCTCATTTCACGCCCAGTCCGACCCCACATAGGCGCCGCCGCCGCCGCCGCCACCATCAGCCCGGCGGACGACGACGACGACGCTTAAAGGAAACCCTCTGCTACGGTGAATTGTAAATTCGATGACAGGTTTACAGCGTCGCGCATCTATAGGTTGGTGTATATCCCGACAGTGGCTAGGCCACATTGGGATATGCCTCGCAGTAGCATCCCTTGCTCTCCGCCCCCCTCCTACTCACTGTTGCGTGCGTGTGGGAGTGTGTGTGAGTGTGTGTATCTGTGGTTGTGTGCCATCCCTTTATTGAGTTTAATCAAGAAGGATGCGAAAAGACGGGTTGTGAAATTCAAGAATAACAACGGACAAAAAAAATTGATAAATACATACACATTTATACACATTTACTCAAAAGGGACATAAATAAATATCCCGTTCTCAGGAGTCGGATAGAGTGCAATGAAGTGAAGTGCCTACGAGTATGATGGGTGGTGGGTGGTGTTGGACGAGCTGGAGGGTGTGTGTGAAGCCCTCCCCCCGCCGCCGCCACCGCAAAGGTGGGGGCATTTACGTTAATGACGGGTTAACTCCTCGGTTATTGTTTGTGGCAGGATGGATCTTAATAAAAATAGAAGCTCACCCCGAAATATGCAAGGATACTGTGAGCCAAAAAACCAAATAAAACCAACAAACACAAGAGAAAAAAAAATGACGAGATGCGAGAAAAAAAAAAGGATTTGAACATCGAAGTGACAATGTGTGACAAAATGTGACAGAGGGTGAGTTTAAGTGAGAGAAAGCGAGAGGGGGCGACTTACTGATCATGGCCTTCTCTATATACTGTCAATATATGTTTGTCGGGAGGGTATCCTTTCGCGTTGTGCCAGTCACTCACTTTGGTCAGATTTTTGTATGCACACTAGAATCGGCTTTCAGCACAAATCAATTAATTTCATTAATGTCGGCACGTGTGGCGAGTCTGAGGAGGGCGATATAAGTGAAAATTCAAATTTCTATGAGAAAGGACTCACCCGGCCCGAATGAATTCGATAAAATTTTATTTTATTTTTTCTTAAAGAAATTTAAGTCCTTTTTTTTTGTTGGTTGATTTTTTCTTATTTTTTGTGTACACACACACGCTCACTCAAAGGCAGCACAAATCACTGAGAAAGAGACAAAACGTTTTTGTTTCACAGTTAGCTTTGCAGGATTGATTAAAGGATTTCACAAAAGGATATTGCAATTTCTCTACAGCGACGTAGTACCGATTGATTGCATCTTCTTGTTGACCCGGCGAGAGAGATTCAACTGGGGGCTGGTGTCGGAAAACGAAACCTGATAAGAGAATCGTATCGATGGGACAGCTGTAGTTGTTGTTGGATTTTCCGGCTTTCTATCCCATCTTGAAGCTTTTCACCATGAAAGCTCATCCCAGCACTGTCGGCGCGCTCCGGATGGAGGATAATGATGTGTGCGCGAAGATTGATATGGATGTACACACAAGTGAAGGCACAACAAATTGTTGCTTTCCTAATGTCGCTCCGTTCGTGTGGAGTTTGAAAGGAGCTGAATGGATAATTGTCACTCTTGATGAAGATGAATGGATGTTTTTTTCTCCTTCTTCAGAATTTGCACCTTTTTTTTCGCGTACATTGAATGGTTTCGATTTTTGTTTCTTGAAAATTGACAGCCTGTAGTACATCATTCAAAGCGATGATGTTCCAATTTCTTTTGAACGCAAGGATTATTGCTTCATTTCTGAACCGTAAGGGAGGATTTGGAACACATACCTTCATCAGTTTATTGCCTTGATGATGAAAAATTATGTAAAACGCAAGCTTCGTTGCAGCAACATTTGTGAGCTCCTCAATTTTTTTCTTTATATTTTACTTACTTAGGCTAGCTTAACCGAACATAGAACGTATAAGCTTCTTTGTGTGTATTCACCATTGTCCGTAACGCAACTCGGAAATGTACATACATACATACAGTACAGGCTAGGACACTTATAAGAGCCAGGAAGGGACCGGTCTCTTTAAAATACAGCGTGACTAGATAAGAACAATAGGTGAATAAATTTAAATAAAACAACAACGGCGTCGGATATAAAATTGATTCCGATTCCGATTATTTTGAAACTACATCCATGCTATTATATATGCAATTTAACATCATTGAAAGGGCTGCCTTGGCTTCGTTGGTACTACTTCAAGTGGCCGGTCCAATTTTGTATAACTCGGTTCAATATGGGAGGCGTTATTCCGGCAATAGGCTCTCAAATGTTGGCATTGGGACCGTCCAAAAGACTTCACTTAGCCCAAGGGAAAATAATATAGTGGTATCAGGTAGCATGATCGCGGTGGTTAATTGACGAATGTTCGCAGTAAGATGATTCCGTCGCCAAATTTCTCCTTCATAAATTCGAGAGTTGCATCGCTTGCATGGCATGCAGCGCTTGTTGGTCTTGTTGGAACCACACCTAGGATATATCGACATTGCCGAGCGGTCGGTTAACATCGCTGCGACAATTGTCGGTAATAGTGTCTCCTTTCCAAAGCAATATTGTCCAAGGATGGCACCATGTTATAAACTGCACCAATTGGTAAATCTTTGTGGATGATTTTATGCTTGTGGATTATATTAACTTCAGTAACGTCAATATTGTTTGTTGCCGTAGCCGCTGAGCCAAAAATGGGCCCCGTCCCAAAATATGATTTGTTGGCCAACATTTTCACCCAGCACCCAGTTAGCTCATTCACGGCGTTGTCTATGGCGGTCCAACTTCAATTCTTGCGTAAGCGCAATTTTATGCACACTGAGAACGTGATGACGACCGACTTCACGACGAGATTAACGTTGTGCATTTTCAGCTGAGTCGCTGTCTCACACATGCACCTCAAAGCTGGAGACAACTCAGAATTGTCTTCATCTCTATGGCTGATCTTAGTTCACATGCTCACCCAAAAGCCCCAACGACCCAGTAGCTTGTCATTCATTCTACTGAAAACTCTTCAAAGACTTATTGGCATCCAGCTTCTAGCAATCAGCTTTATCCGTCCCCCAGCGCGCTTTCTGGAATGGGAAATCAGTAGAAACCGCTCTGGATGCTCTCGAAAATTGGATCTGGAGTGGAACCAGTTGACATGACAACGGTCGCAAACTGCTTCAGCCGATTCCACCCCTGACTGCAATTCCTGGCATAAAGCACGGTTCCACCCATTTCGAGTCACTGACAATGCTCAATGTGCATACTTGTCTAGAAAGAACGTAGTAGCTACTGTAGAATCCACTCATATTACAATTATTATAAATATGTCTGCCCCATTGTCCAATGCATCATTAGTACATAACGATGTTGTACTTAGATTCAGGTGGCATGACAGCCATGACAGAAGACTTATGGCACTTTATAACGACTTCTGCAGAAGCAGAAGCTTATACTACCTCGAAACATGACCTGCACTTGCGGAAACAAGAAGAAGACTAATAGGCGAGTACTACTTCAACAACCTTGAGGATCTGAGTTACATAGATCCAAAGGATATACTACAATTTCTTAAAGCCTCTAAATGGCTATAAAAGAGGTCAGAAGAAATCCCATATGGCCAACAAATCCCAAGAGGAATACAAAAAACAGAGGAAATTACTGAAAGGTCAAAGGGTAAATGGGTTTTGGAAGCAAAGCCGAACGTAACAGCACAGTGGACCGGGTGGTCTAAGTGAGCACGACTTCCAATTTACTTATGCAGTCACCATACTTACCTACACGAGGTCCGAAGACACTTTGCCCTAGAAAGTCTCGAAAGACCACATCGTTTCCGGTACACGTTGAACCACACTTGATACAAGTTTACTGTGACTAGTCAGATGAAGGTCATGTAGCAGATAAGTATCATTCTGTATTAAAGATGCTGTAAAGCAACCTTCATCAAGCAGTAAAGCCGCCACACTTAATATAATCCAGAAAGCTATTGATGAAGCCAGTTCGTATTTAGAAAAGTACATATAAATATATGTACATTATTTCTGTATTGTGAAGCTGAACTAGCTGCTCTGATGCTGGTCGTTGGAAAATTGGGTTCCTAGCATTCTGAACCTGAGAGACGAAAGATCCTTTCATTGACACAGGGGTTGTGAGATGATCTCGACTTCCGTGGAGCAGCAATGTACCAAAACACGAAGGCATGGTGTGTTTAGGAATATTGTTTTTGGAGCATTGACCATGACGAGATATTTTAGCGTCAGTTTCGTTTTATGCGTTCCCAGTGGTAGAAGATTTCTAGAATTCACAGACACATATCAGACAGCTAAGATATGCAGGCAAGGAGTTGGGCAATCTCGCTACAAATGTGAAATTACATTTTAGTGCTGATGCGTCCTTGACGTGAGTTGTTATAAATGGAAGAGCGGTATTATTGGTTCTTGGTGCTTCGAAAGGAAAAAAAAAGTGCGAACTTCAGTTTCAAAAGCCAAGAGATGACGTAATAATTGAATGAAGTACTTGTTTAGGATCTCCTTGTGTTGCTGGCAGTCAAACAGGCAGTCAAGGGCTGCTCGTGAGCTCTACGAGCAGAAAAAAAGGGAAGAACACCGGCTTCTTCGTAAGAAAAAGAGCTGAACATGAGAAGCCCGCGATCAAGGAAACTGAGAGGTACAACTCCAGGAATGATAAGGCTGCAAGGAAAAATAACTTCTGCAGACTATTTATCGGCGACGAGACCAAAATTCTACTCTCAGTAGAATCCTCCGTCCTACATAGGCGATGATAGACAAGAACTCCGTCATACCGACCTCAGTGAAGTCTCGACCATAATAGCCAAGCTAAAGTCCAACAAGGCTGCTGCCGCTGATGGATTGATTAATATAATAATATGGGTGGCGCTACAGCCCGGAGAGAGCCAGGGGCTGGTTTTTCCGCTACCACTCGTGTTGTGCGTGCTATTATTCTATCACGAGTGGAAGGATTGATGATGGATTGATTACGGATCTTTTTAAAGCAGGCGGGGATGAGTTGCTAAGTGCATACAAAAACTCATCTGTAAAATTAGGTCGGATGAGAGTATGCCCGACGGATGGAATCTCAATATCGAATGCCCAATCCAAAAGAAAGAAGACCCTCATAACTGCGCCAACTACAGAGGTACAAGTCCCTTAAACATCGCTTGAGACCCTTTATAAACAACCTGATTGGATGGATATCATACGGAAAAGTCACGATAGTTCCAGATCGATACTCACAATATATTCATCGATCTTAAGGCTGCGTATGAGAGTATATATAGATACGAGTTGTTTTGCGCATAGTCTAGTTTTAGCATCCCTGCTAAACTCGTCCGTCTTTGCAGGATAACGATGGCGAACGCTTATTGCCCACTTAAGGTCGGTAAGGATCCTACCGAGACCTTTGATGTCCAAAATGGACTTAGACTTTTTTCAACCATTATTCTCGAGGAGATCAGGCGAAATTCAGACATCAACACTAGAAGTACGATCCTCCACTGCTCGCGTATGCCGATGACATTGACATCATCGGAAGAACTCAATGGGCTGTCAGTGTTGGATTTGTGAGGATCGAGAAGGAAGCAGCTAAGATGTGTTCTGCGGTGAACAAGATCAAGACGAAGTACATGCTGTCTACAAAAAAGATCCATCAACACCGACATCTTGGACAAAATGTCACAATAGACATACATAATTTCAATGTTGTAAAATACTGCATCTACCTGCATCCACAGTAAACGCCGGAAATGACACCACCGCTGAAATAAAACGAAGAATAACACTGGCCAATAGTCGTGTCTTTGGGCTTGGACGGCAATTGGAAAATAAAGCCCACTCACGAAGAACAAAGCTATCGCTATATAAGACCATGATAGTCTTTGTCTTGCACAGAAGGAGCGAGAGCGAAGTGCGAGTCAAACGAATTCAAATGTCTCGACTTATATGGCCAGATCATGTAGTGCGAATGGACACCCACACTCTGGCTCGGAAAGTCTTCAAATACAACCCCAAGGCACAATATTGTAGAGGAACACCCCGCCTCCGATGGCGTGCTCAGTTGAAAAGGGATCGTAATCCTACCCCAAGGCCGTGCTTGTTGGAGAGGCATATTGACTACGGCTTGGTTTGAAAATTTTGACATTGACAGTTTTCAAGGGTGTTTTCAAACTGCAATTTGAAAGACAGCAAAAAAAATAGACCAAAATGCACTGGGAACCTTAACTCTTTAATGCCCAAGTTTTTTTTGGGAACAAAAATTATACGTTGTAGAGGAGACAATTTTGAACAACTTTTCTTCTAGGACTTTTCATATGACTCACCTGGGTATGTGACAGGTGACTGGTAGTGAGTGCCATTCTGGGCATTACCGACAACAAAATTGAGAAGATGAATTTGTATGGAAACGTTTTATTTTATTGAAAACAATCGAAAGAAGTTGTCGGCGACGCAGCTCAGGTTGTCTGAAATGCCATAAAAATAGTTCTTTCAGTGGTGAGGCACAGATGAACTTGACATTTCCGGCAATCAAATCGAGTTGGTGAGTCGCAACCATGTTTTTTGCATAGATGTCGAATTGTATCGTGCTCCGGCAAGTGGCCGATTGTGAGCAACATTCACTCGACCCTGCTTGGCTGCGATCTCCGATTCCAAATTGGATGGGCGACCAGATTTTCGTGACACCGGATTTTGTAAGACTTCCATGATAAATTCGTACAATTTTAATGGTTTCGTAGTTTGTACTGTACTATCGAAATGGTGTCGATAAAACATCCAATCATTGATGATGGCCATATCGCACATGTGGCAGAAATGGAGTTGTGTCCATTTGCGTGATTTGATGTTGATGCGACATCGATTCTAGCACGCGTCCATTAGATCGATACCGCCCATGTATTCGTGTAAGACGTTAGGGCACTCAACTGATTTCACCGATTTGGACTTTTTGTTAAAACGTTGAGCAGCTGAGCGTCCGTTTCATCGGACGATATATATGGTTTGATTCCAGCCATCGTGGAAGCCATATTCACAACCTTGTTGTCGTTCCATGCGACTGTGGAAACATCGATGCCGTAGTACGAAGCCACATAGCCAGCGTGTCATTTTGGGCACGAACTAAAAATCTCAAACTAACTTTTTTTTTTCATTTTTTTATTTGGAACACTTTTTGCACACAATAATGAATATGGAAATGATTTTTTCGGTGTCGGATTTGACCGGTTTCAAATTTACAAAAAATGCGTATCGTCGTCTGGCGCAGACTCAACTGCACTCCAAGCTTTCAAATGCAGTTGGATTCATACTGTTTAGCTTGTATAGCAGAACGTAATAAAACTATTCGCACGCAGCTTGGAATATTTTTTTAGTTACACAAGATTTTTGTTCAAAGAGTGCTTGCCCAAAATGGACCAGTGGGCATTAAAGGGTTAAGTTCTAGTCGCTCAAGGGATGCACAATTCACAAGCATAATAAGTAAATTTTTATCAGTTTTCGAGCGTGTTTTGTGAGTGAAATGAAACTGCTTTCGGCCGCCTAATAGATCATTGAATTGAATTTGTGTCCTTTATCTATAAGTAAAAGAGTAAAACGAGTAAAAGAGCGTCCCATGAAAAGAGAGTCAAAACCCCACCCCACCACAAAGTAAGAATTACAAATATACTCATATTGACTGAAGTTAATAGTATCTCTCTGCTTCGCTTCGATAATCTATCGTTTGTCCTTGTGTGCGAGCAGTTACTGTGTGCGTGGTGGAGGCATTCGTTGTTAGGATTCCAAATCAGAAAAATTTCCATCCCAGCGGAGCCTGGGGACAGAAGTGCCTTTTCAGTGAAGTTGCTCTCTGTACAGTGTGTGTGTGTCCTTGTAGGTTCTACTTCGTTACTTCCTCCTCATCCTGCACAACCAACGAAAAGAAATTCCATAGGAATTCTTATGGAAGTGCGACAACTCGAGGATAGTGTGGATGTACATATGTATGTATGTTCATGAACTTTGGTCTTTATGGAGAATAATATCGTTTCCATTTCCCTTCGTCCTATGGCAGGGCACAAAATACTTTGCACCTGTTGAAGCTAGGACGCATCAGCAACTGGTATCGTTGTAGCTACCATTGAAGGCAAGTTGTCATGTGTGTCGTGCGGAGCGTGTTGGATTAGTGGGGAAACTTTAAGGCTTTGATGGGTTTTAGTTTTCTCTTGCCAAGGCGTAAATGTGCCGTTTACTGAATTGATATATGTACATTCTTATTCGTTCTGTATGCATGTGGGTAGATGCCGTGTGAACGAGTTTCTTGTTGTGTATTCTTTTAGCGAAGGCAACGTACGACTTTGAGAGGAGCTTGACTTTACGGAACGTGATTAATATTCAGAATATATTTGTGTCCTTCTGCCATACTTGCGACGTGCAGGAATGCTCGTTGTTTTATTAGCCGATTGAAATGTTCAAATAACTTGTGAGACACATGAAGGCATGAAGACATGCAGACACTAGATGGACGACGTGCATATCCTGGCACTTGCTTGTATTTAAGAGTCTAAGGCAAGTCTTTATGATCACACTATTAGCTGCAAGCATGGACGAAAACATGCGGACTTGGGGTTAACCCACAGCATTAGCTCCAACACTTAATAAACGCTTTGTTTAGATTATTATACGTTCCAGATTCATGGAAAGTCGTAGAAGTGATAATGGTCCCGAAACCGGGTAAACCGCCAAACGACAACAAATCATATAGACCGATATCACTTTTACCTAATCCAATCGGATCCAATCGGATCCAATCGGATCCAATCGGTTATAGAAGAAAGAGGTTATAGAGCATCAATTTGGACTCGGAAGAAATGATGCTCCACCGTATTACTTGACGTGTTCCAGGCCTTTGACAAGGTTTGGCACGACGCTCTTCCTCTTGTTTCCGCAAGTGCAGAACATGTTCCGAGGTAGTGTAATATTGTTTCCTCTTCTTCTTCATCCATGTATCTTCTGCAGAAGTCGTTATAAGGTGCCCCTAGTTTTCTGGCATGGCTGCCTATAACACAGTGGCCAGTTAGCACCCCTATCACTCTACTAATAAATTCCTGTCTAGCTAAGAACGTAAAAATCCTTCCTTGACAGCACAGGCCAGATCGATATCCTGCAAGTGTCCAGTTCAGACCATTTGCGGGGGTCGCATGTCTCCTGATCTGCTGCCACTGGCATACCCGCCCCTTTCTTGGTAGTTCATCAGCTCTTTCATTGCCCGGAATACCCTTATGCCAGGGGACGCAGCATAGGGTAAGATTGCATCTGGCCGCTATCTCCTTTAGAGACAGACGGCAGAGTTTCACCGTCTTGGAGTTTATTGATGGTGTGTCCAGAGCTTTTATGGCCGCTTGACTATCTATGTATAAAACGATAGATCTCCCGTCTGTTGTGGTCATTGATAGTCGGATGGCTGCCTTTTGAACAGCTGAAATACACTGCAGTGGTTCGGTAGTCGGATTGCATCCGAGATCTCTGGTAAACTGGCGTATATGCCCGATTCCGTGTCTTCTTCCGATTTTGACCCGTCAGTGTAGATTTCCCATGCAGCTGGGCTACAGACTTTGCCTTCGTCGCATTCCTCTCTTGTGGGGTTCCTGGTCCTACTCTGTTCACTTTATATACCCGGGATATACTACAAACTGAGGGTACAATAATAGCTGCGTTTGCAGATGATACTATTCTGGCCACGGAAAGCACAATCGAGACCGACAATACTTTGGGGCATTGCTCTTAATGAAACCAAATCCACGCATATTCATTTTACCTACAAGAACATAGAGAATATATCTGTCTTTATTAACTCGGTGCAGATATCGTACGTAAACGAAGTCAAATATCTCCGAACGACCTTAGATGCTAAGCTCAAGTGGAAGGCGCATGTAAAGAAATACCTTGACGAACTTGAGAATCGATATAGAGAAATGTACTGATTACTCGGACGACATTCCAAGTTAAGCACGTACAACCAACTGCTTATATTTATATAAGCAAGTGCTGAAGCATGTGTGGACTTACGGTATAATGAAATACAAAGAGATTAGAGAAGGAAGTTAAGAACTCGACTTCATGGTCCTTGTAACCATGCCGTACACGATACACTGGACATGAGAAACCTCGTGCGGCGACTCCAACGAACGACTTAGCGCAATGAGTAAAAACCGATTGACGGTTCCAGCTGGTGATTTTACCGAAAATCGACCAGCCTCAAGCGAAAACATTTCGAAATCAAATCTACTGAATAGGGAAACCTAGTTCTAGCAAAGAATACAAAAAGAAAACTCCTCACTACCTCGGTCGCAAGGGAGTGTTCTTGGCCCTCTGCTATACCTGCTGTATACGAGTGATTTCCCACAAGAAGAACGCACTGTTCTAGGTACATTTGCTGACGACATCGCCATTTTGGTAACAGCCAAAACGGTAGAAGAGTCTACATCAAAATTACAATTTTACTTATAGGCACGTTGATAACTTGCCAGTCTTTCTAAATCGTGTCCAAATACCTTTCGGTAATGAAGCGAAATACTTAGGGATGACTCTTGACGTAAAACTCAAGTGGAAAGAACACGTTAAAAAGAAACGCGCAGAACTTGACAAAAAATACAAAGATATGTACTGGCTTATTAGTAAGCACTCCAAGCTAAGTATTGACAACAAATTGCTTGTATACAAGCAAATCCTAAAACCCATTTGGCGGTATGGCATACAACTGTGGGGTTGTACCAAAGCTAGCAATATGAATATTATACAGACTTTTCAAAACAAGGTGTATTGTAAATGCACCATGGTATATCAGAGACGACGATATCCACAGAGATCTAGAAATTTTACCAGTCCAAGATGAAATCAAAAAAATCGCTTACAAACATAAGCGCCCCCTGGAAGAGCCGATCCTTGAGCAAACTAACGTCTTGCGCCGGCTTCAAAGGACTAAACCCGTTGATCTCGTGCGATAGTCTACACCCGCCCATGGTTGCGGTGTTAGCAGGAACATTCATTGGAGAGTTACCTGTCAAACGTATCTAAATCAAGGAATACAAGCTACTGGATAAGTGCTTCACTTAGTTGTAGTCGAACATAACATTTAAAGGGAGGTGGTTTTAGTGAATAAAAATCTCACACTTCTATGGTCGAACGTTCGCCATAGAGTCTTGTTGAAGATTTCCACCCACCCACGGACTTCTTCCACGACCTCCACGATCTTACGAAAACCTCTCTAACCTATATTATCGGGTTTGTTACGATTTCAAGATGACTGGGCAACACACTGTCATGACGGGTACGAGGAAGTTACGAAGAGGGGAAATTCACACTGCGAGAACTGAAGAATGACTGTAAGGAAAGGGATACACTGTAAAGCCGATATAAAAATAATAGGCAAAATGAAGATTATCACAGAGACTACAAAACATATCGAAATGAGCTTAACAAAAAAAATAGCAAGAACAAAAGCTATATTCTATAGACAGAAATTTCAGTTCGATAAAAGTGATCCAAAGGAGACTTGGAAGCTCGTTAATTCGATATTGGGCAGGAAGAAGAGTAGTCTAGATGACATCTTAAAAAAGAACTTCTCGAACGAAAGCAATATCAAAGACCTGATCAACAGATTTGCTAAAACGCTAACGTCAGAAGTAAGAAACATTGTGCATGAATGTTCCCACCAAACATATTCTGGTCATTCAAGCAGCATTCCATTTACGTCGAACATACATCTGTTGTAATATCCTAAACTCCTAAACTCATTGAAATGCAATAAATCTGCGGGGATAGACGGTTTAAGACCAATAGAACTGAAGAACAACTCACAAGTACTATCTCCAGTGATAACAAGAATGATCAATATGAGCTTGGATCAGGCATCGATTCCAGACATGCTTAAAACTTCAATAGTTCGTCCAATTCACAAAAACGGCAAGAAAAGTGAAATCCTGAACTACAGGCCTATTTCAATCTTACCAGCTGTAGACAAAGTTTTGGAAGAAGTGCTGGCAAGAAAGCTTTATGAATTCGTTGAAAAATACAACATTCTCAATAAAAATCAATTTGGATTCCGTAAAGGCAAAAGCATAAACAGACTGGACAAAAACCATAGCTCAGTAGTTGTATTTATCGATTTTAAAAAAGCCTTCGATACTTTGAGTCACAAGCAAATACTTAGACAACTGAATAATATTGGAATACGTTGTCAAATATTAGCATGTTTCGGTAGCTACCTATGTAACAGATCGTTCCGGGTAAAAAATGGTGAGGATATCAGTGATGAAGAAAAGGTCGAGTATGGTGTCCCGCAGGGGTCAAAGTTAGGTCCACTGCTTTTCATCATATACATCAACGATTTACTGTCGATGCTGAAGTATAGAACGGGTTATGCGTATGCGGACGACACAGCGATTGTAGTTGGCCATAGGAGCGTTGACGAAGCAGAAAGACTTATGCAAACTGATTTCAATAGAGTCGCTGCTTGGTGTCACGACCATGGATTAATTATCAACGCACTTAAGACAAAGGTAATGCACATTCGCCCGCCGCATGTTCCCAGAACAAAACTAAGGATTAAGATGCACGACGTAGATTGCTTGCACAGAAATAGATGTGACGGTATACGAGAAGAAGATATGCAGAGGCTACAACCAGTGCATACTAGACTTCAAAAACTGGTACAAAAAGCAGGACGCAGCATCAATGTACATCAAGCACCAAACCAAACAATACGTCTACTGGGTATCTACCAGATATACAATCTAGAACTCCTGGCGAATTTTGGCAACGACAACATCTATAGAGTGCAGACGCAGCAGACAAGGAACACCAGAAGACGACTGAAGCAGCTCTATGAAATACCAAGATACTGGAACGAGTATGGAAGACGAACTTTTAAGGTTGCAGTTCCGACGGTACTCAATGAACTCCCAACGGAGCTGCGAAACTTACCGAGAAAAGAGATGTTAAAAAAGTAAAAGAAATATATCTATCATAAAAGTAAAATCATAGCTAAATGTAGTTTGTAAAAACTTTGTACAGAAAATGTTAATTATTAACGTACGTTTAACACTTTTGTTTACTTGTATATTATGAATTTTTGAATACCTAAATTTCAACATTGTTAAAATGAATTAATATTGTGTGAATAGTCTTCTGCAGACAAGCCCTTCCGGCTTTGCAGATAAAAATCTGTATCCAAAATTCAAAATGAAATAAAATAATAGAAGTAAAAAAAAAAAAACAATGGGATGCCGTGGCTTACGCGCCTCACCATCTACCTTACCTAACCTATCCGTCCGTCTAACTAATTCTGCGCTTATTTGTTGAACGCTCCTAAATATATTTAACAAAATTCAAACAAAAACTTATATAAAAGTGTCCCGCACTCATGGAAACTTGTTTCTCTTTTGAATTTTGACCCTTTTTTCCTAAAAAACGCATTACATATTTTGTTAGTTTAACCTTTTCCAATAAATTCTTCTCCTTTGGCTGGTCCAACATGCCAACATGCCTCTCTAACAAGCAGGTTCAGCGGGTTGAGATCCCTTTCCAACTTCTTCTTCCTCTCCGCGTTGTCCCTTGGCCTTGGAGTCGAAGACAATCTATCCAGTAGACTCTCCAATAAATAACATGGTTGTTTTTTTTTTTGTCTGAAATACAAATGTTTTTTATATAATATTATCCCTTTCCATACATTTTCTACGAAAAGTGTCCAAGTACACGATATAAAGAATTGTTTAGGTACACAAGCTTAGGGTTATGCAGCTTCAAAATGTAAGGTTTGTTTAGTAAATAATAGAAGTTGCTAAACTTAAAGGTTAAAATAAAAAAGAAACATACACAGACCAAACAATATTGTGGTCTATTTATTGAATTTATTTTTTTTTTAATTTATGTGAGTGTCCTTGCGATATAGTCACAGACGTCAAGCATTCCCATATCAAGAGTGTCATTTAATCAAATAAGTGTCCTGCAAAACGATATAAATAAAATACACTTCACGTATAGCTGACCATTGAAGGGACACACACCGTCCTCCGTCTTTGGAATGTTTTAAAGTGATTATTTTTGCCTCTTCTCTAAAATGGAACTTCAAGATACAATGGAGCATAAAAATGCCATTAAATTAAATATCTCCTTGTGCCTGTGTCTAGACCTAGATACGAGTACACTCGTACCTCGGAATGGCCGTTTCCGCTTTCAGAGAAAAACGCATGACACTCCGGCGGTGGGGTGTGGTGTGCACAAAGTTTGCCCCCCATCTCGACAATAGGCGTATTTTTCGCCGACAGATACACACAGTTGCTGATATTCAGCTGCATGCATACCGAGGAAGTGTCGCTGTGTAGAAGTGGAACGGAAAAACTTTCTATCATCCGATGAACATTTGTTTGGAAACTTTGCGTTTTTTGTTCGGCACCGGAGTTCAACTGCGGCAGGGTGTTGTCATCTCTCTCTGCCCACGTTCAATTCGACCAGAAGGAGGGAATGTCGTGTCGATTAGGCCACTGTCGCCGCACCACTGGTCTTTTCTGTATGCGAACGATATGCAGTAGTTTTTGCTTGAAATCACATGAAAATTTAAGGATTCACAGATGAAAATATGTGATGGAGTTGTTGCTTTGCCTTTTAAAGCCAATGTTGGCGGAAATTCTACGGACACAACAATCGTCTGACATCGTTGCAAGTGGAAGGGTTTCATCTGTCGTATGGTGGAGTTGGAAGATTATGTGAGTTCATGCCAATACAAACTGCCCGAGAGTTGTTTTGATGGTCTTCGGAAACTAATTGTCTTTTCGCCTTGTTATGTGTTCCATCAGGATACGGCTAAAGAACTGACGTATCATATACACGTAAGTCTGATTTGTTTGCCAAAAACTCATCGGCAGGAAGAGTGGAGCGGACCGAAGGGGACTGGCATTGTTTTTGTCCGATAATCAGATTTAAATACTGAAAGAATTGGTTTGGCCTGGGTAAAATTGACGGGTACTCCTAACTCGATTGAAGCGATAGACGACATGGTCCGAAGACGGACTGCTTGCTACAGGGAATGATTGAGAAAAACAAATGTTACAGCTGTCATAAAATGTTGCTCATATCGGTTGGGGGAAAAACGATTTAGGAGCCGATAAGTGATCTCCTGATCCGCATAACGTGCAGATTCTACACCATTTCTTTGTGCACTTGCCCCTACCGATGCGACGTGGCTAGGACTACTATCTTTAGTCAAAATCGAGCTTAGGGACTTCAATGATACAATCGAACCTTCGACAGCCCCAGCAATACCTTCTTTAGACAACGTTCGAACCGCCAACCAAATCGATCATGTGTTCACTGACTTGTGAAAATCATCTGTGTTGGTGGGTTCAGCATTTTGACATTGGACGCCTAAGCACACCGGAGAACCTACGAAAAAGCAATTAAGTAAGAGACTCCCCGGTATTCCTACGCGGAACACAAGCGCTAACGAAAGATATAACGATGAGCAGACGAAACTAGCAACTGATAAGACAAACCAAAAGGAACACCACAAGAGGAGTATCAGGCTTGAAGACAGCCTTAAGAAAAGGTCCCTCGCAACATCGTAGCTCAATGATAATGAAGAGTCTTGGGAAAAAACTTGCCGCAGAGCGATGCAAGAGCTGAAAAATAGCAAGTCCGTAGGCCGGTGGTAATGTTCTGCTAGGGAGCATGCACCAAATCGTCTGCAGCATTTGGGAAAACAGAAGTGTGCCGACGACCGCATGTATCAGCTAACGACATAAACTAACCCTGAACACCGGCTTAATGAATCTTCAAGACTAGCCACCTATTGTGCTTATTTGTTGCTGGACAACTCGAACATGTGTCCTTCCAATGCAGCCGATAACGATACATTTCCAATTTCCCATTTCAATTTGGGACAGAGTTCAATTGCGAAGATGAGCTAATCTTCTGGAAAAACGTCACTGAACCTTAATAGCGCCAGTCCAACTTCACGATTTTTTGCAACACCTTTTTGGAAGTTCCCTGTCGCAAATATACTCAGGCTTGTGGGTAAACTAATGAGCGTTCCTTAGCGAGATGGTTATTGCGGGTGGTATTCATGGACAATATTAATGCGACTCACTTAAGCATCGTTTGTTAAAATAGCGATAAATAAGGGACAAAGAGTGTATTAAATCCGCGATAATGACGCTTCATATGATTTCGCTCGCTTAGCATTCGCATCTAGTATGTGCAAGTTGGTCTTGGGGGCACCATACTAACCCCATATGACCGTCGTATTCAAGCTATCATTATAAATAATTATAACCAAATGAGAGGGGATGAAATGTTTCTTGCATCGGTTGCGGAAACGTAGACATTTCTCAGCATTTTTGGTGACCTCGGTACATTTTGTGGGGACACACGGTTTACTTACGGTTTCATCGACACATCGCACAGTGTGTTATTTTCGACATCTAGGGAACTTTATTCCTGTTGCGCTTGGTATAGCACAGTGGTATAGCACAGTGTGTTATTTTCGACATCTAGGGAACTTTATTCCTGCTGCGCTTGGTATAGCTAAACTATTCGGTGGAGGAACACAAGTAATTCTATTAAGTTCTTAAAACAAATAGCTATATGTGGTCACCGATTTGGCGCGCATAGCACACGTTATCCTTCCTCCATAAACCTGATGGATACAAACGTCTCTAACTAAATTACCACTGAACCGATTTTGTTCAAGTTTTTACCAGTGTGTTCAAAAAAGACATTTGAAAAATCACGTCTTTTACTCTAACCCATTATCTCAAATAAGTCCCAAGATATTTTGATAAAACTAACACATTATAGTCGATTTTTTGACTTGAAGTTAGTCGCTCTCATCATCGTCTGCATCGGAACTGCTACTAGGTGGTGCTACTCTTACTTCGTGAGCCTTTAACAGGGCAATACGGTCGCTGTACTACGACTCGAATTAAAATTAAAATGCTCTCGAAATCGTTTGTAGTCCTTATTGCTCGCTTCTTGGGCTTCCTCGGACAATTGACCAAGTGGCAGTATGCAGGCTTGAATTATCTCTTTTGAATGTAACAGAAGTTTATGTATACTTGCAGGCATGTGGTACCATGCGTAGTGCGCTAGATATATGTTTTTTGTTTCATTGGCATAGTTTGTTTCAATTTCATATTCACTCGATACTACTTCGAGTAAAATTCGGAAATGGTAGATCAGAAAAATTCTGATGCCTGTTATATCCGCACTCATCTCAACGTTACCTGCTTTAGAATGTCAACTAGTAGTCCCATTTCATCTCGAAATCGTTTTTGAATGTGGCTTTTCTTGTTGGCAACTAAACTTTTTTCTGCCTGTAATCTTGCCTGCCATTTATTATATGTCTAACTTGTAAGAACTGAGTGATAGACATTCAGATGATCAAATCCAATAATGCAAGGGAGAGATCCCAAAGTTGTAAATTTTTCTTCTTTAGAGCAGTAGATTTGTATTGGTACATAGATAAATAATCGTTAATTGTAAAGGGTGATTTTTTAGCTATTATCTTTTTGGCAACACTGGTTTAAACAGCTGACGCACGTTTCGTGTTTTGTTTCACTGTCAAACATCTTCAGTTTGGTCTATAATTTAACCATGAATCGTCTTGCAAACGAACAACGCTTGCAAATTATTAAATTTTATTCTCAAAATGCGGCTCTTGGAAAGTTGGCCGAAGATCCAATTTTTTACCGAAAAGTTGTGTTCAGCTACGAAGCTCATTTTTGGCTCAATGGGTACGTAAATAAGCAGAATTGTCGATTTTGGAGTGAATATCAGCAAGAATCATTGCAAGAGCTACCAATGCATCCAGAAAAGTCGCAGTTTGGTGCGGTTTATGGGCTGGTGGCATCATTGGACCGGACTTCTTCAAAGATGATGCGAATCGTAACGTAACTGTGAATGGTGAGCGCTACCGTGAGATGATATCCAACTTTTGTTTGCCCAAAATGCAAGAGCTTGACTTGCATGACATGTGGTTTCAACAAGACGGTGCCACGTGCCACACAGCACGAGCAACAATGGACTTATTGAGGGGCGAGTTCGGTGAACATTTTATTTCACGTTCGGGACCGGTCAATTGGCCGCCTAGATCGTGCGGGGCTATGTTAAAGCTCATGTCTATACAGACAAGCCCGCTTCAATTGACGCATTGGAAGACAACATTGAAGCATTTATTAGTGAGATACCGGCCGAAATGTTGGAAAGAGTATGCCAAAATTGGACTAAGCGGATGGACCATTTGAGGCGCAGTCATGGTCAACATTTGCATGAAATAATCTTCAAACATTAATTTATATGGACCGTACTATCGATTCAAATAAAGATTTCATGCATTTTCTGAATTTTATGTGCTTTTTTTTGAAAAGCTTTCCTATTGATTTTTAAAAATCACCCTTTATGAGCGATGTTATCCGGCTACACGCGGATACATTTCGAAAACTATGCACAAAGTTACAATATAAAAAAAACGGATAAATCTTCTATTCGGTAATTACTACCATTTGCTGAAGTCGTAGATAACAGGCAAGAAATTGGATTAGAAATATAGCGTTGCTACTTACTTCACAGGAACACGATGAATGTTTTACTAATGTTTTACATTTCTCTCGCTCAAAAATGATTGCTGTTTGCGATGTCACACAACGGTAAATACCGTTTCCATGAAAAAGAACATTAATACCTTGGTATAGACAGGTATACCTGTCGTTTGATACCAAACTTTTGTCATTCAGACGACCTGATTTTTGAATTAATTTCCGCTGTATTCGCAAAATAACACACTGTGCATCGGCCCCATCCATGGATATAATATAATAATAATAATATGGGTGGCGCTATAGCCCATAGAGGGCCAGGGTCTAGCTTCTCAGCAACCACTCTTTTGTTGTGCGTGCTATTATTCTCTCACTAGTGGAAGTGACCTACAGTTGTCTGCCGACTCCGAACGGACAAGTTTGAAAAGCTTTTTCTAGACAGTTGTACTCTTTGAGCATTGTCAGTGATTCGAAAGAGGTAGCCCGTGAAAAGTATTTCCTGTCGTACCAGGAATCGAACCTGGACAGGTATGCCCAAGTGCATAGAAGTCGACGGGCTGCCACCATCCATAGGTAATGGTTGATTATTAAGGGTTCGCATGGCAGCAGACAACATTAAGTTGAGTATAATGGCAAGTTCGGAGTTCATTTTGTTTAACATACGCTGCCCTTCAAATCTTGTCAGGGTCGTTTATCTTGGGTCGAATAAGAAAAGCTTAAAGTGCTCTCATCAGCGAAGGAGTGAATTGGATAAGATATACCAGACAGAATCTCATTTAAGAAGAGTGTCGGAGAGAAGACAGAGCCCTGTGGAATACCAGCTTTTCTTTGGTGGATATCGGACTTGAACCCATGCAGGTAGTTCCTAATGTATAGGAGAAGAGATTCATCGGTTCCATAGACCCGGGTTGTAGACAAAATATCTGGTCAAAATGTCTTTGAAATATCATGCGCAAACGGATCTTGAGATGTCAACGAAACTTTCGAGACTTGGCTCTCTTATCTTTCGACCAGCTCGGACTTTATATGGGACATGTGTGACTGACTAAACAGTCATACAAGATTGTATCTCTCTGACCGGTCGATCGATTCAGATGATGAAGTACTTTTGACGAATCATCTTGGGTTTTTTTTTCTACAAATCCGTTTGGGATTTGCGGAGAAAACTGTCCATAAAATTAAGTGAATAAATTAATGAAATAATCCGTAAGATGTTCAACAACTGAATAAATAAGCATACCATAAATTGACATGCCATTTCAAGAAGACGAGATTGTATTCTTTATCAGTTGACGCCTACCACATTACAGCTTTTATAATGAATATCAGATTATGGGTATTTCTTGAAGAGACTATTTACGTAGAAGATTTAATATTAATCTTTCGTGCGTAAGCATGTGCTGTGCAAGCCTGTGATGTGACCTGGTGCACGTATGACAAAAGTGAAGGAGATGGTGTACTGGCGTGAAGGAGACCTATTTCCGACACAGCTTGCCCAACTACAACTCCTTCGATTTACAAAACTTGAGGACATGTGTGAAGTATTCCACTGACCACACTGGCAAAAATCGACACAATATGTAAACATTCTTCAGGCATACTTTCCTGCAACCATGTTGTACAGTCGAGCTGGCGCATGCTTTCAATTGGAATATACTCATATTCGCACCAGAGGCTTTAATTGACTTCAGTCCGCCTGAAGCATTTTGTTTTAAACACTCTTTGTTGGGTGAATCCATGCCTGGAAAGTTCGTAATAGACCAGATCGCTACAACGGCAGCAGCTGGATGGCGCAGTTTGTTGCGTCCCAGCCTCTGGTTAGAGGGGTGCGCGGTTCGAATCCCAGTGAAAGCAAAGTTAATACCCTTTTTTCCGGTTTTCAAATCTGGTCCAGTCACCATTTGCGTTGAGTTGTCAATCAGTGGTACTAGTGTGACTATGGGTTAAGTGTGCTGGCGATTTCGCTGGCAGCCCACTTACCTATCTATCTAGACATACTACGGTTGAAGAACTTCACAGGGACCTTGTGCTTAAAAAAGGCGATACTTATAGACAACACTATGGTCGCGATCTTCCGGAAGTCCATTGATCTGTTAGCATACGCGTATGGTATTAACGTGATTGGCCGAACGCATTGAATCGGCTGCTAGCATTCAGAGGAAAGCTGCTAAAATTGGTCCAGCGGTTAATGAACGAAAAGCGAAGTGTGTGTTGTCCTCAAGGAGAGGGATTCATCTACAAGCTGAATCAAATAGGATCCCCCTCCAACGTCTTCAGAATAGTCTATATCTTTCTACATTCCAGAAGATTCTACATTCAAGTGAAAGTCAGAAAATCAACTGAGCGTAACACCGGACTGATGCTCTCCAAAATCTACACGGCAGATCAACCATCTTCAACCAACACAATGAACTGTTGTCTATGCGTAGATGACTCGCTAACTATAATGACAGCTCGATGTAACTACTGATCGCCACTCGAACGTTCGAAATCCAGACAGTAAGAGTATCTAGACAGTATACGTATCAATACTGGAAAGATGGTACTTATGTGATAGTGCTCCTTAACGGTACGGAAATATCAACGCACAAAAAGGTCAAGTAACTTGGCGTTAACTTCACGGTTTCAACAGTTTTCAACAGCCACTCGAAACCTACCCTTAAGATGGCCAATCTAGGCTTGCTTTGATGCGTAAGTAAAATGAATTAAGCCAGAGGACAATGCTGCTGCTCTAGTATCAGATAATACGACCGTTCTTAACGTACGGCTTCCCAATATTGCACAACATTTCTAAAACCAGCATGGTCTCGCATTTTTTGAAAATAAAATAAAAAAATACTGCGGATATGTACCGGTCTCACCTTGGACAGGAACAGTCGAAAGCTCCACAGCAACAAGAAGATCTACGACGAAGCACGTATCATTCCCTTGCAACAGTATATGGTGACACTGTTCAGAGAGCAGCTTTTAGACATCAGCAACCATCGTAACGAGGCAATCAGGAACCTAAGAAACACAATCTCCGGACAACGCGCTAAAACTGCTAAATGAGTAGAACTTCCCAACGACATCGAACAACAAACTGCGTCAGTTCTACCAGAGCAGCGATAGCAGTCACCATCGAGACTAGATCAGCTCCCACACTGCCTCCCCATCCTAAGAAGACCAAAATGGACACACGGATTTGAACAACCAGATGTAAGCAATGGACCTCGTAGGATATAAAAAATAAACACTTACCCAATATAACAAATGTTAAATTAAACAATCTACATCAGTTGGAGCACTATAGTTGAGCAAACATCCTAAGTCTCTTAGATTTTAAGAAATCATTTTTGTTGGTGACCTTAAGGAACGACACACACCATCGACGTCTTGGATAAAGGGTCACAATGGACAGCTATAACTTCAAGGTAGTCAGAGAACTCGTCTATTTAGGCTCAGCACATAGTACCGTGACAAAACGCAGGATAACTCTTTCCAACCGCTTCGGTCTTAATGGGCAGTCGACTAATAGAACGCCCTCTCGACTATATGACATTGACCATCCAGACATGGGAAATCTTAAAACCTGGAGAAGAAATTATTGTCCTCTTCGAGAGAAAAGTTCTGCGTGCAGTCTTTGGCCCAGTTTGCTTTGATAGCTTACTTACTTACTAAAGGTGGCGCTACAGTCCGGGGTGGACCTGGGCCTCAACCAACAAGCGTCTCCAGCCAGCTCGATCTTTAGCTAGCTGTCTCCAGTTTCGCGCGCATAGTTGGTTGAGGTCCCTTTCCACTTGCGTGCGCCACCTGAGTCGCGGTCTTCCTCTACTGCGCCGTACCTTGGGGGTGGATTCGAAGACTTTTCGGGCCGGAGCATTGGTTTCCATCCGCTCTACATGACCTAGCCATCTCAATCGTTGGATCTTCACTCTTCGGGCTAAGTCGATGTCGCTAAACAGCCCGTATAGTTCGTCATTATATCTCCTCCTCCACTCACTATCTATGCAAACGGGACCGAAAATCACACGAAGAATTTTCCTCTCGAAGAACCAAGAGCAGCTTTATTCGCTTTTGACAAAGTCCATGCCTCCGCGCCATATAGCAGGACTGAGACGATTAAGGTCTTGTAAAGCGTTACCTTGGTTGTTCGAGAGAGGACTTTGTTTACCAATTGCTTCCTTAGCACAAAGAAGCAGTGTTTGATTTCAGCGCTGGTGTCATTGTCTGAATTGATAGCGGTGCCTAGGTAGACAAAGTTTTTGACTACCTCTGCTGTGACGTTCTGACCGAGACGTCGGTGTTGGGTGTCCGTTCTCGATGACAGCATATACTTGGTCTTACCCTCGTTTACCGCTAAACCCATCTTCGTGGCCTCCGCTGCAGTACCCACAAAAGCGCCATTGACATCACGCTGTGTTCTTCCGATTATGTCAATATCGTCGGCATATGCGAGTAGTTGGACTGTCTACAGTCTGCAGAAATGGTTTCTCCATATCCTCAGCATCGACTGTGACTCTACTACGATGTTCCCTTGATCATCCTTAAAGGCTTCGGTTCGGACTTTATAACCTAGACTTTATCTCTATTCTGCCGATCGCGCGCTTCTCATGCTCCTTCTTTTTTTTCCTGAGAAGCCGGTGTTCGTCTCTCCTCTTCTGCTCGTAGAGCTCCCGAGCAGCTCTTGTCCTTCTTTGCAGTGCCGCTTTGTATGCTTCTTGCTTGGCTGCATTCGCCTGCCGACACTCGTTGTCAAACCAGGGGTTTCATTGTGGAGGCGGATTGAAACCCAGCACATCAGAGGCGGCATGCTGCCACTGGTCTTCAATACTTGATGTTGGCGGCGTAGGATTTCTTAAGAGGTTAAGGGAGACACGATCGGAAAAGGATTGCATCGGGAGAAAAAATAGTCTACGCTTAAGGTGGCTGGGGAATGTGGAGCTTGTGGGCAGCTTAAACTAAACTAAATCTATGTCCGTAACAGTACGGGTACGTGCAACTGGCAATTATGTGATGTATATGCTTAACATATATAATGCATACAGCGCGTAGTAATGCAGCCTTTCTTGGTTTTATAATTTTGTTCTTATTAAAACCACCTTCAATCTAACTTGTTCAAGAAATTGCCTACTGTCTCAACTTAATAAAAAAAAGCCAACGGCAGCGCGCGGTGACTGGTTTTGGTGCAACCGCCAGTAAAAGTGTCATTCCTTGGAACACTCTCTCCTAACGCGACCAGATATCGCTCTACTGAACCGGAGTATATCCTCGTGGCTGCGAACGTCATCAGGTCCATATTGGCGCCGCCTGTCCTTCGTTTAGTGTACGACATGGTATCGGGTATTAGGTCAATCGTGTCTAGGTAAAGGACTGCTTCATGATGAAAAAAGCCATCCAGGCACACTTTCTTGCTACATAATATTGAGGTAGGAAACCCCAAAGAACATACTGCTGGATGAAGTCGTAGATCGTGCAATACCATGTCCTTTGTACTGTCTCTGGAACAACCTTATTCTTTCCATCTGGAAAGAACTTACATTGAACCACAGAGCACAACTGAACGCGGTAACTGACCAGATGAGGACCATGTAGCAGTTTACCCTTACCCTTACAAATAACACCCTTGTCACACAAAAGACCTTTTTAGCTTTCGTCATACCAATATGTACTTGTCTTTTGAAATATAGATATTGATCCAATCAAATGCCAATATACCTTACCATATTTTCACAGTTAATGGCCGTGTGTCGGGTCAATTGAATATCTCATGATACCATGTACTGACGGTTCCTGAAAAGGATAGCTTCACATTACTGTCGATAATCAACTTCTAGTCGTCGAAAAATCGAGTCAGTAGACACGCTGCAAGATTTTTTTGCTTCGCCTTCTGACCAGACCTATACACTATTAAATCGTCGGAACCTATAAGATCCGCAGTGAATAATGCGAACAAAGAGCCAACTGCTCCCTGTTGCAGACCAGTTTCGATGTCAAAGACCGTGGTTGAGTGAGTTACGTTTCTAATTTCACGACGAACTACCTGCCTGTGATCATGTCGTAGAACATGTATTTCATTCGACTAGGTGGATGAAGAGGCCTTCCAACCAAAGGGTGTCGAAAGTCGATCAGACAAGCATCCGTGCATTGATTCTTAACTTTATTCCACTGAATTCCGGCCACCAGTTTAGATGCGGCATGTATGGTATCACGTGCCGCCTGGAATCCGAACTCCTGTTTTCCTCAACCCACTGTTTCAGGACTCGAATAGCTGTCTTTTCAAAGACCTGGCTTATGCACGGAAGAAGACTGATAATGTCGACGCATCTACCCAGAAAACTGTAACTTCTTTCATTTGTCTCTCGTTCAATATGAAAATGCCCATGTGAGTAAAATGTCTTCCAAGACACTCTAGCCGGAATCTCCCAAGTCCGTCAGAAATAGACGGACACATTTGGGCCTCTTCATGTGTTGTCAGACGCCTTGCCACTGACGGTGCATACTCAATCCAGACCTTACCGTTCCTCGCGGAATAACTCCCAAAATAGCCCATCATCCAGCTCTATCGCTATAGAACGCATCTCAAGTTGAAGCAATTGATCGTAAGTCAAAAGCACCAAACGTTCAAATCCAACGCTCCAAACGCTGCCAATTGTCTAGGTCGATTTTTCTGATGACGCATGTTTATTTTAAACACGCATCTGCCACATAAGCCGGAGGGCAACACATTCATATGTAGGTACCTGCAAATATGTGGAATCCAAACGAAGAAATTTTCTCGTATTTCTACGAGGCAAGCAACAACGTATGCCGATTCCATTCATCGACTGCCCGTCTGGCCAATCTCAGCGGCACACCCATTCTTCAAAAAAAAAAAGTATAACGCTCGAAATCATATCGAAATCCATTCACACATGCCTTCGGATACATATGCTCGTACAGATTGAGATATATTGCTTTGCCCATGTAATTAATTTCGAACGGCCTTCAAATGGCCAGCAGACACAGTCGCAGAAACACAAACAGCCCACCTGCACAGGTTGGTGTACATGAAGGGGAAGATGAGCTTGGTCACGAAATGTCAAAGTGGAATTGACTATCGTGAGTCTCTTCATTTGAAACATATAATATTAGTACGAGCTGCACGTAGGAGCATGCCATTCAAGTGGCTCCTTCTCTGCATCAGAAGTTCCAACACGAATCGTGCGACAAGATTTGCTGCTTTGATGGAACATTTAGCTATTTCTAGCACGAGGAGATACAACTGATCCACTCGCGTACATACTACAGCCATGTGCGTACAAAAGATTGGAAAAATTCATAAAAAAAAACAAGCGATTTGACCTCGAGTTTTTCTTGTTTCTTGTTTTGTTTTTTTCATTCTCATCTCAAACTATACAATCTCTTTGAAAACAAAGATCAGCCAAATTGTATCTCGAGTCAACCACACATCACAGTCTTCTCGTTAATGGGACTGCCAAAGTTATCGCTCCTAAGTGTTGCTAATGCCGCTTGTTGAGTACTTTTTTGGCTTCATTCAGTCTTTAATTAGGTTCACTGAAGATCGGCGATCAGTGCCGAAAGCAGGCGATACTTGACGAACTACTTAACTACGAAGAACACAACACTTATGCTTCAACATTAACGGCATAGAACGTCAATTATGCTTCAGCGTTATCGAAAATTTGGACCATCGGATGGAGGTGTGCCGCCGAGGTCGCGGCAGCCGTTTGGCCGATATTTTGTTCCATACATAATTGAACCATACCAATATTATCACAATAAAAATAAATGACAATAATTTCGTAAATAATTTGTGTTTTATTCTAAATCAACACCGGCCCTTAAAGTACCCTTTAGATAAGGTACGAAATTATCCACTCCTTTCTGTTGCTTCATTTTCGTAAGCGAAAATGAATGCAGTTAATTTTCTACATACGCCGAATGTTCCAAGTATCTTCCGTCGAAACTGTTACTGTAAACATCGTTCGGCTATACTCGATGCAGTACCTTGGAACTTCCAATAGCTGCTTCTGTTGTCTTCTAGAGTTCTTCGTCTGCATCCTGTAGGTATTGTTGTTGCCAAAAATAGCTAGGCTTTCCAGGCTTTCCAGATGGTTGGCCATTATTGATCATACTTGCTACGGCCGGTGTTTCCACCAAAATTTCCATTTTTTGGTTAGTGGAGGTTGCTGCGCAAGTTGCTTAGATGGAAACAATGTGCGTGTTCCACAGGTTGGTGCTGTTTATGGCGATGACGCCGTATCTTTCGAAACGCGGAAGCGGACACCGTTACTGTCAACGGCCTCACTAACCGACATTCTGTGACCAGAACTCAGCAACATCGATACATCCGAGTTGTGGTTTCAACAAGAGGGCATTACATGCCAAAGAAGCGACGAAATGCTCGAAGTTTCAAAGGAGAAATTTGGCGACTGGGTCATCGTTCATTAATTGATGTGACTTGACACCGCTCGATTTTTTTTCTCTGGGGCTTAGTCTCTTCTCAAGTCCTTAGTCTACGATTTATAAGAAACCAACCACTTTGGACGAGCTCGAGGCCATTCGACACGATATTGGTGGAATACCGCCGCACTTATTGGACTTGAAGCACTGCCAACGTAGTCGAGGCGTCCATTTGAATGATGTGTAATTCCAAATATAATGGTATGAATGTACATAGCTTCAAAATAAAGCCAGAATCAATTTCATTCACACCGTTGTTGTATGATTTGTATTTTGATTTTTCAAATCGAATAGACAGTATTCTTCTACGAAGTCTTGTCGTCGACTTCAGAAAATAAGCGTCCAATTTCTGGGGCAATGGGTTTTTTTTTTTAATTTGTATTTGTTTTCTTATAAAGGAACAGTCGAAGTTAAGGCTCATCTATATGGCGCATGAGCGAGCATTAGCTAATGTCAAATTTGGACGAACTGTTTCGTCATGTTTGCTAAAAAAACATGAGTAACTATAATAAACACATGCGCGCATAGCCTCCTGTCAGAAATTCTGCCGTTGATTTTTTTATTTAATTTTGATTTATTCTTCATGTTTCCAGTTCGATTATATGTGTATGTATGTACGAATACCAATACATTGATTTGCTCATTTTTTCAAATTTGTCTTATTGTCTGTGTTTTATCTGTCACATTCGCATATGCGCGGTGCGATTCATTTCGCAGTAGCTCATGCTTAACGAAACATTTGTGTTTTGCACATACTTAACGAGATATTCGCAATCGTTCATGGACGACATTATAGGTTGGCTCATAGGAGTGGGTGTATTCGCTCACTCACTCATGCGCGTTTGACACTAGCTAATGCTCGCTGATGCGCATTATAGTTGAGCCTTTAGTCAGAAATATTTTAATTTACACAAAACTACACATTTTCAGTTGGAACGACTAATTGTCTCACAGTTAAGGGTTAGCTTATATTCAACCGGAAGTGTTGGACGCAAGTTTAGCTTGAAAATATTTGAACTGTCATGCAAGAGAGTGGTTAAACGAAGAAATTAACACAAAATGTTGACTAAACAACAATTTGGAGGAAATACCAGAACCTGTCCATTTTTGGCAGCTGGAAATTCTTCAACGGCTCAACTTGTCGTACTAAATTCATTAGCAACCGCAACACTATCATCTTTAAACAATGAACTGAAAAAAACTTGCTAAACAGCAGCTGAAGCATCAGCACCACCATCAGCAACTGCTGGTATGTCAAACGAAGAAAAAAAAAATACACAAAAAAAAGACCAAAAACAAAAAACAAGAAAACAAAAAAAAAGCCCATTCAACAAAAGCAACAAAAACAAAAAAATATATTCAATTGCTTATACACTTCCCGACTGACTGGCTCACTAACTCGCGTGGCTGGCAGATAAACAGACACAGCTTTCGAGTGTTTCTAAAAAGTTTGCTCAGTCAGTTGTATCTGAGAGATGCATGACGTTGGACGATGTTTCGCGTCGGTTGATTAGTTCAAGATTTTGTTTTTGCGATTTTCAACAATTCGCGTATAAGATTGTCCCGCTAAGGCACATACACACACACACACACGCAAACACCGGAACTTTTGTCACTGTTGCCGTTGTTGTTGGTTTGATTTTGTTTTCTTGTTAGTGTGTGTCGTGCTGAATCTTACAATTTTCGAGAGCCAAACGTCTACAACACCTCTCGGTTGTATTACCAGTGTATACCAGTGGAGATCGTCACAAAAGAAAGAAGTCAACAATCGTGCCGTTTGTTTGAATTGAATAGTGCTGGTGCTGCTGTCTGTTTACAGGTAAATTGAGAAATACAACGTGTGACTGAGTGTACATCTAGTTGTTAGTATATGGCGCACATTCCTCGTTACATGGGAGTGTGTCTTTGAACTTTTCGCTTTTGGAAATTCTACACCATAGAGTGGCAAAAAAAAAAAAAGAAAAAATCGAAACGTGCCCATTGAAGTGGAAACGTCGAAGAGAAGAAAGCAATTCATAAACCTGTGTACACTTGTATCGTATCTGGAGACATTTGAAGGCGCGAAAATTGTGTGAAAACCAATTACATCCCATGTACTAGTCGTAAACCTGAGCAGACATTCGCACGTATGCAAATGATGTCAGCGCGAGTGTCGTGGTCGAGAATAGCTCAAAAATACACTTTGTTTGCTTCTCAGGAAGCCAAGTCCGTCGTATGACACAAGGCACGTCCATAGTCCATACGTCTACATTCACATGTGCGGCAACCGGATTTTATGGAGGGTGGTCTGCTTTTGTTGATCGGCGTTTATGTGGAAATACCATGGACTCCAGATTTATGAACTCGCCTTCGCCGCCACAGCGAGACGTCGATGGAGCGTGTGTGCATATGCGGGGGCAAACTATTTACTTTCTTGAGGCAGCAGATCATTACGATTTTATGACTCGAAAGGCAAATTGAAAATTCCACAAAATTCTGAGAGCGAAACCGCATCGGTCGCCTGGTCTCGGTGTTAAGTGCTAATTTGCTGTTTCAGCAACGATTTCGAGTGTCTAAAGTTCTGTGAATTGCCCAGAGGCAAAGACTGTTGTGTTAACGGTAATTGGAGTGATTTTAATGTTTGATTGAGGCAGCTACTACGTGAAGAGTCAGCTGATGACGGTAATCATTTGTGCTGAAACGAAAACAACGCTAATGAGTATCACAGTGACTCGGACAGTGACTCGTCGACCTAATTAACCGAAGGTTGAGATGAAAGCTTACATGCGTGCATACACGCGAGTTGATGTATGGAATGTAAACAATGCTTTCGAAGCACTTGCTTGGGAGAGTTATTACTTTTTTTTTTCTCTTCCTCTGTTTGTTTATTTACTCGCGGGAGATCTGTTGAGATTCGACATGGGGTTTGGTTGGGTTTATGGCGAAATGTGTTTGTTTATATGTACGTTTGATGTGAGAAGAGGCGCGGTGTGTATTTGAATGTGAATCGTTAGATTCAGAGGGTTACTGATAAATGCCGGTGTTTCTAGACTCTGTTTGCTTTGTGAATGAATCAAGATTGTCAAATATGTTTTTAAGGCCATTGAGTTGACAACACCCTCGAACGGATGAAATTTATTCCAGACCCCTTCAACGTGTGTGTGTGTGTGTGTGTGTGCTGTCTGCGATGTACCATTGCTCTGTTGTGCTGTTGCTCTGATGAACCCGAAGAATCACTGAACAGATAATCTTTCATCTTTCAGTCCTCTGAACTCGTAATCATTCGCAGAGAATTAATCTCATTTCGTTTACGTCGTTGTTCAGCTTCTTTACCGTAGCTGTCCGTTGTAACAGAAGACGCGACCAGGGGATCGTTAAGAAATATTTATTTTTGCTTTGCAGTCTGCTTATTAGAACAATGATAATTCATATGGGCCAAGAATCAAAGACACATCGATTTAATTCGTTTCGTTGCCAGTGTGAAGTCAATCGTAAGTGTCACGTCAACTAGATTCAGGTACCGCATTATACTTGGTTGGCTATGCATTGAATGTAAGATGAATCCATATATACAAATTGCAGATATACCATTACTCAGACTTTTCAGACGTATAAGAACTCTGGTTACATGTGTTTTGAGCAAATAGTGCAGCGAATTAGGACAGAATTAAGCGGCCTTCTGCGCTTATGTGAGACGTGGCCTCTTCGCGCTGACCTAACCAAACCTAATGTAAATCTCTGTCTAATGATTATTTAATCCCTATTCGTGACTCTTCTGGTATGAGATTAGCACATATCCTAAACAGAAGCCTTGATTGCCTCATTGCATGAACTCTATTTATAGCAAATAGGTATCCACTAGGGCCCAGCTGCAAATATACACTCTTTCTTCTTTTTTCAAATTCACAGCGGCTGCATTTTTTAAATAACGACTCCGATGTCGAACTGACTCTTATACTCAGTTTCACAGTGGACGTTTAAACTCCACTTTTGGTTTAAACTTCAGTTCAACGATTTATTCGGTTTCACAGCTTTGCTTGAACTCTGAACTGAGTTCAATTTGTAGTTCAAGTTAAACGAGAGTGCAACATCAGTTTTGCACCATTTTGTTTCTCTGGCTCTTTTTTCGAGCTTTCGTATTTTATTCTCTCTCACATCTGATGTTCGGTAATGGTATCCTCCCAAGACCGCAGCTTTTTCCTTCCTCGTTGATTATCAAGATCTTTATTTTCCAAAAGCTACAAAAGCTCAAAAGAGATGCACAAAACCGTTTTAAAACTAAAAAGCACAGGAAATACATCGAGAGCCCTTACAAAGGAAAGTGTTGCCATATTTTTTTTCGATCGCATTACGCAAACGAATTTCAACTGAACCGAAGTTCAAATTTCGCTGTGAAACCGGACGAGTTAAATCAAAAACTTGAACTCGGTTTAAGGTTTAAATGAAGCTTTCAACTGGACATTAATGCATGAAACATTCGAATAAACTTTAATGCAGTATCAAGAAATATGTCCACTCGTGTTGTATCGGACCGCAACGCCAATTTGACGTCACCAACGCGATAAATCAAACGTGCGCAAAAGAGTCATTATTTCACCAGCTGCGTGGCAGATTGGCGTCTGCTAATAATAAGTTCTTTCTTTCATTACATAGCTACAACAATACATAGCGCGTTAGTTGTTGTAACAGGGTGTCCCCGTACACAGATGTTGGACAGATATGTATATAGACATCAGAATAGGAAGGTATTGAAACTCCTAAAATCCCAGAAAATAGTTTCCATGATTTTGCCAACCGACCAAACCGATTTAATGATTTTTTCTTCATTTATAATGGTGGTTCGGGAAACGCGGTAAAAGTGTACTTAAATGTGTTGAAATCCGCACCGGAACACCGGATTTATGTCCATCGTCAGCGCATATATGTCCAACGCATATTGTCGATCATTTTCTTCATGATCACAAGGTTATGAAGGATCCGACTGATTTCAACACAATTTCATCTGTCACCCGGCAATCATAAGCACTATAACCGTTGTGCGTCCTGGGCCAAATTCAGTAAACGACGAACCTGCTGGTGCAGGTGTTGTTGGTACGATACGGCATATGGCATGTTTAATACTTTTATTTACCCATTAAAACACTGAAAACGGTGACTCTTAACCGCAGTAAAATGTTACTCAGATAGAAATTCCATCCACTGAGGCGCGATTTCTTCTAAGGGCTATCTAGATATGCAGTTAACGACATCAAAAATGAAAAGTCGCGACTATATCCAAGTGCTCCGAAGAAGTTTAATACCATTTCCAGCCGATAACCACGGCATCAATTGGATATACCAGGCAATGCTCGAATGCACACCAATATGGACAAAAAACAAACTGGTTGAAGCTTAATTCAATTAATCAAATGAACTGGCCCGCATGCTCTGCCGACGTAAATCCAATTGAAAACCTTTGGGGAATACTGGTGAGGGAATTTACGCAGGCGGAAGGACAAACGCGTTGGTAGCAGTGCTTAAAATAGCCCTCAGGCCGGGAAGTGAGCCAGATATTTTACAAAACTTAATTGCATCGATGAAAAAAGGGTGTTTGATTTAATTCTTGCCAAAGGATGTGAAATAAGTTGTAAGCTTTAGTTTTTATTGAATTTTATTAGCTTTTAAGGGATGGGTCATAATTATGAAACAATTGAATGTTTGGCTTTTTTTTGTTACCAAGAAATAAGACCTGTGTTAGGTGTCTCTGAACAATTAATTGGTAGCAAATCGTCGCTCACTTCTAGATGGTATGGCGCTAGTACCATACATACCGAACTAACATTACCCCAGATTGATCAACGCCAGATAAGTGGAAGGCCACTTCTCTCCAAGAAGTTGCTACCCCTAAATGGAATAAATATCAGTAGTGTGGTTGATTGTAATTACACGATATTTCCTATTGGGAAAGCATGCAAGGAAAGTTGGCGACAGTTTTTTATGGAATCACGTACCGCCTCTGTTATTCCTTAGACACAGATGACTAAGAGACTAGTCTGCATATTTTCGTCGTAAACACTAAAAGAAGACCTAGCAATGGATAATGGCACTGTACAGTGCGGCAGTACAATGAACCATACCAAGTTTGAGTGGATCTACCGTAAGCTATCAACGACAGGTCAAATGTAATTCATGGTCAAAATCCACTGCAGCTTGTCTCCCACACAAATTGTAGAACATCTGTCCCAGACCGACTGCAATGGGAGAATCTCTCCCTGCTAAGCACCTCTTTAAGTCTACACTGCCGAGTGTTAGCCATTTACTGGAGTGGATGCTGGTCTGTTGAAGGTTTTGAAGCTGAAAACACGGAAATTCGAGAAGATGGCTATTGATAAGATCGATGCTATTTGTCACACATCTTTAAGCGAGCTTGCGGGCAAATGTAATCTGGAGTTCTGATGGGTTCCTAGGCATAGTGATATCGCGTAAATATCCGACGAAATAACCGGAAAGGGCACAGAGCATGTGTTCTCAAACAAAGATGTAATTTTGGTGTCATCAGACACTCTAAAGACTAAAATCTCTAAGTCTTACAAATAAGGCGATAAACTCTAAGCTTGGTGAAACCAAGATCTGCAGAGCAGTTCGATGAGGTACACGACCGGGTGGCATCCTGTTCCCCCTCCTGTGGAATGTAGCAGTGAAATTCTAGTGACACTAGAAAGGCCAGCCTATTGCGTCATCTGGGAATGATATATTCAAGATCAGGGATATTCTGCAGACGGCCCTCTTTAAACTTGAAAAATGGAGCCTACGAGCCAATCAACAGAAAACGGATCTAGTCGTCTTCACCGGGCAAATGTGTGTGGGACTCCTCTAAAGCTGAATGAAAGCGCAAAATTTCTGGATCCTATACTAGACGCGAAATTAAGCTGATAAACCAATACACAGGAACGAACCAAAGCTATAGGGTGTTAATGGGAACAACAGCCCCACAGGGGGGGCACTCGCTATTTACATCAGTAATCAGACGCATACTCCTGTATAGAGTCGCGATTTGGTGGACTGCGCTCGACAAGAACACCGACTGCATATCCCTCGATAGGTTGCAGCAGATGGAGTGCATATGTGTCAGCTAAGCGCTAAGGACTGGTCTCTTCGCTGCACTGAATATACTCATCAATAAGATAAGTTTAATCGGTAGACTGACAGCGGCCAGCACGGCGATCAGATTGAAACCGCTAAATGTGTGAAAAGAACTCCGTTCTGGACACTCGATTATCCTAGGTATGTATAGATTCACACCCGAAGACTCATTACACTGGGAGTCTGAACACCAGGCGCTGGACTGTCCTCAGCGAATCTTCACAGATGGATCGGAGATGGGTGAAGGCGTTGTCGCGGGTGTCTACTATAACGATCTAAGTATTCAACTGTCATTCCGGCTACCAAATCACTGTAGCGTCTTTCAGGCAGAAACAATTGCGATTAGGGAAGCTAACTCCTGGTTCAGAAAACAATGTAATATCAAATACAGATATCATCATCTATTCTGACAACCAGGCAGCGATCAAATCTCTCAGTATGGTCACATTTGACCCACAAGCCTCCCTGAATTGGCGTCAATCTCTCAACGAGAAGCCAAGTTTTTTAGCATCCAGGGATTCCAGAGAATCGTGAAGCGGACGGACTCGGTAGAAAGTCTGAAAAAGACATTAAGACTTTCTGGAGATGATGAAAAAAACATAATATCTCCAGAAGTCGAGTCCACTCTTCGCCTTCAGAGGCGACATAACGAATGTTCTGCGGTAAGTGATACTATCTGTGTTGTAATTTGCGAATGCTGAGGCACCTTACATAAAGCCCGTAGAGTCTGAGAGCCCGTAGATGCATGATTAGGCCGAGACATGGCCAATTTCAATGCTAGGAGAGTATAACCGACAAATTTCTTCAATTCCACTCATCGGAGTCGATCTAAACGTGTTTATCACTTCCACTGCGGAGAGAACGATTGGGCATCTTCATTTGCTACAGTCAAGGACTAGAGGCAAACTCTGTAAAATCAAACATGACTTCAATCCGATGTTCTAAGCTTAGCTAGCCAATTCCCTGTGGTTACTGTAGGCTAAAGGACGGAATTTCAAACGTGTTCTGATTACGACTTTTGTGTTAGCATTCCGCCTTTTGTAAGGAACGGGTTATCAAGTCCTTGTTCATGTCGTACAACAGATTTATGGCGCAGCCCTTGGGCATATATGCGCCAAGTTCAGTTTTTTCACCCTGTCGATGGACATAAAATGGAACTGCAATGTGCCCCAACTAGGGAGTAGATAGGTAGTGGCATTCATGCACTTAGGCCAAAGTAAGATCATTTTACCGCCACGTGGATGCTTCAAATTTCATGGGAAATATTTTTCCCTATGGACCATAAGGGTAAATAAAGGAACAGTTAGGTTTATTTTATAAGTACTCTATTCATTGCTTTGTAATACAAAACATAGTAGTAAAAAGTGATAGAAAACTGATATAAGCAGTCAGTTATGATATTCTGCGAAACAATTGCGGTTACTTGTGAAGGTGGACATTGCACATAACACATTTATTATACGTCATATTTTCTATGCGGCGTTTAGCACAATTTACACACCTCTTCATTTTCTCAGCTTTTTGCATGTTGTGAGCTGGCAAACTACGTTTGTTGCAAATACGAAGCTTTTCTGACTAGACTAAAGCGGGTCTTGATCGTAGTCTACATGTGAAATTGTTTATTAAACCTCGTGCTATGTGTTGGCGATACTCGAGGCCGGTCAGGAGCGGTCCTTCTACGCGGTGTGCTTCGTGCAACTTTACGTACACTAAATATGAGTTGTTCATAGCTATATCCAGTATGTCAAAAAAGAGGCGTAAGTATTATCAATTTCATAACAGGCTTTCCGCTTGTCCATGAGGTCCACACCGCCCATATATTTATTATAGCACTTCACCACTTCCGGACAGGTCACATTTATTTTATCTGCAGTTCCTGCCTGCCTCCTCTTTACTGTGCTAGTCCGCACCGGGGATATAAAATTGGTCAACATATGAACTGCTTTGGTATCCATCCATTTTATAAATGTTATACCGTTTGAACTAACGGCTCTTTGCATACTTTTACCTAGTGGCCATGACTTCGGCACATTTTTTTCAAAAACGCCTTCATTTCCTCCAAGCTAACAGTAAAAGGTCTTCCGTTTTGTTGTGCGTATTTGATACTTTCATTTACTATAATATCAGATACTAACTAATCAAATTGTGTGACCTCCATGAAAATATCCATTGGTAACAACATGTCATGCCGGTCAGACAATGTATTTATCAGCCCAAAATCATAATCACTTTCATGGAATGGGGATACACTTTGAAAATGGGGATAGTCTCTGAAGTATCTGAACAGGAAGGTAATGAGTTTTGATTTGACGGTTCTTCAATTTCAACTACAGTGGTTCCATTTTCCTCATCCTGAGCTATGAACTGCTGCGTCTGACTGTAAGTCAACTTCTCCGTCACTATTATCTGCCATCAGCGACTGCAATATTTCTTCATCTCGAATATGAAATTCTCTGCACTCTCTTTAAGCCATTTCTTTAAAAAATATAAACGTAAATGAAATAAAAATAGAAAATAAAACAATACATTTTTATGAAGCACTTCACATAATAATACTACAATAAATGCACCAGTTATGGACCATAGGGAAGAATATTTCCCTTTCGGTAATTTGTAATTCTTAGTTACTTGTGCTAATTAGTTCAGTTCACTTTATTATTACATGAAATTAGACTTACCAAATAATATAAAACACGTGAAAAA
The DNA here is from genome assembly GCA_907269125.1 of Eristalis pertinax. NCBI lineage: Eukaryota > Metazoa > Arthropoda > Insecta > Diptera > Syrphidae > Eristalis > Eristalis pertinax. The sequence continues at coordinate 60,963,429 of OU026145.1, forward strand.
ACACAGTAATTTTGTTACCACAAGTCTGAAAAACGTTTATTTAACACAGAGTTTAGCCCGCGAATGCTTTTGTTTTGACGCAATACAAGTTTGACAGAGCTTATTTTTTTTTTCCTTCAAAAACACATTGCCTCCTTGGATATACATTCTATTTTGATATTCATCGATATTTGAATAATCGGTAACAAATTTTTAAGAAGGGAAAAATATTTTCCTTGGTCTTGTTGCTGTGGTGTATAACAACCAGTCGGTTTTCTCATCAAATTTTATTAGCGCGTTGATCGGTATTTTGCTGAGGTCGTCAAGCCTGTCGTAGAAGTAGGGGCCTGTGGTGGCTTTCCCAGTTGTGGCAAGAGCAGGATAGTTGCAGAGGAGATGTTGTGTGCTTCCTATAGAAGTCGTTGGAGAATATGCCTAGTCTTTTTGCGTGAAGGCCTTCTAGACAGTGTCCGGTAATTATTTCCACTGCAGTGCTAATTTTGGATCCCTTTAGGGTTCTTTTAGGATAGAAATTTTGCCAGTATTGTTTTGAGAATCGACAAGTGATACCTGTCAACCACCTAGCATTGACTTTCTTTTCGTAAAGATAATTGGGCTATAACTTAGATAGGAGTACCTATGTTACGAGAGAATCCATCAATTAGCAGTCTAGTGGTGCGTTTAGCGAGTTCATAAGCTTTTCATTTTCCCGGAGTGTCCCTATAGCCTGGCACGGGCGAATGTTGAACAGAAATGCGCGACAATCGATTACTATATTGGAGTTTATGGGGAACAATGCCAGGGATTTAGTTGCTGCTTGGCTACCAGTAAATACAAAAAATGGTCTTGGGTGAACTCGGGAGTAAAAGCACAGTAAATACCCGGTATTCGTGGCCCACGACCGAAGGGAAAAAAACCAAATACACCAATTAACGACAAAAATATCAGCGAGACTCTTTGTGTGAATGCATCAGTGAAAGCATCGCCAAAACGGGAGCTTTGTTTCACACTAGTGACATGCGTCGGAACATGGACTGAACAGACTTTCATTTGCTCTCTCTTCGTCTATAGCTGCCCACGCAACAAAATGCGGATTTTCTTGTCCGGTCGTGTCTCTAACGGTCACCGCCGTCAAGCCAGACACCAATATGGTAGGCTGTGTATAAAATAATGGAGGTGGAACTGAATTGGTCGAAAGGGCGGAAGCTGCAGTCTTGTGTACAGAATATGACTACCTTCCCTCGGAAGATTCAGATGGATTGGCAATGAGGAGCTCATTTAATGCGGAAATATACACCGAGTTCAATCAAATTGTCCAATTTCACTTGATTCCGAGAAAATCCCACTCAGACTAGTATTTTTTAAGTAGTTTCAGATTGCTACTAATGACTGAGTTTGAACCAATCACGTGAAGCAATTAAATCGGCTTCTATTTCTGCCTCCATGCTTGTGTTTGCTACAGTCTGGGGTTGACTTGACTCCTCTATCACTTTCACTGTGTTCCACGATGCTTGCGAAACGAGCTGTGCCCTTTAAACGTTTCCAGCTACTTGAAGGACGTGTCGCTGTAAAAGTGAAAGTTCTGTGTGGGAGTCAACACATGCCGTCATAACGACCGTCATTCTTTTATGTTCAAGAAATACAAAAAAACAAACGATAAGATGTCTAGAGTCATCTGCTATCTCCTCTGCGCAAGTATCTTAATCTAAAAAAAATTATGTTTCTCCAAGATTATGACAAGGGTAAATATTTGTTGTCTACACCATTGATTGCGGTGGTGGCCTTTCATGAAGCTATGTCGTCATTTCGACAGTCATTACGTTCAATCGCTTGCGGTCATTGATGATTTGGCCAAGATTTGTGATTCGTCATCTTGCCAAGCCTTCGACTGGCTGTTTGTGCCTCCTGGTGCTGTTGCACTCGAGAGATTCGGCGTGGAGGTATCGAAACCAATTTTATTATGAAATCCATGCAAACTGTCTTTCACGGGCTAAACGAATGAAGTCTTACGTCATGCAGTTGTGTGGAGGCGGAGAATCTGAATTGATGAATTTAATGAACTCTTATAACGCAACCAAAGTACATGCATACGAATGTGTTGTAATTTTAATCGATTTAACGTGTAATGCTGAGAAAGTGTTGTTGAATTTCGTGACAGTCACGAATGAAAGTGAATTTATTGTCACGTCTGCATTGTGCTTCCTGGAAATGATGCATAAACAGACGAGGATGTGTCATCCACAAGAATACGTACTTCCTTATCAGACAGAAGAGCCATGGAGGGTCAGAGCAATGCATATATGGTCCTTCTAGTCAATTGTCATCAAGGCCAAGTTGTTTTTTGTCCAGGTGGCATCTTCGAAAGATACCAGCAACCTGTACTACTCTGGATAGCAGGCAGAATAATCGCGTCTACATTTGTGTTTCGGCTATGACCGGGCCGAAACTGCGTCAGACGGTAGTCGGACTTTTGTAGATATGTCTATGGAGCACTTTTCTCATCACGTCTGCAAAATGGTCGATGGGCACACCAGCTTATCATCCATCCAACATGGTCCTGTGGTCGCTGATTGCCTTTATTGTACTCACGTCAGCATCCGTTTGTGTTCTTTTACTACAAGCGCCCCCGCCCATTTTGGAGCAGCGTATAGAAGCACCGAACTGACTACTCTGATAAGCTAGTCCCTGCGCTAAATGCTACATGCATTAACGTTCTTTGATGTGCTTGGCTGCTGCGATGACGTCAATGAAGCCAATGACGTGCACTACTACTACTTGTAGAAACATTATTTTCGCTGTTTGAGTTTCGAAAATACATTATCTTCAACGGGAAGGGAGGGAGCTACTCTTATATGCGGTCCGCTAGGCGACTTTAACGTCTGTCTTTATTTTATCGATAGTCAACCGCGCTTTTCTATCGCGATGTCTTGTCCTATTGTCTATCACTTTGTCCACCAACTCGTTGGTCATGTTCTGCATTCGAGGCGATATTGTTGTCATTGACTCTTAGAAGGCAGCGATGAAGACTTCTGTGTACCCTACAGTGCCTACCGCAGTACCGTCTCCCAACCGTACCAGATTGAAAGGACTTGGACATTTTGTTAAGAGATTGTCGGCAATTTAGACAAGACTTGAGCGAAGACAATGGTTCCTTAATCGCTGTAGTTTTCGCCTGAAATGATAATTGAATATTTAGTTTGTTGGAGTAGACCCCTGTTGCCATGCTTTGGTCCATCTTCGATGCATTTGTGACAATACACCAGAGGACCATACTGCGCTTGATATCCAGTATGATCTGGAGGGGATGCTGATTGAGAAATTTTCCTCGAAGAATCTTGCGAAAAGAGGTAAAAATGTAAATCTGTGGAGAATAATAAACAATGAGGAAGCCATTAACAGACTACCATGTTGTGCCTTACTACTGATATAGTCGCCTCTTGCATTCTATGGTCTTCTTGCAGTATTACATGCCCGTGGGGGATTTGGATGGTGATAACAAACATAAACGAAATCGGAGTTACTATAATAATATGGGTGGCGCTACAACCCGTACAGGGTCAGGGCCTAGCTTCTCAGCAATCACTCGTGTTGTGCGTGCTATTGTTATTTCACCAGTGGAAGGGACCTACAGTTTTATGCCGACTCCGAACGGCCAAGTCTGAGAAGCTCTTTGAGCATTGTCAGTGCCTCGAAAGAGGTGGGGCCGTGAACATTTTTTTGGTTTCGTATTGGGTATCGAACCCAGACACCGAGATTCAAGCGCGTAGGAGTTTCTGTGGTATAATTACGAGTCACTGCCTAATGGAAATCCATGCGAGAAAGGGCACCCTTAAACAGAAGACGTCCTTCAATGTGGTTCTCCCATTACTTAGGAACTCTGATTCTTATACACTGCTCCTAGATTCAAATCGCTGCCCAAATTACTTTTCTTCTCTGATCGACCTTATTCTCTCCATCCAGCCGTGGTCTCCAACTGAGACAATGTGTCACAGCTTTAGACAAGCGATATGCTTATTTATTGCCCTACTTATGTAATCCCAATTAGAGCAGATGAGTAATTGATTAACGTGATCACCTGGCATTAGAGCCGAGTTCGTTTACTCCTAGGACCATTTGAGAACGCTAGACCAGACCTTCAGTAGGAATCTCAAGTTCCAAATTTAGAAATAAGCTTATGGACTTATTTCTACACCTTGGTAAGGTGGTGAGGCTTAACCAACCTCTGTTACTCTTGGGGTCGTAGCACCGGGTTGTGTTTTGCAACTCCACCCAGATTTAAATCATATGCCTTTCACGTCTCGGAGTCTGCCCCCAACGCAAAGGTGACTCTCGGACATCCAGGCTCCTACTAGGGGGCTAACCTCTATTGATCAGGCTGAAACCTATGCTGGTCTCAGGGCTTTCCTGATTTCCCGTGGCACCAGACTATAGTCTCTGGTCAAGCTACCAGTAGGATGCCATAACATCCCCACACTGGCCGCTATTGCTCAAAAAGCAGTATTTTTGTCAGCATCAATCTATAATTGAGATCGGCGCGTCCTTCTATTCCATTAATCTCTTTATGAGCTTGCAACACCAAACGGCGAGCACTGGAATAGGGACGTATCCTAAACCAGTTGCTCTTAGCTCATGGATTTTAGTCGCCTCTTACGACAGGCATGCCTTACCTCGGGTATATTCTGACCCCTACCAGAGGGGGGAGCCCACTTAGAGCAGCAAAACAATCAACCGACACACAGTCGGACACTCCAGCGATCATGATAAACCTGCGACTGATCATGGCACAGTAAACTGCTCGCCATGCTGGGAAGGTCACACACAGGTAATTTTTCGAAAATAAACATAAACTGTTTGACGAGTATCGTCGTCCCTTTTTTATTCTACACCCATCGGCACTCGTAAGTTCGTTTTAAGTCTAAGAAATGCGATCATTTTCGAAATCCACAATCTTGATAGGTTAATGATGATTGGGGACTTCTTAAGTGTAAGGTAATTATATTTTTGGAATTGCCACCATAAGCAGATTGAAATAGACAAAACCAAGTCTCTGATAAGGGTCGCGAATTCCACTTTAGCAATGGAAGTCTTGTATTTCTTCATTTGAATGCGATGATACTCAATGTATTTGCTTGAATTGGTGTAATTTCTTGCTCTATTCATAACAAACTGCAATTAATTCCATTGAGATTTGTCTCTGTCTTGAGTCTCTGATTTTTTCTGATTATTTGAAGACATTACATTAAAAGATTGAACATACTTTGGAGCAAGAAGCGGGATTAATTCACATCTGAAACTTCAACTCATTTCGCAGATCTAATGTACGCCGTCTCCTCGTTTTGTTTCAACGAGTGAGTGCTGGACAAGCATCGACGGATAATCTATTTTTTGCTGACAAGGCATATGGTGCTTAATATGCATAATTGCTACTATAATAAAAAAAAAGAAAGATTACGCACTGTGAACGGTGATATAAGCCGATGATTCATATTTTCTGCTTACGACAGACATTTTTCTTGTCTTCGATCACAATCATCACAGCTATTCGTCACCTTTGATCAAAAATTCAAAGTTCGATTTATCAGCGATTTCGCCCAAATTCGTTTGAATGTAAGCCTTCAGCATAGACAAGTGCTTGTGCTGTACATTTGGCTACAAGCATTGTTTTTTTTTCATTTGTTGACATCGTTTTGTTGTGCGAAAACGATGATGTCATCTCATTGATTGGGTATTCAAGTCGAGCTCTGTAAAAATCCTTCAAATTTCAGCTATGCGTTGGATGATGCCAAAAATATTTTATTAAATAATTGATAGTCATCTTCTTAGAAATGTATTCTAGAAGTATGGATGATCATCAAAGACTGCCAACGAAAATGTCAAACATTCTCAAATCAAACAAATCGGTATATGATGCAAATTCCGCTAAAGGATTTCAATTAATTCGCAGTCGAACTGGTCGAGGCAAATAACTCAATTTTACGAACACCAACATTCGGCTTTCATCACACTGTTGTGCCCGATGGATCCATACTAAGTGAGCAGGAATTTTGATTTAAAATGTGGCTGGCAGTCTCCGCCGATGAGAAACACACACATGGTCGAATGTATGTCCACCTGGATATCCAATGAGCTTATCCATTAATAGAACCGTAAACCACTGGAGGCACTTTCTGATGGCGTCTAGTAGCAAAAGTCCCTTCCTTCTTTTCATTCAAATGGTCTACGAGGCTGATAAATGATCTCTAATGAGAGTCGACCTTCAAAAGACTGTATGATCGAACTCATGACCGCCGTGGCGTAGCGGGTAGATGCATCGACTCCTACTTTGTGAGTTCAATCGTCGACATGAGATTTTTACATAATACACGGCTCCACCGATTTGAATAGGAAAAGCTTCACAGACTTCACTCATCCTTCTGTATTCCGTCCCCACATTGGCACAGCTCGTATAGTCCTTCCTCGCAGATGGAACCATACATAGATGTATCCGAAGCGAACTTTTTCTTTGGAAGCCTCCCCAGAATCAGCTCTGCTATTTTGGTTGACTGACAAAGATATGATTTTTGTAGAGCATGATTTTTGCCCTTGGAGTCTGGACTTTTCAGGTTGCCAAGAGTGATTCCTCGTCGAATCTCCGCTAGGATTGACTCGAAGTAGACAGGCTTCTTTACTTCTTGTGAGGAATCGATTCTCTCGCGATAGAATATCATTCGTTTTGTCCTCATTAATCTTCAGGCTAGCGTGTTCCACCTGTTCTTCAATCGCCGGGAAAACTTCCAGCGCAGCAACTTGGCAACGAGCGACTGGACTGACTTGCAGAAGGTAGTACCGTCCGTGCCGTCACACAGCTGCCCGCCGCACACTTTCTCCAGTAGCAGATTGAAGAAATCACACGAGAGTGTAAATCCTTTAAAGGACTCGTATGTATTTTAATTGAACTGCACATGGCATCGATTTGTATGGTCATATCCCGTCTGAATAGTTAGCAAGCGGTAGGATCGCATTTTTTTTACGTGCGCCATATGGGGCTTAATTTCCAGACATCGGACATGGTTCCAGAGCGGTCATCGGTCATGCATTCTTCCTTGAATTGCCTTAAAGAGTTCTGAGCCTGCGGCTTTGTTCTTTTTTTGAGGGTTTCTCCCATCATGATTTCTAGATAGCAGAGCTGGTGGCAGACGTAAGTAATCTAGAGTCTTTCTGCGTGCTCTGCCATACTCCTTTACCGTTCGTGGAGTCTAATTCGGAAAATGTATGACTTTGATGGATTTTCATCGCCGTTATTCAGATCCACGTTGATTGCCTAAGTTGGGTGGCGCTCAAAAGATTTAACATCCGTCTGTTGGCTGAGCTTTCTCATTGAGGCTCAGAAGACAAGATTGAAGATGTAATGAATTGATTCACTTGTTATATTCCATGCATCACGTCGTCTATTCTATTACAACGTAGTTTTTTTTAAAGCTCATGTTCGTCATGATAAATTGACTAAATTATCATCTATCTAACCTTGAGCCTAAACAAAGCAGCAATTACATTCATACTACGACATGTCGGACATGACAAAAAGCATCTGTTTATCGAATAAATCGTTTCATTCTTCAATCGGGATTGACATTAAAGCGTGCGTACATTTTCGGCATAAAGCGTCAACTCTTAGGCATTCTACATGATATAAAAGTGTGATGTGATCGCTGAGATGACATTGGAAATATTTCGGATAGAGACATTTTTGAATGTTTTCCTTGTACTCCAGTTAGGTATTCACGTCTTGTTCGATTGGACAGATGATTAGCTTGAGAGTCTAAGCATTCCGTGTTGTTGCACGTTTGGAATATTCAAATCTCAATCTAAGACGGGACAGCAAATAAGCAATGGCTGAATCTAGATACAAGTTGAGCGGTGAGAGACGTATTTGCCATTAGTAATCACTAATCAGTTTCAGTCGCAAGTATTGACGTACACTAGTATGAGTCCTTAATGGACACAGACATTTGGACTCAGCCCCATCTTCTTGACATTCCTCACAGCGACTTTTGTAGAAGTTGCAGGGACGAAGAAGAAATGGTTTCTTTTTTTTTGTATAATTTGCGCGCGCTCAATGTATTGCTACCCTTAAGTGTCCGGGGTCAAGACACAGCACGAGCCGAAGGTTTAGAGGGAGAAAGGGAGAGGAGGTACCTGTGCACATTGGTCTTAAATATCTGCGGGTTGTAGTCTGTGGGAAATATAGGGCTGGGAAGAGCATTCCAAATTCGCGTAGTACGGCTGAAGAACGAGTCTCTAAATTTAACTGTGCGTCCGAATGTAGGCTTAAGGGTAAACTGATGTGCATTCCTGGCGAGACGAGTATTGCGGGTGAATTCATGGAGAGGAGGAATGCAGTTGGCTAGCTCACTTGAGCATCGTTTGTTGAAAAAGCGATGAAATACGGACAAAGAAGAAACGGTACGTCGATGTTCGAACGAGTCTAATGACTTTGCGACATTGTTCTCACCTATAAGTTTTATCGATCGCTTTTGGATTCTATCTAGTAGCTGCAGGGTGGTCTTTGGGGCACCAGGCCAAATATGAGCGTTGTACTCAAGCTTGGGGCGGATATACGCCTTATAAATGAAAGCCAAATCAGAGGAGGTGAAAAATTTCTTGCATCGATTAAGGAAACCTAAACATTTCGCAGCATTTTTGGCGACCTCAAATATGTGATCGTTCCAACTAAGTGTTGTGTTGATACACATACCAAGGATGGAAAGCTTTCCTGTTTCATTGACACAAGCGCCATTCATGGATAATGGCTGATTAACAGGGGTTCGCTTGAGTGACAGCAGACAGCATTGAGTTTTGGAAGCATTGAATTCCACTCTGTTGTTGTTTCCCCAGTTAATTATGCTGTCAAGATCGGAATTCAATGTGCTTAACATACGCTGCCGTTTCAATTCTACGGCCGAAGGGCAGGGTCGTGAGTCTCGGAACGAATATGAAAAGCTGAGGGTGCTGTCATCAGCGAAGAAATGGATTGGATTAGAAGTATCAGACAAGAGGTCATTAATAAAAATGAGAAAGAGTGTCGGAGACAGAACAGAGCCTTGGGGTACACCAGCATGCGCAACGATCTTGTTCTCGTCTGCATTATGCAAAAATTTGTTCCAATTTTGGCTGAGATAAGAAGCCATCAGATCACCAGTGAACCTGTTGCTACGGAAACCGTACTGCCGGTAGTTAAGAAGCTTCCGCGATTCAAGATATTGCATAAGCTGATGATTTATCAGCGTTTCCATGACCTCAGAAAGAAGGGACGTAAGTGCTATGGGTCGGTACGAGGTGGGTGACGAAGATTCGCCCTTTTTAGGGACGGGCTGGACAAATGCTGTTTTCCATCTGCTCGGAAAGAGACCTAAGGAGTAGGATAGATTAAAAAGCTTACGCAATGGTTTTGCCAGCGCAGAAGAACATCTCTTCAGAAGTATACTGGGAATACCATCCGGGCCAGCGGATTTGTGCACGTCGAGATCTATTCGAGAGAGAGCTGTCTTTATGCGTACACTTCTTTGATGAACTGGAGAACTTAGATAAGGCCAATTTGAGAAGATTGCTGAGATTCATTTGTGGATCCTGTTGATTCTACTAAAACTAAGGTCTCTCGTTGGGAATATTCAATTCATCAAGGGCACTATGGGCCCAACTCGTTGGTCTAAATCACCCGCGATTTATACCCCATGACCGCTTGTAAACGTACCTATTTTTCCTACCTAACTGCATTCATGTTTGATAATTTGTTTGATGCAACGGTTCCTTTTGTTTTGCCCTGTTTTTCTAGAGGTTTGGTTTTTAAATTGGCGACACTGTTTCTACAGATTGTCAGTTGTTTGACAGTTGCAAACTGATTTGATGGTTAGAAACTAATGCCAGAACGACGCGTGTAAATTGTGAAGAATTTTGTAAACCATAGTTTCTGCTGCGTCCATTTTATGGTCAACATAATCGTCCAATCATCATTCTGTGAATTGGAATCCATGATCCTGTGATGTCACACCTTCATATTACTTTCTTTGGGGGTATGAATCCACTAGTCTATGACGATAAACCAGAGACATTGAACGATTTGGAAGTCAACATTCGCGTTTTTGAAACGTTGTTAAAAATTGGACTTAATCATTGCGCTTCATTCGAGCTAGCCGTGGCAGGCATATGCCCGCTTGTCACTCGATGGGTTGCGCCAAAAATCGATATCTATCCCAACTCTGCATATGTATGCATACGGCAGCCACCTCCCAATACCCTGTGTAAATGCTCATAATTGTCACGCACAGACATTGTCGTTTTCGCATAAAGTTTTCGTGCGAAGAACAACGCTCTTTCAAATGCCCCCGAAAATCTGAAAAAATTATCTGTCTCATCTGTCAATGTCTGAAAGCTGATTGACGTTATTTGATACAAATGCAAGCGTCCATATGTAAGCCAAGTTAATCGATCTGTATTTCAGCGACCGTGTCGCGGGGTCACATATGTGTTGATTGATTTATTGTTCTGTCAATTCGTAGAAAACTCCCATTTTTCATCATCAATTGATGTCTTCATCATCACTTTGAAGATAGCACTTTTATTATTTTCCCAATTAAAGACACTTAAGGGTTTTTTTTTTTTTGTTTTCTGCCCACTTAAACCAATATCCAGACCTTCTGCTAATCAAATTCAAAGATACAGACATTTACTGACATGGCAGCAATATTACGATGCCGCCGCCGCCTCCGTTTGACCAGTTCGAACCCGTTTTCAATCAATTTGACATGCAGATGGCATAAAGTAGACAACCCGAGGCTAAATGGAAATGCTAAATACATATATTCAATGATTTTTTATTGCGCTTCACGCACGGTTCAATAAACTTTTGTGCACTCTGAATGTTTGTTTAAATTAACTGGTGTTCCACTTGACATGGCCGCCCACAATCAACAGTCTGCAATGAAAAAATCCCTCAACATACATATATGTTTCAATATTCAATATCATGCACTCGAACCTCGCATATTGGCCCCTATTAGCAATTTCAATTTACTTTGGCCCGATATTGTGACTTCATTCGGTTTATCGAGCGATTGGGTGCAAGGATGCCCGCTGCTGTGCCGATGCATTATGCGGAATTAATTTTAATCGAACTGAGCACCATTGTCGAGTGTTTTACATTAGTGCATTGGAGCGCTTTAAATGTATCTCTCACTGAACGGCTTGGCCATGTGCGCTATTTCCCAGCTGGCCAGATGTGTGTTTAATTGTTGCTTCAAGGTATCATTTGAACCTCGTCACGTCACGATTAGCGCTGAATCCATTAGCACTTGTGATTTGAGATTGAGATTCAAGTTTGACTAATTGAACGAAATTATCTTTCATTATTGGTATTTGGTATTTGTGATGAGGCCATTTGGTTCGATTTATGACAAAAAGTGACCATCGTGAGGAGAGTGGGCGTTTATTTGATGTCAAATAGAACACTCTCTCGTGTCAAAATGTGCAGCAGCGAATTCAAAATAGTCTCTTTGCAGAATGCTTAAATACTTTTCAGGCCGTCGACCGGTGGAGGGCTTAGTCTGTGCAATAGCTTCCTCCCATCAGCTCTGTGAACTCTTCTTGTACTCTTCATGGTGTCTGAGATGGCTTAGTGGACGTCTCTTTCTTGATCCAGGTGACTTCCACTTGAAAGCCCTCTTCGGTACGGCGTCGCCTTCTGAACTGCATTGTGCCTTCCTCTCAATGCACCTTCCTCGCAGACATGACCATGCATCCTCTTCTTCTTTAGCCAGCACGATCTTTCGACAGCTGCCTCCAGTTGTGCACACCAAGTTGGTTGAGGTCCTTCTCCACTTGTGTGCGCCATCTCGTTCTGGGACGCCCTCTGTTGCGTTGTCCCAATGGCTCGGAATAGAAGACGATGCAAATAAAGGACCATGCATCCGGCGTAGATTATTTGCGAAGTTACCAAGAATCAGCTCTGCTTTTCTTCTTATCGTCCACCGTTCGGCTCCATTTAGTAGGAATACCAACATAAACGTTTAGTAGAGGATGATTTCGGTCTATTGAATTAGTTTGATTCCAGTTGTTTCGGCCACATAGTTCATGCTGAAATGATAGTTAGTTAGTTTAGTTTGACTTTTATTTTCAATAAATGTTTTACAATGTAAAGATTAACCTAAGTCATTTATGGTCTGCCAGGTTGACAAGGTTTATACTTAAGTTTTACATTAAAAATCTCCATCTATGCCATCTTTCTATAACAAAGTGCTGCTACTGAGTAATCATATAAAGCCTGCCATCCTTTTTCTCCGTTTCACTCATTACTTCATCTTCATCTAAATCATGTTGTCCGAAAATTGATAATCGAAATTCTTTTAGAATCGGACAAACACCAAGAAAATGTAAGATGTCTTCTCTCTTCTTCATGTTGCATAGGCCACAAAGTATTGGTAAATCTGGTCTATGGGGTATAAAGTTAAACTGAACGAGTTCCCCTCTCAGTTTGAAAATGGTGCTGCGTGACTGTCAAGGAAGTATGTTTTTTTCATTAAGAAAATGATTTAATTTGCTGTAATAGTTTCTAAACAGTGACGATTCAGCTTCTTCGACATATTGGTCATAAGTATGTCTACCAAAATTCTCCAAAACCGAGTTAAAAGTTGAGGATGCTCGTTCACCTGAATAGACAGATTTAAACCGCATTCAGAAGCTGTTTTCTTCCATTCCTCGCAAAGGCCTCCTTTTGTTCTAATTATACTTCTTAAAACTACGTTCGGTAATCTGCATTCGTTCATCTCTAGTATTTTTAGGATATACATAGTTGAAGTGCATTTTGAGCGTGTACTAGAACAAAGGAGGAGTTCCCGTTTCAAGATGTAGCATATAGGCTAGGTTAGGTAGTTGGGCTGCCAGCGAAATCGCCAGCACACTTAGACCATATTGGTCCATTGTGATACCCATAGTCAGGCTACTACCACCGATCGACAACTCCAGTGATAGTGCCGTTAATTTGACCCCAACGTCAAATGGTGACTGGACCAGATTTAAAAAACCCGATAAAAGCGTTTTAACTTTGCTTTCACTGGGATTCGAACCGGGGACCTCTTTAACCAGGGGCAGGCACTCAACCAACGGTGCCATCCAGCTGTAGCATATAGTTCGGGGTATTTTTTGGTAACCGGAAGATCTTCTTCAAAAAGTAGCTAATTTTTCCTCAAAGTGTGGTTTGAAATTTAAAAAAAGGCGATATTAGGCTACCTAGGTATTTGTATCTGGATACTACCTCAATCCCCGTCTAACTGTCACCTTTCCAAATGTGAGCAGTGTCCTCATGCATTTCTGAATACCATCATTTTTGATTTACCAAAGTTTCTAGTGACATTCCAACTTTTACAGAAAGCATTAACCCTGTTTATCATTAATTGCATACCTTGGACAGTGTCACACAGAAAGACGATATCATCAGCATACATCAGCGCAGGAATTGATAAATCGTTGAATCTTATTCCAACTTTGACATCATCTGTTATATCATTGATGTATAGTAAAAAAAGCAGTGCGCTTAGAATACAGCCTTGTTTAACTCTTCACAAATTATGTATCCATCCCATACATGTGCAATATTATTCTCATACAAGGCTCTCAGGATTCGAATAATTTTACTTGATACACTGATTTTGGAAAGCTTGTAAAAGAGTGCTTCACGTGGTATTGAATCAAACGCTGCTCGAAAATCTACAAAGAAGGCGTACAACTTTTTTTTCTTGCTCTTATATTTTTCAGCAATGTTTGTTAAGCAGAATATCTGGTCGATTGTAGAATAACCTTTCCTAAATCCAGCTTGGAATCCTTTAAGGATGTTATGTTCTTGTACCCATTCATACAATCTTTTGTAAATTAATGAAGCAAACAGTTTGGCTGATGTGTTTAAAAATGTGATTCCTCTGTAGTTCTTCGGGTCCCTGTAATCGCCTTTTTTGTGTAGAGGAAAAACTATTGCTTTCCTGAATACATCGGAGAAATTAGCAGAGTCGAATATTCGGTTAAACTCAATTGTGAGGGAATTCATAAACTCGTATGTGCAATTTTTATAGAACTGAAACGGAATGCGATCAGTACCAGGTGGTTTATTTGATTTCGATTTGCTTATTACTTCAATGACTTCTTCCAGATTAAAGGCAGAGTCTAATTTTTCGTCTAAGAGCGGAGGGGCTGAAATGATAGTGAGGCGAAAGAACAACCATATGATAAAAGAGGTGAGGGGCTTGTCCTGGAGCAATCCACTTTCAACGCGAAAATTGTCAAGCAGCATCTATTGTGACTGTCAGAGTGACAGTCAACTTGCCCCTCAAACGACTTTCAGTAAGACCCTCAACGAATTAAGGGGTGCCTTGTTTCCATGACAGTCAGATATAACTTAAACTATCTTTTTGATTCCAAAATACGGCGCATTCTCGCTAAACACTAATAAGACCAGCGTGCCTTCCCCTCGCTTGCAAATAACTGCCCGATAGAGCAATCTCCGATCAAGGCCTTAAGCTTTCCGCAAACGAAATGTTTAGAATATATTACCTTGTCTCTAGTTAATTCTAAATGTGAATGCCTCAAATTGCCAGAAGGTGAAGTGTGTTAAGCATAAACTTAAGTCATTCCGCGCTAGAAGGCTGCATAATAAGTCAAATTAATGATGTGCCAATTGACCTTCTGCGCTCTCTGTTCAGCTATCGGTTGATAAATGTTCGCGTCACGATGTTACCCATCGTTTCGTTTCGCTCAAGCGTCTGTTGAGCAATTATCCATCAGTGTGACAAAATCACCGCTATTCTAGTGCTACATGGATGCACTTCGTGAATGCCAGAGCGTAACGTTGTTCATGACTTTAAGCCCTTGGTGGGTGCTTTCCGCATTGTTTTCTGCTTTTTTTTCCCCTTTTTTTTAGTTTAAGTTCACTAGTCAGGAACGACACCTATTATGGCTTCTCGTGGAGCGCTTCTCGCTCCACTGTGCGTCTGAGTGATGTGTGTTGTACGAGAATGCGGCGTTGTCCTCCCATGGGTGCGAACACAATTCGCGGCACATGAACAGCAGACAGTGCTTTTATTTGTCTCTTTGTGTTGCACTTTAATGAATTTCGATTGTCTCTATCTATCTATATCGAGCACTGGTTTTTGCTCTTGTTTAAACTTTTGTTTTGTTGTAAATATGGGTCAAACATCGGGTAACATGTGACGTCTGAATTAGCAACACTCGACCGGCACTAGGCATCAGGAGTGACACACATTTAGTTGATTGTTGTGCTCACACAGTTTATGGATAATAATTCATCCGATTTTAGTGACGAGATTTTGTTAAGCCAATTCTTCTTCTTATGGTCGACAACTTCTGAATCGCAAAAATGTATGGTCGCATTGAATCAAGTGAGAAACAAAAAACCTAGTTTTGCCCGTTGCATCATTCAACTTGATCTGGTTCTAGTGTACCCATCCAACTTAATAGTGTCTGCATCAGTTTGTTTATAGACACACGCTTTTAAACGAGCATTCCCGACCAAGATAATGGGCTGTCGTAAAACTAATTATATTTTTATTGACTTTTGGGTCAAGTGCTGAAATGATTTATGATCTGATTTTAGCTTGGATCACATCATGAAGCCACTGGGATGATCTGTATTCTGTGCATTGGGTAATGTCGACGATCGTCTTGACTGTAGCTTGCTTGACTGGTATTGTAGTGCGTTAAAATTCAAAGAGCACAGTGCCAAGTGTGCATTTAAATTTTTATTTTTTTATGGTGAACTGCTAAAGCTTGGTGAAATGACTACTGGGGATCACTACCGTCATCAAATGATGGAATAATTTTAGTAAATTTACAGAATATGCCAGACTCAACTGCCTTGTACCTCGTAGGACTTAGAGACGAGGAATAGGAGGAAACTATTGTGCACCTGCTCTGCAATTGCAACGCTCTCTCCTCCCGAAGGAGGAGTCACCTAGGGGCGTACTTGTTCAATAAACTCACCCAACTAAGCTGTATTAATAACAATATAGGCGGCGCGACAGTCCGAGGTGAACGCGGGCCTGGCTTCTACAACAACTGCTCGAGTTCTGCGTGTTCTCTCACGAGTGCCGTCATCAAACGGCGAAGGTTGAGAAGCATTTTCTAGTCAGGAATATTCTTTAAGCATTGTCAGTGAAAAGCCATTGACGATGATGATTAAGAGACGATGCACCAAATACTAAGGCATGGCGGCCACTAAGCTGTATTTATGTCAACCATTTTCTAGTTGCAGTTTGCTGAAGTTGTTCACTTGAAACCGATGTAGACGCAGTCCTACCTCGACGTTATATCCGCCTATTGGGACGCTCTGTCTAAGACGAAGATGTTTTGTGTCCTTTCTTGAGGACAGCATATACTTTGTATTGCCCTCATTCACCGCCAAGCCCAATTTTGCCGCTCCGGTCTAAAAGCCTCGTAGGCATGGCGATGTGTAGTTCGTCTCTGTGTATGGTATCATATGCGGCTATCAAATCGACGAATAGGTGGCGTGTGTCGATCTGCACTTCTTGAGTATTTTCCAGGATCTGCCGCAGTGTGACTATTTGATGTACTCTGGGCTTTCCTCGCCGACTTCATGTTAGGGAGGCTGATCCCTCGATAGTTGGCGCAGTCAAGGGTGTTTTAATCCTTATCGATCGGGGTTACAGGGATTGCTAGTTCATATTTATTACGATCAGGGATATTCTGCAGTCGGTCCTCTTTAAACCAGAAAAATTAACTGGAGAATGCGACCTGGGCGTCAATCCACAGGAAACGGATATGGTCATCTTCACCAGGAAATATAAAATCCCTTTGCTTTCCATGGAGCCAACAGCTCCGCATTGGGGCACTGTCTATTCACATCAGTAATCAGACCCATGCTGCTGTATGTGGGTGCCGGGACACTGTGACATTCCAGAGTAATATGAAGCCGACGAACACGCTAGAAAGGACGCAGTCTAATTGCAGCGCTCTCTGCTCCCGAAGAAGGAGTCACCTAGATGCCTACTTCTTCACCACCCTGGCTGAACTAAGTAGCATCTCCAATGCTTTATCAAAAGCCACAACTAGTGTGTGGAGCTCAAATGGATCTGCGTGGTAACACAACGGGCCTACACTGGCCTAATGGTGTCTGCTGTCTACCACCAACCTATGCTGTTGGAGAAGAGAGTTGGTTTTGTAATTAACACATCAAAGTGCTCAAGCTCACACTAGAGGTCAAGCTCGAGGTCTTCCATGTTAAGGAAATGTTTTGTGACCAGAAATCAGTGATCATTCATTCACAGCGGTCATCGTTAAGCGTAATGCTTCGGTAATCATTTTGTGATAAAATATGATTCAAATGTTTCCACCAGACCACAAAGTTTCAAGGTGTTCAGCCGTCCACGAGAACGGATTCCCCAAATGAGATCACGTTAAAAATTAGCTTTAAAATGTAATGATACAATAAATCTATTTGACACAGTCGCTACATCAGGAATAGGGCGAAAAAAACATCTCCATGTATACACATGTACTACAAACCAATAAGACAATCCCATGAAAGGTTCTCACAAATGATTAATGAACTCCTCCTCATAGCCAGGCGGATGTTTTAATTATTCACATTTGTCCATGAATATTGAATCGAATAAGGTTGTCAAAATCACAGACAAACAGTGTGGGAGAGCCGAATGCGAATTCATTTGATGGCAACAGTTTTATAATTTTTTTTGTTGTTTTCCCGTGGACATTACAATCCAATTAAACAAATGCTTCAGAACTCATTAAAAGTTTTTTGGCACGACAATTAATAATTAGTGACGGCATACGAATAGGTGTGCATATGCACATGCATATCGGCGAATAATTGAATCCCACAAAGCATTGGCTTTACATTCCGAATGAATGATTGTTTTCGGGAATTTTATTCAAACCGCAGTCGTTCGAATCACAATGGTTCGGTGCTATAATCTCCTTTGAGGAACAAAAACAAATAGACACTGACTGACCATCGACCGACCGAATAGTGGGTTTATTTTGGAACTGAATTCATAAAAAAAACCTCGAACATGTGGCATAATGGCTGTTCTAGGTTCAATCCATTGACGGACTATCAATTGTTTCATATTTTTAAAAGCTTTTTAGCACACATTTCCACTGTTCTGTGATTTCTTTCGTTTGAGGCAATTCCCAGTAAAAATGCATCGGCAAACCATCAAAAAGCCGGAATTTGTTTCAGTTGAACAAAAATGGTCATAAATGGAAATGTTTAAAGCCCTCCCTGGTTGAAACTTGAACAAAAAGAATTCTAATTAAATCCGTTGCGTTCGCAAGCAAACGAAAGTATATTTTTTCTTGTAACTATTATTTAAATGGACATTTAGAATTTTAAGTTACGGTTCATGTTTGTTAAAAAAATGAGGTTATTATCATCAGCAAGTGCTTTGTACCACGGTCTTAACCGCTTTTTACACGGCTTTCAGTTGGCCATTCAGCCGTGGAAATGAAGTTTGGAACGCTGTTGCTTTTTAGCCATGATTGTATCGTTCTTGCCTTATGAGCGGTAGCGGTGTCTTGTTTGTTTATTTTCGAACACAGTTTGAGGCTTGACGACGTTGTTTAAAACATTTTGTTTGATAAACTTTTGCCCAGCTCAGAACACCTGTTAGAGGCTCCATCATAAGCCACACCCGAGCAATCCATCATAGAGACTGGGTGGTGTCCACGGTGAACTCTCAGAATAATTTCAGACGCATGTCGTGATCACAGCATAAATACCAGCCTTCTGTTTGTTGAACGACTCTTCAATGAATGTTCACATATTTTGTTATCAGTAAGAAGGAAATTTCTGTGATCTGTATTCGCTTACTACAAGACCTTAATCGTTCCAGTCCTGCTATATGGCGCGGAGGCATGGACTTTGTCAAAAGCGAATGAAGCTGCTCTTGGTTGCTTCGAGAGGAAAATTCTTCGTGTGATTTTCGGTCCCATCTGCACAGATGGTGAGTGGAGGAGGAGATATAATGACGAACTATACGGGCTGTTTAGCGACATCGACTTAGCCAGAAGAGTGAAGATCCAACGATTGGCTAGGTCATGTATAGCGGATGGAAACCAATGCTCCGGCCCGAAAAGTCTTCGAATCCAACCCCGCGACTCAGGTGGCGCACGCAAGTGGAGAGGGACCTCAACCAACTATGCGTGCGAAACTGGAGACAACTAGATAAAGACCGAGCTGCCTGGAGATGCTTGTTGGTTGAGGCCCAGTTCCACCTCGGACTGTAGCGCCACCTTCCATGACTGCCGACAAATGAGGTCAACGCTTTTTTTCTTCTTCTGGCGCTACAGTCCGAGGTGGACCTGGGTCTCAGCTAACAAGCCTCTCCAGCCAACATGATCTTCAACCATTTCACGGTCCAAGTTGTTTTGGGTCGTTCTCCACTTGTGTGCGCCATCCGTTTCGTGGGCGTCCTCTAATTTCTCTCAAAAATACCAAAGGCTTCTTCGTCTGCTCTTGAGATTGTCCATGTTTTCACTCCATAGAGCAGGACAGGGATGATCACGGTCTTATATATTGTGAACTTAATCTTTCGAGAGGAGGCTTACTCAATTGCCGCCCACAGAAACAGGGATTGGCAAACAATTTCCTGCGTTTAAGCTGAGTGCTGATGGTGTTCGTACTGTTTACTTGCGAACCGAGATAGACGAAGTCCTTCACTGCCTCAAAAGTATAGTATGGTGACGCTGTGGCAAAGTCGTCGATGGTGTGAATCGTTCCTTGAACACATCATGTGCATTGCCTTCATTCGTCGTCAAACCCATTTTGGCCGCTTACAATTTAACGCCAGAAAACGCTTCGCCAGCTAATGCTCACTCTGTTAGACAAATCACGTTAATGTCGTTCGCGTATGGTATGAATTGTTTGTGAAAATTGTGCCTCTTGTTTTTCCGAGTGAGTTCTGCACGACAATCTCGAGAATTATGATGGAAAAGTTACGTGACAGCGCGTCGCATTGTTCAGACCTTTTTTGACATTGAAGGTCTCGATGAGTTCATTAGCGACCTTGATGAAGCAGCGAGACTTCTCCATCGTCATCCTGCACAACCTGACGAGGTTGTCGAGAATGTCAAAACTGGACATGGAGTTTTAAATCCCATATGCGGTCTTGAAATCGACGAATAGGCGGCTATTGTCGAACAGATAATCGATAGCCACGGCTATAGTTATCAGTGATAACAATGTATGGCAGATATTGCTCAAGCTCAGACCCTACATGGGTCGTCGGCCTGAGGTAAGCAAAACACGTATACTCCACTACAAACCAAAAATTAAGGATTTTTACTAGCGAACGTGCTCCGAAAGCTTTAAAAAATGTGCAAGTAATGCCTATTTAGCAGAGTCTGAGAAATCAAATGTATTTTTGGGAATGTTAAAAATGAAAATTGGAATATCGTCTTGAAAAGTGCATTACGCTGGAAAGATGTTAGGTTGGATATGTGGGTAGTCGTGTAAGCAACGTCTAACTTAGGTACTGATGGACCCATTGTGGTGCTTGTTAGGGGGATCTGCTCCTCTTAACAATTCTCTTGTTCCCGTCATGTCAGTGTGTTTCGCAGCCATCCTGAAAATCTAATAAAGCTTAAAATAGAGGTTAGGGTTAGAGGGACGTTTGTTAGATCTCGAAGGCCTTGGAGAAGAAGTTTTCTCCCAGTGTCTCAACTGGCAGAGACTGGGGCAGTAACAAAGATCCTCTTTTTCCTACATATAAATTCGTTGGCTAATCCCATTTTCATCTTGTGGTACTTCAGAATTCAGATGATTATCGCCAGTTAATGCTTCAACTACCATAGTTAGCAGAATTTTTTAGAATTTTCCGGTTTTTGCACTATTAATCTTGGGCCATATCCATGTGTTTAGAGAGTTCCATCATATATCTGCTAACTCTATGATTGCGTCATCCACCTTTTTCTTGACGTCTGTAAGAGGCTTGCCTGAGATGGTTTGGTTTCGGCCCCTTTCATGGAAAGTTCATCTGCTGCCACGTTGCCGTCTATGTCTCTGTGAGCTGAGAGCATTTAGCTCTTCGCGAGTGCATACGACCAGATTGGACTTGATCTCTATACCTGGAATTTCTTTGAAGGCCAATTGAGTGGTAAGTGGAATGGCCGTTTGTATTTCCCTCATTGATATCATTTTGGTCGCTTCTTTGTTTGCCGGGAGCTCCACTTGAAAAACGCTGGGATGACATATTCAGAGATTCTGATGGAACAGTGCATGTTTAACCATTCGGAGTAAAATGCTTCCGCTCGTGCTTTTTAGCATCTTCGATCCATTTGTACACGCGGATGTGTTAATTTGTGTACCACTCCTCCCTCGTTGAGCACCTGAAGATTATTTCGAAGTCTAGAATGTAGTCTCTTTGGAAATTTTTCAATTTGTAGTCTATCCTCTATGCTTGCATGACCCGTATAGCATGTGAACCAGCCATTGGATTGGATGATCATAATGGCGCTCTTTGCAGCAGAACTGGCAGAAGCTGTTGAGTTCAAGTTCTATTGACATTGGTGAAGTGCGCTTAAACGCTTTTTCTGCTCGTTGGGTTACAGCACCTGGCCTCGGTCCAAACCACAGTCACCACGACGCTCACACCACGACAAAGGGGCTTTGGTCTGGCTAAAATCGAAGCCAAGTTTCCCAGAATATGTTCTCTGGTTATTATCCCTTGGGTGCCATAACAGGTAAGCCAATGAGCCACAATTTATGAGAAGATTGGGCATCAGACAGTAGAGCGATTTCCCAAGCCAATGGCTCTGACTCGATCTAAGCAGTTGTGGAGTTTGTTGCTGGTGTACAATAGCATCAGGGTTCCACCTCAGAACCTAAAACATGACCAAAAAGGCAGCTAAGACTATACACAATTGTAAGGATATTAGAGGGCGTTTTTACTCACTGGCACGGATACAAATACAACTGGTGAGGAATCAGAAATTTGGACAAGTCTATAGATGCAGTATTAGTGTTATAATTTTTGTTTATTTATCAGGCCGGCGACCCATTCTGGGTCCGAGCCTGAGCAATTACTGCCTTCCATCGTTGACGGTCCTGGGCACACTGCTTCCAGTCATCAAGACCAAACTGTCTTGCAACCGCGATTACTTGGTCTTTATACCGGAAATTCGGTCTTTCTCTCCTTCTCCAACCAGTAGGCTCGGATTCAAAGACCCTCTTTGTTGGAGCATTGTTGTCCATTCGCTCGATGCGGCCGAGCCAGTGCAGTCGACGGATTTTTGCCTTCCGGACTACATCAACATCCTGGTACAGCTCGTAGAGTTCGCGGTTATGTCTCTTCTCCTCCATTCGCCTTCCTCGCAGACGGGACCGTATATCCGACGTAGAACTTTTCTTTGGAAGGTACCAAGAATCAGCTCTGCAGTTTTGCTTAGCGTCCAGCTTTCGGCTCCATAGAGAAGGACTGACAAAATAAGAGTTTTGTAGAGTATGATTTTGGTCCTTCGAGTCAGGAGTTTTGAACGCATTTGTTTTGACAAAGCAATGTAGCACCCATTGCCAAAGGCGATTCTACGACGGATCTCCACTGTGATGTCGTTTGTGGAGTTCACGTTTGCCCCGAGGTAGACAAACTCCTTTATTACCTCGATGTTGTAGCTGTCGATCGTGAAATTTTGTTCAAGGTGGTGTGTGACGGAACGTTTTTTGGTCAGGAGCACATATTTCGTTTTGTCATCATTGACCTTGAGACCAGTTCGTTTCGCCTGTTCTTCAATCGCCGTAAAAGCCTCCACTATGGCACGTTGGACCGACCGACTTGTAGAAGATAGTGCCTTCCGTGTTTACAGCTGCGCTCCTCACTATCTTCTCCAGTACCAGATTGAAGAAGTCACACAACAGCGCATCTCCTTGCCGAAATCCAGTGCAAGTTTCAAACGGCTCAGAAATCCTTGAGCCGAACTGCACGGTGCATTGCGTATGTGTTAGCGTGGTGCGACACAACCGGTCCTTTTTTTTCGGGATCCCGAATTCGGCCATCGCATCGAATAGCTGCTTGCGATGAATGCTGTCGTACGCGGCTTTGAAATCGATGAAAAGGTGGTGCGTATCGATTTGAAACTCACTGGTCTTCTCCAGGATTTGTCTTAGTGTGAAGATTTGGTCTATAGTCGATTTGCCGGGACGATGCAAAACGGCTTTAGACGTTCACAGGCGACGTTGAGCTGGGATATACCTCTATAGTTGTTGCAAGAAGCTAGATTACCTTCTTTGTAGATGGGGCATATGGAGCTGATATTCCAGTCGTCGGGCATGCTTTCGTCTTCCCAAATTCTACAGATGATCCGGTGCATGATCCCCACCAGAACATCGCCACCGGCCGTGAAGACCTCTGATGGTAGGCCATCGGAGCCTGCGGCTTTGTTGTTCTTCAGCTTTTTAATAGTTGTGCCGACTTCTTCAAATCTAGGTTGGAGGACTACTTCATCGACTGGAGTTGGGATTTCTTGATTCCCTATCACTCTCTCCTGGTCAGGCCCATCAAGCAGTTGTTGGAAGTGCACATCCACTATTCAGTGCGGGTCAGTAACGATTTCGAAGAGCCTGGGTGCCTTTCTTAAAGCCTGAAGCCAGGCTTTTGGCTTTTTTATAAAAGGCCCGTATTTTTTGTCTATTCCAAGACTGTTCGATGTCTTTGAGCTGGGAGGTTGCGAGAGACCTTTTCTTCAGGCGTAGAAGCTTTTTCTCCTTCCGTCTTCTAGGCCGGTACTCCTATTGCACTGCTCTAGTTTTCCGTTGCAGCGCTTTTTGACATCGTTTCTCGTCGGTTGCAATTTTCTTTTGCTCACACTCGCCATCATACCACGGGTTTCTTGTCGGGGGTGGTAGATAGCCTAAGGTGTTTCCGCTACCTGGCCGAGCGGCAATGCAACCACATCTCGTTGGCGTTGGTGTTCAACGTAGACATACCGGAGAGTTTCTCGCTTAATTACTCTTCGTATGCCCTGGCAATCTCCGTTGTGCTCAGGCGTTCAATGTCAAAACTCCTCTTTGTTGGCTGGTGCAGCTTTCTGACATTGGACAGTCGAACTCTGAATAGTGCTGCCACGAGGGAATGGTCAGAGTCGACGTTTGTGCCTCTGAATGTTCGCACATCCCGGATATTTGACGCATGTCTTGCGTCAATGAGCACATGGCCAATTTGGTTGGCGGTTCGATCGTCCGGAGATCGCCAGGTTGCTGTATGGAATCTTGTGCTACTTATGAGCATATTACATCCTGTCGCAAAGTCAGTGTTATAATTAGAGCCAAAAATTCATCGCCCTATTACCGAGCCAATATACGACCGCAGCTACTGGACTAAGTAATGCGAAATCGGGTTCTCTCAAACGATCACAATTTAAAAATAATTCAAGGTTTTTCTTGGCGGTGACCAAATGCTCAGCATATACGTGATTTATTCATTTAAATTTATAATTTTTTTCCCCCAAATTCGATATATGACGTCTTGGGTTATATCATTTTATTTTAATAAACTCGAATGACACACATATAGCTTGAGAGTGGTATATTTTTGCCAATTGACTTGTATTTTTCAATATTTATACAAAATCTATTCTTGTTAATTATTCATTTCGATTTCTATTTCAGAATTATTCACCATCCATCCGACCAGGCACTACATGGTAAGCACACAGGTAAGCTTTAGGAATGTCAACAATTTGTAGACACATTTTTTTGTTTGGTTTCCGCAAACAATTTTCTGCAATTTCGTCAATCTGAAAATTAATAAATGTACATATTTCAAATTAAATTATTTAAATTATAACAACTTCCTCATATAGGAAATGAGGATTTCGTTAGGTAGGAAGGTGTGATGCGGATACTTAGACCTTGGTTGCTCCTTTGTAAACCTTTTTAAAAGTAAACCTGAAAAACTGTTACTTCCTCCTCCTCGGTCATTGTAGTACGCCTCTACTCATGTCTCTTCTGTTTGTTGAGAGGAGGATGAAAGAGCGTACGCTTCCGATTTATCGAAGGCCACATTAGCCTTGCCGTTCTTCTGGGTTTTATTTAATTCGATCTTCTGTTGGTGTTTGTGATTGCATCTGCTAGTTTGGCTAGATTTTGACTGTCTAAAGGAGGTGTTCCCTAATTGGCCAGTGCCAGTGGTAATCGTTGTCTGGAATACCGCCCAGCGACCAAACTCCTGACTCGAAGGTCCAAAATCATGCTCTACAAAACTCTTATTTTGTCAGTACTTCTCTATGAAGCCGAAAGCTGGACGCTAAGCAAAACCGCAGAGCTGATTCTTGGTACCTTCGGAAGAACAGTTCTACGACGGATATATGGTCCCGTCTGCGAGGAAGGCGAATGGAGGAGAAGAGACATAACCGCGAACTCTACGAGCTGTACCAGGATATGGATGTAGTCCGGATGGCAAAAGTCAGTCGACTGCCCTGGCTCGGCCACATCGAGCGCATGGACAACAATGCTCCAGCAAAGAGGGTCTTTGAAACCGAGCCTACTGGTTCGAGAAGGAGAGGAAGACCGAATCTCCGGTATAAAGACCAAATAATCGCTGATGCAAGACAGCTTGGTCTTGATGACTGGAAACAGCGTGCACAGGACCGTCATCGATGGAAAGCAGCAATTGCTCAGGCTCGGACCCTGCATGGGTCGCCGGCCGGATAACTGACCACCGCCCAGCGACCAAGATCGTTTTTCCATCAATCGGATGCATTGACAGCGGACAGCCTCCTGAATAGCTGCCACTGGTAAACACTGCAATGATTTATGTGCGAATTTCAAAAATCCAGCCCTAGTTCCGTCCTCCGCTTTAGAACGTTAGTGTACATGTATATCCATTCGTTCCTACTATATGATCGAAAGGCGTAATGTGGCCTGTGTGATTTGGGATGCCCCCACAGGTTGCGTACCGCCACATTTGTAGCTTTGCGAGGATATCGATGGGAGTAGATTGATCATGATTTCCATCGCGTCAGTGGGGGTGGATGATGATCTTTGAGATTTTCCATTATTTTCAGTACTGTCCACCAGACCAGAGCATCAAGTGTCAGTATTGGGCTTATAATTGAAATGTACGTACGTCCAATGCACTGCTCTTGCTTGTAATCCCAATCTCGGTTCACGAGCTTTCCTACATGCATCCATTCTGGTAAAGAGTACCAATTCTGTTATCGATGGCTTCACACCCAGTACAACTCCCTAGCACGCCGAGGGCGGATTCCATGACATCTCTTATAAATTTGCCAGTGATGGCAATTGGCTTGCATCCGACATGTTTCAGTTGCGTACAATGCCCACGGTATTGGAGAGAGTACTCTTCCTTGTGGAGTTCCCCTGAGTACCGTGGTTTCTTAGTTCAGATTGCTGTGTTAGACAGAAGATTTTGTGTCGAGCTTAATAAGAGCCGTATAGGCTTCTGATTTGACATTGTTGAATGCATCGTCTACATCCACTAAGACAATTCTTCTGAATGATGTAGAAGTATAAGCCTCTGCTTTTTAATGCCCCTAAACGACTGTCGGGAGCCACTTTCGGTGAATTTAAAACTCGACCTAATGTAATTACTATAGGATTCCAAAACAAAACTAGAAATCTAAATAAGCACCAAGCTCCAAATCCAAAAATTCATATTAAAGAGCTATTTATTTCCTCAAAGTCCAACTGTTCAGATACAAACACACATCCGACATCAGAAAGCGTAGCTTAAGATTTTTTTTAAATAATTTATGCATTTAATCTTACAACTGGAACGTGTTTGGATCAAGGTCGATCGTGAATCTGATATCAAAAGCGTCAAGCCAAACTAAGCAGCGTATTTATGACTGCAAAAGTTACAGTCGGGAAATATTCCGTCCGTTGATGACGAATATCCGACAGATTTATTAGACGCAATTTATCATAGGCCGAAACGCAAAAAGTCTACTGTCTAGCTAGAGGCCAAATAAAGGGCAGGTATGTGTGAAATTTCAATGAATCACTCTGGAAACTGAAGCCAAAGACAACACTGTGACTGCATTCATTCGGTGACACCGTTTGACAGTAATTTTCTCTAGTGAAGATGATGCCAAGTCGGCTGTGAGATCAAATAAGAGCGCATATCATTTGTACGTGACCATATATTAATAGCCCATTTTCCGTCAGAAAATAAATTGCATTTTTATCGACGGAACCAGTTCCGCATTAATTTCATCTATTTGTAGCTGCTCCCAAATAGAATGCTTTATTTTCACGACTGTGTTTGCATAATCACCTTGCTTGCGCATAAAACTGTTCACATTTCCCCTGGGTTTCCCCAAAAAAACGAATCCGGAAACAATTGAAATCATTTCACTCGAAGGTGCCTGCATTTGTGTAACTAGACAGTGGTTGCGAACCAAACAAGTTTGTGCCGAACAAGAAAATCAACAAAATAACGAATTCTGTTCACGTCTGACAAGAAAAAAGAAAAAATCGAAAACAAAAAAAGGGAAATAAAATGATGCCCGTATTTTTGATTCTTGTTCACATTGAATTCAAGCTTGAAAATTGAGTTTTTTTTCATTTCATTGGTCTCCGCGGTCGCTTAATGCACATCCATGTGAGGCTAATTAATCAGATATGCAGATGTGGGTCCGTGGGTATAAAGTGATTAGTGCGGTTGATTCTGTCGACACTGATTGAGGCATTAGGGGCTTAAACATTTGTCGACAGGTTGTTTTAAGCAAAATAAAAAGAAGACAATAAAAATCTACTCTCGCTGCCCACACGTACTTCGAGCACAACTCGATTTTAATTGTATTTTTTTTGCATATAAACAGTAGACAGTGGTGAACCCCTTTGAAAGTTTAAGCAGTAGTCAACGAAGAAAAACACGCCACATCTTTGAAGCGACAATCGATTGGGAGATTAAATCGCTACTGTGTCCGGACAAGTGTGTGTATTTGTTTGACTTTGAGAGTTCACTAAATATCTAGAACAAGTCAAGGGAACAAGAAATCTGACGGAGACCAAATTAAATGTATATCAACTTCTTTAAACTAGTTTTACAAATTTACATATATAAACAAACAAGATTTGGTTTTCATTTTTGGGCGTGATACTTGGTACAGTTGTGCCCGAAATGGTAATCAATTGTAAGCTCAAATATTGTGATTGTTTTTGCTGGTCCAGTGTGTCGATCGGACTGCGAGAGTATGCAGATCAAATGGGCGTACATTACAGACGAAACTAGATTTGTCCGCAAGACTGGTGCAGACATTAACGCTGATACTTCTCATGAAGTAACTAAGTTTCATGGACCCAAGAAAAACTGGGATAAAGGATTCAAGATCAATGCGGAATTAACGGGCGTGGGGCTTTTACACTGTAAGTCCATAAACCGATTGCAGCTGCACCAAGTAAGTCACTGACAGTACTCAGAGACGCATCACAAACTTTATCTTCGGACAAGATAGAATGCAGAAGCGGTTGATTCATGTGCGAAATGCGCACGAACCAGCCTAGCCGGCCAATTCACCGGTCCAAAATTCAATTGGTCCATCGATTCGTGTGCTGTACGACATGTAGTTCCTGTGCTCGCAATGGTTTTACTTTCGATTCCATTTTCTATTGTACACAGAAAGTAACCCAAACTTAAGGAATCAATGTCACGTTCTTCAGAAATTTTCTTTTGCAAATAGTTTTGCCTCAACTTCATAAACTAAGCTTAATCGCCTTAAATACACAAGCCATTAATCTTTTGTTGTCACTCATCTTGTAGCTCATTAGCGATGCATCGGAAACAATGACTTTTCAGCATGCATTTAGGTCAGAGTCGTTGTTGTAAGGCGCAGCATAGTTGACTTAATCTTGTCGTGATTTTATTTGCATTGTGCTCGCCGAGACATCTAAATCGATTGCATTTAAATTAACTTGCTTTTTGCATTACGCTGCTGTGATTCATTTGTTGTCAGTCAATGCATTCCGTCTGAGCTTTTTACATAAATTATTGGATGCTCCAAAAGGAGGAGAAGTTAAGGAAGTAGAAATGCAAAGAATTGGAAGAGGTCTGCAATCAGTTGTTTCACTTGATCTCACAAGCTGAAGGCAGTACCAACTGAATTCTCGACTAAACAGAGACTGTTTTGATCTTGCAGTGAACATACTCAGAAGTCCTTTGTCAATCCGTGTTCCAGCCAAATCATGTCTGATTCACTAATGAAAGCTAACCGCTCTTCATTGTTCTAAAACAGATGATGCAGTACATCAAATCGGTTAATAATATGGGATACATCTATGGATGAACATTCCACTAAAAGGGAGCAAATACGAAAAAGTCTAACGAACGAACAACAGAAATGGTAAAAAGAAAAGAAGAATAAGCAATAATAGCGAAAATATCGTCCGCGTCCAATTCTCGTTGGTGCTTGTCATCTAGTGATTTGTTCCCATGGTCGGGCAGTTAAACCGATGCACGATCTCCAACCTGGAGGATATGGTCCTTTGTTGGTCGCCTTGGGAATAGGTTTCCAGCCATTAGAGAATTGTGCTCCGAAAAACACACCTCCTCTCTCATCTCTCGTCTGTTGCCATCAAGTTCATCCTGAGTGGACAAGTCCGCATTTCATAATCAAGGGACTGCGCACCCAGCCGGTAGGTGAGAGAATGAGTTGCCAGATAGATGTCTATATGACACCTTGATAGACCCAGTCTTCAAAAGTTGGCCGCTGCAATAGAAAATTGATTATCTTCAGTCCCGCATGCAATGATGGTCTTTCGAGGAGTAAACTGAGCGACGAAATCAACGGGCTATACAGCGACATCAAGCTTGTCAAACGAATTTGAGTCGCTTGTGGGGAAAGGCTAGGAAAGTCTTCGACTCCAACCGCGTAAGGGAAGACCTGCATGGCGCCCAAATCTCCAATTTTAACCTCTCGGCTAGTTTCCGCTGTTAGTCAGGCGCCTAGACAGTCAACGTCACGTGCGGATGGGATGCGACCGTAACAAGAAAGTGCGTGGGATATACTTTGGCAAAGTGATCAATAAATTGATTCATTTCAACAAACACATGGGCACCATAAACCAATAAAACACTGTCATGAAAACAACGACCACTACATATTCTTTTTTGTTCTGGTCGTTCCATCCGCCACCCACTTCCACTTACTGAAAATCGATTAAGCAACCAAGAAGCGTTTCAGCCCCCAAAAAAAAAAAAAAAAATCACTCCCAATTCCTTCGGTCGATTATCGATCGTCTTGAATGATTTAAAACTACGCAACCCACAAAAATACAGAATTCTTGACAAGCTCTTTATAAATCCAATCGTCATCGGATAATCAGTTCATCAGATAGGGAAATACAATAAATTGCGACAAAGCCCACTGAAGGCGCTTAGCTCATTCAAGCATACTTCCCCTTCTCTTCAGCAACAGTAGGCACCCAGCAATTGAATTCAGGAAGAGTCCCACGGCCGCCATCCCACCCACCTCGCCATGCCGAAGTAATCGTACCATTCGCTCCAAAGTATCAAAGCAATTTCGTTTCATAAATACTTTTGAAATTCGAGAGCATCTGTGGATTAGGTTCGTTGACGACGGCCAAGCCCCAGCGGGCCCCGCTGCATATACTCCAATCCCATTTGACCCCAACAAAATAATTTATAACCCATTATCTATCTGAAAGCCCTTATCATATCGAATTAAAAGGTATTTATATTGTCCACTCCGATTGGGTTATCCGACTTCCCATCTGAAGAATTAAACATCAGTCTCCCCACTGAGGCCGGTATTATGGGATTCAACCCTGTCCCAGCAGTCTACCGCACGCGTACAATGCGGTTACAGAACACACACAAGGGGAGTATCAACGGACCGCCTGCACAGGAAACCCGTGCCATCCGGCAGAGGGAACTGATTCTGGAACAAGCCCCCGTCGTCGTTCCGGCACCAACATACTGCATACCGGTTCAATAGAGATGTGTGGAAGCAATTGGCAAACAACTTTTGACACGTTGACACTGCCACTGGTTTACCACCGGGGACACAAAAGTCAATTGTCTCACTTTTATGGGTATTCAGCGGTTTGCGACAGCAGGCTGCCATCGGGGCAATCAGATAAAGTTTGCGTTGCGATTCCCGAACGCGCTTGTGTGCATAATTCATAAACTTCCTTTTCGCCAACAATTAATGCACTTGCTCACGCGTGACTGAGGTTTTTAAATAGATTCCCTCCCACTCCTCCAGCATCGCCTTCTCCGAGACTGGCAGCCTTGTGCCAGTGCACCGGTATAGCACCGCTGTGCAAGCAGCATTTGTCACCTGCTGCGGTAGCATAACGATTTCCCCTGATTCATGGGGAGTGCACTTGAATTTGATGCACGACGCTGTGATGGAGCCGCAAGTTGACATCTCGGCATGCCCACGAGCAGATAACTACGTAAATGGGAAAACTCAAGTGGGCGGTGGTTGGGGGGTAGTCGTGACTTTGACTTAAATCTTTCCCAGTTAGTATTATAGATTTCAGCGAAAGACATGAATAATCCGTGCAGTACTTGGCGTTGTGCAAGCCAATGTGGGTTGCTTCTGAATGAATGAACGGTGATGATGCAACAGGCCGTGCCTTCAGATCGATGAGGTGGCTTTGGAAGTTCACTTCCCACCACTAAATGGCATCGCCATGACAATTATCAATGATGTAGAGATGTGTTCCGAAGAAGTGGGCTTGTTGCGGAAGTAGTCGATGATGTCTCATGGGAAATTGTCATAGGAAAGATGTGTGTCCATTTAAACACGTGCACGATGAGAAGGCTTTAACAGATTTAAGATTTTTTATGGTTTCCCCGATGAATGTGAAATCTTCTAAAAATAATTGTAACGATTCGAGAGGTGTCATCTCGCTGTTCTTCGCGACAATTTCATAAGCTATAGCTCTGCTCTCATCCGTTGGGCTTGCAGATCAGACAAGCAATTTACTCTGCTCCACGAGACGAGATCTTCTGCTGCCCTAGCTTTATTTGTGTATGATTTTTGAATCAGATTTTCTGGATTTAGTGTGCCTAATGCTTACATTCTGCGCAACATGGTACTCTGTGTTGACATTCGAGACAGATGGGCGAGCTGTCATACACGTTCGCGTTTGTATCGCGATAGCTGGTGATGGGATATGGAGTTATAAGCTCCCATCCAATAAGCTTATGAGTCAATCTTTCTTTTTTCGAGACTTTAAACCTGGATCCAGTCGGTGCTTGGGACGAAGTGGTGTAGTTGCTCATCATCATCATCATCATCATATTCTGACCCGCATGATCCACTAAAGGGGTCGCGGGGGTAAACCACGCACGAGAGATCTCCAGGCAACTCGATCCTCCGCCATCGACTCTAATTCATCAGAAGCAATGCCCAAGCGTAACCCGGCGAGTTTTTGGACTTGGTGCAACCACCTCGTCCTGGGCCTACCAAGCGGTCACCTACCTGATGGAATCGCATTCAACGCCCGCCTCGGAAGTCGTGATGATGGGGACATTCGTGCCACGTGACCAAACCACCGAAGCATAGCCCTTTCCGTTCGAAGAAGCAGCTGCTCAATGTTGAGTTCCTCGCGCACTGCCGTGTTTCTCACCCTATCCCGGCGAGTAATTCCCACAACAGCACGAAGAAATCTCATCTCAGCAGCTTGCACTCGCGATCTTGTTCTTTCGGTCATTACCCAAATTGCATGACCATAGGTGAGAGTTGGAACAAATACTGAGTTGAAAACCGCTAACTTGGCTTTGACACCAAGCTGACCCAGCTTGACTAATCCTACAGGAAAGCTCAGCACTACTCCTTCAATCACTCGTGAAAAAGACCCCGTGATACTTAAACTTCTCCACCTGCTTCAATGGGACTCCACTAACATGCAGAGTGCATTGAACAGGCGTTCTGGAAATGACCATAACCCTCATAACCCTCATTCCAGCATCAGCACATACGGCCACAAACCTATCGAGTGCGCGCTGGAGTTCCGTCAGGGAGGATGTGAGGATAACTAAGTCATCTACAAAAGAAGATGACTTACCCTCAACTCTCCCAATGTGAAACATTCCTCATCTCGGCTGCGCTGCAACATCCAGTCCATATATACAATGAAAAAGAGAGGTGACAAGACACACCCTTGACGAAGTCCAACGCCCACGGTGAAAGGTGTTGATTTAGCACCGTTTACCCGAACACAGCTGCTACAGCTTGTGTATAGAGACTGAATGGCCCTCAGAAGAGGACCATCAATCCCATACTCCTGCAGGACACTCCAGAGTTAACCTCGAGGGACTCGGTCATATGCCTTTTCCAAATCTACAAAACAACTGTAGATGGGTTTGGCATACTCACAAGCCTTCTCAAGTACCATTCTTAGAGTGAAAAGCTGGTCGCTTGTACTTCTGCAGGGACGAAAGCCGCACTGTTCATCGCCCATCCTGGGCTCGACCATAGCTCTAGAAAGCGCTTCCAACACCTTAGCATAGACTTTCCCTGGGATACTTAAAAGAGATGTGCCCCTGTAGTTGGAGCAATCTCTTTTGTCCCCTTTCTTGAAAAGTGGGACAATCACCCCAGTTGGCAAATCGCCAGGTGTGTCACCGCGTTCCCAGGCCACTTTAACCATTGCCTTAAGTAATTCTGGCCGGATTTTATCCACACCGGCGGACTTGCCGATTTTTAGCGATTCAATCGCTAAAATGACTTCCTCCACCGTTGGACTATTCTCCGCCCCACTCAAGACTACGGGTCTGTCATCCTCAGTGCCCTGTTCGGGATTGAGCAGCTCCGAAAAGTGCTCGCTCCATCTGCCAAGATGTCCTCCTCATTGGAAAGCAACACCCCATCTTTGGATTTGACTCCTTCGATGAAGTTGAATTTCCTTCCTCTGAGTCGGCGAATGGTTTGCCAGAACACCTTTTTCGCAGATCTATGGTCGCTTTTCAGCTTCTCGCCGAACTCCTTCCAAGACTGCTCTTTAGCTGATCGCACAGCTAATTTGCAAGTTCTTCGCGCCTCAGTGTACCAGTCAGGAGAAGCAGAGTCCCCCAAGAGAATCCAGTCTCTGTAGGTCTTTTTCTTCTCTCTGATGGCTTCTTGAACTCCGGGTGTTTTAAACCACGCAGTTCTTTTCTTACCACCAGCCGCCACTTCAAGCCGCTTCACTCCACAAACATCCAGTGCAGAGGCAATGACTGCTGCTGAAAACAGTCGCCATTCTTCCAGAATAAATTGGCCTCGGATAATGCCTACCCTGGTATGCCTGGGCCCTATTTGGAGCCAGGCAGCATGCGAGCGTCTGGTGGCCGGCTTGTCCCGCTCGGCAGCCGGTCGGGCTCAGCCCGAAGTAATTACGGCCTCGTGAGCCGCTATGGGGGTGGGGGGGAAGTCACGCCATTCACTAACCAGTGCGTGCGATTAGCAAAAGGCAACGAACAACGGCATCGACAATTTTTAATCCAACATTTCAAATATGGGGGATGGCCCTTCAGCTCGTGCTAGCTTCTGTGCGTGCTATTGTTCTCTCTTTCCAATATGAATTCATAGTATTCCTAGGTAAATTGTTTCAGAAATTCAAGAGTTGTGAAAGACAGATTGGCTGCCAAGTCGAAAAATTAAAGATGTCTTTTGAAAGATGGAAACTTAATAACATCCGACTGACTTTCACTCAAAATTAAGAACGAATTAAGCACCTCCAGTGAATGTTGCCGGCTGACCATCAAGGTGTCATGCACCATTAATTTATGATAATCCATTCGCTGACTCCACAAATACATTTACCAGTAACTGGTGAACGGAAACTTAATTTCCACTCGACAGTATATTCAATCATCATTAACCTTTCGACCAGCACATGATATTCATGCCCTCTATTTAATTTTATGCTGATCGCAGACATGATCGTTTTGCGACTGACTCAGTTTCATTGATTGATAGACAAGTAATTAACAGATTAAGGCGATCATTCGTTATTTTGTTCAGAATATGAGCTGAAATGAGATGAGGCCATTGAAGAGTCCGTGATCTTCGATCGGGAGCGTGAATTTATCGGCTTTGTAGACTGTTACTGCAAAGTGAAGTGCATGCGTTATAAGCCGATTTAACTCCTCAGATAATACCTGTCCAGTTCTGTGCGGTACATAGGTAGGTGGTAGAGTGATTGCATATAATATATGCAATAATGTCGGACAGTCGCGCCGCTATCCTGGCACTAGACTCCTGTATCATCAAATCCATGCTCGTGTGGGGATGTCGTCAGAAGCTTAAGAAGCTGAGTAGGAGTAACAGAGTAAGACTCTATTGGATACCTTGCCATACAGGGATAGAGGGCAATGAAATGGCCGACACCCTGGCTAAGAAAGGAGCATCAGAACATTATATAGGCCCCGAACCATTCTGCGATGTAGGAGATCACATCCTCAGGGAAGAGTTCAGGGAACGAGAAAGAAGAAACCGGACAGATACATGGAACAACGCTCATGGTATCAAGCAGGCCAAGAAACTCTTGGGGCAACATAGCCGCAAGAGGCTTGAACCATGTATCAGAATGAGCAAGAACATCCTTCGTATCGTAACAGGCTTCCTAACAGGCCACTGAAAACTCAGGGAGCACCTAAGAAGTATCAGAATTATGTATCTGCAGATTCTACGGAGAATCTAATGAAATTCCAGAACAAATACTGAGATTTTGTGCGGCGCTAGCCCACAAAAGACAAAAATATCTGGGCAAACACCAAATATCGGAGGAAGAATTGAAGTCACTAGAACAAGCTCTCATTCTCAGATTCCTAAAGGAAACTGACTTAGAGAGAATGCTCTAGGACAAATTTCTTCAACCTTCGAGCAATAGAAGCAAATAATCCTCAATACGACGCTGAAAAGAACAGCATGGGAGGTATGCAAGCAAAGGTATGAATAGGGGGCACAGTAGATCTTAAGGTCGCTGTGCAATTTACCCTCGACAATAGTAATAGGGTGATTACATAACTAAAATTGTGAGTCATACTCACACAAACCATTCGGTAAATTATGCTGTCACGTTCGGCTTTGCGTCCAAAACCCATTTACACTTTGACCTTTCTGTAATTCCATCTGGAGATTTTTTGTATTCCTCTTGGGATTTGTTGGCCATATGTGATTTCTTCTGACCTCTTTTATAGCCATTGAGAGGCTTTAAGAAATTGTAGCATATCCTTTCTTCTCGCCTAGTAGTATTCTTCTTGCTTCTGCAAGTGCAGGGCATGCTACGAGGTAGTGTAATATTGTTTCCTCTTCTCCTGATCTACTGCCATTGGCATACTCGCCCTCTTTCTTGCTAGTTCATCAGCACTTTCATTGCGGTTCATAGGTGAGCACACAAATCCTAGCTCCTAGAAATGTTTATGTAACATATGAAACTTAATGAAAAAGCAGAAGTTAATTAAACTTGTCTGTAAAGATCGAATGAAGGAGAATCATTTCAAGCTTGTTACTTTTCTCACTCACGAATAGAGTGAACCCCAACTAGCGAAGTTTGAGAAGCTTTGCATTAGAAAGTATTATATTTCTTCTTTGTATGAAGCTACAGTCATTCTATAAATCTCTCTAGCTAGCACTCCAAGTTAGTTGATGTACAACATGTCCTCTGTTGCGTTGTTTGTACTCGCTCTGAGTAGAATGCAGTTCAAGTTGTCCATACACTCCACATGGTTCAGTCACCGTAGGCTTTTCATCTGTAGAACCCCGACTAAACTCTTGAAATCGCCCTCTCCAGTTCCCATTACCGCAAATAAGAGCAAAGATCACAAGTATGCACAATTGAAGTTGTCACTGCCGCCGTGCCGACTGGGACTGGGATGATCCGTTTCTTGTTTTTGCTCTTAACCTAGTTCTTCGAGGTTCAAGGATCTCTTAAGACCGAAGAAAGATCGGTTGCCAAGAGTTATTCGGTACTGATGTTGTTTGAAGTATTTGTCAAGTAGCTCAGGAAGCCGTATTTCGTGACAACCTCGACGTTTTAGCTCTCCATTGAGACACTTTATTGAGGACGTCGATGTTGAGGAGTTTGCCAGGAATGTCAAAATAAGTCTGTATACAGTTCCTCTGAATGCACGCTGTCAAATGCGACCTTGAACTTTACGTGTGTGGCTAAATGATGTACTCTGAAATTCCCTGCCTTGATTCATTTCTCAAGAAATTTCTCTAAAATTCATTTCCTTTCTTCGGTTATTCGTACGTTTCACACCACTGTACCCACTGGACGATGATTTCAGCTTTCATGTACTTTGAAAACTGACAACTCTTCCTTATGTCATAGAGTGAAATATCGTACTTTTCTGCTGGTTCATGGAATGCCAAACCACGGCAGTTTCTTCGCTTCAAATCTCTGAATCGTGACAGCTTTACCGTCAATGACTCTCGCTTTCATTCAATGATTTCGAACGATTTTTCACTTAAAGCGCAGGTGCTGGACGTGCTCGACATTGTGGTGCCAGTGGCGATACATGCCACAGCGAGCAAATCGATGGATCAATTGAGTTCGACGAGGAGTTTATCTTTCCCTTTAGACCGGTGAATTGGTCGTCTAGATTGTGCGATTTGTGGAAATGCGTCAAATCGTCAGGAAATGCGAACATGCATCAATTGCAACCTTGGAAGACAACATTACACTTGTTATTATGTTTGCATGTAATTTATTTTTTAAAAAAAGGCGGCATCGAATTTCTTTTTTTTTTTGTGAAGTCTTGTATATTCAGCATTGTCCGGTACAGTGCGGTACAGTGGTTAAATTTTAAGGGCCGATGTTGATTTTGAATAAAACACAAATTATTTAGGAAATTATTGTCATTTCTTTTTATTATGATAATGTTGGTATGGTTCAATTATGTATGGAGCAAAATATCGGCCAAATGGCTGCCGCGACCTCGGCGGCACACATCCATCCGATGGTCAAAATTTTCGATGACGCTGAAACATTATTGAGGTTCTATGCCGTTAATGTGCCGAATTATCTCATCCTTTAG
The DNA here is from genome assembly GCA_907269125.1 of Eristalis pertinax. NCBI lineage: Eukaryota > Metazoa > Arthropoda > Insecta > Diptera > Syrphidae > Eristalis > Eristalis pertinax. The sequence continues at coordinate 61,001,441 of OU026145.1, forward strand.
GTCTTGAATTGTTGCTGTCTTATCGACGTACACCTTTTCTTTCAAATAACCCCAAGGAAAAAAATCCAACTGTGTCAAATCACATGATCTTGGTGGCCAATTGACATCGTCACCACGTGACATAACAGGGCCACTGAATTTGTCGCGCAAAAGAGCCATTGTTTCGTTAGCTGTGTGGCAAGTGGCACCGTCCTGTTGAAACCACATATCGTCCACATTCATATCTTCCAATTCGGGCCATAAAAAGTTCGTTGTCATTTCACGATAGCGAACACCATTCACAGTAACTGCCTGACCGGCCTCATTTTGGAAAAAATACAGCCCGACGATGCCGCCAGTCCGTATCCCTTACCAAACAGTCACTCTTTGTGGGTGCATTGGTTTTTCGACAATCACTCTTGGATTATCATTCGCCCAAATGCGGTAATTCTGCTTATTGACAAGATGATTTTCTTCGAAAATTTATCATCCACTGTTGCCATTTCTTGTCACCATTCTGACCATTGACGACGCTTGAAATGGTCAAGAGGCTTTAGTTCTTGAGAATTGAGTTAGTCTGAAATTTAGAAATGTGAAATGAAATGCAGAAAAAAACTTGACGTTTAGGTGTTGTTCACATTCAACATCGGCTCTTAAAATTTAACCACCCTTTATATGTGCTCAAGTAAAACTTGAAATTCAAATTTGGCGGTTTATTAAAATCTCGGCAGCAGACGTCATGCGGGTGAAAATGCCGACGGACCTCTCGTAACGATTTTGTGACGTTAAGGGCTACTTTTGGCGTTGGCGATGTTCGGATAATCTCCTTGAATTCTGAAAGAAGCGAGTTATTAGGAAATCCCAACCGGTGTTTATTAATTGAAGCGATTTTATGCGTGCATAGTTACCACAAGATTCAATTGATGTTGTTGTATCAATAACGCGTTTGGTTCTGAAGTCAACAATTTTTCAGTGATGGTGGAACTCGAAATCAGGCAAATGAACCACTCGTTAAGTATGCTATATACATTCTGCGTTGGAGTGTTGAAAATTAAATCACTTACTTGGGTCTAAAATGCTTCTTTCAATAGCAGCTAGTGGTCAGTGGTTAGTACCTACTGGTTAGTGGCTAGTCATGGGTTGCTAGTGCTCACTGGCTAGTGGCACGGTGGTATTTAGCTCTGTTAGGCTCTGTTATTTCATTTGATCTCATTCGAGAGGTAGCTGAAATGTCGCCGCGCTATTAGCCGTGCTATTAGAATTGGTCACCAATTGAAGTGGACAATTATATTAAATAAATTTATTTCAATAAACGTGATTTAGTATGTGGAACTTCTTTGTTTGGCGCTTCGGTCCGGGGTGGACCTGGGCCTCAACCAACAAACCTCTCCAGCCAGCACGATCTTTCGCCAGCTGCCTCCAGTTGTGCACACCAAGTTGGTTGAGGTCCTTCTCCACTTGTGTGCGCCATCACGTTCTAGGACGCCCTCTGTTGCGTTGTCCCAATGGCTCGGAATCGAAGACTCCTCGGGCCGGAGCTGTGGTGTCAATCCGCTCTACGTGACCTAGCCATCTTAAGCGTTGGATCCAAAGACGCTTAACTAGGTGCATGCCGCTGTACAGCCCGTACAGTTCGTGGTTGAATTTCCTCCTCCAGACGCCATCAGTACAAACAGAACAAAAGATCGCACGCAAAACTTTTCTCTCAAAACGACCAAGAGCTTCTTCATCCGCTTTCAATAGTGTCCATGTCTCTGCGCCATAGAGCAGGACAGGGATGATTAGAGTGTTATATAAAGTCAATTTGGTGTTTCGAGAGATGGCTCTGTTACTCAACTGCCTCTTGAGCCAAAAGAAACAGCGATTGGCAAAAGGAATTCTACGCTTAGGTTAGGTATTTGGGCTGCCAGCGAAATCGCCAGCACACTTAGACCATCCATGTTGGTCCATTGTGATACTCATAGTCAGACTACAACCACTGATCGACAACTTCAGTGATAGCGCCGGTGTTATTGACCCTTTTTACTGCAGAGCCGAGGTAGATGAAGTCCTTGACTACCTCAAAGTTTCTGCTGCCCTTTTATGACGCTCTGTCCGAGACGTCGATATTGTGCGTCCTTCCGTGAACAGCAAGTACTTTGTTTGCTGCCAGACCCATTTTAGCCAATTTCGCTTCAATGCCAGCAAGCGCCTTATTGACGGTTAGCCGTGTTCGTCCAATCACGTCAATGTCGTCCGCGTAGGCGAGCAGTTGAACGGACTTTTGGAAGATCGTGGCTCTAATGTTGACGTTTGAGTTTCGCACGATCTACTCAAATCTTGGGTTTTTTCCAGGATCTGCCGCAGTGTGAAGATTTGGTCGATGATGGACTTTCCCAGCCTGAAACCGCACTGATAAGGACCTATCATATTATTGACGAATGGTTTCAGGCGTTCACACAAGACAGCAGAGAGGATCTTGTGCGCTATGTTAAGGAGACTGATTCCTCGATAGTTGGCGCAGTCAAAGGGGTCGCCTTTCTTGTGGACCAGACAAACGACGCTGAGATTCCACTCATCGGGTATGCACGTGTCTTCACTGACGTCCAAAAACCCAGAGAGTTTGCTGTTCTTAACCAATATCCTGTACAAACAATTAAAACATACATGGTATTTGTCGGTCAAATTTGCCTAAGGAGCGATTCGGATACATGCGAGATCGCTTCAAAGTGGACACAGTTTGTTGTTCTTGAGAACTTTCTTGTGAACGTTGAACCGCAAATGTTCCCATCCCTAATACTTCTTCAAAAAAAAAAACCCTTCGTCTGAAATGTTTTGATTTACAGTAAAAGCTCGTTAATTCGGAATGGTCGAGGGAATGGTCATTCCGAATCAACAAATTTTACGAATTAATGGGAAATTTGTTTTATGCACTAGAATGCGTTCCTATTGATGCAAAAATGCAAGAACTTAAAACGAAAAATTATTTTCGTAACCCAAACAACATCTAAATTTTGATTACTGGGACACCCCCACTACAACGTTTTGTATGGTTTTTTCCCGACTTCTAAATGTGAATAGCCGGAACTCCTCGTATTATATTTTGATGATTTATTCCGACTTCTACATATTTGAGATCTATTTGCTACCTATACGTGTTCAATTTCTGCATTATTTGATTTTAGCTAATTTAATTTAAGTTGTACGTAAGACTGACTCTCAATTCTTAAAAAATATTTCTTTTTTCGCACTGTTGCAACTGTAGAGAATTTTGGTTGGGCAATTCGATTCCTAATTCGTGTAAATTGCGAAGAAATAATTACAAGTAATGTTTCCACCTTTCAAGTCATTGATAAGATCTGAATATAAACGGTGGCCTTGATTTCGTTACGGACTTACGATATCTATCCTTACCGATATATACTTCAGCAAATCAGGTAAAACTTGTTTTGCACTTCCACAGAGTCCAATCTTTTACTACATACTTTACTTGCTTAGATGGAATGCATTGCTTGAGAGAACATGTCCCACGGGCGTGTTAGTCATTTCGTTCATTACTTTCCCATCTATTGCCTAATTGGAGCGAATTTATCCCGAGCTCGGCGTTCATTTCTGTTCGACTTTTTATCGAAGCGTATGTCCAGATATATTTTGGAATCGTTGAAGGCACATCATATCCTTGAAAATTGCCCTTCCTTTAGAGCCATTTCACAAACTTGTCATCCATGGAAAAACAGGAAAAGTAGTCCAATATGACATTCAATAGAAATCCTATCCCACCACATTGGGTGGTAAAAAGAATTGAAAGGCCGATTTTATATCGGTAACTCTGAAGGCAGCATAATCAGTAGAGCCTGGGAAAGTGTTCATAACATTTTCTGTTCTATGGACGGTCGAAGAATCTTTTAGTGGCCACCTAAACCATTTATAATGCCCGTCCTTCGAAAGGAATTGTGTTGAAGTGGTGATGATGTGATGCAATGGTCAACTATCCCCATTTGAAGAGTCAGTTTCGTATATGGAACAAATAACAATGATCGAAAGAACAAATCTCTAAATAAAGCATCACGCATTTTCTCAAACTGCAGGAAGCACAACATTGAATACTTCTGAATCTTCAAAATTCACGGTAAACAAGCCGACAGTAGGCACTTCATAAGCAAACATCTAGCTTCCAAAGCGGTAACATTTCCACAAGGATGTCTCAATTCGAATGTATTTAAATGGATTCGAGAAGCCGCATAATTTACCAGACAAATGACGTCAATCAGACGAATTTCATTAGCCAGACCAGAAATTCTAGATTTGGTTTTTTTTTTCTGTTTATACTCTGAAATGCCACAATATGCTCAGATGGAACATAAAGATAGATCAAGTTGTTGTCATGCTGTGAGGAGGAAGTGAATGGCTGTGGTTTACGCTCTCTCTTAGGGCTGAGGTTTTACTACAATATTTACGTCGGAAATGGAGAATGTGGGGAATTGTGTGGCGACATGGGTGGATGTGGTGAGTAGGCTAGGTCAGGTGCTTAATGCTCGCACGGGTGGGTGAATTCAGTGACTAGGCTAGGTCTAGGTCAGTTAGAACAACAGTCGATGCAAATGAGAGCACATCTACTTTATTCACTGTTGCCTATAAAATTAGAAGAAAATATGAACTGTGGTGCTCGCCGATGGCTTTGACTTGGCCTGACCTCATAGAAAATCTTGTTTTTTTAAAGGATTTGGCTTCGCTTTTGGGTGCTTGTTGCAGTATGTTGGGCAATTTAAAAATTTCAACAGCTCACCGTGCCCTCAGTCCATCGTCTGGCACTTCATTTTGAGCTCGCGCTTATAAAAAAAAAAGCAATTCATTTGATTGCCATCCGATTGCATGCGTTCACCGCTCCAAGGTGTCCTTCTCAATGAACTGTGAAGCGAGAGAAGGAGTATCGTCCCAACCAATTTGTGACTGAATCAACGGAACCGATTTACCCGGAAAATCATGTCAATCGTTGCAAACTCAATTTACTCCTCTTCGGACGACCCTTAACTGGCCTTCAGGCACAAGTAACCATTCGTGAATCACGAAAAAGGTGGAGCGCCAATCCCCGTCCCGTGTCACGAATTGCACAAGAGAGGAGGAAAAAGGGATTAATTTGATTCTGTCGACCGTCTGATTTCATTTACTCGCAACAAAGTTGGAATACATAACCCATGTGACAGTGGACAGTGGCATCTGTGTATATTTTACCAGTCCGAATGCTGTAATCAGTAATCTCTAGTCGAATGATGAAAAATATGTAAAGCCGCCTAAACGTACGCAGTTCGGAATACTAATGCCCTGATCCACACCTAATAACATTCCGGCAGACTCACAAACTGACAACGCATGTTGGAAGCTGGTATTTCCAAGCTTTCGAACAAAAGCTTGGAATCTACGTGACGTCGGAAGAAAAAATGCCGGTACTCTGAATGGAAAGTGAAAATATGCGTTGCGGGGGGGGCTCAAAAACAGTCATCTCAATACAAGCAACCGCGCGATTAAGTCGGGCTTTATGCAAAAGATTGATGGAGGTCATGCACGTTTATTTTCAGTTTGTTGACTTTTCGTTCATGAAATATACACACGCAAATGTTGCTTGACATTCTGTTAAGAGTTGACGGTAATTTGCATAGACAATCGGGTTTTGAAGGTTTTTTTTTATGCTTCCACACTGAAGCCATCGACCAGGTTTAATATACCTACTGGTAATGTTAATGAGGATTCGCTTTCAAAGCCCGAAAGCAAACGTTCTTCTGACTCTGTGTTTAGTTACATGACATTTTAGGTATGCATTCAGATAATTAATAAACGAATTTGTTGTTTTTCTTGTCTTTCAGATAACGAGACAGACAAGTTGCGGATAATAACCATACTGACAGTAAAGCGGTAAGTTCAGGTGTCAATTGAAGTGTCAAGATCTGTGTTCAAGATGACTAGATTGAGGATCAATTCATCAATTCATTGTATTGTATTAATAAATAACCGGTAGTCTTATGTTTATGTGATTTCTTTTGTGAAGATGTTGAAAGAATCAATGTATGTTCAGGGTCTCGAATTCCTTTCATTTTCAAATTAAACAAAGCCATCTACACATCAATGTAACCTCAAGTAATTGTCATGTAAAACGATTAAAGAGAAAGTCCACTTTACATAACGAGAGTCAACATCGCTTTAGCATGCTAAGGCACACACGTACCCGCACATTTTTGACCATGTAGGGTTCGTTTCGCAAAACCATCGATGCGGATACACGTGGGGCTGGGTCTTTATTCAGATTTCGATCTTATGGAAAACAGTTTAACAAGACCTCCAAAATTGAAATGTACCCGTGCTCATTTGAATAAACAAGGTTTTCCATTTGAATGATACGCACACATTTATTCCAACAACGATGCTCGTTTCGGTGCTGTAACTCTTTGGGATTAGTGACCTCATGATTCCTTGAGAGCTGTAGCTGGCCTTAAATTGTTTCTATTTCTCCTTCCAGGCTCAAATGCAGTCAAGCTGTGTTTGGCGCTCAATGAGGCTTCTTTGAACATCGATTATTATTGGGCACATTTTTTTTCCAACTGTCGATTTGTCAGGTGTTCTTTGGGTTCTTTGATGTTGGCGATGTACTTCAATTCACCTAAATATCTTCGATCTAGTCTTTCCTAGTTGTTGTCTTGTATAGTTGACCCCAAATTTGTTGTACCTTTAATTGGAATGGACGAAAAAGGGATGTGTTCCTTCTATTCCTCAAATGCCAATTAACCCCGACTTTTGACGGTCTCGGTTCGTTCTTCATCAAATCAACTGGTATTTTTGTGTTTCTCGTTGCAGTGTATTGGCAACGTTAGGGTAGAGCGTGGGAGCTATGGCATGCATCTCAGCCCTTAACTTTGTTGTCGTGGGTGCATGTCCAATCTTTTGTCGGGGAAGTTGTGATCAGACCACCGAAAAGCGCGGATGTACTGATGTGTCGGCTCATCAGTCTCACTCACTCACTCAGTCTTCAGATTGAAAAGACTTGACTCCCTCTTACGCCCACACACCCCATTCACAGCTTCACGTTTGTGTTGACCTATTTTTAGAGTTTTGACGCATTCAGTATCGAATTCCGATGCAAAAATGGCCGTACCATCGTCGTGCATGCTTGGTAGTTTGGGTGCAACACTTGATAAGCTTTACGATCATGGAGGTTGGAAAGGACTCTAACACACATTTTATCCAGCCAATTTATCAGACCACTGTCACTGTCCTCTCTTGCTTAGTTTTTAAAATTCCTCGTTTGATGGAATCCCTGCCAAGCTGTGGAAAAACTTAACCCAGCGCCACTTCAGACGCATTTAGCGCCACCCATATTTGGTTATGTATAATGAATCCCCGAGATGCAAGTAAATTCTTCTCCATATAAGTTTCATGTGTATAGTTAAGCGATTCTGACAGAATACAAGTTCGGTTGTCACAGCAATTTGCATAAAAATCCCCCCCACAGAACTTGACCCACTCCATGTCAGAAGAATCTTCTTCCTACCACGAGCATCTCATCGTGACTTGCCACTTACGTGACACACTCAATGAACACATCGGTCCGTCTCGTCATGGTAATCCCCAAAAAGAGACAAAAATGTTGATCGTTGACAAGACAAAGTGGTCACATCTGAGCTCACAAACCATTGACCGACCTTAATGCCTACACACGGTGACAACTTTGACAGCGTTGCACAGGTTCGAGGTGACAGAGGCCATATGTCTGTGGATTAGTCACACTTGGACTAGCCTAGTGGATTGAACGAACAGGTTTGCACCGCACACTAGGCGGATCTTTTTTAATGACCATTTGCCGGTGTGGACCGGGAGTAAGGCTCATTTTATGATCGCCAAGATATGCGAGGTCTTATCAAGCTCTGATAATCGAACTCTTGTGGTGGTGAGCCGGCGAAATGTGTGCCATAGTACAGGTTGCTGTTCAAGCTCGATGACATCGACGAGATCAGAATGTCGCTTTGGCCACCTGCTTTTGAGTTCGATTTTATTTATTCTATTCGCCGATTCAGGTTTTACGAGAAAGAATGTTTGTTTTAATTGATAGTGGTGCCCTTGCCTTTCATCTTGGTGACTAGAAATTCTAGATCTTTGAATTGAGCGGCAGACTGTTGGTTTTTAATGACCATTGTATGCCCTTTTATGAGCACCTTATTCACTCGGGTTATGACACTGTGACTTGAGGTAGTCTGACCAAGTTCGAGCTTTCATTTCCTTTTATGGCAACTGATCGTCGATCGTGCTGACGACCATTTCTCACACGCTTCTATTGAATCATGATTCAAATGACTTTTTTGGACATTGATGAGTATCACGTCTATGTCATACTCTGTTTTACACATGTCCTATACCCCTGGGGAAGTTTGAATGAGCTGCGACTTATTCCTTTCGATTGATTCGAGAAAAAATGATTCGTCATTCATTTTGCAAATGCAACCCTCCTCGCTACGTGATCTGTCATCTATTCACTGCCACTTTCTTCTCAGATTGGTGGGCGAGCTCACCTTAAGCACTGTTTAATCTCCCATCAATTTGTCATTAGCTGAAACTGATATCCATGTCGCTCCCACTTCCCGACAAAACTCGTTCCATGCAGGTCGCAACCATAAGCTCAGTTCACAACACTATGACGAGTAATTAATTTTATAACTTCCAGTCATTTACTTGTGGCCATTGACCATCCGGCACCCAAGACAAAACATTTGCATGTAATTTGATTAAATATTTCCATCACGCAACTTTTAACAGAGTTTTCCTGAAGTGGCATCGTTCCCCAGCAAAGCGACGCATGCTTGTGCGAATGTTTTCGATTGAATTTAATTAATTTCTACCAGAAACAAAAAAAAAAGGAACGGAACGACAAGGCAGATAAACAGACACATTAGATTGCTTTGTGACGTGCATCGAGACCAGACACACTCGACGACGAGTGGGTATTTCCAAATGCATTTTAAGAGCCAGTCTTGGTCCAGCCTGTTGTTGGACAATTTATGTAATCACTTTCAGAACTTTTGCCTGATTAATTGGTGGCTGGTTCGTGCTGAACACACAGAATCTCGGTCTCGATGATGGTTGCGACTTGAAGGAATTGGTGTTGCCTGCTTGTTGGGCATTCCCAGTGATGTCATCATAAACAATAATATGCGTATGATTAATATATCACAATCTGTAGTCGTGATTGCCGTTGGAAGCTGATAACTGTAGTCATTTAATTAACAGACATTTAATGGAATGAGTCACTTTCAAAGTCTTTCTCACTAGACAGCCAGTAAGTTACCATGGGCCGTAGGCCTGATAAGTGAAAAATTAAATAAGACGCGTAGAACTTGTCAATTGGTTGTGAGCTAAGGAGCAGTCCTGGAAGGAGTTCGCCGAGAAATTGGAAAGCGGCCAAGGAAATGCCGGAACACCATTCGCCGGCTCAGAGGAAAGACATTTTACGTCTGTTTTGAGACACATCCAAACGTGCCTTTGGTAAAACATGGGGTCTTAAACTACGGGGGGTGAAGTGGCCATACAGCATGATAGTAAGACCCATATGGACTTACGGTTCTCTGGACTGGTGGAAAGCATTGGAGAAGAATTAAATTCTCACACAGCTCACCAAAATCCAAAGATTGGCCTGTTTAACAGGTTATATTAGAACAACATCGATGGAAGCACTCGATGCTATCCTAATGCTCTCACCCCTCGACCTATTCTGTAGCAACAGTGCAGCATCTGGCCTCCTCGGCTCTGGGTCTCAGAAAAGCGGGACTTTGTAGGGAGAATGACCATATGCAGCTGTAAAGAAAGTAGACAGCAGTTCAGCACAACCGACACCGACTCTAGCTTCGGAGAAAAGTTTCCATTACCATTTTTCGGCCCGAAAACATAGCTATGGTACTAGCAGAAGAGAAGATCTGCCTAAATACTGACGGCTCGACTGCAGTGGACTTCTGTGACCACTTCGAGAACTCCCTGGTAGTTGGTACTAAGAGACTTGGTTCCAATACGGCAACAATTGAGAGACCACCTTGTAACCGACAAATCTATCACCAATTTTCAAGACGAGTCATTTTATGCAGACACAGCGTCAGTGAGCGTCAGCCGATGGTGAACACGGTATCAAAGGAAACGATAATAAGGGAAAACTGTCTCGTGAAAAAGGAATCTGAGTTGGGGGAAATCTCTTTCAATCCTTCATGCTGTCGAAGAACTACTCTGCAAATGACCAGAGCATGCGCACTTGTGCTATCGGACTGTTAAATTCGGCAGGGGTTTAGCTGTTATTCACAACTGTCGATCCAAGTGGCTTCAGTCCATGAGGAGATAACTTCGGTCACTTAGTTTATTTTGTTGAAGTAATGGGTGGTGTGAATAAAAACTGAGTGTGGGTTCCCTCGGAATTTTGGAGGGAACACTCCATCTGGGGCGAGCAAAAATAATTTTCTTTAAGTTTAACGAAAATCCTCCACTCACATGATGTGACAGTTGACCGTATCATGACTGTGTCTTCCATTTTGTTGTGAATAAAGGTGAATAGTATTGAGGAAACCAATGAAGGAGTTGAGTGTGCATTGGAGGACACTTTATGATTTAAAAACGTTTAAAAAAGTTTGAAAATTGGAAAATACTGTTTCGGAAGAGGAATAATTCGATGTATTAGGTGCAAACCCATAAACGAAAAAGGAAATCTGGCGTGGAAGATGAGGATTTCATAAATTGTTTACAATTTTATCCGTGCTTGAAAAAAGCCAAATTCCAGCCATGAAAATTAAATAGCAAGCTTCGTTGGAAACTTTGGAGGAACATATTAAAAAATGCATGGCGGCACCATCAAGGAGCAGAAATTAGAGAGCAAGGAGATATTCAACTTCTACCGACCTTGCCCCTTGATTTCACCTGACAGCATTTTTTTATATACGCTTTTTATCCCGTGTCTGTGAATACGTGTGAGCTCTTGCGAGCAGCTTCGAAAATTCGCTCGTTACTTAAACTTTTTTCAATTTATGGTGTCAAATTTTCGACACAGAAAGGAGGGGTAAACAAACTAACAAAGCGTATGTTCATGAAGCAGATTTATTAAACTGCCATTTGTGAGATTTGCTGTCTGAAGCACTAGGATGAAATTAATGAATACCTTACTTAATGTACATATTTATTTTTGAATCTTGTGTACAAGTACTAATAACAATAATATTGAAAAATTTGCATGAATCATTTAAAAAAAAAATTGCATTATTTAGACATTTTTCTGAACAATTATGAAATTTAAATTCATGAGTTTTCACAAATCATGAATGGCATACAACTCTAAAACTGAGCGCATTTGAAGAATTAAATTCATTCCAAACATTTCTGTAAATAGATTGTAGCATTACATTTTTATTCACCCAAGCATTATATGTGCTCTTAAAAATATGAGTCAACTTTTGAACACCCTCCGAACGATAGTAAAGGGTGATTTTTTAAAAGCTATAGGAAAGTTTTCACAAAAAAAAACACATAAAATTTAGAAAAATGCTTGAAATCTTTATACGAATCGATAGTACAGTCCATATAATTTAATGTTTGAAGATTATTTCATGCAAATGTTGACCTTGACTGCGCCTCAAATGGTCCATCCGCTTAGTCCAATTTTGGCATACTCTTTCCAACATTTCGGCCGGTATCTCACGAATAAATGCTTCAATGTTGTCTTCCAATGCGTCCATTGAAGCGGGCTTGTCTGTATAGACATGAGCTTTAACATAGCCCCACACCATAAATAGTCTAAAGGCGTTAAATCGCACGATCTAGGCGGCCAATTGACCGGTCCCGAGAGTGAAATAAAATGTTCACCGAACTCGCTGCTCAATAAGTCCATTATTGCGCGTGCTGTGTGGCATGTGGCACCGTCTTGTTGAAACCACATATCATGCAAGTCAAGCTCTCCTAAATCACCTAAATCCTTCCTCAAAATTTTCCACATTGTTGAGTAACAGAGGCCCATTTGATACAGCTGCGATATTTTCTTCAGTTCGCACTCTACGTAAGCGTGTTGGTGGTTTAATGCCCAACAATGTAAATTTGGTGCGAAATTTAGTCACAATAGAACGAATAGCCGCTTCAGTGGGTCGATTAAACTGACCATAAAATGAAAGAAGCGCGCGATGAACTTTCTTAACAGAGCACGCATTTGGATAATAAAATTCAATAATTTGCAAGCGTTGTGCGTTTGTAAGACGATTCATGGTTAAATTATAGACCAAACTGAAGATGTTTGATAGTGAAACAAAACACGAAACGTGCGTCAGCTGTTTAAGCCAGTGTTGCCAAAAAGATAATAGCTAAAAATCACCCTTTACATGACAGTGGGGAAATCCACGAATCTGCCGACAATTTTTTTCACAAAATCCACGAATCGGCCGCCATATTGTGGTGGATCCATGGTTTTTGTAAGATAGATAGTGGTGGCCCGTGGAGCTGTGGGTATGTGCGTCGACTCCTACGCACCTGGACCTACCTGTCTAGGTTCGATTCCTGGTACCACAAGAAATACTTTTCACGGCCCCACCTCTTTCGAGTCACTGACAATCCTCAAAGAGTACAACTGTCTAGAAAAAGCTTCTCAAACTTGGCCGTTCGGAGTCGGCATAAAACTGTAGGTCCCTTCCACTCGTGAGGCCCTGGCCCTCTACGGGCTGTAGCGCTACCAATATTATTATTATTATTATTATGTGTGGGAGTCCCACTACTCTCACATTTCTCTCCGGTGTGGACTAGTGGTGATTCTCGCTGAAGTTTTTTTTTGATTCACACCAAATTGAGTGATCCCTTTAACGAAAGCACTTTACACATGTGTGTTGACTCGAAGTGTTCCCTAAGTTTTTATTCACATCACCCAATACCTTATGAGTGCGCAAGTGTAATCTGTCCCTTTATTCGACCCATTCTGTGTTTTCCTATCCCCTTCTTGCTAAAGTCCGCCTGAATGAAATCATGAGCAAATTACACTCATCAATTGCATATAAAGGGCTGATGTTGATTTTGAATAAAACACAAATTATTTAGGAAATTATTGTCATTTCGTTTTATTATGATAATATTGGTATGGTTCAATTATGTATGGAAGAAAATATCGGCCAAATGGCCGCCGCAACCTCGGCGGCACACCTCCATCCGATGGTCCAAATTTTCGATGACGCTGAAGCATAATTGAGGTTCTATGCCGTTAATGTGCCAAATTATCTCATCCTTTAGCTCTTGACTTGTTGCTGGCTTATCGACGTACACCTTTTCTTTCAAATAACCCCAAGGAAAAAAATCCAACTGTGTCAAATCACATGATCTTGGCGGCCAATTCACATCGCCACCATGTGAGATAACACGGCCATTGAATTTGTCGCGCAAAAGAGCCATTGTTTCGTTAGCTGTGTGGCAAGTGACACCGTCCTGTTGAAACCACATATCGTCCACATTCATATCTTCCAATTCGGGCCATAAAAAGTTCGTTATCCTCATTTTGGGAAAAATACGGCCCGATGATGTCGCCAGCCAATAAACCGCACCAAACATTCACTCTTTGTGGGTGCATTGGTTTTTCGACAATCACTCTTGGATTATCATTCGCCCAAATGCGGCAATTCAGCTTATTGACGAATCCACTGAGGTGAAAATGTGCCTCATCACGAATCACGAAGTCGAAGCCCATTTTCATAATAAGCCCGAATAACTTTAACGCGTTGCTTGATTGTGTATCTTTCCATGGTTCAAATTAAATTAGTCTGAAATTGAGAAATGTGAAATGAAATGCAGAAACAAACTTGACGTTTAGGTGTGGTTCACATTCAACATCGGCCCTTAAAGTTTAACCACCCTTTATTTGTTTGCACTGCTCAAGGACATTTCCACTCCCCGGTCGCGGGATTATGTAAAGCGAATAACAATTAAACGGATAATTTCTTCGGATAGTCGTGTAGTCGCCACCTAGTGTGCACGACTTTCTGATGGAATAAAAGATATTTCAAACCGAGTGAACAAAAGCAAACACTGTCTGTCGGTCAAAAGCGTACTCTCCAATACAAATCTTTGCATATCTCACCGAGATTAAAGTTTAAAAATACAAATTAAAAGCAAACAGACGGCAATATATTGAAGAATTTAATCGGTGTGGTTTAATCGTTGACTGGGTCAGAGCCATATCAAGAGTGTTTATTTTTGAGTCTTCGATAATTCTGGGTTTTTCCTGTCTTCTGGCAAAACCATGTGACCCCAGTGACTTATTTTTTCATTGAAAACCGCGCAATGGTAAGAAATTTCACATTCATTTAATTACAAACGAAAACGAAGATTGTTCTCGTACATTGGCTTTGAATCGATTGGACACGACCATCAAGGTGGCTTACAGCAGAGACTAGATAATTTCATCAGCGCACATGTCAGTGGCGCGCAGTGAATGAGCACCCTTGATAGGAATCTTTAAATTTAATATCACTTTAATATGCGATAATGAGGGTCGTGATTCATTCAATGGTGCAGTCAGTTGCAACGTTGACTCTGACCTGAATGCACGCCAGGGAGACTACTTGCATCATTAGTCAGACAAACTGGTTTATGGCCAACTGATAAGGGAATAGCTGTCTAATTGCCCACTGTGTCCAGCTACAAAAGTTAGCGTGCGTCACGAAGTGTGTAACATTCGATGGTCGGTTAATTCCAATGGTTGCCGGGAGATCAAATCATTTTCTTTTCTAAATATCTGATCTTCTGGCAAAAGAAACAAGATAATTTACTGACAATCGCCAGTACATTGAACACATCCGGTTGGAGGAAATTTATGTATGTGTCCAGTGATGCTCGCATCTGTGGTTAGGTTTGCCTATCATGGTCTGCTTGTTCTTGGTGGACATGGACAAGTAACTAGAGGTTGTCTGACGAATTGTGTGCGCCACCTTAGATACTGGCGTTCTGTTGCGTTGTCTCCCAGACTCGAAATCTAAGACTCGACGGGCCAGAGCCAAGTTGTCCATGCAGTCTTCCAGGCCCAAGCATATTTTGCGTTAGATCCAAAGACGATTAGCTAGACTCATGTTGATGTAGAGCCTACCGTTTGTAGTTGAGTCACCTCATTCAGTCACTTTTAACCAAAGATCGGTCCAACAAAGATTCTTCATCCGATTTCGTCTATAGCTCAAGCTGATAAACATGGCCAACGACTCTTATCAGTTGCTGAGCTTGAGTTTACAGTGGCAGTGGTTAGTAGGACGTATTTTGCGTTTGATTTCCCTGACTTCCTCGAAGTTATAGCTGCTCAATGTGACGCTTTGTCTAAGATGACGATGTTGTATGTCCTTTCTTGAGAACTGCATGCTTCTGTCTTAATGCTAGCAAATGATTCATTGATGGTTCCCTATGTTCGATCAATCACGTCACTGTCATCGGTGTATGCTAACAGTTGTAAGGAGTTCTGTAGGATCATTCATTTGGTGTAGGGTGTGAGTTTTTCACGATCTTCTTCAGAACGATGTCGAAGAAGTCACATGACAACGCCTCGAAACATTTGACATTGAAGGTCTCTGTGAGTCGGTCGTTATGGACCATGATGGAGCAGCGAGAATTCCGGATCGTCATCCTGCGCAACCTGATGATTCTATGCACCGCCGTCTCTGTGCAATCTGCCATTTGCCGCCTTGAAATTGACGAATAGGAGGTAAGTGCCTTTTTCAGGATTTAGCTCTAATTCATGGTAGACATCCCTGCCCTAAAATAGCACTGACAAACACTGAAGGTTTTTCGGCCTGAGGAGAACACTCAAAATGGCAGAAAATATGTTGATGAGCAGTCGAACGGGGTCGGCAAGCTATACTGACGACTCTGTGCGACCAGCTATCCATTTCCGTCCCGGGAATCTACCTTATATGCATGGAATAATCGCTTGACCCTCTACTTAAACCTTCGGACATCATTTCTGCCACAACACCCATCCATCTTATCAACCGCGCGCTTCTTTAGTTCTTTCTTTTTTCCTCCTGTGTTAAATCTGCTTTTGGTAGGACCATCGCATTACGACAAACAACTTTGCGCCGCACATTTCTACTGTTCCTTCGGTTTTTAGACGGACTGATCAGCTGACGGCGTATTGTGATGAATGCCCGTATGCCTTGTTTTTGAGCACTGTCAATTGGGTGTCGAAATAATCATCGTATAGCGTACAGAACGAAATACGCAGAGTGCAGCATAATTTATTAAAAAGTTACTTCTTTCAGGGCTCCACAGATATGCCAATTCAATGAATTTTAAGTCGTCATAAGAAAGTGTACATGTACATTCTCAAAACGACAATCGTATTATTCCTCCTCCCAACCTACTAAGCACTAAATGGACTTTACCCAATGGGTGCGCTGCTTGTTTGTACATTCGACGTATGTGTGTGAATAGTCAACCATCATGTCTTCACTGAACACAGCTTCAATTGACTATAAATCGATTACATATCCTTATATCGGCTATCAGACGGAAACCGTGACCTTGTACAGCCGAAGGACTACACAGTAAAGCAGATATTGAAAGCATTCTAGGAAACGTTTATTGAAAAAATATATTTGATTACTTCCTAGTCCCACTTCATTTCATCCGCTGCCGCTCTATCTCTTCCCCCTTATGGTCTACCAGGGGGGGGACACATCAATCGAAGTAAATGCTGATTTCTTTTCGCAACGTTATCGCCAAGCGAACATGCCGATGAAATACCTTTCCTCTCGCGACTAAACCAAATTCAAGTGAAAACTCGCCAGACCCATTCATGTGTGCGAATGCCAAATAATTCAAAAGGAAAAAATCAATCGTCCTTAGTGCCCAAACATCTTAAATCCCGTGATTCATGTGTTGAATCCATAATCGGTATTTTTCATCCCCTTCACTCGGGTCTGAAGTGGTAGGTCCAATCAGAGTTCAAAACAAACTTTCGATTCCGTCGGGTGTCCTTTTGTCAGCAGAGTGAATGGTTGTATCTCAATCGTTGCGTAGCTGCTGCACCGGGTAATGTACTCGTACTCTCGAATTTGTCGGTGGTTAAATTGCTCACAATTAGGGATATTATTTATTGCGAATTCCACCGTGCGGTCGCTTTAGTCTTTCGACAAATTTCCAATGACCGACGATTTTGCTTCCACTTATTTTTCAACTTGCGACCAGACGATGATGAGATAAGGTTTTACTGTGGGGGGATTTCAAACAAAGATTGCTGAAAGTCTGCTGGATTACAGAGGGATTTGAGGGATAAAGCGTTCTTCATTGGCGGTGACTGCTGAGTTGAAAAAATAAGAAAGTTGAAAAAGTTTTCGAAGAGATTTCTTTACCATTTTTTTGCGTAGTCAATGAATGTTTTATCTCTTCTGCAGATAAAGTTTATTAATTGATGCGAAATTCAATTTATTCAACTGTTGGAGGTGCAATTTTGACTTTGAAGAACGTCTAAGTACCTCTGAGGAACTTTCAGTTCCATACTGTGCTCATCGTTTGTGTCAATCAGTTTGATAACTTGGATAAAAAATACGGCGAGTGTCGCGTCCTCCTTATGACATTAGTTTGTGATGCCCAAGGGGGTAGATTATCCGGTCGGCCTCAATTTGTACGACGAGCTACTAGGCTCCCACATTACATTGAGGGTTGTACTTGTAAATTCAAAAAAGTCGGCCCCCATTGTTACATATCTCAAATGGCATAGACAGGAGCATTGGCAGAAGTTGTCACCAGTGTCAGCTTGTTATTCTGCCTCGCTGTATCGGAATCTTTATGGAATCGTGTTTTCGATGTGAATTTGCTGGATTTCGCACTCTTATACCGGCCATAATGTCCGACTGATTTCACAGCTATACAAGGAGCGTCTCATTCTGGTTATAGACTCTACTCTATATATGCTCGTTCAATTTTTTCTTCAAGACTAAGCATGGTGACTTCATCCACCTTGATTGCTTGAAATGACTCAACTTCAAATGCCTTGCCGGCAAGTACATCAACCACCTCATTGTCAATCAGACACTGTTTGAATTCTCTGTACTTCGTGGGGACTACTAACTGGCAGAGAGAAAAAAATATAGCTTGCGGCGAAGCAATGCAGACTATCGATCGGAGCAGGTTTCCCTTAGGTCCTTCAGATCGTTGAAGAAATAGGAATTTTTGTCAAAGTGATGCCAGAAGCATGCAGGCATATACACAGACCACTGTCCATCTTTTCCCTGTTCATAGGACTTCTACAGAAATTGTTAGTGTGAGCGCCTAGTCGCATTGCATGTTTTCGGGTTCGGTCTCCTATTCTTAACAGCACATGTGTAATTCGTGACGTGTGTAAAAGTGTGTGTTAGCATTGCACATCACTATGGGTGGCCTGAAAGCCTTATGGATGCGACACTTAGACCAACGTGTTCTTGTAGTTGAATGTTTAGGTTGATAAGCAAAATGCACACCTTCATGTAATACAACAGCCATGACAACCAAGAAAATGCACTATGAATCATTGGACAGCGTTTTTTTTTCAAAGACGACCGGGAGCACAACTGACTTGGAAGCTAGGTTAAGAAAACTTTCCCTGTTGTGATATTGTCATCTTAAACTGCCTTGTGTGAGTTTCGCCGACAACAAAGCATTTAACTTTGCTTAGAAACCCCACTTTTTCTGCAGACCATTTTCAAGCGCTGGTTCAAGCCGGTTCAAATGGTTCAAACCAACCCTGAGATCCCATAAATCGACATATTCGCACAAAATCTTAGATCAAGTCAATGGACACAGGCATAGTTGGTCATATCATTGTTTATGTTCACATTAAAATTATTGCATGAAATTTTATTCAGCATTCCCTTCCTAATGTGCGTCCATGAGCAATACAGGTGACAAGATTCATGGTTGCCTATCCGGCAGTGACCAGAAACAACTCTTGTAAAATCATTCCTGTTTATCGATCGATCCCTTTGGACTGTCCATCTCAACTGGCAGGCAATCCTGCCTTATTACTCTTTATAAAGTACTGCCCCGCATCCTACATGTCCAATCAGTGACCAGAAGCCATTCGGGTTCTGTTTAAGAAGAAACCTTTACACCGAAATTTTACCTAACAATTAAGTACACTGGGCATTCCTCGTGGATAGAGGGAGGACCTTTGGTGTAAGAAACGTCTAAACTACTCACAATATCTTGGCGTTCACAGTCTAATTTCCAAAAACAAATGTAGGCTCAGTCTTAAGGTAGTGGGGATAATTGTATCAGGATTTATCATTGTGGTGGTAGAGGTCTGTAAAGTTGCTTGATTTGTCCTAGATGTCCATATATCCTAATCACCAACCCAAGAAAATATTGTTCACCTTTTTTAAAGTATCGCCGTAACATCTTTTTAGTACAGTTTTTAGTACATAGTTAGGCTTCTGAAATATTAAGCCCCACCTTGTCATTCGTAAGCAACTGACTTCACTGAAAAACTGAGGGAATTATTAAATATCGACTTCTGATATTTACAATTATTTCGACCTTTCTGGCCCTAATTTGTATATTTTGAATTTTGAATTTTGAAAAAAAAATTGTGTCTTGCTAAAAAGATTCATTTCCACGGTACGGTACCTTCGGAATGCAAGTTTTTTGAATAGAATATTATTTGCACCCTGCCTAGCCCCCCTGATAAATGAGGAACAAAGCATACAATAACTTTTGTTGTTTTCATTGTCTGCGTCAAGGAGAGGCATCCGTATCTAAATCTAGACTACACAATATCAAAGAATGATCTTGAGCCTCGTTGAATGTGGTTGTGAACGCCAATCTCATTTAAATCGTTTATTATTCGGAATCGTGGGAATGTTAGGAATCCCCTTTGAAAGGGCCTGTTACCTCCACTACTATGCTTCATCTGCTTCTACAACCGTGTCTATTGTAATTTATATGTAATTTCCTCACTTGCATTGCTGGATTGTACTATCATAGATAGATAGACATCTTTATTCTTCGCGGCAAGTCTCCTTCACTGAGTCAATCGTGGTTCCTATAATTAATTTGGATGTTAGGGAATGCTTTTTCAATTAGTTCTTCTTTAGATGTTACTAGATTAGAAAAATTATCAGGCAATAATATTAGCCTTGACGTTTCATCGACTGGATGCTTTCCGTTCCCAATGTCCAGCAACTGTCGTGCGAATACCTCGGCTGATGTATTGTTCTGTTGCTGGACCCGCATATCTGTCGTCAACTGAAATGTACATCGTCACAGTGTGGAATCAAATACGCAAGCATTTATTTCGTCCGCTGGTGTCGATCGAGAAATTACTGTCAATGTTTGCATAAAATCTCCTGCAAGCAATATTAATGCATTCCCATGGGTGAACGTTTTCACGCAAATCTCGCAATGATCGATCAAGAGCGTCGATTTCATTTTTGCAACACTTTTCCGGATGCTCTGGAAATATTGCACGTGGGGATCTCAATGAAACAGCTTCAGCGCTGACTGAGTTGTCCTTGTAGCAATGTCCCAACTATTCCAGACGAAGCGAAATCTAAGGTTATATCATTATTGATCGAACCATGGCCAGAATCAATCTGATAAGCAATATTTTCCCCCTTTTTTCTGGAGTATCCAAGAAGAAGGCCCTTCCCCCAACTCCATAAATGCGATCATAAATGCCATTCTGTTTATGTGTTCATTTGGGAATATTTGATTGAACATATGTGTGATTGGAGATCATCGGTGCTGTAACTCTATTCATGGCGAAATTCACATCAAATGAAGCAATCGCAACACTTTGCTGGAACTTTAGTGGTATGAACTCTCTAAAGAGATCTCCTCCTCGGTTGGCATAAAACAAATCATCACCACCTATTAGTAAAACTTCCGTGTGTCAGGAAACCAGCGACTCCTCACAACACGGTCTTGTGTGAGTAAACCCTTTCAAATTGCCAAGGAACTGCAAGGTTATTCAAGTAAAAATGACATCATCTGATAGACTCAGCATGCAGTCACAACTGAAGCCGTAAGTTGAACGGTGATAAATCATATTCTCATTGTTGCAGCTGAGCTATAAATAGGCTCACCAAAATACGCAGCGTCCTTATCAGCAGCACGAGTGCTTATCTTCACATCGTACAAGTTTGCAAAATGCTACGTTAGCGGAGGCTATTCACCATTCCGCGGTTTACCACAACCATTGTCTCAATGCCACCGGATTAAAGTCACTGTCGGCAGACATTCTGGACACGACATCAATGAGCTATGCCATACGCCAGAGAATACGCATTCCAGTGACTGGCACCCACACTGACTCGACGAATACGAACCTTGATTGGGTCAAAAGCAACATTCGGTCTGTTTACCGAAACATCACAGCGGTTAATAATCCACAACTCGGTCAGCTGGTCAGCTCAACTCAAAAACACAGAAGAAAAATTTGGCAAAAAAAAAAAGTCCCACACTTCCAAGAAACCGTTGTGTGATGAACGAATTTTTTTTTTCCTTATTACATTCCTTCGCATGTAGCTTCCGGCAAGGCATATGCATATCTCATTCCACGGCCGCGATAGCAGTGCATTCCCGTGGACGAAAAACCAAAGTGACGTCAGTCAAGAAACCCAATCACCTTCGAGGTGGTACAAAGGGCAGCCATAAGCAATTCATGGAAATGGATTTATCAGCAGTGGCGTCTGGTGGAACGATTATCAGGCTCAATAGTTCACAGTGTAGTCATTTCAGTATTTTTTTTGTGTTGTTTTTATTCCTTTGCTTCTTTCCTGAGTTACTTTGGAAACTACAAAAAATAGGGGGGAAGGGGGGTTCTGAGACGTGCCCTTCTATTCTTTGAAACTGTGTGCTGATAGCATTCACTTTTCTTTTCACTTTGTGGTGCGGGACAGCTGGCTAACGTTGCTCTTTGCAACATTCGCCTTGGCGCTGCAGGGTCGGTAGCTATTCATTTCGTACTTCGTTGGTGTGGATAGCGTATGAGTACAGCATGCTGGAATGAGCATAATCTACAATATTAAGCGGTCAGTAATTGAATTTGAGCTGTGTTAGGTTTGTGGGAACGAGGGCAACGCGAAGTATAGGATGTCTTCAAAAAATGACACGACAGGAGACACCATTGACGTCTGCAACGTAGCAACACAGGGCGCAGATTCAACTTTTAAAAGCAGGCTTAATATTAGCAACCTCAGTTTCGTTTTCCTCCAGAGGTTATAGAGCAATTGAGTCTTCTGTCGAAGGATCAAGATGACATTGTATGGGGGATGGACATATTCAAAACTGAATGAAGTACTCATTAGTCCCTTCTGCTGTACAAGCTGTCCGGGTGGTAAGGCTGCATGATTTTAGTCCGGCGTCTTCGGCCACTACATATTCTGGATACATTGTAGATCATGTGGAATGCATGGACAACTTGCTCCCGGCATCAAGAGCCTTCGATTCCGAACCAGTCCAACAGTGTCCCATTGTTATGCTCACGGGGGAAAATCCTCATCGACTCCCTGGAACCTAGGCCTGCCAATGAGCAGTATTCTCCGCCACCCAGTGCATTTGAATGGATCTCTGTTGAATCATGAAATATTATCCGAGGGATCTATTCTAGCTCGTCGGCGTATATTCTAAGTCATCCGACACAGTTGTGGCGTCTTGGGTATGTGCGTCGACTCCTACGCACAAGGACCTACCTGTCTAGCTTCGATTCCTGGTACGGCAAGAAATACTTTTCACGGTCCCACCTCTTTCGAGTCACTGACAATCCTCAAAGAGTATAACTGGTCTAGAAAAAGCTTCTCAAACTTGGCCGTTCGGAGTCGGCATAAAACTGTAGGTCCCTTTCACTCGCGATAGAACAATAGCACGCACAGCACGAGTGGTTGCTGAGAAGCTAGGCCCTGGCCCTCTACGGGCTGTAGCGCCACCCATATCAGTTATACTAATTTGAGTAGTAAAGGAAATTTCCGAGTTGTAAAGATTCCATCCATTGAACTGCTCAGATCAGATCTGTCATGCTTATCAGCTCTCTCCTTGCCGGTTAGGATCCAACTTGTACTGATCGAATGGTTTCAGACACGATCCTTAATTTCTTCGAGATCGCATGCATCTATCTGGGACTCTATGAACACATTATTTTCAGCAGGGATCACATTAAGGTGGCCAACATTGGTATCTTTATTGTGGCTCCTTTGTTTGCCACGATCGTTTTTAATCCACTTAACTAGGACTCTATTGATCATTTCTGTGCAATCCGAGCGTTATCTTACATCAAATTGACTGATTTATTGAATACTCCTCATAAATTCACCAGTTGCTGGCGATCGATTATTGCATGGTGACTATGATCGTGCTAATCCAGAATTTCAGTTTTTCTGCCACACGGCTTCCTTTCATAGAATGCACCAATTTGGTATGCCCCAGTGGAAGTAAATGGGATGTTTGACCATAATTCCATCTCATAATTACATCTACAGTGCCCGATCTTGTGGGTGTTCTATTAGATCGGGATAATGTGATGGCAACTCTGTAACATCGATCTCCTTCCGTACAGACCACATTTTCGCTTACTTTGAAGTGTGTTTAGGGTCATTATAATGTATGAATTTAATTGGGAAAATAACATGACAGTATGGTTGTGCTTAAAATTGGACCAACTCCACCACCTCCAAGTTGTTATGCTGACCCCACCATGCTTTGGGTGAAATGTGCTATCCTTTTGGTGCATAAGTGCGGTTGCAATATTACATTTTTGAATAAAATTACCAACAACATACTTACCAATTTTCCCCGCTTCATGTGATTTGACGATGAGAGTATAGTGAGTGGTTCGCCGAACGATCCAATGTAGCGTCTTTTTGCTTGACTTCGAGTGACGTTTATTTTCAACACGACCACAAATTTGCCATAATTTCTCAAAATTGCGTTTTTAATACGTACTTATCATCAGAATACTAAATTGAAGATAACGTCAACACCAGAGAGGCGGCGCAACGACTCATGCCCTAAAAAAATGAAAAATGTAAACCACGGACTTCGCGAAAACCAGTCGAAATTATGTGAAAATCCGATTAAAAATTTCATCAAAACAATTATTATCGTTTCTTTCACTGCAGCCATTGGTCACACGCCTCTGTTCACACAGCTGCTGAATTTGATCTTGACAATTCTGCTGGAGAAACAGTAGAACCAGTTCGGAGAGTTTGTGTTTAGCTCCAACAAAATGGGAGCAAGTTGTCATCTCACAATGAACCGGTGTTATGCATCGATGGAAGCCTCTGTTAGTAGTAGTAGTACCTTCGTTGAAGCTCTTTCGTACCCTTGAATTGGTTCGCAGTGCTCCACAGAAGCAGAATTGGACGAGGTGGTACTCATTCTCGTTCTAACCGGCGTCATCAGCCGCTACTGCGCGATTGAAACACACGCCTTTAGAATGCCGTAACATAACATACGTATCTGTTAATTTAAAAGAAAACATTTCAGCATAGGTCCCTTTTACACATTCTAATTTGATCGCATCAAATACCGCCATTTATCGGAAATAGTCGTACCATTCTTAGCAGACGATAGCAGACGATTTTTTCTGCTTCTCTTTCATTCTCTATTCTCGTTCCGAATCGGAGCTGCCGATGTGCGAAAGTGTAAGCTCACAATTCAATTCAATTTATGTGAACAAAAACTATACATGTGTGTCTTACATGATAGAAGCTTAAGCTAGAGAAAAAGTGTTGGCTTAACAACAGGGGCCCAACGGATGTGCAATGTTTACAAGGCTTACAATACTATTTATTGTTTATTATAGTTATTGATTTGCTTATTTTATGTTATGGAGATCTTTGACATCGGGGTGTTCAGTTCCGTGTGTCCTTGTTGGTCCTCTCGGGATGTGGTGGTGGTGGTGTGGCGGAATATTTAGCCGCAATGGTGACTGCTATCACTACTTTGGTAGAAGTACAGTCCGTTGCTTGATGTCCTTGGGAATCTCTGCTCATTTAGCAGATTCAAAGCGTTGAGGAATTGTTATTCGGGAGTCTCCCTGATAGCCATGTTTGGGTGATTGTCGATGTCGTATAGTTGCCTCTGGAACAGTGTCACCAAGTATTGTTGTAAGGGGAAGATACGGGCTTCTTTGTAAAGTCTTCTGTTGCTGAGGTACTTCTGGCGGTCTCTGTTATAGGAGAGACCGGTGCATATTCGGTATGCTGGTCTTGGAGATGGTATGCCATATAGGAAATCCATACGCTATGGCTTAGTTCGTTCTGTTTTCGCATGAGCGGGGAGATGCGATAAGATCCGTTTCGGAAGCGCAGCACGGTTTTATATCTGGACGCTCGACTTCTACTAACTTATCAATTTATACGTCCTTTGTCATCAATGAAATAGAAAATAAAAAAAAAAACAGGTTCATGCAATTTATACGGATTTCAGTAAGGCATTTGATTCGGTCAACCACTCACTATTCATAAACAAAATGAATGCCTTTCCCATTTTCTAAGTTGGATATCTTCTTTCCTCTTAAATAGAACCCTAAGAGTTAAAATTGGAAACACCTTATCAAAGCCAATTACATGTAGCTCGGGGGTACCGCAAGGCAGTCAGGTCCTCTATTATTTGGTATATTCATCAATGATATTACATTTTTCAATCAAACACAGTCAATCTTTGCTATATGCTGATGATATGAAAATATTCAAGAGAATGTTGATGATTGTCGGATATTAACAACATCCTGGTGTGGTGCGAAAATAATAAACTTAAGCTTAATTTAAATAAATGCCGTTCAATTACGTTCACGAAACTGTCTTCTCCAATCCAAATTAATTATTCAATTCGAAATTCAAATCTTTCAAATATCAATAGTGTCAAAGACTTGGGTATTATGTTGAACTCCTCATTCACATTTCATAATCATATTGGCCATATAAAGGGTGATTTTTTAAAAGTTATAGGAAAGTTTTTCAAAAAAAAAACACATAAAATTCAGAAAAATTCATGAAATAATTATTTGAATCGATAGTAAGGTCCATATAATTTAATGTTTGAAGATTATTTCATGCATATGTTAACCTTGACTGCGCCTCAAATGGTCCATCCGCTGGGTCCAATTTTGGCATACTCTTTCCAACATTTCGGCCGGTATCTCACGAATAAATGCTTCAATGTTGTCTTCCAATGCGTCAATAGAAGCGGGCTTGTCTGTATAGACATGAGCTTTAACATTGACCCATAAAAAATAGTCTAAAGGCGTTTAATCGTACGATCTAGGCGGCCAATTGACCGGTCCCGAACGTGAAATAAAATGTTCACCGAACTCGCCCCTCAATAAGTCCATTCTTGCGCGAGCTGTGTGGCATGTGGCACCGTCTTGTTGAAACCACATGTCATGCAAGTCAAGCTCTTGCATTTTGGGTAAAAAAAAGTTGGATATCATCTCACGGTAGCGCTCACCATTCACAGTTACGTTACGATTCGCATCATCTTTGAAGAAGTACGGTCCAATGATGCCACCAGCCCATAAACCGCACCAAACAGTTTCTGGATGCATTGGTAGCTCTTGCAATGCTTCTGGCTGATATTCACACCAAAATCGACAATTCTGCTTATTTAGGTACCCATTGAGCCAGAAATGAGCTGACCATAAAATGGAAGAAGCGCGCTATGAACTTTCTTAACAGAGCACGCATTTTGATAATAAAATTCAATAATTTGTAAGCGTTGTTCGTTTGTAAGACGATTCATGGTTAAATTATAGACCAAACTGAAGATGTTTGACAGTGAAATAAAACAAGAAACGTGTGTCAGCTGTTTAAACCAGTGTTGCCAAAAAGATAATAGCTAAAAAATCACCCTTTATTAGCAAAAGCAAACTCAGCAATTGGCTTCATTAAGCGTAATACAAAATGATTCACTGATCCATTCGCCCTACTAACACTCTATAATTCCCTTGTTCGAGCTTTCCTCGAATATGCTGTCGTAGTTTGGAACCCGGCGTTCACAACATTTTCCGATCGTATCGAAAAAGTTCAAAAGCGATTCACCAAGTACATTTCTTTTAAAATGCATTCGGAATTTTTGCCCCTCCTATAAAGCAAGGTGCCAACTGCTTGGCTTACAATCCCTATCAACTAGGCGCACCATTTATGATGTTATGTTTGTTAGGAATATACTTTGCACTCATATAAAATGTTCTTATCTCTTATAAATGATTCAATTTCATACGCCATCTAGGTCACTCCGCACTTGGAATATTTTATTTGAAAAGTTCCACAATACAGACTAGGGCAGAGACGGACCACTAACGAGAATTTATCGAGCTTTCAATGAATGTTCACATCATTTGGGTTTGTGTCATACTAGACCGGCCTTTAAAAGTACCTTATTAAGCCTTTTTATTTTTTAACAATTTATTAAATTGCGAAACTTCAAAAAATCTTTTAACACCTACGTAGTTTGTAGATTAAATAAATAAAAAAAAATAAATCCAAAACTGGCCTTTTTAAGAGTCAGCTGCAAGTGGTGGTTGAATTTCAGTTTCTCGGTGAACTTGACTCCGAGATTCTGCACCTTGTCTATTGTCGCGCCATTGGCAAGCACGATTTTGATGATCCAGCATTCTGTTACTGATCTGCATCTACATCCGGAAGCATATGAGTATCGATTTCTCCGCATTTATTCGGATATCCCATTTGGTGTAGTAGTTGTACTTCTCTCACTCCCTCCGCGCAGCGATTCGCGGTCACACTGAAGTGGCGTATGTCAGTGAGTCGTCTGCGAATAGATAACTGCATCGGCTAGAGGTGGTTCGTCTGCCGTAAGCTCACTCGAAAGCTGATACGATATGTGATACAGAAGGTGGCGTGTGTCCGTGGCATATGCCCACGCACTTTTCGCTTCCCTTGCCTTATTTCGCAGTTGTCGCGAGGGTATCTGACGAAATTTTACCGTGTAAGAACAGCGATACACCATCGATCTTATTTTCATGCACAAGCTAATAAAGCAATTAGACAGATCCTCTGGCAATGTTGCACATATAAACAGCCACTGACTACGGACATGCTTCACTAAAAAGGAAGAATTTTAATAAAAATCAGTCGACGAGGATGGGATTCGAACCCACGCGTGCAGAGCACATTGGATTAGCAGTCCAACGCCTTAACCACTCGGCCACCTCGTCTTGTGTACATAAACCAAAAATCAAAAAAAGGTGCACCATGGCGTAGTGCACGCGTCAAAAAAGAAAAAAAAATAATAATAATCGCTCTTATTCACTGGCACGATGCGAAATCCCGTACAATCAATAAGACGCTCTCATGAATAGATTGACGTGAAAATCGATGACGATGCAAGCGTCAACAGGACCGACGCAGATGCATCTATGAGGTAATGGGGAAAAGTATTGATTACTCATTAAACAAACAAAATTAGAGAGGCCTCTAGTCATTGGGAATCGTTGCGCACAGCTGTGCTGTTGCATAAATCTGCTTTCGTGGAACTGTCGGACAATAGGCTGTGTTTGAAGTTAGCAAGTGCGGGGGAAATCCATAGGGCCATCGACAAAGAATGCCTCGTGAGTGCTTTTCTATTAGTTAGTGACAAATTAATTTATTGAGTAAACGTCGAGACTCTGAGGCGGTCCTATTGTCTGATTGATTGGAAATTGCTTACTTTGTACCAAATGTGTGTTTTCCCTCGATGAAGGGCTGCGTCAAGCAATGTGCAATGGTGACTGATTTTGGGTTAGTCCGTGACTTTCTTAGGAACTGGATTGGCGCATAACTACTGGTCCCTCAGTTAAATGTCGCTGACTGCAGATTACAGTCACTCTGAGGATCATTGTGATAAGTGATAACCATCTGACCATCTGATGGTGATATTTATCAGCTCGCTTGCTTCGTCCAGGAAGTACGCTTTGCGAATCAGGAGGGCATCTGGTGTGCAGACAAGGCCTCCATCTGCTCGTTTCGAAGAACCTGGAAGCTTTTCCTAAAGCCTGAGGCCAGCTTTTGGCTTTTTTCTTTATAAAATGCCCCTCATTTTTGGTTGTCCCTAGACTCTTTGGTATCCTTTAGCTGAGAGGTTGCGAGAGACATTTTCTTCTGGCGTAGAAGTTTCTCCTCCTTCCGTCATCTAGCCCGGTACTCCTCTAGCACTGCTATAGCCTACCGCTGCAGCGCCTTTTGGTATGCCTCGTCGGTTTCTTATCGGAGGTGCTAGGTGTTCTAAAGTGGTTTCTATTTGCGATGACAATGCGACGTTCGACGAAGGCAAACTGCTCTTCGTTAGCTTAGTTACTGAAGACAATTTTCCCATAAAAATGCGAATCTTCTACGTGCTTTCGGTGTAAGTCTTTCCGTGATGATGATGAAGATATTTCGGGCGTAAGTCAGTTTCTCTACATGCTCTACATTATTGGATTCGGAGACGTCTAGCTAGGCTCATGTCGTTGTACGACCCCAATTGCCATCAACTAAAGTAGATATGTTTCCTCGAAAAGAGGCATCCTTCATCAACTTTCGGTTTCAATCGTCGTGGAACAGGACTGTAAATGTACAGTGTCGTGTATGCAGTCATCTTAGATCTTCGATCGATTAGAGCTATTGTGAACAGTGTGCTCATGTCTTCGATTAAATTTCAATGCGCTAGAAGAAGCGTAATTTCACCCGTGTCGCTTGAGTTCCAGTAAATGCTGCTCAACCGATTTATGACCAAGGAACGGGCAATGACCACGCCTACAATTTGCACAAAGCCCAAAATTGAAACGTAGAGAGGATCTTTTAGCAAAATAGCAACTTCGCTGTTCTCAAATCAAGACAGAAGCAGAGGCATTCAGAATGCGTCTAGTAGCTTTGCCCCAAAAAAAACAAGATCATGTTCATGGACATCGAATTTGAAGTGCCTTCTATGAGTGGTCTTATCTTAAATCAATCAACGATGTAGGTAGCATAAAACAATCATCAAATCGCAGTCTTAAATGGTCTCCTAAAAACCGCCCGTCACCTCACTCTCGAAATAATCTCTAGAACCCCGTTCAATTTGGACACCAACTAAACCATTCGCACACAGATCTTCTCTATCTGCATGAATTTAAAAGTAAGTGAATCGTAGTCATCAACAAGAATGCAATCTTGTTACCGAATTGAAGAGTTTTATTTGCGCCTTATCTAATCAGAACCTTCTCTAGAATGACGCATTTTGGGATTCGCTGTAAAAGCTTTTGAAGAAGAACTGAATCACACGAGATCCTTCATTCTGAAATTAATTAAACATTGTGCGTTCTTTCCGTTTGATAAAGACACTCACGTCGTGACAACGGAGGTTTTTTTTTCAGAAAACTGATAACGTATCCAAATTCATGTCACGCAATGTAAAGATAGATCGATAGTAATGTCTGACTAAGCGGGTGGCATCTGGAACGGAATTAAAAACAAACATGATCCGTGAGTCAATAAATCGTAGAAAGCATGCTTTCACAGGAATCTTCCGATTTCGTTTCATTGGACTTTAGTATGCCCCGGTACCCATCAGAGGTTCACCGTGTTCTCCAAGGATATATCAGTGCTATTCTGTCTGCACAGTCTAACCACCTTCGACGTCAGAATGTCTGATGCTATGGCCTTTATTGCCGCTTGGCTATCAGGAAAATTGATGATCGATTTGCCGGTTAGGTTGTGAACTTTCGATGTCAGTGCTGCCCCATGTGTTGTTTATCTTTGAGCCGTCAGTGTATAAGGCGATTCCAAATGCCATCGAATTCGGTCCGGAAAGCGCTGATTGAAGCTTTTCTCCGGATGTGTTTGTCATATACGTTGTGCTGGTGTTCAACTTGTTAGCATGGCCGCGTAACTGCATGGTTTTTTCTGCCCCAGAAACTTGCATCTCTGATCGTAAGGGCCGATCAGGCCATGGAATCGGTTTTGATAACTGTTATGCATTAAACTTCGTCTTCGATAGCAATTAGGAAGTCGTCCAGCCATGGCAATGTACCCTCACCCCCACTAAAAATATACTTAGATGAAGCACAAGTGAAGTTAAAAATAGATTTCTGAATAAATATACTTATAATTGAACACTTGACAAAGTGACAGACTACTTCATTTAGCAGCCAATCATTTAAAAAGACCTAAAGCACAAGATGCGACATGAACCAAAAGAAAATGTCAAAATCTTCTCGGGCGAAACGTTTTCAAATTTATTCGAACACTATAAATAAATTGCTGTAATATACTATAGTTGACGAAGAAGAAATTGTTTACGTCGCATTAAGAGAGATTTATTAAAAGAAACTACCAGAAAATCACCAGGATATGATCTAATAACTGCACAAATCGTTACTCAAGCTTATAAAGGATGTTTGTTTTTTGTAAAGGCGGCGAACCATAAATTTGCAACATTGTTTTTTGTGACAGCTGATATGACAGTCATCCCGAAGAAGTCACTAATTGGTGTGAATTTTGGCGGCGTCATTGGTCCCAATTTCTTTGAGAACGACGTTGGCCAGGCCATCACCGTCAACTTGGCCTGAATTGGAGTATGTGGTACCACACAGCTAACGCCACATTGGAAATTCTGCACTATATCGCTGAATCACAGTGTTAGGACATAGAAACCTTTACACATGCTTTCGCGTTCATTAACATCGAAAAGCTGCACACGGTTGATTTTGAAATTGCGTGCATATCAGCAATCCGATGGTACAGTCCAAGTCAATGCAAAAACCGTGAGAAACTGTTGCCTTGGTGTTAATGCAGTCGAATGGGTTGTTTGTGGTCCATTTCTTCTGCCGTGCAGTGACTCGCACAAAATCATTCATTAAAATGAAGTATCTCCCAAAGCGCAGTCGATATATTTTTTTTTTGAAATTGCCTCATAATAATCTATGCCGTCGCCGCAAGGACATTTTGGACAATTATTTTGAAATCGAACCAAAAATGTGTACCAGACTACACACGATTTGTAAGTTATTTTTTTTACTCTGATTATTGTCTATCAGTGGCCCGTGGCGTTGTGGGTATGTGCGTCGACTCCTACGCACCTGCCTGGATTCGATTCCTGGTACGACAAGAATACTTTTCACGGCCCCACCTCTTTCGAGTCACTGACAATCCTCAAAGAGTATAACTGTCTAGAAAAAGCTTCTCAAACTTGGCCGTTCGGAGTCGGCATAAAACTGTAGATCCCTTCCACTCGTGATAGAACAATAGCACGCACAACACGAGTGGTTGCTGAGAAGCTAGGCCATGGCCCTCTACGAGCTGTAGCGCCACACATATTATTATTATTATTTTCTTTCTTATTGCATCTGCAAAAATACGTAAGTGGTCTTGGAGGAAATATTCTCGCAGTGCTCTATGTTTCAACTGGCAGAGGCTACGGCAGTGGGAAAAGTAGTGAGGAATGAGCTACCTTTTTTTCGTTGGCTAGTCCCACTTTCAATCCGTGGTACTGCTGATGATTATGGCCAGTTAGTGCTCCAACTATAATCGCTAGCAACATATTGTCACACTGAAGTAGTCCAACGGATTTTGCATTGCTTAACTATGTTCTCATAAGAGGCTAGATGGTACAACAGAGCACAACTATTTAATCCCATCCCAGGATTGCTTGGTAAAATGATTTAAAAAAATGAAAAAAAAGCACCGACTGCGCATTTCAGGTTGTGTGAAATGCCATGAAACAATTCCTTTTACTGGTGAACTTGACATTTCCGGCAAACAAATCGATTCGCATCCAGGTTTTTTGCATCGATGTCGAGTTGGATCGTGCTCCGGCAAGTGGCCGATTGTGTCTAGTCGTACATGCTTCTGTGGCAAATGAGCAACATTCACTCGACCCCGCTTGGCTGCGATCTCCGATTCCAAATTCAATGGACGACCAGATTTTCGTGCCAACAATACACCGGATTTTGTAAGACTTCCATGATAAATTCGTACAATTTTAGTGGCTTCGTAGTTTGTACCACACAATCGAAGTGGCGTCGATACAACATCCAAGCGTTGATGATGGCCATATCGTAAATGTGGTAGAAATGGAGTTGAGTCTATTAGATCGACGCTTTCTAGTCACAATAATGAATAAGGAAATCATTTTTTCGGAGTCGAATTCGACCGATTTCCCAGAAATATTCATGTGTGAAAATCGCAAATTTACAAATATCGTATCGTCGTCCGACGCGGACTCAACTGCATTCCAAGCTTTCAAATGCTGTTGGATTCAAGTGGCAACCGCTTGTATAGCAGAACGTAATAAAACTATTCGCACGCAGTTTGGAATATTTTTGTTGAACAGACTTTTTGTTCAAAGAGCGCGTGCCCAAAATGCACCAGTAGGCATTAAAGGGTTAAACGTATCCGACGAAAATAGCTTTAAAAGCCGCTTGACTGTCAATTAGGATGGTAATATCGGCCAGTGGTAGTCCCATCATTGATTCCGGCCGATTCCTTGACTGCCGGGACCTTTGCTTAAAAAACCCTCCATAGTCAGGAATTCTGGCGTGTTCGAATCATTTGTGTATACGTGGTTGGTCGAATTGTTAATGGGGTCATTAGTAGTCCACTCCTTCCTGGTTGGAAAATACCACCCGAAAGAAACAAAGATATGCTCCTCAGTCCTAATCCCCAGAAAATAGCGCATATTATGGATAAGCCACTAGAAGAGAAAAATAATATGTAATTAAAGCTGTGATTAAATTTATGTGGTTGTTTTAATACAATTTCATAAATTGCCAGTAGTAATATAAAATTTAAGTTAATTTCGACGCCCCTAATTGTATTTTCAACATCTCTTGATTGCATTTGATTGCGCGCATCTGCGTGCATGGTTAACGTCATATTTTGCAGCATAATACCGTCCAGTTCATAGGCGATACAGCCGCGGTAGGGTGGTGCAAAGCAAGCAAACCCAATAAACGATGCAAAAAAAAATAAATAATTAAATGAATTAACAGATGGTGATATGGTATACACGCCGATGATATTTCATGCTTATTCCATTGAAAAAAGAACACACATCATTCTCCCTTCATTTCTAGCCCGAAGCACCGTACAGATTCTTCAAGGAGGACTCAAATAGAAACTCTTTCTCTGCGAATCATTCACATCAAGGGAGACCAGCCCCGAACTCAATCAGATATCTTTGACGCACATATGACGACCTACGTCTGCATTCCCTGTCCGTGCAAGAGTTTCGTCCCGATTAAAGTTTTCCACTAGCCGCAACCTATTTCCCATTTTCAGCTTCGCTCCAACAATGAATCCAATTTTAAGTTATTGTCTTTGTTTGGTTTTCTTCAGTTTTAAGTTCTTGAACTCTCGATTCGGGTCAATTAGACTTTTCGATTTCTTTCGATCCCCAGATAAAAGAAAATTTCGATGAGCAAACATGAAAGACTAGAATGAGGAAAACTTGTGGAAAAACAAGTGAGGATTGTCGGGTTGGGAGACTGCTTAACGAACAGCGATACGTCCTTAAGTGACTCCAATTAGTAACATTTTCTCCTTCCCTCCTTTTTCCGCTTTATTTTCAGTTACGGGCATACGCTCGTACATATATCAATTGGGTTTATTTTCGCATTTCACATTAAAGTCAATTAAATAATAAAGAGTGAGTCAGGGTTTTTCCGCGCAACTGAAAAACAATCGAGAGAACCGAAGAGTAGCGATGAGATCAAAGCAAATGTACACATGTGCTGTCCTAGAAGCGGTGCACCATCAAAGGCAGTCAGTGCCTACGGAGATATGAAATTTAAAAAAAACCATCTGGTTTTGAGATAAGTCTTTCGATATGGGATTTTGCAAGCGGCATAATAGTTTATGCGTCAGTGTTCAAATGGAAAACGTTGTGGTCTGAAGGATGCCCAATTGATTCTTGCATGAAATGGAACGTGCTAGTAATTCTTGGCATAAAGATTCGTCCAATGAATGTCCACATTCCACAATAATGGGCGGTAATTTATCGCTTGAAGGTGACTGATTCAAGAGGAGAAAACCACATACAATGGTTCAGGTTTAAACTTTTCATAATGCCGTGAATAATAAAATCTGTTGTAGGCTTCAGAAATTTATTGGAATGACCCACAATCGTTTGAGACCGTTTCCACGTCGATGAGACCACTTTGAAGTAAAGAAGAAGGCGTTGGAAGTTTGGTTATAATATGAAGCTATTGTCGTTATTATTCGGAACGAAAAGTTAGATGATAGATGTGCTCAGTAGACACATCAAAGATGGCGTTGTAATTCACGGTTTGCTTAAATCTGATTAGATCTGAGCGGCAGGATAGGAATGTGAGACAGAGCTCTTGATGTTGAAGGTAAAGCCAAGTGCCTCGTCGATTTATGGGTATAAAATTGCAATGAAATGTTTTTCATTGAGTCTTCAGAATCAAACTGGATTTTTGATTCAACGTTAAATTAGCTGAACTTGAGCTAATGTTTCCTTACATTCTCGACGCTACATGCAGTCATCAAATCCATGCAACCGTCACCAGTTGGTCTTTATACCATAGCTTCCGTCTTCCTCTTCTTCTTGAATCAGTACGCTTCTCAGCAAAGAGCTTGGTGCACAGTGATTGGTGATCGATTTAATCGAGCCAGTGCAGTCGACTGAAAGAGTTCGCGGTATTTCCTTCTCCTTCCGCTTCATCGCAAACAGGACCATACATCCGACATCGATTTTTTGCTTCTCGTTCAGCTTTCGACGCCGCAAATCAAGACTGGAAGAATAAGAGTTTTGTAGGGAATGTCCTTCGAGGAGTAGGTTCGACAAACCGAAGTAGCATCGGTTGCCATTGACGATTCTTCGTTTCTTTCTTCTTCACGTTTACCCCCAGATATGAGAACTGCTTCTTCTACATCTCCTGATGGCGGTAGAAGGAAGGCCCTTAAGAAACTCAAAATTGTAGCTGCAGACCATGACGTTTTGTTCTTCATGGTGAGCGACGGATCGATTTTATTGAAGGGACGCTGCAACCGCGCGACGATATCAATGCCATCTGCGTAGCCCAACATTCCGATACATTTGCCCGCCGCAATTTCTTCTCTAGTACCAGACTGAAAAAATCACACAACATCGCATGGTCCCGGTTACTTGCGGTTTGGACTCATTTGTAGGAGCTTGGACTGATTCGGACGGTGTGTCGCGTAGTTTTCCCGAGATTCCGTCACAGATGCTGTCATAATCTACTTTGAAAGATATAAACAGCTGGTAACCATCGATTTAAAATTCGCTAGTATTTCCAAGATAATAAAAATGGCACTACAGTCCGGGGTGTACCGGAGCCCAGCTTCTACAGAAACTCCTCGTGCTGTTCATACTCAAAACGTCAGATTTACCTTTTCTAGATATTCTCTTTGAACATGGCCGATAGCAAGTCCCATTTTCATTTCGAGGTACTTCCGATGATTATTGTCAGTAAGTGTAACAAATTTGTTACACTCAAGGAGTATATCGGTTTTTGCACTGCTCAACTTGGGCCAAAGCATCTGAGTAGTCTCGCAGATGGTTAGAGTGTTGTTCCACCCTTTGTTTTCTATCTCTATCTCTACATCCGAGGTGGTTTGATTTTTTCATAGGATTGCCTGGGATAGTTTAATTTCGGGCCTATAGGTAGCCCTAAGCGACGAACATGCTCGCCGAACTTGTTCGTGTGCGTTATGTTTTCCTCGTGTAGGGGCTGGTTCCCGAACCGTTCGCTGTTTGTTGAACAATTTCGTATTTGTTTGTTGGCTTCGATGTACAAGTTCGGCGAGCATGTTCGTCGTTGAGTTCTTGAACTCTCCTTATGTGCCACCTAAAATGTAGTCGTGGTCAACAGAAGGAAGAACTAGCTGTTTGAAGAACTGTTTGACCGAAACAGGCATAACGCATACTGCCAGCAATGCCCGTTAAAATGTCAGATAGAGCATCACTGACACCTCGCAGTGTTCGGATGATCGTGCCTCTAGTTTTGCTGATGAGAATGATGATTGAATAGTCACGTTAGAACCACGTCTTTTTCCATTGAATGTCTCTGTGATTTTCTAACCAACCATGATGGAGGAGGGATCATGCTTCATCGTCATCCTGTACAGATTGATCAGTTTTGTCGGGGATATGTCAAAACTGGAAACGGCTCTCATCCCAAAAATTGCAAGCAAAATAAATCCTACGACCGAAGCTGATTATCACTTTAGCTGTTTGTCTACCCCTTATCAGCATCCCAACCGAGATTCCAGATCTGTCTCGGAATTCCCCACCATCATCTTTCCATCATACTGGCACATTTTGGACCAAATTGCTGACCTAAAACATAAGTCTCACAGCAGCTCCTGTGCGCGCTGTATTTGTGCTCAAATCGAAACTAAAACCGATGTCCTATAGGCTCTTTGTGATTGAAAATGACACTCGATCGCTGATTTAACAATGATTCTGTAACGTCAAGTGTCACAAAATGAATTCCAAATATACCTTTCTCATCAGTGTAACAATTAGAAAGACATCAAAGCTCTTAAAAGCGCCTTCGCGCGGCGAAAGTTGACTGAAATAGATCACCGATCGTGTGACCTTGATCGGCAGACACATTTTCCAAATGTGTGTGTTTTCCTGGGTTTGAACAGAAGGTCTTGTATCAATTGTGACTGATTAATTCGCACATAGATACTTCACTCATGTCAAATCAAATAAACGAAAATTATTTGGACAGGCGTGAGTAAGACCAGGTGTTGTTTGTGTGCTTTTGTTTGAATCCACCGATTCGTAATTGTTAAAGAATTTTCCACTCATATCTGTTATCAATGGTTCTTGTGTTTACATGATGTACATTTAACGCGTCACCGTGCGCAGCGCCGTATGAATCAGAAAGGAAGTTATAAAGCGCGCAGATACCCGGTACCCGGCGATGTGACGTCGTGATGATGGGAACTCGCACACGGTATCGCATCGTATATATTCGACTGAGAACATGGCAGGCTTTTCAGTGAGAACAGATATTCTGAGCAGAGCGCGTCGCTAAATAGGAGGGCGCTTTTTTTTTTTGTTGTTTTCATTTCAATTTCAAAGTAGTTTGGCGCGAATTTTGTTATTTTTCTTGTTTTCTTTTTTCTTGCTTTTGCCATAAATACTAAGAGGTAACTTAAAAGCTATGAGAAGTTTTGGTGTGTGTATGGCCGTTTGTTGTTACACTAAGTGTGTGCGTTTGATTGTGTGTTTGGATTGAAACTGACTGATTGCCGGTCAATTGGAGAATTTATTTTAGTTCAAGAGATGAAACGACTTTTGTACGATTTGGATGTTGGACGGCGTACATACGCGATGTGAAGAATACAAAATGCCCAGAGTATGGATTCTGGTTTGAGCGGATCGCGAAAGTGTGGGATGAAAAAAGTGTGTGACACAATCCGACGGACTTGTTGCCGGTGTAATGTGACAGTGAACTCTAGTGATATTTCCCTCCAAAAAAATGTCTTGTCCTGGTGTGAATAGTGCATAGCACGGAGAAGTGAAGGGAAACCACCCTTAACGTTTAAACTCGCTCATCACAGTGAATTTTTGACTTCGTCAGTGTACACACATGTGTACACCCCACTTGACTGCTTCAACTTCCCACATCCACTTCACTAAACCCTAGTTAAATGTTAATTCTGTGGTTATGCTTTGTTGACTTATTTGTCAGGAGTACGACATGATTTAGGTTGATTGAATTAAGAACATAAGGACTTAAGGACTTAAAAAAGTGATACCTGCCCTGTCTCAGTAACAATTAGAAACACATCAAAGCTCTTGAAAGTCCCTTCCTGCAGCGAAAGTTGACTGAAATAGATCACCGATCATGTGACCTTGATATACATTTGTCCCTTGAGACTTTCATAAATTCACAGCTTCGAGACGTTCATAGCAATTATTGTGAAAACTGATTGCGCGCGTTGAGTTCTTACACAATTGACTACAAGCTGTTCTCTTCTTTTACATCACTCTCCACTTGGATAAGCCACGAGTCATCCTTAGTTAGAACGTCCACTGCCAAATGCAACCACTTAATTTGATGTATCTACATTTTCTCGAGAATTCTCGAGATCGTTTGTTAGAATTTTGTTCAAATATGCGACGTACTGAGTTCTTGGTACTCGTGTGTAGAAAGAAATCACATCGAATAGTTCCTTTCGCTGAATGCTGGCAAATGCTTTGGCTTTGAAATTGATAAAGGGATAAAGGGCATCCTTTTGAAACTCGGAAGTCGCCACCACGATCTGACTTAGTGTGAATATTTGGTCTACATTCGATTTGCCGGGCCAAAAGCCGCACTGGTACTTGCCGATTAGTGCGGCGCAAAGCGACATTAAGCGTTCACACTGTATGCTGCACAGGCGACGTTGTACAGGCATATACCTCTATAGTTATTACCAAAGGTAGGATCTCATTTTCGGTGGATGGGGTATATGGAACTAATATTCCAGTCGTCGGACATGCTTTCGTGCAGATGGTCTGGTGCATTCTCTCTATCAGATAGTGTGCCGACTTCATCAAAGCTAGATGCGAGGAATACTTCATCGACTAGAGTTGGGAATTCCTTATTCCCTATCACTCTCCGATGGTCATGTCCATCAACCCGCTGTGTTGCTGCTTTAATGCAGCCACTATTCCGTGCAGATCCGTCATCGAACAGCCTGGTTGTCTTTCTCAAAGACTGGCTGACAGACTTTTGTATTCTTTAAATGCCCTTATTTTTTGTTTGTCCAGAGAAACTACGCTATACTTGAACTGGGAAGTGCTTTTGAGCTTTTTTTTAGGCGTAGAAGCTTCACCTCTAGGCTTCTTGCTCGACGCTGCGGTGCCCTTGTAAAATAAAATATGAATCTTTGGGCCAATTATACTTTTCACGGAAACAAATCACCCACTAAAAATGCATAACATCATGTCGTTCAATGTCCAAAATCTCACGATCATCCAACCACAGATATCCTAGCGAAAAGCCACTGATTTCTTAAGAGTCAAACATTTTATTTCTCTTTTCTTTCATTTCAGATACGCAATAAAGATATACACGGAAATATAAACACATCACCAAAATGAACACATTCAATACAAATGCAAGGAATATTCATTCAAAGCTGAACCACTTTTCGATGCTCTCATGTTTGATGGTCGTTCTTTTGATATCATACGCTTCCTGTCAGCAGACGAAGGATGCCGATGTTGCTGCGACACTCAACGACAGTGACTACACGGATGCAGATGACATCGAGGTACGGCCCAACAAAAAAACGGAATTCTTGTTAAATCCTTATTCATCCTTCTTATTTTCTTTCCGCTCGATAGTGGGGAAACTTTCCAATTGCCAATGGCACAACCAAAGGACATCCCGTAATATTCTACAAAGAGGATATTGTTAGCGAAGATTATGGTATGTCATCGGAATACTCATTCCCGTCAAAGATTTTCATTTCTTCCTTCCAACAGATCCGAATAAGGATAACCAATCTACATCATCCTCCAAGGAGGCAAAGCCTCAACTCCGACGAAAGTACAAGGACATCAATCGACGCAATCGATTAAATCGCACAGAGAATTATCGATACATAAAGCCGGAGAAGGTCTACTTCGATGTGTATCCGATCGAGTATGACAAAGCCAATGAAGACGATTCAAAGTTCAATGACGATGACCTTCAAGTCGAGATGATTTCTCTTTTGGATGCCCCAAAGACTAATAACGACCAAGACGATGGCCCATACGCAAAGCATCAACTGAATAAACGACCCAAAAAGGTTGTTCGCCATCATCGTCAGAGACGAAACGTAGCAAACCAAGAGCAGCAACTAAAGCGCCAACAGAAACGTGCAGCAAAATTCATCTACAGCTTCTACTTGCCTTTTTATTACACGAGATCAGCACCACAACTGAAGTATGTCCTCTTTGCAAGAAGTGTCTTCATAAAATATATGTTTGCCTTTTAAATAGGTATACGGTTAAAAGTCACTACCTCAACACTCCGGAGGCTAACGTAGTTAAGAAACCAACTCCCCCAGTTTCTGTTAGTCTGGGGTCACGCATTGATGGAGTCAGTGATTGGAGTGTCTGGGGCGTGGTCCCGAATACTGGTATGTGAACATAAGAATGCCCAAAAAAATGAGTGTGCGTTTCTAATATTCAATATCCCCTTTAGTGAGAGCGACAACGACGACAACGACGACAACCGCGACACCAAAACGGAGACGGCCTGCACCACCAATTATCCATTCTGGCGATGAAGATTATGCCTCAAACAATCAGCAATTTGGTAAGTAATGCATGACAGTCCGCGTCAATTCCGAATCAATATGCTTGTTCTCTTCGCAGAAAGTGCACCGTTAGCAACAACGTCCCGACCAATAACCACAACGAGCCGGGCAAGACGAATACCGACCCAAATAAGAACAACGTTCCGACCGACAACTCTTGCCACAACGCAAGCGCCAGCCCCGGCACCATCTGTTGAATCGCTAAACAATTCATGGAGACAACTTGCACAAGAACTGGAACCCACACCGGTGGGAATACAGCCATGCGTATGGGCAGTATCAAGCTGCTGTAAATCGCAGGCAGAAATTCAATATACATGCTTCGAGTACTTGGGTTGCATAGGCGACTTCTGGGATGTGAATCCCTGCAGTGAAGGATTCTACAGGGACGCCTTGGAAACTGTGAATAACTATTTAAAGTCGAAGTGATTGTTTCTGGTGAAATGAAATGATATTTATTACTTTACGTATGTAGCTCCGAACATCTGATTGGAATCGATGTTAACCGTTTGTCTTGCGGGCGGTGGGTGTCAATGACAGATGCATTTATAGATTTTTTTCTACACTCTTGTAACGAGCTTAAGTGTGATTATTTAAAAAAAAAAAAAACAAAAAACAAATAAATTGCTTTATTAAAATATTTTTAACAAAGCAAAACAATCATTTTCTTTGTCTTTGTCACGTTTGTCTTTATCGTCAATAGGGTTGATGTGAAATCGAGGCTTCAACTGCAAAATGGGAGAGCAATTAAGGTGTGTATGCACACTGGATTCCCTGCAATTGCTTGAATGGGAGTGCTAACTGTTCTAACTGAGATTACTTGCCAAGTACTAGCTTTTCTTTTTTGGCATAAGCTAGTGAAAAAAAACTTTATGAAATTAGAGCAAACTCTCGGACAGACTTTTCACTTCAATTGACAGATGTGAATTCCTGAATGAGGATATTCTGTTACGAAGCTGTAATCTTTCCTTGTACAACCTGTCAAGATGGACCGAATAGCCCTGCCTGCAATTGCCTATTTGGAAAACCTAGCCATCTTATCTTGGAACTTAGACGAAAATTTCAATGAAAATTGCCCATAAATAGAGCCTTCACTCGTTAATAGGCATAGTAGAAAAGTCCCTCTAGCATAACGCCGGCTTTTGTGCGCATAGAGGGCTCTTTTAATAACATCAGCACTTGACAGGCTCGGTATCGGTATCGAAGTGTCCAAAGAAGCTGTACACCTATGATACTGGCACTCGAACTATGGCAGATTTTTAATAAAAACAAAACTCTTAGACATGGATCGAGAATGTAGTGCCACGGCATACAGATACAAGAAGTGTGTGTTATCAGTAAAGGCTGGGGGTGATACAAAAATACAACGATATTGTAGTCACAAAGTCATAAAATGTTATAAGTCCTTCAAGTCAAGCTTCTCTACGGTGTTGGAGGCGCATTCTAGACCTACGATGGAGTCCACGATGGGAGATGAACAGATGAACAGCGGATTTCGTCCCAACAGAATTACAACCGACCAGCTCCTTACTCTAAGAATGGTACTCGAGAAGGCTTGGGGGTATGCCAAACTGATGTACAGCCGTTTTGTACATTTGGAAAAGGCATACAACCGAGTACCTCGATGTAAACTCTGAAGTGTACTGCAGGAGTACTGCATGGTGCATCTTGTCATCTCTAATAATAATATGGGTGGCGCTACAGCTCGTAGAGGGCTATGGCCTAGCTTCTCAGCAACCACTCGTGTTGTGCGTGCTATTGTTCTATCACGAGTGGAAGGGACCTACAGTTTTATGCAGACTCCGAACGGCCAAGTTTGAGAAGCTTTTTCTAGACAGTTATACTCTTTGAGCATTGTCAGTGACTCAAAAGAGGTGAGGCCGTGAAAAGTATCTCTTGTCGTACCAGGAATCGAACCTAGACAGGTAGGTACAAGAGCGTAGGAGTCGACGCAAATACCCACAACGCCACGGGCCACCACAACTGTGTCATCTCTAATTTTTGTTATAAAGGGTGGTTATAATTTAAGGCCGATGTTGATTTTAAATAAAACACAAATTATTTAGGAAATTATTGTCATTTCTTTTTATTATGATAATATTGGTATGGTTCAATTATGTATGGAACAAAATATCGGCCAAATAGCCGCCGCGACCTCGGCGGCACACCTCCATCCGATGATCCAAATTTTCGATGACGCTGAAGCATTATTGAGGTTCTATGCATCCTTTAGCTCTTGAATTGTTGCTGGCTTATCGACGTACACCTTTTCTTTGAAATAACCCCAAGGAAAAAAATCCAACGGTGTCAAATCACATGATCTTGGCGGCCAATTGACATCGCCACCATGTGAGATAATACGGCCATTGTTTCGTTAGCTGTGTGGCAAGTGGCACCGTCCTGTTGAAACCACATATCGTTCACATTCATATCTTCCAATTCGGGCCATAAAAAGTCCGTTATCCTCATTTTGGAAAAAATACGGCCCGATGATGCCGCCAGCCCATAAACCGCACCAAACAATCACTCTTTGTGGGTGCATTGGTTTTTCGACAATCACTCTTGGATTATCATTCGCCCAAATGCGGCAATTCTGCTTATTGACGAATCCACTGAGGTGAAAATGTGCCTCATCACTGAAGATGATTTTCTTCGAAAATTGATCATCCACTGTTGCCATTTCTTGCCACCATTCTGACCATTGACGTCGCTTGAAATGGTCAAGAGGCTTTAGCTCTTGAGTCAATTGCACCTTGTAAGCGTGTCTTTATGCATAATGTCCATCAACGACGAGCGTGAGAGGTGCAATTGTTGGGCACGACGACGAGTTGAGGTGGACGGCTCTTCAGCCACACTATCGTGAACAGCAGCAATATTTTCTGCAGTACGAGCTGTATGAGGTGTTTTCACATCTCCTACAGATCCGGTT
This sequence comes from Eristalis pertinax, assembly GCA_907269125.1. Lineage (NCBI taxonomy): Eukaryota > Metazoa > Arthropoda > Insecta > Diptera > Syrphidae > Eristalis > Eristalis pertinax. Next base: position 61,045,571 of record OU026145.1, read on the forward strand.
TGCTAAAATTTTTGCACGATTTCCGATTGTACGCACATTTGGACGACTAAATTGACCGAAAAAATCACGAAGTGCACGATATGCATTTTGATTTGAACGCCCATTTTCATAATCATCCTGAATAATTTTATCGCGTTGCTCGATTGTGTATCTTTCCATGGTTCAAATTGAGTTAGTCTGAAATTGAGAAATGTCAAATGAATAGCAGTAAAAAACCTAACGTTTAGGAGTGGTTCACATTCAACATCGGCCCTTAAAATGTAACCACCCTTTATATGCACATGGACTGGCTGTTGCAACGCAGCATGCATGGACTTCACTTTGGAAGAGTTGAAGGTAGGTAATCTTCTCTTTGCAGATGACTTAGTTATCCTCACATCCTCCCAGACGGAAGTCCAGCACGCACTCAATTGGTTTGTGGCAGTATGTTCTGATGCTGGGATGAAGGTTAACGTGACAAATCAGAGGTTATGGTTATTTTCTGAATGCCTATTCAAAGCTCTCTACATGTTGATGGAGTCCCATTGCAGCAGGTGGAGAAGTTTAAGTATCTTGTGGTATTTTTTACAAGTGATGGGAGGAATAATGATAAGCTTTTCTGTAGGATTGTCCAAACTTGAACAAGAACAGGAAGGCCGAGCTGGTTGTCAAAGCCAGCCATTGTGGAGGGTATATTGTACCGGGACCTTAAGATCTATTGTGCCCCCTTTCTACTACATCTTTCCAGATTTATATTAATGGCTTTGGACTCTTGTTGTGCATAGGTAGCAGAGATTTGTTCTAGAGTACTTTCTCTAAGCCAGTTTCCTTCAGGAATCTGAGAATCTCATCTCATCTCTTCCTCTGATAATAGGTGCTTGCCCAAATATCTTCTTCTTTTATGTGCCAATGCCATACAGGAACCCAGTACATGCTCTGGGATTTCAGTAGATTCTCCACAGAATCTGCAGAGACCTTTCTCTGATATCCTTAGTTGCCTTAGGTGCTCTCTCAGTCCGCAATGCCCTGTTACGATGCGGAGGTTATTTTCGCTAATTTGTATACATGTCTCCGGTTGTCCGGTTGTCCATAAAAAAGGAGACCCTTTGAACTGCACCAACTACAGAGGCATCAGTCTCCTAAGTATCGTATACAAAATCTTATCTGCCGTACTGTGTGAACGCCTAAAGCCATTCGGCAACAACCTGGTCGGTCCATACCAGTGTGGCTTTAGGCCATGAAAATCCACTATCGACCAAATAGTCACATTGCGGCAGATTTTGGAGAAAACCCAGGAGCAACAGATCGATAGCTACCACCTTTTCATCGATTTTAAGGCCGCGTATGATAGCATCTACAGAGACGATCTATACAGAGCAATGTCTAGTTTTGGCAGCTCTACCAAACTCGTCCGTTTGTGTAGAATGACGATGGAGAATGCACGCTGTTCCATCAAGGTCGGTAATGACCTAACCGAGACCTTTGATGTCAAAAAAGGATTCAGACAAGGCGACGCGCTGTCTGTGACTTTTTCAACATCGTTCTTGAACGAATTGTTCAAAACTCGAACGCCAACACCAGAGGAACAATCTTTCAGAAGTCCGTCCAACTACTCGCATATGCCGACGATATTGACATTGTCGGAAGAACGCAACGTGATGTCAATGGCGCTTTTGTGGGTATTGCAACGGAGTCCGCGAAGATGGGTTTAGCGGTAAACGAGGGTAAGACCAAGTATATGCTGTCAACGAGAAAGGACACCCAACACCGACGTCTCGGTCAGAACGTCACAGCAGACAGATATAACTTTGAGGTAGTCAAAAACTTTGTCTACCTAATAAGAATAACTCTTGCCAATCGCTGCTTCTTTGGGCTAAGAAAGCAATTGGTAAACAAAGCCCTCTCTCGAACAACCAAGGTAACGCTTTACAAGACCTTAATCGTCCCAGTCCTGCTATATGGCGCGGAGGCATGGACTTTGTCAAAAGTGGATGAAGCTGCTCGTGGTTGCTTCGAGAGGAAAATTCTTCGTTGTGATTTTCGGTCCCGTCTGCATAGACGGTGAGTGGAGGAGGAGATATAATGACGAACTATACGGGCTGTTCAGCGACATCGACTTAGCCATAAGAGAGAAGATCCAACGATTGAGATAGGTCATGTAGAGCGGATGGAAACCAATGCTCCGGTCCGAAAAGTCTTCAAATCCACCCCCGAGGGACGGCGCAGTAGAGGAAGACCGCGACTCAGGTGGCGCACGCAAGTGGAAAGGGACCTCAACCAACTATGCGCGCGAAACTGGAGACAGCTAGCTAAAGATCGAGCTGGCTGGAGACGCTTGTTGGTTGAACCGAAAGGGCTATGCTTCGATAGTTTGCTAACGTGGCACGAATGTCCCCATCATTACGTCTTCAAACGTGCGCCTTGAATGCGCCTCCACCGGGTAATCGACCGCTTAACAGACCGAGGATGAAGTGGTTGGAACAAGTCCAAGAACTTGGTCATAACTACTAATAAATTAGAGTCGATGGTGGAGCATCGAGTGGCCTTGAGATCGTTCGTGCGTGCTTTGTTCGTGGATCATGCGGTTCAGAAGATTGAGAGATTAGTTCGTTGAGCAGCTTATATTTGGACCAGTGAATTGACTTTTGATGTGGATAGACCAAATTGATTGTCTATGATGATAAACCAGAGTCAATTGCAGTCTTTGGAGGCAACATGACACGTATTATTAGCGAGATTCCAGCCAATATGCTCGAATGAGTGACCCCAAATTGGACTCTTGAGTATGGATCAGACACGAAATAATCCCCAAAAAATAAATCGCAAGCATGACCTTGAACCTTGTATCCTACTCCACCTATCATCGCTACTTCACCCTACGGCCCTGCATGCAAACATAGGTCACACTTTGAGGCATTTAACAAACTCCGCTGTCCAATTTAGGCCACATAGTACTTACTGCATGTGATTCATCCTCTCTAATACCATGCCATGCGACGAAGCCGCCGGAAAAGCGTAAATTATTCATCTCGGCCAATCAATTTCGCTGACAGTCGTTAACCATTGTTCTGTGGGCATTGTTTGCTTGTTTGTGTCTTTGTTGGTTTATGGTCCCTCGCCTCGATGGATGAGCCCGTTGATTCGTGATTTAATTAAGAAAATTCGTTGAATTTTAAGCGACTAACATCTGAGATTGATTGCAGGCGTACGCGAATCCGTTTTTCATTTCTTTTTCGTTCCTTCGAGTTTCTTTGCTTATTTATTTGGTTCCACAAGCCTGTAGCTGTTTCAGACTGTGACTGTGAATGGTGCGCGGTTTGTGGGGAAAGCCTATAGGGGATGGAAGCAGGAGGACTGACTGTTTTCCCTGTCAGATGATGTTGCAATTAAATTAATTGTTTTATTATGATGAAACATGGAAACGAGTCCTGCGTAGCCTTAGTGGGAAATTCGGAAAACGGCTGGTAGTGGAATGTGCTGGATATCGTCAGCTGGTGGGTAGTCTACCTAATTACGTCTTGTTCGTTTTTCAAACTTGACAGTCCTCCCTAATGACAACAAATTTATTCGCGAACACCTGTGTAGGGGACAGGTCACGCGCAAAGAGCCAGGAATTGGAAAAAATCATACTTCACCTAACTACAAATGGCAATGCGAATAAATAGGGCACGGGGCTTTGAATGCTGTCCCAAAGGGACTTCTGCAACATTCTGTGTGAAACAAAAGGCAGATAGCTAAAGATCGCCCCAACTAGAGAGACTTGTTGGTTGAGACCTAGGTGCATTCTTCGCTGTAGCTAGGGTGAAGCATGCAAACTGAAGTCGCAGATCATGAACGGACACTACTAGTCGTCTGGAGCACTCAAAGCTATCGAGTGATTTTATGGACTAGCTTAATGTTTACATTCTTCAAGTTGGGCGTGGTCCGTAGTCCGTAGTCATGAGGCCTCTCCAGACTCCCCGATCTCCTGTCAGCTGCTCTCTAATTTGGTTGATATCCTTCTTAACTTGTGTGTGTTTGTGAAAGTTCCGAAGATTTCGCAAGAAGTTCCGAGAAGTAGCTCAAAAACAAGAATCATGCGCAGTTGCCTTCTTATCGAACTGATCAGAAGTATCAGTATTTTTTTTTGATTTTATTCGTGACAACGCCCACAGTGGCGTGCAGCCTGTGTTTCCCGATGACTTTAGCGAAGACGTGAGATTTCAATGAAATCTCTTAAATCGGCCTTGGTGTCGAAGCTGGGACATTGATCGTATGCCTTTCTATGAGATCATATTCAGCGTCCTCGTCATCGTCTTTCAGGGCGTGAGCCCAAATAAGCCGGATGTTCACCGCTTTAACCTTGATGGGGATTGTTACGAGGCGACTTTTTCTATCCGGTAAATTCGTCTCCACACTAAGAGACATAATAGAATGCGATAATTAATTACACGTGTCTACAAAAACATGAGCACTTGGAGTTAACCCGTCAACCCACACCCTATGCGGAACGACTCTGCAACCAAACGCAGCGCCAGTGCAACATTTCTGGGTCTCATTATCGATAAGCTGGAAAGCCAATATCCATGATATGGTCACGAAGGCCTCTTCCACCAATCGGATGCAAACGGGAACTGGGCACTGCTCGCTGGATATTCACCTCGATTGTCAAACAGACACAAATGTACAGAGTTTCAGCTTGGTGGACAGGTCTCAACAAAGCTGTCAACCGTAACGCACTCAACCGAATGCGATGACTGGCTTAAATGTGTACGAGATGTACTCCTAATCCTTCCTCAGCTCGATTTATTCGGCCAACAGACAGGCACACTTCACCTGTTGTCCGAACTCACTATACTTGGATTCAACTTCCTTCCCAATGACACTGATCGCCTACTACCCATGCCAGCTTTGAGACCAACAATCAGCATTCCTTCCAGATTGGATTGAATGTCAGACAAAAGACTACCAGGCATGTCACACTATCACTCTGTAGCTCAAGTACAGCCGACCTGCACTCAGAACCTCATAACCGGTCACTACAACTAGCAGGACACTCCCGCAGGATGGGCTACGCATATAATGATTTCTGCAGAGCGTCACCTCCTTTGCTCATGTAAGCTAGCTACACCTAGGGGCCTACTTTTCAACAACCTCAGCAAAACTGAGTGGCGTCAATATATGCCACAGCACCGGGTTTACGAGTAAGTCAATTCGGGTGATACCACAATGGGACTAAACTGGCCTAAGTAACACTGCTGTCAGCCACTCTTACCTAATCTAACCCAACCTACTTCACAGATGTTCGTATCCAAGGGCTAACGAACCGACGGCATTACTGAGCGATTCCTCACAAAATGTCCTTCGATGAAATGAATACCCCAAATGAGAGCTCCTTGGAATGATTTCCCCTCAGCCCCTTGGTCAGACCATCATTGCGCACTCAACCAGGCCATTCGCCGCACCATAAATTATTTAATTGTCACGTATGAATACTCACACAGATGTCACGGGTCAGTTCTGTATTATACGACTGCTTAAGGGACTTCGCAGAGGATAAAAGCGTAGAAGGTGAAGAGAATGTCCCCGCTTCTCGGTCTACAGCCACCGGGAGGGACTCAGTTGCTAACTGAAACAACACCGGGAATTGTGATGGAAGATGTTCCCTTCGGAGCCTTGATATTTTCTCATATTATTTGTGCTTTTCACCACGATAACTCTCACAGAATGTGCGTGCATGCGCATAGTTATCTGAGGTGGTTCAGCTTCAGTCATGGAGTATAACAAGTTGCCGCTGGTGTTGCATCAATAATGAGAGCAAAATAGAGTCGTAGTTGTAGACAGATAGACACAATACGATGCGAGTAGCTTCCAGTGAAATGCTCGTGTTGCTTTTATAGCTTCAAGCACCACTTATGCACTTTGCAAGACGAAATGTGCTGTCACTGATGTCTGAAGGTCAAACTTGATTAACCGCTTTCGGCCATTTGCTAGGAGCAACTTTTTCGAGGTTTTAATTGAGGGCAGACAGGCTCAGATGGCTGAGGAACGGGAGCAGCGATGGCATACTTTGTTGAGAAGGCGATCACCTTGAAGTGTTTTAAGCCGTAATCTTCCAAGAGTCAGTGTCCTGTAATGACAACAAGGACTGATAATAAATCTGCTCAAAGGAAGCATCAAGGGCATTGGGATCGGACTGAAGTCACCTTTGGAGGCTTGGCTTGTAAAACGTCTTCTATTGTTCTGTTCGGTCCTTCGTAGAAAGAGTTTGCTGGTGGCGAGAGGCAGGTTAGAGTGGTTGCGGAGTTGGTGCCTCCCAGACTTGTCCGCTGTTGGAATGTCCCTGTAACTTGGCACTCAGCCCAAGTGAACGACGAGCTGCTCCGAATTTTCTTCTAAAAAACATTGACTTGAGTGGACTGAGACAGAATACCAGTGCCATGGTGGATGACAGGCTGTTTTCCTGAAGATGTGAATATCGTGAGCAGACATTAGCCACGACAGTGCTCGGCAAATCACCATTATCTGCGCCCTAATAAATAAAAGCCACAGCTTTCTGGGAGCCTCTTTGCAAAGACGAATGTAAAATTGTTTAGAGGAAACGCCACATTTAGCATGGAACGAGATGTGGTTGTTATCCCAGAGACCCCTGTCCGGTATCGGGGTTCCAAAATGTTCATTGGCAGCAATGTGCGACACTTGTTATATCTTTGCAAAGATGAAAGTAAGAACCCGCTGCGGTTCAAGGATTTGAAACTAAAACTGATCGACCTGTTGTTCCAGCAAGATGGGTGAATATGCCACACAGCACAGGAATTAATGAATTTCAACTGGGCACTGACTTTGTAGATACCAAGCCCACTAACTACATCTGGTTCCATCAGACGTGCAGATTATCGCAGGAGACCGAAACACTGTAGCGTCGTCTACGCAACTGCACAGCACTGGCTAGCACAATAAGGAATGCACTTGGTAAAGACGTCCTTAAAGGTTATGACTAATGTGTTTATAGTGCTCTCCTCTTTATTATTTATGTCAATGATATACCCGATTTCGTGAGAGGGGGAATTGCGGTAAACATCTAAAGATCTCTGCAGATGACATCGGCCTCAGTGGATGCAGTGCATAATAAACAAGTTGAAACTGAGCCTAAATCTAAAGAAGTCGAAGCTGGCGATCATCAGGAAGGTATTCCCAGAAGGAAAAGGAGAAAATACCGAAAACCTAGGCATTCCGACAAAATCAAGCCTCAATATGAAAAAAAGAAAACCGAAAAATAAATTGGAATCGTTTTATTGCAAGCAAGGAACGAAGGCTTTTCGAAGTTAAAATACTGGACCAAGCTGGTCTAATGGCGTACACAGACGGATCAAAGATGATATCCGGAGTAGAAGCATGAGGCTTTGGACCCAACACAAGGATTTCCGTACCAATGGGGTCGAATCCTACAATATTTCAAGCGGAAACCCACGTCATCGAGCTCTGCGCCAGAAAAAACCTCCACAAAGGCATTGAGGGCGCTAATATACTGATATTTTCAGACAAAGGCACAGATAAAGGCACTCTTGTCTAACCTCTTGGACTCCGAAACAATTAAATGTTGCTACGACGCTCTACAATCCCTTGTCAGGCACAACAAAAAAAATTCACAGTGTACAGTAAGGTTTTTCAGCCTTTCATGGCTCATCTTCCAGCTGCCACAGTGGCCCAACTAGGCTACGACCTGTGGTTATATGTTTCGATGTTTATTACCGAGATCCAAAGGCTGGAGTGGACACAGAGGGATTGCAGGCAACGAATCCTCAGATGAGCACGCTAGGGCTGGCTGCATTTATCGGTCCTGAACCGTACTGTAATGTGAATTGGACAACAGCCATAACTCTGATTAACTAATGGGAAAACTTCGCCTAGACCAGTGGACACAGGGCCATGGTTCCAGGCAATCGAAACGTTTAATCAGACCTTATTCATATAAGGAAATACTCAACCTTAACAAAGAAAACATAAGATGCTAACAAGCTTCTTACCGGCTATTGTGGCCTGAACTGCCACCTTAACAATTTAAACCTGTGTCAAGACAAGGTCTGTCGGCTCTGTCTCGAAGAGGATGAATCTTCTGAGCACAAATATGGTTAAGGAAACGTATCTTCCATATGGAGATACTCACTTCAGTGGTTTTAAAAAACTAAACTACTAAAGACATACTAGCTTGCATAAGGGAAGCAGTAAATCTTCTAAGTTAACTCAACCCTCCGATACAATAGATCTATCCTGGTCGCGCTGTCGTTGCCTTCACGGCATGGGTTGTACAAGAGGAAACAAAATAAATATTGCAAGCAAAACTATTTCACAGCTCGAAGCACAAAAAATTGATTGCATAATCAATAGCAAGGTCGAATCGTCATGTGGTGCACGAGTGTGCGGTCTTCACCCATTTGAGAAGGTGCAACGCTTTCTTCGTTACATCTAAAAATTGAATCCAATTACACAATTACAGCGTGGAGACTGCTGTCCTCCCTATTCAAAGACAGAAGCAGCCAATGTCTTGGAAGATTCGGGAACGAAAAGTATGTGTGCGATGCCCGAAGTTCCCAGCATAGATTATAAGTATTAGGCGTAACTGCAGGTGAATGGTACTTTCTCAACAGCAATTCTACATACTCTTCTGAAAGAATAAGCACTCAAAATTGGAGTTGAGCTAATTGCACTGATTTTTGCGTCTCATCATACCGTGTTGCCTCATCCTCTTTGCAACAATCTGTGTAAGAGCAGTAAGAGATATTTCACAGCTTGGAGGATGTAGAGGGTGGTTAAATTTTAAGGGCCGATGTTGAATGTGAACCACACCTAAACGTCAAGTTTTTTTCTACATTTCATTTGACATTTCTCAATTTCAGACTAATTCAATTTGAACCATGGAAAGATACACAATCAAGCAACGCGTTAAAGTTATTCAGGCTTATTATGAAAATGGGCGTTCAAATCAAAATGCATATCGTGCACTTCGTGGTTTTTTCGGTCAATCGTCCAAATGTGCGTACAATCGGAAAAATCGTGCAAAAATTTGAGCAAACCGAGTCTGTAGGAGATGTGAAAACACCAGTGCATGCTCGTACAGCTCGTACTGCAGAAAATATTGCTGCTGTTCGCGATAGTGTGGCTGAAGAGCCGTCCACCTCAACTCGTCGTCGTGCCCAACAATTGCACCTCTCACGCTCGTCGTTGATGGACATTATGCATAAAGACTTGCATTTACACGCTTACAAGGTGCAATTGACTCAAGAACTAAAGCCTCTTGACCAGTTCAAGCGACGTCAATGGTCAGAATGGTGGCAAGAAATGGCAACAGTGGATGATCAATTTTCGAAGAAAATCATCTTCAGTGATGAGGCACATTTTCACCTCAGTGGATCCGCCAATAAGCAGAATTGCCGCATTTGGGCGAATGATAATCCAAGAGTGATTGTCGAAAAACCAATGCACCCACAAAGAGTGACTGTTTCGTGCGGTTTATGGGCTGGCGGCATCATCGGGCCGAATTTTTTCCAAAATGAGGCCGGTCAGGCAGTTACTGTGAATGGTGTTCGCTATCGTGAAATGATAACGAACTTTTTATGGCCCGAATTGGAAGATATGAATGTGGACGATATGTGGTTCAACAGGACGGTGCCACTTGCTACACAGCTAACGAAACAATGGCTCTTTTGCGCGACAAACTCAATGGCCGTGTTATCTCACGTGGTGGCGATGTCAATTGACCGCCAAGATCATGTGATTTGACACCGTTGGATTTTTTTCTTTGGGGTTATTTGAAAGAAAAGGTGTATGTCGATAAGCCAGCAACAATTCAAGAGCTAAAGAAAGAGATAATTCGGCACATTAACGGCATAGGACCTCAATTATGCTTCAGCGTCATCGAAAATTTGGACCATCGGATGGAGGTGTGCCGCCGAGGTCGCGGCGGCCATTTGGCCGATATTTTGTTCCATACATAATTGAACCATACCAATATTATCATAAGAAAAAGAAATGACAATAATTTCCTAAATAATTAGTGTTTTATTCAAAATCAACATCGGCCCTTAAAATTTAACCACCCTTTACTAAAGATCATAAATGGAGACTATGGATGGCATGCAAGCGAAAGCGCTTGCGTACAGAAAGTGTATTCGTATTTTTGTCTTCTTATCATTTTTATAGTCTTCCAATCTACTTGGCCGTTTTGTAATTTACTCCTCCTTGTCTAGTTCTTTGTCTTGCGCTACAGTCAGGAATCGACTTGGGCGTGACCCAACAAACTCCATCTCTGCTTAGCTGCATCCAGTTTCGGACACCAAATTGGTTGAGCTCCTACTCCACTTAGACGCGGGCTCTTCTGCGTAGTAGGATTTGCAGTCTCTTCTCAACATGGCCCAGCCAGCTTAATAGTTGCAGCCGTGGACAGCCGGCTGGACTCATGTCGGTGTAGAGTATACAGTTTGTTGGTGGGTCACCTCCTGCAGTCACCCTTAAGACAAACAGGACCACAGATTCGCTTGACCTAGGGTTCTTCATCAGCTTTCAACATTGTCTATGTGTATCTCTGTGCCGCAGAGCAGAACTAATATGATGAACGTCTTGTTTGAAGGCAAACGACTTTTATCAGTTGCCTCTTGAGCATATAGAATCAAGGGTTGGCGGGACGACAGGCGTCTGACTATATCGAGTCAGATGCGACGCTTTGTCTTAGATATCGGTATTGTGTCTCCTTTCATGAGGACTGCATGCATGTACTTTTGCTCACCCTCAGTTAAAATCTGATTCTGTCTTAATGCTAGCAAGTGCTGCATTGATGGCTCGCTATGTTCGGGCAATCACGTTAATGTCATCCGCCTATGCTAACAGTTGTAAGGACTTCTGGAAGATCGTGTCTGTGAGATTTTCACGATATTTTCCAGAACGATGTCGAAGAAGTCGCATGACAACGCCTCGAAACATTTGACATCTGGGCAAACACTCTCGGTGAGTTGGTCGGTATCGACCATGATGGATTAGCCAGAATTCTCCATCGTCATCCTGCACAACGTTACGAGCCTGAGAAGCAAGACATGGCTCTATGCACCGCCGTCTTTGTGCAGGCTGTCAGCTGTCAGCTGTCGGCCTTGAAATGGACGAATAGGCGGCAAGTGCCGATTTACTAGATTTTTACCAGAATTTGCCGCAGTGTGAATATCTGGCACATTGTGAACTTCACCTCAATCCATCAGATTGTCGATACACTTCGGACAAGCCCACGAAACGACAGAGAAGACCTTGTATGCTATAGGGACTTATTAGTTAATAGCTGCCGCAGTCAATGGGAATGATTTGCACTTTCTGTCAATTGTGATTTTGGCACACACTAAAAGTCCCTTCGCACCAACCGGAATATTGCCTATTAAATGGTTCTGCCGCTCCATTGAGCATTTCAGGTGCGTTGAGTCATTTTTTGTGAACTTTTCACTCAGAAGCCAGAACCTGCACGTTGCTCTTGTTTCTCTTTCGAAACGATGGCGAGAGCTCGTTGTCAGGGATACAGATTTGATTGTCATTCTCTTCGGTCGCTCTCTAGGCGGACACATCGCAGCTTCGCGTAGATGTAACAACTAACAATTCATTGTGTGTGTGCTCTTCAGGGGGTGGCGGAAGGAATTCTAATTCCTTTCCATCAGGATTCCCAATCAGCACAAAATCTTGATCCCTGTTACTATTGTGCCGCTGGCACTTCCACCTCCTCGCCGCCTGAGCTTAGGGACGAACACAAGCGCCCGAATATACATATTTTGTATCTGAGGGATTTGATTAACGGGAGCATACTACTGACCTTAGTATCTTACGGCAGTCTGGAGATTGTGTCTCTTTAACGTGCCAGAACCACAGAATGTGTATCTAGCAAGCATCCTTTCTCATCCTACATTGAAAAGAAATTCCAAAGAATCTCAAAGGTCTGCAAATCCTATGTACGAGTATGTCTGTATATTTTGGTATCTGCTGCCATGAAAAATAATTTGCTTCGTCCTTCTTCCGCATTCTCGTTCAATTCAATTCCCTCGCCAAGTATCGCAAATTAGTTTGCAAAGGCATTCAACGGCACAGAGCCCATGCTAGGTCCTTGTATCTGTCTATGGGAAATTATTTCGTTTCTATGCATCCCCTGCCGTCCCATCCAATCGCAGGCAGGACGGCAATGTGCACCTGTTGAGGCAACGACTCGGCAACTGGTGGCGACGACAGGCGCTGATGGACGCCCTAAGAGGACGCGTTAGTTTGGCGGCACAAAGTTTTGAAGCTTTGGCGGGTTTTATTGTGGTTTCTCAATGCCAAGACGCGGCAGCGGGTAAGCCAACGATGGCCGATGTGAAAGCACGTGAACACATGTACAAACCCCTCAAATAACTCTACACACATGGCTGGATTGTGGTGAGTTTGCTTTGTGCGGGTTGTTGCTTTGTTTAGTATTCTCTCTGTGAATGTGGCAATGGGTTTGACTTTGAGAATATCATATCTTGCCTTCATGTGGCGTGGAGAAGGAGAAGGAGAAGCAAGAGCTAGGTGAACTGATTAGCATTCGGGGGTTCTTTGTGGCCACCATCGAAACCAAGCAAATGAAGCAATTTTCTCCCTCGACCTCCATGAGTGGGGTGGTAGCGGGTGTGGTTCGATAGGGGTTGTAAGCAATGAATTCCATTAGCTCCTCTGCCCGGTATGACTGGAGCACGTCCCACTTGATTGGTGAAACTTTCGACAGTTTCCCAAGGTTACGCTCATTATGGATAATCATGCATTTTGGCAAACATGGCAGCGAGAAGCTCTCACGGTTATTGTTTGCGGTTCACCTGAGTTCCCCAGGGGATTCTTCGTTAAATCGGAGTGGAATCTCCCGGCAGAACTTTTGATAGATTTAATTGCGCGGATCTAGATCACAGGACGGGGGTGGCTTGTAACCTTGAATGACTTTCGTGACCAGATGTGGGATTTGGGGGAAGGGATTCGGGCATTTAGATAGCTGCTGTTGGAAAGATATAATTAAATCATTGTGAAGCGCATAATATTCCGCGGTTGTATTCCGCCGCTTCTTTTGCTGCATTGGCCTCTAGTACTGAGCAGCACCATACACCGTACACCACACGCAGTTATATACCAGTACCTGGATGCACCACCACAAGCTCCCCAGGAGAAAGTCAAGCAGTTCCAGGTAGTATACACGGTCAACGATGTAAGTAGGCCGAATCACGTCTCCAAGTCTCAACGGGGCCCTGCTGGAGCACGAGATTAGTCAACGTGGATCAGAGACTGCTGGTCTCACCAGGTCTCACCAGGTTCAGTGACGAAAACATGGCAACTAATGCCAAGTCACCAATGATGGGAATCACATCCCGATTTCTCAAGAGAATCTTCAGGCCATCTCTAATCCACACAACAGGGTTGTTCAACAACGTCGCATGCACTAGAAAGCAGATGTGATGCAACCGATCCTTAAACATGGCAAAGACACCATCATTCGTGGTGGAGGTGGATGGGTGGTTTCAAAGATTTATGAATTGTTTTTTAGACAAAAATACGTTTTTTTAATAATAAGCAGTTAGGATTCAGAAGAGGTATGTCGACCGGGGATGCTATCATAAGAGGTTGTCATGTGACCATGACCTTCTTTTATACAAATTATACAATGCTGGTTTTAGAGGAATGATTCACAATTGGTTTAAGTGAGTATCGAATCTTAAGAATTGGTGTACCACAGGGTTGAGTGCTTGGCCCTTTGTTATTCTTAGTATATATTAACTCTCTATTTGAACTCAATTTAAATGGAATTTGGACAGCATATGCAGACGATATAGCCTTTACCTGTGGGTTAGATGCAGGATTCGAAAATATTGTGAAGATCTCGGAAGATCTAGAGACTTTGAGAATAAACTGATAAGCAGCGAAAAGGCCAAGCTTATGTGCTTCAAAATATCAAATAACATTGTAAATGACTTCCAATTATGATTTCTTTCTTATGATTGTAAACAATTTGGTCTACCTGTACACAACTGTGAAAAATAGCATTTTGTCAGTAGTTCGGTGCATCACTACAACTTGAATTGAAAAAAAATCACATTCAAACTATAAAATCGCATATGCTCCTACTAATACGCAAAATGTATCTAATTAAGCAATATTGTTGTTCTAAAGTATTCAAGTCTATTTATTATCTCAAGTTGGGGTGGTTCATATAGTAACTCCTTCAACACATTGTTATTAGCCCAGAAACATCATACTCAGGATTATTTGTAACAAAAGTCGTTTTACTCAGTGCTGGCCATTATTTAGAGACCTGCGTATTCTACCGTAGGGACACCTCTATGTCTTAAAATATTTTTTTTAAGAGAAGCCGTAATGTTGCTACTGGAATTAATCAATTTTAAAGTCTTCATTTCACGATCGACAGCTACAATTTCGAGGTAGTAAAGGAGTTTGTCAGTCTCGGTCAAACGTGAACTCCAGAAACGACATGACAGTGGAGATCCGTCATAGAATCGCCCTTGACAACCGGTGCTACTTCGGTTTGTCAAAACAACTGCGCTCAAAACTCCTGACTCGAAGGACCAAAATCATGCTCTAAAAAACTCTTATTTTGCCAGTCCTGCTCTATGGAGCCGAAAGCTGCCAATAGCCATTGAAAAACATCTACTGAAACTAGAAACGCTTGGATATGTAAATCGAAGATGGTCTACTGGCAAAGGATGACTCATCACTAAACAATTACGGCCTACTCTCGATAATAAACGCTCAGCCAGTATGATTAGAAAAAGTAGACCGAATCTCAGAATTCTCATTGGCGTTACAATCGGGCACAGTGTCATTGGAACTAACGCCTCTAGATTAGGTCTTTCCTATAATGCATCTTCCCTATAATTGCAGCACTGTCTCCTCCGGAAGAATGAGTCACTTAGAAGCCGATTATTTCAGCACCCTGGATGAACAAATGCAAACACGATAGTTGGCCCTTGGATAGACGATAATTATTGCTAACCAGCCCCAGCGAAGTGATACTTAACGGCAGTTACCCGCTGGACCAGTGGTAGATGGATGACTGCAACGTGAGGAACGCGAAATTGGCATCCAGTTACTAATATCTTTCGCATTTGCCATCACTAACATGGATTTTCTTTCTGTAAACACTTCGAAACAATCGAACTCACAAACATTCATTCTTGTAGTCTAGTGCTTACCGTTTTAATTTGCAGAAAAAAGAATCGAACGAGTATCGAATGACTACTGTTGGTTGTCCTCGAAATATATTCAGTAAAAACATTCATCCACAATTCGTGTCCAGGCTAGGAAGCATAAACCAGCTTCCTAGATGAGGCTTTCGTTCATGTAGCATATACTCAAACCAGACTAAGCCAAAATATAACACAGATGTCGCCACCATATTCAAAATGTAAATCAATGCGGGGTGTGCACCACCAATCACACTGATTGGAACTGCTAAATTGCCACCTGATGATGGACGGTTGTATTAAGTAAAGGTTTGACAGTTAGGTTAGGTAAGAGTGATTGTCACAGCTGAAACAGTTGGTGACCCACTTAAATCCTATTAGGATCGACTGTGCTATCACTAACCGGTGATTAATTCACCGAGCCCTCGTTAGCCAGGGGAACTAGGTGACACCTAAGAAGTACCTGCTGGTATTCAAGTGGTCGAGTAAGGGGCTGTCCACTTCATTACTGGGTTATAGACGATTTCAATCCAAGTAGTTCCCTCCTTTATATAGTGAATTGTCAAAGATATGTATGCAGTTCTCAGAGTTGTCAGTTGTCAGTCCATATATCCGATGTGAGTCCATATCCAGATCCTTTCACACTTCTTAGTTCATCTCTTAAAATTTCCAAGTATTTATTGAACAATTTTTTTTATATTTCGCGAAATAGTTGTTGGATGCGGTAATAATTTGTCCACGTCTACATTTGGCCGATATTTGGCACCGACTGTTATTAGGAACTGTGCTAATTTTTTTAACCCCGAGTCTTCAACAATTTTGAAAGGCCGACAATTGTCTATTGCCCACTGTGTTACTACCCGTACACTATTTTTTTTGTCGTCATTGTTTACTTTTATTTTTTGAATCCTTTCATTGTTTTTTGATTTTTTTTAATATATAGCACTTGTGCTTTACCAAATTTGTAGTACTTTTTTGATTATCTTTATAAACATTTAAAGAACTTCTGCATGCAACTAAATGTTCAATTGTTCCATCATTTTTATCTTCAATAACACCGAAGACATCCCAAACTTTACTCCTACCGCTCTCTTATTGCTTATTTTAAATCCGCCGCTTTCGATTTTTGATTTAATGGCCAGAAAGAAAGAAAGAAGTCTTTACTGCGTGAACTTATTCTTACTTTACTAGCTCTGTTCGTTTGTTAATAGATAATACGATCATAACTCCTACACTCGATTAAACTAAGAGTCAGGCAGCATCCAATTCTTTTGTATTTCATTCGGTGCACTCGGTGTACTCAGTGTACTCGGTGTACTCGGTGTATTTTGACCAGTTATGCGTGAACTTGATTCATTTGAGTAAAACACCCATGAATCAGAGCGAAATCAAACAGTATATGCGTTTCGTTATCAGGTGATCGAATGTTGTACAGTGTTTGTTTCTCGAATAGCAGTACTCATTTTCAGTGCCCACTAACCGAATGATTTCAACGAATAGTGTACACTGAAGTACTGTACACTGTAAGAAAATTCAAATGAGTACAGTCATGCAGACCACTACAGTCCACCATACGATGATGCATTATGTTAGGATTGGTCTGACAACTGCGGTGTACGTCCAGCCGAGGACCCTCTTGCATGTATACATGGCAACCGCAGTTTGGTTTTCAGCTTTTTCCAATTTGTTGTATATTATTACGCCTAAGTGTTTGGCTTGACAAGTGAAACTTAGTACCTTATTCTTCAGCTTTGGTGGACTTATTTGAGGTATTTTGTATATTCTTGTGAACAGTATGAGTTCGGTTTTGGACGGGTTGACATCTAGACCTGCTCTTTCTGTCCACTTTGCTATCTTTTTTAGAAAAGATTCCATAATATCTCTAATTGTGTAACTTTGACAGTTGATAGCGGCAATATATGTAGAAGCTACAGCTGTCATTTATTCAGTATGTGTTACCAGATCACCATGGACAGATACAGTGTTCATCAAAACGTGCAAATAAAAACAAATTGTTATATCAAAATGCAATCGATCTCCATAAGATAAGGCCCATTTCTGAATGAATGGGTATGTCAACCAAACAAAATTGTCCCATGGACTATACCAATCCACATGAGATCGAAGAGCGTCGAATGCATCCCGAAAAAGTCACTGACTTTGGCGGCGTCATTGGTCCATATTTCTTTGAGAACGACGTTTTTTCAGGCCATAACCGTTAACTGCTCTTGGCCTGTGCTGGAGTATGTGGTACCACACAGCTCGCTCCACATTGGAAATTCTGCACGAGCAATTCGAGGGCATGGTCATCTTATGTAGAGGTGATGTGAAATCGTGCGATTTGACCACCTTAGAGTTTTTCTGCAGTCGCAGTGCAGTCTATGCGAATAAGTCACTAGCCACAGTGGCCCTCAAGAACAACATAACCCACGCTATCGGTCAAATTCAGCCTGATTTATGCACCAGAGTCATAGAAAATTGTGCATTATGTCGAGTTTCAACGTGTGAACATAATGGTGCGCGTTGATGCCGATATGTGATCAGATTTCTGTTTCTTTTATTATATCTCATCCGTACTATTTATACATAGATTAGCGACCCACCCCGATGTTGCTACTAATGTGTTGTCAGATGGCTTATCATCAATGCTCTTCAAGGCATGTGGGGATGTTCTGGAGCATGCACCAGAATCGTCTGATGAATTTGAGAAGATGGAAGCACGCCCGACGACTGGAAAATCAGCTCCATATGCCCCATTCACAAAAAAGCCGATACAACTCTGGCAACAACTATAGGCAAATCCAGCGTGTTTCAAATCGATACGTCCCACCACTGGGCGTTCAGCTATCCGATGTTCGAATTCACGCTCCCGGTTGTTTCGCACCACGCTAACACATACGTGACGCACCGTGCCGTTCAGTTCCTCTGAACCGTGCGAACCTCTACCGTATACGTTATACAGGATTTCGGCAAGAAGATTCGCTGTCTTGTGATTTCTTGAATCTAGTACCGAATAAAAGACAGTCTGGTGGGCTGCTGTAAACACAGAAGGGACTATCTTCTACAAATCCGTCCAGTTTTGGGGATACGCAGATGACTCGCATTCCCAATGCTCAGTAGTGGAAGCTTTCACGGCGATTGAAGAACAGGCGAGACGAGCTGTGTCTTAAAGTCAATGAGGATAAGACGAAATACAAACTGTCGACCAAGAAACGTCCCTCCACACACCACCTGGGGCAAAACATCACAATCGTCAGTTACGATTTTGAGGTAGTGAAGGAGTTTTTCTACCTCGGGCCAAATGTGAACGAATGACATCTTCGCCGCGACCTCGGCGGCACACCTCCAACCGATGGTCCAAATTTTCGATCACGCTGAAGCATAATTGAGGTTCTATGCCGTTAATGTGCCGAATTATCTCATCCATTAGCTCTTGAATCATTGCTGGCTTATCAACGTACACCTTTTCTTTTAAACAACCCCAAAGAAAAAAATCCAACGGTGTCAAATCACATGATCTTGGCGGTCAATTGACATCGCCACCACGTGAGATAACACGGCCATTGAATTTGTCGCGCAAAAGAGCCATTGTTTCGTTAGCTGTGTTGCAAGTGGCACCGTCCTGTGGAAACAACATATCGTCCACATTCATATCTTCCAATTCGGGCCATAAAAAGTTCGTTATCATTTCACGATAGCGAACACCAGTAACTGCCTGACCGGCCTCATTTTGGAAAAAATACGGCCCGATGATGCCGCCAGCCTATAAACCGCACCAAACAGTCACTCTTTGTTTCTGCTTATTGACGAATCCACTGAGGTGAAAATGTGCCTCATCACTGAAGATGATTTTCTTCGAAAATTGATCATCCACTGTTGCCATTTCTTGCCACAATTCTGACCATTGACGTCGCTTGAAATGGTCAAGAGGCTTTAGTTCTTGAGTCAATTGCACCTTGTAAGCGTGTAAATGCAAGTCTTTGTGCATAATGTTCATCAACGACGAGCGTGAGAGGTGCAATTGTTGGGCACGACGACGAGTTGAGGTGGACGGCTCTTCAGCCACACTATCGCGAACAGCAGCAATCTTTTCTGCAGTACGAGCTGTACGAGCATACAATGGTGTTTTCACAACTCCTACAGACTCGGTTTGCACGATTTTTCCGATTGTACGC
Source organism: Eristalis pertinax (assembly GCA_907269125.1). Taxonomy (NCBI): domain Eukaryota; kingdom Metazoa; phylum Arthropoda; class Insecta; order Diptera; family Syrphidae; genus Eristalis; species Eristalis pertinax. The sequence goes on from OU026145.1 coordinate 61,064,928, forward strand.
ACATTTGGACGATTAAATTGACCGAAAAAACCACGAAGTGCACGATATGCATTTTGATTTGAACGCCCATTTTCATAATAAGCCTGAATAGCTTTAACGCGTTGCTCAAATGTTATTTAAATTGAGTTAGTCTGAAATTGAGAAATGTCAAATGAAATGTAGAAAAAAACTTGACGTTTAGGTGCGGTTCACATTCAACATCGGCCCTTAAAATTTAACCACCCTTTACTTCGCTCCTCCTGCTACTCGAAGGACTAAAATGCTAACTAACATGCTCTTCTTTAACCAGTCCTCCTATATGGAGCCGAAAGTTAGACATTAAGCAAAACAGCAGAACTGATTATTAGTGCCATCGAAAGAAAAATTCCACTTCAGATATATGATCGAGGAAGGTGAAAGGAGGAGAAGACATAACCGCGAACTCTACTAGCTGTACCAGGATGTGGATGTAGTCCGAAATGCAAAAATCCGTCGACGGCACCGGCTTGACCATATCGAGTGCATGGACAACAACGCTCCAACAAAGAAAGTCTTCGAGTCCGGGCCTCCTGGTTCAAGAAGGAGAGAAAGACCGAACCTCTGGTAGAAAGCAAGTTATCGCAGATGCAAGACAGCTTGGCCTTGGAAGCAGCGTGCCCTGGACAGCTATAGCTCAGACTCAGACCCTCCATGGGTCATCTACCTGAAAAGTGAGTAAGTAAATTAAATGTTTGTTAATTGTTTAAAAAAATATTTTTTTATTTGCGGCTCTGTTGGGCAGAGCATTCCCTTACAATGCTACAATACAACTCTCTGTCTATTTTTCTTACACTACCTTAAATACTAATAATTCTGCTGACACATCTCCTGTCTGCAGTCTGCGGATGTTCCCTCAGGTGTATCAGGTGGTTGCCTGTGGCTGCGCGTGCATGATGGAATGCGGGCATCTCCGGTATCGCCTGTGTACGAAGTTACACATTTTGCTGACGTTGTGAATCGCGGGACCGAATACGATTTGTTACATTAACTAGTATCTTGACGTTTGTCTCTTCTTCGAGGTCGTTAAAGGAATAACAACTTAGCAATCTTCATTTTGTTTCTGCATGGGCGTGGCAAGTACTGAGGCAAACAAATACTGTGTCTTTCTCCCCCTCCTCCTCATCCACGCAGCTTATACAGAAGTCATTATACGGTGCTCCAATTCTAGGACTCTAGGAGGACTTTAGTTCTGTTTCAATTTAGTGCATGCCACATCGTTTTCGATGACCTTCGTCGTTTATAGCATTTGGGGGTAGCCATTCAGTTCCTTGCTAAATTCATAGTTCACAATAGATTTTCGGTCTATCGGAGTCATTGATAGTCGGAGGGGTTCTGCCTGGAGTGCACTGCATGATTCGGTAGACGTAGGGCCAGGGAAATCTCTGTTAACCTAGAGTATACACCTGAACGTGCGCCTTCATCAGATTTGGATCCGTTCATGTAGAGTTTCAATGCAGACGGCTTACGGACGTTATCTCCGTCTCATTCCCGTCTCGGGGGCTTTATTGTTTTGTGGTTTATTTCGAAGTGGTCAAAAGGCGTCAGTTAATCCGTAAGATTATTATTTTGTCATTCAATGTTGTTTCACCAATCATCATGGGAATACTCACACCTCCTAAAATTAATTTATGTACACCTCCGTCAACATTTGGTGTGCATCATCGACGTTCCGAGTTCATTATTTCTAGGTTCTGTATACGATATCGAATAAACCACTTTCTGACCGAGCCAGCTACGATCCAGGGCTTGGGAGCCAACATCACTCGGGTAATTGCGCAAATATCGGTCACATTGCTCTGCAAGTGGTCCAAAATGGGACCTTCATAGTGGAACCTACACGACGTAGTCGCGGGCAACATTTACACAAAATAATATTCAAAAAGTAAATGTCATTGACTGTCCTTTCAGGCCAAAGGAAAGGTTCCACCATCCACCATCGAAAAAATCAATCAGGTCAATAAATTTGAAACATATAAAGGGTGATTTTTTAGCTATTATCTTTTTGGCAACACTGGTTTAAACAGCTGACGCACGTTTCGTGTTTTGTTTCACTGTCAAACATCTTCAGTTTGGTCTATAATTTAACCATGAATCGTCTTACAAACGAACAACGCTTGCAAATTATTGAATTTTATTATCAAAATGCGCTTCTTCGATGTTATGGTCACCTCATTTTTGGCTCCATGGGTACGTAAATAAGCAGAATTGTCGATTTTGGAGTGAATATCAGCCAGAAGCATTGCAAGAGCTACCAATGCATCCAGAAAAAGTCACAGTTTGGTGCGGTTTATGTCCTGGTGGCATCATTGGACCGTACTTCTTCAAAGATGATGCGAATCGTAACGTAACTGTGAATGGTGAGCGCTACCGTGAGATGATATCCAACTTTTTTTTGCCCAAAATGCAAGAGATTGACTTGCATGACATGTGGTTTCAACAAGACGGTGCCACATGCCGCACAGCACGCGCAACAATGGACTTATTGAGGGGCGAGTTCGGTGAACATTTTATTTCACGTTCGGTACCGGTCAATTGGCCGCCTAGATCGTGCGATTTAACGCCTTTAGACCATTTTTTGTGGGGCTATGTTAAATCTCATGTCGATACAGACAAGCCCGCTTCAATGGACGCATTGGAAGACAACATTGAAGCATTTATTTGTGAGATACCGGCCGAAATGTTGGAAAGAGTATGCCAAAATTGGACTAAACGGATGGACCATTTGAGGCGCAGTCAAGGTCAACATTTGCATGAAATAATCTTCAAACATTAAATTATATGGACCGTACTATCGATTCAAATAAAGATTTCATGCATTTTTCTGAATTTTATGTGCTTTTTTTTTAAAAAACTTTCCTATAGCTCTTAAAAAATCACCCTTTACATATTAGTCAGTCCGAAGTTCATACGTCAGTTACTCTTATCGGAGACAAATGACAAGAAGTCAGATTTATGTTAGTCCTTACGTTTCACTCGAAACACCCACTAAAGTCATCCAAGGTCATTTGAATTCAAACGACGTGCGAGAAACTAGATCTAGTAGGTGATGATTCCCCTAATTGTCCCACAAAACCTCACACGCTCCCTCCGGCTATTCGCACAGAATCTTAACCATTTGCCACGTACTTTGCTCACATCCTACACGAGGGATCAGAAATTCTCCCACCCACTCATGGATGCGATAAAAATCCCTTCAATCCGTCGCAGGACATCGGTATTTTACAAAACTGATTTCTCTAATCCACTCTCTGCGAGATGAAATATACGAAATGTCCTTTTAAGCAGTCCCCGGTCCCCGGGCTGGAGGATAAGGAGAAATATCAATTTATATGTAGATTCTTTGTACTTATGCGCGCCTATTAAATGACATCGGATTGAGGCCATATCAGGGGTTCGTCACCACTAGTTTCGACGACCTCCAAAAATAGTACAGGCATCCGTGTGAGTGGAGCTGGGCGGCTGGCCTGATCACAGCAGCACGATAAGACTCGTTTTATTGGTCGTAAGCTAAGTTCACAGCTCGAGGGTAATTGAATTTTATGGAATGAATTAAATGGCAAATACGTCTAGATGTCGCGATACCGAGTGCTGTTGGCATAATTTCGCGCAATCCCCTCGCGTGGAACGAGACAAATCTGTGAGACCGTAGGAGTTCTCTCTTCTCCTTGCAGATACGATTTAAAGTCGCACACGAGTGCCTGGGTTCAATTTATGATGGTGCTGGCGCTTAAGCATTACTGTCGGTTTGGCACTGATTGAAATCTGTGAAGAAAAAAAAAAAAGACCAAGAGCATGTAACAGTCGTGGCTCCTTGCTCGCGGATTGTTGTCGTAGTGACGACTTCAGTGAACTCTTGAATGGGGGACCCTTGAAGAATTAATTTCTTTTGAATGTCAAATGGACGATTCACTTGTGGCGGACATTATGAATGGTGGTGGTCTTTTAAAAATTGTTTATCAATTAAAAAATACGCGACGAGATTAAGATGTCAAAGGCTCGGGAAAGAAGTGGCGTTTTTGAATGGCGCCAATTAGGGGAGACTTTGAATCAAAGGAACTGTTAGAGGTCTTATTCTACGGAGTTCTACGGCTGGTCGCGGCTTTGAATTTTGATATACATACATACATTCAAACATCTTACAGAAGCGCACCCTTTGACCACTGATAAGATTTAACTTGAATATACCGTCGGCATGGAAGGTCTCTTCGTTACATTGTTTATGTAAAATTAGATTGGAATCGTAAAGAAGAAAGAAAAAAAAATTCATGAGAATACCGAAGATTTGTTAACTGATGAAGCTCAAAATGCGAATATGCATGGACGTTGTTTCTATTCAATGGGAAGTGATCGAGACCCCTCAGATTTCTTTGTCTTCTGCTGATCTGGGTCTTAACAACCAAGCTTCTAAAACGGGCACAATCTTCAGTCAACTGGCATTAATTACGTAGGGAATATTTACTAACGTCCTTCTACACTAGAGTGCACCACCGACTTACTAGGCAAAGACGAAGACTCATCGGATTGGAGATGAGTGGTACATGCACTTTACGTGGACCAACCACCTTGGGAGTAGAACCCGTAGACGGATGTCGCTGTAGAGACCACACAGTTCGTGGTTAAATTTTCTTCCCCAAGTGCAAACATGACTACAGATTGAACGCAAATGTTTTCTCACTGGAATACCAAGGGCTTCATCATCAGCTCATGAGATTGTCAGACTTCCGCGGCATAGAGAGGGACGATCAGGATGCTATATATGTAGATAATGTCAGCTTGGTCCTTCGAGAAAGGGCTCTTGTACTCAATTGCATCTTGACCTTACGGAAATAGCGATAATCTAGGAAGCCAATGTACATAGACAAAGTCACTGCCTACCTCAAAAGTATACGCGCTTACGGTGTGTGTCCTGCCTTGAAGAGCGAATATACTTCGTATGGGCCTCATAACATTTTTGCCACCTCTTTAAAGTAAATGTACTTTCCGAACCCACTTTATCATGATTTTTTCAATCGTAGTTTCCCAATGACCAGTTTTAGAATCGATGTGCAATGGTCAATGGTTGCTGCTACGAAGAAGCATCTTCACTGTGGGTATCCTTTCCACGCGTAATGGTAGAAGTACTGCTGAGCTTTCATGTAGGGTTGGCCCAGCTGGGTATGCTTCAACGGATTGGTCACGTGGCGCGAATGTCCCCTTCATCACAGCTTTCAGGATGCGACTTGAATGCGACCCTATCAGGTCGCTAGCGTTAGACCGACCAAGGATGAGGTGGTTGGACCAAGTTCACAAACTCGCCTGGACCAGCTCCTGACGAGTTAGAGTCAGGCCGGGGGATCCAGTGGGCGGCGAACTCTCGCGCGTGCTCTATCTTTGCGGCACTTTACTGGATCATTCATATATTTACATACGTCATACCATAAATGCATTAAAGTGTACAAAAAAGTGGGCGTTTAATTGGCATGGCCATAAGCAACTTGGGCAATGAATTTACAATGGTACCAAGAGTAACTACACCAAATTTCAAATTTCAGCTATCCTGGTTGATTTAATGCCAGCCAAAAAACAAAAAAAGCGCATTCTGCCCCACTATGCAGCGTAGTAGTCGACGCACAAGCCCACTACGTCGCGGCTACAGATCGGTACACACCATGTTTTTATCGATTTCTTCTACAAGTGTGATAATTCTCAAAACAATTATTCTTTAAAATACGTAGATATACATTGCATTTCACACACATGCTGCGACAGCGTGAGGAGCACATTGTATGACGACATTTAGAGGCGAATTTGTGGTCTACAAATCGCGGCAGATGACCCACATCGTCAAGCCTTATTTCAGATTGTGGTTGTGGCACCGCTGGTCGGTGTTTTTTTGCGGGATGTTCATTTGTGTATCGTAGCCCATTGTCCCCAGGATCCAAGTTGGAACTTACCATGGGGCTAGAACTTGGACAAGATCTAGTGCCACGAAGCGAAAAATTGGGATCAACGCTCATACTTCATCATTGCTTTGGCCAAATTTATTCTGTACTGAAGTAAGCCCAATTTGTCCTTGTGTTGTACATCTTCTTCAGTGCAACAGCGCGTGTACATCACCCAGCAATTAACAAGAACCAGATCGAGAAAATGGCAAAAGATTCTCACAGTCCATTTTTTTCCGCATTTGCAGTTCGGTAGTAATCAATCAGTTTGTCGCATAAATCTATACCACCCATGCAGGTGTTGTAATATCTGACTACTGCTGGACGATCTATGTCAATTTTTCTGTTCTGTTGTTTACACCAAAGTTTGCAGGTATCTGCAGGACCACTTCCTGAACAAGTGGAAAGCATTGTTACATTCTTTGTATCCATCCACTTTACAACACATACATTCTCATCGCTCCTTACTTTTTCATCCACTGTCCACTGTCCCCTTTTTAGCACCTTATCTGTCTTCAATTTATTTGATGCTGTTCCAATCCTATTTGTCATTACTGTCCCTATCAGAAAAATAGCCTTTTCTTTTCCTAGCAAGTGTTCAGCTACTTTCAGACTCGTAAAGATTCTATCTGTATACAAAACACAGCTAGATTCAACAGTTCGACAAAGTTTTTCAACGATTCCCGCCCCCAGTCCAAGATTTTTCATCACATCTTGAGGTAGTGTACCCTTACCAACATAGATCTCAAAATCCAGTACCAGCCCGTCTCGGGCAGCTAACAGGAAGTTTTTTTTAGTCCAAGTGGATTGGGTTTGGCTGGGACATATTGGCGGTACTCACATCTAACAGAAAATGGGATAATTTGTTCGTCTATTGCCATATGTTTGGATCGTAGCAAACTCTGGCATTTTTCAAAATGGGGTCTATCAACGGCCTTATTTTCCACAGTTTGTCTTCAGTATTTGGGAAATGTATGTCTACGAAGTGGGGATAGTTACGAAGTTCAAAAAATCTGTCTCGACTAATTGTAACTCTGATCACTAGTACACAAAGATCTCTATTCCAATAGAGTCTCGCTTGTGAATATTTGAGGGCGCCCATCAAATAGCATTTGTATCTATTGATTTGCGCCAGAACAAACGCGACGGGTTCTCAGTTTCTTCTTCAGTATCTCCCTCAGGTGCCCTCGATTCATCTTCCTCAATTTCTTCGGACTGCTGAAGAGTTGTGACACCATCTGACGGCAGATATTCCTCATTATCGTCGTCTACAGGAAAACAAATGCACTGTTGTTAAGTAAATCCTCAATCGCCTGGTCGGTCATTCATGCTGAAGCTTGAAAACAGTTATAGATTACACAAAACTAATTTTTAGTCCTAAGCTGCACGTACATTTGTATGTGTACCAATAAAGAAATGTAGATTTGTATGGCTAAAATGGAAAGCCACACAGAAACTTACTTTCTCAAACAACAATCCAATATCTTAGCAACAGAAAACCACAAGAAAATTGAATCTAACTGGAAAATATAATATAATTATTTAATATCGAATTTCAAAGTTCGCGAGCGCGGCTTTTCTGAAATTGTTTCCAACTGTCAAATTCAAATAAGAATAGAAATAATAGAAATAAGAATTTTATTCCTAGAAACGCTTCGCCAGAGCCAACTATTGATAGAGTTCAAAAATATGTACTTCTAGAGAGTCATTCAAGTAAAAATAATGGTCACAAGCTATCATTACTAGTTACAATTAAAAAAAAGACAAGGTGCACATATGTGTACCCACGGTCTGAAGGGGTTATCGCAATTATCTCATTCAACTAGAATAGGAAGCCCGAGAATAAGCTTTAACGAGTGTTGAGAAAAAAGCAAAAGGGGGAAAAGTTCAAACCATTTTAGATGAAGAAATTGCAATGGCTCAGGAAATATACGTGTGTCAGGTTAGAGATCAAGATATTAATGAAATTTCAAAGCCAGAAAAGAATTAATCCAAGATAGATTGAAAGTCAAACTGGGTTATTGTTGATAACTCGTCACTCTGGCAAACTCAGCTAGCTAGATTATTTAGAGATGAAGAAAAAAATGCATAAATTACAGATTTTAGGGCATTGCTTCCCAGAAAGTGTCGCATGTACATACGAACACTGACCATTTAAATCGGTTATTAATAACCTCGCAAGTTTAAGATGATTTCGGAAAAGAAAAAGAAACGTTTAGATGTACCAAAGAAGTACGAAAATCAAAAACATGCATTTTTATGTTTAAATAATTTATCATATTCTATTCTATGAAGAATTCCAATCAAAAACAACCAACAAATTTGAACAAAAATATTCATCTGTGAGCGCTATTAATTTAATCCAGCTAAATCAGCGATACGTCACACTGTGCAACGTGGCATGGTGGAAGCTTGTACGGCTATTACAGAATAGGTGATCCGACGCAGAAATTCCGGACTCAAAGGACCAAACTCCTGAAGGAAGGCAAAAATAAATATTGCTCCGCCACATCGAACGCGTGGATACCAGTGATCCAGCTAAGAGGGTCTCCGAATCCGAGCCCTCTGGTTCGGTAAAATAGAAACAAATCTTCGACCGTCATGCAGTGTTTCATATTATTAAACATGGACTTGGATACAGTTGAGAGGAATCTCATTCAATATCAAACCCCATTGTCGACTCTTCAACTAAATGAATTCTCAATCGAATATCAGCGGCTAACTTTGTTCAAGTCGAATCCGAACAAATCCACGGCTCAGTCATTTCCCCCTTGTTTGTAATCCAGCACTTTTCAAACACAAGTAAATACAGGAAATCAAGCTTAATGCACAAATAAGCCCCAACCAACCGAAAGGAAAACATAAGTACAATCGCACAAACGCTACCCTTTTAGCCATAACCCGAGTTAAATACTTCCTTTGCAACCATAAAAACCTGTCCTCTAACAAAATAAAGGCGATAAAGGATCTACTCGTTGATACACACCAACAGCAACCAACCAACCACCCTTCCACCTCTCATCATCTTATGCAACAAGTGCCTTTCACAGTGCGCCGTGGAAGTGTGCTTTCGAGTGCCGCCAAGTGGGGTGGATTGACACTCGGGCAAGGATCCGGTTGCGAGAGACGATGACTGTTGTGTTTGGAACGTTCAGCGGTCCCCATTAATTTTGTGGTCCTTGTGCAAACACTGATTCGGGGATTATAAAAAAAAAACACACGAATTGGTCCCGAGTTAAAGAGCAATTTATTTTGCATTTGTAACACGTGCGAGGAGTAAAGTGTGAGAAGCTGCTGCTTAAGGGTGGGTTCGTTTTGTGTTAGGCTTTGATGGCGCTAATTGTCTGTTGGCTGTGGTTGAAACTTTAAGTCGTGGGAAAATGACTGGGCTGCCTGGGTAATTGGAGACAAGAATGTGGTTAATGATGCCGTCAATTGAAGCAATTTCAACGTTAAATATTTGAAAATTGTATGGCAGTTGTTTCTAATAAGTGATTGTAGGAGATACTGGAATACTGGATACAGAATCAGAGTTGTAAAAGACTCAAGAAGACAGAAGACAGAAGACAGAAGACAGAAGACAGAAGACAGAAGACAGAAGACAGAAGACAGAAGACAGAAGACAGAAGACAGAAGACAGAAGACAGAAGACAGAAGACAGAAGACAGAAGACAGAAGACAGAAGACAGAAGACAGAAGACAGAAGACAGAAGACAGAAGACAGAAGACAGAAGACAGAAGACAGAAGACAGAAGACAGAAGACAGAAGACAGAATACAGAAGACAGAAGACAGAAGACAGAAGACAGAAGACAGAAGACAGAAGACAGAAGACAGAAGACAGAAGACAGAAGACAGAAGACAGAAGACGGAAGACAGAAGACGGAAGACAGAAGACGGAAGACAGAAGACAGAAGACAGAAGACAGAAGACAGAAGACAGAAGACAGAAGACAGAAGACAGAAGACAGAAGACAGAAGACAGAAGACAGAAGACAGAAGACAGAAGACAGAAGACAGAAGACAGAAGACAGAAGACAGAAGACAGAAGACAGAAGACAGAAGACAGAAGACAGAAGACAGAAGACAGAAGACAGAAGACAGAAGACAGAAGACAGAAGACAGAAGACAGAAGACAGAAGACAGAAGACAGAAGACAGAAGACAGAAGACAGAAGACAGAAGACAGAAGACAGAAGACAGAAGACAGAAGACAGAAGACAGAAGACAGAAGACAGAAGACAGAAGACAGAAGACAGAAGACAGAAGACAGAAGACAGAAGACAGAAGACAGAAGACAGAAGACAGAAGACAGAAGACAGAAGACAGAAGACAGAAGACAGAAGACAGAAGACAGAAGACAGAAGACAGAAGACAGAAGACAGAAGACAAGGATGTCCGTTCACATTATTTCCGTGAGTACAAGCCGCACGGTGAATTCAAACCCCCCTCCATCCACATCACTTGAGAATCAATTCATCGTGAAATTGCTCCCCAGAGTCTACAACAGCTACCAACAGGTCTAATTGAATTGCTCCTCCTGCCCTTGTCACGACCGTCTATCAAATTAACTTATCGGCATTAGCCCGTCAGTGTTACAAAGCGGCTTGTAACTGCTCCACTCCGCCAGAATGCTGTGAATAACTGATGCTCCGGTCCGAGGGCAGCAGCTTCCCGCGCCGAACAACTTTCACCGGCCCTTGAAGAAGATTTTTCGAATTAAGTGTCTGTCCATCCAAACCGAAGTGTCACCACAAGGGACATCCACCCCCTCCATACGTGCCACCCTGCCAATTCCCAATCACAAATTATTCATGCGGAATTTATTAATGACACAAAATTCGGCATTAAAATTTAATCAGACACAAAAGTTGTCAACTCAAGTTCAACCGCACCACCATTCTGCGCGGCAACGGATGGCACGTCAGTGCGGCGGTGTGGGTTCTGTTCTCGCCTTAAAGGCAACCTGAGCCAACGATCGCGGGGAGTGAGTAACAAAGTTTAACTCATGCCAACACTGGAAGCTCTTTGATTGAATTATTAAAAAAAAAGTCTGTAAGGACGAAGGAGAAGGCCAACAAAAAAAAAAAAAAAAGAAACGGAAGAAAGAAAATCGTGGAAGGAAGCCAAGAGAAAGAAAAAGTTTTCGTCTCCACTTCCTGCAAGTGTCACAGTTTGGCACTTTTCAACACCACCACCATCACCACTGTCACCAGCTGACAGCCAGAGCGTCAAAGGTATTTGGGTGGCGTTTCAGTGGGCTGCTCCTTGACTGCGTTGCTGATATAAATGAACTCGTGTTCCATTCTTTTTTATTTTCATTTCTTGCGCCCTCACCTCAAATCCGTGAGCCGGAACGTGGTCCTGTTTTAATATAATAAAATTCTGGTAAAATTATTCTGCACCCTCCACCCTAACGATGCGGTGACAGGGGCTGGGGGTTGCCACGATGTGGCCTCCGCGTGGTGTATGTCGCAGCCACTTCGTCCCTTTTATCGCGCGAATTTGAGGCCTAGATTCAACGACTTAACGGGTGTCATGGGGAACAAATCACGGCAACAATCAAATCAAAGGCCTTCGGTTGTATAGGAAACCCCGACAAAGGGCGCTGTGCAGCTTCTCCGCAAACCACCCCCACATCTCCCACAGACAGCGTCGTTTCACTTAATCACAATGTGTCAAGTGTATAACCGCATTATAGAGCAGCCTGTTACGGTGGCAAGAAAAAAACTGCGATGGTTACGAACATGGGCATCCCAACAAGGGGCGTCTTGTGCGAGGGTTTTTATGATGAATGAATTTCCTCAGATCTATGGTGCTTTGGTTTATTTGACAATGGGACGCCGCTTCCATTCGGCACACATATGCACGCTTGGCTTGTCTGCTCTTCGGGCACCTAGTTCCGAAGAATTTTATTAACTTTATCCTGTAGCCTGTATTCTGTATCCTGGCGAAGCGAAATTATATTTTTGCTCAAGCAAACGATGCCATCATGCTCGAAGAGGTGATGTATTGCAGCATTTTTAGGATTCATGAAGTGTTGAACTTAAAGAAAACGAAATGTCATGTGCGGAGTTGGGCGAGCCACAACTTTAAGGAGAAGGAGATATTGAGCTCAGGTATACTGGGGTGATAGTAGAATAGACAGTTTAAGATGCGTGTGTAAGGAGTAGAAAAACAACGAGACGTCATTACAGCGGCCAATCACAGGTAGAACTTAACCCAAAAATAAGAAGAAAAAAACTGCCCTAATGACATCGGCATGAGTGTATGTATCAAAAGCGCTCGCGTGAGATTAATGGCAGCTCCCTTCAAAATGATTCTAGCTGCACGCCACACCGGACGCGAATCGATGCACCAATTGAGAAATGAGTGTGATGGTCAATATATCTCTCGTATTGGAATTGACCGGTCAGGCAGTACGATTGCCCTTACACTATTTTTTTACGAGGATACTCATTCGTCCTTACAGACTTGCATCAATTGAAGCCTTGGAAGACAACATTGCACGAGTACCAACGGATTGAGGTAATGCTCGAAAAAGTGACGCATTATTGGAGTCTCACGAGTGGGGGGACCCACAGTTTTATGTTGACTCTGACCGCCGTTATACTCTTTGACCATTTTCAGTGACTCAAATGAGGTGAAGGTTCGTGAAATATGAAAGTTGCTGTGTTTGAGATTGAGCTTAGAGGAGATTAAATTAATAACGCTGCAAAATTATTGTTTTCATTCAATTCTTTTTACTTATTTGTAAAATATTTTTTTTATGACAAAATTAATCACAGAAAGGAATGTAGTAAATTATATAACAATATGCTAGCAGTTATAGAACTTCATGTTCAATTCAACTTTTCCTTTATTGTACATACTTACTTACTTACTTATCAGGCTGGCGAACCATGGAGGGTCCGAGCCTGAGCAATTGCTGCCTTCCATCGTTGACGGTCCTGTGCACGCTGCTTTCAAGCAAGCTGTCTTGCATCCGCGATTACTTAGTCTTTATACTGGAGATTCTCGGTCTACCTCTCCTTCTCGAACCAGTGGGCTCGGATTCAAAGACCCTCTTTGCTCGAGCATTGTTGTCCATGCGCTCGATATGGCCGAGCCAGTGCATTCGACGGATTTTTGCCTTCCGGACTACATCCACATCCTGGTACAGCTCGTAGAGTTCGCGGTTATGTCTTCTCCTCCATTCGCTTTCCTCGCAGCCGGAACCATATATCCGACGTAGAAATTTTCTTTCGAAGGTACCAAGAATCAACTCTGCAATTTTGCTTAGCGTTCAGCTTTCGGCTACATAGAGCAGGACTGACAAAATAAGAGTTTTGTAGAGCATGATTTTGGTCCTTCGAGTCAGGAGTTTTGAGCCCAGTTGTTTTGACCGAAGTAGCACCGGTTGCCAAGGGCGATTATACCATGGATGTCGTTTGTGGAGTTCACGTTTGCCCCGAGGTAGCATATATTTCGTTTTGTCCTCATTGACCTTGAGATCAGTGCGTTTCGCCTGTTCTTCAATCGCCGTAAAGGCCTCCACTACGGCACGTTGAGAACGCGCGACGATGTCGATGTCATCTGCGCACCCGAACCGTTGGACCGACTTGTAGAAGATAGTGCCTTCCGTGTTTACAGCACTATCTTCTCAACTATCAGATTGAAGAAGTCACACAACAGCGCATCTCCTTGCCGACATAAAGTGCAAGTTTCAAACGGCTCGGAAATCCTTGAGCCGAACTGCAGGGTGCATCGCGTATGTGTTAGCGTGGTGCGACACAACCGGATCAGTTTTCCCGGGATCCCGAATTCGGCCATCGCATCGAATAGCTCTTTGAGATGAATGCTGTCGTACGCGGCTTTGAAATCGATGAAAAGGTGATGCGTATCGAGTTGTAACTCACTGGTCTTCTCCAGGATTTGTCTTAGTGTGAAGATTTTGTCTATAGTCGATTTGCCGGCCCGGAAGCTGCACTGGTACGTGCCGATTAGTGCGGTGCAAAACGGCTTTAGACGTTCACACATTACGCTGGACAGGATCTTGTAGGCGACGTTGAGCAGGGATATACCTCTATAGTTGTTGCAGGAGGTAAGATCGCCTTTTTTTGTGGATGGGGCATATGGAGCTGATATTCCAGTCGTCGGGCATGCTAACGTCTTCCCAAATTCTACAGATGATTTGGTGTATGCTCCCCACCAGAACATCGCCAACGACCTAGAAGAGCTCTGATGGTAGGCCATCTGAACCTGCGGCTTTGTTGTTCTTCAGCCTTTTAATGGCTGTTCCGACTTCTTCAAAGCTAGGTGGGAGGACTACTTCATCGGCTGGAGTTGGGATTTCTTGATTCCCTATCACTCTCTCCTGGTCAGGCTCATTAAGCAGTTGTTGGAAGTGCTGCTTAAACACATCCACTATTTCCTGCGGGTCAGTAACAAGGCTACCCTCACGATTTCGAAGAGCCTGGGTGCATTTCCTAAAGCCTGAATCCAGGCTTTTGGCTTTTTTATAAAAGGCCCGTATTTTTTGTCTATCCCTAGACTCATCCATGTCCTTGAGCTGGGAGATTGCGAGAGACCTTTTCTTCAGGCGTAGAAGAAACCGTCTTCTAGCCCGGTACTCCTCTTGCGGTGCTCTAGTTTTCCGTTGCAGCGCTTTTTGGAATGCCTCGTCGGTTGCACGTTTCTTCTGCTCACACTCGCCATCATACCATGGGTTTCTTGTCGGGGGTGGTAGGCAGCATAAGGTCGTTTCCGCTACCTCTTTGATGGCCGAGTTGGGAGCGATCAGCAACTTTATCCTGTGTGCACATACCCTACCCCCCTCTTATATTGTACATGCCAAAAATTAATCGGAGGATGTAAGCAATCTATGCAGAAGAAGGAAACTGTCCCCTAAATTGTCTATATTCCCCATTTCTGGATTACTACGAAAGTTGACCGATAGGAAAAAGCAACCGCGTGTATACTAATTGGCATACAATAACAGCAATAGTTTTTCTTAGATAAAGTTCCCTTGTTTCTGTTGCACAACTCTCGAAGGCAACTAAGTCAGATTTAAAGCCTGACCCGTGAGCTTCTAAGATGATATGAGACTTTTTGATTATTTCTTCGTCGATTCCTGTAATTTCAGCAGGTTTTTGATTCTCTCTTGTTTCTACCATTAGTATTGCCTGACTGTTGAACTGGCATATTGAACAATAAACCAGCTTCCTTCTCAATCTATCCTGGATTATTTTTTCTCTGGCTTTGACCATCTGTTTACCATTTAGGTTTGATACCCCCAAAACTACAGATAGCCTTATAAACCACATTCAGCAGATGATCTGCAATTTGTTTAAACCTCTTTAATGTAATGTGATAAAATGGCAGCTAATCGGGAACAAATTTATTTCTCTTCTGACATATTACCTACAAATTGGACCATCCTTGGGGCCGAAGAAAAGCGGAAGAGGTGGTCCCATTGTTGGGGATCCTTTTTAATTGGGCTGGTCCACTTACAAAGGTTTTTCCGTCCGTTAAGAGTGTATTAAACATATGTATATGTATATAAAAAAAACGACTGCCACTTAGTATACCTATAAATTTTCGCACACACGAGCCACGTAAAAATCGGCAAATCTCACATACCTATTTCGTATTCCCTACGATCGGTCAAATTAGAAAGGTATATATGTACATAAAGCAACGCATGTTATTTTAGTGGTTCATGGTCCGATTAGCCGGCGTCCCGATTAGAGAGGGAGATTTGTATAGAAAAATAGCCGAGAATGGATAATGCGCTGTCCGATTAGCAGGTTTTACTGTACTTCATATTGATGAGCAAATATCCGCGAGTCTGTTATCATTGCTATCGCTTCATTTGCATACATTGTCTTTCGTGTTCAACGAATTGAAAAGGGTTTGTTCTTTTCTCTTCTTGTTTTTTCTCACAGAATTCATCAAAACTTTTTCTTGGTTTTCCTACATTGTTTACACGAGATGAAAAAGGAATTTCATCTAAAACTTTTTGTGATGGTGTTAGTTAGTCTTTAGACTTTTCTTCAAACTTCAAGCATAATTTTCTTAAGGTTGTGTTTATGGACTTAATTGCGTCCTCAGAAAAAGTAATATTATTAAACCAGCCCATTGTAATAATAATATTAAAAAGGCTGGTGCGACAGTCCATGGAGAACCTGGGCTCAGCTTTCCATGTTGTTCGTGTTATTGTTTTCTCACGAGTGAAAGGGACCTATAGTTTTCGGCCGTCTCCGAAGGACTCTTGGACCATTGTCAGTGACTCGAAAGAAGTGGGGTCATGAAAATGTTACGTCGTACCGGGAGTCGAACCTAGACACAGAGTTAAAGTGCGTAAGAGTCGACGCACTTGCCCACTATGCCAGTAGCCCGTAACAAGCAACAAAAATATACTCAAAATTTGATCTAAGTAATCCAAATATCATTAATTCGTTTTTTTGCATTTTCGGTACCCACCCTATATAATGAAAAATTGTACGCCAAAAGCCTACAAAACATTGAAAGACGCTGAATAACTATCTTTTGCTCTAATTTTCAAGTGAATTTTAACAATGTCTCGTTACAGTTGATGCATCATCGGTACAAGACTACAATGTATGTGTTTTTTTTTTTTTTATAATTTGCGAGAACTCAAGGCATTGCTAATACCCTTAAGTGTCCGGTGTCAAGACACAGCCGGGCCGAAGTTATAGAGGCAGAAAGGGAGAGGAGGTACCTGTGCGCATTGGTCTTAAATATCTGCGGTTTGTAGTCTGTGGGAAATACAGAGCTGGGAAGAGTATTTCAAATTCGCGTAGTACGGCTGAAGAAAGAGTCTCTAAATTTAACTGCGCGTCCGAAAGTAGGCTTAAGGGTAAACTGATGAGCATTCCTGGCGAGACGATTATTGTGGGTGAATTCATTGAGAGGAGGAATGCAGTTGGCTAGCTCACTTGAGCAGCGTTTGTTGAAATAGCGATAAAATACGGACAAAGAAGAAACGGTGCGTCGATGTTCGAGCGAGTCTAATGACTTAGCGACGTTGTTGTCTCCTATACGTTTTATCGCTCGCTTTTGGATTCTATCTAGTAGGTGCAGGGTGGTCTTTGGGGCACCAGACTAGATATGAGCGTTGTACTTAAGCTTCTGGCGGATATACGCCTTATAAATGAAAGCCAAATCAAAATATTTCTTGCATCGATTAAGGAAACCTAAACATTTCGCAGCATTTTTGGCGACCTTAAATATGTGATCGTTCCAGCTAAGTGTTGTGTTGATACACATACCAAGGATGGAATGCTTTCCGGTTTCATCGACACAAGCGCCATTCATGGCTAATGGCTGATTAACAAGGGTTCGCTTTTTTTTTACTACAAGCTCCAAAAACAGGCAATGTCGAAGGACTGCGTTGCTCTCTAATTTGGATAAAAGCAGAGTGCATAACAGTTGAAGATCAATTGTTTGGATATCATGGACGTTACTTGCCATCAAAGCCGGAAAAAAATATGGAAAAAATATTTTAGGCCTGTGATTCTTCAAACTCTTATCCACTCAACGCCCATATTTAGACTGGAAAACCAGTTGGATGGGAATGCCAGTATGATATTGAAGAACGAATTGCAAAAGACGAAAATGTCAGTTTTAATGCTGTCATCTATGCACGTGTCACCAAATGTGAAAAGGAATCAAACTGCCAAAACCGAACTATAATAAAATGAATGGTTTCGTTAATGTCTTTCTGAAGTTCTACTGCGCAAAAAGGAATAAGCAATTGGAGGTATTTTGTAACACGGTTGATGACAAGTTTATGAAGGAACTAATCATGCATTGCGCGCCGCATTCATAAACATCGAGGGATCCTTTAATAACAATTGGGCCAAAGTTGAGCTGTCGTAGTGTAGTTGTATAAAACATCCCACCCATGACTACCGTTTAATATATTGATAACCGCATCTGAATCCAGCGCGGTGACTCAAAAATATCTCACGCGAAATTCTTTCAAAATAGTGCATCTTCCTATGAAATGGTATATATCCTTCCTCTCCTTAAGGTTGCACAGGTCACATATAATTGGAAGATCGGGTCGATGTGGAATAAAGTAGAGATTTAATAGTTCACCTCGAAGTTTAAATACTGTGCTTATCATATGCAGGGAATAGCGGTTAAGGAAGTACGTAGAAGCGCTTTCAATGAGGTTGTAATTCAGCCTGCTACAGACCAGCCTATGTTGTGATGAATGAGCATCAGTTAAAAATTTGTCGTATATGACATTGCCTGTTTTATTCAAAACATTGGTGAACATATATTTTATCATTGAAAGTTTCATATCAACTGAAATATTTAGATTTACGCGATAATTTGCCGCCAAATCCCTTCCGCATTTGAATCAATGGCTCCCTTGTCGATATTATATGCTTCAGAAAAATCCTCGGCAATCTGCTTTCTTCCATCTCCACTATTTTCGTAATGTAATCTGCATGTAGTTTCAAGGTATTTAAAAAAACATCCTTACTACCGCAATAGTAAGTCTGCTCCACGAAAGAATTATGAATGCAACCTAGGTGAATCATCTGTTAAAGATGTTGCCTCAAGGGGCACACTACAAGGTGCAGTCATTTCCCACTTTTTGTGGGTGCTAGTCGTAAATGAAGTCCAAATGGGCGCAAAGGCCATCGCATACGCTCGGCAAAAAATGGGGACCAAACCACAAAACAATCCTGTGGACGTGCACACCGATTGTCAGGCAGCGTAGTAGGTTCCCTAAAATCAACCAACTTAAAATTGTTTACAAAAACTTGGTGGCCTAGGAGTAATTTCCACTACTCCAACGTCGGGTTTAGAGGTCTTAAGGCTCAACTATAAAGGCTCAACTATAATGCGCATGGGCGAGCATGAGCTAGTGTCAAATTTCAACGAAAGTTTCGTCATGTTTGCAAAAAAATCATGTCTACCCATAATTCGCATCTGCGCGCATGTCCAAATGTCAGAAAATTTTTTGTTTCATTCAGCCGTAAAATGTTGTGTTCAATTATATGTATATGTATGTATGTACGAATACCAACAGAATATCAGCTGATTTGCTCATTTTTCAAATTTGTTTTGTTTCTGTGTTTTATCTGTCACATTCGCATATGCGCGGTGCGATTCATTTCGCACTAGCTCATGCTTAACGAAACATTTGTGTTTTGCACATGCTTAACGAAATGCTCGCAATCTTTCATGGACGACATTATAGGCTGCCGCATAGGGGTGGGTGTATTCGCTCACTCACTCATGCGCGTTTGACACTAGATCATGCTCGCTCATGCGCATTATAGTTGAGCCTTTACTTGACATATTCAAGCAGATGACTGCCGCAAAGAACGCGATTAGGATCATTAAATCCAAATGCTTGCTCTGAAGTTCTACTGCGCAAGTATACTGACAGATTGAGCATTTTGAGAGCGACTACTCACTCCCATTTCTCGACTTCGAAATACCCGCCCGGTGTTATTTCCCGACAAGGCAGGAGTGGATCACAAACAAACCAATGAACAACTTGATCGTCTGGGTGTACACAGATGGATCGAATGTGCTAAAAGGCACAGGCGCGGGCATTTCCTCCGAATTGTTAAACATACACTATTCCATCAGAGTCCCGGACTATGGCAATGTTTTTCAACGGGGAATGATATCAATGTTGGAAATATCACCGGCTAATATTAAAATTCTAATTGACAGTCAAGCTTGTCGCATGCTCTTTCTAACCACCTGTGAGACCATACGGATGCAGTAATCCAAGTTTATTAGTGCAAAAACCGACAAACTTCAATAACGCGGCAAAAAGTACGTCGGGATGGTATTTGGGGCACTAACTTGTCGTAATCATCCGAAGTACAATGAAAACAAAATGGGACTTTCCCTTGACCTAATTTGTAGCGCCTGTCGCGACGAAGAAGAAAGAGAGGATACTGCACACGACTATTGCCACTGCCCCATTCTCAGCCAGTTAAGAAATATAACACTTGAATAATACTTTTTCCACGAACTGCAGGAACTAACAAAAATCTCTTTTACCTCAAGATGACTGGACAACACACAGGCATGGTGGTTACGAGGAACGTATGTATGGGCTTATGAGACGTTTTCCCACTAAAATAAGCCTGCAAGTATGCAAACAAAATACAAAATACAACAATTTTCATCTCCGTTCTGCAATATAGAACAATCTTGGACGTAATCCACAGTCATCTGAATTTCCTAGTGGATAGTTGCTATATTTGTACAGACCAATAAATAAGCAATGCAAAACTAGAAATGGTTGCTTCTTTTGCACCGATTTGCGCTCAATCGCAGTGTAATTCATTTCATTCAGTATTTTCTCAAAATAAATAAATATGATTTGCTCACAATCGCTTTGCACATTAAGCAACCCCTTTACCTTGTCACACGGTTTCGTACTATGAGTGTAAATTGGTCACCAGAGCGGGTCTGTATTGGCTAATTAAATTTCAACTAGTAAAACTATGTACACACAAGCGCAACTGCATCTAGGAAAGCAGTAAGAGTCAAGGAATATTTCTGGTATCCAATGCCTTTCAGAGTACTCAAAGTACATTTTCGTCATCATCACTTCTTCCCTTTGGATATGCCGAACAATCAAATTAGGAAATATGGAGAACTATTTACAAGGATGACATCGCGTATCGACACTAACACAGATTCTTTTCATCGGGTTTGCTTTCTTCTTCCTAGGTTGACCTGGACTTCAGCCAACACGCCTTTCCATTTAGCACAGTAGTGTACTAGTTGCTTCCGGTTACGCACGTTAAGCTGATTGAGGTCACCTTTCAGCTGCGTTGTCCCTGCGGGTTGGAGTCGAATGTACAAGTCCAGGCCTATGTACAAGTTGGGCCAAATGCAAGTTAATTTTTAAAAACGCTATAAAATGAACAAAACTAAATTATTTCCATGTATTATAACTTCATTAGTAAGAACAAATATTCCCATTAATTATGATACAAAGTCGTTCAAGTAGCTGCCACGGCTGTCATCGCAGTAGCGCATTCTATTACCCCAACTTTTCAGGACCTATTTGATGGCTTCGGGCTGTCGCTCACAGATTGCTCGGAAAATATTGGCCTTAAGTGCTTGAATCGTTTCCGCATAGTTGGCACATGTCCTTCACGGTTCCCAACAAAAAAAAAAAAACGTCCGGCGGCCAATTGACATCGCCAAGACGACTGATCGATTGTGTGGCATGGCGCGCTATCCTGCATGAACTAGAGGTCGCCCAAAACCATGTCTTCAATTTCAGTAAAAACAAAACTCGGTTAAAAGTCTCTGTAACGCCCACCGTTGACTAAAACGTTGTTCAGAGTCTCATTTTCGAAGAAAAATGGTCCCATTACGCTACCATACCAAAATCCGCGCAAAACGGTCACCCTCTGTGGATGCAATTGGCTTTTCGACAATAACGTACGGGTTTCCCGAGCGGCAATTTCTTTGTTAGCATAGTTTCCAAGAATGCGCCTCGTCAGAAAAGATAATTTTTCGCCCTAAATCGTTGTTCAATTCAAGCTGCTCTAAGGCCCAAACTGCGAAGCGATAATGACGGGGATGGTCACGCGCTTTCAATTGCTGAGTCAATTGGAACTTGTAAGTGAATAATCCCAGATCCTTGTCCTCAGGCTGGTGCGTGAAATGTTGAGCTTTTGAGATCGATGGCGAGTTTATGTTCGTGAATTGAGTCTCACACTCTCGACCACAGCAGCCACATTCTCATCTGTGCGCACCATACGACGACGGGAACCATGAGTGTTGTACACTAGACCAGTCTCATGAGCTTTTTGGACAAACTTGGGTACAGCAGTCGCGGTGGGTGCTGCATGTCTGCCAAAACGTCTTCTTTTCAAAAAACGCACTGTTTGGGTTACACAGCCCTCGCTTTGGAAATAAGTTTTCAATATTTGCCAACGTTGTTCAAGCATAAAGCGATTCATTTCGTTCCGCGGATGTGTGGTACTGATTTTCTTTCAAGATTTCGAGCGGGAAGTAGCTATCAGTGTCAAAATAATCTGTGATTTGAAAAAAACGATGTGACACCCTGTATTGTAGATCGCATATACCAACACGACTCCAACCAAACGGATCTCTCACAGGCGACGAACCTGGTTTAAGTGGCGAGCAAAAGTTGAATGGATCAGCATTCATTTAAATGCAATGCATCAAAGCCAGATAAGCGAAAACCGTGCTAGTTTGACAGGCATGTTGCTTGACCCCGATGTTCATCGCAAAATTGAAGCGCTATCCAAGAAAATTGCAAACGAACGCTAAATATTAAAAAAAAACTTAATTCTAAAAAAATGAATGAAAAATATCTACCTCTTACGACCTTTTGAACCGAAACGAACACATGGCGCTGTGGAATCCTTTTTCTCACAATCAACCGCAGTTAATTAAGCACTAAGTCAAGGAAATGAACAACGCTTCAGTTGATTCTCGCCCAAGGCGTCGTCGGCTAATTTAATTTCACTTACTTCAGTTCCTTTGATAGCCGCTACAAAATTAATTACCTCCTTGGAGATGATCCCAAAGTTGAATCCTTGCAAATGCCTAACATCAAGCAAATCAACCGGAGAATGCGGGTGTATGCACAGAAGAACCATTCACTGAACACAAACCGTCGTTGAAATATGTCCTACGGGCCGCAGCGGCTCCTTTCGCTGCCCCTCAGCATGTCCATCATCATCGTCCGCCAACCACATTTCCGCTTCGCGCAAAAATATGCAGATCTGAAAAATTAATTTACGACAAACAATTTTAACGGACAGTGATTTTCGGAAAACTTTTTCCTCTCCAGGTATTTGAGATTCTTTTCCTTTCTTCCAATCCACGTCGGTGGTTGTTTCTTTGAGTCTTTTTTTTTCCTTTTTTCCTCGTTCGTCCGAAGAATAGAAGAACTTTTTCACCGGTCGCCAGGAATGTAAAAAGTTTCTAATTCAAAAATTGAATTTGAATTCGTGGGGCTGTGAGGGGTAATCTTCAAATTAAAGTCACAAAATGCGGACGCCGCGCTGGTGACGGACTGAGCTCATGAAAGTGTAATTGAGCGTAAAAGCTTCTGAGTACTCGCCGGCTAAATGTAATTGAATGTGCAAATCTGTTTCTTCTTTTTTTTTGTGCCTTTTTTCTGAACATAATTTCGTTTAAATATACTCTTATCAATTTGACGTCGGACTCGTGGTGTCCTGAAGGCTCTTCAGTTTGGTGCGGGGGGAATTCGTGGACCTTGTTGGGCAAAGGGACGGAATTCCGCTGGGAGTTGGAACAACTGAAGTTTGCATTTTACAGGAGGACGTACTAAAACATTCATCAGCCCTCCGCCGAATTGCACCTGAATCGACCGTAACGGGAGGTTACTTAAAAATCGACAAGATTCTGCAATGGGAATCGTTAATGCGGGGACTTCACTCAGTAGTTAGCTTAGATTAGGTTGGAGTGGCTGCAGAAGGCATTCACTCTTGGACCAAAGTAGGCGCATTGTGGTACCACGCGGACTGACTGCTCCTAAACTTCGAGCCAGTTGGTGCTTATAAAAAAGCGGCTTAGCTAACTAATGCTGACGCTATTTTGTTCGCTGAAATTGTAAAGGGTGGTTAAATTTTAACGACCGATGTTGAATGTGAACCACACCTAAACGTCAAGTTTTTTTCTGCACTTCATTTCACATTTCTCAATTTCAGACTAACTCAATTTGAACCATGGAAAGATACACAATCGAGCAACGCGTTAAAGTTATTCAGGCTTAATATGAAAATGGGCGTTCAAATCAATATGCATATCGTGCACTTCGTGATTTTTTCGGTCAATTTAATCGTCCAAATGTGCGTACAAACGGAAAAATCGTGCAAAAATTTTAGCAAACCGGGTTTGTAGGAGACGTGAAAACACCAGTGCATCCTCCTACAGCTCGTACTGCAGAAAATATTGCTGCTGTCCGCGATAGGGACATTATGCATATGCATAATGACTTGCATTTACACGCTTACAAGGTGCAATTGACTCAAGAACTAAAGCCTCTTGATCATTTCAAGCGTCGTCATTGGTCAGAATGGTGGCAAGAAATGGCAACAGTGGATGATAAATTTTCGAAGACAATCATCTTCAGTGATGAGGCACATTTGGATGAGATAATTCGGTACATTAACGGCATAGAACCTCAATTATGCTTCAGCGTCATCGAAAATTTAGACCATCGGATGGAGGTGTGCCGCCGAGGTCGCGGCGGCCATTTGGCCGATATTTTGTTCCATACATAATTGAACCATACCAATATTATCATAATAAAAAGATTTGAAAATCATTTCCCAAATAATTTGTGTTTTATTCAAAATCAACATCGGCCTTTAAAATGTAACCACCCTTTAGAAATAAACGGCCCCTAGATGAGAGTGCCCTACATGAGCAGAGGCCGTGTTTTGTAGTCGCTACCAGCTCTTCATCCATACAGCTTCTGCAGCCTCCTGCGGGCGTGGTGTGCGTGGACACCTTATGCAAAGGTAGACGGACCCACAGACTGATCCCAACTATCGAAACGTGGACAAAGAGAGCACACGGAAACTGCAATTTCCGCCTTACGTAGTTCCTGTCGGCCACGGGGCCTGTAGAAAATATCTTTATATGTTCGGGCACGATAGCTCTCCCCTGTGTCAAGAATGTGAGGGTGATGCAGAACACGCGACATTCCACTGCAGGCGATTTGAAGGAGAAAGGGCAAACCTACCAACCCCGGGACCCCTAGCCGGTCATATGACACAGTCAGCCGAGATGTGGGAGGAAGTCTGTTCCATCATAGCAAAAATGCAGACCGAGCTAAGAAGGCTCAGTGGATTTAGCTTGATTCGCTAGTCAGTCACGTGAAGTAATACCTAATCGCAGTTCCGTGGGAAGAGTGGTAGTGTGTGGGTGCAGGCGTATTCACAGAATCGATTACTTGGGTTTTTGGATAGCCCGGGCTATTAGTATCTTTCGAAGATTGCCATATCCTTGGACGTAAACAAAAAAAAAAATAACCGCCTGTGGACGTAATTTTACTAAAGATAGGTTTTTTTAAATTAATATTTATTCCTCTGTCGAGGTTACTTAAGAACTGACTTACAACTAATCTCAAACCTAACATAAAACGTCACTTCTGTGGACCACTTGACACCAAAATTTGATCCCGATATCGATGTCCGGCCAGATGTGACAATTGTCGATGATGGTTTGTCGACCGATGGGGTTGTTCCCACATGCCGATTATCGTCCTAAGTGATGGCCTGCTTAGTCTGAGTTCGTTTAAGATTTTGTGCTGGCCATATTTTCACTGTTTTAATGCAGATTGTGCCTTCTAGCCACTTGCCGTTCGGTTGTTGTAATTGTGGGTATCTTAAGAAGACGAAAGGCTGTAGTGATCGGCATAGAAGGTTGATCTAATCCTATTGTTAGAGAAGAGGTTGTACCACACCTTGCAAGTTGTCACAATGTCAGCTATCTCATTAAAAAATGCTTTTGAGTTGAACATGACATTATCCGAGACTTAATAGCGACCTGGCTGTCCGAACAGATGCTATCCCCTTTGGATATAACATTGTACTGCATCTAGGATAGTGATTGCTTTATCGCCATAGTTTCTGCCTGAAAAACGCTACAGTGGTCTGGGATCTTCAATGAGAGAGGAATTATGAGGCCTTCACAGTAGACACCTACATCCACTCCTCTGTCCGTCTTCGATTCGTCTGTGTAGATACGCAGGAGATCGGACAGCGACATCCAATCCAATCTGGAAGGACTGCTGGTGAAACATTTCTTCTCGGAGATAGCTTGGAGTAAAAGCCAGTCGGTGTCGTTAGGAAGAAATTTGAATTCGCTAAGGAACGATGGGGAGTTCGAACCACGGTCAGAGTGTTTTTCGTCTGACTGCTACTCACTCAATAGCATCTCAGCAACTTGTATTCCCTATCTTATTCTTACGGTCATTACACAAATACCATGAGCATACGTGAGACTGAAAGAGTTGGAAGAAATAGTGAGTTGAAAAATGCTAAATTGGCTAGATATCAAGCCACCGGCATTCCTAATTACAGATCTTCCAAGGTGTTTTAAAATTGAGTCAGCTTGGCCAATCCTACTTGAAAGTTCAGTATTACTCCTCCCATCACTCGTCTCCACAATCCACTTACATGTAGAGTGCAATGAACAGGCGTTCTGGAAATTAGCATAACCTCTGATTCGTCCACGGTGACCTTCATCCCAGCCTCAGTATATGCTGTCATAAACCTATCGAGCGGGCGTTGGGTTTTCGTCTGGGAGGATGTGAGGATTATTAAGTCATCTTCAGAAAGTAGAGCCGTATTAAAGAAAAAGCAGATGACTTACTCTCAACTCTCCCAATGTGAAACAGTCCTCCCCTCGGCTGCGCTGCAACATACAGTTCAGATACGAGGGGCGTTCAATATATTCTCGATATCGGGGTGAAGCTGTGTTTGTATACATAACTTATTTATCAAGTAATACTATTATTTTAGTGCATTCATGAGAAATTTCATATAAATGTGATTATTAATTCGCGTTTTATCTCTAGTTAAACAGAATCATGATGGCAACTGAGACGATGACGGTGAAAAATGAGCATCGCGCTGTAATTAAATTTCTCACTAAGCAAGGAAAAAGTCAAAAAACTATTCATGAAGAGATGGTGGCTGTTTACCAGGGTTCCGCACCTTCATTATCAACTGTGGAAAAGTGGTCAATTATATTGAAAAATAAAAACAATTTAAATTGAATTCGCATTTCATATCGATACCGAGAATATATTGAACGCCCCTCGTAAAAAACAAAAGTTCAACGCCCACATCTGCTACAGTTTGTGTATAGAAAATTATAAAAATAGAAATAAATAAAAATTATATGAGACAATATGAGAGTTTGATAAGTTTGATTAGTCAGTGATTTTTTGAATGAAAAGTCGAAGTTCTGTGCAGGTTGGATGGTGCATAGCATGTGTGATATGTCACGATACTCGGCCATCGCATCGAATAGTTCCTTCATTCATGAAGCTGCACTGCTACGTGCCCACTGCTGCGTGCCGATGGAAAACGGCTTTAGACGATCACAAGGTATGTTGAGTGGGAATATATGTACATATGTCCTTCTCTAGTTTGATTTGCATTTTTTTGTGGACTACATCGTCACCAGCTAAAATCGTTTGGGTCGTGTGGCTTTTTTTTCTTCAGCTTTTTCATGACTGCGTCAACACCTTCAATGCAACAGTAATGGCCAAGCAACATCAGCAACAAGTGATGCACGCCCAAGATTGGTCATTTTCCACTACTGACAGAGTTGCGATTAGCTTCAGATTAAGTTATTTCGTCAAGAAGACAACCCAAGCAACTTGTGGACTCTCGAGATGACATTGTCAATGTCAGCGCAGTCAGCAGGCAGGAATGCATACTTCATCGAATATAGTTGGAATCTCTTCGTTGGAAGTGCTGCTTAAATATATTCACTGTGCCTTGCACTCACACGACCCACTTAGAAGATGACAATTCGAAGAGCCCGAATGTCATGCATTAAGTGTGTGTCCAGACTTTTCTAATTTTTTTTTTTAAAAGGCTCGTTTTTTGTGTTTATCCTTTACTCTGCCATACTCCATTTCTCCTGTTAAGATTCTTGATGAATTATACAGACCTCTGTGCCGCACATAATTGACTGGAATTGCTAGAACTAGATACCTTTGTACGAGCTATCTCTAAATCGATGGAGGATGTTCATTCGTGATGATGAGGACTGCGAACCTGATGTTTGATCATTTGAGAGTGATGAGATATGCCAAAATATACAGTCTTTGTTGAAGATGGTCGCATGACTGCGGGGCATTTAAATCCCTCTGTCTGATCTCGAAACTCTTGTGCTCCTCGCCCAACTGGAAGCTCCATGGTAATACTCTTTGAATCGTTGTCGACTTAAAAATTTGACACAAAACAAAACAAAACAAAAAAAAACCACTCCCGCCCAGTGCTTTATCTTTAATTTCTTTCAAATTGTAACCTGGCGTGGGCAATCATCCCCATTTAGCCTAATTTTCGTGATAAGACGACGCGGCATAATGGACTGTTTGGATTCCCTGGAAACAAGTCAATTCAAAGCGACACAGTATCAACCTACCGAAGGTCCTTTGTGCGATGGTTTCTCATTCAAAAGAAATCTGAGGCCCTCTCTCAAAGACTACACACCAAAACGACATAAGTACAAGCAAAAAAAAAAAATGGAAAATCCGTCAGATGTACTGTGGCCACCACCAAGGCTTTTTTTCCTCTCATTTCTGACCTGAACGTGGCCTTTTTTCTCTCCCATTTCATCCCCAAAGACACGACTTCGTTTTCGTGGGTTGGTCGTCGCTGCCTCTACAGTCGCTGTGGCATCCTTCACTTCGCAGCGAGCGTTGGAATTTAAAGTGACGTTTATGAATAAATTATGTTAATACAGTAATTTTCTAATTTATGAATATACAAGAGGACTTTGAAGAGGGTGTCTTGTCACGGGTGACTGTCGGAGGAGGCAGGGGCAGGGATTCACTTTTATTGTTGCCTTGTTCGGCAGCCAAGAACATAAGTGGTCCTTGTGTCTTATTATGGCGAAAAGAAGGAAAGCACAAAAAAAAAGCACCGAGTGCTGATGGGTGGGTGGATGAATGTGACGAGATGGTTGCGTGATGATGAAGGGGGAGAGAGAGAGAGAGAGAGAGGAAAAAAATCGCGTCAAGGCAATTATATGGATACTATTTGGCTTTTCTCGTGTTTTCTTCGGTCTTAATTCAAGTTTTTGTGTACGATTTACTTCTGCATGGTTGGCTTTTCGGTTCCCAGGGCGTAATGCGATCGGAAAAGTTAAATTTCCACTTCATTGGGATGGTAACATTAAGACGTTTGATAATGAATGAAAAGCCGCCACGATGGGGGGATGCTGAATTCTTTATGCGACTGGATACTAATGTTGAATATTTGTAGGATTTAATTATATTCTTTTCTAATTTTTTTTGTTTTTGGAGTTGACGTCATATGCGGGGGTATTAAGCGATGGGTGTTTTCAATGAATACGGAATCTGTTAATGAATACAATTTGCCACGTCTCAGTCCTTCTGAGGTCGCCATTGGAAAATATCGCTTCAAGTGTCCACTAGTGCTAAAAGTTATGATTAGCATTCAAACCAGTTCAAAGCCCACAATTCGTGCACTTAGATATTTTTTTGTGAGTTGTATCGAAGTGCCAGGATTGATAAGATCAGGTCTGTAACACAAATCCAGCCGTCTGGAGTGAGTTGTCCTGTCCCGCAGAGGTTTAGGTTTAGCTAGGTTGAAGCTGACTGCAGCGTGCCATGCCAATAGGCATTATGTGCAAATATTTCCTGAAAGAAGCACTGGCATTAACAGCTCACAGTGTAAGTTAAATAAATATTTTTTTTGTGGGAACTCAGGCTAACGCGAACACATGTACGTGCTAGAATGCAGCTGATGATGATGATGTTGAATTGCATTTGCTCTTGCCAGACGATTCGTTGTAGTAGCTGTTTCGCGTCGGATGTAATGTATCACAGCTGCGCGTGACGTTTTTAATTCTATGACAAAAATGTATCTACCAAGTAAGCAAGCTGCCGACATCGTTGTCGTGGGATGAGTCCATCACATAACAACAAAGTAAAGTTGAGAAGCATCTGCACAAATACTTGAACATACAGCGAATGATTGCGTTGAAGGAATGCAGTAGCAGTAAACAAAACGGAAAGCCTGTGGAATGAATAGATTATACGTTTTTCCAGTCAAATTGAGGAGCTGTTTGAGTGCGGTGGCTGAAGCGCTGAAGAGGACTCAGCGGCTACAAGTGGCCAAGGCATGTCTCATCTATGCCCTTTATAAAGCTTGACAAAAAGTCCGACTCTGCTCGGATCAATGTTTTAATACTGAAGGACAGCAACAAAAGAAGAACACTCTATACATGTCCCCTTCAATATGATATCCTCCATTTGCCAAAAACTTCAACGTAACAACGTGCAATGTGGTCAATGTGTTCATAATGGCACACATCCGTCGACTACACTGTTTCGGCCACGACGAGTGCATACACTTCAATGCTCCAGTTAAGAGTGTCTTCGACGCCGAGCCTCTTGGTCTGAGATGCAGAAGAAGACTGAATCTCCAGTAAAAAGACGCAAGAAAGAGTGGTCTTGATGATGACAGCTGTTGCTCAAGATGAGACCCTTCGTAGTTCGCTGGCCTGATAGGTAAGAACATACATAACTATTCTATTCTGGCCGACTCCACGTAACTTTCGATACACTCGAACATTCATTTCATCCCCTAAACACATGCATTTGACACGAGTTGTGACACGAGTGTTGCAAAGGGTTTTATAGATGTTTTTCTGACATTCCCCGAATGTTCAAGTCGTGAAGTGAACACACTGAAAAAGAGGTTAATCCAAGGCCTGGACATCATAGCCCTCTGGAGGCATTCATTCCTATTCTCTTAAATAAATGGTTATCTTGTTGTCTCGTTGTTATGTTAGCCCTAACGTAAAGCTATCTATAACACCTGCCTGTTGAATTTGTCTTGAAAGCAATAAGCGATAAAACCGCAAATGCGTCTTCTAATTTTTATTTTTATATGACTCTCTCCGCCTCTTTAACGATTTCATTCAGTGCAGTGGTATATACATATGTTGCAAAGATTTTTATTCCCATCTGCATCGGAATGAGCCGGAGCAGTAACCAACACTTCCAGGAAATCATAAGCGAATTCCGGTTGTCACAGTGACGAACATTTTTGATTGACACGACGAAGAGAATAGGGGTGAATGACACATCTCTCATAGATGAGATCCCGTGCCTCAATGTAGACACCGTCCAAGAAGTCCAGTTCCCGACAACACGCTCCACCGCTTACAACAACGATAGTCCAAACCCAAGTCCATTTCCCAAATGATTCTCTTATCCATCTCTTCGGTGTAACTTGGACCAGAACCGAATGCAATCAGCGAATCAAAAAACTCCAAGACAATAAACTACTTGAGCAGTCGGCTGCATTCAAGCTACAGGCGCCCTTCAGAAATCCGACATTCAGTGGGAACACAAATACTTAGGCCAACACTTGTTGAACTGCCAAAGAAATGGTGGCAACTGGAAATAAGGAGAGATGGTAGTGCTTGTATTCCTGTTCCCCTGTGATCCGCTTCGTTTTATCAAAATTGTAAGTTATTCATGTTGTCAGCATTGCTTTTTTAGTCGAATGAAAATATTCGAATAATGTCATAATACCGAAAATTCGACATGAGGCGAACGTTCGATTCGAGGTGTTAAATACGCACCTCTCCACCTATTGGTGGAACTTGTTGACATTTGTTGATACTTTTGAAACCCTCCTCGTCCATCACGCAGAAGTTCGCAGTAAAATCATTGCACTACTTTTAGCCAATGAGAATTGAAGTCGTCACATGCCAATGTAAAATTGCAACCAAATTAACCATGGTGTACAAAGTTAGAGGACTCATCTCGTAGTTCAACAAATATAGTATCTTGTACAGTTTTCCCGGAGCGATTTACATCGAATCGAAGGCTGACTACCTCCATTTTGCCATAGTTGATCCGCAGCGAATGCCGTTAGATGTGAAAAGTGTAGTAAGGTATCTTTGCATTTTGTTGAAACATATAGATATTGCTCTGACAAAAGCTAAAAAGGCCTCTGCTGTGGCAAGGGGGTTGTTTTACAGCAGACAACTTGATTCCAGGGTGAAGGTAATCTGCTATATGGCCCTCATCGGGCCTGTTATGGCCTATGGTTGTCCACTGTGGTTCAATGTGAGTCCTTCCCAGATGGAAAAGATGAGGTTGTTCGAGATACAGTGTCTTCGCACTTGTCTCCGCTTGTATCGTACAGCGTTCTATCCTAACGAGGTCCTGTACAACGAGGCAAACTTGAACAGGATAGATAATTTTATTATTAAGCTGATCAGAAGGCATATTTCACGAGCTATGACTTCTTTCAACAGTCTGATCTCTGGGGCTTACTACCCCAATGTTATGTACCATGAGGGAGTGCGCCTCACCGGCTTTATTCCTCCTGAAGCATTCCTCTATCTCGACACAATTGGCCTAATACAGGATCCACAAGGATGTCCTGTCATCTTCCATGTCGTACGCCGAACAGTGGACAGGCGACTCCAATGCGAACGGGATGTCGCTCGCAGTCACGAGGACCTTCTCCGGTTCAGTAGAGCTATCTCTGCTCGAGACAGGAGGGAGTCTGCCAAAGAAGTCAATTTTACTGGTGGTTACACCAAAATCAGCCCCCGCCGCAGCTGGATTTTCAAAATGACGCGGCAGTTGACCATAGTGGCAAACTTAGGGTAGCGAAGGAAAAAAAAAAATTTAACAATAAATAAAAAAAAAATTTGATAAATAAATAAAAGGTGTTAAGTTAAGTTTTTTATATTAGTTTTTATAGTAGGTTAAGTTAGTTTAAGATAGGTTAAGATAGATAAATAATGCCAAGTTTTTTACCAGTTTTCTTGGCCAAACATATCAGAAAGTCCATTCAGATAAAATAACAAAAAAAAAAATTGTCTAAGCCGAAAGACAATTAAATTTAGTTCAGAATAGCTTAGAGTACCCGTATAGGGTCAGTAGGTTAGATGTTCGAACGATTGTTAAGTTAGTTAAGCTAGTTTTAGTTATTTTTGTCTAGCATGAAAAAAAAAAGAATCCTAAAATAAAACAAAAACGGATTAAAAAAAAGTACCTCCATTTTGCCTTTGGCTCCGTCTAAACATCAACAGCATACGGTGATTCAGTGTGAAACTCGATCGTTACAGAGATGACATGAAGATTGCAACCAGAGTACAATGACTGCGCTTTTTGTGATGCCTAACATTATCAAACTCTGAAGAAATAAATGATGTTTGGGAAAATTTGCGTCGATGAACTGAGTGTTGCTTGTAAATAGGAAAAAAAACACTCAATTTGTTTTATTGAAAGATGCATATTTTGATTTTTTTGGAAAAATACAATTTTATTTATTCGCCACTACAAACTTTCCATTATTCCGCTTCTTATCCGACTTGCTGCATGAGTCAGTTCGCTCACTTTTAGTTGTAAAGTGCGCAGCACACATTCACTATTTGTCATCAAAACAGTGAGCAATACTATCCATTATCTAAACAAATAATTTGGAACGAATATCTCAATGCATGTATTTCAAATCAAAATTTCTTAAATCAAAGTCAAACCGAAAGCTACAGCTGAATAATCTCTGCGAAAAGAAAGTCAACGCCAGATGGTCGGCAGGTAGTACCTATTGAGTTTAAAAACAAATCTGGCCCAATCTTGATCCTCAAAGATCAAGTGATCTTATTTGCTTAAAGAGATCCAAAATTAGCACTGCAGTGGGTATAATCAGCGGACACTGCCTCCAAGGCCTTCATAGGTATATTTTAAAACGACTTCTGTAGAAGCTGTCCAGACGAAGAGGAGGAGGCCAACATCCACCACCTCCTTTGCAACTGTCCTGCTGTTGACATAATCAGGAAAGCCTACTAATCAGGCCTACAAGAAGCAGGAGCCTTACTTCTTCGACAGTTTAAACGACCTCAGCAAAATAGCAGTCAAAGCACTTGTCAAATTTGCTACGAAAACCAACTGGCTGTCATAAACCCCCTTCATATCTTTCTCCCAATCTGAACACCCTCGTGGAGGTCCAACTGTGGCCTATGTGCATTAATGCCACTTCCTACCTATCTACTTACTTACTTACTTATCAGGCCGGCGAACCATGGAAGGTCCGAGCCTGAGCAATTGCTGCCTTCCATCGTTGACGGTCCTGGGCACGCTGCTTCCAGCCATCAAGACCAAGCTGTCTTGCATCCGCGATTACTTGGTCTTTATACCCGAGATTCTGCTCGTACCAAGAATCAGCTCTGCAGTTTTGCTTAGCGTCCAGCTTTCGGCTCCATAGAGCAGGACTGGCAAAATAAGAGTTTGTAGAGCATGAATTTGGGTCCTTGGAGTCAGGAGTTTTGAGCCCAGTTGTTTTGACAAACCGAAGTAGCACCGGTTGCCAAGGGCGATTCTACGACGGATCTCCACTGTGATGTCGTTTGTGGAGTTGACGTTTGCCCCGAGTTAGACAAACTCCTTTACTACCTCGAAATGGTAGCTGTCGATCGTGAAATTTTGTCCAAGGTGGTGTGTGACTTCCTTCCTATCTACCAACCCACAACCCAAGAAAGGTAGGGCGTTTTCATAATTTCATAATTTTCTACTACAGCAAGTCTGCGATTGTACTAGCGCAGATTTCCGACGTTTATGAAAACACCCGTAGTGTCGATAATTTAGTGCACCAGGCGGATTCAATGATAGCATGAATCCGTTCACGTGAATCAAACTAGTGAATCTGATCTGTCGGATTAGAGAATAGGGGTGAATATCAATTTAAAAGTAAACCGTGACGAAACACTCAAGAGATTTCGTTTCATGGTTAAAGTCTGAAAATGAGTTGTGAAGTTCACTGTCGCTCGAATGACTTACTGTTAAATCCAAAAACAAGTCTCCGCTGCAAACTACCCTCATGCTTAATTCCCATCATGCAAAATTGATAATTTAGTTGTACAAACTTAAGAGCAACAAATGATATTACATATATTGATTCGAAATATATTTGTAAAAAAAAGAAAAAAGAAATAAGAGAAAACAAAAAAAGCAAACAAGTATCAAAATATTTTCTACAACAATAGTTTCCTTCACAGATACCAAGCATTTTTTTTTGTGTGTTGTTTTCACAAAAACTAAAATGAAACAAAAAATTAAAACAAAACAAACGCTATTCATACGAAAGCAAATCAAAAATTAAATTAAATTAAATTGTTTACACTCCAAAGAGAGATCGATGAAGTGCCTGAAGAGTCGCTGAGTCGTACGTTCTTGTTATCATCCGTAAATTAAAATACATTTTTAGTTTATATATTTTTTTTTGTTTTGTTCAATTTACAACTTATGCCTAGGACATTTTTTTTCGTTTTTCAATATTCATATATACAATTATGTTTATTTGATGAAAGCGCAATACTAACCTCACGTTAAGATAAATATTTGGGTTTCCTTTTTATTTCATTTTTTTTTCTTATTTTTTTCTCATCTAGTTTCAGTTTCATTTTTTTTTCTGACATTTAGGTTTTAATGTGCGGTTTTTGTATATCCATAAAATTACAGAAAAGTAGAAGCAGCCATGATTACAATATTTTCTCGTTTAATGTTCTTTTCTGTTTTTCGTCCAGTTTAATTGTTAATTCAATGTGTTTTTTTTTATTTTTTTGTTCTTTAACTTAACTTTATTAAATTTATCTATTTGAAACTTTGCTAAATTTAGGATAGTGAATTTTTTTTTGTGTTTTATTTCGTTTTAACAATTTTTTTTCATTTTTTTTTTAATTATTTATTTACTTAAGACTAATTATTATTTTTGTTTTCATTAATTAAATTTTATTAGATCCGTTGTTTAATAAAATTGTTTTATTAACTCTGTTTTATTTTAAAAATTACATTTTTTTAAAAAAAAAAAAAGATCAACAATTGTGTTTAGACTTAATGAACCCATGATGGTGGTGTCACACTGGCCTGTGAATATTGTACCCTCGTGTGAGTATTTGTTGACTGACTTTGAGGTAAATCTATGGATGTGTCCGCATTGCTATTCGTTTGCTGATGATGGTTGTTATGTTGCAATGGAGTCGTTGTACTTGATGAGTTGAGTGTTGCCAACGGTATGTTGATATCAAGGAGACCATCGATACTCATTTCTTGTTGAATTAACTGAAAGACAGAATAAGAACATATAAATAAGCGAGTCTGATGTTATTGCCGGTGTGATTCAATTCGACGTTTGTGAGTGATTAACAGTCTTCACGTTTGGAATTTATTGTTCAAATTTCCTCAATTTTGTAGAAACCAAGAAGAAATGGTTTTAAATAGAACAAATCAATAAGTCTATAGGCCATATTGATTCAGGGCATTTCTTTCTGATTACTAGTGCATACTCTTCGAAATTAACCTATTAAACTGAGCAAACTGAGAGTACTTTAATAGGACGGTTAGTAGTTCGACAGGCGTAATGCATTTAGAATGCCTGACATCTATCTAAGCAGTTCAATGCAGTTGAATCTTTCATTAGCTTACTAAACCGGTCTTCAGAAGATTCGTGCCCTAATCTCAGCCTGAGAGATAAGACCGATGAAAAAGGCTCACCGTGGTGGAATACAAATGAACAGACGATATGGAACCTCGCAAATGAGGACCACTCAATGAGTGGCTCACTTACAAAGGAGGCGTCACGACTCCTGAAAAAAAGAAAAGAAATCAGATTCGCAAGAAAGAACTCCTGGAGCAATTGTTACGTTCCATACGTGCAAGCTGGCCTCCGGTAAAACATGGGTCTCAGAATGATATTCTGGTCTGATTGAAAGCATTGGAGAAGAAGTATATTCTCGCCCAGCCAACCAGAATTCAAAGTTCGGCCTTCCTGGACAGCTTTTCTCAGACGGGCATCCTCTTCCTTCTCCCACTTGACCTAATCTGCAGCAACAGTGCAGCCTTATCGGTCTTGTCGCTTAGAGTGGCAGGTTTTTGGAGGGAAAGCATACAGTCACGCTGTCATGCTAAACACTTGGACAGCAGCACAAAATATAAGACGGACTAAGTACTACCAATCGTGAAAAGAACGTTACTGTCAATGGCGCCCGTTTGCGTTCAATGGTTTCGAACTCTTTTTGCCCAAAAAGCTGAACAAGTTCAACCTGGGCGACATGTGGTGCCAAAAAGACGGCGCACACCAGGCGAATCGATGTAGATTCAATAAATTCGTCGAGCAAACTGTCTCTCGTGGAGACACGTTTACTTAGTCTCTTGTTATCTTAGAGATGTTTTGCAAGGTGAAAAATAAGGAATTCATACATTTAGTGACGCCGTTTATGTCGATTGTAATGAGAACAGAAATACCCTTTGATTGAAATTAGCTGATTTTCATTTTATTTACTCACCTCTTCAATATTGCACTCGATACCACCGTGGAAATTATCAATATTAAATTCGTCAATTTGTGTTTGATTGTTCAATGCCTCCATGCATTGTCCTATTAATGTTGAAGCACAGTTATCTGAAAATAAAAGTAGTTTTTTATTAATTTTTTTTTTCAAATGTAATCTAACAAGTTATTTTTCGTGCTATTTCAACTGCCATTGCTGCCGTGGCGTAGTTGGCTCTTACACTGGATGCCTAGGGTGCAATTCATGACACGAGCAACTTGAATAACTTATGGGATAACGATATATTTAATATACAAGGTAATATTTAGGGGGAGTAAGAGGTGGGAACCCTTATTTTTCATTCGTTACGTCACGTTTATAGTAAAAAATGCAACTTTTGGACTGTCTAGATGTCCGGTCAACGATGTAACTTACTTCCCTTGCAGATACCACCTAAGGAAACTAGGGGTATTAGAATAAGTTCTCTGCCGATTCTGTGGAGATTCTAATGAAACCTAATGACAAAAAAGCTCGTACAGACCGCCACCAATCTAGCAGTATCATGACGAGTTTGCCGAAGGAGATCGTTTGTCTTAGATCGGTTTTAAACCCGATTCATATTTCCTAGATGTTACACAGTTTGTCAGTCTGGCCTATTTAAGGTTGTGCACATCCGCTGAAAGCCAGATCCCGGCAGAAATGAATGAGTAAAGAGATATTCAACTTCGGCCATTTTTGCCCCTAGTCCACACCGGAGAAAAATGTGATAGTAGTGGAATTCTCTTGCATTACACTCATACTTTTACAACGCTCGTCAATTCACCCCAATATGGCGGCCGATTCGTGAATTTTGTGGGATAATAGCGGCAGATTCATGAATTTTGTGGGAGATTCGTGAATTTGCCCACGAACATGTACTTATTGTTCGGAGGGTGTTCAGAAGGTGACTCATATTTTTAAGAGAACATATATTTGTAAAAGGTGCTTGCGTGAATAAAAATATAATGCTACGCTCTCTTTACAGGAATAGTTTGCATCAATTTAATTCTTCAGAGTAAAATATAGCTGATTTATATGCGATGACTGGCAAATGAACTTAGTTTTATATCTTTCATTCATGAATTGTGAAAACTTCTGCAATGAAATTACATAATATGTTAAGATCAATGGCTTTAACTGTACCTAATTCAAACTAATTTAGAATTAACTTTTATCTCTATTTCTGTAAAACAAGTAAAATAAGCAAAAAAGCTGTTTATTTTAATTGATTCAAGCAAATGTTTCAATAATATTGCCGGTACACATGTTTCGTGTGAATGCTTTTTTTCGATACTATGCATATGCAAAAATACATACATGAAGTCGTATATTCATTAATAATTAATGTAAACAATGGCAAAATTATTTTTTCCTATTACCTCAGACTGTAACTCGCAGAAAGCTACTTCATGAACATACGCTTTGTTCGTTTGCTTACCCCTCCTTACTGTGTTGAAAATTTGACACCGAAAGTTGAAAAAAGTTCAAGTAACGAGCGAATTTTGAAATAAGAACTCTAATTCACACCAATACTATGGTTGGGGAAGGGTATCAGCTGTTCGCCAGCTGTTCACAAGAGCTCACACGTATTCACAGACAGGGGAGAAAAAGCGTATAAAAAACGCTGTCAGACGAAATCAAGGGGCAAGAGAAGAAGAAGTTAAATATCTCTTTACTCATTTATTTCTGGATCCCGGCCTAGCCCGTTTAACGGCCTTCTCATTTCCTGGGGTGTCACTGAAAGCAGAAATCCAGAAAAGCGACATTTTGAGCTGACCTAACCTACCGCAACGTCTTGAAAATATCGTCGCCATAGCTGAGCGCACCACATTTTGTAGGAATATCTAGGTCTTCATTGGCTCCGGAAATAAAAGGACAAGGCCATGATTGCCTTTCACGAATTTTCAATTCTGAGTGATGATGTTACTTTTCTTTTGTCAGAGTACCTCTATTGACAAATCTGCGCTAGTTGGGCACTGCAAGCGTCAGAGGGCCATATTTAGTTCGTTTCTTTCGAAAATTGTGATGGTGCTGCTTTTTCAGTGAATAAATGTATAGAATACACAGCACGTAACAATGGCAATATTAGGTGACAACACTCGTGTGACTGACTGAAAGAAGAGCCCTCAAATAGGGTACAGATTGTGCGCTTTATGACTATTATTGGTACTCTTTCCTGGGTAATGTATCCGCAAATAATTCATGTTCTCGACGTTGATTCGGCGTGTGTCTGACCTCAAAGCCACCGAGAACTGTCATTTTTTTGTATTTCTTCAACACCCTTCATTTTGCGCAACTAGTATTTTCCGACAACTGCGAAATTAACCACTCGTGAGTAAACGCAAGACAAACGTGGTTGCTACAAAAGCTAGGTCCAGGTCCACCTCTGACTATAGCGCCACCTATATTTATTATTATTATAATCGTTTTTCGACACTTACATGTGGATTTTAAACTAGCTCATCGTATCAAAAATGAAGTTCGTTCGCTGATGGAACAAGCTGCAATATGAGCAAATTGGCCATCCAAGCGCTTATATTCAAACAACCAATCGTTGAACAGCCAGCGCAAACAACGACTGAATATCTTAGGCATTTGGCATCAATGGGCGTTAGACTAAACGCTTCACATTTTTACTTGCGTTACTCTTCAGCTGGTAATATTTTGCTAGCGCACAGAGTCAACCTCTTCGAGTTTCATGGCGATAAAGTTTTGCGTATAGAACCCTCAAAAGGGTGGATATGTCGATTATAATCAGCTCCTTATTGCGCGAAACGTACCTACTACCGAAGCACTATTTTTGTAGTTCATCTCCAGCATTTAAACTGTTTAAGCTCCGCGATTATTAACCTGTCCATATTGTAAACGGGCAAACCTTAAGCTAAGCATCAGATGACAGTTCGATTTGACGTTTTTAATTGAAACAGGATGTCAAATCCGGACCATAAGTTGCATGAGCCTAAAGTTTCATAACCTTTCCCCAACTTTACCTCATAGCTACTAAATCCTGGACTTTAGTTCTCATGAAATGCCTTGAATAGAAAAATAACGTTTTACATACCATCTAAATTTGAGCTAAGTTGCTGTTGATGCAACTGCTGTTGTTGTTGCTGTTGCTGCAATTGCTGCTGCTGCTGTTGCTGCTGCTGCTGTTGCTGTTGTGCATTACCCAGCAGCGTTGAACTATCCGAACCAACACCGGAGTCCAGCACCACAGGATTATAAGTATTCAATGAATCCGATGATGGTTCACTGTTTGGATACGCGGGTGACATTCCAGTACCAGACGAAGGTGATAAGCCCTTTACGAAGAAAAACACAAAACAAATATGATTCATTAGTAAATTCACTCAAGGGGCGGATCATCTCAATTTTTAACTACTTCTCTTGAATTGTGCAAACAACTGCAGGTCAGTGACCGATGGAGTAGACATTGATTCTGTTGCATTCCATAGGATTGAGCGACTGCTGGATTAATTGAATAAGTCGGTTGCGGTGGTTGGTACGGAGGTGGTGGTTGATTGGATATGCCCGAAGCTGCACTAAACCTACTCCATCCGTATGATCGTTTGGTTTCAAAATTTAAAAAAAAGGAAAAACAAAAAAAATCTTTTTGATAAAACCCATTCGTGCCACAAGCGGGACTAGATTACACGGTTTTTGTTTTCTCTTTCAAAAATCAATAATCGAATTGCATCTTAAGTGCGCATGCATCTGAACGGTACAACATGCAAACAAAAAAATCAAAAACTAACTAACTAACCAACATTTTCACATAATCGATTCTTGGAATGAAAAAACAAAAACTTAAACATAAAACATAAAACAAATAATAAACATAATTAAGAAATGCAAAGAATAAGTTAAAAGAAAAACAACAAAACAGACCCCTGCAGCAGTTCCTTTTGTAACGTTAGGTCATCCGCCAGAGATCCTGCCAGCTGATCAAGAGCACTCGCTTGGGCTGGCGTTATGTTCGCATTATTGTAGTCTGCCGAGAAGCCCCAGTCTGGTTCCACACCCACAATAGCCGGTATGGGACTTAGGCGGCCGCATGAACTCGCATTCGATGAGGCCCGTTGACGGAAGTCGGGTGATAATTGAAAGCCTTGGCTGTTTATTTATTTTTTTTGTTTGGTTTTTTTTTTTTTTTTGTTTTCAGTCACAATAGATATTATTGATTAATTTTAAATGAAAAGAAATAAAAAAGTAAAATAAATAAAAAAATAATGTTGTATCTTAAATTATGTGAAAAAAATGCATAGGCTGGACGTGAAGGATGGTGCGTGAATTAAGAAAAAGTTATTTGGACTAAGATGTATCAAAATAAAAGCACTCGTTGTAGAAAAAGAAAACTCATATATTCAGTTTCAAGCATTAAAAATTTGTTAAGAATCCGTAACAAGTCTTGACGGAAAAGAAATACACTCTATGTTAGAAATCAAAAACAAAAAACTTTTTATTTATGTCAGAACTTGCTGCGTTCGCTCGAAACGCTTCACTGCAGAAAAGTTTAGCTGAATGCCATAAGAAAAATGCACAAAATTAAAAAGGGAAGTGTTTGTTATATTATCCATAAAGTGGGTACAGTGTAGAATACAAGCATGTCATCCAGTTTACCGGATACCCTCATTGCGTTGCAGTATCGTCAGATTCAGGATCAGGGAGTTTTACGATTTCAGCGATCAACTAAAGAGTGACCAGCAGCAACATGTTAAACGCAACGTGAATTTCGACGTGAGGTCAGTCGTCATCATGGCTCCAGTGTGCATTGAATTGTCTTGTGCAAACGCAGGCATATATACATCGTCAGTGTTTCTGTTTATCATCGACAGTGATGCTTTACAATTTCGTACGAATTTGATGATAAGATGCCATAGTTGCAGAGATGACAGACACATATTTTGTTCATTTAGAGCTTGCTCACCCTACGCAAATGTCCATCAGGAATGATACTAAATACTCGGCCAAAAGTGAATCTCTAAAAGCTCAATCAAGAGATCGCCTTCATCACTTCACCGGCACAAGGCATTCGAATATCAAAAAAGAAAAAAAATCAAAAATGTTCTACCTGACATTCAGCAAAACAATTAATAACCAAAACAAAGAAACTTGTCTAGATTAAAAAGGACAAACAAGAAACTAGTCAAGTTCAACTATAGCATAAGTATGCCGGCGCTGCAAAACCTCTACTTTAAAGCATTCGAAATGTTATCTCTACTCAATGTCTCAGAGGCAAGAATGCAAATGCAAAATGAACATTCAAAAACGAAAATGAGTTAAATAGTTACCTATGAAGAGGAC
This sequence comes from Eristalis pertinax, assembly GCA_907269125.1. Classification (NCBI taxonomy): domain Eukaryota; kingdom Metazoa; phylum Arthropoda; class Insecta; order Diptera; family Syrphidae; genus Eristalis; species Eristalis pertinax. Next base: position 61,107,278 of record OU026145.1, read on the forward strand.
TCTCCGGAAAATGATCAAGCCCCTCACTGACACTACTACTCGGTGAAGGAGTTGCATCATTTAAACCAGTAATACCGCCATTTCGAAGTGCTTCAACACGCTTTTTAGCACGTCCTCTTCGCTTCTCATACTTGGACGTTTCCATTGATGCCGCTCGTCGACGTACCGATTTCCCAGGCTTTGCATCCGGATTCAACATCCACCATGACGATTTGCCGGTACCCTCGTTTTGTACTCTCATAAAGCGATTGTGCAGTGACAAATTATGTCGGATTGAGTTCTGAAAGTACAAGAAGATGACAAAGATGTAAGTACAATGGTAAATAGTGGCTTTTCGATAGAGGGAGAGAGAGATTCATTTTGTCGCCTCTCTAAGGAGTTCAATATTCGAGTGCGGCATTTGTGTCGGATCACGGAGTATCTGTCAATTGTTTTACAAACGCTTTGCAAAAAAAAAAACGGAATAAAATGAAGGGGTTGAAAGTTGAATGAACTTTTAAAGTCATAAAGTGAGTGTACGATATAAGCCCTTTGACTCAGACTTATTGAGAAAGCAGATTTCAAGGAGATGCTTAAAGGCGATGGGTGGGTGGTTGTCCCTGGCTGTGGTTAATCTTCGGGCAAATTTCAAATTGAAGACAGTGTAGTGTGGAAGCATAGTTTGTGTTTGAAGGCGGATGAGAAGAAACGAAGTATTCGGGGATGGTGTTCATGAACGGAATAGATATTTAAGTTTTGTATAAATTGTCTGTTGGACAAATTGATTGTCAAATGAGCGCTAGGACAATTAAATCAGTATGGGTTTTAATTACAAACACGCTCGGTTAGCATTGCCATTTCATCACGGAAAGACTTTCATCAATATGATCTAAAAAATGACTTTCGAATTCTCCTCTCTACATGAACAAATAAAAATATAGTCAAGGTCAACATTTACATTTACATTACTTTTGGAATTGTCCTGTTTTCACAGTCAGAATTCAAAAAGAGTTGTCAGAATTTGGTGGGTAACACGTTTTTGAATTCATACTAATAGTAAATCACTAACAAACATTTTTCGAGAATGATTTCTTATGAATGGCTGTCAAAAGGTCTTGAAATTCTCGAAATGAAGCACGAAAACGTCTATGATGAGCGAGTATAACTTACACTTTACCTGTTTTTTTTATTCAATCAATTATGGGGACCACGCAGCCTTCAGAACGCTCAACCCCAATCTCTCTTTGTTCGCCAACAGCGACAACCGTTACCATTCTCACTTCCCTTAGGAACTTCACACATTTCTGTACAGATGGTCGCAAGCCAAAGCAGGGAGTGGGTTGCGGATTATATCATAAAGACTTCAAATACAAAAAAAAACTGGATTACCCCCTCGTCAAGAGTAAGATCGTGCGTGAGACAGCAAGCGACAACCAGAGGGAGAGCATAGTATGTGACGGCCTCCGTCAAATCGTTTATGAGCCGGAATCAGACTGGTCATAGACCTAGATACAACCACATCGACGCGCTAATACAAATCACAAGCTCTAAAGGGTTATTATTTCAGAATGAACCGATTTAGTTCATTTTTTGTAAGCATCTGCAACTTTCTTAGTGTCAAATGAACACTTAAAACTAGTTTTGATAGAACAACGTGCCCCAAATGGTCATCACATAAGACTTAAGATCATGTAAGACTGCCTGAATGTGACTTGAAATCCACTATCTTCTTCAAATAGCAGTTGTGATGATGATAGCCTTGCTTCGTACTATACCACGCATAGTTTTAAATACACCGCAAACTCAATGAATTTCTCTTCTAAATCAAGTCGCTTGCTTTTTATAATTGTTCTTACTTTATCAACTTTCATAACGTGTATTTGCTTTGGAAAATGGATAAATGTTCACATTACCCTTTACTAGATAAATTCAACAGAGACTTTGAAGACAGGATCATTTAAATTATATTTCCTTAAGAGTGTGAACAACGCTTGAAATATTGATTAAATCCATCCCAACTTTGACTAACAATATCTGTGCGAGTTCTGAATACTCTGCCTTAAAGTTGTGCCTGGTAAATTTCCTAAGAATTCACCGGCATCCTTCTGCACACATTTATGTAACAAGCTCGTAGTTTAACTTAAGTTTAAGTGACTGACTGCATAGAGACGTCCCAATTAGCCGACCATATGCACATTGAATTACCACGCGGATGCAAAGCAATGAAGATGACTCTGCAGCTCCTGCATGTGCAATTATATGACAGTCCCATTCTGAATCAGTGTTATCCAATGCCGCAATGCAAAGTGAAAATGTCGACAAGAGTTCTGAGATAGTGTTCTTTAAGAGTTGAGACCAGGCCATAATTTAGGGATATCGTGCCCTCAGATCATTTACGATTAGTAGAATTAATCGGTTCAAGCTTTAGGAGCTAGTGCCCATTCTAACGCGCTCAATAATGTCGCAGTGTCCCGGAACCCACATGAGGTGTATGCTAGAATACGCGCACATATCATTAAGAATTCAGGGAAAGTCTTCGATTCAAATGTGGCTGCAACATTTGGCCACCCTCTGTCCAAAATAGATACACGAGTTCCGGGGATGGAGTCTACTCGTTAGTCAGATCATCATCATCATCTTCTGACCCGCATGATCCACTAAAGGGGTCGCGGGGGTAAACCACGCACGAGAGATCTCCAGGCAACTCGATCCTCCGCCATCGACTCTAATTCATCAGGAGCAATGCCCAAGCGTAACCCGGCGAGTTTTTCGACTTGGTCCAACCACCTCGTCTTGGGTCTGCCAAGCGGTCGCCTACCTGATGGAATCGCATTCAACGCCCACGTCGGAAGTCGTAATGATGGGGACATTCGTAACACGTGATCCAACCACCGAAGCATAGCCCTTTCCGTTCGAAGAAGCAGCTGCTCAATGTTGAGTGCCTCGCGCACTGCCGTGTTTCTCACCCTATTCCGGCGAGTAATTCCCACAACAGAATGAAGACATCTCATCTCAGCAACTGGCACTCGCGATCTTATTCTTTCTGTCATTACCCAAATTACATGACCATAGGTGAGAGTTGGAACAAATACTGAGTTGAAAACCGCTAACTTGGCTTTAACACCAAGCTCGGCCTTTCTGATTACAGAACTACCAAGCTGTGTCAAAACTGACCCAGCTTGACTAATTCCACAGGAAAGCTCAGCATTACTCCTTCAATTACTTGTGAAAAAGACCCCGAGATACTTAAACTTCTCCACCTGCTTCAATGGGACTCCACGAACATGCAGAGTGCATTGAACAGGAGTTCTGGAAATGACCATAACCCTCATAACCCTCATTCCAGCATCAGCACATACGGCCACAAACCTATCGAGTGCGCGCTGGAGTTCCGTCAGGGAGGATGTGAGGATAACTAAGTCATCTACAAAAGAAGATGACTTACCCTCAACTCTCCCAATGTGAAACATTCCTCACCTCGGCTGCGCTGCAACATCCAGTCCATAAATACAATGAATAGGATAGGTGACAAGACACACCCTTGGCGAAGCCCAACGCCCGGTGAAAGGTGTTGATTTAGCACCGTTTACCCGAACACAGCTGCTACAGTTTGTGTATAGAGACTGAATGGCCATCAGAAGAGGACCATCAATCCCACACTGCTGCAGGACACTCCAGAGTTTACCTCGAGGGACTCGGTCATATGCCTTTTCCAAATCTACAAAACAACTGTAGATGGGTTTGGCATACTCCCAAGCCTTCTCAAGTACCATTCTTAGAGTGAAAAGCTGGTCGCTTGTACTTCTGCCGAGACGAAAGCCGCACTGTTCATCGCCCATCCTGGGCTCGACCATAGCTCCAGAAAGCGCTTCCAACACCTTAGCATAGATTTTCCCGGGGATACTTAAAAGAGATGTGCCCCTGTAGTTTTAGCAATCTCTTTTGTCCCCCTTATTGAAAAGTGGGACAATCACCCCAGTTTGCCAATCGCCAGGTGTGTCACCGCGTTCCCAGGCCACTTTAATGACACGAGAGAGCCATAAAACTCCCTCTTTAACCATTGCCTTAAGTAATTCTGGACGGATTTTATCCACACCGTCGGACTTGCCGATTTTTAGCGATTCAATGGCCAAAATGACTTCCTCCACCGTTGGACTATTCTCCGCCCCACTCAAGACTACGGGTCTGTCATCCTCAGTGCCCTGTTCGGGATTGAGCAGCTCCGAAAAGTGCTCGCTCCATCTGCCCAAGATGCCCGCCTCATTGGAAAGCAACACCCCATCTTTGGATTTGACTCCTTCGATGATGTGGAATTTCCTTCTTCCGAGTCGGCTAATGGTTTGCCAGAACACCTTTTTCGCAGATCTGTGGGCGCTATCCAGCTTATATCCAAGACTGCTCTTTAGCTGCTCGCACAGCTAATTTGCAAGTCCTTCGCGCCTCAGTGTACCGGTCACGAGAAGCAGTGTCCCTCAAGAGAATCCAGTCTCTGTAGGTCTTCTTCTTCTCTCTGATGGCTTCTGAACTCCGGGTGTTTTGAACCACGCAGTTCTTTCCTCACCACAAGCCGCCACTCCAAGCCGCTTCACTCCACAAACATCCCGTGCAGAGGCAATGACTGCTGTTGAAAACAGTCGCCATTCTTCCTCTACATGCGATGGAAAAGTTGGAAGTCGCTCAAACCTCTCAGATATGTGCCGTGCAAAATTTAGCTGCAACTCACTGTTCGGTCGTTTCTCCCGTCGTTAGTCAGATGCACGACCAATTTGATTCAATCGAATGCCTTCAAATTACGTCATCGTCGTGTGGCAATTTTTCTTCAACAAATCTCTGCGCACAATATACATAGCTCTCGAAAGTACCTTCACCAACAGTGGAAGCACATGTCAGTGCTAATCGAAGAATTTAATACGCAGCAGCTGATGGCTATTCTTGGAATCCTATGGTCAACATGACAACGAGGAGTTTCCTACTTTGGTTTGGGTATCGTCCTCTCTTCCACCGATTACACACGAAAGCACAGTCAAGACAAATGATTCCACATCACCTAGGCGACCATGTATCAGATTAATGAGATGTCCATGCGTGTCATCAACTCACAGGGACGGAAGTAATACAACTACTCCGTGCACGACTGCCCATCACACCGTCATCCCATCTCATAAGCAACAAATGCAAACACAAATATGTGTCGGCAGACGAGTGAATAGCATTGTGTGCACACATTCGCTGGCTTAATTAGGTTAACAATGCTAGCATGCGTCTGGTAGGAGACGATGCTCGTTTGGGAAATCAAAACGCCTTCGGCTGCTACTCAGAAAAATTGTTACATCCTCTCCTCGAGGCGCACCATTTGCCGAGATTCCTCACCTCGGGCAGAACTTCTGTGCATAAATACGAACCGTCAGCATATTAAATATGAATACGATACCCGCCGAGTTGGATGTGGGGACGCGCAGCTCCAGTACCAACCGGGCTTGGCAAACACATATCCTGGGAAATAAAATAAAGTAATTGATTCGAGTCCTGCCGCAGCAGTTTCGGGAGAAAATGTCATACAGCCATACAGTTGGGAGCCGTCATCGGTGGCGGGTGGGTGGTATAAGCGTGATGTCATCGCGTGCGCGGCAGCCTTCACCCCCTTCGCAAAATAACTTATCTAAGTGAACTGCTTCTTCATCTTATTTCATCACTGCGGGGATATGTGTAATAATTTTCATTTTTTTTTTGTCTCCATCCGCTCCTTCCTTCCATTCTTCCATCCTTACATCAACATCCCTTCTCTGTTGGCAGGGTGTGGGTGGAAAATGGGAAAATGCCACGATGCGGGTTCGGTTTATTCAAAGAGACGCCAGGACAAGAAACTGAGATTCTTTTTTGTTCTCTATTCCCTTCATTTCTGCGGATGGGTGGGTGTGTGTGTGTATCCCTTTATCGGCATCGGTGATAAATGGCGCCAACTTGGCGCTCTGGTGCGCCTCAAACGACTGGCATCGCGGTGAATGTTCGAGCGCGTGTGTCAGCCATGGTCGGAGGGGGCGGAGGGCGACGCAGCATTTGCGATGTCTCAATGAGGTACTAAAGGTAAAAATGATATTCTTTCATATTTTCCATCCTTACTTCGTAGTTTTTGTTTTCTTTCACCTCAGATTGACTTGTCCTCCTACAGGAGCCAACCCCGCTCGCCGTGGCGACGAAACACTTCGTGCAAAGGTCTGCTTGTTTCACCCCAGAAACGAGCTGAATTTATAAGGAACATCAAATTGTATCGAGGAGAATTTATAAGGAGCTGCTTCGCCATTGTGGCAGACTGCTCATATTCTCAGAAAAGGATAACAAGCATTGACATTTGGTAACAAAGGATAACCACCATCGACCCCACCAGCAAGAGGGTGGGGTGGAAATTCGCCGACATGGCAAATGAGCATGTGATATAAATTTGTGTAAATTGATGCGTTAAGCCCTGATTGTGAGACGCTGCGAAAGGACCAAGGATAATTGAATGGGTTATGTATGGGTCTATTTCGTTTCGATTAGTCCACCACTGGGTGGTGTGTATCGGATATTAATGGCTTCCCAATTGTCTGTTCATTTATTTATGTCCAATTATTTAGTTTACATGGACATTCGATTGACTTTGACATTGTTCGAGAGAAGGAGTTTGGCCGGGGGAAGGTCGGGAAGCCTTCCGGTCGGAAGATTGCAGAGGATATGGATAAGCGTTTACGGAAGAATACAGGCGGCACACAAATGATTTTGATGATTATGATTTTTATTCCATTTTGAATTTAAAATATCGCCGGAACATGAAGGAACTTTGACAAACGACAACTTGCGAGATTTGAACATTTTTGAGGACCAACGCAACAGCGGACAAGGCGAGTGCCTTTGAAGCTTGAGACAGAAGTGAAGAAGGGTATCAGTCAATTTGATGTGAGCAACTGGATTCAGCCAATGGATTGCTGTCATTGGAGGTGCTAGTTGGTGCACCACAGACAAAAGCGACACTCAAAGAAGAAGACTAAAAAGTCTCATTTAGAAAGGGGGGATTTCAACTCTAGCTTGATTTGATAAACAAATGGTATCCAATGTGGAATTTGCAGAATCTATGTGGCCCTTGTTTCTTTCCTCAAGTCACTTAATGAAAGGGACGATGAAGATCAACAATTCCGTCCACCCGACCCAGATGAAGTGAGGGTTGCCATATCTAAACTGAAATCCAACAACGCTGCGGGAGCTGACGGCATACCCGCCGAGCTTTTTAAAGCCGCAGGCGATGATTTGGTAAGGAGCATGCACCAACTCATCTGTAAAATATGGTCGGAGGAAAACATGCCCGATTAATGGAACCTCAGCATTGTTTGTCCGATCCATAAAAACGGAGACCCTTTGATCTGCGCCAACTACAGAAGCATCAGTCTCCTTCGCATACAAAATCTTATCTGCCATACTGTGTGAACGCCTAAAGCCATTTCGTCAACAACCTGGTCCGTCCTTACCAGTGTGGCTTTAGGCCAGGAAAATCCACTATCGACCAAATATTCACACTGCAGCAGATTTTGGAGAAAACCCAGGAGCAACAAATCGATACCCACCACCTTTTCATCGATTTTAAGGCCGCGTGTGATTGCATCTATAGAGACGAGCTATACAGAGCAATGTCTAGTTTTGGCATCCCTACCAAACTCGTCCGTTTGTGTAGGATGACGATGAAGAATGCACGTTGCTCCATCAAGGTCGGTAAAGACCTAACCGAGACCTTTGATGTCAAAAAAGGATTCAGACAAGGCGACGCGCTGTCATGCGACTTTTTCAACATCGTTCTTGATGTAATTGTTCAAAACTCGAACGCCAACACCAGAGGAACAATCTTTCAGAAGTCCGTCCAACTACTCGCATATGCAGACGATATTGACATTATCGGAAGAACGCAGCGTGATGTTAATAGCGCTTTTGTGGGTATTGCAACGGAGGCCGCGAAGATGGGTAAACGAGGGTAAGACAAAGTATATGCTGTCAACGAGAAAGGACACCCAACACCGACGTCTCGGTCAGAACGTCAGTAGTAGGTAGTCAAAAACTTTGTCTACCTAGGCACCGCTATCAATTCACACAATGACACCAGCGCTGGAATTAACCGAAGAATAACTCTTGCCAGCAATTGGTAAACAAACCCCCTCTCTCGAACAACCAAGGTAACGCTTTACAAGAACTTAATCGTCCCAGTCCTGCTATATGGCGCGGAGGCATGGACTTTGTCAAAAGTGGATGAAGCTGCTCTTGGTTGCTTCGAGAGGAAAATTCTTCGTGTGATTTTGGGTCCCGTCTGCATAGATGGTGAGTGGAGGAGGGGATATAATGACGAACTATACGGGCTGTTTAGCGACATCGACTTAGCCAGAAGAGCGAAGATCCAACGATTGAGATGGCTAGGTCATTTAGAGCAGATGGAAACCAATGCTCCGGCCCGATAAGTCTTCGAATCCACACCCAAGAAACGGCGCAGTAGAGGAAGACCGCGACTCAGGTGGCGCACGCAAGTGGAATCAACCAACTATGCGTGCGAAACTGGAGACAGCTAGCTAAAGATCGAGCTGGCTGGAGACGCTTGTTGGTTGAGGCCCAGGTCCACCTCGGACTGTAGCGCCACCTTAAGTAAGTAAGTAATTAACTGGAAGTTGCTCGTTGTTGAGGTGCACAGACAAAAGCGATACTCAAAGAAGAAGACTAAAAAGCCTCATTTAGAAAGAGGAGGTTTTCACCTCTAGCCTGATTTGTTAAACACGTAGCATCCAATGTGAAATTTGCAGACTCTATGTAGATCGTCATGAGGCATTATCTTGTATCTCTACTTAAGTCAGTGCCTTTAAAAGACGAAGCAGTTGCCTTATCTGGAGCGTTGCCACCAGGAAGGAGAGCAGAGGTAGTACATCCCCTGGCGAGTTCTGGCATGACACAGTGTCCCTGCTCAAATTTGAAGTGATTACAAAAATGCTCGGCTATAGAGTAAAGAGGTTGTGAGCACTTAAGGGCAGTCCTTGATTGAAAGTTGCCTACGGACAGTTAAAACATTCTATGGTTCTGTCGCTTTTGGATGTTGCATTGCTCCTAAGCCAGGAATGTGCTTCTAGAGTTGCAAAGAGTTGAGATGTAAGGACATGGACAGAAACATCTGCAATTTTCGTTCCATCTGTGAATATTTGCAAAACCAATCTGTATGGAATGCAGCTTGAATAGTTCATTTCGAAGACAGTAGGTGGTGGTGAGAGTCGTGGAAGGACCAGTGCGAAGTTGAGTCCATTTTGAAAGCAGTGCTAGCCGCTACCTGTCTTCTGAATGTGTGCAGAACTATAACATTTGACTTTGCGCTGCATCGCAGTGAGCTTTATTAGGAAGTCAGTGCTCACTAGTGCCCACAGACAGTTGGCATTGTTGCGATGACCGATCGGGCTCTCCTTAGACGATCATTCGTTTCTGCTACGTTATACACTGGCTATATCTTTCTGGGTAATGCGCAGATTGCAAACTAAGCGCATCTCTGGCAGGTAGCCTTCAGGAAATGTGATGTGATCCTTGCATTGCCCAATTAAAGTGCAATGTGCACCTTCATCCCAGCAGAGTGTGATCCCTGGCTGGCCAGTTTACTGATGCAACATTAACGGCGGAAGCAGTAGTCTTAAAGACAACCTGTCTATGTTTTGTGTTGCTCTTCAATAGAGTAAATCTTTTCAGCAACTAAGTCAAATCGACTAATTTTACAGACGGCCTAGGAGCACGCTGAACAGATGCTCTTAAAGCGGATACATTTTTTGGAATTGATTTGAAATGATTGATATTCCAAGACATTGTAAATGCAAACAAACGGACGATGTTGACGCCTCAGAACCCTTACATTTTGCAACTTAGCGCCTTCGAACCTGCGTCACTTACAAAAAAACATTCCGTAAGGCAGAACAATACTGAGAAACGAAAGCAGATCAAACAGGTATGCACTCGAATAGATATCACCCGATTTTTGCATATCATTTTTTCAATTAACAAATCCCCATTAGACACCCCCACTTCCCCCGTCTACCAATAGGCGTTAACATCCAGCATAAGCCATTTTGACAGTATGGTGTCAAATGGGCGTGATCCGCTTGCTTGACCCAGAGATAGCACAAATCCGCACAAAATAATGTACAAAAGTAAACTTGAAACACTTTAATCGTATTGATTTGTGCAAAATACGGATTTGGTTTGCTTGTCAACTTAACACGTCCGAGGATGAAGTGTGAAAATGAATACGACGAAACACACACGAAAACCTAACACACTGGAGACCTTGAACTAAGTCATTGTTTTCACTTCAACCGGTGCGCTGCAGAATCACTGGGCGTCCTTAATAACAGATGCCCACGACGGGCACGACATTGACCGGCTTATAGTTTTGAATCTTGGGAAAAAAAAGTTATGGTAATCGAAGAGGAAATCAGCTTAACGCGAGAGACCGACTGTTGATCAGATCACATTACATTATTGTCGGGTGTGTCTGTGACCGTTAAAGAAACGCAAATATCGCGATTCGATTAGCACCTTAACGATCAGCATATTTGCGTAGATATCGCGCGATTCGGTCAGCTCTGGTGGAAGAATGATGATGAAATGGGAGATAGAGCCACTGAAACTATGGAATGTCGATTTTACTGAATGGCGTAGTAAGGAGATTGAGCAAACGAAAAGAAGGCCATCGAATTAACCTATCTTTGTTGACACTTTGACGGTGCGGTTAAGGAAAGCTATCATCAGGTGGAACCGGTTTGAATTCATTGACGTTAAATGAACGTTAGGTCCTGGAAAATAACCAAGAAAAGCAAAACAACACTTGGGACACCGTGCAAAGAGACGAGCTAATGGCCGATATGCATGGTCTTGGCATTCGCCCGAAATTCGTCAGGTTGTCCAGGATGAGGATGAAGAAGCGACCTTGAAGCACTTCCGGCAATTGAAATCAAGTCCACACCGAAGAACTCAATGTTTTTTACCCACAGGACTTGATACATTTAGTTCCATGGTCATAAGCATTAAATAACTGAAGAACCTGCCAAGAAAGGGACCAATACAAGACCTCCTTGACAATGCAATGGATCAAACGCTTTTGACACAGGATGCTCTTGCGATTGTTCAAGTTCAGTGGACACTAAATTGACCACACTAGGTGCTATCATAAATCTCCTTATGTTTGCAGAACCCTCAACGCGTTTCGCTGATTTGCCGTGTCTTCAAGAGGTGTTTGGTTAAAAGTCGAACCATTGACGTTAGCCACACATAGACCACTTGCACCTGACGTATGGACATTTGGAATTCTTCGGATGGACACACCTTCCTTATCATTTCGTTACTCCATTGGATCTCAGTGGAGCTTCCAGTTCGACGATGGCCCGCATAGTTTTAAAGACCTTCCCTACATTTGCTATACTTTGACGAATCGGTTTCTAATATTGACTACGATGCAACCGACCCATTACAACAGACTAAAAGAAGGAAGTTCCTTAGCAAGCCTGCTTATGTATCGACGGTCTGCACATAACTAGTATACTCCACTCGACTTATTTGGATGGCAAATGGCTTTCCGGCTCCAATCAGCGGACACACAAAGATCCAAGAAGAATTCGACTACCTAAATACCTACAAAATATATCACTCAGCGGCCACCTTCACATCCGAATAGCTCCCTAGGAGTAGTGAATTCAGATAGCACCAAGTGGACGCTTAATACACCATCTATGCCTTACACCCAATAGCCACCCTATCGGCGTGAAATCAACATTAGTAGCAAGTCTACGACTTACCCTCTGCACTCGTATAAGGCAGCAACTTCTTACATCTCTTGTTTATCCAAACACCTCGAAATGATTGAACAATGCCTGGGTAAAAATTGAAATATCCTTGAAATGTTCAGCGATTGAAGCAGACAAAAGAATAGATATTAATTGACAATCTTAACAAACCGATCGATTCTTCATTGTTCCCAAAATTCAAATGAATTTCGTTCGATTGACTGACTGTGCGTCGGCGAAAAGTACTCACTGACAACAGACGAGCGAAAAGTTTTCTCATTTTAAGTTCCGGTAGTCTCATAGACACTCTTCTCGGAAATATTAAAAAAGTTTCAATACGCAGCGGATTAAAATATATTCACAAATCGGATACGGTTCTCGAATTACGGATTTTATCTAGCCAAGCGAGAGGAGACAACATTTGTAAGTTCTTTTACAAAAGCGACACTTTTACAGTGTAGCAAACGTTTAAAAAATGAAAGGAAGCCGCTTTGGAAAGGTAACAGCTTTCAATAATGAAGCAACCTTTACTCAATTTCCAATAAATTTTATATGATTTCTGGATGTTTGGGGAGCTTTAACATCTTCGGATTTGGATTAAACTGAGTAGATAGACTGCTCATGTTCTAGATCAGGCTATTTCACCAGTTTTCACGGGGAAAAAAACCACAGACGATGAAGCATGCAATGTGTGAGCTGTTGTGTCCATCTTTGAGACAAGATCAAGATCGAAGGGATATACTGAACACTACTGCATTTGCATCAACGGGGAAGTCGATGTTTGCTCTCAACCTGGTGAGATGGCAGCAACGATTCATGTAAATGCACGAGTAAAGTTGACATAGCTCCGGCAACCGCCTAGAGGCGAGCTAATGTATGCAACCCCGTCTATGCGATATCATCCGCGTAAGCTTTGGGTTACATGCCATCAACTACTATGATCCAGAGAAGCGGAGATAAGATTCCTCTTTGTGGGTTGCCCCTGAAGACTCTCCTTTCTGCACAGTAGTTGCCTAGCTGGGATTCAATTCTTCTGTTTATCCATTCTCTGGAACAGGCTCCAATGCTCAGCTTTCGTATGGCGTTGTCGTTCGTCTATATTTGTTCAATGTTGGCATTGACGGTTTCTCTTGAGAATGTTTGCTCTATTGAACCATCGCCTTCTAACTTGGCGTGGTTGTGCTATGTCTGAGTTCTACCATGGTGGCTGCCTGCTTTCCTTTAGCCCGCGTAGGCGGCGGGCAGCAGTGAAAGCAGAGTTCATAGACAGGTTTGTTGTTCAAGGCAGACTTAGGCAAGCTGTCTTGAGCTTTAAGTCCAGAGGCGAGCACCTCATAATCATCCGCACCAAGGCTAAATTCAGAAACGTCTGCTTGATTTACACCCACGCTCCGACAGAGAACAAGGATGACTTCTATGATCTCATGGAAAGGACATACATCCTTCGTCAAATCCCCGCGTTCAATCGTTGGTCCCACTTGTGTTGGAGAACATTAAACCACGAAATGTACACCGACATGAGTATATCCAACCGTCTACGGATTCAGCGCATAAGATGGCAAGGCCAGGTACAGTGCACAGGACAAACCTGATGCAGCCCGAAGAGTCTTCGGGCTTAATTGGAGGCAACTGGCAAACGATCTAGCCAACTCTAGGAGGTTGTTGGTTGAAGCACAAATCCACCCCCGACTGTAGAAGGACGAATCGCTGCATTAAGAGTATACATCTACGGTGTTGATGAACAATCTGCAGATGTGACAATGTGTCGTTTGTAATCAATTTATCTTCAATAAGAGCTACACTGTCATACCCCCGAACTGAGGCAACATGTTATCTAATTAGATGAAAAGTACGGGTGGCCATTCATGGTCACTCTCAAAAAGGCGATTCAGTTATGTAGTCTGCCCCAACTCTATACAATCCAATGAAGATGCAAGCGTCAACACATTCTTTCTCTCGACAAACATCTTCTCCAGTCCATGTCGACAAAATTCGAAAGTCGAATACATATGTAGAAACGGCAGAACTTGTATTCTCGGACCGTTCCATTCACTGATTTAGTTCACAGCAAACCATCGTTCGTCACGAATTTCTGACGTAAATGCGGACATTGAATCTCATTAATTGCAGCGCCACCGTCAATCAGCTTGAAAGCGGTTTCTCCCATCCACAACCTATCAAATGTCAGCATTTTATAGTTCCCCGGTATGTCGTTACAAGCATTTAATCAATAAAATAATACGGTTAACCCCACCAAAAGTCAGCAGGGGATACGCAAAACCCTTTAGGCCTACCGCGAACTGATTGAGCCATAAAATCTGCGATGGTGTGTGTCCTCCATCTAGGGGGTTTTTTTTCCTTCTTTTTATTGCTGCAAGTTCTGCGCGAGTCTCTGGTGGAGTCATGTTAGACCTCTTTGGCAGTAAACTTTTAAGAGACATCAAAAGTGATGACTTGACTTTGAATTTGAAGATATGTGTCAGTAGACGGAGATGGTGTGTCGTAGGATGACTACGCTTAAGCATCAACAGGGTCAGAGTGAAGATGGTGATCGGATACACGTGGTTGATGGGTACATTGCTGTCGAGTTCATTGTTCCGAGTTTCAATTGCATGAAGTTGTAAAATGGGCTGTTGTCGGAATGCGTGTGAGCATGGTTGGACGAAGGTAGCATATGTTGGCTATGCTAAACTTGTCAGTCGGAAAACTATGATTTCAGGTCGACCATCGTAGCAGGAGTCAATGGACATTATTCAGAAGCCTAAAAGAAAGCAGGCACCCCATCTTCGAGGTAGTCAAGGCCTTCTACTTGCTTGGCTTCGTGGTGAACAATTCTAACTCTACCGAGATCAAATGTAGAATAACTCTTGCCAATCGCTGTTTCATTTAGCTCAATGGACAAGTGAGGAATAGAGCCCTCTCTCGAAGTACCAAACTGACTGCACACAAGACATTGACTATCCCAGTCCTGCTCCACAGCGTAGAGGTCTGGACAATTTCCAAAGCGGTTAGAGAAGTGTACTGGTTCAGCGGACCAGTTTGAATTTATGGCATCTGGAGAAGAGGCTTCCATCACAAGCTGGACATGAACCAAGCCATGTCTACTTATCTTCGTCCGAGTCAGCCCAGAACGACTGCGTCTAAGATGACGTACACTAGTGTAGAAGGACCTAACCAACCGGAGGAAGCTAACCAAAGATCGTGCTGGACTGGAGAGAGGCCGGGGGATGAGGCCAGGTCCTCCCCGAACCGTAGCACCATACAAAGAAGAAGAAGCCACGCTAACAAAAAGCAAGTGTTTCAAAAGTCAATGCGATGAAATCCTTTTTGATCGGAACAAAATGACAATATCAAATGCTATAACTGACTGAGGGTTCAAGAGCTTGCTTACGAGTGAACTTGACACATCTGCAAATGTTGCGAAAAATCCACAGAAGCAGAGCGGACGCTACATTGACCATCCTAATCGTTGGGTCCAAAATGGTCAATGATTTGTGAATCTTATGAATGTCTAATTTTATCCCAAGAATAAGACGCATGGCAGGATTAAAGAGCTCTGCTTTACGGACATAAACTCGTAAAAGTATTACAATCGACAAAGGATCATTTCGCTGTGGTTCGAAGCCCATTGAGGGGCTTAGCCTAAGAGACTGCTGCATTTCACTGTTGACGCACCATGTTACGCCACTTTCAAATTATCGAAAACAAGCTATCTTGCGTCCGCGACGACTTTGACTTTATACCTCTTCTTTTTGCAACCAAGAGGCTCGAATTCGACAATTTTCTCAGATCTGGGCGAGCCATGTAGACATCCCCATCTTTGGGCAGCTTATAGGATTTACGGATATGCCTGCCCTTCCATTTGGATCCTCGCAGACTGGTCTATATAACCGAAACAGAATAAAGTCACAAATGATCAACTCTGCGGTTTTGTCCAGCATTCGGCTATGTAGAGCAGGATTGGCCAAATAAGGTTTTTATGTTTTTTCGAGAGAGGAGTTCTGTCTTCATTTGTTGAGACAAACCATAGAAGCACCGGTTACCAAGAGCGATTCAACGTCGGATCTCTCCTAGGATGTAATTTGGGGAGATTACGTTTGCCCCGAGGTTAATTGTTCTACACACGAGCACTCCAATACTGGATTGAAGACGTCACACGGTAGCACGTCTCCTTGCCGAAATCCGGTGCAGGTTTTAATCGCCTCGTCTTTCGCCTTGTATTTGTTACCACTGTGCGATAGAACCTTGCCAGTGTTTGTCTTAATTGCAACTAATTCTGTTTATGGCCGAGTTGACGGCACGGAAGCCACTCTGTACCGATTAGTACGATGCAAGAAGGTTTATTGAGTTCACACAGTGCGTTGGACAGGACAGAGCCTTACCAGCGACGCACCATACGCCAGAAAGTTGCGTTCAACTCAAAGTGAGTATTTCTATGTGAAAATTGCCCCAATTCGCACCCAGTACCCATTAAACATTCCCACAGAGTTCTTAGAATTTCGCCTTAGTCATTGTTCCAAGTTATGGAGTGAACTCGACGAGGTTATCAAGTCTCATTCGCACTCGACGACGAATAAGCATGTCTGCCCTCAGGGATCATCCATTCTGTCACTACTACAAACATCCCCTATTGCTTCATCCCTAAAGACGGCTTCTACATATGGTATTATATTACCCTTAGACTTTACCAATTCCCTTCTGTGGTCCCATGGCACTACTTGGATGTGTAGATGAGCGTGTACAACCGGCCAAAGCATGAATGCAACAAGAGGTGCACACTCAGTCACAGATTGTTTAGAGAACGATTGCCAACAAGCCTCATAATAAACTCGATCACTAATTCAACAACACAGGATGTTTAGACTGTCATCCGCGCTAGTGTTTACCTTGAAAATGATAACGATATTCAAAGTGTCATCTCGATGGCCCACAAGTCCGCGCAGATATGTATTCTCAAATTCAAATCAGGGCTCTTTGGCCCCCCTCTCTGGCGTGGAGTGGTGGAGTTCAGGTGGTGTGCCTTCCACGAGATTGCAATCTCACACAAAGGACAAGCCACCAAACGAACGCGAGCTCATTCCTACGAATGAGCGTGTGAACTTAAACAGATGTGACGAAAAAAAAAGCTGAATAAATGCATACACACGAGAGTGTTTAATCTCAATCACGTATGCAATATGTGCACACTCAAGCGCGCACATACACGCGGAGTTATTTTTTTTTTTTTTTTAATATTTTGTAGATAGGGATGCGATAAGCATTCGATGTCATTAACTGCGGTCGTCAAAATGACCAAAGTGATTAAAATTTGAACTCATTTCTGTATCGCTAGACCACTTCGAGGTTAAAATTTATGATTCGCGTTTGTAGATACAAATCTTTTGCGGGGCAAAATATAATGACTGCTTCAATTGGACGACGCTGTCTCTGTTTGTGTGTGTCGAAAGGACATGACACGTGAAAAGTGCTTCTGGTGGATGAAGGAGGGGGCAGTTCAATCAAATGAACGCATAGCACCGGGGACTTGTCAACTCTATTGAATTCAATTATAGCCTTAAGGGGAGCGCGTGATGATTTCGGTCTGGTCGTTGATGGCTCGGGGGGAGTGTCCTTTTCGCTTAGAAGCAGTGGCGGACGCGTTGTCCGGTGACAAGTGTGTAAGTGATTTGCGATGGCTATCGACTCTGGTCAAGCTGGTAGATGTATGAAGCGATTGACTTGTGAACTGCTGTTGGTTGATTAGGAGTTATTAAGTCCGACCTGTAAGCACATTAGTGCTGCTTAATTATGGAAGTCACTTGAGGAGGTGAGAACGTATTTGAGTTGAGTTAGTAAACTGGTTTGATTCTTCAGTTTTTGGATAATTTTTCAGTGAGAGCCGGTGCAATACGTCTTTACTCCGAAAATAGGCCTTTGTACTGGTGCTGGACGTGGGAATTGCACTGCATTGATGGTCAAGAACGGGAAGTACATAATTGCATTTTTGCTGACATAGGGACAGATACCACTTAGTCCTAAGAAGACAAGGTATACAGTCTGACTGCAGGCATGGTGAAATAGGAATAGGGGGTTGAAATGAGGAAAAGCAAGGCTTGTGTACAACTTATTAACACACAACGAGACCACCCTTTCTTCCAACCATCACAAATCTTCTCAATCCGGAAGGCTTAACTTCAAGCTGGCACCAGCATCTGGTTAATGAAGGTTCGGTTCATCGGTTGAATATCCACTCTAGAAGTGAGACCACCTTGACTGCGCCAACTATCGAGGTGTACTTTCTTTTCTGCAGTTTTGTGCACCTAAAGGAGCTTATTAATAATCTAATCAGTGCGGCCACAGGCGAGGGAAACGACAATAGACCGCGGCAGCTCTTGGAATAATCCCGAGAATTGCAGTTTGACACTCCCCACCAATTCGCCGGAATACAATGCCATGTCTAGTTTTAACATTCCAGTCAAACTCTTCAGGGTGACGATGGAGAACTCTCGCGACGAGACTTTCAGTGTCCAAAAGAGATTTAAAAAAGGCGACGCGCTGACATTGAAGCGCATGTTGACATGGCAGATCCGTACAAACGTTCAACATTGATGTGATTAGCCGAATGCATCAAGTAGTCAAAGAGGAGCTAGAATGGAACGGTAGTGGCTAAAATGCGTCTAGTGGCGATCGAGGGAAAAAGAATGCATTATATGTACATGCTGTTTTGCGGAAAGGCTACGCAACATCAGCATATTTATCGTCAATGAGCATTCCCCTTATACCTTATTAGTAGTCTCACATTCGATAGACTAGGGATGAGAATAGGGGACTTCTCCTCATATCCTTTCGGATTAAAGAGCCTTAGATCCGGCTCAAGAGCAACGCGGTATGGAAACATGATCATCTCTGATCTGGCAGTCAGTCTGTGATCAAATCTCTGTATGCAGCTTGAAGACATTCATGACTTATCGCCTATTGCTTGACGAGATGACAGAGTATTTTAGCAGTCACCGAATGTGGGTATCGGGGCACTGTTACCCTAGACACCTGCCATCCACTGCATCTAAATGGATGATTTAAGGTCACCACGTGGCTCATTACTGTAAATTCAACTCCGACATAGTGCAATTAGGCTGGGCATTGGCTGACCAGAACCGCACTTAAGACCCTCCTCGACATTGTCTCGGACAGAACGCAGAGACTAGGAGAAGCAGAAGGAAAGAAGTCCACACATTCTTTCCACTTGCAGCGCAGTCCTCTCCATTCAATGACTAGAGTTGCTAAGAAGTTTACTTGAACGACAACTCATTAGCTCGGACAGAACGCAGAGGAGAAGCAGAAGAAAAGAGGTGCACATTTATTCCAGTCCTCACTATTCAACGAGTTGCTAAGAAGCTTACTTGAACGACAACTTCGACAAGGTCAAGGTCAATCACGTTAGTGAGAGCACCAAAATCGTTTTCGGAACGAATTTGTTTGATCTACCAGTTCTTGCAGTCAGCCTTTTCCGCTCAACTTAGGCTAAGTGACTGTGGAAGTGTGTTAGTGGCAACCGTCACACATGAGGCCAGCGATTAAAGATCGCTAGCTTGTCTCAACATAATGAAGGAAATTTGAGAAAAAATCCCAAAGAATTTATCAGAATACGGCTAGCGTCAGTTAATGAATGACGACTGATGAAGAAACGCAAGAAAATGTATAAATTCGTTTGGTTGTGACCACGAAGTTCTTGAGGCAATAACGACCTTGATGAGAGAAGACGAAGCAATGTTGATGCGCATTCAATTTGAATCTAAGTTCTTTCTGTTTGCACCTAACTTTCATGAATCTCAATAAAGCCACTGGTCACCCAGACTCGTTACCTTCTTGTCGGGAGAAGTAGACGTCTACTCTGAGGATGAGCATGAAAAGTCACCTTTCGCTCAAGCTCGTCGCTCAATCGCTCATTCATTCTCTCGACGTTTGCTTTAGCCTAAGTCGTCATTTACACAGCCCCACACAGACAGCTTAAATCCATTCAACGTTACATTCATCAGAAAGTGACGGGATGAATTGTAAAGAATGAAATCGGCAATAAAAATACCAACGAACTGAGCTACTGAATTCCAGTCCACACACAGGTGATAGCATCAATTGAAGATAAATGATGCCTGTGCTTGGGATTCTTCAAAACCTGTTGCACTGGTTCTGCGAATTAATATTCAAAGCGCTGCTCGATACCGACGTCCGACGAATTGTTCAATAAGATGTGAGTAGATGCTTTAAAAAAGTGCAACCAGAATTGAAGGAAATGATTAACTGGGAAAAAACATCTAGTCCTAGCATCGCAGGCAACAATTCCGATTCACTTAAGATTTCTAGAAATTTCTGAATAATCAGCAGGTGTCTGGTGAATTCGCTCAGAGGATTCAATCGCCTCTGCCATCGCCAAGGATGTGTAAAAATCCTTAGAATTTCTTCAGAACACTTTTCCCATGAAGTTCAACTTCCACACCCAGCACTCAAGCACATCGAGGATCGAGGAAAAAACCTAACTTCTCGGAATCCCTTAAACCCTTAAGAAGAAAACAAAATACATGTACTATCCCCCCATAAAACATCAACATTTCTTATCAGCCAACAGTCACTAACGAGCCATTTAATGCCAACCTAATTATCTGCTTTGTACTGATTGTGTGTCATCTCTTATCGCGCTGTCCGAGAGCAAATATAGTTTGACGTTTCAAAATGAGTTAATCAGGTCAAATCAAATAGAGCAGCGATGGCTCTGAAATGTGCTTCAATGATCGGAAATCGTTCAAACATCCCATCGCTTCGCTCGGGGATACACGCAGTAAATTCACAAATGCACGTCAATACCACGTCAATCGGACGTACGCGGTAAAGTATGCAATTTTGCGAGTTCTCGAGGACGAGATTAATCGAACGAACGGCTTGATAAGCCCGGCAAGTAGCCTCAAAAATTTAAAGTCAAAAATATGCGCCACGTAATGGGTGAGCGATAATTGGCTCTGCTGATGGGCCTTTCGTTTGTTTACGATTGAACGGGCGTTAATCGTAAGTGTCAATGGACGATAAAATATTTACTTCTTCAGAAGTTCGCGTTGGTGGTCAGCGTTGCGTAGCTTGTCACCGTTATTCTCTGTCGACACTGAGTGATGGATAAGGGACGTTACTGTACGTAATTGAGGGCGTCATTGCCGCTGAAGGTCAGACGTTGTAACGATTGATATATTGATGTTTTTTTTTTTCTTTCAACTTGACTCGGGAATTTAGCTCAAGGTACACTTTTTGAAAAGGGAGGTGTGTTTCTGGCATCTCCCGGAAGGTCTTCATTGAGGTCGAGCTTTCGGAAGTGATAGACTAATCTCGGACTGAGATCGTTAAATGTGAGTGTGGAGTGTTTGGGTAGAAAAGTAAGCTGAACTTCGTGTCAAAGCCAAGTTAGTGGGTTTTAATTCAGTATTTGTTCCAGCTGTCACCTTGGGTCATGAAATTTGGATGAAGACCGAAAAAATAAGATCGCGAAGCTGCTGTTGTGGGAGTTACTCACCGCGATAGAGTGAGAAACACGACAGTGGACGAGGAACTTAAAGTTAGGGAGGTTCTTCCTCAAACGGAAAGGGCTATGGTTTGGTCGAGTGGAACAAATGTCCCCATCATCACTACTTCTAGGATGTGCCTTGAATGCGCTTGTATGTCGCTTTGTAGGATGAAGTCCAAAAACTCGCCTGATTCCGCTTGGCCATAACTCCTGATGAGTTAGAGTCGATGGCGGAGGATCGAGTGGCCTGGAGGTCTTTCGTGTGTGTCTCTTTAGTGGATCATGCATGTCAAAAGATGATGACGATGATGAGTAAATTTGTAGTTTTATTGTGAGTAACAAATCTGGAGAGACTTCTTCGCTCCTTACCATCCTTCCACAATTCATCATAATCATGAGAATATTTGTTGCAGTCAGTTAAGTTGTTCAGTGAATTTGTCCTAAGCCAACATAATGGGGACACCAGAGTCACAGTCGCTTGATCACCAGCACAACATTATTTTCAGGGTAGGAGTCTGTCCAAGTTGGCCTAAATGAGCTACTGTGCGATTTGTACGATCTCCCTACCTGTCTAAACCACGGCTCATTTGTGGGCCAATTTCCTGCCGATGAAGCCACAGGACCATGTGACATCTGACAATTCAGGATGCTTAAAAATGGTGTACTACACGTTGTCGTGTTTATGTGTTAAAATGGCTTCATAAAAATGTTTCGGATTTGTGGTTCAATGTATCACACGACGACTCCGACGTGATTGGACGAACACAGCGAGCCGTCAATGAGGCATTTGCTGGCATTGAAGAAGAAGCTGCTGAAATGGGTCTGGCAGTAAATCAAAACAAAGTGCATGCTGTCATCACGGAAGGACGCACAACATCGACGTCTCGGACAGAGTGTCATAATGGGCAGCAGAAACTTTGAGGTAGTCAAGGACTTCGTCTACCTCGCCTCTGCAGTAAACAGGGACAATAACACAAGTACCGAGATCAAGTGCAGAATTACTCTTGCCCAGTTGGGTAACAGAGCGATGGCTAGGTCATGTAGAGCGGGTGGACACCACAGCTCCGGCTAGTAGGGTCTTCTATTCCGAGTCATTTGGGGCAACGCAACAGAGGGCGAGATGGCGGACACAAGTGGAGAAGGACCTCAACCAACTTAGTGTGCGCAACTGGAGGCAGCTGGCGAAAGATCGTGCTGGGCTTGTTGATTGAGCCCAGGTCTACCCCGGATTATAGCGCTAAACAAAGACGAACAAGTTGCACACATAGCAAGTGTTTGTTGATAAATAAACAGATCCATGATGTTTAATGCACTTTCTGAAGATTTCGAGTTTTTGAAAATTAAACTTTCTCTGGCAATAGTTTATTATTTATCTCAGATAATCGAAGATTGAATGAATAGGAAACCGCCAAGACGGCGAGGCTCCTATGGCCTTTGGGCGCGATAGTCCACTTTCTGGCTTCTAGCTTCTGCAGCAATAATTTGTGTTGGATGGGTGGATGGGACCTACAGATTTATGCCGACTCCAAGCCGCGGAGGTTAAGGTGCTTTTTTCAGACAAGTATATTCTTTGACATCGTCCGGAATTCGAAAAAGGCGGGGCCGTGTATTATGAAAGTTCCTCTCCTCGGTGATTGAACACAGAAACCCCAGTCTAGGTGTCGGAGCACTTGCCCACATCGTCTCCTACCGATAGAGAGTCAACTGTCTTATAGGAAACCACACGAAGATAATGAGGAAGAAACAATCGCCCACTTCCACGACCACAAAGAGTGACTGTTTGGTGCGGTTTATGGGCTGGCGGCATCATCGGGCCGTATTTTTCCCAAAATGCGGCCGGTCGGGCAGTTACTGTGAATAGTGTTCGCTATCGTGAAATGTTAACGAACTTTTTATGGCCCGAATTGGAAGATATGAATGTGGACGATATGTGTTTTCAACAGGACGGTGCCACTTGCCACACAGCTAACGAAACAATGGCTCTTTTGCGCGACAAATTCAATGGCCGTTTATCTCACGTAGTGCCGATGTGAATTGCGATTTGACACCGTTGGATTTTTTTCTTTGGGGTTGTTTGAAAGAAAAGGTGTACATCGATAAGCCAGCAACAATTCAAGAGCTAAAGGATGAGATAATTCGGCACATTAACGGCATAGAACCTCAATTTTGCTTCAGCGTCATCGAAAATTTGGACCATCGGATGGAGGTGTGCCGCCGAGGTCGCGGCGGCCATTTGGCCTATATTTTGTTCCATGCATAATTGAACCATACCAATATTATCATAATAAAAAGAAATGTCAATAACTTCCTAAATAATATGTGTTTTATTCAAAATCAACATCGGCCCTTAAAATTTAACCCCTTATTAACCAAACCGGGCCCCTGATTCGGTCAGGATTTCACATCAACTGACGGCACTCAAGAATATCTTAATTTTTTCTTGGCTTTAAAAGAGGAACGGTTTTTGGCAAGGTATCCAAAAATGCCGGGAAGATGGCAAAAAGTTACACATTCTGATGGAAATCTTATTCCTATGAATAATGTACTCAATTGTGTGTAATTGAAATAAAACCGTACTGAGTCAATGCCTCATTTTCTAGATAAGACGCAATAAAACCGCTCATGACGATGTTCGATCTAGGGTTGTTCGTAATGTTGCCAAAACTGTGGTGACAAATTTTTGCTCTTCATCCGTCAAATTAAATGTGTTAAGCTACTCGATGTCTTGTAATATAACATGGGCGGCGCTACAGCTCGTAGAGGGCCAGGGCCTAGCTTCTACAGCTATTATATATGAGTGCGCTATTATCCTCTCACGAGTGAAAAGGATTTGCGGACTTATGGCGACTTTGAACGCCGAAATTTGACAAGCTTTTTCTCGACAGACAGTTATTACTCTTTGAACACTAGTAGAGACTCGAAAGAGGTGCGAGTCGAATCTAGACGCCATAGGTTCAAGTGCGTAGCAGTCGACGCATAGACCCACAACGCCAGGACCATTATACTTGATGTCTTCACTCTCCTTAAAGTTTAGTAATCATGGCACTTGAATAGAATTTTTGAATGAGACTTAAGCGGCTTTCACACTTTTTGTTATGGAATCGAAGACTCTACTGGCCGGCGCTGTGGTGTCCACCAGCTCTACATGACCTAGCCATCGCTCTACTACTCAACAGGGCAAGAGTAATTCTGCGCTTGATCTCGGTACTGGTGTTATTGTCCCTGTTTACTGCAGAGCCGAGGTAGACGAAGTCCTTGTTCAACAATTTGTCGATACGATTTGTTTGACAACCGTGCTTGATAGGCCAAATTGCCAATGTGAACGCTCGTTACTGCAAGTTGGCAGACTTTTGTAGTACGGTAGACAAAGCATTTTGGTTTTTTTCCAATTTGTCGTTAAGCAAATCGTACCGATAAATTGTTGAATATGAACGCCTTTTTCAACATCTAACAATTGTCCCGCTGGTTTTCGTTCAGACACACTTGGCTAATTTTCCAAGATTAAGTATGACTTATTCTCTTTTTTTATTTGTTAGTTTGATCGGCTGCACCATGTAGTATTTTCATGTTTTAACAATTCACGTGTAGTTGCTCAAGCCTGACTAGTTCGGATGTGCCTGTGAGGCTTACATAATGAACATGCTGCTGAATCATGTCCGTGCAGCTTACTTAGGCTCATGTTACACTATTACCACAGGTAACTCGATCAATTCCATCAATGTGTGGTTCGGCACAGCAGTCGCATGGACAACTTGTGACTAAGTTCCCCAAATAAGCTCAGAATAATGTCCCCGGTTGCATAGTCACCTCAAAAGGTATGCTAATCTTCAAGAACATTTCAAGTCGCAGCTCCCATGCCATTCACTCTCAATGCCTGCTGACCGAACAACCTTGAATACGTGCAAAGCGCAGAAAAATAAAATAGAATGTAGTTTGATCACCTCACTCAGATGACCATCACTCATCGAAGTCTATGCCGTCCACAGCTCAATTAATGTTCAAATAAAATCGTCAATAAGTAATAACTTTTTTGTTTTACTGCCCCTTAGCCAAAACGTCTCGCAATAAATTCAAACACATTCGACAAAGCAATTTCAACTATTCCAACTGTAATATGTGCGATAAAACTATAAAGCAACAAAATCGAAAACCGACAAGAAACTTCATCAAGTTGTAAACTCTGCCGATCAACAATTCGAGTGTCGTGTCGTCCTGTCCGCGATGGTGTTACAATAAAATAAACTTCTTCTGGACCAAACCAAACCAGTCGTGATGGTCAACCTCCTTCACACACATACACTCAGTTATTATACGTACATATGTGCAGCCGAAAATAAACTTAAAATCCCATCTATCGGGAACGTCTTCGATTTCGATACCCTGACCGGGCGTTCGGAAGCGTATAAAAGTTATCTCTGAAAGCGAGGAGGAAAATGAATAACCAAACAAAAGTCCTCGAACGGAACAATAAAGGAAACCTATATCGGCGCGGAGCAGAGGGAGGAAAGGAAAAATTTTTTTTTTATTAGTTTCCCTTGTATCTGACTGTATAAGTGACTGAGCGGATGTGTATATAATTCAAGTGAATAGCGATAATAAAAGCATCAATGGTCATTGAATATCTAATTTTTTTTTTGCTTCTTCTTTTCCTTCGTTTCGTTTGCCCCTTCCCGACTGATGGATTGAGATACATGATATACACGAGGAAACTTAAAAGATAACTAGGCGAGGGTGGTGTTGAGATGTCCCCTTGATATCGGTTGGAAGAGTCCTCTTCATCTTTTATCCTCTTTCGTGTTTATGGTCCATTTAAGTGAGAGCGCCGGGCGACTGGAAGGACTTTCCGCTAGGCCGAGTAGAAGAAGGATTCCTCCACTCGATGGAGAATTTCGTATGCATAATTTCAATTGGGAATGTTTCGGGGCGGCCTAATTGATTGCTGAGTTCGGGACAGATCGAGGTCTTTGATACTGGAACAGTGTGTCGGGCATGAGAGAATCGCTTTAAACATCTCCAAGGAGCACGGGACGACACAATGAAATTAAATGACCAACGAAATTCGTCGTCGAATTTATTGAACCACGTCTCCGTTCGATGTCTGGCGCTTTGCATGGAAATACGGAATTTCATGAAGTGTGAGGGCCATTCGATGGCGTTTTCTGAACTCTCCGGGGTTGAGGGTGTGGTTTGTGAATCATCCGTCAGACCATCCATTCTCACTCATTAAAGACTATTCTAAATCGTTGTTTTCTCTTGGGATTTTTAACGACAGTCTCGTGAGATGATTGTCTTCAGCTTATGGTCATGATGTGGTGAAATGTAAAGCACTTGACATTTCATTGCAATCTCGCTCAAAAGCCAAAAGGCGATTAAGAGGGCAGAAGAGTTAAAGGAATCTTCCTCGACAGATTATAGTCGCTGTTTTGATGCCTGGTCTTGCTGACGAGTCTGAGCTGACGATCACAAGTCCGGTGCCTTTTTCGGTCCTCCTCTCCTTCTCGGACCAGGAGGATCGGATTTGACGACCGATCTGGATCTGGACGAGCCAGAGCAATCGACGAACTATTGCCTCCACATCTTGGTACAGCGCATAGAATTCGCATTTGTGTCTTCTTCTCCTTCCCCACAGATAGGGCCATTTTTCTTTGGAAGACACAAACAAAAAAGGAAATTTCCCTCGACTACGTACAATTCTCAGGTAGCGACAAGTAATGGGGCTCTAACTTCGACAAGAAACTCAGCTAAAGCCAAATGCCATCGTGGTCAATACTAGGAACAGTCTTTCAAGTTGCACCGCGTTGAGGACAGTTCAAGGGGAAGCTTGCCTCTATACTGTGGCCTTGCTTGAGCTAGAGCCATCGGCTTAGGAAAAGTTATTC
The DNA here is from genome assembly GCA_907269125.1 of Eristalis pertinax. NCBI lineage: Eukaryota > Metazoa > Arthropoda > Insecta > Diptera > Syrphidae > Eristalis > Eristalis pertinax. The sequence continues at coordinate 61,134,478 of OU026145.1, forward strand.
GTTCTTTTAGTCTGTAGAAGATAACTTTTGGGAGCGATTTGGGACCAAGATGAGGGTACTTCTTCTTCTTCGTGTGGCGTTACAGTCCGGATTGCACCAGCTAGCGCTATATTTCGCTATCTGCCTTCAGTTTCACACGCCGAGTTGGTTCAGGTTCATATCCACTTGGGTGCGCCACCTTAGACGCGGGCGGGTCGAAGCTAAGTTGTCCAGAGGTTCTACATGGCCCAGTCAACTTAGGCATTGGACCAAAAGACAGCTTGACGGTTGACGGTTGACCAAAGATTGCACGTCGAATTTTTGTCTAAAAGAGACCGGCGTAGAAGATCGTGCCTACAGTGTTGGTGTCTGACTCTGGAGGCACGACAGATACGAGTTATTACCTGTTTATCCTATTAATAATGGCTGAAGTTTTTAAGAGTGATTGATAGGCAGCTGTCAAGAAATTATTGTCAGTTTTACTGACTGAAGTTTAGCAATGCATTGATAAATGATGAATAGATATACAGCCTAACCTTCAATAGTTCAAACGCAATTAATGTCGGTAATGTTGCTGGTTTCAAGAATCGATCTATACACTCGGCTTGATGTAGTGCCACTGAATAGACTATTGCCCGTCCTACTTCGGGTTGGTAGGCTGGCGTGTTTGTCGTAAGAGGCGACTAAAATCGATTTAAGTTCAAGCAGCGAAAGAAGTCCAGACGGCTAAGAACCAAGAGGAGGAAATCTTCATGGAACAGGAGGAGCAACTACTTGCCGAACCAGGAGAGAATACTCCAGATAAGCGTGAGCTGAAAAAGAGTTTCAGATTGTCTACGCCGGAAAAGGGACTTCCTTAAAGCTCGGTATATCAAAAGCATCTTTGGAGCAAAAGAGCTTCCGTCCCACCACGGACAACTAAGGTCATTCAAGACGATAAAATGACCAGGCCGAAAAATCCAAGTCAACACAAACCCTTTGAGGATGAAAATGACAGAATAAGCCGCAAGGAAAATCCAACCGGCAAAACCGACAGGTGCGACGCATCTACATCGCAATGCTGGAAAGAAAACAGCCCTTAATGAGAGGAGGCACGATGCGGGAGCCCAAAAAAAGGGTAAGGATGTCGTAAGCAAGCGACTCAAATGTCCCAAAACGACCACGTCTAATGCTGATATCCGACTGGTCTGCAAAAAGGACAAGATTTCTGGGCCTAAATATGTACCGAAGCGAACTTACAACGAGGTATATACAGCTTGCTAAAGTAGATTTCAGATAGCCCAATAGTCAATATACCTGGAGTGTGGAATGGAGATTGACCACATTCGCGGCAATGCTGAACATAAAGCTACAATGTTCGGTAAAGTAAGATGGTCGAATGTGTTTGCCAAAAAAGCTGCAAAGAATATAACATTATGGGAAGGAGCTGCGCTGCAAGCATTCCCTCTAGGAGATATAACAAACGCATCGAAGGCGAGAATATGCATTTCAGATATGGGCCTGGGGATGAAGTACTAAAATTCGCACAAAATCGCTCGACCGCTTGTCAGCGAGGAAGAGCCCAAGGATCACTACAAAAGGTTCCATCATCCTATTGAACGACATCCCAGATCTGCTAAAGGAGAAAGCGTCGTTTACACTATGTTTTGGAGTCACTAAAGTACTCCTCAAACTCATCAAGCGGACAAGGCAGAGAATGGCGAAAAAGGCGACCGAGGCTAAACGAGGATACCACCAATGAAGGTCGTACAAATAAACCTCCGTCTTGCTAAAGCTCCGCACAATGCTGGAACCACGGATGATCAGGAACCCCTGGAACCTGCATCGATTTCAGTCTGACCGGGTGAGCTTGGTCCCTTAGTGGAAGCGTCGCGTAGTGGTGGCTGAAGAAGTGGCCTAGGAGTTTATTGACTGTGCGACTCTGACACTTATTCCAACGCATAACCATTGACATTGATGGTGCAGCGTTCCGTTAGCGTTCATCAAGCTTTTGCTTGGTTTCGGTGATGGCTTTTTTACGCCAAAAATAATGGTTAGCTGTCGATGTTGTCTGTTTTAAATGGATGTGTCTTGACAGTTGTATATTAACAGATGACAGTTGACGAGGACCGTGTTATCACTGCGTGGGAAATTCAAAAAAATCCCTAACTTATCAAACTGGCCTCATACATGAATTCAAAAGGAACTGGTCCTTTCCTATGAGACGCCACGCTACGCTCGAATGACACCATGTATGTACAGCCTAGATTAGTCTCTGACTGGCTGCCTTAAAACTGATAGCTTGCTACGAACAAATCAGAGTGAAGGCGCCAAATTCCTACATCGTACACATTCGTACGGTTCATTCCGATAATTGATTTGGAGAATTAAAATTAGTGTCCCGATTCGTCGTACTGCCTTCAATTACACTTCATTCCTCGCCGACATGAACTGAACCTCGCATTACGTCCCACCCGAGTCTCGATTGTAGTTGAAAAATATGCGAGTTTTTTCTTCTTTTTTTTTAAATGTGAACTGTTCCAAATGAGTTCACATTTCTCTTATCCACTCGCATTGAATACCTTCAACCAATGGCACTACATTTCCGCTCCCGTTGACAATCTACCCACATTTCACAAGAACTCTCAAGAAGTCTGCAGACTTTCTTAACTGGTGTGGCGAATTCCCTTCGGGCGCCACCTAGACGTTATAATTCCGATTAATCGATTATATGTACAATCCGCCAAATCTTTTCGATTCCTCGACAAAATTCAACCAGTCTCAGACCGCCGTCTCCCCCTCAGTCCGTACACTTGCAAGATTGTCTCGGTATCTGCCTTCTATGAACCCCAGTTCCGATACCTATTTGCTTTATAGGGCGGCAGTAATATCAGCTCTCCCCTTTTCTCCCTCTATCTCTCACATCTCTGCAAGGAAACAAAAAAAAGGAAACTTTTCGCATATCTCCCGTTGTCTAGGAAGAGAACTACACCGAAACTACCCTAAGCACCCACCACCACCAGCACAGGCAAGTGCCATGCCGTCGGATTGAACTGTTGGCAGTTGTCGGCGCGGCAGCGTCTCCTGACTCCAATAATAAGGATAATCAACAAATACTTTGGCCAATTACATAAATGTCCTTATAACGCACTCTCATCATCTCGAACACATGCACAGCTTCCCTCCGATTCTGAGCTAGTGCACGTGTGTATGTGTTGCCATTTGAAATGTGAAAAGTTTTTCTCATTTTTTTTAACAGTTTCCATTTGAATTCAGTGAAAGCCTTTTTGCCATCGCTGTGCACCCTCGTCCTCCACCACAGCAGGACATCGAAGAAAATCACATTGCTTGAGACGAACCCGAAGGCAAATTAAGCAGGAGAATGGGGTGAAAGTGCACGGACGAATAGAGTCCTTGATGGTAATCGGCAATCTTTGGACACAATGTCCTTGGCGCTGAATGAGGACAATTTTCAAAGAAACTACAGTCTCGGCTGCCGATGAAAGGAATGTCATAATGATCGACTAACTGTAATTGTCAGTAATAGTTTTGTCGTCGTTGTCGTTGTCGTTGGCGTTGTCCTTCCTGCTCAGCCAGGAGCGATGGCTGATGATGGGGTGTTGGTTACATGTGTTGCTTTGGTGTTGTCACAGTTCGGTGACACTCGTGCCTGTCGGTTTCGATAATCCCAAGCAGACAAGCAAGGATATTTATTGATTCCCTTGAATCAATGATGGGGAGAGAGAACACGAGCGGGTGTGTCTTGAATTGTGCTGAATAATCCTTGGCACTGGAACGATGACAGTGAGGCTTAATTAATAATGAAGCACCAGACATGCTGAAACAAGTGCATATGTGTATTCGCGGGAACTCAAGGCGGTTGTGTCATGGTAGTCAATGATTTCATCGATCACGTCAGAGATTCCCGATCTGACAGTTCCATCCGAAATAGTCTATGGTTTATCCCTTAAACCACTTGAAGGGATTTCGATGCTGAAGAAAGGACATGGGGGGCGATGTTATGGGCTCCCAAGTGTGACGAGCTTCACACTTGGGAGCCCATAACATCGCCCCTCGATTGACGATGACTGTGTAAAGTTCCCGAGGATTGACTGCTCTCAATTTGTCGAGCGAGCGAAGGCATGTGGTATATGCCCATTCAATAGAAACTAAAGTCTGCATGTCCCTATTGTGAATACGCAGAAGGCAAGACTTCAATTCTGTAATACAAAAAATGTATGTTCCGAGTGTGTTTTCCGAGTACCATGTTTGACAAGTCACTCAGATTCATCGAGAAACCCGAAAGAGACAACTTATAGACTTCATTGTGGTAACCAGTCCGTGACGCATCTAAGTCATCAAAATCGCATCATATACACCTCAGAATCATTGCACAAGTGCGCCGTCAATAGGCGGCGTTCAGTTGACGGCGTTTTAGCGATCGATACACCAGTTCAGAGTCTGTTGAGCATCACTCAGCTGAGCAATTACAAGGGTTGCTGCCAAATCACAAGCATCGAGGGATGGCAAAGGTAACCACTCAATTTCAACCATCACCCCTTTCTGAACTAAGCGCTAGAGTTTCAAGGCCAACTTTAATTTGAGTACCCACATGTATACGTTACTTTTGGTCCGGCGGCTCTGTGCAGAAATGTCGTTACGTTAAAAAGTCTCTTCTCTGAAAGTACGTATTGATGTATTGCTCCTCGCACTCAAAACCCCGATCCACTGAAGGACATGGGAGATACCGATGTAGTTGCCAATCACGGACGTACCATTCCACTGAAAATACATGGTTCAACAAACTCTACAGTTAAGAGCTACACCAAGGAAGACAATTTCAAATTTTTCACAAAACATTGCTCGCAACGATGTTGGTTGAGGAGCAACGTTTCGTTACAAGATATACTCGTTATTTAGTAACGAAGTCAAGCGATTTGCCACGCACCAGCCTGAATGATAAGTGCTCGAATTATTCGCCTACAAGGTCCAATTAACTCAGGAATTGACTTAAGGTGGCGCTACAGTCCGAGGTGGACCTGGGCCTCAACCAACAAGCGTCTCCAGCCAGCTCGATCTTTAGCTAACTGTCTCCCGTTTCGCACGCATAGTTGGTTGAGGTCCCTTTCCAGTTGCGTGCGCCACCTGAGTTGCGGTCTTCCTCTACTGCGCCGTCCCTCGGGGGTGGATTCGAAGACTTTTCAGGCCGGAGCATTGGTTTCCATCCGCTCTAAATGACCTAGCCATCTCAATCGTTGGATCTTCTTTCTTCTGGCTAAGTCGATGTCGCTAAACAGCCCGTTTATCCGCTTTTGACAAAGTCCATGCCTCCGCGCCATATAGCAGGACTGGGACGATTAAGGTCTTGTAAAGCGTTACCTTGGTTGTTCGAGAGAGGACTTTGTTTACCAATTGCTTCCTTAGCACAAAGAAGCAGTGTTTGATTTCAGCGCTGGTGTCATTGTCTGAATTGATAGCGGTGCCTAGGTAGACAAAGTTTTTGACTACGTCAAAGTTATATCTGTCTGCTGTGACGTTCTGACCGAGACAGCATATACTTGGTCTTACCCTCGTTTACCACTAAACCCAACTTCGCGGCCTCCGTTGCAATACCCACAAAAGCGCCATTAACATCACGCTGCGTTCTTCCGATAATGTCAATATCGTCGACATATGCGAGTAGTTGGACGGGCTTCTGAAAGATTGTTCCTCTGGTGTTGGCGTTCGAGTTTTGAACAATTCTTTCAAGAACGATGTTGAAAAAGTCGCATGACAGCGCGTCGCCTTGTCTGAATCCTTTTTTGACATCAAAGGTCTCGGTTAGGTCTTTACCGACCTTGATGCAGCAGCGTGCATTCTCCATCGTCATCCTGCACAAACGGACGAGTTTGGTAGGGATGCCAAAACTAGACATTGCACTGTATAGCTCGTCTCTATAAATGCTATCATACGCGGCCTTAAAATCCTGGGTATTCTCCAAAATCTGCCGCAGTGTGAATATTTGGTCGATGGTGGATTTTCCTGGCCTAAAGCCACACTAGTATGAACCGACCAGGTTGTTGACGAATGGCTTTAGGCGTTCACACAGTACGGCAGATAAGATTTTATATGCGATACTTAGGAGACTGATGCCTCTGTAGTTGGCGCAGATCAAAGGGTCTCCGATTTTATGGACACAACACCCAGCTGTTCGAAATTTAGAGCTGCTCGGTATTAACGTCAATTTCGCACAAAAAACAATGTTTTCTGATGTGGCGCATTTTCATCTTTGGAATTCTGAAAATCCATTCCGAACGTGTGATTTTAGAGTTGCCGCTTTGTTGACCCATTTTTCTTTAAAGGGTCAATCCTTCCATCTAAACAATGAAAGAAAACGTTATTTGAAATTGGGCCGTCAAGATAGGGCAACGTTCTTCCCAGCTGAAGTTTAACAATCGTGTTAGCAGTCCTTTTCAGTCGGTGAAGTTTCTTTGCTGCTGGAAAAGATTCAACCACAATTTAGTAAGTGGCGGGCCTGCCCGGCTCTACGGATCCAACTCATAATGTAGCTAGATCATGCAGAGCGCATGGAAGACTTGGCGCCGGTCGATTTCCACACAAGTGATGTGCGAGAGTGACGAATGACTCTAGGTCGACCGCATTTACAATGTTTGTTCTCCTCAGTAACCTTCAGGTCTTCAGGAGGCTTTGGATTAATTTGATAGAACGCTTTTTTTTCTAACACAGTAACTACGTATGTATGTTACGGCCTATGGTCAATATGGGATGATTTTTTGTTTGGTGTCACACATGAGCTATTTCCTGATATCGCTGTCTCTCGATGACTTAAAGTCTTTAGCAGGAGGAGAAGAGTTTGTGATGTGAATGGATCGTCTTATGACATTAACATGACCTCTCTCAACAGTCTTCCAACCGCATGTCCCTTAGGTAGAGACCGCATCAAATTATCCCGAGGAGCACGTACTTCAGTTGTACCCATGATGTCGGAGTGATACATTATTTTCACAACCAATTCCGAGGAGAGCTGCTTCGTGTAAATTGAATGCCTCATGGAAATCAAAGGCCTGCAGAGTGAAGTTTGTTCAATCTTTGTGAAGGCCAAAACAGCCACCATTTCTTAGGAGAATGCTAAGGAGTGACACTTGGGGGAAAATAAGCTGTCAGATACAGAAGTTATCACTATTTTAAATTAAAATAGCTCTGATGCACCATTATGCTATTTTTTAGGATCTGCGTTAGAATACTGGCAACAAATTGTAAATGAACTATGTAAATGTAATTGTACAATTTCGCAATAGTTTTATAACAAATTTTAAAATAAATAAAAAAAAATAATCAATCCAAAATGTAAATTTAACAAAATGAAAAAGAAAATAACAAGTTAAGAATATACAAAATTTCCTTACTACTTCAGCAGTAGCATTGACTAAGATAACCAGTCTAATCAGCACGAGGGATGCCTCTGTATTACAGGGGCCATGAGAATTTGCCCAACTACGGCTATATGGGTGCTACTGGAGTTGACTTCCTTGCATCTAGTGGTTGCGGAAAACAATCTCTGAGAAATGCAAAAGAAGGGATAGGAAAATAGAAATGCATTACATCGAGGCAATTCGACGCAATAATAAAAAACGGTACCGTGGTGGCCCGTGGCGTTGTGGGTATGTGCGTCAACTCCTACGCACTTGGACCTATCTGTCTAGGTTCGATTCCTGGTACGAAAAGACACACTTTTCACGGCCCCACCTCTTTCGAGTCACTGAAAATGCTCAAAGAGTAAAACTGTCTAGAAAAAGCTTTTCAAATTTGGCCGTTCGGAGTCGGCATAAAACTGTAGGTCCCTTCCACTCGTGATAGAACAATAGCACGCACAACACGAGTGGTTGCTGAGTACCTATTCTCTGGCCCCCTACGGGCTACAGTGTTACCCATATTATATTATTTTATGGACATTGTGTCCGCATTCTCAGTTCAGTTAAGATGACTGGTAGCTTTGAACACAAGTCCCTTACCCTGACTGACAGTGAAATAACTAGGAATAGTAGGAGCAATCCTGCACATCAAACAAAACTGGAACCTCAATGTCGCAAAAAAATAAAGAAACAACATCTGCGGTAGGAAATGCAGTCCAATCGGAGCAACTGATGAACATGTCTAGAAAGGGACCATCCCATTCCAGGCAATCCAATTGATACAACCACCACTTTCGGATGTCGAGAAAGAGATGGACGATACAGGCTTAGAGGTAGCCAACAGATGGTGGTGATTTCTAACAATCTGTGACGACAATTGGATGTTTTGGCGCAGATGTTGACTGTGCGACCAGAATGGTAGTTGGAGCACGATACATATGCAGAGCCTGTGGTGACGAAGAGGAAATATGTGGGACTTCTCGGTACACCTTTGTCACTGAACCATGCTCGGCCGGATGAGGCATAGAACACTGGCACCAGAGCACATATCTCTATATAATGTCTCTTGCAGATTCATAAATCCACCTGGGTGACTAGACAACGCTCAACAAAATGCCACAACGGAGTAGGATACTAAAAGGTCTACGGGCTGTAGGGCCACCCATGTTATTATTATTATTATTATCAAAAAGGTACCCCTCTTGCCCAGAAGTTCACCAGCAGTCTACACTATGCTATAGAGGGTTAAGCTCAGCAGTAAAGTACTGAAACAATGAATACATAGTTCACGGACTAAGCAGCAATACGGTTAAATGGTATACGGATGGATCATGAACTCATGAAGGAACTGGGGCAGGAGTATTCGGACCTAGGGAAGAGTACTTCGAAACCGCAGAGTACTTCGAAGCCATCGGCAAACGCACCAGCATCTTTCAACCAGAAATCTATTATTAATATTCTAGCCGCTATCATGGCACTAGGCTCCCACATCATGAAATCCAAGCTCGTGAGGGGATGCCTACAGAAGCTTAAAGAGCTGAGTAGCTGAGTAAGCAAAGTGAAACTCTGCTGAACACCTGGCCATCAATAAAATGACTGACTCTCTGGCAAAAAAAGGAGCTTCGGAACCCTTCATATGCCCAGAACCACTCTGCGCTGTGGAGGACTATGTAAAGGGGAGCTAGAAAGAAGGACCCCGGCAGAAACATGGAACAAAGTTCACGGAATGAAGCAGGCCAAAAAACACATCGCCAATATAACCGAAAGAGGTTTGAAGTATGTAAATGGTGATTTTTTAGCTATTGTCTTTTTGGCAACACTAGTTTAAACAGCTGACGCACGTTTCGTGTTTTGTTTCACTGTCAAACATCTTCAGTTTGGTCTATAATTTAACCATGAATCGTCTTACAAACGAACAACGCTTGCAAATTATTGAATTTTATTATCAAAATGCGTGCTCTGTTAAGAAAGTTCATCGCGCGCTTCTTCCATTTTATGGTCAGCTCATTTTTGGTTCAATGGGTACGTAAATAAGCAGAATTGTCGATTTTGGAGTGAATATCAGTCAGAAGCATTGCAAGAGCTACCAATGCATCCAGAAAAAGTCACAGTTTGGTGCGGTTTATGGGCTGGTGGCCGTACTTCTTCAAAGATGATGCGAATCGTAACGTAACTGTGAATGGTGAGCTCTACCGTGAGATGATATCCAACTTTTTTTTGCCCAAAATGCAAGAGCTTGACTTGCATGACATGTGGTTTCAACAAGACGGTGCCACATGCCACACAGCACGCGCAAGAATGGACTTATTGAGGGGCGAGTTCGGTGAACATTTTATTTCACGTTCGGCACCGGTCAATTGGCCGCCTAGGTCGTGCGATTTAACGCCTTTAGACTATTTTTTGTGGGGCTATGTTAACGCTCATGTATATACAGACAAGTCCGCTTCAATTGACGCATTGGAAGACAACATTGAAGCATTTATTCGTGAGATACCGGCCGAAATGTTGGAAAGAGTATGTCAATATTGGACTAAGCGGATGGACCATTTGAGGCGCAGTCAAGGTCAACATTTGCATTAAATAATCTTCAAACATTAAATTAAATGGACCGTACTATCGATTCAAATAAAGATTTCATGCATTTTTCTGAATTTTATGTGTTTTTTTTTTTTTTGAAAAATCACCCTTTATAAGAATCCCGCCTGCAGACTCCGAGAGCACCTAAGGAAACTATGGTTATCAGAAGAACGGCTCTGCAGGTTCTGTGGACAATCTAATAAAATTCCAGAACATGGACTGGGATTCTGTAAGGCACTAGCCTACAAAAGACAAAGTCAAGCACCTACTATCAGAGGAGGAAATGAAGTCACTAGCACCATCTCTCCTCCTAAAGGAAACTGGCTTAGAGAGAGTACTGTAGAGTAGATTTCTTCCACCCATGCTTTCACAGAAGTCCACAACTGTGAGGGGAACTCGAAAGAGGTCAAAGGTATATTCTTTATTTATATTAATATTTACATTTTATTTTTTATTTAATATTATTAGCTTATTGTTTATTTCTAGGTACTACTGTGCAATTTATTGTTGTCACTTCTTGCATTATGTGCCCACGTATCTACACAAAACTGTGAGATCTTGCGTGGCCGGTTTTAAATTAGCCTCTCTCTTGGCTTCATTAATTTTCATAAATTAAATTAGATTTGTAAAACAATAAATAAATAAATAATTAGCGCATCTATCTCCGTCCTCTTCAAAAAAAAAATGTATCAAAAATTTGCTGCAAACAAACTAAATACAACACAATCCTTCATTTTCCGGCTGTTTTTTTTTTTTTTTTCAAAACCAAAAATTCAAACTTTTTCGTCCCGTTTGACGGAACAGATGACGCGACGAGCCAACATGATGTACACTGATGGCCCTGGGATCGTATGGCGCCACATAAACTTCTCACTTGGCTGTCATTCAAATTCACCCGTTAATATTCTAGATAATTGTGTATTTCTCCTTCGCAACCACCAAATCTGGTTCATCGTACATACGTGTGCTCTTCCTTAGGTTTTTTGACGCCTAAGTGCAGACTCATCAAGTCATCTTATGAAATACATGTCCGGCTGCAATTCACATGAAGGTTGCTGGCATGTCATTATTCTTTTCACACTAAAATATAACGCACTCACGATAAGCCACTCATTTGCCACGGTACACTCACCCACACGCGTAGTGGCTGGGTAAAGCTCTATCGGCTGTTTATCTTTATTACATCGTCAAACGCTAACAAAGTTGCCAATTTTACACGCCCAGAAGAGGCAACTAGCGTGCTTTCACTATCAATAGCTTCAGAAATAGCCCACGAACACATCCCCATAGTGTTTTTTGTGTATCTCTTGTGCGGTGTGTGTGTGTGTGTGTGCGGTGAACGAGGCGAGTCTATTCCCACTCTCTGTCGTGACTGTCTGCTTCCGTGTGCAATTCACATCACAAGGTTACCCAGATAAGCTGCCACACAAATTACGCATCGCATGTGCATTTCTTTTTCGAACACCAGTTGCAGTGGCAAGAATGAATTGATACACTCTCCTAATGGCCAACAAGGCGAGAGTACAGTTTCCCATGAATTAAGGTCAAATGCAGTGGCTAGTGCATTGCCTGAATGTATCTGAATGAATGCAACCGATGCAAGTGTGCGGGAACTGCATCAGTTTTCTTGTTGAGTGTTATTGCGTATTGAGTGCAGTTCAACTGACAACATACTCGTACGTAACGAGCGTAGTAAATATTTAAATAATGAAGAGAAAAAAAAATTGAATACAAATCGAAACACGTTTTCGTTGGTGGCCGGTGGAGGGCGGATGGAGGGGGTTAACATGTTTTGCAAATATGTAGTAAGGGTGTGTTCAAGAAGTTGGAGGCCTTGAACAATTGCGACTGAAAGTGACGTTTGACAGCGAACAAGTTCATGAGACACGAACTGGCTGAAACGTCAACTTGATGAGAATGGCATGCGTGCCGTCATAATATTGACATTTGCTTTCCAGATTCAATTGCAATGTGACTATGAAAATAGCTTTTTAAGATCAGTTTAAATTGAATTTCGGAATTCCTGTGGAAAACATTTTTTTGTGTACCCTCGACGACAGTGCATGCCTTCTGGCGCTAGAGTCGCAATAAGCTACTGTCCTGGCCAAAACTGAAGCAATGCAGTCTATCTGTGACCGTTGGACTACAAATTGATAGTAAGGCGATGTACCCGGCTGATGAGCCTGTCTGCTGTCAAATTTAAATTATCACAGCTAGAGGAGGAGAACATCTACAACCTTGTATGGTTTTCCTTACGCCACTCACTCACTAAGTCGTTGCCTACCATAAAGCCTGTGGAACAACGCAGCAACGTACCTCAGCCAATTTGCGTGCGCAATTTGACGGAACTAGCCAAATATCGAGCTGGGTGGATAGGCTTATTGTTTGTGGATCAGGTTCACCCCGGCATATCGCGCGCCAAAGAAACAAGACGAAAAACAGAAAAATAACGTCCATTGTGTCGCACTGAGGATCACTCTTAGATTTGAGTATTATCATGTTTGTGTGGCTTGACTAATTCATTATCTACTTCGCGTGGCTATATAGATCCATGACACCCTTCTGCATACAGCCTAAACAAATCCATCTAATCCCTCATCTCTGTGGTGGGATTTAGACCAAGGCCCGTGCCAAGAATCGGCCTGGCATGGAGCACACTTTTAGTAGATAGGTCAGCCGCGAACGGGGATCCGGAATAACTGGTGAACCTCAGGACCAGTTTTAGCTGCGTATTGGCGACCTCTGGACAACTCGTCTCTGTCACTCGCGAGACACTTTTAATTAAAGAAAAATCGTCAAAAAGTGAATGATACCGGTGCTCTCGCACTGACTGGGGTATCCACTCCCACTAGTGGGATCTAGGTGAGTGGATAGCACGGAACGTAGGACTCCCATCTAGACTAACCTATATCCCGCTCTGGAATTGCCAACGTCTCGCAGGCTTTTGTACCAAAATAAGAGGCAGCGACTTTCTGCACCTCCAATTTTGGAGTACCGGAAGAAGCTGGCAGATAGATACCCTGGACAAGGAAGATGTTCACGAACAACCTCACTTACGTTGTTTTAGACCAAATGCAGGATTGGAGAATGGCACTACGCAACGATCACTTCAATATTGGCTTGGTCCTTGAAAGCAGGGACGTCACAGATGGTAGCTTTGAAGCTAGGTTAGACTAGCCACAATTGATGGGCTGAGTCAAGGATGTTAAACATAGATGCTCGAAGTAGTGAAGTTGCAATTCGTTCTGTTTCAATTCCAACTCGGGTTCACTCGGTTTAAGAAAGTTTCTTCGCGCCATTCTCCTCATTCCATGCAATATCCAAATATTCAATCATGAGGTTCCAACCCAGTTTGGTGGAGTAGTCAAAGAGGGGGAGGGTACCAGAGCAAGGGTTGCTGTCATAAAGGAGGAATCTCACCTCTCTTCTCGTCCTCTGCTTCACCGGTCGGAATTGCAATGGGTGCTGAAGCTGGAGTGGGCGAATGATACCATGCTTCGCAGAGGTCTGTTTTTTATCTTTTCAGCTAACCCCTACTGACGGAGTTTAAGATATAGAGGGCTGGGCCTTGCGTATAGGTTCGTCACGCTGGATGTCGATTGCATAACATTCGAATTCGTTAGTACGCTTGGCACATAAGCCATCCGAATGAGTCACCCTTACCACGACTACTTCTCTATACGTTTCAGAGACGAAGAGGAGGAGAAGGAAACTCATCTTCAGAACTTACTCCTGCGACAACTTAGGTGCCCTAAGTAACGTTAGCGTCAGAAATGACTCCATGATTCCATCCATTGCATTTGACACAACCACGCAGCTTGCACCAATAGCATATATTTGCAAATATCCGTACGCCATGAAAGTTCCGATGGACTTGACGGAAAACTCCTTGAAAACTACACTCGTTGCCTCTGCGCATCCAATTAGTTTCACGACAAGCGAACACACCCCCTGGCATCCGATATTGAATCGAACTGATGTTGCTTTCTCGCCGCCAAAGATGTATTTTAAGCACTTTAGGTCGACCGTTCTGACCCATTTGCTATTTTCGTTTTGAAAATGTAAATAATCGTACGTTACCTCGTCGTTCGGTGCTCTTATTGCGACAATAGCTCTCAGCGCTGTGGCACGAGGGACTGCTCATCATGCTCACAGCTGTTTTATGTACATCTCTAAGTCAGAAAAGCTCTTGAGAACACAGCCAAGAATTCAGAGACAATTGTGTCTAATCTCTCTCTCTCTCCCCACCCCCGCCCACTGAGACACTGGCTCTTGCGGCCAAACCTACACCTCAAACTGTCTTGTCACAGAACACACAAATTCTATACACATGTGGACTCGAAGGTTTCACGTACGTTTGGTTATTTTTAGAATCGCAGGGAGTTTCCTGTCATAAATAAACGCTTAACGCTTAAACGACTACGACTCGACAACAAAAGAAATACGAGTGCACATCGGCAGTGCTTTATCTGTGCGGTATGCGCGACTCATAGATAGACAACTCTTGATGCCCGCACTCACTCGTAATAATTGCAGAAAGTCAAATAGATACAAACAGACGAGCGACAATCGTCCGTGCATTGGTTACTGACGGCAGTCGCTGCTGCTGCTATTTCCGTATTATTGGCCGTTGAACTTCTGGCAATGAGGCAGAGGGCCTCATGTTACACACTGTGAAAGGGCCCGATGCTCAATGCTGATGTGCAATTAATTTAAATTGAATTTCAGGTTTATTTCTGGCATCGACAATGTTGCGATTCCACGATAGACCTGGCGGGGGTAAGGTGCCCAGACAGATCGGATTTGAAAAATGTCTCTCGTCTGCTTTTGCTGAAATAGGTATAGGAAAGGCGCGCATATCGCTCCCTCAACTGCAAGATGAGTGTTTTAAAAAGGCGGTGCCACAAAACACTTGCTTCTGTTCACGGCAAAATGGGGGGGGGGTCCCTTCGGTTTTTATCTTTGCATGTTTAAGGAAAGTTGGCGGTGAATTCTATGAAAAACATTTCCTAAGGACGCAATAGACTGCTTCAAAGTTCCCTCTTTTACCTTGACAAGATCACTGAATAAGGTTAAGCCGAATCAAGCACAACTAGTGTGTGTCATTTGGGGCATGTGAGAAAATAAACCTTCTTCCAGACAGCAGTTTGGTATCAAAACCATGTGAATTTCTTTGTGTTTCATCAGACAACGTAATACCAAGGCGTTTCTGTCAAACTGTCAAACTGCCTGTGGATTTGAATGGGGTTGTGTCAGACGGGATGGCGTTGAACAAATGGCAGACTCTCTGAACTAACAGAGCACTCGGAAGTACGCCTTCATTACTACGCTTGTTGCAACACACTGGTATTCTCTACTTCTTGACGGATGTTCGCTTCGCTTCGAGCCATATTGTGGCCAATTAGGCTCCTTTTGTCAGCACGCGGATCTAATTGATCCTATTCCGTGCTTTTAATAAAGTGGTGAAGATGACTGACAATAATGAGGACTCTACGTGACTTCTTCTTCGGGAGGAGTTGGCGCTGCAATTGCAAAGAAGATGCACAATAGTTTCTATTTCCTCCTCGTCTCTGCAGCGTCTGATGTAGCAAAGTCATTGTAAGGCAGGCCTAATCTTGAGGTGTGAGTTCCAATGCCGCAGTGTCCGGTTATGACTGTAATAAAAGTTCCGAGACTCGGCCTACACATTCTGATCAGGCTGTGTGAGCGTTTTGGATCGAGAGTATGCCATAATTGTTTCGTGTCCATCCACATTTTCCCACAGGAAGGAAATTCCTTTATCGCTATAGTTTCTGCTTGAAATATGCTACAGACACTCACGCCCTCGGCTTCACCCATCTTCGATCCATCTGTGAAGATTCGCAGAGGACCGTCCAGCGCCTGGTTTTCAGACTCCCAGTATGATCTGGGAGGATGCTAATTAAGTAATCCTTCCCGAAGACGAGCTTAGGTATCATGAGGTCCACCAAGGATAGTGAAGTATCCAGAACGGAGCTCTTTCCACATATGCAGCGACTTAAGCCTGATCGCAGTGCTGACCATTATCTGTCTGCCGATTAGGTCCAAGCTGAAGATTGAGGAGTATGTTCAGAGCTGCAGAGATGGTTGTTATAAACGCACCGCTGATACACACGTTGTCATCCCTTTCGACCGGACACCAATGGTAACAATTTGTCAATTAAAAATACCAGTTTGCAATAGGTTTGGGTGCAGCACGTGCCTATAGATAACATACTATGCTCTGATCCAGTCACTGATCCCATCAATTTGGATATGTAATCAGAAATCGACTGATTGTAGCCCATTGTGCAATGCTATAATTACGCAAATTCTTGAGAGGTAACAACCCGTACGGCAGGCATGGTGTAGTATGTGTGGAGTAAGTGATTTATCGTATGCATTGATAAAAGCCTGACCACCACATCTTTTACTGGCAATGCTGCCTGTAATGTTCAGCTTCTTCATCAAACTTAGCTATTCGTAGACGACATGATGATCATAGCGCCCTTCCACAATAGTACGCACAGCACGAGCTGTTGTCACCGATTCTTGGCTCCACTATGGACTGTGGAGCGGATGAGCGTCACTCTGTTTCCATGCAGTTCAATTTGGTAGTAATTCAGTTGCAGTAGGTAAATTACTAACAATAATTGCAAACCAAGGAATAAGAGCCGTTTCCATGCAACAGCTAATGGACAGTTTGTAACTCCTCCTTGAACAAATTAACTTAAAATAAATCTTCTGCGCAGTGATCATTCCACGCTTTCAGCACAACGGCTATCACGTTCCGCCGCTTGCCATATAATTATTAGATAATCAATGCGCCAATTAATTAAAAGCAATCAACGTCAGCAATCAATAAATGCTTGCATAACATCAAACAAAAGCCCCAAGCACACATCATAAACGAACGCCTGTGTATCTCGCAATACTCCACCCACAAATCAGCCGCCCGATCGCGATCGATCGCATTCACAAAACGTGATTCAATTTCTTCTTCCAGACAATGCTGAACTGACAGTTTGGCAACGCTCGTGCTACGGGCTGCAATCCCAATTCCAGCCATCGTCATCGTCATCAACAGACACACATACACACGAACTAGATGTCATCTCTGGCATACTGACTCTGGGTATTACCTACCAGCCGGCTAATTGCCTTTTAATTCAACAACGAACCTCAATCATCAGCCGACATTGAATAATCTTTTATA
Source organism: Eristalis pertinax (assembly GCA_907269125.1). Classification (NCBI taxonomy): domain Eukaryota; kingdom Metazoa; phylum Arthropoda; class Insecta; order Diptera; family Syrphidae; genus Eristalis; species Eristalis pertinax. Next base: position 61,151,638 of record OU026145.1, read on the forward strand.
TCAACAATTCATTGCTCTGGCAGTGCGACCCAAGACTTGCATAACACACGAGGCAGACACGTCCCACACCCCCTCTCAAAGATTCACTACACACATCTCAATTATCCACTACACACGTCATGCGCTCCCCCCGCCTGTCAATGGCGCGTGTCTCAAATGGCGAATTAGACAAAGCACAACAAAACAAGAAAAAAATCAAAAGAAAAAAAAATAAACGTCAAAAAAAGGCACAAAATTAATGCAAACATAATCAAACAAAGCTGCGGCATTATATAACGCGGAGCACTTAACTTTGTTTTAACGGACTCTTGCCGCATCGCACGACTGTGCGGCGACGACGACGACGCACGGGACAATGCGACGCGCCTCCATCGGTCCCTCTGACAAGCAGACACGCATATGCATATGCGGTCCGATGACATTTGTCGATTGTCAGCGAACGAACGATTTGTTTGAAGCTGTGCCACAACCACTGGCACCGAGTGTAGACACGGTAAAGGTTCGTGTAGCAAATAGCGGCCATGACAGTGGTGGCAGGTAGTGTGCGACGCTGCGCTTCAGTCCACAACACAATCGACAAACGGCAGACAAGCAGACAGAAGAAATAAAAACGAATAAATAACCGACCATGAACTTGACTGCAAAATGTAAACAAATAAACGGAAAACTATGTCGACAATAATTTTTGTTATGCCTCCGACACAAAACGACACAACGATACCGTCATCGGTTGCTGGCTTGCGTCGTCGACTGCGGCGCGACATCGACTTCAATTGGGACACGACGCCATGCAGAGGGGCACATCTTGTTTATCGAAAGTTAGATTCGGTGTTAGAGATACGCGCTTCGAGAAAGTGTGAACGGGTTTTGTGAATTGAATTGGCGGTTTCCGGCTGAATGCACAGACAAACGGGTTGCTGGTGCACCGTTTTACGAAGTGACGGCATGCCATTTCCATAACGCGACCGTACAATGTAGCGCAATAAGGATGTCTGCTGCCAGACAGCTAGATGCGCGACGCAATGAAAGTTTACGTGGGAGGCTAGTTCAATGCGTGGAAGGCAATTGCGGGAGAGAGGATTATTTTCACTTAAACGGTAATTGGTGTAGCCGTCGACTGAGACTTGTACAGTCGACTAACAATTTGTAATTCACTTAAATGACTTACCTTCCAGCCGGCACTGCTGTTTGAATCTCCCTTATCCTTAAAATATGGCACATTCTGAACCATCCATTCGTATATCTGACTCAACGTCAGTCTTTTATCCGTTGCCGATCCAATTGCGTGAGTTATGAGATCTGCATATGATAGGTTGCCCCAAGCATTACGCCGTGATGAGTTCTTTTTTGATGCTCCTACAGCTTGAGACACAGCCTGCTGGGAATCTGAAATAAATTCGAAATCGAAATCCTTTTATACATTATTTCTTCTAGGTGGTTTCAAAAAATATGTCTGTTTTCTGAATGCTTTCACAAGCAGAAATGGAGATGGTGTTGGGGGACTACTTAGGTTTGGTTAAAGTGGCCACACTTAGGTCCGCCTAGGCCCTTTGTGTTACCATGTGTATCTAATCGGTCCTACTCAGCAAACCAATTAGTGTCGGTGGACTACTTAAAAGACTTACAAACTTGTATAGACAGTTTGTGGAATGCTGCCATGTGGTAACATCTGCTTTGTGATCGAAGAACCACACGAGAAGGTGGACGTCATAGGGTCTAACTTTGAGCACGTGTTTAAGTTTAATGCCACTATTTGCCACAATCACGACCTGGAGAATAGTGTCCGTGTGAAACACATTTGTGTTCGTAGCTACATGGTGCACTATCGATCACAGAACTTTCGTTTGATCAGGTTCGACGACGTAGACTTGTCGCTGATTGTACTTAATTGTCAATGAAGGGTTTTATCCAACGTTCGTATCGAACTGACTTAACGTGTTCACATAACAAATAATCTAAAGGCGTAAAATCTCACTACCTAGCCAGCCAATTCAACTCATTTCCCAATTGGTCTTTAAATTCGCGAGCTTTATGGGATGTACCGTAGTCTTGCAGGAACAACATGTCGATCAGCATTTTAGCTCCTACATTCTGACAAAAAAATGGAAATCGAAGCGAGCCGCATTGTCGTTGCTGAAGACAATTTTTCGACAAGAAAAAAATAGGATCTTCCTCCATTTTTCACAGACACGCTTTGTGTCCAAACCGATTAAAGTCACACGAGGTGTACCACAAGGCAGTCACCTCGAGTCCATTTTTTTTCGAATTCACTACGATGTAAGCTAAGATGTAGTGTATTGTCATAGACACTCATCCCTTTGTGTACGCTGACAGCATGAACATTTATTCATGTATCTCCTATCCCTATTCATGTTTCTCCACTTCCTCACAAGAAAAATCAACCTATCAACCCGTCAGAGAATGTCAATCGGTCAAAAAAGCTGCCTTTCGTCTTTCCGTGACGTTCGTCCCCAAATTTACAATTTAATAAAATTTGAGCTCAACTTTGCCAGACGCTGGCAGAAGAAATTTCGAATCTCAATGTTATTTTTTTTTGTCCCCACCATCACAGTCATTCTTCAGTTTGGCAGGCAAGAATGGTCACCTCGCGTTGCTGTCCACATTCTTCACATTGAAGCTGGTTTCTACGTTTCGCTTTTTGTAAACCTTACGGACTTGATTTTGAAAGAAGAGCGCACACAAGCTTGATGTATGTATGTACATCGTAAATCAACGTTCGCGTACCATATGAAAGAAGGATGGTAAAAGTAAGGTTCATCATTTTTGACAGCTGCTACTCGAGCTAACTCATTGCATTGTGCCCAAAAATGTATAGAGGCCTGCTCAGGATTTAATTAAGAAGAAGCATCTACTAAAACTGTTGAAACAACTGGGAAACTTAAAAACCCGTCCCAAACTCAACGAAATAATCAATGCTTTAACAAAATGATTTCCAACTTACCACCAGATAACTGCTGGTTGCTCGCCTTGGTGCTATCCAAGTCATCCACTGGCTCCACAAAATTCTCTGGTCTTGGACAAGGCCAAGTATTCGACCGGGCTCTCGTCTGCGGCTCGAATCCACCGTCGTGTAGCTCACCAACCAGATCCATTTGTAACGTATCGTCCGACGGTCTTGGCGGTGTAGACCATTGATTAGCAAATGAATCCATCTTTTGATTAGCTGATTGGATTTATTTCCTTCTTTGTTTATATCACAAGTCTTTTCCGTCCTCCTTTCCTATACAAGTCGCACTAGCCTTGGACTGCACTCGTTCTCAAAATCTCTCCAAAATCTATCTTCACCCTCAAGCAATGGGAGAGTAGCGTCTGTATCTTTATCTGAAACGAAACAAAAAATAGAGAAACATGGAATGAGATTCACTTCAATTCAATGGAATATGGTGACTGGAGAAAGTCACGCTTCAAAAATGCTAAACATTCGACGCTTAACTCCAAAATGAACACCCCCAAGACGTATTTCAAGTCCAAGCAGGCAGCGGCCAGGCAACATTAACGCTCCCCAAATGGAGTCCAACTTCCAAATGAACACACCGAGGCGAACGTCGTTGGCGCTTTTGCATTTGAATTGATCGATTCTCAGAGATTCTTAGCCGAGAAGTTGGAGCGGTGAGGAGACACACACTTCTGCGAAGTTCTCTACACCGCGTGACAGAGTAATTTATGCAGATGACTTGTCACTGGAAAGTGAACATGGATATTCTTTTGGGTTAATCGATTCCATACGCATTTGGGGTCGCTTATGGGCGGGGATCCACAGTGAATGGGAGCTATTTGTATGCTAATTCTGAAACGAACTTTTTTCGAGCTTAGCCCTTTTTTTAACGAACTGATTATGTTCACTTAGAAACCCGCTGCGAGGCATCATTATGAATCCCATGGCGATAGATGAGTTGTCAAGATACAACTTATTAGCCATGCCTCATGTTCGAATCAGCGAGGTAAGAGTCACAACTGTGGTTGTCCAAATATTCATTTCATAATCTCCTTGAACGTTTTGATTCGAGGATTGCAAGATTAAACGACTAGAGAAGTTCGGGAATCTGTCTTGGCTGCACTGACATTCGGACGAAATTCGCCAATAAGCCAGAGATAGTCTGTTTGAAGGTACAGAGGAAGGTTTTCATTTTGAACCGAACAGAAAACAGCATTGAGTATAGACCTCGTGTACAACTCACAAGATCGAAAACAAAAGGCTAAGCTGGTTCATGGGCGTCTTTGTGTTTTACGATTCACTTAGATTAGTTGTGCTGCATTAGATACCTCCTCACATGCTTTCTAGCTCCATCTGAATACACTCAATCGAATACAATAGAGCAGGTCATCGCCAGCACACCATCAGTCAATCATCAGCCGACGTTCAAAAAATGATGGAACAACAATTGGAGCACACCCATCGACGCTGTCAATTACAAGGCAACCAAGTGTAATTCAAGTTGAATGTACCCTTATGCAGGGGCTAAAGGAGTATCCGCTCTTCCTGGTCCCTGAGTATCCAACGAGACATACACCATACACCGACGTCTTGGACAGAGTGTCACAATGGGCAGCTATAACTTCGTGGTGGTTAGTGACTTCATCTACTTCTGCTGCGCAATAAACAGTACAAGCAACATTCGTACCAAGATCAAACGCAGAATTACTCTTGCCAACCGAAGGACCTAGCTTACTTTACATAAGACAATGATCATCCCAATGCAGCTGTACGGCGCAGAGGCATGAACAATTTCAAAAGCGGATGAAGAAGACATTGCTCTCTTAGAGAAAAAAGTTCTGCGTGCAATCTTTGGTCCTATTTACATTGATAGCAATGAAGGCGGATATTCAACCACGAACTGTGTCACATGAGCCTAATCAGCCGCCTACGGATCCAACGCCTGAGGTGGCTGGGCCATATAGAGCGCCTGGACAACTTAGCTCCGACCCGAAGAGTCTTCGACTTCAAACCCATGTGCAACGCAATGAAAGACTCCCACAGTGGCTAAGGTCTACAACGGCGCACCCAAGTGGAGAAGGGGCCCAAATAACTTGGCGTGCGTAAATGGAAGCAGTGGGCTACAGATCGTTGCAACTGGAAAGACTTGTTGATTGAGGTCCACGCCAAACCAAGAAGAACAGGAAGTGAAATATGGTAAATTGACGTGTAATTGAACTGACATGTATTAGTTATTTCACTTAAATCGCGTGATCACATATGGACGTGAAATCGTAGGCTCGTCCCGCCATGCTAATTTCATGTATTATACATCAACCGATAACGTACATACGTACGAACGTGACTCGTAGACTCTGCAAATGCGAGTTAACAATAACAGAAATGGAATCAATTTAATGTCACAGCCGATCAGGATCATGCGGTTGAGCTAACTCTTCATAAAAAACCGTCGGCCATCGCCGCTTCAGTGTGCAGGTTAATCGTGCACCGTGGAAAAGTTTTGGCATGAGTTCACTCATTTGGACCGTAAACCACTAACCAGACAAAGATTGGTGTGAAATGAAGAAAACACAGCGGCCTTAGTAGTCAGTATTGAATAGGACTCAAAAATGTGGATTCATCTATAATCATTGAGTGTGTTGTTATACGGATGTAGGCCCAAATGCCATTGCAAACCCTTCCGCCACGCAATCAGGTCTATTTTGGGCCTAAATCTTTATAAGATGGCGTTGACGCAAGAATCGAAGCTTAACAACCCAAGACAACGCCGTAAGTTTGGCAATTCGGCGCTGGAAATGCAGCACGGAATTCCAAATTTTGGCTCCGTATCAGATTCTAGAGTATATGGTTGTGCAGTTGTCGATATCGAGATTTTCAGCGAAAATTGCATAGCCGGCATAGTAAATGTCACCTTTTTCGTAGTTCATCGTAGTTCAGCCACAGTGGCCCTATATGCTCCACGAGGCCCATTTTTTGACTCAGCGGTTATGTCAACAAGCAATGATGCTGTTATTGGAGCGAAGACAATTTACATGTGTTCGAAGCAGCATCAATGCAAAGACTGACTGTTTTGATGAGGTTTATGGTTTATGAGGAAGGAGGCAACATTACCAGCAATGGTTTCAGGTATAGAGCGATGTTAACCGATTTTTTGTCGCCCTATCCGACCTTTGGTTCCAACAAGACGGCTAATGCCATACAAGCGACGAAAAACTAGCTTGTTGTGAAGGAGAAATTTGAAGACCGAAACTACTCGATTATTTTCTCTCCTACAATATTTATCTGCTCACAATGTAATTAGAAGTGCAACCCATAAAAAAAGAGATCCCCAATCCCATCTCACACTGCCGTCAGCCAAATTGAAACAAAGCTCAATTCATTAAAAAGATTTTAAATGCATTTTTTTCTTTTCTGTTTTTGACGGTACATTAAATCTCCGAAACGTAAGTCATTTAATCAAGACAACGTCTGCTAGCTGCTGTCAACCTGTCATCAAAAAAGACAACAAAACGAGGCGTGACCAAAGCACCCTGATTAACGATGAGATCTCCAAGCACTGCTCATAATTCAGATTTCAGATACCTAGATCAAGTCTGCATTGAAAGACCAGTTCACCATCATGAACTGGTCGAAATCGCAATATTTGCTCTCTCAAAAGCGTAGCAACTTCTCGTGGATACGAATTGGCGCGCAGTTGATATTCTCACTGCGCGGGGAATAAAAACAAAACAACAGCATTTTCAGCATTTTTTTTTTAATAACCCAAGAATTTTTAATCGTGCTTTTTTTTTGCCCACTTCGCAGATATAATTTATTAATCGACTCAAGTGCTGTGAATCCAGAACTAGCGAAGCGGTTTGAGCAGAACCAGTATGCAAGCTCTTGCTATGCTAATTAAACTAGTTGCCAACCGACTAGACCAGGGAAAGACTCGCCGAACATTGACTGCACCCAACATCGCAGATGTAGGTGTAGAAGAAGAAAAAAAAAACAAAAACGAACGAATTCGAATCCTATTTGCGCCGTAGGAATGAACTTCATTCGATGCACGGGGAATACGTGCATGTACGTGACTATGCAAAGCTATAGTGTGACATTTCATCATCATCATTTATCTCGATAATCGCGGCTGTAGAGCTCACTAGTTATTGCTAATTCCGAATGAATTCACTTAAAGATTCAAGATGCGATAAGTTTTTTATTCAATTGAAAAAAAAATATAATGATAATTTGTGCGGAGCTTAGTGAACGGCTATTGGATCAAGTGAACAACTGGAGCTGTATCAGATGAAGTGCATGAATGTTTGCTAGTGCAAGTGAATGGGGGCAATGCGAAGTTTATTGCAAGACAGTTCAGCTGAAGTTAAGCCACACTATCTTTATTAGTTGGATTAAGGGCCCAGTTTAACAATTAAACAATTGTTGACACTCAATCTATATTTCGAGTGCTTCTGGTTGGACATTTTTGAGCGGAAGTTACGGGAACAGCAGCTTGTTTAATCCACCGTATTACGCACGCGCAACACGCGTATATGAAAGGCAAATGCGTAGAAACCGCTCAAGACGATGTTGTTAGCGTGATTGAAAAGGCCATAATAATACAATATGGGTGGCGCTACAGCCCGTAGAGGGCCAGGGCCTAGCTTCTCAGCAACCACTCGTGTTGTGCGTGCTATTATTCTATCACGAGTGGAAGGGACCTACAATTTTATGCCGACTCCGAACGGCCAAGTTTGAGAAGCTTTTTCCTAGACAGTTATACTCTTCGAGGATTGTCAGTGACTCGAAAGAGGTGGGGCCGTGAAAAGTATTTCTTGTCGTACCAGGAATCGAACCCAGACAGGTAGGTCCAAGTGCGTATGAGTCGACGCACATACCCCCAACGCCACGGGCCACCACTAAGCCTTCAATACTGTACAAACCAAGACCATTGAATTGCCTTTGAAAGGGCCAACGTTAAGCAGTCAATTACTACCGCATTCGCAAGCTCGCTCAGCAGAAGAAGAATAAATGCAACTTTAGGCGATTCATCAATTAACGCTATAGCCTCAAGGTTCACCCCACAAGGCGAATTTACCCTTCTGTGGGTGCGAGTCACTAACGAAGTTCTGGAAATACACGGGAACAAAGGCCATTGCCTACGCCAACGACGTAGTGATAATTGCTCAACCCCAATAAAAGAGACGATGAAGATCAACAATTCCGTCCACCCGACCCAGATGAAGTGAGGATTGCCATATCTAAACTGAAATCCAACAAGGCTGCTGGAGCTGACGGCCTACCCTCCGAGCTTTTTAAAGCCGCAGGCGATGATTTGGTAAGGAGCATGCACCAACTCATCTGTAAAATATGGTCGGAGGAAAACATGCCCGATGAATAGCGCCTCAGCATTGTTTGCCCGATCCATAAAAAAGGATACCCTTTGAACTGCGCCAACTACAGAGGCATCAGTCTCCTAAGTATCGCTCACAAAATCTTATCTGCCTTATCTGTGTGAACGCCTAAAGCCATTCGTCAACAACCTGGTCGGTCCTTATTAGTGTGGCCAGGAAAATCCACCATCGACCAAATAGTCACATTGCGGCAGATTTTGGAGAATACCCAGGATTTTAAGGCCGCGTATGATAGCATCTATAGAGACGAGCTATACAGAGCAATGTCTAGTTTCACATCCCTACCAAAGAAGAATGGAGAATGCACGCTGCTTCATCAAGGTCGGTAAAGACCTAACCGAGACCTTTGATGTCAAAAAAGGATTCAGACAAGGCGACGCGCTATCATGCGACTTTTCAACATCGTTCTTGAAAGAATTGTTCAAAACTCGAACGCCAACACCAGAGGAACAATCTTTCAGAAGTCCGTCCAACTACTCGCATATGCCGACGATATTTATTATCGGAAGAACGCAGCGTGATGTCAATGGCGCTTTTGTGGGTATTGCAACAGAGGCCGCGAAGATGGGTTTAGCGGTAAACGAGGGTAAGACCAAGTATATGCTGTCAACGAGAAAGGACACCCAACACCGACGTCCCGGTCAGAACGTCACAGCAGACAGATATAACTTTGAGGTAGTCAAAAACTTTGTCTACCTAGGCACCGCTATCAATTCAGACAATGACACCAGCACTGAAATCAAACGATGAATAACTCTTGCCAATCGCTGCTTCTTTGGGCTAAAAAAGCAATTGGTAAACAAAGCCCTCTCTCGAACAACCAAGGTAACGCTTTACAAGACCTTAATCGTCCCAGTCCTGCTATATGGCGCGGAGGCATGCACCTTGTCAAAAGCGGATGAAGCTGCTCTTGGTTGCTTCGAGATGAAAATTCTTCGTGTGATTTTCGGTCCCGTCTGCATAGATGGTGAGTGGAGGACGAACTATACGGGCTGTTTAGCGACATCGACTTAGCCAGAAGAGTGAAGATCCAACGATTGAGATGACTAGGTCATTTAGAGCGGATTGAAACCAATGCTCCGGCCTGAAAAGTCTTCGAATCCACCCCCGAGGGACTGCGCAGTAGAGGAAGACCGCAACGCAGGTGGCGCACGCAACTGGAAAGGCACCTCAACCAACTATGCGTGCGAAACGAGAGACAGTTAGCTAAAGATCGAGCTGGCTGGAGACGCTTGTTGGTTGAGGCCCAGGTCCACCTCAGACTGTAGCGCCACCTTAAATAAGTAAGTAAGTAAATTCCTCCCGACTATCAGTGAGCTAGTGGAAAGCGCAATCTCCTCAAATGGGGGAAACCTTGCTGTCTAGGCATTAACCGACAAAAAAAAAACAGAGCTGGACCATTTCTCCCAAAAAAAGGGATCATTCCGCAATTCAATTTACTAAAAATCGCCAGCCCTCACCCTAAAGGATAGCGAGAAATGCTTTGGTATAATCCTAGACAGGAAATATAATTGGAATCTTGATGTTATTTATAGAGCCAAAAAGGCGGCTTGTGCCCTATACCTGAGGCAAAACAAGGGGAGCTAACCCTAAACTTGACATACGGCAGGCTTCCCTAAAAGCCACCAACTTAAAGGCATAACAAGAATACAAACTTGCATGCATGGGCGTCGCAGAAGTAACTTTCACTGCTTAGAGGTAGGTTTACTAGACCTTCTTCCACTTGACAGCTGCAAAGAGCGCCATCATCAGGATCCTCCAATCCAAGCTCTACTGGTCGTGCAAGTATTCTGTACAGACTGCTTTTATTCTTATATACGTTTTTAGATTCAGAATAAAATTGTTGAAATTTTAAGACACTTAGAACGCGTTCTCTAGGCTTCAGCTTCCGACTGAAGGTTGGTGACATATGCAGCCTTGTATTCGGCGATCTTGGTATTGCGCTGCTTGTTGGTGAGTTTCTTGTCATTCCACCTCTTCTTCAAGATGTCGGTCTTGACAACCTTCATGTGTGGGGTCAGAGCGGAAGAACTGAACAATAAATTGAATAATTCGAAAGCGACTATACCCCCCCATTCCTTGAGTTCGAAATACCCTTCCGATGTGTTATTTCGCGATAAAGGAAGAGTGGAATGCAAATTAATCCATCAACAATTGAATCGAAGATGCACGGGCACGGGTATTTTCTCTAAATCGTTAAACATGCACTGATCCATGAGAATCCCTGATTACGGCAGTATTTTTCAAGCGGAGATCCTGGCAGCTAAATGGCAACTAACATAATATGAATGATGGGAATACAACCGACTGATATTACCATTCTAATTGACAGTCAATTGGCCATTATAGCAATTATAAAGATCATGTCGAAGTTCTTCGTATGCGGTCGCGAAGGTCTTACGAATCTTAGAACGCGGCGCTAGATTGCTCTATACTGGGTGCCGGGTCACAGGTCCCAGGACAACGAGACAGCGAATGAACTTACCAGGAAAGGATAGGAAGCGAACCATCCCAGACAATTCGATGTATCTCTTGCGGTTGCCTGTAAAAGGTGGACGACACAATCACGGAATTAGCAAATAGATGTTGAAACTCTCTAACCACCTGTGTGTGATCACTCGGATGCTGTGGCCAAAGATAAATAGTGCAAAAACCGACAAACTCCAAGTTGCTCGGGATGGTAGTTAGAGCGCTAACTGGCATTAATTATCTGAAGTATCATGAAATCCAAGTGAGACTAACTCATGACGTATGCATAGTCTCTGGTGACGAAGAAGAAAAAGAGAATACTCCTCATTACCTAGACCCAGATTCTGGCAGTTGTGATGCAGAACACTGGGAGAACACACTTCTTCCAAGACGCCAGAATATTACCCTCTAATCTCTATTTTCAGGTCTAATAGGACTTCAGGGATAGATGGCCAATGCAACGAGGAAGATTAGATAGGAGGAGAAATTCCCTCTACGGTCATCACAATGGGTCAAACAATACCTAACTGAGACATGGCTTACGCGTCTACTCACCAACATAACCTAAACTAATCATGGCTCATGTGCAAAAAGCTCATTGGCAGCGAAGGCAATTGCTTGCTTATCCGTTGTATGACAAAACGGCAGGGGAGGTATGACCAGAGATGTGTGGAAACAGGTATGTATCTCAATCAAAACTGTTTCTCTCCCAAAGTTAAGTAGTAAAGCTTATCGTATATGTATATGTACGACAACAACAAAATTGACAAATTGAGGAGATCGAATCTGATGGCAAACAAGCCTTGCAGTTCAGTGAGTCGATGGAGAGTGAGAAATCGTCATTCACTTCCTTCACTGAGACTGATTTGTACATTGCTGCCTTTTGGAAGAATGTGTATCTGATTTCACATGCTCGGCAACAACCAAAGAAAGTCCAGGACAAACTGCCAGAGTTTGTGATGACCTCAGCTTACATGCGATGCTTGCAGCGGCTCCTTCTGGCCTGTGAACCAAAGATGTACCAAAAGGCTAAGGAATGCAAAGAGAAAAGGGCATTCAAAGTTGCGCCGAAGACTGAATATCTGCTGTTGGTGGCCAATAACACTTGGGACCTGTGTGAGCTATGTCCATCATCCTGGGCGAAGGACAATTCGTGGGTTTGTCAAACGCGACAAGGCTGGACTTTTATTCAAAGAATATAGCCAAGTGAAAGGGACGAATTACGATGAGGCGACTGATGCCTGACTGCCTTCGCTCATGAGAAGGTTTATACTTATAATATCAATGACCGGTTTGAGTTACAAGGACGTTAGCATGCTGGGCATAGCCTATGCTCTTGGCACACAGTAAGTGCATCTGGGTATACCCCACAGCGACTACGGTAGAAGTTGCATAGGCGAAGAAGAAGTAGCATTTGTTCGACATCTGCTCTGTGATTGTCAGTAAAGCATGTTCAGGGTCACGGTGGAAACAGATTTGTTCCCCATGAAGTCTAGGTCTAGTCTAGGTGCTGGGCACCGGAAACCTACAAACACACACATTTGGGTCAAGTAAACACCGACTTTAGGTGTGATATTTCGTGATTTTTGCTATTCTCACGTAGTCCTGGGCACAAATTGGGGTATAGCATACGAGTAGGTGCCATCCAGGAGCAATTCCACTCAACCTACTGCAGCGGGGGAGGATTTGGACATCTTTCCCTTTTTATTTCGGTTCTGATCATGTTCAATGGGGGAACAAACTCAGTCGATTTGTGGTGTCCACAAAAAAAGGGAGTGTCTGCTCTTTGCTGGCTTACCAAAGACAAGCTTTCCGACTCCGCGTATGATCTCTTTTAGGGAAAAGAAGCCATTTAGTACCGGGCAAACAGACGTGAGGTGAGCAACACTTGATACCTGTGTGCATCGCATTAAGGACAGACAGCTAGTTAAAATGTTTTAAAGCTCAGTACGATTCGGAAACCATCTTATGATCTTTCATGTCTGATCTGACAATTAACGGATTCGCATCGTGCTCAGGCTTTATAGTTTTCAACCGAAGTAGCCTTGTAGTCCTCATGTTGGCAGCCATCTCTCTTTACGATCTGTCTGGTGATTCTTCTTCGGACGCGGCTGTTTCAATGCCATCCTGCATTTCTAATGAAAATGCAAATAGGCACAATTAAAGAACAACTTTCGCAATGATTCCTCCTTCACCAGCCAAAAACCGACACAACGAGGCACAACAACAAAACAGCAGAAGTAAGCTTAGTTTACGTTCGATTAATAAATCAAAGAATATAATTATGCCCGGAAACAAAGATATCGTTGCCATAGGCCACCTCGAAGTCACACCTTGTCACATGATCACATGCTAATGTTGTCATTCCGGTATCAGCGTCGTTAGCGTATGTCCTTCACTGGCGCCAGCATAAAATCGCACTTTTTTGTTTGCTCTTACTCATCATCTGGCCGAACTGAACCGTATCCAATGCGGTCAGAGACTGTTGGAAGATCTCTGGGGTCTAATATGATATAAGTCAGGATCACGACAAATACAACATTTGCCATCACGTAAGGCGGCGCTTTATCGATTTTTCTTACGATGGATGTAGCAAGAGGCCTTCTTCACAAGCTTTTCCTTCGCAAACGAGACTCTTCCCTTCAAAAGTGGTTCTACCACTGTCCACCTTCTTCATTGTGAACGACCTGGGTGGCGCCTCCCTCCGCTATGGTCTTGTCCAGCAACCACTCGGATTTTGCACGCAAGTTATGTCTCTCAGCGTTGTCACTGACTCGAGCGAGGCGGAGCAGTGAATATCGACACGATGAGTAATCGCTCGCACACTCGTTAAAAATAATCCCGAAAGAACAATACCGTCGTAGGTCCAAGAAAGCCGCGCCTGTTGCCCACAAGAGCACAATAACGCCGAATTCGGAACCGATTCAATCATGAAATGCAGTTGCCATGGAGCGATTAATAGCTCATAGCAGACTGACTAACTTTGCATAAATTTCGAATCAAATCAATGATCAATTTCAGGTTTCATCCTTAAAACCACTTTCAGCGAATGAGGCACTCAACTGGCACACCGCCAAGCCATTAAATGATCTCAAAATCTCAATCCAAGCACCCGACTATTGAGATTTGGAAGAAGTGTCTTGTTCCTCAACTCTCGAGGTCGTTAAAAACGAGCCTCCTTAGCACAAAGTCATCCAGCGCCATCCACCCGCCACGGGCACTGCCCACTTTTCTTTTGATACAGACGACCTTCATAGAACTCCAAAACCAGTTTTTGGTACAAAAAAAAAAAAAAAAAACCCTACATATGTACGTATGTAATCCATACAAACTTCGATGCAAATGAGAGAACAGAAAACAGATAAAAACACGAGAAAAATTAACGAAATCATAATCAAGTTCGCGCACAACCACGCGGGTGTCTAACAATTCAAAACGGGTTTCTCAATTAGCCCCCATCGGGTGTATGTAGTTCTGCACAGGCGCCCAGGTAGGGGGTTACACAAGGTCAGCCATCAACATGGGGGGGGGCCTCTAATCCGGCCAACCCGAACTAAGCCGCATTCAAAAAATAAAACTCGTTCGACTACATTTGAAATCTGCCGCCAAAAGAGAACACAAAAATCTGTGTCTTACCAGCTTTTCACTTTTTGTCTTTTCACTCCTTTCGTGTGGTGTGTCTTCGTCTTGTGTTTCGCAGAATTTGGCGCAGCAAGTCGAAGTCGAACACTAGTCACGTGTTTTATGTTTATCTCATGACGCTTTCTGTGTTTCCTTTCCTTGTATTTTTTGCCATTTTCGTTTCACCAACCGTGCTAATAAACAAACAAGACAATCGCACATCGTCGCCACGGCATTCGATGGGGGGCCAAGTGTAGGCCACCAGACTCGGGACGTACTCGAACATTGCTGTTCAAAGGCACCATTCGCAGCTCAATTCGCGTCGCGACGAGGTGAAGGCGGTTAAGCGGCCTCAGAAACTCTGCCTCTCTGCCGCCCGTTGTACGATTGAAAGCTCTCTTCCTCTATCGCTCGGTCCAAGCAAACAGGTCGTCTGACTCCGCTTATCTCTTTACGCGTATGATTCGATCGAATCTGCTTTTAGGGTTGACTAGTGTTAGTGATCATGATGTTTACCCCACTAATGGGTGGTGGTGCTGGCAGCATACATAATTGTCAGCAAACACACGCATCCACACACTCGTAGCGGTAGTGTGTGTCCCAATTAAAAAAATGAATTTCGTCCCATTTGCCGTGACGAAGAGCAAAAAATAACTCAGCTCATGGTGCGGCCAATAACTCACGGGGAGGTCCGTCTGTACAATTGAGTGGAATGCGAGTGCGAATAACTCAACTCAAAGTGGAATGTATTTCCAAAGACGAGCGGATGAGTGGTGGTGTTGCGCACGTGGCGATAATTTTATTATCTCTCCGCCCGCTCCACCACTTTCAATTTGTGGGTGTGTGTGTGTGTGTGTATCTGTGACTGGGTTATGCTGAGGGCATTGCCAGTGGGTTGGGTTTTTTTCTCCCATTTAATTTTTAGTAAATTACTTGCACTCTGTGCCTGTTGACTTCGTGGACTGACGTGGTGTCCACTTTGAACTTTGAATGGCGACGATTAAGTGGTAAACAGGGAACAAAATTGGATTGTCAATAACCCAAACATGAAAAGTAGATTGCCGGCATTTTCCCAAGTAGAGATCAAAACGACGTAGACGACAAATAACGAATACTTACTGACCTCAGTGGGCAATGATCGCCAAGGACTTCTCCAGGAGAAGGTGACAACAATTGGTGCTGTATTCCGCCGATTGTAGACAGTAATCAAAGATTGTAGGCCGAACCACTTATTTTATCAATTTTCATGACGAAGGGTCATACAGAGACTTTCCAAAGGACAATGTTTCTATTTCCAATAATGTTGGGTGAAAGGCGATGCAAGTATCGTTATAAGGTTCACCGGCTACTCCAATATCAGTTTTTTAAACAGACCAAAGGCTGACAGTGGGGGGACAAAGCGATCACGGTGAAAAGTAGGTGAGACCAGACGAAGTCTGCACAAGCAACCAAAGAGAAATGGAGCCATTGCGTTGTGTTGCCGTGGCTTACCGGCACCCACAAAATAAATAGTGGTTAAACAACAAGTGCACGAATTCTAAGACACATGTTTCTTGCTTGTCTAACATCAGATAGGTGGGTGCTAAGAAAATTAAGCTTGCGCATGTTGTAGACACGAGGAATCAGTTGCGCTGAAGCAAGTGAGATGGCTTACATGACAAAACGAATGGATAGGGCACTGCAAGTATTGAGGAGGTGTTGTGTGGTCGCCTTTCCTTTGATTGTGTGGTGGTTCTGCATCTAGGCCTGTTGTGAAGCCGACCAGGCTACTCAATGATCCGGGTCTTGAGTGCTATTTCTGCCGTTTCTGGTAATTGGTTCTGATTATATTTAAATGTGCAACATATGTGGATTGATGGATTTCCACTTGGAGAAGGTAATGAACTCGTAGCACGTCTGTCGTCTTGGTAGTTAGGTGGAGAAGGTGAAGGCGATTGTGATAAATAAGAGCCAATGCGGGAGGGTTAAGAGACTTGCAGAGGGAGAGGGAGATCAGATCAGAATGAAGGGACTCTAACATTAAATTCGTCTTTACCTCATTAACCTTAAGACCAACTCGTTTCGCCTGCTTGCTTACTTATTGGGTAAAATAATTGTTCTATTTAGTGTCAAAAAAAACGATCTCCAACTAAACATCAGTATCATCAGATGTCAATCCATTACATACTCCCGTAAACGACCACCGCATCCACATACAAACTATTTCCTCAGCAATGAACTAGTCCCTTCAGTATCATCTTTACGCGACTTAGGCGTAATCTGTGATCGTGAGCTCAACTTTCGTTCCCATATTGACAATATTATACTCGTAAGTAGAGCAAATTCCACCCTTGGCTTTATCAAACGCTGGTCAAAAGAATTTTCGAATCCCTATGTCACAAAATCTCTATACATCGCCTTCGTCAGACCCATTCTCAAATATGCCAGCCAAGTATGGTCACCTCATTACGCGGTCCACATTCGTCGTATCGAAGCTGTTCAGCGTAGGTTTCTACGTTTCGCTTTACGTGATCTTGCCTGGACTGACAGAACCAACTTATCTCCTTAAACTAATTCGCCTCGAGTCCCTCGAAAACCGTCGCAAAACTGCCGACTGATTACCGGTAATACAGACTGCCCCGCACTTGTTGAATTCGTGTCTCGTAGCGTCAACCAATACAATTTAAGGTCTGCAGCCCTCTTTCGCATTAGACCACATCGGACTAATTACGGCTTAAACTCACCGGTATCAAGAATGTTAAGCCTGGCTAACACTATGGAATACTCTTTCGATTTCCACCTTAGCAAAACCTCACTTCGAAACCACCTCCAGTCCCATTCTTTCCTGCGCTAGTCCTCATTTTCTACCATCTAGGTTAAGCTTTAGTTTTTAAGTTTAGATTGTTTAAGTTATTCGCTTGTAATAAGATTAAATTGGGGGTGTTGCCCCCACTACCGCTACCATCAACGATGCCTTGGAGCCTGAGAAATGGCTCACGGTCCTGGGCATGCTGCTTCCAGTCATCAAGCAAGGTTTCGCTTGTTCTCCAGCCGCTATAAAAGTCCACTGGACGTTGGAAACAAGCGACGATGACAATGTCGATGTCATCTGTCTCTTTGATCTCATGACCTTCGTTCGAACACCGCATCGAATAGTTCGATTAATGTAGCAAATCGATGGAGAAGATGGTGCGTATGGACCAGAAACTGGCTAGTTTTTTTTCCCAGGATTTATCTGAGTGTGAATATTTGGCATACAGGCGACTTGTTGGAAGCCTAATCGACACGTGCGGCGCAAAACGGTTTTAGACGTTCACACAATACGCTGGAAACGATTTCATAGGCAGGGTTATACCTCTGTAGTCGCTACAAGATGTAGGATGGCCTTTTCTGTGAATGCAGCATATATACATATGGAAATGATATTCCAGTCTTTGGGTAAGCTTTTTTCTTAAATTGTTATCTGGTTCATCTCCCTACCAGAGCATCGCCACCGGCCTGGTAGTAGACCGTTTGATGAAACTAGGTAGGCGAACCACTTCATCGCCTAGAGCAGGGGTTTCCTCGTTCCGTCTCTAAAAGAAGCGACCGCTCACAGATTCCGATTAACCTGCGACAAGCTGGTGAAAACAAAATCGCACAAATTGATCAATTCAAACGAAATAATATACGTCGTTGAATAAGCGTCTATTCCGCCTTACTTCGGCTCTGGGGCACTCAACGACTGAATGTAACCAAGCTTGAGAAGACTGGGATTCGTCATTCCCCATATGTTGCTTGTTCCGAGGACAAAGGTACAGAATTCAGAGAGACACATTTACGTTCTCAAACATAAAAATAAGCTTACACTAACTCAAAAATAAAAAAAAAACTTCCTGCAAATAAATGTGATGCAAAAATAGAAACAAAAAAAAAAGACTGTCACAAATTAGAAATGCATGTCCGAATCTACAGAGATCTAGATCCAGAAGCAAGCACACAACAATCCACCGCGACACACGGTGATTGACATGCTCTGCGGTAGAGTTTAATGACACAAAATAGTTTAAATTATATCGAAATGAATAGCGTGCTAGACGACGACAAAAATGAGAAGCGCCCGGCCACACCACCGCCTCAGTCTCTTTGGAATTCAAGATTTCGATAGTCGAAATTCTCCTGAGATACGTCAAGTTTCCCATCACGAGGGGGATACATACGGTCACACACTCGCAACCTGACTGTGTTCGCATACGTCAACATATGCTTCGCCTAATCCATAAGAGATGAGTCAGTATTTTTGACACCACACCCACCTAAACGGAAGGTGCCCTCTTTTTTTTTGATAATTTATTTATATGTTGTTCATTTTTGTTTTCTTAATTTTTGTATCCAACACTGTCACGCCCACTTGGTTGAAATTGAATAATTTTTGCATTTTCTTTTCTCCGCAATCAATTAATAGTTTCGAGCGCGTTCGCTTATTGACTGCGACGATTATGAAATGAGCACTGCAAAGCGTTTTCATTTGCGAAAGGTCATAGTCCATAGTGGCAGGCACCCTTTCCGCAACGTTCTCCCGTCTCGAATTGAACTGCAGCGAGTATGCATAAACTAGTATCATTATCACTTGTTATTCTGAACGTCATATCAGCTCGGTGGAATTCTGAAAAGGCGCAATCGAATGCATTTTGTATGCAAAACTAAATAACAGATGTATCCGTTTGAACGTATGTAGGTACAACCGGGTTAGCTAATACGTAGTTTAAGGTCTTGGGCGGAAGGGTGGGTATATGTTGCACATCAAGGTTGTATTTGCTTTACAAATTTTTGACGTTTTGTCGTTGTCCTTTTGTTTTGCGCTGTATTTATCATCAAACTTGTGAACAGACTGCCGGGCAAGGACTGATGTTTGGGGAGATCTATCTCGTAAGGGACTTTACGGGTGTGACTGAAACTTGGTAGATTTATTGATTATGAACTGGATTAGGACATGGATATGTTTGACAACAGAATATAGGTGGCGCTACAGTCCTAGGTGGACATGGGTCTAGGTTTTATGGCAACCACTCGAGTTATGCGTCGTTCTGTTACAAGGGGACCTATGCCTATGCCGACCCCGAACGTCGAAATTTAAGAGGATTCTTCTAGACTGTTTATACTCATTGATCATTGTCAGGGATTGGAGAGAGTTCAAGGTCGTATCGGGAAGCGAGAGTCGACGCACATACCCACTAACCGTATGAAAACCGCCACGAACAAAATGCAAATATCCCTCTCAGGATCTAGTCTCAAGTCACCACAGCATATTTTGTTGAGTTCTTATCCAAATTATTGTCAAGGGATTCTGGTTGCAAAAGAGGACGAGTTCCAGGGTACAGCTAGTTGTTTAAATATGAAGTCTGACACGTGCAAGTCAAGGGATTCTGATTGCAAAAGAGAACGAGTTCCAGGGTACAGCTAGTTGTTTAAATATGAAGTCTGACACGTGCACATTCACCAAATGTAGAGCTTGAGAGTAAAGTCAAAGTCTGATATACACTTTGAGTGTCTAACAGCTATGCCCCAGCTCCAGTTTATCTTCAACCAAAGTTATCCGAATGTCTAAGCCCCGTCAGCATCTATTGCAAAAAAAGTTTTTGCAGGTTAACATACTTGAACGAGCAACCGACATTTGACAGATTGACTTTTCAGGAATAATCGCTCCTAAACGATCCTTTACCACTCAATTATGTGCCGAATGCAAAATAGTCTTGTGGCAAATAAGTATCACCAACTGACGCCGTGGATATGGATCTGGATGGTGTGATTCAGTGTTACACCAGGGTTTGAAAAGAAATCGACTTCGACGTCAAAATGCCACTCTCATTGTTTAACTCTGCTCGATTAGAATGCTCGCCTGTCGTCTCCAGAGCAGCTCAGTGCGAATGTTCGAAAGGCAGTTTCTTCGGACATGTCTTGATTTGACTCATCCAACTGCCTGGAATCGAAAACCTTTGTAAAATTGAAGAAAATATGTAATGGACCAAACAAAGAACCCTATGGGACCGCATTTCAAACGCTACAGAGATAATAAAATATTTACACAGACTATGCTCAGAAGGTGCGGAGGGCAGCTGTTAACACGGAAGGCACTATCTTCTACAAGTTGGTACAACTGTTGGGGTACGCAGGTGACATCGACATCGTCGCGCGTTCTCAACGTGCCTTAGTGGAGGCTTTTACGGCAATTGAAGAACAAGCCAAAGGAACTGGTCTCAAGGTCAATGAGGACAAAACTAAATATATGCTGTCGACCAGAAAACGTTCCGTCACACACCACCTTGGACAAAATTTCACGATCGACAGCTACCATTTCGAGGTAGTAAAGGAGTTTGTCTACCTCGGGGCAAACGTAAACTTCACAAACGACATCACAGTGGAGAACCGTCGTAGAATCGCCCTTGACAACCGGTGCTACTTCGGTTTGTCAAACAACTAGGCTCAAAACTCCTGACTCGAAGGACCAAAATCATGCTCTACAAAACTCTTATTTGGCCAGTCCTGTTCTATGGAGACGAAAGCTGGACTCTAAGCAAAACTGCAGAGCTGATTCTTGGTACCTTGGAAAGGAAAGTTCTACATCGGATATATGGTCCCGTCTGCGAGGAAGGCGATTGGAGGAGAAGACATAACCGCGAACTCGACGAGCTGTACCAGGATGTTGATGCAGTCCGGAAGGCAAAAATCCGTCGACTGCACTGGCTCGGCCACATCGAGCGCATGGACAACAATGCTCCAGCAAAAAGGGTCTTTGAATCCGAGCCCACTGGTTCGAGAAGGAGAGGAAGACCGAATCTCCGGTATAAAGACCAAGTAATCGCGGATGCAAGACAGCTTGGTCTTGATGACTGGAAGCAGCGTGCCCAGGCCTGTCAACGATGGAAGGCAGCAATTGCTCAGGCTCGGACCCCCCATGGGTCGCCGGCCTGATAAATAATGCTCAGAAGGTGGTGGTATCGCTCAAAAAACCGAATATAAGCACCATGGTTCGCCATGTTACTGGTCACTGTCTGTTGAAAGAGCATGGTAGAAGTTTTGGAACTCGCGGATAATGAACCGCTGTTGCCACTATTTGGCTTTGTCGGCACTCAGAACGCTGAGAGCTTCCTTTCATGAATTATCTCTGCGATCTCGCAAAAATGCCCTTGTTACCCTCCAGTAGGCAGTTGGGTTAACGAATCGACTCTGTGTGGAATCACAGTAGACCGTTAAGTTTGATTGAATTCCTAGTTCCTACCTACAGAGAACTAGTCCCTTTTATTTGAATGGATTTTCCTTCGCGTTTGATTGCTCAGAATTTATCTATTTTCCATATGAGATATGTTAATCAACCGTCAAACCGTGACGTTGACTCTATTTTGAGCAGTCCCTTTGTTAGGCGCACCTAGAGTACAGGAAATAGAAGGCTTTGCAAAAAAAAAAGCAAACCATTCTCGCAGAAAGAGCTCTCCGTAAATAAATATCAACACACTTCAATTAGTGTAATGCAACGTGTCGCAACACATACAACGGCGTGCCGATAACAAATGTAAATAAATATATTCCGTTTATGAAATTCAGCCCCCCTAATCTAACCATTCGCGAAATGCCAACAGATACGATCTCGCCACCAAGTCCACAATCGCACACAATGTTGAATGCTGAACTAATGACTAGCAATCGAGGTGATAATGGATGGCGTCGCCATAATCGATTCCTCATAAAATATCTAGATTGAACAAGATCTCACACAAAGTAGATGTTTGCAAAATCACTTAACAATCGAACACCGAACACAGCCGCCGTCCGAGAATTGGCAAATGGCATGACTGCAACGTAAGCCGTCGATTGGTTTACGATAGCCGCTCAAATCACAAATATTTTCATTCGATCAGAGGCAATCTAAACATCGCATCGGGAACAAGGGTAGAATAGAGAATTAACAGATGTTTTCTAATCACCAAGGGAAACACCACGGCCTGGCCCAGAGAACAAGGAACAGCGAGATGATTTCAACTTGTTATTGTTGCTTAATTTTCATTCCAACTCCATCAGCGTCGTCAGAGTAAACTTTGGCATGAAACACAGCAGATACGTGCGCGTGAGCGAGTGTTAGAATGCATTGATCAATGATGTAGGTTTGCTATTAGTTATGTGACAACGCGGTGGCACGGTATCGCAATTGAAACGTATTCATTCAGTCCACTTTGATTCTTAGGTCATCTCAGTGTTAGCGCAAGTATAGAAGAGCTGAGGTGAGTTTTTGTTCGCAGACTGCTCGAAATGATGCGCGCGAATTGAAGAAGTAATGCTCGTACTTGTAGTGGCCCACCATTTGGCATCAATCTATTCTAAGAATGCCAGCAATTTGCGTTATGCTTTCCATTTAACCGATCTAAAAATACATCACTACTCTTCAAATGTGTATGTACGTATTCGTATCTGTGCTACGGTTAGATTGGCTTGAATCTGAATCTCTTCGGATTTTTTTTTTTTTGTTTTAAATAAACAAACGAACGTACGGGCATACTTGAAGAGTGTGTGAAGTGATGATCGGGGTACCCTATACGAGATAATTTGCTGTGGAATTTCGCGACCGCCCCTTTTCATGACTTTGATGGAAAGCGAATATCAAAATCATCAGATTTTTGGATCCACTTAGTACAATCATTGGCTAGAACAGGCGAAATGAATGACATTTATGTTGCGAAATGAAAGCTTTTCAACGCAGCGGCTATCGGGCAAAGCAAGAGGTCCAAGAGATTTGCGATTGTGTCGATACTGTAGCTCAGGAGTTTTAGTGTTTCCTAGTGTTCTGTGAGAAAATCGATGGTTCTTAACATTGCCAGTTGGAAGACCAGAAAGGTCCAAAAAAGACGCTGTGATGGTACCAACTGCTGTCGGTACAATCGCGCTTACCTATTCTACCTATTCTTGAGTAGAACGTGACGAGATTGGCGTATCGTAGAGGAATGTCGAATCACCTTCGTTTTTTGAGACACAAATGGCTCTTGAGGCGAAAGCGCAAGATACTGTCCCTGTTTACCTCGAATTTAAATTGAGACACTCACTCGAAGAACACACCGTTCTGTACGTAGCTTAGCTCACGGTTTCCGCCAGACACATTTTAGCTTTGTTCGTTTCAATTCCAGAAAACGACTCGCCATCCACGGCGAGTTGAGTGTCACTTCACCTTTGTGGGTCTCTGGCAGTTCTACATTGATGGAACGGAAAAATCTTTATCGTCATTCTGCATAACGCGACAGGAATTATTTTTTGGCGCGGCGATGTGTGGCTTGTCACGTTCATCTATTCCCACACCCCATTCATTCTACATAGTGAGAGACTCATCAACAGATACCTGTCGACGCTCACAAATAAGACCCAACGAACAGAAAACCAAAGTTCGGGTGATTAAAGGTCCCAACAACCACGGTACAAGGAACACCCTGAAGCATCACATAAGTATCCGGATAAAATTAAGCAACGAATCTTTACGGCATGACAAGGAGATGAAGTACCTAGGAGTTACTTTCAACAGAAACTTCTCCTTCGGAAAGAACATCTCCAACCGCATCCAAAAAGCCAAGGTACAATTCAGCTACTGTCGGAAAGTCAATTGGAAACCCAACACACTTTCCACAAAGATAAAGGAGATACTGTAGATACTGTAGATTACACCTTACCAAATGTAGAAACTGTGGCCCGTGGTGGCCCGTGGCGTTGTGGGTATGTGCGTCGACTCCTACATTGGTCCTGCACTTGGACCTACCTGTCTAGGTTCGATTCCTGCTCAAAGAGTATAACTGTCTAGAAAAAACTTCTCAAACTTGGCCGTTCGGAGTCGGCATAAAACTGTTGGTCCCTTCCACTCGTGATAGAACAAATAGCACGCGCAAGCTAGGCCCTGGCTCTCTACGGGCTGTAGCGCCATCCATATAATTATTATTATAAATGGAGAAACTCCGACTCTTCGAATACAGGTGCTTCAGGGTACCATCACCGGGTTCAACTGTCAACAAGACTCCTACAAATACATTCGAACACCCACTCTCTACAACAGCGCCGAGATGGAATGAATGGACAGACATATATTCCAGCTCACCATCAACATCAGCAACAACCTGCAGAACATCCCCAATGCCCTAATAGCCGAACTCTCAACAAAACGACCAACACTACAAGTCACATCAGAAGCCTGTACCAGAGGGGCAGAATTGTAGACAGCCAGAACAACATGGTATACCTCAATTCAAGAACTGGCAACACCACATTCACTCAGTACCAGGAGAGAGAGAGCTAAGCATCTAGTCGTCCTCCTAAACCGTTTTGTATAAGTAGAATTGTCGATAGTGGAGTTGAAGCAGCAAATACCGGCGTTATAATTTCTTGTAGATCATAGGGTCAGATTTCTTCAAGCGATCCGATATCGGAATATCTAGACTGGGCTAGATCAGTTCGAAAATTTAGCATGCAGCGCTTGTCAATCATAGCGTGTTTATTAGTTCGGTAGTCTCACAGATGACGAGAGGCATCCCAATGACTTTTACATTGGTCAGTATTTAAAGACGGGTATCCTGAATCTATCGCATTGCTTAGCAGAGCGGAGGAAAAGGATAGCTAGTTTACTGTTGATTTATTGCTCGACATAACTCGTGTCTGGCTAGCTTGTCCACTGCACCGTTGATTGAAAATGTCGTGTGAATCTTGAATTGCTCAGTTATCTCCTTCAGAGATAAATAACCGTTTGATGTAGAGATGATTCCAGTGCCTTAATGACTGACTGATCGCTTGTGGACAGTGCTCATATTCTCTATAATATGCGCACGAAAAACACTACCGTGCTCTAGGTGTGCTTTAGGAAGACGAACATCAAGAGACCATTTACAGATATTTTCCTAAACTGGTTCTCCATAACACCTAATGTGGCCTTAGAGCTGCAGCAATTTGAACGTAAAGTATTAAGAAACTGCACGTCCAAAAGAAGAAGACCATCAGGAAAATGGTATAGTAATAAAGCAAGAGTCGGAAATAAGTCCTTTGCTTGACGACCTCATTAGCATGGCTAGAAAAAGAATCTCTGCCCTCCAATTTCACCCCAATCGAATCATCCAGAACATATTTGAAGAGAACATCGTTTGGCCAATTGACGATCGTTATTACGCTTCCCCGATCAGCATCCTCGCTGAGGGATCCAATGCTTCCTTCCTGATACAGGAAAATGACAATCAGTTTACATCTCCGTATTACAAAAAACAATCCCCATCCACATACAGAGGCTAAGCAGCTCAACTCTCCCAGACCCTCAAACAAGACCTAACTAAATAATGGTTGTGAATACTACAAGAATAAGAATGTATAACTTTAATGCAATAATTATGTACATAAATATATATACAATATATAATATATACAATTTATTTTTTTTTTTTTTAAATTTACTGTTAAGCTTGTACCTGACTATTTAATCACTTAGTATATGGAACTCAGTACCTGAATATCAACCTAGTTTTAAATTAAAAAAGAACGAAATGTAAAATTTACTAAATTAAAAGCAAGACAAAAATATGCTAACAAATATGCACGCAGTGTTAAATCTGCCCTACCTGCACACTGGTTCAGTGTCCCAGACAGAAACGGCTATTGCCGCGACTGTCTGTTGTTATACTCTAGGTTAAGTTTCCCTCTCTTTCTATCCCCCTATTTGTTGTTCACTAGGTTAAGTTTTCTAATTTTGATATCGTCGTATTGAGTAGACGTATAAATTATTGCAATCCGCAGTTGAACCTCATTACTTTACTTTTTTTGATTAACAAACAAAAATAAAATTCTAAAAGTGGTGTAGCCAGACCACTTCTAAGCCGGCAGCAATAAAAACTAGATACTAAGTTATTTACATGTTAAAAAAAATTTGTACTGAAATAAAAGAAAAATCTCAATAAAAAACTACTACTACTACTACTACCATTTACAGATATATAGAGTTAATGAACAGGACGATGTGGTTCTTGTCTTAGAGAGCCCGGAGTCACAGTGCATCTTATTTTTATTTGTTTAAACATGGTTACCAATTCTGCATTCCGGAAGATTTCTTTGTGAAGGCGGTGCTTATTTATACGGCCTGTAATTGTCACAGAGCAGTTGTAAGAGGGAGTACAATTTTGATTTAAGTTAATAGACCAATCCGTGCCACGAGCTTTTTGAAGACTATTTTATGAATATGCTGACCACGGCGAGTCCAATCTGGTATCGCGCTAATAACACTTGAAATGTTGTCTACTTGCTGGCTATTCAGCATAGACGAGGAATTTGACTAATCTCTAAATCGAACGATCTAGCCAATTTACCGGTCAAAAACGAGAGACAAATTGCTCGCCTAACTTGTTTCTTAATTAGACATGCAGTGCCGTCATGCTAAAACCACCTGTCTAACAGGTTCAGCTCAGGCGCCAATGGCGGTAAGGCGGTTCTCATGGTCATCTGTGAAAAAAATATGGGCCAATGATTCCAGCGGTTTGTTAACCACACCAAACGATGCATCTCCCTGGGTGCATTGCCAGTTCTTCTCAAGTCATGTCTTGTCATGTGCCCGAGGTTGATCATCGAAGCACCCACGGCAGTTTCGTTCATTAACAGACGAGGTATTTGCGATAGTTCTTAATCTAGACGATGGGAATTCCCTTCATATTTTGAAGGAGCCTTAATCAATAACATAAGCAGCTTGTGTACCACGTTTCATCCAAATCCAAGGAGCCGTTTGGGAATTCGACCGCCACAAACATCGAAGCATCCAAGACTTTCTAATTTCAGACATTAGTAGCAAATGTTTCCAAGTATTTAAATTACGTAAAATGAATCGGAATAGTTTGCAATTCTGGCGTTTATTTCGATATTTACTTAAGAAGGCGGTAACGAAGATTATTTTCCCAACAGCAACACCATCCACAACCACTACCATAGCTTGACTTGATGTACACCAGCAGAAGGGGTAAAAAACAACATCCCGTGCAGCACTGACTGGACAAGCAATCACAACAACGTGTTGACAGAAATTGTTTTTCAACCGGAGTTATTTTTGCAAACCGATTTCAGATTCATACCTTTGTGATCAAAACAACCGCGACCAATTGCGAAATACAAGCTTGAGGGTTGTCCCAAAACGACTTTGACATATCTTCCATGTAAAGCAAATAACTCGGCCGCTTAACATTTCACACAATTCTACGTCATGAAAATTTGAACAGATCTCATATTCCATCAGCCTTGACATTTCGGTCTTGTTAGGAAGACACTGCCGCTGGGAAACCCCTCCTTCAGGCCCGAGAATTTCTGATGAAGTCACAATTCCACGAAGTCGCCATCACCATCATCATCATCGACGTCGTCGTCGTCTCAATGAAATCGAAGGCGATTGGCGATGTCTTTGGGATCTCCAATTGTAATGGTCTATCAGTGGAACTGTGTTAAATGTTTATTTAATTTATTGCCCACTCCGACATGGACCGGTATTCCCCGATCACCCGCGCTCCTCCTCCGCAATTAACGATCGCACCGATCTACACCGATCTACACCAATCTACACCACACCACCTTTATAAATAAAAATTGTCTAACATTTCAAGCCGATCGATGGGGCGAAAAAAGGAAAACGAAAAAAAAAAACGAAGCGAATTATAAAATGATTAAATCGAAACAAATGGCGCCCAGAGGTGTTCACTCATAAAAAATCGATGATTCGGTGGAACAAAAACGACGGAAAATATCCCCTCGATCGTTAAATCCAAACGAAAAAAAAAAACGAGGAGAAAAAAAAACATAAACATTGATCGCTCAATAAGATTTGCATAAATATTTCATAGTGAGTATAATTAAATCATTGCTCGCATGTATTTGTGAGATATGAAGCAGTGCGCGTGCGAACTACCTTGTGGTGTTTGCAGATCGTGATTAGAAGAACTACGTTTCAGCACACGGAATTGTTATCGTAGCCACATGCGAAGCGAAGCGCGAGTGTGTATGGATGGATGGTTGGATTGGATGGATGGATGGAATTCCAACACAAATACACAAGCCCCTTCCTGACTTTGGAGTTGCTCTTGAAATCTCTTAGCGAACGTTAAGTCGTCGAAGCGATTAACGAAAGCAAATGAATGAGGAACAGCACACACAAAAGAGGCGAGACGACAGATAGAGAGAGTGCGAGAGGCGAGAAAGAGAGCGAGAGAATAAACGTGGAGCTTATGTGCTAAGGTATTTTTGACTTTTGGCTTCAATTCGGGTTCGAATATTCTTAAATTTTTACAAAAATCTACACACATACGTTACATACCTTTCCGGCACGAGTGTTGAGTGGTCAGATACACACACACACAGACAGACACAGTCGCACATAAAAGTCATCAAGTTCCAGGCGATTACGAATCTAGCACCCATAAGCAAATGAAAAGAAAAAAAAAAAACGATCGAACTTTGTCCACTGGATGACTTGCCACTCCATTTGAGGGGGGTTTCATCGGGTAACCGATTTGAGTAGTATTGCCAATCATATGAGTGGCATACTGTACATCTAATATTTACTTCCTATCTGCTCAGATAGTGTGCTCTAAGTGTACATAAACGTATATGAATGTGCGAACGTATCTATCTGATTGGAGTCGCCATCGAAATAGACTGACAAAATTAGCATGAAGGTCTCGTTCCATTTGGCGGCTGTGCTGTGCAGACTCTCTCATCGGTTGTGTCATAAAATGTTTTGTGTGCTGTTTTTTTTTTGGCGTAACAAAAAATAGGTCTTCTTTTTTTTTGATGATCGGAAAACTCGTAAAGTCGCCGAATCTCCATCACTCTACTCAATGAATTGAGTTAACCTTGAAAAAGAACAGACACAAAAAATCTGCTGAAATGGTTGCAATTTAACAGTTTGCTCAAAAAAATGTCTGAATGTGGTCTAAATTTAGGCAGTTCCAGGTAAACATGATGATGGATGGTGAAATTCACTTGAGGATTCGGAATTTACAAGGTTGGATCAATGAGTACCCGTACTTTAAAACAGGTGGCGCTGATGAGAGAAATCGGCATTACCGTCATGTACTGCGATCGGACAGTTTTCATTTGACTGCCTGTTTAACAGCATGCGATGCGTGTTCTCCATAAAATTTGATTGTTAAAAAGGTCCACTCACAAACAGGGAGTAAGTGAATTTGTTTTGATATGTGATTGATCTTTAAAGCGTTTGGTTTTCAATTGCAACAAAAAATTACTAGAAAATCCCAAAAGTGTATATAATTTGTACATAAGTCGATAAAGCATTGCTTGCCATTTACTTTGCAGAGATTATTTTATGTAAATGTTGATCGCAACTACGTTTTAAGTGGTCCACAAGGAGCGATCAACCTTGAGTCACTTTTTCGAGCATATTGGCTGGTATAGTAATTCTCGTATAGCTACCACCACGCTTAATGTCAAGCTCAATGTCAGACTCAAAAATGGTGGTATAAATTGCTCGCAAATTCACTCCTTGGGTTGGTGCCGTCTTTGAGCAACTATATACATCTGGCACTCATAAGGCACCTTTCCGGCACCTCCATATGTGTTGAAGCTGGCTTATCGCCATAGACAAGTGATTAGACCTATCCCCATACACTTTGTTAAAGTATTGTTCCAGAGCTACGCCAAGCGGCGGTGAGCACTGCGGTAAAGAGACGAGACAACCCGAAAACATGCGCTTCTAGTCCTGACCAGTCCGAGCAGCAGAATTAGAAACAGAGAAGACACATCATTTAGGCTCTCTGGCAGTACAGTCAACTGTTTAAGTCTATTCATTCGCCAAATGATAATTTGTAGAGCAAATAAATCAAACCATAAATTCAGACGGGAAAGGTTGACATGAACTCACGATCTCCTAAAGATATTCCGTCCAAATATCAAAAGAACACAACCGCCACAGCGTACACAGCAATGCACGATAGATGATCATGCAGTCTTACTAGCTTCATTGCGTTGACTGGCGCAGTTCTAGTGATGCTACAGAAAGGCAAACGTTGACACGCGTCATTCGTTACAGTCAGGAAACAGGAACTGGGCACAAATCTTTTGACGAGATTTAGCAGAAACATCATCATAATGTTGGCGAACATTACACGATGGTCTCAGTAGGGTAAAACGCTACGAAGTTATAATCGGGTTATAAAAGAAACGCGAAACCAAAAAGCCGGTTGTCATCCGAGCATTGATGTACAGACCAAGAAGAGGACAAAATAACTCTACCCCTGTTCAGTTCATATTGTGCGTATTCGTTGCGCAGAAGTGCTTACAAAAAACTTCTTTTAAAGAGTCAGAGCGATGTGAGAAATATTAGTACCCCTTAAGATCGTTTTATTACAACTTTCAACTGTTTCAAATTTGGACTCATGGGTAGTTCTGCTCACCCCGATCCTAGATCATGATCTTCGGGTGAATTAGGTCTTCTACACATTGACATCTGCGGAAGCTGCATGGATGAACAGGTGGAGACCACACATCACATCCAGCCACACTTTGCAGTGTTACAGTCAGAAAACAGTGTGACTCGTCTAACAGTAGTTCCAGTTCCAGTAAAACTGACACAGCATTAGTTTCTGATAAACTAATGACGTCAAAGGATGATCTCACAGCCTATTCCAAAGCATCGTTTGAGAACACTCATGGAAAAGGTTCGAGAGAAGTGAAAAAATACATATAATCAACATGATGTCAAGATTGACTCGTTATTACACTGCAAGAATCACTGCTGTAGGTATGTCAAGTCTTGAATAATGTTGGCCCTTTGTATTATGCCAATATCGAGGAGAGACAGGTGAGGTTATTTTCATTAAAAAAATACACTGATTTTACAAAAAAAAGCACTAGGGTCAAATTGGACCTAACGCCCGTTTGAATGATGTCATATTTCACACATAAGGTTGTCGATAGACATTTCATCATCATCATCATCTTCTGACCCGCATGATCCACTAAAAGGGTCGCGGGGGCTACGCACAAATCCCAGTCTGTTGGGATTAATTGATAGAACCTCTTAATCACACCCTTTCCAGATTCTGCTTTGACTAGATGCCCACTAGCAATCCATTCCTCTGCTTATGCTGTTCCACGTCGGATTCGGGTTTATATTTTAAGTT
Source organism: Eristalis pertinax (assembly GCA_907269125.1). NCBI lineage: Eukaryota > Metazoa > Arthropoda > Insecta > Diptera > Syrphidae > Eristalis > Eristalis pertinax. Next base: position 61,183,212 of record OU026145.1, read on the forward strand.
CTTTCTTTCTTTCTCCTCGGGCGGAACGAACACCTTACTGAGTTGGTTGTTACATAAGCGAACACAATGAGTAGGTATTTGTTGTACTGACATGAATAGCAACAGTCCACTGAAATAATACATGGTTATCCCCATGTTCCAATAGGCGGCCGATCGGAAAAGAAGTTTGGTCAGATCAATGAAAAGACAAGCTAGGTTCTCTTTTGGAAAATGAACATCAGAAAAATGTGGCTTGAACAAAGTTCTATTGAACTAAAGTGCACTGGGAACTATGCGAACAAGGCAGTGGACTATTACTGTTGAAACTCTTCTTTCTCTGTTCGATACTGAAAATAAATGCATAGAGCAGAGTAATTAACAATAAAAACTGCTGCCATATCTTTACACGCATGCACACTTACGAAATAGATACTAGAAATAAAATTTCCTGACTGTAATGTACCTACGGCAGGAGACATACGTCCTCTTGCTGAACAGCAACGCCTATCATTTACTCATTTAAAGGCGACATCTGGATGAATGTCTGCTTAATTGATATGCAGCACAAGACTAATTGTCATAATTCACCCTAGTTCATCCCCACACACGTTTGCTACCGACTACGATCTGCCAACAATCTCAATGATGTCGTCTGCTTTTTAACACTGATCCAGAAAGGCGAACTCAACCACAACCAAGTTGTATCTCTCCACATAATTGGCATCGAAGGGGGATAAATAGTATATTTCCCTTAATCCATCACCTACGCCCCGGATTTGGGTTAATTTCATCAACTCAACTATAAGTAGGTGTTCAAAAGAAATATTGTGTTACAAGATCGTATACCATTCACCCACGCACGCTGATTACGTAGGACTTAGTGAGAAACATTGTTTGTCACTTTTGGGGGAAAAACATTTTGCGCAAACAAAAAAAAAAAAACCTCAAAGATACTTCCGTCTGACTAATGCCACCCGGAACGAAATGCACGATGCAACTGATAGTTGATCATGTGCAATACAGGTGGGGGAGAGGCTGTGTAGAGAAGTATGACAAGCACCGCTTGATGAGAACTCAACTTCGGCTTTTTCACATGTACGTCAAGACTGAGTGTGCTTCTTCTAAGTATTTATTACGAAGAAGTTGTAGTAGATCTGCCATGACTTGATATTCCAAATGGGTGAGGTTCGATTTGACAGTCATTGAAATCAGAGAACCTAGCGAACTGAAAGAAAAATCTAGAAAATGTGAATTTCGTAATAAATTCTAAGGGTCTACTGAGTTCAGTTGTGGTCACCCAGGCAGTTGTCGCCGAGCTAGAAATCGTGGATAAAATCCATGGAATGAGATTGGACGATCGGAGAATTAAAGTGCGTAAGGTGGTGCGTCTATCACTCACCGCACCTCAACCGAGCGAGTACATCAGATTTTACATTAACATTTTGACAAGCTATCCGGGGGACGGGTGTCATGCTTGCTCACAACAGCGTTTTGCTACAAAAGAGTGGTCAAAATCCACGTCGAATCCACACATTGGGACACGAACAGCTGCTCCATGCTGCACATTCTAGTCCCGTATAAATAAATCCTCGACATATCAACAAGAGTCAACAGACACATCACAAACTGAAAAGGTCAACGACCTATACAGAGCAGTTGTGATCCATAAAACCAATCAGACTTTATTAGTTTGAATTCAATTTCCTGACTACTTTCGAAAAAACCTTCGCCAGCAATTAACAGCCAAGTGGCAACTCAAAGTTAGCATCAAAACCCTTTGATGTTTCTCATGGTCACCAAGTGGATGTCCTTGAAAAGTTATCTTCATACAACATGGCCTGCACCCTTGTTACCAATGTTATCATGCCAACATTACATGCCATGGCGATATGATAAAAAGCAAACGATAAAGGCCTATGCCTGGGGACTGAGTCTAGAATCGTCAGATCACTACACACATTGGCAATCGGGCGTCATAAACTTTGGCGAACCACGATAACAACTATCTGCCAACGCACCACTCCAGGAGAGCCCATAAATAATATTTCTCTTATCGATTAAAGAAAAAAAGAAACAAAAATCACACACATACTCGTACGTTAGCGAAATTTATTGACTGAACTGCTGCGGTTCGGTCCAACGTGGGAACAAAATTGGTAGTCTCTTATTTTTGGATGGAACGTGTTTTACGAGCGAACTCATCAAGTGGTGGGTGGCCAGCAAAACAAAAGGTTGGCTTATCGGAGTTTCCGTATAAATGTGTGTCAATGATTAATATTTTTCATCATTTCCTAAAGACACCTGTGACAGATAGCATGGGGCAGTTTCGGGAAAGAGTTTGCTGTATAAACTGGATTATTGCTCGCATAAACATGCCTGACTTAGGTTTTCTATACAGAGAAGATTGGGAATCAAGGAGTAACCACGTGAACTTGTTCAAATCCTACTCAGACACACGCTGAAGATGTGGATGATTTTAACCTTTTCAATTCATTAACCGATTCTAAGGCTTGTTTGTATTTCAAACGCTTCTCAAATTGAAAAACTGCAAGGACCCTTCTAAATACGACCCAGACCACTATCAGGTCACAGCCAGATGGAATCATTTCCACTTCGTCATCGATCGATCGCAGCCAGGACTCGCCTTCGCTCAACGACATCATGCAGGCTAACCCACCCCGTGGAAATTAGAACCGGGAAAAAACTGAATTGAAATTAACTAACTGGACCCTTTTTGGCCGATTTTCTTTTAATTGGTACACAAAGTCGCTTCACATCGTTTCTCAATCACTGCCAAATAGCAATCCTTCATATAGCCATACAATAGCTTCGCCGGTGACACTGACTTGATTTCGTGAACATCGTTATGGAGTCATTGGACAGGGACAGGAAATGCAAGACTCAGGACAAGACGATGAGACAGCGGAGCCGTTCACACATAAGGCCAAGGCCCTGAACAAAATCGATCACTCAGATGGAGACTTGTTGAGAAAATGGGAAGTATAACAAGTCACTGACTCGTAGTGTGTAATGTGCACACTCAGGCGGCTTCTAAACTAAACCAAACAGAAGAATGAAAAAGGACGAAACAATTTGTGGGAAGGCTGACGAAAATAGAAATGCGTTGCACTCAGTTTTTCCCGCAGATATTGTCGTCAAGATCATTTCGACTTCGACTTCTTTGTTCCGGAAATTTTTTGAATGTACTTCGAGGTAAACTCTTGTGTTTTCTGCAGGAGTATGGGATTGATGGTCCTCTTTTGAGGGTCATTCAGACTCTATGTATAAACTGTATCAAACACCATTCACCGTGGGTGTTGGACTTCCTTGTCGCCTCTCCTTTCATTCAAATAGGGCCTGGTTGTTGCAGCGGAGCAGAGGCGAGGAATGTTTCACATTGGGAGAGTTGAGGGTAAGTCTTATTTTTGCACATCTTTCCTTATGTCCTTAAAGACAGAAATGCAGCGCGAACTTGTTGGTTTTGTGGCCTTATGTGCTAATGCTGGTTGAATGAAGGTCAACGCGGACAAATAAGGGATTATTGTTATTACCAGAACGCCTGCTCAATGCACTCTGCATGTAGGTGAAGAAACTCAAATATCTCGCGGTAATTTTCACGAGTGAAAGGAAGAAGGAATGTTGAACTATGTACCTTTTAGGATGTGCCAAGCTGGGTCAATTTTGAAACGGCTTGAAAGATCTGTAATCATGAATTCCGAGCTTGGTGTTCAAAGGTCATCCAATTTGGCTAATGGCCGATAGAATATGATAGCGAATACAAGCGAGATGAGTTTTTTTGCATGCTGTTGCGGGCGTTACTCGTCGCGATAGGCAGAGAAAATGAATAGCTTCTTCAAACGGAAAGGCATATGCTTCAATGGTTTGGCCACGAGCACGAATGTCCCCACCATCACGACTTCTCAGGCGCGCCTTGACCGACCGCTTGACAATCCTGGGTCTGAGGTTGTTGGACCAAGTCAAAAAAGTTCCGCTTGGGCACAATTTCTGACGATCCAGTGACCTTGAGATCCCTCGTGAGTGCTTTGTCACCGAGACCCCGTTAATGGATATAAAGACGAAGATGATGATGACTATGGCTGGAAATGTGTATCCAATATTTTTCAAAAATGTAAACTGTCACCTTTAATTGAAAAATATTGCGTACGTACATATGTATATCACGATGTTCAACTTGATCAACTCTCCCTCACTCATCTTTTTGCACAAAAATCATATACACCACTAATCTCGTTCTCAAAAATTCCCCAGAACGTTCTACTCGAAATATGCACCGATCAAGACCAAACGTCAGTTTGTATTTTCATTACCAAAATGATTGCCTGGCAATACCACTTATCGCGACTAATTGTTGGTGTAGTGTATTGCCTTTTACTTTTATTTTCGTTGTGGTCTTTGAAATGTGAAATATTAGCAATAACTTTTTTTTTGTTGCTTAATTTTGTATTTTTAGACGTACGAGAGACACGACTTACTTCACGAATGACTGTGGATATGACGGTATTTTCACGGGCAAGGTAAAGTTTAAATTTGAAGATAAAGACTTTCGCATCTTATCATGTCCGAGGAGAATGGAAATATCGAAATCATAAACTTAAGAGATATTTAACGATGACACATTGATTGTGTGCTACGTGAAATGGTTTTTGATCTTTAGTCCGATGGAGAATTGTGACGTATGTAGGTCTCATTAACATAGTTTTGATAGCTATGTTCTGATCGTCTGGCCCGGTCATTTATGACATTATATGCAATTTAAAGCCAATAATAACTGATCTGTGTTGTTTTCAGCACGATGGTTGTATCAATGGATCTAAAAAACAACGGCGGCACGGATATCGACTGACAATAACCTGTATTGAGACGAGCGACACAAGACCTTGTCTAGTTTTGACAGTATTGATAACCTCCTTGGTTGGTACGAAATAACGATGGAGACCATTCGCTGCGCCATTAACGTCGCTTAGGAACTTGCCAAGATGTTCAATATGAAGATGGAACTAAGGAAAGGCGTCTTGTGAAATACAAAAACGCACAGATCAACACGAACGATCTTCTAGAAGTACATACAATTGCTACCAGACCTGGATGAAGTTGACATGATTCGTCGAACACAGTTTTGAAAACGCCATCTCTCGAAGGATCAAGCTGTCTTTATACCAACAAAACACTGATCATCCAAGTCCTGATGTACAGCGCAGAGGCATAGGCAAATCTGAAAGAAGTCCTTGGCCACTTCCAGGGAAAAGCTCTACATGCGATCATTGCTTCGGGTGGTGCAGTAAGGTAGGCGTCTATGGATACAACGCCAAAGGTGCGCATGTATAGCGCATGAACAACTTGGTTTCGACGCCTAGAGCCTGTGCGACAAAGCAAGATGACACATCAAAATTGGTGTACACAAGTGAAGAATGACACGACTGGCTGAAGCTAGCCAGGTGTCGCCCTACCTGGCGAGGCTAATTGATTGAGGCTCACGTCCATCCCAATCTGTAGCGCTCCACAAGGGAAAAGAAATCAACGTGGCTTATTCTTCTATCAGTAACTCAGCTTTACTGGACTCGTACCAAGCAAGCTAAAAACAGAAGCATGACTACGAACTGCCTCTCCTCGTTTTCCAAGGATCCTTAACTGCTACATCTCAAATATCCTCGTAAATACATTATCCTTGCTCAACCAGTTTTTAAGAAAATCTATTGCCCCCTTTTTTTCCCTAATCTACCAAAACTATCAAATTATTCGCTAAAATAAGACTTGCAGCAATGGTAACCGATGGTTTATGACACTCAATAAAAATGATTTCAAGGCGATGAGATGAAGAGTATCGCGGTTGCAATGATTGCAAAATGAAAGGAAAAGAAATCGAGAAGACATTCCGGAACTTGTTCTGACTTAGTTTTTAAATGATTTCTTTAAAAAAAAAAAGAGAAGTAGAATACAACATCTAACGCATTCTGCTCAAAGAGACGAACCATAAAAACAAAACGACTTAAAAGAGTGCATAAAAAATATCTTTCTCAGTTCGTTTCTTGATTTACGATTAATAAAAGGATAAATAGATTTAATTGAAAATGTAGGCCAAAATGAAGAGTCATCTACTGACTGACTGATCGTAACGATGACACTGTGTCACTTGGCAAGAGAGACGATATTCTTTGCATTTAATCGTCGCTTTAGCCGTCGTTTTTTTTTTTTTTTAGTTTCCTTGAAACCAATGTGATGTCGTTAAGTGAGCAACATTCAAAATTTGAATGCTACACAAATTTGCAATTGACTGTTTGGCCAAGGTGGTAGAACGGATATGACTAAATAATTCGTAGGAGTGGAAGAAAGTGTTTAACAGAGGAGAGATTCATCAAAAAGTGTCAAAAATGTAACAGATTTTCCCCTACAACTACTTTGAATGCGATCAAAATTAAAACGATTGACCTTTCTGAGATGACTAAAATTATAACGATTCTTCTTCTTCTTGTTCTGCTCATCCTTAGGGGGCAACTGTCCAGTTCCAGTGTTAAGCAAAAATTAGAGTTAATAGGAAGAAGAAGAGCCTGCAGTTCAGTCATGTGACAATTTTTAATTGTTTTACGACACTGCGTGTACTGTGCTGTTGCACAGTGTGTATTGTTTTTGAGGTGATTTCAGGTTCAACGTCTAACTAGGTGAGTGGGTAGGTAGAACTACTAGTTCCTCTGTGTTCCATTTAGAGCAGAGTTCGGATCCAGCGTAAAGGCCTTGGCTACCCGCTTGACCCTCTTCAAACTTTCCTACAACAGAAGATCTCAATCAATTGGTTTTAATAGAAGGCACAAAAGTCTATCTGGTTTAATAGCGTCACTTGAACTTGTTGACTGCTTAAGGATACACCTTAATTTTACATTTGTCAACTCTTCTAGAGACACTCGTCTAGTGCCGGGAAGGATTGTCTATTCCTCCTGCTCATGTCTACAGTTCAGACCGACTTCATAATATGAAGTTCCTAGCTTCCTTGCCTATGAGACATTATCCGATAATTAAGCCTGCGTACCAGTTTGTTTATACGCTTCGTACGTACGTTACGGAGTGTACAGGTTTTATTTTGATTATGTGCAGCCTACATGGATTCCCATTTCGATCATTTTCGCTTAGTGAAGTTCACGGCGTCTGTTATTAATTTTCTTTCATTTAGTAAGACAAAACTGCCTTCCCTGGTAGTTTACGTGCTTTTTCGTGGCCTGGAATGCCATAATAGCCAGGCACCGGGCAGAGGCTATGATTGCAGTATTCCGCCTTTTAGGGGTAGACGGCAAGAATTAACCATTTTGGAGTTAATAAAAAAGCTTTTGTAGTCGCGTAACTATCTATGATAGATTTATTGATATACCTGCACGATCTGAATCTTGGAGCGATCAGTGTGGATTTCCAAGACTTCCAAGAAGTATTTTATAGGCTCAACATTCGTCATTTGTGGATATTATTATCTAACGTTTTAAAATTAATTTGCGGGCGTTTTTGACTGCGGGACAAATGGAAAAGGGATTCAACTAACTTCATACGTTTAACGGTAGACTAAGTAGAACTGGATTTAACTTGATATCGCGTTAGATGGTCGAGCCTTTGTATGAATTGGAGATTTAATTGAATTTTTCGAATATCGTCGGTACAGCAGTGAGTTCAGATCTAGGATTGCGGATTATCATTTTGGGGAAATGAAAGATTTGATGCTCAAAAATCGTCGAATAACTATTAGAAACCACGTTGATCCTGTTAACATTTCCAGTTCAGACAATTTCGAAAGCAGTTTTGTGGTTTTTTTTTTTGCACCAGAACAATGCACCGCCTCATACTCATTTATGAATCGAAATGTACTTTAAGATGTGAAGCCTTTTTAGAACATACTTAGTACATTAATTACACACGAATTGGCTTTCATTTAAGCTCTTAAATCAAACACACAAATATGTTGTGTAGTAAAATAACGAAAAATTACACTTTTGGCCTTTGTTTGAACTTGGCTGAAGCTGAAGCCAAGAATGTGAATAAGGAATTAATTTTGGGAGTTCTAGAAGAGCGGGTGAAATACAGTCTGTTGTAAAGGGTGCTTTTTTTGCTGAGGCAGAGAACTTTAAATTGGTAACTCAGTTTGATGTTCGTTTAGTTTGGCTATTCAAATTTATTTTCAATTCGTGAAACTCAAACTATAGCGTTTGTTGAGACACCATTACAACCAGCTTGGAATCATTGGTCCTTAAAAATGATGGTAGACAAAACGTTACGGTCAACGGTGAGCGATACAGAGGAAAACACTAACTTTTTCGTGCATCACTCGGACTTGGAAGCCAAGATTTGACGCTTTATTTCCGATGTACTTATGCAACATGTACGCTGGGTAATATGCCCGAAATTGTTTTGAATTCAGTGCCATGGATACTCAAATGAATTTTTTCTGAATTTTACTTCAAAATAAAGATCTCAGCCTCTAAAAAAAAACCCTTTATATACTAAGTACGAGTATGTCATGAGTGGTAAGACTAAGGAAGTAACGCGTCTCCGGTGTGTTTTGATTGGAGTGAAGTAAGCACTGGGCCACATCCTGTAAACCATAGTCGGGTCTAATGACCAGGTTTGTGTAAAAGTAAATAAGAATATATATATCTCGACTTATTACAAATCTAAGGATACAATTTCGATCAACACACGTCGTTCTAAACCCACCGTATTCCCCTGTGAACCCTAGCATGATGCGGCGGTAAGAACCGAATCGATGTGCAGGAAATGTTAGGGCCGTTTCCGAAAAACATCTTAAAAAATTGCTTCAAGCTGTGGAAATAAACACTAGCATACGTCGTAACACAACGGGTCTACTCTGGCCTAAGTGTGGTTGCTGCCAACCGGCAGTCAGCCACTCCAACCTCACCTACATATAAGTGCATTATATCGGGACGGCAGTACTTTAAAGACGATGAAATAGGTTTGGAAGATTACATAAATAAAGATATTAAAAGCTAATTAAGTTTCACCTTATCACTGTAGTATACTCTCAGGCCGTCGCGTCGCAGCAGGTGCCGATTCCTACACTAGGGGATCTAGACTCAATTTAGCAACTTTCAAAACTCACTGCTCCCCGTCATGCGAGTAAAAGAAAGAGTACTCCTGGTCTAGACTAGAAACTTCTCAAACTTCGCCGGTCGCAGTCGGAATAAAACTGTATATCCCATACCGTTGAACATGTTATGCTGTAGAAGCTATACGCAGGTCCACTTCGGACTGTCATGCCACCCGTACGTACATTGGTACATTCTTCCGATCATCTTCAATTCACAAAAGTCACTTGTCGCGTTATTTTAGACTGGTCATGATCAAGGAGTCCTCACCTCACAGTACAGTGTCTTTCGAAACTGTCACCTTTCACAACACAAAAAAAAAAACGATCCTCAGCAAGATCACACTTGGAATTCTCCGGATTGTTTATCACCTAACCAACGATTTGTGGGTCAATTTCCCAGTCTATGCGGCGGCTGCGGTGGTGGTGTTGAGAAAACACATCATTCCGTGGAAGCCATTCAAAGATTTAGCGCATTTCCCGAAAAAAGCCTATCACTTGAAAGAATTGAAAGAAATTCCGAGAGACTTTCTTGACTTGACATTTGCCTACGTACTTCCCCAACACACAGTGATCACTGCATGTATGGGTGTCATTGGCTTTCATTGACTTATTAAAAATTCATTAAATTTGAAATTCCTCATGAACTCACACATATACACGGGCACATCATTTAAACACACAATCTCATGTGACAACGCGCGGATAGTGAATGAATATTGAAATCAAAAAGTAAACGATGAAATTGACTGACTTACTTTGCGTCGCTTTTTTCGCTGATAAATTCTTGAATTCACAGCGCTACGTTATGTGCTGTGCTGTGTGCTGTGATGTTGTGTCTATCTCTCTCGTTCACTGATAATGCATAATACCACACGATCACTGTTTACAAGCAGATATTCAATCAAAAACTACACAACGATAGAAGTACACCCATTAATCGTGTTTGGGGAGGGGGGTTGCTATGATGGCTGTTGGTTGTATCGTGAACAGTTCAACTTGAATTTTTCATTTAATTTTTTTTTTTGTAAGAAAGAAAAAAAATAACTTCTGTTTCCGCGTCTGAGTTCAATTCTGATTTTTCTTCCTTTTTTTTTGGATTTTTTTTTTTGAAAGAGACTAAGAAGAGAATATTATGTCGTAATATGCTCGTATAAATCACACTCACGCACACTTATTTGAATTTTTATCGCGTCGCGTGCATGTGGGGTTTGTGTGAATTTTTTTTTCTTCTTCTTTTTAATTCACCAACACTCACGATCACTTGCTGATTTGATTTTGTTTTTTTTTTTATTTTTTTTCTTCTCTCCTCTTTGATTTCCTTTTTCACTTGATAGTAAACTCAATTCTTTTTTGATTTTCCTTCTTGTCTCGTTCTTGTTGATGGCGAGGGCAAGAGGGAATTAGAGTGTGAGATAGAGATAGAGAGAGAGAGAGAGTGAACAGAATCCGCGTACTTTTGGCAACTCTCGGTACAATTTTTGACTGATCTTCGATGTGGGCGCTGTTGGAGGAGGGAACTCGAATGAGGAAATTTCAGACAAAAAAAAATTAAAAATAAATAAAGCAACGAAGCGAAAAAGAGTCTGCCAATTAAAAGTTAATACACAGAAGTATCTGGAATATGGAAGAAACAGGAATATAAAATGCCCGAATATATAAGTTTAAGATTTGATGTGTTGTACACGAGCGCGAGTACGTCTACTTGACAGAAGGACCGATCGACACGATCGCAATCAGACTGGCTAATCGGCATATACGACACAATAATCGCGACGCATTATCAGAATCAGAGAGCCAAGCAGCTGAAAGCGCTCTCTCACATATACTCGCGCAGCGTTTAACTCTCAGTCGCTGCTAATGGTGGCCATTGTGGTGGTGGTTGCGGCGGTGGTCTGGTGGAGAAGATCACGACATCGACCGACAATCGTGAGGGGGAGCGCAACAGACCAGACCATAGTCAAATGAACGATCAAATTGCTGTGGTAGCCGCTCTCTCATGATCATGATTTGGACGGCGTCGCGACAGTGACTTGGCGGGACGAGAGTGTGATATTTCAACTCACGATCATCGATCGATTCGAGTTTCCTCACTCAATCATTTTGCCCCTTCTCCGTGCACATTCGGACGCACACACACTCGCGTCCACCACACACGAGATAATCACGAGAATGTGGAGGAATGAGAGAAAAATGAGAAAAAAAAGCACTTTTTTTTTTTCAAAGTCGTCTTTCAGCTTATTTTAAACTTTTTTTTTTCTTTTCATTTGCTATTTTCTCATTCCTCTCTCATTCTTCTGGTGTAATCTGTTTCGGTTCGTCTTGCGGGGACGTACGATCGGCGCGACGACGACACTCCGACGAAAGTGGGTTTGGTAGCTAAGCTAAGCTACCCGCCTCGCCCTTCGCCGGCGTCCACACTTCCCTGACGAAGTTGCGGACCAAAGCAAGTCAACAAAAAGTACGAATAGCAAAAGCGAAACAAAGAAGACGAAAAATATTCACAAAATGACACTTGTTACGTAAGTGTAAATAGTTTTCTCTCTTCTATTTACTTTTCCTTTTCGTCTCGTCGTGGTTGCTCGGCTTGAACTTCGGCTATTTTCTTGTAGCGAAAAAGGGTCTGCTGGCTGGTGGTGGAAGGGGGCGGGCGGTTTCTTCTAAATCAATTAAGATTTTTGAATTTCATGCTTTTTTTTTTTAGTTTCAATTTACAAAGGTTAACTTTGTGGGGTCCGCTGGCATGTGAGATTTTGCGAGTCTTTCGCACTTGATTGGCGGCGTAGAAGGCGGTCGCCTTAGTCTTAGCCGCCACCGGGGAGAGGTAAGCAACACCACCGTCACAAGAGTGTGGCTAAGAGCGCACACAGTGAGTGAGAGAGAACGACCGAACAGACACACCAAACCAAAAAAAAAAAAATGTGGAAAAAAAAACCAGTCGAACGAGGTTACAGGTAAAATATACTTAGTAAGTGCTGTTCCGCGTATAATCCGCACACAGAACCCACTTACTACACACCGCCTCAGCCGGGGCTAGTCGTGGAGAGTGTGTAGTTTGATGAAACTGAAACTACGTATTTACACTCGTCACGTCATCAATTCAAAAATATACAGAACGGTAGAGAGGAACAACGAAATATTTATTTCATTATTTTTTATTTTCATTTTTTTTTTGTTGTTTTCTTTTCTTATTTCTTTTGTGCTTTTTCGGCGAGTTGCTTCACATGCTTTTCACTTTTATTTTTGCGTACTTTCGTTGCGAACTTAATTTGGGGGAGATTATTATTATTATTATTTTTTTTTGCTTTGCTTTCTTTCCTCTAGAAGGAACACTACGAATCAACACCGGTTTTGAAGTCTAGCAAGTATCTTGAGTCAGAGATGGGAAATGTAAAACACAGTAGAGAAAAACAAAAAAAAAGTGTAGATAGTGATTATTACGTGCAAACGACGAACTAACGACGACGACGACCTCGTGGCTCGGTTCTAGAACAGCTCTAGCACAGACTCGTACTTGTTTTCTAGTTGGATGCGGACTGACAACTAAAGTGGAGAGGCCACACGTTGAATATGGGATTCGCTTTCGCAGTTTTTTTTCTCTTTGATTATTTCATTCTTTGCCTGTGATGTTGGTTGGTTGGATGATGGTGGTGGTGGGTGCTGATGACGATGGTGGTGGTGGTGGTGGTGGTGGTGACGGTTGTAGTCTCCAACAATGTTGTCGCCGTGGTGTGGAGGCCATGGGCCAGTGTGTTATGTCGTATGGGGTGTGCGCCCCACACAGTGTTGTACGTTGTACTTGCCATCCACACGAGAAAAACTCCACTCAATTCATTCCATGCACTCGAGTTGTGTAGACTCAGAGTGAGTGCAGGTTGAAGCGGCTACAAACAACGATAGAAGGGATGAATGCAGGCTGGTAGATCAAGTGGATGCCTTCAGTGTTGATGCTGATGATGATGATGATGATGATGGTGTACTTAATGAAATTGGAGAGCGAATTACGCGCTATTTATAATCATTTAAACGGTCAGTTACATTTACTGTAAGACGATAGTGTGGGTTTGTTTATTTTGATGGGGCTAAGCGCATGGGGTTGCCAGATGATTATTGTGATAAATTTGATGCATGGGTAATTAAAATATCATGTCGACAAGTGAATTGAATTCATCTTGTGTCGGTCGGGTCGTGTTGGAGGGGGTCAGGTTCGTTCGGGGACGTGCATGTCGTGTGAACTGAAGTTAGGCATACTGCATCACACGAGCGGTGTGAGAGATGCCACATGCATCCAATGTGTGAGTGTGGCAGTGTTGATTCTCAAACGAGACCACAATTCGGGCGGATTTTTGAATTGTGGTCGAAATTGATTGGACAAACTTTCGTGGTTTTATTTTGAGGAAACTTTTAGGTGAACAATTTCATCATTTAAGAAATTCTGGTTGAAACCTGCTCATTGCTCTGTTAGCCATTCAAGCACCACTGTTGAGGTAAGAAACATAAGAAAAGCCGACTCCTTACATCGAGCCCAGGGTTCTGGATAAGCGCGCCACAGCACATCTCTCGTTGTCCTTAGTTGCCAAGGGATCCAGCAGACGGCGCCCCTTTATTTTCGGTTGACTGAAAACGTTAAAGCTTGTTGTTCCCAGGGGGAATTTTCGACACAGAAGTACGTAGCCATTCAAGGGTTTGCTGGGCAGAGCACTTCACCATAAAGGTTCCGTTTTCCAGAGCACAGCCCTCCACTTGAATACCAGCATTCTCTGCGTTTGCTAGCTCCCACAGTTGATCTTCGCAGTTTTTGCACTCTATATCGGTCCTACTGTCATGATTGCCAGCTTTCACACGAACATGGAAGGGCCGCATTTCTCGCTCTTTGCGCGTGGTGTTTGTTTGTCTTTTGGCGGGTTCTCCTGCAACAATCATTTTCCGTCTACCAGAGCTACAGCCTTTGCTGCTTGTGGCACCGATTTCATTCGGATCTTGCGCGCGGGAAACGCCGCCATCGAGAGTGTTTGGCGTTTTTGCTCATTTTCTTTGCGAGCTTGCTGAAAGGGAGGCAGCGTTGGTTCCAAAGGACTGATCGGTTTCAGTTGGAGTGACTTCTGTCGACCTTTTTCTCTTCGCCGTCGCTACCAAAGGGATGCAGTTCTCAACACTTGCGCCTTCGGCCTCTTTCGGGGTCTCTTTGCGCCGTGCGATTGCCGCTCGCCCCTCAAAGACTGCCTCGTTTGGAGTCCGTTCAACCTTTTCACCCGTCTATGGGACTGGAGATTAAGCGTAACAAACACAGCCTCTCCGCTACTTTCTCTGTTCTTCCAGCTCAAACTACCGAACGTATTGTAGAGTGAATGGCAGGAATCTTCGGCGATTCCTTCGGGCGGGGGGTGTGGTGAGTATGATGGGTGGGGCCTCCAGAATCCTTGCCCCAGCCGTAGTCGAGGAAACTACGGGTGGCTTTTCGCTATAGCGACTGCCACCTGGAGTAGTGAAAATATTTTGTTTTTCCGTCATACTTATTTTTTGGACTCTTTTAACGTCGAGACGTTTCCGGATTTTGGTTCGACGTCTCACCTGGGATCTTCATAACCGAGGATCTTTGACTCTTAAGCCCTCCCGCCACGACAAGTCAACTAGAAAGGGGGAAAAAATTATATTTTGTTGAGGAGACAATTCTGAACCACTTTTGTTCTACGACTTTTCATATAACTCTCCTGGGTATGTCACAGGTGACTTCAAGTAGTGCTTGCCATTTTGGAATCCCTGGCCTCACATCCTAGAATCTCCGATTCCAAATTCGATGTGCGACCAGATTTTCGTGGCAACAGTATGCCAGATCTTGTAAGACAAGTGGCCACTTCCATACAATGTGTGTGTGGCTTTGTAGTTTGTACTGTACAATCGAAGTGGAGTCGATATAACATCCAAGCGTTGATGATGGCCATATCGCACATGTGGTGGAAAAGGCGTTGTGTCCATTTGCGTGATTTGATGCGGATGCGACATCGATTCGAGTACGCGTCCATTAGATCGCCGCCGCCCATGTATTTGTTGTATTCATGTATGACGAGGGGGCACTCAACTGCTTCCACCGATTTAATCTTTGTGTTGAAACGGTGAACAGCTAGAGCTGTTGTCGCTGCTGTTTCATCGGTCGATAATTATGGTTTGATTCCAGCCATCGTGGAAGCCATATTCACAACTTTGTTGTCGTTCCATGCGACTGTGGAAACATCGATGCCGCAGTACGAAGCCACATATTCACTGCTGTCACTATATCTTAGATTTATCATCGGCAATGGGCAACTCCAAACTAGATTCTTAACCTTTTTTTTAGCCTACAGATAACCTACGCTACATCTTTGTGAAGAGTGCATCGTTGCCAATAACGACGGTGCTTTTGTTTATTGCACAATGCTTCCGGTCTCGATTCCGAGCTTCGACGTATTATTGGTTATTGATGATCTGACCTTAGATACGCTGTCCTTATTATTTTATGAAGTCAGTGCCCAGCGTCCCATTTTGGGCACGGTGCATACTGTGTAGCTTCTATAGCAGAACGTAATAGAACTATTCGCACGCAGTTTCGAATACTTTTGTTGGACAAACGTTGTGTTCAGAGAGTGCGTGGCCAAAATGGACCAGTGGACATTAAAGGGTTAATTTTGTAAGTGGTCTACGAGGAAGAAAAAAAGTTTGGGAACCTCTGCCTTACAGTCATTCCGTTTCATTAAGAAATCTATTCAGAAAGCTTAATTTTATACTAGCTGTGGCTGCCCGACTGTCGAAGTTGTATGCGTTGAACTGGGCAAGTTCAGAGGTAGTGGGCAACCGTTTCTTCTTTCTCTTAGTCCCTACCACTGCTGTAGCAGTCATTGTAAGGGGTTCCTAAGCGTCCATAAACCAGTATCCGGCAAATAATACGCACGACTCTGCTAATGTGTCTCGTGTTTATTGAGAGGACCGTCCTTTTCGGAATGACATCTTCTCTTGAGATATACGACAATGATTGCCCGTCCTAGAGTTCATGGAGGGCTTCGCCAGAGTCTTTATGGCCCGCTGACTGTTTTATTTTTTTTTATTCATTTTTGTTTATTAATTCGGAACAAACATACATACTAGACAAAAATGCTTAAAGCTAGTTGGACGAACAATGTTACTGTTTCTAACTTACTGGCCCTAGGCGGGCGCTCTAAGCTCCACTTAATCTTAAAATTATGTATTTCGACCTAACCTAACAATGATTAAATTAGATACTAATATTTAAATGAACAAATGTATATTACGAACAATTTAAAAACATAATGACACATTTTATTTAAAAATTACAAACTAACAACTAACTTAAACTAATCTACTTATATATGCATACACATTTATATATATCTATATCCTATAACTTAAAACTATCCTAAGATATGGAAGTCGGCCATAGATTGCAGCTGATGAATTTCCATAATCCACTGCAAGACAGTGACCGACTGCGTTCCATAAGGGGATACGCACTACCCTTTCTACCCCGGGTCTAAAGGGTTCGACGCTGCAGTTCCCTCGCTCCCCCAGCCACCAGAAGTTTCGAAGTTGCATAGCAACATCCCGAACATACCGACGCGATACCGCTGTACTGAACCGCAGGGGACCCTCCTCAGCTCGATGTGCGACGGAACGGTCGTGGTCGTGGCATTTATGTCTTGTAACAGCCCGAACCTGTCTAAATGGAGAAAAGCTTCTGGAGGGACGAAGCCACTGTGACGCACCCGTGGTATTGTGCATTGGGATAGTAAGCCCCAGAGATCAAGTTATTGACTGAGTTCATCGCTCTGGCAGTATGGCCTCGAATCAACTTCAACAGGAAATTATCCACTCGTATCAGGTTCGCCCTGTTGTATAAGACCTCTTTGGAGTAGAATTTTTTGTACTGGGACTCTGGTGTTCTGTAGAGGCGAAGGCAAGCCCTAAGACAAGTCCTCTCAAACACCCGAATCTTTTCCATCAAGCTTGCACTCACTTTGAACCACACGGGACAGCCATAGGTGAGCATTGGCCGGATGAGGGCCATGTCGCAGATTACCTTCACCCTCGCATCGTGTTAGCTGTCCACTGACTGTAAATGTAATGAAATGATAGCATTTTTCAATCTCTCTCTCTCATTGACAGGAGGCGAGAAGCCTCGTGAATTGCCCTTTTGTAATTGAAGTGACGCTGAGAGTTTTGGTGAGGTTGCAAAGATTCCTCCATCTGTTCCGTCCTCCGTTTTAGAACCATCAGTGTAAACTGCCTGATCATTTGCGTTTTTAACGGTGTCATATATCGAGTTGGTGTAATTGCTTTCAAAGTTCTCAAAAGGCGTTATGTATTTTTGGGTATTGGGCTTGCCTTGGGATTCTCGCATTGTGTCGCTTATACGTGAGTACAATGCCTGAGTCTTACAGTCGCATTTGTAGCCGTGAGCCTCCGTGATACAAATGTACGCCGCTCTTTGTATTTTATTAATCTTAGGATATCCCTTGATGTTCAGTGCTGGCCACCATATGTTAGTATCGGTCTTGCAATTGTAATCCACTACTGTAATGCAATACCCTTGTTTGTAGTCCTCATCTCGATAACTAAACTAATCCTAATTAATTTGGCAACCAGTTTGGGCAAGTGTCGCGTCATCTAGAAAAGCCAACGGAGACTGGCTTTAGTGTAGCCAGTAGTAAAAGAGTCGTTCATTGGCGCACTCTCATCTATCGGGAAGATCGCTCTACTAAACAGGAGGAGATGCCCATGGTGTCGTTCATAACAGAATCGCCTGTTTACTGCACGGCGTACGACGTCGAAGATAATAGGACCACATGACCCGATCTGCGAAGGACTGACGTTGAATCACAGTGGACAACCGTACACCATAACTGGCAGCATGAGGGCCATGTAGCAGACTACCTTCACCCTGGTATCAAGTTGGCGGTTACAAAAGCAACCCCCTTGCAACAGCAAAGGCTTTTCTAACTAGTCGCAAGTTTGTCAAAGTGTCGATATTGATACAATCGATGATACTAAAGGGTGGTTAAATTTTAAGGGCCGATCTTGATTTTGAATAAAACACAAATTGTTTAGGAAATTATTGTTATTTATTTTTATTATGATAAAATTGGTATGGTTCAATTATGTATGGAACAAAATATGGGCCAAATGGACGCCGGGACCTCGGCGGCACACCTCCATCCGATGGTCCAAATTTTCGATGACGCTGAAGCATAATTGAGGTTGTGTGCCGTTAATGTGTCGTATTATCTCATCCTTTAGTTCTTGAATTGTTGCTGGCTTATCGACGTACACCTTTTCTTTCAAATAACCCCAAAGAAAAAAATCCAACGGTGTCAAATCACATGATCTTGGAGGCCAATGGACATCGCCACCAAGTGAGATAACACGGCCATTGAATTTTTCGCGCAAAAGAGCCATTGTTTCGTTAGCTGTGTGGCAAGTGGCACCGTCCTGTTGAAACCACATATCGTCCACATTCATATCTTCCAATTCGGGCCATAAAAAGTTCGTTATCATTTCACGATAGCGAACACCATTCACAGTAACTGGCTGACCGGCCTCATTTTGGAAAAAATACGGCCCGATGATGCCGCCAGCCCATAAATCGCACCAAACACTCAAGGGACTTGAAAGCGAAAGAAGAAGTATGACGTGAAGTTTGATCCCAACATCTGACTGGTGGCTCCCTGATCATTACTACTCAATTCAGGAGGCATCAAGGCCCATGAATCGATTGCTATGAACTGCCGAAACTGAAAGCGCCCAACTGTGCACCTAACTGACCTGATCTACGGCACATGTAAACATCTCTGCCACTGTCGAATGAGCAGCCATCTCAAAGAAAGTATTAATATAACTATATGCACCAGAGTGTGACTGTGATGTGCTGTGTTGTAAGAGACAGTATATTAGTAGCAATATCTTTGATGTCTTCTTGACGCCTCCAATCTGCCCGACTCCCTTATTTTCTCGGAATCCATGCTGTTGCCAGTGATGCATTATTAATGTGCCCTTTGTTAGATATCACCGAAGTCATCCTTGTCGCTGTGAAATTTGTGTTCGTTCGAGCCGTGATCACATAGCGGGTTGATGCGGGCGATCTATCCTTGATGCGGATTGTTATGATGCGTTCGCTTTTAAAAACAATGCTTAAGACCTGCCTAAAGTCTGCCTCGAAAGTCAAATCCAATTTCAAATGAGCGTTTTTCTCGCTGTTGGCAGTTTTTCATCCTCTTATTACCCTGGCTTTATTGGGCTTATAGGGTCGCCGCCGTGTCTTAAGCTGTACGCGGTCTGTTAAGGGACCTCACATTCTAAGTGCAGAATCGAAAATCATTGTCCGTGTTCATTTTCTAGAGACGTGAACACTATGTCCGCCCATAACCTCACTAGCGAGCCCAGGTCCCTTTCTAACCATCGGCATGTATGAATGAAAAATTTGCAGCTGAATTCCTTAGACCCCAGCCCTGGATGTAGCGCATATTGACTGAAGCGATTCAAGCAGCAATGGTTGTTCTTCTCTATGTTAACGCATTATTTTGAGTGACCAGCTCTTTGATCTAACGCTTCAAACTTTGCAACCTTACGAGACTACATTAAGCGAGATTCATTTCGATTCCACTGAAGTCATCAAAAGTGAAAAACGAAAACGTGACGAAACCAACGGAACTGAACGAAGCGTTAATGAAGGTCACAGTGTATCGTATCCGTATATTCACTCGCTTTCTTAAGATCACTTAAGACTACTCAATTATGCTTGGGCAGTTAGTCGGCAAGAATTATTCGCCGAGTTCTCTTCCCAGTCCGTCTGCACCGAAGAAATGCACTATCATCGGTTATTCCGCAATTCAAACGCACAAGACTACGTAACGAGGCCATCCCCTCGCAGGGCCGTGAGACACTCTACAGGCCCGACAGCGCAGTCGGCCGCCTTGGCTTGTACTATTCCATCTGGCAACAGTGCGGTGCACCTAATCTCGTAGCGGGCAGGAAAAACCACTCAAACTTAATGCGCAGTAACAGAAATCGATGACGAGTATTTGTGGAACGACGTTTCGAAAATCTCAAAGTCTCCACTGAGAGCGCCAACAGGCCAACACTTGTGCTCGTGTGGAACGTATCGATGAAAACAGTATTTCCACGTGGTTCTGTCGGAACGGAATCTTGTTGATTTATCTATATGGCAAGGTGTAGCAGCGGATCCAATGTTAAACTGTGTGAATGTAGGTGACACATGCGCCCTGGTGCGCTCGAAGCCCATGCTGTTGCTGTTGCTTCTGAGGAGGAGGGTGGTTGTAGTTTTGTGCTTCGTTTTGGGGCAAGGACGGTTCCGTTGTGTTGTGTGTTGCTGTCTCGTTTGATCTCTCATTTGCGGGAATTCCGCGCAAGCGAGACCGATAGAGGGTGACTCGAGATTCGTTGTCTTTCTCAAAGGACATACACACATCTTCAGGCAGTCGTCTTTGCCAGTCTCGAAGGAAGCGCCTATCTTTCTTGGTCGTTGGTCGATGTTGTGCGGCAAGATTACACTGACTTGTCTTTGTCGTGCTCGTTGGCGGCGGCGGCACTCTCGTGCATTGTGGGAGTTGACAATCTGAATGCAGGATTCTGCGCTCGGATTTTATTACAATAGGTGATTTTTGTTTATAGGCTAGGCTCCCTTTCTCTGTTTGGTTGTGTTAGGGAGCTGCCGGTCGGTCGGTAGGGAAGTTGTTCTTACACGGTTGGTCAGTTCCGCATTGGAAGGCATTGAGGCAGGGACTCGTTTGCTGTCGATTCTTGATGAATTTTTTTTTATTATCACTTTGACGAATGCCTCGTCTGGGGGATGTATCGATGGATGGATGCGTGTGTGTGTGTTGGAAAGGGGGGGATGGGGTTGCTAAGGGATGGAGAATTATTTGTATTATATTTTTAATGACAACCGTGAGAACTTTATTTGATCTGGGACTTGCAGCAGTTGTCTTCGGGGAATTCTTTGGCCGTGGCTTACATCAATGTAGCGAAAGGATGTGCCCTGGGAGACGGTCTGAAAGGGGATTTCTTAAAATATTGTACATCTGCAGCAGAGGTGCGTGTAAATATTGTAGTCACCATTGCAGTCACTTGGTGCACCTCAAAAATCGTCGATGAGAGTGATCTCGGGGGCATGTTTGTCTAAGGCAAACTTTCAAGTCTGATTGACAGATTTAAGAAATGGCCCCTCCAAATGCTACGTGGGACTAGGACGATTTTTAGAGGGATGTTTCTTTAAATACGGCCACACCGGAGCAAGAACATATGAATTCTCAGGGGCTTAAGCGACATGGACTTTTGGTGTTTATCCCATCCATTTTCATTCAACTCATGGGACACTATATACCCTTCCTCCAGCACTCCGTTGTGCTCATATCGAAAGAAATACTCGTGTGAACAACATCACCCGCTGCGTCGCTTTTCAAAATTGCCATTGCCGTCGAAATCAAGAAGATCTGAGGAAAAATAGCATGTAGCTAGCTAAATTGTGTAAAGACTAAATTTCCTTTAAAATATTCGGGCAGACCGGACGATTTTCTTGCTTAATCTCTTTATTTTGAGGTCCCTAACAAGTGTTGTTGGATTGTATGAGTATGTCCCAGCTCGTATGTCCCAGCTCGTTGGGGTACGCAGATGACATCGACATCGTCGCGAGTTCTCAACGTGCCTTAGTGGAGGCTTTTACGGCAATTGAAGAACAAGCCAAAGGAACTGGTCTCAAGGTCAATGAGGACAAAACTAAATATATGATGTCGACCAAAAAACGTTCCGTCACACACCACCTTGAACAAAATTTCACGATCGACAGCTACAATTTCGGGGTAGTAAAGGAGTTTGTCTACCTCGGGGCAAACGTAAACTTCACAAACGACATCACAGTGGAGATCCGTCGTAGAATCGCCCTTGGCAACCGGTGCTACTTCGGTTTGTCAAAACAACTGGGCTCAAAACTCCTGACTCGAAGGACCAAAGTCACGCTCTACAAATCTCTTATTGGAGCCGAAAGCTGGACGCTAAGAAAAACTGTAGAGCTGATTCTTGGTACCTTCGAAAGAAAAGTTCTACGTCGGATATATGGATATATGGATATATATGGGAGAAGACATAACCGCGAACTCTACGAGCTGTACCAGGATGTTGATGTTACCCGGAAGGCAAAAATCCGTCAACTGCACTGGCTCGGCCACATCGAGCGCATGGACAACAATGCTCCAGCAAAAAGGGTCCTTGAATCCGAGCCCACTGGTTCGAGAAGGAGAGGAAGACCGAATCTCCGGTATAAAGACCAAGTAATCGCGGATGCAAGACAGCTTGGTCTTGATGGATGGAAGCAGCGTGCCCAGGACCGTCAACGATGGAAGGCAGCAATTGCTCAGGCTCGGACCCTTCATGGGTAGCCGGCCTGATAAGTAAGATATTATGTCCCAGCTCTTAGTCTTCAACGGAAGTCAAGTCAGCATTAAAAGTGTGCTTGTTAGCATAATAGCCAGCGTGACTTAGCATGCTAGAGTCGTGACTCACCTAGATCAACTTTTTGGGTCCATTGAGACTATGATGGGAATGAAGTATGTGCATACATACATGCTGACATCAGGAAACATCGACGCCTTGGACAGATCGTCACAATGGCCAGCTATAACATAGAGGCAGTCACAGTTGAGGACAGTCGGTAGAGGTAATTGAGTAATAGAGCCGTCTCCCGAAGGATCAAGCTGACTTGATTGAGATGATCAATGCATCATCATCAATCATGCTAGTCGGCACAAGAGCGTCGACAATCTCAAACCGTTTGAACGTGCGAGCATTAAAAATATCATCAAAATTCCTACTAAATTGTAATGCAACGTGTTATTCGTCGTCAGGTCGGTCGTGGAATATTTTGAGCGTAATTTCACTCTAAGCCACCAACCAGACAGAGTGCGCCGTCTTTCAGCAAAAAGCGAAATGGAGAAAACAGCAGCAGAGGGCAGAAGATGCAGGAATTTCGATTCGGTTGAATTAGACATCGACTGAGAGTCAATCCGGTTTATTTTGTGGTTGGATTTGGACCTCCATCCGTATAAGATTGTGCTGACGGATAAATTGAAGCCGAACGACCATAGGCAACGCCGTGAATTTGGTAACTGGGCGCTGCAAATGTTTGCCGGAGATCAGGATTTTGGTACAAGAGCAAAAATGCCTGTATTGGAGCGAACACAATCTACAAGAGTTCGGCCAAGCACCAATGAATCACCAAAGACTGATTATTTGTTGGGGCTTATAGAGAAATGAGGAAGTAGTCACGCTTATTGTGAATGGCCTCAGGTACAGATTTTTTCGGTCAGAGTTCGACAAATATTCGACATATTCGAGATATGTTTCCAACAGGACGGCGCTACATGCCATACAAGCCACGCGATGCTCAAAGTTGTAGGAGAAATTTCACGACTGGGTTATCTTTCGACAAGCATTTATCAATTGGCTGCCGCGATCATGCTACTTGATATCGCTCAATTATTATTTTCTCTAGGAGTACGTTGACTAATCCTTAGTCAACGCTAACTAGCGAACCAATCTGGAGACCAATTTGAATTCCAACATTCGAGACGCTATTGCCAGAAAAATACCGCACGACAGAATCATTAAAACTACGACCAACCGCTTGAAGCACTCCTCAGCAAGGCCGTGGCCAAGGGGCATCACACACCCCCTTTAGACATTTGTGCCGTGAAAATAAGAGAGTAGTTTCTTAAAATCCTTGAATTCCACAACGGAAATGGTGGCAGGTTCGTGGATTTTTGTTCAGAACTTGAATAAAAATGTAAAGCTGCAGTTTATTTGCAGAATTAGGTTAGGTTCGGCACTGTGTTGCAGTTGGGCAGGGCGCGGTGATGACGCCGATAAGAATTCTGAGAGCCTACTCATTCTGACCGGCCTAAGTGAAGAAGTTTTGGCCGAAATGAAGCACCCACCGCGAATGTTGTACGCAAGTTTGTGCAAAAAGTTCATGAGACTGGTATCTATGCTAGTGTACCAAACTCATGGTTCCCGTCGTCGTATGGTGCGCACAGATGAGACTGTGTCTGCTGTGGCCGAGAGTGTGAGACTCAATTCACGAACATAAATTCGCCATCGATCTCAACAGCTTAACATTTCACTCACCAGCCTGAGGACAAGGATCTGGGATTATTCGCTTACAAGGTCCAATTGACTCATTTGAAAGCGGGCGACTATCCGCTTCGTTATCGTTTGCCAGTTTCGGCCTTAGGGCAGCTTGAATTGGACAACGATTTAAGCTTTTCTGACGAGGCGCATTCTCGGCGGCTACGTTAACAAACAAAATTGCCACGTCTGGGGCTCGGAAACCGTATGTTATTGTCAAAAAGCCAATGCATCCACAGAGAGTGGCGGATTGTGGAGTGGTAGCATAATTGGATCATTTTTCTTCGAAATGAGGCTCTGAACAACGATTCGGTCAACGGTGGGCGGTACAGAGCCATGTTAACCGAGATTTTTTTTACTGAAATTGAAGACATAGGTTTGAACGACCTCTGGTTCATGCAGGATGGCGCGCCATGTCACACAGCCACATGCTATAATCAAACTTTTGCACACCAATGTGTTATCAGCCGTCTTGGCGATGTCATTTGGCCGCCTCGGAGCTACGATTTGAGACCTTTGTACTCGTTTTTTGTGGGAAATCGTGAAGGACCGATGCTAAGCCAACAATCCGGAAACGATTCAAGCAGCTACAAGAGCTACAGCCCGAAACCATCAACAAGGCCATGGGGTGACAGAATGTGCTGCTGCGATGCCAGCCGAGGCAACCACTTCAAAGATGTTATATTAAAAAAATTAATGAGAGAATGTTTGTTCTTACTAATAAAGCCATAATGGGATGTCAAAATACATTTTTTTTCATACCAGGAATCGAACCTAGACAGGTCCGAGTGCGTAGGAGTCGAGGCACAAACCCACAACGCCACGGGTCACGACACCCGGCCATAATACATGGACAAATTTAATTTTGTCCATTTTATTGAATTTTAAAAACAAACTTGTATTTAGTCCTCCCTTCAGTTTCGTGATAAGCCATCCTGTGCCATCGAGACCATCTTCAAACTTCAGTCGATGTTTTCCAGTCTCTATTGACATGGATGGCATACCTCCATCCGGAAAAAAGCTCTTTCTAGCGAGTTCGTCCGCTTCACAATTCTTTGGAATGTCACAGTGTCCTGGCATCCATTTAAGTTGGATGCTTAAACACTTGGACATCTCATGGAGAGATAGGCGGCAATTCAGGGAAGTCCTTGAGTTGAATGTGAGTACATCCAAACATTTTATCGATGTCCGGCTGCCAGAACAGACGACGATATATGTACTTGATATTGAATTGTTTTAGAGGACAGGACAGAGCTTCTTTAGTCGCTATAATTTCTACCTGAAAGACGCTACAGCGGCTTGGTAGTCGAAAGATCCTTTGAGTAGACACTCGCGCCCATGCCATCTTCGATCCATCTACAGAGGTAAGTCTAGCGCGTCCGAGTACGATCTGGGGAGGGATGCTGGTTAAAAAATTCTTCTCGAAGAGGAGCTTCGGTGTATTCGGGTACATAGGTCACTCTGCACTGTGTACTATCCGCTGTCAGTCCGCCGATTAAGTCCATCAACTTCTCCTCAAGGTTGAGGAGTATTGTCAGAGCTACGGAAGGGATTGTCCGTAACACTCTGCTGATACATACGCATGTCATCCGTTGCACCAATTTGCTTGCAGTTGATGTCATTATGAAGCGCAGTCCACCAAATCGGGGCTACATGTGTCTTAGTTTCGATTTATGAAGCCCCTTTCTCGACAAGTATACCCTCTGAGCACCGAAAGTGACTCGAGAGAGGTGCAGCCGTGAATTATGAAATTAGCTCGTGTCGTGGATTGAACTCCCGCCTTAGGAGTCGATGTCCACTACGCCAAGGTGTCCATTGTTCCTCATCAACGCATTGCTTCAGAGAACTTGTCAAAGCTCGTTTATGCCCCGAGGGAGAGATATCGAGCGAAGGTTTGTGTCATTGTCATGTTTATGGATCGGTTGCGCATAGTTGAATTGTGTTGTGATTTTATCACCTTGCCTTCAACCATCGGGTGATGGTAAAACCTGCACAAGGACAAGATTCCAAGGACTTTCCACCTCCGATACTTTCAGTACCATCACTCGCATAAGCGAGGGAGTAAAAGTAACCAGCTTCGCTAATCAGCAATAAAACCGTGAATGACAATTGCTCAATCGCCCTTAAGGAAATACCATTCCAGTTCCTCCTCCCTATGCCCACCCCCACCCCCTCACAATCGTCCCCGGCCCAAATGTGACAACACTGAATCACTTAGATGTAGCTAATAAGATGAAAAAAATACGAATTTCATAACCAAAGGATAAATGTTCCATGTGAAGCGCTTAATTTAATCCGATTGCCTCCATCTACAGCCGCAGCACCACTGGCTGGAGCTGAAGAGAGAAAGAGACTGTTGGTGTCAGCTCCGAACAAATACAACATTCCAATGCGGCCACATCGGGGCACAGCCATTCACGTCTCCCCCTCCCCACTCGCAGTGAGCTAAATTACAATAAATTCGATTTGCCAACCCGACCGCGATGAATATGGGCTACAGTTCAGTTTGGCTCCGGAGCTGCTCAAATTGAATATGTCCGGAATACGTTGCTCGGTCTTTCGTCGAATCGCATACATCCTTTCGATGTACGCGCACACTGAGCAAAAATTATATTAGAGGCGATAAAAATAAATCATATCCCATCCACCGAGCGGGAGAGATGGGAAATCTGATTCTGAACCCGAATCCGAATCAGCATCAGAATCAGAATCCTTTATCGGGGTGACATTTGGTTTCTTAGTGGCCGTCCCAGCCCACATTCACCATCGACGAACGACATTCATCTCGCGGGTTCAACCCTCGCAAGCTGTACTCCGTATCTGGCAGTCAGATCGCCTCCTTCCCCAGGTTCCAGCCACCCCGCACTTGAGGACTGCTCGTATCTATGAGTTTTGTCATACAAAGTTTTCATATTTCCCATGGACGATTGCATGCATTTCTGGTGTCGCCACCCGGAGATAATGACGGTGGTGCTACAGTGCTGGCGGCGTTGCGGTGCGGTTGAGGGCAACGCTTTCGCAAGGAACATGTGTGCTGTGCGACGAGAGTTGAGTTAGATGCGCTCGCATCGCACACAAAGGAACCACCAGCAGAGACAAGCCACTCAATTGCAGCGCGCAATAACCGCACTCGGTCGCGCTTATCTGCATCCGCAATTCAAAATTACGCTATGTCGTATCTCTGAAACTCGATGATAAGATAGCTGTCAGCAATTGTCTGTCTGATAAGCGCTGATGTAATATAATCCGCGAGCACGCACTCAACCTGCCCGAAGAGCGGGCGGCCATCTCGCGTCTCGAACCGAGAAGGCGCCCGAATTACTCGGTACAGCTGTCAGATTGTGGGTTAATTATGAAGGAATGATGGTGTGCTTGCTGGCGCTTTCTGGGTCACATCCCACGCTCTCCGCCCCCTTCGTAATTCAATGACGAGATGAGTAGGCAGTCAATGGTGGGGCAACTTGTTGATATCGGCTCGTTCTTGTGATGAATGTTGGCAGCCATTGGTTGCTAATTAGCCAGGGCCACGGACACGGATTGGATTACCGGTCGTCGCCCACCTGCGGATATTGGTAATCATGGCGCAGCTACGGATTCCGTGATTTGCCAAGTAAATGGGCCTGATAATGATTTGTATTGAGTTACATCTAAGTGAACGGCAGAAGCGATATCCTTGGACTTGAGCAGCTCTCGATGCCATGTTGATAAACGAAAATGGAGGTCATCACAAACGGGGGATGAGCATGGGCTTGTGAGATGGGTACGACTGTCCTTAATCAGTTATTGTGGACTAATTAAAAGCGTGCGCGGGAAATGGGATGAAAGCGGTAGATGTAATTGAGAAGAGACAGACAAGTAGACCTGGTTTAATGTAGGAGAGTTCATTGAAACATCCTGTAATTGAAATTGAATGAGCATTTTGGTTACATTAAGGTGTTTTTGAAGACTGGACTTTGGCGTGAAAATGAAATTCTCTGAAACCATTCCATGACCCCGTGGCTCGTAAGCATCATCTTCAACGTCTCTCTGAGTGGAGGTTTGTAGAAGTGGTACACTTTCTACTCATGAAAGGCTGGTAGACAGTTCTTGATGAAGCAGGAATACCGAGTGCCGTGAGAGGTGTCCATGGCACATTATCGGGGTTTGCATGCATCTTCACTTTAAACATTTTGTCAGCCCTGCAATGACGGTTTGCTTAAGGTGGCTGACTGCTTGTTCGGCCCGTGGTGTTACCACATGAGTCTACAGTCAGCTGACACTAATGTTACTTAGATCGGCTTGGTTATTGAAGAAGTAACCCCCTGGGTGACTGCAAGTGGAGAGAAGGTGCACAATGGTGTCATCCCTCCAACACCTGCAGTAATCATTGTGGGGCCGACTCAATAAAAACCCAGTGCTAATGCCGATGAGAGCCCTCAGAGTCCGCCTGCTAAGTCCACTCAAGTTGTGTGAACGTCTCGGATTGAAGGAAGATTATACTTGTTTCGTGGTGAGGCACCGTGTGGCATCAGATCATCTACGATTGTGATCAATTGTTGCAAGCGTCGAACGATGCTTTGCAGCAGACACAGGCATGAGGGAAATCTCCACCATCGCATATTAAAATTCTGAACCAGTATTCCCTCGCGATCTAACATCAGACACCTGGATGGTCGTCTCCGAATCTCGACAATGGCTAGAAGAAGGACGAGGGAGTGGAAATAGGTGTTTACTCGAAGGATCTAAATATACAATTATCATTTCAATTTACCGAACCACTGTAGAGTAGCAACTGTGGCGATCACAAAGACAGACTGTCCTGGCTCAAGAACAACGCAGTATCTGGAGGGACATCGTCAGTGCCACTTTCTATTCAAAGATTTCCCTTAATTATCGGTTGTCTCTTGATGAGGTGGCACCTAATGTGAGTTTTTGTGACGCAACAAGTTGTATGACTTCTTCTATTCCCTGAGATAGACAAAAGGACGGGAAGCCTACGACCACCATTAAACGCCATGTCCGACACTCAATCTTAAACGCTCACTCTGTCCGGCCCGACAAAATGGTCCAGCACTCAGAACAGTATTCCGCGTTATACTATACCATGACACTGCAGCATTGGCCCTTGCTTTAGGATTGATTTCCCATACAATGATTTTTTGCAGAGACTGGACGGAGGCCCATGCATCACTTCCTCAGCTCCATACGAAAATCCACTTGGGGACTTATTTACATCAGAGGAGGCCAGCTAAGTCGCTTCGCAGCAAGCACTAATTGGTTTTTTGAGCAAGAGGCATTCAATACTTCTGCCGTCTACTGATGGCGTTATAGTCCAGGATTGACCTGGGCCTCAACCAAACAAGTCACTCCAACGATCGCGGTCTGTGTTTCGCAACTCTAGTTGGAGCGTCACCGAAGACGCATGTGTCCTCTGTTGCGTTGTCCCACATTTTAGGGGTAGAATACTCCTCGGGCTGGAGCTGAGTTGTAGGCTACATGTCCTAACCACCTTAAGCGATGGATCTATAGACGTCTGCCTAGTCTCATGTCGCTGTACAGACCGTTCAGTTCACCTTTGTATCAGAGCAGAGCATTTCTCCCGAAAATATGAAAGGATTCTTTATCTGATCTTGAGATTGATCATGCATCTGCGCCGTAGCGAGATTGTTATTTAAAGTCAGCTTGATCCTTTGAAAGCCGTCTCTATTACTCAATTTCCATAGACACAGCGGTTGGCAAGAGCTATCCTGCTTCTTTTTTTTTGGTACTGATGTTGTTCGTGCGGTTTACTTCCGAGCCGGGGTAGATGAAGTCTTCGAACTAACTGCCCATTGTGACGATCGGTCAAAGATGTTGATGCTGCAGGTCCTACTACATACCTCGTTTTGACCCCAGACACATTTTGCTCGTTTCCGATTCAATGCCAGCAATTTCGCTGTCAATGACGTCAATCTCATCCCGGTATGCTAACAGCTGAGCAGATTTTAGGAAGATGTTGGTGGAGCAGCGAGAATTCTCCATCGTCATCCTGCACAACCTGCCGAGTTTGACAAGAGTGTCGGGAGTAGACATGCCGGCGTATTACTCGTCTCTGTGTACGCTGTCATATGTGGCCTTGTAATCGTATTATTGGTGGTGATTGTCGGTCTGCACTTCATGGGATCTGAAACTCTGCTCTATTGTGAACCTGCCACACTGATGGACCTATTAGATAGCTTACAATCGGCTTCAGGTGACCAGACAATGCCAACGAAGATCTTGTGTAAGATTTAGGAGCTCTATAGATGGCGCTGTCAAGAGGGTTTCCTGTTTTGCGGATCGTCCGACAATATCTTGCAGATAAGCTTGCAATCTCGATATACATTTCCATCTTGACTTCGTCTAGATCGTGGGGACGGAATTCTCGTCCAAAATGAGTAGAACACTCTGCCTGACAGCGGCAAGGAGGCTTTCTGCAATTTTAACGTCATTTCGCATCACTAATTCTTTTGATGACGCTGACGGCCTACCCGCCGAGCTTTTTCAAGCCGCAGGCGATGATTTGGTAAGGAGCATGCACCAACTCATCTGTAAAATATGGTCTGAGGAAAACATGCCCGATGAACGGAACCTCAGCATTGTTTGCCCGATCCATAAAAAAGGATACCCTTTGAACTGCGCCAACTACAGAGGCATCAGTCTCCTAAGTATCGCACACAAAATCTTATCTGCCGTACTGTGTGAACGAATAAAGCCATTCGTCAACAACCTGGTCAGTCCATACCAGTGCGGCTTTAGGCCAGGAAAATCCACCATCGACCAAATATTCACACTGGCGCAGATTTTGGAGAAAACCCAGGAGCAACAAATCGATACCCACCACCTTTTCATCGATTTTAAGGCCACGTATGACAGCATCTATAGAGACGAGCTATACAGAGCAATGTCTAGTTTTGGCATCCCTACCAAACTCCTCCGTTTGTGTAGGATGACGATGGAGAATGCACGCTGCTCCATAAAGGTCGGTAAAGGCTTAACCGAGACCTTTGATGTCAAAAAAGGATTCAGACAAGGCGACGAGCTATCATGCGACTTTTTCAACATCGTTCTTGATGTAATTGTTCAAAACTCGAACGCCAACATCAGAGGAACAATCCGTCCAACTACTCGCATATGCCGA
The DNA here is from genome assembly GCA_907269125.1 of Eristalis pertinax. Classification (NCBI taxonomy): domain Eukaryota; kingdom Metazoa; phylum Arthropoda; class Insecta; order Diptera; family Syrphidae; genus Eristalis; species Eristalis pertinax. The sequence goes on from OU026145.1 coordinate 61,214,609, forward strand.
CGATATTGACATCATCGGAAGAACGCAGCGTGATGTCAATGGCGCTTTTGTGGGTATTGCAACCGAGGCCGCGAAGATTGGTTTAGCGGTAAACGAGGGTAAGACCAAGTATATGCTGTCAACGAGAAAGGACACCAAACACCGACGTCTTGGTCAGAACGTCACAGCAGACAGATATAACTTTGAGGTAGTCAAAAACTTTGTCTACCTAGGCACCGCTATCAATTCAGACAATGACACCAGCACTGAAATCAAACGATGAATAACTCTTGCCAATCGCTGCTTCTTTGGGCTAAAAAAGCAATTGGTAAACAAAGCCCTCTCTCGAACAACCAAGGTAACGCTTTACAAGACCTTAATCGTCCCAGTCCTGCTATATGGCGCGGAGGCATGCACCTTGTCAAAAGCGGATGAAGCTGCTCTTGGTTGCTTCGAGATGAAAATTCTTCGTGTGATTTTCGGTACCGTCTGCATAGATGGTGAGTGGAGGAGCAGATATAATGACGAACTATACGGGCTGTTTAGCGACATCGACTTAGCCAGAAGAGCGAAGATCCAACGATTTAGATGGCTAGGTCATGTAGAGCGGATGGAAACGAATGCTCCGGCCCGAAAAGTCTTCGAATCCACCCCCGAGGGACGGCGCAGTAGAGGAAGACCGCGACTCAGGTGGCGCACGCAAGTGGAAAGGGACCTCAACCAACTATGCGTGCGAAACTGGAGACAGCTAGCTAAAGATCGAGCTGGCTGGAGACGCTTGTTGGTTGAGGCCCAGGTCCACCTCGGGCTGTAGCGCCACCTTAAGTAATTAAGTAAGTAAGTAATTCTTTTGATTGAGCCCCTCAAAATCAGTTTAAAATTAACAACTGCTACTGTAGACTATTATAATCATCGTCAGATAAATTTAATGACTTATCTAACTTATCTGACGATGATTATAATATTCTACAGTAGCAGTTGTTAATTTTAAACTTTGATTTTTACTTTATAATTGCTGAAACCACAGAGCCAAAGGCTATAACTGCCTTCAAGGCATTCGGTGGATCTGAAAACGATCTTCTTCTGTAACAACTCTTTGAACAGGAGTGTACAGAACCCCAAGCAATTGTCTTTTAACTCGAACACATCTCATTCCTAGAGTTATGATTAGGCAACTTGCAGGAGTGTACATTCAAATTTCTGAGTTACAAGTCAATTCCATTCATTCATTGGCCCCCAATTGTGTGATTGGCACAGTCACATTAACTTTGCCTTTTTGTTACACATTTGGTCGTGAAACATCAAATAATTGATTAGTGTAGCTACTGTTTACGGATAATTTCGACGAACATGCTGATGGTGCCTTATTAAATGTCATTACCTGACCGAAGGCATGTGTCACAGCACGGTTTTCTGTTGTAATTGACCGGTAATTGGTTAATTTGTTGACAGCGTTTGTTGGTATGTTCATTCACAGTGCTTTGACAGCCATTGAATCACTTAGCACATATAAAAAAGTCGTTTCATCCGAAGTGTAAACGAATTACGTTCGCTTTATTCATATTCAATATGATAATTCGATGCATACTCTGATACTTATATCGACACGAGTGTGTTTGCAAAGCAACACGGCCTATCCGAGACAGTTTTTCCATTTTGCAATGTAGAATAAAGAGAGAGGAGTCTTTCATGAACAATGTAAATAACATAGAGTAGGACCATAACTTCGACCTCGAACCAGTAGAGGATTGCCACGGAACCGATGGCACACACAAGTGGAGAAGGACCTCAACCAACTTGGCGCGCTAAATTGGAGGCAGCTGGCTACAGATCGTGGCAGCTGGAAAAGCTTGTTGACTGAGGCCTAGGTCCACCCCGAACTGTAGCGCCACTAGAAGAAGAAGAAGGACCATAACTAAATCAATTATCCATGACTTCTAAGCATTTGGTTTTCAATTTAAAAAACAAACACTGGATTTTCTCAAAATTGTACAATATTTTTGATTCAGTTGATAATTCAATTCTTGCCATTTAATTTTTTAAGGCTGTTGTATGTGAATATTTACTTCGGTGGTAGTTGGAGCACTTGGTTAGAAGACAGGAGGAGAAAAAATGGCTACGCCAGCTCAAGAATATCCAAGAATCTAGGGATAAACAATGAATTCGGGACTTTTATAAAAAACTCAAAAGCCTGGCCATATGCTTTAGAAACGGCACGTAAGCTGTTTGCCATCAGAGCTCTTCAAGGCCGGTGGCGATGATCTGGTAGGTAGCATGCACTAGAATCGTCTGCAGAATTTGAAAAGGCGAAAGCATGCCCGACGAATGGAATATCGCCTATATATGCCCCATCCATCAAAAAGGCGATGCTTCCTCTGGCAACAATCATGGACTCAACATCAACGCCTATAAGATCCTGTCAAGAGTACTGTGTTAACGTCTAAAGCCGTTTTGCACCTGCGGCTTTCGGCCCGGCAAATCGCCTGTAAGCCAAAATTCCACACTAAGGTACATCCCGGAGAAGACCAGCGAGTTTTACATCGAAACGCACCACCCTTTCATCGATTTTAAAGCAACAGCAGCTGTGGTTCAGCTTTCAGCGCAAAGATGGCTGAATTCGATCGCCTTTGCGAGGAAGGTGAAGGTGACTGAAGGAGAAGACTGACTGACAATGGTGGCAAAAGGCAAAATTTCGACGACTGCACTGGCTCGGTCACATCGAGCCCACGGACACCAATGTTCCAGCTAAGAGCCTCTAGGACTCCATGGCGAACGTTCGCCCATAGGAGTGTGAGGTTCTTACTCATTAAAACCACATCCCTTTATATGTTATGTTGTTGCTGTGATCAGGCGTTCTTTTCCCACCCATCAACCATTCTAATTCTAATTCTAAGTGAAGCACTTATCCATTATTTTGTAATTCTTGATTAAGATATGTTGGACATTTTACTCTCCATTGAAAGTTTTGCTAACACCGCAACCATGCGCGGGTCAGGACTATCGCACGAGAGTCCTTTGAAGTCAGCGCTAGACAATAGTTTCGTCAAATATCGGAAAAACAAAGACGGTGCTTGTGTTTAGATATAAGAAACGTTTCAAAGTTCATCTTGAACAAGTAAAATTCCAAGACATCTGTGGATTACATCGTTTCTGATATACCAAGGTACACCTTGTTCATATTGCTTGCTGTGGCACAACCACAAAGTTGCTTGTATACAAGCAATTTGCTGTCAATACTTAGATTGGATTGTTTACCAATAAGCCAGCCCGTTTCGTGTTAACGTGCTCCTTCCACTTGAGTCTTACATCGAGAGTCATGCCGCGGTATTTCGCATCATTAGCAAAAGGTATTTGGATACGATAAACGTGCATATAAGTGAAAATAAAATGACCTGATTTGCCCTCATTAAGGTCAATTCGCCAGAAGTTCGTCCTTTGGTATCTAGTGTAGGTTGTAATTTTGCTGTAGACTCTTTGACCGTTTTGGCTGTTAGCAAAATATGTGTTCTTGTGGTAAATGTCTAGTATACAGCAGGTATATCAGAGGACTAAGAACATTCCCTTGCGGTACAACAGCATTTATATTGTTCGGTTCCATGATTTACACACACTCGTGTTAGATTACTGCACGTAGAGGATTATTTATATGGAAAGATGGGGTAATGCGTTACCTTGAGTAATGATTTTGTGATTTTTTCCCTCCCCCGCCAATGCTGCTATAAGTTAAGCATAATACATTACTCCCATCTATGTCTACATGTTCTTTAAATTGTCGATGCCGTGGAGCTTACAAAGCGGATATCACCGAAGTGGTAGTGCGGCGGTCAAACATATTACTTTTTTCAGAGACTTGGCTGATGGATGAGGACAATATGGACATACCAAATTTTAATTGCGTCGTACGATGCAAGCACTCCAATGATCGAGCAGCAGTAGTTGTAAAGGGTGGTTAAATTTTAAGAGCCGATGTTGACTTTGAATAAAACACAAGTTATTTAGGAAATTATTGTCATTTCTTTTTATTATGATAATATTGGTATGGTTCAATTATGTATGGAGCAAAATATGGGCCAAATGGGCGCCGTGACCACGTCGGCACACCTCCATCCGATGGTTCAAATTTTCGATGACGCTGAAGCATATTTGAGGTTCTATGCCGTTAATGTGTTGAATTATTTCATCCTTTAGCTCTTAAATTGTTGCTGGCTTATCGACGTACACCTTTTCTTTCAAATAACCCCAAAGAAAAAAAAAATCCAACGGTGTCAAATCACATGATCTTGGCGGCCAATTGACATCGCCACCACGTGAAATAACACGGCCATTGAATTTGTCGCGCAAAGGACCCATTGTTTCGTTAGCTGTGTGGCAAGTGGCACCGTCCTGTTGAAACCACATATCGTCCACATTCATATCTTCCAATTCGGGCCAAAGTTCGTTATCATTTCACGATAGCGAACACCATTCACAGTAACTGGCTGACCGGAATCATTTTGGAAAAAATACGGCCCGATGATGCCGCCAGCCCATAAACCGCACCAACCAGTCACTCTTTGTGGGTGCATTGGTTTTTCGACAATCACTCTTGAATTATCATTCGCCCAAATGCTGCAATTCTGCTTATTGACACTGAGGTGAAAATGTGCCTCATCACTGAAGATGATTTTCTTCGAAAATTTCTTGCCACGATTCTGACCAATGACGACGCTTGAAATGGTCAAGAGGCTTTAGTTCTTGAGTCAATTGCACCTTGTAAGCGTGTAAATGCAAGTCTTTATGCATAATGTTCATCAACGACGAGCTTGAGAGGTGCAATTGTTGGGCACGACGACGAGTTGAGGCGGACGGCTCTTCAGCCACACTATCGCGAACAGCAGCAATATTTTCTGCAGTACGAGCTGTACGAGCATGCTGGTCTTTTCACATCTCCTACAGACCCGGTTTGCTCAAATTTTTGCACGATTTTTCCGATTGTACACACATTTGTACTATTAAATTGACCGAAAAAATCACGAAGTGCTCGATATGCATTTTGATTTGAACGCCCATTTTCATAATAAGCCTGAATAACTTTAACGCGTTGCTCAAAATACGGTCAACAACACAAACATTGTAAATCCTCATATATGTACTGAACTGTCGATTTGCAACAAGCAAATACACTTTCTGTGAATACTTCAACAATCGGCGACAACAGCAAACAATTTTGATGGTGACCATTTATATGTACATATATATCCGAATCACACGATATCAGATATCATTCAATTTATAAACCGATCCTTCGCGGTGTATACTGTGATCCCGAAATTGACAGAATACCAATAACCCGCGTCATCGGTTAATGCTTCCATCGAGAGCACAACCGGAGGTGGCATGACTCTCCAGGATGTAGACAAACCAAGCGCATGCTCTCAAATGTCTGTAATGATCCGCGGCATTCTTGTTATCTCTTAACAGGAAAGACTGCAGACGATTTAGCAATGTACTAACGGGCCACTACACCTTAATATGCTTTGCCTAATCGACGAAACCCTCTGCGACGCCTCTGGAGAAGACGACGACACGGCAGAGCACTTCCTCTGCCACTGATCAGGTGGCAGTTATTTGGTGCTAATGAGGTGAGAGCTGATGATGTAGGCTCCTCAACACAGAAGCACCTGCTTCTGTAGGCTGCTGCCTGGTAGTACAATGGACCAGTTTTTAAGTCTGAGTGCTCGAGTGAAGAGTTCAAAAACCAACCATAATCCTCAGTGAAAAGTTTAATGTGAATTTTGCATCTGCAGAGTCTCAACCATTAATTGACTTTCCATATGCTCAACTCCAACTACGAATGACGAATGACCGAGCAGAAGTAACGACGAAATCTGGAACCACTATTGACGCAGTCTTGCCCGATTTCTAGATCGGTTACAACGTAAAACGTTTATTTCGTACTTAGTTATTGCTTATCACAAACCGACCATTTCATTTGTAGAAAAATGTGAAATGGAAACAGAATAAAAATCATAGCTCCAAAAATAATTTCAAAATAAAGAACCTTCAATTTAAGGTGGTACCCTATCCTATTCTATTCTTCCCTATGCTATGAAACGTAATAGATTCAGACATCATAACATCTCTAGAAATTCAAGCGCTATGATGTTGCACTTCTGTTTGGTTCTTCCTTAAGGTCTGCCAAGGCAGCACTTCTCATTACGCAAGTGTCGTACTTCAGGCCCATTGTAGCTTTCAGGGAGCGTTAGACTTATAGACACTTGTCTTGATTCTTCCCGATTGGCCGGTTATGTGCTTGAGGTTTTTTAACCCGTTAACAGATTTCCAGATTGAGTAATTAGATTCTATTTTTGCAGAAAAGTTAGCGTTCTCAGCAACCACTCGTGTTGTGCGCGCTATTGTTCTCTCACGAGTGGAAGGGACCTACAGTATTATGCCGACTCCGAACGGAAAAGTAAAACGTATGCTGTTTTTGAACGTATTAATTTTCGCCTTCAATGGATTACACAATTGGTTGAGACGAGTTTTAGGCTGTGGCGAGCGAGTTTGTTGCCATTTCTTGTGTGCTTTTCTTCCTCGTATTACATTATTTTCGGTGGGTATCGTATTTAATCCTCCAGCTCCATGCGGCTCACTGTATAATTTCTATAAAGTTGTTAAGTTCATGTTCCAGCGGTGTCATAAGTTGTGCATATTTAGTTCCAAAATGCATGCCAATTTGTATGATGCTTAGTTAATGTGGGCGGCACTTCCATTTTTACGAGCGCATCGCTCATAGTCAATATAATTTGAGAATGATCGCGAAATATCTTCCATAACTAAGAAATTAACGACGTCCCAAATGACGTATTTTCGGAAGCCAACCCAAAATTGCAATCGCAACAATTTCTATGTTGCCCTGCTGTTCAATACGTTCGCCCAATATTTTGGTCCACCTTGGCTCCAGTTAGTGATCTCATCCCGGTTGACACACCATCAACGGAGATCTAGCGCCCACCTTCGAAACGACCATATGACAATTTCATTTTCGATTAAGTTCGAATGTTTTTCCATAAATTCCGCCAGTGCGCAACGATGTGCGATAAAAAAGGTTTACGATCCTCCTACAATCGGCAGATAAAAACACACAACTCTTCCTCACACATCCTCGCATCAGCCACACATTCTTACGGCATCCACAAACGTATCACAGTTTATCGCATATTTTTGCTCATGAATATTTTAAAGCCATCCCCAACCAATCGATGTGTGTCGGCCTACCGCCCCGCAGATAGTTTGCACGCAATTGTAGCCCAAATATCTGCGATTCCAAACGAGAAACGATTAGATGCAGATAAAAATATTCAATCGACATTCGCTTTATAGTCAATCATACAATTTATTGGAGGCCATTCGAAGTAGTTGAAGACGGTTAACCTCGTTCGGTGGGGATGGATTTTATCGCTCCCGGGACAAGCAGTCGGATAAGCCGGGCCATTAAAATCTCACATGACTCCGTGATGTGTTCGTCATAAACCCGGCCGTCAGCGCCCGCATCGCCATCCTCCCCCCCATCGAAGAAGCAGTTGATTTGGTTTTATGTCCTGATTGCTGGTAGTGACTACGATTTGTTGAAGTTAGTGTCTCGTACTTTGACCAGGCCGCCTAATTGTGACTGGGGGTTGGGGCAATCCGAACCGAGACACTCCGTCATCATCATTATCATCAGCATCGTCATCGCCATCACGAAGGGATGCGACCCCTTGGTGTCGGATAAAAGTCGCAAGACCAGAATTGTTATATAATCCATTAGAATACTGCAGGAGTCACCAGTTTGGCGCCGACGATCTTCTCCTGATGCGTCCAGAAACAAAAAGTGCCAAAGGTATCACACAAACTATAATTTATATCTCTCCTCTCTGCTCGATGTTTAAAGTTTCTCCTGTGCTCCTGTGTCGTGGCGTGTAGTGTGCAGCCCTCGGTGCTGTTTGAATCTTAAACGATTCTGTTCGAGAGAGAGAAAAAAAAGAAGCAGAACGCGTGTATCTAGCGCCAAAGAAGGTGGGAAGCAACCCTTTCTCATTTGCAAAACTTTTCCTTCCCTTATCCGCTTGCCGGACTTGTGTGTGTGTTTGTGTGTGTGTAGCTTCTGACAAGGAAGACGCAAAGGAAGGAGACGTCGACGTCGTCGACTGAGACAGAGTCGATGGCGACGAACTAACTTATTCAGATATTCCTCACGTTTTGCATTCCATTTGCCACCCACACGTTTGCTCTCGTCGATGCCGAGAGATTTGCGTGATGGCGCGGGTGGGGGCCGCTCGATGGGCAGCCTCCTGCGTGCAATCCTTGCAATTCTTTTTTCATCCGATTCCAGCCAAAGTAACGTTCATTTAGGGCAACCGAAAAAAAAAAATCTCGGTAAAACTTTTACATTAGAGTTCGGTTAAGGGGCAGAGCTCCATCGAGGTGCGCTCACCAGGGGGGGCCAGCGGATTCGGTGAGTGAATATGTGCGAGGTCTGGCAGTCTGCAGATACCAAGAAGTACCTCATTGTCTATGGAGTTGCTGGTGGGTGGTGGGTATGTGCGGTTAACCGATAAAATGTTGCAATTTAGAAAAGTTGAGGTACTGGAAGTTTTGTTGATAAATTGGTGACATAAGATGCTCGTTTTGGATATCGGGCAAACTGCTTTGCTGATTGTTTGGTCGAATTTCACCCCAACTTGGCTCCAATCGTTTCACAGCAACTAGTCATCCGGATTGAGAAACGACTCTCACTTGGGATTGAAAAACTATCGACATATCAGACTTTGTTGCGGCAGATAGTCCGTGGTGAACCGCTCGGTGATATGCAACTGCTACAATCGATCTAGACTATGCGACGCTATGCCATGAAGTAATTATACATTGGCCGCAAGATGTGGTGGGACGAGAACAGCAGAAAACATGAATTTGTCATGGCAGGGACAACCAGACACAAAGTGAAACCACCGAAGATGCCTTTTGCTCGAATTGGTAACACAGGTATTCAAGTGATAGCAAATGGGGCAGTTTACAGCTGTGATTGTGCGAATTAATGCATCGGTGAGTGGAAAATGTTAAAGATTGCATTTGAAATGACGTATTTTAAGAGATGAGACTCAAATGCGAAGTTGCCCATGCTTTGTGGGCATAATTCAAAATGAATAACCGCCAGAACGTTAAGTTATTGTGACTTAGACTCTAATCAGCGTGCATTGCGCTGTCACTTTCAGAGTAGAGTTGCCATCATACTAGATATAAGAGGGTGTCTTAGGCAGATGTCGAGGCAATCCAGGAGGAACTGGACCTATTCTGTAGCAACAGTGCATCAGTTCTGTGGCTCACAGAGGCAGGTTGCTGGAGAGAGTAACCACACGGTCACGAAATCTGACGGCTAAAAAATTAGTGCGGGTCCAAGACCTTAGCACTTAGAGACGACTGTACCATTTTCTTGCGTTGAGACCACAATGTAACCAACAAATCGATCTGCTTTTTTTCTGATAGCCGCTATACATATCATCGGACATGACATCGAAACTACTCAGGTTATGCAGGCAAAGCGTCATTGAGATGTCATTGGCGAACACGGTGACCCTATGGGGGGTACCAGAGCACACTGGCATCCAAGGGGACGGAAATGCGGACAGTCTTGCCAAAAAATGGATCTGAGCTGGGAGAAACTCGGACAGTCCCTTATGCACTCACGCCGAGCTCCACAAGGAAACAAATGGAAGACGAAGCCAGAAATCGACGGCTAGACGGGTCTGGAAATTGGACCAACGCTGAGCAAAACGAGATCAACATCACTGACCACCATTAGTCGCAAAGAAGTTGCGCATGCTAATAGGAGTCTTTACTGGGTACTGCGCTATAGGTACGTTGTTGCTGAATATACCGCACAACATCTTTTGGAGGAGCTGCAGAGGTGAGGAGGAAATATAATTTGTCCAACATCTGCTCTGCGAGTGCCCTGCCCTAGCAAAGAAAACAGTTCTTTGCAGATCTGGATGACATGAGCTGTGTAGAACTGAAAAACCATCTAAGAATGTGGATGGTTTTTAGACTAAAAGTAGGTTTCACGATAGTTAACCATCCCAAACAAGGGCACTGTGGACCCAACACGTTGGTCTAAGCGAGCCAAGGTCAAAAGGTCTTCAGAGCATCCTTTTGGCTTCCTCCATCCCTCCCACCTCCATCAGTTCCGATAGTGGCTTCTACAGCAATCACTCGTGTTGTGCGTGCTGTCGTTCCTGCCACGCTACAACGTCATTGCGACTCGAAAGACGTGGAGCCGTGAATTATGAAAGTCTCGAAAGGTAAACACGGGGATGGAAGCTAGCACTTCTGGCGTAGGAGTCAACGCACGAACCCTTGACGGAAGGAGCCGACGCTTTCCTCTCAACACCATTCTGGTCGGATGTTGAAACCATTTTTGTAACACAGTTCCAGCCAAGGGTATAATCTGGAAACCTGTGATTCTCTGCAACTAACCTTTGTCTCATCATCGATAATAAGCTAAGCTGGAGATCCAATGTGAAGAATAGGGTTTGGAAGGGCTCCTTTGCCCTACGCAGATGTAAAAAGGCCATTGCACGCAAATGGGAACTATAGCCACGCATTGCTTACTGGATTTTCACCTCGATCGTCAGACCGACACTAATGTACGGGGTCTCAGTTTATTGGATTGCATTAAGTAAAGCTGTCAACTGTAAGGCAAGACTGGCCTGGATGTGTATCAGTGGAATGTTGAGATGCACTCCATCTGATGCATATACTCCTCTATTTGGAGAACATGTAGCAACCAGAACATCTCAGAGACTTATAACACTCTGACTGTGGTCCAAGCTCACCATCGGTCACTAAACTATTCTTAAAGAATATAACTTCTCCTTCTCCTTCTCAACAACACCGATCGCTACCTAATATCCCAAGCTATCTTCGAGAAGAAGTTATCCACCAGCACTCTTTCCATGTCGGATTGTCGTTCAGTGTGCGACAATAGGCCGCTGGATGTTTCCCTGCGCATCTAAACAGACGGATGGAAGACGGACGTGGAGGAGTGGAAGTCTGTGTCTACTCTCAACACCTCAATATAGCTCTCTCCTTGAAGCTCCCTGGCCGCTGTATTGTTTTTTCAAGCGGAATCCATTGTAGTCTCCAAAAATGATATCATCATCCGTTCCGACAGTCAGGCCGCAATTAAGTCCTTGGACAATGCCATGTTCAACTCAAAAACATCCCTTAGTTGCAAGCTGCCTCTTAACGAGATGGCCGAGCGTTTTAATGTGCACCTCATGCGCGTGCCCGAAAACTGTGACATACCGGGAAATTGATCTGTGACACACCAGGACGAGATCCACCTTCTATGCCTATCTTCTTCTAAAAAAGATTCACATAATTAGAACAACCAACCACAGGTGGCCAAAAGGTGGTGCCTTAAGTAGTAAGTAAGTAGAGAGAAAAGATAGTTATGTAATATGAATTTAAGAGCTATGGCTAAGCCGTCAGCCTGGTTAGCTGAATTCGAAATGTGTATTTCCTATATTTAAGTACAAACTTAAGTGACAATTTAAGCATATTCAGTTACTAACAGCATTCTATATTTATAAATTTTCCAGTCACATTCTTTTAAAAGTTGTAAGGTTTCGAGCATTGTCAATGTCTGTTTTCCAAAGAAGGCTATCCTCTGTGGTCTGAATATTGGGCATATAATGATGAAATGAATGCAGTCTTCCTTCGATTTCAGATTACAAAGCGTACAGAATTGGTTGAACTTTCCATTATAGAGGTTACCATTTAGTGAAAGAACTTCACATCTTGCTTTGAATATCAGAGATATTTCATCATAATTTAACGAGTCATGAAATGAGATCCTTTGGTTCAGATCTGCTTTCTGACTCTCGAGTCTTTATTTTTAACGTATTTCGAATGTTGTTTTCGTTTGTTTGAATAATGCGGTATAGTTTATTTTTCAAAACATGTAGTTGTCCATGTCAATATGTAGGGTCTCGCCACAGTCGTTACTAATAGTTCCGTAACTTGTACAAAATCAGTTCCTTTGCTATTCTTGAATCATCATATCTGCACATATTAAGTATGAAGTCAGCCTGTGACTTGAGTGTGTCCGTTGGCTAGTTTTGGTAGACCTGTTTCTAAGTGTATAGTGTAATTAGGGAGATTGACGTTTTTTAAAGAAGTTCCTTCTGAATGCTTCAATTTCTTCATACTCATAAGCCCCCCACACTTGGGAGGCATAACAGAGAGTGGATTTAACGACTGAGTTAAATACCTTATATTTTACTGATAGATCAATTTTTTTGTTGTAGAACACATTTTTTCCACGAAAGGTTAAGCAGGCTTTGAGTGGTATTTGCTTTATCTCTAAGATGTTTACTGAAATTTAGAGTTGGATTCAGTTTGACTCCCAAATATTTCACCTCTTTAACGGTGGCCCGTGGCGTTGTGGGTATGTGCGTCGACTCCTACGCACTTGGACCTACCTGTCGATTGTGTCGATTACTGGTACGACAAGAAAAACTTTTCACGGCCCCACCTCTTTCAAGTCACTGACAATGCTCAAAGAGTATAACTGTCTAGAAAAAGCTTCTCAAAACTTGGCCGTTCGGAGTCGGCATAAAACTGTAGGTCCCTTCCACTCGTGATAGAACAATAGCACGCACGACACGAGTGGTTGCTGAGAAGCTAGGCCCTGGCCTTCTACGGGCTGTAGCGCCACCCATATTATTATTATAACGGTTTCAAGTGGTTGACCATCTATTTCCATTGTCTTTTAATGTCAATTCTTGGAGATCGCGTAAAAACCATCATTTTCGACTATTCTGTATTGATTTTTATCCCCATCTCTTACAGTAACATGACAGGCGGTTGGTCATCAGTTGCATATGTTCCGAGGATTCTGCAAGTACGACGAGGTCATCTGCGTATACTTTGACACATTGATTGTGGAATTAGCAATTCTAACACATCCTGGCAGAGCATCTACTATGTCGTTTATATACAGAGAGATCGGCAGTGCACTGTTGCACACCTGTATTCGTTTCAAACCACTCTGAATAAGTGGTACCATCCCAAACTGCTGCATTGGTATGCGTGTACATTTCTTTAGTAACTTATATAAATTTTGAAGATATGCCAAGTTGGGATAGCTTGTAGAAAAGGGCATTTTTATGAACAAGGTCAAAGGCCGCTTTAAAGTCCGCAAAAAAAGAGTACACTTTTTTACCTCGTGCTTGATACGCCTTGACAATGGATGTCAGAGTAAATATCTTATCTACAGTTGAATATTTTTCTAAAGCCAGCCTGTAGATCGCTTAGAATATTTTTCTGTTCGACCCATCTTTCTAGCCTTTTTACCAACAAGCCGCAGAATATTTTCGCAATCGTATTCATAAAGGAAATTCCTCTGTAATTGTCTGCTATGTCGACGGGTCCTTTTTTTTATGAATTGGAAAAATCATAGACTTTTTAAAGAGGATGGAATTTCCGCTCCAGTAAAGACTTTTTGTAGAGAATTTGAAGACCGTTCCACAATGAAGGTTTTTAAAAAATTCGTATGAGATTCCGTCTTCCTCTGGGGCCTTCCCATTTTTAGCACCGAAGATCACATCCTTTATTTCTTCAATAGATACATCAACGTCCAGTGTTTCATCAACAGTTAGTGGCTCAGCGTAGGTGAATGTTAAATCCGAAGCACTAGTCAAAAGAAACTTAAAGTATGTAGCAAGGTCGCCAGCAGATACGCTTATACCGGTTTTATAGCTTGATCCATTTATTTCTCTAGCGATCTTCCAAAAATCCCTTGAGCTTGACCTAATGCTAATGCTTGCTGGTTTATAAATTCAGTTTTCTTCTGGAGGCATAGGTTTTTGTAATAGGTATTAGCTTCAGTATACCAATTTTGTATGTTATGGTTTTGTGAGGATCGCATCGCTCGTAGAAGAGCAAATGATTTTAAACGTGCTTTCAGACATTCCTTATCAAACCACCTTTGCTTAAAAGCTGAGTTCAAACTATTACTTTTAATATGTGTTGAACACCGAATATACTCTGAGATCTGTTTCGATAGTAGTTCTCTAGAGCTGGTATTCGAGTGATTGCTTATAAGAAGAGCGTCTAAATTACCTTGATATGCAGCTTTTTGTTCACTTTACCAGCAGAGTCGAGGAAGGGGCGAATATTCACATGAGTCTTCCACCACAATCGGCATGTGATCTGAAAAGGTTTTGCACTCAACTATATATTGTTTGGTTCTGTTTGAGGTGGTGCCTTAAAACAAAGGAAAGCCAGAACAAAATCTTAGACAAGCACTCTGTGCACTCAGACTAAGAAGATCTACAATCAGGACGCTCATCGTCCTCAGATTGGGAGCCCCATATCATTAAACAAATCACAAGTCGTACGTACTCACATCGAATGACCTAGTATTTTAATAATTTCAGATAACTGAATAGCGTCAACATTTACCAGCTAAACCACTTCGCCATTAGCACGGACTGGTTCCAAGACCAAGATTAGTCAATCCGCGTGGTAGCACAATGGGCCTACCTTGGCCTAAGTGTGACTGCCGTCTGCAGTCAGCAGACTCCAACGTACCCAACCAAAACATGTCGTCTTCAAAGATTCGGCAAAAAACTCCCGGTCATCATTGAGCTACCACCCGTTTCTGCGAATAATGCGTCAATTTCCCCACAAATTATCTTCCAATGGATGTAATCGTCCGATTCTCTTCGAAATATTTGAATAAAAGAGTTTGAAATTCACAAATATCAGTTGCCTCGCAAAACCCCCCTCGAAAGAGTACATTATTATTATTATTTGATACTATTTGCATATAGCGGCGTTATCGCCATTCCGAACACTAAATTGTGATAACTGCACTAGAACTGATAAGGGCTGCTCGGAGAATGTAATCACCTCGTAGAGCAACAGCCCCAAGTGGAAAATTCCCAACTCACCCAAATACTGGTGCTTTACTAAGCTTTTTTTTTTTTGATTTTTTTCCTGTCCCCTTGCTCTTTTGCAACTACAAGGCTGAAGTGAAGTGCTGCAATAAAACACTCGTTTGTTGTTAACTGAAAACACTTGAACTTAGCCTATCCCACTGGCTTTGGCTTTGCGCTATAATTTGCTGCGATGCAACCGCCACGCATGCATGCATTGGTCTGGAAAACACGTGTACAGTTGGTAATTTCCTTGTCCTGCATTTTGTACGTACTTATATCTTGAATGGTAATGGGGTTGAGGCAGTTTTCGCGTCTGTAGGAACAGCAGCGATTGATTGAGGTTTTACTGACCCTTTGACAATTGCTTGTTTGTTCTAAGGTCATGCTAGACAAGGCTACAGACCTCGCGGACAAATTGGATGTCTCCGAATTTACTTTGGATCAGACATGCATTTTTGGGCTCCGAATCGTTGCAGTCAACAAATCGGCTGCACAGACTTGACTGCTGAAATTTGAGTTGAATGTGCTTCAGTATGCCTCTTGCGATTAGGTCACCGACTTGTGTAGCTAATGAACAATTTGCCACTGAATCTGAACGTGAATCGAAAAGTGATGACAAAAGGAATAATGTTGTATATTTTTATAATTACTTACTTACTTACTTATCAGGCCGGTGACCCATGGGGGGTCCAAGCCTGAGCAATTGCTGCCTTCCATCGTTGACTGTCCTGGGCACGCTGCTTCCATCCATCAAGACCAAGCTGTCTTGCATCAGCGATTACTTGGTCTTTATACCGGAGATTCGGTCTTCCTCTCCTTCTCGAACCAGTGGGCTCGGATTCAAGGACCCTTTTTGCTGGAGCATTGTTGTCCATGCGCTCGATGTGGCCGAGCCAGTGCAGTCGACGGATTTTTGCCTTCCGGGTAACATCCACATCCTGGTACAGCTCGTAGAGTTCGCGGTTATGTCTTCTCCCATATATATCCATATATCCATATATCCGACGTAGAACTTTTCTTTCGAAGGTACCAAGAATCAGCTCTACAGTTTTTCTTAGCGTCCAGCTTTCGGCTCCAATAAGAGATTTGTAGAGCGTGATTTTGGTCCTTCGAGTCAGGAGTCGACGATGTCGATGTCATCTGCGTACCGCAACAGTTGGACCGACATTTAGAAAATAGTGCCTTCCGTGTTTACAGCTGCCCTCCGCACTATCTTCTCCAGTACCACATTGAAGAAGTCACAGGACAGCTCATCTCCTTGCCGAAATCCAGTGCAAGTTGCAAACGGCTCGGAAATCCTTGAGCCGAACTGCATGGTGCATCGTGTGTATGTTAGCGTGGTGCGACACAACCGGATCAGTTTTCGCGGGATCGCGAATTCGGCCATCGCATCGAATAGCTCCTTGCGAAGAATGCTGTCGTATGCGGCTTTGAAATCGATGAAAAGGTGGTGCGTATCGATTTGAAACTGAAGATGATGTGAGTGAAGATTTGGTCTATAGTCGATTTGCCAGGCCGGAAGCCGCACTGGTACGTGCCGATTAGTGCGGTGCAAAACGGCTTTAGACGTTCACACATTACGCTGGACAGGATCTTGTAGGCGACGTTGAGCAGGGATATACCTCTATAGTTGTTGCAGGAGGTAAGATCGCCTTTTTTGTAGATGGGGCATATGGAGCTGATATTCCAGTCGACGGGCATGCTTTCGTCTTCCCAAATTTTACAGATGATCTGGTGCATGCTCCCCACCAGAACATCGCCACCGGACTTGAAGAGCTGTGATGGTAGGCCATCGGAGCCTGCGGCTTTGTTGTTCTTCACCCTTTTAATGGCTGTTCCGACTTCTTCAAAGCTAGGTGGGAGGACTTTTCCCTACAGGTCAGAAACCCTCACGATGGGTGCTAGGGTGCCTTTCCTAAAGCCTGACGCCAGGATTTTGGCTTTTTTATAAAACGACCGTATTTTTTGCATATCCCTAGACTCTTCGATGTCCCTGAGCTGGGAGGTTGCGAGAGACCTTTTCTTCAGGCGTAGAAGCTTCTTCTCCTCCCGTCTTCTAGCCCGGTTCTCCTCTTGCGCTGCTCTAGTTTTCCGTTGCACCGCTTTTTGGTATGCCTCGTCGGTTGCACGTTTCTTCTGCTCACACTCGCGATCATACCACGGGTTTCTTGTCGGAGGTGGTAGGTAGCCTAAGGTGGTTTACTTTAATTACTGCATACAAAAATCACCTTTATGTTGGAAGCACAAACCCGCCACCTTTATTCCGCCTAAACCGTGGGTTGGTTCAAATCTGCCCTAGACACTATGAGACACGGTGTCCTCAGATTTTTACCGGCGGCTACCAATTTGAAATGCATTTTTTTCCGGACACCAAATGTTTCACCTAAAAAATATTTAATTTAGCTTTTTCCTTGTTCATCTTCCAACTGCAATAGTGGCCCACTAGACGTACCTACGCCTTCTGTACACCGGTGCTTATGTGTTCCTACGTGTATTAATCGAATCCGATACCGATATCACCACAGAAGAAGAAAGGTTTTAGACAAGGGGACGCGCTGTCATGTGATTTTTTTAACATCATACTTGAGAAGGTCACGCAGAACTCACTCGCCAACACATGAGGCACGATCTTCCAAAAGTCCGTACAATTGCTAGCATACACTGGCGATATTGACGTGATTGGTCGAATACAGCGAGGGGTCAATGAAGCGTCTGCTGGTATTGAAACAGAGGCGGCGAAAATGAATTTAGCCAATCTCTTGCCAATCGATGTTTTTATTTGGCTCAAGAGACAATTGAGTAGTAGATCCTTCTCTCGAAGGACCAATATAATATTATATAAGACCTCGATCATCCCTGTCCTGCTCTATGGCGCAGAAGCCTGGACAATCGCAAGAGCAGATGAAGAAGCCCTTGGTGTTTTCCTGAGAAAAGATCTGAGTTTGGTCTTTGGTCCTGTTTGCGTCGATGGTTTTTTTGGAGAATAAGATTCAACCATGAGCTGTAGATAAGGGCTGTTCAGCGACATGAGTCTATTCAGGCGTCTACTGATTCAACGCCTAAGATGGATGTAGAGCGCATGGACAACACTGCTCCTGCCCTGCTCCCCAAAACCCTTATAATACCAGACGTACTTTACGAAATCGGAAGCTGGACAATAAGTAAAATAGAAGAGAAAATGTGGATGTATTGTAGTTCGAGTTCGAATCTTACATCGAGCGCATGGATACCAATGGTTCTTGGAAATCAACCCCCCTCCCCCCCTGATTCGAGAAGGAAAGGAAGACCGAGTCTCCGGCATGAACGTCGGACAGCTTGGTGGTATAAGCTCAGGTTGAGACGTGTAATTGGGGTGAAAAGATTTAAATGTTTGCACTCTCCAGCGAATGGAATATTTTCATGTACTCACCAAATCGGTGATGATTAGACCCAATAGACATGTGTCCTCAAAAAACTGTACAAAAATATTAAATTCTGCTGTTAATAAATTGGTTTGCCTATACTCCGATGATGTCTAAAACAGTCTTACAAAAGCAGGAGAAAAATGCATCTCAACCACATTTTCGTGGCGCCAATATTTGCTATAATCCGAAAAATTAAAGTTATTCCTGGAAACTGAAAACCGGTAAGTTTACTCTAAGGAAACAATCTGGAAAAGCGAATTGAGGAGAAATCAAAAAAAAGTATTTTCGGGAGCTGTACAGAAATGAGGACCCACCCAAAAGAGACTCAGTTGACTAAACGGACTCGTTCAGTTAAGTTGACGAGGTGCTCCTCTGCCTTCGAATCTTAGCTTCTTGCTTCGATGATTATTTTGCAAGAATTATTCAGTATGGACGTAGAATCAAATCAAGAAATCTGTGTTGCTGCATTTCCCACACTTTGGCATCTATTCTACACTCCCCTCATACTTCATTGCTTGTTCATTCGTACTCCATACCTTCCCTCTTCGCCCACAACCAATCCTAACCAAGAGCACAGAGAGTTCAGGCACACATATTTCGTGCAAACTGTTCTGGCACTGATCTGCCATTGCCATCAATCTTAATTATTCAACAGATAGCCATAATGTCTGAGGCTTGCAGTACATACAACTTTTGACTCTTAGAGTCAAGTCAATCGTATCGCTGCGTGCTATTTCGAAGGCTAGCGCCTTTTATTTTCTGATAACGCCGTCGGGTTTTTCGCCAAGATTGTGTCAACAAAAAATAATGTTATCGATATTTTGTACGGAATAAGTCTATTTTGGTACCTAGACCGCATAAAGTACCACAGACTGACTAGAGTTCAATACTAATTGATTACGATCTTCCGTATGTGGCCAGGAGAATAAATACGAGAATCCTGATGTGGGTGTTAAGCATCGAATCAGCTGGAAACCCTTTATTCTCTGTGAATTGTAGCGTCATTCTATGTGAGTAGAGAAGAATATTTCGACACAATTTGCGAAAGTATAGGGGAGTTTTTGCTCCTCTCTTCAAACCAGAGACAAGATTTTAACGAAAGTTTTGGCGTCAAAAAGTTTTAACCTCAATTGCGTGAAATATTGGAAAGGGGCAAACTTAGTTGCACGAAAAATGATCACGGTTCAGTATTAAAGAGTCGTTCAACAAGCAGAATGATTGAATTTATGCTCGGTCATCACGACATGCATACAGTTTGACTTGGACACCAACCCCCCTCTGTAAGGGTTATGGAGTCACCACGCTCCATTTCGGCGAAAAATGTGTTGTAACATCAGCGAATACAACACCAATCGAAAATAAACCGTGGACCTTCAAACAACACTCCGCTGCTGGTCATAAGGAAAAACTACACAAACATGGCTAAGAAATAACGTTCTAACTAACGAGCAAATTGTCAGCGCACACGGTTGGCAGATATTTGTTTACCTTTGTAATTAGCGGGACCGTTTTCCTGGTCGCCGATAAGTGCGTCAACACCTACGCTGGGGGCGATGTACATAAATGGGGATCAACACCCATTACTTCCTAGCTCTCTTTTGTGTGTGTTGCCACTTAGACCGCATCTATTAGCATTTAGTCCATTTTCCTATTGTAGTTTAGAGAAAACCGTCTGCATAATATCCCCGATATGATATAATATGATTTTTCCAGAATTTGCTAGCGACATCGTCCGCATAGGCTATGACCCTCTACTCAGACTCCACACCAGAGAGAAGTCAATTTTTTGTAGTGATGAACATAGCTCCTCTTGTCGTACTCCGAACATTGAATATGAGAAACCCGGTGCGCTGAGTTCAATGAGCAAAACTGTTCGAGCTACATAGCGGGGGCTTTTAATGAAAGCGGAACTTGGCCACAGAGTATATGAGCCTGAGCTTGTATGTGTTGTGTTCTATCGCTGACGGGACACGCTGCTTCAAGTCATCAAGACCAATGTTTCCCATGCCCGCGATGACTTGGTTTTTGTGCCGGAGACTCGGTCTACGTCTCCTTCTCGAACCAGGAGGCTCGGTTTCGAAGACCCATTGGTGTCCATGCTCTCGATGTGGCCGACCCAGATTCTTGCCGGACTACATCCACATCTTGGTTGTATCCCCCCTTCCATTGACCTTCCTCGTAACTAGGACCATATATGCGACTAGGAAGTTTTCTTCCTAAGGCACCTAAAACCGGCGCTGCTGGCTTGCTTATCGTCCAGCTTTCGACGATGAGGATGATTTTAGTCCTTCTAATGTCAGTACTTTTGACTTGTTTAGACAATCCAAAATAGCGCCAGTTGCCGTAGGCGATGCTACGTCGGATGTCCACTAGGAAGTCATTTGTGGAGTACACGTATGCCCTTCAGGTAGACTCTTGTGATCACAGCTAAATTTCACACGAGCAGGCTCATAAGCAGTCGAATGTGTTCAACGTGCGCGTCGTGTACGTCTCACCTTATATTTTCTGCTTGTGCTACTAATCGCAATTGGATGGACAAATTGTATTGTAGAATAAGCATATTTCTGGTATTTAAGTCGTATGAATCGAATAAGTCAATTCAGGTGTCATTCTATGTGCAGCAATATTTATGACTTCCCTCACCAGTGCGGGGAAAGGAGTCGAAATACTTCAAACACTTGGATCATCTCTCATCATACCCAGAGCCACTTGGATCATCTCTCATCATACCCAGAGCCTCGTACGTACTCCGAAAATACATCTCTCGATCGTGACGTTCTGCCTTTTCTTGCTCGACATCATGCGTGCGTTTTTCTCTTCATTGACCATAAGACGAGCTCGTTTCGGAATGAAAGTCACGCGTTCCACCACGATACGCTTTGAACGAGTGACGAAGCCGATGTCATCTGCATAATCTCACCGTTGTACTAATTTGTAAAAGTTCTGTGTTCACAGTTTCCCGGCCTTCTCCGCTATCAAATCGTAGCGACAGCGCATCTACCTGCCGAATTCCAGTGCAGGTTCCAAACGGCTCGGAGGTCCGTGAACCGGTGGTGCGACACAACTTTCCGGGATACCGAAAGTGGCCATCGCATCGAGTAGTTCCTTGCGATAAGTGCTGTCGTATGCGGCTTTAATCGGTTAAAAAATGGTGAGTGCCGATCCAAACTTCCAGGATTTGTCTGATTGTGAATATTTGGTCTACAGTCGATTTGCCGAGTCCGAACCCGTCCTGGTACGTGCCGATTAGTTTGATGCAAAGTGCTTAGCAGGCATAATTATCTATAGTAAGACGTAGAATCGGACTACTACGTCGACCTGGTCAAGCCGCTTAAATAGCTGTTGAAAATTCAGATTAAATACATCTACTAATCCTTGCGGATCGCTAACAAGGTTACCCTCCAAATTTCGAAAAGCATGAGTGCCTGTGCAGGGACGGCGCTTAGTTTCCTCAGGTCTGATTGAATGACACTTGTTTTGTGATGCTCTTATTTTGGGTAGTAGCGTCTTTTGGTATGCTTTGTCGGTTGCATACTTTTTGTGTGCTCACACTCTCTGTCATCATTCGCACATCCTGGTTGTTTGATGGATTCTTTTGCGAGGGAATCTCCTGCTGATAATAACTAAACGTTATGTATGTAGCAATAATGTAGAGACCACGGCAATTAAGTCCGCCCTACAGTGATAGTAAGTCTGTTCAGCAAGAGAATTATTAATGCTACCTTAGGAGACTCCACAATTAAAGTCGCAGCTGCAAGAGGAACTCCTCAAGAGGGGGTCATATCCTCTCTTTTATGGGTACTAGTAATAAATGAAGTACTAGAAGAGCTCAGACTAACGGGAACCAGAGCAATTGCCTATGCTGATGACGTGGTGATTATACATAGCTCGCGGTAAATTTCTCCCGACTCTTAGCGAGCTAATCGAGAACGCAATTAGAACCCTAATATGGGCGAAATCCTGTGGTCTAGGAATCAACCCTCAAAAAACAGAGTTGGTACTATTCACCAACAAAAGGGTCATTCCACGCTTTAACCCCCCAACAATTGAAGGCACGACCATCAAACTGGCGGATAGCGCGAAATACCTAGGGATCATCCTAGACAGGAAACTAAACTGGATACTCAACTTAATGGAAAGAGTCAAGAAGGCAGCTTGTGCCCTATACCTGAGCAACAGCTGTGAATGTACACAGCGATTGTAATCCCAATCCTGACATACTGCAGCGTGGTATGGTGGCAGGCCGCCCTTAAATACACCAACCTCAAGTTGCTTTCTAGAATACAGAGACTAGCATGTCTTTGAGTTACAGGCGCTATCTCCACTACCCCGACTGCGGGCCTAGAGGTACTACTAAGCCTTCCCCCACTTGACCTTTACATACAAGTTAACGCTGCTAAAAGTGCCATTCAATCATTCAATCTAAATGCTGGCTGTCAAGTCCCATTGGACATGCTAGTATACTGAGTAGACTACAAATAGAACAGTCCGAAAGTGACTACACACTCCATTTCCTCGACTTTGATATACCCTTCAGATGCTATTTCCCGACGAAGAAAGAGTGGACCACAAAAGAACCCATCAATAATTCGAGCATCCAAGTATACACTGATGGATCGAAGATGCAAACAGGCACAGGTGCGGGCATTTTCTCCGAATTGTTAAACATGCACTGCTCTATCAGGATCCCTGAATATGGCAGCGTCTTTCAAGCGGAGGTCCTGGCAGTCAAAGAAGCGGCCAGAATGATAACAATGTTGGAAATACCACCGGCTGATATTACCATTCTAATTGACGGCGAAACAAATCAAGTTCAAGCTGGTCGCGAGCTGCCGTGAGGAGCTCAAAACTCTAAGCGTGCAACACACGATAACTCAATGCTGGGTCCCAGGACATATCCAGGGACATCGCAATACGGCAACGAGGCAGCTGATGAACTTGCCAGAAAAGGGGCCGAAAAAGACCCATCCCAGGCAATCGAATGGATTCAACCACCACTGGCAGATGTCAGGAAGAATGTGGATGATAAAATTCTAGAACTAGCAAGAGAAAGGTGGTCTAACCTTACCACCTGTAAGACTACTATGGTGCTTTGGCCCGATATAAACGAGACCTGCAAGAAATCCATAACATCTGACTATCTAACTTTTTCAGGTTCATTAGGATGTCGGGCTGGCTAGACGAAGAGCGGTCGTCTAGCCAGCGTCTCGGTGAGTGCGATAAGGGTACAAGGAGGAACATTTCCCCCTCCGGACAATACAAGGGGTCCACACGGACCTAAGTGAGACGTGCTTCCGCACGTCTACCCACATTCGTATCCTATCCAATATCGCAATGTTTCATAGATGTGGGAGCCCTAAAAGTGTGACAGGCACTAACGACCGACGGAGCTAGGATTAGGCAAAAATTTAAATGTATTATGAGGGCTGCAAAACATAATATTTCAAAACAACGTTACTCGTAAAAAAATAAATTCGTCTGGCTAGTCCATGACTCGCACAGTAATCATCACACTTAGCCACTTTTTTTCTACTCGAAGACTATCGCAAAGATAGCATTTAATTCGACTGACGAGTATGGAGATTAATGTATTTTCTTCCTTTGGAAGTATAAATAAAACATCCGATATATCCTGATATTAATCTTGTCTTACTTGACTTGCTCCCGTCGAAAATTCGGACTATTTCACTTTGGTCCGCCAAGAACCATGAATCGAGAACAAGATTCTATGATTACCTCTAATTGACATCGCTCCTTTCTTTCTCATCTATTTCCAGTTCCAATCAATATTCGGCCAAACCGGTTCGATGGAATTTAATCAATTAATGGGTTTCCAATAACACTCTCATCTTTAAAATATTCAGCTACTGTCCACTGACCCGATGTTTCACTACAGCTGACGTTCGTCTCAAGAACCTATCGACAGGCATTTAGAAAAAAACAAAACGTTGCTGGCGATTAAATCTTGAAATAATCAATGTATTACTCCGTTGAGGAAATACAATTCATCCCTTGTTGAAGTGAAAAATATGAATCAAGGTTGACATCGTGACGAGGTGGCCGAGTGGTTAAGGCGTTGGACTGCTAATCCAATGTGCTCTGCACGCGTGGGTTCGAATCCCATCCTCGTCGAATTACTTTTTTTTGTTTTTTTTCTTTTTTTATTCTTACATTCGACATTTCGACTGAACAAGAAAATGTTGGCAACGAATATTGAGCTTTGCCTACATTTTATTTCTTCCTGGAAAATGTTTATGAATCTAATTCATAATTGCAAAGGCTTAACTTTTAAATGTATTTTGCTCCGAGTGCAGTTTTCGATGTTTGTCCGTTTTCTTGTAAATATCACGAACGGTATTAGGTTGCACTATCAGTACAGCGAGTATGCCTTCCGAGAAACTCAGCGACCGTGCAATTTGTCAGACAATAGAGGCATTGTTTCAGCAGATGTGTGACGCCTATGGCATGAGTTTACGGCAAAAAAGTTTGTCCACATCGTTCGACAACGTACAGGAACAGTATAGTTTTCGAAGAATACACCGTCAGCCTAACCACCATCACACCAAACTGGCACTTGTTGCAGATGGAGAGGTTGTTAGACTATTCGCCTAGTTGTTCCGGTACTCCAGATGTGGCAGTTGTGCTTCCTTACGTACCCAGACCTGAGCTTAATCACTCAGATTTTACCCTCAACTCTCAAATCTATCGACACTATGTTTGTGTGAATTAACGACTGATGTTTAGGAAACGTTCCGCGGTATGTTCCCGCGTTCTTAAACAACAATTTCAAAATTTCAACACACTGCGACCCATTTTAGGTACCGGCATAGAAGTCTTGGCAATGATGGTTGAAGGTGTTGGCTATTCAACAATGGCGCTAAATTTAAAGGAATTTTGTAGGAGTATGTTAGTGGGGTCCCATCGAAACAGGTGGAGAAGCTTTAGTATCTCGGGCGCCTTTTCAAGAGTGATGGGAGGAGTATTACAGAGCTTTCGAGCTTCACGGCTAAGATCTTCGGAACGGGTCTAACCAAATCAACGTCGAATGTTGCGTTCGTTTACCACTTAAATATATCTTCAAGTGCGGTCAGAGACGCATTATGTTCCATATGAACCTTCGTACAGTGGCCAATTTAGAGCGGAACTATTTGACTCCTCCGAAGAATTGTCTTAGACGATACAAGGGGAATGTTCCACTTATTGCCTTGGCAAGGCAAAATGTATCAGCAGTGGTGCTTCCGCTTACTGAGTTTGAAAAGGAGACTGATATTCCTCAGGACCGGAGGAAATGATCGTATCAACGAACACGATGACTCTTGTCCATAGGTTAAAATCATTTTCAGACGCCAAGGTTTTGTATTCCATACACTTCATGTACTTTTGGCTGGCTTGCAGAGGACTATCAGGTGTCTTGGATGAATGCTAATAGACTCGTACCAGCACATTTCAAGAGAGGGATGTTATTGACATTGAATATGCTAAAGGATCCATCATTAAGCGCTTCATATATTTAAATTTAAATAAAACAATGTGTGTGTGAGGTATCATCGACATTTTTTTGTTCGTTTGAAAGGCCTATCGATGACATTATGTATGGAATATAACATCGTTCAAATGTCCACCGCGGCTTCTCTGGGTGACGCACATACGAAATGTTCAGTTTTCCATGACTCTGTCGCATAAATCAGGCTGAATTTGACCGATGGCATAGGTTATGTAATATTTAGGCTTTGAAGGCCGTTGTGGTTTGCGGCACGTAGCGCCGTTCTGTTGAAATCACACGTCGTTGATTTCCATATCATCCAATTCAGTCCAAATGAAATTGGTAATCATCGACCTATAGGCCTCGTCGATGACTTTGACGGCCTGGCCAACGTCCTTCTCAAAGAAATATGGACCGATGACGCTCTTGGATTTCATGTGGATTAGTAACGTCCCAAACTCGACAATGTTTGTGGACGTCCCCATTCATCCAGAAATGGGTCTCATCTTATGGCGACAGTAAAATGGACGAAGTACGCGGAACGTTGCCCCAACAAAACATCCATTTTGACAATTTTATCATTTGCCGGTGTTGTTGAACACTATGACTGTCCATGGTGATTTGACAAAAAAAAAACAGACTGAATAAATAACAGCCAATTTGACAGATGCAGCTTCAACAATATGACCGCTGTCAACTGTCAAAATTCACCCATTACAACCTCAGAAATTGACTCAAACTCTGTTCAAAAAGTGAAGCACATTGAGGAGATGATAGTATCCATCATTTGTACAATTTCATCAGACCAAATGTTTAAATGTGAAATTATGGCTCTTCCTAAACCATGTGTCAGAATGGGTCTTACTACCATTGTGCGTAAAACGTACATGATTTCGAATGTCAACAAAAAAATTTTATAAATGTGTAAAATTTTTAATTGATTTCATAAATCATTGCTTAGTATTTTGATATTTTTATTGACTACGAGAACGTGGTATTTATACGGAGAGTCCAATTTTGTGGTACTTTTTCGAGCACATTGGCTCGTATATTGCTAACAACTGGCATAATATTGACGCAGCTTATTTGCATAGACGAGTGATTTGACGAGTTCTTCACCAAACAGTGTTTCTTTTCGGATACATTGGCAACTCTTGTAGTCTTGTTTGTTCCTGGTTTTGTTTGTTAATACGCAAAAAACACCATCATCACTCACAAATATCATATGTATATCTATCGCACGCACGGCAAATTTTATACCCAGACCTATGGCCAGCATATTGGAGCATGTTTGAATGACAATTTGCAGGTGCTGCCAAGCCAGGCAGTAATTAATTCCACTGCATTATTGGGCATCCACGTGTCCAGAACAAGGCACCGTGTATGATGAATAAGATCTATTGCAGACTAAAGCATCAAATTTCAAGCCAACTACAGAGTCAGACAGCAGGCACTCACCAAACTTTGTCTCTAATCCCTCGACGAAGTCTGTGCGGAGGATAAATTTCACGCGATGGTTCTTGAAGTCTTTACAATCTAGGTCTAATGGAGTTCATAATGAAATCACCACCTTTCACTCCAACAAGAGCTAACTGTTTAAAATGTTCGGTAACACATTTCCATTAGACACTCTAACCCCACTTCATCCCTTATCCCAAATCAATGTCACACACACATTATCCCTGCATCGCCAGGCAACATGTACTACAGTCTAGTCCGAGGGATAATCAAATGCATGTAGTATCATCAATGAGGGGAAACAGCAGAACACAGAAAAAGGACACATCGTAAATGGGCGCACTTTACATCCAAGGTTGACCCATCTCATGGGCATGACCTACTGAGTAATTTGTCTAAATCACCCCCAAATGAAATCATTCACCTCGCACAGCATCATCAGGCCAACCTATCAATTGAGAACTATCAATCACAATATCCTGAGGACATCTGTTTCACTTAAACTCAATCCAACTGGGATGCCATGTGACGTGTCCTTCCATGTGTAATTCATGTTCCGGGAACCAAATCAGGCTGAGAAGGGAGGTGGGGAGGAGGGGGGGCGATGATGATGCTTGTCCACAAATACACACTTGTATCTGGTTCGCACGTGAATTTTCAACAAAAAACAAACTACTTTAAACCGAACCCACTGGACTGGAGCGTTCCTCGAAAGTCAAGCCTGAAGCAATGAAACTGCTACACGCCGCTGGCTGATGAGTTGGGTGACGGATGCCAGTCAAAGTCAGAAATTCATTTATGCCGCTTTATTTCACAATGCAAACATGTAATGCCCAATAAATTGATTTCATTGTGCTCGCAGATTCTCGCGGGGGCTGTTTATATTTCGCCTTTCCTTGAATTTTCATTCGCCTGGCAATGTCCTTTGTGTTGCGAGTCTTCTTTATTTGTCGTTTGCCGTTTGCTCAGCCTTTGCAATTTATTTATTTTTTTTATTAATTTCATTTATTCAGATGCGGATACATATCGATTCGTTGTTGTAATTAATACTGCGATACAGGCGAGATTACTGTGCCCATGGCAACGGCGCACGGCGGTGTTAGAGGGGATATTCGAACGATTTTACTGGAAGTTAAGTGTGAGCAGTGCTTCTGAGGTATTATCTTCGTATATATCCAATTCAATTTTAATGTGGCATTTTCAGAGAATTGCTTACCTTGAATATCCGCTTCGATCAACATTTCCACTCTACTCTGACGAATTTTGGACGATGAATGATAATCCATCAAACCAATCAAAAGGCTTTGCACAGTGTTGTAAGCGCGATCCAGATATAACAAAACTTGTTTTAACTCCTCTTTTTTACTCGTCTTCTCGGACCAACAGCTCTCAAGCGACTGCCTGACAGGATCGTGGTCCCCGTCAAAAGTTTGCACATGCAGATGAACGTGTTGAAACCATGCACACACGATCGACAAGAATGGGGAAGGTTTGTAATTGCGACCGCACTTTGGTGTCCACATCAGTGTCCGCCAAACACTTCACACAAAGTGGTTAGAGTGATACTGCGATTTGCGCTTTAATGTTGAACACTTATCTCATGCAATTATTCCCTTGTCCAGAGTGTATAAACATTTTTAAGAAACTCACTATCCATTCTCGTCACTCTATAACGATCAGAATACGACTGACATGACACTGACATGACAATGGCAAGGATTACGCCGGACATTAACCGCGCCAAGTGGTGCATTTATGTGTGCCATTTCACCTCTTGTGCCTTGTCTGAGCTTTTTCATCAGAAAATATACGCTGAAGACAATTTCGTGGCACGTCGTTCGGTTTAAGTTCTTGCAAAAGCTATTTCAGGCTAAGATCCGTGCGTGTTGTACTCCACGTAACCGAGTAACACAACGCCAATCGATGAGAACGAGGACAGAGGTGAAAAACTGTTACTGCATTCATTACTTCATATTGGCTTGAATTGCTTGCTCAGTAGGTCAATTAGGACAACCGTCAAATGGTCTACTTCTACAGACTGTCTAACGGGGATGACCGCCTTGGGAATAATCCCTCGAACATAGGCCATGATAAACAAAAATAAGTACACAGCCACTATTGCATATGTGAAGAAGGGCCATTAGCCCGAACGACTATCGCAGGATTTCCAGGACGCTACAAAACTCTAGTGAAAAAAATCTAACTTCGCATTGTAGCCAATCGATGAATTTTCCGATCGAATCTCCCTTAACCTCACACAAAGCCTATGCTACCACCCTCGAGTGCAGAAGACTGGGGCTGCAGAAAATGACGAAGGCTGCTCGGAAGGTCTATGAACAGAAATGAAAGGAAGAACACCTACTTTTAGGGAAAAAAAAAACGGATCATGAGAAGAGCGCGATTGAGATAATTAAGAGTTTTCTTGTCGGAATAAATTTAATGTTACCTCACTGCACAAAGTCCTTAGCTCCTCTGCCTAGGCAACTAATCCAGGTCCATCACGGGTCCATTCACTTGCTATCTTTACTTTAGCGTAAGTTGACGTAGGCCATCAGCTTCATCCGTGTATGTATTTTAACTGAAAAAGTCATAAGGGCATCTTGAAAAGGGAGCAGCCTCCAGCGTCAATGGATTCGATATTCTCGGTCTGCCTTGTTCGATTGGAGGATAAATGACTTCTCTCTAATTAACTTCTTGTAGGTAATCCACACAATCCGCGGCACATCGACAAGGTCCGTAAGTTGGGCGCTTGTCTAATCACACGTCTTGTCGGACCCATTCCAGAAGAGCCTCTGGAAATTGTGCCAGTTTCAGCATTTGAGCTGACATATTGGCTTGCTTTTCGCTGTCTGGCATATGCAATGTTTTCTATAATTTACTAAAATTGATTTCAAGGTGCTCATGATGTAAACAAGTCTTATCCCTTTCATGTGACTTCATGACACAACAGTAAAAACACAATCCTTCCAAATTTACTTACGATTGCTGGTATACGCGGACGACATCAACGTGATTGTTCTGAAAAACCATGCAGAAATTGAAAGGGCTGACATACAAGCCAAGGCAGGTGCTCAAATACCCTTCATTGGGCCCCTCTCCTCTATATAAATTCAATAACGCTGTGTGTGCGTCCTCCGCCTACACGAAGGTTTTGGAAAAACCAGGAGGGTATTAAACAATCAATTATCTTCAAAGTTATAACCCCAAACGACACAAAGAAACTAAAATAGGAATAACAAGACACGGAGCATGTAATTCCCACCTCCATAAAATGTTAATCACCAATACAGACATTTGTAGTCATTGTGGCCAGGCTAATGAAACTATAGAACAATTCTTGTACGAGAAATATTAAAAACAATAAACAGATTGGTACCGATACCAAGGAAAGACTTTCAAGAAATCCCATCGAGAGAAGTTTTTCAGATTTCTGGTCGCAGTACTATTGTCTTTTGTGACACATCGCGATATCTCAAAAATCAATTCAATTCGCACAGAGCGAGCCATATGCTGGCATTGAATCTGAGGTGGCCAAAATGGATTTAGGTTTGAATCAGAGTACGATGTACATGTATGATTCGGGCGGCTATAGTCAGGGTCTTGATTTAGCACAATAAATCTTCCCAACTGCTGTTTCTTTGGGCTCAAGAGACAATTGAGTCTCCCGTAGGATCAATCTGAGATTATACATCCTGGTGTACGGCGCAAAGACATGGACAATCTCAAAAGTGGACTAAGAATGTTCTTGGCGAGAGAAGATTCGTCCACGAACTGTACACCGACATGAACCTTAGCAGGCGTCTTCGGATTCAATGTTTAAAGTGGCTGGGCCATGAAGATCGCATGCACAACTTAGCCGTAGGACAACGCAACAGCGGATGACCGCCTTTAAAGTGGCGCACACGAATAGAAAAATACTTTCACCAGAAAGATCGGTAATAGGAGGTTGCTCTAGCTGGAGAGGTCCAAGCCCTGTTCTGACTCTAGCGTCAGACAAAGAATATTGGAAAGTTTTAATGTTTTCCTTAGAACTTTCATAATTCTTGCGATATGTCTGTCAACATGCACCCCATTTGATGTAATTAAGCTCTATTCGCAAGTAGCAACCAAGCCGAATGCACGTAGTATAGTATATGAGAGTGTTTACGAAAACAACCAAAACTGTACAATTATTTATGAAAACGTCGACACAAAAAAAAATTCAGTTTGGTTAGTTGACTGGTCGGTTGACAGTAGCAAAAAACAAACTATCGACTTCCCAGCATGCCTACAACAAGGGAAAATCTGTACTCTTCACTCGCTTGTTGGCATTGTAGAAAAATCCCTCCAACATAAGGAATTCACCCTTACTGCCTTTGTGGATATAGAGGGAGCATTTAACAACGTCGAGACCCAGGCTATAACCGGAGCACTGAACCGACTCGGGATCGAAGAGTCCATAGTGACCTTCATACACCAGCTTTTAAACAATAGGGCGATAATCTCCAAGCTTGGTGACACCACGATCTGCAAGTCGGTCAATAGAGGCACGCCGCACGGTGGTGTGCTATCTCCTCTTCTATGGAATGTAGTAGTCAATGAACTCCTTTTGACCGTAGAAAGGCCTCCGGGAAGTACATACATATCCACCATCAGGGATATACTGCAGGTAGCCCTCTTCGAACTAGAGAAATGGACTAGGAAAACTGGCTTGAGCGTCAACCCACAGACAACTGAGCTAGTACTCTTCACCAGGAAATACAAAATTCATATCTTTGATCCTCCTAGGTGGATTCCCTCTACAACTGAATAACAATGCAAAAGTCTTAGGCCTCATTCTAGACACGAAACTGAACTGGAAACTTAACATCCAGGAACGCGTCAGGAAGGCATATACAGCTTTATAAAGCTGCAAAAAAGCTATAGGGTCCAAATGGGGACTACAACCCCGCATAGTCCACTGGATATTCATCTCTATAGTCAGGCCCATACTACTACATATATGGTGGACCTCTCTTAACATAAACATCAATTGCAAACCGCTCGAAAGAGTGCAACAACGCCTTCCGAAGCCGTGCACATACTCCTGAACACACTCCTTAACATTCCGCCGATAGAATTCTTCGGTAGACAATCTGCTGCCTGCTCGACGATAAGGCGGAAATCGCTAAACATGTGGAAGGAACTCCGATTTGGACACTCCACTATTCTAAATTCTTATAGGTCCTTACCTGAAGATACCGACCTCCTAACACCCAGACTACTCTTCGAGAAAAACTTATCTATCAACACTCCCGCATGATTTTATTGGGAGTCTGATCATCAGACGCTAGATGGTCCTCAGCGAATCTTCACAGATGGATCGAAGATGGGCGATGGTGTGGGAGCAGATGTCTATTCTAAGGATCTAAACATTCAACTGTCATTCCGACTACTAAACCACTGTAGCGTTTTTCAGGCTGAAACTATAGCGATTAAAGAAGCGCTTTCCTGGCTAAAAAGCAATGTAATATCAATCACGGATATTGTCTGATCTGACAGGCAGGCAGCGATCAAATCTCTGGACGCAGTCGCTTTTAACTCAAGGACTTCCCTGAATTGCCGCCTATCTCAACGGGATGGTCAAGTATTTTAACATCCAACATTCAACATGGGTACCGGGACACTGTGACATGCCAGAGAATTGTGAAGCGGACGAACTCGCTAGAAGGGGTACCAAGGTGGTGTACGCCTTTCGGATGATGATATGCCATCCATGCCTATAGCTACTGCTAAACATCTACTAAAGTGTGAAACACTTACCAACACAAATCGTAGATGGTCTACCGGCACTAAATGCCTCACTGCAAAACTGCTATCGCCCACCATAGATACAATTCGCTCACATAGCCTGATCAGGTTGAGTAGACCTTAGAAGCATTATCGGCGTATTTACCGGGCATTGTGTCATTGGCACGCACGCCTCCAGACTAGGCCTTCCCTTTAATGACTTCTGTAGAAGCTGCAGGGATGAAGAAGAGGTAGAAACCATTACACATCTCCTATGTAATTGTAATCCTCTCTCCACACGTAGAAAGCATCATTTGGACGCCTTCTACTTCAGCAACTTGACAGAACTAAACAAAATCACTATCAGTCAACTCCTCTGCTTTATCAAAAGCGCGTGGTATCACAACGGGCCTATTCTGGCCTAAGTGTGACTGGTGCTTCAGCTGTCAGCCACTCCAATCTAACCTAACCTAGTTGAATGAGTTGAAATGAGGTCCACTGCAGGATCACACTCAATGGGGTGCCCTAAAGCTCAAGGATCAGTCGCCGATTGAGTATTCTAACATATACCAGAGCTCTACCATGTCCTTGATGAAGGCATTATCTCGTAAAATCTATGTCGTAGATTAGTCCGGAGTGGGCGCCTCCCCGATTGAAATTGTACTTGCCGATAGATGGTCACATACGTTTTTCGCATTGTTAGTGGTAGGACAAGTGTGGAGTAAGGCGGGTCGATTTTTTTGCTCAATGCACAGCAGATCTCTACAAAATCACTACAAAAAAGTTTGTGATTTGTCGATGCACCCACTCGCATGCATTTTAGAGCTTTAACATTCTTTATATCCTCGTATCATGTGTAGATGTATTCCCATGAAAGGACAATTCACCTCAACTTAAGAATAAACCGAGTGATACATTCACACTCCGGACAATTTTCCAAGAGCAGAAGCAGTATGTGGGTGGCAGCAGAACAAATTGAACACAGACTCCACGTTCTTCCAGTGCACGTGCGTTCCGAAACATGTTGCGTATGTCACTCACCTCTCGGTAGCGTATTCGAACGCAGGCAACTGGGCAGACAGTCTGCCGTCCGTATCTGAATGCAAATCCAGTCCGTATCATTACAATATTGCCAATACATACATTAATTTTGCATATGCAATGAGTTAATTTCGGACGGCAGTCGAACCGGACAAATGGAGTGTGCTTCGCGGCAGAATGTAATTCATTGTTTCACGTCAGTTGAGCTCAAGTTAGGGACACACGATGTCTCTTTAAGTGCCTTGAAGGCGGTGGCAGACGCGTTTCTCTGGATTTTATGCATTTGAGAGTGTTGAATGAGAAGACTTGAATGATTGGAGAAATTTGCAGATGACTGGCGATGGATGGCGATGGATGGGGGAGTGTCAAAGTCTACTATTCCTGTTTGATGGTAACTCTCGCATGTACCGAAACTCAAGAAAAGCCGGAAATTCATCGTCCATTTTTAACAACAAGTTCAATAGCAAATTCATTCAGATGACCAATTCGATCCATCTCCATTTTATGAATAAACAATGTATACACATGACATTTCGATTCACATCCGACAGCACTTTTCCAAATCATTTGCAGTGCCTGCTATGATGTTGAGCTTGCAATGTGCTTTAAGTTGCTGTTGGCTTTAAAAACATGCAATTTGTATGCTAATAGGTCAGGATTGTGTGGATCAGCGGAGGTTTCATGAAATTCGTGCTTTTGTCACTAACTAAGTGTTCACCACACATTTATGTAAAACTGAGCATGAACAAGTCCATCGAGACTCAACGTTTCTGTTTCGAAATGAAAATAATAGCTCTTTGTTCTCCTGTTCATTTTTGTTACATTAACGTCCGTCGCTTTAGTTGTTTGGCATTTCTACGTCAAGTGCTATCAATGACAATGCAAGGTATTATAGTTGATAATGGACATAATTGACACTTATTATATATTACACAAGGGATACACTGCGATCACATAAATCGGCTTCGGCCAGTTTAGTTAAGTTTCGTTCACTTTTGCTTACTTAAAGCTTAAATATAATAACTTCATTTTCTCTCGTTCTTATTACAGATTTATATGTATATGAATTTCAATTCAATATCGCAGCTACTTTTCTTGTTTTTCATTTTCTGTGTATCACCTGTCAAACTGAAGAATACGCGAGGCGAGCAGTGGCCAAGGGCACACACCAATTCGACAGACATACTTTTCTGTGTGCCATTTAGAATGTCGTCGCATTCACTTAACGAAACTTACCGAATCATAAGTGAGCTCCATTATGGCCTTTTGGGATTGTATATATGTATTCGCTCACTTACTCATGAGCAATAGACATTGCCTGATGATGGCTCATACATATTGTCAGATCAGTTCATAAGGTTAGTCCATAACGTTCTCTCACAAAAGAATCCACACAGCAGCCACCGGACAGTCGAACCGTAAGGCTTGTTGACGTAAGGCCTGATAGATATCCTAGATATGCGAACATTCAGTGGAGCAAACCGCCATTTGACCTAGCTAACAGAGCCTTGCAGCAGCAAAAGAGGCTATTGTAAGCGAAATATTCACACTCAGACCAATCCTGGAAAAAAAAGTTCAACAGAAGGAACTATTTGATGCGATGGTTAGATTTGATCCAGTTGTATCATACTACGTGCCACGCTAAAGGACACACGATGCTCTGTGGAGTGCCGAACCGTTTGAACCAGCATTTCGGCAGAGAGATGCGTAGTGTGATTTCTTCAATCTAGTAGTGGTGGAATACTGCGACGTGAACACGAGCGGATAGTCTGCTACAAATTAATGGTGCGAAATAATATAAGACAAGGAACTGGAGTGGAAGCTCAATGTCAATGAAAGTTTCTAACTCTTCCTGTTCTGTACTGGGACTCTGGTGCTCCGTAAAGGCGAAGGCAAGCCCTAAGACAAGCCCTCTCAAACACCCGAATCTTTTCCATCAAGCTTGCACTCACGTTGAACCACACGGGACAGCCATAGGTGAGCATTGGCCGAATGAGGGCCATGTAGCAGATTACTACATGGCTCTTGGGGATCTGGCTTAGATTATGATCTAGCCAGATCCCCAAGTGTCTGACTACAGTCCTTTGCGCCATTGGTTGCCCGTGACGCCCAACAATTGAGAACTTTCGCCAATTCTTTTTTGTATCCGCCGAAGCCTTATACAACGGGGTCCTGAACAATATGGTTTCCGACTTCTGAAAGTTGATATTCAACTTCCAGTCATCGCAACTTCTCATGAATGAGTCGAAGTCACCCTGCGCGAGAGTCGTGATGTCCTAGATCTTTTCACCTGGTCTGTACACGATCAAGTCGTCGGCGTACGCAATTACATGAGGAAGAGAACGTATCAGATCGCTCAAGAAAATGTTGAACAGGATCGGCGAATTCACGGCACCCTGTTGGAGACCATTTTTTACTTCAAAGATGCCTGCAGAGGTCACATTGCCATTCTTGACGACGAACCTTCTACCGGTAAGCATGGTAAACAGAAGGTACAGCAGTGGTTTACTAATGCCTAGCCCATTGAGCTTGTAAAAAAGTCCTTCTAACCATACGGTGTCGAAGGCTTTCTCCAGGTCAATCAGGCAGGCACCCGTACATTGTTTCTGGCTCTTGTTCCATTGGATCTCCGACACCAGTTTCGACGCTGCATGAATAGTGTCATGCCCCGCTTTGAAACCGAATTGATTATCCGGACCCATATGAACCTATTAACAATTCGACTGTCCTTGTTTACAGAGATGGATCGAAGATGCTAAAATGCCCAGGAAGGGACATTTTCTGCGAATTGTTAAACAAACAATGCTCCTTTTTTTCCAAGCGGAGGTCCTGGCAGTCAAATACGCGGTCAGAATGATATCAATGCTGGAAATACCACCGACTGATATTACCATTCTAAATGACGTTAATAGAAGAGCTTGAGGCTTATTAAGGGGGCCGAGACCGACCTATTGTATGTATTAAACCACTTCTTGCGCACGTCAAGAAATGTGGACGACACGCTGAGCAGTGCAAACACCGACAGGCTACTTCAGTGCGACACAAAGTTATCGTATCACGACTTGAAAATGGGACTCATCAACTTCATGTCGCACTACCTCTGTCATTGCACTAGTCTCTGTCACTTGAGTTACAGAGAGAATATGCCTTTTACTTGTTAGCGGGTTTATTAAACATCAGGATGGTTGAACAACCCACGTACGGAGAAGGAGAGGGAGTAAAGATGGTACTTTCCCCCCAATGGATCCAGCAGGACCTAAGTGAGACAGAGCACGTCTACC
This sequence comes from Eristalis pertinax, assembly GCA_907269125.1. NCBI lineage: Eukaryota > Metazoa > Arthropoda > Insecta > Diptera > Syrphidae > Eristalis > Eristalis pertinax. The sequence goes on from OU026145.1 coordinate 61,251,966, forward strand.
CACCAGCCTAGCCTTATCGCAGTCATTTTCTAAGCCCCTTTCATTTACACTGTACAAATATGAAAAAAGGATACAGCAGCTATATGACCATATATTTACCATGATGTCAGCCTTAAAAAGGATACAAAAAGCCAGAAAGGCGTACAAAGACTCCCCATCCCGTTTATACCGCCTTGTTTTCAGGGAGTTTTGCCAGCGCCCGTCGAACCATATCTTCCCAAGCAAACTACACTTAACGAACAAAAAAAAATGTCAATCTGCTCAGACAGTTCGCCATTGAATCGCCTAAGGCAAACGCCTTCACGCTCGAAATGAATGACGTCGATAGGAGCTCATCGCCTCGCATCCACTGATCAGCAGTATCAAACAATTAGGAACATGATTAAATTTGCAAACACCGTCACCTAATTGAGACTTAATTAAATGCGACTCCTAGCAGCGCACCCTTTTGCAAGGCTAAACATCCTCGGGAGCACAATGTCCGTGCTGAAATCTCGTCACTGCACACTACACCAAGTACCCGGTGATTTTCATTTAATTAACTATAATAAACTTTGTCGATTATATCGTTCGCCGGACAAACTGACCGTCATTACAGTGTGCAGGCACGAACGACTGAAGATGTGTCCCCCCTTTTGCCGCATACGTTGCACGTATGTCGCACCCTGTGTTACTCGTACCTCCACTCCACACTCGCGACAGACCTCCGATGTCAATGCAAATGCGACGATGGCAGTGACAGCGACGGCAAAGGGATGTTGTGACGTCTCACCAACCCCATAGGGAGACATGTTCGTTGGAAACGATAATAATTAATCACCATTGGCTGACGTTTTCAATCCCCCAATTAGGTGGTCATTCATTTATTTCACAAAGAGCTTCAATTAATTTCATCAAGGATTTTACATTCCCCATGTCCTACATTACAGGGTTTCCTTGGCTCCGCGTGTCTCCTATTCTCCCCCCAGGTTCCTGGCGTGTTCTTTTTTTTTTGCCGAATCCTTACAGATTCGATATTTCTTGTGGGCCACACGGAACCGGATAATTTATATTCCTTTAGGAAAGGAGCTCTTCTTCTTCTTCTTCTTCTGGGGCCGACTCCTCGGTTGGGAAGGATACTAAGTGATGTCCTGCAAATATCCATTACACTTAGTCGATGGACTTTATGTTGATGTTTTCATTCATTCAAATGAAGTCGGTCTTCCCGCAAGGAGTGAGCAGTTCCTGTCCAGATTTAGAGACTCAGGATGGTAAACACGAAGGATGGGCTGTGCTCTGGGAAATTAGTTGTGGCTGACGTGAAAATAATTAGTATTAGGATGTGTGCCTGCACTTGCACGAAACAAGGCAGGAAACAAAAAAAAAAAAGATTCACAAAAGTTTTTAATTGGTTTTGAGGCTTGCATTTAATTTTGCAGTTTTTTTTTTTCCTTCTTTTGTGGTCCTTTGGTGGAGATCTGGTGTGCCTTTGGTTTGGACACACTCGAGACGTGTTGGTTTTGAGTGCAAAACATTTTTGAATGTTTTTCAAATTGCAGACGTTCCTTAATGAAACTTGATACATTAACGATTTGTATGACAAGCCATGTGCCTTAATTGGTTTCCCTCTGAGGTTTGCATTCACAGTCGCACGAAATCGAAATATGTTTATGAACTCTTTTGAACTCGCTTATCAGACTTTGAGTTGTATACTTCAATTATCATCAGACCCAGAAGTTGCTTGTTGATCTCCTGATGTGTGAAATGATTCCTGTTTCATTTAGCTTTTCAGATAGTCCCACCAAGCTGATTATTTTCGTTCGAAATTGAAGGATTTTCATAAAGGCATGTCAGTCATTAAGTGATTACACGTATCTAATTAATTTTGCATGCAATTGCTGACGGATTTTGAAGACTATTTTGAAGATTCCCCAGAATTACGGGTTAAATGGGTTAAAATAAAATACGCATAAAAGTAGCATAATCGACATGCGTCGTGATCCTTTCAAACACAAGATCGCTACGCCAGTTTCTCAATAAACACCGCAACAATAAACGATCGCCTGTGCAAACGATAAGCCAACTGTAAATTCTTCTCTTCTCTTCTTCTAAAAACAAATCCATTATTTTTGTACCAATATTAATATAATATGGGTGGCGCTACAGCCTGTAGAGGGCCTGGGCCTTGCTTCTCAGCAACCACTCGTGTTGTGCGTGCTATTGTTCTATCACGAGTGGAAGGGACCTACAGTTTTATGCCGAATCTGAACTGCACGGGCCACCACGGGCCACCACATTTTTGTATCAAATGGTTAAAAAAAGTAGTTAAAATGGTCCGATTTAGGTCAATTATGCGGCGTTTTGTTTGATTATTTCATGCCGTTTTGATGGTAATGCCGTCATTCCTATCACGTAAAAGCTCTCTTCGCTACTGGCGAAAAACTGAGGGTCTTCTTTTACCCATGGGCCAAAGCCGGCCGTTTCTGAGCGATTACTTCCTTCAGACGGTTCAATTGTTGGCAATACAGGTCTGAATTAAGAATTAGGCCTTAGTAGATCAGATCCTAGTAGATGATTCCCTGCCAATCCGACCAAACACACTGCAAGACCTTGGCCACCGTTTGCGCCAATTCGACCACAGCCGTTTTCACTTGACGTTGTCGTAAGTGATCCACTTTTCGTCACCAGTCACCATCCGCTTCAAAAATGGGTCGATGTTGTTGTGATTCAGCAGTGATCCGCAAATGGAAATTTGGTCCATGAGGTTCTTTGCCCGTGGTACCCATTAGGGCTCTCGATATATACCCAATTTTGAAGCAAGCACACTGCTCTCAAGGATGGCGGTTAATCTAAGTGCCTGGGTACCCGGGAATAACAGTTACCGCTATCCAAGTCACAAGTCAGAAGTGGGTGTATTAGGAGGAGGTTTTATAAAGATGGTAGGGTATAATGGTTAAAGAACGAGGGGAGGCTAATATTTGCGGGAGTTTGATATGATCCTGCGCATTAGATCAAGAGAAAAATGGATTGTATGCATTTTAAAAGAAATTTCATTGCTATTGAAAAATACTCTGTTGAAACAGTGCTTACAGATTTAAGTAGCACAAAAATGCAAATTAAATGAGGGTACTGTCGAAGTACAAGGCACAATCATACTGGTCAATATAATTAGAGAACTAAATAGGTAAACGTGTGACTCTCATTAGTCTCTTTATATCATCTTGTTTGTTTTTTTTTGTTTTAATAAAGTTCAAATGTTAAAATCAGTCATGAGTGAGAGAAGGAAAAGTTGGTTGACAAAGTAAGTGAAGACAAGAAACGACCTTGTGTGTAATACATCAATTCACCACTTACAAAATAAATTAAAAATTACAACAACTTCAGACATTGTGGTTACTTACACAGATTCAGTCAAGAGATCGGAGAGCAATGCGGCAGTGTTACATAATGAGAATGTAACGATGCTGCATTGCATTGAGTTAAGTCGATGTATTATTTTATGTGCAGATATTTGTCTGCATTCCCCTTCCATGTCAGCCTTAGCCCCAAGACCACATCGCTCCTCGTAAAAGTTCAATCCTTCCATCTTGATCAAGTGATCATACTTGTACTGGAACCGAAGAGTACCCGGTACCCAAAGATTAGCGGGTACCCAATGACTTACGGGTATCCGAAATTATGGTTAACGGATAATACACGAAAATGCGGGTACCGTGAATGCGGAATCAAGAGCTCTAGTACCCATACTTTGGGCTTCTTTTTGTATTCAGCCTTGTGTAAATTGTTCAAATGTTCTTCGTTCGTGAACGTGACATTGGCAGTTTGGTCATTGGTTCAAGGGGGCAGTTACAGTGAAACTTCAAAGTTGTCAATTTGTCTCCTGTCTTCAAGAATGGAGACACAACATTTACGTCTTGTACTGCATGCCACAATGGGCAGCTACAATACCACAAACATTAAAAACGGTGGTGGGAAGACCGATATATAAATACGGCAAGAAACTATAGACCATTATCCGTTCAACCTGTAATAGTTAAGTGCTTACAACAAATTGTTACTAATCTTCTTCTTTGGATGGCGCTACAGTCCGGGGTAGACCTGTGCTTCTGCTTCTCTAACACGGCCTTATGCTAGCTGCTTCCAGCTACGCACGTTCATCTAAATCTGGTTCCTTTCCAGCGGCTAAATCTGGTTCCTTTCCAGCGGCGTGATCTTGCTTTACCACGCTGTTCCTCTTGTTAAGAGTCGAAGACTTTCCGAGCCGGAACATTGGTGTCCATTCGCTCGAGAGAGAACTCGTTTGACCAGATCGATGTCGCTGTACGTTCAGTCTCCTCCTCCAAACACCATCGGTACATACGGGACCAATAATCTCCTCGTTCGCTTTGGTTTGTATGCTTCTGTGCCATACAGCAGGACTGGCACTATAAAGGTCTCATATACGGATATCCTGATTCTTCAAGAGAGGGCTTTATTCCTCAATTACCTTCCCGGCTCAAAAACACAGCGGTTTGCAAGTGTGATCCTTCGTTTTAACTCCGCTGTGGTGTCATTTCTTGCGTTAACTTCGGAGCCTAGCTGGACAAAGTCTTTCACTACTTCGAAGTTGTAGCTGTCTAGAGTAACGTTTTGTCCAAGACGTCGGTATTGATAGACAGGATATAAAGGGTGGTTAAATTTTAAGGGCCGATGTTGATTTTGAATAAAACACAAATTATTTAGGAAATTATTGTCATTTCTTTTTATTGTGATAATATTGGTACGGTTGAATTATGTATGGAACAAAATATCGGCCAAATGGCTGCCGCGACCTCGGCGGCACACTTCCATCCGATGGTCCAAATTTTCGATGACGCATAATTGAGGTTCTATGCCGTTTATGTGCCGAATTATCTCATCCTTTAGCTCTTGAATTGTTGCTGGAATAACCAAAAAGAAAAAAATCCAACGGTGTCAAATCACATGATCATGGCGGCCAATTGACATCGCCACCACGTGAGATAACGCGGCCATTGAATTTGTCGCGCAAAAGAGCCATTGTTTCGTTAGCTGTGTGGCAAGGGGCACCGTCCTGTTGAAACTACATATCGTCCACATTCATATCTTCCAATTCGGGCCATAAAAAGTTCGTTATCATTTCGTTCACAGTAACTGCCTGGCCGGCCTCATTTTGGAAAAAATACGGCCCGATGATGCCGCCAGCCCATAAACCGCACAAAACAGTCACTCTTTGTGGGTGCATTGGTTTTCCGACTATCATTCTTGGATTATCATTCGCCCAAAGGCGGCAATTCTGCTTATTGACGAATCCGCTGAGGTGAAAATGTGCCTCATCACTGAAGATGATTTTCTTTCGAAGTGCACTATATGCATTTTGATTTGAACGCATTTTCATAATAAGCCTGAATAAATTTAACGCGTTGCTCGATTGTGTATCTTTCCATGGTTCAAATTGAGTTAGTCTGAAATTGAGAAATGTGAAATGAAATGTAGAAAAAAAACTTGACGTTTAGGTGTGGTTCACATTCAACATCGGCCCTTAAAGTTTAACCACCCTTTACTTTGTCTTACAGTCGTTGACCGGAAGACCCTTCTTAGCCTTCTCGTTGCTCACAAACGACCCACTGACAGCCCGTTGTGTCCTTGCGATGATGTCAATGTCACAGATTTGTGGAAGGTCATGACTCTGGTGTTGACGTTTGAGTTACGCACGATCTTCTCGAGAATAAAAGAAAAAGAAATCGCTTAGCAATCCGTCGCCTTGTTTGGATCCATTTTTTACATCTGAGGTCTAGGTGAAATCTTTACCGATCTTGATGGATCAACGGTCATTCTCCATCGTCTTTCTGCAAAGCCAGACGAGGTTTGAAACTAGACCATGCGCTGTATAGCTCGTCTCTATAAATACTGTCATACGCGGCCTTAAAGATGTGGGTATCGACTTGAACCAGGAGTTTCAAATCTTTTCCATGTTCTTGCGTTATGTATAGTTGAATTCGTTGGCCTAAGCCCGCACTGATATTGACCAATCAGGCTATTCAAGTAGGGTTTCAGGCGCTTACACAAGACGACAGAAAAGATCTTGTATGCTATATTCAGGGGACTCAAGGGGCACAGTTGAGAAGGAGTTATTTCTTTAGGATTGGGCAAATGACGCAGAGATCCCATCCGTCGGGCATACTTTCGTCAACCAGATTTTACAAATAAGTTGGTGTAGGCACTTAACCAAATCAGCCGCTTGGAAATTCGGCAGGCAGTCCATCGGTACCAGCAGCCTTGGTTGACTTTAGTTTGGCGATTTCTGCCGTAACTTCTGTGAAGTCGGCAGGGCGGATTTCTTGTTCACCATCGCCTACAGTGTACGGATTACTCTGTCAGTCAGTCAGTCATCCCCGTTATGCATACAATTTGCAGAAGTGATCCTTCCATATTCCCAGCACCGACTGTAAAACCCCTGATAGGTTCCCATCCTTATCCCTGCAGGCTTCCGTTCGATTTTTGTGAACTTGGCATGTTTGTCTTACCTGTTGGTAGAGCTTCCGAACGTCATTCCTGTAGTAACATCTTTAAATCTCCACGACCACGCGCTTCTCATGCTCCATCGTTTTCTTCCGGAGGAGCCGATGGTCTGCCCTACTTTTCTGCTAGTAGAGCCAGCAGCCCTCGTCGTTCTTTAGAGCGCAGCTGCATGTGCTCGCTGGCTGCATGTGCTCGCTGACATTCATTTCAGTGAAACCTAGCACATCAGTTGTTGAATTTCTGATTGCATCTTGGCAATATTGCCACCGGTCTTCTGCACACGATGTTGGCGGTATACAACTTTGAGAGAGATGATGTCTCGAAGGACCTACCAAGGTAACTTCAAACAATACAATATATGACACAAAAAGTAGCCGCATTAGGGTAGTAAGTTGGTGCGACGACTCCAATGCCGAGGGTCACAGCAAGGTATTCCTTTCTAGAAGTAGCTTCTGAAAACTTCGCCGTTTGCAGTCGGCATAAGACTGTAGGTCCCATCCGCTAGAACAATAGCATGGACAACACGAGTGGGTGCTGTAGACACACATAATAATAATAAGATGTTGATGCCATCGAAGTAGGTGTTTTAACATGCGTACAAATGATGCAGATAGTGTGCTGACGCTTGGTGAATGAGGACACCTAAAAGTGGTTAGTCTCAAAGTAGCCACATCTGGCACACACAAAGGCAGTAGCTTCTTGCCTGCATGCAGAATGATAAAGTCTAAGTTTTTCATCAAGTCCGCATGCACATTCCCAACCGAAACCATATCATTTTGGCTTTTGAACTCCATTCGTCGCAATTTACGAATGCATTCAAATTATCTAGCACCCATAATTATGCTCAAGGAGATACCAAATTCACGCAAACCCAATCATTTCCCATTCAAGGATAGAGTTCCCTTTAGCACTGAAAGTCACGCGATTCGCTCAGGCAATCGTCACAGCAATCATTCAATCGGTACGACTGTGTCAAATTAGACCTGGGAATGCATCAGGTCGTCGCCGATGGATAAAATATTCATTCGTCCTTAAACCTTTGTGTCCCGGCAGAAACCCTAAATCGTGCAAACCACGCTAAATGCTTGAAAAATCACCGGTCATCCCTTTCACTGACCACTCGTTTCAAGGAGACACGTAGGGGTTGTGTGTTTGTCTATGCGAATAGCCGCCAAGTTTCAAACATCCTGTGCCACCAAGGATCTCCGTCAGCCGTAATATATCAAACTTGAAGCGAACAGCGGAATCGACTCATTTATTCGATGTCTACAAGTTTGCGAGATATTTCACCTTTTTACACGCTTTGCTACACACACCCATACGCGTGGAGGATATATGTGTCTATCGGCGAGGCTAAAGGATACCCATCGGCGCCAAGTAGACGTTGAAATCCTGTTTAATCGATTAAATTCATCGCAAGCATGTGTATGGAGCTACTCAGCTTCACCCTGTGTGGCGGTGGCGGTGGATACTGGATACGTGCACACATATCTACTGATTGGAAGTTTTAGTTTTTCTCTTCTTTTTTTTTCCTCTTGACTCCTGTGACTCGAGGACTCGTGTGTGGTTGGCTACCAACATTCGAATACACAACGACTGCTAATCATCCATAGACACACAGGGTTGCGTTTGATGTGTGACGGTGGAATTCTTTCGGGGGGGAAAGGCGACGACCGACGGGTGTAATGGGACTCTTAAAAGTTATGAGAGTGCTTTGGAGACGCCACCGTAATAGAGGGACACTCTAGCCAGGCGGGCGGGGGTTCGAAGTGGTTCGAAGTTCGATGCAAGGTGTAATCAACTAACCGGATTAATTTCATTTTCGGGAAGATTGATAAAATGAACTAATCGCCGCGTCGGCGATTGGATAGGCTGACGATTTGATTGATTGTGCAGAATGATGAATGAAGTTTCTTGACAGGGAACACATTGCGTTCGGTGGCTCGAATAATGATCCCAGGGGAGGCGGTGGCGACGGGTGATGGTGCGTAATTTATTCGTTTCCTTAACTTTTGGGTTTTTTTTTTTTCTTTTCCTTAAATTTGAGTATGTCCTTGTTGGGCTGTGCCCGTGGAAGTCGCCTGATGAATGACTTTAGCTCGGCGAGTGTGAACGTAACTATATCCAATCATTTGTTGTTATTTATCATTCCTTGTAATTGAGCAATCGACGGGTGTCCCTATTAAATGTGAGCGATTTCGACGCCTTGTTCCTCTGAGAAATGTCGTGCGTTAGGAGGTTTCTTTTTTGAACGACGATTTGAGACCCCATTACTAAGCGTTTCGTTGAACTGGGTTGTGAAAATATCTACTGCCGAAGCACAGAATTCGGTATTTCAGCCATTCCCACAGACTTTTTCTTCTCCAGCGAATGAAATAATTTTTCTTCAGGTGAAAAAAAAACCTCAAGATCTTCTTTGGAAGTCAAGATGTTGTATCCGCCATTGGGGATGGCAATATTTGAAATGTTTTCGCCACTGAACCTGGTTAGGCCTGGATTCTCGGATCACCATTGACTTACATATCTCTTGGTTAGTGTGCTCCCGTGCACCGTGTACACCGAATACACCACCAATTGCTTTCACCGCAAAGAATTCGTTGTCTTGGCCATCTATTCGATGTCTGTTTGGTGTGGTTTGTGGCATTGCGGCATCATTGGACCTTATTTCTTTCGGAATGAGGAAGGACACACTATCACCGTAAAGTAAAGAGCGATATTAACAAGGTTTCTGTGGGCCGAGCTCGACAACTTCGATATATCCGAAATATGGTTCGATTCGAAAATGGCCGTAAGAAAAGGTCCATATCTCTGTGTCTTGTTCATAGATGATCCATAGATCATCTAGATAGATCATGATTCCTTATTTCGGAGAATAGAAGTGACAGGAATCTTCTATTTGCGGATGATGTGACAATTTTCACGAACTCATCTACGACATTACAACGTATTATGAACCGACTTGGAGAATACTGCCAATCATGGTACTCAACGGTTAACCTAGATAAGTCACGCATATCGTGAAATACAATGTCTTCTATCTCGTTGAAGCTTATCGACATGCGTTCACGCAGCTCCTCCCAAACCATCACACCATAACGAAGCCTCGACTCGATGAATGCATACTAAGCTTGTTCTAATACAGACTAGCCAGTGCACATATGAGGCTTAACAATGCCAAGATATTTGTACGTATCAACGAGTTAAATTGCATTTTGTTCCGAAGAGTTGTTACACATAAAAGTACAAATTGGGATGCGGGGTACATTGGTCTGCGGATATGCATAAGTTGGCCACATTTTCCCACTTCTTCCAACTCTGCCTGCATTACTGCTTCTTCTAGGGAATTCCGACATACAACAATTACTGTATAATCCGCATAGGCGAGGACTACACCGTTTTTCAGACATTTTAACATTTCATTAGTGAACAAAAAAAATAACAAAGCACTAAGTTTTGATCCTTGTGGGACTCCGAGATTTAATTTTAGTTTCTTGACTATGGCGCTCTCTCAAAACGTCTATCATGGAGGTAGCTTCCAATCAGAGTCGGTCATCTAGTTTTTTTTTTTTAAATCATAGGTTATTTTGACACTGACAGCTGTTTCGCTCGAAATCTGGTCAGAAAGTGAGTAACATACATCCGGGGAACGAAATGAGTAGCTTTACACTTGACGTTGGTAAAATTTTGAAAATTACCCCGCGACCTCTCAAGACCCCCGCGGCTGCTGTACGCACGCTTGTGCAAAAGGTTCATAAGACTGGTATGCTAGTGAACAACACTCCTGGTCCCCGTCGTCATACGAATATGGGTGCTGTGGTCGAGAGTGTGAGATTCATCAATTCACGAACATCAACGCGCCATCGATCTCAACAGCTCAACATTTCACACACTAGCCTGAGGACAAGAATCTTGGATTATTCGCTTACAAGGTCTAATTGACTTAGCAATTGAAAGCGCTCGACTATCAGCTTCGTTATCGCTTCGAATTTTGGGCCTAAGAGCAGCTTGTATTGGACAGCGATCGAGGGCGAAAAATTATCTTTTCTGACGAGGCGCATTCCCGGCGGCTGCGTTAACAAACAAAATTGCCGCATGGTGGGGGAGGGGGGGAGGGGGTCGATTAGCCAATGCATCCACATAGAGTGATAGTTATGTGCGGATTGTGGAGTGGTAGCATAATTCAAACATTTTCCCTCGAAAACGAGGGACTGGACAACGTTTCGGTCCACGGTGGGCGTTACAGAGAAATGTTAAACGACATTTTTTTTTCTGAAATTGAAGACATGGATTTGGACAACCCCTGGATGGCGCTCCATGCTACACAGCTTATGTCATAATCGAACTTTTGCACACCAAATCGTGTTATCAGCCGAAGAAGAAGAAAGAGCATGAGAAGCGCGCGATCGAAGAAATGGAGAGGTGTTACGGCGGAAATGATATCCGAAAGTTCTACCAACGGGTGAAACAATTATCCCATGGGTATAAACTTCGGACAGAAGACTGTCGGGACGAAGATGGGCAACTAGTAATAGAGTCGCAGTCGATACTGAGAATCTGGAAAGATCACTTCTGTAGACTGTTAAACGGCGAGGAAGACACCAATACCGCTGTCGGGCAGAATGTTCCACTCCACACAATGGACGATGATGTAAGAGAATTCCGTCCCCCCGACCTAGACGAAGTCTAAAGTCGAACAAAGCTGCTAGTGCAGACGGACTGCCTGCAGAACGTTTTAAAGCAGCTGGAGATGAGATGGTAGGGTACATGTACCAACTCATCTGTAAGATATGGTCGGAGGAAAGTATGCCCGATGAGTGGAACCTCAGTATCGTTAGGTCCTTTTCAGTGCCGTTTCAGGCCGGGAAAGTCCACCATCGACCAAATTTTCACACTACGGCAGATCCTGAAAAAACCCAAGAGATGCAAATCGACACCCACCACTTATTCGTCGATTTCAAGGCTGCATATGACAGCGTGCATAGAGGAGAGCTATACAACGCCATGTCTAGTTTTGACATTCCTGCCAAACTCGTCAGGTTATACAGGATGATGATGGAGAACACTCGCTGCTCCATCAAGGTCGGTAACGAACTCACCGAGACCTTCAATGTCAAAAAAGGTTTTAGACAAGGCGACGCGCTGTCATGTGACTTCTTTAACATCATCCTGGAGAAAATCGTGCGAAACTCAAACGCCAACACTAGAAGCACGATTTTCCAGAAGTGCGTACAATTGCTAGCATACGCGGACGACATTGACGCGACTGGTCGAACACAGCGAGCCGTCAATGAAACGTTTGCTGGTATTGAAACGGAGTCTGCAAAAATGGGCTTAACAGTGAATGAGCTCAAAACGAAGTACATGCTGTCATCGAGAAATGAGGCACAACATCGACGTCTCGGCCAGAACGTCACCGTAGGCAGCTTTAACTTCGAGTTAAGGACTTCGTCTACCTCGGCTCCCAGGTAAACAGTACAGACAACATCAGTAACCAGATTAAACGCAGAATAACTCTTGCCAACCGCTGTTTCTTTGGGCTCAAGAGGCAATTGAGTAGTAGAGCTCTCTCTCGAAGGACCAAGCTAACAGTATATAAGACCCTCATCATCCCTGTCCTGCTCTATGGCGCAGAAGCCTGGACAGTCTCAAGAGCAGATGAAGAAGTCCTTGGTCTTTTCGAGAGAAAAGTTCTGCGTTCCATCTTTGGTCCTGTTTGCGTTGATGGTTTCTGGAGAAGGAGATACAACCATGAACTGTACGGGCTGTACAGCGGCATGAGCCTAGTCAGGCATCTACGGATTCAGCGCCTAAGATGGCTAGGCCATGTAGAGCGCATGGACAACACTGCTCCAGCCCGAAGAGTCTTCGACTCCGAACCAGTGAGACAACGCAATAGAGGACGCCCACGAAACCGATGGCGCCAACAAGTGGAGAAGGATCTCAACTAAATTGGTGCTCGAAATTGGAGACAGCTGGCTAAAGATCGTGCCAGCTGGAAAAGCTTGTTGACTGAGGCCCAGGTCCACCCCGAGTGATATGATATACTCTGACACTCTCATAATATCATATCATCATATTCTCATGGCAACAGCGAGAGCAGCGTGAAACCAAACAAGACGCTAAGAATATGACGACGCTGTCCAGTCGCATGTTGTAAAACAGTTATCGGGAGAAGAAAGCACGCAAGTTGCTTTCGACTTTTATAATAAAATAAAAGCTGTGGTACAGTCGTCATGTACTGTATCAGTAACAAGCAACATGAACGGTTAACAGCTTGTTGCCAAGCACGCTTGGTGCACCCAAGCCAGCATGATCACTGCTGCATGTATGTCTGTCTCGTTCTATTCGTTGATTCCCTCTTTATTTCGGCGCTTCTCTTTATTTATATTGTATTTGTTTATTTTCTGTATGTTTGCTGTTAGTAGGTAAGGATGTTAAATATGGTGTTAACATTCATTCTTAATGCAGGTGTGAAACAAGAAGGAATAATAAAACATTTTGTGAACTGGAAACTTAAGTGTGTGGTGAAGAGAAAAACATAACTGACTGTAGTGCCACTAGAAGAAGAAGTTTGTTCTTCCTAATAAAGCTATAATAAATGGAAAGAATTTAATTTTGTTCATTTTGTTGTATTTTGTATTTTGAAATTTGTATTTGGCCCACCCTGTATATCCCTCGTACAAATTCAGTGTAAAGTTTGTTGAAATCCATATTGATTCCTGTGGATAATATTGTGTTTTTTTTAAACTCCCATATTTGTTCGACCACAATTTGGTCGATGATTTTAACAGCTGGTAGGATTGCTACTGGTCGACAGTTGGTCATCAGTTTCTTCTTGCCTCCCTCGGAAATAGGTATCACTACCGCCTGTTTTAGCTTTGAAGAAACTACGGGTATCTCAAAGCTTAAAGTGATTAATTTAGGATTTAAAGTGATGAAAAGGTTTGTATTTGCTCTTAGGTCAGCTGCTTTGATACCATCTGCACCAAGGCACACGCAGCCCACCCAATTTCCATATCTGCCAGAGGGGCGACGCATTAACCATCAAATATTTAATATACGATTGTCCAATGCCCAACCTTTTTTTCGCAAGAAAACTCAGTAAAAATCACAGCCTCAGTGAAATACTTTCTTCCCCCTCAGAGGTCCACATAAGAGGAGTTTATAAATTACTTACTATTTTTAACCAAGAAAATCTGCTTGAGTTGTAAACTTTAATTTCTAACTCCTCGCGAAGTTAAGTGGATTTCACACCATTGTCATGTGCATGAACAAACCTGTGCCTGTCCCTGTCCATCACGTGCGTACCGAATCAACTTCCAAACAATCAATCAGCATTTTAGATAAAACATTTTACACCACGTTCGTTGCAAAATAATTTGCGGCACATTGTTTCGAATGAAAAATGCCCAAGGACATTCCCCCATGCCGCACATCCCCATCCGCACGATCTAATTGCCTAAATTCCCACTAATTGAGTACACTTTTGATTCCGGCATATATCAGTGGATTCATTTCAATTTAATTAGCTCACATGCGTGCGTGCTTGAAATCGTAAACTTTTCCCAAGAATGCCGATGAGTTTTGGGGCCCGGCCCACTCGGAATCAACAGGACCGCAATTGTGGAACTCTGTGGAGGCAGGGAGGAGGCAGCCGCATCACAATCGTTTGCATTCAGATGCATTCGTTCAGTCAGTCGAAGGATCTTCGCCTGTACGCCCATCGACGCGCATCGTATTCACTCGCTACAGCTCGCACATATTGTTTCAGAAATTCGTACCTAACCCCCTCACCCTCCCCATTACCACCCGCGCCATGGCGGCGTTGTTTAATTAGGACACATTCGAATGCAAATTTAATTCTATTTTCGGTGGTTCTCTGATTAACTCTTGATGTAGTTATCTCGATATTTTTTTTTCGCACAGTGATGGTCGCTCTGTCGAATTAAGAGATTCCAATACGGTCGGTGTCCTTGAAGGATGGCACGGGTGGGTTCGGGATACAGGCGAGCATGCACGTGTCGATTGGGGTTGGTTTCTCACAGTAAATTGCGAGCACTGAGGGAACGAATGGAGATTTATGTCGAGCAGGGAGTGGATATCGTTCGCATCCTTGCGAGCCCAATTGGGGGTAATTTAAAAACAAAATGAATTGCCATTTCGGATTGGCTGTATGCTTTTTCAGGCCAAGAATTCGAGGAAAGGGCTACCGTTGCATAAGAGTAAAGTACTTGACTGAGTTAAAGACGCAATCCATGTTCATGTGGTCTGAGTCCTTCAGAGTTAATTACATAAATACACTTCAATGCACCCTTGTGAGATGGACTCTCTGAAGTTTGAGGGGGAACCATCATGCAAGAGGAATACAATCGATGTTCTTGCAGAATGAGTTTGTCTATCTTATGCCTATGTTGCACAGCATGGTCAACAGGCCCAAATTCATTGGCAAAGCGGCTCATTCAGTCGATCAAACACTCATCTCGTCTCACAGCCAGACAAATTTAAGAGGAATTGTGTTTTTTTTTCTCTTAAAATAGCTCAAAGTTATAGGTAGCTAAACGTCATAATCCTTTACTTAAATAATTCTGAGAGAGCGAGCTGTTCACATTTCTCGATGTACCGACGTTGTGTGCGAGGGTGGATGGCGTCCTACCGAGGTGCTCCCAGGGGAATCGTATTGAGGTGAAAAGAGTACGTAGTATCGGAGGAGATAGGAAGTGCTTGTCAAAAGGCCATTCAAGAAGTTTCCACTACCACTAATGTGCTAAGCGTTACGAGTCGAGACTTACGACACCATCCAAGAAAAATCTGAAAGTCTACAGAGCGTAGAGTTACTAGACCTGTTCGTGAGTTCTACGAAGGGAATACAGCTTCTTAGAAAAGGGAAGAGCATAGGAAACGCAAATCGGGAAGTGGTACAGTGTAATAAAGTAATCGATGTGAATGACACTGGGAGCATCTCAGAAAACTGTGGCCACGATCTTGTTGGCCGATAGACACTCGTTGGCCTTTTTTGGTGCACGTTATCCCGAAGAATTACACAGTCTTGATTGTTCTTTGATCTCTGCTTTGTCCATGGTAACATAATAGGTTATATTGATTGTGGCTGAACATCACCAAACCACCCCTTTGAAGTGGTCACACGGTTGGCCTTATGACCATAAGGAAGTGTGAATTCATCGCGCGGATAGCATTTTCACGTTAAAATATTCGTATCACTTAAGATGACTACACCCTCATCGGCCAACATGATTCCATGGACCTTATATTAAGATTTCTGGCGTGACGGTCTCCATTGGCCGACCTGAACGTCCCAACGGAACCCAGCAAAGCACTTCTAAACCATTGAAATGGATGTCCCCATTGTGATGCCTCAAACTTGACAGTAGTCAATTAATAGATGGCAGTTGACTGGAGCAGTGTTGCATTTGAAGTAGGTAGGTCTAGGTAGGTAGTGGCATTAATGCACTTAGGCCAAAGTAGGCCAAAGTAGGCCCATTGTACCGCCATGTGGGTGTTTCAAATTAAAGAGGGTTTCCGTGGTTTATGACAGTCAGTCGGTTTTCTCAACAAATTTGACCAGCGCGTTGACTGGTATTTTGCTGAGGCAGTTTAGACTGTCATAGAAGTAGCAGCCTGTGGTGGCTTTCCTAGTTTATGTAAGAGCAGCATAATTGCAAAGGAGGTGTTGAGTGTTTTCCTCCTCTTCTTCGTCTTGGCAGCTTCTGCAGAAGTCCTTGCAGAATAGACCTAGTCTTATTACGTGAAGGCCTAGTAGGCAGTGTCCGGTAATTATTCCCACTGCAGTGCTAATTTTGGATCTCTTTAGGGAGATAAGATCGCTTGATCTTTTAAGATACAGATTTGATCAGATTTGTTTTGAGATTCGACAAGTGATCCCAGTCGACCATCTTGCATTGATTTTCTTGAAGTAGTCCTATGTTACAAGAGAAACTATTAACTTTCAGTCTAGTCACGCGTATAGAAAGTTCCTCAGCGTTGTAGTTTCCCGGAATGTCTCTATGGCCTGGCGCCCAGCTCAGGCAAATGTTGAACTGTTGGGTTATCTCGTTAAGACATGCGCGACAGTCTATTACTTATTTAGCTATTGACTACCCGTGAAAATGCAGCCATCGCATCGCACGTTCCACCTTAACCAGAACAAGGATTCGGTAATTGCCATTACTTCCGCTTGGAAGACGTTGCAGTGATTGGGTAGACGAACGGATTTGTTTAGGTTTAGGCCATCCGAGAAAATGCCGCTTCCTACTCCATCATCCGTCTTGGATCCATGTGAAAGTGTATGGCTTTACCAAAGGGAACGGTGCCGCCATACCACATGTCTCTGTCCGGAATCAGAAATTGTTCTCTGGGTAGTGTCGTGGTGATGTGTAATCTAAATGAATTGAAGTTCGTGTAGAATATTAGCTTGTCCATAGGTGAAGTCGTACCACTGAGAGCATGCCTTTAGACGAAATGCGCAGTTGGCTGCTGTTTGCTTACCAAAAATATCAAGCGGGTTAGGTTTAGGAGAGTTTCCAGTGCATCAGTGGGAGTAGTTCTTAGGGCTCAACTGAAGAAGATAAAGGATTGTCTCTGTACCTTCCTTAGTTTGTTGAGGTGGGTGCCGACTTTAAGTATGGGCCACTATACTACCACACCGTATAAAAGGATGGGTCTTATGACAGATTTGAAGTGCCACTGTGTCATGTAAGTTTGGAGACCCCAGTTGGGACCAATGGCTTTCTTGCTCATGTAAAGAATTTTCCAATAAGGGCTTGACAACTTTTTTTTTAAATAAAACGCAAACCATTTGAAGTATTTCAATAACTTTGACTTGACAATGAAAACATTTATGAATGAAACTCGACTTCGTTCATATGGCCACCGCGGGCATGTTTGCAGCGTTCGATTCGTTGGACCCAATTTTTAACGAATTGGTTACACATTTCGGCCGAAACGGCCGCTATTTCGCGTTCAATGTTGGCTCTGAGCTCTTCCAACGTCGTC
The DNA here is from genome assembly GCA_907269125.1 of Eristalis pertinax. Classification (NCBI taxonomy): domain Eukaryota; kingdom Metazoa; phylum Arthropoda; class Insecta; order Diptera; family Syrphidae; genus Eristalis; species Eristalis pertinax. The sequence goes on from OU026145.1 coordinate 61,269,474, forward strand.
GGGTTGTTAGCACAAACCAATGACTTAACGTAGTTCCACAGAAAATAGGCGAACGAGACGGCCAATCGACTGGCCCATTTCTTGAGATAACACGCTCATCATACTTACTCTTCAATAAATCGATTAAACGTGTGCAGTGTGACCTGTGGCACCATTATGTTGGCACGATATCGCTGACCATTCAAAGTAACGTGGCGATCGTTATCATCGACGAAAAAAGTATGGCCCAATAACGCCGCCGGCAGGCAAACCGCACCAAACAGCTATTTTTGGTGGATGAAGTGGTGGTTCATGAAGCACGTGTTTATATTCACCCGACCAATAACGCATATTTTGCTTATGGACGAACCCATTGAGCCAAAAATGAGCTTCGTCGCTGAAGATGATTTTGCAATGAATCATCCGGAACCCAATCGGAAAACGTACCCCGCTTCAAATGGTCCAGCGGCTTCAATTCTTGAGTCAGTTTGATCTTGTATGGGTGTAAACCAAGACCTTACGCAAAATACGCCATAATGTCTTAACGATGCCCAATTCTTAAGAACGCCGTGCAATTGACTGGTTTGGATCGTTTTCTACGGACACCTGAACGGCATCGATATTTTCGACAATTCGACCAACCCGTTGCCTCACTGACACGGCAACATCCCACAACGGATATGTAGACTCAAATTGTTGCATTAAAATTGTTATTGCCTGTCTACTAGGGCGAAAATTAGGAACGAAAATTTGAGTTAACGCTCTTAAAGTTGCGTTTACCGACTCGTTGCTCGTGTGTGTACTTTACCATGATGAAAATTTTGAGTTTACCGAATAAATTGACAGTGACAGTTTGATGATTAGTGAAAGAGTGCGTTGACAAATTAAATTCAAAGTTGTCAAGTCCCTATTATAAGGCCGCGATGGCCTTCCTTGCTCTTTCTTCTGCATTGTGCTTCCGTCTGTTGCATAATGCAAGCCCGAGGATTTCGCCTTATACGAGAACGGTATACTGGTGTCATTTAAAGGGTGGTTAAATTTTAAGGGCCGATTTTGAATGTGAACCACACATACGAGTAAACGTCAAGTTTTTTTCTGCATTTCATGTGACATTTCTCAATTTCAGACTAACTCAATTTGAACCATGGAAAGATACACAATCGAGCAAAGTGTTAAAGTTATTCAGGCTTATTATGAAAATGGGCGTTCAAATCAAAATGCATATCGTGCACTTCGTGATTTTTTCGGTCAATTTAATCGTCCAAATGTGCGTACAATCGGAAAAATCGTGCAAAAATTTGAGCAAACCGGGTCTGTAGGAGATGTGAAAACACCAGTGCATGCTCGTACAGCTCGTACTGCAGAAAATTTGTTCACCTCAGTGGATTCGTCAATAAGCAGAATTGACGCCTTTGGGCTAATGATAATCCAAGAGTGATTGTCGAAAACCAATGTACCCACAAAGAGTGAGTGTTTGGTGCGGTTTATGGGCTGGCGGCATCATCGGGCCGTATTTTTTCCAAAATGAGGCCGGTCAGGCAGTTACTGTGAATGGTGTTCGCTATCGTGAAATGATAACGAACTTTTTGTGGCCCGAATTGGAAGATATGAGTGTGGACGATATGTGGTTTCAACAGGACGGTGCCACTTGCCACACAGCTAACGAAACAATGGCTATTTTGCGCGACAAATTCAATGGCCGTATTATCTCACGTGGTGGCGATGTCAATTGGCCGCCAAGATCATGTGATTTCACACCGTTGGATTTTTTCTTTGGGGTTATTTGAAAGAAAAGGTGTACGTTTGCAACAATTCAAGAGCTAAAGGATGAGATAATTCGGCACATTAACGGTATAGAACCTCAATTATGCTTCAGCGTCATGGAAAATTTGGAGGTCGCGGCAGCCATTTGGCCGATATTTTGTTCCATACATAATTGAACCATACCAATATTATCATAATAAAAAGAAATGACAATAATTTCCTAAATAATTTGTGTTTTATTCAAAATCAACATCGGCCCTTAAAATGTAACCACCCTTTAGAATAAAGGGATCGATAATGGGAATCTTATATTTCCTAGTGAAAAGGACGATTTCGGTCTTTTGAGCATTAACACCCAGACCATTATAGTCGCCCAGTTGCTAAGTAAATTGAGACCATGTTGCATTAGATCTCTCAAGACTTGGATATATTTTTCGAGAAGGCTATGGCAACATGCATTTGAAGTTACTGCCCATGAAAGAGAGAAGGCTATGGCAACATGCATTTGAAGTTACTGCCCATGAAATCCAAAAATCCCTGACTAATCAGTGACATGACTTTCAAGACGGTTCACAATGTCTATAGCAGTGCAGTTTAGGCATTGTAGTCACTTCATCCGCTTCCTCCTTACTCTCGCATCCACTGTGTCTAATGATACTAGCCACGTTATCGCTTGAAATTTGGAAGCCATATTAGCCTATAACCGACTATCATCTGACTGGACTGAGAAATAACCCAATCTTTCCTAATTGAAGCTTGTATAATTTCATGATCATCTCAGTGAAGAGAATGAATTTCATAAAATGTAGATACATGATAAAATATGAAACTTCCTCAAGCGTAGGAGTAGATACCCTCAACTGCTTAGCAAAGCAAAATCAAATAGCTACGCATTTCTTCGTACACGTGTAAAGCGATTTGTATGAAGTGATGCCACCTAACAGGACGTATCGAAATCCGTTAGGGCTAAGATATTTGCATACATAAGTAAGGTAATCCCGTAAGTGGATGGACAGCAAATCTTATTCCAGAATAATCACATATTTTGAAGTGAATCGCCTATCAAGGATATGAAAATAGACTTCACATTGCGTCATTATGGCATTTTCTTTAAGTAGTTCTCTGAACATAAGAGGATATGCCCACTCCAAGAGGGTGCACATGTTCATGCTTCACTTTCCCTAATACCCACCGAACATAAACAGTATTTTTTTTTGTTCTCCGAAGATTTAGGCGGTTTTTTATGCAAATATAAGTGAAGCAGGAAACACAAGAGGCTAATGGGATTGTCAGTGAATGTAATTCAATAATTAGTTTTGTAGGCTTTTTCTCCCCCGCAAAAGAATTGGGACATGCCGTGATATTTGAATCAAGCACCCGCTCTGGTGGGCGTTCAATGGTTTCCTCTTGGCAATTGGAGACTTAAGAATGCCAAGCCTGTGTGACCCTGACAAGAGATTAAATTTCTAGATCGCACGTAGAACTTAAAGTTTGACTATTCAATGTGTTGACTTATGTATAATAAGTTTGTTTGTAGCGCATTGGAGATGCATACATCAGAGAGACTATTCTCAGGAGCTTCCTGTCAGATTCTTAACGCTTGCGTACGAATAGGAAAGATCTAACTTTACATTCTACAGTAGCTGTAATAAGATGCTTTTTAAATATCCACGATGCATCTAAAAACATGATCAAAGATACAATCACAAGGGCTCTATCCAGAGTTGGAGTTACAAAAAAATTGATTCATGACGATCCACATTGTTTGCTTCCATTTCCAGTTAGACTGCGAATCATTCACCCCGATTACGAAAGTCGATTAACGACTTGTGTTGAAACGCCTCTGTGATGTCGGTATTACGATTGTCGATGAAGTAGTCGTTTTACGCCACATAACGACTTCTGGGGATAAGCTTATGTGGAGCGTATATTTTGTGTGACACTTGTCGTGTATCGGTATTCCGAAAGTCGATTTACTACACCAAAAGGACGAGTAACACGACAAAAGAAGACGGTTTGAATTTTGTGAACGACTCTAGTGGAAAAACAAATAAAAACTTGAGTTTTCTTTGTGTTTTAACTGGAATGGTGTAAAATGTATTTAGTGTCTAATTATTTATACCTTAAGGTTCAACATTTTCAGCCCAAAACAAATAAAGCGTCTGGTTGAACTGGTGGAGGAAAATATGAATTTAGCAACAAATTTCAAAAGAGGTTTTTCTCAAACGGATGCAAACAAAACTGAATGGAAAGATATTTATCACAATTGTACAATGCATATATCTTACTTAGCATCTGGTAGATCAAATGGATTGCATTTTAATCGAATACTTCTTCTGATGTTAATTAATTCCCTTTTCTGCAATTCTTGATAGTCGTTATCTTCACTAATCCAATAAATAAACTAGCAATGCCGTCCATATTTACTTTAAATTGCACGAATAATTTTATCTAGCAAACACCTCAAAACAACAATCAAAAATGTTAACAAATTTAGCTTTCAAATTGACAAAAAGAATGTGTGTGGAACATAAACTCGAGTCGATTAAGGTTCGTAATACCGATGCTTAAACGCCTGTAAAGTGACTCGACTCTCAAAACGCCTTGTGTCGTGCAAGTGTCACGACTTTCGTAATCGGGGTGATTAACATGACTTTGGTGTTTTGGAGAGATTATAGAACACAATGCATCGTGTTCCACCCGAGTACAAGGAAGTAGGCAGTTGGTTACAGGGTAAGAGGGCTAGAAAGCCTTTGTCCTTCCTAAAACAGCTGAAAAGACTTTACTAGCTTTAAGTGTATGGCTCACTTAGACCAACGTGTTAGGTCGATTGTGGCTTTGTTTAAGATGGATTAGCACCGTCACACCTACTTCAGTCCTTACACCAACCAGATCCACATGTGAAACCGGGGAGATTTTTCAGTTCAACACCACTTGAGTCCTCCAACTCTACGAAGAAGTGCTTTCCTAGAAACTTCCTCCTTTCTTTGCTAGGGCTTGGCAATCAAAGAACAGATGTTGGATGGATTCTGTTTCGTCTTCATCTCTGCAGCTTCTACAAAAGTCGTTGTGCGGTATGTTTAGTCGCGATGCATGCCATAGAACAAGACTCCTAATAGCAAGCGCAAGTCAGCGAGTTGTGTCTCCGTCCATGGCTTCGTTTTCCCGTCTTTTTTTCCTTATTGAGCTAACCGGAGTGAATTCATACGAGAATGCCAGAGTTTCTCCCAACTCAGATACATTTTTTGGCAGGACTGCATTGCAGAGTCTAAACAGTCTAAACAGCCTAAGCAGCTTCGAAGTCAGAATGTCTGATGCTATGGCCTTTATTACCGCTTGGCTATTAGTTGCGTTCTTTAAATGCGAGTGCCGCCTCGTGTATCGAACCCACTTCGGCAGTCGTCCCTTAGTGCCAGCGATTTTTTGAAGAGGGTTCCCGGACTTGTACCCCCGATCGACTTTGGTACAACTCACGCTGGAGCTTCGATGCCCTTATGCACCCCATTTACTTTGACCCTAGTCTCATGGATATGCCACCTGACTCACGGACACTAGTACTTCAAACAAAGTCCCAGCACTCAGGACTTGCTCTGACCAGAATCTCAACCAGAAAAGAACTGGAATTGAATCGAACGGGCGACTCCAAGACCAATGAAGGATCTGATACTGGCGCCTTATCGACAGTCTAAATTCGCTAAGACTTGTGTGGGTCCCGGGCCACCACGGCATCGCCGATGAACTTGCTAGACAAGGATCAGAGGAGGTACTCTCAGGACCTGAACTTGCGCTGGGACTACCTGCGTCAGTAACCCATTTAATGTCTAATTTCAATGTTCTCTGCGCTCCACTTTGATTCGATAGGAATCTTCATGGATTGGTCACGTCCATCATTTCACTGCATTCCATTGCGTTATTCTATAGTCGCTCCCCAGATGTGTAGTTCGCTTGAAGACATGTAGATAGCTTCGCACGTCTTTAGGGGTTCCATCGATGATTGAACCTCTCTAGAGCATATAAAAAAAAGGGTAGTTGAGGGGTATCTGACTTTTCATAAGCGATCAGCACTTAAATTAACTCAATAGACGTGGTACATGATGCAACTATTCAAAGGCCCAACACTGGGTTGTATGATACGAAACACCGCAACCGGAGGCATGAGAACGCGGTGAGACACCTGGCGGTTGGCAAACTGGGGTTATTGTTCCTATCTTTAAAAAGGGGGACAAAAAAGATTGCTCCGCTCTTTTTTAAGTCTCCGCGGGTAAGTACATGCTAAGGGGTATGGGGTATGGACAGTGCGGCTTTCGTTCCAGCAGAAGAACAAACAACCAGCTTTTCACTCTAGGAATGGTAGTCGAGGACACCTGGGACCGATCTACCAAGCCGATCTACATCTGCTTTGTAGATTTGGAGAAGGCATACAACCTATTTCCTCGAGGTAAACTCTGAAGTGTCCAGCAGAGGTATGGAATTGATTGTCCTCTTATGAGGGCCATTCAGTCTCTATACAGAAACCTTAGCAGCAGTGTTCGCGTTAAGGGTGCTCAATTAAGACCATTCACCATGGGCGTTGGACTTCGTCAAGGGTACCTCTTGTCACCTCTGCCCTTAATTATATAAATGAACTGGATGTTGCAACGCAGAAGAGGCGAGGAATGTTTCACATTGGGAGAGTTGAAGGTAAGTCATCTCCTTTTTGCAGATGACTCAGATCCTCACATCCTCCCAGATGGATCTCCAGCGAGCACTCGATAGGTTTGTGGACGTATGCGCTGATGCTGGGATGAAAGCTAACGTGGACAAAGCCGAGGTTATGGTTATTTCCAGAAGGTATCTGTGATCAGTAAGGCTGAACTTGATGTCAAAGTTCTTGAACAGCTGCTGCTCCGAACGGAAGCCATTTGCGCATAACTCCTGATGAGTTAAAGTCGGTGTCGGAGGATCGAGGCGCCTTGAGATTCCTCGTGTATGCTTTGCCCCCGTGAACTATTTGGTAGTCTTTGCGGGTCAGAGGATGGTGATAATGATGATTTCATATGCAGAAATACTTAATCCAGGCTAACTACCTTACCATGTTGACCCTCTATCTTGCTGGCTTTGCGTTGGTTAGTGTATACATGCGTCGATGATGGAGTGTCTGGGTTCAATTCCTGACACGACAATCCTACGCCCGCAGTGGTCTTTGAACGAACTTGCAAAACTGAGGGCACTATCACCAGGGAAAGTTTGAATTGGATAAGAGGTATCACTCATGAACCAAGAGATCGGCATGAGAAAAGCTATTGGAGACAGAACGGAACCTTGTGGATTTATTTGGGGGACATCGGACTAGAATCGATTCAAAACAACTTGAATTGAATACAAACTCCACCTTGATCGCGGAATCTAACCTCACCCGACAGCGACTTAAGACGAGATTTGTACCGTATGATTCAGTAAATAGGAGCACAGAATGTATATGTGGACAATGGAGATCCGGTTCTAGGCTAAGTGAATCACCGAAACATGAGATTGGATACGCTTATTATTTGAAGCCTACGTTCTCCCAGACTGTAACCGCAACCGTGTTAGAAGTACGATCAATTAAATCCAACCTCTTGAAATGGTGGATAGGACAATGCACAAAATGATTAGCGAAGCTACTGCAATTAGATAGAAAGATGCTTCTTCTACGTGTAGGACTAGAGTTCGAGTGGTTTCAACAAACATGAGGTCAATGCAATGTATTTCAAACACCGCAATAAAGACGTCAACGCAACAACAACGAGAAACACACGCACAAACACAGGCTAGTGGTCGATCCTTTAGTTGAGACATTCACTTAATAGTCTCTCATCTCTCTTTTCCTGAATCCACCGTCCACCTTAAACGATCTGCAAGAGTATTGAGTGCATCCAGGTATCATTTTTTTCTCTCGGTTAACAAACGATTGTAACTGGCGACAACCACCAACCAACTTCACCTTCTTTAATCGTCCTTCCGCTCGACTATTGACATCCCTCTGCGACACTATCCTAACTCATCTGCAATACACTCCTTTCGGAGACGCCAAGGTGGGTTTCCTGTCAGCGTGCAGCAGACATCCAACACAGGAAGACAGTGGTTATAAAAAAGAGATATTACCCATTACTATATTGTGAGACTTCGAGGCGACAATATACGTGTACATACCATCGCTGGGCGGCCCCCTTCGGCTATTCGTGCAATTGCACCCACCCACACATCGATACAGTCTGTGGACAGAACAATGGAATCTTCCTAGCTGTCACATGCACTTTGCACTCAAGCGATTTTCACTACTGGAACAATTCGGATCCTTCCATTTCCTTGCAAACTAAAGATAAAGGGGACATAATTTGTCTAAGGACGTAAAAAACTTTCAAATTCACTAGTCACTGGTTACACATCTGTATCTACATATAATTCAATTCCATCATCGTTTCGGTTGTGGGTTAGTGGGTTCGGTGATCCTTGTGCGAGGTGAATGTGAGGCCAACGGGGGTGGACATAAAAAAAAAAACGAGACCATAATCATCATTCGATGGATGCTCACTTTATGGCAATCTTATGCGAGAAAAGGAGTGAACTATGAGCACGGGTGTGCTCGTGTGTGCATCACATGACGCGTGTGCTTTGAGGATGGGGCGCAGATGATAAGTGTGTTCTCGTCGAAACGGACTTTATCGGCGGCAATGAAACTGGAGATTGTAAAGTTTCCAAAACTGTCGTAAGGCGGATCGATTCATTTAGTCGGTCGAATTGAGTTTCGGTGAAGTTTATCGCTTTGCACTTATTAGTGATCAATGCGGAATTTTATTTTCCCTTAAGCGACTACACTCCGAAACGGCTGTGCGAATGATGACGCTGTAAAAGTTCTGATTATTATGTTTGGAAGCGTATGACCATTTTGAAAGGGGGACGTTAGTTTTTTCGGAGTATTTCCTTTTTCAGATGAATAGATAATCCCTTCGATTCACGACAATGTTTTGCTGGCCGATAGGATAGGTTGAGGAGGGTGTGTAGTAGATGAGAACACGGTTTAGTTAAATCATCGTGAATCTTTCCCTAGGCTCTCCCATATGAATTGAATTCAAAAATTCACATCAAAATTCGAGACGTTGAAGTAATCTCAATGCAACTCAGAAGCGACGTAGTTACTTCTGACTCTGATTTTCATTCTCTCTCGTGAGGTGAATTCAGAGAGAGACTTTTGTTTGTAAAAGCGTACGCCCCATATCACCTCCGCATCATCGCATCAAGGCAACATCCGGCAGGAACGGCCTAATTTGCTCTCACGCCCCGACAGAGAACAAGGATGACAACAGCAAGAATGACCTCAGTAATCTCGCAGAAAGGACATCCGATGGAAGTCCCAGCGTTAATATCACGGCTGTTCTGGGTAAGGAGGGCAATAGTCCAACGATACCACATGCCACATTTAACTCAGGCTGGTGAACTTTGGCAACTTCACCATCAACCAGATCGATCACGTTGCGATCGACGACAGACACTTCCCCAGGATTCTCGATGTGCAAAGCTTCCGCTAAGCCAACTTGGACTCGGATCATTTCCTTGTTGTAGCCAAGATAAGAACTCGGATATCGAGGGAACAATGGAGTCGAGGAAGAACAACACGGTTTGACGTCGGAAAAGGTACAATCCCGACAGACTGTTAGTCCCCCAGAAATTCTCAGTAAGTTCGACGCCGCTTGCACAGACAATCGAAGAAAATTTGAGGCGTTGTTAAGAAGCCATAACGGATGTGCCGGTTTATAGAACACCACCCGGGGAAAAACTCTTGGTTCGACAACGTGTGCAGGGTGGTGCATGCAACTAGAGGTATACGAGCCTCCGTTACAGCGTTGAATTAAGAGACCTGTTCTTGAGCTTTAGGAACAGAGACGGAGAGAGCAGCAGAAGTACATACGCGATCGACGAGATGGAGCAATGGTATTGATGGAGGATTATTATCCATGGATATAAGGTTCGGACAGAAGCCTGCCAGGACGAAAGTGGGCAACTTGTAAAGGGTGATTTTTTAGCTATTATCTTTTTGGCAACACTGGTTTAAACAGCTGACGCACGTTTCGTGTTTTGTTTCACTGTCAAACATCTTCAGTTTGCTCTATAATTTAACCATGAATCGTCTTACAAACGAACAACGCTTGCAAATTATTGAATTTTATTATCATAATGCGTGATCTGTTAAGAAACTTCATCGCGCGCTTCTTCCACAGTTTGATGCGGTTTATGGGCTGGTGGCATCAGTGGACCGTACTTCTTCAAAGATGATGCGAATCGTAACGTAACTGTGAATGGTGAGCGCTACCGTGAGATGATATCCAACTTTTTTTTGCCCAAAATGCAAGAGCTTGACTTGAATGACATGTAGTTTCAACAAGACGGTGCCACATGCCACACAGCACGCGCAACAATGGACTTATTGAGGGGCGAGTTCGGTGAACATTTTATTTCACGTTCGGCACCGCTCAATTGGCCGCCTAGATAGTGCGATTTATCGCCTTTAGACTATTTTTTGTGGGGCTATTTTAAAGCTCATGTCTATACAGACAAGCCCGCTTTAATTGACGCATTGGAAGACAACATTGCATTCATTGCAAGCATTCATTAGTGAGATACCGGCCGAAATGTTGGAAAGAGTATGCCAATATTGGACTAAGCGGATGGAACATTTGAGGCGCAGTCAAGGTCAACATTTGCATGAAATAATCTTCAAACATTAAATTATATGGACCGTACTATGGATTCAAATAAAGATTTCATGCATTTTTCTGAATTTTGTGTTTTTTTTTTGAAAAACTTGCCTATAGCTTAAAAAAATCACCCTTTATAAGACAGTTTTTATTTTCACTAGTTTCTAACACCTTATATGGACCTGTGAAAGCGCTATCTAACTTATGACCTGCTGTATTTTCTAACAACACCATGTCTCCTACATTAACTTCTAGCTCTTTTATTTGCTTATCATATTGTAGTTTCTGTTTCATTTTCGCTTTTTTGATAAACGTTTGGGCCCGTAAATTGGCAGACTGTAACCTAAACTTAACTTCTTTATCATAGAAGGCAATATTGTATACTGGGTCTATAGAGTTTTCATTTAAACACTCAAAGGAGCTCGGATTTTTACCAAATACCAACTCAAATGGACAGTAGCCGTGTACGGCCGTTTCTTTGGACCGATATGTAGGATCGTAGGTATTCATTAAACGTTCTATGGGAACGTTCTATAGTGTCTAAGGTCTGGTGATGATACGCTGTTGAAGTTTCCTTGTCTATCTGCAGTATAGAGCAAAGCTCAGTAAAAATTTGATTTTTATATTCGGTTCCCATGTCTGTTACAATTTTCTTCATGGGACCGTACTTCAACACAAAACATTCAACAATGGCTTTTGCTACTGTTTTTGCGGTCTTATTTGGGATCGGTATTGCTACAAAATACTTAGTTAAATCGCATGCCAAAGTTGCCCAATTCCATGACCGTACAGACGTACTTTAGTTATTTCTGATGCTGGCTTCTTTTTGAAGCACTGGAAAGAATTTGTCTAAACAAAGTTTTTCATTAACATCGGTTTCTTCTAACTTGAGTGAACCAATAATCTTTCTTCCACGTTTAAAATAACAATGATGTTGCCCAAATTTAAGTTGAGGACATTTCTTAACATCTCTAGGGTTAAGTATTTCATAAACTCTTGGTTCATTTGCGTAATAAGTTACATTCGTATTGGTGGAATCTGATGTATTCAGTTATTCTGCTCTAATAGTTTTAATATCACTAAAATCTATTCGTGAAGTAGGATATAAAAGATAAACACTAAACCGAATGTTGAATTAAACAATGTACATCAGTTGGGCACATATTGTTGAGCCAACACACTAACTCTTAGTATTAAGCCTAGTTGTAATCTCAAGTTGTACAAAATATTATTTTTGTTCACAATAAATTTTTAAATCGTTTTACATCGACGTCCCATTAAGTCTAATTATGACTAATGGCTGTAAGCTGTACGTATCGCAAAGACAACAATTCTGCGTACAAGTATGATTCAAAGGAAATAGATTTATTTTTGTGATTTGTGATGTGGATGGCAAATGGGAACAGGCGTTAATACCGACACGTGTCGCACGACGCCTCTTTGGGGGTGATTAAAAACTGTTTAATGTTAATTTTAAACTTGGAAAAAGGGTTGCTTACTTCGCACATTTTTGCTGTGTAGCCAATTAAAAGATTCCATGATTTCAAGTGCCAACGGAAAGACATTTTAGTGATAAAGGACTAAGGACAGATGAAGGACTTTCTTTAGAAAGGAATAATGATCCAGTTTTTGTTCATACAAACCCAATGAATGTATTTCATTGAGCGTAGCCTTCTTTGTGTTGCGCTAGACTCTCCATGTACCTGTGTCTAAATCAACAAGCCTGTCCAGTTAGCGCGAACTGTGGCCAAAAGCCTCCAGTTATGCGCACTAAGTTGTTTGAGCTCCTACTTCACTCGTATACGCCACGTTAAACGTGAGTCTTCTCTTTTGCGTTGTCCCCCATGTTCAGACTGGAAGACTCTTCGTTGTCCCTGCACTCTACATATTTATTTACATCTCAGACTGGCGACTAATGGAGGGTCTGAGCTGCTTTGTCTTTGGCACGCTGCTTTCAGTCATCAATACCAAGCAGTCTTGCGTCCGCGATGACTTGTTCTTTATACCGTAGATTCGATCTTCCTTTCCTACTCTAACCAGGACGATCGGAGTCGAAGACCCTCTTTGAGGGTTGGTGTTGTCCATGCGCTCGATGCGACATCTTGCATTCTACATGACGTTGGATCTGTAGACGCCTGGCTAGACTTATGTCGCTGTGTAGTCCATGCAGCAGTTCGTGATTGAATATTCTCATCTAGATGCACTCAATGCAAACGAGACTAAAGATCGCACTCGCAACTCTATTATATAATCGCAACGGACTGTCCATGATCCTGCACCGCACAGCATTGATTTCTCGAGACACGCTGCTATAAAACAGCTGTTGTCAATACATATTCTGTGTTCACTGCGGAGCGGAGGTAGATGAAGTCCTCGAAGGTATAAGCAGCTGCCCATTGTGACACTTTGTCCAGACGCGTCGATGTTGTATATCTTTTCTTGAGGACAGGTTTCCCTCGTTCACCACTAATCCTATTTGGCGCCTCTAATTTAATTCATGGCTCACTGTGTTCTACCAATCACGTGAACGTTATTCGCGTGTGTTACAGCTGAACGGATGTGTGAAAGATCATGCCTTGAAGGTTTCGGTGAGTTCGTTACGGACCTTGATGGAACAGGGAGAATTCTCCATCGTCCCTTTGCACCACCTGACAAACTTGGCGGGTCAAAACTGGATATGTCGATATATAGCTCGGACCAAGACACGTACGCAGAGTACGTAGTGAGAGTTGATTTGTATTGCTTTAGTCTTTTCTAGGATCTGCCGTAGTGTGACCATTTGAACAATTGTAGATTTGTTAATTAATAAAGAAGAATATGTACGCGATGTTAAGCAGATTTATCCCTTGATAGTTGGCGCAGTCAATGGGACTGTTTTTTTGTGGATCGGACAAACGTTACTGAGCTTTCACTCATCGGGTATTCTTTCCTCCGACCATATCATCCAGATGAGCCGTTACATGCGCTTAACAAGAACATCTGCAGTTAGTATTCAGTCCTCACATTACTATCACGACCTCGTCTAGATAGGCGGGCGGAATTCTTGTCTAACATCGTCCAGATTGATTTAAACATTCTGCCTGACAGCGGAATTTGGGTCCTTATCGCCCTTTCATAGTCTACAGTAGTGATCTTTCCAGATTCTCAGCATCGACTGCGGCTCTACTAAAGGGTGATTTTTAAAAAGCTATAGGAAAGTTTTTCAAACAAAAACACATAAAATTCAGAAAAATGCATGAAATCTTTATTTGAATCGATAGTACGGTCCATATAATTTAATGTTTGAAGATTATTTCATGCATATGTTGACCTTGACTGCGCCTCAAATGGTCCATCCGCTTAGTCCAATTTTGGCATACTCTTTCCAACATTTCGGCCGGTATCTCACGAATAAATGCTTCAATGTTGTCTTCCAATGCGTCAATTGAAGCGGGCTTGTCTGTATAGAGATGAGCTTTAACATAGCCCCACAAAAAATAGTCTAAAGGCGATAAATCGCACGATCTAGGCGGCCAATTGACCGGTGCCGAACGTGAAATAAAATGTTCACCGAACTCGCCCCTCAATAAGTCCATTGTTGCGCGTGCTGTGTGGCATGTGGCACCGTCTTGTTGAAACCACATGTCATGCAAGTCAAGCTCTTGCATTTTGGGCAAAAAAAAGTTGGATATCATCTCACGGTAGCGCTCACCATTCACAGTTACGTTACGGTACGCATCATCTTTGAAGAAGTACGGCCACCAGCCCATAAACCGCACCAAACTGTGACTTTTCTGTATGCATTGGTAGCTCTTGCAATGCTTCTGGCTGATATTCACTCCAAAATCGACAATTCTGCTTATTTACCTACCTATTGAGCCAAAAATGAGCTGAACATAAAATAGAAGAAGCACGCGGTGAACTTTCTTAACATAGCACGCATTTTGAAAATAAAATTCAATAATTTGGAAGAGTTGTTCGTTTGTAAGACGATTCATGGTTAAATTATAGACCAAACTGAAGATGTTTGACAGTGAAACAAAACACGAAACGTGCGTCAGCTGTTTAAACCAGTGTTGCCAAAAAGATAATAGCTAAAAAATCAGCCTTTAGAAGACGGACATAGTAAACAGTTTTTAGTTCATAAAAATAGGCTTACAAAATTTATGGAAAAATAAATATTAAATCAGACTTCAAGTTAAATAATTAAGAAAGCAAAAGCTATCAAATTCTATACTAAAAAAAGGAATATTTTAATGAAAATTACCTATTATCATATCATGGTTAATTTTAAAGTTAAACATAAGAATGAGACTGCTAATACAAAAAAAAAGAACAATGTAATATTCTTTGTTAAGTTAATATCATTTTTATCTCTAACGTTAAGTTGGAATAAACATATATGTACGTACATTCAGTGCAACCTCAATAAAAGCAACTAATAGAAATTTGAGCAGTTGTTTTTACTGAGTTTGTTGCAATAATCGAGTCAAAAAATGGAAGGTGCCGAAAATGAGACAAAAAGCTAAACTCCTCCAAAATAGTAAAAAAAAACGTGTCTTGTACTGGTAAACAGACCAAAACAAATTTTTTAATTTAATAACCAAAACAAAAATTTTACTTGTATTTAAAAAATTGAGAAATTTTTGATTATGTCTTTTTAGACCCTGAATTCTCTTCCACAGCTGACTCTCGTAAGTTTTGCAGAGCTATAATATTATTCAGTGAAGCATCATTTTCTTCAGCCCATTGAAGGCAATTGTTTAGTGCTTGGGATTGCAGCCCCTGCTTTGATTTTTGGCAGTGGGGATTCTTTAACTGCATTTTCGTCATCACATTCAATTTCTTCGTCTCCCAAGTTGCTGCAAGTCGGTTCCAGATTGGTTTCATTTTCGGCAATCCAATCATGTATGTCCTCGGAACAGTCAATAGGGGATAGCTCTTGAAGCAAATCATTTATCGCGATATTTTAGGATTTGGTCCCTTATGACACTCAAAGGTAACAAGTCATCTTCATTATAATCATTGCTTGAGTTCATCAAAGGGTTCCAGCACTTTTGTAATGCCGTAGACTACACCTTGTCCCATGCATTAGCCAAGAGACATACGGCGTGTCTCAAAATAAATGCTTTAATTTTAGTCTCCAAATCTGACCCTTGACTAGCGCCCAAATGTGCCAATGGACTCTTTTTGTAATTCAGTTTAGTCAAGTTGATCACATTTTGATCCATTGGTTGGAGAATAGCGTTGCAATTTGCTGGTAAACACATGGTGACTATCATTCCATCATCACTTTTCAGCTCGCCGTCCTTTGGATGACATATTGCATTGTCCAACCGTAACAGTGCCCTCTTTTGAAGATTTCTAGAAACTGTCTTACCTAAATGAAGAAACAAATATGTAAATAAAAAAGAAATGGTTATAAAAGTCGATCAACTTTATTAAACATGTTACCTCTGGTACAAACGTTGAGCGAAACAATTCTTCAAACAACGAGAATGTCATCCACGCATTTTTATTGCCCTTATAAATGACGGGTTTATTTTCAAAATTTTTAAATGCTCTAGGATTTGGAGCTTTCCCGATGACGAATAATTTTATTTTGTGAATCCCAGATGCGTTCGTGCAAGCAAGAAAAGTTATTCTCTCTTTGCTTGTCTTCCGACCTGGAGCGGTTGCTTCTTTACAGGTTTTATTTGGCATAAGCTTAAAAAATAAGCCGAACTCGCCCGCGTTGTAAATTTGATTTGGTGACAGACCGAGCTCTTTAATTGTATTTTTGAACCAAAAACGGTTCAACGAGTTTCGGCTTATTTGACAGATTTTCTCCACAAATTTTAAGGTTGCGGATTCCATGCCTTTTTTTAAAATTTGAAAACCAGCCATTGCTTGCATTAAAGGATCCTGGTTTTTCCTTGATTCTGTCGTGCAGTTTACATGCCTGTGCTTTTAAGACTTCTATGGAAATTGGCACGTTTCGATGTCGATTTTCCAAAAACCATTTATACAAGGTTTTTTCCATACGTGGAAACTTACACGCTCTTAAAGTTACTCGTTTTCCCGGTCCACATTCTGAATTTACAACGAATTTTGTTAGCGCTCCTTGTCTCCTCTTGATTCTACTTATGGTAGACAGTTACACCCTTATTAATTTGATCTAGAATTTCACTTTTTTGCTTTATAGAAAGCTTAGGAACACTTTTTACAATAGCCATAACTAATAGTACACAGTAATCCGACTAACGACACTAACGACTACAGAGTAAAAGGCACGAAAAACTACGCCTGTCATACAAAACGCAAACATCGTCCAACAAACATCTGCATAAAAAGTACAACGAATAGCTGTAAAATAACTGCCCAGACATAGCAAAAATAAACAAGAAGGAAAATATACAAATAGCGAACGAAAAAAGAATTTATGAAACAATAGTTGCTTTTATCGAGTCACTTCTTTTTCGAGGAGTTGCAATTACTGAGTCAACAATGGTAAGACTTAAGGTGTTGCTTTTATCGAGGAGTTGCACGCATCGAGGGTTGCTTTTATTGAGGTCGCACTGTATATGCAAAATGTAATACACATTTTGTAAGAATTTTTTTTCCTTAATTTTTTAAAATAAAAACAAAGTCAACTCATGGTCTTGATCAAGTATAATTTAATGAAAATAAAATTATACTTCCGAAGGATAGTAGTGTAATAGTATCCTCATCATATTTTGTCTTGGGAACCAAGGTCGATTATGATTCCCTTGGCAGTCAATATGAAACCTCCTAAATATCATACATTTACACCTTGGCAACCGTCACTACCTACGGTACTCCAGGTGTATCATATTGTTCACGTCGCTGCATGCGCGCGTGTTTGCTGACGTGGCGTATTGCCACAAATTGTTTCGATGGTTGATCAACGCCAGTCAGTTCTACTTGAACCAATTATGAAACTACGTGCGTTCTTATTACATATGTCTAGTGCTTACATCGGGTTGTTCAAATCTCTATGTCCATGTTGGTCCTTTTGGGAAGGGATGGTGGTATGGTAGACGATTTAGCCTGGAAGATGACTGCAATCAGTATTCTGGCTGCACTGGTTGTTAGATGTCATTGGGAAGTTCTGCTAGCTTAACAGATTTAGCGCGTTGAGGTGGCTTTGTCCGGGGATGGTGTTTCTCAGGTTCCTGATTTCCTCGTTAGGATGATTGTTGATGTTTAAGAGCTGCAGTCACCATTTACTGTTGTAAGGGGATGATACGTGCTTAGTCGCTAAGCGTCTTGTTGCTGTGGTGCTTTCGTCGGTTCCTGTCGAAGGTGAGAACTGTACATATTCCTTTCGAAAATTTCGATCTTCTCCCTGCTGGTCGAAGATATGGTGTGCCATATTGGGAAGCCGTACGTTAAGATCGGCCGTATTAGCTGCTTGTAGAGTAGCAGCTTTGTCCTCTGGCTTAATCCATTTTGATTACGCATCAAAGGATAGATGCGATGGAAGCCTAGGTTGGCCTTCTTAAGGGTCACTTCCGAGGGGCTGTTGAACTTCAACGTTTCCGTGAAGTTAACGCCAAGATACTTCCCCTCCTTGTCTGTTGTTATTTCCGCACCGTTAGGAAGCACTATCTTAATGCTCCGATATTTAGCTGCTGATCTGCATCCATCTCGGGATGGTCTCCTTAAGCACGCGAATTAATAATCACATTTATATGAAATTTTACATGAATGCACTAAAATAACAGTATTACTTGATAAATCAATAAATCAATTTATATATATAACCACAACTTCACCCCGATATCGAGAATATATTGAACGCCCCTCGTATGTATGTATAAATTTTCCAAAATTGATACGAATACCCCATTTGGTGTAGTAGTTTTCGCTGTCTGGTTTTCGACCCTTCGCCTGGCGATCAGTGGTGACTTCGAGCTAGCATAAGTCAGTGGGTCATCTTCGAATAGCCAACAGCTCACTGTGTTGGTTGGCGGCGGTTGATCTGCCGTGAAGATGTTGAAGAGCATCGATCCCAGCTTCGACCCTTGCGCACTTCCCGCCTTGGTGCACCGTTCAGTTGATTGGCTGCCTTCCACTTGAACGTAGAATCTTCTGGAATGCAGAAGGCTATAGTTTATTTTGATGAGGTTGGAGTGGAATCCCATCTAATTCAGCTTGTCAAATCTACTCTATCCCTCTGTTCAGACCGTGTCGAAGGCCTTTTCCACGTCCAGGAAGCAGGCAACGTTGACTTCGTGTTTGTTCAGGGAAGCTACAACATCGTGGTGGAACTTCAATAGAGGATGTAGCGTCGAATGTCTTTTCCCGGAATCCATGCTGCGTATCCTGGATGATGGCCAGGTCGGTGGACCATCGCTTTAGTTTCTGCGCTACCAGGTACTCCAGGATCTAGCTTATATTGCTCAAGAGCGATATAGGCCGGTACCCTGAAACACTACCAGCGTTGCATTTTTTTGGTATGGCAACAATTTTAGATACATTCCACTTGCTAGGAAAGTAGCAATTATTGATACAACTGTTCATAATGATGGTAAGAAGTATCATCACCGTTTGTGGCATTCTCTTCAGGACGAAATTCGGCTTCGGCTGCGGCTGCCTCCCTCGTTGTGCTACGTTGAATAATGCACGTGATTTCTTGCGCCGTTGTGTGGGCTTTGTTTCCTACCGGATCGTCCGCTGGGTTAGTTTCGTTGAAGATGACGTCAAGTGCTTTGACGTAGGTATTGACTTCTGTGACAAAATCTGGATCATTAGGCGGTGATGCTTGGAAGTTGCCTTCGAAGTAGGATGAAAACGCTTCTGCTTTCTCCGCTGGTGTGTTTGCGTCCCCTTCGCTTGTTGTCAGTGTATGTGGCAGCTTCTTCCTCTTACCGATGATCTGGTGGATTTGTCGGAACGTGTCACGTCCTGGCTGTATTCTGCGCAGCTTGTTCTCCAGCATAATGGGACGTCATGCTTGAAAAATGCGTCCAAAGCTTTACTTGGTTGTACTCAGCTTTTAAACAAAAATCTTCTATTGATAAATTCCCATGTAGCGTCAATCCCTAGAAATTGGTGCAATATTCTGGCAATTAGCTGAGGCACACACCCGACTCAGAAGATGGTTTGTGAATGCAACCGAGAAATGCACCACAGAAATTATATTAGCAGGTTGAAGACGAGATGGCGCTGTTAACAGTTGAAAGAAAGTTTGCACGGTTATAGGGTGCTTGGTTAATATTTTGCAAATAAATTTGGGGTGATAAATTAAGACAAGGCTTTCTCTTCCTTCAACCTCCTTCTGCATCTGCTTCATCAAATAAGACACTACTCTTCACATAATGCAGACATACAATCGATGAAATGTGCAAATGATCAGCGATGGTCGGTAAGTTGTGTGCAAATAGCCGCGTTCACACTCAACAATTTGTTGATACGATTTGCTTGACAACCGTGCTTGATAGGTCAAATCGTTAATGTGAACGTACAAGTTGGCAGACTTGTAGACAAATAGAAAATACTACTCGAGGAAAAGAAACCCGAGAAACTTTGCAAATTCTGATATATCATTCACATGTAATCTTCTCTCTTTTCGCAGTAAGCTACGGGGCGAATTCGAGAATTGTTGTGCACTGCGCAGACTGTGGCTCATGCGTACAGCACTAAAGATGATCGTAAACCTCTTCTGCTGTTAAATTCTCTTGAAATACAAACTTAAATCAACATACAAACATTTAGACAACTCTACGCATTGTCAGAAGCAAAAGTAATTATTTACCAATTCCCGCAGTTCACGCAGTCACCTATTCTCGGTCACTGAATGCATTCATTCATTGACATCTACCATTTCACCACTGCAAACGAATATGTTCATTCGTGAACGCAACCATCGACCGCCTGTCATTCGGTTTTGCTTTCTGAGTTTCTGAGTAGTTTAGGCATAGTGTCATTTTCATTTTCATTTCAGCGAAAGGAGCGAGGGTCTCCTTCTTTCGTTTTTGTTTTATTTAATTAACTAAAAAGAAGCATAAAATATCTAATTGATTAATGCAAAAATAATACTCAACATAAGTCACACATAAAAGTAACAAGAAAAAAGAGAACAGAGTACAAATTGTTTCACTAGACCTACTCGCAACTCGTAGAGCAAAAAAAAAAACGCAAAAAAAAAGAAGGTAAATCCACAAACAGTGAATCTATAGGCGAGGCCTGCTGCCTGCGCCTCCACCTCAAAAGGGAGTAAAATATTGTGTGCTTTGTTTGGGACAGGCAGCAGCTGCAGGCGTTGTCATTTCTATGCAATTGATTATTAGTTAGTGAATTTTAGCTTGGTCTTGTTTTTGCATGAAATTGACGAAACATTTTCAAATGATATGTGCGCGATGTGCGGTTTATCCTTTTGTTTAGCATTCCCAGCAAATCATCTCAGAAATGGGAGCGCCGCTCTACAGTACAAATGACTTAATTGACTATTTATATCCATAACGTCAACACCCCCAATAATAAATTCCATCGAAATAAATCGCAAGAATTCTAGTAAATTGCATTCCATATATCATAAAGTCTTGTCTTTTTTGCTTTTGCTTAGTTTTTTTTTATTCTTCTTTTTTTTTCATTTATATTTTTCTCTTGTGGGTTAATTAAACGAGGGTTGGTTGGCGGCGGCGGCGGTGTGGGTGAAGTTTCCTTCTTTTTGCTTAGCTAAACAGTGATATGTTTATTTCTTTTCCTCTTTTTTAATCATTTTTTTTTGTTGTTTTGTTTGCTTTGCGTTCTAGATGTCAACAGGAAGACCAATTAAGTGCGTTGTCGTCGGAGACGGTACTGTCGGGAAGACGTGCATGTTAATATCGTACACAACGGATAGTTTTCCAGGGGAATACGTGCCTACAGTGTAAGTGATGGTTTTGAAGTCAATCACACATGTCTCGCTTATATGGATATTCACGTATGTTTTTGGGCATCATACATTTTAGATTTGATAATTATTCAGCACCAATGCAAGTGGATACGATTCAGGTGTCACTTGGTCTATGGGATACTGCTGGTCAGGAGGACTACGATCGGCTGAGACCGTTGTCATACCCACAGACTGATGTGTTTCTAATATGCTTTAGCGTGGCCAGCCCGTCTTCATTTGAGAATGTCACATCGAAATGGTATCCGGAAATCAAACATCACTGCCCTGATGCGCCGATCATTCTAGTTGGTGAGTTATTATAGTTATACTTGCATTTAGTGCCTTCATATGGTTGTCTGGCTAAAAATACAAAACAGTGTCAAGTACTTGGCGTGAAGCCTTGCTCCATGTGATCTCCTTCTCGCAACAGACTCGATCATTACTTAAGCACTCAAAGTAATTAATTTGAACAAACGAAAAGTGCGGATGGAGGGCGGAATGAGAACTCAAGTGCGTTGTTTGAATTAATCGGTCGATGATGGAGGATTTAGGAATGCGATGCATTAGTGTGGACTGTGAGCATAAAAAAAATCAATTGCATTCTCCAAACTTGAAGCAGAGGATTAAGTTGAGTTGGAAGAAAAGCTGATTACTGACTTTCCCATGTTACTGTCTGCACTTTTTTTTTCTTTACCGAAACAGTGCGTAGTCAACACGTAGAAGTCGAGTCATCACATGCTTAACTGCAACAAATGCGATGTTCAGAGAGTGGACATAAAGGTGAGTCAGGACAGATAAACGCCGTGAATGATGAAGGCGTTCGTGTTTATGTGTGCTAATGAGCACACACTGCCCTGGCTGTTTGCGGATTGCACTGGTTTACCTCTAGTGGATATCCGAATGTAGATCGCATTGTTGGCAGACTCGATTGCTATGACGAGGCAGAAGTTCATAATTGATTTTATTTAAAATCCCAAATGGCAACTGGAGGGGATGACTGTGAGAGTGAGATGCCAGTTTATTGTAATCAGATTTGGATTTACAAGGCAGTTGGCGAAGTTTTTACCCACACTCGTGAAAAGTGAAACTCGTCTTAAATGATGGAATGGATGGTTTTGAATCAGAATGCGGCAGCGTCACGTGTAAACAGTGAGATATTGCAGAGAAATCTCACTGTCACATAACACGTGGAAGCAGAATCACGAACAGCGCAAGCTCGAATTCCCCCGAAAAATGCATTCGATTTGAGTCGAAGATTCATTGCAGTGCCTTCATTTTGACAGATTAGTTAGATAGTCCCATCCGGCATTCACTCTTGATAGAACAATAGCACACTTAACAAGAGTGGTTACTGTAGAAGCTAAACTCAGGTTCACATCCGACAGTCGCGCCACGCGTATAATTATTAGTTGCATCCTGATGACTTCTTGTGCTGTGTAGTTGGTCTCTTCGACGACTTCGGCTTGCGTTTAGTTCTCCTAAGCGAAACCAGTTGCCAGACAGAGGTTACGAGTCAGCAAAATTCAAGGCCATCTAAACATGGAAAAGTTCAAGTCTGTTACCAGGATAAGTTGACGAAATCAGTTATTTCCGATTTGTGCACCACCACTAAATTGAAGCATTTTAATTTGATCAACGTGTTTAACGATGAAAATTCCCTCACTGGTCTGTGGAATGAAATGTTTATGCACTTGCGATTCATTAGACGTCCGTCGTGGTGTAAATAAACGAGAGTAAGAGTTCGTACACACGATTTGCACGTTGCATATCGAGAAATGTCGGTAGGTGTAGGTCTGGTTAGATGTGGATCGACAGAGTAAGGTAATTGTAACGATTCCGTACTAAATGTGTGACTGAAAGCAATCAATTATCGGCTAAACTGTGTTTGTATTGCGTTGTTGATATTTGTGCTCCATAAAAACAAAAATAGAATCCAATTAATTCTTAATCTTTTTTCTCCTAAATCACCTCAGATTGCTTGAGATTGCACTTTGCCATCGTGTGGTTACTTGTGTCTTTCAAAGTTTGTTCGGGCGATTCTCTTTTCACTTACTGCACATAAAGGGTGGTTAAATTTTAAGGGCCGATGTTGATTTTGAATAGAACACAAATTATTTAGGAAATTATTGTCATTTCTTTTTATTATGATATGTGTGGTTCAATTATGTATGGAACAGAATATGGGCCAAATGGCAGCCGCGACCTCGGCGGCACACCTCCATCCGATGGTCCAAATTTTCGATGACGCTGAAGCATAATTGAGGTTCTATGCCGTTAATGTGCCGAATTATCTCATCGTTTAGCTCTTGAATTGTCGCCAACACGTGAGATAACACGGCCATTGAATTTGTCGCGCAAAAGAGCCATTGTTTCGTTAGCTGTGTGGCAAGTGGCACCGTCCTGTTTAAACCACATATCGTCCACATTCATATCTTCCAATTCGGGCCATAAAAAGTTCGTTATCATTTCGTTCACAGTAACTGCCTGACCGGCCTCATTTTGGAAAAAATACGGCCCGATGATGCCGCCAGCCCATAAACCGCACAAAACAGTCACTCTTTGTGGGTGCATTGGTGTTTCGACAATCACTCTTGGATTATCATTCGCCTAAATGCGGCAATTCTGCTTATTGACGAATCCACTGAGGTGAAAATGTGCCTCATCACTGAAGATGATTTTCTTCGCAAATTGATCATACACTGTTGCCATTTCTTGCCACCATTCTGACCATTGACGACGCTTGAAATGGTCAAGAGGCTTTAGTTCTTGAGTCAATTGCACCTTGTAAGCGTGTAAATGCAAGTCTTTATGCATAATGTTCATCAACGACGAGCGTGAGAGGTGCAATTGTTGGGCACGACGACGAGTTGAGGTGGACGGCTCTTCAGCCACACTATCGCGAACAGCAGCAATATTTTCTGCAGTACGAGCTGTACGAGCATGCACTGGTGTTTTCACATCTCCTACAGACCCGGTTTGCTAAAATTTTTGCACGATTTTTCCGATTCTACGCACATTTGGACGATTAAATTGACCGAAAAAACCACGAAGTGCACGATATGCATTTTGATTTGAACGCCCATTTTCATAATAAGCCTGAATAAATTTAACGCGTTGCTCGATTATGTATCTTTCCCTGGTTCAAATTGAGTTAGTCTGAAATTGAGAAATGTCAAATGAAATGCAGAAAAAAACTTGACGTTTAGGTGTGGTTCACATTCAACATCGGCCCTTAAAATTTAGAACTCCCGATAGACAGTATGCAGACTTTGCAAGAGTGTTTTTTTTTTTGACATCATTAGTCGTTACACTGAACCATCAAGGTCGACTTTTTTAAATTGACACTGAACGACTATATGCATCTACTGCAACCAATCAGAACAAAACGAAACCGGCGGCTTAGTTTCAGTGTCATCATCGTAACTAACTTTGATTCTCCATGAACAGCAATAAGGAAAACTGTTTGGAGATCGACTTACTCGCTTGTCAGATCAGCGTCTTATCATTGATGGTTCGTTGCTTCTAGTGATCAAGACCAACGCGATGACTAACCCTTTTAATCATAGATTCGGTCTTTGTTTTCTTCTCAAACTAGACAGCCCGGAGGACCCTCTTAGCTGGAGCCTTGATGCGTTCGATGTGGCCAAGTCGGTGTAGTCAATGCATTTTTGCCCTCCGGACTACATCCACATCTGAAAACAGCACATTGAGTTCGCGGTTGTGTCTTCCATTCACCTTCCTGACAGACCATATCCGTTTGGTTTTTTTGCTGAAGTAGCAACGGTTGTCAAGAGACATTCTACGTTGGATGTCCAATAGGCACTCGTTGGTGGTGAGTGTGGCAGGACGATTCCTGCTCGACAGCCGCTTTGTTTAGCCGGTTCTTCAATCGCCTTAAAAGATAATATCCCAGCACGTTCGGATGTTCAACGCTGTAAATGTCATCTGCGCAACCCACCATCATATGGGCCACCAGCTAGACGGCGCCGTTGGTTGAGTGCCTGTCACTGGTTAGAGGGGTCGGTTCGGTTCGAATCCCAGTGAAAGCTAAGTTAATAAGCTGTATTCGGTTTTCAAATCTGGTCCTGTCACCATCAAACTAACGGCACTATCACTGAAGTTGTCGATCAGTGGTAGCAGTCTGACTAGAGGTATCAGAATAGACCAACCAAGTGTGTTGGCGATTTCGCTGGCAGTCCAACTACCTAACCTAACTTAACCCAACCCAGCATTCGATTTATTTGTAAAAGATAGTGCCTTAGTTGTTTAATGCTGCCTACCACCACGCCTGCAGCGCGTCTCCCTGCCAAAAATCTGGTGCAGGTGGATGCGAAGATCTGACACAAAGTGGTGCTTGTCAATGGCTAATTTACGCTGACGCCGAACGGCCAAGATTGAGAAGGCTTTTCTAGACAGTTATACTCCTTGAGCATTGCATCTTTATAATACATAGTTGATTTCTGCTTAAAATATAGCTGTGCAAAGAAGTATTCAAATTAAATCACCCTTCATCGATGCCAATAAGCAAAATAAACTCATACTCTTAACAACGTGTGCGTTTTTGGTGGTGTTGGCTGAGGGTTAAGGTTCACACAGACTTTCTGCTCCTTGACATCATTCAATATCTGGAACATGAATTCTTTTTGAGCGGCCACAGGCTCATTTTACATTGTATACATGGCCAGTTGTTATGGTTTGTAATGCATACTCCTTTGAACGGAACATTGTCCTTTGACATCAACGATGTCTCTATTTTCGAAGACACACATGTGGCCATATCAGTTTCAAAACATTTGATATGTTTCTGGTGGACACCATTCAAACACTGACAACAAGACATTTTGAGTTGAGTACTCGCAACAAATGAGTATTCATAAGCATGTCCTCATAGAGAAAGTAGATTGTCGAAATGAGATACGGAACACTGAATGTTTCCTATTCTCTTTCTTACGAATCAATGAGAATAATACTTATTCTAAAAAGTAGCACTGAATAGACGTTAGACACTAAATTGCGATTATTCACATGCAATTCGACTGTTTGAAGAGTATAAAAAGGGGCAAATAGATTATGATTTAGAGTACACTTGTTCGCACGATTGAAATTAATATAATGGCATGAAGTAGGGATGAAATGAATGTATTCATGCCAGACTCTAGTACACATTTTAAAACACTTGTCGTCACTAACTCTTTGATCATTTTGCAATCTCTCTACTCAAGTGGTGGTGGTCCTCCATTCTCGTCCTTTTTAGCACTCATTAAGCCACATTCGTACCGCGGCGACCGCGAACTCAGGATGACGTCAACGCAGCGATGAGGTTGGCAACGAAACAGAAGTCTGCATGTCACAGGTGTATTGAGAATTTGTTTGTTTCCCTTGCGCGTAAAATATGCATAACCCGCTTCGTAATCGAAGATTATGAACACTTTGTTGCCCAAAACATGCATTTTTTTATTTTCCAAAAAAAAAGGATGGCTTCTACAGCAACCACTCGTGTCATACGCGCTGTAAGTGGGAAGCAGAGGCGCCCTGGTTTTCTTATCTTCTACGTCTCTGCAACTTGTGCAGAAGTCATTGTGGGACAGACCCAAGGTGATAGCGAGAGTTCTAATGGCGCAATGCCCAGTGGTGACGCCGATAAGGGTCATGTGGGATCGCAGAGGGCGCAGGGATACAAGCAAATAAATCAAGCTGTAATCACGCGACAACAAGGTCTCGACCATGGAACATCTGACTCGTTTGCTGTGTGCTTTGTGGCGATGTAATATGATGCCGTACTTGTGAATTGTTGAATGTGCTAATTGTTTAATGTACAGTCCCATATTTGCGAACATTAGTGCAACTCTGAAAATAAATTCGACAGTCAGTTGATGCAAATGTGGGTAAATTTAAGGAAGTTTGAAGAACTCATGTGAAGTTCTTGTTTTTACTTAAACTGCTCCATGGAAATGATCACCAACATTATTTCGTCGCAGCGACAAAGGAAATGTGTCAGGAATGGGTGGTGATTTGCTTCGTTGCACATTTTTGCATCGTTTAGGTTAGGTTAGGTCAGTGGGCACAAGCCACGTCTCACTTAGCTCCTGATGAACACATTGTGATGACCAAATGGAGGGGCAAATTTCCTCTTCACAACTTCCCCGTACCTATTATGTCTGCACATTGTCCAGCCATCCTGAAATGCTAATAAACCTGTAAATTGAGGTTATGGGAACTTTTGTTAGTTCCTGAAGGGGATAGAAGATATGTTCTCCCAGACAGAGGCTGGTGCAGTGGCAGAGATAATCAGGAGTGGTCCCTTTTTCTTCTTCATCACCACAGCCTTTGCACGTGGCGCATTGGCCAGTGATGACGCCGATAAAACTCAGTCTGATCGCAGGGGGCGTAAGGATGCAAGCAAATAAATCATGCCGTAACAAGGCAAAAGTCCTTTGAGTCGGACTACTCAGTCTGATCGCAGGGGGCGCAATGATGCAAGCAAATAAATCATGCTGTAACAAGGCATCGTCCAATCTTGGTTTCATGGTACTTCAAAGGATTATGGCCAGTTAGCGCTCCAACTACCATCCGTAACAACACTTTGTCGCGTTGTAGGAGTTTGTACTATTGATCTTGGGCCGCATGTTGTTGGAGAGGTGAGCCGTCTAACCACGCCTAGGATGTGTCGTCGCGACATTTTTGGATCGCTTGAGACGATCTTAGTATCTGCGGGAGGTATCCTCTTGCAATGTGCACAGTACCACCTTCGTGCAACAACAAGTCGCACATTGCATAATATGATATTGAAATAGATTGCAGAAAGGGTGTCAGGATTTCTTCGTGTTTCTTTTGTAATCTCTTAGTGCTTGGACAGTAACAATGGCCATGGACACCATGGTTTCATTCAAAATTCAAATCCCAGCAGCCCAGTTGAAGCTCCACAAACATTCAAACTTTAATATTAGTAGGATGCCACATGTGACCATTTATTTATATTTCCCCGTCTTCTCTAGGTACAAAAATTGATTTGCGAGACGACAGAGAAACACTAAGTGGTTTGGCAGAACAAGGCCTGTCGCCGCTTAAAAGAGAACAAGGTCAAAAATTAGCTAACAAAATCAGGGCTGTGAAATACATGGAATGTTCGGCATTAACTCAACGAGGACTCAAACAGGTAAACATTTGTTCATAACCTCAACAATTCAACCAACCAAATAAACTAATTGAATATCAACTATTTTAGGTCTTCGAAGAAGCAGTACGAGCCGTTCTCAGACCCGAACCTCAGAAACGACGACAACGGAAGTGTATAGTTATGTAAATAAAAACAAAAACAAAATGATTTATGATAAACAAAGTTACAAGGCAACTCTATGAAATCATCAGAAAACAAAAACAAAACAAAAAACAAAAAATATGAGAGAATAACAAATTTAATGACACACAATCTGAACTACTCACATTTACACAATTTACGACAATTTATTCATATACAACACACATTTTTGTATGATTATTCCTTCTTTTTATATATATACTTTGTTACATCTTTAAGTCAATACTCAGTTAGGTATGGTATCAAACAATGTTCTGTTTGTTTTCAGTGAGAAATAAGGAACAATTTTTTTATATAGACAAAAAAGCTCGAATACTAATCTTAATTAAGTTTTTTTTTTCATTTGCACATCACAAACGAATATTCACAAGAGAAAGAAAAAAATGAAAACTTCCGTCACAAAGACTGAGTTGTGCAGCCATAGCAGCAAACGTTTTTTGTTTTAAGCATAAATTTAAAGAAAAACAAAACAAAAGCAAAAAGTAATTTATAAATAATTTAAAGAGGAGAAAACAGAAAAGAAAGCGAAGGTTTTTATTTTTAACAAAAGCGATTTAGGAGGCGAATTGCCATCACATGTACAATGTTCGATGCAGAATCGAATAGTATCCTAAAAGTATCTCTCGGTAGCATTTTATTTCGTTTCAATTTTCATTTTTTTTTTTTTTTTTTTTAAATATTTTGCAATTTTTGATTTGAGAAAATGTTGCTTGATTTTTTTTTTTGTTTTTATTATACGAGTAACTCATCAGGACAGACGAGTATATAGACGAAGAATATGGACAGTTGTAGTACCAAAGTAATCCGAATGTGAATGAGCGATGAAACAAAATCAGATATAACAACACGGCGGCGATGGGAGGTTGTACCGCGTTGGAATTAGATTATCTAGTCAATTGAATTGAAAAGTGAGAATACAAAATAAAGTAAAAGTAAAAGTAAAAGTGAAAGTGAAAGTGAAAGAGATGAATAGTTACCTAATGGCAGATTGTAAAGAGAAGAAGAAAAGAGAATAAAACACAAACAATAATTATGAGAATGTAAACAGTAAACACTGTGAATAAGGTTTTAGATTTGAATCCTTGATGCAACAGAGCGAGAGAGAGAGAGACAGCTTAAGCTGATTAAAAAAAAAACACACACATTTTGTATATCATCACTATGAATAGTTCTTGTCACTATAGCTTTTGAAATTATTACAATTGATTAACTAATTGCATCATGCCTTCTGTGAAATCTGCTGGCGGATGTTGGGCTCTGTTTTGATTTTGATTCGGTGAATTCGGTTTCTTCTTCTTATATATAGTTCAACTCTTTAAGTGTTAGCTCACTCATCTGGCTGTAGCAAATCCAGTTTTCGATAAAATCGGCAAACTTTCAAACTTACTCGAACACAAAGCTGCATTTGCCGCAGCCAAGAAGAAGGAAGCAAAGGCACACCATTAGACTATGCCGTACAATGAAAACTCCACTAACTCGCTTATCTCAATCAAATTTAAGTTTGCAGGCAACGACAATGAAGTCAGTACAATTCATTGGCTCCTGAGCCATGAAGGCAATTGTTCAGGGGATAGGGGATCATTTGTTGGCTGCTTAGATGTATGTAGTGGGGTGCGTGAATTTGTGAGCTGCAACAAGACTCGATGAGTGTCTTCTGTCTAGAAGAAGCTGCTTGAAATATTCCTTTCCTCTCGTGGGAGAACAGTAGCACGCACAACACGCTTAACCTCGAACTGTAGCCCTTTCCATATTGAGTTACTGACAAAGCTCAAGGACTACCTTCTGTCTAGAATAAGCTTCTTGAACTTCGCCATTCAGTGTCAGAATTAAACTAGTCAGCACGCATAGATCGAGAGGTTTCTATAGAAGCCAGGCCCAGGTCCAACTCGAAGTGCTACAGAAGCTATCAACAAAGTTTCACGGTGCACGGTTGGTTGCGCCAACACCATGTTGTGTTTCAATCTCTGCGATTGTCTGGAATGATTTTCAATTAGCATGGTAGTTGGCGCGTTGTACCTGATATTGTGGTTTATGTATTCTTAAGCTTGTTGTTCCATTTATTCGTCATTAGTGTCGTTTCCTCCTCCAAGCACAATAGCAACTGATTCAAATGTTCGTTTTTAGGTCAAGCTTTCCCCAAACGAAGGCTCGGTGATGAATATGTGAGATCCTACTGTACACTTTGTATCTTTCTATCGTTACTGTATTTTGTTGGTTTATTAGCGTAAGTGTAAGGTATTCGGTGAATGCTGTTTTCCATTCTATCAGTCTTCCAGGCAACCCCAACTTGACAGGCATCTCGATAATAAGGTCTTCTTTGTTTTTTTCTTGCAAGCTACATTCATTTGGGAATCAAAAATAATTCCTTCTTGGAGACAACAGTTTAGGAAAAACGAGCCAGCAAACTAGAAAGGTTATATTTAGAAATTCAGAGAATCTTCCGTGCATACTGAAAATCATTTGATTGTCATTTCCAAAAGAAGGGACTCATTCAGACGTTCTAGTTGTCGAAAAGGGGGTTTCTTCACAAAATGGTGAACACTTTCAAAACTGTAGAATCATCCAGGGATCTTCACAAATTCTCATATCAATTTAGAGGTCAAAACGACTGTTTCTCACTATTGTTCAAGTCTTTCAGATCAATAGACTTAGTTGTACATCACCGACCAAAGCCGAGTCAATTTGCAGCTCTTGACTTTCGTAATCACAACTACAAGCCATGGGAGCAAATTTTATTTCACTTGGCAGCTGAATTTCAATTCATCTAGAGTGGGTTGCAATGAGTGATACCTAGATTCATCTAAAGTAGCTTGTTCTGATTCAACACAAATACTTGTTTAGGTCCCCTCTATCAAACAAACGATTAAACAAAACATGGATTCAACTTACCATGTTTTTTTGACGTGACTACTACACATTTATCAAGTCCCGACACGGCGCTGCTATATTGAAATTGTATTTCGTTCAATTCTTTATTGAAGTTCATTGAAACAATGAAGCTCCTAATTTCTGATCCCACGTTTCCACAAAACCAAACCCGATATCCATTCAAACAAAAATCAATTATTCTTGACCTTCCGTACGTTACCTTGATCACATTTCTTTCTCTCTGCTTATGCTAGATGAAATTTTCGAATATCGTAGTTTTTGATATGCCCGTTTTACAAATTGAATGAAATCAAATCCGTCCATTGTTCATACCTTAGAAACCATTTAAAAGAAATATATATATAATAAATCAACATAGCTTTCTTCAGCAAGCACTTGTATATGCAAAGCACACTAATTGCAAAACTGTCACAGTTTTATCTATCATTTTCACTGGCTTAGAATGTTGCGTCTGTGGAGTGTGTCGTGTCTCAGCTGGAAAATGAGTATCCATGCGTTGTCTGTTCTGGCACTTTTTCAAATTAACTCGTTTCTGCATTCACAATCGTTTTTGCAAGTCTATTTTACATCATGGTCAGGTTTCGGAATTGAAATGTAACCTCTTGAAATTCTACACCTTCTTGTTGTCCTTCTTTCGTTGTCTAACAACTTCGACTCCAGAAATCAGGGACAATGCAAAAGAGAAAGCCCGCGTCTACCGTGACGAACACAAGTAAAGAAAGACCTCAACCAACTTGATGCGCACAAATGCAGACGGCTTACCAGAGATCGCACTAAATGAAGAGGGTCTTGATTGATGCCCAGGTTTAAAGAGTCAATCTGTAAACAATTGGACATAGTTTTCTGTAATTATTTTGTCCCCTGCTACCTTTCGTTGTTCTCCAGGAGAATGACGTGTTGTCAAGTCTTAACACCCTGTTGATCCATATGTCGTCTTATTCATCGAACTCATAACGAACATAGTCATACATAATCATACATAATCATACGTCAAAGGTGCAAGAATGTTGTTAGTTTTCAAGAGCACTCAACTATCATAGAGACATCCGACTTCTTCCTCTCTCGTCCGTTAAAATTGTCTGGTTTTTTTTTAATGACCAACCAAACCCAGGACCCATCGGAGGATGCCATGTGCACGATTTCCTGATTATCTGTAAAGAAATCGGTCAAATTCGTCGGTGGACATGGCGACAATCTGCTGTGAAGTCGGGTGCCTCTCCAAAAGTTAATGGCTAGTTAAAAGTTGCACCTTCCTCGCGTGAGTGGAGATGCATTTCCACTTTCTTCGTCGAGTCGCCTGCGACTATCAAATATCGTCGAATAGGCAAACAATACTTCAATACTCGATATTAATCCCATCAATCTCTTCACCCACTACATTACTGCAGCGCAGAGTTACATGCTTCAGGCACAACACTGACCCCACAAACAGTTCCACGTTAGATTTCACAAAACGCATGATTACATTTGCTTCTTATCTTATTATTCAAACAATCAAAAGCACAAACAATCAAATACATAACGTGGATTAAAAAAGAAAATCAACTGAGAAACAAAAACGTGATCTAAGTGCTGAGTTTTTGTTGCACGCGCATAGCAAACCTTTTCGTTTCTTCCTCAGCTCTCGGTTCAAAACAAAACACAAATATCGATTTGGCTGCAACAAATACCCACACTTACATCATCATCAGTTGTTTGTTATTTTATTTATTCTCTTCCAAGCATTATCCATGTTTAATATATAGAACGTAAAACAAAGAAATGAAAAAGTAAAAAAAAAAAATATATATATAAAGAATATACTAACGAATCTTACACAAGATATTTTTATATACAAAAAAACAAAGGGAAAGCAGAAGAAAACTCTGAGAATACTAATATACCATGTTAATTTTTATTTTCTTATTCATTTTACTATCACTATTAACGAGATTAATTTTTAGGCATAAACAAAGTGAAATAAAACAAAAAAAGATATTATTTAAAATAAGAGAAAGAAATGAGGAAAGGCAAACGCAAGTAGATAAGAGAGCAAAGAAGAATGAAATGACGAACATTCATTCGACACAAGAGATGACAACTAAAAACAAAACAAAACAAACACTTACAATATATTGTTTTTCATTTGATTAATACAAATTGTATCTGAAGATTTTAAAACAAAAACAAAAAGAAAAAGGAAACACTTAACAGAATGCATTTAAAAACAGAGGGCAAAAAGAAACTGATTTAAATGAAGCAAACAAACTAAATTGCGTGTGTAAGAAAATTTACTTTCTAAAAGTCTGTATAATTAAGAATAAAGTTAAATATTAAAACATACCATTGGGCGTTATTTTTCATTCTCGTGCGAAGAGATTGTTATTTTTGTTATTTTCCATCACAGAGTACACAAAACACTACGTTCTCTAAGTGTTAACTCTCAGTATCGCTTTACACAGCAGATTTTGCTGCGCTACTAAGGATCATCTACAGATTTTGCATTTCATAGATTACATCAAATAAACAGTATTAATTAAAGCATAGAGCATAGATAAATTTTTTAAATTTCAATCGAGACAAGCTAAAATCAATTTCGTTGCAAAGTTCATTAAAAGTGTTTATACACCTTGAAATGGGTTCATTACAACCATAGTTGGTTCTATGCCTCTCATCGTATAGTAAATTTCTCATCCGAAGAGATCTTTGGGGAGCATATATATTCATGAAAAAAAGTAAATCTGGTGAATTTACACGGCAATTAATAATATCGCGGATGAACATGGCTGACGCTGCCTTACGCCTGAAACTTTTTTGCGGTTTGCAAGCCTATTATTTTACATCTATCGTCATATTGAGGGAGTTCTTCGAAGGAATACAATTTACGGACAGCATATCTCGTGAAATTTGTTTGTACTCTTTTGAATCTGAGTTCTTGTGTATCATATGGGGAATCCCAAATGATGGAAGAATATTCTAAATATTCTAAATCTAGACTAGTTATATCCCGAAAATCTTTACTATTTCTTTTCAGAAAACCTAACATAGCATTAGACTTCGCAATTGTATAATCATAATGTGATGCAAAATTTAATTTAGTATCAAAATTTACACCCAGATCTTTAACCTCTTCTAGGCGACTAAGTCTATGATCATTTATGAAATAATCATAGACAATCGGGGATGTAATTCGATATGCCGTAAAGATATTACATTTTTGAATATTCAGCTCTAGTCCATTGTGCTTGCACCATTCCACTAGTGCATGGATATCCAATTTTAAATTATTACAATCAGTTAAACTATTTATAGATAAATACAATTTAAAGTCGTCTGCGAATGTTAGAATTTTACAATATTTGAAAATTTCGTGAACATCGTTTATAAACAATAGAAAGAGTAATGGCCCCATATGGCTACCTTGTGGAACGCCCGATGTAACTTTTATTACTCGAGATCTAAAACTATCGATCATTACCAATTGCTTCCTGTCCTTTAAGTACTTGGAAAACCACTCTAACATTGACGAATGGAATCCCAAAGACTTTAGCTTGTTTAAAAGCAAAGTCTGATGTACTTTATCGAAGGCTTTTGAGAAATCGGTGTGTAAAGTACATCAACTTGTAATGATGATTTTCTAAATTTGTATTAATGTAATTTGAAAATAATGACAAATTAGTTGTACAAGACCTGCCCTGCATAAAGCCATGCTGGTTATTAGAAATAATTTCATTTACCATGAAATATAATTTTTCTTTTACAATACTTTCAAATAACTTTGATATCGATGAAAGTTTGGATATTGGTCGATAGTTTTCTACTTTTTGCCTTAAACCGCTTTTATATATAGGCGCCAGAAAAGAAAACTTCCATTCATTTAAAAATTCACCCATTTTTAAGGATTGATTAAAGATAATTTTTAGTGGACGATAAAGCGAATTCCAACTTTTTTTTTAAAAAACCAGTTGTAATTTGCTTTAAGATTAGTTAAGGCATTTATTACAGCCTGATCCGTAAATTCCAATACACCTATATCCAGAACCTCGGGTATATTAGAGTAATTGTTCATCGTTGTCTGGACCGGATTGTGAGACGTAGGTTGAGTTCATAATTGCAACATTGTTGCCCCTGCACTGCACAGAATATGTTCTCGATGAATTCATGAATCAAATACTGCCGCAAGTTTGTCGAAAAAATATTCATAAACGCAACATCAGTAGGCGATACAAAAGTGAGTGATGTTTAATTGTATTGCCAAACAAAAAAGACGAAGCAAAAGGGCGATGATTTCAAATAAAAAGAATTGGAAGTCAAGACGTTTTCCAAAAAGGACCGATATGTCCTTAAAATAATAAGAGAATTCGCCGGATAATGTTTTTAAGAACCACTTTCGAATGAAGAAGTCCAATTTTCGGTTACCCTGCAATCGTGCAACAAAACAAAAATCACTGCCAACTTGATCGCAGTTTGACTGTCGCTTTATGAACGCAGTTTTTGACTTTTTTAATGTTTTTGTTGTTGTTTTGGATTTGAATAAATGAATTTCATTTGATTTTTGATTTTTTATCAACTGACCCTATGGACATCCAAAATCAATGTATAGTTCATATACAACGTTTATAAGTTTCTAGAAAATTATAAACATATTTCATAATTGTAAGTGTCCCATTATAATGTTGAGCCACTGTAATTGATTTACCCACTTAATTGATCTTAGAATTCGGTACCAAACAATACATCTAAAGTGTTCGGTTAATTGATCAGCGCTTTTCGAATAGCGCGGTCTTTTTGACAAAACCAGAAATAATTCAGTAGAGATATTCAACTTCTACCTCCCTTGCCCCTTGATTTCAGCGATTCAGCTATCTAAGAGCAACTTGGAGCTGCTCTATAGCCTTAAGAAGTATGCGTGAAAACAAAGCAGTATGAGTGACTTTAAAGCAAAATCAGAGATTGGCAAGGGGTTTTTTAGCCAAAACCCAAACACGATATGAACATCTCGTTGCAGATGCTTCTGGACAAAATCGAAGATGAGTGACAACTAAAAATAAAATACACAAATTTGTCCATCAAACAGAAATTAAAAAGAATAGACGCCTCCAAACAAAAGAGTAAAATCGAAGCAGAGTTGTGTGAAAATTATAAATGCTCTCACAGTACGATGAATATGGTTTTACGGGATGTGAAATAAATAGAAAAAAATCTCAAAATTGTGAACTATCTCGCAAGCGGAGAGGGACCTGGTTGTGCAAAGAGTTGGAACAAACGCCTTTAACAGTAAGTACTACTATTGTCTAGCTTGTTTCTTATGTTCGTCACAGTTTTCTAAACAAGATCGTTAAATTGACTTACTGGCTCAATAAAGCGAATATCGTTTAATTGCACTAGAGACGGAG
Source organism: Eristalis pertinax (assembly GCA_907269125.1). Classification (NCBI taxonomy): domain Eukaryota; kingdom Metazoa; phylum Arthropoda; class Insecta; order Diptera; family Syrphidae; genus Eristalis; species Eristalis pertinax. Next base: position 61,306,374 of record OU026145.1, read on the forward strand.
AAGACTGTAAATATGACACCAAATTGATGGAATAACCCGAATCATTCCGCACTTTAAGTGACCATCAATTGAGAGTGAAACCGTCAACCTAACTGTGCGAAATAAGGGCCTAACTTCTCAGCAACCACTCGTGTTGTGCGTGCTATTGTTCTCTGTTTGAAAGGGTTTATGCCCTTTTTTATGCTGGCTCCGGGCAGGTTTTAGAGGCTTTTCCTGCCCGGTGTTATACTTTTTGACTCATACGCACTTGAACCAGGTACGACAAGAAATACTTTTCACGGCCCACCTCTTTCTAGTCACTGACAATGCTCAAAGAGTATAACTGTCTAGAAAAAGCTTCTCAAAATTGGCCGTTCGGAGTCGGCATAAAACTGTAGGTCCCTTCCACTCGTGATAGAACAATAGCACGCACAACACGAGTGGTTGCTGAGAAGCTAGGCCCTGGTCCTCTACAGGCTGTAGCTCCGCAAATATTATATTACTTGGTCCTTCGAGAGAGAGAGCTCTACTACTCAATTGCCTCTTGAGTCCAAAGAAACAGCGGTTTTTATGCTGTTTAACCCATTTTTGCAGCCTCCGTTTCAATACCAGCAAACGTTTCATTGACGGCTCGCTGTGTTCGACCAGTCGCGTCAATGTCGTCCGCGTATGCTAGCAATTGTACGCACTTCTGGAAAATCGTGCTTCTAGTGTTGGCGTTTGAGTTTCGCACGATTTTCTCCAGGATGATGTTAAAGAAGTCACATGACAGCGCGTCGCCTTGTCTAAAACCTTTTTTGACATTGAAGGTCTCGGTGAGTTCGTTACCGACCTTGATGGAGCAGCGAGAGTTCTCCATCGTCATCCTGCACAACCTGACGTGTTTGGCAGGAATGTCAAAACTAGACATGGCGTTGTATAGCTCGTCTCTATGCACGCTGTCATATGCGGCCTTGAAATCGACGAATTGGTGGTGGGTGTCGATTTGCATCTCTTGGGTTTTTTTCGGGATCTGACGTAGTGTCAAAATTTGGTCGATGGTGGACTTCCTCGCCCTGAAACCGCACTGATAAGGACGGCAGAGAAAATTTTGTAGGCGATGTTTAAGAGACTTATCCCTCGGTAGTTGGCGCAGTTGAAGAGGTCTCCTTTTTTGTGGATCGGGCAAACGATATGGCACTAACTGTGCGAAATACCTTGGTGTAATCCTATACAGGAAACTAAATTGAAAACTCAATGTACTGGTAAGAGTCAAGAAATCGGTCTGTGCCCGATATCCGTGCAACAGGATATTCGGCAAAAAATGGCAAAAAACCACAAAACAATCCTGCGAATGCACACAGCGATTGTCAGGCCAAAGTTGACTTATGGCAGCGTAGTATGGTGGCAGACTTCCATGAAATCCATCAATTTAAAGCTACTAACAAGAATACAGAGACTTGTATGCCGAGGTGTCACAGGAGCAATGTCCACTACTCCACTTACTAAACCTTCTTCCACTTGACCGCTACATGCAGACCACTGCTACAAAGAGCGCCATTAGGATCATTCAATCCAAGTACTGGCTCTCAAGCACTACTGGGCATGCAAGTCGACTGGGTAGACTAAATTGACATGTTGATAGATACTTCTTTCCCCCATTTCTCGAAATTTGATGAGAATTTCGCATTTTCCCCGAATTGTTAAACATGCACTGCTCCATCAGAATTCCTGATTACGGCCGTGTTTTCCAAGCGACGGTCCTGGCAGTCAAAAAAGCGGCCAGAATGATATCAATGTTAGAATTATCACCGGCTGATCACCATTTACTAGACAGTCAAGCGACCATTAAAGCAATTTCGGTAACAGAAATCAAGTTCAAGCTGCCGCGAAGAGCTCAAGGTTCTCGGCATGCAGCACTCGATTACCCTTTGCTGGGTCCCAGGTGATAGGGGCATTGCCAGCAATAAGGCAGCGGATAAAGATGCCAGGAAAGGGGCCGAGACCGACCCTCTTACAGATGTCAAGAACAAAGTGGATTGCAAAATCATACAACAGGCAAATGAAAGGAACTCTTTAACCACCTGTGAAAACACTTGGATGTTCAATAGTGCAGAGACCGACAAAAACCTGCAATGCGACGAGTTGGACCGCCAAGTGGCCAAAATCATCTGAAGTACCATGAATTATGGCTAACCCATGACTTCATGTTCAGAGACTAATGATGAAGAAGAAAAAGAGGATGATCCTCACTATCACTGCCCCAGTCTCTGTCAGTTGAGGCATAGAATGCTGGGAGAACATTTCTTCCAGGACCTGCAAGAACTAAGTACAGTCCCCTTAAACTCTATTTTCAGGTTTATTATGATTTCCGGATGGCTGGACAACGTGCAAAGGTTCAAGGAAGGTGAGAAGAGGGAAATGTATTCCCCCCTCCAGCATTACAATGGGTCCATCAGGAGCTGAATGTCGTCTTCCTAATAACGTAACCTACATAACCTATGGGCATGAAATCTGAATCCGTAAATGCCTGAATAAATCGACGTTGTAACTCGTGGTTGGAACAAATAAATAAATCGTTTCATAGCAAGAACGTAGTACAAGAGGACAAGGCCAAATATATGCTGTCAACGAGAACGGAACCCAACACCGACACTCTCGGACAGTACGTAACAGTAGACAGATATAATTTTGAGGTAGTCAAAGACTTTGACCACCAAGGGACCGCTATTAACTCAGACAACGAGAGCAGCGTTGAAATCAAACGAATAACTTTTGCCAATCCCTGCTTCTTTGTGATAAGAAAGCAGTTGATAAACAAAGCCTTCTCTCGAACAACCAAAGAAACCCTACATATAAGACATTAATTGTCCCAGTGCTTCTATATGGCGGCGGGGCATGGACTGACGACACTGAAAAACACAGATGGTTAATGGAGCTATTCGGCGACATCGACTTAGCCAGAAGAGTGAAGATCCAATGACTGAGATGGCTAGATCATGTAGAGCGGATGGAAATGAATGCCCCGGCCCGGAAAGTCTTGGAATCCAACCCCGAGGGACGGTTCAGAGGAAATCTGGTGGCGCCCAAAAGTGGATAGGGACCTAAAACAACTATGAGTGCGAAACTGGAGGCTGCTAGCTAAAGATCGAGTTGGCTGGAGACAGTGGTTGGTTGAGGCCCAGGGCCTCCCCGGACTGTAGCGCAACTTTATGTAAGTAAGTAAGTAAGTAAGTATATTAGGACGGGGGTGACTGTATTCTGCAGTCTGTCACTTCAGCTAACCAAAATAATCTGGTCCAAATCACGATAAATTTATCTCGAGGGAATTCGTGGTATAGTGGGCAAGTGCGTCTACTCGTTTGGTGAAGAACAATGTCGTGAACTTACTAATATTCATTATCACGTCACCTGTCTCGAGTCAGGTAGTATGTCTTCAATGCAGAAACAATAGAACGTTCAACATGACTGATTACTGCGAAGACTACAACGGCATTCAAAGGAGAAGGATATGAGCGCAAGCTTCTAGACAGTTGTTATCGCTTCAGGCCGGATGCTTGGACAAATAGTGCATCGTATTGGCTCCAGGAAACACTTTAAAAACACCATATCGATGGCAACAGTTAAAATCATTGTAAAACAACAAGAACATTGAAGAAATCCCCACCTCCTACTAATTTTTGGGGGGGTTGTTTCATCCTCCTTTTAGGGGAGTTATTTCTTGGGGCTTATTTCCTAAAGCTGTCGTATTTTCTGTTCGGAACGTTGCCCGAACAGAACACCCATTTTGATAAAACATTTGTATCATTTGCAAGTGTTGTTGAAAGCTATGTCCTTCCATGGTTATTTGGCAAAAGTAGACTGAATAAAAGACAGCCAATTTGACAGATGAAGCTTTAACAATACGGCCGCAACCAACTGTCAAAATTTAGAAGTTGTTATTAGAAAACCCTTTACATAAAACTTCAAAGACTTTGGGTTAAGACAATAACAAGACGTTATAAGACTAAAATGGAGAATGCGGAGCTGCTTTATTTTTTTTTATTGTTATTTATAGTTTACAATAGTTTTCAAAGCTAACTGCTTATCTGCAGGTGGTTGTAAATTGATCGTTACAAATCTTAAAGTGACTTTGAATTACCTTTTTTTAACATTTCATTAAGATTAAAATTTCTGAAAATCTTTTTAGATTTTTTCTTTTATTGAAATTGAGGAATTACTTTAAGATTACTTTATTGGTGGCGCTACAGCCCGTAGAGAGTCAGGGCCTAGCTTCTCAGCAACCACTCGTGTTGTGCGTGCTATTATTGTTCTATCACGAGTGGAAGGGACCTACAGTTTTATGCCGACTCCGAACGGGTAATTTTGAGAAGCTTTTTCTAGACAGTTATACTCTTTGAGCATTGTCAGTAGACAGATTGGTCTGATGCGTAGGAGTCGACGCACATACCCACAACGCCACGGGCCACCACAACTTAAGACATTGTGGCAGCGAATTCGTAAATTTGGGGACGGCGCAACGTAGTTCTCCGTCTCCATATAAGTTGTATGCTCTCGGAACATCAAGCATCCCTTGGGCTGTGTGTGACTTAATGGTTGCTGCAACCGTGGGTCTCTCATGTACTGCAGCAGTGTTGTCATCTGGAAAATAGCTTTGACAGAAAGAACTTGAAAAGTTGAGTTAAAGTGTCTAACAATTTTTAGAAGACGATGTTGTGTGCTAGATGTCTTATCCAGGTGGGATTTTGCTGCATTTCTCCAGGCCAGAATGCCGTATCTGATGCGAGATTCTTCTAACGAGTAATACACCTGCTTAAGCACTTCTGCGTTTGTGTAACGCTTAAGATACGTCATTGCGAAGACGGTGCTCTTAAGTTGCAGGCGCAGGACATTGATGTGCTCACGCCAAAGAAAGTTCTCGTCGATGGTAATTCCTAAGTATTTGATACTTCTGACAACTTCGATTTCGTTGCTGTTGGTTGATTGCGGACAGTGGTCAATTCGATGAAAGATTTGGAAGATTTCTGCAGGTGTTGATGGAGTGCGAATGTGCATCGCCTTTGCTTTCGTAGCATTTATGAGTAGGCCATTATCATGGCACCGGATACAGCGTTGAATTCGTCCTGCATTGTCTTCACAGCTGAATGCAAGTTTTGGTGTTTCACCACGATTGCTATGTCGTCGGCATATGCATAAGCAGTCGATTTTTTCAGTAACTTCAGTAGCTCTTTAGTGAAAAGGATGAATAATATGGGGCTTAATTTTAAGCCTTGTGGCACACCGTAATTGACTTCCTTTTCAGTACTCAATGTATCAGCTACCCTGAGTTGGATAGTTCTGTCAGTCAGATAACTTTTGAGCCAATTTGACAGGACTCCTCTCAACCCCATTTTGCTGACACTTTCTAAGAGCTTTTCATGTGTTAAAGTATCGAATGCTTTGCTGAAGTCGATAAATAGCACAATTTCGTGATGATTCTTGTTAAGGCCTGCATTGACGACATTTGTAAGCTCCACCAGCAGTGATTGGGTGCTCTGCCTTTTTGGAAGCCGTACTGATTTCATTTTTTTTATGAGAGCGGTTAACCTGGAATTTGAAATTTCTTAAGTAGACTGCTTCAAAATTACCATTATTTTTCTTCGGGATTTAGAAGAGTTTTTGCTGGAGTTCCGAAATTAACTCACCTCCGGTCACGCGACTTCGTCGCTCCGCTAGCTCCGCCTGGAGCTAAATTACTTATAACCTTAAAACTTTGCTTTAATTTGAAATATAGTTAGTTACATAAGCCTTAAGGTTTAGAAGATATGAATGCCATGAATCTTTGTTTTAAAGTATTTTCAATTTTCAAATGTCCTTTTCGTCCTTTTCAGTGGCTTGCGCCAAGCACCGTTGTGGATTTAACCTTCCTAAGTGGTAGACTATGTATACAAAATATACTTTTCGCAACGTTACCCTAGTTTTTTAACTCGTGCTAGGTTCTCTAATTATACATTATTTCTAAAAAATATATTCCTAATTTCAAATATCATCTGATAAATTACGAGCGCGTTTCTAATTGTGTGTCCGACCATTTTAATTGACATAAACTCCTGAATGTTTATATCTTCAACGACTCCAGCCAATTGAGCAGCACAACCATCACCAATCTTCATTGCATTATTTCCAGATCGGATGGAAACAGCACTAGCTAATTTGGATCACACCAAAATGATTCTTGTGGCTCCATCTACATCTACATCGGACTAGCCCTAGGTGCACACAAGTAGCCAGTCTATCCCGTACATATCTACTTATGTGTCGTTTGATGGAAATGACGTACGGACCAAGTGTAAGAGTTGACACACACAATATGTCACCTACAACGCCAAAGCGCGGCGCAGCGGCAACTTTCGCCTCAGTATCGCGATTTCAATTAATAATACGATATTTGCTTCCTTCGTGCACCGGAAGCGATTTGTTTCAAATCTATTTACATTTAATGGCGCATCGTATACGAAAGCAGTTCTATGACGGCAACTTCACCATAACGTGAACCGCGTCTACCTCTCTTCGTTTATGAGTCTATCCTTTTCAACGACCCTTTGTCTTTGTTTGTTTTTTGAGGAGTTCACCTCTCGCCGGAGATCTTCGTTATCCGATTTTCCCTTTGATTTGAATTGCTGGTCGATTCTGTTATCATTTTCCTTTTTATTGAGATAATCATTCGGTCGACCTTTGCGTGTTTGCATGTAATGTTCGCATTTGACGATTCTAGTGTCCCTATCTTCATTTTGTGGCGCAAGTAAATATTATAGTGTGAATTGAAGAGCCCAATGTTGACTGTTGTCTGTCACAATTTCATGCGTCCATTTGGACATTACATAGTTATCCACGAATGCATCAAATCGAAGAACAATCAATAGGATCTCGTTCGTTGAAATTTCAGACGTGTTTGTTAAAGACAACACATTTATGATTGTAACTCATAGTCACACATCGGCTTCTGTCTTCTTGATGAATCTGGGCTTAGGGGGAAGTGAAGAGGTATTCGAACAACAACAAGTTCGTACAGAGTGAGCAGATAAGGTAGAAAAGTAAATTTGAATAAAATAACAACGGTGTGGATTATAAAACTGTTTCTGGCATTATTTTGAAGCTACATTCATGCAAAATTTTAGGTAGTTTTTTTTCTTAAATTGCCCCTACCTTCTAAACGGAGCAAGATAGAATGCTTGTTTTGGACCCTTTTTGGACGTAGCCTACGCCATCCATCCTCTATAAACCTCATGGATGCAAACGTCTCTAACTAAAATACCACGGACCGTTTTTGTTCAAATCTTCAATATGTTCAGTGTGTTCAGTAAAGACAGTCGAAAATTACTTCCTTTACTCCAACTCATTACCCAAGATATTTTGATGAAACTAACACATTATACGCCCATTATCACATTCATCATTTGTAAGTAAAACGTAAATAATAGATTAGCAAATTTTTATAATTTTAAAATTAATAATTTTAAATTTAATTTATGTTTTTTTCTTGACTTGAAGTTAGTCGCTCTCATCATCGTCTTCATCGGACCTGCTACAAGGTGGTGCTACTCGTACTTCGGGAGCCTTTAACAGGGCAATACATTCTTGAGGTAGTGGGTTCCTTTTTCTATGGGGCGCTCAACCCCTACAATCTAAGGTCTGCAGTCCTCAACCGCATTAGACCACATCGGACTAATTACGACTTAAACTCAACGGTATCAAGAATGTTAAGCCTGGCTAACACTATGGAATACTCTTTCGATTTCCACCTTAGCAAAACCTCACTTCGAAACTACCTCCAGTCCCATTCTTTCCTGCGCTAGTCCTGCCTTTCTCTGTCTCTTTTCTGAAGGATTTAGAATTGTATTCCTTATTGCTCGCTTCATGGACTTCCTCGGCAAGGACAATAGACCAAGTGACATTATGCAGGCTTGAATTATCTGTTTTGAGCGTATCAGAAGTTTATGTATGCTTGCAGGCATGTGCTTCCTTCCATGCGTAATGCGCTAGATTTGTTTTTTGTTCTATTGACACTCCATATTGCGCGAAATGGTAGATCAAATCAATGCTGATGCCTGTTATATCCGCGTTCATCGCAACGTTTCTAAAAAATGTTCGCTCTGTGTTATCATCATTCGTATTGCCTGCTACTTTCTTTGGCATATCAACTAGCAGTCCCATTTCTTCCCAAAATCGTTTTTGAATGTGACTTGTCTTGTTCGCAACTAAACTTTTTTTTTCCTGCGATCTTGCTTGCCATTTCTTAATGTCTAACTTGTAAGAAACGTGTAATAGACATTCAAATGGTCGAATCGAAGAATGCAGGGGAGAAATTCTTCTTTAGAGTAGCCGAGTTGTTTTGGTACATTGTATATAAATAATCGTTAATTACTTGAGCGATGTTAATTCACAAAAAAGAATGTGTATGGGGTGCGCAGCTGATCGCAAAATGTCTCAACGGATTCTGGAAGTATATATGTAGTCCGGAGAAGGTAATAAATAACACCTCCAGGTGGCTACATGCGGATACATATTGAAAACTCTGCCGCGGCGTCTAGGTTCGAATCCCAGGCCCCATCTCTTTCGAGTCGCAGACAATGCTTAAAGAGTATATCTGTCGGGAAAAAGCATCTGAAATTGGAGATTCCTTCCACTCGTGAGAGAACAACTAGGAGAACAACAATCGCATCGATAGTTAAATCATTTTGAATGAAAAAAAATATTCGAGTTTCCTGTTTCTTAGACGCAATGTATCAAGCCGCCATTGGATATTTCGCTGGTATGCACGAATATATGTAACCATGCAAATGGCTTTAGTAATTCGGAGTTGCACTTTATCCAATAATTGATGGCAATATCAATTGGCGGTTTTTCCAAAAATTGTCGTATGTTAATTATTGCGTCACTTAATGGGATTCTGTAACTGCAAGCTCTTCCTCTTGAATCTTCCCCAGATGAAAACAGAAATTCTTTTCAATTCTTTAACCTTACATTCATTTCAGTAAGACACGTCGTATGAGATGCAGGAATATCGGTGCTTGTGGATGTAGACGCTCCGCAATCATTAACTTGTTGATATTCGTCTGCTTTTGAAAGCACTCTTTGGCGATTGTTGCATGTTCTTCGGATTTAAAGAATTGTTTCTTACAAAATAGTGGATTTTTTCATAAAGTGTTAACAAAGGGTATGTGCTTAACAGTTATTCGTTTCACAAACTATCGATGTTTAAAAAAAATTATTGATGTTTCCGATAGTATGAAACCATCGATAGTATCGATAGTACTTTTGATGTTTATCATACCCTGCGCACGACATATTATTGTTACTATTAAACCAACTCTACCCATTTGTGCAGAAATTTTCCATCGCTCCCTTATAATGGAACCACTGTCCGGCGGCCAATTAATGAACGCTCCCAGTGAGATGCTTGTGGAATACGTACTTGTGGATTGTGTTTGCTTCAATAACGACAATTTTGTTTATTGACGTAGCCCCTGACCTAAAAATAAACATCGTCCAAGAAGAGAAAAGCCGGATCATCGACCAACTTAGCCGGAAATTCGTTAATATTTTTTTAAAATAAATTTAAGAACGTTCGTCAAAAGTGTGGGGCGTGGGGAAAGGTAACCAGACTTGCCTGCCGTAATCAAGGATGGGTCTGATAAAGGGAATAATTCCAATCAAAAGAAGAATAGGCTTGGAGTATAATGTGATAAATGTGCGTGCGGTGGTTTAGCTCCACGTCACAAATGATACCCAGATTGTGCATATTTTAGACTGAAAGAATATACTAGTGAAGAAAGTTATAGGTTCTGTGGGAAAAGGTTCCGGATTGACATTTCTTGACGTTAAATTATAAGAAGCTTTTGTCGCACCATTTTTTTTAATGAATTTAGGCCATTTTGAAAAGAGTGTCGTTGGGGTAGATTTGTTCTTAATGATTTTCATGTCGTCCGCGAACATGATCAGAATCGTTAATGATGCGACCAACATCATTTATTGTTAAAACATAGATAAGTGGATCAAGGTAACAACCTGAATCGCTTTTAATGACACAGAATATGTAAAGAGAACTCTGTACTGGCGACTATGAAATAAAAGATGTGGTAGACAACCGAGGGCTTCAAGTTTGGCGGTAAATAATAAGGTGACAGATTATATCAAACGAAGGGCCGAAGTCGGTGGTAATGGCATCCACTTCAGAGACTTCAGAGTCTGAGAGTCGAACTTGGTTAGTTTAGTCGTAGTGAACTTATCCTTTAAGAAACCGCACTGTTGAGGGAAGAAATATAGATTTGTAGTGAAAATGCTGTGAGTCGAAGCTTTCGAAGAGCTATCTTTCCCTAGAAGATATTTTAGCTATGGCTCTGTAATTAATTGCTCCCGTTTTTATGGATAGGGAAAATAAGGGAGTCGTTCCATAAATATCTTGAGAGAGCGAGAGTCGAAATAGAGTAGTAAGTGGAAGATACAGACTGTTAACACATTTCTCTGGAATCTGGCGGCCAGACCATCGGCACTGGGGAAAAGTCGTTCCTGAGCTGATAGGGTCTTTCATTAAGCGCTTCCTATCTTTAAATTTAAATAAAATAAAGTGTGTGTAAGATATCATCGACATTTTTTATTCGTTTGAAGTGCCTATCGATGCCATTATGTATGGAATATACATAACATCGTTCAAATGTTAGCCGCGGCTTCTCTGGGTGGCGCGCGTCCGAAATGTCCAATTTTCCATGACTTCCTCATAAATCAGACTGAATTTGATCGATGGATGGGTGGGTTAGGCATCTTGCATAACGGGGTTAAATGGAACGATCTCGGTGGCCAGTTCACATTACATCCCTGTGAGTTGACCATTCCTTCGAATCGCTCGTGCAGAATTTCCAATGTGGCAAGAACTACGTAGCACGTTGCTGTTGAAATCACATAGCGTTGGTGTCCATATCATCCAATCTAGGCTAAATGAAGTTGGAAATCATCGACTTCCATATAGAGCTCGCCGTTAACAGTGAAGGCCTCTCCAAAGGATATGGCTGGGTAGTTGAAATAGTCAAAGTCGGAAATGCACGCTGAAAGGGCAAGCCTTTCTTAATATTTTTTGACAGCAGGATATCATTGTTAACTTTTACAGCAGCTGAAACAAAGTTATTGGAAAAAATATAATTGCTATTTGGTCACACATATAGTTCGTTGAAAGTTTCTGCTCAGTCAGTGTGTGCTAGAAAGAAGTGTTACCAAAATCAAACACAACACATCTTTAAAACATTTTTTATTGATAAGTTCACTTGCAGCAAACAATTGAATACACATGAAATAATTCTTAGTTATCTGTGCAGAATAGATGAATAACAATAATGATGAATAACACGCCAATCGGAAACAAACAAATTTTCAAGCAATTTTGAGCGACACTTAAATATTGATTTACGACAAAAGATGTATCGTATAAGATAAAAAAAAGCTCCAAGCCGCTCATGGATTAGAATAATCTAAATGGTTTCGGGTGAAGTGCATGTCCTGGCTTCCTGGCGCTTCTGGATGCCGAACTCTTTGGTCGTTTCTCATTTAACGATGGCATGGACACCGACAAGACCAAGCACTCAGCAGGCAGGGACATCGAGGAAGTTAACGTTGTGGCTCGGGTGATCTTCGGTGCTTTCCAAAACTAAAATGTACAACTTTTCATGTTAGCCATCGACTCATCGATTTCAATTCAATGTCGCAATGTTAATTGATTTTCAAATGATCTATGAAGGATAAAACAATGAAGCAGAAAAGACGAAACAAACTTACGAATGAATGTCTATTTATGTACTTCATCTCAGCCGGACACTACTCTGCTGCTTGCTGCGATTGGGCGCTACTGCTTAGGCGTGATACTATCGATTATACTCATGTGTGTTGTGGGTGGTGTGATGGAGAAAATTTTCAAAAATTTACTTTTATTTATTTCAAATAAGAAAACTGTGAATATTAACTATACCTGCGGGGCTAGTTCGTCTTACGGTGCGAGAAAATACAAAAAAATACTAGCCTTTGAACAAATCAAAGTCGATTTATTTTACTTTTTTGTTTTTATTTTGTTTATGCCAAGTGATTTAATTTAATAAATATATATATTTCATACTATGCATGTATTTAAAAGTACTAAATTTTGGTTTTGTTTAACTTAATTTAATATATATGTTAGAAAAACTTAAATCTATTGTCAGCAATTTACCAATTTTTTTGTTTTCTGTGGAGAATGTGTAAAGAAATGCTCATGAAGTACTGAAATTTAAGGAGACATCGTTAAGCGTCGAGTTCATTCCGTAAAAAATCAAAAAAAAAGATCTGCAAAAACTATAGAAGCATATTCCTGCTCAATGTCGCCTATAAGATCCTGTCCAGCACATCGTCTAATCAACACGTACCATACTCAGACAAATCTTGGACAAGATTAGCGAGTTTCAGTTTCAGTAGGCACCATCTTTCTATCGATTTTAAACCGCCTGCGAAAGCATTGATCCGAAAGAATTATTCGATGCGATGGTCGAATTCAGGATGACAGGAAATTTCGTTACTGGTTGAATGGATAAACAAAACTGCTGGCTTATTTCGATGTCAGATGAGTTACGTCAAGCAGGGGCTGCCTGCACCGCGAGAAATTAACTGTTTGGTGCACTTTGTGGGCCGACAGAACAAGTGGCCCATGTTTTTTTTTTAAGATGGCTGTACCGACAACGTTGCTATCACTGGCGCCCACTATCGTGCAATGATTTCGAAATGGTTTTTGTTGCCCAAAATGCCCAAAAGACCGCGGCACTACATGCCACACAGCAAGCGAATTGACGGAGCAATTGAGAAATGACTTTAGAAAATGTTGTTTTTATGGGGATACGTCCAATCGCTCGTCTATGCAGATAACGTCAATTGCAGCCTTGACAGTCAATATGTCCGCGGTGCACAAGGGCATAGCTTCTGCAGCACCCGCTCCTGTTGTGCGTGCTATTAATCTTTTACGAAGCAGATGGGACCTACAGTTTTGTACCAACTGCGAACGACGAATCTTGAAAGCTTTCCAGAAAGAGGCGCAGCAGTGGATCAGGAAAGTTGATCAATGCGGAGGCGGAGATTGAACGTTGAACCCCCAGCGTAGGCTTTGACGCAATACCCACAAGTGACTCACAATTTGACTCTCTACATGGCTCTCCCAAAATGTGAACGTGGTCAACATTCACATGAAAGAATCTCTAAAAAGTAAATGGCGAGCATTAATTTATCAACTCAAATAAGAATTCTGTACATTTCTGCATTTTTCTTGTGAACGCATACAACATCGATGCTATCGGCAATTCCTTCTTGCTGTTAACCGTCGGATCAGGAATCGATTTCTTAGCTTCCCAACGGAGTCCCTTAACAGTTGCCTTACAATATGTTTTCATAAAGCTGTACAAATTGTTGTGTGCTTCAGTTAACTCCGTGTCAAAGCCAAGAAATATCATAAAATTTATCGAAGAATACAAAAAAGTTTAATTTCCGTTCTCAAAGAAGCCCTCAATTGGGCTTGTTCTCTTCCACGTCTTACACTCGGCGTCTCTTGTGATCTCATTCTAACTACAGTACATTCTTTAGCAAAATTTACAACTTTAACTATGTATGTGGCAAGAAATCATAAGTGTTTGCATAAAAAAAATGAAACTCTGTTCCATAGCTTTCTTAAACCACAACAAAAAAAAAAAATTAATAATTGAATAAGACTTGTGTTTTGTTTAATTATTGGCTTGCGTATAATTTAACTAAAAGCATCCTTAGCTTCTGATCACAGAACGGATCTACATATATGTGTGAATAGACGTAAAAAATAATGAATTACGACTAAAAATTGTTTACAATTTGAGAATGTTTATATTTATTTTATATTTTTGTTTCGTTAGTTTAAATTTTCTTTTGTAGTATAAGATGGTAAATATGCGCAAATATAGTCTGATGTATAGATTTTTATATATGTATGTTTTTTGTTTTATCATGTGTATAATGTTATGTATTATTTGTTTTTCTGTTTTTTTTTTTCATTTTGTGTAAATATTTTTTGTTTTTTGTTTTTTCTCAATAATTTGTTATTATATTAAACATTGGTACTACATGTATACAAATATAATAATGGATCTTAGTTAATAATAGAAAAGGAGTTCCCCCTTTTCACTACGCCAGGGAATCTTTGGTGAGATAATTTGTTTCATTTCTTTCTTATTTTGTGTGTGAAAAATATGAACTAAGAATATGCGGAAAATCAAATAAATCAAACAAAATGAAATCTTTAGTAAATAGGTATGTTTTTTTTTATTATTTAAAAACGATAAAGGAAGAAATAAAGCAATGAGTTGTTATCAAATATAATATGTAGGAGAAGATAAACAATAAATGGGGTTATAACAGCTTCTTGGTGCTTATAGTGATATTTAGACTAAAATACGATAAAATGAAAAAAACATTTAATGTTTGCATGAAACGAATTCAATTTAGGCTGGTTGTTGTTGCTGCTGTTGCTGCTGCTGCTGTTGTTGTTGTTGTTGATTTAAATTCTCATCGGCACCAGTAATTGATGTCGTCATGGACGAGGGTTGGGGACTCTGTGTTGTAAATTTAGAAGAGAAAGCAATTTACTTACAAAACAAAAAAAAATAAAAATAAATAAAAATTCAAATCAAATCGAATGGAAAAAACAACGCAGAATGATGTTTGGTAATGGGGTAATTGTTTGGGAGACACAGACACAGATGCGGAGGATGTTGTGAGCGATACATTGCTCAATGTTTTGCAAGCACATTGAATAACGAGTGCACGGTACAATATACAGCAATAGAATCATTGACAGCACATTAAAGGGGTTTTGAATTCTCCATTAGGATAAACACGGACTTTTGTTATTGAAATATGATCCGAAATACTGTCTACAGCCAAATAGAAGCATATTAGAGTGAATCCCAAATTAAAGCTTGACCATAAACTACATGGATAGTAAGTTTATGTGAAATTAAATATTTCACGGGCATACATATGTACATCACGTGTTTACGAAAGCAGATTTTATCACTCCTACGTACGTAACTGACAGTGTTGGAATTTTAGTTTCCGCAGTTTTTGACGATGTTCGTGGCCGTTTTTTGGCCATAGTACAATCGTACTCAAGCCAAAAATCTCCTTCAATGCGGCAAAGATTTGGTCTACATATGCAGTGGCTCAACTCTCAACTGTCACTCTGAACAGTGCGGCAAAGTTGAAGAGCAAACCACTACAAAATCCAGATTAAGGGGTTTTATAATAATTCCAATCACAGAAGTTTCGATGCAACAACAAGAGTCTTCAGTTTTTGAGTTAATTTGATCTCGTAAAGATGGTAAAATTATTCAGGATGTGGACTATTTATAAACGGCGTGGAATCCGCTTATTTGTCTCACTATGAATTAAAGTACTTACACCATGTCTCCAGTCTACACCATGCGATGTGAAAGGTATAAGAACATAATTTTGTTGTCTCGGATCTACTTGCTTTTTTGCTTGTCATCTTATATCGATTTTCTTAGAATTACCCACGCCTTGCGTTATCAGCGTTGGGTAATGTAGACATGCATCTCATGTGTAACAAATACAGAAACAGATAAAAATGAGAGACAGTCTTTCATTAAAATCTTTCGACAGTTAGTTAGTTGATAAACAGGGGCTTATATAGCCAAGCAGATGCATCATCTTTTATGTCAGCACGAGACGCAGGACTTGTTTTTGAAACGTCAATTCAGTACAACTTTAACCATGAATCGCTTAATATCGAAACAGAACGCTGAAATAGTGACGCTGTACATTGAAAATAATCGTTCAGTTGTGTTAACTTAACGTGTATATCCTCGAAACAAGCACGGTCTGATTTTGTTGATCACAGTGGTAGAGCGTCGACATTTCGTTCATCAATGCCCAAGATGTTCCATGAACTGGTTGAATCGTTAAGAAAACAGAGAACCCTCACTGGCGTCGTTGAACCACATCGAACCCAATTTTCGGAAGGGAAAGTTTGATCACCGATGGGGATCGTAAACAAAAAAAATCGCGAAAGGAGAATCCACACTAGATCCAGTCGATTGGAATCGAAAATGTGTGAGAAAGGTCTGAACGGTTACTGGTTTCAACAAGGCGGTGTGTCATGTCACACTGCATATCAAAGAATGCAGTCTCAGCTACAGAAATTCCCTGGGCGTGTGCTGTAATTGATTGGTCATCTAAGTCTCCAGATCCAGACCAGAGCCCGGACTTCTATTTGAGGTGTTATTTTAAAGAAAATTCCCACCAACAAGCCTCAGGCCATTGACGAGCACAAGGCAAATATTCGTGTCGAAATCATATCTACACCGCACAAGATGATGAAGTGATGGAAAATACAGCAAAAAAGGCACATTTAGCTTTGGCCAATAGACGCGGCCACTTAATTGATATTGTATATTTTAATAACTAGTCCACACCCTGTACGAATCTGGGCCGTCAGCACTTCAGCACCAGCACTAAAGTTGTGCAAAAATCGACAGAGTACATGGTTGCTTAAGTTGTTGCTCACAAGTTAATGGAAACCTCAACCAACTCGAAGTGCATACTGGTGATAGGCTGATTTTTTGCTGTTTGGTTTTTCAGTGATCACAGCCCGACTTGTGTCAATCAGTTGAATATGCTCATCATAGACATACACTCGAACAACGTTCACAAATAGTAACGTTAGCCAGTTTGCCATCGCCTGTCTGAAATCCAAATGTATCGCTTACAACATCCTAAATAAATCAATCAAAATCTTTATGTCAAGGCACACCACACATTTTCATCTTGTTATTCAAGGCAACAAAAACACGTACTTTAGCAGAAATACATGACGCAGCACGAATCAAAGCCAATCCGGCATCAAGTTCGAAGCTCTACTTACACAACAACCATACATTTTCAATGAGAAGCAGTGTTGGTGACCTTTTAATAAAACGTATAAAGATATTCCTAAAATACGAGTAAATACATTAGATATCACTTAAAGTTAAATGAAAACCAATTGAGGGGAGTCAAGAGTAGCAGAAGCCTTTTTGCAGCGGGAAGCACATGGGTTTACGCAAAAGCTCTGATAAACGAGTCAACCTTGGAGCGTTCATTATACGAGTATTTGTCTTCGATGCGGTTAGTAAAAATGGATTAGTGATGATGTTAGGAAGTGGTTATTATGAGATTAGTAGTACACACATTGCTCTTGTGATGGCAATGACCAAATTCAATGTGGATTGAGGCGCAAGGGTGCCCCTGGCAGAGCTAGAAAAAGAGAATGGAAATCTGAATTGAGTTACGTCCATTTTGGTGGTTTTTTTTTTTGTTAATGGTGCATTTATTCGAGGGGTTTTTTTTTATTAATAGAAAGCAAGCTTATATAGTTTATGCAATTTGGAATTTTGAAATGAAGTGTATTGAACCACTTTTGAGATGTTGCTACTTTATCCGCCTGCTTTGTCCTCGAGATGAGAGCAACATGTGTAAACTAGATGAGTTCAATGTGGAAAAGGGCGCTGTAAGGTTACATCACATAAGGACCATTGACCAATACCAGTGGACCAGCACACTTTCTCATCGAAGATTGAAAATCGAAACCACCATCTAACGCGGTTTCTGCCATGCTAATGTCACTTTCGAAGATATTCCTTTGGATGGCGTTATTGTTCTTCAGAATCTCCAGGCGGAGAGGAAGAACTTGCCAACTCACGGAATGGCGGTACCCACGATGAAGTGAGAAGGGAATGAATCGGTTTAGCGAAGAGGAACATGAAACTCACGGAAGCAACAATCTGATGTATGCGACGTGATTGAGCAACAAATCAATTTTCAACTCTTAAAACGAATAGTGGCAGAGATGGACAACAAAACCCTATGGCCATCCTAGATTTTATACCGAGAAATCTCGTATCATCTTCAACAAACTATACGGTTTCTGGACTTAATTAAACGGCTTTGACACTCTTAACCCCGAAATAGTGGGTAGATATACAATTCCAGTGTATTCCAGTGTGAATTCGAAATACACCCAAATACCTTGCCAAGGCTAAGGTTGCCATATGCGTGGATAGACAAGCAGCCATCAAAGCTATTGCCTCTGTTGCTACGTATTCAAAACTAGTACAGGAATGCCGGGCGAAGCTAGCATCATTAGAAAGCCAGCTAAAAAAGCCCTTATTTGGGTTTCAGGTCACAGTGACGTCCCAGGAAAAGGCCGATGAACTCGCTTGACCAGGATCTGCCCTTCAGTACTGGAGAAGGTGGCCATCAAACCAGATGTTTTTACGGCTAAAATATTTACGCAAAAAGTAGCTGACGATGTAATAGTCAACCATTATTCCTCAGGTTATGCTAGAAAATATTGTACTGGTAGAGGTTCGGAAACCAGGCAGTGGTTTAGAAGTCGAAAATTCGAATGAGAGATGTGACGTTTCATGCCATGACGTGTGAAATGCTGGAGGCAGGAAGTAAGAATCCCCCAACGGCCATGACAATCGGTCCCGCAGGACCAAAGGGAGATATGGCCCACGCCGTATACCGCACAATGAGCCCAAATTGGAGTCTCCCTACCTTCCCTAAATAGTATTATATATTGGCATGCGTCTGTATTAAAGGAGCAATGAGAACTTGCCCAACTGCAGCCACGTAGGTGCAACTGGAGCTGACTCAGAATGTGCAAATAAAACAATCATGAGAATGGCAAAAGAAGGAACACATCGAGACAATTCGATGCACTAGTCAAAATGCTACCACTCCTGGCCATTCCGAAGGATGACGCGATTAGGAAATTCAATATCCAAAAGGAGTTTACCATTAAGCTCACCACCAACAAAGACTGGAGCAATGAGTTCATAGTCCACAGATTGAGCAGCAATTCGTTAAAATGGTATACGGATGGATCAAGAACTGATGAAGGAACAGGGGCAGGAGTATTTGGATCCCGGACAAAGTACTACGAACGCATGGGCAAATGCACCAGTATCGTTCAGGCAGAAGTCTAAGCCATAGACAGGTGCGCTCAAATCACTCTTGAGAGGAACTGTACCAGGAGTCACATTACAAAAATAATGTCGGAAAGTCGTGCCGCTATCCTGGCACTCAACTCCTATATCAACAAATCGAGGCTCGTGTGGGAATGTCTACAGAAGATTAAGAAGCTGAGTAGGAGTAACAGATTAAAACCCTGTTGTATACCTGGCCATACAGGGATAGAAGGCAATGAAATGGCCAACTCCCTGGCTAGGAACCATCGGAACATTTTATAGGCCGCGAATCATTCAGTGCTGTAGGAGATCACGTCCTCGGAGAAGAGTTCAGGAAACTAGAAAGAAGGGCAGATACATGGAACAACGCTGATGGTATGAAGCAGGCCAAGAAACTCTTGGGTCAACATAACCGCAAGAAGTTTGAGGCATGTATCAGAATGAGCAAAAACAAGCTCGGTATCCTAACAGGGTACTGTAAATTCAGGGAGCACCTAAGGAAACTAGGAGTATCAGAAGACGGTCTCTGCAGATTCTGCGGAGAATCTAATTAAATTCCAGAACATATACTAGGATTTTGTTAGGCGTTAGCCCACAAAAGACAAAGATATCTGGGCAAACATCGGATATCAGAGGAAGAATTGAAGTCACTAGAACCAGCCCTCATTCTCAGATTCCTAAAGGAAACTGGCTTAGAGAGAATCTCTTCCACCTTCTGAAAAGAGCTCCATGGGAGCTCCCTCTTAAGAAAGCAAATATATGAATAGGGGGCACAATAGATCTAAAGGTGTCGGTGCAATTTACTCTCAACAATAATATAGCACCTTTGCAAACAAATGGTACACACAATCCGTAAAGTCTTGACGCTTTGAAAACAAATGGTCGTGTCAAGTTATGGGCGACTTATTGGCCGCAACATATCAGTGATGTCGTATTTCATTAATAGTGGCAAAATCTAAACAAAAGTATAAAAATAAAAAAATTGTATCGGATTGAAAAACATCAACGTGTTTTGTTTAAATTTACTTTCGAAACCACCAAATGGATGACATGCACAAGGAGGAAGAAAGAGAAAATGAGGTAAGGCAAAACAACATGTTCTGTGACAATGTAACCGATTAATGGAATGATCGCTTGAATAAGACAGCAGACAGCAGGATCACCTCATCAGTCCAGCCTCGACAAGTAACACTAAATGAAGAGTACGTGTATTCAAGTTGTCTTTGTTATTTATTTACACGAGTTCTCTATCCTTCCACCAGACTAAACATAATTCAATAATTACATAAGCTTATGGTTTAATTTTAGTGCTTCGATTGAATACATTGTTTGTTAGTTAGTACGAGTAATCAAAGTCAAAAAGAATGAGTGTTAGAAACTACAAGTACGTGTAGAGATTCGGAAATCGGTGCTGAAAATGTGCGCTTTGCCAATGCAACGATCCATGACTGTTCAAACAAATATAGTTTATGTACTACTTTACATAGTGAAAGAAATTTTCGATTTTTGTGTATTTTATTTGATTTTTTTTTTTTGTGATTTTTAATGTTTGTATTGTCAGTCGATGATGGGGCGGAGTAGGAGGAGGAGAAGGTGACGGAGGATGGATGAGGATTATTATACCTGTGAAGGTGAAGTCAGTGCAACAGGGTGCTCAATATTTTTTAAATAGTCCTTGTCATCGAATATTTTCTTATCGCCTCCACCTGGTTTGTGCTTTACATTATCCAAAGATCCAACTTTGCTTTGTGCCTTAATTTCTATCTTATGAGTTTGTATCTGAAAAGTATTTTACACATAAATGATTAGTATTATGTCAATATGTACACAATGATTTTTTCAGGCAAGAAAAGAATAGAAGAAGAATTGTTTTTTTGTTAATTTATTACTTCCTTTTTTTATGTTGGAAATTTTTTTTAGTTAAACAAAAATTATTCACAAGATTTATGGTAATTTTTGAAGAATTAAGTCAAAACTGAAAAGAAGGAAATTTGCAAACAATAAGATACAAGCATTTATTCGAGTCGAATGTGTAAAGTTGTTTACTTGTGCTAAGAAATTAGGTAGTCTGCCTTTTTTTAAAGTTTAGATAAAAACAAAAGAGAGATCAGAAATCAGAAAACAGAAAAGTTTCTTTTTGCTGTTGTTGTCGAAAGAAATGGTTTTGTTATGTCAATGAATGTACTTACGTCCTTTGGCGAATCGTCCTTCTGATAGAGATGATGTGCCAAATGAAAGTTCAAAAGATTAATGATCAGAGAGAACAAATAATATGCAGTACGATTTAATAGGGTGACGGAGTACAAGTTTGTAGACAAAATAAAAAAAAATCAAAATCTTTTTGTTGCTAATTTAGTGTTTGGTTGAGTTCGGGTTATTTTTGGTGTTGTTTGAGGGTAGGTCATGCAGTTAACTAGGTGTTCAGTGGATTAGCTGCAATAGAAGAGGGTTAGCTCTGCGATTCAAAGAAACTACTGAAGCAGATGCGTTTAAATGGATAATTTTTTTTTTTTTCGAAACAGGTTTTAGTCATTCAATGGAAGCCGTTTGTTGTATGCTTTCTTTAAATGATTAGGTTGACGGAGATCGTAGCAGATAGGTATTCATTTTGGAGTGGCAGGGTAGTTTAAAGGAAGGTTGCTGTTATGATCCAATAGACGCAAAAATTAGTCTTCGTTCAATTCGAAATACGAGTGAGTGACTTGTCCATCTCTGAAATTGATATAGTTTGACAACGAATGCAGGCAGGCACATGCAGCGAAACCGCAACGCAGCAACTAGGGCTGCTTGCTGGCTCTACGAACAGAGACGGAGGAAGAAGTTAACCGACTTCTCAGAAAGTAAAACGAAGAACATGAGAAGCACGATTGAGGAGATGTAATGGGTGTTTTGGCAGGAATGGAGTCCGACATTATTCAATGAATATCAGGGTGGGACAAAAGAATGTCGGGATGAAAATGGAGAACCGGTAATAGAGTCGCAATCGGTACTGAGAATTTGGAGGAATCACTTCTGCTAATCCAAGCCCCACCCCCACCGCCCATCTAGACGAGACCAAGATAGCGCTGACATTGATTGGGCTGCCCAGTTAATTTTTTAAGACAGTGGTACATGCGTCCAGCTCGTCTGTTGTAAGATACAGTCGGAGAAAAGCATGCCCGATGATTAGAGTCCACAATAATGAAGACCTTGTCCTAGCAGTGTAAATATCCACTCTCCACCTATTCCTCAAATCAGGCAGCGTGATATTCATGGCTATATCTAGTTTTGACACTCCGTTGCCAAACCCGACAAGTTGTAGAGGATGACGATGGAGAATTCTCGCTACTTTATTAAGGTCGGTAACGGATGCACCGAGACCTCCTGTGTCAAAATAGGTTTTAGCAAATGTTACTCGCTGTCATGTGATTTCATCGTTCTTGAGAAGGGACGGACAGGACAAACGCTGTTTTCCATCCGCTCGGAGTGAGACCCGAAGAGTATAATTGATAGAAAAAAATCTCACCCAGTATCAATAAGATAAAAGAGGTATAATGAAGATGAAGTGTAACAAAGCAGCTGGATTGGATGGTATCACAGCTGAATTGCTACGCACTGACAACAGAACATCAACTGCATTTCTACACCCTTACATCAGAATTACATGGGAAGAAGAAAGTCTACCCACATCTTGGAAGAAAGGCATAATCGTGAAGATACTAAAGCAGGATGACTTGAAAGAATGAATATACAAGATACTTGCAAGAATTTTACAAGGAAGACTTCAAAACAAAATCGAAGGAAATCTACAATATGAACAGGCTGGCTTCCGGCCACATAAAAGCTGCGTAGATCTTGATCTGCGCATAATAGTTGAGCAATCTATAGAATGGTGTACACCTCTATAGCTGCTCTTCATCGATTTCCAGAAGGCCTTTGACACCAGCAAAAGAGTTGCAATATAAAGAGCATTAAGTAAGAAAGGAGTACCCCAGAAAATAATTCACATCATTCGCGTTACTGTATAACGGAAACATCACTCTTTCAACTCTTTCACTGAAAATGCAGAAGTGAAACTGTTCACAATTGTCCTGGATGTTTTTTTGTGTGTAATAAGAGAAGCGTGCAGAGACGTGGAATAACTTGGAGTCTCACACAAGCTCAGCGACATCCAAGCTAAATTAGAGGACCTCGCAAGATTAGTACGATGCGCCGGATTGGAGATAAATATCCAGAAGACTAAGGTCACGAGAATCAACACTTGCAACAGAGGAGACATTACCATCGAAGGAAACCCCGTCGAATATGTAGATAGCTTCTGCTATCTAGGTAGAAGCAGATTTTGATAACAGACTTCGAAAAGCAAGAACAGCATTCCGACAACTAAGACCTACATATTTGTCTCCTTACCATATGTCGAATATTCTGGCCACACATCATCAGGAAAGTGGATCTGTTAGACATCTGTTAGAATGACAAGATAGAAACCAATTGCGTTACAGATTAAGAGACACAAATGGAAATGGATCGGACATAGCCTCAGGAAAAAAGCCGACAGCATTGCCAGAATGGCGATAGAGTGGAGCCTTCAAGGCAGACGATTCAGAGGCCATCCCAAGAACACCTGTAGACCATCGGTATTCCTGGAACTAGTAATATACAACCTCACTTTGTATAGTGTAAAGACAGCTGCAACCAATCGATTGAGATGGAGATGCCAAGTGGAAGTCCAAGAGGGATAAAGAGAGAGAGAGATAAAGACACAAAAAAAGATTATCTGGTTGGGCGCATCATTTGTTGTTGAAATTGGATTTCTCCCATGGTAGAGTTCCAAATTACAAACAGCAGCAAGCAGATCACACGTCTGATTGATTGCATTTCAGTCATCTATGGCCAGTTTAAATTTATTCCGGTAGGGTTCGCCTTGTGAATCTGGAAGTTCAGCTCTCTCATCCTGATGGAATCAATATATCTCGACTCACACTCACATGTGGAACGCACACTTTGTTGTTAAATCCGCCATGTCTTAATGAATATTTTATGAATTTTTATTGAAGTACAAATGAAGTAAACAAATTAGATAAGAATTTATCCCTGTGCATGCTGAGCAACCAGATGTAGCGCTGATGTGGCGTATTTGTTAGAATGTGAACAAATTATGTTATCGCCCGGTTGCCATGAAGACAGAGCTTAAAAAGTTCACGGAGACCCTGCTCCCTCGCATATAATGATGCAAAAGTGGTTCACTGAATTTCGATGCAGTCGTACGAACACAATAGATAATGAACACCAAGGACGTCCAAATGACGAATGCGTCAACAAAATCCACGATTTTGTGGTCGACGATCGCCGGTACAAGGTTCCTGAGATTGTAGCAAATTCCAATGCTACCCTCTTTCGAATACTGCATGATAATTTGGGCATGAAATCAAGACGGGTGCGGAGTTTGCTAACGGTGAACGAAAAAGAGATTCAGTCTGCAGTGCAATTCAAGTGGAGTACGATTTCCCTGCAGTTCATTAATCCTTGATGCACCAGAAATCAAGGAACAGCCAAACGAATGCCTATTTAGCAGACTGTGAAAAATCATTTATTTTAGAAGAGTTGAAAAGTTGGATACGGATATATAAAAAAACAGCCAAAAGCCCCTAGAACCCCGACCCGACACACAGGACATAGATGACATATTTGAGCAGCACTTCAAATACCTTCTTAAAGGGCGTGACCAGGACATTGGGATCGAACAATTTCAATTCTAGTCGATGAAGTAGTCCTCCGGCCTAGCTTTGGAGAAGTCGACACAGCCATAAAGGTCAAGAATTACAATGGCGCATACTTCGATTAGAACTCCTCAAGACCGTTGACAGACAAAATGTTGTCATTTTGTCATGCTGTAGAGGAAGAATCGAGCCGTGACACACGATCGAAAGCTACAATTTTATGGTAATAAAGGAGTGTGTCTACCATGAGGCTACAAGAGATCCGACATAAATTGCCCTTATTTTGTCG
The DNA here is from genome assembly GCA_907269125.1 of Eristalis pertinax. Lineage (NCBI taxonomy): Eukaryota > Metazoa > Arthropoda > Insecta > Diptera > Syrphidae > Eristalis > Eristalis pertinax. Next base: position 61,331,363 of record OU026145.1, read on the forward strand.
AATCAACTGGTCTCAAAACTGTTGTAGTTAAATTTTAAGGGCCGATGTTGAATGTGAACCACACCTAAACGTCAAGTTTTTTTCTGCATTTCATTTGACATTTCTCAATTTCAGACTTACTCAATTTGAACCATGGAAAGATACACAATCGAGCAACGCGTTAAAGTTATTCAGGCTTATTATGAAAATGGGCGTTCAAATCAAAATGCATATCGTGCACTGTGATTTTTTCGGTCAATTTAATCGTCCAAATATGCGTACAATCGGAAAAATCGTGCAAAAATTTTAGCAAACCGGGTCTGTAGGAGATGTGAAAACACCTGTGCATGCTCGTACTGCAGAAAATATTGCTGCTATTCGCGATAGTGTGGCTGAAGAGCCGTCCACCTCAACTCGTCGTCGTGCCCAACAATTGCACCTCTCACGGTCGTCGTTGATGAACATTATGCATAAAGACTTGCATTTACACGCTTACAAGGTGCAATTGACTCAAGAACTAAAGCCTCTTGACCATTTCAAGCGTTGTCAATGGTCAGAATGGCGGCAAGAAATGGCAACAGTGGACGATAAATTTTCGAAGAAAATTATCTTCAGTGATGAGGCACATTTTCACCTCAGTGGATTCGTCAATAAGCAGAATTGCAGCATTTAAGTGAATGATAATCCAAGAGTGATTGTCGAAAAACCAATGCACCCACAAAGAGTGACTGTTTGGTGCGGTTTATGGGCTGGCGGCATCATCGGGCCGTATTTTTCCAAAATGAGGCCGGTCAGGCTGTGACTGTGCACGAAATGATAACGAACTTTTTATGGCCCGAATTGGAAGATATGAATGTCTAAGATATGTGGTTTCAACAGGACGGTGCCACTTGCCACACAGCTAACGAAACAATGGCTCTTTTGCGCGACAAATTCAATGGCCGTGTTATCTCACGTGGTGGCGATGTCAATTGGCCGCCAAGATCATGTGATTTCACACCGTTGGATTTTTTTCTTTGGGGTTATTTGAAAGAAAAGGTGTACGTCGATAAACCAGCAACGATTCAAGAGCTAAAGGATGAGATAATTCGGCACATTAACGGCATAGAACTTCAATTATGCTTCAGCGTCATGGAAAACTTGGAGGTCGCGGCGGCCTTTTGTCCGATATTTTGTTCCATACATAATTTAACCATACCAATATTATCATAATAAAAAGAAATGACAATAATTTCCTACATAATTTGTGTTTTATTCAAAATCAAGATCCGTCCAAATTTAACCACCCTTTACATATGGTCATGTATGCGAGATAGATGAGTGGAGGAGAAGACACAATCGCTAACTTTACGAGCTGTGCAAAGATGTGGACATTAAATAGTTTGAAGAATCGTTGGCAAAAGTGTATCGCGCTGAAAGGACACTATGTTGAAAAACGAATTTTATATCAATTTCAGTAACTGATTAATCGAACAGCGAGTTTGACAGAATTACACTCACTTTTGGCATTCCCCCGACCAGCTTGAGTTCTTTTTGGGGAATGGGAATCGATGTTAATTACTCGTAAGAAGAATGGATTATGAGACTGGCACACGTTTCAGCCTGACTGAAAATAAATCTATGAGTCCATGAATGAAAATTTGCAAAACCATGCCACAAAACATATCCATGCACATATCCAATGGGCATGCTAAAGATAGAATGCATAGAGGTCACTATTCATGCTTTTTCAAGAAAACCAAAAAAACACCCTACTTTCCTCCTCGTTTTCACCGTATTACGTATCATTTCTGCCAATTTTTTTGTATTTTATTTTGTATCTATAGGGAAACTTTTTTTTTTTTTTTGTTGTTTGATGGATAAACCTCAGTCAGATGACGGGCAAAAGCTTACCTTAATATCACCACCCCCCGGAGCATGTTTCACATTGTCCTTTGAGCCAACCTTTGGTTTGGCCTTATCCTTGAAGTCCGTCTTAATTGTATCAATTTTCTTATCACCACCGCCCGGCTTATGATTGGCATTCTCTAGAGATCCGATTTTCGATTTAGCATTCCATTGTAGTTTCGTTGAAACTATCTACAATAATTACATTTTGAAATACAAAATTTATTTAATGTGCGTCTCTAAGGTGTGGAGGATGTGAGTGAGGGAGTGTGGCTGGGTGTGGGTGTGGACTGTGGGGTATCTCATTTTGAGGGTCAATCGATAGCCGTTTTCGCCTCGATTGTTACGTTCAATTACACGTGAAAAATTCTAAAGTATCTACCATACTGGACGCATTAAGCAACTGCTCGTCTTACTTTGCTCTACATTTGTATGATACACGCTTTTTTTTGTTGTTCTTGGTTCGGATTTTTTTTTGTTTTTGTTTTTGAAGTGAACCGTGAAATTGCTTTTTAATTCTATAAATGTGCAGATACACAACGTTTGCAGAGATACTTTTGATTTTCAAGTTCATGAATTCACTGTGACGTTGAGGAAAAAAAATTCAATTTTGCACAAAAATCAAAATGAAACAAAAAGGATATGATGTCTAGTCCTTGACCGGACAAAATGGTTCGTGGGAGATGAGAGGACGTTGAATTAATTTACCTTTTTGTCGCCACCCTTGGGAGTGTACTTCTCGTTCTTGGCCTCGATCCTTGGGGCGGCCTTAATTTCGATTTTCTTACTCTCAATCTTGACCTTACCGCCGCCTGGCTTGTATGTGGCATTGTCCAGTGATCCGATTTTCGAACGTACCGCCTTCAAATTTGGCGACGGTGCATTTCCCACTTGGACCTTATTCATTGGAACTGAAACAGACGAGAACCAACTCTCATTCAAGCGCACATCGTGTCGTGTGTCACACTTACCTTTCTTTGATGGCTCTGGTTCTGGGGTCTTGAGAGCGAGTCTATTTCTGGAGGTGCTCCTCGACTTGTTGGACTTGTTCGATGGGGTAGCACTGGGTGGTCTGGAAATGCCTGTGGTTGGCTTCGTCGGCGTCTTGGCGGGAGAACTTGGTGATGTCGGACCGTTGCGTTCCTGTCGACGAATGAAAGATTCGAATATCAACAAGATGAAAACAAACAATGCACAACCGTCGGCTTATGGCACTAGAGTCTCACTATTCACTAAGCTACTACTAATGGCTTGTATGGCACATATTTGTTTTATCGATTCCAGGCGGAGGATCTATTTTTGGGGACACACCGGGCGTACACAGTTAGCGGCAGCGAAACGAGACAACGAGTATCGTGAAAAATGACTTTTGCAACTAAGTATCTCGATACAAGTATCTTTTTGGTCGCCTGTGGCAAAACTGATTGTTTGTTCAATCGAATGCGACTCGGCGGCTTATGGGGCTCATCAACCGTGGCACAGTTATCCGATATGGAAATGGGTGCTGGTGCTGTGTGTGTGCGGCATACACACGCCATACGATTGGAGAAGTTGCCCAGCGTCACCTCGCCCGCTTCTCTGGTCTGCGCGCCCCGCCTGCAATCGAGGGCAGGGCGCCACCAAATAGGAGACAAACAAAACGAGGCACAAACATTTATTAGGGATATTGAAGTCAAGAAAAGTCGATTATAAGTCGGTTTAGTGTGGCGGGGCTTGTTTTCCTTTGTAATTTGTTTTTCTTCTATTTTCATTTGCCTTTTTTTGGTTTTTGTTTTTGCGCAAAAATACTGGGAACGGGGAGCCGTGGGAGATGAAAGGTTGGGTTTATATGCGAGAATAGGTATGTGTCACGATTGCCATAAAGATGGATGTATACATACGCGTGAGTTTTGTATCATTTGGAGCGCAAATATATTGGGGCGGCAATTAGTGGTGCGGTTGGGTGAATGTCCTTGCATTCTTTTCAAATTTTATCTAGATCCAATTATTTTGATTGGTTGATATTTAAATGGCAAGACGATAAGAGTGTGCGCCAAGGTCGAATGGGGCATGTTGTAACGGAGTCGCTTATAGATTGAATAGAATTGCCCACACAGACAGATCTCGCGACCGTTCGGGAGAGTGGACATATTAAGGAACCACATTTAAACCCAAAGTTGATTGATATTTCGTTAAGAAATAAATGCTGCAGTTTTCATGTCAAAAAAAATTCGAAGGGTAATTTTTCTCACAGGACAAAAATGGGGGGCAATCGGTGTCAGGTTTCCCTGAAAACCACCAACTTAAAGGCATTCACCAGTTTTGAGAGACTTGCCTGGTCGCACAGGAGCAATTAACACCACTCCAACGGCAGACTTAGAGCTTATACGAGGCTTACTTCCACTTGACCTCTATATGCAGACGAGGCAATCCAGCAGCTGGTTCCCAAGTTCCACCGGCAGCGCAAGTAGACTAGCTGGACTATAAACTGACCAAGTCGAAAGCGATTATGCTCCGTTCCTCGACTTCGAAATATCCTTTGGGTACTATTTCCCAACAATGGAGGTGTGGTAAACAAACAAACTCATCCACGTTTACCCAGATCGATCGGAGATGATAAAAGTGCCAGAAGCGGGAATTTTCTCCAAAGAGTTAAGCATGCACTCCTCCATCAGAGTCCCTGTCAATGACAGTGTTTGTTTTTCCAAGCGGAGATCCTGGTAGTCAAAGAAGTGGCCAAAATGTTGGAAATACGGTCATGACCATGAAAGCTGGTAGCATGCTACCGCGAAGAGCTAATGGTTCTCAGCACACAGCACTCGACAACTCAATGCTGGGCCGGACCATAGGGATCTACCACCTCACAACTGCGGATGTCAAGAAAAAACTTAAATGACACAATCATAGAGATAGCAAATAGGAGGTGGATCTAGTTGAGCTGTGCAAAGTGCCAATAGACTCCTTCAATGCGATAAAGAGTTGCTAACCGATGGTAGTTGAAACTTGGAACTCACTATAATCACTTTATAAGCAGAGGCTGCTGCCACGAGGAGGGAGAACTCATCACTACCTTTGGCACTCGTCTGGTCTCTGCCAGTTGAGAAAGATATGAGAGAACAATGGGAGAACATTTTTCCCAATACCTCCAGGATTTAACAGAAGTTCCTCTAAAATCTCTTTCAGATTTATAAGCACTACCTAATCCTAACCTAATCTATGGAAGAGCTGCCCACCGCTGTCACAAAATGTTTCACATGCTTGGATGCGAATTGTTCGTCGATTTTGAAACAACGCCGCAGAGGACACTGGCTAGAAATGCCTGTTGGTTGAGGCCCAGGTCTACCCGGACCGCTCCACTCTTTTGGTTGCATAGCTATAAAGGAGGTAGCTAAGACTAGCTTTGGTTCTGACTATTCATGGTGGGGCCACGAATAAGCCACGAATCACCGGCCAAACTGTAACCTCCCCTGTCTAAGCATTCAATGACTGTCTGCCTCAACTAAGTACTTACGAATTTATTTAGAATCTAGATCATAAACGCAACTGGAAAACCAATCTATCTATCCAATCAAGAAGATGCAATGAATGGCATACATAAGCACCACATGCAGCCTACGGAAAACGCCCTCAGACGATCTAGGCAGGCATAGTGCGATCAGACTTAGACAGTATCGACGGTGGAGCTTATTGGATTCTGGATTCGGTACTGAGCCAGATCTCAGGCGTCGCAAAGATGAATCGCGCAGTTGGCGCAGATGCACCTCTCAGACTCACAAAATACGACCACATCTTCCAAGCGAAAACTCTTGGAAGGTATGCCATCGAATTAGATCTCACATGAACACAATGGCAAAACGCAGAGTAACTATTTTCGTTGATGGCTGCAATATGGCTTTTTCAGCGACCACCATAGCGTGCAGGAATGTCGCAGTGGAGTGATGTAGATCATAATTTGGCTTCCAAGGCATAGAAGAATTTTCGGCAGACGAACTGGCCAAACAAGTATCCACCGCCCTTCACAGAGGGACTTGGGCTAGTTAAGCTACATGACATTCCTTAGCAACGGCTAGTCATAGATGATCTCGGAAAACGAGCCAGAAACCTTTGCTCATTTCCTGTGCAGTTGTGGAGACTAGGTAAGCCCTTCAAAAGAAACAAAAAGGAACTAATAAGCTTATCGTCACATCATTATGCACAGATCTGTGGTATCCAGCCAGCATCTAGTGCAAATTGGGTTCTTATAGAGGCCTCTCACTTCACACACATCATGGGAATGCATTTAATGGACAGGATGATGTTCTTTACATACCACCCATCGATGTCCTAATTTCTCAAGCAGCATACCTCTCAGATCATATTGGAAGTCTGAACATCAGATGCTGGACGGTTCTCTGCGAATTTTAACAGATGGATCTAAGATGGGCGATGGTGCGGGAGTGGGTGTCTATTCTAAGAAACTAAATATTCAACTGTCATTCCGACTACCCATTCACTGTAGCGTTTTTCAGGTAGAAACTATAGCAATCAAATGTCTGAGTGCAGTCACTTTTGATTCAACGACTTCCCTGAATTGCGGCTTATCTCTCAACGAGATGGCCAAGTTTTTTTTAACATGCAAATTATGTGGGTGCCAGGACACTGTGACATCCCAGAGAATCGTGCAGCGGACGAACTCCGCAGATATCCGCACTCTCCGCACTCTTTCCTCATGGAGACCCGCCATCCATGACCATTGCTACTGCAAAGCATCTGCTGAAGCTTAAAGCACTTATCCTAGATGGTCTACCGACACTGGGTGCCTCGTTACAAAACAACTATGGCCTCTCGTAGATCCAATACGCTCACGTAGCCTGATTAGGTTGAGTAGACTCAACCTTAAAACCCTATCGGCGTACTTACCCGGCATTGTGCCATTGGCAATCTATGCAATTGCAATGCTTTCCCCATATGTAGAAAGCGTCATTTGGACGCCTACAACTTCAATAACTTTACGGAATTAAACAACATCAATATCAGTCAACTCCACTGCTTCATCAAAAGCACAAACTGGTTTGCGGAATAGGGTCTTAGATCCGCGTTGTATAACAACGGATCTACTCTGGCCTAACTAACCTCATCTTCACAGAATACTCCAGCGGAATATTAAGCATTTTCATAGGCAGTGGGGCCAGCTATCAAGGCAACAAAGGTGGGCATTTGACGGCAGTAAGAGAAATCCTAACGGCTAAGCACCCAGAGGAGAAAATCTCTCTTGAACTGGAGGAGCTATCACTATATCACATAAGTTTCGGAATGGGAGTCTTCTGTGACCAATTGCTAGGACTAAGTGACGACTGTAGCGCTTTCCAAACTGAAGATGCTGAGATACTGCTGAAAGAACACCCTAATCAATCAAATCGAATTTTTTTTCCCGATAACCATGCAGCAATAAAGGCCATGTCAGCGGCAATTTTGACATCAAAACTGGTCAGAGTATGCAAACAAAGCGTCAGTGATACATTTATCACCAGGGCACACAGGCATCCAAGGAAACGAAAAAGTGGGCAGGCTCGCTAAGAATGAATCTCAGCTGGGGGAACCTAAAGCAATCCGTTATGCATTCCCGCCGCTCCATAAAGAAAAAAACTTGGAAGACAGCTTTGGTCTGGAAATTGGAGCAACAGCAACAGCCCTGTGACCGACGCTGAGCCAGAGAGATCACTGATCACCTTTCGTCGCAAGGAAGTGCAAAGGCTAATAGGAGTCCTTACCGTACACTGTGCTATAGGCACGCATGCATCGCGACTGCACTTACTGCATAACGATTTTTGGAGGATCTTTTTAAGGACCTGCGCAGATAAGGAAGAAAAGAAAAGAATCTATCCAACATGTGCTCTTCGAATGCAAAGGAAAGAAATCAGTTCCTGGAAACGCTGCGGTGTTGAAATGAAAAGCCTTTAAAGGTATATTAAGTAATCCGGATGGTTTTAGGAGCAAAAGTAAGTTTCCCTGTAGTATAACATAACATTTTAAGGGCACAATGGACCCAAAATGATGGTAAAATTAAGCCACAGCCGCAAAGCCAAGATTGACGGCCAGAAAGGTCTTTCTGTGTGTTTGATGGGATTGGCAGCGAATCATCCACTATTAGCTGATCTCCTACGGCAAAACTCTTAATACGAACATGTATTGTCAACAATTGGAACGTCTGAAGGAAGCAATCGCTCAGAAGCGGCCAACTTTGGTCTATCGCGTGTGTCCATCAGGACAATGCCGGGTTACACATATCCACAGCGAATCACCAGAATTCTTATACATCCAGCTTATAGTCCGGACCGGCGAACGTTGTTACTGGTGAAAGTTTACGTCAAGTGAGGCTTGTCAAACAAGACTCTTTTTTCAGCAGTAGCGACGACGGCTTTTACGAGATAGGGATTAGTAGTAATCCATAAAAACGACCATATTTTACTATGGTAAAAACAGCCATAAATTTCGTGCAAAAATAATGTATTACAGCAATATTATCGGCAGACAGTTAGCGGTTAGATTGAATTCACTGCAAATGTGAAAGGATCTCCGTTATGTACACTACACAATCCTTTAGATAATATTGGACGGTCGGTGAATTAAGGTCCACGAGGTGGTTGGGGCTATAAGCATCTCAACTGGGCGGGTACATAGGTTTTCACATGCATATTTGGACAATCCGCACGATGGGAACCGTGAGTGCTCACACTCTACCATAAGCGCAACTGTTTGAGATCTTCAAGGGAATGATTGGCGATCGCTAAATTGATCTACGAACTGCTAAGTGTACACTCTTTTGGACCCTAAGTCACCAACCAGAAAGATATTGCACTGGCCTTAGAGGTCAGTATCTAAGAAGACCCGAAAAGATCGACTCGACGCTGATCTGCTGAATTGCGTATATTTTTGTGGTTGGATTTGGGCTACACAGTCTTACACAGTGCTGCGAGGCCAACATTCGAGATGCTATTGCCGGAATAACGCCGCACATATTAAACCGAGCAATCAGTAATCGGTACAACCGCTTGAAGATGTCGAGGCGACCATTTGAATGATGTGCACAATGGCATGAATGTAGCATCAAAATGGAGCCAGTATCAATATTACATCCCTTTTCCCGGGCGTTCCTAACCCTGAAACTCTACAAATTTATCGATGAAATAAATAATTATTCCCGTGTCATCCTTCGCCGCAAACTCCACCTTAACCGAAGGGATGTAGTAAATGAGACCGTCTCTGCAGAGACGACAAATACTAATCCTGCTACCAGTCTCTAGCCACTCCTAAGTGGTTACAGTTTACTTTAATTAAGTCTCACAGGACAGGACACACAGCCTAAATAAATGCGTGACCAATTCGTTTCTAGCTTCACAGAGGAAAAGGGATAATGTCAGAAATAAAACTGCTGTTATAAATAGCCTCCAGTGTGGCGGTGTCCTGTAAGTAATCATCTTAATTACACCTCACCGCTCGGGCTTGACCACCGAGTGCCGGTGACAATCCATAACTAATGGCATCGCATGAATTTTTAAGCTCATTTAACGATTAGAGGCCGTCCATAGACTAGACTAGACACCTACCTTCTCTTGTGTAGACTCATCGACGCCGCTGTCGTTGTCCCCCTCTGCAATGAAAAGCAAATGTTAGTTAGATTCGTGTATCAGTTAGGGCGGGTGGGTAATTATATGGCTCAGGCAACTTCGAGGGCTTCTGCGGGTGGGACTGAACCTGAAAATATCAAATTAAACAGCGTATCCTTACTGGTGGGTGGTTCTTCCGGTTTGTGCGGTTTCGGTGGCCTTTCAGTTTTTGGCGGCTTCTCGGGTTTCGCCGACTTGTCGGGCTTTCGGGGATTCTCCGTGAGGTCACCGCTGATTTTCTGGAAATTTGTCAGCTTGGCCGAATGGTAGCTGGGTTCGGCTGGCCCGAACATGAGTTCATTCGACTTTTGCTTGTCTTCGCTCGGAACGTGCTCTACCGCGGGCGCGGTGTGGGAAGGATTCTCTTCTTCGATGTCTCGAAGGTGGTCCTTTCCGTTGGGCTCGGCGGCGAATGTGGTGCTCCTCGTGGGAACGACGTGATTTTCCTGTTGCTGTTGCACGACTGGGGGGGCAGTTTTTAATTCTTGTGATATGTTGTCGTTTCGGTTGGGTGATGTGACGACGGATGGCATTTTGAGCGGGGTCACTGCCTGGCCGAAGACGACGTCGCTGTCGTCGTCTTCGTGGCTGTTGGACTTCGTGACCGGGTTACTCGGGTGTGACTGCGGCGCGAAGGTTCTCTGCTGAGGTGGATGAGGCTGCTGTGGAGCCAGTTGCTGCGGCTGTTGTTGTGGATGTTGGAGGTTTTGCTGTGGGTACGGTGGCCTAAATTGGGGCTGCCCCCCGGGACCAACACCGGGACCCGAGCCTGGCCTGGGAAAGGGTCGTCCTACTTGTCCGGGAGGCGGGTTCCCAAACGACGAGTTAGGTGGGCGATTCTGCTGACCGCCAGCTCCCGCCCACGGGAAGGCACCCTGTGGCCTCGATGCACCCTGCCCTGGTGGGCTCATGGAACCTCCCCCACCGCCAGACGGCGGTCGAATCGGTTGGTTCTGCTGCGGCGGTCTGGGCTGTTGGCCAGGGCTGACAATCGGGTTGCCTTTACTGTCCACACGCCTGAGAGGCGGCGGCATCGGTCTCTGCTGATTGTTCATCCCCGGCCCTGGCGGCCTCTGTTGCGTGGGAGGACCCCCACCCGGGGGCCCCATTTGAGGTCGCATTTGTTGTGACGGTGGCTGAAAGGGTGGTCTCGGCGCAGACGGCGGCATCGGCCGTATCTAATTGGGAATGAAAAAAGTTTTAAAGAAATGACACGCCAAGCAACTGCGACCCCCAATGAGCACTCTAATGGCTACAACGGCTATGTCAACGATCTCCTGGCGACGAGGTGTGTTCGTAGTCGGAATGCCTCAAATGTCTCAACTCCTGCTCGAATCTGAGGACGTTAGAAGTCTCTGCCAATAAATACCACCCCGACACGACTGCGGGGAGAACACGATGTGTCGTGGGGTCCTAGTGATGTGACCTAGATTTGCGAAATCGCTTATTGATTATACAAGCGGGGTTGTCATAATGCCTGCGGATTGGATAGTATCGAAATGAAATAATTGCATATTTGATGATCCGATGTAAATTCATTTGGGACAGTTGAAGGTCTCCTGAGACGTGGTCTGATTCGGTAACCCTTTGCAGTGCGATGGCACTCGAAAGGGGTGCACATTTGTGTGGATGACACAATAAACCAAAAGGGGTTGTCGCATGAATTAGACAAAGTTTCACATTTCACGAGGGAGACGGAGAGGGGGGGGGGGGAATCTTTGGCAGTGGAACGTGGTTGTACGGAGTTCGTATTTGTTCCATGGAATTTGCAAGTATTTATGGGAATAGAAGTTGTTTTGTTGAACTTGATTGTCGTGGGTTGGGAAGGAGTAACGATGTTTGTGTTTGGTTGCGGTTTGGGGATTTCTTAGAATCAGAATGGTTACATTTGAATTAATTTGAAACGAATGTGGATTTCGACTCGGCAGCTAGAATTTTGAGAAAGTGAAGGAGTTTCTACACCGCAGAGCAAAAGTGAGTGCCACAAGTGACTCCCGAGTGGATGTCTAACGTAGGATTGCTTTTAGCAACCAATCAAGAATTTGATCCTGCTAATCCTTCTATAGGAGCCCATTCTTGGTGCGATCGGAAGAAAAGATCTACGTCTGATACGAGATGATGATCGTATATGGTCCTGAGAGAAATGTGAGTGGAGGAGAAAACACAACCGCGAAGTTAATGAGCTGTGCAAATAAGTGAAAGTCCGTCGACTACCCTGGCTTGGCCAAATGGACAATAGAGCCCCAGCTAAGAGATTCTTCGAATCCAAGCCTGCGGCTTGGAGAAAAGTCTTGGCGGTCGCAAGACAGCTCCAACAGCACCGAGCACGGGACTGTCAACGATGGAAGCAGTCTATAATTCAGGTTCCTACCCTACTTAGATCGCAGGCCTGATAAGTAAGTAAGTGTCGCTGTAATCCCGGGTGTCATGGCACCCAACTGGGCGTAGCCATTCGGCTTCACCCTGAAAATACAACCAGTGTCTCACCGCAGCCTCATCGAGACTGAGTTTAGACCCAAATCGCGGGGAGGCATGGAGACTAGTACCAGCACTTAATGAAGTTAAGTGCCGTGTGAGATATTATGATAAAGCTGAAGAGCAGCGATTTTCATCTTTATCGGAAGATTAAAACGCATGTGGGAGTAAGAGACAACGCAAGTGTGGGAAAGAGGGAGAAGCTATCGAAATTTGATAATTTTACCATGTGAAACCATTGAGATTTGATATGACGAAACCTGATCGCTTAAAAGTGATCTTATTGATTTGAAATATTTAATATAATACATTCCACGCATTTCAGTTGTTTGACAAATGTCCCCCTTCCGATAGGGGTTAGAATTTATCCGAGGTAAGGCATGCCTGTCGTAAGAGGCGACTAAAATCTCTGAGCTGAGAGCGACTGGTTTTAGGAAACGCCCCTACTCCAGTGCTTGCTGAATATGACGGTTATAAACTCGAAAAGAACGTAAAGGAAAAGATGGACAGTGTCATACCTCAATCATAGATTGGTACAAACAGAATACGGATTTTTGAACATTGGCGGCCAGTCCGGTGAGTGCCACGGGAGATCAGAAAAATCCCTGAGACCCGCATAGGTTTCAGCCTTAACGCTTGAGGTTGGTCCCCAAAGTGGGAGTATCGTGCTGCCTGTGGTTTGAAACCCAAAGTTGCGGGGAGGAGGAGATTATAAAGGGTGATTTTTTTAGCTATTATCTTTTTGGCAACACTGGTTTAAACATCTGACACACGTTACGTGTTTTGTTTCACTGTCAAACATCTTCAGTTTGGTCTATAACTTAACCATGAATCGTCTTACAAACGAACAACGCTTGCAAATTATTGAATTTTATTATCAAAATGCGTGCTCTGTTAAGAAAGTTCTTCGCGCGCTTCTTCCATTTTATGGTCAGCTCATTTTTGGTTCAATGGGTACGTAAGTAAGCAGAATTGTCGATTTTGGAGTGAATATCAGCCAGAAGCATTGCAAGAGCTACCAATGCATCCAGAAAAAGTCACAGTTTGGTGCGGTTTATGGGCTGGTGGCATCATTGAACCGTACTTCTTCACAGATGATGCGAATCGTAACGTAACTGTGAATGGTGAGCGCTACCGTGAGATGATATCCAACTTTTTTTTGCCCAAAATGCAAGAGCTTGACTTGCATGACATGTGATTTCAACAAGACGTTGCCACATGCCACTCAGCACGCGCAACAATGGACTTATTGAGGGGCGAGTTCGGTGAACATTTTATTTTTATTTCACGTTTGGGACCGGTCAATTGGCCGCATAGATCGTGCGATTTAACGCCTTTAGACTATTTTTTGTGGGGCTATGTTAAAGCTCATGTCTATACAGACAAGCCCGCTTCAACATTGAAGCATTTATTCGTGAGATACCTGCCGAAATGTTGGAAAGAGTATGCTAAAATTGGACTAAGCGGATGGACCATTTGAGGCGCAGTCAAGGTCAACATTTGCATGAAATAATCTTCAAACATATAATTATACTATTAAAATAAATTAAAATAAATCACCCGTTATATGCATTTCTGAGAGTTAACATTGGTTGGAGGTGAGGTGGAGGTGGAGACGTGAAGGGAATATGATCAAAATCTGTGTGGAGCTGCAAAATATGAGCGGGTACTGCGACCCAAAGAGTAGCAGAGCTTATAGATCGGCCTCAGTTTATTTCGGCCTCAGTTTATTTCAAAATTTCAAAACTTAGTACTTGATATTTCTAGTGAAGGCGTCTGGTCCAGTGTCGAAGAATGGTCCTAGGAGTAAAAAAACTCGTGGTATAAGTCTAATCGGCAAGTGATCACTTAAATCAATTACTCATTTCTTTCACTGACGTCGTATGTAGTTCGAACATAAGTCGTAGCACAAGCAATGCTAAAAAAGAGCGTGAGGTGCACCTTAGTCGTAACCGGGATAAGCATAGATCCCAGACAGCCAGAGAATCGCCGGACAGAGACATAGTCGCACCGAACAAACCAGGCTCAAGTCAGAGGGAGCAACTAAGTCATGAGCAAATAAGGAAGTTCTGCCATGAATTATGATTCTTCGATTCCATACAAAAATTATCCTATATTATCAATATGTACTATGACGGGAGTTTGTGAACATTGCTCGGCATTGAAATTCATGGACGAATCGAATAGCATGTGCTGCTTACCAAGGAAAGGTAAAATCCGAAGAAATTCTTCATCTGAAGCACTACACTGTATCAATACGGATGATCCACGCAATATACGTCGTTATAATATCGTATTTCAGATGACCTCTTTCAAGAGTACGCAAGTTATAGAGCTGGGTTTTGTGCCTACATTTAAACTTCAAGGTCAAGCATGTCATTTAGGTGGTAGCTTGCTACCACATCTGACCGCGACCCGATGATCACAAATTTCTGCAAATCTATTTTATTTCAGATTCAATATCAGAAGCATCAATGCGGTATTCGGGTGCCGCACAGCCAATTGATAGTGATTTAGTTAGATCGCTGCAATGTTTGTATTGTTATTGTATAAAAAGACATCCTGTAGTATAGTCTACAATGACACCACCAATGCAGCTATATTGTACCCGTGCTAAGCCGTGGCAGATAGCTAGTCATGTGATGTTTCATTCACTTTATAATCAAAAGTCCATGATTCGATATTGTTCGACTAACTGACAATGCTTTGAGAAAATAATAAACCACCGAACTTGGTGACATTAAACTCTTGGTCTCGTCGACTCGGGAGTAAAAGTACAAGGCGTGTGGTTCAACTCGGGTGTATTTTTAGGTTTTAGATGATGGAAGGGATTTAACTTGTTTTTTTAAAGAAACATCAACAAATTTGGTGTACTTAGACGTGACTTGGTGCATTATTTCATCACCCGGAATAATTTCAATCAATCCATAATCCACGGCTGGGGATTCATCTGGAGGTGTGGGTACTGTGGTGTTTCGTTAGATGACAACAATCGCATAACTAATTTTTGAGCAACTGCATGTAGCGTCTATAGTCCACTCTGGAGCAGATCATTTTAGACCATCCACCCATATCTCTGCCCGCTCTAACAGTGATTTGCAAGTTACGAAGGACATCCCTATAGCATTTTGTTCAAGAAGGCATCCCCTGTTCACTCATCCGCTTCACCGTTGCCTGAAATATACAGCCTCTGTCTAGACTAGCATAACTAATTTTTGAGCAACTGCATGTAGCGTCTATAGTCCTCTCTGGAGCAGATCATTTTAGACCATCCACCCATATCTCTGCCCGCTCTAACAGTGATTTGCAAGTGGCGAAGGACATCCCTATAGCATTTTGTTCAAGAAGGCATCCCCTGTTCACTCATCCGCTTCACCGTTGCCTGAAATATACAGCCTCTGTCTAGACAAACTTCTCAAGTGGTGCCCTTCGGAATCGGCACAAAAGCGTAGGCCTCAGTAAATAGTTACACACACTACACGAATGGTTGCTGTAGAAGCCAGACCCAGGTAGTCGTCGAACTGTAGAGTCATTCGTATTCATTAGTGGTCGGACGGAACCAGACCATGCCATCCAACAAATAGCTTGACGATACTTTCTAAACAGAAACTTCGGAATTCTTAAGCCAATAACTCAGGGGAGGAGTTTTGTTAAGGAATATCTACCTTCGTTCGTGGACATGTCTACACAAATGGATGAAGAGCCTTTTCTGAAGATCTCTTGTTTCTCAACTGGACTTACTGGTACCTCTGTATTGTCAGATTAGTGATATAAGCATGTCAGGCAGTCGTAAAGAGCCTAGATCATGTATCTTTGAACATCAAATTGGTATCAAGCAGCCGATTATCTCAAGATGAGACATTCCTCTGAGTTTCGTATCAGGACACTCACGTATTCCAGGCAACTGTGAGGCCGACCGAACTTGCCAGACATGCAGCAACTCTGCACCTGATAATTGTTGTTACGCCAAGTTGCAACATACTTAATAAAATAATGGTAGCTGGCTGGAGGCACTCCACGCGGCACCTTTGGATCCACAAGCTTCTGTCTACAAATATACCAAAAATCCGTATAACTGTTATACCACTTCTGTAAAACAATTGTATAGATGAAGATGAAATGGAACACGTTGTACACCCGCCTTGCATCTACCCGGCTCTGACGACTCTCAGATAGTGCCTAGGATCACAGGCACAGGTCCCTGCTAATAGCACAGAATACTAAACGACGACTGCTAGAGCATACTTGATGAAATGTAGTATGTCCGTCCGGTATTTTGAGGAAATACAGTAGCCATCGTTAGTGTGTTCTATCACAAATAGACACCTTACTTCAGAGCTGTCCTCATTCAGCGCGTAGGCGCAGTCTCAAGTCTGGTTAAAGAAGTCTATGTTAATCAATGTGTACATTCTTTTGAGTTAATAACGATTTCAGAAGAAGACCCTACCGTGAACTATTCAAAATATACAGAATGCTGTATGCAACATGAGCCTAGCCAGGCATATAAGGAAGCAACGACTTAACATGGTAGACGATGGACTGCGTGCCAATACTACCGAAGACGACCATGAGATCATAGTGGCAGACATAAGTGGGTTTAGGTGGGTAGTGGACTGGTTGAGGACCTGTACCTGAAGATGCAGAAAAACCAATCCCTCACGATCACCGCTCCCACATTCTCCACGTTTTCCAAGAGTTTGAGGTCAACCCCATGTTCGTTACTTATGAAAATCATGTTCACTATGAAACTCGCAACATTGACCAAGCTTCAAACTCACATCGTTGGTTGTTGAAAAAAACACCCACTCCTAGTGGCCAGAAGGTATATTTACCTTGAATGTCAGAAGACAATATTTAGTTCATGTGACTGCCAGCGCCTGACTCATAGCTTGTGAATACCCTTTTAGTGTCCTTGACCACGTTATTCGCCCGAATTTGGCACATTTGCAGCACCTGAACTCTTCCATACATGCGAGTCGTAAAACTAGTTTACGGCCACATGAGGGCTTGTTTATGGCCTCATCTTCATTACCAATGCTATAAATTGGGAAATGAATAAATATTATGTCTTCCGATCCATTTAACCCTATCGATGGGTAAATCAAACAAAAATGACGTTGAATTAATCGGTCATAAAATGATGAAGGCATATGCCCATAAAGACATGTCACGTATGACACGCATTTAGAACCCCTTTAGACATCAATATAAAACAAAGATGACATAACTAATGAATACAATGTTGGCTGGGAATCGAAGTGTGTGGAGTTACTCACTCATCATGAACAGAAATCAATTTAATGGATTTATTTTCTCATCTCTCATCTGATCTTCAGACGGCCTGCATGATCCACTAAAGGCAAAGCACGTACTAGAGTTGTCCAGGCCACTCGATCCTCCGCCATTTATTGTAACTTATCAGGCGTTATGCCGAAGCCCAACCAGGCGAGTCTTTGAACTTGGTACGACCACTTCGCCTAGCGGTCGTCTACCTGATGGCATCACTTTCAATGCACGGCTCGGAAATCATGATGATTAGGGACACTCATATCACGTGGCCAAACCAGAAGAAACAGCTGCACAACATATGAGGCACTGTCGTATTCCTCATCCTCATCCTCATCCAACACGAATAAATCTTATTCCCGCAGATGTTATTCGCGATCGTGTTCCTTCGGCCATTACCCAAATTGCATGACAATAGGAGAGAGGTGGAGTTAGCACTGAGTTGAAAACCATTAACTTGGTATTGACACCTAGTTCTGCCTTCCAGATTTTAGGTCTTCCAAATTGACAGCATTAGTCCTCCCATCACTCGTGAAAAAGCCTCCGAGACACTTAAATACCAATGGGACACTAACATGTGTGCATTGAACAGGGGTTCTGGAAATCACCCCAAACTTCGATATATCATCCCAGTATCATCACGAATGGCCACAAACCCACTGAGCGTGTGCTGGAGTTCACTCTGGGAGGACGTGAGGAAAACTAAGTCACCTGCAAAAAGAAGATGACTTACCCTCAACTCTCCCAATGTGAAATATTCCTCGCCTCGGCCGCGCTTCGTTTTGGATTGATTAGATTTACAAATTGTTTTTGCGAGAGGGGTTTCGAAGCCCAATCGTTGTCAATTTCGGCGCCCGCTATCGCCCAAATTATGGCGCCCGCTATCGCCCAAAATGCACGCGCTGAGCCTGGTCGACACGAGGTTCCTGTAAGACGCCGATAAATGCCTCACATCACGCGAATCGATGGACCCACTGAGAAATGAATTCGGCAAGCAATTTCTCTTTTTTCTCTCTGAATTAACCGCATACTACTTGATGGTAAACCAAAAAAAAAGAAAAATAGAATTTTGGAACTGTTCAAACTCTGTTGAACACACATGAAATGAAGGAATAATCACGGATGTTCTCTTTTTAAAAAGCAAAAACATATTTCATTTCAAAGTCAGTGACTTATCGAATAAAGATATGGGCTTGTCAAAGCATGAGGATGAAAGAGCGGTAATCCAGGCAACGATAGAGCCGTAGTACTAGCTAGAAAGGGGCGTGCCTACCACTGGAAGGCATTCCGGAAGCTCCCAATCCCCCTCTTGAAAAAGTTAAAATTTTAATACTAACAGCTGTCATCACAAACACCAACAGAGGATGGAATTAAGTGGAAACCAGCAGAATAGCAGCCTCGTGAGGCATGGGAACCTTCTAAAATGACTTCTGTGGAAATTATCAGAACGAGGAGGAAGAAGAAACGGTCAACAACTTCGGTGTATGCCTAGCGATGTCTAGAAGGAGAAAAGAAGGAAAAAAAGGACTGAGGTCTATAACACTGCGGTTGTAGTGACATCACAAAGGACCTACCACAGGTCTAAGTGGCTATAGTACCAAGTTGTGGCATCACACCAACCTAACCCAACCTAACCTTAGAGTTGCCTTAGGTTTGGTCATGATCAATCCTATTTTGTATCAGGCAACAGTCAAACCAATTTTATTTTCAAGATATTCATCCAAAGTCGGTATGGAATCTATTTCTTCGTCATCTACTCCAGTTGGAAGACAATTGTCTGGCAAAATGACAGAGCCCTTTTCATACAGTTGCCAGTTTGCTTAGAATAGATTTCAATCCAATCTATGTTCACTTGTGAATTGTATGCACAGCTTGAGGAGTTGAGAACTTTAAAGACACTCGGTACAGGAACACATACAATCTCGCATTGAATCAACACAGCGCCAGAGACAACTTTTCAATTACCTGTTCATTGCTTACAGAATCCGTTTCAGCCATGATGAAGTTTTAAAAGTTTTCAAAGTTCCCCTCTCAAGGACACTACACACGTGCAGCTTCGAAGAAGAAAAACAAAAAAACAAAACCAAACTCTTCAAACGTTCGATTAACCAAAGGTGCGCCAGAACTCAATCTAGAACCGGATCAGCAAAACAAAAAATATAAGAAATCAACAAAACTACTGAACTACTGAAATCAAAATGAAAAGTGAAAGCGGAAAACCCACAAAACCAAGCGCGATACTTCCCCTCGCCCGCAAGCGAAACCGGATCTAATTTGAAAACCGAGTCGACGGAAAACAATTACAGTTGAGGTGAAAAAGTTGACTGCTCCTCGGTCAAACAGTGGGCGTGGCTGCAGCCTATCCGTAAATGTTAGCAGGCGCTTAGCTAAGCTATTATCCTTGTGTACAAGTTCAGTGGGCTTGTCGGGGCAGCTCATTGCGCTTTCACATGCAAACCCGCTGTACAGCATTGTGCACTTCCTTAGCGCATTGTGTGTGCAAATTGATTCCTTCGTCCTGCCATTCATTCACTCGCTCGGCAAAGTTTCTTGCGAAAGGCACGTTAGCAGTGCTACGGCGGCATTGTGGTTGTGTCCTTTCCAGTTGGTGTGGCTTTCGTCGCCACATGCATGCCTAATTAATTGTTAAGTGCATTTCATTTGCAGGTTTTTAGGGTAAGGACTTGAATACAAAATACTGATATTCGATGGAATTTAAGTCGGATTGGGTGTTGAGTGGACTCGTTCTGGTGGGAATTTGGTGTTTATTTAAGTCACAGGAGGAAGTCGACGAAAATTGTTTCTCAAGGAAAGGTCTATTTTATGATAGACGTTGATTTTTATGTAATCCATGGACTGTGAGTGTGCCTCGATTTGAAGCTGCATTGTGATACTTACGTTCCACAAAATAATGGTGACTTTATTTGTAGTTGATGCGAAAGACGCAAGTTATTGGATGATTTAGAATACAAGACGATGCGTCGCGACATTGATTTTAATATTCATGAGTGCTGCTGTGCTTGCCAAAGGGCCAAAGGAAATGTTATTGATCACCACAGAAATGAGACGTTCGCTTGAAATCATTTCTCTCATTAAGTTATTTCCGTCTTAGGCGGGGATCCAGTTAAAAGAGAATGTGCAAACATTCTAAGCAGAATTTAAGGCCAAAAAAAGGCTTAGAGGGAAAATAGCCGAGTTCATTAAAGAACAGCTCTCTCGTAAGTCCGCATATAATAGGCATCTGGGAATAACGAATCGAAAAAATAAGCTATCCCCCACATGGACATTGAATTACATGCTTCTAAACACAGCAGTTTGGGATGTGCCAAACTTGACCATGAGTGAGTCTAGTGTTTGTTCGTGAATATTGAATGCATCCGGTGTACGAGACCGCGATCACTTAGACCAATCATTCCATGGCAACAGAGCCCACACCGAACCGTGAAACGTTTTCCTTTCGGCTTACGAGGTAGGAACGTTAAGATATTAAGTCACGGGTATAAGACCTGAACAGATGCCTGCAAGGACGATCAAAAGAACATCGTAGTAGAAACGTAATCGATGATGAGAATATGGTGGAACTATTTTCGCAGAATGTACAACGGCGACGAAGAACCGAACCCCGCTGTTAGGCAGAATCCATTCAACCCGAATGAAGAGAACGATGTAGATCAACAATTTTGTCCACCCGACCCGGATAAAGTGAAGACAGCTATATCTAAACCAAATCTAAGCCAAAATCCAACAATGCTGTTGGAGCTGATGGTCTAGCGGCCGAGCTTTTCACAACGGCAGGCGATGACTTAGTAAGGAGCATGCAACAATTCATCTCTAACATAAGGTCGGAAGAAAGTATGCCCTATGAATGGAACCTCAGCATTGTTACAGAAAAGTATACCCTTTGAATAGCGCCAACTATAGACTCATCAGTCTTCTGAACATCGCATATTAGACCTTATCTGTCGTGTTGTGTAAACACCTAAAGCCACATTGAGGACAAATTTTGGAAAAAAAAATCCATGCTGCCGCGTATGACAGCAACTGTAGAGAGCTACACAGATGAATGTCTAGTTTTGGCATTCCCACCAAACTCGTGTAGGATGACGATAAAGAATACACACTGTTCCACGTTCTATCGACACGTTAATTACAAACTGAGAGCTTTTTTTTGTGTGTCACTTGACATTTGAGAAATTATAAACGGCTGATAAATATTGATTGACATGTACATAACGCTAAAACGGCAGTATTATGTTTCTCGCATTAAGAGTGCACTCAAGCCACGTTAGGTTTATTGTGGCGCCACGTGGTCATTCAATCTGCCTCCAAATGACTTAAGAGGTCTTACATGACAGATATATTCTCTGGGTATTATCAGTGACTCCAGGGAGGTGGTGCCGTTAGTATGAAAGTTGGTGTGGTAATACTGATTCTTATTCATTGTACCTTTCGGTAAGGGAATCGGGTCATACACTAAGTGTGTCGATTTGAGTCGGAAAGTAAAATTAAGTCAAGATTGCTGATCGACAGAGTGAAACAAGTGCACTTTATTTAAGGGTGACCACAAAGGAATGATAGTTTTGTACAATTGTTTTGTTTCAGCAGCTGTCAAAGTAAGCAAATATCAATATTCAAATAGTGTTGCTTTTTTCTCATGCAACGCTTCACACTTACCAAAAGTGCAAGTATTTCGTCATTAGGTCGATCGTCAGCATGGCTTCAGTGTGCAGGCAATTTGACTCGCCTTGGAAACGTTTAAGTGTGACAAAGATTGGTGCGAAATGCAGATAAAATATGTAGATGCCTGTCGGAGAGCTCAGAAATGTCGATTCGGCTCCGATCTACTGAATGAGCATTGCTAGGGAATAAACACGGCTACATCCGGTTGAGCCTACATCCGTTAACGCAAGAATCAAAGCCGGACGGCCATAGACAACTCTGTTCGCTTCCCTATCGTTCTTATCTGGACATCGAGCCGAAGTGGCAATAATAAACGAAGCAGCACTCAAGCTGAGCTAAAGAATCTCAAACTGACACATTCAGTTGCTTTTTTAGCTTTATAAACGAAATTAAATGCCGGTCAAAGCTTAAGTGGAGTGCACAGACAGAGTGAAAACTCACCCCGGGTGACTTCAGAAAATGATGGATAATAATGTCACACAATGTCTTCCATTCAATCTGCTAGATGCCGACCAGTTTATTCCACTTTTCTTGAAGTTTGCGAACAGAGTCTGTTAGGACCGACTCGCGTTGGTTTGATTGAACTTTTGAATTTATGAACACAGATCTTTGTTAGTCGAACACTTACTCCGACAGGCAGTATGCTTTACCAGGCTCTGCAGGGATGCAAGGGAATCATGCGAATGTGCTCCCATACAAGGGTTCAAGTGCCCGCTAATAAGAGGAATAGATGATAATGCCTGTCTGAATCGAGAAATTGCTTCAATGACCTAAAGCGTGTTTCCAGCATTGACCACTATTATTGATCAAACTTAATTAAGCTTAACGAATTACTGGACACTCTGCAATCGATAGCAATACACAGTGTCATGTACAAAGGTTATTGTTGAAGTTGCAGGGACATAGTGGTTGATTCAATTGACTTGTTTCACAGAAATCATCATGGAAAGCCTGGCGCCCCAAAAACGATATGTTTCGAAAAACGTTCCGTGAATGACCACTGTTGCCTTTACCATTCGCAAATTCGTGTCTCTGCGTACATTATTGGATGATACGCGCTCCAATTGATCACGTCCAACTCGTAGTGAGCAGAATAATGCGTCTATAGCGGCGAGTGAGGCTGAATACCTTAAGCAATCGAATCGACGCCGATCTCAACATATTGGTTTATCATATTCACAAATTAGCGAATTTTACACGAGGATCTTGGTTTAAAGGCTTAAAAAATCAACAACTGACTGACAATGAGCTCGGCAGTAGCTCAATGACGATCCGTGGCGAATTTTGTTCAGTGATGATGCCCATTTCTGGCTTAATGGTTATGTGAATAAACTAAATTGCCGCATTTGGGCAGAACAGAATTAACCGTCATATGGCTGTGACACCATGATAATGCCTGAATTTGAACTCGTGATATTGGCAATATCGGGGACCAGCAAGACGGGGCAACGGCACACACTGCGCGCGAAACAATGGTTTTATTCAGAAATACCTTAGGTAAGCAGTTAATTTCTCGTTTCGGAACTGCAAACGGCCATCTAGATCGTGTTAGAAAGTCAAATGTCTCCGTCGATAAGCTAGTTACGATCAAGGATTTGCATGCCCACATTATTCGCGTAGTTGGGCAAATACCCGTCGCAACGCTGGAAGCAGTGTTCCAAAATTGGACCTTCAGTAACACGTAAACGCGGGCAACATTTACTAGAAATTATATTCAAAAAGTAAATGGCAGACAATGTTCTTTCAGTCCACAGTAAAGTTTTCACTATACAAATGCATATTATGTGTTTTATTTAAATTTAAAAAAAAACAGGTCTTAATGAATCGCTTTTTACAGCCTTTTCTTCACAAGTTCTCCAATTAATACCCTGCCTCCACCAGTCCTCAGTTGATTCAAGATTAGGGATAGAATGGCTCAGGCAAGAAACGACATCCTTCATTTATGTCAAATTCACAAGGATCTCACGAAGTTTGACTAGCAAACAGACAACAATTTAGTGTAAAAGGCAATTTAATTCGTCCACGCCAAAGAAGGATAACCATTTCTAAAGCGTTCTCCTGACAATCCATTCAACACTCCTCAGTTGCTGTTCAACAAAATACACATTTACGTCTTTGCCGAATCACCAACGCGCATAAAACAACGCCTAATCGCCTCATAAATATCGAATATGCAAACATGTGCGCCCATAACGACGCAGTATCCAGTCCACAACGAATTCGCGGAAACGTTCAGAGAATTCAGTTACAGGGGTGTCATCACTTTCTATATTTAGTCACACGGGACGGGGACGCAGTAACTTACAAACGAAATCAACGACAACCCGACCACGGTGCACAACTGAACAGGATTTAAACAAACAAATTGTGCATTTACGAACTTTGTGCTAAAACAAGCTGGCAAACTTAAAGCAAATCCCATATCGATTGCATTTTCGGCAAAACAAAAACTAAGGACATTCACACAACGCTCGGGCACCTTTGCTGCTAAAAGACACGACTTCACACTTTGTTCGCTTAAAATCTCTGATTCACACTTGACTTTATTTACTTTGAAATGAGGAGGTTTCGTTTTGCGGGCTTTTCCCAACTTCGGTTGTAAGGACACTGATGGTGAGACTGAACTGGCTTTCAGGTTCCCCGTTGTAACAGACATCGGTCGTCGTTTGTCGGTGAGTGCACAAACCAAAGAAGTGGTGTCCTTGCGCAGTGTGAAGTGAAGTTTCTTCTTTCGTTTTCTTTTCGGTGTTTTGACTGTGTTCTCCGCCGTGACTCTGACTTCAATATGCAAGTGCGACGTGTATCCTTTACATGATTCCTGGTCGTGCACGGATGTGTGTGTGTGTTGTTTGGTGGAGAAATGGCGGGCGATTCTTTGTTTTTTTTTTAGGTCATTGGGTTAGACTTAAGACTAGACGTTTTTTAATCTCTGCCCAGGAGGACATGTATGCCTCGAGGGCTCCCCCAGCTGAGGTTACATTGGCGGATCCGCCAATGACAAGTTTCATAAATACACCGCTCTCGGCAGCACTGGATTGCGAGGATTTCGCCATCGTTTCTATGGCGAATGGTTTATCTATAAATGTTTTCTTATTAATTCCTAAGGTTAACAAGTCCCAGGCTGGGCCCCATTGTGCTGGTGCCAATCCTCGGCACAGTAGATTACACTGTTTAGTGGGTGAAGACACGCAACGGTCGCAGGGGTGTGTACGTTTCGGAGGAGGTGTGCAATAGATATCGGGGGTATTAAGTTCGAATGTTAATGTGCAACTCTTCGGAGAGGTATCCATGTCGTGAATATTAGACTTTGATTGCTGTGACCTTGAATAAATTAAACGATTAGGAGAAACTTTCATCGATTGTAAGCGGAGTGACATGAAATTTGCTTGTGATTTCTGCGATATAAGCACTGGCATTCGGAGGGAAGTCTTGACCCACATTTGAGCTTGCAAAGGTATTTCGAATAACAATTAAAGCAGGCAGGCATGGGAAAAGCAACGACAGGTACAGCTCGATAAATTAGATGTGTCACGTGACGATTTTGTAAATGTGGGATTTATTATCGCGCTATTATGAGAATTTGTAATCCAATCCAATCACCATGGTGGAACTCAGAACTAGCTGAGCTACGCAAAGCCAACAGGAGATGCTTCAATAGAACAAAATTCTCAAGAGACAACTTCGACTGGGACCTCTATAAACAGAGCCTTAAGATCTACAAAAAAAAGGAATTAAGAGTGCGCAAACTGAATCCGGGATGGTATTCTGTCGTCTAAGACTATTATTATCTGAAATGACTGACCCCAGTGAAGAGACTCTCACGCTCCTAGTAGACACCCATTTTGCTGGAAATAAAAATCTATCGGATGACATTGCAGAGAGTGAGCCGCACCCAACGAGCTGTACCAGGATGTGGATGTAGTCCGGACAACAATGCTCCAGCAAAGAGGGCCTTTGAATCCGAGCCTACTGGTTCGAGAAGGAGAGGAAGACCGAAATTTCGGTATAAAGACCAAGTAATAGCGAATGCAAGACAGCTTGGTCTTGATGACTGGAAGTAGCATGCCCAGGACCGTCAATGATGGAAGGCAGCAATTGCTCAGGCTCGGACCCTCCATGGGTCGTCGGCCTGATAAGTAAGTAAGTGGAGCCGCACCCAACGTCCGTACCAACTGATCTGATAACATCACACAAACTGCTCTGGGCTGTAACCGGCTTTGACCTCTTCAAGTCCCCAGTACCTGATGGTATTAGATCAGTGAAACTGCAGCACGGTTTTATGACAATAAAATGGCTATTTCAGCAGCCTGAGAGTCAGGTTCACTCCTAAAACCTGTAGAAGGGAGAGATATGTCTTTTACTTTCACCCCAATTTTCCAAGACCTTGTTGATGGTTTCGGGCTGTCGAAATCGGGCTTGGAAAATTGGTTCACGCTCACGGATTGCTTGGATGATATTGGCCTTAAGTGCTTGAATCGTTTCCGGATTGTTGGCATAAAATCGGTACTTCACGGTTCCCTACAAAAAAAAATTTCCAAATCGCAGCTCCGAGGCAGCCAATTGACATCGCCACGATATCGGCTGATAACACGTTTCGGGAATTTGGTGCGCAAGAGATCGATTGTGGCATGAGCTGTATGGCATGGCGCGCCATCTTGCATGAATCAGAGATCGTCAAAATGTATGTCTTCAATTTCATTAACAAAAAAATCGGTTAACAGGGCTCAAACGTTGTTTAGAGCCTCATTTTCGAAGAAAAATGGTCCAATTATGCTACCACTCCACAATCCGCACAAAACTGTCACTCTGTGGATACATTGGCTTTTCGACAATAAGATGCGGGTTTTTCGAGCCAGATGCGACAATTTTGTTTGTTAACTAGTCGCCAAGAATACGCCTCGTCAGAAAAGATAATTTTTCGCCCTAAATCGTCGTCCAATTCAAGCAGCTCTAAGGCTCAAACTGCGAACCGATAACGACGCGGATGGTCTTGCGTTTTCAATTGCTGAGTCAATTGGACCTTGTAAGCGAATAATCCGAGATCTTTGTGAAGAATTCTCCTCAGGCTAGTGCGTGAAATGTTGAGCTGTTGAGATCGATGGCGAGTTGTTGTTCGTGAACTGATGAGTCTTACGCTCTCGGCCAGAGCACCCATATTCTTATCTGTGCGTTACAACCGTCATTGTAAGCTTGATCAACAAAAGAATCATTAACGCAAATTTAGGCGTCAGCTCCATAAAAGCTATTGCCTCAAGAGGCACCCCTAAGGTGTAGTTATTTCACACCATCTGTGGGTACTAGTCATCATCAAAGTCCTGGAGAAGCTCAAATATTCGGGAACCAAGGCAGTCCACGCTGATGACGTGGTGATAATCGCCCGGAAATTAAATATTAATGTAAGGGTCAAGAAAGCGTCGTGCACTCTGTACCTGAGCACTAGGATATTTTGGAAAAAAAAGGGGAGCAAGCCCCAAAACAAACCTGTGGATGTACACAGCATTCGTCAGTCCTATCCTGACATATGGCAACTTAGTCTGGTGGCAGGCCTCACTGAAAACCATCAACCTACAGATACTGACCAGAATCCAGAGACTTGCAAGCCTAGATGTCACAGAAGCAGTTAGCTCCTACAGCACTCCTACAGCGGACTGCAGACATTGTTAAATCTACTATCTCTGGATCTCAACTTGCTGATGACTGCTGCTCCACTGGACATGCTAGATCCTCTCTAGATCCTACTGGAAGACACTACATTATCCTCTGCGAATCTTCACATACGGATCGAAAATGAGCCAATGCATGATAGCACAGGAAACAAAGCAAAGGTCATATTCGAGTTTAGAATGCACTAAACCATTTATTATGAGAAGATCTAACAAACTTATCTAGCATTCCGTCATGTAGGCGACCGCTTGCCAGACCCAGGATGAGGTGGTTGAACCAAGTCCAGTAACACGCCTGGTTGAGCTAGGTCAAAAATCCTGATGAGTTACAGTCGATGGCAGAGGATTCAGTGACCTGAAGATCTCTCGTGTGTGCTTTGCATCCGCGACCCAATTGATGCGGGCCACTGAAGATGAGACTTGCCTAGTAGCGGTCATAAGCTACTTCTTAAGTGCATTTGACTGAACGACTTATTCATCTACCAGTCAAGCCGATACTGTAAGATATTCGAACTCAATAAATTAACTCGAAATATAAGAATTTATAAAGATCAGAAAAAATAAATTACCAAGAGCAGAACCTTCAGGAACGCCTACGGAGACAGAGCACGTTGAACTTAGGACACTATTTATTTTTACTCTTTGGACCATGTTACACAATACGAGCGAAACCAATAATCGATGATACCTCTGAGGTCACATTTGTTGAGTTTGTCCAAAAGTATCTTGTGGTCGACAGTATCGAAGGCTTTGGTGTCAACGAAAAACATTGGAGAACTGCAATAGTGATTGAACTGTGATATTCGAGGAAATTTGCGAAATGGAGAAATTCACTAGAAAGGGCAGTCATGTACACTCGCTACTGCAAAACATCTGTCAATGCTTCAAACGATGATCTGAGGGCCCTCTACGAAACATGTCTGGTCTACTCTGAGCTCGGCACACTCACATGGCCTGGTTAGACTGAGCAAGCTTGCTCTCTGAACATTCATCGGCGTGGTAACATAATGTGCATATGCTGGCTTAAGTGCGACTACTGCACGCAGTCAATCAGCTGAACCTGCAAATGAAAGGCATCACGATTGGACTTCTTACCGAGGTACGTAGGAATGTCTCTCGTATTCAAATTTTGTCATTCTAGTTTTACCCCATTTGCTGCTGGTGATGGTGTGATTGTACAATAGCTTTACCATCCACCTGATGAGATATTGACTACCTGCAGCTCTCGTTAGTATGACGAGCGAGCATCACGTTTCACTTTTCTTCCGAAAACCCGTCCTTAAAGATTCCCTACACGTGCGTTTCAAATAATAGAATATATAAAAACGTGTCGGAATACGTGTAATCACTTTGTGTGCATTTTATTCGGCAGATATCTCCTGGAATTCTTAACTTGTCTCTCAGTTACACATTGTTAATAAAACTATGTACACCGACTGGTGAATGACACAAGTTATATCACACCTTGAATTGTCGATGATTACCTGTTGTTTGAAGCAGAAGCCCTTTTGAAGTTGCGCCACGTGAGGGAATGTATCCAATTTTTGCATTTACCTGAAAAAAAAAGAAACATTTTTGAAAAATTGAATTTAAATCCAAACATTTGGTGTTTTCTTAACAAAATTTTTATGATGGAATAAAAACAGCAAACAATTTTCGGTAATACGTAGCGAATTAAGGAGTCTTCGGTTGTGTCGAGAGAAAAGTTTGTGTGCTACCTTTGGTCCTGTCTACGAAATGTACAGCGACTTGAATCTAACCAGGCGTCTACAGAAACAACGCCTACGGTGAATGCGCCATGTAGAGCTCAGGCACAACTTATCTCTGTCCCGAGCCAGTAGGACAACGCACCAGATGACGCCCGCGTCTAAGGTGGCGCATGCAAGTGTAAAATGACGTCAACCAATTAGATGTGCGTAATTGGAAACAGCGAACAGACCATTTATTGCAGTTGTAGAAGATTCAGCCACTATCAGTCCAATTCCATCACGTTGACTTTACGTCTGCGTATCGCGTTGCTGCTGGTTTTCTTCTTATGTAAGTTGTCGGCTGCCCCATTGACAGCCAGAAAAGCTGCTTCGCCTTCAACGATTTTTTTCGAGGATTGGTTGATTTGCTCGATTCTGTGTGTGTACTTTCTTATTTTTTATTTAGATTTACCTTCTTTTGGTAGTACTGCACAGGAGTAAATGAAAACATGGGTTAACTCCTTCGACGATGGCGAGAATAAAGGACACAGCAAGAAACTTTGGAACACTTCAATAACACAACGAATCAACGTCCGAATTGTATGACATTGACAAGGAAACGGTTGGCTTACAAGCCACTGTGGGGATAGGGATAGTTTGTGGAATGGATAAAGAAACATTAAGGCTGACGGTGCATCTTAAAGTAGAGCAAGAGCCATTCAGTTCAAAGAAATTCACTGAATCCAGAAATGTGAAGAGACGGATAAACGACATTCGATGAATTATACAGTGCTGTCACGTAGACTTAAGTTACCTTCCTACCTCACAAGAATCGTATTTTATTCTTCCCTCACAAAGTTCGAATGGACATCCCTCGGCTCATCCAGATAAACGACACTTTTGACCATTTCCTGCTCAGATACAATCGACAGCAGGTGAGATCCTTTTGCACAGTTTTATGCGTTTCCGTAACACACATTTCCTTGCCATTAATGTCCTACATCCTTAGGCTGATTGCGTGAGATATTCCAAACGACTAAAGTAATTGCTTCCTTAAGTGTGCCATCGAGTTCAAAGTCAACGCCTACTTTCTTGACACTGCGACCATCGCTGGAACTTTTTATGGCCAACAAGGTTGTGTAGTCTTTAGTCTCCTCGTGATGTGAGATTGCATACATGAATGTTGGTATTGGGTCTACTGAAATAAGGAGACATCTTTTGCATCGAATATGGATGTGAGGGGGCACAAGAATTGGGCCACAATTGGTGTCATGTTGTGGCAGTTTGGGTGAAGGGTGTTGGACGGAATGTGAACTTAAATTCGCAATCCTAGTCATCATTGGTCAATCGTTGACTGTTGAAAAATGGACAATCGTTTTCAATTAATCATGAACAACAGGCACTAGGCTATCGGTTGGCAAATAGAAGGCATTGGCATTATTATCTGATGAAAATAGAGAGTCACCCAACATGATTCAACAATTTCCTTTCTTCGAGAGAATACTTCACTAAACAATTGCATCTTGAACCCAAAGAAGCCAACCCAAAGATATTCCAAATCTGTCTAGCCAGCCATCAGCAACTGACTAATTGCTTCCAGTTACAGACACAGTCTTGGTTGACGTCCAGCTCGACTTGTGTGCGCTCCTTAGACGCGGGTGACCTCTGTCCCACAAGTTCGTAGTCAGAAACAATCTGTAGACGCCGGAATAGGTCCATGTCGTAAAGTTCGTAAAGCAGGATCAACGATTGCACACTGAACGTTTCTCTCGAAGAAACCAAGGATTTTTTCAGCCGCTTTTGAGATTTCCCAAGCCTCTGTGCTGTACAACAGGTTATTAAAATCAACTTGATCATTCGAGGGAAACTGCTTTACTACAAATCGTGAGCACAAAAAAAAACAACGGGTGGCAAGAGTTATTCTGCGTTTGATCTTTCGTTTGATTTCGATATTTTCAGCACTGTTCACTGTGGATCTGAGGTAGACGAAGTTATTCACCACATTAACGTTAAAGCTGCTCATTATGACGATTTGTTCAAGACCTCGATGTTCTGTGTCCTTTTTCGAGGACAGCTTAATCTTCATTGTCCCATCATTCACCACCAGACAAATGTTAACCGCTTGCGTCTCAATGCCAACAAACTCCTTATTAACGACTCTCTGTGTTCTGTGAATCATGTCGATGGAATGTATGCTAACAGCTGAACGGACTTCTTTAAGATCGTCCTTCCAGTGTTGGCCTGTGATTTTCGGACGATCTTCTGCAGAATGCCAGGACAGTACAATAGTCAAAGGGACTTCCTACCACCAAAAAGCAGACAGTTTTGCGAAAAATGGAAGACGAAGCTCTGAACAGAGCCCGAACTCGATGGCT
Organism: Eristalis pertinax; assembly: GCA_907269125.1. NCBI lineage: Eukaryota > Metazoa > Arthropoda > Insecta > Diptera > Syrphidae > Eristalis > Eristalis pertinax. Next base: position 61,363,021 of record OU026145.1, read on the forward strand.
TGGTCTGGAAATTAAAGCAACAGCAAGGATCCCGTGGCCGACGCTGAGCAAAAAAAGATCAACATCACTCATCAGCTTTAACCGCACGGAAGTGCTAACGCTAATAGGAGTCCTTACCGTACACTGTGTCATAGGCGCGCATGCATCGCGACAGAACATACCGCACAACGACTTTTACAAGAGCTGAGAAAGAGAATCTATCCAAAATCTGCTCTGCGAATGACCCGCACTAGCAAAGAAATGAAAGCAGTTCCTGGGGAAGCATTTCTCCGCTGAGTTGAAAGTCTTGAGCGATATTGAAATGAAAAACCTCCTAAAATATATAAATGAATCCAGAGAGTTTAACGAGTAGGTCTCGAGGTAGAAAAGCATCACCTTTTAACGGCACAATAGATTTGGATCATGGTCTAAGTGAGCCACAGTCGCAAGGCTGTAAGGGCACCCAAGTGAGTGTCACAACTATGCACTCTGCCATATGCAGCTACAAAATCGAGAAGTAGAGGGTGAGTGTCGAGTTTGTTTAAGAAGTTGTCGTATTGTTAAGATTTAATAACTTAAACGTTCGGCCATAGGCGAGCACAAAAAACGCCAGAGAGACCAACTGTAGTTGGTGTGGTCTCCTTTCTCATCCCTGTCGTCGGGCATACCTTCGTCCGACCATATCTTTCAGATGAGCCGATGCATGTGGCAATCCCCATTATCCCTAACTCCTTAAAAGATTTCAGAGGACCGTACAAGTAGCTTTATTGGACTTCCTTCTTGATGCTTTCTTGGAAGGAATGCTCGTCTATCATCGTCTAGATTAACCTGATCGCCCTTTAACAGGCATCGCCGTTTAACAGTCTGCAGAAGTGATTTCTCTAAATTCTCAAATTCTGCAAGTACTGACTCCGACTCTATTACTAGATGCTCATTTTTGCATCGGCTTCTGTCCGAACACTGTATTCCTTGATATATTCACAGGGAATCACCTACCCAGACCCAATAATGGATTCAAGCCGTTAAGTTGTGTCACGGGAAGGAACTTCCCAGTAGCTAGCATCCGGTTCCTACATCTTATCCCACATCAATGTCTCAAGCATTGGATGGTCTCATGGTCGATCAGTCGCCAACCAAATTGATCACATTGCGATTGACATCAGGCACTGATGCGGTTTTCTGGGAGCTAACAGAGGCTCAGATAATTCTCTTATTGTAAGTACACGGATTTGGAGAGAACAACGGAATGCTTTATCTATGGAGCATAGCAGAAAAATTGTATAAGTTCAACGCCGTCTGCCTAGAAATTCGCAGATGATTGAAATGAGATTGTACATACATTTTTACATGGCAAAATTTCCTTGTTTAGTTTTCCATTTGAGTGGTCTTGTGAATTCAATTTCATTTTATTTAAAAGTGTTTGTGAAATTTTAATATTTACACTAAAAATATGGAAAGAACTTAACATAAAATTGAAGATTAATAATTTCAAAAAGCTCGAAATAGTTTGAGAATACCTCACCCTGTGAAGTTTCGTGACAACAAATTTCAAAAAGCCAATGCTCCACCTACCGGAAACTTTTCGCATTTCATTTGATTTTCATTTTTCCACCACCAGATGTCAATGTTCATTCATAAAAAGCTTTCAGAAAAAAGAAAACTTCTCTCAGTACTAAAACGAAAGCTCTCTCGTTCCCCTCGCGAGCACTTCCAGAGCATGAAGGGGAAACCATCCACTCATGGGGGATGGAAATCAAGACAGATACCTAAATGGTCGCTGCCGCTCACTGAATGGCTTAAGCTTCTGCAGTACCATTTCATTGATTAATTTTTCGGGAGTTCTCTTGAACATCCCTCCTCGCTTGCGCCCTTCTTTGTGTACACTCTCGAAAAACGAGAAGAAATGAGTTGAAATCTTTAAATTTTCAATTCGTGCAACCGGTGGTGGTTGGATGATGGATTCATTCATCTATTATCGCCCTGAAGTTTACCGTGTTATGCGACTACCTCTACTATTGCGGAAATCCCTCCTCGCTTCCCGATGAAAGGTCAGAAGCCATCACATAGTCTCATTCTTCCTCAGCTAATGGCACGTCCGTGTGTGGGTGGGCGCGCGTGTGTGTGTGCGCGTGTTTTGTGTGAATGACAGAGAATCCATTTTAGGACTCAGCACATATTCATAGTGACTGCTTCCCATTAAGCGGCGGTGCGCTCGCCACCGCAACAATGAGTGACATCGCATAGCAAAGAGCTATCTATGAACGAGTGGAATACCCCGTGCCACCATCACCAACATCACCGCCATCGCCATCAGCCAGCCAGCAGAGTATTGCTTCTGGTTGACATTAACGGCACAGAGGCACACTTTTTCGCTAAATGTATACACTAATAGCCCTCTCCGCCTCCGCCAACCACCCCCGGCGACGATGAGAACAAAAGAAATGAGCTATGTACGTGAGCGCACATAGATATGTACATGCCTGTACTTGACAAGGTTTAATGTCCTCCCGGTGCATGCCATAAATACCCACGTATCTAGGTACAGACAAAACATGACATAATTGACGGTACTTTCTTGTTGTTTTCAATTCACCCTTTGTCCATTTGATTTGTGTTTGGGGGGTGCCAGCCGTGCTACTTAATAATGCATCGGCGTCAATTGTGTCAAACATCCGAGGGGGGCCTTGTGTCTTGCAGCATTTATCTGCATTTATCTGGGGATGTGCCCAAATGAAAAAAAGTGCATGTACGCTTCTAAACTTGAGCTTCTCGCCGTCGTCGTTTGATCAATAAATTTTAAATTAAAAATTTGCGTGCATCTCGGTGATGGACAGTCGCGTGCCCCCCTGTTGGGGAAGACATTTACAACCTTGAGTAATTAAAAGTTTATGAATTCCCTGGCTGAGAGGCGATGTGGGGCAACAAGAACGCTTTCGACGAAATGCTGGTAACCTTTAAGCAGAAATTACCTTGTACAACGGTGACAACAAGACATTAGCTCACGGAATGTCGAACAAGTGGTCCTGGTTGAGGGAAATGACGTCTTAAGTGGTTTTGTGATGAACATTACCCATGAATGAACATTACCCAAGTGGCAGTCAAGCATAATAACAATTTGATCGGTGGTCTTCTAGGAATTGGTAAACATTTCTGCTCACTTTCACTCAAAAGACGATGGGTGATGCATCATTGGAATACAAATGTGCATAATGAATGTTAGTAACTTTGAATGCAACACCGCTCACGTCAACTGCCATCTAAAAAATTTAAGGGCCGATGTTGAATGTGAACCACACCTAAACGTCAAGTTTTTTTCTGCATTTCATTTGACATTTCTCAATTTCAGACTTACTCAATTTGAACCATGGAAAAATACACAATCGAGCAACGCGTTAAAGTTATTCAGGCTTATTATGAAAATGGGCGTTCAAATTAAAATGCATATCGTGCACTTCGTGATTTTTTCGGTCAATTTAATCGTCCAAATGTGCGTACAATCGGAAAAATCGTGCAAAAATTTGTACAAAACCGGGTCTGTAGGAGATGTGAAAACACCAGTGCTTGTTCGTACATCTCGTACTGCAGAAAATATTGCTGCTGTTCTCGATAGTGTGGCTGAAAAGCCGTCCACCTCACCTCGTCGTCGTGCCCAACAATTGCACCTCTCACGCTCGTCGTTGATGCACATTATGCATAAAGACTTGCATTTACATGCTTACAAGGTGCAATTGACTCAAGAACTAAAGCCTCTTGACCATTTCAAGCATTCAAGCATGGTCAGAATGGTGGCAAGAAATGGCAACAGTGGATGATCAATTTTCGAAGAAAATCATCTTTAGTGATGAGGCATATTTTCACCTCAGTGGATTCGTCAATAAGCAGAATTGCCGCATTTAGGCGAATGATAATCCAAGAGTGATTGTCGAAAAACCAATGCACCCACAACGAGTGACTGTTTTGTGCGTTTTATATGCTGGCGGCATCATCGGGCCACTTGCCACACAGCTAACGAAGCAATGGCTCTTTTGCGCGACAAATTCAATGGTCGTGTTATCTCACGTGGTGGCGATGTCAATTGGCCGCCAAGATCATGTGATTTGACATCGTTGGATTTTTTCCTTTGGGGTTATTTGAAAGAAAAGGTGTACGTCGATAGGCCAGCAGCAATTCAAGAGCTGAAGGATGAGATAATTCGGCACATTAACGGCATAGAACTTCAATTATGCGTCAGCGTCATCGAAAATTTGGACCATCCGATGGAGGTATGCCGCCGAGGTCGCGGCCATTGGCCGATATTTTGTTCCATACATAATTGAACCATACCAATATTATCAGAATAAAAAGAAATGACAATAATTTCCTACATAATTTGTTTTTTATTCAAAATCAACAACGGCCCTTAAAATGTAACCAACCTTTATTAACAGACTACTGTCGAGTTTTGAGGAAGCTGCACATTTGATTTCTTTTTTTCCTTTTGTAGAAGCCATGTGGCCATGGAAACCGATACCACTACCTAAAGAGGTCTACTGTATCGAAGGGTTGGAGTTTATCCAGAAGTCGTATTGCTTCCCTTATGAGAGATTCCACTGAAGTGAGAATAGACATTCACATAAAATGTGTTCCGATGTCTCATCCTCCTCCAGGCATAGCCGACATTAATTTTGTTAAGGTGGTAATTCAGGCCGCAGTGGTCAGTAAGAAAGCTCGTTCTTGTGCTTTCCTAGTCAAGCCTGATGATTTCCTTGCAGGAATAAGGCCCGATTAATCGCTTGGATTGCCTAAGACATCCTCACTGGTCCAGTGGACTAGGCGAAGTTCGTTTTCCCATTCGTTAATCAGCGTTGTACCTGCTGTCCAGACCTATGAGCGCAGTTTCCGATCCAGCCCTAGCGAGCTCATCTGTCTCCAGCGATCCAGCCGAGCTTCACTTTCTTGTGTCTGAGAAGGGGCAGGTCGTCGTCAGCAGCATTTGACCGTTTTGGAATCCATTAGGTTGGCCGACATTGCCTTACGTTCAGCCTGGCTGTCAAGAAATATTTGAGTTCTAACGCCCTTAATACCTTTGAGGGGATTGTGTCTGGCGTAGATCTCAATGGCGTAAATTTCAGCTTGAAAGACGGTAGGGCTCGAACCCATAGATACAGAAATCCTTGTGTTGTGTCCAGAAACTGCAGCTCCTCCCTTTGAAAGGTATTTAGTCCGACTAGAGCTTCTAGAGCTGTTGTGGGGCAGGTTGTTGTACCGAGACATGTAATTCTCTGCAACTTTTTTGCCGTTGTCTGTTGAAGGACACCAGACGCCAGACCAGACGATGGCCGCGAATGTGATTATGGGTCTCGCCATCATTGGATGCAACCAATCTATAATTTTGGGAGAACGATCCCAAATCCAGACGTATAGACGTCTGCTGGCCCGTAGCACGCTCTATAGCGGACTTGATATGTAAATTTCTGTTAAGTAGTTTGTCTAGGATTATACATGTTGATCATGATGATGTTCAGAGCCCAGGAAGGGCTGGATTGAAGGTCACTAAGGTTTTTGGAGTTCGCTCACTAAAGACTAAGCACTCTCTTAGCCACGCATCCCTCGGCCTGTGCTGTTCCACAATTGGATTAGAGATTGTTTTGCAGAGGTTAACTCCTACCGTCGCTTACTTTGTGCGCATACTTACAGCATCACAGAAACCAAGGAAAAACTTCGTCAATACTACCTACCTCGTTACCATCAATTTCAATAATCAAATGACTTCCCTTGTGTTTGTACCAGCACAAGTGACGCGAACGTTCAGATCACCCTAAAAGTGCTCGTTATACCAGAGATCATGGAATGATAGTGAACGTAAACGATAGGGGAATGAATGGCTGCGGCTGCACTCTCGTAGAATTGGAACGGCAGCGTATCTTAAGCACATTCAATTCCGAACTTGACAACATAATTAGCTGAAATAAGTCTTACCTTCTTCGCAAACAAGACCAAATATCCGGCGCAGAATTTTTCTGCTATCGTCCAGCTTTCGGATCCTTAAACAGGACTGGCGGAATAGAGGCTTTGTAGGGAATCAATTTGAATCTTCGAGTAGGGTGTTCTGACTCAATTCGTATTCACAACCAAAACCGGGTGCACGTTTGCGTCGAATCTTCACTAGAATGTGATTTGTGGAGTTCCGCCGAGGTAGACAAACTCCTTGCACGTCAACAGTTTTGAGGTCGATCGCGTCTCTTAGTCCTAGACTGTGCGTGTATACATTTTGTCCTCATTGACCATTGACTAGATAATCTCACCTGCTGTTCAATCGCCGTGAAAACTTCTACCACCACTCGCTCGAAACGGGCGATGTAGTTCAATGTCATTTGGATAACTCAACGACTCAAGTCTTTTCCGCGTTTACAGCTGCTCATGGCACTATCCTTATCAAGTGTCGGGCTAAGTAAATTAGAGCTTTCCCAGAAGCCGGCAAAGGTTTTGAACGGTTCGGAAATCCTTGAACCGAACTTGTTCGTCTATCGCATATATCTTTGCTCAATGCTACATTGTTGCCTCCGTAGTACGTCTGTCCCGCTTTGTATGAATTTATATTTCGCAAAATGTTCCTCTCCCACCGAACGACCGTCGTCTAGTGTGACAGGAAATAAAACATCCCCCATTGATAATATTGTGCTTGCGATTGTCTTGCATTATTCACAAAACGATTTGCATTCGTTAGATTAGTTGGATGTTGTTATATTGAAGTGTGCATACAAATGTCGAATATTCCGTGGAGAAATGATGAATTAGTCTTTCACACTGACCACTGATAAGCTCATCTGGTTAGGTAGGAGAAGTTGTGGTTTTATGGGGCTCAGGAGAGATATGCACCCCTATTACTCAGTCATAGTCAGTAGGATGGCTTCTCCTGTATGTTAGCAACATTCCACTTCTTGTTGAATGTTAGATCATGGACCCTGAGGTGATTCTAATTACGACGACGACGCTTCCCAAAACGCAATTGGATTTTCTCTTTAATTTTTATAAATAAAGGGTGTCCAGGTAGTTTGATAGTTTCCCAACTTGTATGTTTCAGCAGCTGTCCAAGTTACCAATGACATTCAGTAATTCTTCTAAATGGGCGGGCACAAATACTGTTTCGTCGTGATCTTGTATTGGTCGGCCGTCATCATGGCTTTAGGGTGCAGGCAATTCGTCGCACTGTGGAACAGTTTGAGCGTAAGTACACTCTTTTGGACCTTAAGCCTCCAAACAGACAGGTGAAAAATGGAGAAATTAAAGACGCCGTAGCGGCCAGTACTGAAGAAGACCCAGAAATCATCATCATTAGCTGAACTGGGCTTCAGCCGAGAGTCAACATCCGTATAAGACTGTTCTAACGCAAGAATTCAAGCCGGACAACCAAAGGCAACGCTGAACTGTTCCCCAAGTGGATCCTGGAAGTTTTGGTAGGGGATCCGGATCTGGGCTAAAAAATCATCTTCTCGGACGAGGAAAATTATTGGGTTAACGAGCAAAATTGCACAAGTGTTCGACCAAACACTAGTGCATCCACAAAGATTGTCAGTTTGGTGCAGTTTACGGCATGGCGGAATCATCGGGCCTTATTTCCTTCGAAATGAGAAAGGAGACACCGTTGCCGTCTGTGACCAGAGCTGTGGTTCCCACAAAACTGCGCAGCGCTACTTGATATACAAGCGACTCAACACCAGAAGTTGCGATAGTGACAGAAATCACTCAATTATTTCCTCTGGGCCAACTCTGCTGTGCTGCCAACATTACTCCTTGTTCTGAATGTTAAAAGGCATACTTACAGAGTAAGTAAGAGCGCCCGCAGACTCCTGACTCTTAGACTAGGTCTAGTAAGTTTCTACTTTTATACAAAATGCATTAAACACGTTGACGAATGATAATGGTCTCCAACTAAAGGGTGGTTCAATTTTAAGGGCCGATGTTGATTTTGAATAAAAATATATGGTTCAATTATGTATGGAACAAAATATCGGCCAAATGGCCGCCGCGTCCTCGCCGGCACACCTCCATGCGATGGTTCAAATTTTCGATTACGCTGAAGCATAATTGAGGTTCTATACCGAATTATCTCATCCTTTAGCTCTTCAATTGTTGCTGGCTTATCGACGTACACCTTTTCTTTCAAATAACCCCAAAGGAAAAAATCCAACGATGTCAAATCACATGATCTTGGCGGCCAATTGACATCGCCACCACGTGAGATAACACGACCATTGAATTTGTCGCGCAAAAGAGCCATTGCTTCGTTAGCTGTGTGGCAAGTGGCCCGATGATGCCGCCAGCATATAAAACGCACAAAACAGTCACTCGTTGTGGGTGCATTGGTTTTTCGACAATCACTCTTGGATTATCATTCGCCTAAATGCGGCAATTCTGCTTATTGACGAATCCACTGAGGTGAAAATGTGCCTCATCACTGAAGATGATTTTCTTCGAAAATTGATCATTCACTGTTGCCATTTCTTGCCACCATTCTGACCATTGACGACGCTTGAAATGGTCAAGAGGCTTTAGTTCTTGAGTCAATTGCACCTTGTAAGCGTGTAAATGCAAGTCTTTATGCATAATGTTCATCAACGACGAGCGTGAGAGGTGCAATTGTTGGGCACGACGACGAGTTGAGTTGGACGGCTCTTCAGCCACACTATCGGGAACAGCAGCAATATTTTCTGCAGTACGAGCATGCACTGGTCTTTTCACATCTCCTACAGACCCGGTTTGCTCAAATTTTTGCACGATTTTTCCGATTGTACGCACATTTGGACGATTAAATTGACCGAAAAAATCAAGTGCACGATATGCATTTTGATTTGAACGCCCATTTTCATAATAAGCCTGAATAACTTTAACGCGTTGCTCGATTGTGTATCCTGCCATGGTTCAAATTGAGTAAGTCTGAAATTGAGAAATGTCAAATGAAATGCAGAAAAAAACTTGACGTTTAGGTGTGGTTCACATTCAACATCGACCCATTAATCCTTATGTAAAATGTAACCACCCTTTATAAGAGAAGCGTGCCTTGTCCTTACAAATACAATTATACCAAGATTCAGTTCCCTAATAAAATATCTAAGACATAACGATAAGCTTGAGTTTGCGTTCTATCCCAGTGCTGATGCTGAGCCATAGTCAGCTGAAGAAATTAAAGATGGTCAACATGTATAAAAAAAAACTGCACGTTTTCATATAATTCTGAATTGTTAACAAATTTCTATGAACAGCTTCGTCTAACGCGATAAGGCTTATGAATCAGAGTGTATTTTAAAGCGTTTATTGCAATCGATACTCGTATCTTCTTAGGTGGTCAAAACCTTGCTATCGATAACAAATGCAATACTTCACACTTTTTCACTCGTTATCTAATAAACATGTAATCGATTGCGCGATATGCATATATCTCAGCGATCGCCAATTAGGTAAACAGTTGGCAGTTACCTCATGGAGTTTGGACATTATATCTTGCCTGAAAGGGTAAAATTTCGAAAATTAAGATTTCATTATCAACACTTTTTCTTTAATCAGAATTGTCCTGATGGGCTGGAAATGGGCACAGGGAATGAATGCTTTGAATGAGAATTCAGTGAAAATTGGTACATTTTTGGCAAGGGAGGTGGTAAGACGATCAGAGCCTATGCCCGAACTACGCTCTAGACACTTGAGAATTGTACAGGAACTCATTGCAATGATAAAGGCACAATGAGACCAGCAAATAGCTCAAGGTGCATGAGTAGGGACACCTCACAAGTGGGTATCATATCCCCACTTCTGTGGAACTTAGTCGTCAATTAATTTCGTTGGTAACTGGAAAAGCAGAAATGCAATTTCATAACGATGACATGGCAGTCTGTGGGAAGTACCCGTCTGTTCTAAGAGATCTCATTCAAAATGCCCTCCTCTACACTCTCACGAATTGGACGAAGAAGTGCGGTCTTAAACATATCCTTAACTTTTTCCTCAAACAGAGGATGCAAGATCCCGGACATAAACGGCAACTGCTAAATTTTTGGATCTTCTATGGGATAGGTTCACAAAACAGTGATTTATAACAGCTAGTGCCGATTATGTGCGCATGTCCAGTGTCCAGATAAGATCGATATGAAGATAAATTTAAATAAAACAACAACGGTGTGAGATATAAAATTAATTCTGGCTCCATTTGAAGCTACATTCATGCCATTATAGACAACATTCAAATGGCCTCGACTTAGTGGGCAGTGCTTTAAGTGGTCGTTCTAGTTTTGATGACTTTGTCCAATATGTGCGGCGTTTTTCTGGCGATAGCGACTTGTATGTTGGCTTCAACCTCGTCCAAAGTGGTTGGCTTGGTTGTCAAGGATGACGGCGGGTGACAATTGTCCCAGTCGCCACATTTCTCTTTTTCAACTTGTACGACATCTCGAATACATCGATGCCGTCGGCGACGGGAAGTCGGCTAGCATCGCTCTATAACTGTGACCATTGACGGCAACCATGTCTCCTTTTTTTCGAATTTCGAATGAAATAAGGCCTGATGATGCCGCCAAGCCCTAAACCGCACCAAACAGGGAAATTTTTTTAATGCACTGGTCGAACGCTTGTGAGTTATGTTTGCTTCAAAAATGGCAATTTTACGCCAAAAATGGGGCTCGTCCGAAAAGATGATTATATGGCCAATATTCGTATTTCCGGCCAATATTTCCAACGCCCAATTAGCGAACTCACAGCGTTGTCTATGGCCGTCCAGCTTCAATTCTTGGTTCAGCACAATCTTAGATATACTAATCCCGATCCAAATCCAACCGCAAACAAAACCGGCGATGCCCATCTCATCTGATGGGCATTTATGGGTCCTCTCTTTGATAACTCCCATCAAAACTCGGTCAGTAAGATGAGAGTTTCATACATTATCCTTTGTTGTCATATCCCTATCTGCCTCTGGAACCACATCGAAGAAGAAACAAAGTCGTTGGCTCATTACTCACAAGGTTGAGCTAGCAACAAATTCGTCACACTGATTGCTTACTAGACTTGATGAAGAACCGCCCCCAAAATAACGTCAACGGGCTAACAGATTGTGTTAACTATGACTAGGTACCCACTAAGCAATCTCGAATTATCTTGAAAGACTAGAACAAAGTCCGAACAACTCAGCGAGGGTCAACTCACTCAACTGAAACAGACAATCGATTGTCATAAAGAGTCGTAAACACGCCACTCCACACGGCTGCAAGAATTTATTTGTACAACAATCGGCAGCATTTCTGAAAACAAAACCATGCCGAATGACATACGTCCATATAAGCCACGAAAAACGCCGGCGATAACAATAAATTGTTTGAGTGGCTTCCAAGCCAAATAGAACTTGCCCACGCATTTGTCACGAAATGCGCGCACTTCTGCCTTAATTGGCCATAATTGGTCGGGACCAACCTTCATTTCGGCTTCCAAAATTCCAAAATTGGGTGTTCATTGGTCTATGCGTCATTAGGCGTCAAAGACGCTCTCGGACCCACCGAGCGCATCTCAACCGGAAAGCGCGAGGCGCATTCGTTTTGGTAATTGCTTTCGAAAAGTTGATGTAAATCGACTGGAAAGCAACTGTCTTGCCATGTGGGGATATTTGTGCTCCCAATCGGGGGAAACAGAGCTGCGACGACAAGAAAATCGTCTTGTCAACCCGGACAGACGTGTTCTGAAGTGGTTCTTGTCCAGAACGGCGGGAGACAATCGCTGCAGCTGAACTTGAAAATAGTTTTTCTCATCAGTTGCCGACGGCACGGGCACGAGTACTCCATTCGACATGAGCATGATGCAAGTAACACGTTTATTCAATTATGAGTATCTTTGTATCTGCAGTTCGCTGATGTCACATGGCATCGCACTTAAACTCGTGCGGGGGACTGAATTAGAAAAAAAAAATATCTTCGAAATTAATTTTGAAAGAAAATGCGAATGCTGAACCACTGGATATCAATTGAGGTTAAATGAACTCGAGAGGCATGCTCTTGAGCTGCGAATCTTTGAAAGCCGACTTGCCTGAGTCGACAAGCGAAGGAATGCCTTTTGCGTAACGAATTAATTCGAGACTAGGTGTGAAGTTGCCAGGGGCCGTGTACGTTGGGAGACAGACATTCGTGCAGTTTAGCTACAAGCAAGTAAAATGCTAGGTTAGGAGGATGTATTTGGAGACGAAGTCTAAAAGAGGATGTATCGGGTTTTCCAATAAGAACATGGTTTTTTTTAATTTAATGACACATGGTTCAAATGTCCTACGGGCACGTTTGAAGCGGCCGATTCGTTTAACCCAATTGTCGATGACTCGGACATACATTTCGACGGAAGTGGTGAAATGTGAAAAATAATTCAATATTGGCTCTGAGCTCTTCTAACAACGCCTGGCACAGACCAATTTTAACGTAGCTCCTAGTCGCCTGGAGGTAAAAAACCACACGATCAAGGACTAATTCTCGATATAACACGTTCATCAAATTATGTTTTCAATCGCTGCGTGACTCCGTGTCACCGTCTTGTTGGATAATTTCTAGTCCAATTTTGCGATGGAATTTCTCATCTTCTTCAAACACTTCTAGAGTCCAATTCAAGAAAGTACGTCGCTTCATAGATCGAGAGGAATTAGTTATTGAGTTAAAGTGAAACTGGTGGCAACATTTGAGCACCAGACATATGCTCCTGGCATCCTTGAGACGGTGGATACTCCCATCGTGGCATGGTAGGATAGCCCTGCTGATGGTACACGAGCCCAGGATTGCCACCAGGACCTGAAGATGAATAGTGTTGTCCAGCGGGCGGGGTCTGTGGCTGATATTGAGTTGAAACGGGGCTGCAATTGATGGTGCCTTCGCCGATGAGTTTGGCGGCGGAGACGACTGATGTTGAGTGTATGGTGTGGTTCGACTGGCTGGACTGCCAGACGGTGGCGATAAGTAGGTCGGCTGCTACTGACTGCCGCCGAACGTACGATGTGTGTGCAGGCGATGAGAATGGTTGCAACACGGACGGCTGTTGGTGTGTTTAAAGGGGTTTTTGCTCCGTTGTTGCCGGTGATCACTTGATTTGGTGAGGACGTTCGACCTAGACTAGATGGGGAACCGAGCTGGTTGGTTCTGCTGTTGCTTAACAGTCATCGGAAGTTACCCACCGAGGAGCTGTTGATACGGGGGCTGCTGTGGTTGCACAGGGAATGAAGGCTAAGCTCCACCTGCTGCTTGCTGATAGCATAGCTGTCCAGAAGGCCCTGTCTGCAGTTTCGACCGCATTCGGGGCGTAACCAATAAAGGACGGCGGATACTAACCTGGTAGCGCCTGAGCTTCAGTCAGAGAGCCGTGCATTTTGAGGAGGTGGGTCGTAGTGTTTGGATGGTGATGCTTCAGGGGAAGCGGACAGCGGATAGAAGATAGATAAGGCCAATATCCGTTCGCAAAATTCGCTATAATGTGGTCTGAGAGAACGCCTTGGAATCGATAATTTTGGTTCGTTTGCGACGGACGGCAGCAATATTCTCGTCACTGATGAAATTACCACATCAAGATCAACCAAACCTAAGATTAGAGCAGCGATTTCTGCGGCAAGGAAGACACTGCCTGCCAAAATCATGAAGCTGGCAAGCTGGGACGCAAATTAGCCACCTGTTAGTCAACTCGGGCACTATGGCCAGAGTGTGATTGTGCTTTAAAGAAAAAAACAAGTTTCTCACAGTGGTTCGTCTGTTTCTCGTCTAAAGCATCTTATTTTTAAGATGAGACAATAACGTCTTCTACAGTAACCTCCCATCTTGTGGATGCTATTATTCTTTCACGAGTGGAGGGAATCTGCAGTTTTGTGTGAACTATGAACTACGAAGTTTGAGAAACAATTCGTAGACAGGAATACTCCTTGAGCTGACTCGAACGGGGTGGAACCGAGAGTTATGAAAGTTGAGTCTACGCAACATCCCACTACATATTGTGCTGCGGTTCCATAGTCTTTGTTACTTCCCCAGTTTTACTAATCCGACCTTCATTAGCTAGCAAATAAACTTGTACCTGATATTTGTAGGTTTATACGGACAACTGGACGGCTATATAACAAGCAACACTGAGCAAATGTGCATGAAGAATACTCACATCAAGACATCACAATGAGCTCAAAAAGTTTTTTCGCAGTAGGATTTTCAGACATTCTTGTCCCAATCAGGTGGTGTAAGTGTTGAGATTCAGTTAGTCACAGTCACAGCGCCGTAGCCGAAGTATCGATTTCCGCAGACTCTCAAAAACCCTTTCATCCACACATCCTCCTTCATTGCCAACCTTCAAGGGTTGTTCACATAAGTTGTGGTTGTTTTCCGTCGTGCATCCAAGCTCCTTCGGCGGGCACAAAAGGTGAAGCAAAAACAATGTAAGCTCCCCCATGTTAAGACTAATACTAGGCACTAAGCACCATCTATTCATTCGCCTTACAAGAGAAAAAAGAAAAAACACCTGAGAGCAGACAATTTCAAGATAAAAACACTCAAGTGCTTGGGAATTTGTGGAAACTATGAGAGAAGGAAAACTCTCCTTCATGCATCCGCCTGCAAGTCCTGTAGCTTGTCTGTTCCAATCATCGACGCACCGCCGAGTGAAGGTGCTACAACCTACTGCAGCTGCAGTCATTCAGCGGCTACCCAGGCGCTTCTGCGAGACTAAGTGCCTCGGATCATCGTTTAATTGAAACAGTGTCGCCTGGTGTTCGGGATTCATTAGATATTCATCTATGCATATCTCAGCCTCTTATCTTGTCGCAGAGACTTGTCGTTTCACATTACACCATGCACACAAGGTACCACGGTTCAAACGGCAAACGCACACTTGTGTGTACACCACAATGCTAGGTGTCATCAGCTTGTCAAGACAATGCAAACAAGCACACAGACCAGATGTAGACGGCAGCCAGTCAATTGACCCAAAAACCAACGCACAACGTTCCCAATGCGACACTGATCAACTCCGTCTATCATTCTGTGTACAAGCAACATGATATCGCAACCCGCTACAGTCGCGCCCTCCGTCCCCGTCGACCCCGTCAAACCGCAGCCTTCGACTGCGTGAAGCATGATACAATTAACCACCCCTCAGTACCGCCAAAAGTCTGATGTCATAGACTGTTGTCACCCAATCCTCAGCGCAGATCTACACAGTATAAGGGTCAAATAAAGACATTTTGCCGTTGCGTGAGAGACCAATATTTTGGTGAGGCTTCTTGTAAACGCAGAACTCACTAGATTTACAGTGTCGGTGTGCATGGCGCAGAGAGCGCGCGGTATCTGCGATTCGTGATATTTTCAATTCAATTGCCGAAAGTGAATGGGCGTCCGACACTTTCGCGGGACTATTTTTAAAACGAAAGCTTCTTTTCGCGTGATTCACTTCGTGTATCATCCCCCGCGTGGCGGGGGTCTTGTAATGAAAAGAGAACTTGTTGTCGTTGTCTTCTGGCAAGGTTACACTGATGGCCGTCGATTTATGGGGAAAATTAAGAAATCTCTCGAAATTAGTCGCCAGCATGACATAGTTGTGAGTTAATTAAATTCTGCAATTCCACCCCGTGGAGGGAAAGATAGAGCTAGTCCATGCCGTGCAGCATGCGATGAACTACATTAGACGGGCATCTCACATTGTTTATGCGTTTGTGCGAAGGCGTAGCGGTCATTTTGGGCGACGATGAGTTAATGAAATCGGACTTTGAACTTGAATTTCGATTGAGTAAAGTCAATAACCTCAAAATAGCGAAAACTTGTACGTCAGTGTCTCCTCAAAATGAAAACACTTGTTATCAGGCATCGGGCTAAGCAAAGTGTTTCCATTGTCATTCTATATTTAACTTTACAACACAATTTTAGAGGAGGAATTATGTTGATGTTGGTGGCAAGTAATTAAAAGAAGAAAATTCTGTTCAATACATTCGCCAAGAACTGCTTTGGGGCGACTGTTGATGTTGACAGAAAAAAAAACAATATTTCTACGTCCCGGGGAGTATCAATATAGGATACACAGTCCTACACTTAAGCGTTAACATGGACGACAGCCTAAGAATAATAAAGCCATCATCCAAAAAAATACTTCTAAGATGTTCTGACCGTCAACAGGAAGATCGACACAGAATAGTCTTCTTCCAGTCAAACTGGTATTTTTACAACGCCCCATGAGAGTTTTGTAATAGTCACGTTAGCAGAGGACTCATGTTCTTGGCTCATTAAGGCCGTCGTTTGTTAAGTTATTACTTACTTACTTATTAGACGTGCGACCTATGAAAGGAGTGAACTGGAGCTATAGCTTCCTTGTAATCTTTACTGTCCCGAGATAGACTTTTCGATCCCGTGCCTGTTCAGTGCTAAGATTCCCTTGGTAGCTCCCACGACGTCTACGAAGGCAGCAAACGTAAGTTCCTTGTGTTCGAGGGATTTTTTATATTGTGTCTACCAGCGAGTGAAGAGTCATCTCTACGGACTTATTCTGTTATAAACATGTTGGGATTTCGAAAGCTTATTTAAGGCAGTTGGCGTGGTGGTCAATCGGTTCTAAATTTTGGAAGAAAGGCGGACAGACTTATGGGTTTCAATTCTTTTAGTTTGGCGTGTGCGCATTTCCCTTCCTTGAGTGACGTGCAACCCATTGCTTTGCACTCACATCACCACTCCCCTGTCCCCTTAAGATACACATTACCATATAGCAACCAAAACACGTGATGTTTACTGCAGGTACAGCCTGCCTAATTCTAATGCAACAAAAGCGAAGATTGCAAGCTTACCATTTGTGTCAAATTGAACCTTTTGTGCATACATGCGCTTGGTTATCTCCTTCCCTTTCTTTGGCTTGACTTGGCTTGGCTTTCCACTATGAGAATGATCATTTAAGTCCTGTTATGTTAAGAATGCTAAGAGGAACTATGAATATTATTCTGGGAGTAAAAGTTAGTCTTGTTGTGGATATCAGCAAATAAAGACCTTTTTTTGAAAATAAAAAGACGTTTGTGTGTTTTTCTTTATAAATGGTGAAAATCTTGGTGTTGAAGACCCCTGTGGTCTTCCTTCAGGAACTGGATACGTTACGTTGGTTTGTACATCCCTGGAAGATAATGCCCAGCCTGGGTGTAAACAGGCCTCGAATCTTTTGTAGCTCCGCAGCGTTTTTTTTAAAATTTGACGCTGTTTATGGCTCACATGACTGTAGTGTGCATCACTCTGAGTGAGCTGCATGTGGAGTGGAGCGGGAGGTCCGATATTGAGATTGACCTTCGAACAGCTTCCCGAAAAGTACTTGTCATTTTAATTAGTCAAGGCATCTTTGGAAACGTCGCCAATACTTGCCTAAGACTAGAGCTCTCGAAGACTTCCTTGACTTTCCCAAGCCTCCATGAAATCCTCAGTTCACGTTTGACAGTGCTCACAGCTCTTTTTTAAGAATTCCAGTCAATGTCAATTTGCTTGTGCTTCACTCTACATAAGAGCTCTCTGCAACCCCTATGAAGGCTTTTTAAATAAGTATTTTCGATGAAGGCCTGCGGACAATGATGTCGAATTTGAGCAGAAGAAAGATGCGACCGACGATGCATACCAAAATGCGATGGAACCAAAAACTAGAGCAGCGGAAAGGGAATACCGGGCTAGAAGATGAGAGGGGAAGAAACTTCTATTCATGAAGAGAATGTTTCTCGCAACCTCCCAGCTCAAGGATATCGAAAAGTGTAGGAATAAACCAAAAATAGGGATATTTTATAAAAAAAAGAAAAGCCAAAATTCGGGCCATAGGCCAAATATTCACGCTTAGACAAATCCAGGAGAAGACTAGCGACTTTCAAATCGATACACACAATCCTGTCATACATTTTAAAGTTGCATACGACAGCATGCATACGACTACCATCAGAGGTCTTCAAGGCCGGTGGCTGTTCTGGTGGGGAGCATGCACCAGATCATTTGTAGAATTTGGGAAGACGAAAGCATGCACGACGACTGGACTATCAGCTCAATATGCCCCATCCACAAAAAAGGCGATCTTACCTCTTGCAACAACTATAGAGGTATATCCCTGCTCAACGTCGCCTACAAGATCCTGTCCAGTGTACTGTGTGAACGTCTAAAGCCGTTTTGCACCGCACTAATCGGCACGTACCAATGCGGCTTCCGGCCCGGCAAATCGACTATAGACCAAATCTCCACACAAAGACAAATCCTGGAGAAGACCAGTAAGTTTCAAATCGATACGCACTACCTTTTCATCGATTTCAAAGCCGCATACGACAGCATTCATCGCAAGGAGCTATTCGATGCGATGGCCGAATTCGGGATCCCGGGAAAACTAACACATTTTCAATTTCGATTATATGGTCCTCAGAACCCTTTGAAGCCTGCGCTGGATATGGTAGGAGATGTGCTGCAGTGTTATTTTGTTCAGTCTGATACTGGAGAAAATAGTGCGGAGGGCACAGATGACACCATCTTCTATAAGTGACTGCAAGAGTTGCGTTACGCAGATGACATCAAATTTTCACGCGTTCCCATCATTATCCAATCGAAACCAGCTGGTCATAGGGTCAATAAGGAGAATATAAAATATATGCTGTCGACCATGAATCTTAGGACAAAATACCTCGATCAACCGCCTCGAATTTGAGGTACTTAAGGAGTTTGTCTAGCCCTAGGGACAAACGTGAACTTCACAAACGACATCCCATTGGAGATCCAACGTAAATCGCACTTGGCAACGGATGTTCCTTGGGTTTGTAGCAACAAGTCGGCTCAAAGTTCCTGACTTGGAGGACCAAAATCATGCTCTCAAAACTCATATTCTGCTAGTCCTGCTGTATGAAGCCGAAAGCTGAAAGCAACACAGCTCAGCTGATTCTTTGTACCTCCAAAAGAAAGATTCTACATCGGATATACATATGGTCCCGTATGCAAGAAAGGTGAGTGGAGATGAAGACACAACCGCGAACTCTAATAGCTGTAACAGGATGTGGATGTATTCCGGAAGGCAACAATCTGTCGACTGCACTGACTCGGCCACATCGAGCGCATGAACTGGTTCGACAAGGAGAGGAAGACCGAACAGCAAGACAACTGGGTCTTAATCAGTGGAAGCAATGTGCCTAAGAACGTCAGCAATAGAAAGCAGCTTTAGCTCAGTCTCAGATCCCAAATAGGTCGCTGGCCTGATGAGGAACCAGCCGGACTTTGGTTTACCAGGCTTCTCCTCCTTAATCTTAGGTGCATCACTATTCACACTAAAGAGTCATCTTTTCAGTCATCTCTTGACTGTCTAGTACTCCCTGAGCAATCTTAGTGACTCGAGAGATATAGCTGTGAATTATGAAAGTCGTTTTTCTCGGGAATTGATCCTACGCTAAAATATAGTAGAAGTCGTTTCGTCACTAGGGAATAGTCGCGCCGCTGCGTGGCGATTCTTAGAAAACGAAGAAAAAAGAAAATCAGAGAAGCAATCATCAATCTACAGCATTTGGTGCTCTCAGGCTAATCTGCATTCACCCTGACTGACTGATACTGTGTGCACTTATCTCATAAAACATACACATTTTCTAAGAGTTCGTATAAATCGATTCAATTCCTACCGTTTGCCAGTTTCTTCCAGTTTCAAGTAGAGTGAAGATATTGATGTCACCCAATTTCCTTTTTCATGATTTATCGGCAGAACTCCTGACGGGTTCGTCCTCTTGGATTTCCAATATGAATTGAAAGCCATGCCGCCCATCTGATGTAATGCCTGGCAAACTCAAGGGACATTCAAGAATGTTTTCATACGACCATGGAGTGTCAGGCAGCATTGGCGACAGTGTCAGATAGGCGTGAGGTCCTGGATGGAACGCAGCCAGAATGTGTTTGTGTATTGGTTACACAACCACCCGCGGGTATACTCATTTTCGTTTGAAATTAATCTCAAAATATTTCGTTTGTTCACAGAGGATGACCTTTATTCAGAGGACAACAGAAACACGCATCCTGGGACATCCCACATGTGAACGGAGACATTTTTGAAACAAAGCAGCCTAAGGCGTGACACAGAAACCCATTGTGTTCATGTGGTCATGGAAGCAACCATAAACAAATTTGTACGATATGGTTGGAACAAGATGTACAAGTACATATCATTTATGCTCGCATCCTGAAACTTAAGCACATGAGTGTGCCTTAGATGTTGACACAAAACAGGGTAGGCACCACACCTTACGACCTTCATTTAGAACAATGGTTGGTGCTTTGAATTAAGGACCGCTGCAAGAGGATGAGGAAGTAAATTCTTTGGTCGGCTAAATGATCAGACTTGTGGCGGCCTTGGCGTATGGAGCAAATGCGGCGGCGCTTTGATCAATGTTACAATACACTCGAAACGCGACGTGAATCTCGTCGTGAGGTCGGTCGTCATCATGACTTCAGTGTGGAGGCAATTCGTCGCATCGAGGAAAAGCTTAAGTGTGTTAAGTGTGTACATTCTCTTGGACCTAAGATTGGTGTGAAATGAAGAAAACATTGCCGCCGTAGTGGCCAGTGTCGAAGAAGACCAAGAAATGTCGATGCGGCGCCAATCAACTGAATTGGGTTTTTTCAGAGTTTTTTAACACAGCTTATTTTTCGGTTGCTTATATCCATTGATGCAAGCATTGAACCCAGACGGCATTGTCTATGCCGAGAGTTTGTTACTTAGGCGCTGGAAATCATCATCATCATCCTCGTTAATGAAGCAAACACAATCCACAATTAGTGCCCGACCAAGCATCAATGCATCCACAAAGATAGACAGTTTGGTGCGGTTTGTGGCATGTTGAAATTATCGGATCTTATTTCATTGGTCTCAGGAACAGAGCGATGTTAACCGACCTTCTGCGTCCAGAAATCGACTTATCCGAGCTGTGGTTCTCACAAGGCGACGCTACATGACATACAAGGTCACTTCACGGCAGCGATCATGCCACCGGACATCACTCGGCTGTTGCCGGAATAACGCCGCACATATTGACTAAAAACCAACAAAATGGACTAACAACGTCAGCGAAGCCGAGTTTTTTCTACTCGCGGCCATCGTATTGAACGTCTGACAACTTGCAACTATTAAACCAATTACGGATGGTGATAGAAAAAGTGTTAACATTCTTTTCACGTCAAGTTGGGTTCACACCCAGCAATGCCAGACAAACGTGCATTGCATCTTAAAGAGTTTACACGTCATTTCACCCGTTGTACACATTGCTATCAATGATTAAGGTTGATACGAACTCCCTTCATTGGGGAATGCATTGATGGGGGTCACCCAGTGACGATAGACAAATGACGAAGGAGACATCCTTGAGAAGAGTATGGGATTTTGTCCTTTTTCCGCACAGTTCTACCAGCTTCCATACACTTTTAGTCATCCTCAGAGCTTGTATCAGATTCAAATGCTGTCATATTAAACAAAATGATGTTTTGTATAGCAAATAGTGTGAAACGATGCACTCAGCGAGAAAGACGCGAACCTGTTAAGCCAGTTAAGATTCCAATGTCGTAAACCCAGTCGATGCCATTTTTGACAAAACTTGACTGTTGATTGGTTTGAATTGCAAAAATTTAAGCGATGCAGACTGATTCAACAAGCGAAAGTATTATCTCAGGGAAAGGCGTTAGAAACAAGTTCAGCGTGTTGACATATTGACTAGCAATAAAAATGACACATCATCAACCGATGTTTTTGGTTTATGTTAAGATTTTATCTTCTGTAGAGAAGATTAAATGCGAACTAGACTTGAAAACGAGTGCAGAATGACCCGCGATGAAGTCAGGGAAAACGCGATGAACTGGTTACAATCTAAGGCGTTATCAAACGATTGACGATCTGAATACAAAACAGAGAAATTTCAATTAAAACTAATTGGATTCTGATTTCGAACAGACGTTAAATCTGGACAGGTGTGAGAAAGTGTTGCATTTTTTTTTCCGTTCAAACAAATTATTTATTTAACAGAGTGGGCCAAATACATGTTTCTTTTTTAAAAATGCAATTAAATGAACAAAATTAATATTTTTCCATGTATTATGGCTTTGTTAGTAAGAACAAAGAAGCCCATTAATTACGAAAAACAACGCCGTTCAAGTAGCTGGCTCGGCTGGCTTCGCAGTAATCTGCACAAAAATAAAGTACAAAGGGGTCAAATCGTAGCTCCTAGGTTGCCAATTGACATCGCCAAGACGGTTGGTAACACGATTTGGGTATTTGGTGCCCAAAATATCGATTAGCGCATGGGCTATGTGGAATGGGGCGTCATCCTGCATAAACAGTAGAAAAAGACGGTTAATATGGCTCTGACCGAAAAGTTGCCTCATTTGCGAAGAAGGGCACAGCAGCCACCTCATCTGTGCCACGACTGGGATAGTGATTGTTGTCAACTAGCATACCAGTCTCACGAACCATTGCCGAAACTTGCGTACAGCAGTAGCGGCTGGTCCATAATTTCGGCCAAAAATTCTCCAAAGTGAGTGCTGTTTGAGGTACACAGCACTCACTTTGGAAATCAGTTTCCAATATTCTCCAACGTTGTTCAAGCGTAAATCGACGTTCTGCGGAGTTATCATACTGACATTCTGTCAAGATTTCGAGCGAGCAACACCTGTCAGTGTCAAAATAACCTATCATCTAAACAAAAACCACTAGATGGCCCACCCACTAGATGGTAATGAATAAATTGAATAATTAAAGCATTTAACATGCCGTCTTTTTTTGCAATTGATGTATTTCGCGACAGTACTGCTTTTCGTCATTTGTTGTCAAACATTCGTCGTCGAGAGAATGAAAGCACTGCTCCTACCTCATCGTTGGAATCAAATAATAACGAGAAGGCAGCAAGTCTGGTGAATGCGGGCTTTGAGCTGTAACATGTTCACCAAAAGCCTTCATTAGCAATTGATTTTCAATGGGAGGAAAAACTGAGTTTTTTTCACGCAACATGGTCTATAGTACTTTCCAAGCGTAAACCTTATAGATTACCAAAGCACTGCGTTTATGGACGTCGAAGCGTTCCCTACACTGGGTCTCGAAGTTCCCGATTCAACCTATTTGTATTCTACTACTACTTTCAACTACAACATTCACGGCTGATTATAAGTCACTGACAACGGTCAGAGAGTACTGTTTCCCCTGTCTAGAAAAGACTTGTCATTATCAAACCTCGCGCTCGCTGACTACAATCTCGTCGAACTAAGCAGTATTAGTTCAACCATTTTCACCACTTTGTAAAAATCTTTTCAGAGTACATAGAATCGACTAACTCGCGGCTGATCACCTTATTGTGACGGCAGTTAGAACAAGACCCAGTCAACCCCTAATTGAGTGGTGGTGTGAGCAATAAACAAACCGTACCGAAGAATGAATGGTTGAGAGGTAATTCAACCACTAACGAGCTCATTCAGATGACCTGGCCAGTACCTGTCGTATGTGGGCTGTCGCCATAGTAAACCCTATGCTATGGCGGCTACACAAAATGTAAACACAAATCAAACAAAAACTGTATAGACGGAAAAAAGACAAAAACAACCCGAACACGAAACAACCAGACGAACAAAGACCAAAATAGACGGAACTAGCAACGACATCGATGAACGTGATGCAAGGTAAACTTGATTACAGGGATAACTGCATTGATCTGTTATCAGACTCTGAAGATAAGTCTGCAGTTGTGCAGACGATAAAAAAAATATAGAAAAAATATAGAAGATCCAACTAGCTCCGAACTGACAAAATATTTTTCTCTGGAAAGCAAGTATCAGGTGGGCAAGGGGCTGGAGGTCACAATAACAAAGCGTTCAGAAGACGATGCCC
The DNA here is from genome assembly GCA_907269125.1 of Eristalis pertinax. Taxonomy (NCBI): domain Eukaryota; kingdom Metazoa; phylum Arthropoda; class Insecta; order Diptera; family Syrphidae; genus Eristalis; species Eristalis pertinax. The sequence continues at coordinate 61,386,841 of OU026145.1, forward strand.
ATAAGACTCCGAAAATGTCGTTAAGGACAAAATAACATATGGCATCTTAGACCTTAGCAACGACGAGGGCAAGATCAGCGGCGAGAATGTTACAATCCTAATATCTCTGTTAACCAGAGAGATACTGAAACCGGCAGAAACTGCACCGACATTCACTGACGCCGGATGGTACTCTAGCGTAGCCAAGCTTATCATATGACACAATCAGAGTTCAGCAGAGTTAATGAAAGTGAAAATTCCTAAGTTAAAAGACCCAATGTCCCAATTTGAGACAAAGTCGCGCCAGAGCATGATTACCTCTGGGTCTTAATGAACCCTACCAAATTTTGAGGCTGCTGCGTATTCAACGCACATTCCAGGCGTCCTCATGAAAGACAACTGGAAGATCATAAAAGCCTACAAATAGGAAGAAACGGGAAGATTGATTTTTTATTTCCTTCCTTATCAACAAATATGATTCCCTAAACTCTGCATTTGTAGCACAGTTGTTGGCTTTTTGGAGCACGTTCGCGTGCAGAAGTCCACTGTTTCCTGTTGGTACCGCCGGGGCAGCCAACTTGTCGATAATTTTGTCATGCCCAAATTGGTCATGCAGATTTTAAATTTTGACCTGTATATTTGATTTACTTCATCTATGACCAGAAATGTCAGAAAACTGTTCTCTGTGCAATCCGAAACCCATTATAATTGCGAAACATTTTTCGTTCGCAGATTCACTTTAAAAAAAAAGCAAAACAAATAAACAGTCTGCTCACAGAAAGGAAATAAAATTCAACGGCGCAAAATTATAGCCAGATAAAGTCGACTTTAATATCATTTCATCGCGTAACAAACACAAAATTAGCGTTTTGCTGTTTATAGACGACATTAAACTAACTATTGAGTTATCATCTCTCGCTAACTAACCAACGACAGGGTTCCCCTTTGCCTTTTAACCATCTGTCATGAATGATCCTTTGTTTTCGGAAAGAAGTCTTTAATCGTTACAAAATTCAATATATTTGTCCACTTTTAGTCGAGTGTCTAGTGTCGGTTATTCGATGCTTTCAAGAATAAAGGCAGCTTTTCTGTTGAATTTAACGAAGCGAGGGAGTTAATGCTGGATGACACTAGAATAATCACAAAGTGTGGTCCAAATGGGTAGCGGCCTTGTCCTTACCCAACAGAATTGACAACATCGTCACTGTCATACCTGATCCCAAGTCAGTTCACCACTCTGTTGACTTTAGCCATCATGACTGACATCACTTCCGATTAGCTGCACAATAAAGTGGTGACATAACTAGTCGCCCAGCCAACCGATGAAGACGTAATGTCTCGTGTTTCCATTCGCGATTGTTGCACCTCACACAACCCAGACACCCATCAATAAACTGTCAAAGGCACACAAACCAAAAATAGCATCGGTAACTCATCGCGTTCGCCATGAACTTCGTACTAATTTGAGTAAGCGTCATAAATTCATTAGACCCCCTCCCCCTTCAGTGTATGTAGTTGAAAAGGCATATAGTTTGTTTGCGATGAAATTATTTATCTTGTAATTAACAAGTAGCAACGAACGTCAGGTAAACAGAGAAAAAAAAGGCCATTTGCAGTGTCACCTTTAATTTTGACAGACTGACACACTTTACCGTCGAATTCGAAGATTTTAGAAGCCAGCCTGGAGTAAATTAAAGTTTCCATAAAATCCACAACCACCACCGGATACGGAATTTCTTCCCGTTGTCTAACGGTCGACAGAGGAAGTATCGATTTTTGAATGAAATGCCTGTCGCACTCGCACTCTTTCAATTACCTTTTTGTTGCTGCTGCTCCTGCTGCTTATCCTGCTGCTGCTGCTGTTGTTGTTGCTGCTGCTGCTGCTGCTGGTGTGGCAACAATAGCTGCTCCTGTTGTTTTTGTTGTAGCTGTGGCTGCGATGCTTCGCACGGTTGAGGAGATGCCAACGTTGTTGTTGCAGCGACAGGAGAAATCTTTACAGCCTCCATAGATGAGCTTTCTAGTACATCCGCCATGTTTTTTTTCACTTTCCTTTGATTTGCTTCTTCTGCTCGCACTCTACACTCACAGTTTTCCAATGGGGAAGCTGAGAGAATGAAAAAAGCCAAAACGGGAAGCGATATAGAGGGCGGTATTATATCCTTTTCCGTGAGAAATTTGTATATTTTTTTCGGTTCACAAAAATTTTACAAAAGATTCTTCTATATCACGAATCACGCACAAAATATCGTATCGTAAAGCACTAGATACAGAAAGCTAGACGCGCGCTAGAAGTAGTCGATGTGAAGAGCGAGAAAAAAAGAACAACAACACGAATCGACGAAACCTACTAGAGTCCGGTGAATTGAAACTGAACCAACGCACGGCACTCAAAGACTGAACTGGTGGCGACAGAGACAATTGTCGATTTAAAATTGAAAAATCGGTGGTCGAATGGTCACTTCCGGATTAAATGACAGCCAGCGGCAGATGGGGGCCAGATGATGTCTTGTGAATTATTAAATTTTTGCTGTATATATATATATATATATATATATATATTTTTTTTGTCAAATAGACACTTTGTACGGTGCAACGCTTCTGGTTTGTTATCTCGAACTGAACTGATTTCGGACGTCGTAATTAATGGACTCTTGAGATACTTACCTGCTTCGCAGACTGGGGAACTCGGCACTCACAACTTTGCTGGTTTTAGTACTCTCAGAGCTTTTGGGGGAGCTTTTTTCTTGTGGTTTGGAAAAATAACTTAAGGGAGGGCTCGGCGACATCTGTTGGGATAAGTTGGTTGTGGCTACAAATGTGTCCATACTGAGGAAAGATTTGAAGAAATTCCGTTGAAAAATAAACACAGGTTGTTTTAACTTAGACATGGAAAAGAAAACTGCAAATATATAATACAGTGCATTCGCGATTATCGCAACTAATTACAAAGAAGGTAGTTGCAATGACCGAGGTTGTTGCAATAACCGGTTAATTTTTTATAGGCGAGATAAAAGGCGAAAATCAGAAAGAAGCGTTAGTGCAGGTTGGAGCAAGATGTACAAGTACATATCATTTATGCTCGCATCCTGAAACTTAAGCACATGAGTGCGCCTTAGATGTTGACACAAAACAGGGTAGAAACCACACCCTACGACCTTCGTTTAGAACAATGGTTGGTGCTTTGAATTAAGGACCGCTTCAAGAGGATGAGGAACTGAATTCTTTGGTCGGCTAAATGATCAGACTTGTGGCGGCCTTGGGGTATGGATAGTGCGGCGGCGCTTTTTCGCTTTGCTTAATGTTACATTGCACTCGAAACGCAACGTGAATTTCGTCGTGAGGTTGGTCGTCATCATGACTTCGGTGTGCAGGCAATTCGTCGCATCGTGGAAAAGTTTAAGTGTGAGTACACTCTTTTGGACCTAAGATTGGTGCGAAATGAAGAAAACGTTGCCGCCGTAGCAGCCAGTGTCGAAGAAGACCAAGAGATGCCAATGCGCCGCCAATAAGCTGAGGGCCTACATCCGTTGACGCAAACATTGAACCCAGACGGCCATAGACAATCCCGAAAATTCGCTAATGTTGGTCGGAGATCCGGTTTTTTGCCAAAAAAATCATACCCGTTATTGAAGCAAACACAATCCACAATTAGTGCCCGACCAAGCATCAATGCACCCACAAAGATAGACAGTTTGGTACGGTTTGTGGCATGTTGACATTATCGGATCTTATTTCATTGGTCTCAGGAACAGAACAATGTTAACCGACCTTCTGAGACACGTGATTCTTTCTTTGCTTATCTCACGTGAAGGAGCTGACGATTCCTTAAAACCTACAAGTGTTTTGTTGGGCATAAGCCTGGACTCATCGGCCTTATAAAATAGTCGTCCCTGACTTTTCCTTAAATTTAATCAAGAAAGGATCTAAAAGCTGCGGTTTCTTTCAAAGTATTTCTTCACACATTTTCAAAAGACGAATTCCGTTTATTTTCTCAAAATTTTTTAACCCAACCCAACCATAGTTTGCAGCCCTGGCTTCTAATTATTTTTTTTCAAGCAATGCATGCCTTTGTTTAATTTAGCAACCACTTGCACAAAGCTTTTTCCAACTTAGTATATTCGCACCCCGCTAATAATCCTCTTTCCGGGTCCACATTCATCAGAACAAGCAAACTTTTCTTTTGCATCCTCTTTTCCTTTTTTTCCAGCTTTCTGTAGATTTATGAACATTCTACGCACGGCATATTGATTTAATAAACAGAAATCTTTAATCATTTTTTTTCTAAAATTTCATTGGAGCGATAAAGCTTATCTAAGGGACGCCAATGTCTTTTGACTTGACACTTGCTCGTTGTACTGCCTTATCCATACACTGGCCTTAGAAGCTGTGCATCAGCACACCCTTGCATTTTCCAAAGAGTTCGGGAACAAACTGTAACAACACTAACATCTAGCCAGCGAATTCGCCTTTCGGAGAAGCAATAAGGCAAGAAATGAATTCGAACATCAAATCGGGTCTTTCACAAAAAAATAAAAAGAACAAATTGTTTGAAATTGACTTTATTTCTTACTTATACTTATTGCAAATTTCATTTTCAGAACATACTGGTGGCTCCTTAGATGGCGCCCTGGAATCGGCTTCGCTAAGAGCCTGTACGTGTTCCCCGGGATTGATCTCCTTCATTGGCTGGTGTTCTTGCTCAGGATTATGCGACTCAGCTGGCTGGGGTGCCTCTGTCGCGACGCTGTCTGCATTCTGGTTAATTGTGACCGCAGAGTTTGATGTCGCCGATGCAGATGGACTTGATGCTTGTACCGGTGTTGGATCTGCTACGCCATGTTGCTGATTGACGACAGACGTTGCTGAAGAGGAAGATGATGACGATGGCAGCAGAGGGAATCCAATTGGAGCGTTACTTGCTTCTGGTGTCCATGAGTAACCAGGAAGTGGATAATGACCAAGACGATATATTTCAGATGGACTTGATGGTTGTGCCGGTGTTGGATCTGCCGCGCCAGGCTGCTGATTGACGACAGACGTTGCTGAAGAGGAAGATGATGACGATGGCAGTGGTAAACCAATTGGAGCATTACTTGCTTCTGGTCTCCATGAGTAGGCAGGAGGAATATGATGACGAAGACGATATGTTTCATGATTAGGAAATTCGTGAAAACCGGGAACATGCTGAATGGTAGGAAATGGTGGACTAATCGTTTGTCGCTGGTGGTCATAAGGCGGATAGTACATGTAGGTTGGTTGTATCGGCGTCGGGGGAATGGGAAAGTATGAAGGAGGAGAATTCATTCGGAACGAATTGTGTCCCACTTCGTGAGGAGCATACCTTCCCGTTAATCCATAGGGTTGGGGATATGCTGGGTGATTGCCGTGATGTTCGTGTTTTTCGTGATTGTGGTGATCGTCGTGACCGTGGTGATTGTGCCGATTGTGGTGATGGCGTCCTTTTTTCTTTAAGCGATGCTTTTCTTTAGACTCGTCACTGTCACTATCACTGTCACTGCCAGCGCAAACGAGTGCAAGGCCCGCGATTAATAACCACAAAGGGACCAACCTCATATTGTCTCAAGGGAATCTGAACGCGAACTGAAATGCCAATACCTTCGATCGGGCGTTTTAAGCTGCGGCAATGCAGTCGATAACGTTCAGTGGGATGCCTGAGATGACTCTTATCGTCGATAGTTTCGCCTTTCAGTAGACCTTCACTGAAAGGGGGATATTTCAGGTTACTCATCTGAGTTTGTTTTTGCGTCTTTTAGATGCGTATCTTGAAAGCTGATTATTTTCCTATTGATCATGGGAAATAGAAGCGATACTGACTGAATGTGAGAGTGTGACAAGATCAACGTCTAATCAGCGTTATGCGCGAGAGAGTGTCAATTTGTGGGAAGTTCGATTTGTTGTTTCATGTTCAAATTCTTTTTTCACGGGAGTAGATAACGATACTCTTCTTTGAGGACAATTAATTTGAGCCCACGCCCCAACGAAGAATAAAGATGTCGATAGCAAAGACGACTTCTATGATATCCTAGAAAGTACTTAGGATCAATGCCACAGCCATGACACCAAGATCGTTTAAGAAGATTTCAGCTCTAAACTGGGCGAGGAAGACATCTGTGCTCTGTAGTGTCGGAAAGCACAGTGTGCATAACAACATCTCCGAAAACGGACTCAGGCTGTTCGATTTCGCAGTTTGTGAGTACGAACTTAAAAGAAGTAAATAATACATTCTTCTCAGAAGGTAAAAGAAAGAGTAAGAGAAGCCCATCGAATAAATGGAGAGCCAGGAATGATATCCGAAAGTACTACCAACGAATGAAATAACTATCCAATCGACTGTGAGGGACAACTCGTAGTAGAGTCGCAGTCGATACTGAGAATCTGGAAAGATCACTTTTACGGACTGCTAAACGGGGATGAATACAATAACCGTTGTCAGATAGAATGTTTTCAAGAAATGCAGATCGATTACACCAAGTATTCGTCGATTTTAAGGCCGCATATGACAGCATGCAAAGCGACGAGCTATACAACGCTTGAGAATGACATTCTAGCCAAGCAGGTCCTACAGGATTCACTCGCCAACACAAAAGGCACGATATTCCAACAGAAAACATTGACGTGGTTGGTCGAACACAGCGAGCCGTCAACGAAGCGTTTGCTGGTATTGAATCAGAGGCGGCCAAAATGGTTTTAGCGTTGATGCTATACACCATCGAAGACTTGTTCACACAGTCGCCAATTGGCAGACGTACTTTCGAGGTAGTTAAGGACTTCGTCTACATCGGCTCCCAAGTGAATAGTACGAATACCACCAGTACCGAGATTAAACGCAGAATAACTCTTGCCAGCGGATAAAGAAGCCCTTGCTCTCTTCTGCGTTCAATCTTTGGTCCTGCGTCGATGGCATTTGGAGAAGAAGATCCAAACGCAAACTGTAAAGGTTGCACAGCAACATGGATCTAGTCAGGCGTCTGCGGATTCAACGCGGTTTAGCAATATGGTTATACCATGTAGAGCGCATGCGCAATACTGCCCCAGTCCGAAGAGTCTTCGACTCCGAACTAATGGGTCAACGCAATAGAAGACGCCCATGAAACCCATAGCGCACACAAGTGAAAAACAACCTCAGCCTAAATTGGAGGCAGCTGGCCAAAGATTGTGCCAGTTTAAGAGGCTTGTTGGCTGAAACCCAGGTTCACCCCGGACTGTAGCGCCAGTAGAAGTAGAAGATTTTTATGAATCAGTCAAATGGTCGTCTCTATTGACCAAAGCAGAATGTTTCCTTTTTGCAGCGTTTTACATCATCTCTAACGGTTTAGCAATGATTTTGGCACGAAGATTTGGTCTGAGGCTTGCTGGATTGCTTTTTTAAGTAACCTCACAAAATGAAGTCCATCAGTGTCGCCAAGCGCAGTGTCAACCATTCGAGCGACCATTTTGAGTCAATTGTAGTTTACACGACAGCAAATGCAAATCATCCAAAGTGGCGACACATGTGTTCTCAAGGGAACACTCTCTCTTAGTTCAATGGAGCGTCTTGGACTTTGATGAACGACGATATCCGAACCCGTGTTGCGTGCTCAACAAAGTAGTGTTGTTAGACGGTACTATACTATTGTTATGCACTATATGATCCGCACGTTGAGTTAACACATCTGAACGACTCTTCAATGTACAGCGTCACTATTTCGGAGCGATTCATGGTTTAAACATGGCCATGATTGATAAATGACAAATTTATTCAATGTTTACATACCAGATCAATGTTTGTGGTGGTCCGTGGCGTTGTGGGTATGTGCGTCTCGACGCCTACACACTTGTACCTACCTGTCTAGGTTCGATTCCTGGTACGACAAGAAATACTTTTCACGGCCTCACCTCTTTCGAGTCACTGACAATGCTCAAAGAGTATAACTGTCTAGAAAAAGCTCCCAAACTTGGCCGTTCGGAGTCGGCATAAAACTGTAGGTCCCTTCCACTCGTGATAGAACAATAGCACGCACAACACGAGTGGTTACTGAGAAGCTAGGCCCTGGCCTCTACGGGCTGTAGCGCCACCCATATTATTATTATATTATTATTACATACCAACACAATAGATGGAGCGCCTAGAACGACAACCAATCAACTTTTCGCAATTTGGGAGGGAGTACCCACCTAAAGTTCTTACATTTAGACGCGGGTTGGTTTCACTGAACTAGATTAAGGGGATTAGTCCACACGAAGACGGCGCAAAGCAATTCTTTCGAAAATAATATGAACTACTTCAACATTAACAGTCAACCGCTAAAGTAAGGTTACAGCATGCATTCTCAACAGAAATTTAATTCGAAATTCAAAAACTATCCTAAAGTAGACGACTTTTTTGTAGTTTTTTCCTCTCCAACTGCCACAGCGGCCCACTAGACCTACCTATGATTTCTGTACACCTGTGGTGGTGTTTTCGTATGAAATTCGTATGAAAAATCAGGTACATTGGAATGCTTTGATCATTATCACAATAATAGAATAAATGAAAAATCAATTTTAACTAAATCCAAGCTCTCTGCCAACTATTTAAACTATACTGGATCATGTCCGTCACGGAAATTCAAGTGGACGATCATCCCAGCTCCCCAGTAGAGTCCCACATTCAGGCAAGTCTCTTCATCAGCTGCCAATTGATGTCGGGATGTGTCGAACTGATGAATGTAGACAGCAATCACTTAGCTTGAAGATGTTCCCAGCACCCTGTCGTTCTAAGCATCCAAAACATCTTGTTTATTTTTAGGTACTCGTGAGTAGCTCTTATCGAAAGCGTTGAAAGAACTGGAGGTCATTGAGACGATAATCGAATTTCGTTAGAAGAAGTAATTCTGGGAAAAAAGTGAGATAGGTCAGACAGCTATCGTTTTCACGCCCAGAGTATCGTCGTCGTCCGGCGAATAGTTTACTCGCGTTCTCATTCGGTATTCAAAGTTCTTCGCTGTAAGATGGCTTTGGTCCGCGTGTCTATTCTGATTCTGTGTTGGGCACTAGTTAGTGCCGATAGCAGCAGCAGCAGTAGTAGCAGCAGTGAGTCTCACGAAAAACATAAGCATCGTCGACCAGCTCACAATTACGGCCTGCATCCGAATCCGAGCGGTCCAGTTCATAGATACAATCACCCTGCGTATCCATACCCTGCCCACAATACGTTGTACGGACCGCCAAGCTATGGGTACTATGGATCACCGTATGGACAGTACTCCCCACCAGCTCCTGGCTATCAACATCTTCCAGGCTATCAACAACCTCCAGGCTACCATCAACATCCTGGCTATCCGCAACCACCACAAGGCTATCCACAACATCCTGGCTATCCGCAACCACCACAAGGCTACCCACAACATCCTGCCCCTTCATGGTTTCCATCACCCGGCTACTACCCCTCTCAGTCACCATCCTCGTCATCTTCCTCCTCTTCATCAACGACTGTCATCGGTCAGCCTCCTGCCGTTGTAATTCCGACGCCAGTGCAGCCATCAAACCCCTCCTCATCGTCGACATCAAATTCGTCAGCAACAATTAACCAGCTTGCAGGCAACGTCCCGACGGAGGCACCCCATCTAAATGGCTGGCCTTATGGCCATCCTGGCTATCAACCCCTGAGAGAGAAGAGTCCCGCAGAGTACATATACACTGTCAGTGATCCCAATTCGAAGTCGCATTTCAAGCAACCATCGTGCGGTGATAACCAAGTGTGCCCTTGATAGCTTTTGACAATAAATTTGTAAGTATCACGTGGTAGTTCAGAAATAAAGTCAGTGACCGAAAAATGTTGTTTTTTTGGGATGGGCTGCCTCAAGACATTGAGTTTTATTTAATTTAATTCCACCACTGCGAGGAATTACCAAAGTTTTGGTTGTCCAGACGTGCCTGTTGTTCCACCTTGTTACTTTTAACTTGTGGGTGATACTGCTGTGATCTTCTGCCTTAGTTGGGGACACCTCCAAAGTAGAACTCTTTGAAAAATGCACAAGCTACATGAACATGTTCAACAAAGTGCAAAGGTTAGCGACAGTTTGTGCAACGGGAGTTATGAGAAGCACGCCATAAGGAGGGTTGGACAACCTCCTTCTTCTGGATTTATTCATAAAAGGCTGCGTCGCAAAAAGCGTTATCGGATTAAGAAAGTCCTCCTTGTGGAAACAAGTCAACTATCGACATACTATATAATGCTATCATCAGAATAATAGATGACCTGGGAAGGAAATATGGTTCCAGTATCATCACAGCTACAATCGACTGTATATCTCCCCACACTGTTTTCTCTCGCAAAGTACCAATCCTATTCCCCGACAGAGACGAGTGGTTATCGAACGCCGTTATCAACGACTACGAGATTGTCTTCTTCACCGACGGATCGAATATGGACACAGGTACTGGGACCGGCTTCCAAGTAGAAGGAATCTTGTAAACTCCATGATATGAGTTTAGAGAGAAAGCAGCCAACCACTTACATCATCGGATATCACCATCTTTGTAGACAGCCAGACTGCACTGAAGTCAATAAGAATCGATGGCTGTCATGAAATGTCGCAACTCACTGAGGTCCATTAGTCACAAGGTCAAACTGGGCTGGGTCCCGGACAACAGTCCAATAACAGGGAACGAAAGGGCGGGCGAGTTGGCCAGACAAGGGTCTGAATTGGACATTAACGAAGCGGACACATCACTACAACCATCGATCCGTTCATTATACCGGATCTTATACGACACAACAATAAAAGGAGCCAACTCGTCTTGGCTTACAATGAACGACTGAGATCAGCGCGGCCAGAGCTTAATAACGGCAAGGCAAAGAAGCTTCTGGCATTGGACCGAAACTCGATCCCTATGCTCGTCGGTGTGATCACACGACACTGTCCGATCGAGACAATGCTCCGAAAATCGAACCAGCGAGTCCAGCGATCTGCCGCGACGAGGAAGAAACCGAGGCGATCTAACATCTGCTTTGCCACTGCCCAGCTCTCCAGAATCGGCGCCTAGCTTCGCTGGGCCATAGATTTTTCAGAGACTGCGGACGCAGCGATGGCAGATATATCGGATCTTTTAAAATTCCTAAAGAGCACGGTGTGGTTTCAACCACCTGGCTTAATGCAGGAACTCACATCCAGGCTTCCAAAGCCTTCAATAAAAATGCCAAGCGTCTGTATCGAGCAAAATGATGAACATTTGTCTGATGTCATATTTCATAAAGAGTGCATAGAAATTCCCATCAAATGCAATTCAAAATCAATTGAAACAAATGATTATTGCAAGACGTATAAGTGTTGTGCGTGGAATTGGTTGGTCGTCTTAGTAATGGGCCACTACGCCTGCCAACACCACAAAATCCTCAATTCGATTCTGCTGCCGAAGAAAAGCACTTAAAGCCCGAACACCCATCGATATCCTTCTAAATTTTGGGACGGATCTCGCACGATCTGTAGCCAGTCGGCTCCAATTATCCACGCTGAGTTGTTGGCTGTGATCCTTCTCCCCTTGTGTGCGCCACCAGTTTCATGGGCGTCCTCTGTTGTGTTATCCCACTGGCTTGGCTTGGTTACAGCCGTAACAGTTCTGTGCTGTAGCACATGACCACTTTGGCGATGGATTCGAGGCTCATGTCGCTGTCAGTACAGTTCGTGCTTGAGTCTCTTCTCCAGATGCCATCAACTCAAACAGAACCAAAGGCTCAGCACAGATGATCTCTTCCTCAAAAACCAAGCGCTTCATCTGCTCTTGATCCTTAAGCCCCCAAAATGATGCTACCCACTTATGTAAGATCCACGTCGATTTATGCACAAAAATACATCTCCCACAGATTCACAGCTAAGCTCAGTCTTTATTCAGAAGAACAATATTCAAGTACCTACACACCATAAGCGACAGTCCATGGCTTCAGTAGGGACACCTTGCACCTCCGCCGGGATTCATGAACGCATCGTGACTCATAAGTCTGCACATGTCCTTGTACGTCCTGCTGGGGGGTTGGCGAACTGCTTGCTGACGGTGGTAGCCGCTATCGTGTCGAGAGTACTGATGCTGATCCGTGTAGCGTCCACTGCTGCCACCGAAGCCAAAGAGTGTTTCGAAAACTGGTCCACTGGCTACCAGATTGCAGACGCAAGCCAGAACGATTGCGATGATCATCGATTTCATGTTGAATTGAAGCCGTGCGGTTGATTACACTGAAGTTTGCCTCTTTGCGGGAAGTATTATATAGGACTGCGCCGGGTTCTGTGGATCGTAGTCCAAGGGGAGAGTCCTTGAGACGGACTTGTTTTGATCGAATTCTGACGCACGCGGGTTGCCCTTGTCCCAGTTGAGGTATGAAAAGCGAATAACATGTGTCATGTGCACACACGACGAGAGAGTTCAGTTTGTTCAGGGCGTTGATAAGCTTGATGTGGTTGGGATGTGACTAAGGTGGCTCCCTTCTAGACCATGCAGGTAATTTTCATTGTGAATCTCGTGGCCATTGCTTGTTCAACAACCTCGAGTTTGTTTTCATGCGCATAGACTGCTGCGTAATCCCCTGACTGTGTCTTATCAGAAATCAGGAAATTCAAGTTCATCGAGACGACGATAATAGAATTACTTTGGATGAATAAATTCTTTGAAAATGAGATAGGTCAGCCCGCCTATCAGTTCCACGACCACTTATCTCGGGGCTACGCGGAACAAGCGTCTTGCTAGCGTTCTTATTTCGACTTCAGACATATTCAGTGTGCGATGGCATTGTTCCGGTTGTCAGTTTTGCTCCTGTGTTGCGCACTAGTTTGTGCTGATAGCAGCAGTAGCAGCAGCAGCAGCAGCAGTGAATCTCGTGAAAAACACAGGCATCGTGGACCGCCCCACACCTACATCCCGCAGCCGAGTCTGACTTATAAATACAATCATCCCGCGTATCCAGTGCCAGACCCTAACAGTGTCTACACACATGGACCTCCAGGCTGGTACTACGGGTCACCGTATGGACAGTACCCCGCACCACTTCCTGGCTACGTGAGTTCGCACCCATCTCCACAATCAACTTCCTCCTGAGCTGCCGCTGTAGGCAAGCAGTCAATCCAAGTTGGGACGTAACTTGGAATTCATTCTAATCCTTGTCCTAATTTTAGGAGTGAAATCTATTGTGAGACTTTTTTGTGCCGTTCGCTGCTTTTAATTCAAATAAAGCGATTTTGTCTTATTCTGTGTTGCTCGTGACTTAAAATTGAAGCGAGTAGTGTGCATTTAGAATTTTTTTGGAATTTTTTTTTGAAATGTCTTAGTTACTTATTGGGGTAAGGTTTTGGCGTTGTCAGAGATTGAGTTTACTTTGGGCTGAAGAGCCAATTGAGTAGAAGAACCGTCTCTCGAAGGACCAAGTTAATTTGATATAAGACCCTGATCACCCTGACCTACTGTACAGTATAGGGACATGGGCAATCTTCAAACCGGATGAAGAAGTCCTTCGTCTCTTCGAGAGAAAAGTTTTGCGTCCGATCTTAGTTCTGTTCTGTTTCTGTTTGTTTGATCACGCTGTCAGGAGAGATGTGTCTAGCCATGGAGTCATGGACAACTTGGTTCGGGACCGAAGAATCTGGGACTCCGAACTGACAACCCAACTGAGGCCGCTGGCATCAATGGTGACCCAAGCGGGTATAGAAGGATCTCAACCAACTTAGGCTGCCTGACTGAAGGCAGGCTGAAAGGATGAAGCCCAGGTCCACTTCGAAACAGTGCAGGAATCTAGCCTTTCGTTTCTGCTTTGGGAATGTCAGCTTGAGCTAAACTAAGCCGACATCAGTTAGAAGCAACTTCTCCCCACACATCCTCGACCAAAACACGCAAAATGAATTTTAAAGAGTAATTTATTAATAAAACTTAATCACGTCTCAGTAGCCATTAGTTTTGTACCCCGGATAGGAGCTCCTGTTCACTTGACCGTAGCCACTGCCTCTACTGGGGTAAGTATCGTCATAGGCTCCGGCTGGTCCTTGAATGTAGTTCGTTTGTGAATATTGCGGATGTCGGCTGCTGTACGGATCGGGGTAGTGTGATGGCCTATGACTGTCAGCATATTGTCCGGGATATGGCGCCTGGTACTGGCCTGGATACGCGGATGGATAACGCTCTGGATACACACCATTCACACCAATCGGTGGCCTTGCATCATGCGAGTGAGGAGGATAGTATCCATTTCCGTATGGTGGCCTGTAGCCCGGCGGAGGAGGACGGTATGGTTCTCTCCGATGTCCAACGGTGTCGGAAACTAGTTCGTTCTCCAAGTCTCGAGCCATCTTATAGAGGACGTCAAAGGTTGGTGCACCCATTGCCATGGTGGCTGTGGCAAGGAGCACCAGCAGAATATTCCAAAGTTGCATTTGACAAGGCATACAGAAGAAGAGAGATTCCTCTTGAATTTCTTAAAAATATACACTGAATGGGATTTGTTGTGATGATGTTGTTTTATAGCGAATTAACTAGGTCACAGCGGGGTGACTGATAACACACCGAGATGGGGCACAGGCGGTCAAGTACTCGAGCTAAACGTGGATCCCTGAATGCCACTGAATGATGTGTGTTTTCGACTTGCGTTCGACTGGGAGATAACGTCACTGGAAACATTCGCTGTGACAACGATCAGTTAGGCGATTGAACAAATGTCTGGGTGGGTGTTGGCAGTCATTCTATTTCTGTACTCACATTCAAGTGAATGGTTCTTGTTGGATCATGTTTTAATGTTTGTTTAGTAAATGTTTTAAAAGGATCAGTAATAATAGACTTACAAATAGCACGCATAATTATCATTCAAATTCAACGGCGGACAAGCGCCTAGCTCCGCACCTAGCACCTCTACAAGCCGCGGAGATTACATTTACACAGCGGTGCAGTAGATCCAACATGGATCGCCATTCCAAACGAGGAATCACCGAACTCTCGAAGGTCATTGGGAATTAAATTAAAAAAGAAAAGGACGAAGAAAAAGAAAAACATCGTTTCAGCAGAAAAAAAGAGAACGTCGTTTCCGTTGCCCGTATCCTAGACCGACGGAAGGGGTCCATAGCCTGGGCCTCTAAAGTCGTGCAGGATTACGATGCATTAAAGCAACTTCGGCGTCCACCTTCGAACGTGCCACGAGACGGAGTCGTCGCCTACCAAGCACAAAAGGCTTAAGCCGACAGGAAGCTCTTCAAGCACCGGGGTGTGCAGAATCCGCCGAATACTTAGGAGCAACCTGTTGCTCTGATGCAGACTCCAGTATCTCCCCCTCTAACTGGAAAGAGATAGATCAAAGTGATAGATAATGGACGTCTGACATCAAGAACAAATCAGATTGGTCTTTAAAACAGCAATCGGTAGGCTAAGGGAAGTATGAACAGGTGCATGATCGAGGTTATGCATGGGTGTGTGATCCCTGGCAGGCCTAGGTCACGTACCTGGGCCCTATGCTACCATAGACTCTCATGCTCCTTTTGTTCTACGCCTCATCATGAGCTTTTAACTCATAATTGCAAGCTGGAGGAAACAAAGCGCGGCTACGTTTGTTATCAACAAGGACCACTAAAGCAGTGGTGTCATATATTTTGCGTTTGGAATGGTCACCCTAAAGGTATGCATAAATAATGAGGAGTAACATGCGAATGTGGTGCACCCCGCCTCCCTTCTGCTACATTGGCCAACACTGCGCTAACTTCCCATGATAACGATGAGGCTTCCACCCTCTACCTCATCACCTATCGATATAATGAGTGAGGCAATTTACATATGTATATCATCATCTTATAACGCCGACGGAGGTTAAAGGGGATCCATATATCGTCGAAAGAATCCGATCCTTTCTGATCTCGACAGTACACCGCCCTTCAGTCAGGGGTCGATCTTAAAAACTTTCTGACTAGGAAAATACATATAACAATGGTGGAGAAGGTATTCGTACAGGAATTGGGTCAAGCTTTGTTTCGGGTATATCAAATTAACTAACCACTCCAATAACCTCGACACTCAATAGGTTTGGGATTAAAAAGTTCATAATGGGTTTTACTCACCAGCTTCTAGCGGTTAACAGGGCTACACCGAAAGGCGATCATCTGCGGAATGTAGTAGTAAAAGAAATTCTGCGGATCCTGGAACGAACTGGGATGTCGCCATTGCGACCTCCGCGATCAGGGATATTATGCAGTATGCCATTTCTGAATTGGAAAAATGAACTTGAGAATGTGGTCAAGTTGTTAAACTGCAGAAAACTGAACTACTACTCTTCACTAGGAAGCTTCCTCATTGGGCGGGACTGCGCTAAGCTGAATGACGCCGCCAAATTATTGGGTTTAATCCTGGCCACTAGATTAGCTGGAAACTCAACATCGAAGAGAGTGTCAGAAAATCCTTTAAGACTTTACATTGCTGCAACAGGGTAATGAGAGGCAATGGGGACTACAGCCTCGCTTGGTCCACTGGATGATACTACTCTATGGAGATGCGACTTGGTGGACTACACTTTATAAAGACATGAACAAACCACTCAGGTGAACGTGCAACGACTCCCCTGCATGTGTATCAGCGGAGCGTTGACGAAAACCCCCTCCGCAGCCTTCTAGACATAACCGGCAGACAGATATAGTCAGCACAGCGGTTAGACTGAAGTCGTTGCAAATGTGGAAGGAACTCCATTGTGGGCACTATCATCTTCGACATATCCATACGTAGAGACACCGATATCCTGCTAATAAGACTCCACTCGAGAAGAACTTGTCAAACAAGCATCCCCTCCAGATCATACTGGAAGTCTCTCAGACGATCCCTGGCTATCGCTGCTGCAAAATATCTAAACGCAAATCTGAGATGGTCTACTAGCACATGATGCCTCACTACGAAGCAATTATGGCCTAGTCTCGATCTGAGACGATCATACAACCTGATCAGAGTGATTAGGACCAATCTCAGAACTGTTATCGGCGTCAAAACTGCTTAGTGCGCCATTGGAACTGACGTCTCAAGAAAAGGCTTTTGAGAAGCTTTTTCTAGTCTGTTACTTATACTCTTTGAGCATTGTCAGTGACTCGAAGAATATGATAGGTTAAGATTGTGGGTAGACGCGCGAGAGCATGTCTCACTTAGGTCCGTATGGACCCATTGGGGGAAAAGTTCCTCCTTGTACCCTTATCGTACTCAACGAGACGTTGAAATAGCAGTTTGTGAATACCTTTCTTCGTCCAGCCAGCCCGACATCCATATGATCCTGAAAAATGAGATAATTGGATGTTATAGACGTCCTGGAAGAAGAATTCTCCCATGGTCCTGTATCACAGTTGGCTGAGGCTAGGGCAGGAGCAGAGATAGTGAAGAGTGTCCTCCTGTCATGGGATACTCCCATTTTTGTTTCAGATGGTTATGTCCCGTTAGAGCTCCGACTACCATCCTTGATAGGCTTTTGCCACACTGAAGGAGTTCGTCGGTTTTAGTTCTATTGATATTGGGCCATAGCATCTATCTTTTGTGGTCCACTCCTCCCTCGTCGGGAAATAACATCCGAAGGGTATTTCAAAAGTCGAGGAAAAGGAGTATATAGTCACTTTCGGACTGTTCAGTATACTAGCATACGCAATAGGTCTTGAGAGCAAGCATTTTGTTTGAATGCTTCTAATGGCACTCTTTGCACCGTTAGCTTGCATGTCGAGTGAAGTCAAGTGGGAGACAATTTAATAGTATCTCTAGGCCTGCGGTCGTGTTAGTAGAAATTGCACCCGTAACACCAAGACATGCTTGTCTCTGTATTCTAGTTAGCAGCTTAAGGTTGGTGGATTTCAGGGCGACCTGCCACCATACCACACTGCCATATGTCAAGATTGACCCTACAATCGTTGTGTACATCCACAGGATTGTCTTGGGATTTGGACCCCACCTTTTGCCGAGTATACTGCTACTCAGGTAAAGGGTACAGGCTACTTTCTTGACTCTTTCCATTAAATTGAGTTTCCGGTTTAATGTCTTTTCTAGGATAACCCCTAGGTATTCAATTATTGGAAGATTAAACCGCGGAATCACACTTTTGTTGGTGATTCCGCTCAACTCAGTTTTTTGTGGGTTGATGCCTAGACCGCAGGACTTAGACCATTTTTGGAGGGCTTTTTCAAAGAGTCGGTAGAAATTTACCACGTCGTCAGCGCAGGCAACTGCTCTGTTTTCCGTTAGTCGGAGCTCCTCCAAAATCTCGTTTATTACCAGCGCCCACAGAAGAGAGGATATGACCCCCTTTGAGGGTTACCTCTTGCGGCTGCAAATTTAATGGACGAGTCTCCTTAGGTTGCATTTATGATTCTTTTGCTGAGTAGACTTACTATGACTGTAGTGAGACGGCGGATTTAAAAGCCTTGGTCTTTACATTATTGAAGAGGCCCCTTCTATGTCTAGAAATGCTGCAAGTGCGTATTCTTTGACATTCAGGGACTTTTGCAATCACACTAACCACCTCATGTAGTGCGGTGTCTACGCATTTGCCCTTCATACGCATACTGCGCACGGGAGATGGTGTTTTGAGTGAACTTGTTGCGAATTTATATGTTGAGGAGCTTTTCGAACGTCTTCAAGACAAAGGTGAGGCGTACATAGACCTCGATCTGGACGAACCGAACGCCATAAAGGAACCCAGCATCAGTCTAGAAATGCAGCGATGGACGCCGGGATGCGACACAGGTGAGGCTTTTAGGTCTGTAGTATTTCGCCATGCTGAGGCTGGTCTTGCCAGCCTTGGGGATGAATACAGCTTTAACTTCTGTCCATGCAGTCGGAATATATCCATAAGCTAAGCTATGGAGCTGAATAGTGACTCGAAAGAGGTGGGGCCACGAAAGTTATATTTACTTATTTGGTCCCTCCATTATCAATCGTGTCCGTGTGAAGATCTAGGACTATTTACGGACTTCTTTGGCCTGAAGCCACTCGGATAAGGAGATGAGGTTATTCATGAACGCCTTCAGGTGAGCACACAAATCGGCAAAGGAGATTGTATTCGCGATGTAAGGCAAACGTATGCCTCAATAGTTGCCGCAGTCAAGGGGCTCTCCTTTCTTCTGTATTACGGCATGGCTTATTCCCAAAAATAAACACTTCAACGTGTTTCATCATATATTTAGAATAAAATTTGCAATTCACTTCGATGTGCACGATATGTGCACAAATTTAATAAAATAAAGCAAAAAATAGTGTCCCATCAAATTCGCCCACAGTCAACTCACCAACCGCTTTTACTTTTGAACACACCCAATTCCCTATCCATGCTTCCAACCACATTCGAAATTCCACAATATTCCATTTCGATTCATTTCTGTCTCCCATCAGCCGCATTGTTTTACATACGTCAAAGTGACGCTTGTGGTGCGGGAAAACACATCGCATTTTCGTTTTTAATTTTTCTCCAAGTAAGTGCTCCGTACATTGGGAAAAGTTTCTTTTTACAAGTGATCAAAATTTCCGGCCAAATGGAAGCAAAAAATCAGGTGGATAACACAGATAATGACGGTACGTAACACACAATCATCTCATATCCCTTAGCACACTCGTATTTCCAAAGCAATACCTTCGCATAAGTATTTCTGTCCAGAGTATTATTTATTTTGTGTTCTCTGCGTGAAGTGTTTCGCGTTGAATCATCCACAATAGCGCATAGATAAAGAGAAAATAAAAAAAATAAAAAAGAATTACTATTCATCTCAAGACCTTTAGGCTAAAACAACAAATAACTAACTTCTAAGGTATGGTGCGAACAATTACTGATTAATTTCCCATTCCATTCATCATTTCGTCTTTTTAGAGTCGCCTGGTGGTGTGGCCAGGCGCCCCACGGATGAGGACGACGACAACACCGAACCGAAGAGCAAGGTGCCAAAGCTGGCCGTCGACGGCGATGGCGATGGCGAGAACGATGAGAATACCGATGAAAATGATGATGACGAAGACATCGAGGATGACGACGATGATGATGATGATGACCTCGAAGTGGCGATGAATCCTAAATTCACCGATCCAGAGGTGTTCGAAAGGCTGCAACGCAACTGGACGGAGAGCGCGGATATGTCTGATGAAAAGTCGGGTATCGATCTCTACGGCGAACCATTCCGAATGTGTGTACTTCAGAATTTCCTCTCCGACAAGAAAGTAACCGGCGTACTGGTAAACGAAATGGAAGAAGATGTCGATTGGTCCCACAAGCAGATGGATTTGTACGAATTCGACCAAACCACTGACCTTTCCAACATCCGGACTATGTATTTGCAGAAGTTCCTCGAACTGTTGAAGATTTCCGTGCAGCCCTGGCTCGAAAAGCTGTGCAACATAAAGCTAACGTCCGTATCCGCCTCGTGCTCGATGTACAACTGTGGTGACTATCTTCTCGTTCACGACGATCTGCTGAAGGATCGCCAGATTGCATTCATCTACTACATGTCGCCATGGGAGGAAGTCGACAAGTGGACAGACGAGATGGGTGGCTGCTTGGAGATATTCAAAACGGACGAGAACTGTTTCCCTCACTTTCCTGTTGTGCGCAAGATAAACCCTCGCAACAACCAGTTTGCTTTCTTCAAAGTGGGCTCCAAGTCGTTCCACCAGGTGGGCGAAGTGACCACCAGCGAGTATCCGCGCATGACCATCAACGGCTGGTTCCACGGCGAAATGAACAACGACACTGTGGAGGACTCTTTGCGGCCATTGACAAAACTTATCTTTACGAGCCCTCAGCCGCGTCCCGTTGAATTGGAAAAGATCATCAACGAGACCTACCTGAAGGAGGAGTGCAAGCAGCACATCCAGAAGCACATTGAGGACAATTCAGAAATCTGTCTGGAGGAGTTCCTGCAACCAGCGGCGTACGAAAAAATCTGCAACGAGCTCAAGACGAATGAGAGTCTGGTGTGGACAATCAAAGGTCCCGCGAATGGCCAGCGTTACGAGGTTCTTGACATAGAAAGCGCCACACCCGAGGTGACACAGCTGATAGACACCTTCAAGAGCAAACAGATGTTCCAGCTGCTGCAGGCGTACACAGACCTCGATCTGGACGAACCGAACGCAAAGGAGCCCAGCATCAGTCTAGAAATGCAGCGATGGACGCCGGGATGCTACACAGTGCTCGGCGATAGCGCACAATGTGATGAGAATACATTGGACTTGGTTTACTTTATGAATACGTCGGAAGACGTGGGTTTGATCACGTATCTCTCGCCGGAGGAAGAGAACGACTCCGACTATGACGAATCAGTGCTGCTGACGATAACGCCGAAGGACAACGCACTCAACATCGTCTATCGATGTGAAGGGACAACAGAGTTCACGAAATACGTGTCGAAACTGACGCCCATGGAGAGGGGACCGGTTTACGTTTTGTTTTGTAGTTATAAGGAATAGCATTCACTGTGTTGTAGGCTCTCGGGAATAAATTAGGAATGCTGAGTTGCAAAATGTGTGTTTTTTTTTTCCCTCAAATGTTTGACGTTTGAAGAGCCTTCAATCAAATAGCTTGTGTATGGTATCAAGGGCGCTCTTGCCAGTGCCGTTTGTTTTCCGACATCTGTCTATCACGTGTCAGGCATTTAAGATATGCTCTGGACACTTGACAGCAGATGTTTGGATTGCATCGTGTCGCTCATTCGGTCAGTTGCCGCTGCGTCCGTCTGAATTGTTGATATTTAGTTGTTATTTTTATTTTCTTTGCAAATGGATTTCGCAACCCGTTGAAAATTTGCTGTTGTTTTATGTGAATCATTTTGGAAAACAATTTTTGGTTACATCCTAAATCACACAACGGTAGCACAGTTTATTTGACTGTACTTGGTAGGTTGGGCGTTTTTCCGAAAACTTCAAATTGTGGCACATCACACAGCAAACGTAATGATCCACAGTAAGCGATGCTTTTTGCATCATGGCATTTGACGATGCTCTGTTTGCTTTTGTTTGCGCAGTAGATCTTTTCATAATGCGTATTGGAGTAGTATGCATTGACAATACCTTTTTTTGTTTGCGTTCTGGAAACGCCAGTTGTCTTCCGCTTTCGGATTTAACGAATACATAGAAGTAGCTTATCATTTGCATTGCATTCCTTGATAGCGAGCTTCGAGCGGAAAAGTTTAATATTCCCCGGTGTCAGGTGAGGGGCATATTCCAGGCAACTGAAGTGAACACAATTGCCAGACCTGCAATGTAACAATGTAGGTATACCCCGCACTACATGGACTTTGTTGATACGCGAAGCACCAAACCATTCAATTAAATGTGCAGATTCGAGAACCTGTAGTCATAATCTCCTCTTTTCAATTAAAGGGCGATTTTTTAAAAGCTATAGGAAAGTTTTTCCATAAAGAAAACACAAAATTCAGAAAGATGCATGAAATCTTTATTTGAATCGATAGTACGGTCCATATAATTTAATGTTTGAAGATTATTTCATGCAAATGTTGACCTTGACTGCGCCTCAAATGATCCATCCGCTTAGTCCAATTTTGGCATATCACATTTCGGCCGGTATCTCACGAATAAATGCTTCAATGTTGTCTTCCAATGCGTCAATTGAAGGGGGCTTGTCTGTATAGACATGAGCTTTAACATAGCCCCACAAAAAATAGTCTAAAGGCGTTAAATCGCACGATCTAGGCGGCCAATTGACCGGTCCCGAACGTGAAATAAAATGTTCACCGAACTCGCCCCTCAATAAGTCCATTGTTGCGCGTGCTGTGTGGCATGTGGCACCGTCTTGTTGAAACCACATGTTATGCAAGTCAAGCTCTTGCATTTTGGGCAAAAAAAAGTTTAATATCATCTCACGGTAGCGCTCACCATTCACAATTACGTTACGATTCGCATCATCTTTGAAGAAGTACGGTCCAATGATGCCACCAGCCCATAAGCCGCACCAAACTGTGACTTTTTCTGGATGCATTTTTAGCTCTTGCAATGCTTCTGGCTGATACTCACTCCAAAATCGACAATTCTGCTTATTTACGTACCCATTGAGCCAAAAATTAAACTGACCATAAAATGGAAGAAGCTCGCGATGAACTTTCTTAACAGAGCAAGCATTTTGATAATAGAATTCAATAATTTGCAAGAGTTGTTCGCTTGTAAGATGATTCATGATTAAATTATAGAGCAAACTGAAGATGTTTGACAGTGAAACAAAACACGAAACGTGCGTCAGCTGTTTAAACCAGTGTTGCCAAAAAGATAATAGCTAAAAAATCACCCTTTAGTTATTAGCTTTCATGTTGTTATTAAGTCTCTTTCGTTTACTTCTGCTTCTTCCATAGCCATAGCTCCATCATCATCTTTTGTCCCGCATCCACCATTATTATTATTGTTGTGGGCAAATTGCACCGCGACCTTAAGATCTATTGTGCCCCCCATCAATACTTTTGCTTTCTTAACAGCTCCCCTCCCATGCAGCTCTTTTCAGAGTCGTACTGAGGGTTATTTGCTCCTATTGCGCGAAGGTGGAAGACATTTATCCTAGCGTACTCTCTCTAAGCCAGTTTCCCGTACGAATCTGAGAATGAGAGCTGGTTCTAATGACTTCAATTCTTCCTCTGATATCAGATGTTTGCCCAGATATCTTTGTCTTTTGTGGGCTAGCGCCGTACAAAATCCCAGTATATGTTCTGGAATTTCAATAGATTCTCCTCAGAATCTACAGAGACCGTCTTCTGATACTCCTAGTTTCCTTAGGTGGTCCCTGAGTTTACCGTGCCCTGTTGGGAAGCCTGTTAGGATACCGAGCTTGTTTTTGCTCATTCTGATACATGCCTCAAACCTCTTGCAGTTATGTTGACCCAAGAGTTTCTTACCATGAGCGTTGTTCCATGTATCTGCACGGTTCCTTCTTTCTAGTTCCCTGAACTCTTCAACGCAGAATGGTTCGGAGCCTATAAAATGTTCCGATGCTCCTTTCCTAGCGAGGAAGTCGCCCTTTTCATTGCCTTCTATCTCTGTATGGCCATGTATCCAACAAGGTTTTTCGTTTTTTTTCTTAAGCTTCTGTAGACATACCTATATCTTAGATTTTTATCGAGATGTGAACTTGCCGATAACCCACTCATAAAAGAACTGAATCTAGCAACGGAGGCGACACCTCCATAGCACAGCCTCATTATATGACTAGCCATGTTCATAGACTGTTATTTTTTTTTTGTTATTTATTTATTTGTTTATGTACTTAGTTATTTGTTTATTTATTCATCTATTTATTTACTTATTTATTTATCTATTTATATATTTATTTATTTATTTATTTATTTATTTATCTATTAATTAATTTATTTATTTATTTTCTTTATTTATTTAGTTATTTATTTACTTAAGCAAATAGCTTATTTATTTATTTATTTTTTACTTACTTATTACTAATTGTAATATATATACACAATACAATTTACATGAAGGTTTTTTTCCATTTCTTTTTCCTTCAAAAGCATTCACGAGCGACTAAAAATTGTAAACCTTAATAATAATATTCCAGAAGCAAGATAAATATGTATCAAATCCTTGCACACACACTTTATAATGTATGAAATTTAAACTGGAAATAAATCTATCTATCTATCTGTAGTCATTCCCACACGAGCCTGGTTTTGATGATGTAGAAGTTGAGTGCCAGGATAGCGGCACGACTGTCCGACATTATTGTTATGTCACAGTTGGTATAGTTCCTGTCAAGATTGATCTGAGCGCATCTGTCTATGGCATGGACTTCTGCTTGAAAGATACTGGTGCATTTCCCCATGCGTTGGTAGTACTTTCTTCGGGATTCAAATACTCCTGTCCCTGTTCCTTCATCAGCTCTTGATCCATTAGTATACCATTTTACCGTATTGCTGCTCAGTCTGTGGACTTTGAATCCACATTGCTCCAGTCTTTTTTGCTGCTGAGCTTAATAGTAAACACCTTTTGGAAATTGAATTTCCTAATCGCGTCATCCTTCGGAATGGCCAGGAGTGGTAGTTTTGTGAGTGGTGTCTGTCTTTTCCTATCCCTTCTTTTGCCATTCTCATGATTGTTTTATTTGCACATTCTGCGACCACCAGATGCAGTGGAGTCAGCTCCAGTAGCAGCTCCATGGCGGCAGTTGGGCAAGTTCTCTCTCATCCACCATAGGATAGGATAGGAATGTGGGTAGACGTGCGGAAGCACGTCTCACTTAGGTCCGTGTGGACCCATTAAGTTGCCCAGAGGGGGAAATGTTCCTCCTTGTACCCTTATGGCACTCATCGAGACGTTGTATTCGTTGTTGACCTCTCTTCGTCCAGCCAGCCCGACATCCTAATGAACCTGAAAAAGTTAGATAGTCGGATGTTATGGATTTCTTGCAGGTCTTGGAAGACGAATAGTCTTGTATCGCAGTTGGCTGAGACTTGGGCAGTAGCAGAGATAGCGAGGAGCTCGCGACCAGCTTGGACTTGATTTCTTTCGCCGAAATTGCTTTAACGGCCGCTTGACTGTCAATTAGAATGGTAATATCAGCCGGTGGCCGCTTCTTTGACTGCCAGGACCTCCGCTCGAAAAACACCGCCACATTCAGGGATCCTGACAGAGCAGTGCATGTTTAACAATTCGGAGAAAATGCCCGCACCTGTGCCTGTTTGCATCTTCGATCCATCAGTGTATACTTGAATGCTCGAATTATTGATGGGTTCTTTTGTGGTCCACTCTTCCCTCGTCGGGAAATAGCATCTGAAGGGTATTTCAAAGTCGAGGAAAGGGAGTGTGTAGTCACTTTCGGACTGTTCTATTTGTAGTCTATTCAGTATACTAGCAACTGGCAGAGTCTAAGACAGTAGCAAAAATAGTGAGGAGTATCCTCTTTTTCGTCCTCTTCGCCACAGCTTTTGCATATTAAGTGTTTATGGTCAGTTCTAACTACCATCGACTAGCAAACTTTTGTCTTGGAGAAGTTTGTCGGTTTTTGCACTATTGAACTTGGGCCATAACATCCGAGTGGTGTCACAGGAGTTAAAGAGCTCCCACGTTTTATTTGCTAGCTCTATGATTTTGTCATCCTAGTATTGCCTGGGATGGGTTGGTATCAGTCCATTTCCTGGCAAGTTCATCCGCTGCCTCATTGCCGGCTATGTCTTTATGAATTGAGTGCTGCGTGCTGAGAACCTTGAGCTCTTCGCGGCAGCATGCGACCAGCTTGGACTTGAATTATGTTGTTGAAATTGCTTTAATTGTCTTAATTGTCAATTAGAATGGTCAGTGGTATTTCCAACATTGATCATTCTAGCCGCTTCCTTGACTGCCAGGACATGGCTTGAAAAAATGCTCACGCCTGTGCCTTTAATCATATTCGTTCCATCCGTGTAGACATTAATATTCGAATTGTTGATGCGTTAATTTGTGTTCCCCTCCTTCCTTGTCGGGAAATAACACCGGAAGGGTATTCCGAAGTCAAAGAACGGCAGAGAATAGTCGCTTTCAACTTTTGCAATTTGTACTCTATCCAGTATATTACTTGCATGTCCAGTAGGTCTTGAGAGCCAACCATTGGATTGGATGATCCTAATGGCGCTCTTTGTAGGCGTCATCTGCATATGGAGGCCAAGTGGAAGAACTTACTTACTTACCTATCAGGCCGGCCCATGGAGGGTCCGAGCCTGAGCAATTGCTGCCTTCCATCGTTGACTGTCCTGGGCACGCTTCCAGTCATCAAGACCAAGTTGTCTTGCATCCGCGATTACTTGGTCTATATACCGGAGATTCGGTCCTTCTCGGTTTTCCTCTCCTTCTCGAACCAGTCGACTCGGATTCAAAGACCCTCTTTGCTGGAGCATTGTTGTCCATGCGCTCGATGTGGCCGAGCCAGTGCAGTGGAAGACGTGGAAGAAGCTCTAGTAAAACCTCTAAGGAGTTGTGGAGATTGCTGTGACACCTAGGCATGCAAGTCTCTGTATTCTTGTTATCAGCTTGAGGCTTGTGCATTTCAGAAAAGCCTGCCAGATAGGCTTCGATCAGCGGAATATTATTTGAGATATTCATTGTAAATGGCCTGAAACAAGGCACCAAATATTTAGTAAATTCAAATACGTACCAAATGCCGTCGATTGGAAAGGATCAAACGAGAATTTTAAGGAGGCACTTGAAAAAAGGTGGCGGGAGGAAAAGACGTTATGTCGTCCCACGTCAACACAGCTTCTATTCATAAAAAAGAATAATGATTCTGTCACACAATTAACTATATTAACTTCGTACTACCACACTTTGTTCTTTATCAGTAACTCTTAATACCTTTGCCTCGACTCGCTCGTACAGTAGTTTGACTCTTAATTACTCCTCAGGTGCGAACAAATACGAAATGTAATCAGTTTTGATGTTACTTTTTGCTCAAAACAGTTTATAGCTCATTAAATGGACTTCCACCATTACTTACGACTAAAGCGAAAATCAAATGGACTTGACACTGTTCCAGTGATTCAATATAGCCTTAGGTACTGAATAATAACACATGCGATAATGCGAATATTCTCATGTAATGAGTAACATTGAAGTGACAAATGCCTAACGAGCTCACAGTTTGTACTGAAATTATGTATATTCATTGACTGATTTCATCTAGTACTGGAAATGGACGTGGAAATTGAAGTCGAATTCTGCTTCCTTATTCACATCTGTTCGTAATTAGGCCTACCGTATTATTTATATTTCTTCTGTTTCCTACGCACTAGTCTAGTTAATGAGAGCGGTATAAAATGTTCACGTTGTCCTGTGTGAATGTTAGAAGTAATATTTGTTCATTTTTTCTTCTGCTGGTGCTACAGTCCGTGTTGAGGCTAGCCCTCAACAAACAAGCTTGTCCAGGTAGCACGACCTTCAGCCAGCTGCCTCCAATAACGCACGCCAAGTTGGCTGAGGTCTTTCTCCATTCGTATGCGCCATCGCACAGTGGTTCCATTTGTATGGGAAGTGCGGTCAAAACTCTAAATTAAATTTATCTGATGGAAAGTAAATTAAATAATTAAAAAAGTGATTTGCTTTGAATAACAAAGTCATAGACAAAGTCGATTTTTGATTTTTTTAAATTTCTTTCTTTAGAAAGCAAAGGGTCTGAAGTCAGCAGTAATCTATTTAACAAATCGGTGTTTGTTGATATCCTTGATATTTTTCTGGTGTTATTTGAACAAAAAAAATTGACGTC
Source organism: Eristalis pertinax (assembly GCA_907269125.1). Classification (NCBI taxonomy): domain Eukaryota; kingdom Metazoa; phylum Arthropoda; class Insecta; order Diptera; family Syrphidae; genus Eristalis; species Eristalis pertinax. The sequence continues at coordinate 61,415,006 of OU026145.1, forward strand.
TTTATTTTTAGCTTCAGCTGCCTCCTCCGTGAATTGGCCTATAGGTAGTATGGATTGTTTCACGATTTGTCCTCCATGAATTAGAACCTTATGTACTGAAGCTGGCAAAGGCTACCAAGGGTATTCTGTAACGATTTCTTGGGCTGTTTCTTGTGCGTATTCTTGAAAAGTTTCTGCATTAATTGCAAAACAGCTTGCCAAAGTTTTTAAAATAACAGCACATCTTTCGATAATCAATTGCTTTAAACCAGTTATTTTGGAAGATACAGATGAGTTTGCAAAAAAATCTTCGGGCAGTACTGCCATCATTTGAATTCCCTCCATCTTGTTTCGGCTTGTCAACTATCAACTCAGTCTTCTTAAATTCTCCTTGGATATGTTTTTTTTGTGCGTCCGAAAAATGTTTTTCACTGCTTCCTGTGCGCCATTCTTTGAAATCCAACCGTTGAGCTAAATGAATGAAGAATTCAACAAATCTTATCCATGCATGCAGTGGAGATATGCCGAAATCTAAGAAATCTTCATTGATGGTTCTTTCTAAGGATCTTCGAATGACATTCATATTACTTGGTTTTGCTCCACAAATATGGCATACTTGTTGTGAAGCCGTATGTGACAAGGCATTGCATATCTTACCGTCAACCATTGTCAATTTAAGTATATGCTTTACGCTGATAAAACGGTCCGATATATTAATAATTGTTTCATTGAGTTCGTTTATTTGGCTTTGTATATTTACTTGGCTCTGTATATATTCTTGCTCAGCTCTGCTCAAGTCTGCCGTTTCTTTTTTTAATTGGAAACGTATGGGTTGGCAGTGCAGAGTTGATCCTGGTCGGGGATTTTACCATACAATTTTCTTTTCAGATTCAGTGCCCTCTTGCGAAAAGAGTTGTATTGGAACATGTGATGTTATCCGAATCGCTCAATTCGCTGGATATTCTTTGCTTGTATTCGGACTGTCCACTGCTTCCATCAAAGCACCATTTAAATTAATTGTATTAATAAATTTAATAAATTTGTTTAAAAATGGTATATGTTCCGTTAGATCTTGCATAACTGCCACCTTTCTTCACCGAATGCCAAATGTTAAAAATATCGATTCGCTTGATCATATTGCTTCAATCTAAAAAAAAGTGTTTAACTTCGGATCAAAATTTTAAGGTTTGCGCCAATCTACTCTCAAAAAGCCATACATATTCTGAAAGAAGAAAAATAGCCCTAAATCTTGATGTATAAATTATAACCGGCATTTATCGGCACTTGATGTGTTTTTCTTTAGAAAAACACGAAAAATTAAAAAAAAAACACAAATGGCTCAGTTCCAATGGAGGTAAAAAAAAAACTTCAGAAAACCATTTAAATCCCTTCATTATACACTATATCAAAAAATTGCACATACACCGTTCATTTAAAGAAAAATTCATTTATTTTATTTTAAACTTAGGTTTGATTGAAAGTTAATTTTATTTTCAGTTGTTCGTAACGTAAGTAACATTTAAAAAAAAGTAATAATTCAAGTTCAAAGTTGGGGAAGAAAAAATACAGAAAGTAAGTCAAAATATTGTACATACATCAGAAAATTGCACATACAAGTATGGCAACACTAACTTATCAGCACAAAACGGTAAAATTTTGGTTGGGCATTGTTACGATCAGGGTATTAAACTCTTTTAATGAAGTCTGCAACAGTCCTCTAAAGTAAAAAGAACTAAGTGTCCCTCAATTTTACAAAGTGTTTGCTAAGATGTCTGGGTCGCATAACAAAATTCCAATCGATATAAGGAAAACGATCGTAAAACTTAAACGCAATGGTAAAAGTTATACGGAAATATCACAGATCGTCGATAGACCGCTTTCAACTGTTCAAAGTGTCATACAAATTTTTGAAAAAAAATAAGAGCTTTGACATTGCACCTGGAAGAGGTCGAAAAAAAGTTTTAAATAAATACTTAGAACGAAAAATTGAGAGGATTGTAAAGAACTAACCCCAAAACCAGTGCTCCAAAAATAGCTGCAGAACTAACCAAAGATGATGGAGTAACAGTAAATCCACAAACCATACTGAATTTTCTTCACACAAAAGGCTACCATGGACGAGTGGCAAGAAAAAAACCTTACATTTCAGGCTAATGTAGCTCGGCGTTTGGCATACGCAAATGAATATGTTACAAAATCAGATGACTTTTGGAAGAACGTTATATTTGTAGACGAAAGCAAATTTAACGTCCTTGGATCTGATGGTCGTCGATTTGTTTGGCGCAAAGCTAATACAGCCTTGGAAATTCAGCACTTAAAACCCACTCTAAAACATGGTGGTGGCAGTATCATGGTATGGGAGCTAATGGTGTGGGGAATCTGGTTTTTGTTGAAACTACGATGGATAAACACATGTACATACAGATACTTTCAGAAAACTTAAAGGCTAGTGCAAGTAAAATAGGCTTACACGACGATTTTTTTATTGGTTCAGGACAACGACCCCAAGCATTCATCCAAGCTAGTAAAGGAATGGTTGCTGTATAATGTAAAATCTGTCTTACCCCACCGACCACAATCGCCCGATCTAAATCCTATCGAGCATCTTTGGGACATTATAGAAAATAAGCTCCGAGAACACCAAATAACAAGCAAAAGTCGTCTTAAAGTAGTTATTTTAGAAGAGTGGAACAAAATACTGCCCGAAGTCACCAGTAAGCTTGTGCTTTCAATGAAGAAACCAACTTTGAACTTGAATTATTACTTTTTTTTTAAATGTTACTTACGTTACGAACAACTGAAAATAAAATTAACTTTCAATCAAACATAAGTTTAAAATAAAATAAATTAATTTTTCTTCAAATGAACACGGTGTATGTGCAATTTTTTGATATACTGTATATTGTTTTATTATTTGCATCACCTTTCTTCCAAAATTAACTTTAAACAATGTACTAAAATTGATTAATGCTAAGTGCTGTTTTTAATTTTTTTATTTAACTGCGAAAAACACTCAACTCTGTGATGCGACTGACAACCAACAACTAATTTTAAATCAGAAATCTTACTGTCACTTAACTGTCCCGTTATCATAGATAATTACTGCATTAAAAAAAAACAATGTGATTGACTTTGAAATTTTGACTTTTGGCCTATGGGAGGAACCACTGTGCATCGGTTTCATTGGCGTTCTCTATTGACATGCTCAACTAGTGCCGAGACGAAGCCTACGGGTTAACTACGGCTCTACATGGCCCAACCACCCATGGCGTTGGATCCGTAGACACCTGTCTCAAGTCTCAAGCCGGTTTTTAAATTGTTGTGGTCACTCTACAGCTGGTAGACAGCAGTCACTCTTAGCTTCTTTTTGTGCTACCACGCGGATCTAATTGTTCCGTTGGAGAGACTAGCATTAACCCTACTTAGTTGCGCCAGTTTGTTAATGTGGTAGGCTTCTAGGTGACTTCTTCTTTGCGAGGAGACAGCGCTGCAATTACAGAGTCGATGTACATTCCATTTTTTCCCTTCATCGTCTCTGCAACTTCTGCAAAACACATTGTAGAGAATACCTACTCTAGAGGCGTAAGTTCCAATGCAGCAATACCCGGTTATGACGCGTCTTTTTGGGTCTTGATCTTGCCTGTACTGTTTACTGTGAAGGTAGACGAGGTAAAAGAGGTGTAGAGAATCGAGGTAGACGCAGGCTATATCTAGCTGCCCATTGTGACACTCGCACCGTATAAGTATAAGTACCTCCTGGATGCTTAACACTTCTCTATATTTTCTGCAGATCTGTTCTGATTTTACTTAATTGGTTCATGTCGCACGGTACAGAATGAGGAGAGGTCCTCTTTTGCAAGTAGAAGAATCTTCAGGTCGCAGCCAAGTTGTCCATGCACTCTACTTGGTCCACCTAATCCATGTCGATGCACAATTCGTGGTTTACTCGTCTCCTCCAATCGCTCTCAATTCAAGCAAGGTTCACAGGAGGCAATGGCAATGTTGGTGTCTGGGAGCAAAGCTGGAATGGTTAAGTTTGTGTATAAAGCCTACTTTGTGTTCTACGTCGTTTTCAGTCTAACCTAACCCTTTGAATCGATAAAGAATTCTTACTTTTCCCATTCTCGCGAAAATGTGCGAAGTCAAAACGAAATCCTGATGATTGGTGAATCCACGATCTGCCCTTTCAAGCACTCGATAACTTGCAGTTGACGTATGAATTAACCCACAATTTTCCTTGTTTGCAGAAAAATACCGCACGTATGCGTCGATTGCATTCATGGTTGTCGTCCTCTTAATCGGGATACCCATGTGGTGGAAGACAACCGAAGTGTACAGGTACGTTAATTATATAAACACACCGCAACAGTTCCTCATACATAACCTCCCATTACAGAGTTAGTCTCCCATACGCAGACATTCGTGAACTTAGTGAATCATCGCTCCGGCTGAAGGTAACTGTTGGCATTTTCACATTCAAACCAGAACGGTCAGCGCTTCTCATTCAAGAACTGACCGAAGCATTCAAGGATCATGGTAGATTCCGCCTCCGACATCAGGAAAACTTTTCTACACATTTCATTTGCATTCCAGACTTGTGGACTATGACATTCGAGCAAATCCCTCATTTTGAGGCAGTGGACAAAGCGAAGACTCCAGCAGCCTTAGAAGCAACTGTCCTGAAGCATCACCCAGTCAAGTGTGGAGATTTCTTGTTCCTAGAATGGCCAAAACTACAAGAGGACGTTCTTCTCACTGCGGATCGATCTGCTCTCATTAAATCCGACACCAGTAAGTTGGTGGTTGGTAAGTCTTCGAACAGTTCTCTAACCATTTTTTCTCTTGAAGGTGCGATAAAAGTAGCCAAAGTCCTTAATCAGAACATCCTGCAAACACATCGAATTCGTTCGCTTCTCATAGATGATGATGAGGACAGAAGACCCACGATCAAGAATCCTCCGCCACAGCTGCAGTACGATGTGATCATCTCCATCCTGAATCCACGACCGGAAATCATGGACATCAAATGGAACATACAGTTGGCAACCAAAAGTACGTCTTGAGGTGAGACACCAAATCAGAACACAAAATCTAACGCAATCTTGAATCTTGCAGCGTACATCGAACCCTTCTTGAATACAGTCAGCGACGTGTCGAATTTCACACTGAAAACCCAATGGAAGTATCAAGTTCCATTCGATGGGAACCTTCGACAAATCCGAGACGCCAGCAAACTTGGTCGTCACCATGCTTTGCCCGACACTGCCATGCCACACATTATCACATCGATTGAGAAGAACCTCGGGGCGAGTATAGCTGAGAACGCTGTGATCAACATGGTCGTCTATGTGCCTCCATGTGACATTGCGCCGGTGCACATCTACAAGGGCAACGAGATGGCCACACGGAATAAGGTTGACTCGTTCATTTCACCGAAATGGGGTGGTGTTACCATTTTCAATCCACCTGAAGAGGTATGCCTGGCCTACAATGAGAACCTGGAAAAAGTCAGCTTCTACATCAATACGAACGATGTCATGCAGATTATGTTGTATCAGTTGCACAAGCTGTTGGATATTCATGTTGAGGTAAGTGAAAACCTGGCCCCCGATGGCTTATGGAAGGAACAACTGCCACCGTTTTGGCATGTCCTATTCTAATTGTGTCCACTGGCATTCTCTGCTACACTTTTCCGCACCAAAAGTGGTATTTGTATGTGGTACCCTTTCTTGAAGACAGCCGCCATACACATTTTAGCTTGTGCGACACAGTTTTCACTGAGCATGCGTTCCTCCGAGCACATCTTACAAATGAGCTGGTGCATGCTTTCAACAAGATCCTCCCCACCAACTCAGAAGATATGGTTCAAATTGAATGTAACAGTCTGCCTGACAGCGGTATTTGGGTTCTCTTCGCCGTTTAAGTGTCTGCAGAAAATTCTCAGCATCGGTTGGTGATACTATACCTTCTTGTGATCTAGTATCCTTTGCTAACCGTTCCACTTTGCTTTGAGGATCGACAGATATGGAAGACAGCTTTTATGTTCATTACTTTGGGAGATCTCTTCTTCTGGGTGGAAATCATCAACAAGACTCTATGGCGAACGTTCGACCATAGAAGTGAGAGATTTTTACTCACTAAAACCACCTCCCTTTAAATGTTATGTTCGACTACAACTAAGTGAAGCAGTTATCCAGTAGTTTGTATTTCTTGATTTAGATACATTTGACAGGTAACTCTCCAATGAATGTTCCTGCTAACACCGCAACCATGGTGTAGGCTATCGCACGAGATCAAGGGGTTTAGTCCTTTAAAGTCGGCGCTAGACGTTAGTTTCCTCAAGGATCGAATAAACTGCAGAGTTTGTATGCACTTCCAGGCGGCGCTTATGTTTGTAATCGATTTTTTTGATTTCATCTTGGATTGGTAACATTTCTAGATGTCTGTGGATATCGTCGTTTCTGATATACCATGGTGCATTAACAATAGTTCTAAGCATCTTGTTTTGAAAAGTCTGTATAATATTCATATTGCTTGCTTTGGTACAACCCCACAGTTGTATGCCATACGTCCAAACTGGTTTTAGGATTTGCTTGTATACAAGCAATTTGTTGTCAATACTTAGCTTGGAGTGCTTACCAATAAGCCAGTACATATCTTTGTATTTTTTGTCAAGTTCTGTGCGTTTCTTTTTAACGTGTTCTTTCCACATGAGTTTTACGTCAAGAGTCATCCCTAGGTATTTCGCTTCATTACCGAAAGGTATTTGGACACGATTTAGAAAGACTGGCAAGTTATCAGCGTGCCTATAGTAAAATTGATATGAACAGATTTGCCTTCGTTGGGGACGCCAGAAGCAAGAAGCTCATCTATTCGTGTATCTGATCCAGTGCGCGTTGTATTTTTGACGTAGACTCTTCTACCTTTTTTGCTGTTACCAAAATGGCGGTGTCGTCAGCAAATGTGCCTAAAACAGTGTGTTCTTCTTGTGGTAAATCACTCGTATACAGCAGGTATAGCAGAGGGCCAAGAACACTCCCTTGCGGTACACCACCATTTACATTTTTAAAGGCATTTTGGCGATTGAATCGCTAAAAATTGGAAAATCCGCCGGTGTGGATGAAATCCGGCCAGAAATGCTTAAGGCAATGGGTAAAGAGGGAGTTTTATGGCTCTCTCGTGTCATTGAAGTGGCCTGGGAACGCGGTGAGACACCTGGCCATTGGCAAACTGGGGTGATTGTCTCACTTTTCAAGAAGGGGGACAAAAGAGATTGCTCCAGCTACAGGGGCATATCTCTTTGACGTATCCCCGGGAAAGTCTATGCTAAGGTGTTGGAAGCGCGTTCTAGAGCTATGGTCGAGCCCAGGATGGGGGATGAACAGTGTGGCTTTCGTCCCGGCAGAAGTACAACCGACCAGCTTTTCACTCTAAGAATGGTACTTGAGAAGGCTTGGAAGTATGCCAAACCCATCTGCAGTTGTTTTGTACATTTGGAAAAGGCGTATGACCGAGTTCCTCGAGATAAACTCTGGAGTGTCCTGAAGGAGTATGGGATTGATGGTCCTCTTCTGAGGGCCATTCAGTCTCTATACACAAACTGTAGCAGCTGTGTTCGGGTAAACGGTGCTAAATCAACACCTTTCACCGTGGGCGTTGGACTTCGCCAAGGGTGTGTCTTGTCACCTCTCCTTTTCATTGTATATATGGATTGGATGTTGCAGCGCAGCCGAGGTGAGGAATGTTTCACATTGGGAGAGTTGAGGGTAAGGCATCTTCTTTTTGCAGATGACTTGGTTATCCTCACATCCTCCCAGACGGAACTCCGACGCGCACTCTATAGGTTTGTGGCCGTATGTGCTGATGCTGAAATGAGGGTTAACGTGGACAAATCGGAGGTTATGGTCATTTCCAGAACGCCTGTTCCATGCACTCTGCATGTTAGTGGAGTCCCTTTGAAGCAGGTAGAGAAGTTTAAGTATCTCGGGGTCTTTTTCACGAGTGATTGAAGGAGTAGTGCTGAGCTTTCCGGTAGGATTGGTCAAGCTGGGTCAGTTTTGACACAGCTTGGTAGTTCTGTAATCAGAAAGGCCGAGCTTGGTGTCAAAGCCAAGTTAGCGGTTTTCAACTCAGTATTTGTTCCAACTCTCACCTATGGTCATGAAATATGGGTAATGACCGAAAGAATAAGATCGCGAGTTCAAGCTGCTGAGATAAGATTTCTTCGTGCTGTTGTGGGAATTACTCGCCGGGATAGGGTGAGAAAAACGGCAGTGCGCGAGGAACTCAACATTGAGCAGCTGATTCTTCGAACGGAAATTGCTATGCTTCGGTGGTTTGGTCACGTGGCACGAATGTCCCCATCATTCACGACTTCCGAGGCGGGCGTTGTATGCGATTCCATCAGGTAGGCGACCGCTTGGCAGACCCAGGACGAGGTGGTTGGACAAGTCCAAAAACTCGCCGGGTTGCGCTTGGGCATTGCTCCTGATGAGTTAGAGTCGATGGCGGAGGATCGAGTTGCCTGGAGATCTCTCGTGCGTGGTTTACCCCCGCGACCCCTTTTGTGGATCATGCGGGTCAGAAGATGATGATGATGATGATGAAGGCAGAGTATTCACTTCCGCGTTTTACTCGGAAGAGTCTATCAGAGAGATAGTTCGCTAGAATACTAAAAAGTTTCCCCGCTAGGGATCGGTTAAGTTTATATTTCAGGCCTTCGTGCCAAACTTTGTCAAAGGCTTGGGAAACATCAGCGGCTGAACAAACGAGTTTTTTGTTCAAATGCCTTTTCTACTGCATCAGTTATACGATGTACTTGGTCAATAGTTGAGTGTTTACTTCTAAAACCAGATTGATTTGGAATAAGCTGTTTTTCACCCGCAATTCAACTTTAACGTCCAAGTAGATTTTTTTCAAAAACCTTAGACATTATCGGGAGAAGTTAAATTGGTCTATATGACTCCGTTTGTAATTTCCCGGGTTTTAGTACCATTATAACTTCTGCCACTTTCCATTGACTAGGGACATGTTCAAGTCTAAGGGCGGCATTAATTATGTAGAGTAACTTGGTGGTTGCCCGTGGCGTTGTGGGTATGTGCGTGGACTACTACGCACTTCGAACTACCTGTCTAGGTTCGATTCCTGGTACGACAAGAAACACTTTTCACGGCCCCACCTCTTTCGAGTCACTGACAATGCTCAAAGAGTATAACTGTCTAGAAAAAGCTTCTCAAACTTTGCCGTTCGAAGTCGGCATAAAACTAATACGTCCCTTCCACTCGTGACAGAACAATAGCACGCACAACACGAGTGGTTGCTGGGAAGCTAGGCCCTGGCCCTCTACGGGCTGTAGCGCCACAGATGCTGCTGCTTGCCACCGTAGAGTTTTCTACATCTTTTGTGTTTTAGAAAAATAAACCGTACTTTTTATTCTTCTTTACCTCTAAATTACAGGTTAACCAACCCGATGTGAATTCAGTTGACATTGATCAAATCAACCCACGATCATGGGAATACGACTCCTTCATTCGAAGGACCGTTGTCAATCGCATCGTAACCTCCACACACACGCTGCAGAGTTTGATTCAATTAGTGGGTACGTAGTTCCTTAAACCAGAAACACCACAGCACATACTAATTGTATGTCCTCTCTTTCAGATGACATAAGTTACATTGTAATCAACGACGACGTTGGACTGTCCATCAATCAGGCCTACAATAATATTCTCCTGGCCAAGGAGTACCTCGCGTCGGGTGATCTATTGAAGGCCTCACAACATGCCAAAATCGCGTTTGCGTCATCGGAAAAGGCATTCTTTGACTCAAGTCTCCTGGCGCAGCTGTACTTCCCCGATGAGCAAAAGTAAGTTAGTTCGAACATTTCTGAATTGCTCGATAATCTGAGTTTCTTCTAGGTACGCCATATACATTCCACTGTTTCTACCAATCATGGTGCCGGTAACGAGCTCGTTGTCGCTGCTCAAAAAGTTGAAGACTTCTAAGCTGAAATCGGACTGAGTTGACTTTCTATAGTTTTGTGATTTCAAGTATTCCTTCTTATGTGTTTATTCTAGTTTGCAATTAAATGATTTGATATTTTAAGTTGATACATATTTTATGGGTTATTGCATCTTTATCCTACTGGCGGACTTTTGTCCTTACTAGAGATAGGCCTCTGTAAGTGTCCTCACAGAGATGAAAAAGATTTAGTGAATTTAATCAAACATACTTTAGAATTGTGGAATAAATGAATGAGAATGACATCAACAAACTCCTAATCATTGTCTATTATTTTGCATTGTCTACAGACTGGTAATCCTTTTCAAATATACATAGTTGACATTACACATTAAAGACCGCTGTAGTTACTTGAGTACTGCTGTTGACTGGATGATATAAATAACCTCTTCAGACCGATATGTGTACCCTATCTTTTTTTTAATTGTAACTAGTAGTGACAGCTTGCTTGTGTGACTAGTTGTACTTGAATGACTTTCTAGAAGTACATATTTTTGAACTCCATCATTGGCTCTGCCGAAGTGGTTCTAGGAATAAAATTCTTACTTGAATTTGACAGTTGGAAAAAATTTCAGGAAAGCCGCGCTCGCGAACTTTGAAATTCGATAAAAAATTAATTTTTCCAGTTAGATTCCATTTTCTTGTGGTTTTCTGTTGCTAAGATATTGGATTGTTGTTTGAGAAAGTAAGTTTCTGAGTGGCTTTCCATTTTAGTCCTAAAAATCTACATTTCTTTATTGGTACACATACGTGCACCTTAGGACTAACAATTAGTTTTGTGTAATGTATGACTGTTTTCAAGCTTCAGCATGAATGACCAGGAGATTGAGCATTTACTTAACAACAGTGAATTTAATTTCTCTGATGGTGCCACAACTCTTCAGCAGTTCGAAGAAATTGAGGAAGATGAAGAATCGAGGGCACCTCAGGGAGATACTGAAGAAGAAGCTGGGAACCTGCCGCACTGCGCACTAAGGAGATGACTTCACATGGACCCGGTAATGCAGATGACGTGCTAACTTCTCGGGGCAGTTCAGGCATGAATGTGTTATACTAGCAGAACAGAGCAACACATATTCAGCACAAAAACGTGAGTTAAAATCAATAGATACAAATGCTATTGAAATGATTCATTTGCCGGTGAGCAATTGATAATGGGTACCCTCAAATATTCACAAGCAAGACTCTATTGGAATAGAGATCTTATCAGTTATCAGAGATACAATTAGTCGAGATATATTTTTTGAACTTCGTAATTTTCTGCACTTCGTAGACATACTGATGACAAACTGTGGAAAATGAGGCCGTTGATAGATCCCATTTTCTGGTAGATGTGAGTACTACACTTGGACTAAAAAACTTCGTGTTAGCTGCCCCAGACGGGCTGGTACTGGATTTTGAGATCTATGTTGGTAAGGATACACTACTTCAAGATGTGATGAAAAATCTTGGACTGAGGGCGGGAATCGTTGAAAACTTTGTCGAACTGTTGAATCCAGCTGTGTTTTGTATACAGATAGATTCTTTACGGGTCTGAAACTGGCTGAACACTTGCTAGGAAAAGAAAAGGATATTTTTCTGATAGGGACAGTAATGACAAACAGGACTGGAACTGCAGCAAATAAATTGAAGACAGATAAGGCGCTAAAAAGGGGACAGTGGGATGAAAAAGTAAGCAGCGATGAGAATGTATGTGTTGTAAAGTGGATGTATACAAAGGCTACAACAATGCTTTTCACCTGCAAACGTTGGTGTAAAAAACAAAACAGAAAAATTGACATAGATCATCCAGCAGTAGTCAGATATTACAACACCTGCATGGGTGGTATTGATTTATGCGACAGACTGATTGCTTGCTACGAACTTCAATGCGGACAAGAAAATGTACTGTGAGGATCTTTTGCCATTTTCTCGACCTGGTTGTCGTCAATTGCTGTGTGATGTACACGCGCTGTTGCACTAAAGAAGATGTACAACGCAAGGAAAAATTGGGCTTATTTCAGTACAGATTAAATTTGGCCAAAGCAATGATGAAGTATGAGGGGGAGAAGGTTGATCCCAATTTTTCGCTTCGTGGCTCTAGATCTTGCCCCAGTTCTAGCCCCACGGTAAGTTCCAACTCGGATCCTGGAGACAATGGGCTACGATGCACAAATGAACCTCCTACAAAAAAACACCGACCAGTGGTGCCACAATCACAATCTGAAATAAGGCTTGACAATTTGGGTCATCTGCCGCGATTTGTAGATAACAAATTCTCCTCTAAATATCGTCATCCAACGTGCTCCTCACGCTGTCGCAGCATGCGTGTGAAATTCAATGTATATCTACGTATTTTAAAAAATAATTGTTTTGAGAATTATCACGCTTGTAGAAGATTTGAATCATCTTAAAACCCAAGGTACACATATGTGCACCATATTTTTTAATACTTCCAAATAAAATGAAATTACGAAAAAAATGTGTGCTTAATTTATACCCCAATAACTATAAAAAAACTCTCTAGAACACTTTTATACCATTTCGTTCATATTCAGGTCTTAAGAGGATAATACTCTCACGGTACACAATAATGAAGCAAATACTTATAACTACAAAGTTCAAAGATAGACCAATGGCAGATCTTATTATGAAATGTGCCAGTTTGAGGCCATAGATAAACAGTGTGATTAAAGATTATGCGTGATGAGTCAATATAATTAATACAGTGAGGAATAAGGTTAGTAGTTCTAGCAGACCGGATGAAATAATGTTTGCTGCGCTTGACTTACTTATCAGGTCTGCTACCAGCCACGAAGTATGTTCGTTCGGTGAGTTCACGTCTGCACCGAGGTAGACAAACTACCTCAAAATCGTAGTAAGGATCTTTGACGTTGGGGACCGAACCGAACTTCACGCTTCATCGCGTGTGAGTTAGAGCGGTGCGACTAGGTATGTGCCTCGTTTTCTTACCAATCGGTAGTTATCGCGGTAGTTATCGGTACCACCGGAATGTCATTTGAAAACGGATGGTATGTAGCCTACTTCAGGCTGCCATGTAAATATAAGGGTATGCGCCGCAAGATGATCGCCATGAAAGATGCAATCCTTTTTGCCAATCCTTAGGTTTGCGAATTTCAATGCGAGTAGTGACAAGTTGTGCAGCATATAGTGAATGCATGTATTTATATTTCTTGTGGGACTCGATGGGAAAGTTTTATATTTTGCCTTGAAAACCTTTCGAGCAATAAAGTAAGTCTGCAAACATGGGCAGTGAATGAGTCTTCTTCACTCTCTAGAGAACTCAAAACTGAATTAATGAAGGAATATTGCATCTGGAATGACATTCTAGTATTGATTCAGTTTATTAAGCCCATTCTGTCGCGGATCACGAAGTTTGAAGCCGATAAGTGTCCAATAGACAAGGTCCGTCAAGTTCTTAAAGAACTGACCTGCTCTTCTTGACCCATCAAATCAAGTGTGCCATCTAAGTGATTCGGAACACGGACTACAGCAATGGAATTCATATACCAAGTTTCGAAAAATATGGGTATTGATGTTATGTCAGATTTGGCTCTTCATCGATCAAAAGAAGGTCTTCGGCGATGGGAATTTGTTTGGGTAAGTGCCTCTTCAATATAACCATTGGCTTGATGGAAGGGTATTTGTACAAGCAAAAATGTAAGCAAAGTCGCGGCAGGTATTTCGTCAGCAATTGTAAGTTCAGCAGCCACTTTTAGTTAGATACATAAAAAACACAGAAATCGAGTTAGAACTTCCAGGGCCGAAAAATTAGCATGCATTTCGCACAATCCATCGAACTGATTGGGGAAAAAAACGTGAGAAAAACATGAGCACATCAAAATCTTCAGAATCAGTGGACCCCACCTCTCAACTTCACATCTTCCATCCGCGTCCATCAACACGGATTGATTTGTAATTAATGTATTTTTGTATTTTTTATTAAATAAAACCAATTTATTACCGAAAATTAAGCCATTTTTATGAGAATAAGTAAAATAATTAAACACCCGGCATATACCGGGTAAATGCCCATACAGTTTTCCCGGGAACCCCAGTTCGGTTACCGCATCATCGAATAGCTTCGTACAATGAATGCTGTCCAATGGGGCTGTAAAATCGATAAAAAGGAGGTGTGTATCGATCTCAAATTCGACCAAAACTCACTAGTCTTCTCTGGCATTTCTATCTGTAGGCGACTTACCGGGTCGAAAACCGCCCTGGTACCTGGCGATTAGTGCGGTGCAAAACGGCTTTAGACGTTTAGAGGGATCTCCGGTTCGAATCTCAGTGAAAGCAAAGTTAATACGCTTTATTCGGTCTTCAAATCTGGTCCAGTCACCATTTGCCGTTGGGATCAAATTAACGGCACTCACTGGAGTTGTCGATCAGTGGTAGTAGTCTGACTGTGGCTATCACAATGGACCAACATTGCCTATGTGTACTGGCGATTTTGCTGGCAGCCCACCATACCTAACTTAACCTAACTAGCCTTTTCGAATGTGCACTTGAAGAGTTCAAACCTCTGTTGCAAAACTTTCACTCGAATTGGTTAGAAGGCGGATTTTTTAACTTTTTTAATAACAACGTGTCATTGGACACTGCGCCTTCAGAATGAGTCTGTTCTACAATGACCTCAGCCGAAGTTGCAGAGACGACGAGGCGGAGGAAACCATTTGGCAGGTTGTTTTGCACTTGCAGTGCCCTTTCTGCCGAAGGAAAAGTCACCCGAGCTATTTCTTCCTCGATAACCTGACCTAACTAAGAACTAAACTAGCGTCAACCTTATTCCGAACTCGCGTCAACTGATTTCCGAAGTAGGATAGACCAGATACGAGTGGTAATGCAATGGTCCCACGCTGCCTAAGTCATACTGTTGCATGTTGCCTTAGTCTAACTGTGCTGTACAGTCGGTTCAAAATCTGTGGTATTCAATGATCAAAAGTAGATTCTCCTCAAAAGTCTTCCTGCTTTGGACAGTCAACTTAACACCAAAAGTGTACTTGCAGTCTCTACCATCGACTGACACACCCCGGACTCTTTTAGGAACAACTGTAAAAAAGAGATGAAAGAGATAAAGACGCCAGAATAAGTGGGTCAGAGTGACACAATGACAAACCAGTGGGGCTCGATGCAACTAGCGTTAGGCCGTTTCACCTATTGCGAATGTCTGTCGACTTCTGTCTCTTACCGTCGACTGTCACCATAAGAAAACATGTCGAATGCATGTAATCACTTTTCACAGTTAACGAATACATCTGGTGGATGAAAATGAAAATGATTCTTAAAAGAACAACTGCTTACTTGTCATAATTTTTATTAGAATGTCAAAGCGGGACAGACATTTATTCACCTGGAATTGAAGCACTCAGTCGAACCATGGCGGTAATTGAATCTCACATCAGAATCGAACAAGGTCGTGCTTCTTTCAGTCGCATATGCTGCAATGATCGTCTGAACTTTAAAGGAATCCTATTAACGCTTTAAACATTCAACTCATTACACATTCAATCCACTTCCACTTGGATCAGCATCCACTGCATCGGCAGCCAGTACAGCTCTCCACATCCTGCTCCTGAGTGGGTAAAGGTGAGCCAGTAGTTGCACCTACCCATAACAATGTCGCCTCGAACCAGACATATGCCAAAGATTCCATTCATCGCATGCGCAAATGCCATCGGCCGGATCCGAAGCGACCAACTAACGACGACGCGACGCGCTGCAAGCGCACCTGAAAATCAGGTTTCTAAACGCGGACACCGGCTGGTGGTGGATCCATGATTAATATGCGATTGCGAAATCCCATTATGAGCGCTGTTATTGGGACTCATTGGCGCAAATGCGATGGCATGCACAGCACAGCACAGTACATATGTCGGCGCGGTAAAATTGTAATTAACATCGTAAAGCAAATTAGCTTGCGCTTACGTACCGAAAGGCAAGTTGCCAATGGGGAGGAGCGGGAGCGTACCTAGGAAGGAAATTACCTTCTCACGTTTCTCTGTCAGATTTGGACAGCGGAGTGAGTCTGCGAAATGAATGAATGAATGCTTCAAGTTATGATATAATGCGTCTAAACGTGTGAATAGATGAGAAAATTACATGCTACCATCGTCGCTTGTTTTGGGATAGGATGTGTCTCAGGAGGACAGTATATATGATTACGCGTCAGATGAGGAGAGAAGAGGGTCTGCTGACATTGAAACATCGTATGTAACTACGTTGGAACTCGTTCTTCTATTCATTCATTGAGAAGGCGAAGAACGCCGTGAATGTTATCAAAAAGCTATCACGGATACTCCTGCTGATGTGATCCCGCAAAAGAAGAAGCCCGAAGAAATAAATGAAATGACAACCACAGTGGCTTAGTATTTAACCATATTTTCAAGGCCAAGTCGGCACTGTATAGCTTTAAAACACAGAGCGCTAACGAAAAGGCGATCAAGATAGGATAACCAATTTCACGACACTATTGATGCCGCTGCTGGAAAATACCCATGTACGGGTGCCTTTTACAAGCTCAATCGGCTAGGCACAAGCTCAAATCACTTTCATAGGTAATGTGTAACATGCTCACCAACAGAATATTCGTTGTCAAGAATAACAACGTAACGTGGCGGCGGGTATCTTCCAAGTTCTGCTGCAAATTCGCCGATCCTGTTCAACATTTACTTAAGCGATTTCATAAGTTTAGTTCCGCACGTAATTGCACACGCAGATGACTTTATAGTGTCCTCCAAAGATCGAGGACAAGACCACCCTCGTGCAGGGTGACTACGATTCGTTTATGCGAAGTTGCGACGACTGGAAGTTTAAATCACTCTGATCAGACCGTTCGCTCTTGTGCAGGGCCTCGGTGGATACAAAACACAATTGGCGAAAGTTCTCAGTTATTCGACGACGACAGGCAATCACTGGCGCAAAGATTGGGGATCGAGCTAGATCTGTATCCATCTTTTAAAAAACACTTTCCGCAAATGGTGCTCGCTATCGTTCACTATCGCTATCGTTCAAGAATTTATCTGTCAAAAATGCACTAGCCGAACCTGCTCGACATGTGGTTCCAACAAGACGGCGTCATATGCCACACAGACCACAAGTTAATGGACCAATTCCGAATAGAGGTTGTCTAGATCGGGCGTTTTGACGCCTTTAGACAATTTTTTTTTTATGTGGAATCAGGTCCATGTTGGGTGTTTGTGTTTAGTAACGTCCTGGCTCCAAGTCGATTTGGCGGTTTCAAAATATAATCGTTTTTGTCAGTACTGCTGCGCACATTGGCACACACTCCATTTGAAGTGTGAAACAATTCAATGTTTAGCACGACAGGGAGTGTTAAATCATAAGACAGAGGGAATCAACAGAGTGGCAATTTAAGCGTCATATTTAATGTTCATGCATAGTTTGCACACCCGCCAAGTGCAAATCACCTTGAATCCATATCATTTCAGTCCCTGGTACCCATGCATAGTGCGACGTACGGCTGATTGCGGATGATGCAAAGTCAATTACTTCAGTTATTACCACCAGCCATGCACGATGGCAGATCCGACTAATTCAACAGTTTCCTTTCGAATGAGCCGAAACCAAAAAAGAGGCTTGACGTTTTGATGGCATGGCAGTTAGGTGTCTCACCTGAACTGTCAATTCAATTGACTTGAATATATTCGTTGGTTAGAGAGGGAATAACTGGGTGAAGCCGAGCAACTATAAGTCAAAGAGCAATCGGTTGTCGTACACTTTCATAATTAGATCGAATTGGCATTGATTGACTTTGATTGGAATTGAGGCTTCAGTCATCCACGATTTAGAGGCCATCTTTATGCTTGCTGGTGCTGATGAACCGTTTATTGAAGGCTCAGACCCGTTTTTAATGGAAAATCAGCATGCATCGGGCAGCGATCCCTACGCCATCCTATACTCTTGACGCTCTGAGTCTGAGCTATACACAGCTTGTCTCGTTAACAGTCAAGTGGTCTTGCGACAGTTTTTCCTCCATTCACCGCGAAAACCATTTGTGTTCCGTGTACTCCCAAATTAATCCCAATGTAATCCGCGTATGGTCTCTTTCGAGTCACTGACAATGCTCAAAGAGTAAAGAGTAAGTAACTGTCTAGAAACTTGGCTTCTCAAACTTGGCCGTTCGGAGTCGGCATAAAACTGTAGGTCCCTTCCACTCGTGATAGAACAATAGCACGCACAACACGACTGGTTACTGAGAAGCTTGGCCCTGGCCCTCTACGGGCTGTAGTGCCACCCATATTATATAATCCGCGTATGGTAACAGCTGAACGGATCTCTAGAATACCGCGGATCTTGTATTGGCGCGTAAGTTTTGCCTGCTGTACTACATCCAGCTCTTGGTACAGCGACTGATAAAATTATCGTCTCAGCTTTCGTTCAGCTCTGTATAGCAGGAGTGACAAATTAAGTTTTTGTAAAGCATTATTTTGGTCCTTCGAGTCAGAAGTTTCGAGAAACCAAAGCAACACCGCTTGCCAAGGGCGATTCTACATATGTACGTCGGTTCTCCACTAAGTTGTAAGCCTCTAGTCGAAAGTATACTTCACGGTAAACTTCGACGACAAAGAGTTAAAAAAAACATTAAATATGACGCTTGAATTGCCACTCTGCTGATTCCCTCTGTCTTATGATTTAACCTGTCGTGTTAAACATTGAATTGTTTCACACTTCAAATGGAGTGTGTGCCAATGTGCGCAGCAGTACTGACGGCAACGATTTTATTTTGAAACCGACAAATCGGCTTGGAGTCAGGACGTTACTAGACACAAACACCCAACATGGACCTGATTCCACATAAAAAAAATTATCTAAAGGCGTCAAAACGCCCGATCTAGACAACGTCTATTCGGAATTGGTATATTAACTTGTGGTCTGAATATATAAAAAGGGACACCGCGATCAATATTTTACTTCTTAGACCAATTTGTAGAAGGACTGATCAGTCGATTCTGTGAGTTTTCTCCCCATAGTTCTTATTCAGCGGGGTTACCCTATCCAAGCATTCCCGTCGAAGCCACTCATCATCTCCTACGGATCGCTCACCAAATAACAGCTGAATTCTCCATTACTCTAACGATGTGGCCACTCCTATTTCCTCCCATCTATTAATCTCAATTTTCACGGGACACTACGGCCAATTTTGGCATTTACTCCTCCACCTTCAATATAATCAGGTTCACACAGCCGCATCCAGAGAGATGCAAATGACTCCAATTACTGAAGCATTACGTGATGTCCAACTAAGAGAAGAACAGCACTACACAGTACAACTTAACGGTTGATGACGAGCGTCTCTTGATGATGACAGAAGGAAAGTTCATCGTGTACGTACGAAATTGAAAGCCACTCTATTATGAGCGTCTCTATTGCGTGGTTGTGCAGCGACGACGAGACACAAAAGATATTTCTTCCCAAGGTCTCCAATTAAGTATCACTGACACAAAGGTGGCTTTATGGTGCCCCTTCTCTTGACGTTGGCTGTCATCTTTTTTGACAGTTTTGTCATCATAATTTCACCAATTATTTACTAAACATGATTTGATGTGTTGGTAGTACTGTAGCTGTGCTACAGAAATAGTATGGTTCGCGATTTTCGGAATTTTACAATTAATTAATTTTACCGTTCAATTAATTGGAAACGTAACAATGGAACGATCATTGGCTACTTGCAAGATTTGTTCGCTATGAAAATAAAGAGCATTGGCGGTAATAAGACTTGTTGAAATCTCGCCCGTCTTGACAAATGCACGAACGGTCTGGATAGTGTTCTTGAGAAAATGTTATGTGTGACTAATTGTTTTATTTATCGAACGATCTGAATTAAATAGTACGATATGCGATAGGGTTTGATTTTCTGGAAAATGCGTTCATATTTCATGCCTGACGAGGAAATCGTGTCTAGATGTATCTTGTGATTAATGGGGTACAAAGTAAGTAAGTATTTTCGTCGAACCATTCATCCTAGACCTCTGTAACGTTTTCTGAAAACGCAATTTTGAATACTATAACACTTGCAAGGGCGTTCAATTGTTGCGTTTAATTCAATCACTACTCTGTCAACTGTGAGTCTGTCAACGTTCTGTACTCATTTATGTACATCATTGAAACCTGTCAAGAAATGTCGATTTCAGCGTTGAAAACGTCGGTTTAATTTCAAAGGATTCAAAAGTGATGTAAAAAAAAATGCGCATACATATGTACGTGTTAAGAAGTAAGGACAGAAATGAAACACTAAACATTCTTTAAAAAATCATCACCGATACCTGGGAAAGGATTGATAAATACTAAAGGAAGTCTGCGCCATAAATTTAAATGGTCATGAAGTGGTTTGTTGACTTCCTGCCCCAGGAGTGATGGTGCGTGTTCAGGTGGGGCATGCCAGAAAAGTGGTCGTTACGCCAGAAATCATCGATAAAAGCTTACTTAGCAGGTCTTTCGAATTTTTATAATATTTGGATTTATCAGAAAACTGTTCAACTGTCCATTTCAGGTGTTTATGTGCTAGTCAGATGACATCACCCGAGTAAGGAGACCAGCATGCTGAAGAGGAGATGCCTTTGATATGAAGGCTTCGACAGGACAATGATCCGAACAACACAAGCAGGGTATTCAAAACCCGGATTGATACCAACAAAGTCGAGGTTCTGGGTTGGCCTGAGCAGCCTCCAGACCTAAACCCCATAAAAAAACTTGTGGGAGGTAGTGGACAGGCGTATAAACCGGAACCAATGCAACAATTTGGATCAGCTCTTCGAGGCATTGGAAGATGTATGGACAGGTCTGCCTATAAATACAATAGACAACCTAATTATGTCTACGCCAAAAAGATTCATGGCTGTGATTAAGGCTGAAAATATTGATTATTTGATTATATATATAACAATTTTGAAAAGATTTTATATTGGTACCTATGGAGTGCTTTAGCTTTGTCGCGGTAATTTTTTTGTTTAATGAATCTTTTTGTGTTTAATGCATTTTTGTATTTTTTTGTAATAAATTATGTTATGTTTGTATCATTTTTGGAAAGTACTCAGTTTGCTTATTGAGGTACTTTAGTTTTCTCCGATACTGTATATACCTCGAACTCGAATTTTTTGTTGCCAATGCTTGCACTCTACCGTAAGCGTCGAGTGTCCATAGATTGGGCCACGAACTGCTACCCCATCCAGCATATTCTACACGACTATTTCCTGTTCCCAAGTTGGATGATATGGCTGGACGGTAAGAGATTTGGATCAAATGAAAAGCTCATCACTGAAACATACGCTTTTGGGAGCCTTGAGAAGATCTATTATTTGTAAGGGATACACAAATTATACATAAATCACATTACGTCCATTATATTTACGTTTTAGCTACTCATCCTTTAAAGGATAAGTTCTAAGTAATTGAGGTTATCTGAAGACTTGCAGGTTGGACCGTTAATGGTTGGAGGAATGATTTGGGGGATTTAGTATTTTCTACTGAAAGTAAAGCTAGCATTAGGGCGAGGACTACAATTTCTGCTCCATCTAGATAGAGAAAGTAAAAAGAAATCTATTATTTTTGTGCGAAATTTAAGGCTGTATCATAGTCAAATACGTTTTGTTAGATTATTTGTTATCCCTCACTCGTAAAACCCACTGGCGAAAAACTGAGAGAGTCTTGTTCCACAATCCACTCTTGAGGAGAACTTTTCACAAGCCAAATCGTTCGCCATGGACAGGAGGGTGGTTATCACTTGGTGTTAGGTCTGGACAATAATGTAGACCTGCCAACCAAGCTCCTCTGGCAAGTCGCTACCTGGCGTTGTCCTGATGGAACACAATGTGTGTCAATCGTCTGGACCAGATGACGATTTCGCCCATCGTCACGGAAAAACACATCAATGTCGCAGCTACATTAGTGAACGTAATATTTATCGTCGTTTAATATTGCGATGAAGTTGTTGAACCTGGCACATTTAAAATTATGTAAATTCTGCGGGAATGACGGAAATTACCTGTTTCAACAAAAGGTTATCAAAACATTACAAAAGAAGGCACACTTCACTTTTCCTTCGAGAGATGACAAAATTGTTCTTTCCGGCCAGAGAAATTACTAGAAGCGTTTTCTGGACACAGCGATAACCCGAAACTGGTACACTTCGTCTGATGTGTCAGGGTTCGTAATCAAAAACTCCTTCGGGTCGGAGCTGTTTTACATGGCCTAAGGTATCTCAGGCATGGGATCTGTAGACAACAGCACACTGGAGAGACTCATGTCGCCGTATAGCCCGCATGGTTCGAATCATCTCCAAACGTAATAAGGGCCAAAAATAGCATTCAAAAATGTTCACTCCTGCTTTTGAGATTGTCCATGCATTAGCACATATGGCATTGGCACAGCTGGATTGCAATGAGATGTATAAAGTCAGCTGCATCCTTCGAGAAAGCAGGCACTCAATTATTTTTTGAATCTCACTTTATGGAGCCGAAAGTTGGCCGTTAAGCAAAAGTGCAGAGCTGATTCTTGGTGCCTTCGAAAGCAAAATTCTACGTAGGATATAAAGTCCCATCTGCGAGGAAGGTGAATGGTGGAGAAGACGTTTGCGACATCCACATGGACAATAACGCCAACACTCCAACAACGAGGGTCTTCGAATCCGGCCCTTCTGGTTCGAGAAGGAGAGGAAGACCGAACCTCCGGTATAAAGACCAAGTCATAGCGGATGCAAGACAGCTTGATGACTAGAAGCAGCGTGCCCAGGACCATCATCGATGGGTAGCCGGCCTGAGAAGTAGACAATAAGACATCCAGTTCCAATGCTTCCTCCTGCGGTTCAATTTTACTTTATTTTAACCAGAATCTCAAGTCTCAGAACTTATCATCCAGGCGTGATGTACTCACCTAATTATTTCAACGCAGAGGAGGTGTTTGTTTAAATGTCTTGTGGAACGCTTGCTCCCAAGGGCCATTAAATCAGAATGGGCATGCCGGAACTGAGTGCCTACAATTCCAGGGACAAAGCAACGAATTAATTGATTGCTTTGATAATTGTGAATAACCTTCACTTCAAGAACCCACTTAAAATGCACAATGTAACAGACGAGTGTGAAGTGAGCAAGCAATCAAAGAAGACAGCTTAATCTCTTCCAGGGTATTGCAGGCGGGACACTTGCACGGCCCATTACCTTTTAGGGGCACTTGACGCAGACGATTTATGGCAACGATGTGTTGAGACTGCCACTGCTTGAGTGGATATTAAATTCAATGATGGTCGTAGCCAGGTTCATTTTGTTGCTTGTTGAGATGAGGCACAAGAAATAAGTGGGTCCGTATTTTTTCCGTACCATGATTTCCGACGACAAACAATCATGACTTTGACTCGCTTAAATGAACCACTTTACATCACCAGCAGTCACAAAGGAGGCACAGAAATCAGCAAAAACTAAGTCACCTTCATCAAGCGCATCCAAAGTCAAAGTTCAACAATTCCCAATCCCCTCAATGGCCAACTAGCAAAAAAAGCACTCCACATTCAGAGCACACCAGATCATTCATCACTAATCGCCGATCTAAGTGCCTTTTAATTTGTGAAGAACTTAAGCTGCACACACAAGCGCTTACAGCGAGTGCACTCTTCATCATTTCGCCCGAGGGGGGCAGAAGCAAAAAAGATCCCACGACTATGAACGCCATCCGCTGGCAGATCATTAATTACCACACAGGCAGCGAGTCTCTAACGCGAAGTTTCAAGGTAACGAGTTGCTTTCGGTTTCGCTGATGATCGTTAACTGGCGTCGTCGAAAGTGAATCTTAAATGGCTGCCGCTACGAGAGGCTAGAATGTGCTCTGTCAGTTAGCACAAGACGGTAGCAGCATGGCGCAGCAGATGACAGGGAAAAAATGAACTGAATATGTCGCTCTGTGCTGGGGGATAATGATGAGGCTTCTGTTGTGCTTGCAACGGGCTTTCTTGTGCTCCTCTGACAGCCGACGGATGGTAATTAACGTGAACGAAGTTTTGTACTTTAGTGGTCGACTGCTTGGTTTCTGACTAATTGGATGAACGGAAATCGTGTTCCGAGGCTATGCCAGGGTCCGCGGACTTGAGTGACAATTTTTAATGGACACGGAGGAGCCATTCGAGTGAGGACGTTTGTGATGTCATATCAAGCTGGAGGCAGTTGGGAATTAACGTTCACAAGAAACTGGAGAATAGTTTGTCATAGGGTCTAACGATGAGCGTTTATTTAATCAGTTCATGATCTACCTTGAAGGACTGATTTACAGGGGACCAAGAACGATAGGCAAACATTGATACATATATTATTCTGGTTTCATTTGGAAGCTTCGTTTGTGTCATTATGTAGGAAATAGCACATCATTCAAATACGGCCGCCTCGGCTGTGCTTCAAGCGGTCGGTTCAATATGTGCGGCTTTATTCAGCTTCTCAAAGGTTGGACTAAGGACATTATGTAGTATTAGGCGAAGTTCTACCACGAACAAACCAACGACCGTACCCTTTCGCGATCCAAAGACTATTGCCCGTGCATGTCCTTTCTGATTAACCCGATCGTTGGCCACTCTCTCTTTTGCTGAAGAAGGGAGTAGTCTGACGGAAATCGGATAATCGAGTGGTGCCAAGTCGGATGATCCCGCCGTGAAATGACCCAGTCGCCAAATTTCTCCTTCGTAACTTCGAGCATTGCGTTGCTTCGGCAGGTATCGCTGCCGTGTTGGAACCACAGCTCAGATATATCGTTGATGTCGAGCGGTGGCCTCAGAAATTCGACTAACATCGTTCTATACCCGAGACAATTTTGTTTTTGACGATAACATCGTCTCCTTCCTCATTCCGGAAGAAAACCGCAGCAACATTCAGTCTTTGTGGATGCTTTGATGCTTAGTAGAGCAACTGTGTATTGTTTTTGCTGGTTGACATAGCCACTGATCCAAAAATGGACTTCGGTGATTCAAAATCTGGCTTCAGTACAACTTTATACAGATGTAGGCCCAAATCAAACCGCTAAATAAGTCGTATTGCCTCTCCGGCGATGCTCAAATCAGGTGATCGTCGCTGAATCGTATTCTATACTGATCGCTACGGCGGCTATGTAAAACAATTTCGCACCAATCTCTCTCTAAATGGTGGCTTAAGGTCCAAAAGTTTGTACTCACAGTCAAACTTTTCCACGGTATGACGAATTGCCTGTACACTGAACCCATGATCACGATTTTTTACGTATTTACAATTGCTGATTGTCGATTTGATCGAAAATCATTGTTTTATTCGCCCACACCCGTACAGGGAATAATTTTGCAGTCGGCCACAGCCACTTGCACGTGACCTGACATAGATCAAGCTGTGTTGCATCAGCGATTTTGGTTGAGAGAGGTAAAGCCGTGAATTATGAAAGTTGCTGGAAATTAAACCCAGACACGCAGAATAGAAGTCGATGCTTGTACCCACTGTATGTTCAGATCGGATTAAGAAGACCTCCTCCATTCGGAAACAATGTCAGTGGTCTTGGCTCCACTTCAGATAAATGAGAAGGAAGTACCTAGCACTTTATTCACTGTAATCCTCGAAAGAAGAGGAGAGAGTGCACCACCTTGTGGAATATCTCAATTAACTACTTTGCAGGTCTTCGTAATCGGACTTGGCTTCAGGATATATCTGCACGCAAAACTGATTTAGAAACATTCAACTTTCCGCTGTGCTTTCACGTTAAAAATAAATTCGGAGTCCGCCCGGCGATCCCTGTAACCCTTTAGACATCACCCGCCATCTTAAGACCTTCATCAGCCTCGACTTCGTTTAACAAACTGCACTTGAATTTCGTAACATCACCATCCGGCGCATGTGACTGTCCGCATTCCGCGAGCAAACTTCGCTAAAACTAATTCCCATCATCGACTTATCGTCATGCAAGACAGTTGTTAAGAAAACAGTTTTTAAATAAAACAAAGAGTGTTTCGCAAGCTGAACCCATGAAGCTATCAATCATTACCCGCTGGCATTGGTTGGGTGTCTCAGAAGCAAAATTCTCACCATTAGCCATTAGGAACATGGACTACGAAGTGATTTTTTTGAGTGAACTTGTGAAATAATTGAAATTAGGGTTTGGTTGGAATATGTGATGTGGGACATATTTGTTTAAGTTCTTTCATGATTTAGGAAGCCATTGCGGCTCGTTAGCTTTCGAATTGATGTCGGACGTACATGTGTTGTGAATGGCACTAAAGTCTGAGGTGCCAACTTCTAGAGTAACTAGTCGTGTTGTGAGTACTATTGTTCTCTCATGCGAAAGTTTCTGGAAATTTAATCCAGGCACGCAACATAGAAGTCGACGCACGTACCCACTTCGCCACGCTACCGATGCGCATATGGTATGTCAAGATCGGATAAAGAAGACCCATCGATTCGGGAACATTGTGAGTGGTCTAGGATTCAGTTCAGATCAATGAGAAGGACGTACCTATCGGCCAAGAACTGACGAGGTATTTCAGATCCAGCAGTTCTGCGTCGAATTGGCAAACACTGAGTTGACCAACCAGACAAATCTAAATCGCACTAAATTTGCCAGACTCTCCAATAAAGAAAGAGAAATAAAAATAGCTAGGTGCTTCAAATGGCATGCACATTATGGCCGCCAAGCAATACAAGAAGTAGCTCACTAGGGCTACGTGCCGAATACACCCGTGACCGGATTCCACAAGTATAAGTCTGTTTTTACCGTGAACATACTTCTAATGAGCCGAGAACAGGGTACAAATATTCCACCGATTCCACTCAATCCAGTGCAGTGTGCATGTCAAAATTGAAGCTCGTGTAATCCGGCGCCATGGTTTATGGCATCACGGCGTAGCTCGCGTTCGAAGGCTTTCCAATCGATACTGAGAACTTGGTGCCAAATGTCTAGGCTACGTTAATGTGGCCATAATCGTACCGTAAAAAGGAATGGGCTACCATTTTATGATATGTATTTCTGAACGGCTTTCATCCACATCGGCGCAATTGGTTTGCCCACTTTTAGCGATTCAATCGCCAAATGACTTCCTCCTCGATTGGACTATTCTCCGCCCCACACAAGACTGTGGATCTGCCGTGACCTGCTCGGCACTGAGGAGCTCCGAAAAGTGCCACCTCCATCTGCGCAAAATGTCCATCTCATTGGACACCAAGACGCCATTTTTCGGTTCGACTCATTCGATGATGTTGAATTATCTTCCTCTGAGTCGGCAAATGGTTTGCCAGAACACCTTCTTCACATATCCATCTCGCCGAACTCCTTCCAGGAATGTTCTGTCGCTGTTCCCAATTTGCAAGTTCATCGCGTGTACCGGCCAAGAGAAGTAGAGTCCCCCAAGAGATTCTAGTCTCTGTGGGTCTTCTTATTTTCTCTGATGGTTGACCTCAAACCTTTCAGAGATGTGCCGTGCATAATTTTGCTTTTTTCTGCAGTTTCTCCCACTGTGTGCATGCAATAACCTCTTTTGGTTTCTGACTGCGCAGAAGAGGTACTTTATCAGTAAGGTACAGCGTACCAGTTGACAGTTCCAGATATCTATCTATGATTCCTGTTGAAGCTGGATGTGTGTTGGTTGTGTGTGGAAAGAAGGTGTTCGTTATGGACATGCGCGGGCATTGAAGTCACCCATCGGGATGTAGAAACAACATTAGCTATACTGTTGGAAGGAATTCTTTGCTGAAACCCCACCGGTCGAAGACGAGTACATACACATTCATGAGTACATCACAGAAGCTACTCGCCTCATTGATCCTACACCGGATTTCTCCAACTGTCGAGGAATATCTGCGCAGTGAGCAAGCAGGGTTACGATCCAACCGATTAGGATGGTCATCGAACAATCGGCTGAATGGAACTCCTCCATATTTCTACTATTCGTCGACTTCGAGAGAGCCTTCGACATTGTCCGACGAGAAGTCATCTGGAATGCCTTGGAGGACAGTGGAATACCGCCATCCATCATCGAGCTCATCCAGCAGCTATACCGGGAGGAGTCTTGAAAGGTGCGCTTCAATGGTAAGTACAGCACCTCCTTCACCAGCAGCAGAGCAGTAAGTCAAGGATGTGTATTCACTTCTGCTTTTCATCATTGTCCTTGACCTTGTTCTAGAACGCAGAAATCCATCCAATCATTAAATGTAGGTTGCTGCCTGGTAGTACAAAGGACCAGTTTTTGAGTCCGAGTGTTCCAATGAAGTGCTCAAAACCCTAAAAAAAAAAAAAAATAAAAAAAAAGGAATCCAATATAATGCAATGGTCCCTGATGGAGAAACTTCACTATCTTGACTACGCCGGCGACATCTGTGTGATATTCAACTCCTTCTCGTTGGACCTCAACGCCAGAAGAGCTGTTCTGAAAATCAACGTAGCCAAGTCTATGAGAATCGGCTCAAGATACCTCCTGCTAGGGGATTTCCCGCCTTTGATGATGGCAATAAATGCTTCTACCTCGGCAGCACTTTGATGGTGGTGCAGAAACTGGAGTCTTGTCTTGTATACAAGTTCCGCCACGCTTACTTCTCGCTTGGCAACGTCTGGAAGTCCAGCCAGCTCTCCACTTCACTCAACCTTCGGATATCCAATTCCAAAGTGAATTCTCTACTTTTATACGGATGCAAGACTTGTCAATAAATGCTTGAGGAGAATCTTGAAGGTCCCGGAATGAATAACGAACGAAGAGCTTCTGCGTAGAGCTTCGCAGAAACCCATCGCAGCAGAGATCCAACATCAAAAGTGGAGCTGGATAGGCCACTCCCTACGTAAACCGGGAACGGATATTACAAGGCTTTCCCTTATTTGGACACCGCACGGAGTGCGCAGTCGTGGTGGACCACGCTTAGCTTGGTGGCGGCTCGTGTAGAAAGAGCATCGACAGGCCGGCAAATTCTGGCCGGAAGTGACTAGGCTGGCCCAAGACAGTCGCGTGAAGATCATTCACAGAATCCCCAACAGCATCCTCTAATGGGTCGAGATCATTTCCTATGAGCGATGAGACGTTCCATGTGCCCGTCGTCCCTTGACTGGATAATATGTTGCATTTCCTACCAAAGATAAGGGCACTACACGAGTAAAGGAGGTGTTGTATGGGCTCCTCCTCGTATTCACTCCTTCGGGATGGATTCAAGAGATAGAAGCAAGGGCTTTTGGGTTAGTGAGTTCTTCAATTGTCTGTCATGTCACAGTGTCCGGACACCCACTTAAGGTGAATGTTGAGTCATCTCGTTAAGAGACTGTCGACCGTTGAGGGAGGTTGAAGCTCAGAGACACTCGACTCGAGCAAGGGATACTTTGTGTATTGCCACTTCATACTGCCTGCCTTTGAATTGTTAGGAAGAAGGGATTCAATGCTCTTGTACCACAGCAAACCAATCGGGAGCTACTAGCCCAAATTTATGACGTACAGAGGTACTTGACAAGTACATGAGTTTTGTTTAAAACTTTTCCAAGATCATTGTTGAACGAGGGAAGTATTTTCCCCTTAATGCTCGGTTTGCTGCGGCACTGCTTCTGAGTCAATCAATCAACGCGACATTTTTCTCATAAACATTACCAACACGAACGGCAGCTTTAATGTCGAATTATTCGCGCAACTTGTCGCAGATCATCTGCCACACGATGCCACACGTACAGAGTCAGTTGCAATTCAGAGGTAATCCCGACTCACCTCTGTCACAATAATCAAATGCCATCGCCCGACATGATCTCCTCCTAGAATGCGCCATACTTTGCTCTCAGCTACGTGCTTCATAGGCGTTACGCGCAAAATAACACTCATCATCCCGCAGACCACTTACAATGGCTCATCTGCAGTGTACCTCAACCTCATCTGACAGCGATCACGTAACGTAATTGCAAAGCATGCGCGTTAAAATGTTTCCCATTCCTCCTTAGCAATGGCCCAGCCATCGATCGCTATCTGCGACTCTGAATTTTCTGTGCTGTCTGCGATTTATGAAGCGGCAGTTAACTAGACGACGACGCGATGGCGGAGGTCGTCCGAGAGAAGGCAAAAATGCCAAGCCAGCCACTTTTCTGATTCAACGCTGCAGATAGTGATACTTGATAGAGCCGCTGAGCGACCATCACTTGGATCGCGAAATGTGGATGCCGAATGTGGGAGGATGACGAATGCGATGAGCTGGGTTCGTAATAAAGGGAGTGCGAGCAGTGGCTCGTCAACTAATGACATTGCAATTCGCACTGGGAACTGCTGTTGTTTTTGCTGTTGGCAGGAATTCCGGTCGTGGTAGTGGCAAAGTGTGAAAGCGACCGAGGACTGTCATCAAATGGCATGGAACGTGTCAAAATCAACTGAATCTCCAGAGTCAGTTCCAACAAATCGTTGGAATGTCAAAAATCTGAACTTCCACACAACTTGCCCAGCCAACCACTTGGTGCCACAGTGCCACAGTCTCTGACAAACGTTCCTGTTTAAATTTATGTAATAACATTTGCAACAATTCGACGAGGCCTCCGGCGTGCCTAGTTAATGCGGAGGAGGCTCCCCATAGACCGGCAGCAAGTCAACTTCGGCAATTTGCCATCGGCTCGCGTAAATGGCATCGCATAACATCGCAGAGATCGGGTTTTTGGGACAAGTCGTTTGGCTGGAACACATTTTTTCTTGCTTTCCCCACACATCGCCCGAAACACTGTCACGTTGCATAATCCGAGTTGAGAGTCGATTGTGTGCGATGAGCATCGTGGATGCTCCTCATTAAGTGCTAGAGACTTCGATGGATGCAGCTAGAGGCACCACAGTACATGAAACGGAAAAGAGGGTTTGGTTGGGGGATGGAAGATGCGCTGTCGCGCCGCTTGGAAATGAATGCGCATCATTTTGGAGTCTGCGAGGTTGTGCAGTGCCTACGTGGCGGATTTGATTAAGGTTTCCATTTGATGGTATTTACTACGGACCGTGCCCCGAAGTCGGTGCAGGCTTCTCGTGCCGTGGATGGTGGATAGATTTCTTGTTTGTTTGGCTTGCACCGACGAATGTGGTGGCATTTGAGTGTTGATGGGGTAAGATGGCATGGCTTAGTCGAAGCTCATCTTTGGTTAATTAAAGTGGGAGCACAGACGATGAAGAGAAAGTTGCGTCCTGTCGGTGAACTCGTGCATTCGCATGGGGAGACAACGTGCTGAGGGAACGGTAATCCACCAGGAAGATGGTAACTGAATTTAAAGCTATTTTAAACTCGGTCGCATAGGGCTCGTGGGGAAGTGTTGTAGGTTTTGATTAGGAGAGATCGGAGATCTTGGGCTTTTGAGTGAAATCATTTAATTATCGGGAATTCGCTGACAGTGATGGAATCGGTTTCCGTTTTGAGGCATCAGGAAGCTTGTGTGGGATATTTGCTGTCAATTTCTACTCGGTTATCGATCACTAGTCACTCAACAAAGACTTCCAAATACTATAAGAAATATTGTTCAATGCCCTAGTAAATGGCAGCAAGATACGCGAGAACAGGAAACAACAAAGTAAGTCTCATCGCGTTGCCTCGCCTGTGTCATTAAAGTGGCCTGGGAACGCGGTGAGGGGACTGGGATTGCTGAAACTACAAGTATATCTGGCAAAGTCTGCACTAAGGCGTTGTAAGCGCGTTCTAAAGCTATGGTCGAGTCAAGGATGGGGGATGAACAGCTTTCTTACCGGCGGAAGTACAACCGAACAGCTATTCACTCAAAGAATGGTAGCCTTCACTCTAGAATGTCGCAACCGAGACGAGGAGAGTTGAAGGTAAGTCGCAGGTGACTCAGCTATTCTCTCCTCCCAGACGGAACGCTCTATAGGTTTGTGGCCGTACGAGAGGATGTTAGGATGAAGGTTCGTCTTTTTCAGAACGCCTCATTAATGCACTCTTCGAACGAAAATGGGTATGCTTCGATAGTTTGGTCACGTGGCAACGAACGTCCCTAGCACCACGACTTCCGAAGTGTGCCTTGGATGCGATTTCATCATCCTCATCCAAGGCGACCGGTTTGCAGACACAGGACGAAGTTGGCAGACCAAGTTCAAAGATGTGCCTGGTTGCGCCTGGGCACAACTCCTGATCAGTTAGAGTTGATGGTGGAGGATCGAGTGGCTCTCGTGCTGCACCTCACTGAAGATAATAATGATGATGCCTCGTCTAAATCATTTTTCGACATTGAAATTGATGGGAAAGTGGTGTATAGCTTGTCTTATGGGCTTATGGTTGGTTTCTGCGAGCTTCTTGCGAATGATGAAGGATGAATAGCTTCGAACTCAACTACTCCATAGTCTGCAATGAACATATACAGGGTTAGCCAAAGACAAGTTTCTTTTCAAAAAATGCAACAAAATTAACAAAATTAATGTTTTTCCATGTATTATGGCATTATTAATAAGAACAAACGTGTCCATTAATTATGAACTATTATGTTCAAGTCGCTGCCTCGGCTGGCTTCGCAGTAGCGCCTTCTGTCACCCAAATTTTCTAAGAACTTGTTGATGGTTTCGGACTCGGATTGCTTGGATGATTTTGGCCTTAAGTGTTTGAATCGTCTCCAGATTGTTGGGATAACATCGGTCCTTCACGGTCCCTCATAAAAGAAAATCCAAAGTGGTAAAAATGCAGCTCCGAGGCGGCCAATTGACATCGCCAAGACGATTGATAACACGAATTGGGAATTTGGTTCGCAAAAGATCGATTGCGGCGCGTCATCCTGCATGAACCAGAGGTCGTCCAAATCCATGTTATCATGGCTCTGTAACGTCCACTCTTGACTCCACATTGAGTTGATGTTTGTGTATTGAGACTCACACTCTCGGCCACAGCAGCCACATTCTCATCTGTGTGCACAATACGATGACGGGGACCATGAGTGTTGTCCACTAGCATAGCAGTCTCAAGAACTCTTTACACAAACTTGCGTACAGTCGCTGTAGGTGCTCCATTTTGGTCAAAACTTCTTTTTTTAAAAAGACGCACTGTTTGAGCTACACAGCACTCACTTTGGAAATAAGTTTTCAATATTTTCCAACCTTGTTCATGCATAAAGCAACTCATTTCGTTCCGCGGAAGTATGATACTACTTTCTGTCAAGATTTCGAGTGTCAAAATAGGCTATGATTTAAAAAGAAACCACTAGATGGATCACCCTGTATAAATTGCATTAACAGAAGTGCGAACTTCGACCTCTGGCTCCAAAGGTGGTGACCATACTTCTCGTTTAAGGAACATGTACTTAAGTAACCATTTGGTGAGTTCTGGCATTTAGCAAATCTACGTCATTTTTTCCTTTCGCCAAGTTCTTTTTCAGGACATCGCCTAGACTTCTTTCAGGTCTTCCAAGTCTCTTTTGGATCTTGGATTATTGAATGGAACTCTGAACAGGGGCGTCGGCGAATTATCTCATTTGCAGTTTAAGCCATGGTACCAACCCACTATCCCTCTGTCCTTGAGAGGACATTCTTTGAAACAGTCTCCGCTCAGTCACCACTGTCATTCCGCCTCTAATGAGTCAAAAGTAGCATCGAGCATCAAGTCATTCAACCAAGGTCGCACTTTAGTAGGCCACAACAGCGGCCCGAAAAACACGCAAACCAAGCGCATTGTTCAAAATCACCAAGCCACTTGTTCCCACCCCCAAACGATGCTTCGCTGCAGCTCAACTGCATCCGTGAGAAATCCGACAACAACTGCAACCAACTGTCACCACGGCTACACCAACCCCTTCAATTATGTCATTCTTAGACGAATGTGAAAGTCCCACTTAGCAGGCGGCTTACGTAAGCGCATTCATTCCAAAATCATGACACCTCAGCGCCAGTATCTCAGCACTTCCTCATGAAAATCGCGTTCGCCCTCCGTGCGCGCAATTAAATTCTAAGCTCCGCGGATCACACACAAAACCCCATAACCGCGTCACACATTTTCACATGACTACACGGCCGCATCCATTATTGCGAACTCCTCTTCCCACGCAAGGTCTTTTCCGGCACATCGCGCGCCGTTCCGTGAACTGTATTCGATTCGATTGTGTGATCGGCTTGATCATGCTAATCCCCCGGGTCAGACCACGTCGATACACTCGTCCATTCAGTCCATGCCCCAATGCCAAGTTGGAAAATTTGCAAATTTCCCCTTAAACACTGTCGGCACAACGCGGCATGGTGCAGCGACCAACGACATGGCCTTATTGATCGCCCCACAGGCAGCATCGTCGTCGATATTTGCATGACGTTGCGGCGGCACGGCTCAGTCGACTGGAACCCTGGTTGCACCAGATGACGACTTTTTGTTTTCCGGGACAACCTCGGCTTTGAAAAGGCATCTGTCACTAAGGGAATGAGTTGCGCATGCTCTGACGCAAGCCGCATGACAAATGAACGATCCGTCGGCGAAGACCCAAAGGCGCGGATGGAGAGAGAGAGAGATGTGAGTGATAGCTCGGCATGATTGATCCACGGAATGGAGCATCTCGATCGTGCTAGCAAGCGGTGCGGACTCTTGCATAAGGGTAAGCAAATTCAATTTGATCCACTCCGCCTGTCGATGGTGCTGTGTCACGAGTGCACGCATCCCACCATCACTTGTGATCGCTCGCAGTGCTGATCGATTAATTAATGATGGATGGTGATTGTTGTATCGGTAAGGCAGTGTCGGAGTTACCCCCCTTCACGATCAGCAATAGATTTCATGAGTGATCGTCTTTGACTTCAACCGAAGTGGGTGCTTGGCAGATGAGTCTTAAAAGAAGGACATTTCGCATTTTGTCTCGGCCAAAGTCACGGTAATTGGCAACTTTGAATCTGCCGGGCGTGGCGCACTTCCAACGCAGACAGATTACATGCGACGACACCGACAAGATCAGGTGAATATGATCGCAGACAATTACCAGCCCCTTAGGGCACTTTCACATCTTGCCACTGCGGTAGCTTACCTCGCCTCAATGGATGATGAGCAAAATGTATGCTGCTCCGCCACTCCTGTCCGCCCCCATTGAAACTGACAGTTTTACCGTCAAAGACTGTCAAAAAGAGAGAGAGAGACGCCTTATCAATCAATTGCCTTCACTGGCGTTTAACTGGCGAAACGCTTCACCTTCAGCCAGCTGAGAGCTACATTTTCTCACCGTGGCGGGGCGACGTCTTCGTCCATCGCTCAGGTCGCCACTATTGCAGTGGAAATATTGCGGACGACCAGCGGGGCGGTTATGAAATTGTTTTTAATTATTTGTTTTAATGTGGAGTTGTCCGGAGAAGGGCTACGCGTGGCTGCGATGGCTTTAATGACTTCTATTCGTTAGCGGTATTGCGTACGTAGTTGATGACCTTTTTATTAACCCATTACAAGGCATTTGACTGGCAAATGCCTTGAGGATGGAAGTGTCTAGCAGCAGAAGACGATTGCGATTTGAGGAATGCTTGTGGGGGATTTAAATAAACGGTCCGAGTCTGGTGAATTAGCATGTTTTCGCTTGTGATGCTTTTCTACGGTTGTTTTGCAGATTTTGCCTTCTTGATTTGAAGTTACAGTCTATATCAGTTTACCCTTGAGTTATGAAGATGCGCAATTAGCACTGTGGCGTGTCATTTTTGTGCGACTGGAGTGTTTCGTTGAGAAATTGTGTTGTCTCCTCCTCAAGTGAACTTTAGCAATCTACTTGAGATCATCATAAAGAGGTTTCCAAGGAACGGATAAGCATTGCAGAAGCCAATCATTGCCTCTCAGTCTCCGATCCGTTATAAATAAATGCGCCACGCTACATATCCGCGATTCATCCCGGAATTCAATTCAAAGACTTCCCTTTGAATTCGGCAAGGATATGCACTTTCATGTGCTCAGTCCAGTGAGCAGCTGTAAGCACGCAATGCACAATATTTTAGAAGTCAGTCTATCTGTTGGGTTACGAAGATAACATAGACATCGTCGCGAGTTCCCAAGGAGCAAGAATCGCTCCGTCACACACCACCGGGGACAATTCAGTACGATCAAGCAAGGTAGGGCACGCCTAAACTACACGAGTCATGGAATTAACGTGATCTCCTGCCTTAAGGATTATTCTACAAAGACCATTCACCCAAGGAGCTTAGGAGCTCCAAGCCAACGCCATTAGTTCGACGACCAATAGAAATCATGTTCCACCTATTTGGTGACGTGGAAGAGCGATCTAAAACCACTAGTCCGCGTCGGACCCATGGAAACCAATAGCCCAGCTCAGGTCTTCGAATCGAATCATCCTGGTTAGAGGAGGTGGAGAAGAAGACCGAACTTCCGGTGGTGACAGAAGCAGCAGGGCCGTGACCCTCAAAGATGGAACGCAACTTAGCACATTATCATAGGCTCAAATCCTCCATTAATCGTTGGCCTGATAGCCGCATCCAATGACATGGTTAACAAAGATATTTTATGGAATCTCCCAAAGTGGTCTAAAGAATGTTCTTCACAAATAACAGCCCTGAATGGTGGGATTTACAAGCGTGGATGGGGCGTGTCATGCAAGCACAGGCGTCTGTCCCCCTGTTAATCCAGGGTTTAATCTCCGGGCCGAGCACTTTCGACGGAAGATGAGGTACCCAAACCCCGTGGAACGTCGTTGGCGGCTACAAAAGAAAGAGGTGGGAACAGTGAATCTGTACTAGGGCTCATCAATCTTTACGGATAGCGGAGGAGCTGATCAACTGATTGGCTAATGCGGGCATCCAGAGCTCCAGTTAGTAGGAGCAATAGTCTGAACGCATTTAGAGCTACTCCGACGTATTCGAATCTTGGAATTGAGTTGTCGGCGGACTAGCCTTTTTCTTAGTATCCTTAGGCCGAGGCTCAAAGAAGGAGGGCTGGCCTCCCATTAGGTGGTTGTGCGTGAAGTTAAATCTCTCTCACCACGTAAAAAGTGTATGGTTCAGACCACAAGCGTCGGATATAGACGGGCATACTGTTGATGACTCCAGCGAACAAAACAATACTTTTCGTTTCTGCGTGCGGAATGTTTAGGCCGTTAAACTAGAAGAGGTCCTAAATTGCTACAAAGCTGCCATTACAGCAATCCTAGATGTACCGTCAAACTGGCGAGGGAAAAGTGGTTAAAAAACTGCGACAACTACTACGGTGATTGCAGCAGAGAGAGGCGCGTAGGCAAACTTAGACAACAAGTCTTAAGCTTTGTTTATGAAAGCGAACGCCTCATAGTAGTCCGCATCAAGGCTAAATTTGGGAACTTTAGCCTGATTTGCCCTTACAAACGCGTGAGTGACTTCTATAATCGCTCATGCGATCAATGCCCCAGCTGTGAAACCAATATCTAGGACAGTTCAAAGCAAAGTGGGGTAAGGACGACATCTATTGTTAGAATCATTGAGAAGCACAGCCAGCACTACATCGTATTCGATTGCAGGGTCAGGCCGATGGACTCGGTCACAGGGCGGTATATATGTACATTAAGGGACCTGGTTGGTATGGAAGTCAGGCACACCTCCAGTATCTCCTACACCGACTCGAATATAGAGTAGATATGGTAGGCACTCGGATATCAAGACAACTGACTCCAGGAAGAGCACAACTATTTGTAGTCGGGTAGTTACAATTGCAACGGGCTGCTATGATCTTGGTCAATTGAGTCAATCACAGAAACTCTCTGTAGATTTGACGCCACCTGCACAAATAATCACAAACTATGAGAAGATTGTACATAGTCATTGGAAATCCTTTTGCCTAAGAGCTTTTGGGACACTCAAGGAATTGAATGTTGAGTTGGTATGAAACCCTTGGTTCCAGCTCGAGCGGAGGAGAAGACACAGCAAGACCTAGGTGCAGGCCGGTATCCAAAAATCCATCAATGCTACAGCTAAGAGACTTTTCGAGTCCACGCGTCCTAGTTAAAGGCGAAGAAGTTATCGCGCGCACAGGACAAAGCGGTCTTGTTGAGTAGAAGCAGCGAGCCGGGGACGGTCAACGATCGAAAGCAGCTATCGCTCAGGCTCACCCTAGTCGTTGGTCGTAAGCCTGACAGGAAAGCACTCTAAGAATAAAACTAATATTAGATTTAGAACATTTGGATGGTTGTGAACCTCTAGCTTCTAAAAGGTTATTCGGCTTTGTTTGAATCTCGAAAGATTGACTGCGTATGTGCTGGATTATGCTACTAGGATGAAATAATACTTGCGATCATTCTCAAGGATAAGTTTGAGTAGGAAGGAAAGGTAGGGTGTTCAGACGGCCTTATGGTCATGGTTCACTTACGTCTATTGTGCCCTTTGTAGATAATGGCGTTTTTCTTACCGTGGGAGCAACTTTTGTCCTAAAATCAACCAGGTGCACATATGAAACTTATGAGATTTTTAAGCTTAACATCGCTTAGGTCCACATCCACTGTTGATGATATCTTCTCGCTCAGCGTTGGCAAAGTATTGCTATTGATCCAATACTCAGACTCAGCCATTGAGTTCTGGCTCTGTCCAGGGCTTTGCCTTCTATCTTTTCCCCCATATGGACCTAAGTATACGAGTGTATACGAGCACCGGATTTGCTAGACATTCTCCCAGCTCCGATCTCATGTCGGCGAAGCTGTTCGCCTTTTCGTTTCCTTGAATTCCAGCATGCCCCGGTTCAACTTCGATGTTAGAATGTCTCGATCCACAGCAATGCCGCTTTACCCTGAGCATAGCACCTTCAGCATAACGGACATGGACGTTGGAGTTTGGGTTTTTTGAAATTGGCTTTCGAGTAGTACATATTCAACGTTACAAGAGCTTTATAAAGTTGCTTGTCAAATCAATGGTAGTTCAGATGGTAGTTCAGATTCTGAGCTTCCGCTACTCTTCTTTCACAACTCCGTCAAATTCCATCCGATTTTGAGTCTTTCTTTCCATGTATGCTGGTATTTGGAAGCAACCTATGTTTGGGGAACTGGTTCTAGTTCGTCCACACTCAATCAGTCGTTACTGTTGGAACATGAACTCATTCTCTGGTCTTAATCTTTGATCATAAAAGTATCTCGTCAGATTGTTGCTATCGAGAGATGCTATTGTCTGCATTCAAACGCAAAACAAATGGACACCTCTAGGATTCACCACTTTACTTCCCAACTCACATTGTAAGCCGTTAACATTCCACGGGAGATCAACATTCCACATCTTCATAACCTTTCCGACTCAGCATAAACTTGATCCGCAGCAGCGATAGCACAATCCATGCCCCGCACCCATTTGCCCTCGGAGAACGCATTTGACAATACCTATCAAAGGGGGTTAACATTTCCGAGGCGCATCCAAAATCAAATATCCACCATGGCAACCTTTTTACCTTCTGACATATCGCTGAGCACCCAGCGGACCAGAAGAGGAAGCTGACACAAGCCCAGCCAGACAGAGCAGTCGCAACAGAAAATGTTGCCTTTAAGTGCAAAGTTCCCACACTCCCATCGTACTCCGCTCATTCCATTCTCATCCACGAACGACCCTCCAGCAGCCCATCCGCGAAGGCACACAGGGTGTCCCGCCGAAACCAAGAATGTGTTAGAAACTCTAAACAGCAGCTCGCCCCCCCCCGACTGGGTGTAAGTGAATGTTTCTCACTCGTTTGTCCTCGACGTGCGATTGTTCCCCAAAGACCGTGTGCAACACCGAACAACACCACGATCGCAGTGATGTAAGCGCAGCAACAACGGCCCACGACTACGACAACGGAAAGACGCAAGACGAAGAGGAACCCACCGTTAAAAGTGAAAAATCCATCACCCGCGCACCATGGGATTACACGATCGAATGTGAATCTTCCAGTGCTGCGCTTGGAGTCGTGTTCGTGTTCCAAGAGAACGAGTAGTAGGAGAAGGCAACAGCGAGCAAAAACAAAAGTAGAAGCAAAGCGAAGCGAAAGACGACGACGACGAAGAAGAAGATGACCCCATCCCCAAAGATACATAGATACAGCGATACAGTGCCAAAGAGAGGGAAACCCACAGCATAGAGTACACCGCCAACAATGACAAACAATAGAAGAAGCAGCGCTACCATTAGATGCTGGTTACAAGGCAGCTTAGCCTGTCCCCTCCGCCGTGTGGTGTTCTCGTGAGGAGGCCTCCACCAAAAGACCTCGATTATGATGCGAAGATATCGCTAATAA
The DNA here is from genome assembly GCA_907269125.1 of Eristalis pertinax. Classification (NCBI taxonomy): domain Eukaryota; kingdom Metazoa; phylum Arthropoda; class Insecta; order Diptera; family Syrphidae; genus Eristalis; species Eristalis pertinax. The sequence continues at coordinate 61,455,112 of OU026145.1, forward strand.
ACGACGACAACAGCGACGCCGATGAGCACTGAGGTTCTCCTTTCGATTTTACAATTTCATTTCGCGTCGAGTCGGTAACCGATGAAGTTTGAAAATCCGCGCTTCGCTTGGATTAGAAGTCGCCTATACCGCTGAGGGTTTCTTCTTGAGTCTTGTAACTGCATTTTCGTTTGTCTTTGCCCGTGCCCGTTACTGTGTGTGCTCGTCCAACTCGCAGGAGACGGTTGACTTTGCGTGCGTGGTTGGAATACATTTTTTTTTTTCAATCCACACTTCTGTTCTGAATTGTTTAAGTGAATTGGATTAACAAGTGAATACCCGGTGTTCTTAACTTTGCGCATCAAGTGTTGTTGGTGAACAAGAGAGAGAAATTTTGAATTTTTTGAAGTTTTCCTGAGCAAAAATTGGATCGTGGATCGAGAGCTATGGGGATACCTCTACGATATAATGGAGCAATCGTCTTCACTGGTAAGCTAACCGTTTGAAAGTTTGTTCTAGATTTAAGGGCAGAGATTGTGGGATTTTTTTTAAGAAGAAATACCAAAAATATTGAAATTCTACGGCGAAGTCTCGCCTGAGTCTGACGTCATTAAACTGTCCTTGAAGAACGCGATTCTGACAAGGTAACTTTCGATGACTTCCAGTCCCATATCGGACAAATTTGTATTTAAAGTGCAGATGGTTTGCTTGTGTGGTGTGCAATCTTTTCGCAACATGAAATCCTCGTCCATGGAACTTGTCTTGGTTAGGTAGATAGAGTGACTGTAGGCTTACGTGCATGTTCCACTTAGACAAAGAGGTCTAAGCTCCATTATTCTGTCACTTTCCGGCTTTGCAACCCGGTTTTTTCGCTGAACTTTCCCTGTTATGGAACCTTTGGTCAATCTAAGAAATCTGTTTCGACCATTTCATACCAATTTGGTGGTTTTGAGATATTTTAAGATATCCTTTATATTTGTGTTAGTCAAATCTTCACGGCGGTTAAAAGAATAACTACCTAATAGCCTTCTTCATTTCCGCGTACCTATGGTTGGTGTCGTTTATGGTGTTCGTCAGTGGGGGCTGGAGTGTGTTCTAATAATGTGCCAGTGACCATCCTTTCTAGTTTATCGGCTCTTTCGTTGCCCGGAATAGCCTTGTGCCGAGGGACGCAGCACTGGGCCAGATTACCGCTGTCCGATATATCCTTTAGAGCTAGACGACAGAGTTTGGTCTTACCAGAGCCGCCTGCCTATGAATGTATAAAACGATAGGTCCCCCGTCTGTCGGACTCATTCATAGGCGGCGGGGTGCCTTTTGATAGTCTGTTTTATTACACTTCAGTGGCTCGGTTGCCATAGAGACCTCGGTGGAACTGACGCATATCTCGGAACCTGTACCTTCATCCGATTTGGATTTGGATGCAACTGTGTAAATTTCCATTCCAGCCGGGTTACGGACTTTATTTCCGTTGCAATCCTCTCTCGTGCAGATTAGTGTATTGTACTTTATTTCGAAGTCCAGGAAAGGCGCTGGATAGTCTGGCTTCTGTGGGATCTTCGAGTATCCTGTGATCCTGTGCCCTTTGCCGTGAGTTTTACGATGCATTCTCTTAGTGGCTTCATGCGTAGCCATGGATGGGCAGATAATACAGTACTATTGATATGAATGGCCCGTAATACAGGTGCACGCTGATATCAATACTCTGCTTATCTTAATAAGATTTAGTTCGACTTGTAGTTCCGTCTACCAAACTAGGACGCCGTACTTCAGTATTAGCCATACTTTTGCAGTGTAAAGCCAGTCGAATATTCTCGGGCGGATTCCTCATTTGGTTGCGACGACTTTTTTGCAAGCATACAGTGCGATCCTGTATGTTATGTTCCTGTATTTTACGTGTCCAACTTAGTTTGCTGGTATTTCGTGTGTTCAGTGAAAGTCATTTCTTTCCCCTTTAACTTCGGTGGGGTGATAATTGAAATTTTATATTTCCCTGTGAACAGTGCGAGTTCAGTCTTGGATGGGTTGACGTCAAGTTCAACGCTGTCTGTCCACTTTGCAAATATTTTAAGGGACGATTCCATGGTGGATGGGTGGCCGGTGTTCGGGAATTTGTCCATGATGGCTATTGCACATAGGCTATGGGTTTGCACCCGATCATGCTCAATTGCTTGAGTATATCATCAACAACTACTATGATCCAGAGGAGAGGATAAAAGAAAGGATAAATGAAATGATAAAACCCTCCTTTCTGCACAGTATTTACCCAGCTGAGATTCAATTATTCTGTTGTTTCAGCCAGCACAGGCTTGAGACTCAAAACACTCCGAACTCAACATCGGCCACACAACCATTCTTAAAGAATTCAGCTTTCTTCCTAATGACTACTACCCCAGGCCATCTTCGAGAAGAAAATCTCTATCAGCATTGCCTCCATATCGGATTGGATGTCTGATAGGCAGACGTTCGATGATCCTCTGCGTTTTTTCACAGACGGGAAGAATACTAACGAAGGGGTGGATGCGGATGTCTATTCTCTCTATATTGCTATCTCCTTGAAGCTCCTTGATCACTGTAGCGTCTTTCAGGCAGAAATCATTGCGATTAAAGAGGCGTTGTCATGGCTCAAAAAAAACGTGATATCAAAATGGGATATCACCATCTGTTCGGACAGTCAGGCCGCACTCAAATCCCTGGACAATGTCATGTTCAATTCAAAAACAACTCTTAATTGTAGGCTCTTAACGAGATGGCTGAGCATTTCAACATACACCTCATTTGGGTGCCGGGACATTGTGACATACCAGGCGACTGCAAAGCCAATGAACTCGCCAGATGTGGTACAACCTCTTCCCTATCAATAACAGGGGCACCAACTTCCATGCCGACCGCTACAGCCTGCCATCTTTTGAAGATACATACAATTAAAATCACCAATAACAAATGGCTAGAAGGCACCACCTGTCTTAAAACAAAAGAAATTTGGCCATCACCTAACATAAAACGGTCACTCAGTCTACTTAGACTCAGCAGAACCTCATAAAGGACTCTCATATGAGTGGCACTCATGCTCAGGTGTCCCTTATAATGATTTCTGCAGAAGCTGCATGGATGAAGAGGGGTAGAAAACATAGATCACCTACTCTGCTCGTGCAGCGCTCTGGCTAGTCGTAAGTTCAATGAGCTAAAAAGCGTCAGCATAGGCCAGCTAAATCGCTTCACTGCAAAACACCAACTGGTTGCGATGTTAGGAGAAGTTTATCTGCGTGGTATCACAATGGGCCTACATTGACCTAAGTGTGACTGCCTTCAGCAGTCAGCCACTACAACCTAACCTAACCTAACCTAAGACACAATTTATCCAACTCGGATATTTCAACGCTTAAGTTTCGAATTGTGTCACATTTGACCTTCTTGAATGCTACTTCTATGTCTGGGAAGGCTATCATCGTGAACGACTTGTTCTTAAGGGATCTTACGATGGTGCCGACCAGAGAGTGTGAATGCGTGTTAGTTCGCATAATATTCGCTTAATATGTGGGTAAACCAGTCTCTATAGAGTTTCTAGGACAAACGATGAGAATGTGATGACGATGAGTCTAAAATCCTTGGGCTTGCTGTGACTCGCTTTCCCACATTTTGGTATAAACACCTCTTTTGACCTTCGCTAGAGTTCCGCAGTGTAACTGCTGAGAATATGGTGCCACGACATAAAGCCATATTTGAGCTATGGTCTTATGTCACTTTGCAAAAGCGTAATGCCATATGGTCCTAATATGGCCTTATGTTACTTTCAAGTTATTTTAGTTTTTTTAATTGGGCAACAGTGTAGCAGGTATCGGCCTCCTTGCAACATCCTGCTTGGCCACAGATAGGATAGGTGCGAGGTTGGATATATCCAATGTTACTTTACTTTCATGTTTCGAAAGGACTTTTGACCGGTAAAGGATTTTGTTATTGACAACATAAACACTTAACATATGTCGCTAAAAGAAATATGGTCTTATGACGCTTTAGCAAAGTGACAAAAGGCGATTTACTCGAATATAGACCTGTGGCCGTCTCATTGTGTCGTATCACAAGGCCTTATGGCTTGGCATCGAAAATATATGTAAGCCATGGCTTTATTGTCCTCATTGTGTCCTATCACATGGCCTTATAGCTTGGCACCGAAAATATGGCTTTACTGTCCTAAAACGTCGGTCCTTGCAGACTTAAGCAATTTACTGTTCACTCCCGAAAGCACTTGGTGTGATTTTATCAGATTAGGCGGTACGGACTTTGGATGCGACTCACACACTCCGGCGTTATCGGGGTTATTCAAATGATTTTTATTTCCCTCGAAACGGGTTTTTATTAGGAGCTTCAAAGCGATCAGCTGTGTCCAATAGGTTGGTTGAGGTCCTCCACTTGTATGCCCCATGAGTTCCGTGGTCCTGCTCATTGTCCCACAGATTCACAGTCGAAGACTTTTCGGGCCGGAGCTTGCACTTTACATCCAATTTAGACGTTACAGACCCCTGGCTAGAATCATGCCGCTGTACAGCTCTTACAGTTCTTCCTCTCCAAATGCCATCCGATGATATCGAACGCAGAACAATACTCAGGTCTTCTTCGTGCACTTTTTAGATTGTCCATGCCTCTGTGCCGTACAGCAAAGGCTACTACTCAATTGAATCGGTTTTAATCATCTATTCTGCCTTGAGTCTCTGTACTGATGGTATTTGTACTGATTACTTGAGAGTCGAGGTAGACGAAGTCCTTGATTATTTCATGGGTGTCGCATACAATGATTTCTGCAGGAGCTACATTGATGAATAAGAGGAGGAGACCACACATCACCTCATATGCTCATGCAGAGCTCTCGCCATCTACGAACCAACCTCAGCAGCTCCGCTGTAAGTAACTAGTTCCACGTATAGGAGTTAGTCAATTCACGTGGTATCACAATGGGTCTATATTCGCCTAAGTGCGTGTTCCTATCTGCAGCCAGCCATACTAAACCTAACCGTGATGGGGCATCGAGAATTCGGGAATATCAAAAACTAATAATAACGCTGCATATCTCGCCCCCAGTCACGTTTTCAGGGCCTTTAGTTCGACGAATAGTTAGTGAATGTCCTCTTGCAAGTCTTTTATTTTGTGTTCACTTCTGGATCTACCCTAACTAATGTTTAACACACTCTGGTTACACTCTTCGTTGGCTACAAATCCAAAAAAGCGATATATGACCTTGCCGTATGGGCGATAATAAACCTATCCTCGGGCCTAGTAAAAGACGCATCTCCTGGCTAAATGCCATCGACCACTCACTTTTGGCAAAACGAAGGGTTTTTTCTTTATTTTTTTATTTCAAAGACGACGAATGTCACAATTTCGTGACCCAGCTACCCATGGATGTGATTTAAGATGTGGCAACAGTCTGTTTTGCCTTCGAAACACCTGCCGCAACATCTTCGGAATAATTGTTAGCCCCATTTGCATAAGCAAACGGTGTGCAAAATTATTTTTAATTGCACACACTTCTCCTCTCGAGTGTACACCATGGAGCCAGGCATACGCTCGCCGGAAACACCATGGTCGGTGGTTCTCTTCGCTTGCGACACACACAACATACTCGGGCTCAGAAAAGGAGAACCAACCGACCGGCAAAGGTTGCAAATTATGACATCAACCTGACAACTGCCTAGTGCGGCGCGGCGGCTGGCTGTACAACAGCCCATGACAGGCACATCCTTTCTGACAAATGGCCAGGAATCACTAATGCCTAGTGCCGAATGCAAGTGCGGTGTCGGCGTGACGGACGTGCCCAGAGTCGCACGTGTGAACACATGTAAAGAGCGTGTAATGGGAGCCATTATCGGACCCGGAATGCATGAACCGTAAAGCGATTGTGAACGGTTGACTGAAGATGGTACTCGAGAGCAGTTAAGAGTGATTTTTTTTTTCCTTCTCGCGGCTGTTGCATATGACTGGCGGGGTCGTATCGACCTTGGCAGCTATAATTGACACTTCGCGGAGGTGGCGATGTCGAACGGCAGTCACGATGTGATTTGCCGAGACACGAGTGAAAGTGCATGGTCAAGATGTTGTTCAGACGAAGACCGTGGCGCTTGCGAAGATCAGTGTCGTGCTACCGCAAGTTGAGCTGGAAAGTGTTTGACGGGATAGAGATGCAACCGGCCACTTGTCCACTTGGCTGTCAATTGAGCGATGGACAACTCTGTTGGGGCACCACGGCTGGCTATGCGCATACGGAGTTGACTTTTACACTTCTGTGTCACAAAGGCGTTTGCTGGGCCATACATACTTAGAGCATGTCTTATTTGGAAGAGGGTTTCACAGCTCCGCGTGTTGCTGAAGGACCTCCGAATATGTGCACAATGCACATAAACGTTTATTCGCTTAAGCAAAGCGGCTTTTAAACGCTTCGCTGGTCGGCTTTCTAGTTTACTGAGTGGAACTGTTTTGTTTACACTCGGCTGACATTGAAAAATGTGGTTCAATGGAATCAGTGCGATTGCGTGCCACAAGAGGCATTGAATTGGAGGTCGTTCTGTTTGCATCTTCTGCCTTTTTGAAGTGAATTCCTTTGGCACGCATTCTTTCACAACTAATCCAACCCCACCACTGTACTAAACGTTACCAACATCTGCTGGACCTTGTACCGACGTTCGTCGTGTATTTTGGCTTGTACATCAGTCGATAAAATAGGTACGTGGTGGAGTTCATGATCTGGTTGTGTAGGAGAGCGATAGTCGAGGTGTCAGCAGGCAGTAAGGTTGCAGCGGCTTTATGAATGCACTTAGACTTGTCGGCCAATTGCACGACCCCGTAGATTAAATAGAGACAAGTTCGAGTAAGCGATCAAGTGATGTGATTTTTGCAAAGGGCCGGTAGTTAAGTCGTACAGATCATTTGAAAAGTAGGCTTTAAGAGTTAATGACAGTGCACAGTAAAGACACGTACCATGGTGCCAATGTTGGGCCTGTAGGGATTGTCGCTTTTTGGAGCCGTGACGGCGCTTATTGTGGCGGCAATAGCGCAGGCAATTGATTAGAAACCGACATATTTTTGTGTTTCCATTTTTAGTATGCTGCTTGCAGACTGCCCTGAGTACTTTCGATACCGTTATTTCCCAGTTCAGACCGGGGGTTCAGTGAAACAAAATCCGACATCCATTCTGGAACGTTGCGGTTAGTGCCGAGATTAATTAGAGCCTCCTTATGACTTCTGATTTTTTATCTAGAAATCTATAGGTTTCCGTCGATCAATGTCTCTGCATGTTAGTTTGTTGAAAAATAATCGAAATGTGAAGGGTGATGGGTCTAAACTCATTTTAAAGCGAACATGAAAATTATAAAAATCGGACTAATTTGTGGTCATTTGTCTTTGACAAGAAGTACAAGCAAGTACCAGAGCATTCACTTTCATTTCTCTCTTTTCCCACAGAACATTCCCACACTTTGTATGAGCTGCAATTACCCAATAAACGAGCTCATTCACCCAAAGTGTATAAGCCCCGATCTTACGCAATGAACGCTTCAGTCATCATATGACAATCGCACAAAGCACCAATCAAGACGCACAAAATGTGCAATCAGTTGAGAGTTGTACTTTCGGCTTTCGCTTATTACGCTACTTTGGTTCCGCTTTCTCATGACTGGGACTGCATTCTTCTCTGACCATCGGAACATTGTGTCAAATGTTTGTTCTCCTATTGGCGGTCTGTTTCATGGTCTCAACGATTTTTCGCTTATGACTGACCATTGATTGACGGAAGTGAATAAATGCGAAGCAGTCACGGTTTACTTGGCACTCAGTGTCTTGTGTGGTCGCGACTTGTGACGGAAATTGTGGTCGTTTTATGAGGCTTTTAATAATGTCTTGAGTATGTTTTGCAGCAGATGCTTTGACGGGTAACGAGGTTTCAAACGAAAATGTGTAAATTGAAGAATACTACAGTTTTGCAAGAACTTACAGCCACGTTTTATTGTCCAATATCTTCGAAGTATTTACCTGAATTGAGTTCGTGTAGTTTTCAACAGGCTGTTGGCTAATTATTGAGCACATGACCGTCTCCAGTACTAACATCCAAATTAATGGTTTGGCATTTGTGCTTTCCAATGAGCTCGGCAGGATGAAATTTGTTTTGTTTTCTGCAAACTCCTTCATGTGTTGTTATCTGTGCATTATCTTCTATGGCCAGTTGTGGTTACTGACCTTTTCGAAAGACTTTTGCTGCAATATATATATGCAGTGGTTACACGCACTTGTCCATCAATTCCAGAATGTGACTTTTCCCATGTTCCATTAGTTGGAGGGCCAACATTCATCTTTAACTAGAACTATTCCTGCAAACATTGTTTTTTCTTTGCTTCCATTTATATCAGTGTTCTAACTGCGTTAGATATTGCGAAGACCAAGTCGGCCAGAAGTCTTGGATCATCTTTTGAATAAGAAACCATCGGGATCGATACGTTTTAACTTGATCTAGTCTGCGATCTGGTAATGCATTTAGTGCTGATCTAATTAACAAGTGTCCAAGTGAATCTGATCATCCTCGATATGGTTATCTATGAATATTGGTGAGTGGGCGTGAATTCAAACAAGGTTACATTTTGTGTTAGCGTTGTAGCGAATTCTTCAAAGGATATCGTACCTTTTAAGTGCTATTTTACTGATCTTATCCCGACTTCCATCCGAAGTGATGTGCAGCTGGAATGATGAAGTTCCATTGTATACAATCCAAAAGTAATTTGTCAAAAATTACTTGTGTGTCTTACCAAGAATCGAACCTAGACGCCGAGGTCCAAGTGCGTAGGATCGACTCAGATATCCACAACGCCACAGGCCACCACTATATTTTAAGCAAACTAACCATATATATGATGTTTACGCTGTGGTACACCATTTTTGTTGTATTTAATTTTTTTTTGTTATTAATTTTTTTCTCTTAAAAAATGCCTTAAAACCTATGCAAGTTGGCCACCATGGTCAACTATAGAGTTCTTTAGAAAATACAGTGGCCGCGGGGACTTGTGTTAGTCTAACCACCAGTCAAATTGCCGTTCTTTGGCGGACTCATTCCTGTTTTGAGCAGAGATCGCTCTACTGAACCGGAGGCTAACCATGTGGTTGCTAGCGATATCCTGTTAGTATTAAATACGCCTATCCACTGTTCGTCGTACGACATGGGAGATAACAGGACATCCTTGTGGATCCTGTATTAGGCCGGAAGGAATAAAGCCGTTAAGGCGTACCCTTTAATTGCACATAATATTGGGGTAGTAAGTCCTAAATATCGGACTTGGACCTATGACTTGGTCGTACAATGTGCCTACTAACCAACTAATTGATAAATTTATCCATCCTGTTCCAGATTGCCTCGTTGTACAGGACCTCATTAGGATAAAACTTTTTATACTCAGACTCGGGTGTATGATACAACCAGAGGCAGATGCGATGACAGTATCTCTTGAACAACCTCATCTTTTCCATCTGGGAAGGACTCACATTGAACCACAGTGGACCGGATGAGGGCTATGTAACGGATTAGTTTCATTCTGGTATCAAGATGGCTGCTTGAAAATAACACCCTTGCCGCGACAAAGGCCGTCTTAGCTTCTGTCGGATTATCTTTATCAAAAGAGAGACAACTTCCAGTCGTCGCAAAATCGCTGAATTTTTGAAGTCACGTTGCAACAAGATATTTATTACTTTGACCTGATTTGTACACTACCAAATCGTCGCCGTACTCTATTAAGTCCAGCACGGAACCTATAGATCTGCAGTTCCATGCCGGACTCCGGTTGCAGACCATTTGCGATGTCAAACTGTAATTTTTTGTTAGCTCCTACGAATGTTGTTCTACAGTCACTATAAAAATTGGAGCAAAGATCTTTTCTGGACACGAATTTGCTCACAGCTGTCAGGAACGCTTCTGAAGTAAGATCGCTAACAAGATCAAGGTTAATAGCCTTGGTAGACCGAATTCTTCTGCCTTTCCATATTCTTATTTGAAATGGCTCTGCATAATCCATTCCTGTGTGATTAAATGACTGCGATGGTTCCCATTATCTCATGCTTGTGGATCCATTCACGATAGCTTGCTATTTTTGGGAACTATGATTCCAACATGTTATTTTGGTCGAAAGGGGACCTATAAGCTGACAACTAAATAAGTTAAAGCCCTAAGTTTGGTTAATTATTCACACTGGGGAATCATACAAATTTCCCTGTTCTTACTAGACGATGTTGATATTCGAGCCAAATACCCTCTTTCACAAGCACTTGCAACACCTCCAGATCCATCACATATCGTCTCACCCTTCAATACAGTTGCCGATGGCAAGACACCGGCTAAGGTCTAGTATAATGCGTCTTAATGCCCCATCAAATGGGCACAATTAAGTTTCTTCTTTTTTTGTTTTCTCTCGCGTAGATGGTCATTACTCAAAGGCAACAGGGTCGGGGAAATGTCTTGATTGATGACGTGATCAGCGAATGGAGGTCGTGTCGTCAGATTTTGGATTCACTTCATTAAACGCAGTCGATTTGGATGTGATGACACATGGCTTGAACTTTTAGTGAACCTAATGAGATAATCGGAATCTCAAATCTTGCTTCACTGGCTGGGGGCATTTGTTTTGGGATTTGAGGGATAATTACGTTTGTAAGGGGACCTGTTCTTCTGCTGTGAAGCTTAAGTAGGATAAGGCACTCTAGGCACCCACTGCTAATGTCTTTGTGTGGTCATTGCCTATGTGGATGATACTGCTGCAGCGCCGTCTGTGAAATCCATGTCCACGATAATGATAGTATGCAAGCGGGTCATTGACTCCCAGCAAAGTATGAACCCTCACAGCACAGACCTAACACACTTCTTCTTTGTGTCTCTGTTCAGTCTGTGGTGGACTTGCGCTTTAACCAACAAGCCTATCCAACTATCATGATATTTGTCTAGCTTCTCCCAGTTACGTACATCAAGTTGGTTGGGATCCTTCTCCACTTGTGGACCTAGCTATTCAAAGCAGTGATCAGGCCAGTACTACTGGAGTTGCGATAGGGTTAACTGCGCTTGAATAGGACATCAACTGTAGCCTCGCGTGGACTGGTTATTTTTTAGCGGAGCGTTAAAGACAACTCGGGGTAGAGATACTGAGACTTTGGAAATATCACTTCTGTTGAACGCAGATGAAAACACCAAAACAACGGACGATGATAGAAGATGAACCCGAGCGGCTGTCTGTAGAAGTCTTTAAAGCAGATGGAGATGAACTAGCAGTACTCATTCAGCAGCTCATCTGTAAGATATGATCCCAGGAAGGCATACCAGACGAGTTTAATTTCAGGCTCGTTGCTGAATATTCACACACGGCAGGTCCTGGAAAAAACCCCAAGAAATGCAGATCAACATTCACCAAGTATATGTCGTGATTAGGGCCGAGGTATACGCGAGTCTTAGCATTCCTGCCAAGCTCGTCAGCTTACGCAGGAGGAAGATGGAGAATTCTCGCTACTCCATTGAGGTCGGCAACGCATCCACCAATGTCAATAAAGGGATTTAGATAAAGCGACGAGCTGTCATGCCACTTCTTTAACATCATTCTCGAGAAGATCGTTCGGTCCACAGTGAGCCATCAATGAGGCGTTCACTGGCAGTGAGATGGAAGCAACTAAAATGCGTCTAGACCGAGGGCAAATGGAATAGCGTCACAATGGGTTATAATGACATAGTCTACCTCAGCAGCGTCAGTACCGAGACCAAACTTAGAATAAGTCTTGTCCGCCGCTGTTTCTTTTGGTTCAGGAAGTAATTGAGTGAGGAGCCCTTTCTCGAAGGAGCTATCTATGCCTTTGACATTGATCATGTCAGTTCTCTTGGGTGGTGCACAGCAGAGGCATGGACTAAACCAAAAGCGTGCGATGTCTTCGGATGGCGTTTGGAGAAGAAGATTCAACAACGAACTTCCCTGCACAGACCAGCGACATGAGTCTAGATAAGCGTCTACGGATCCAACGCTTGAGGCGTGTAGAGGGCATGGGTCGACTTTTACATAATTTGTGTCGCGGTAGTTCAATCATTTCATTGAATTGTGACGTTAATAATGACTGCAAACTGCATCTGCAGCAATCTCTTGCACTTAGATTAATTTCTTTCTTGTGTTGGTCAACTGATAATTTAAGTGTCATCACACCCATAGCCTTGGTCTCAGTATACGAGAGTATTTCCTTGTGAAAAAACTGTGCTATATTCTGTAAAATCAACTCAAAACCTCACATTCTCACCAGGTGTCACTTGAAATTCGCAAATCACTTGCACGTCATAAAGTGTTTCACAATTTTCCTTTTGTTAGCACTTGCTCTCATATAATCTTCGTCCATCCCTCATGCCATCCATCAGGAAACTTCTCCTTGACCTTGTCAAACATGAATTATTTGCACTCCCCTCAGCCCCCACTCCCCATCACCCAGCCTTCGTCCGACACGGCAATTAACACGCATCAGGCAAAACCTCATCGCACAGTCCCTAAAAAAGTCATTCAATCACTCGCTCAGGGAGGGGGATCAACTCGTGACGCCTTTCCAAACCGAATTCGAAAATGTCACGGAAAATATGAAGTCTCTCATCACAGTCGCGCAGTGCGCTCGCAGAAAAAGTGAAAGGTCTACTGCCGTCGATCGATATGCGAGTGCCATCAAACACCCGCCAGACTATTCATCTTCAAGGAATGCATTGCCACAGACTGAGCCCCCATACGGCCCACCACTCGCAGATGAAGACGACTAAAGCCGGGCGATGTCGGCAACCGTAGGACGTCACTCAGAGGTGCAACGGCTGAATTGGTTGTGCAACCTCAATTGTAGATGTTTCTGTTGGTTTTTTTCCCCTTTGTGAATTGCATCTCAAACAAGCAGATACATCCAGCGTTGGCTTGCAGTTCCTCGCAGCCGCCACCACGGCTGTGAGGGCTAAGGTTCGGGTAGATGGCAACAAACGGCCGGCGCTGCGGTGGTGTTTCAACGGCGTGCTCAACAATGGGAGGAATTTTAATGCACACCTTAGTTTCAGATGTGCAGATACTTTTCGGTTAAAGTGCATTTTTTGGCATTAGACTGCTGGTGGTGGTGGTGGCGTGGTGGCGACGGCTTGTACACCACGACCGTGCATATTCGCACGGCATTATGCAGATGCTGTGATGAGGTAATTAATCAAAATCCACAAGATATGCTTTGAGAGCCAGCATAGGCATTCAGATTGTGTGTGCCTCATGATGGATTGCAGACGTTGTCGCTGCTGCTAGTGAGGAGGAAGAGGGGGGAGGAATGTCCCACACTTTCAGCCTCGACAGAGGCTGTCGGTTGGCTGGTGTGAGAGCCTGTATGCAGCCGTGTACTTGTTGTGGCTTTTATGAATTTCATTACAATTTTTATTGTCATTTACATAACCACACGAGATGGGTTCAGCTGAAGTCATTTCAGAGCTTCCTCCCGTCGAAGGTGAAGCCGAGAAGATGCCATTCGCTTTGCAAAAATATATGAACTCCCACTGCTGACATTTCAGTGGGTATTCGGTGTGTTTTGAGCAAATCTGAATTGCAGTTGTAAGAGTTCAGAAATGGATTCAAAATTCCAAAGAATCGTGCGTCGTTCGATCATAGACAAGGTTTAGCAGAGTCTATATATTTTACAGTCAAAAATGAGCAATCATCTTGGCAGGTTTTGTTCTTCGACTTAGATTATTAAGCATATGCATGATTCTGATGGGGCGCCATTTTCCTAACACGAGCTTGAACTCAATTGGTATCGCGATGGATTGAATTGTGACGAATATATCCTGGTCAGTCGAGGGTACATTACTTTGGAATTTAAGACCTCTCTCTATGGGATATTTTGTACTCACTCAATGTGATCCTTTTCATTACTTCCAGTCTGCTTAATGGTAGACTTTATATGGTTTCCATAACAGCTAAACCAGCAACAGGACCTAAAAATGTAGCACAGCCAGCTAAGGCTGAGCAGGTTCCAGATAAGAATTCTAAACATTTTCCACATGAAGGGTGATCCGTATTCTTCTTAGGCTGATGGTGCTACAGTCCAGAATAGGCCTGGCCCTCCATCAACAATCGTCACTAGCTGGCATGATCTTTAGCCAGCTTAGTTGGATGTCCTCCCCTTGTATGCGCCTTCGGATGGTGGGCGTTGTATCACAGTTTTATCCATGCCCTCTACACGACCCACTCACCTAAAGTGTTGGACGCTTGGCAGGAGACGCTTGGCAGTACAGCCCTTGAAGTTCGATGTTGAATCTTCTTCCCGATATCCCATCCGAATACTTAGTCAGAGCTTGATCTCGGTACTGATGTTACTTGTACTGTTGACTGCGGAGCCGAGGTAGTCTACGTCCCTAACTACCCCCACATTATAATCCATTGCAACGCTCTATCCATGATGCCCCAATGACGGCTCGCTATGTTTGACTTATCACATCAGTATTTTCCGCGTACAACTGGACGGACTTCTGGAAGATCGTGCCTCTATTGCTAGCGAGTGATCTTCTCCAGAACTTTGTTAAAGAAGTCACATGATAGCGCTTCGTCTTGTCCAAATCCTATTTTGACATTGAAGGTCTCCATCTTTACCCTGCGCAAGCTGACGAATTTGGCAGGAATGTCAAGACTAGACATAGCAGTGTATACATCGGCCCTGTTCACGACAAATAGGTGATGGGTGTCGATTTGTATTTCTTGGGCTTTTTCCTCGATCTGCCGTAGTGTGAAGAGAGTCAGCCGGTGGTGCACTTCCCCGGCTAGAAACCACGTATCAGATTATGCTCCAATGGCTTCAGGTGCTCACACAAAACGGCAGAGAAGATCTTGTATGAGATGTTTCTTTTGTGGAGATTTTCCAGATTCTCATTATCGAACTCGACGCTATTACGAGCTGCCCCTCTTCCTCCCGGCAGGCATCAGTTCGAAGTTTATACTCAATGCATAGTTGTTTCCTCATTTGTTAGTACTTTCGGACATCATTCTTGTCACTGTACCTCATTATTCTCTTGATCGTACGCTTCTTGTGGTCTGACTTCTGAGAAGTCGGTGCGTTCCCTCTATGCAGAGTCGCCATATATATATGCAGCCTACTTCCCTGAATGTGCCTACCTCCATTCATAGACAAAACAGGGCTTTTTCTGGGTGGCTTTTAAAACCCAGCACATTGTTGTCAGCTTATTTGAGGGCGTTCGATTGTTTCGCCTGGCAGGGTTTAAGGTTCATGGAGACCCGATAGGCAAAGTTCCGAGCTTTTAGTTGCGATTGCCTCTAGCTAAGATCTCTTCCATCCCCAGCATGGCGATGAAACGATCTTGGTCTCGTAGCTGGAGCATTGATCGTATGTTCATCCTTGTCATCCTTGCTATCGTCATCTTTGTCCTCGGTTGAAGGCGTGGGTACAGATAAGACGGTGATGTTGCGGGTGATGTTGATCATTCGCCACCACACATCTAAAGAGCTGTACAAATTTAGTCAAATATGCGCCAGCGCGGTCATCGAGTCCAGGTTCCACCCACATTCATTTTCAAGTGAGTAGTTGTTCACAGCTTTGACATTTTTATTTAAACAAGAGACCGGTGGGAGATCTTGTTGCACAATCCATGTCAAGTACCGACAGATGACAGGTGTCATTCCTGTGATGACTCACTCAGGCGCACATCGTTGCTCGCCCACAAGAACACCGACAAAAGACCACACTCGTTCACAGCATCAACATAACCTGTCAAACCGATTAGCCAACCTTGGCGATAAATCAAATCAAAGCCGCAAATGGCCAGCGATTAAGCGTAACACGCGCTCCCTCCCGTCCACAAGCACGACCGGGCGTTGGGGATACTTAAGGCCGAGGTTCGGATACCGAAACGCCCTAAGTCATCGCGCGAATTGCCCACACCCATGTTCGATCTGAGCACCGCTTTGTGGAGATCAGTCATTGTGCGACCGCTCGAGGTTGCATGCTTCAAGGCGATGGGCTCGCATTAGCGGTTACTCCACAGTTCGTTAGAGTCCATCCGTTCATCTGCCGGCGGTGTGGTGCGGTGATTAAGATCACGAAACTGAATTGAATCTTCGGACTGACGTTGCATCCGATGGACGGATGGCAAACGACGCAGACAGTCGAGTGGGTTAAACGAAACGAATTGATGTTGCGCTCGCCGCTCGATGGTGGTTTCACACTTTCGGTTTTGTTAATTGATTCGAGTGAGTCCACACGGTGGACTACATTGGCACTTGGAGAGCAACAGCACTTTTGGTGCTTGACCTGGATTGGGATATGCGAATTGTCATGGGAAGCGGTTGCGCACACGCGATTGTCGTCCAAAGCTGTGGGACATCATGACTCCCCCGGCGTGAGGTATGAGTGAGATCAGACGTGTAAGTGGACGAGGCTCGTGTTCAATGTTTATGTTTCGATGTCTTGTTCGCATATTACGACAGTTTTTTCTGATCAAGTGCTTTGATGAAAATCCACTGAGAGGCTTAGAAAGTCTTACGCAAACTCTGGGGAAAAAGGTGTTTCTGTGAAACGAAGGTTAGTCTGACCACTCCTATAAAAAGAGGTGTCTCTAATAACATTGAAGCCAAGGCAATGTCGTGTGCGGCTGACAATCTGCGGGTCGGAAAGGCTCTCTGGTGGCTCTGGTGGTACTTACCAGCAGAGGATCACGCTCCAAACTTGGTGATTCAGAGGCGTTGCAGAGGATCCTCTCAAGGTGGTGTATTCGCACTTCTTCTATGGAACATGGTAGTAAAAGATGCCGACGAGACATCTTATAGAATTGCCTCTACAATTAGGGACATCATTCTAAGTCTTCAAATTAAGCGCAGGGACTTCCTTCCTTCCTTCTGCTAGTACCATATGTTGCTGCCTGTTTGTCTGTTGTGCTGCCCAACTTTTTAGTATGAGAGCGTGACCGCATCTGCCTCTCTGAGCCCGCTGCTACAGAATAGGCCAATAGGAGAGAGGAAGAGGATAGCCGCCAGAGAGATGCCTCTTAAACGCAGTCAGCATATAGCCTTCAAGAGCTCAGTAGTTTCGCGACTTTGAATTTTACCTACTCAAGATTTATTATTTGAGCGCGGCCTTTGGAAGTACTAGGTACGGAGGTACCCACTTTCCTAGACTCCAATACTTTAGGGTTTAGTATTTAGTCTCGTTCGATTTTTTTTTAATTGTAGAGTGTTGCAAGGCAGCTCCTGCACACCGTTTGCGACTGAGCTAGGGGCAATCGGGCCCCCAGCCAAGCCGATCATCGGCAGTGTCCGTATGCCGTCTGAATCTGCGCTGCTCCACATGTACGGAGTCGAAGATTCTTGGGCCGGAGCGACATCCATGCCTCCTGCATACAACAGGTCTGAGTTAGTCGCTGAGGCAGAGGAAGTTCCCTCACTACCCTGAATGCCAATTGTGACACTTTGTCCAAAACGTCGATGATGTCCATATGTCCTTTCTTGAGTTATGCTTCTGTTTTGACCTCGTTGGGCAGCGCGAGTTTTCCATCGTCATCCTTGTCATATTAACTTCAGAACCAAGTTTCTTGATAGGGACTTTTGCAATATTAATCACAATGCTGTCCACCTTTCCACGGGCGACTACAAGAGGGCTGCTGGGAATCTGCCACGGATTTCGGCAAGGATGGCAAAACACACACGAGAGATCTACAGACCAATCGATCCTCTGTCATCGACTCCAACTCATCAGGAGTTATGCCCAAGCGCAACCAATCGAGTTTTTGGACTTGGTCCAACCTTCTCGTCCTGGGTCTGCCAAGCGGTTGCCTACCTGATGCAATCTCATTTAGGGCACGCCTCAGGAGTCGTTATGATGGAGACATTCTATGCCAAGTGGCCAAACCATCGAAGCATAGCCCTTTCCGTTCGAAGAAACAGCTTTTCAACATTGAGTTCCTCGCGTACTGCCGTTTTCTCACCACATCACGGCAAGTAATCCAAATTTCATGACCATAGATGAGAGCTTTAACAAATACCGAGCTAACTTGGCTTTGACACCATCCTCGGCCTTCCTGATGACAGATCTTCAAAAATGTTTCTAAATTTAGCAAGCTTGGCCAATCCCACAGGAAAGCTCTCATTACTCCTCCCATCATTTCTGATGAAGACCCAGAGATTCTTGAACTTCTAATGCTTCAATTTGACTCCACTAACATGTAGAGTGCATTAAGCAGGCGTTCTGGAAATAACCATAACCTCGAATTTGTCCACATTACAAGCCCATCGAGTGTGGGCTTGTTCCGTCTGGGAGGATGTGAGGCTAACTAAGTCACCTGTAAACATAACTCAACTCTCCGTAAGGCTGGATCGACAGCATCAAATGGAATCTCATCGTATTGCTTGGAGAAGGAGAGTCATCAAGTCACCGCAGATGGCAAACAGTGTGGTATTGACGACTGGAAGTTGCGTGTTCGGGACCGTCAACGATTCAATCATCAGCTTAGGTTCAGACACTCCATGACTCACAGGTCATGTAAGTTAGTAAGAGACTTGCACTGGTATTTTTCAGGCGGAAATCATATCAGCACGATATGTCTGCTTTATCATAAGCAACCATGCCGTCATCAAAGGTCCCAAAACTATGTCTCTAAGCTAGTGTTGTGGGTACCGGGCCAGAATCCCAGAAGATTGTGAAACGGACGAGTTTACCAGGCGCGCCATCACTTCTCTCACCACCACCTTAAAGACTCCTACAGCACGAGACACTAACCCAGATGATGTGTATGGATGAGAAAGGAGTTGCGAACTGTCGTCGCATAGGTTCAGAACGGTTGGAGCCAATTTCTTCAATGATCCCTGCGTACTTAAGCTAAGTGGTCCTCACTAGCGGCACTTCAGTGCGTTGGTAACTACCCAGGACCATAAATTA
The DNA here is from genome assembly GCA_907269125.1 of Eristalis pertinax. NCBI lineage: Eukaryota > Metazoa > Arthropoda > Insecta > Diptera > Syrphidae > Eristalis > Eristalis pertinax. The sequence continues at coordinate 61,474,027 of OU026145.1, forward strand.
AGCAATCCTGACCTCCATCTCTAATCGCAATAGCTCCATGGTTAGCCCCCTCCTCCTATCCTCTGTGTTTACCATTATTACTCACAATTATGCATTTCGACATTCTAATCGATCGAGAACACTCATTCGTTTCGTTTCGTTTCAGCTCTAGTGATGGCAGCGTGCTCCGCACTTGGACAATTCAGTCACAAGAAGCCATGGCCAACGTACAGCTTGCAGAATATGCCGCAGACAAGATTTACATGCCACGACAAGATACTCGGCGGCTACTATGCAGATCCGGAGACCCAATGTCAGATGTTCCACGTTTGCGTTAAAGTTGCCGGAGTCGGGGTAAGTACTAGCTACTCGTACACCGAGCACTCCTAATTTCGCAAGCAGCGATACCGATGATGTGCGCATCGCCAGTGCGGGCAAAGATGTCAAGATCGTAAATTCAATAAACCAGTCCAATGGATCTTACGGCTTGCGCATTGCAATTATTGGCAATGCGAACTGCGCCGATATGACTTCATCCGTGTTCACATGAGCGAATGATTGTTTAAATGGCAAACGAGTGCTTCGTGACTGAACATCTGCTGTGCTGTGGACGTGCCGCGAGCACCGAGGGACTGCGGTGACCTTTCGCTGAGCTGTGATGGTTCATGTGTGAGGAGCTGTTTTGAGTTGAGTTCTAGCGGCAATACTCATTGGTTTCGACAGTCGCCTGCAGTGAAATCACACAAATCATTGTCGTATTGACTAATGCATATCTGAGGCTATGTACTTTGGTTGATATCAGGAATTTTTTGATGCCGGCGACTACTCAGTGGAGTCATTAATTTGGCTTTCTAGTGACATTTTGACATTTTGGAAAAGTGCGTAGATTACCAAGATGTAAGGTCAAGTCATTGATTTTCTTGGTTTACAGAATACTTTCGACAAGACCAGAGAAATAAGAAAAAGTGTCAATTGGGCATTTTGATGATATATGAACATCAACTGCAAATCATTCGTAAAGACAGCACCCAGTGACCCTTCGAACATACTCGATAATCTTCTGTCGATAGAGTCAATAAGCAGACAAATACAGGCCAGCACTGCATATTAACTTCGTTCTCGACACTTTATCATCCGCGATCGATTTAGATCCACACTTAGAGACATCCATCTGACATGACAGTTAATCACCTCTTTGAGAAGAACTTCGTAACCCGCAATGCCTGCAGATCATACTGGAGGTCTGCGAATCCTCTCAGACGGGGTAAGGCGTGGCAGCTGACATCGACTTTAAGGGTCTTTGAATCCAATTATCACTCATACTGCCGAATCAAGACCGTCACACAACTGCTACAGTCAGGTAACAGGTTATTCAAGTATTTATTGTACACCTTGTTCCCTTGTTCATGTCCACGTGCATTCTATTTTCTGCATCAGGCCTCATCCTGTCGAGAGCCAGTGGTGTGATGTCCATTGTACCCTGTTCGCCATTTTAGCCGAATTCTGTTAATACTATGTCAGTTTGTCGAGACCTTCTTCTGAATCAGGCCACGTTCTCACTGTCTTGTCTGAGAGTGCGACAACGTTGTTGGAAGTAGGCCCTCGTGTAACCTCATGACTGTCGACAGTCTGCATCATTGTCTCGTCGTAGAACCTCTTTCAAACTCATGACTGTCTACATCATTGTCTTGTTGCGGCGGTCACAAGTCACGCCTAGAAGCAGAACCTCTCACATATACCCACTCTGGTATTCTGTTGTCGCACATCTTCTACCACAGACCTGTCTGCATTTGTTGTTCCTTTTGTCATCTAAGAGGGATATGTTTCCATTGTTAAAGCGTTGCCACTTTTTGCACGTCTTAATGGAAAATAACTTACTCTTGCCTATTCCGCATGCATCTAGCTTGGAAGCTTGCCACCATTTGGAAATGAGTTTCTGTCGTCTTATGCCTCTGATCACAGAGTCGTTGCCCCTGCTGCAACCTAAAAGTATTCAGTTTCCACAATTGAAGCGCCACTCCTTTGAACATGTCTATCGGACAAAACTAGCTTGCTACCAAATCAAAAAAAAAGAAGCACCTGTTGTGGTGATGTAAACAAAATTTTCATATTATTTTCTATTCCATCGATCTCATGGTCCCTTGAGTGACCACACGCGTGTCTCGATAGCGCATGGCACCCCTTCTCGACTGCTTCTCAAAATGTTCTGCCACGCCCCCTTGGGTTATACATACACAGATATACATAACGTATCGTTCGCTATTACATGCAGACTGTCCTTCTCTAAACAGGAGGATCGGATTTGATTTTTACCTTCCCGCTTACATCTGAGAAGATCAACAATAAGGTGCGAGACAAGTGTCATCACGGCATTGAAAACTGGACTCTCCTCATTGATCTCATACCAAGAGATCTCGTGTCATCCTCAACATACTATATGGCTCCAGACTTAATCCATGAAACGGCTTTGACACTCTAATTCGCGAAATAGCTGGCAGATGGACAATCTACACTGACGGCTCTAAGATGTGCGGGTATGTTCTGAGAGTTCCAGAACATTGACATACTGCCGGACAATTATAGTATTTTCCTGCACAATCCGGGAAGTGTATCAAGTCAAAAGCTGCATTGATAGTCAAGCAGCCATCAAGAATGTCGACCTGAGCATGTGTCGTTAGAAGGCCATAGCAAAATGTCTCTTATCTGGGTTCCACGTCACAGTGACATCACAGGAAATGAGAAGGCCGATGAACTGGCTAGTACACACTTGCAAAGGAGGTGCACATCCCACTACCAGCAGTCAGTGTTAATATTTTTACACAATTCCTTGAAATAGCAAACTTTCGATGGGCCAGACCGGAAAGTTGTGTGCATCAAGGAAAATATGACACCGCCTCGGCGAAATCGTCATTATAGTGGTAGTGGCGGTTTGTACGGGACACTGGACGATAGACTAAGTGCCCTCAAACTAAGTATCCCACACATTATCGGCGATGCAACAACAAAGCTGAGAGGATGATCGTAATACATTTCTTGTTCTTCCTAGAGCCAGCCAGGGCTTGGCAGATCCTTCTCCAACACGCTTGGCGCGATCTCTGCGAGAGATATTGAGGAACTAATATCCTGCTTATTAGTAAGATATCCTTGATGAACACGGCTACTAGGGCATACTGGCATCCGGGAAACGAAAAAGCGGACAGTCTCGAGAAAAGTTAATCTGAGATGAGAGAATATCTGGCAATGCCTTATGCATTCACGTCCCGTAATTTCATGAGAAAAAACCAGGAATACTAAGCCCTGGACTTTGAAATAAAACACAAGAGAAGAATGGGACGAAGACAAGGTCTGTAGCCCAGCTGCATGGGAAATCTACACTGACGGGTCAAAATCAGAAGAAGGCACTCGCGCAATCCGACTACCAAACCACTGCAGTGTATTTCAAGCGTAATAGCTGTTCAAAAGGCAGCCATCCGACTATCAATAAGCTCAATAGACGGGAGATCTATAAAAGCCATAAAAGCTCTGGACACACCATCAATAAACTCCAAGATGGTAACTCTCTGCCGTCTATCGAGATAGCGGTCAGATGGAATCTTACCCTATGCTATGTCCCCGGGTACAAGGGTATTCCGGGCAATGAAAGTGCTGATGAACTAGCAAGAAAGAGGGCAGGTATGCCAATGGCCGCAGCACCCCACCCGCACTGAAAAAAATAAAATCGCGATTGATGACGATTGCGAAAAATAAAACAAACCGCAAATGGTCGGAACTGAACACTTGAAAAAGAAGAGGAATCAATACTACACTACCGCGGCACATATCCTGCACTTGCGGAAACAAGAAGAAGACTACTAGGCGAGTACTACTTCAACAACCTTAATGATTTGAATAACATTGATCCAAAGGACATACTACAATTTCTTAAAGCTTTTAAATGGCTACAAAAGAGGTCAGAAGAAATCACATACATACATAGACCAAATTCTAAGAGGGAATTACTACAAGGTTAAAGGGTAAATGAGTTTTGGACACAAAGCCGAATTTGACAGTACAATGGACCGGATGGTCTAGGTGAGCATGACCTACCTACTTACCTAAGCCCTGACAGAGTCAGATCTCGATGGCTTTGTGCAATGGCAAGGTCTAATCTATGGCCGACCCTGAGCAAAAAGGTATCATCATCACATGTCTCTTCTTGTTGCAAGGAAGTGCGCCTGTTATCATACTACTACTTTTGCAGGGACAAGGAAGAAATAGAATTTGTTCAAGATTAAGCACACCACCTTTTGGTGTCCATGACTAATGACGTTTCGAAAATATCTTCATTTTGAGTTTCTCAAATTGAACCAACTTTTTCAACACAAATTTGTAAGTGTGAGCGTTGTCCCAACTTGAGCATATTCATGATGAATAGTCAAACCAAACTCAAAACAGCCAAGAACTGTAAAATCAGCTGTCACAGAAAACAATGCAGCGAATTTAAAGCTGTCCACCTCTAAAAAAAAAGAGCGGAAGGATACCGAATGCCGATCAGGAGTTCGCTTCTATATTTGAGACAACTGCACCTCAAAGGGGAGCTACGTCAGTAGGGGGCTCTACTGCTCAATATGCTACGCCAACAATGGTTATAGCAGTCAATACACATCATGTTCACAATAGCAGACAGGAGGTGACAGGAAGCCCTTAAAATGCAGATCTGGGTCTAAGAGGGATGTGTTCAGCTGAAATCAGCATTACTTAACCTATCTTCTGAGCACTGTCAGTGACGTAAAAATGAAAGTTGGTATGCTGATCGCGATTTGATCTGGCAACGACACCCTAACACCTGTCCAAAGCAAAACAAAGCAGTGAGTCAGCCTCATCGGGAGGAATTTGGGAGATATGAAGATAACACTTACTGGGTCACAGAAGTACGCCCGGAACTGCTGCAAAAGCTGACGAACTGGCCTGGCAAGAACAGAAACTCAATGCCTATTCCGATACCACGGATTTCCGAAAATCTTTATATCATCTGATCGTGGAACTTGTTGTCCGATCACGCCATCAACACCCACTTCGACAAAGAAACAAACAAGGAAGCGAATAAAACGAAACTTCACAAATTCAAATGACTTAGCTGAAATGAAGTCAAGCAAACGGGTTCCCAAGTGTCCAAACAGAAAAGCTTTTAACTCTCAAAAATCTCCAACTCGGATGATGTAAAATTCTTCATATGAGCATAAGAAACACGCGACTAGAGGTGAATGTCATTCATCGGTGTACCACCATTGTTGTGGCGCGGGCAGGTGACTAGAAAGCTTACCGTTGTTGTTGGTGTTTGTAAACAAAAAGCCGTCGAAGTGCTGCCACAAGAGGCTGTTGAACAGCGAAGACAAGGGAAGATGGAGAAGTTGAAACGACGCGAACAGCACATTTCGATTAAGGTTGCTAGATAGTGGCTGATGTGGTGCACACTTGTGTCATTTAGAGCAAGATCGGAAGATCCCCACATTGGCCAAGACAGACTCCGCCACAAATGAGGGGTATCCTGACCTCATCTCGTCCATAGGCTGCAGTATCATCACAAGGCCGAACTTCCCCCGTTCAGTACGCGTACAGTCTCCGGCAAAAGTGCAGCGAAAGTGAATGAAATCAAAACACGAACTGATTGTATCAGAATATCAGAGAGTAGTTAAATTTATTCAAATATTATCCGGTCACAGTTCTCAGAGTATCATAAAGTAATTGTGTTTCTTGCTTGTCTCTTCGTCTTCAGCCTTGTCTTCCAGCCGCACTTCCTGCTTGTCTCGCTTCACCGGAGTCTTTTGCTTTCCCTCCGATGGCAGTGATGCCGTCAAATATTTCGATCCTTCATACCGAGCTATTAAACCACCAATGTTCGCCGTGTAACCGAAACTTATGAAAAGTACTGCACAAATGAAAACTACAAATAATAATTTTGAAGACATATTCGATTGTAATCAGGTTTTCACAGTTGACGATATAACACTGAAATTTGTTGAAGCCGCAAATGTCGTTCCCACCCAGGGAAGCAGGCAGAAACAAGTTTCCATGGCAGAATGATTGAAGAGCAGGCAATTAGCATAAATTTCATGCATACTTCGTCACAATTTTCAAAGTATTAAGCCTGAGATGGGCTGCTGGTGGTTGTGTTGTCCGGGTATGTGGTTTTATTTGCATAGGAGACTCCGTTGTTACTGGTTGCAGTCGAGCGGATGCGTGCTGAATTGCCAAAATGTATCGAGAATATTACGCAAATGAAGAGAAGTAACTTTTTTGTGGACATGTTTATTGTACATAGCTTCACTCGAACGTTGACGAAATAACACTAAAGTTTGCAGAATGCCAGCACTCGATCAAGCACCGATGGGTCAAATAGTTCAATGAAAGACAAAAAAAACTAAAGCACCAAAATAAAACCGGTTTGCAGAAACATTTAACATCAGATAAGCCACCTGGGTGGGTGTGTTTTCGGGAAAGTACATTGAATTCAGTCGTACTACGCATTAGGTATTGGCCCTCGTCATGATTCCGTCACGATTGACCAGCTGTCAGGTTGATGTTCAAACTTTGCACTGAATTCGAATTGAATTGAATTGAATTGATTTGAATTGAAGGTGGTGGGAATTTGGAAAAAGTTCAGTCAGCACACATAATGTGGGTCCATTGTAACGCCATTCATTGCTCGAAGAGAACAAGTCGATATGACCTCCATTTGAGATTGGACATCGAATTGACTGGAAAAGAAATGCACTCAAAATGTGCATCGGCTGTGTGTGATGTACATAGATTGTCATCCATTTTGTGGTTCCGAAGGTGAATTTAAATAAAGCACATTCATGATATAGATTACGGTCACATTTTCCTTTCAATATGTTGTTTGGATCGTCAGCGGAAATACCATCCATATCCGAGGCTCGTTGCTGCCTCGCAACTAAAGATGAATGGATACCCCGATGGTCAAACCCCAACCTGGTGGGCCAGGCTCCTTGTTCGTTTTGTCCCCTTATAGACCTGCCCTCCGAATATGTCATCGTATCTGAATCGGGGGGTGCACTGAAATGTTGTATGTTCCGTTTCGACTGGAACTGTAGGCGCTTTAGTTGAATCCATCTAGGGACTTCTGCCACTGTCGCCTAGATCGCCTTCTGGACACCTATCTCATCGTCCATTCTCGGATGATGCCACCAAAAAACTAGCAGTCATCTCATAATCAAAATCCTCGGCACCAATCACTTGCCGCGAGGTGGTGAGCGAAGTAGATTGCAGACAGAGACTAGAGTACCGACGCTTGCGCTTGGCTACCATTTCATTATCCAGATGATCGTTTGTAACTTAAACGTTGTAATATCTGCCACAAGTTGTGGAACTGCTCACAAACGCCGATGAGATTGACCAGACCCAGTAAGGAATCTTTAGACCTGTTCCGAATATGTCGGAGTAGCTCTTAAAGGGTTCCATGCCATTGGTGCCAAATTAGATGATCAGCTTCTCCTCTGCCGTCTGTAAAAGATGACCTCAGATACAGTCTCACTCTCTCCTACTCTTATTTGAAGACCCAACCACAACCCGCGGTTGCTGGCTAGTGGCTACCCCTTCCTGGATCGAAGGGCCTCTGCTGCGAGACTTCAACAAGTGAGGAGTTGAAAGTAGAAGTTCATACTCGATTACCCTTCTTAACGGCGACAAATGTATTCTCTGATATCAAGGACCATGAGGTCATGTAGGCTCACTAAAGTGGGAAACAATTCGTACGATTTGCAGGTTTAAGGAATAAAATACCCTCAATCGATGTACGAAAAATGGCTTTTAACAATTCGGGTCTCAAATTGACTGTTCCAGTGTACCGAAGCTTAAAATCAAACATCTTAATAACCCCAGACACTCCCTTATTTGTCTCATTTTCCTCACCACACAGGTTCAAGATTTCCGGTTCCTTTGTCCCAATGGCACGGCCTTCGATCAGGAGGCGCAAATCTGCGCTGACTGGGGCGATGTCGACTGCGAACAATCCGTACTCTACTACGGCAGCGACAACTTCGACTTGTATCGCATAGGATCCGGTTTCGAAAGCAAGCGAGCACCACTAGCCGAAGAAGAAGAAGAAGCCACCTTCCATCTGCAGCGCGCCGAATCTGGTAAGTCTCAAATGATTCGTTGCATACCAAGTAGATTTTCAAATATCCCTTCCTTAGGTGACATCCGTCGATCCAAAGAAACACGCGTTGATCAGAAGCTTCGGCCAGAGACGACAGATTACACGAAGAAGTCGGAGAAGTACGAGAGCACAACGCGGACACAGTTCTACGATGCGAACAGCGAGAATCGTAGAAGCAACTACGATCAAAACAACGACTTCCAGAGGGCCACTCCCAGATATCAGGAAACCCAAAGGAAGACCACATCGAGCTACTACACCACTCCGAAGGGTAACGACTTCCACAACAACGCCGAGTCCAAGCGTGAGTTTGACAGATGGGGTACCAGTCCCCCTTACTCAGTCCCTCGTTTCTTTTTTGCAGAAGACGCCGACGATCTCTTCAAGGGCTCACACAGCTCCAACTTCTTCAGCAACCGAAACAACGGGCGTGAAGACGACTCATACGACCACAAGGTCACCACCGTCACCACTACTACCACCAGCACGACCTCAAGGCCATACAATCCTCCTAACCAGTTCCTCAACGGAAACGGTCCCCAGAGCGATTACAATGAGTTCAATAGAATCCCCGACGCCAGCACCAAGCGCCCATCCAGGGGTCGCCGTCCGATCCCCAACAACAACTTGATCTCGAATCCAACAACCAGGCCCAGCCTGCCCTCGACCACTTTCGCGACAACAGTGCCAGACGTTCCGAAGTCCACAAGGCGGCTCAGCGTGCAGTCGTCATTCAATGCCGCCTTCAACTTCGGGAATGACCAACACTACACACCGACGACCACAAGCACTACATCCACCAGCACCACCCAGCGCAACACAAGCCCGGTCCAGAAATTCGCCTTCGGAGCGAACGACTACCAGCAGAACATACAGCCGACCACATACAACCCGAGCGGCGCGTTCCGGTACAAGGCCACGACCAGCAAGTACGACGACATCAATGAGACCGCACTGCGCGGCGAGAAACCAAACCCGAGCGCCATCCCGAGCGGCCAGTTTGACAACGAAAACCTCGAAATCTTCAGCCGCGTCTCTAACCGCAAGTCACAGAACTCGGAGCGAAATATTCAAAAGCAGCAGGCTAAGAACGTTACGCTGGCTAATCGGAATGAGTTTACTGATTTTGCAAAGACTAAAGCACCGAGCGGCTTCCAGACGCCTTCCCACAGACCACAGTCGCAGACTGCAGCGCCTCTAAATCTAGGGCCCAGCGTCCAGCCACTCGATCCCAACAAGTTGAACTCAGAGCTACGCAGCATCAGCCCAAGCCAGGCGCCTAGCCGCGGCCGGTTGCCCAGCAGCCGCTTCAACGACCGCCAGCAAAACGAGCCGCAATACTTCCGCAGCAAGACACAAGAGACCCCAGCGCCCTTTGCATTCCCACAAGTCCAGCAGCAGCAGGCGCAGAAGCAGTTCGACAGCTTCCTCAACGAGTCCGTACACAAGGACTTCAGCAGGTCGAAGGCCGAGTCGCGGGCTGGTTCGACTGCCGTCGAGGAGGTTGTTCAGAAACCATTCGAATCCACGTTCAATGCCTACGCTTCTCCTCAGAGGGATGTGAGCCGGACGCGGCCCGATCAGAGGGCGGCGGTTGAGTCAAACCAACAGCGCGATATCCCCAAAGTCCGCAGCCAACAGCGAACTGGAAGCACGACCAACCAACCCCAGCAAGGATTCAGCGAATTCAGCTCCCCTCAGCGCGAGTTCGTCAGACATCGCCCTGAGCAACGACCCGCACAACAGTCGCAACAACACAAGCCAGCGAATCACTTTGACTCGAGCTTCAATGGCGGCAACAATCCGCAACGAGACGTCTTAAAGAGTGAGCTTAGGCGTGGACCTCCATCCAACCAAGACTTTGACCAGCCGCGCTTGGACCTCACCTCGACCACCGGCGCCAGCATTTCGACAGCCGCTCCCCGAGGTCGTGGCCGCATCAACTTCAAGGCCACCACCCAGCATCACGGTCGCTCCCTGGACAGCTTCGTCCAATCCACGACTAGCGCCGTGAAGAAGTTCTCCACGCTTGTGCCAAAGGATCAATACTACCCGACCACCTTCAAGCCAACGACCTACAAAAAGGCTTTCGAACAGAAGCCCACGAAGTACACCGATCCCAAGCCGAGAGGCCAGCCATACTCGACCACCACAACAGCCCTACCGGGCACATCGTCTCAATCGTTCAACACGCCCGACGAAAACGATGGCCAATACCACCCCGAGCTGTACGAACTCGACTACACCAACGTCGCGAGTCAAACCAAGAGTCCCGCCTATCAGAAACCAAAGCCAACGCAGCCCCCGCACACATCTCAATCCCCTCAAGCCTACCTGCAGTCCCAGCAACAGACGTCTTTCCAAAAGCAGGCCCAGCAACAGCAGCAGCCCTTCAACAACAACTTCCAGCAGCCAAAACACACCACCGCCTCGCCGACTGACCTCAGTGACGAGGAGGAACTGTTCAAGACCGCACACTCCCTGAACCTTGGAGCGGCCAGTGTGAACAAGCTGCGCGCCGACACACTCAAAACCATCGACAAGACCCCACAGCAATCTAGTCCGAACTTTGGATTCGATCGGTCCACGCATCCAACTCCGGCATCGCCCACAACCACATGGCGGCCGACCACAAACTTCATAGCCACCACCACAACGGTCCGAACGCCATCACAGTCCAAGAAGCCGAGGAAATCTTCGTCCTCCAAGAGGCCGTCACACGCAGACTCAGACACCAGCTACGACTACGCCTACTACGATTCGCTGAGTGAGTCACCGCAGGAGTACCCCGAATACGATGTCATATCCGAGTTCAGGAAGACAAGGAAACACTAGCCTCATTGGACCCGCCGCGTGGGTTGCTCCCAAACCTGCATAGTTAAGCTTGCGTACTCTGTATTATAGGTTAGGAAATCTGTGTTCTCCTCCCCTTTCGTTCGTTCATTCGTCCATTTACGGTAACAAAAATCATCCATACCCATTTTTTTTTCTTCAAATACATATTTCAAAACCAAGCGTTTCCGACCTTTCAAAACTTCGAAATACTGAGTTTTCGAGCGAATTTTTGGATGTCACTGACAGCCATGTGAACTAATGCTAGTGTGAGACAGATGTTTGCATCTGGCATCAACGATTTTTTTCATATTTCCGCGCATAGCTTGAAGAAATCCTTAAAAAAATCAAAATAACTGGAAAAAAATGAGAACAAAAAAAAAAATAACTCGAAACGCAATTCGTTGATAATTTAATTTATTCTGATAAATATCTCAACCGGCTATAGATAGGTAAATGTGTCTCTTTCAAATGTTTAATATTTAACTGTGAATAAACAGAATAAGTGAATAATTGGTCAGTTTTTGATGTAAGCGGTGCTAGAGTGCATCGAAACGAAACGTAAGTCTGTCTCGTGTGCACTATATCCTTTCATTGTTCTATTATTTTATTTTATTTTATGTCATGCGTAGCCCCCTTGTCGCTACACCTTGTATCCCTTATAATATTTGTAAATAATTATTTAAAAATAAATAAAACAAATGTAAAAAATACAAATTTTGAAGAGTTTCTTGTAAATAGACAGCATTCCGAAAACTATAACACCACTCGATATTCGTATTACCTCATTTGCAAGCATACCCTCTGTTATTTCCACGCTTTGAGTGACAGACAACAGAAAGCAATTACATTTAAGCCAATGTGAAGGGTGATTTTTAAAGCATTTGGTTTTTGATTGTTAAAAAAATGTACGGACAAATTACAAAACTTAGTAAAATTGTTGTTCGATTGGATAAATTCGTGCTTGCCACTTACTTTTCGAAGATCACTTTCAGTAAATATGGATCATGATTCATGACGTGGTCCACATGGAGAGTTCAATTTTGTTTCGAAGTTATTAGCTGGTATCCCTCCAATAATGTTGGCTTCGAAGGTTCCAATTGACGCTGACTTATTCACGAAAAATGCTCTCTAGGCGTCAGAGGAGAGATAAATTGCCTACCGAACTCATTTCTCAGTTGTTTCATAGATTCGCATGCAGTGTGGCTTAAGTTTTCGAGTACAAAAAGATGTTGTTCCCACGGTCATCTATGAATCCGTCGAACCACAAGCCCCACCAAACAGTGCATTTCGCCAGGTTCATTGGCAGCGGGTGTGTTTTCTGTGGATGCTTATTGAACGAAATACGGCAGTTCTTACTTAGCTTGCGTTTGGTTGGTACGTGGATGGTCATTAGCCATCTAAAAGGTGATTTTTTAAAAGCTATAGAAAAGTTTTTTTAAAAAAACACATAAAATTCAAATTTCAGAAAAATGCATGAAATCTTTATTTGAATCGATAGGACCGTACTATCGATATATATATATAATTTAATGCTTCAAGATTATTTCATGCAAATGTTGACCTTGACTGCGTCTCAAATGGTCCATCCGCTTAGTCCAATTTTGGCATACTCTTTCCAACATTTCGGCCGGTATCTCACGAATAAATGCTTCAATGTTGTCTTCCAATGCGTCAATTGAAGCGGGCTTGTCTGTATAGACATGAGCTTCAACATAGCCCCACAAAAAATAGTCTTAAGGCGTTAAATCGCACGATCTATGCGGCCAATTGACCGGTCCCGAACGTGAAATAAAATGTTCACCGAACTCGCCTCTCAATAAGTCCATTGTTGCGCGTGCTGTGTGGCATGTGGCACCGTCTTGTTGAAACCACATGTCATGCAAGTCAAGCTCTTGCATTTTGGGCAAAAAAAAGTTGGATATCATCTCACGGTAGCGCTCACCATTCACAGTTACGTTATGATTCGCATCTTCTTTGAAGAAGTACGGTCCAATGATGCCACCAGCCCAGAAACCGCACCAAACTGTGACTTTTTCTGTAGGCATTGGTAGTTCTTGCAATGCTTCTGGCTGATATTCACTCCAAAATCGACAATTCTGCTTACTTACGTACCCATTGAGCCAAAAATAAGCTTCGTCGCTGAACTCAAGAAGAGCGAGATGAACTTTCTTAACAGAGCACGCATTTTGATAATAAAATTCAATAATTTGCAGGCGTTGTTCGTTTGTAAGACGATTCATGGTTAAATTATAGACCAAACTGAAGATGTTTGACAGTGAAACAAAACACGAAATATCATAGCATTTGTTCAGTTTAAATGTACGCTTTTTTCGGTTTTCAAATCTGATCCAGTCAGCATTTGGATCAAAAAAAACGGCACTAGCACTTGAATTGTCGATCGCTGATGGTAGTCTGACTATGGGTATCACAATGGACAAACATGGTCTAAGTGTGCTGGTGATTTCGCTGGCAACCCAATTACCTAACCTAACCTATCCTAGCATTTGGCAGCCTTTGTAGACATTGCTAAGCAAGGGAAAGTTTGCAGCATACTTGGACGAATGTTGTCCAGTCTTCGAGCATTGTATGGGGAGATGGACCTAATCGCCGATGGTATCCTGGGAAAGTGAAGTGTTGACACCTCTACACAGCCAGAAAAGTGGATGAAGTTTGACCAAAGTTTCTGCTACCATATCCAGTAAGGGTAGGGATATCAGTGTGGCGTTCAACAAAGTGGCGGTTTTCACCCATCAAGTGTAAGTTTGGTAGAGTTTTCGTGGCTATAATGGAAGGTTGCCGCTCACAAAACTTACATAAGTCCCCTGTCATGCAAAGCACCATTATTTCGCCACGCATTCTCCACGAGCACTCAGCCTTCACGCAACAATTAAAGTTCGCTCAACTACTTTTATCAGCTAAGCATTGCTTTGTAGAGATTAATAAATTCCAGTGACTAAAAGCTCTTTTGTACAAATGCGGCAGGTAAGTATGTACACAAACCATTTGATGAATGAGCTTTCGCGCCGATGTTGCCAGCAGGAAATGTTGTGCTTGTTTGAATATCTTGCTTAAAAAATATATGTGTATATATGTTTGTGTTCGCTAGCTCAATGAAAGGTAAAAATGAAACGCAAAAATGTGCAATGGAAAAATTTATTTAGGTTCTTCTCTGTGGACTGCAAACCAGAAATAAGAGATTTCTGTTGTAAACGAGTGAAGTAAAAGAAAACTGAGATGACATCTCGGTCGCAACCACCGCTATCTTTGGAACCGAGTTGTGGTTTGTGCACTTGTGCTCTGGGGATTATGACCCTAGTCCTTCGTCGCAACTAGCGCTGCGCTATCCTTCCGAGATTTAATCCGCGGTAGTTGTTGTGCAAATTAAAAACTTATTTGTTAAGTTTTTTTAAAAAAAATATTTTTTATTTATTTTTCGATTGAGCATAGGTTGCCCTTGCACTAGATTACAGACTGAATAATGAAATTATCTTAACACTACCCTAAATACTTATTCTGCTTGCTCTGGAGTGGTGTTGAATATCGGCATGTGCAATGGGATGTCCACATGCCGTCCGTGATGGAATGTGCGATGATCTCCATGTCTCGGATGTCTCAGACGACGAGTGAGCAGTTTTTCCATGGGAACGATGCGTGTCGAAGTGATGATTTCGTGGAACTTTGAGGAGGAAATATGATCAATGTTTCTGTTGTTAACTTGCACATTCGTCTAGTTGACGTCGCTCTTATTCCGAACATGTTTCGACCCGTTCCAGCATGATGATGCCGATGATTGCTCGCGTCTGTTTTTATGTCCTATGATGATCCAATCCTTAACATATTTTGATACTTATTGTTTTGAAATGCAGTCACTTCCGAAATCTACAAATTGATGAACATTTCCATGTTTTGTGGTTTTTGGGCTAAAAACTATTGGGACCAGAATGCTAAAACAAATTTACTTGAATCTATTCAATGAAGCCCATATTTGGTGTTTTGTTTGAGATTTTACCCCCATCCCTGGTACTGGTAACGGTGTCAGTTAAATATGCAGGTCAATTGTGCCGCCGCGGCTACTGTTTACTACTAAGATTCCCAATTTAGTTCTAAGTTCATTTTGCAAAAACTCTTTCTATTTTTGACTGCCAGTTTCTCTTCCGCTCTTCTAGCCAGGCAACTTTCATTTTCAATTTTTTTAAGATACATATATGTATGTAGCAGTGCTTCCATAAATCTTATATAAGCATGCAGAGTTTGTATTTGTAAGCCATATGAATAGGCAGTGGTATCAGGAGGTTTTTGTAAGCAAATTTCGAGATTGTTCATCTCATTAGGGGATGCCTTGCATACATATATAGCAAACAGAGCTAGCCCTGTTCTCTGTTTTCCATCTACCATTGTCTTAAACAAAGTATGGTAAACTTAAACAATTTTGTCGTTAATGGTTACCCTTGTGGCTTCGACACAATTTACAACAATGGCTGTAGTTTGACTTCACATAAGGTTTCGATTACAGTCAAAAAGTTACTTGTCGTATAACACTCTCGTTTTACTTTGAAAATTCTATCATAAGCCGCGTAGATATTACCATTTCTTTCTTTTGCGCTTTGTTGAAGTTGCTTATATTGATGTTTTTTTGAGCTTCAAGTCTGTTATCGATATCTCTTATTCTTAGCTTAGACAGTAAATGATAATTCTTCGACCGATCTTTCCATAAAATTTTGAATTTTTCGTTTTTTGGCTCTGTTTCCACACTCCTGGAATTCTTTTTCAGGTCTTCCTTGCCTAGAAGTTGTTAGCATATGTAGTTCAGGCAATGTAATTTGGAAATCTTCGCGAAGCCACCACTCTTCAGCTTTTAAAAATCGTTCTAGTGATATTTTCTTCCCTTTGCACTTTTTGTAAAGTCGTGATACAAACATTTTGCTATACTCAAAGCATTTTTTATGATCAGCTTCATCAAGAACAGAATTTTTTGACATCATGTACCGTAAAACGGCAGTTGCACAAGCCGTTACTGATGCCTTGAAAAGATTTTCTCTCCGAATAAATGAAAAAAATTTCTTCCCGAAGAGGAAATTGTTGCCCTGAAATGGACGTATTGGTAACTGTAAGAGAAGAAAAAAGTATGTTGCGCTGAGTGTCGGCACTTAAGTCTTATATTATTTAAAGGTAATAATACAACCTTTAAAGGTCTTGAGGTTGTACTCAGCTCTACTTTTTTTATGGACCAACAAATAAAAAAAAGTTAGCTTGTCTTTTGTAAAAAAAAGTACCACCGCATTGAGTTCATAGCGACTAAATCGTCCCTACTATATCAATAAAAATACACTCAATTTAAAAGTACTTACCAATAGCATATTCTTGCATATTTGCTTCAAATACATATATACCTCACTTTTATTTCACTATATGTAACACTTTAAGAAACACTCCTTATCCGCGATAGGCAAACTCGAGAGTAAGAAAGGATTTATACATTGAATTGGAAAGCTTCCCGTTGCTAAAGTAAGGGAATTACAATTTTTTTGTTTTTTGTTTATTATTATTTGGATATTTGACTTCTAACCTAGCGGCATTTTTTCTAAAGGAAAAAAAAACTTTTGTTGGCTTATGTCCAGCTACGATGTACTAAATCGACCACTGTGCGCCGATACTAAGTCGCCGGGATCATTGCAAAAGGAAGATGTTAGAGCCACTGTGCGAGAGTGCATAGAGAGCCGCACAGTATCATAGAATGTGTGAGATATTCCAGACTTCTCCCTCAACCATAAAACTCTGCTGAAATCACACATAACATAATAAGTTTTCGACAGACAGACTAATAGGACTAAACATGCTGTCTATATATTACTGTACACTTATTTACTTACTTACAGCTGGATGGCGCAGTTGGTTGAGTGCCTGTCCTCCACTGAGGGTTCCCAGTGAAAGTAAAGTTTATCCGGTTTTTCAAATCTGGTCCAGTCACCATTTGCTGTTGGGATAAAATTAATGGCACAATTCCTGGAGTTGTCGAACAGTGGCAGTAGTCTGACTATGATTATCACAATGGACCAACATGGTCTAAGTGTGCTGGCGATTTTGCTGGCAGCCCTCCACCTACTTACCTATTTACTTACTTCTTAGCTCAGCTTACACTTCCTTCCATTGGTTTTGGTTACCGTCACTTTCGTGTCGTCGTGCATACGAGGTGCATATGCTCCTTCTTGTCAAGGACTTTTGCTGCGTGGATTGGTTGACGTCACAATGGGTGCTGCCTGTCCAGCGGGTACCTCAGAGATGTTGGGGATCAACTTGAGCTGAGCTTTAAGACGGATCATTGCTGGCAACCTGTCCGACTGGGAGAAATTAACAATTTTGTTCTGTGTGTACAGGCCAGCCCTCCCATTTCTGGTTGAACAAGACAGCTGCATTTGAGTTGCCTCGGCCCATACAATGTAATCGAAAAAATTCACTATTTGGTCAAAGGTGAAAGGGAGAATAGCGACCGTGTAGAACCGCTATCGTTCAATGATTTCGCACAAAATGGACGGATGGATCGACGTGCGGTTTCAGTAAGACGGCGAGTCGATGCACCAACTGGAAAAGCGAGATTATTAGCGAGAAACATTATTTGACTCAAAATTGGGCTTTCCCTATTCGTAGCCAGTATTTAGGTACATAAATTGAGCATGAAAGAATAAATGCCAAGCATCGTTTTATCAATTCAAGTACAAATTGAATAAACGTTTGCAATTTTTTCTCTCTGTTTTATGACCACTAAAAACCAAAAACATACAAAATCAACCTTTAGCTACATCCCTATTGCACACACCATCCTGTAGCCAAGACCAAGGTTGCGTGTGCCAAGTTCAAAAAGTAGTCTAAACCGTGTTTAGCAGGTGGATCTACAGTCCATCATGGAGTGGACCTGATCCCGAATCAACTAGCTTCTCTATCTGTAACGCACGCCGAGTTGGCTAGACTTATGTCTCTGTACTTGGTCTTCAACAATAAATCTGCGTCAGGACTCATTCACTTGCCTACATTGTATGTAGCTGGACATCACTACACGTCTCAAAGTAATTGTCGCGTCGCGTGTCACTCTAAATAATCGTCCATTCAAGCGGCTCACACACAGCCCACTAAACACAAGCCTAAGATTTGCCACAAATCATTAACCACATAAATCGTCATTCAACCCCCATGACGCAGATAAACCACCCCCTTCGGGAAACAGTTGCATCTGAGAATTGTCGCCGGGAGTGTTAATGAATGAAGCGACGAGACCCAGTTACTTTGACACACTCGCGCCACACGACAAGCGCTCAGTGTGTGCCCGCAACCGGCTTCGTGCCCAGCCCGAACGTATGGAACGGGGAACCACTGCACTTGAAGACAACATGTCAGTGGATGGTGTCGAGACTCGCGACTAGAACCACAAAGTGCCGACGACAAGCCGAAGTGCTCCGAATGGAAAAGTAAGCTTTTCCGCTGTAAAACGGCACAGATTATCCTCGCTGGAGGGGAGGACTAATTGGGCGTGTGCGGGAGCAAGAATTACTGATGCGATTGCAGATAAATGTTATTAATTGGAAATTCACTTGCGAGGTGTCAGCGCGGTGGACACAAGGTCGCTGTTGATGTTTTGCAATTCGCTGAGGAATTCCGCATGTCAGTCTTAATTGCGGACAGCCTATCGCGTGTGTTAATCTCCCCGGCTGCAGGTGTCAGATTGGAGAATGCATTTGTTCGCACTTTTGGTAAATAGCCTGCCTGACACCTTCTGGACTGCTGAGTCAGGGTAGCCGATGTCAAGATTGATCTTCGGAATAATGATGGATTGAGCGTGGGTGTGCTCGCAGTGTTTTTGAACCGGCCGAGATTATAGCGATTAGTGAAGCATTGTCACAAGAATCGCCCTCATTGACCTTACAGTGTCTCAATTGTGGTAGAAAACTGGCGAGTCTGCAATGCAAGCTACTGCTCCAGACCACTCCTACTTACCCTTTGAGTTAAACGATCAATCACCGGCGCACATAAGTCACGGGTACCTCAGGTGCACCATCTGGCCTCTCTACTGTACTACCCTGAGGTCTCCTACATTATTTTCTATCGAGACCGAGGAAGTTATACAAACTATTCACCGAGAAGTTAAAACATTGAGTAAAGCCTGCTTTTCCGAAAAAGGTCAAAAAGTGTAGATGCGGTTTCAAGTCTTCCGGGCGAATGAGAGCTCTTCAAATCATCTATTCAAATCATATAAGAGCAAAATTAAACATACCAAGAAGGGCTCGTGGAGATTCT
This sequence comes from Eristalis pertinax, assembly GCA_907269125.1. Classification (NCBI taxonomy): domain Eukaryota; kingdom Metazoa; phylum Arthropoda; class Insecta; order Diptera; family Syrphidae; genus Eristalis; species Eristalis pertinax. The sequence continues at coordinate 61,493,285 of OU026145.1, forward strand.
TCTGTGGCAAGATAGAAGTGTTCTTCGAGTCGTCGAGACTAAGGAAGACCCGGCCATCTGCTTAGAGCGCTACCGGGCCACAACCAAAGGCGGGATGGTTTGTGGCTCATCTTAAATGGGAAGTCTCCTCCAAGACATTCACTAATCTAATCGCCTCAAGCACGCCTACTTTCAGTCGAGAGTACTCATGCTCGAGCAACCCACAATTTAATTGCAGGTCGCAGGATTCTGGTGGCCCACCCGACTTTTGTTTTTTTTGTGACAGTGACATACTCTGACTCAAAAATTGTACTACCAGGCAGCAACCTACATTTACTGTAATTTCTTGGTCTTCCGGGGTGGTACTCCTCCGCTTCTGTAATGAAGAGCCTACATCATCAGCTCTCACCTCATCAGCACCAAATAACTGCCACCTGATCCGAGCAAAGGCGGGACAGTGGCAACGAAAGTGCTCTGCAGTGTAGTCGTCTTCCACACAGGCGCCGCAGAGGGTTTCATCGCTTATGTCAAGCACAATAAGGTACTTGGCGAATGTGAAGTGGCCCGTTAGTACGCCGGTAAGTCGTCTGCAGTCTTGTCTGTCCAGATATAACATGCCGTGGATTTCTTACAGACGTTTGGGAGCATGCGCTTGGTTTGACTACATCCCGGAGAGCCATGCCACCTCCGAGTGTGCTCTTGACAAGTCCAACCATCGACAGAAGCCCTAACCAAGGACGCGGGCAGTCCCAACGCTGATTCGGGTCCTAAGAGTACCTCCTCTGATCCTTGTCTAGCAAGTTTATCGAGAGATCTCATTTCCCGTGTCCCGTGGTGGCCCGGGAGCCAGACAAGTCTTAGCGAATTTTAACTGCCGACAAATTCAGAGAAGACTTGCATTCCTGGACTATCGTGGAACTGGTTAAATGGTTGGGTAAGACATTAAGCATAGCTTGGCTGTCACTACAGACACAAATCCTTCGGCCTTTCCACCTGTTCTTCACAATATAGTTCATGTCCGATAGGATCGCATAGATTTCCGCTTGGAAGACCGACGCATATTTACCTAACGAGGTGTGCAGTCAAATGTTGTAGCCCTCCACGAAGGCCCCACCGCCAGATCTTTCATTGATCTTGGAGCCATTCGTGAAGATTTCACTACATTCCTTTCCTGGCTCAGATTCTGGTTAGAACCGGTCCTGAGTGCAGGGAGAGTCGACATTATATGCGTCGCAGCTGGACTACTGGCATAGTAATAGACGATAATGAGACTAGCGTCATCAAAGGTCCAGTGCGAGTTGTACCAGAGGCCACTTATTTTTTAGCGGAATATGGCCTAGGGAGGGCACCTTACCATAGCCGGATGTTCTCCAAACGGACCTTTTTGGTGATAGACCCCAAGAATTGCCGAAAATTCCCTTACGCTGCTAGAAAACTGACACGTCTCAGTCATTTTCGTTTCAATGTGTTTTTTCCAGAGAAGGTGTCTATCCGAGATAACACCCAGATATTTAGCTTCAGCGGGAAAGCGGATGGTGACACCTTTTAGTACTAGTTGGGTCAGACTAATCAATTTCCTCCTCCTCGTGAAGAGACAACCTCGGCCTCCAAACTTACAAACCCTTCAAACCCCTGCCTATTCAGACGGCATTATTCTCGCAGAACTACAAGAAAAACTCTTAAATAATTCTTTCTAATCATAATTCGACGAGAGCTGCCGAGGTTTTTTAAAGACGGAAGCGAATAATCCTAGCCTATTTGCGTGAAGGGCTAGTGGACAGATTACTTGAGATTCGTTTTGAGATTCAACAAGTGACGCCTGTCAACCATCTGCCATTATTGAGCTGCAACTATCAACTGGTAGTCTAGTGGCGCGTCTAGCGAGTTCATCAACTTTGCAGTGCTTGCAGTTTCCCGGTATATCTATATGGCGTGGCACACAGCACTATATTGGAGTTTATAGAGAACGTTGCCAGGGATTTAATTGCTTCTTGGCTATTAATAAATATGCAGATATCGCTGGTGGATATCACATTCCATCTTAGACAGGACAAAGCTTCGCTAATCGCCATTATTTACGCTTGGAAGACGCTGCAGTGATTGGGTAGACGAACGGATTTGTTCAGATTCAGACCATCCGAGAAAACGCAGCTTCCTACTCCATCATCCATCTTGGATTCATCTGTGTAGAAATGTATGGCTTTACCAAGGTTACGGTGCCGCCTTAGCACATGTCTCTGTCCAGAATCAGGGTTTTGAAGTTGTTCTCAGGAAAGTATCGTGGTGAGGTGCAGTCTTAGTGAATTGAGGTATGTGGGAGTAGTGGTGAGGGCTCTACTGAAGCAGATGCAGGCTTGTCTCTGTACCCTCCTTAGTTTGTTGAGGTGGATACCGACGTTGAGCCACCACACTACCACGCCGTATAAGAGGATGGGTCTTATGATAGCTGTGAAAAGCCAATGTGTCATGTAAGGTTGAAGTTGTGACCAATGGCTGTTTTGCTCATGTATAATGCTGTAATGACCTTTCTTACTCTTTCTTCTGTGTTGATAAGGCCGAGGTATTTCGAAAACGAAATACTGATGCCACTTAGAGTGAGGTGGTATATAAGAGGAATTTTGTATTTCGAAGTGAAAAGGACGATTTCGGTCTTCTGAGCATTATAAGTCCAGACCATTATAAGTCGCCCAGTTGTTAGGTAGATTGAGTCCATGTTGGATATTTAGATCCTTTAAGACTTGGGGATATTTTCCTCTGAAGGCTATGGCAACATCGTCCGCATCTCTCTCGCAGACTCGGATACAGGTAGTGAACACATTCATCTCAAGAATGACTGTTTGCAGGTAGAGTAATCTGAGACTTTGGAAAAGGGGTCAGTTGTCGTCTTGCCCTCAGTTTTGCACGCCCAATCAAATTTTCCTCTCCATTGAAAGTGACATCTCTTGTTGGGCGATCACACAGAGTACCTCTCGTTTGGGAACCCCTGTATTGCCGGCAAATAAGACTACTGATCACCTCGTTTCAAAGGCGTCCACATCCCATTCATACGAACCACATTCTTATGGGGTATACCATTATCCTCTGAAAGAACTACAAAACCACCAGAAGGCTCAACTGGAACTGAACCGAAACCTGGCAAAAAGCTAAAATGTCATGCTTGTCAAATTAATTGTTTCATTACTTCTTTTGAGAACTAGGAAAAATATCCATTGCTGACAGGGTTCAGGGTCACATTAGGTGTTTGCTCCCGTCTGAGGAAATATCTGCAGAGTGGTGATATATTCGAAGAGACGATTTACAGAACACAATGAGACTGCAGTTCATTGTAATTGCGACGAGATTGACGAACAATGGAATCCCTTGGGATTGGGTCACCCCGTATCATTCACAACCAGTTCTGCTGAAGAAGTCAGGACACGGTGAAAACTTGATTCTCTTTTGTTCCCTGCTGATATCACACACGAACAAATTGTAGCCGCTGATTAACTGCATAACTGGGTTCGGATTGGTGTTCGCAGGAGATGCCTCGATGAGATATTTGCCCACATCAGGGATTGAGCAAATGCTGTCTTCGACAAACGACACACATAACACCGAAAACTGGGCCTGAACGTCGCAGTAGGCAGCTCTCGTTGAGGATTTTTTCCAAAAGTAATCGTCGACAAGGATTACCCAGAGGATCATCATCATCATCGGTCCCCATTTCGTCAAAAACGACAAAGGCATTCCCAACATCATCTGTTGTGTTTTTGTTGGTGTGCTTCTCGACAGTTTACCAGTAACACACTCACCATTCATGTTTTAAGAAGAAAAAACCGTGAATATCTTCTGCCGGCAAAACCGCACACGAATTGCTGCGAAACCTGGAAAACCCCTTGGCTCCAGTTTCTCTCACGCACCTCACAATCACCTACTACACAGCGGAATCCCACGTAACCCACGCTTACAATCGGGAATTCCTACAATAGACTCAGAAGCAGAAGTGACGTAGCGTCAATGTCACATCAAGAAAGAACGACCGAAACACTTGCGATAAGCAACTGCCCCACAGTGCCCAGCTCGCGTACAGATAAGGCATGAGGGTTGCCAAGTGTCAAGTTCAAGAGCAAATCTTTCAGATCAGCTTCTGTCGACCGAAATCAAAACAACATCCCCTGCCAGACACACGCATACAATGGCGGACGTAGAGCGAAAGAACATCAACAGAAAGCACAAGCACACCTAGAGAGTGAGCACAGTGCTATTGTCGATTGTCGGTGGCGTAGTGTCGCCGGCGACGCTGCCGGTTGCAATTTCTCACCGTCCCTCTCGTTGCTCCTTAATTCGGCTTGGACTTCAGTGAGCTATTCGATTTTGACCACATCGGACACATTCATTCACATCATCATCATCGTCATCGTCGTCATCATCATCCCCCGAGCTAGAGTCTGTGTGTGGTGCGCGCACAGTTGAGCGAGCATTCGAGAGCTAGAGCCCCTCGTCTTCCGTGTGATTCGCGGCATAGTGCGGACGATATCTGCGCCGAGAGGGTGCTAGTTGCGGAGCGTTTGGTTTAAGTGTACTTCTCCGACTGCGTTTGTTTGTGTGTGTGTGTGTGCCAGTGTGTGCGTTGCAAATCGTTCGTTCCACCAGTCGAAGGCAACTGGAAAAGGGGTAGATAATCGAATACGCGGCGATACACACTTTCAGTTTCGCGTTCAAATTCGTGACAACAAGAGTTCAAGTTCAGTCAATTCTGTGGTCAGTGGTCGTGAAAGGAGCTGCCGAGCGTTGTCGTAGTCCCTTGTGTGAATTGATTCGCGAGTATTTCCTTTCTAGTGATTCCCCAGCGAGTGCTTCAAGAGTGGTGCAGAACATGGCTTCAGGACAACTGCTGATTGTCTTCGTTGGTAAGTGGTTTTAGTTTACACTTGTCCTTGGCCTCTGTCCCTGTCCACGGATCCGGTATTGTTTAATTGAATTTCCGCGACTGTCCCATCGGCACACAGTTTCTGAGGGGGTAATTGTGGATAAAAAAAAAATAAGTGTATTATGTCGTTGCTTCAAAAGGACCCGAAATTCAAGTTAATTTGATTAGGCATCTGCGAGAGTGTGTGAGGCGCTGCTGCTGAGAAAGTGCTACTTTTCACATTTGTGTGCTGTGCAAATGGGCGGCAGTTGAGTGGGCGGATGTGGGCCACGATCACGTTTTGATTATCTGCAATTGGAATGCGTTGCCGTGGAGGTGGCAGTGACAGTGGCGGTTGCGATGGCAGTGGTTTGTGTGTCGGAAACGAGTCAGGATGTTTCAAAAATAGATTTTTGGGTGTTGCGGATGTTATCACGGCGGGGGTTGAGTAAGTAGATGTGACACTCAGGACATGGTTTTTGAGGAATGTGTCTTCCGGCGGGCGTTTTTTATCGGGTTGTTATTTTTGTTCGAAATCGATTTTAGGGAGAGTCTTGTGGCACTAATTGAGCCTTTTGAGTAGGGGATGATGAGATGATTGTGTGGGGGATTGATGAAACCAAGTCTATGTGTGATGTAGATTTAGTTTGACTGTCAGTCATCGTATAATTTGAGGCAGAAGTCAAAGGAAAGGATTCTTTCTTGTTGCCTTAGGTCGTCCTCCGCATGTTGAACTCCAAATTGGACACGAGTTCGTTAAGTCGGCCCTGAACCCTACACATCTGCTTTCAGAGATGACAAAGTAGGTTACTTTTTCGTCATTCGGCCTCTTTTTTTGTCTCTTGTCTACAGTCCTCTTACAGTGCTGTCAAGTGAATTGATATATTTTTATTGCTGTTGTCGAACATTTTTTTTGTTTGAAAACCTCGTTGACATTTGTGAATTTTCAAGTCTCTTACATTAATTCTGCTTCTCACAATCAAGTCCTTTTCCGTCTGAGCAGTGCATACATTCCATGAGCCATTGGATAGAAAATTCTTCTTATTTTCCATCGCCGTTATTAATCGAAGCGTGAGTAATGTACCGTGAAATCTTCTCCTTCGAGAGAGTTGCACGACCAATGGCAAATGTATGCAAACTCATCAATAAATCTCTGGGCTCTGAGAAAAAACATTTGCCTTGATGCACAAAAAAAGCCGAAGCCTTGGCGATATACAAGCAATCGCAAGATCACGCACTCGACCCGACTCGGTATTCACACCGATTAAATTCCACCAGAATCCTTGGAACTCAACACTAACTCGGAGTACACATATGTATGTATCAAACCTGCTATCAGTGAGGTCTATTGTGGACTACGTGGTCTCTGCTTACTTATTCACTTATCAAGCCTTCGCGATGACCGAAATCTCTCTTCTCGAAATCGAATATCTTCATAGCAGGAACATACGCTCGATGTGGTCGACCCAGTTTCACACCTTGTTGTGTCCTCTCCTCCATTCACCAGACAAGACCAAATACCTTCCTTGATCTTTTCCTTCAAAGCACCAATAATCATCTCTGCTGGTTTGCTTATCGTTCACCTTACGGCTCTGTATAGCAAGCATACCAACATGTGAGGTTTGTGGAACGTGATTTTGATCCTTCGGGTCAGGGCTATAGATTCAAGTTGTTTCGACAAACCGAAGGTGCAGCGGTTGCCAAGGGCATTTCTATGCCGGTTAGTTCACTGGGGCCCCAAGGTAGACAAACTTCTTTAATACCCAGGTGAAACGGTCCCTCCTCGACAGCGAGACCAGCTCGTTTCGCCTGATCTTCAATCGCTGTGGAAGCTTCCACTACGGTACGTTGGGAATGCTCGACGATATCAATATGTAATCAAACAGTTGGACTGTGGAATCACTCTCCGAGCTTATAGCAGCACTATCTTCCTCAGTACCAAAAGGAAGAAATCACTCGACAGCGCATCTCCATCTCTCCCGAAATCTTGTGCAGGTTTCGAACGGCTCAGAGGACCGTGAACGATGCATCGCGTATGTGTTAGCGCTTTCCCGGGACCCCCAGTTCGGTCATCGCATTGAATAGTTCCGTGCGATAAATGCTATAAATTCGCTAATATTTTCCAGGATTTTTCTGATACTTGGTTTATAGCCAATTTGCCGCACTCTACGTGCCGATGCCAAACCGATTAAAACGTTCAACTCTGGACAGGATCTTACAGGCGACGTTGAACAGGGATATACCCTTATAACTGTTGCATTCGAGGTAGGATCACCGTTTTGTTTTTAAGTGTACATGAAGAGCTCCAAATTCTCTTGTGAAACTTTCATCCGCATCCGTGACCAGAGAGCAGAGATATTTTTTTTAAAGTCTGTCCTTAATTCCTTAATGCTTTCATCTCGCAGAAAGTAGTGCTTTAGTGAATACACTTATTAACAAGAAGTGTTTGACAGATCCTTTTGATTTCCTTTGTCTATTCCCAGAAAGATTTCAGCAAACCGAGCTCCATCTTGAATCAAAGTCACTGACTTATCCCAGCAGCTCTCGTATTGGTTTGCGTATCTCCTTCTTTGATCGCTTTCAACATTTCTGTTCGAAGCACTTTCTACACACACACACCCCATAAACGGATAGATATATATAATTCTCTGCATTTGTTAGGTTGTTTTTGTTATTTTTTTTGTTGCTGAGAACCCGAAAAACCTTTCAAGTCTACATAGTTCCAGAATATTTGCATTCTGATTCGACGCTTGCATAAGAGAAATGGTGTAAAATGGACATATCCCCGAAGACGTTTGTGGTTGAACACGAACTTGTTTTCTCGATGTGGAAATAGGCTTGTATATCCATTGAATTTTATGTAAGTTGCCCAAATTCTTTAGACTCACTCATGCCAGTCCAATGATCACGGGAGGATCCACTTAGATCCGATGGTCTATAGTGCTGCAACCAGAGTCGAATCCTCACTATAAACTCTCGCATGTCCCAAACGTCCATTTTGGACATGTCCGTCAATTCCGTTCGGCTGGATTCTAGCAGTTTCTTCGTTTTCTTACGGAGGCTAACCAGTAATTGCTAGTACCAGTAGATCTATAGATACAGTGGATGGGCGCTTCCTTCACCTCCTCATCCGGGCATCTTCCCCAGTAGTCGCTATACTGTAGTCAGTCTTGCAATAAGTCTTTCAATAAATCGGGCGTAAGAATTGCCGCAAACCAGATTCCTAGTAGTTCTATATGTATGTAAAATATTTTTCTAGGCCCAACCTCTTTCGAGTCACTGACAATGCTCAAAGAGTATAACTGTCTCTCGAGCTTGGCCGTTCGGAGTCGGCATAAAATTGTAGGTCCCTTCCACTCGTAAGAGCACAATAGCACGCGCAACACGAGTGATAGGCCCTGGCTCTCTATTGGCTGTACCGGCATCCATATTACTATTATTATTATAAACAAGAGAAGTATAGGTCCAAGTGCAGATCCTTGTGGAACACCAGGGTTAATAGATGTACAGCTACTTGCAATGTCGGCTCGCCAGTACAATCGCTCTTGGCGGAAGAGAAAGAATTGGACATACACACGAACCAACAAAGATAAGAGCTTAGATGCATGCCATGATTATAATGAGCATCTCCCACGTGCAAACGCTCCACCGTATCGATGACATGTGAGGCAATATTCAGTAGTATAATGCTTGAAACACCATCGATACCACGAGAATTCGAGTCGCTTAGTGAATTAAGGTTTTTTTTTAATTTCTAGCCTGGAGATTGGTTCGAGAAAAAAAACAATTTCTTTCGAAAGAACTATCATTAGAATGACATTCGGACGAACAACAAAAGCAGTCTGGGCAGGATGGGCGTGAATAGTGGCTGCAAGACAGTACATATTTTGATAATAAAGTTGTGCTCGATGTTTACATTAGTCCTAACCCCCTAGCCCTCATTTGATCTGCACATCAGAAGTCGCTCAAGATGTCTTTTGAAAACGCGTAGATTTTCGCTGTTCTGTTGATTCACTACGTAAAAACGCCAACTGCACACGGTGACGTTTAAGTTGTACCACAAAATCTAGATAGTCCAGTTGTCCCCGATAAAATTGTTTTTTTAAGAGCTCATATCCCCTTAGGATGATCGGGTAAATCTCATATTGAAGAAAATCAAAACCGAATCTCGAAGCAAATAAATTGAGTTAGGAAAGCAATGAGGCGAATTCAAGCTTGCCAAACCCGGCAGGGAAATAGTCAATTTCTCCATGCTCTATTGTATCAGCACTGCAACTCCAGCCATGCTGTTATTCCTGGACACACGCCAATATCAGAAAGAGATTACATTTAAATTTCATCAAAGTGATCCTGCAGATCTCAAACGATACAGGCTGGATGACAAAAGTCCAGCTCTCTGCGTTACCCCACTGGGTGCGTTGACTCCTTGCGTGGGGCATCTTAGTTTCATCTGCAACACCAGCTACTTTCATAATTCACGGCTTCACACCTTACGAGTCTTCTGTCTACGAAGAGTCGGCATAAAACTGTGGGCCCTCTGAACTTTCAAGAGGAAAAATGCATGCAAAGCCTTCAGAAGCCAGGCCCACCTCGTTGCATCATTAATAGTCATTTTTTAAGAGCCTAATTAAGGGTGATTTTTTAAGTGTTTGGTTTCTATTAATCAACAAAACGCATATGAAAATTGCAAAAGTGTACAAAATGTTTATTTGACTTGATAAATGAATGGTTGCCATTTGTAATTTTAAAGATTATTTTTTTGTACACGGTGGATCAAATACAAGTTTCTTTTTAAAAATGCAATAATATAAACAAAATTAAATTTCTTCCATGTATTATGGCTTTATTAGTAAGAACAAACATGCCCATTAATCATGAAATGCAACGTCGCCTAAGATGGTTTAGGATTTATGCAGTAGCGCATTCTTTTACCCCAATTTCCCAAGACCTTGCTGATGGTTTTGGGCTGTAGCACAAGTATTGCTTGGATGGTATTGGCCTTAAGTGCTTGAATCGTTTCCGGATTGTTGGCGTAACATCGGTCCTTCGCGATTCCCCACAAAAAGAAGTCGAAAGGGGTCAAATCGCAGCTCCGAGACGGCCAATTGACATCGCCAAAGATCGATTGTGGCACCGGCTGTGAGGCATGGCACGCCATACTGCTTGAACCAGACGTCCGAATGCATGTCTTCAATTTCCGTAAAAACATGGCGATCTGTTGACGTAGAAGGCCACAGCAGCCACATTCCGACCCGTACGACGACGGGGACCATGAGTGTTGTCCACTAGCATACCAATCTCACGAACTTATTGCACAAATTTGCATACAGCAGTCGCGGTGGGTGCTTCATTCCGTCGGCCAATTCTTCTTTTCCAAAAACATACTGTTTGGACTACACTCATTTTGGAAATTAGTTTTCAACAATTCCCAACGTTGTTCATGCGTCAAGCGACTCTTATCGTTCCCCAAAGGTTTTATACTAACTTCCGCCTAGATGGCCCACCTTGTATATGTCGACCATGACTGCGTTTTCAGTGGTGCAGACAGAAAGTCCACTTTTGTGTCACTTTTCGAGCACATTGACTGATACCTCGATAATAACTCAAGTAAGGTTGTCTACCAATGTTGCAAAAGACGCTGTATTTTTAGTGCTTTGTAGCCCTGCCTTAAACATATTTGAACAACACTTCGTGGCATAGAGGCGTAACGTTTTTTAATTTCCTCTGGTAGTTAGTTGCAGTGGTATTGGGTGCCCTGTTGGATATATTCCGAATCATAATTGACCATCAATTCTCAATTATATTGGGACTCTAAACCTAGAATTTTTTGCCAATATCAGCCTTGGATTGTATTAGGCTCCGGTTTACTTAAAAGTCGCGCACGATCGGAACAGAATCATCCGTGAAATCTGCCTGGAATGTAGCAAGATAACTCCTCTATTGTTGGAAGCATCACCTAGAACAATGATTTCTTCTTTTGTGAATACAGCGTCACACTACCGCCCAAATGTCATGCCATCAAATATCGGAGAATGCTTAAATGTGGGAAAGAAGTATTCGTTCCAATATCTTACATTATCTCTCCTTCACACTGTCTGCCTTCATCAGGTCCACTTAAGTAAAACTTGGATTAGTCGCAGAATATGATCCGTCGCAAATCGTCAGCAGAACAGTGAATTGCTCTTCATACGGAGAATAGTCGAATTCCGTCATATGGTAGTCCCAAAATTAACGCAAGATTTTAATTCGCCGCCAATTGTACGGTGAATTGTTGGCAAAATTTTTTTTCAAGCACTTTCAAAAGCCGTCTTACAGCGCTTCCATCACACCACAGAAGGTCTTTAATTCTCGCTCCGATTTCATGGATTTTAGCCATCCTGTCTCCGCTTCGTTTAAAACCGCCGTGAAATGCGTTAATTTTATACAAATCATTTTCACTTTTCGCGGTCTAGGGACTGTTGCGTTACCTATTCTATTTAAGCTAGTAGATGCGTATTATATGAAATGGCATGGACGCTGGGAGCTTCTATACTCGAAATATCTATATCTATCGACTGTATGATTGGTAAAAATAGTAGGGACTGTCCTTTTTGATCCTTATGTGGCAAGCTGTGCCGTATCCTACGCTGAAGTGTGTAGGTCCAATCTCCGACACAAGCAAACTTCCATAATTCACGTTCCCAGTTTCCACATATGTCTAGCAACTGATGCGAAAAGAGTACCTTCCGTTTGAGAAACGCCGTACGGAGTGGACATAAAACTGCCGGTCCTGGTCCACCTCGGACAGAACTAACGCCGCATTATTATTATATAGCATTTTACTAATTCCTTTAGTTATAGCATGGTACGAGTACTTCAGACGATTCTGACCTACTAGTGATCAAACAACCACCCTTATCAACTTCTTGTCGTAATGAAATAGTCAGTCGTCGGTATCCACGGTATCTTAGGGGTCTTGTGTCAAGTGGCTAAAAAGCGCCGCAGTCTATTGTTGGTTGGTTATAGCATTTCCTGTAATCAGTAATTTTATGACCACTTCCTGTTCAGTTATTTAGCTACATCATTGCTGGTTACAACCCTCTGATTGCCCGACTGCTGTGAGCCAAGAGCTCTCTCAGTTCCTCTACAACTACTTTGGACATCATTTTCGTTCTCGGAATTGTTTTCATTGACGGCTGACTGTCATTAAGACTGCTGATGTCAGGCTGTCAACATGAATAGCATTCCAGTCTCTTCTTTGACCATCTAGCAGTTAAGCTTGGATGGTTTTTCCATTTTCATAAGAAGGCAGGACGTAAGCCTGCTTTAATCCGATATTTTAAAGGTCTTACAATAGCTATCGATAAAGTGCTAATGTAGGTCGTAGGTGTAGGTGCATCCTAGTCACCTCATCTCTATAGAGTCGTAGAGACATTCCTAGGTTTTGTAAATTGGACTAACTTTGCCTATTTCTTCCCCTATTAACTAAACAAGGAATTGTAGATTTTAAGGAACCTAGTTGCCACTCTTGGCTGCCTACGCCCCTTTGTATCTTGTGAAGAAGTGTTCCCAAGTCGGACTTATTTACTCTGCAGCTTATGTCTTCTACAAATGCAAGGCCGTATGTCTGGGTCAATGCACGCATGCGGATGAATTTTAACGTTGCTTGTCACCAGATATGTTGTCCTAAACTGGAATGATTGACAGATAACAACGTCATATAATGGTTGCAGCATAATTCCCCGGTCGTCTATCCATGATTGTACCTTAGACACAAATAAACGTTTACCATAGTCATCTCTGACCATAAATTAGTCACTGAAGTGCCGGATTAAAACACAATTCGATGTAATTGATTTGCCCTTTCAGCTGGCAGAATCTTATCGATTCTGTCGCAATGGCACGATGAATGAACATTTCTTTAGAATTTGTTTCCGATTCACCACTGCCAACCGATAAGGTTGAAGTGGTCAGTGCGATTAACCCGCCCGGTGGTAGACGCCAAACGGTTGTCGTGTGACTATGGTATTTATCGAATGATATCTGATACGGTTGTTAACATTCTGAAGTTGCTCGTGATAAAACATTTCGCAAACTTTACGAACAAGCAACTCATTTTAAGTGTCTGATTACACAAAAAGTGAATTTATTACCAAAGAACATCGAATACACTTCATACTGGCTCTGGGCAGACACTTCGAAAGGTTTGTTCCTAGAAGGGATTACGGTTGAAACCCTCTGCGTTCGTATACTCGAGTAGAGAAACGTTTCTTGACTCGTCGGTGATTCCTCGAATCACTCGCCAGTTTTATCGTCCTCCGTCATCTCTTGTATCGTTTCTGTCATATAGTCGTGCCTGAATCTAACCTTTTTTTCAGTTCCAATCATCCCGTACTGCAGAAGCAACAGCACACCCTCCGAGCAATTCTTACGCCTTTACACGGATTGATTAAAAAGGGAGGACGTCCATAGTGCGGCCTCCCACACTACTGTTGCATGCAAGTCGAATTAAATAAAGACGGCATCTTAAACTTTTGAATTGAATTGGAATCCATGGGGGAGGTCATGTCGATTGACAGGGCTAAGAGACATTTGACGTTTTTGACGAACTGTGGTCTCTGAATTGTGCCAGACATGGAACTTCAGACTGGTCCCTTGAAAACTCGGAATCCAAGTAACAAATGATAGACGTACTATGTGTCACACCAACCAAATGATCTAACTTAAGCTGAATCGGTCAGGCAATTCACTCGAGTGCATAGAAGACTCAGCGTTATTACAAACGACGGCCTTTGTACATTTCTCCTAAAGACATTAGAGATGCTGATCGACCGCCACATTAGACACACGATTGCCTCAAATAGATTCTCGACCTTCGAGCATGCCTATGACAAGGGAAAATCTGTAGAGACGGCCCTTCACTCGCTGATAGGCACAATATAAACTGCCTTCCATTGATGGAACATAAACCGAATGAAATAATTTCAGCACTCAAAATGTTGGGGATCGAAAAGTCGTGACCTTAACTCACTAGCTGCTGCGAGTAGCGGGGCGCTAAGCTCTAGGGACGATGATACCAGGATCTGCACGATAATTAATATGGATACACAGTAGGGTAGTGTGCTTCTCTCTCTCCTGTGCAACATAGAATTGATAGAACGTCTGTTGTCTCTGTAAAGCTCTGGGCTCTATGGAGACATCTAGGAAATTTGTGTCCACGAGCATGGTTATATTATATGCAGACGACAGTTTCTGCACTAGAAACATAGACCACTGAATGCGGTCTAGGTGTCAACTCGCAAAAAAAAAAGCTAGTACGTCGCTGCTATCAAGCTTATCCAGCTGGCGCGATCTCTGGCAGCTGCCTGCATTCCTGCAGTCGCGCACACCAACTTGGTTGAGGACCTTCTCCACTTATGTGCTCCATCTTAGAAGTAGACGTTGTATCATAGATTCTAAAGGCAGGAGTTAATTTGTCCTAAATCTAGTACTCTTCACTATGAAATATAAGATTCCGGCCTTTGACGCATCGTCCTTCTGCAACACTCAAAAATGCTAAATTTAATTTCCAGTAAGTTGGAAACCCAACATCCAAGATAATGTACGCGGCTTCATAATGCTGAAAGTGGACAGTAGGATGCAAGTGCTTGACTACAGCCTCGCATGGTGAGCTTGGTCTTCTTATCACTAGGCAGACCCATGGCTTAGTCCTCCTCATATAGACATAATCCACAAGTAGGCACATGTCTTTGTTTGAAGTCACTGAAAATATGTTATACTTGGAAACACCCATCTCCTACTACCAAAGATCCTCTTCGAGTACAACTGCTCAACAAGCATATACTCCCGGTCCTACTGCTAGTCTGACTGGCTGACACTGCATGGCCCAGATGGATCGAATATGGGCGCAGCGGTTGCAGCTGGAGTCTACTCCAAGGCTCTTAACATTCAATTATCATTTCGATTATGGAAGCACTGTAGAACCCTTCGGCGCGTGATCACGTTATGAACAAATCAGTTGGACGTGGTCACGTTGTAAAGGGTAACCAGATAGCAATGATAGCCTTTTCAATTGTTGTGTTTCAGCAGCTATCAATGTCACCAATGGCATTCAATTGTAAAAATACTCAGTAAGGCTTGCAATTTAGTCGTGTACTATTTAACGCTTGCCGGGCGTGTGAAAATTATTGAAACATATTGAAATGCCGGCGCAGTTTTATATACGCGTTCATAAATCGCAATTATGTGACTAATTATTTTTTGCGATTATTTCCTCCCTGGCTGCGCCTATCAAGCCAACCAGTTTGGACGAGCTAGAGGCGAGCATTTGATCGAATCGTCAAACATTTAATCGACCGCTTAAAGCACCGCCCGTCTATACGGAGGCTGTAGTTCGATCGTAGCTTCCAAACAATTTTACATCACACACCGTCGTTGTTTTATTTCAATCTCTTTAAAATCTTTAGGAAAGAGTGCCGTCGCAATGCGGAGTTCCTTCTTAACATCAAGTGCTAAGATATCTCTTGTATTTTATTCACTGTGTTTTTTAGCATTCACTTTATCTAACAACGTGTTAGATATCCATGGTTTAAGTTCCCTGTGATGTTAGTTATCAGATCTGTCATCGAATGATTGCCAATCAGATGATCACCATATGATCCACATGATTCACAGACAGTCTGTGATTGATTGCTCCGCAATCATTTGCTGTTGTCATCGAAGACGATACTGAATTGGGACCATCTAACAGCGAGAGACACTATCTATAGTTCATAGACACAATATAGGCCTCTTAAACAAGCAAAAGAAAAAAATCAAAATTCCTCAATTAAACACTACTTAAAGTATCCCACACTGATTGTAAAAAATTAAAGTTCTCGCAAAGCACCGCAGCAATACATAACAATTAAGCGCCTATTTACGATTTCCATAATCACGACTCGATAGATTTAATTTTTACGACCCTTGGAACCATAAGTCTTGTGATAAATCAACGAGATAAGTATGTGCACGTCGTACCCTCTACGGTGCGATAGAATAATCAATTGGACCTGTCAATGTTGACAGTATGGTGATGTATTTCACTGCAGTTGTCCATGAGTGGTTGACCATCTCAAGATAAACTTATCATTTGACAGCCCTACCCCTGAAGACGCACGCACAAAAATTCCTCGACGAATATTCAATATTTATTCGAGCACACATGATGGCTTAAGAGGAATGCACGAACCATACTGTGACATAATCTCTTGATCGATGCTGATGGTAACAATGTCAGCCCGTGAACGACACACCAGACGTTTGTTCTCTAAACGACCTCTCAGATGTCGCGGTTGACACTGATGGCATCTGTGTCAGATTTTGTGTTTCACAAATTCACATTATCTTCACGGTCTTTTGATGGATAAAATTAGAACACACGGTGAGGCACAAGATGCCGCCAAAAATAGACGCCGTCAGGTCTTGGATGGCGACTGAAGAAAAAAATAAAAGATCATTTTTTTACGAGATATTCTCTTACAATAGACGTCAATTGAATTGGCATACGAACGTACGTGATGGTGGCCAACCAAGCAGTAATTCATATCTCTGACACGCAGTTCTGATGGTTGTCTATTGATAACGCGAACTGGCTCAGAAAGCCGCCGTTAAGGCCTTCCTGACAATGCTAAGCAGATACTTACGAGAGGCATTACGAATTTTGCCACTTAACAGAGTGTGACTGGGGGCTTTGGTTGTCACTGAACTTTCAGAAAAAGATTTGCTGAGGTGTGTCTTATCGATTCCGAGCAATTGTCTTGATGAATGGGTGAATCCATCGATTATTGGCGGATTATATGATGATAGTGATATGATGGGAAACTAAATTTGCAGGCAATTATATTGATGTTCGTTGTGATTTGCTTGGTAACGGAATAGGTGGGACAAGAACACAGTCTAGGAGAGCTTTGTTTCTTGCTGAAGTGGTTGTCTATGTGGGCGATGATGCTATTGATGCATTCGGCGCTGCACCGGGCTGCTCCATGCTTAGAGACATAATGCGAAGTGTTCTATCTGAGGGTTGACAGCCTGACAAGTCTTGGTCTGGAAGTTTATTCGAGAAGGTAGACCCCTACATTTGCTATTCATCGTGCACCAATCTTGCAAGTACTTACAACTAATCTGTTGTAAAAAGATCATTGAGTGAAAATGATTCATACATTGTATCCACAGCTTCGAATGGGTGGTCTATGATTCGAGTGGATGTACAATGGACCAATACTGTGTAGGTTTAAGTCCATCTCAACAACCACCCTAAGCTAACTTTACGTCGCTACATTCTAGACTGATATGTCCTGCTCCTGAGTGTGACTTCCTCAGCCGTGTGCAATGTCTAAGGAACACTGAGAAACATCATAGTAGAGGGTCAACCACCGCAGTAGAGCCAACAACTGGAATCCAAGTTGGGGATGGTCATCAGGGAATGTAGGGAGATGTATCTTGGTCAGATGAGCGTTGGATCTAGCTGCCTTCTCAAAGGATCATGACAAAGCGCAGCAGTTCACTTCTAGTTCACAGGAAGGAATTACAGTTCTGCACGAATACATTCATTTGCTCTGTATAAATGATAACACTACTTTAGTGTACTCAGTGTAGTCAGTGTACCTGTTGCTTTCAAGTACACTTGTCTTAATGTTTGGTTATCAATGGGTGAAGTACTCACTTAGCAATCAATTATCGGGAGATTCATTCATATTGGTTTTCAAGATGTGAGTGGAATGAATAAATACTTGAAAACAAACTTGAAACTGGTGATTTCAAGACATTCATTGCAGACATCTAATAGAAACTAAAGTCGTTCGGTCATGGTGTGAGAGCAATGTTTTATGCAAAAAGAACATCGTTCTTTCAGTCACTTCAGACAGCAAGCTGCAATCACATTCCATTCAAGGAGTACACTTAGCTGTCGTATGCATCCCCACTGGCTCGGAGGACGTAACCGGCATTACGCAAGGTTATTACTTAATGAAGTCGTTGCAACTTAAAACCACTGCAACAAATCAAAGATCTTTTAGTCACATGCATCTGTAAGAAGTTAGAGGAAAACTTGCGGAACGAGTTGTGTGTCAGTATGGTTTCACTTTGACTCTAGTTACAATCGGAGAAGTGTCCTTAACACTGCGTACATCGCCGTTTTGTGCAAAATCCCTGAAAGACATCGTCAACAATCAGATATATAATATAATATTGGTGGCCCTACAGCCCGTAGAGGGCCAGGGCCTAGCTTCTCAGCAACCACTCGTGTTGTGCGTGCTATTGTTCTATCACGAGTGAAAGGGACCTACAGTTTTATGCCGACTCCGAACGGCCAATTTTGAGAAGCTTTTTCTAGACAGTTGTACTCTTTGGGCATTGTCAGTGACTCGAAAGAGGTGGGGCAGTGAAAAGTATTTCTTGTCATATCAGGAATCGAAGCTAGACAGGTAGGTCCAAGTGCGTAGGAGTCGACGCACATACCCACAACGCCACGGGCCACCACAACAATCAGATGCATTGGACCTTATCCGAAACTTCGGTTTAGAGACCAAGTCTACATCCGGCCACAGAGTTTGGTCTTTATTGCCGGATGTAGACTGGTAGCCAGCCCGGGACCATCAACGGAACGGAGGAAGCCAACTTTGGTTCGGATCTTACAAGTTTGTCATTGTGGCCAGCAATGAACTTAAGGACATGTAAGAACACGACGGCCCTCTCTTGTGAGGTTGTTTTAACTTGTGAACTGTGACAGAGGTGTGCAAATGTACGAGTAGAGAATACTACAAGACTGAAACCTAATTCAAACAGAATGTGGACGAAGACATAATCGGTAAGGTAGAATAAATTGATCTTACTACATTTTAGCTTACGACAGTCGTGGGTCCACTACTCCGAAATTGCGAACACTTCTTGATCATCCAGTCTTCGTAAGATCACTGAATATAACTGAAATAACATTGCAAGAGCTAGTGAAATCGAATCCCACAGGATTCATACTTTTCACAGCCGAGAAGAGAGTTGGAAAATCCACTCAGTCTCGCGCTTGTGAAGTAGGAATAAGATCGTGCACTGAACATAGCTAAAATCATGCATCCGGCCCCTGATCATTGCGCCTTTAGATCGTAAAAATCTACTAAGATCGGCGAGCCAACTGCTCCCTGGTGTGTACGAGTAGAGAATACTACAAGACTGAAACCTAATTCAAACAGAATGTGGACGAAGACATAATCGGTAAGGTAGAATAAATTAATCTTACTACATTTTAGCTTACGACAGTCGTGGGTTAACTACTCCGAAATTGCGAACACTTCTTGATCATCCAGTCTTCGTAAGATCACTGAATATAACTGAAATAACATTGCAAGAGCTAGTGAAATCGAATCCCACAGGATTCATACTTTTCACAGCCGAGAAGAGAGTTGGAAAATCCACTCAGTCTCGCGCTTGTGAAGTAGGAATAAGATCGTGCACTGAACATAGCTAAAATCATGCATCCGGCCCCTGATCATTGCGCCTTTAGATCGTAAAAATCTACTAAGATCGGCGAGCCAACTGCTCCCTGGTGTGAACCAAACCATTTTTGAGACCGCGATAGATGTTGTCATTGCTACTTTTCAAAGTGATCTTTCTGCCTGTGATCATGTCATAGATCATGGTGTACTTATGACAGACCTGACAAACTTGGGATCAGACTCAACGTTCAGATAAAGGAAAGAATGTAAATGTTGGTAAAAAATAAACGAGTAGATAAATGTGGCCAGTAAGTGACTTGTCCGATGAAGATCTGATCGTCTTTGTGAAAGTTGCAGATAAGTTAAGAATCTCGTAGATGGCATATGGTATTGTTGGGCCTGACGTCTTTTAACAGATATGACAAGCGTTCCAGCGGATCTGTTTGCTGATCGGGCATAAGCGATATCAATGTTTTCCCGCGGAACATTGCTGACGGTTCGTTCAATTTGGTGACACTTGTTTTGTGGACATTTTATGAATTTTTATGTGGCACACACATTTTTATCTTCCAACGCAGACAGTCGCGTGCCTCCTCGACAATAGCATGCCATGTGAGACGGGAAGGAAGATGTCACTATCTATATATTCCGTCCTTGTATTCATTTGTGCTGAAAAAGTAATTTTTGTTATGGAATGAGAGCTTGTTTGCCTGTTTTGCCCGATGTTTTAGTTTGCACATGTCAACTATTGGCAGCAAAAAAGACTCTGCTGAGGGGATGTACTTGGAGTACACAAGGCTATGTACACAAGTCGGATATCTTCAACAAAACTAGACCATTGCGGGATTGCGTTTGTTGATGGGGATGAAGATGCTTAGATTGTGGGAGAAATATGCGCTCGGGAAGGATTTTACTGTATCAGGTCTCTACATGAGCAGAGAAGTTGTTTTATGGTCGCCTCGTCGCCCCCACATTTGGAAGAGGGACCAGAACAATGAGCGTGGGCATAATGTAATATTGTGACGTGTCTTTAGTGGCGGAACTGTGTCTTTTGTGGAGGAACTGCTTATTCGACTTCAAATTTCTATGTTGCAAGACTTGGCCAACATCTGCGAGTATCGGGCCTTAGAAGTGGTTTGGCCGCAGCTAAAGTCTCCACAAGGAAAAAAGGGGCACAACCACAACATTCGACTGCAATAGCATCAGGAATGTAAAAAAAAACCGAACCATTTTGTTAAGGGACAGCTTGAATGACACGACAATGCTTGGAATGGCTAAGAAAACTTTCATCCCCTCATTCGTCTTATGCATATTATTATATGTACATATATATAAATACGAAGTTGCCGGTTGGTTGTTGCCCGTCGATTGAGACTGAGACTGAAACTGATTTGGTCCAGGAAAATACTGTGCGACCACCCGCTGTTGAAAATGTGCAGAGTTGCACTAGGATTTCCCGGAAAGCAATAAGTAATCAACTGACGCGCAAAAATAGGCGACGAGTCCAAAGTGTGAACAAATCAACAAGCACCCACGGGTGATCTTATGACCGATGGAATGCTTGCCGTATCATGTTCAGCATGCGGGACACTCGCCCACACAAGCCGTCTACTTAAGCAAGGTTGACTTGTATACAAAGTCCAGATGCAGTTCTAGGATGTAGCAAAAATACGTGACTTGGTCGAACTTATTTATGAAAAGGGGAGAACACACAAGATATGGCAACAGTTGCGTTCCCTTCAACATGAGACGCACTCGAACTTTTTGTGGAATAAACTCAAAAATGGGATACAAAACTTTAATGCCTGTTTCACAATGCTGCGTTGGTGCCTCGACTGAGTGCTGGTTACGACATTTGCTTTGAGGGATCAGTGTGTCACCATCAACTGCTTTTTTCTTTCGCTCCCAATTCAAATGTGGAGTAAACGCAGGGAAACGTCAAAAAGCACCTAAATGTATCAGCACGTTGAAACATTTAGGTAAGAGAGTACATCGCATACGTGAGATTGCATTGTTCTCACCACACTAATTTGTCTGACAAAAGTCAAAACGTAGCACGACGCGACGCAGTGAATGGAATGGAACCGTTGTATTGTGTCGTTTGAAAAATGAGACCAACGCAGCATTGTGAAACTCGCATAAATCCTTCGACAAAATATGACACGACGGTCCTAAGTAAATGCAATCAAAGACCATTTCTTCCTGATAACGTCCTTCTATAGGATTTTATTTTTTTGCACTCAAGACAGCATTTTTAGCTAAACACGGATCAGAATTACCTGAGCCCAAGGAGATCGCTGCTGGAGGCCCGCAAAGAAGTATCATTCGCTCTTTATTGCTTCTGTCGTACACTCACACCATTCTCCAAACTGAAGACAACTGTAAGTTCTACAACGAGCTGTAGACAAGACAAAACCCTGACACATAGAAATGGAAAGTGCATTTTAGCCAGTAAAAATGAAGATTTTTACCGAACCACTGGAAAAAATGTCGATCCACTTTGAAAATAGGTAGTACGCAATGCGTTGTCGTATTCCCCCTCACAACCAATTGCTTTTCAAGTGTCGTGGTGGTCGCTGCGGGGTATATGAAACTGCTATGCTTGGTGTTTGGGTTCAATTCCCGGCACGATAAACTGCTCCACTCTCCTCGATTCACCTGCATGCTGAATTTCTAGTTGATTTTCTGATTGAACCTGCGATTGTAGCTGATCTATCAAGTTCCATCAAAATCTGGTAACTGCTTAGGAAATAGAGCTCGTCTATACCGTTAGTCGAGTGATGATTGCTAAATGTTTTGCTTAATTTCTGCTGTTGGATACTCCCGCAGTTGATTGGGCAATCAATTAACTTCGTATTTCATGGTAGTGAACGGGAGTAACTCACATCAATTGATTGAAGCAACATCCCATCAAGCATCTTGGAATCTTGAATCGAATGTTATAGACCTATAGACTTAGAATTTGCAACAGGAACCCATTTTCACGCTGTAATGTCATGCCAATGACTTGGGCCATGTCTGTCTGTCACTGAATCGAGCAAGTTCCATTTCCTCGATCATTGTCAAAGAATTTCAATGTCCAAGTGATTTTTTTGTTGAAATATGTGTTTGAAAATTTCGCATTTCTGTTGATTATTCCTTATCAGTGTGCTTTGAACAGGTCACTGAGCATCGCTGAGCAATTGTTCACCCAATGACCCGGGAAGTTTGGATAGACGCACGCTCCGCTTTTGTTTAAATTACGGTCTGATAAGAGTCCTACACTCCTAAGTATTTAAAAAATCAAAGGCCACCAGCACCAAAACATCAACAACAACACATCAGCGAACAAATAAAATAGATGAATTCAGAAACTCTTGAAAGCAGTGCTTTCCGTTTATTTTTCGCTGATCAGAAAATTTTGACTGATGGAGTTGATTGATGGAATTCTCATCACAGTGACGACTTAAATAAGATCACATTTTTATGGAAGATCAAGCAGGGCTGCATACTGGGCAACATCGAGTTGATGAGCAACATTGTAGGGTTACATGGCTGTAAGAGCCTACGACGATATCTCCCTTCGACATCACACTGTTTACGGGCTTTAATCACTGGAAAAAACGTACTCTGGTTGGGAAACTACACAAATAATTAAATATATAAGTCCTAGAGATGATGGCTGAGAAGTTCTTCTCGAAGACGGTCTGTGATAGTAGGAGATCGGTGTCTCTAGGTATAGACAGACACAAATCAGTCCAGAATGACAGGGTGTTCAGAACGGAGTTCCTTTCGCATATGCAGTGACTTCAATCTAAGTGCTGTGTTAATCGTTACCTGTTTAACGATTTTTTTTTGTAGTGGGAATATTGAGGAACACGACCGGGGAAGCGATTATTGCATTTTCAAGCTCTGCCCACCATCCCGAACCTGTTGAATTCTGAGTTTATGTTGCCATGGATTATAATATGGGTAGCACTGCAGTCCGTAGAGGGTCAGGGCCTAGCTTCTCAGCAACCACTCGTGCTGTGCTATTGTTCTCTCACGAGTGGAAGGGACCAACAGTTTTATGCCGACTCCGAGCGGCCAAGTTTGAGAAGCGTTGAGCATTGTCAGTGACTTGAAAGAGGTGGGGCCGTGAAAAGTATTTCTTGTCATGCCAGGAATCGAACCTAGACATGTAGGTCCAAGTTCGTAGGAGTCGACGCACATACCCACAACGTTACGGGTCACCACGGATGTTGTTGCCATGGATTAGATGTTTGTAATTGAATGCTCCCTCGATGTCTGTGAAGGCAACAAGTTTGGGTTCCGTGTGTTCTATTTTTGTTTTCTTTCTGTTTGTACCTACCAGCGGGAGAAAGACCGTCTCTATAGATATCCCCTTGCCGGCATGCTACGACGTCGAAAGTTTATTTATAAAGGGAATATAATCTGCCTTATGTGGTTCTTGTTAGACTGATGTGTCTCAAACTCCTGTGAGCTGTGAGTACGAAGACTTGTACATTTACGAAGAAGCTGCCTGGTGTCGGGGTCTGGTCCTTAATGCCGAGGTAACCACTCAAAGCTAAAATATTGTCATCGTGACTTCCAGCTCTGTTGGCTGTATTACGACATCTGTTCCAATTCACTTCAGCAGCTATTGAATAACTTCAAGTATTTTGATATTCACAAACTTAGTTCTTTGAATTTTGAACTAGATCTAGTAAGCGGCATTGGGCAAGGATCTGTTGCCAGATTTAAATTCGCAATGGCATGACTAAGAAGACCACGTATTGACTATTCACCGTAAACATCGACATCATATTTTTCATCCAGAAATTACTTATTCCCTCATATCCTCCGAATGACCGTTCAAATTGACCACCCACCCACCTATCATCACGCAGTCCACACTGAGAAGCCATAAATAATCACCATCGACAGACTTTCAGCGGTCGTTTACAAGATAATTATCCAATGAAAAACAAAACAACTTTTCTGACAGCTCACTAGCGATGCGCTCGCTCATCCAACGAATGTGCCGAGAAAACGTTGCATCTATCCGTATCAATCGAGTAGCGTGTGCCTTCACGGATGCGGAAAACAAATACATTTCCTCTGGCAACAAAATAATTTGAAGTTCTCGTACTTGTACATATGTTTTGCGGACGTGTCCAACTGTGCGGTGTTCATTACACTGGATGCACATGCAGGAAGCACTCGTATTGTACAAGTATCTGCCGAAAAAAATTAGCAATTGTGGGGGGAGGCAGAGGAATCCACTCGAAACCGTGCTGCCGCCGGTGACGGTTGGTCAGTCGGAAAAGCTCAAGTTCAACTGCTTAATTGCTCGCTTGACGTTGTTCTCTATATATCTCTCTCTCTCTCTTTCACTCTCGGGAATGTATTTTTAAACAGCATCTGTAAATGTATGGTACGTGTGTGTGCCGCCGGTATTTTCTGCTGTGGGCGACCGGTTGATGCGACAGCACCAGGTTGGCTGGTGGGTCTATTTTTTCAAGTACAAGGGCGAGTGGATTTGCCAAGAATCTTCCAATGAGTTCAGAAAATACACAAATTGATTACAGGGAAATGCGGCCGGGTGACGCAGAGTATTGCGCTGCCTTGTGAATCTTGATTGCTTTCCGCATTTTTACTTGGGATATACGGCTTGTTGCTTACAGGTTGCTCGTTTTATTTTATATGAAAATAAGGGCGGATTTGGCATACAATCTGCTGCCAGAGGACGTCCCTTGCCATGGTCTGCGGATGACTGTGTTGGGGAGTTGTGGCACATGATGTGAAAGATCTAGAGGTAACGTTAGGTTTTTCCACTTGAATCTGTTACGTTAACATTCCCCCGGTTTATTCTATGCCCTTATCAATTATTACATTCGCATTCCCACCTTTCATCTGCTCGTTCAGCAACCTCTATTTGTTATCAACACATAACAAATCGCCACAAAGTGTTCATTTACCTATATTTACACTTTTTTTTTATTTAGAAACGATCGTATTGACAGTGTCGCTGGTGTTGTGTGCATGTGCACCTAATGGGTGATTTTTCTGGCGTTGCGATTGTCACAGTCAAACATGCAGTCTGAACATTACCATTTCATTGCGGAAAACGTAATACTTGCTCTTGAAACTCGTAGGCCGTCATCGTAAACTTGCTTGTGGATGTACACACCTATATTCACTTATGGGAGCTCAGTCTGGTAGCAGGCCTCCATGAAAACCACCAACCACCAAGATATTAACCAGAATCCAGAGCCTTGCATGTCTAGGTGTCATAGGAACAATTAGCACTACGGCGTGCTTGGAGGCAATATTAAACCTCTTGACAAATACATGCAGATAAATGACTGCCGCAAAGAGCACCACAAGGATCAGCCAATTCAGTTGGTGGCTAGCAACTTCCACTGGGCATGTAAGATTACTAGATCGACCACAAATTGCCTAAGTTGATAGCGACTATACTAATAATAGTAATATGGGTGGCGCTACAGCCCGTAGAGGGCCAGGGCCTAGCTTCTCAACAACCACTCGTGTCGTGCGTGCTATTGTTCTATCACGTGTGGAAAGGACCTACAGTTTTAGGCCAACTCCGAACGGCCAAGTTTGAGAAGCTTTTTCTAGACAGTTATACTCTTTGGGCATTGTCAGTGACTCGAAAGAGGTGGGGTCGTGAAAAGTATTTCTTGTCGTACCAGGAATCGAGACAGGTAGGTCCAAGTGGGTAGGAGTCGACACACATACCCACAACGCCACGCCAACCAGATAGCTACTATACGCCTCCACTTTTTGATTTCGAAATTCCAATATTTCCCAAGTCAACTCAACTATTCATGTATACGCGGATGGATCGAAGATGTAAAATGGTATAGATGCGGGTCTCGATTGCTCTATGCTCGGTCCCAGATTACAGGGACGCAACTGGTAATGAAGCAGGGAGGGGGCTGATACCGACCCATCCCAGGCAATCTTATGGATCAAACCAGGTAGATTACACGAACGAAGTTTAATAGTGCAAAAACCGACCAACACCTTCAGTGCGACATAAATTTTGTGGCGATGGTAGTGGGAGCACTAACTGGACATAATCATCTGAAGTTGCACTAAAGGAAAGTGGGACTAACCCATAACCCACTAACCACCGTTGCCACTGTCTCAGTCGCTGCCAGTTGAGATACAGAACACTGGGAGAACACGTCTTTCAAGACCAGGATCCAGAATCCAACCAAAACCTCTTAGGATCTCAGGATGGCTGTGCAACACACATGGCGAACGAGGAAGATGTAACAGGAGAAATTCCCCCTACGGGCATGACAATTGGTCCCACTTACCCAACCTAACCTAAGGGAGGACTTTATAAAATGTAACAAAGGCTACTGAACAATTATGTCACGCCGCTTGTTTAGGATCATCTAGAAGGCAAGTCAAATGCCTGCTATCGACAGAAAATCGCGCTACATTCAGAAATCATGGCTAAGGAAGACATTTTCGATTACTCATAATAAGGTCTATAAAAACACGCTAAATCTCTGAAAGTCGTCCCTTCCCAAGTCTCGTCTGCTTCAATTCGTTACCAAATCGAAATCTCGAAAATCAATCAACCCAAACACCGCATAATCTTCTTGCGTTGCCACAGAGGAATTTCCTTTTCAGCAACAAAGTGCTACATTACTGCTGGCCACGTCTTCTTTTCTGGCATGCATCCAGCATTCTTTTAGGAAACTTTTAAGTAATAAAATGCTGTGGTGTCCGAGACAAGAAAACATTAAGTTATTTGTTTGCTTTACTTGTTGCAAATTCATATATTAAATAGGCGTGGAACTGCTCCAAGATTTTTGGGCTTTCGAATCATTTAACGTGACTACTTGTTAACACACGTACGGATGGGATATTTTCATGAGTTTGTGAGGGGAAATTTAGAGGACGTTTAAATGGACTTCTGATTGGTTTGCCTAGGAGAGGGTGTACGGTATGACGGGACATATCACAGCAATAAATCATGTCCAGTCTCTTTAGCCTGCTTATTGTGTCTAGAATGATTGTCCATATTGCTTTGTCCTATTAATCGAAACGCCTTGAAATTGCCACTTTAATTGCTTTTGAAGATGTCGAAATAATTTGTTATCATTACCTACATGACGATTTGCAGTTGGGTCAGGTCCTGCCGTAGAAGTTGGTCTTGTTTGTCCTTGATAGCGCTGGGTATATCGTCAGCATAACCGATGGTTGAGTAGTCACCAAATATTGACCATTGTAGTGACACGAGTGTTTCTTTTGGATCCCCACGTACATGGGTGCTGTCCTATAACTTTTAGTCAGTCGCACTTAGTGCCGCGCAGATCTAGTCGATCCTACGTGACAATGCGAGGAACATGAGGGACCTTCGGAGAATATCTGCAATGGTTTTTTCCTCTTCGTCTCTGCAACTTCTGCAGACGTCATTGTATGCCCTTTGGCTATAGTTGCACTCTTTATGGACATTCATTGTTAAGCACTATGAGGACTGCATACGAATTTTAATGTTTAAAAAACGAATGCCCATCTGATCCTGGCTACCTGAGTATACCCGTATCTACGTGCCGTCGCAATGTCACAAAAAACCGTCTCCAACAGAAAATCGCCAACGATCCCTATCGAGACGATTTATCAAGGCTTTACTTTAAGGAAGCGAATCTACTTGTTCTACATACATTGTCTTATCGAACTCGAAATGTGCGAATGATAAGACACTTCTACGAGCGAAAACTGATTAAGACCGCTCTATCAGTGCTTTAGTTTAACACATTAAGTGACTTGTTGAACCGCAGTTCGTCAACACACGCGCCTTGATAGTCAATACCTTGTGAAAGCAATCAATCGATTAAATTCAAAAAGACAGTTGATGGATGGGGATGATTAATTGTTGGAATCTAAAAATATTTAGCAGATACCAGATAGACAGAATTAGCAATGTCGTCAGTGGTATCTGTGCCATCTTAGATGTGTGGATAAGTCCACAGTGACTGTGCTGTGTGGTGTGGGGGAGAAAATTGGCTGATGGTGGTTTGTTTTGTCTTAAATTTCCCGCAACATGTTGATTGAGGTCATTCTGACTTTAGGCTCGGCTACTTAGACGCGATAGTCATCTGCTATGTTGTGCCACTCGAAGTTCGACGACATGATCTCCTATCAGTCTGTGTCCCGTACAGATCAATCTAGCGATATCAGGGATTCATATTTTCCTTGAGCTTGTCAGAACCATACTAATCTTCCATTGTATCTGAAACAATGATTCTTCCTTACTTTTTCAAGGAAGTATAATCCAACGACGCTAGCCCAGGGAGTGGCATGGATTCAAATTAAACAAAACAAGCTGTGAGATATCAACGAAGTTTTTGTTTTGTGTGAAAGGTCTATCATCGAACGTATGGGGTTTTAACTCGATCTTTTAACTGTCACAGCGACCCAAGTAGACCTACGTATGACCCTTACACACCTCTCGAGATATATTCTCACGTGTGATGTTCGTGACTTACTTCGCTCAAGGTTGGCGTGTGTCGCGAGTTAGCGACAGCCCTCATTGTTGGGTGAACTAGTACATCAACAAGTAAAATGTCCAGATTCGGAACGATGCCAACACACACAAGGTCCTGTGCATACCCGCCAGCCTCAAAAGTAAAAGCACAGCATAAAGTTGTCTGAAGTTTCAAAAAAATTAAATGCAGACAGGACTCCAAGAAAAAAACAACTTTACTGTACTTCTTCGAAATCGACGACGGCAGTGCCATCACCATCAATAGAGAGTGCAACGGTTTAATAAAACCAAATATCTTCCACAATGGACATTACGCTTTTTAGCGATTTGAGAGGATGCTTATCTCATTCCGAGTCGATGTGATCTGACCACAGACATCGTGACGCATACGATCGCTGCGCACAAGGACAACATTATGTGATGATGCACCTGACACATGTTCGTCCTCCAGCGAAACCGCGGCCAAGTAACCGATGTCACATCCCACTCATAATGACACTAACAGGCCTGTCGAATGTTGCAAACACATCCCCTTGGTTTTTTTTTTTTTTATTTAATTATCTCCCCGTCCGTATTGGAAATTCACGCCTTCAAAACGCGTCTAAGTCTAACCCAGAGGTGGAAAGCGATGGACACCATTGTGCATCTTCTCTGCCCTTGCAGCGGCTTTGGCTCTTGAAGAAAATGACACTAAGGGGATAACTCGTAAGACAACCGCACCGAACAAAGCACTAGTGGTTTACGAAGTACGATCCACTAGATCCTCGTGGCATATTTCTTGTGTTAAATGTAGGCAGCCACCGAATTGCGATGTGGTTCTCGTCTATCTACCCACGTCCCTCTCAATGTGTGGCCCTTTTTAGTTATCAGAGTTATAAATCTTCGAAAATTAATGACGAAAATCTGTGCCACTAAATGACAAGAGCAGTTCGAACAACTCTACAAAGAGACGCAGAATCGCATCACATAAGAGCCATTTGCCTGTATCCATGCGAGTACACAATTGTCGTTTCATCAGATGTCGTCTAGTTGTCATCGTATTCTGAAAAGCGTGCTAAAATCTGAAGAACTGAGATAAGAGCAAACTCAGGAATCAGCTGCCAGACTGACCCAAGGTTATCGCGAAGACGCAGTCCGTATTCAGAGCAATTAGTTGACAAATATCAACGTGGAATGGTTCCACTTTCAGTCGATTTGCATGGCTAATCACTTCGTTATCTGGTCTGGTCAGTTGGATTTACTGATGCGGAGGCAGTATTTTTTTTTATAAATCGTCGCCAGCAATAGCAAACAATCTTGACCACACCACTTTACTTCGTGACGTTGAACTCCGAAGAACATCTTCATCAGCGACTGAATGATCAACTGACAACAGACCAAAGATATGTATGTACACATGAGTTGAATTAGGATGGGTATCCATTCGGGAGAGAGAGAGACAGTCTGTGGGGAAATGTACTCACATTTCAGCTGACTAGGAGACTTAGGTATGTGGGTAGGTACGGTGATCCACTGACGGTGCAAAGTTGGTTCTCCCGTGGACCTTTTTCTTTTGTCTGAGGTGTTTCTAACGCTATACTGGAGCACTCAGACTCAAAACTGGTCCATTGTACTACCAGCAGCAACCTCGCTAGGTAGGTGAGTAGGCTGTCAGCGAAATCGCCAGCACACTTGTGATACCTATAGTCAGAATACTGCCACTGATCGCCAACTGCAGTGATAGTGCCGTTAATTTCATCCCAACGGCAAATGGTGACTGGACTAGATTTGAAAACCGGATAGAAGCGTTGCTTTAACTGGGATTCGAACCGAGGAGCCCTCTAACTAAGGGCAGGCACTCAACCAACTGCGCCATCCAGTACATCCACCATCCGTTGACCTTACTGCATTTCCTGTTCTGGATTTATTGGCTTTTAGATATTTAGGCATATCTTTGAGGCAGTTCAAATAATAGCTGTGTAGGCTGTCCAGCAGTCTTCTTCTTCGTTCTAAAAGGGCGGGGAATTGTCCGAGGTAGTGTAGTATTGTTTCCTCTTTTTCTTCATCCCTGCAGCTTCTACAGAAGTCATCTCTTGGCCTGGTTGCCTATGAGTGTGTACAGTTATTGTTGCTAACTGTTGTAAAACGTTGTAAAACGACGCCGGTTGCTGTCGATTGCGACTAAAGCGAGCGTTACATTTCGGAAATCTTACCATTGATTATGTCCCCGAAACCGCAGCTTCCTACATGCGGGCTTATTTGCCAAGATGTCAGTCATTTATCCTCGTTATATTGCTCCTAGCAGTTTTCAGTCGAATTTTAGAATGCAAGTGTCCATCTCTGAGCACAACTGAAGATATCTATTGACCCATAGAACCATAAAAAGCTCTTGAGAACAGCTTGTCGAAAGAAATCCGCGATCGGCAGCAATCACGGTCTGAATAAAACACATGACTTCCATGAACGCTGGCAAGACTGTGCGCGCAATGAGTGCTCTGTTATCACAGCAAGGCGTTGTCATCGAAGTTACAATATTTTGTGACAAGCAAACCGTTGTCATGGTGGTTTTGCAAAAACTTGAGAGTGACAAACGGTTGGTAGCTCTTCGCATAGTCAAACATTTTCTTCAGCTCAGCTTGTGTGCGAACAAGCTTGGATTTCTTCAAGCCAAACTACACAAACACTTCTAAGAAATCAAAGTCTGTTGCCGATGATCTGAGTCTTAATGATACACGATTCAGACGAAACTGCATTGCCGTGCATTTGATTTACCCCCACTGGTACTAAAGACGACCCTCGAGTACCCAATTTCATTCATCTACCACCGACATTTCCCAATTGATCGTGTCTTCTATTCACCGATGCGTCGCCAAGCAAAATGATGTCTCACATGATCTAACTACCCTACCCCAACCGAAGCATTCGTGTTCTCCATTCCTCGACAGCACTACACAGAGCCACATAATTTAATTCTGAAAATATTTTCTTTCTTATTTCAGGTCTCTTCCTTTCACAGTCCACGGAGGGAGCATCGGATCATTGGGGTTATCCTGACCTCGAGGTAACTGACGGTAAGTGGTTAAAGTTCAAATCAATTAACGTGCACAACGTTCATCCATTCAATTTGCACTCCCTACTCACTGAAAACCCACTTAAAGTCATCATGGCTACCAGCACATATCACAGTAATTTACTCATAGACCAAAGCACACTCTCGACACTCCCATCGTTCGGCAGCCCAACATCCGTACGTCTGTCCAGTGTACTCTCACTGTCGAGCGGAAGGCTCGCCCAACGTCTAGCCGCGCACGCAAGTCTGGACACATCCCACGAATGGCCCGTGTGCCCGGGATTGAATCATATCAGTGTGCTATCAAAACACACAAATTAGTTAAATTGATAAATTGGCCGTGTCGACACGGTAAATTGAAATATTCCGCAACGAAGATGTGCCCGGCTGTGTGCTGTGTGATGAATATTTATGGCAGAGCTAGGGTTAGGAGCTTTACGTTGGCTCTTCAATTGAATGAGAAGATGGAATCTCTGATGTTGATACGGCTTGCTGATTGACAAGTGGAGTTGTGACAGGAAATTTGAACCAGCATGTCTAGGGGACAAGTGGAAAATAAGCGCACAGATGTTTCCCATCTGATATCATTGCAAGTACGCGAGGAATGGGAAGCGATATGATGTATCGTCGATTTCAATTGAGTTCATGCTCATCACCAATGAGCCGGAGTTCTCGATTTGCAAGGGAAATCGCTGCCAATTCCGCCTGACAGGTCCTCATCGCCGATTAACTGTCTACAGAAGCAATTTTTCCAGATTCGTAGTATTGACCGCGACTCCTTTGCCAATTCCGTGCCAAGACCAGTCCATAATCTCAGTCTCACAGACGAGAACGCAGAACTTAAAATCGTTGTTGCTATTCTGTTTGCTGGATTTGTTAATTAAGGTGCACAAGGTTTGGAACCCATTTTTCGCCTAGAAAGGCATTTAGCACAAGACCGTTCTGGTTGGACCGGGACTCAGATTCCGATCTGTAACGGCGGGTTTTTTTGCATTGACTTTGCTTCAAGAAATAGGTAAAAAATACTGGATTAACTGTATGCATGCAGTATGAACAACAGCAACACAACGAAATTCCGAGGTTCTGGAACGCGGTACCAGTCGTCACAGTGTGTCGACTTGCCACATTCCACATGTGGTACAGACACACTACTATATTACTATACACTACTTTCAGCCTTTCAGTCTCTAGCACTAGTTGTAAGTCAGTCCTTCAAACGTTCTTTGGCCATCCAGGACAAGTGAGTGAAAATCTATGTCTACAACAATGATTTAAACATTAACAGATCTCTTGGCCTCTACAGACATTGTCGTGTTTTTGAGACAGATACTATGACAATCAAAAAGAACAATGTGAGTGCTTTTAAGGAGCTTTTTTACCTTATTTTAATACTGGTTCCCTGTGGCAATTCTAAGATAGAGAAAATGTTCTAGTAGAAATGTACCGCTCATACTTTTAGCTGCAGTCAAACACCTGTTAAAGCTCAATAAGATTATGCTCAACAATCATTGCGCACATTTCCATACTCGATACGATTAGAGCATCCTTTCACGCATGATTTTAGTCTCACTCACAACTTCAACATTGACTCTGAAGGTGAGCACTTATTGGCTTTAAAAGACCACTGCACTCTATCGCGCTTTAAGGCTCGTTGTTGGGCTTAATCCCTCTATATATAAATACTCTCCATTCATCGCTCGATCTCATTCAATATTACAATCCATACCACAGAGTCTGTCTAATCTCCAAAGCTTTTTTCCAGTGTTCCCAAAATGGGGCGGAATATGTGACATTGGCAAGGCGCAAAGCCCAATCGATCTAAGCATCGCCGGCTCACTGAAGGGCAGCTATCCAGACCTGAATTTCAATAACTACGATAAGACTCAATCTTCGCCTTCCCTAGTCAACAACGGCCACACGGGTAAGTTCATCCTTTATCAAATCATCCCAATTCTAACATCGCCTCTATCCCACAGTTCAACTGTCGCAGTTTTCCGTACCGATGACACTGAGTGGAGGACCACTGTCTTCAAAGTACGTCGTCGAACAAATCCATCTTCACTGGTGGTCCGAGCACACAATCGACCAGATCAGGTAATGACCACTAAGCAATGACCACTAAGCCACCCCACATGACGTGTATTCTCAAGACCCGCTTCACATTACAGATACCCTATGGAGGCTCACATCGTACACCGAAACACGCGCTACGCTAATATGACCGTTGCGGCCAACTATAAGGACGGTATATCTGTTGTCGGCGTCCTGTACCATGTGTCGAATGAGGAGAATAGCGCCATAGCCAAGATCGCACAGAACATCAATTTCATCAACGAAGTCGACGAGGTCAACAAGCCAGTGCTTGTTGAACAGAAGCTCAGCATTCGGGAGTTCTTCCCGAAACTCTCCAGCGGATATTTGACCTATGCAGGATCTCTGACAACTCCATCGTGCGCTGAATCGGTGACTTGGTTTGTCCTGCTCGATACATTCCCCGTGACACTGGATCAGGTACACCCCGCTTCACGATTTAATTTTAAACACGGCTTACACTTCTATTTTGCTTCAGGTTAACCAGTTCAAGACCATTCAAACCGGCGAAGGCAAAGCGCTAAGCAACAACTACCGTGAAATCCAAAAGAAGAACAACCGCGCCGTCGTTGTTGTCCAGGGCTACCGATCGGCAGCTATACCTTCGGTGAGCTCTTCCATCCTCGCTATGATTGTCGCCGTGGGCGTTGTTGGTCTCCGTCGGAACGCTTTCTAGACCGTCGGCAGCTGCTAAACATCCTTTCTTCGTGTCCTGTGCCATTAAGCTCCATCAAGAGACGTCTTCAGATTCATGTGCTCTATACATAGGATTCCATAGTACGCGTATAGTGCAGATTCGTACATTTGCAAATATTTTTGTATTTATTGTGTAAACCTCGTTCATGGATAATTTCTTCGTTTCTGAATAACTAGTCAATTTCTTTTTTTTTTAATAAATAAATTTTCATAAATGTACACGTATTTTGTGTTTGCATTCCCATGATTGATGATTGATGATTGATGATTGATGATTGATGATTGATGATTGATGATTGATGATTGATGATTGATGATTGATGATTGATGATTGATGATTGATGATTGATGATTGATGATTGATGATTGATGATTGATGATTGATGATTGATGATTGATGATTGATGATTGATGATTGATGATTGATGATTGATGATTGATGATTGATGATTGATGATTGATGATTGATGATTGATGATTGATGATTGATGATTGATGATTGATGATTGATGATTGATGATTGATGATTGATGATTGATGATTGATGATTGATGATTGATGATTGATGATTGATGATTGATGATTGATGATTGATGATTGATGATTGATGATTGATGATTGATGATTGATGATTGATGATTGATGATTGATGATTGATGATTGATGATTGATGATTGATGATTGATGATTGATGATTGATGATTGATGATTGATGATTGATGATTGATGATTGATGATTGATGATTGATGATTGATGATTGATGATTGATGATTGATGATTGATGATTGATGATTGATGATTGATGATTGATGATTGATGATTGATGATTGATGATTGATGATTGATGATTGATGATTGATGATTGATGATTGATGATTGATGATTGATGATTGATGATTGATGATTGATGATTGATGATTGATGATTGATGATTGATGATTGATGATTGATGATTGATGATTGATGATTGATGATTGATGATTGATGATTGATGATTGATGATTGATGATTGATGATTGATGATTGATGATTGATGATTGATGATTGATGATTGATGATTGATGATTGATGATTGATGATTGATGATTGATGATTGATGATTGATGATTGATGATTGATGATTGATGATTGATGATTGATGATTGATGATTGATGATTGATGATTGATGATTGATGATTGATGATTGATGATTGATGATTGATGATTGATGATTGATGATTGATGATTGATGATTGATGATTGATGATTGATGATTGATGATTGATGATTGATGATTGATGATTGATGATTGATGATTGATGATTGATGATTGATGATTGATGATTGATGATTGATGATTGATGATTGATGATTGATGATTGATGATTGATGATTGATGATTGATGATTGATGATTGATGATTGATGATTGATGATTGATGATTGATGATTGATGATTGATGATTGATGATTGATGATTGATGATTGATGATTGATGATTGATGATTGATGATTGATGATTGATGATTGATGATTGATGATTGATGATTGATGATTGATGATTGATGATTGATGATTGATGATTGATGATTGATGATTGATGATTGATGATTGATGATTGATGATTGATGATTGATGATTGATGATTGATGATTGATGATTGATGATTGATGATTGATGATTGATGATTGATGATTGATGATTGATGATTGATGATTGATGATTGATGATTGATGATTGATGATTGATGATGGAGTTTTAGATTATGAAT
The DNA here is from genome assembly GCA_907269125.1 of Eristalis pertinax. Lineage (NCBI taxonomy): Eukaryota > Metazoa > Arthropoda > Insecta > Diptera > Syrphidae > Eristalis > Eristalis pertinax. The sequence goes on from OU026145.1 coordinate 61,529,676, forward strand.
GTTTGCAAATCATGAAAAACTTGCTTTGCGTTACACTTTAGAAGAACAACTCTGAAATCCAAACATGCTGTCTAACTGGGAATCCGTGAGTTCGAGAATTTGTAATGAAAATGTGACACAATCACGAAAGCCACCTCAACCAGACGGAACTGATGAAGCTGATGACTAAGAACGATTTATCAACAGAAGCAATGATGCTGCTGGCATTGTAATTTTCAAACGAGTGTCATAGATCGACGACCAGTATAGAAATTCCTACTTTCCATGCTTACAGCTGAGTACTCACGTGGTGCATTTTGCCTGTGATCTACATGTAACAGTAATAGTGAATCAGTCAATCATTTTACAATACGTGTAGTATTGTAGTTTAGAGGAGAATTTTGCGAGAGTCGTATTCGTTCATTAGAATGCTTAAGTGACTCATAGTTGACTAGACAAAGCGATAAACGGAGCTCCACTCGGAGCAGTTTAGATGAACCATAGATTTACTCACATATCACATTACGGCACATTTACTGTACATCAACGATTTCTGAGTACATACTTATATTTGATCTGCAGATCACTGCGTTCATTCATGTATGTAATTTATTGCATAACACCAGGCGGATCGACGCTCAATCCTAGTCATATGCATTTTAAACTTCCATTACCTTTTTATTAAGTATTTTCAATATCTGTTAGCCCTATACAAAATTTGGCTCAATAAAAAAAATGCATTTTTAAAAAAAAAAATTACCTTTTTAGGTGAACATTTCGATGTCGTCAAATGCACTCCATAGTATCTGATTAATACGCGTACGAATACATCTCCAAAGGAGTATAAAAGTCGTAGGTACCTCATATAGGCAGCTGTGGCAGTTGAAAGACGAGCCATGAAAAGGCTATGAAATCCTTACTATACACTGTAGATTTTTTTTGGTGAAAAATTCGATGTCGTCGGATCCACTCCAGTCTTCGGATTCCGGTAATACACATCGAAACACATATCCACAGGTGTACACAGGTCGTAGGTACGCCTAGTTGCGCCGCATGTCGTCGCATCCACTCCAGTCTTTTGATTCCGTAAATACACATCGAACACATATCCACAGGTGTACACAGGTCGCAGGTATGCCTAGTTGGGCCGCTGTGGCAGTTGGAAGATGAGCCATGAAAAGGCTCTGAAATCCTTACTCACTGTAGATTTTTTGTTGGTGAAAAATTCGATATCGTCGGGTCCACTCCAGTCTTTGGATTTCGATAATACACATCTAAACACATATCCACAGGTGTACACAGGTCGTAGGTATGCCTAGTTGGCCCGCTGTGGCAGTTGGAAGATGAGCCATGTAAAAAGAATATGAAATCCTTACTATACCCTGTAGATTTTTTTTGGTGAAAAATTCGATGTCGTCGGAAACTCTCCAGTCTTCGGATTCCGGTAATACACATCGAAACACATATCCACAGGTGTACACAGGTCGTAGGTACGCCTAGTTGGGCCGCAGTGGCAGTTGGAAGATGAGCCATGTAAAGGCTGATGCCGATGTCGTCGCATCCACTCCAGTCTTTTGATTCCGTAAATACACATCGAAACACATATCCACAGGTGTACACAGGTCGCAGGTACGCCTAGTTGGGCCGCTGTGGCAGTTGGAAGATGAGCCATGAAAAGGCTCCAAAAGGTATAGTATGGATTTGGAGCCTTTTCATCGCTCATCTACCAACTGCCACAGCGGCCCAACTAGGCGTACCTACGACCTATGTACACCTGTGGTTATCGAAATCCAAAGACTGTAGTGGATCCGACGACATCGAATTTTTCACCTAAAAAAATGACAGCGTATAGTATGGATTTTGGAGCCTTTTCATGGCTCATCTTCCAACTGCCACAGCGGCCCAACTAGGCGTACCTACGACCTGTGTTTTTTTTTTTTTTTTTGGTTACGTCCAAGGATGTGGCAATCTTCGAAAGATACTAATAGCCCGTGCCATTAGCATGCACGATTCGCAAACCCAAGTTCTCGATTTCGGGAATACGCCTACGTACTAAACCACACCCTGCACTCTTCTACCACTCTCCCCGCGGAACTGCCGTTAGGTATTACTTCGCGGGGCTGGTAAGCGACTCAAGCTGGATCGACTGTGTTTGCCTGTTCGGCTTGCCTTACTCTTTCAAGCCTTCTTAGCTCGATCTGCAAGTTTGATATGAAGGAACAGATTTCCTCCCACTTCTCGGCTGACTCCGTCATATGACCGACTAGGAGCTGACTGGTAAGTTTATTCTTGTCCCTTCAAATCGTCTGCAGTGGAAAGTCGTGTGTTCTGCGTCTTCTTCAGAGTCCTCACATTCTGGACAAAGGGAAGAGCTATCGTGTCCGAACCTATGGAGATACTTTCGATAGACCCCGTGGCCCGACAGAAACTGCGTAAGGTGGAAGTTGCAGTTTCCGCTTGCTCTCTTTGTCCACGTTTCGATTGTTGGAATCAGTCTGTGAGTCCATCTGCCTTTGTTTGAGGTGTCCCATCTGGCTTGCCACATTGTCATTGAGGCTGCTCTTTCTTCCTTCCTTATCCTGTTTACGCCAGTCTCTGGCCGGTTCGTCGATCGCCTTAGGTAGACCCTATGCATCTCATTTGCGAGAATGTCGATGGGGACCATACCCGCAATCACAAAGGCTGCTTCGTCCGAAATTGTCCGGAAGCCGCTGATTGTTCTTATGGCGCAGAGCCTGTATGGTGACTAGAGCTTCTTAGCTGTCTCCTTTATAGAGAGAGCACTCGACCAAACTGGCGCAGCATATAGGAGAATTGAACTTACCACTCTGGAAAGCAGAATCCTTCTTGGGTATCGGGGTCCTCCTATGTTTGGCAGCATACCAGAAAGTGCTGCCTGCATCTTTGAAGCTTTCCTGCTGCAGTATTCGACATGCTTTTTGAAATTAAGTCGGTTGTCGAGCATCACTCCTAGGTATTTCAGTGATTCCTTGGATCTAATTAGCTGGGAGCCAACCCGGAAGTTTGCATATTCCACAGTCTTTCGGCTGGTTATTAAAACAGCCTCTGTCTTGTGGTCAGCCAGTTCAAGGTCGGAAGATTCCAGCCAATTTTTGATCCTGGCGATTGCTTCGTTTGCGGCGGTTTCCACTTCGTGGATGTGCTTGGCCACCGTCACGACCGCGATGTCGTCAGCAAAGCCGATGACCTTGACTCCATGTGGCAGCCTTAGTCTTAGTACTCCGTCGTACATTATGTTCCACAGGAGGGGTCCAAGGACTGAACCCTGTGGAACGCCTGCAGAGACGTCGTAGTATTTAGTACCATCGTCAGTCTGGTATCTCAGTTTCCTATTGGTAAAGTAGCTGACGATAATCCTCTTCAGGTACTGCGGTGTGCTCATCCTATTCAGGGCTCTCATTATGCAGGACCAGTTCGCCGAGTTAAACGCGTTTTTTATATCCAGCATAACTACGGCACAGTATTTTTTTGTACCGCCCCTCCATCTTGTACCCGTTATGGCCTCACTTGCTGTGTCTACCACCTCTTTGATGGCGTCGATGGTGGAGCGCGACTTCCTAAAGCCGTACTGGTGGTCTGACAGGGCTCTCCGCTCCTCAGCCATGCCGATTAGCCTGCCGTATATGATGCTCTCCAGGATCTTTTCCGTGGTGTCTAGCAGGCAAATCGGTCGATACGCTGAGGGTTCTCCGTGGGGCTTATTGCCTTTGGGTATTAGTACCAGGTGTTGGAGTTGCCAGCGGTTGGGAAAGTTTCCCTCTTCGAGGCACCTTTGCATCATCGTCGTAAACAGCTCTGGTCTCTTCTCGACAGCTGCTTTGATGGCTTTATTGGGGATGCCGTCGGGGCCAGGCATTTTTTTCTCGCCTATTTTCCTGCACGCATTCTGCAGCTCGTCAACCGTGACTGGTGGGATTTGTTCCGGACCAGCTCCCTGTGTGAGGACGAACATTGTAGGAGACTTGCTGGGGAACAGGTGTTCAACTATTGTTCTGAGCAACAATGGTCAGGTTACTTGAGGAGACCTATTGCCCCTCAGTTTCTTCATTACGACTTTATATGCTCCACCCCAGGGATCTAGGTCTGCTTCATTGCATTTTCCAGGTGGCGCCTTGCCAGCCTAAAAATGGCCAATCGTTCGTGGAACTCTGCTCTACCTCTGGAACGCTAGGATCTACGGCGTGCTTTAAGGCAAATTGCCCTGAGGTTCTTGATCTTGTCGTTCCACCAATAGCAGGGTTCTCCCCTTCCGCTAATAGACCTTTTCGGCATTGCTGCATCGCATGCTATCGATATTGCTTGGATCAGTTTACTCGACATGTTTTCCCGCTGATGTGGTGTTGGGTGGGGAGTCAGAGCTAAACGTTTCCTCAAACATTTCTTTGTCGAAAGCGGTGTCCTTCCACTTCGGCCCTGTTCGTTTGGGTCTCTGTCTGGGCCTCTCACTACCAATGTTGAATACAATCGCCTGGTGGTCGCTGTGTGTGTATTCCTCGCTGACTCGCCATTTTGTTTTGTGCAGTAGCGAGTTGCTTGCGAATGTTATGTCGATTAGGGAGCTTCTGCCTACCTTGCGGAAAGTTTGTGCTGAACCTTTATTTACAAGGCCGATCTCCAACGATGCGAATGCTTCTAGGAGGGCAATCCCCCTTGCATCCGTGAATCTACTGCCCCATTCCGTAGCCCACGCGTTGTAGTCGCCAGCAATAATGACCGGGTGCTTTCCTCGTGCGTCAGCTACTATATCGTCTAAAAGCTTCAGATAGTCCGCGTGTGATAAACTAGGAGGAGCATAGCAGCTATAGAAGTGGATTCCATTTATCCGGGCAGACGGAACATAGTTCGTTACGCTGTTGGTGCTTTGGAAGGCGTGGTTTCCACAGGTCCATATTGCTGCTCTCTTCGCTGTGTCCTCTGTCCAGTTGCTGCCATCTAAGGCTTTGTACGGCTCGCTGATGAGGGCAACATCCGCTTTCTTTTCTTTTGACATTTGTGCCAGACTTGGGTGCCGCCATAGGCTTTGCGTAGACTTAATATGTCGATTTCTTTCAGCCCGGTCAGCTGGGTCTGGGATGCTAATGCGTTGCAGATATCCACTTTGGTTGTTACCTCGTCTATATCCTTGATTTCAATTGTGACGCTGTGGGTCAATGTTCTGACTTCCGCGTCTTTTCAAAGGGTTTCTCCAATTATACCCTTGAACTGGTCAGCTTTTTCTCCCGCTCCTTTTACCTGGAAGAGAAGGTTGCCTTTTTGTGTGCGACGGATTTTTGTCACCGATTCGCCGAGATTGCCAAGCTTGGGATCCGTTTTGACTTTTCGCAGTATTTCCGCGTAGGACAAGTCACCCGTCGCTGGTACAACTATCGCGTCAGGTCTTGTTTTCTCCTTGAATTTCTTCGGAGAATCCTTCTTCTTTTTTGTTTCCTTCAAGTTATTTTTTTGGCTACTATCAGTTAGTTTAGCTTTCTGTGGTTTAGGAGATTTTTGGCCTTTGTCTGGGTATTGGGCTCGGGTATTCCCCGCTCGGCTCCGGCCTTCTTCTTGTTTTTTCCGCCGCTGCGGGTTTGATCCACGGAGATGTTTGTGAAGCGTTGTTCATCCGCATCACTTCTTTAGCCTTACCATCGTGTGTCTCAATGGCTAACAGTTCGTAGAGCGCCTTGATGCTCTCGATGGCGTCTCGCATTGGTAGATGGATAGACCGTCTCCATAGATCGTCTGCCATCCTCCACCATTTCAACCAACATTTTAATCCTTTCCCCCAGTTTGTGAAAGATAGATGGGTGGCTGGTTGCTTCAGTTGTCGGCGTTTCGCGTTCTTGGTAAGCTTCGCTGTCCTCTTCGCTTCTTTGGGGCGTTGGTATTTGCCCTACTGGTGATCTCTGCACCTTTGAGCTTCTTTGAAAAGCCGCTATAATCGTCTCTTCACTTCCTCCGTTTTTTTAAGTTTTGTCTTGTATTCATGCTATTTGGTCCCCACTCAAAGCCGTTATCAATGTTCGAATGTTTAGTCACCCAGGATCCCATGGTTGTCTATGCAAGCAGTGGAGCCATGAGAGGGTTGACACACGCCCTTATGGGGTCGTGTGCCAGAGCCGGATCGGTGCTAACCGGACCTGGACCTACACCACCAACTTAATAGCGATGTAACATTGAGCGTTCTTTGAGTCCTGCCAAGGTTTTAACGGGACGGGGGCGTGTGTAGCATTAGCCTGAAAGCCGTTTCAACCGGATTTCACTCCAACTTACTCGGGTAACAGAATACTACAGACGTCAGCCCTCATAGCTACCAAAATCCAAATTGTTGTTTTCAGTATGCCATAATTAAGACCTTACTGGGCTCGGTCTTAATGCCTAGGACATTGATGCCTAAGGCGAGGTCAAGTGTTCGGGCCGCTAGCATTCTGCGCTACGGCTTCTTCGTCCGGGCGTGGTTAGTCCGGACATGTTGGGGGTTATACCGCTCCTACTCGGTCACCAGAGCATCGTTAGTCTAAAGCAGGGTACACCACGTGCAGGTGAGGATGGTATTTTGTAGGTTGAATTACGCTTTATACCCTACCTACGACCTGTGTACACCTGTGGTTATGTGTTTAGATGTGTATTATCGAAATCCAAAGACTGGACTGGACGGACGACATCGAATTTTTCACCAAAAAAAAATCTACAGTGGGGATTTCATAGCCTTTTCATGGCTCTAGGCGTACCTACGACCTGTGTACACCTTTGGTTATGTGTTTAGATGTGTATTATCGAAATCCAAAGACTGGAGTGGACCGACGACATCGAATTTTTCACCAAAAAGAAATCTACAGTGAGGATTTCATAGCATTTTCATGGCTCGTCTTCCAACTGCCCAACGGCCCAACTAGGCGTACCTACGACCTGTGTACACCTGTGGTTATGTGTTTACACCGAATTTTTCACCAAAAAATCTACAAAAATCTACAGTGTACATAAAGGATTTCATAGCCTTTACATGGCTCGTCTTCCAACTGCCCAGCGGCCCAACTAGGCGTACCTACTACCTGTGTACACCTGTGGTTATGTGTTTAGATGTGTATTATCGAAATCCAAGGACTGGAGTGGACCGACGACATCGAAATTTTCACCTAAAAAAATCCACAGTGTATAGTATGGATCTTGGAGCATTTTCATGGCTCATCTTCCAACTGCCACAGCGGCCGAACTAGGCGTACCTACGACCTGTGTACACCTGTGGTTATGTGCTTAGATGTGCATTATCGAAATCCAAAGACTGGAGTGGATCCGACGACATCGAATTTTTGACCTAAAAAAGATACTTTATGCGGTTTCCCAGACCCAATTCGCATTTAGTTTTTGGACACTAGCCGGTGTCCAGAAACTAAATCCGGTTTCCCAGCCCCAATCCGCATTTAGTTTCTGGACACTTGCTAGTGTCCCCAACTAGGCGTACCTACGACCTGTGTACACCTGTGGTTATGTGTTTAGATGTGTATTATCGAAATACAAGGACTGGGATGGATCCAACGACATCGAATTTTTCACCTAAAAGAATTGACAGTGTATAGTAAGGATTTTGGAGCCTTTTCATGGCTCATCTTCCAACTGCCACAGCGGCCCAACTAGGCGTACCTACGACCTGTGTACACCTGTGGTTATGTGTGTGTGTTTTCGTATCTGTATTTGACGAATCAGATACACTAGGGCCAATTCCACGACATCGAAATTTTCATCTTGAAAATGTTCATAGGGGGGACCATATCGATTCTTGGGTTTTTAGTTGTTCATCTTCCTACTGCCACAGCGGCGCTATTAGACCTACATACGACTTCTGTACACCTGTGGTGGTGTTTTCGTATCTGTATTTATCGAATCAGATACACTGGGGACAATTCCACGACATCGACATTTTCATCTTGAAAATGTTCATAGGGGGGACCATATCGATTTTTGGGTTTTTAGTTGTTCATCTGCCTACTGAAACAGCGGCGCTATTAGACCTACATACGACTTCTGTACACCTGTGGTGGTGTTTGCGTATCTGTATTTATCGAATCAGATACACTGCGGACAGTTCCACGACATCGAAATTTTCATCTTGAAAATGTTCATAGGGGGGACCATATCGATTTTTGGGTTTTTAGTTGTTCATCTTCCTACTGCCACAGCGGCGCTATTAGACCTACATACGACTTCTGTACACCTGTGGTCTTGTTTTCGTATTTGTATTTAGCGAATCAGATACACTGGGGACAATTCCACGACGTCGAAATTTTCATCTTGAAAATGTTTGTAGAGGGGACCATATCGGTTTTTGGGTTTTTAGTTGTTCATCTTCCTACTGCCACAGCGGCGCTATTAGACCTACATACGACTTCTGTACACCTGTGGTGGTGTTTTCGTATCTGTATTTATCGAATCAGATACACTGGGGACAATTCCACGACATCGAAATTTTCATCTTGAAAATGTTCATAGGGGGGACCATATCGATTTTTGGGTTTTAGTTGTTCATCTTCCTACTGCCACAGCGGCGCTATTAGACCTACATACGACTTCTGTACACCTGTTGTGGTGTTTTCGTACCTGTATTTATCGAATCAGATACACTGGGGACAATTCCACGACATCGAAATTTTCATCTTGAAAATGTTCATAGGGGGGACCATATCGATTTTTGGGTTTTTAGTTGTTCATCTTCCTATTGCCACAGCGGCGCTATTAGACCTACATACGACTTCTGTACACCTGTGGTGGTGTTTTCGTATCTGTATTTATCGAATCAAATACACTGGGGACAATTCCACGACATCGAAATTTTCATCTTGAAAATGTTCATAGGGAGGACCATATCGATTTTTGGGTTTTTATTTGTTCATCTTCCTACTGCCACAGAGGCGCTATTAGACCTACATACGACTTCTGTACACCTGTGGTGGTGTTTTCGTATCTGTATTTATCGAATCAGATACACTGGGGACAATTCCACGACATCGAAATTTTCATCTTGAAATTGTTCATAGGGGGGACCATATCGATTTTTGGGTTTTTAGTTGTTCATCTTCCTACTGCCACAGCGGCGCTATTAGACCTACATACGACTTCTGTACACCTGTGGTGGTGTTTTCGTATCTGTATTTATCGAATCAGATACACTGGGGACAATTCCACGACATCGAAATTTTCATCTTGAAATTGTTCATAGGGGGGACCATATCGATTTTTGGGTTTTTAGTTGTTCATCTTCCTACTGCCACAGCGGCGCTATTAGACCTACATACGACTTCTGTACACCTGTGGTGGTGTTTTCGTATCAGTATTTATCGAATCAAATACACTGGGGACAATTCCACGACATCGAAATTTTCATCTTGAAAATGTTCATAGGGAGGACCATATCGATTTTTGGGTTTTTATTTGTTCATCTTCCTACTGCCACAGAGGCGCTATTAGACCTACATACGACTTCTGTACACCTGTGGTGGTGTTTTCGTATCTGTATTTATCGAATCAGATACACTGGGGACAATTCCACGACATCGAAATTTTCATCTTGAAATTGTTCATAGGGGGGACCGTATCGATTTTTGGTTTTTTAGTTGTTCATCTTCCTACTGCCACAGCGGCGCTATTAGACCTACATACGACTTCTGAACACCTGTGGTGGTGTTTTCGTATCTGTATTTATCGAATCAGATACACTGGGGACAATTCCACGACATCGAAATTTTCATCTTGAAAATGTTCATAGGGGGGACCATATCGATTTTTGGGTTTTTAGTTGTTCATCTTCCTACTGCCACAGCGGCGCTATTAGACCTACATACGACTTCTGTACACCTGTGGTGGTGTTTTCGTATCTGTATTTATCGAATCAGATACACTGGGGACAATTCCACGACATCGAAATTTTCATCTTGAAAATGTGCATAGGGGGGACCATATCGATTTTTGGGTTTTTAGTTGTTCATCTTCCTACTGCCACAGCGGCGCTATTAGACCTACATACGACTTCTGTACACCTGTGTTGGTGTTTTCGTATCTGTATTTATCGAATCAGATACACTCGGGACAATTCCACGACATCGAAATTTTCATCTTGAAAATGTTCATAGGGGGGACCATATCGATTTTTGGGTTTTTAGTTGTTCATCTTCCTACTGCCACAGCGGCGCTATTAGACCTACATACGACTTCTGTACACCTGTGTTGGTGTTTTCGTATCTGTATTTATCGAATCAGATACACTCGGGACAATTCCACGACATCGAAATTTTCATCTTGAAAATGTTCATAGAGGGGTCCATATCGATTTTTGGGTTTTTAGTTGTTCATCTTCCTACTGGCACTGCGGCGCTATTAGACCTACATACGACTTCTGTACACCTGTGGTGGTGTTTTCGTATCTGTATTTATCGAATCAGATACACTGGGGACAATTCCACGACATCGAAATTTTCATCTTGAAAATGTTCATAGGGGGGACCATATCGATTTTTGGGGTTTTAGTTGTTCATCTTCCTACTGCCACAGCGGCGCTATTAGACCTACATACGACTTCTGAACACCTGTGGTGGTGTTTTCGTATCTGTATTTATCGAATCAGAAACACTGGGGACAATTCCACGACATCGAAATTTTCATCTTGAACATGTTCATAGGGGGGACCATATCGATTTTTGGGTTTTTAGTTGTTCATCTTCCTACTGCCACAGCGGCGCTATTAGACCTACATACGACTTCTGAACACCTGTGGTGGTGTTTTCGTATCTGTATTTATCGAATCAGATACACTGGGGACAATTCCACGACATCGAAATTTTCATCTTGAAAATGTTCATAGGGGGGACCATATCGATTTTTGGGTTTTTAGTTGTTCATCTTCCTACTGCCACAGCGGCGCTATTAGACCTACATACGACTTCTGAACACCTGTGGTGGTGTTTTCGTATCTGTATTTATCGAATCAGATACACTGGGGACAATTCCACGACATCGAAATTTTCATCTTGAAAATGTTCATAGGGGGGACCATATCGATTTTTGGGTTTTTAGTTGTTCATCTTCCTACTGCCACAGCGGCGCTATTAGACCTACATACGACTTCTGAACACCTGTGGTGGTGTTTTCGTATCTGTATTTATCGAATCAGATACACTGGGGACAATTCCACGACATCGAAATTTTCATCTTGAAAATGTTCATAGGGGGGACCATATCGATTTTTGGGTTTTTAGTTGTTCATCTTCCTACTGCCACAGCGGCTCTATTAGACCTACATACGACTTCTGTACACCTGTGGTGGTGTTTTCGTATCTGTATTTATCGAATCAGATACATTGGGGACAATTCCACGACATCGAAATTTTCATCTTGAAAATGTTCATAGGGGGGACCATATCGATTTTTGGGTTTTTAGTTGTTCATCTTCCTACTGCCACAGCGGCGCTATTAGACCTACATACGACTTCTGAACACCTGTGGTGGTGTTTTCGTATCTGTATTTATCGAATCAGATACACTGGGGACAATTCCACGACATCGAAATTTTCATCTTGAAAATGTTCATAGGGGGGACCATATCGATTTTTGGGTTTTTAGTTGTTCATCTTCCTACTGCCACAGCGGCGCTATTAGACCTACATACGACTTCTGAACACCTGTGGTGGTGTTTTCGTATCTGTATTTATCGAATCAGATACACTGGGGACAATTCCACGACATCGAAATTTTCATCTTGAAAATGTTCATAGGGGGGACCATATCGATTTTTGGGTTTTTAGTTGTTCATCTTCCTACTGCCACAGCGGCGCTATTAGACCTACATACGACTTCTGTACACCTGTGGTGGTGTTTTCGTATCTGTATTTATCGAATCAGATACACTGGGGACAATTCCACGACATCGAAATTTTCATCTTGAAAATGTTCATAGGGGGGACCATATCGATTTTTGGGTTTTTAGTTGTTCATCTTCCTACTGCCACAGCGGCTCTATTAGACCTACATACGACTTCTGTACACCTGTGGTGGTGTTTTCGTATCTGTATTTATCGAATCAGATACATTGGGGACAATTCCACGACATCGAAATTTTCATCTTGAAAATGTTCATAGGGGGGACCATATCGATTTTTGGGTTTTTTGTTGTTCATCTTCCTACTGCCACAGCGGCGCTATTAGACCTACATACGACTTCTGAACAGCTGTGGTGGTGTTTTCGTATCTGTATTTATCGAATCAGATACACTGGGGACAATTCCACGACATCGAAATTTTCATCTTGAAAATGTTCATAGGGGGGACCATATCGATTTTTGGGTTTTTAGTTGTTCATCTTCCTACTGCCACAGCGGCGCTATTAGACCTACATACGACTTCTGAACACCTGTGGTGGTGTTTTCGTATCTGTATTTATCGAATCAGATACACTGGGGACAATTCCACGACATCGAAATTTTCATCTTGAAAATGTTCATAGGGGGGACCATATCGATTTTTGGGTTTTTAGTTGTTCATCTTCCTACTGCCACAGCGGCTCTATTAGACCTACATACGACTTCTGTACACCTGTGGTGGTGTTTTCGTATCTGTATTTATCGAATCAGATACATTGGGGACAATTCCACGACATCGAAATTTTCATCTTGAAAATGTTCATAGGGGGGACCATATCGATTTTTGGGTTTTTAGTTGTTCATCTTCCTACTGCCACAGCGGCGCTATTAGACCTACATACGACTTCTGAACACCTGTGGTGGTGTTTTCGTATCTGTATTTATCGAATCAGATACACTGGGGACAATTCCACGACATCGAAATTTTCATCTTGAAAATGTTCATAGGGGGGACCATATCGATTTTTGGGTTTTTAGTTGTTCATCTTCCTACTGCCACAGCGGCGCTATTAGACCTACATACGACTTCTGAACACCTGTGGTGGTGTTTTCGTATCTGTATTTATCGAATCAGAAACACTGGGGACAATTCCACGACATCGAAATTTTCATCTTGAACATGTTCATAGGGGGGACCATATCGATTTTTGGGTTTTTAGTTGTTCATCTTCCTACTGCCACAGCGGCGCTATTAGACCTACATACGACTTCTGTACACCTGTGGTGGTGTTTTCGTATCTGTATTTATCGAATCAGATACACTGGGGACAATTCCACGACATCGAAATTTTCATCTTGAAAATGTTCATAGGGGGGACCATATCGATTTTTGGGTTTTTAGTTGTTCATCTTCCTACTGCCACAGCGGCGCTATTAGACCTACATACGACTTCTGAACACCTGTGGTGGTGTTTTCGTATCTGTATTTATCGAATCAGATACACTGGGGACAATTCCACGACATCGAAATTTTCATCTTGAAAATGTTCATAGGGGGGACCATATCGATTTTTGGGTTTTTAGTTGTTCATCTTCCTACTGCCACAGCGGCGCTATTAGACCTACATACGACTTCTGAACACCTGTGGTGGTGTTTTCGTATCTGTATTTATCGAATCAGATACACTGGGGACAATTCCACGACATCGAAATTTTCATCTTGAAAATGTTCATAGGGGGGACCATATCGATTTTTGGGTTTTTAGTTGTTCATCTTCCTACTGCCACAGCGGCTCTATTAGACCTACATACGACTTCTGTACACCTGTGGTGGTGTTTTCGTATCTGTATTTATCGAATCAGATACATTGGGGACAATTCCACGACATCGAAATTTTCATCTTGAAAATGTTCATAGGGGGGACCATATCGATTTTTGGGTTTTTAGTTGTTCATCTTCCTACTGCCACAGCGGCGCTATTAGACCTACATACGACTTCTGAACACCTGTGGTGGTGTTTTCGTATCTGTATTTATCGAATCAGATACACTGGGGACAATTCCACGACATCGAAATTTTCATCTTGAAAATGTTCATAGGGGGGACCATATCGATTTTTGGGTTTTTAGTTGTTCATCTTCCTACTGCCACAGCGGCGCTATTAGACCTACATACGACTTCTGAACACCTGTGGTGGTGTTTTCGTATCTGTATTTATCGAATCAGATACACTGGGGACAATTCCACGACATCGAAATTTTCATCTTGAAAATGTTCATAGGGGGGACCATATCGATTTTTGGGTTTTTAGTTGTTCATCTTCCTACTGCCACAGCGGCGCTATTAGACCTACATACGACTTCTGAACACCTGTGGTGGTGTTTTCGTATCTGTATTTATCGAATCAGATACACTGGGGACAATTCCACGACATCGAAATTATCATCTTGAAAATGTTCATAGGGGGGACCATATCGATTTTTGGGTTTTTAGTTGTTCATCTTCCTACTGCCACAGCGGCTCTATTAGACCTACATACGACTTCTGTACACCTGTGGTGGTGTTTTCGTATCTGTATTTATCGAATCAGATACATTGGGGACAATTCCACGACATCGAAATTTTCATCTTGAAAATGTTCATAGGGGGGACCATATCGATTTTTGGGTTTTTAGTTGTTCATCTTCCTACTGCCACAGCGGCGCTATTAGACCTACATACGACTTCTGAACACCTGTGGTGGTGTTTTCGTATCTGTATTTATCGAATCAGATACACTGGGGACAATTCCACGACATCGAAATTTTCATCTTGAAAATGTTCATAGGGGGGACCATATCGATTTTTGGGTTTTTAGTTGTTCATCTTCCTACTGCCACAGCGGCGCTATTAGACCTACATACGACTTCTGTACACCTGTGGTGGTGTTTTCGTATCTGTATTTATCGAATCAGATACACTGGGGACAATTCCACGACATCGAAATTTTCATCTTGAAAATGTTCATAGGGGGGACCATATCGATTTTTGGGTTTTTAGTTGTTCATCTTCCTACTGCCACAGCGGCTCTATTAGACCTACATACGACTTCTGTACACCTGGTGGTGTTTTCGTATCTGTATTTATCGAATCAGATACACTGGGGACAATTCCACGACATCGAAATTTTCATCTTGAAAAAGTTCATAGGGGGGACCATATCGATTTTTGGGTTTTTAGTTGTTCATCTTCCTACTGCCACAGCGGCGCTATTAGACTTACATACGACTTCTGTACACCTGTGGTGGTGTTTTCGTATCTGTATTTATCGAATCAGATACACTGGGGACAATTCCACAACATCGAAATTTTCATCTTGAAAATGTTCATAGGGGGGACCATATCGATTTTTGGGTTTTTAGTTGTTCATCTTCCTACTGCCACAGCGGCGCTATTAGACCTACATACGACTTCTGTACACCTGTGGTGGTGTTTTCGTATCTGTATTTATCGAATCAGATACACTGGGGACAATTCCACGACATCGAAATTTTTATCTTGAAAATGTTCATAGGGGGGACCATATCGATTTTTGGGTTTTTAGTTGTTCATCTTCCTACTGCCACAGCGGCGCTATTAGACCTACATACGACTTCTGAACACCTGTGGTGGTGTTTTCGTATCTGAATTTATCGAATCAGATACACTGGGGACAATTCCACGACATCGAAATTTTCATCTTGAAAATGTTCATAGGGGGGACCATATCGATTTTTGGGTTTTTAGTTGTTCATCTTCCTACTGCCACAGCGGCGCTATTAGACCTACGTACGACTTCTGAACACCTGTGGTGGTGTTTTGGTATCTGTATTTATCGAATCAGATACACTGGGGACAATTCCACGACATCGAAATTTTCATCTTGAAAATGTTCATAGGGGGGACCATATCGATTTTTGGGTTTTTAGTTGTTCATCTTCCTACTGCCACAGCGGCGCTATTAGACCTACATACGACTTCTGTACACCTGTGGTGGTGTTTTCGTATCTGTATTTATCGAATCAGATACACTGGGGACAATTCCACGACATCGAAATTTTCATCTTGAAAATGTTCATAGGGGGGACCATATCGATTTTTGGGTTTTTAGTTGTTCATCTTCCTACTGCCACAGCGGCGCTATTAGACCTACATACGACTTCTGTACACCTGTGGTGGTGTTTTCGTATCTGTATTTATCGAATCAGATACACTGAGGACAATTCCACGACATCGAAATTTTCATCTTGAAAATGTTCATAGGGGGGACCATATCGATTTTTGGGTTTTTAGTTGTTCATCTTCCTACTGCCACAGCGGCGCTATTAGACCTACATACGACTTCTGTACACCTGTGGTGGTGTTTTCGTATCTGTATTTATCGAATCAGATACACTGGGGACAATTCCACGACATCGAAATTTTCATCTTGAAAATGTTCATAGGGGGGACCATATCGATTTTTGGGTTTTTAGTTGTTCATCTTCCTACTGCCACAGCGGCGCTATTAGACCTACATACGACTTCTGTACACCTGTGGTGGTGTTTTCGTGTCTGTATTTATCGAATCAGATACACTGGGGACAATTCCACGACATCGAAATTTTCATCTTGAAAATGTTCATAGGGGGGACCATATCGATCTTTGGGTTTTTAGTTGTTCATCTTCCTACTGCCACAGCGGCGCTATTAGACCTACATACGACTTCTGTACACCTGTGGTGGTGTTTTCGTATCTGTATTTATCGAATCAGATACACTGGGGACAATTCCACGACATCGAAATTTTCATCTTGAAAATGTTCATAGGGGGGACCATATCGATTTTTGGGTTTTTAGTTGTTCATCTTCCTACTGCCACAGCGGCGCTATTAGACCTACATACGACTTCTGTACACCTGTGGTGGTGTTTTCGTATCTGTATTTATCGAATCAGATACACTGAGGACAATTCCACGACATCGAAATTTTCATCTTGAAAATGTTCATAGGGGGGACCATATCGATTTTTGGGTTTTTAGTTGTTCATCTTCCTACTGCCACAGCGGCGCTATTAGACCTACATACGACTTCTGTACACCTGTGGTGGTGTTTTCGTATCTGTATTTATCGAATCAGATACACTGGGGACAATTCCACGACATCGAAATTTTCATCTTGAAAATGTTCATAGGGGGGACCATATCGATTTTTGGGTTTTTAGTTGTTCATCTTCCTACTGCCACAGCGGCGCTATTAGACCTACATACGACTTCTGTACACCTGTGGTGGTGTTTTCGTGTCTGTATTTATCGAATCAGATACACTGGGGACAATTCCACGACATCGAAATTTTCATCTTGAAAATGTTCATAGGGGGGACCATATCGATCTTTGGGTTTTTAGTTGTTCATCTTCCTACTGCCACAGCGGCGCTATTAGACCTACATACGACTTCTGTACACCTGTGGTGGTGTTTTCGTATCTGTATTTATCGAATCAGATACACTGGGGACAATTCCACGACATCGAAATTTTCATCTTGAAAATGTTCATAGGGGGGACCATATCGATTTTTGGGTTTTTAGTTGTTCATCTTCCTACTGCCACAGCGGCGCTATTAGACCTACATACGACTTCTGTACACCTGTGGTGGTGTTTTCGTATCTGTATTTATCGAATCAGATACACTGGGGACAATTCCACGACATCGAAATTTTCATCTTGATAATGTTCATAGGGGGGACCATATCGATTTTTGGGTTTTTAGTTGTTCATCTTCCTACTGCCACAGCGGCGCTATTAGACCTACATACGACTTCTGTACACCTGTGGTGGTGTTTTCGTATCTGTATTTATCGAATCAGATACACTGGGGACAATTCCACGACATCGAAATTTTCATCTTGAAAATGTTCATAGGGGGGACCATATCGATTTTTGGGTTTTTAGTTGTTCATCTTCCTATTGCCACAGCGGCGCTATTAGACCTACATACGACTTCTGTACAACTGTGGTGGTGTTTTCGTATCTGTATTTATCGAATCAGATACACTGGGGACAATTCCACGACATCGAAATTTTCATCTTGAAAATGTTCATAGGGGGGACCATATCGATTTTTGGGTTTTTAGTTGTTCATCTTCCTACTGCCACAGCGGCGCTATTAGACCTACATACGACTTCTGAACACCTGTGGTGGTGTTTTCGTATCTGTATTTATCGAATCAGATACACTGGGGACAATTCCACGACATCGAAATTTTCATCTTGAAAATGTTCATAGGAGGGACCATATCGATTTTTGGGTTTTTAGTTGTTCATCTTCCTACTGCCACAGCGGCGCTATTAGACCTACATACGACTTCTGAACACCTGTGGTGGTGTTTTCGTATCTGTATTTATCGAATCAGATACACTGGGGACAATTCCACGACATCGAAATTTTCATCTTGAAAATGTTCATAGGGGGGACCATATCGATTTTTGGGTTTTTAGTTGTTCATCTTCCTACTGCCACAGCGGCGCTATTAGACCTACATACGACTTCTGTACACCTGTGGTGGTGTTTTCGTATCTGTATTTATCGAATCAGATACACTGGGGACAATTCCACGACATCGAAATTTTCATCTTGAAAATGTTCATAGGGGGGACTATATCGATTTTTGGGTTTTTAGTTGTTCATCTTCCTACTGCCACAGCGGCGCTATTAGACCTACATACGACTTCTGTACACCTGTGGTGGTGTTTTCGTATCTGTATTTATCGAATCAGATACACTGGGGACAATTCCACGACATCGAAATTTTCATCTTAAAAATGTTCATAGGGGGGACCATATCGATTTTTGGGTTTTTAGTTGTTCATCTTCCTACTGCCACAGCGGCGCTATTAGACCTACATACGACTTCTGTACACCTGTGGTGGTGTTTTCGTATCTGTATTTATCGAATCAGATACACTGGGGACAATTCCACGACATCGAAATTTTCATCTTGAAAATGTTCATAGGGGGGACCATATCGATTTTTGGGTTTTTAGTTGTTCATCTTCCTACTGCCACAGCGGCGCTATTAGACCTACATACGACTTCTGTACACCTGTGGTGGTGTTTTCGTATCTGTATTTATCGAATCAGATACACTGGGGACAATTCCACGACATCGAAATTTTCATCTTGAAAATGTTCATAGGGGGACCATATCGATTTTTGGGTTTTTAGTTGTTCATCTTCCTACTGCCACAGCGGCGCTATTAGACCTACATACGACTTCTGTACACCTGTGGTGGTGTTTTCGTATCTGTATTTATCGAATCAGATACACTGGGGACAATTCCACGACATCGAAATTTTCATCTTGAAAATGTTCATAGGGGGGACCATATCGATTTTTGGGTTTTTAGTTGTTCATCTTCCTACTGCCACAGCGGCGTTATTAGACCTACATACGACTTCTGAACACCTGTGGTGGTGTTTTCGTATCTGTATTTATCGAATCAGATACACTGGGGACAATTCCACGACATCGAAATTTTCATCTTGAAAATGTTCATAGGGGGGACCATATCGATTTTTGGGTTTTTAGTTGTTCATCTTCCCACTGCCACAGCGGCGCTATTAGACCTACATACGACTTCTGTACACCTGTGGTGGTGTTTTCGTATCTGTATTTATCGAATCAGATACACTGGGGACAATTCCACGACATCGAAATTTTCATCTTGAAAATGTTCATAGGGGGGACCATATCGATTTTTGGGTTTTTAGTTGTTCATCTTCCTACTGCCACAGCGGCGCTATTAGACCTACATACGACTTCTGTACACCTGTGGTGGTGTTTTCGTATCTGTATTTATCGAATCAGATACACTGGGGACAATTCCATGACATCGAAATTTTCATCTTGAAAATGTTCATAGGGGGGACCATATCGATTTTTGGGTTTTTAGTAGTTCATCTTCCTACTGCCACAGCATCGCTATTAGACCTACATACGACTTCTGTACACCTGTGGTGGTGTTTTCGTATCTGTATTTATCGAATCAGATACACTGGGGACAATTCCACGACATCGAAATTTTCATCTTGAAAATGTTCATAGGGGGGATCATATCGATTTTTGGGTTTTTAGTTGTTCGTCTTCCTACTGCCACAGCGGCGCTATTAGACCTACATACGACTTCAGTACACCTGTGGTGGTGTTTTCGTATCTGTATTTATCGAATCAGATACACTGGGGACAATTCCACGACATCGAAATTTTCATCTTGAAAATGTTCATAGGGGGGACCATATCGATTTTTGGGTTTTTAGTTGTTCATCTTCCTACTGCCACAGCGGCGCTATTAGACCTACATACGACTTCTGAACACCTGTGGTGGTGTTTTCGTATCTGTATTTATCGAATCAGATACACTGGGGACAATTCCACGACATCGAAATTTTCATCTTGAAAATGTTCATTGGGGGGACCATATCGATTTTTGGGTTTTTAGTTGTTCATCTTCCTACTGCCACAGCGGCGCTATTAGACCTACATACGACTTCTGTACACCTGTGGTGGTGTTTTCGTATCTGTATTTATCGAATCAGATACACTGGGGACAATTCCACGACATCGAAATTTTCATCTTGAAAATGTTCATAGGGGGGACTATATCGATTTTTGGGTTTTTAGTTGTTCATCTTCCTACTGCCACAGCGGCGCTATTAGACCTACATACGACTTCTGTACACCTGTGGTGGTGTTTTCGTATCTGTATTTATCGAATCAGATACACTGGGGACAATTCCACGACATCGAAATTTTCATCTTGAAAATGTTCATAGGGGGGACCATATCGATTTTTGGGTTTTTAGTTGTTCATCTTCCTACTGCCACAGCGGCGCTATTAGACCTACATACGACTTCTGTACACCTGTGGTGGTGTTTTCGTATCTGTATTTATCGAATCATATACACTGGGGACAATTCCACGACATCGAAATTTTCATCTTGAAAATGTTCATAGGGGGGACCATATCGATTTTTGGGTTTTTAGTTGTTCATCTTCCTACTGCCACAGCGGCGCTATTAAACCTACATACGACTTCTGTACACCTGTGGTGGTGTTTTCGTATCTGTATTTATCGAATCAGATACACTGGGGACAATTCCACGACATTGAAATTTTCATCTTGAAAATGTTCATAGGGGGGACCATATCGATTTTTGGGTTTTTAGTTGTTCATCTTCCTACTGCCACAGCGGCGCTATTAGACCTATATACGACTTCTGTACACCTGTGGTGGTGTTTTCGTATCTGTATTTATCGAATCAGATACACTGGGGACAATTCCACGACATCGAAATTTTCATCTTGAAAATGTTCATAGGGGGGACCATATCGATTTTTGGGTTTTTAGTTGTTCATCTTCCTACTGCCACAGCGGCGCTATTAGACCTACATACGACTTCTGTACACCTGTGGTGGTGTTTTCGTATCTGTATTTATCGAATCAGATACACTGGGGACAATTCCACGACATCGAAATTTTCATCTTGAAAATGTTCATAGGGGGGACCATATCGATTTTTGGGTTTTTAGTTGTTCATCTTCCTACTGCCACAGCGGCGCTATTAGACCTACATACGACTTCTGTACACCTGTGGTGGTGTTTTCGTATCTGTATTTATCGAATCAGATACACTGGGGACAATTCCACGACATCGAAATTTTCATCTTGAAAATGTTCATAGGGGGGACCATATCGATTTTTGGGTTCTTAGTTGTTCATCTTCCTACTGCCACAGCGGCTCTATTAGACCTACATACGACTTCTGTACACCTGTGGTGGTGTTTTCGTATCTGTATTTATCGAATCAGATACACTGGGGACAATTAAACGACATCGAAATTTTCATCTTGAAAATGTTCATAGGGGGGACCATATCGATTTTTGGGTTTTTAGTTGTTCATCTTCCTACTGCCACAGCGGCGCTATTAGACCTACATACGACTTCTGTACACCTGTGGTGGTGTTTTCGTATCTGTATTTATCGAATCAGATACACTGGGGACAATTCCACGAGATCGAAATTTTCATCTTGAAAATGTTCATAGGGGGGACCATATCGATTTTTGGGTTTTTAGTTGTTCATCTTCCTACTGCCACAGCTGCGCTATTAGACCTACATACGACTTCTGTACACCTGTGGTGGTGTTTTCGTATCTGTATTTATCGAATCAGATACACTGGGGACAATTCCACGACATCGAAATTTTCATCTTGAAAATGTTCATAGGGGGGACCATATCGATTTTTGGGTTTTTAGTTGTTCATCTTCCTACTGCCACAGCGGCGCTATTAGACCTACATACGACTTCTGAACACCTGTGGTGGTGTTTTCGTATCTGTATTTATCGAATCAGATACACTGGGGACAATTCCACGACATCGAAATTTTCATCTTGAAAATGTTCATAGGGGGGACCATATCGATTTTTGGGTTTTTAGTTGTTCATCTTCCTACTGCCACAGCGGCTCTATTAGACCTACATACGACTTCTGTACACCTGTGGTGGTGTTTTCTTATCTGTATTTATCGAATCAGATACACTGGGGACAATTCCACGACATCGAAATTTTCATCTTGAAAATGTTCATAGGGGGGACCATATCGATTTTTGGGTTTTTAGTTGTTCATCTTCCTACTGCCACAGCGGCGCTATTAGACCTACATACGACTTCTGTACACCTGTGGTGGTGTTTTCGTATCTGTATTTATCGAATCAGATACACTGGGGACAATTCCACGACATCGAAATTTTCATCTTGAAAATGTTCATAGGGGGGACCATATCGATTTTTGGGTTTTTAGTTGTTCATCTTCCTACTGCCACAGCGGCGCTATTAGACCTACATACGACTTCTGAACAGCTGTGGTGGTGTTTTCGTATCTGTATTTATCGAATCAGATACACTGGGGACAATTCCACGACATCGAAATTTTCATCTTGAAAATGTTCATAGGGGGGACCATATCGATTTTTGGGTTTTTAGTTGTTCATCTTCCTACCGCCACAGCGGCGCTATTAGACCTACATACGACTTCTGTACACCTGTGGTGGTGTTTTCGTATCTGTATTTATCGAATCAGATACACTGGGGACAATTCCACGACATCGAAATTTTCATCTTGAAAATGTTCATAGGGGGGACCATATCGATTTTTGGGTTTTTAGTTGTTCATCTTCCTACTGCCACAGCGGCGCTATTAGACCTACATACGACTTCTGTACACCTGTGGTGGTGTTTTCGTATCTGTATTTATCGAATCAGATGCACTGGGGACAATTCCACGACATCGAAATTTTCATCTTGAAAATGTTCATAGGGGGGACCATATCGATTTTTGGGTTTTTAGTTGTTCATCTTCCTACTGCCACAGCGGCGCTATTAGACCTACATACGACTTCTGTACACCTGTGGTGGTGTTTTCGTATCTGTATTTATCGAATCAGATACACTGGGGACAATTCCACGACATCGAAATTTTCATCTTGAAAATGTTCATAGGGGGGACCATATCGATTTTTGGGTTTTTAGTTGTTCATCTTCATACTGCCACAGCGGCGCTATTAGACCTACATACGACTTCTGAACACCTGTGGTGGTGTTTTCGTATCTGTATTTATCGAATCAGATGCACTGGGGACAATTCCACGACATCGAAATTTTCATCTTGAAAATGTTCATAGGGGGGACCATATCGATTTTTGGGTTTTTAGTTGTTCATCTTCCTACTGCCACAGCGGAGCTATTAGACCTACATACGACTTCTGTACACCTGTGGTGGTGTTTTCGTATCTGTATTTATCGAATCAGATACACTGTAACAATTCCACGACATCGAAATTTTCATCTTGAAAATGTTCATAGGGGGGACCATATCGATTTTTGGGTTTTTAGTTGTTCATCTTCCTACTGCCACAGCGGCGCTATTAGACCTACATACGACTTCTGTACACCTGTGGTGGTGTTTTCGTATCTGTATTTATCGAATCAGATACACTGGGGACAATTCCACGACATCGAAATTTTCATCTTGAAAATGTTCATAGGGGGGACCATATCGATTTTTGGGTTTTTAGTTGTTCATCTTCCTACTGCCACAGCGGCGCTATTAGACCTACATACGACTTCTGTACACCTGTGGTGGTGTTTTCGTATCTGTATTTATCGAATCAGATACACTGGGGACAATTCCACGACATCGAAATTTTCATCTTGAAAATGTTCATAGGGGGGACCATATCGATTTTTGGGTTTTTAGTTGTTCATCTTCCTACTGCCACAGCGGCGCTATTAGACCTACATACGACTTCTGAACACCTGTGGTGGTGTTTTCGTATCTGTATTTATCGAATCAGATACACTGGGGACAATTCCACGACATCGAAATTTTCATCTTGAAAATGTTCATAAGGGGGACCATATCGATTTTTGGGTTTTTAGTTGTTCATCTTCCTACTGCCACAGCGGCGCTATTAGACCTACATACGACTTCTGTACACCTGTGGTGGTGTTTTCGTATCTGTATTTATCGAATCAGATACACTGGGGACAATTCCACGACATCGAAATTTTCATCTTGAAAATGTTCATAGGGGGGACCATATCGATTTTTGGGTTTTTAGTTGTTCATCTTCCTACTGCCACAGCGGCGCTATTAGACCTACATACGACTTCTGAACACCTGTGGTGGTGTTTTCGTATCTGTATTTATCGAATCAGATACACTGGGGACAATTCCACGACATCGAAATTTTCATCTTGAAAATGTTCATAGGGGGGACCATATCGATTTTTAGGTTTTTAGTTGTTCATCTTCCTACTGCCACAGCGGCGCTATTAGACCTACATACGACTTCTGAACACCTGTGGTGGTGTTTTCGTATCTGTATTTATCGAATTAGATACACTGGGGACAATTCCACGACATCGAAATTTTCATCTTGAAAATGTTCATAGGGGGGACCATATCGATTTTTGGGTTTTTAGTTGTTCATCTTCCTACTGCCACAGCGGCGCTATTAGACCTACATACGATTTCTGTACACCTGTGGTGGTGTTTTCGTATCTGTATTTATCGAATCAGATACACTGGGGACAATTCCACGACATCGAAATTTTCATCTTGAAAATGTTCATAGGGGGGACCATATCGATTTTTGGGTTTTTAGTTGTTCATCTTCCTACTGCCACAGCGGCGCTATTAGACCTACATACGACTTCTGAACACCTGTGGTGGTGTTTTCGTATCTGTATTTATCGAATCAGATACACTGGGGACAATTCCACGACATCGAAATTTTCATCTGTGTTCATAGGGGGGACCATATCGATTTTTGGGTTTTTAGTTGTTCATCTTCCTACTGCCACAGCGGCGCTATTAGACCTACATACGACTTCTGTACACCTGTGGTGGTGTTTTCGTATCTGTATTTATCGAATCAGATACACTGGGGACAATTCCACGACATCGAAATTTTCATCTTGAAAATGTTCATAGGGGGGACCATATCGATTTTTGGGTTTTTAGTTGTTCATCTTCCTACTGCCACAGCGGCGCTATTAGACCTACATACGACTTCTGAACACCTGTGGTGGTGTTTTCGTATCTGTATTTATCGAATCAGATACACTGGGGACAATTCCACGACATCGAAATTTTCATCTTGAAAATGTTCATAGGGGGGACCATATCGATTTTTGGGTTTTTAGTTGTTCATCTTCCTACTGCCACAGCGGCGCTATTAAACCTACATACGACTTCTGTACACCTGTGGTGGTGTTTTCGTATCTGTATTTATCGAATCAGATACACTGGGGACAATTCCACGACATCGAAATTTTCATCTTGAAAATGTTCATAGGGGGGACCATATCGATTTTTGGGTTTTTAGTTGTTCATCTTCCTACTGCCACAGCGGCGCTATTAGACCTATATACGACTTCTGTACACCTGTGGTGGTGTTTTCGTATCTGTATTTATCGAATCAGATACACTGGGGACAATTCCACGACATCGAAATTTTCGTCTTGAAAATGTTCATAGGGGGGACCATATCGATTTTTGGGTTTTTAGTTGTTCATCTTCCTACTGCCACAGCGGCGCTATTAGACCTACATACGACTTCTGTACACCTGTGGTGGTGTTTTCGTATCTGTATTTATCGAATCAGATACACTGGGGACAATTCCACGACATCGAAATTTTCATCTTGAAAATGTTCATAGGGGGGACCATATCGATTTTTGGGATTTTAGTTGTTCATCTTCCTACTGCCACAGCGGCGCTATTAGACCTACATACGACTTCTGTACACCTGTGGTGTGGTTTTCGTATCTGTATTTATCGAATCAGATACACTGGGGACAATTCCACGACATCGAAATTTTCATCTTGAAAATGTTCATAGGGGGGACCATATCGATTTTTGGGATTTTAGTTGTTCATCTTCCTACTGCCACAGCGGCGCTATTAGACCTACATACGACTTCTGTACACCTGTGGTGGTGTTTTCGTATCTGTATTTATCGAATCAGATACACTGGGGACAATTCCACGACATCGAAATTTTCATCTTGAAAATGTTCATAGGGGGGACCATATCGATTTTTGGGTTTTTAGTTGTTCATCTTCCTACTGCCACAGCGGCGCTATTAGACCTACATACGACTTCTGTACACCTGTGGTGGTGTTTTCGTATCTGTATTTATCGAATCAGATACACTGGGGACAATTCCACGAGATCGAAATTTTCATCTTGAAAATGTTCATAGGGGGGACCATATCGATTTTTGGGATTTTAGTTGTTCATCTTCCTACTGCCACAGCGGCGCTATTAGACCTACATACGACTTCTGTACACCTGTGGTGGTGTTTTCGTATCTGTATTTATCGAATCAGATACACTGGGGACAATTCCACGACATCGAAATTTTCATCTTGAAAATGTTCATAGGGGGGACCATATCGATTTTTGGGTTCTTAGTTGTTCATCTTCCTACTGCCACAGCGGCTCTATTAGACCTACATACGACTTCTGTACACCTGTGGTGGTGTTTTCGTATCTGTATTTATCGAATCAGATACACTGGGGACAATTCCACGACATCGAAATTTTCATCTATAAAATGTTCATAGGGGGGACCATATCGATTTTTGGGTTTTTAGTTGTTCATCTTCCTACTGCCACAGCGGCGCTATTAAACCTACATACGACTTCTGTACACCTGTGGTGGTGTTTTCGTATCTGTATTTATCGAATCAGATACACTGGGGACAATTCCACGACATTGAAATTTTCATCTTGAAAATGTTCATAGGGGGGACCATATCGATTTTTGGGTTTTTAGTTGTTCATCTTCCTACTGCCACAGCGGCGCTATTAGACCTATATACGACTTCTGTACACCTGTGGTGGTGTTTTCGTATCTGTATTTATCGAATCAGATACACTGGGGACAATTCCACGACATCGAAATTTTCATCTTGAAAATGTTCATAGGGGGGACCATATCGATTTTTGGGTTTTTAGTTGTTCATCTTCCTACTGCCACAGCGGCGCTATTAGACCTACATACGACTTCTGTACACCTGTGGTGGTGTTTTCGTATCTGTATTTATCGAATCAGATACACTGGGGACAATTCCACGACATCGAAATTTTCATCTTGAAAATGTTCATAGGGGGGACCATATCGATTTTTGGGATTTTAGTTGTTCATCTTCCTACTGCCACAGCGGCGCTATTAGACCTACATACGACTTCTGTACACCTGTGGTGGTGTTTTCGTATCTGTATTTATCGAATCAGATACACTGGGGACAATTCCACGACATCGAAATTTTCATCTTGAAAATGTTCATAGGGGGGACCATATAGATTTTTGGGTTCTTAGTTGTTCATCTTCCTACTGCCACAGCGGCTCTATTAGACCTACATACGACTTCTGTACACCTGTGGTGGTGTTTTCGTATCTGTATTTATCGAATCAGATACACTGGGGACAATTCCACGAGATCGAAATTTTCATCTTGAAAATGTTCATAGGGGGGACCATATCGATTTTTGGGATTTTAGTTGTTCATCTTCCTACTGCCACAGCGGCGCTATTAGACCTACATACGACTTCTGTACACCTGTGGTGGTGTTTTCGTATCTGTATTTATCGAATCAGATACACTGGGGACAATTCCACGACATCGAAATTTTCATCTTGAAAATGTTCATAGGGGGGACCATATCGATTTTTGGGTTCTTAGTTGTTCATCTTCCTACTGCCACAGCGGCGCTATTAGACCTACATACGACTTCTGTACACCTGTGGTGGTGTTTTCGTATCTGTATTTATCGAATCAGATACACTGGGGACAATTCCACGAGATCGAAATTTTCATCTTGAAAATGTTCATAGGGGGGACCATATCGATTTTTGGGTTTTTAGTTGTTCATCTTCCTACTGCCACAGCTGCGCTATTAGACCTACATACGACTTCTGTACACCTGTGGTGGTGTTTTCGTATCTGTATTTATCGAATCAGATACACTGGGGACAATTCCACGACATCGAAATTTTCATCTTGAAAATGTTCATAGGGGGGACCATATCGATTTTTGGGTTTTTAGTTGTTCATCTTCCTACTGCCACAGCGGCGCTATTAGACCTACATACGACTTCTGTACACCTGTGGTGGTGTTTTCGTATCTGTATTTATCGAATCAGATACACTGGGGACAATTCCACGACATCGAAATTTTCATCTTGAAAATGTTCATAGGGGGGACCATATCGATTTTTGGGTTTTTAGTTGTTCATCTTCCTACTGCCACAGCGGCGCTATTAGACCTACATACGACTTCTGAACACCTGTGGTGGTGTTTTCGTATCTGTATTTATCGAATCAGATACACTGGGGACAATTCCACGACATCGAAATTTTCATCTTGAAAATGTTCATAGGGGGGACCATATCGATTTTTGGGTTTTTAGTTGTTCATCTTCCTACTGCCACAGCGGCGCTATTAGACCTACATACGACTTCTGTACACCTGTGGTGGTGTTTTCGTATCTGTATTTATCGAATCAGATACACTGGGGACAATTCCATCGAAATTTTCATCTTGAAAATGTTCATAGGGGGGACCATATCGATTTTTGGGTTTTTAGTTGTTCATCTTCCTACTGCCACAGCGGCGCTATTAGACCTACATACGACTTCTGTACACCTGTGGTGGTGTTTTCGTATCTGTATTTATCGAATCAGATGCACTGGGGACAATTCCACGACATCGAAATTTTCATCTTGAAAATGTTCATAGGGGGGACCATATCGATTTTTGGGTTTTTAGTTGTTCATCTTCCTACTGCCACAGCGGCGCTATTAGACCTACATACGACTTCTGTACACCTGTGGTGGTGTTTTCGTATCTGTATTTATCGAATCAGATACACTGGGGACAATTCCACGACATCGAAATTTTCATCTTGAAAATGTTCATAGGGGGGACCATATCGATTTTTGGGTTTTTAGTTGTTCATCTTCATACTGCCACAGCGGCGCTATTAGACCTACATACGACTTCTGAACACCTGTGGTGGTGTTTTCGTATCTGTATTTATCGAATCAGATGCACTGGGGACAATTCCACGACATCGAAATTTTCATCTTGAAAATGTTCATAGGGGGGACCATATCGATTTTTGGGTTTTTAGTTGTTCATCTTCCTACTGCCACAGCGGAGCTATTAGACCTACATACGACTTCTGTACACCTGTGGTGGTGTTTTCGTATCTGTATTTATCGAATCAGATACACTGGGGACAATTCCACGACATCGAAATTTTCATCTTGAAAATGTTCATAGGGGGGACCATATCGATTTTTGGGTTTTTAGTTGTTCATCTTCCTACTGCCACAGCGGCGCTATTAGACCTACATACGACTTCTGTACACCTGTGGTGGTGTTTTCGTATCTGTATTTATCGAATCAGATACACTGGGGACAATTCCACGACATCGAAATTTTCATCTTGAAAATGTTCATAGGGGGGACCATATCGATTTTTGGGTTTTTAGTTGTTCATCTTCCTACTGCCACAGCGGCGCTATTAGACCTACATACGACTTCTGTACACCTGTGGTGGTGTTTTCGTATCTGTATTTATCGAATCAGATACACTGGGGACAATTCCACGACATCGAAATTTTCATCTTGAAAATGTTCATAGGGGGGACCATATCGATTTTTGGGTTTTTAGTTGTTCATCTTCCTACTGCCACAGCGGCGCTATTAGACCTACATACGACTTCTGTACACCTGTGGTGGTGTTTTCGTATCTGTATTTATCGAATCAGATACACTGGGGACAATTCCACGACATCGAAATTTTCATCTTGAAAATGTTCATAGGGGGGACCATATCGATTTTTGGGTTTTTAGTTGTTCATCTTCCTACTGCCACAGCGGCGCTATTAGACCTACATACGACTTCTGAACACCTGTGGTGGTGTTTTCGTATCTGTATTTATCGAATCAGATACACTGGGAACAATTCCACGACATCGAAATTTTCATCTTGAAAATGTTCATAGGGGGGACCATATCGATTTTTGGGTTTTTAGTTGTTCATCTTCCTACTGCCACAGCGGCGCTATTAGACCTACATACGACTTCTGAACACCTGTGGTGGTGTTTTCGTATCTGTATTTATCGAATTAGATACACTGGGGACAATTCCACGACATCGAAATTTTCATCTTGAAAATGTTCATAGGGTGGACCATATCGATTTTTGGGTTTTTAGTTGTTCATCTTCCTACTGCCACAGCGGCGCTATTAGACCTACATACGACTTCTGTACACCTGTGGTGGTGTTTTCGTATCTGTATTTATCGAATCAGATACACTGGGGACAATTCCACGACATCGAAATTTTCATCTTGAAAATGTTCATAGGGGGGACCATATCGATTTTTGGGTTTTTAGTTGTTCATCTTCCTACTGCCACAGCGGCGCTATTAGACCTACATACGACTTCTGAACACCTGTGGTGGTGTTTTCGTATCTGTATTTATCGAATCAGATACACTGGGGACAATTCCACGACATCGAAATTTTCATCTTGAAAATGTTCATAGGGGGGACCATATCGATTTTTGGGTTTTTAGTTGTTCATCTTCCTACTGCCACAGCGGCGCTATTAGACCTACATACGACTTCTGTACACCTGTGGTGGTGTTTTCGTATCTGTATTTATCGAATCAGATACACTGGGGACAATTCCACGACATCGAAATTTTCATCTTGAAAATGTTCATAGGGGGGACCATATCGATTTTTGGGTTTTTAGTTGTTCATCTTCCTACTGCCACAGCGGCGCTATTAGACCTACATACGACTTCTGAACACCTGTGGTGGTGTTTTCGTATCTGTATTTATCGAATCAGATACACTGGGGACAATTCCACGACATCGAAATTTTCATCTTGAAAATGTTCATAGGGGGGACCATATCGATTTTTGGGTTTTTAGTTGTTCATCTTCCTACTGCCACAGCGGCGCTATTAGACCTACATACGACTTCTGTACACCTGTGGTGGTGTTTTCGTATCTGTATTTATCGAATCAGGTACACTGGGGACAATTCCACGACATCGAAATTTTCATCTTGAAAATGTTCATAGGGGGGACCATATCGATTTTTGGGTTTTTAGTTGTTCATCTTCCTACTGCCACAGCGGCGCTATTAGACCTACATACGACTTCTGTACACCTGTGGTGGTGTTTTCGTATCTGTATTTATCGAATCAGATACACTGGGGACAATTCCACGACATCGAAATTTTCATCTTGAAAATGTTCATAGGGGGGACCATATCGATTTTTGGGTTTTTAGTTGTTCATCTTCCTACTGCCACAGCGGCGCTATTAGACCTACATACGACTTCTGTACACCTGTGGTGGTGTTTTCGTATCTGTATTTATCGAATCAGATACACTGGGGACAATTCCACGACATCGAAATTTTCATCTTGAAAATGTTCATAGGGGGGACCATATCGATTTTTGGGTTTTTAGTTGTTCATCTTCCTATTGCCACAGCGGCGCTATTAGACCTACATACGACTTCTGTACACCTGTGGTGGTGTTTTCGTATCTGTATTTATCGAATCAGATACACTGGGGACAATTCCACGACATCGAAATTTTCATCTTGAAAATGTTCATAGGGGGGACCATATCGATTTTTGGGTTTTTAGTTGTTCATCTTCCTACTGCCACAGCGGCGCTATTAGACCTACATACGACTTCTGAACACCTGTGGTGGTGTTTTCGTATCTGTATTTATCGAATCAGATACACTGGGGACAATTCCACGACATCGAAATTTT
This sequence comes from Eristalis pertinax, assembly GCA_907269125.1. Taxonomy (NCBI): domain Eukaryota; kingdom Metazoa; phylum Arthropoda; class Insecta; order Diptera; family Syrphidae; genus Eristalis; species Eristalis pertinax. The sequence goes on from OU026145.1 coordinate 61,561,949, forward strand.
CATCTTGAAAATGTTCATAGGGGGGACCATATCGATTTTTGGGTTTTTAGTTGTTCATCTTCCTACTGCCACAGCGGCGCTATTAGACCTACATACGACTTCTGTACACCTGTGGTGGTGTTTTCGTATCTGTATTTATCGAATCAGATACACTGGGGACAATTCCACGACATCGAAATTTTCATCTTGAAAATGTTCATAGGGGGGACCATATCGATTTTTGGGTTTTTAGTTGTTCATCTTCCTACTGCCACAGCGGCGCTATTAGACCTACATACGACTTCTGTACACCTGTGGTGGTGTTTTCGTATCTGTATTTATCGAATCAGATACACTGGGGACAATTCCACGACATCGAAATTTTCATCTTGAAAATGTTCATAGGGGGGACCATATCGATTTTTGGGTTTTTAGTTGTTCATCTTCCTACTGCCACAGCGGCGCTATTAGACCTACATACGACTTCTGTACACCTGTGGTGGTGTTTTCGTATCTGTATTTATCGAATCAGATACACTGGGGACAATTCCACGACATCGAAATTTTCATCTTGAAAATGTTCATAGGGGGGACCATATCGATTTTTGGGTTTTTAGTTGTTCATCTTCCTACTGCCACAGCGGCGCTATTAGACCTACATACGACTTCTGTACACCTGTGGTGGTGTTTTCGTATCTGTATTTATCGAATCAGATACACTGGGGACAATTCCACGACATCGAAATTTTCATCTTGAAAATGTTCATAGGGGGGACCATATCGATTTTTGGGTTTTTAGTTGTTCATCTTCCTACTGCCACAGCGGCGCTATTAGACCTACATACGACTTCTGTATACCTGTGGTGGTGTTTTCGTATCTGTATTTATCGAATCAGATACACTGGGGACAATTCCACGACATCGAAATTTTCATCTTGAAAATGTTCATAGGGGGGACCATATCGATTTTTGGGTTTTTAGTTGTTCATCTTCCAACTGCCACAGCGGCGCTATTAGACCTACATACGACTTCTGTACACCTGTGGTGGTGTTTTCGTATCTGTATTTATCAAATCAGATACACTGGGGACAATTCCACGACATCGAAATATTCATCTTGAAAATTTTCATAGGGGGGACCATATCGATTTTTGGGTTTTTAGTTGTTCATCTTCCTACTGCCACAGCGGCGCTATTAGACCTACATACGACTTCTGTACACCTGTGGTGGTGTTTTCGTATCTGTATTTATCGAATCAGATACACTGGGGACAATTCCACGACATCGAAATTTTCATCTTGAAAATGTTCATAGGGGGGACCATATCGATTTTTGGGTTTTTAGTTGTTCATCTTCCTACTGCCACAGCGGCGCTATTAGACCTACATACGACTTCTGAACACCTGTGGTGGTGTTTTCGTATCTGTATTTATCGAATCAGATACACTGGGGACAATTCCACGACATCGAAATTTTCATCTTGAAAATGTTCATAGGGGGGACCATATCGATTTTTGGGTTTTTAGTTGTTCATCTTCCTACTGCCACAGCCGCGCTATTAGACCTACATACGACTTCTGTACACCTGTGGTGGTGTTTTCGTATCTGTATTTATCGAATCAGATACACTGGGGACAATTCCACGACATCGAAATTTTCATCTTGAAAGTGTTCATAGGGGGGACCATATCGATTTTTGGGTTTTTAGTTGTGCATCTTCCTACTGCCACAGCGGCGCTATTAGACCTACCTACGACTTCTGAACACCTGTGGTGGTGTTTTCGTATCTGTATTTATCGAATCAGATACACAGGGGACAATTCCACGACATCGAAATTTTCATCTTGAAAATGTTCATAGGGGGGGACCATATCGATTTTTGGGTTTTTAGTTGTTCATCTTCCTACTGCCACAGTGGCGCTATTAGACCTACATACGACTTCTGTACACCTGTGGTGGTGTTTTCGTATCTGTATTTATCGAATCAGATACACTGGGGACAATTCCACGACATCGAAATTTTCATCTTGAAAATGTTCATAGGGGGGACCATATCGATTTTTGGGTTTTTAGTTGTTCATCTTCCTACTGCCACAGCGGCGCTATTAGACCTACATACGACTTCTGTACACCTGTGGTGGTGTTTTCGTATCTGTATTTATCGAATCAGATACACTGGGGACAATTCCACGACATCGAAATTTTCATCTTGAAAATGTTCATAGGGGGGACCATATCGATTTTTGCGTTTTTAGTTGTTCATCTTCCTACTGCCACAGCGGCGCTATTAGACCTACATACGACTTCTGTACACCTGTGGTGGTGTTTTCGTATCTGTATTTATCGAATCAGACACACTGGGGACAATTCCACGACATCGAAATTTTCATCTTGAAAATGTTCATAGGGGGGACCATATCGATTTTTGGGTTTTTAGTTGTTCATCTTCCTACTGCCACAGCGGCGCTATTAGACCTACATACGACTTCTGAACACCTGTGGTGGTGTTTTCGTATCTGTATTTATCGAATCAGATACACTGGGCACAATTCCACGAAATCGAAATTTTCATCTTGAAAATGTTCATAGGGGGGACCATATCGATTTTTGGGTTTTTAGTTGTTCATCTTCCTACTGCCACAGCGGCGCTATTAGACCTACATACGACTTCTGAACACCTGTGGTGGTGTTTTCGTATCTGTATTTATCGAATCAGATACACTGGGGACAATTCCACGACATCGAAATTTTCATCTTGAAAATGTTCATAGGGGGGACCATATCGATTTTTGGGTTTTTAGTTGTTCATCTTCCTACTGCCACAGCGGCGCTATTAGACCTACATACGACTTCTGAACACCTGTGGTGGTGTTTTCGTATCTGTATTTATCGAATCAGATACACTGGGGACAATTCCACGACATCGAAATTTTCATCTTGAAAATTTTCATAGGGGGGACCATATCGATTTTTGGGTTTTTAGTTGTTCATCTTCCTACTGCCACAGCGGCGGTATTAGACCTACATACGACTTCTGTACACCTGTGGTGGTGTTTTCGTATCTGTATTTATCGAATCAGATACACTGGGGATAATTCCACGACATCGAAATTTTCATCTTGAAAATGTTCATAGGCGGGACCATATCGATTTTTGGGTTTTTAGTTGTTCATCTTCCTACTGCCACAGCGGCGCTATTAGACCTACATACGACTTCTGTACACCTGTGGTGGTGTTTTCGTATCTGTATTTATCGAATCAGATACACTGGGGACAATTCCACGACATCGAAATTTTCATCTTGAAAATGTTCATAGGGGGGACCATATCGATTTTTGGGTTTTTAGTTGTTCATCTTCCTACTGCCACAGCGGCGCTATTAGACCTACATACGACTTCTGAACACCTGTGGTGGTGTTTTCGTATCTGTATTTATCGAATCAGATACACTGGGGACAATTCCACGACATCGAAATTTTCATCTTGAAAATTTTCATAGGGGGGACCATATCGATTTTTGGGTTTTTAGTTGTTCATCTTCCTACTGCCACAGCCGCGCTATTAGACCTACATACGACTTCTGTACACCTGTGGTGGTGTTTTCGTATCTGTATTTATCGAATCAGATACACTGGGGACAATTCCACGACATCGAAATTTTCATCTTGAAAATGTTCATAGGGGGGACCATATCGATTTTTGGGTTTTTAGTTGTTCATCTTCCTACTGCCACAGCGGCGCTATTAGACCTACCTACGACTTCTGAACACCTGTGGTGGTGTTTTCGTATCTGTATTTATCGAATCAGATACACAGGGGACAATTCCACGACATCGAAATTTTCATCTTGAAAATGTTCATAGGGGGGGACCATATCGATTTTTGGGTTTTTAGTTGTTCATCTTCCTACTGCCACAGTGGCGCTATTAGACCTACATACGACTTCTGTACACCTGTGGTGGTGTTTTCGTATCTGCATTTATCGAATCAGATACACTGGGGACAATTCCACGACATCGAAATTTTCATCTTGAAAATGTTCATAGGGGGGACCATATCGATTTTTGGGTTTTTAGTTGTTCATCTTCCTACTGCCACAGCGGCGCTATTAGACCTACATACGACTTCTGTACACCTGTGGTGGTGTTTTCGTATCTGTATTTATCGAATCAGATACACTGGGGACAATTCCACGTCATCGAAATTTTCATCTTGAAAATGTTCATAGGGGGGACCATATCGATTTTTGGGTTTTTAGTTGTTCATCTTCCTACTGCCACAGCGGCGCTATTAGACCTACATACGACTTCTGAACACCTGTGGTGGTGTTTTCGTATCTGTATTTATCGAATCAGATACACTGGGGACAATTCCACGACATCAAAATTTTCATCTTGAAAATGTTCATAGGGGGGACCTTATCGATTTTTGGGTTTTTAGTTGTTCATCTTCCTACTGCCACAGCGGCGCTATTAGACCTACATACGACTTCTGAACACCTGTGGTGGTGTTTTCGTATCTGTATTTATCGAATCAGATACACTGGGGACAATTCCACGACATCGAAGTTTTCATCTTGAAAATGTTCATAGGGGGGACCATATCGATTTTTGGGTTTTTAGTTGTTCATCTTCCTACTGCCACAGCGGCGCTATTAGACCTACATACGACTTCTGAACACCTGTGGTGGTGTTTTCGTATCTGTATTTATCGAATCAGATACACAGGGGACAATTCCACGACATCGAAATTTTCATCTTGAAAATGTTCATAGGGGGGACCATATCGATTTTTGAGTTTTTAGTTGTTCATCTTCCTACTGCCACAGCGGCGCTATTAGACCTACATACGACTTCTGTACCCCTGTGGTGGTGTTTTCGTATCTGTATTTATCGAATCAGATACACTGGGGACAATTCCACGACATCGAAATTTTCATCTTTAAAATGTTCATAGGGGGGACCATATCGATTTTTGGGTTTTGAGTTGTTCATCTTCCTACTGCCACAGCGGCGCTATTAGACCTACATACGACTTCTGTACACCTGTGGTGGTGTTTTCGTATCTGTATTTATCGAATCAGATACACTGGGGACAATTCCACGACATCGAAATTTTCATCTTGAAAATGTTCATAGGGGGGACCATATCGATTTTTGGGTTTTTAGTTGTTCATCTTCCTACTGCCACAGCGGCGCTATTAGACCTACATACGACTTCTGTACACCTGTGGTGGTGTTTTCGTATCTGTATTTATCGAATCAGATACACTGGGGACAATTCCACGACATCGAAATTTTCATCTTGAAAATGTTCATAGGGGGGACCATATCGATTTTTGGGTTTTTAGTTGTTCATCTTCCTACTGCCACAGCGGCGCTATTAGACCTACATACGACTTCTGTACACCTATGGTGGTGTTTTCGTATCTGTATTTATCGAATCAGATACACTGGGGACAATTCCACGACATCGAAATTTTCATCTTGAAAATGTTCATAGGGGGGACCATATCGATTTTTGGGTTTTTAGTTGTTCATCTTCCTACTGCCACAGCGGCGCTATTAGACCTACATACGACTTCTGTACACCTGTGGTGGTGTTTTCGTATCTGTATTTATCGAATCAGATACACTGGGGACAATTCCACGACATCGAAATTTTCATCTTGAAAATGTTCATAGGGGGGACCATATCGATTTTTGGGTTTTTAGTTGTTCATCTTCCTACTGCCACAGCGGCGCTATTAGACCTACATACGACTTCTGAACACCTGTGGTGGTGTTTTCGTATCTGTATTTATCGAATCAGATACACTGGGGACAATTCCACGACATCGAAATTTTCATCTTGAAAATGTTCATAGAGGGGACCATATCGATTTTTGGGTTTTTAGTTGTTCATCTTCCTACTGCCACAGCGGCGCTATTAGACCTACATACGACTTCTGAACACCTGTGGTGGTGTTTTCGTATCTGTATTTATCGAATCAGATACACTGGGCACAATTCCACGACATCGAAATTTTCATCTTGAAAATGTTCATAGGGGGGACCATATCGATTTTTGGGTTTTTAGTTGTTCATCTTCCTACTGCCACAGCGGCGCTATTAGACCTACATACGACTTCTGTACACCTGTGGTGGTGTTTTCGTATCTGTATTTATCGAATCAGATACACTGGGGACAATTCCACGACATCGAAATTTTCATCTTGAAAATGTTCATAGGGGGGACCATATCGATTTTTGGGTTTTTAGTTGTTCATCTTCCTACTGCCACAGCGGCGCTATTAGACCTACATACGACTTCTGAACACCTGTGGTGGTGTTTTCGTATCTGTATTTATCGAATCAGATACACTGGGGACAATTCCACGACATCGAAATTTTCATCTTGAAAATGTTCATAGGGGGGACCATATCGATTTTTGGGTTTTTAGTTGTTCATCTTCCTACTGCCACAGCGGCGCTATTAGACCTACATACGACTTCTGAACACCTGTGGTGGTGTTTTCGTATCTGTATTTATCGAATCAGATACACTGGGGACAATTCCACGACATCGAAATTTTCATCTTGAAAATTTTCATAGGGGGGACCATATCGATTTTTGGGTTTTTAGTTGTTCATCTTCCTACTGCCACAGCGGCGGTATTAGACCTACATACGACTTCTGTACACCTGTGGTGGTGTTTTCGTATCTGTATTTATCGAATCAGATACACTGGGGACAATTCCACGACATCGAAATTTTCATCTTGAAAATGTTCATAGGCGGGACCATATCGATTTTTGGGTTTTTAGTTGTTCATCTTCCTACTGCCACAGCGGCGCTATTAGACCTACATACGACTTCTGTACACCTGTGGTGGTGTTTTCGTATCTGTATTTATCGAATCAGATACACTGGGGACAATTCCACGACATCGAAATTTTCATCTTGAAAATGTTCATAGGGGGGACCATATCGATTTTTGGGTTTTTAGTTGTTCATCTTCCTACTGCCACAGCGGCGCTATTAGACCTACATACGACTTCTGAACACCTGTGGTGGTGTTTTCGTATCTGTATTTATCGAATCAGATACACTGGGGACAATTCCACGACATCGAAATTTTCATCTTGAAAATGTTCATAGGGGGGACCATATCGATTTTTGGGTTTTTAGTTGTTCATCTTCCTACTGCCACAGCCGCGCTATTAGACCTACATACGACTTCTGTACACCTGTGGTGGTGTTTTCGTATCTGTATTTATCGAATCAGATACACTGGGGACAATTCCACGACATCGAAATTTTCATCTTGAAAATGTTCATAGGGGGGACCATATCGATTTTTGGGTTTTTAGTTGTTCATCTTCCTACTGCCACAGCGGCGCTATTAGACCTACCTACGACTTCTGAACACCTGTGGTGGTGTTTTCGTATCTGTATTTATCGAATCAGATACACAGGGGACAATTCCACGACATCGAAATTTTCATCTTGAAAATGTTCATAGGGGGGGACCATATCGATTTTTGGGTTTTTAGTTGTTCATCTTCCTACTGCCACAGTGGCGCTATTAGACCTACATACGACTTCTGTACACCTGTGGTGGTGTTTTCGTATCTGCATTTATCGAATCAGATACACTGGGGACAATTCCACGACATCGAAATTTTCATCTTGAAAATGTTCATAGGGGGGACCATATCGATTTTTGGGTTTTTAGTTGTTCATCTTCCTACTGCCACAGCGGCGCTATTAGACCTACATACGACTTCTGTACACCTGTGGTGGTGTTTTCGTATCTGTATTTATCGAATCAGATACACTGGGGACAATTCCACGTCATCGAAATTTTCATCTTGAAAATGTTCATAGGGGGGACCTTATCGATTTTTGGGTTTTTAGTTGTTCATCTTCCTACTGCCACAGCGGCGCTATTAGACCTACATACGACTTCTGAACACCTGTGGTGGTGTTTTCGTATCTGTATTTATCGAATCAGATACACTGGGGACAATTCCACGACATCGAAGTTTTCATCTTGAAAATGTTCATAGGGGGGACCATATCGATTTTTGGGTTTTTAGTTGTTCATCTTCCTACTGCCACAGCGGCGCTATTAGACCTACATACGACTTCTGAACACCTGTGGTGGTGTTTTCGTATCTGTATTTATCGAATCAGATACACAGGGGACAATTCCACGACATCGAAATTTTCATCTTGAAAATGTTCATAGGGGGGACCATATCGATTTTTGAGTTTTTAGTTGTTCATCTTCCTACTGCCACAGCGGCGCTATTAGACCTACATACGACTTCTGTACCCCTGTGGTGGTGTTTTCGTATCTGTATTTATCGAATCAGATACACTGGGGACAATTCCACGACATCGAAATTTTCATCTTGAAAATGTTCATAGGGGGGACCATATCGATTTTTGGGTTTTGAGTTGTTCATCTTCCTACTGCCACAGCGGCGCTATTAGACCTACATACGACTTCTGTACACCTGTGGTGGTGTTTTCGTATCTGTATTTATCGAATCAGATACACTGGGGACAATTCCACGACATCGAAATTTTCATCTTGAAAATGTTCATAGGGGGGACCATATCGATTTTTGGGTTTTTAGTTGTTCATCTTCCTACTGCCACAGCGGCGCTATTAGACCTACATACGACTTCTGTACACCTGTGGTGGTGTTTTCGTATCTGTATTTATCGAATCAGATACACTGGGGACAATTCCACGACATCGAAATTTTCATCTTGAAAATGTTCATAGGGGGGACCATATCGATTTTTGGGTTTTTAGTTGTTCATCTTCCTACTGCCACAGCGGCGCTATTAGACCTACATACGACTTCTGTACACCTGTGGTGGTGTTTTCGTATCTGTATTTATCGAATCAGATACACTGGGGACAATTCCACGACATCGAAATTTTCATCTTGAAAATGTTCATAGGGGGGACCATATCGATTTTTGGGTTTTTAGTTGTTCATCTTCCTACTGCCACAGCGGCGCTATTAGACCTACATACGACTTCTGTACACCTGTGGTGGTGTTTTCGTATCTGTATTTATCGAATCAGATACACTGGGGACAATTCCACGACATCGAAATTTTCATCTTGAAAATGTTCATAGGGGGGACCATATCGATTTTTGGGTTTTTAGTTGTTCATCTTCCTACTGCCACAGCGGCGCTATTAGACCTACATACGACTTCTGAACACCTGTGGTGGTGTTTTCGTATCTGTATTTATCGAATCAGATACACTGGGGACAATTCCACGACATCGAAATTTTCATCTTGAAAATGTTCATAGGGGGGACCATATCGATTTTTGGGTTTTTAGTTGTTCATCTTCCTACTGCCACAGCGGCGCTATTAGACCTACATACGACTTCTGAACACCTGTGGTGGTGTTTTCGTATCTGTATTTATCGAATCAGATACACTGGGGACAATTCCACGACATCGAAATTTTCATCTTGAAAATGTTCATAGAGGGGACCATATCGATTTTTGGGTTTTTAGTTGTTCATCTTCCTACTGCCACAGCGGCGCTATTAGACCTACATACGACTTCTGTACACCTGTGGTGGTGTTTTCGTATCTGTATTTATCGAATCAGATACACTGGGGACAATTCCACGACATCGAAATTTTCATCTTGAAAATTTTCATAGGGGGGACCATATCGATTTTTGGGTTTTTAGTTGTTCATCTTCCTACTGCCACAGCGGCGCTATTAGACCTACATACGACTTCTGTACACCTGTGGTGGTGTTTTCGTATCTGTATTTATCGAATCAGATACACTGGGGACAATTCCACGACATCGAAATTTTCATCTTGAAAATGTTCATAGGGGGGACCATATCGATTTTTGGGTTTTTAGTTGTTCATCTTCCTACTGCCACAGCGGCGCTATTAGACCTACATACGACTTCTGTACACCTGTGGTGGTGTTTTCGTATCTGTATTTATCGAATCAGATACACTGGGGACAATTCCACGACATCGAAATTTTCATCTTGAAAATGTTCATAGGGGGGACCATATCGATTTTTGGGTTTTTAGTTGTTCATCTTCCTACTGCCACAGCGGCGCTATTAGACCTACATACGACTTCTGTACACCTGTGGTGGTGTTTTCGTATCTGTATTTATCGAATCAGATACACTGGGGACAATTCCACGACATCGAAATTTTCATCTTCAAAATGTTCATAGGGGGGACCATATCGATTTTTGGGTTTTTAGTTGTTCATCTTCCTACTGCCACAGCGGCGCTATTAGACCTACATACGACTTCTGAACACCTGTGGTGGTGTTTTCGTATCTGTATTTATCGAATCAGATACACAATTCCACGACATCGAAATTTTCATCTTGAAAATGTTCATAGAGGGGACCATATCGATTTTTGGGTTTTTAGTTGTTCATCTTCCTACTGCCACAGCGGCGCTATTAGACCTACATACGACTTCTGTACACCTGTGGTGGTGTTTTCGTATCTGTATTTATCGAATCAGATACACTGGGGACAATTCCACGACATTGAAATTTTCATCTTGAAAATGTTCATAGGGGGGACCATATCGATTTTTGGGTTTTTAGTTGTTCATCTTCCTACTGCCACAGCGGCGCTATTAGACCTACATACGACTTCTGTACACCTGTGGTGGTGTTTTCGTATCTGTATTTATCGAATCAGATACACTGGGGACAATTCCACGACATCGAAATTTTCATCTTGAAAATGTTCATAGGGGGGACCATATCGATTTTTGGGTTTTTAGTTGTTCATCTTCCTACTGCCACAGCGGCGCTATTAGACCTACATACGACTTCTGTACACCTGTGGTGGTGTTTTCGTATCTGTATTTATCGAATCAGATACACTGGGGACAATTCCACGACATCGAAATTTTCATCTTGAAAATGTTCATAGGGGGGACCATATCGATTTTTGGGTTTTTAGTTGTTCATCTTCCTACTGCCACAGCGGCGCTATTAGACCTACATACGACTTCTGAACACCTGTGGTGGTGTTTTCGTATCTGTATTTATCGAATCAGATACACTGGGGACAATTCCACGACATCGAAATTTTCATCTTGAAAATGTTCATAGGGGGGACCATATCGATTTTTGGGTTTTTAGTTGTTCATCTTCCTACTGCCACAGCGGCGCTATTAGACCTACATACGACTTCTGTACACCTGTGGTGGTGTTTTCGTATCTGTATTTATCGAATCAGATACACTGGGGACAATTCCACGACATCGAAATTTTCATCTTGAAAATGTTCATAGGGGGGACCATATCGATTTTTGGGTTTTTAGTTGTTCATCTTCCTACTGCCACAGCGGCGCTATTAGACCTACATACGACTTCTGAACACCTGTGGTGGTGTTTTCGTATCTGTATTTATCGAATCAGATACACTGGGGACAATTCCACGACATCGAAATTTTCATCTTGAAAATGTTCATAGAGGGGACCATATCGATTTTTGGGTTTTTAGTTGTTCATCTTCCTACTGCCACAGCGGCGCTATTAGACCTACATACGACTTCTGTACACCTGTGGTGGTGTTTTCGTATCTGTATTTATCGAATCAGATACACTGGGGACAATTCCACGACATTGAAATTTTCATCTTGAAAATGTTCATAGGGGGGACCATATCGATTTTTGGGTTTTTAGTTGTTCATCTTCCTACTGCCACAGCGGCGCTATTAGACCTACATACGACTTCTGTACACCTGTGGTGGTGTTTTCGTATCTGTATTTATCGAATCAGATACACTGGGGACAATTCCACGACATCGAAATTTTCATCTTGAAAATGTTCATAGGGGGGACCATATCGATTTTTGGGTTTTTAGTTGTTCATCTTCCTACTGCCACAGCGGCGCTATTAGACCTACATACGACTTCTGTACACCTGTGGTGGTGTTTTCGTATCTGTATTTATCGAATCAGATACACTGGAGACAATTCCACGACATCTAAATTTTCATCTTGAAAATGTTCATAGGGGGACCATATCGATTTTTGGGTTTTTAGTTGTTCATCTTCCTACTGCCACAGCGGCGCTATTAGACCTACATACGACTTCTGAACACCTGTGGTGGTGTTTTCGTATCTGTATTTATCGAATCAGATATACTGGGGACAATTCCACGACATCGAAATTTTCATCTTGAAAATGTTCATAGGGGGGACCATATCGATTTTTGGGTTTTTAGTTGTTCATCTTCCTACTGCCACAGCGGCGCTATTAGACCTACATACGACTTCTGTACACCTGTGGTGGTGTTTTCGTATCTGTATTTATCGAATCAGATACACTGGGGACAATTCCACGACATCGAAATTTTCATCTTGAAAATGTTCATAGGGGGGACCATATCGATTTTTGGGTTTTTACTTGTTCATCTTCCTACTGCCACAGCGGCGCTATTAGACCTACATACGACTTCTGTACACCTGTGGTGGTGTTTTCGTATCTGTATTTATCGAATTAGATACACTGAGGACAATTCCACGACATCTAAATTTTCATCTTGAAAATGTTCATAGGGGGGACCATATCGATTTTTGGGTTTTTAGTTGTTCATCTTCCTACTGCCACAGCGGCGCTATTAGACCTACATACGACTTCTGAACACCTGTGGTGGTGTTTTCGTATCTGTATTTATCGAATCAGATACACTGGGGACAATTCCACGACATCGAAATTTTCATCTTGAAAATGTTCATAGGGGGGGACCATATCGATTTTTGGGTTTTTAGTTGTTCATCTTCCTACTGCCACAGCGGCGCTATTAGACCTACATACGACTTCTGAACACCTGTGGTGGTGTTTTCGTATCTGTATTTATCGAATCAGATACACTGGGGACAATTCCACGACATCGAAATTTTCATCTTGAAAATGTTCATAGGGGGGACCATATCGATTTTTGGGTTTTTAGTTGTTCATCTTCCTACTGCCACAGCGGCGCTATTAGACCTACATACGACTTCTGAACACCTGTGGTGGTGTTTTCGTATCTGTATTTATCGAATCAGATACACTGGGGACAATTCCACGACATCGAAATTTTCATCTTGAAAATGTTCATAGGGGGGACCATATCGATTTTTGGGTTTTTAGTTGTTCATCTTCCTACTGCCACAGCGGCGCTATTAGACCTACATACGACTTCTGTACACCTGTGGTGGTGTTTTCGTATCTGTATTTATCGAATCAGATACACTGGGGACAATTCCACGACATCGAAATTTTCATCTTGAAAATGTTCATAGGGGGGACCATATCGATTTTTGGGTTTTTAGTTGTTCATCTTCCTACTGCCACAGCGGCGCTATTAGACCTACATACGACTTCTGTACACCTGTGGTGGTGTTTTCGTATCTGTATTTATCAAATCAGATACACTGGGGACAATTCCACGACATCGAAATTTTCATCTTGAAAATGTTCATAGGGGGGACCATATCGATTTTTGGGTTTTTAGTTGTTCATCTTCCTACTGCCACAGCGGCGCTATTAGACCTACATACGACTTCTGAACACCTGTGGTGGTGTTTTCGTATCTGTATTTATCGAATCAGATACACTGGGGACAATTCCACGACATCGAAATTTTCATCTTGAAAATGTTCATAGGGGGGACCATATCGATTTTTGGGTTTTTAGTTGTTCATCTTCCTACTGCCACAGCGGCGCTATTAGACCTACATACGACTTCTGTACACCTGTGGTGGTGTTTTCGTATCTGTATTTATCGAATCAGATACACTGGGGACAATTCCACGACATCGAAATTTTCATCTTGAAAATGTTCATAGGGGGGACCATATCCATTTTTGGGTTTTTAGTTGTTCATCTTCCTACTGCCACAGCGGCGCTATTAGACCTACATACGACTTCTGTACACCTGTGGTGGTGTTTTCGTATCTGTATTTATCGAATCAGATACACTGGGGACAATTCCACGACATCGAAATTTTCATCTTGAAAATGTTCATAGGGGGGACCATATCGATTTTTGGGTTTTTAGTTGTTCATCTTCCTACTGCCACAGCGGCGCTATTAGACCTACATACGACTTCTGTACACCTGTGGTGGTGTTTTCGTATCTGTATTTATCGAATCAGATACACTGGGGACAATTCCACGACATCGAAATTTTCATCTTGAAAATGTTCATAGGGGGGACCATATCGATTTTTGGGTTTTTACTTGTTCATCTTCCTACTGCCACAGCGGCGCTATTAGACCTACATACGACTTCTGTACACCTGTGGTGGTGTTTTCGTATCTGTATTTATCGAATCAGATACACTGGGGACAATTCCACGACATCGAAATTTTCATCTTGAAAATGTTCATAGGGGGGACCATATCGATTTTTGGGTTTTTAGTTGTTCATCTTCCTACTGCCACAGCGGCGCTATTAGACCTACATACGACTTCTGTACACCTGTGGTGGTGTTTTCGTATCTGTATTTATCGAATCAGATACACTGGGGACAATTCCACGACATCGAAATTTTCATCTTGAAAATGTTCATAGGGGGGACCATATCGATTTTTGGGTTTTTAGTTGTTCATCTTCCTACTGCCACAGCGGCGCTATTAGACCTACATACGACTTCTGTCCACCTGTGGTGGTGTTTTCGTATCTGTATTTATCGAATCAGATACACTGGGGACAATTCCACGACATCGAAATTTTCATCTTGAAAATGTTCATAGGGGGGACCATATCGATTTTTGGGTTTTTAGTTGTTCATCTTCCAACTGCCACAGCGGCGCTATTAGACCCACATACGACTTCTGTACACCTGTGGTGGTGTTTTCGTATCTGTATTTATCGAATCAGATACACTGGGGACAATTCCACGACATCGAAATTTTCATCTTGAAAATGTTCATAGGGGGGACCATATCGATATTTGGGTTTTTAGTTGTTCATCTTCCTACTGCCACAGCGGCGCTATTAGACCTACATACGACTTCTGAACACCTGTGGTGGTGTTTTCGTATCTGTATTTATCGAATCAGATACACTGGGGACAATTCCACGACATCGAAATTTTCATCTTGAAAATGTTCATAGGGGGGACCATATCGATTTTTGGGTTTTTAGTTGTTCATCTTCCTACTGCCACAGCGGCGCTATTAGACCTACATACGACTTCTGAACACCTGTGGTGGTGTTTTCGTATCTGTATTTATCGAATCAGATACACTGGGGACAATTCCACGACATCGAAATTTTCATCTTGAAAATGTTCATAGGGGGGGACCATATCGATTTTTGGGTTTTTAGTTGTTCATCTTCCTACTGCCACAGCGGCGCTATTAGACCTACATACGACTTCTGAACACCTGTGGTGGTGTTTTCGTATCTGTATTTATCGAATCAGATACACTGGGGACAATTCCACGACATCGAAATTTTCATCTTGAAAATGTTCATAGGGGGGACCATATCGATTTTTGGGTTTTTAGTTGTTCATCTTCCTACTGCCACAGCGGCGCTATTAGACCTACATACGACTTCTGAACACCTGTGGTGGTGTTTTCGTATCTGTATTTATCGAATCAGATACACTGGGGACAATTCCACGACATCGAAATTTTCATCTTGAAAATGTTCATAGGGGGGACCATATCGATTTTTGGGTTTTTAGTTGTTCATCTTCCTACTGCCACAGCGGCGCTATTAGACCTACATACGACTTCTGTACACCTGTGGTGGTGTTTTCGTATCTGTATTTATCGAATCAGATACACTGGGGACAATTCCACGACATCGAAATTTTCATCTTGAAAATGTTCATAGGGGGGACCATATCGATTTTTGGGTTTTTAGTTGTTCATCTTCCTACTGCCACAGCGGCGCTATTAGACCTACATACGACTTCTGTACACCTGTGGTGGTGTTTTCGTATCTGTATTTATCGAATCAGATACACTGGGGACAATTCCACGACATCGAAATTTTCATCTTGAAAATGTTCATAGGGGGGACCATATCGATTTTTGGGTTTTTAGTTGTTCATCTTCCTACTGCCACAGCGGCGCTATTAGACCTACATACGACTTCTGAACACCTGTGGTGGTGTTTTCGTATCTGTATTTATCGAATCAGATACACTGGGGACAATTCCACGACATCGAAATTTTCATCTTGAAAATGTTCATAGGGGGGACCATATCGATTTTTGGGTTTTTAGTTGTTCATCTTCCTACTGCCACAGCGGCGCTATTAGACCTACATACGACTTCTGTACACCTGTGGTGGTGTTTTCGTATCTGTATTTATCGAATCAGATACACTGGGGACAATTCCACGACATCGAAATTTTCATCTTGAAAATGTTCATAGGGGGGACCATATCCATTTTTGGGTTTTTAGTTGTTCATCTTCCTACTGCCACAGCGGCGCTATTAGACCTACATACGACTTCTGAACACCTGTGGTGGTGTTTTCGTATCTGTATTTATCGAATCAGATACACTGGGGACAATTCCACGACATCGAAATTTTCATCTTGAAAATGTTCATAGGGGGGACCATATCGATTTTTGGGTTTTTAGTTGTTCATCTTCCTACTGCCACAGCGGCGCTATTAGACCTACATACGACTTCTGTACACCTGTGGTGGTGTTTTCGTATCTGTATTTATCGAATCAGATACACTGGGGACAATTCCACGACATCGAAATTTTCATCTTGAAAATGTTCATAGGGGGGACCATATCGATTTTTGGGTTTTTACTTGTTCATCTTCCTACTGCCACAGCGGCGCTATTAGACCTACATACGACTTCTGTACACCTGTGGTGGTGTTTTCGTATCTGTATTTATCGAATCAGATACACTGGGGACAATTCCACGACATCGAAATTTTCATCTTGAAAATGTTCATAGGGGGGACCATATCGATTTTTGGGTTTTTAGTTGTTCATCTTCCTACTGCCACAGCGGCGCTATTAGACCTACATACGACTTCTGTACACCTGTGGTGGTGTTTTCGTATCTGTATTTATCGAATCAGATACACTGGGGACAATTCCACGACATCGAAATTTTCATCTTGAAAATGTTCATAGGGGGGACCATATCGATTTTTGGGTTTTTAGTTGTTCATCTTCCTACTGCCACAGCGGCGCTATTAGACCTACATACGACTTCTGTCCACCTGTGGTGGTGTTTTCGTATCTGTATTTATCGAATCAGATACACTGGGGACAATTCCACGACATCGAAATTTTCATCTTGAAAATGTTCATAGGGGGGACCATATCGATTTTTGGGTTTTTAGTTGTTCATCTTCCAACTGCCACAGCGGCGCTATTAGACCCACATACGACTTCTGTACACCTGTGGTGGTGTTTTCGTATCTGTATTTATCGAATCAGATACACTGGGGACAATTCCACGACATCGAAATTTTCATCTTGAAAATGTTCATAGGGGGGACCATATCGATATTTGGGTTTTTAGTTGTTCATCTTCCTACTGCCACAGCGGCGCTATTAGACCTACATACGACTTCTGAACACCTGTGGTGGTGTTTTCGTATCTGTATTTATCGAATCAGATACACTGGGGACAATTCCACGACATCGAAATTTTCATCTTGAAAATGTTCATAGGGGGGACCATATCGATTTTTGGGTTTTTAGTTGTTCATCTTCCTACTGCCACAGCGGCGCTATTAGACCTACATACGACTTCTGTACACCTGTGGTGGTGTTTTCGTATCTGTATTTATCGAATCAGATACACTGGGGACAATTCCACGACATCGAAATTTTCACCTTGAAAATGTTCATAGGGGGGACCATATCGATTTTTGGGTTTTTAGTTGTTCATCTTCCTACTGCCACAGCGGCGCTATTAGACCTACATACGACTTCTGAACACCTGTGGTGGTGTTTTCGTATCTGTATTTATCGAATCAGATACACTGGGGACAATTCCACGACATCGAAATTTTCATCTAGAAAATGTTCATAGGGGGGACCATATCGATTTTTGGGTTTTTAGTTGTTCATCTTCCTACTGCCACAGCGGCGCTATTAGACCTACATACGACTTCTGAACACCTGTGGTGGTGTTTTCGTATCTGTATTTATCGAATCAGATACACTGGGGACAATTCCACGACATCGAAATTTTCATCTTGAAAATGTTCATAGGGGGGACCATATCGATTTTTGGGTTTTTAGTTGTTCATCTTCCTACTGCCACAGCGGCGCTATTAGACCTACATACGACTTCTGTACACCTGTGGTGGTGTTTTCGTATCTGTATTTATCGAATCAGATACACTGGGGACAATTCCACGACATCGAAATTTTCATCTTGAAAATGTTCATAGGGGGGACCATATCGATTTTTGGGTTTTTAGTTGTTCATCTTCCTACTGCCACAGCGGCGCTATTAGACCTACATACGACTTCTGTACACCTGTGGTGGTGTTTTCGTATCTGTATTTATCGAATCAGATACACTGGGGACAATTCCACGACATCGAAATTTTCATCTTGAAAATGTTCATAGGGGGGACCATATCGATTTTTGGGTTTTTAGTTGTTCATCTTCCTACTGCCACAGCGGCGCTATTAGACCTACATACGACTTCTGTACACCTGTGGTGGTGTTTTCGTATCTGTATTTATCGAATCAGATACACTGGGGACAATTCCACGACATCGAAATTTTCATCTTGAAAATGTTCATAGGGGGGACCATATCGATTTTTGGGTTTGTAGTTGTTCATCTTCCAACTGCCACAGCGGCGCTATTAGACCTACATACGACTTCTGAACACCTGTGGAAGTGTTTTCGTATCTGAATTTATCGAATCAGATACACTGGGGACAATTCCACGACACCGAAATTTTCATCTTGAAAATGTTCATAGGGGGGACCATATCGATTTTTGGGTTTTTAGTTGTTCATCTTCTACTGCCACAGCGGCGCTATTAGACCTACATACGACTTCTGAACACCTGTTGTGGTGTTTTCGTATTTGTATTTATCGAATCAGATACACTGGGGACAATTCCACGACATCGAAGTTTTCATCTTGAAAATGTTCATAGGGGGAACCATATCGATTTTTGGGTTTTTAGTTCTTCATCTTCCTACTGCCACAGCGGCGCTATTAGACCTACATACGACTTCTGTACACCTGTGGTGGTGTTTTCGTATCTGTATTTATCGAATCAGATACACTGGGGACAATTCCACGACATCGAAATTTTCATCTTGAAAATGTTCATAGGGGGGACCATATCGATTTTTGGGTTTTTTGTTGTTCATCTTCCTACTGCCACAGCGGCGCTATTAGACCTACATACGACTTCTGTACACCTGTGGTGGTGTTTTCGTTTCTGTATTTATCGAATCAGATACACTGGGGACAATTCCACGACATCGTAATTTTCATCTTGAAAATGTTCATAGGGGGGACCATATCGATTTTTGGGTTTTTAGTTGTTCATCTTCCAACTGCCACAGCGGCGCTATTAGACCTACATACGACTTCTGTACACCTGTGGTGGTGTTTTCGTATCTGTATTTATCGAATCAGATACACTGGGGACAATTCCACGACATCGAAATTTTCATCTTGAAAATGTTCATAGGGGGGACCATATCGATTTTTGGGTTTTTAGTTGTTCATCTTCCTACTGCCACAGCGGCGCTATTAGACCTACATACGACTTCTGAACACCTGTGGTGGTGTTTTCGTATCTGTATTTATCGAATCAGATACACTGGGGACAATTCCACGACATCGAAATTTTCATCTTGAAAATGTTCATAGGGGGGACCATATCGATTTTTGGGTTTTTAGTTGTTCATCTTCCTACTGCCACAGCGGCGCTATTAGACCTACATACGACTTCTGAACACCTGTGGTGGTGTTTTCGTATCTGTATTTATCGAATCAGATACACTGGGGACAATTCCACGACATCGAAATTTTCATCTTGAAAATGTTCATAGGGGGGACCATATCGATTTTTGGGTTTTTAGTTGTTCATCTTCCTACTGCCACAGCGGCGCTATTAGACCTACATACGACTTCTGAACACCTGTGGTGGTGTTTTCGTATCTGTATTTATCGAATCAGATACACTGGGGACAATTCCACGACATCGAAATTTTCATCTTGAAAATGTTCATAGGGGGGACCATATCGATTTTTGGGTTTTTAGTTGTTCATCTTCCTACTGCCACAGCGGCGCTATTAGACCTACATACGACTTCTGTACACCTGTGGTGGTGTTTTCGTATCTGTATTTATCGAATCAGATACACTGGGGACAATTCCACGACATCGAAATTTTCATCTTGAAAATGTTCATAGGGGGGACCATATCGATTTTTGGGTTTTTAGTTGTTCATCTTCCTACTGCCACAGCGGCGCTATTAGACCTACATACGACTTCTGAACACCTGTGGTGGTGTTTTCGTATCTGTATTTATCGAATCAGATACACTGGGGACAATTCCACGACATCGAAATTTTCATCTTGAAAATGTTCATAGGGGGGACCATATCGATTTTTGGGTTTTTGGTTGTTCATCTTCCAACTGCCACAGCGGCGCTATTAGACCTACATACGACTTCTGAACACCTGTGGAAGTGTTTTCGTATCTGAATTTATCGAATCAGATACACTGGGGACAATTCCACGACATCGAAATTTTCATCTTGAAAATGTTCATAGGGGGGACCATATCGATTTTTGGGTTTTTAGTTGTTCATCTTCCTACTGCCACAGCGGCGCTATTAGACCTACATACGACTTCTGAACACCTGTGGTGGTGTTATCGTATCTGTATTTATCGAATCAGATACACTGGGGACAATTCCACGACATCGAAATTTTCATCTTGAAAATGTTCATAGGGGGGACCATATCGATTTTTGGGTTTTTAGTTGTTCATCTTCCTACTGCCACAGCGGCGCTATTAGACCTACATACGACTTCTGTCCACCTGTGGTGGTGTTTTCGTATCTGTATTTATCGAATCAGATACACTGGGGACAATTCCACGACATCGAAATTTTCATCTTGAAAATGTTCATAGGGGGGACCATATCGATTTTTGGGTTTTTAGTTGTTCATCTTCCAACTGCCACAGCGGCGCTATTAGACCTACATACGACTTCTGTACACCTGTGGTGGTGTTTTCGTATCTGTATTTATCGAATCAGATACACTGGGGACAATTCCACGACATCGAAATTTTCATCTTGAAAATGTTCATAGGGGGGACCATATCGATTTTTGGGTTTTTAGTTGTTCATCTTCCTACTGCCACAGCGGCGCTATTAGACCTACATACGACTTCTGAACACCTGTGGTGGTGTTTTCGTATCTGTATTTATCGAATCAGATACACTGGGGACAATTCCACGACATCGAAATTTTCATCTTGAAAATGTTCATAGGGGGGACCATATCGATTTTTGGGTTTTTAGTTGTTCATCTTCCTACTGCCACAGCGGCGCTATTAGACCTACATACGACTTCTGAACACCTGTGGTGGTGTTTTCGTATCTGTATTTATCGAATCAGATACACTGGGGACAATTCCACGACATCGAAATTTTCATCTTGAAAATGTTCATAGGGGGGACCATATCGATTTTTGGGTTTTTAGTTGTTCATCTTCCAACTGCCACAGCGGCGCTATTAGACCTACATACGACTTCTGAACACCTGTGGAAGTGTTTTCGTATCTGAATTTATCGAATCAGATACACTGGGGACAATTCCACGACATCGAAATTTTCATCTTGAAAATGTTCATAGGGGGGACCATATCGATTTTTGGGTTTTTAGTTGTTCATCTTCCTACTGCCACAGCGGCGCTATTAGACTTACATACGACTTCTGAACACCTGTGGTGGTGTTATCGTATCTGTATTTATCGAATCAGATACACTGGGGACAATTCCACGACATCGAAATTTTCATCTTGAAAATGTTCATAGGGGGGACCATATCGATTTTTGGGTTTTTAGTTGTTCATCTTCCAACTGCCACAGCGGCGCTATTAGACCTACATACGACTTCTGAACACCTGTGGAAGTGTTTTCGTATCTGAATTTATCGAATCAGATACACTGGGGACAATTCCACGACATCGAAATTTTCATCTATGAAAATGTTCATAGGGGGGACCATATCGATTTTTGGGTTTTTAGTTGTTCATCTTCCTACTGCCACAGCGGCGCTATTAGACCTACATACGACTTCTGAACACCTGTGGTGGTGTTATCGTATCTGTATTTATCGAATCAGATACACTGGGGACAATTCCACGACATCGAAATTTTCATCTTGAAAATGTTCATAGGGGGGACCATATCGATTTTTGGGTTTTTAGTTGTTCATCTTCCAACTGCCACAGCGGCGCTATTAGACCTACATACGACTTCTGTACACCTGTGGTGGTGTTTTCGTATCTGTATTTATCGAATCAGATACACTGGGGACAATTCCACGACATCGAAATTTTCATCTTGAAAATGTTCATAGGGGGGACCATATCGATTTTTGGGTTTTTAGTTGTTCATCTTCCTACTGCCACAGCGGCGCTATTAGACCTACATACGACTTCTGAACACCTGTGGTGGTGTTTTCGTATCTGTATTTATCGAATCAGATACACTGGGGACAATTCCACGACATCGAAATTTTCATCTTGAAAATGTTCATAGGGGGGACCATATCGATTTTTGGGTTTTTAGTTGTTCATCTTCCTACTGCCACAGCGGCGCTATTAGACCTACATACGACTTCTGAACACCTGTGGTGGTGTTTTCGTATCTGTATTTATCGAATCAGATACACTGGGGACAATTCCACGACATCGAAATTTTCATCTTGAAAATGTTCATAGGGGGGACCATATCGATTTTTGGGTTTTTAGTTGTTCATCTTCCTACTGCCACAGCGGCGCTATTAGACCTACATACGACTTCTGTACACCTGTGGTGGTGTTTTCGTATCTGTATTTATCGAATCAGATACACTGGGGACAATTCCACGACATCGAAATTTTCATCTTGAAAATGTTCATAGGGGGGACCATATCGATTTTTGGGTTTTTAGTTGTTTATCTTCCTACTGCCACAGCGGCGCTATTAGACCTACATACGACTTCTCTACACCTGTGGTGGTGTTTTCGTATCTGTATTTATCGAATCAGATACACTGGGGACAATTCCACGACATCGAAATTTTCATCTTGAAAATGTTCATAGGGGGGACCATATCGATTTTTGGGTTTTTAGTTGTTCATCTTCCTACTGCCACAGCGGCGCTATTAGACCTACATACGACTTCTGTACACCTGTGGTGGTGTTTTCGTATCTGTATTTATCGAATCAGATACACTGGGGACAATTCCACGACATCGAAATTTTCATCTTGAAAATGTTCATAGGGGGGACCATATCGATTTTTGGGTTTTTAGTTGTTCATCTTCCTACTGCCACAGCGGCGCTATTAGACCTACATACGACTTCTGAACACCTGTGGTGGTGTTTTCGTATCTGTATTTATCGAATCAGATACACTGGGGACAATTCCACGACATTGAAATTTTCATCTTGAAAATGTTCATATGTTCATAGGGGGGACCATATCGATTTTTGGGTTTTTAGTTGTTCATCTTCCTACTGCCACAGCGGCGCTATTAGACCTACATACGACTTCTGAACACCTGTGGTGGTGTTTTCGTATCTGTATTTATCGAATCAGATACACTGGGGACAATTCCACGACATCGAAATTTTCATCTTGAAAATGTTCATAGGGGGACCATATCGATTTTTGGGTTTTTAGTTGTTCATCTTCCTACTGCCACAGCGGCGCTATTAGACCTACATACGACTTCTGTACACCTGTGGTGGTGTTTTCGTATCTGTATTTATCGAATCAGATACACTGGGGACAATTCCACGACATCGAAATTTTCATCTTGAAAATGTTCATAGGGGGGACCATATCGATTTTTGGGTTTTTAGTTGTTCATCTTCCAACTGCCACAGCGGCGCTATTAGACCTACATACGACTTCTGAACACCTGTGGAAGTGTTTTCGTATCTGAATTTATCGAATCAGATACACTGGGGACAATTCCACGACATTGAAATTTTCATCTTGAAAATGTTCATAGGGGGGACCATATCGATTTTTGGGTTTTTAGTTGTTCATCTTCCTACTGCCACAGCGGCGCTATTAGACCTACATACGACTTCTGAACACCTGTGGTGGTGTTTTCGTATCTGTATTTATCGAATCAGATACACTGGGGACAATTCCACGACATCGAAATTTTCATCTTGAAAATGTTCATAGGGGGGACCATATCGATTTTTGGGTTTTTAGTTGTTCATCTTCCTACTGCCACAGCGGCGCTATTAGACCTACATACGACTTCTGTACACCTGTGGTGGTGTTTTCGTATCTGTATTTATCGAATCAGATACACTGGGGACAATTCCACGACATCGAAATTTTCATCTTGAAAATGTTCATAGGGGGGACCATATCGATTTTGGGGTTTTTAGTTGTTCATCTTCCTACTGCCACAGCGGCGCTATTAGACCTACATACGACTTCTGTCCACCTGTGGTGGTGTTTTCGTATCTGTATTTATCGAATCAGATACACTGGGGACAATTCCACGACATCGAAATTTTCATCTTGAAAATGTTCATAGGGGGGACCATATCGATTTTTGGGTTTTTAGTTGTTCATCTTCCAACTGCCACAGCGGCGCTATTAGACCTACATACGACTTCTGAACACCTGTGGAAGTGTTTTCGTATCTGAATTTATCGAATCAGATACACTGGGGACAATTCCACGACATTGAAATTTTCATCTTGAAAATGTTCATAGGGGGGACCATATCGATTTTTGGGTTTTTAGTTGTTCATCTTCCTACTGCCACAGCGGCGCTATTAGACCTACATACGACTTCTGAACACCTGTGGTGGTGTTTTCGTATCTGTATTTATCGAATCAGATACACTGGGGACAATTCCACGACATCGAAATTTTCATCTTGAAAATGTTCATAGGGGGGACCATATCGATTTTTGGGTTTTTAGTTGTTCATCTTCCTACTGCCACAGCGGCGCTATTAGACCTACATACGACTTCTGTACACCTGTGGTGGTGTTTTCGTATCTGTATTTATCGAATCAGATACACTGGGGACAATTCCACGACATCGAAATTTTCATCTTGAAAATGTTCATAGGGGGGACCATATCGATTTTTGGGTTTTTAGTTGTTCATCTTCCTACTGCCACAGCGGCGCTATTAGACCTACATACGACTTCTGAACACCTGTGGTGGTGTTTTCGTATCTGTATTTATCGAATCAGATACACTGGGGACAATTCCACGACATTGAAATTTTCATCTTGAAAATGTTCATATGTTCATAGGGGGGACCATATCGATTTTTGGGTTTTTAGTTGTTCATCTTCCTACTGCCACAGCGGCGCTATTAGACCTACATACGACTTCTGAACACCTGTGGTGGTGTTTTCGTATCTGTATTTATCGAATCAGATACACTGGGGACAATTCCACGACATCGAAATTTTCATCTTGAAAATGTTCATAGGGGGGACCATATCGATTTTTGGGTTTTTAGTTGTTCATCTTCCTACTGCCACAGCGGCGCTATTAGACCTACATACGACTTCTGAACACCTGTGGTGGTGTTTTCGTATCTGTATTTATCGAATCAGATACACTGGGGACAATTCCACGACATCGAAATTTTCATCTTGAAAATGTTCATAGGGGGGACCATATCGATTTTTGGGTTTTTAGTTGTTCATCTTCCTACTGCCACAGCGGCGCTATTAGACCTACATACGACTTCTGTACACCTGTGGTGGTGTTTTCGTATCTGTATTTATCGAATCAGATACACTGGGGACAATTCCACGACATCGAAATTTTCATCTTGAAAATGTTCATAGGGGGGACCATATCGATTTTTGGGTTTTTAGTTGTTCATCTTCCTACTGCCACAGCGGCGCTATTAGACCTACATACGACTTCTGTACACCTGTGGTGGTGTTTTCGTATCTGTATTTATCGAATCAGATACACTGGGGACAATTCCACGACATCGAAATTTTCATCTTGAAAATGTTCATAGGGGGGACCATATCGATTTTTGGGTTTTTAGTTGTTCATCTTCCTACTGCCACAGCGGCGCTATTAGACCTACATACGACTTCTGTACACCTGTGGTGGTGTTTTCGTATCTGTATTTATCGAATCAGATACACTGGGGACAATTCCACGACATCGAAATTTTCATCTTGAAAATGTTCATAGGGGGGACCATATCGATTTTTGGGTTTTTAGTTGTTCATCTTCCTACTGCCACAGCGGCGCTATTAGACCTACATACGACTTCTGTACACCTGTGGTGGTGTTTTCGTATCTGTATTTATCGAATCAGATACACTGGGGACAATTCCACGACATCGAAATTTTCATCTTGAAAATGTTCATAGGGGGACCATATCGATTTTTGGGTTTTTAGTTGTTCATCTTCCTACTGCCACAGCGGCGCTATTAGACCTACATACGACTTCTGAACACCTGTGGTGGTGTTTTCGTATCTGTATTTATCGAATCAGATACACTGGGGACAATTCCACGACATCGAAATTTTCATCTTGAAAATGTTCATAGGGGGGACCATATCGATTTTTGGGTTTTTAGTTGTTCATCTTCCAACTGCCACAGCGGCGCTATTAGACCTACATACGACTTCTGAACACCTGTGGAAGTGTTTTCGTATCTGAATTTATCGAATCAGATACACTGGGGACAATTCCACGACATTGAAATTTTCATCTTGAAAATGTTCATAGGGGGGACCATATCGATTTTTGGGTTTTTAGTTGTTCATCTTCCTACTGCCACAGCGGCGCTATTAGACCTACATACGACTTCTGAACACCTGTGGTGGTGTTTTCGTATCTGTATTTATCGAATCAGATACACTGGGGACAATTCCACGACATCGAAATTTTCATCTTGAAAATGTTCATAGGGGGGACCATATCGATTTTTGGGTTTTTAGTTGTTCATCTTCCTACTGCCACAGCGGCGCTATTAGACCTACATACGACTTCTGTACACCTGTGGTGGTGTTTTCGTATCTGTATTTATCGAATCAGATACACTGGGGACAATTCCACGACATCGAAATTTTCATCTTGAAAATGTTCATAGGGGGGACCATATCGATTTTTGGGTTTTTAGTTGTTCATCTTCCTACTGCCACAGCGGCGCTATTAGACCTACATATGACTTCTGTCCACCTGTGGTGGTGTTTTCGTATCTGTATTTATCGAATCAGATACACTGGGGACAATGCCACGACATCGAAATTTTCATCTTGAAAATGTTCATAGGGGGGACCATATCGATTTTTGGGTTTTTAGTTGTTCATCTTCCAACTGCCACAGCGGCGCTATTAGACCTACATACGACTTCTGTACACCTGTGGTGGTGTTTTCGTATCTGTATTTATCGAATCAGATACACTGGGGACAATTCCACGACATCGAAATTTTCATCTTGAAAATGTTCATAGGGGGGACCATATCGATTTTTGGGTTTTTAGTTGTTCATCTTCCTACTGCCACAGCGGCGCTATTAGACCTACATACGACTTCTGAACACCTGTGGTGGTGTTTTCGTATCTGTATTTATCGAATCAGATACACTGGGGACAATTCCACGACATCGAAATTTTCATCTTGAAATTGTTCATAGGGGGGACCATATCGATTTTTGGGTTTTTAGTTGTTCATCTTCCTACTGCCACAGCGGCGCTATTAGACCTACATACGACTTCTGAACACCTGTGGTGGTGTTTTCGTATCTGTATTTATCGAATCAGATACACTGGGGACAATTCCACGACATCGAAATTTTCATCTTGAAAATGTTCATAGGGGGGACCATATCGATTTTTGGGTTTTTAGTTGTTCATCTTCCTACTGCCACAGCGGCGCTATTAGACCTACATACGACTTCTGAACACCTGTGGTGGTGTTTTCGTATCTGTATTTATCGAATCAGATACACTGGGGACAATTCCACGACATCGAAATTTTCATCTTGAAAATGTTCATAGGGGGGACCATATCGATTTTTGGGTTTTTAGTTGTTCATCTTCCTACTGCCACAGCGGCGCTATTAGACCTACATACGACTTCTGTACACCTGTGGTGGTGTTTTCGTATCTGTATTTATCGAATCAGATACACTGGGGACAATTCCACGACATCGAAATTTTCATCATGAAAATGTTCATAGGGGGGACCATATCGATTTTTGGGTTTTTAGTTGTTCATCTTCCTACTGCCACAGCGGCGCTATTAGACCTACATACGACTTCTGAACACCTGTGGTGGTGTTTTCGTATCTGTATTTATCGAATCAGATACACTGGGGACAATTCCACGACATCGAAATTTTCATCTTGAAAATTTTCATAGGGGGGACCATATCGATTTTTGGGTTTTTAGTTGTTCATCTTCCTACTGCCACAACGGCGCTATTAGACCTACATACGACTTCTGTACACCTGTGGTGGTGTTTACGTATCTGTATTTATCGAATCAGATACACTGGGGACAATTCCACGACATCGAAATTTTCATCTTGAAAATGTTCATAGGGGGGACCATATCGATTTTTGGGTTTTTAGTTGTTCATCTTCCTACTGCCACAGCGGCGCTATTAGACCTACATACGACTTCTGTCCACCTGTGGTGGTGTTTTCGTATCTGTATTTATCGAATCAGATACACTGGGGACAATTCCACGACATCGAAATTTTCATCTTGAAAATGTTCATAGGGGGGACCATATCGATTTTTGGGTTTTTAGTTGTTCATCTTCCAACTGCCACAGCGGCGCTATTAGACCTACATACGACTTCTGTACACCTGTGGTGGTGTTTTCGTATCTGTATTTATCGAATCAGATACACTGGGGACAATTCCACGACATCGAAATTTTCATCTTGAAAATGTTCATAGGGGGGACCATATCGATTTTTGGGTTTTTAGTTGTTCATCTTCCTACTGCCACAGCGGCGCTATTAGACCTACATACGACTTCTGTACACCTGTGGTGGTGTTTTCGTATCTGTATTTATCGAATCAGATACACTGGGGACAATTCCACGACATCGAAATTTTCATCTTGAAAATGTTCATAGGGGGGACCATATCGATTTTTGGGTTTTTAGTTGTTCATCTTCCAACTGCCACAGCGGCGCTATTAGACCTACATACGACTTCTGTACACCTGTGGTGGTGTTTTCGTATCTGTATTTATCGAATCAGATACACTGGGGACAATTCCACGACATCGAAATTTTCATCTTGAAAATGTTCATAGGGGGGACCATATCGATTTTTGGGTTTTTAGTTGTTCATCTTCCTACTGCCACAGCGGCGCTATTAGACCTACATACGACTTCTGAACACCTGTGGTGGTGTTTTCGTATCTGTATTTATCGAATCAGATACACTGGGGACAATTCCACGACATCGAAATTTTCATCTTGAAAATGTTCATAGGGGGGACCATATCGATTTTTGGGTTTTTAGTTGTTCATCTTCCTACTGCCACAGCGGCGCTATTAGAGCTACATACGACTTCTGAACACCTGTGGTGGTGTTTTCGTATCTGTATTTATCGAATCAGATACACTGGGGACAATTCCACGACATCGAAATTTTCATCTTGAAAATGTTCATAGGGAGGACCATATCGATTTTTGGGTTTTTAGTTGTTCATCTTCCTACCGCCACAGCGGCGCTATTAGACCTACATACGACTTCTGTACACCTGTGGTGGTGTTTTCGTATCTGTATTTATCGAATCAGATACACTGGGGACAATTCCACGACATCGAAATTTTCATCTTGAAAATGTTCATAGGGGGAACCATATCGATTTTTGGGTTTTTAGTTGTTCATCTTCCTACTGCCACAGCGGCGCTATTAGACCTACATACGACTTCCGTACACCTGTGGTGGTGTTTTCGTATCTGTATTTATCGAATCAGATACACTGGGGACAATTCCACGACATCGAAATTTTCATCTTGAAAATGTTCATAGGGGGGACCATATCGATTTTTGGGTTTTTAGTTGTTCATCTTCCTACTGCCACAGCGGCGCTATTAGACCTACATACGACTTCTGTACACCTGTGGTGGTGTTTTCGTATCTGTATTTATCGAATCAGATACACTGGGGACAATTCCACGACATCGAAATTTTCATCTTGAAAATGTTCATAGGGGGGACCATATCGATTTTTGGGTTTTTAGTTGTTCATCTTCCTACTGCCACAGCGGCGCTATTAGACCTACATACGACTTCTGTACACCTGTGGTGGTGTTTTCGTATCTGTATTTATCGAATCAGATACACTGGGGACAATTCCACGACATCGAAATTTTCATCTTGAAAATGTTCATAGGGGGGACCATATCGATTTTTGGGTTTTTAGTTGTTCATCTTCCTACTGCCACAGCGGCGCTATTAGACCTACATACGACTTCTGAACACCTGTGGTGGTGTTTTCGTATCTGTATTTATCGAAGCAGATACACTGGGGACAATTCCACGACATCGAAATTTTCATCTTGAAAATGTTCATAGGGGGGACCATATCGATTTTTGGGTTTTTAGTTGTTCATCTTCCTACTGCCACAGCGGCGCTATTAGACCTACATACGACTTCTGTACACCTGTGGTGGTGTTTTCGTATCTGTATTTATCGAATCAGATACACTGGGGACAATTCCACGACATCGAAATTTTCATCTTGAAAATGTTCATAGGGGGGACCATATCGATTTTTGGGTTTTTAGTTGTTCATCTTCCAACTGCCACAGCGGCGCTATTAGACCTACATACGACTTCTGTACACCTGTGGTGGTGTTTTCGTATCTGTATTTATCGAATCAGATACACTGGGGACAATTCCACGACATCGAAATTTTCATCTTGAAAATGTTCATAGGGGGGACCATATCGATTTTTGGGTTTTTAGTTGTTCATCTTCCAACTGCCACAGCGGCGCTATTAGACCTACATACGACTTCTGTACACCTGTGGTGGTGTTTTCGTATCTGTATTTATCAAATCAGATACACTGGGGACAATTCCACGACATCGAAATTTTCATCTTGAAAATGTTCATAGGGGGGACCATATCGATTTTTGGGTTTTTAGTTGTTCATCTTCCTACTGCCACAGCGGCGCTATTAGACCTACATACGACTTCTGAACACCTGTGGTGGTGTTTTCGTATCTGTATTTATCGAATCAGATACACTGGGGACAATTCCACGACATCGAAATTTTCATCTTGAAAATGTTCATAGGGGGGACCATATCGATTTTTGGGTTTTTAGTTGTTCATCTTCCTACTGCCACAGCGGCGCTATTAGACCTACATACGACTTCTGTACACCTGTGGTGGTGTTTTCGTATCTGTATTTATCGAATCAGATACACTGGGGACAATTCCACGACATCGAAATTTTCATCTTGAAAATGTTCATAGGGGGGACCATATCGATTTTTGGGTTTTTAGTTGTTCATCTTCCTACTGCCACAGCGGCGCTATTAGACCTACATACGACTTCTGAACACCTGTGGAAGTGTTTTCGTATCTGAATTTATCGAATCAGATACACTGGGGACAATTCCACGACATCGAAATTTTCATCTTGAAAATGTTCATAGGGGGGACCATATCGATTTTTGGGATTTTAGCTGTTCATCTTCCTGCTGCCACAGCGGCGCTATTAGACCTACATACGACTTCTGAACACCTGTGGTGGTGTTTTCGTATCTGTATTTATCGAATCAGATACACTGGCGACAATTCCACGACATCGAAATTTTCATCTTGAAAATGTTCATAGGGGGGACCATATCGATTTTTGGGTTTTTAGTTGTTCATCTTCCTACTGCCACAGCGGCGCTATTAGACCTACATACGACTTCTGAACACCTGTGGTGGTGTTTTCGTATCTGTATTTATCGAATCAGATACACTGGGGACAATTCCACGACATCGAAATTTTCATCTTGAAAATGTTCATAGGGGGGACCATATCGATTTTTGGGTTTTTAGTTGTTCATCTTCCTACTGCCACAGCGGCGCTATTAGACCTACATACGACTTCTGAACACCTGTGGTGGTGTTTTCGTATCTGTATTTATCGAATCAGATACACTGGGGACAATTCCACGACATCGAAATTTTCATCTTGAAAATGTTCATAGGGGGGACCATATCGATTTTTGGGTTTTTAGTTGTTCATCTTCCTACTGCCACAGCGGCGCTATTAGACCTACATACGACTTCTGAACACCTGTTGTGGTGTTTTCGTATCTGTATTTATCGAATCAGATACACTGGGGACAATTCCACGACATCGAAATTTTCATCTTGAAAATGTTCATAGGGGGGACCATATCGATTTTTGGGTTTTTAGTTGTTCATCTTCCTACTGCCACAGCGGCGCTATTAGACCTACATACGACTTCTGAACACCTGTGGAAGTGTTTTCGTATCTGAATTTATCGAATCAGATACACTGGGGACAATTCCACGACATCGAAATTTTCATCTTGAAAATGTTCATAGGGGGACCATATCGATTTTTGGGTTTTTAGTTGTTCATCTTCCTACTGCCACAGCGGCGCTATTAGACCTACATACGACTTCTGAACACCTGTGGTGGTGTTTTCGTATCTGTATTTATCGAATCAGATACACTGGGGACAATTCCAGGACATCGAAATTTTCATCTTGAAAATGTTCATAGGGGGGACCATATCGATTTTTGGGTTTTTAGTTGTTCATCTTCCTACTGCCACAGCGGCGCTATTAGACCTACATACGACTTCTGAGCACCTGTGGTATCTGTATTTATCGAATCAGATACACTGAGGACAATTCCACGACATCGAAATTTTCATCTTGAAAATGTTCATAGGGGGGACCATATCGATTTTTGGGTTTTTAGTTGTTCATCTTCCTACTGCCACAGCGGCGCTATTAGACCTACATACGACTTCTGAACACCTGTGGAAGTGTTTTCGTATCTGAATTTATCGAATCAGATACACTGGGGACAATTCCACGACATCGAAATTTTCATCTTGAAAATGTTCATAGGGGGGACCATATCGATTTTTGGGATTTTAGTTGTTCATCTTCCTGCTGCCACAGCGGCGCTATTAGACCTACATACGACTTCTGAACACCTGTGGTGGTGTTTTCGTATCTGTATTTATCGAATCAGATACACTGGGGACAATTCCACGACATCGAAATTTTCATCTTGAAAATGTTCATAGGGGGGACCATATCGATTTTTGGGTTTTTAGTTGTTCATCTTCCTACTGCCACAGCGGCGCTATTAGACCTACATACGACTTCTGTACACCTGTGGTGGTGTTTTCGTATCTGTATTTATCGAATCAGATACACTGGGGACAATTCCACGACATCGAAATTTTCATCTTGAAAATGTTCATAGGGGGGACCATATCGATTTTTGGGTTTTCAGTTGTTCATCTTCCAACTGCCACAGCGGCGCTATTAGACCTATATACGACTTCTGAACACCTGTGGTGGTGTTTTCGTATCTGTATTTATCGAATCAGATACACTGGGGACAATTCCACGACATCGAAATTTTCATCTTGAAAATGTTCATAGGGGGGACCATATCGATTTTTGGGTTTTTAGTTGTTCATCTTCCTACTGCCACAGCGGCGCTATTAGACCTACATACGACTTCTGAACACCTGTGGTGGTGTTTTCGTATCTGTATTTATC
This sequence comes from Eristalis pertinax, assembly GCA_907269125.1. Lineage (NCBI taxonomy): Eukaryota > Metazoa > Arthropoda > Insecta > Diptera > Syrphidae > Eristalis > Eristalis pertinax. The sequence goes on from OU026145.1 coordinate 61,595,940, forward strand.
GAATCAGATACACTGAGGACAATTCCACGACATCGAAATTTTCATCTTGAAAATGTTCATAGGGGGGACCATATCGATTTTTGGGTTTTTAGTTGTTCATCTTCCTACTGCCACAGCGGCGCTATTAGACCTACATACGACTTCTGAACACCTGTGGAAGTGTTTTCGTATCTGAATTTATCGAATCAGATACACTGGGGACAATTCTACGACATCGAAATTTTCATCTTGAAAATGTTCATAGGGGGGACCATATCGATTTTTGGGATTTTAGTTGTTCATCTTCCTGCTGCCACAGCGGCGCTATTAGACCTACATACGACTTCTGAACACCTGTGGTGGTGTTTTCGTATCTGTATTTATCGAATCAGATACACTGGGGACAATTCCACGACATCGAAATTTTCATCTTGAAAATGTTCATAGGGGGGACCATATCGATTTTTGGGTTTTTAGTTGTTCATCTTCCTACTGCCACAGCGGCGCTATTAGACCTACATACGACTTCTGAACACCTGTGGTGGTGTTTTCGTATCTGTATTTATCGAATCAGATACACTGGGGACAATTCCACGACATCGAAATTTTCATCTTGAAAATGTTCATAGGGGGGACCATATCGATTTTTGGGTTTTTAGTTGTTCATCTTCCAACTGCCACAGCGGCGCTATTAGACCTACATACGACTTCTGTACACCTGTGGTGGTGTTTTCGTATCTGTATTTATCGAATCAGATACACTGGGGACAATTCCACGACATCGAAATTTTCATCTTGAAAATGTTCATAGGGGGGACCATATCGATTTTTGGGTTTTTAGTTGTTCATCTTCCTACTGCCACAGCGGCGCTATTAGACCTACATACGACTTCTGAACACCTGTGGTGGTGTTTTCGTATCTGTATTTATCGAATCAGATACACTGGGGACAATTCCACGACATCGAAATTTTCATCTTGAAAATGTTCATAGGGGGGACCATATCGATTTTTGGGTTTTTAGTTGTTCATCTTCCTACTGCCACAGCGGCGCTATTAGACCTACATACGACTTCTGAACACCTGTGGTGGTGTTTTCGTATCTGTATTTATCGAATCAGATACACTGGGGACAATTCCACGACATCGAAATTTTCATCTTGAAAATGTTCATAGGGGGGACCATATCGATTTTTGGGTTTTTAGTTGTTCATCTTCCTACTGCCACAGCGGCGCTATTAGACCTACATACGACTTCTGAACACCTGTGGTGGTGTTTTCGTATCTGTATTTATCGAATCAGATACACTGGGGACAATTCCACGACATCGAAATTTTCATCTTGAAAATGTTCATAGGGGGGACCATATCGATTTTTGGGTTTTTAGTTGTTCATCTTCCTACTGCCACAGCGGCGCTATTAGACCTACATACGACTTCTGAACACCTGTGGAAGTGTTTTCGTATCTGAATTTATCGAATCAGATACACTGGGGACAATTCCACGACATCGAAATTTTCATCTTGAAAATGTTCATAGGGGGACCATATCGATTTTTGGGTTTTTAGTTGTTCATCTTCCTACTGCCACAGTGGCGCTATTAGACCTACATACGACTTCTGAACACCTGTGGTGGTGTTTTCGTATCTGTATTTATCGAATCAGATACACTGGGGACAATTCCACGACATCGAAATTTTCATCTCGAAAATGTTCATAGGGGGGACCATATCGATTTTTGGGTTTTTAGTTGTTCATCTTCCAACTGCCACAGCGGCGCTATTAGACCTACATACGACTTCTGTACACCTGTGGTGGTGTTTTCGTATCTGTATTTATCGAATCAGATACACTGGGGACAATTCCACGACATCGAAATTTTCATCTTGAAAATGTTCATAGGGGGGACCGTATCGATTTTTGGGTTTTTAGTTGTTCATCTTCCTACTGCCACAGCGGCGCTATTAGACCTACATACGACTTCTGTACACCTGTGGTGGTGTTTTCGTATCTGTATTTATCGAATCAGATACACTGGGGACAATTCCACGACATCGAAATTTTCATCTTGAAAATGTTCATAGGGGGGACCATATCGATTTTTGGGTTTTCAGTTGTTCATCTTCCAACTGCCACAGCGGCGCTATTAGACCTATATACGACTTCTGAACACCTGTGGTGGTGTTTTCGTATCTGTATTTATCGAATCAGATACACTGGGGACAATTCCACGACATCGAAATTTTCATCTTGAAAATGTTCATAGGGGGGACCATATCGATTTTTGGGTTTTTAGTTGTTCATCTTCCAACTGCCACAGCGGCGCTATTAGACCTACATACGACTTCTGTACACCTGTGGTGGTGTTTTCGTATCTGTATTTATCGAATCAGATACACTGGGGACAATTCCACGACATCGAAATTTTCATCTTGAAAATGTTCATAGGGGGGACCATATCGATTTTTGGGTTTTCAGTTGTTCATCTTCCTACTGCCACAGCGGCGCTATTAGACCTATATACGACTTCTGAACACCTGTGGTGGTGTTTTCGTATCTGTATTTATCGAATCAGAATACACTGGGGACAATTCCACGACATCGAAATTTTCATCTTGAAAATGTTCATAGGGGGGACCATATCGATTTTGGGTTTTTAGTTGTTCATCTTCCTACTGCCACAGCGGCGCTATTAGACCTACATACGACTTCTGAACACCTGTGGTGGTGTTTTCGTATCTGTATTTATCGAATCAGATACACTGGGGACAATTCCACGACATCGAAATTTTCATCTTGAAAATGTTCATAGGGGGGACCATATCGATTTTTGGGTTTTTAGTTGTTCATCTTCCTACTGCCACAGCGGCGCTATTAGACCTACATACGACTTCTGAACACCTGTGGTGGTGTTTTCGTATCTGTATTTATCGAATCAGATACACTGGGGACAATTCCACGACATCGAAATTTTCATCTTGAAAATGTTCATAGGGGGGACCATATCGATTTTTGGGTTTTTAGTTGTTCATCTTCCTACTGCCACAGCGGCGCTATTAGACCTACATACGACTTCTGAACACCTGTGGTGGTGTTTTCGTATCTGTATTTATCGAATCAGATACACTGGGGACAATTCCACGACATCGAAATTTTCATCTTGAAAATGTTCATAGGGGGGACCATATCGATTTTTGGGTTTTTAGTTGTTCATCTTCCTACTGCCACAGCGGCGCTATTAGACCTACATACGACTTCTGAACACCTGTGGTGGTGTTTTCGTATCTGTATTTATCGAATCAGATACACTGGGGACAATTCCACGACATCGAAATTTTCATCTTGAAAATGTTCATAGGGGGGACCATATCGATTTTTGGGTTTTCAGTTGTTCATCTTCCAACTGCCACAGCGGCGCTATTAGACCTATATACGACTTCTGAACACCTGTGGTGGTGTTTTCGTATCTGTATTTATCGAATCAGATACACTGGGGACAATTCCACGACATCGAAATTTTCATCTTGAAAATGTTCATAGGGGGGACCATATCGATTTTTGGGTTTTTAGTTGTTCATCTTCCTACTGCCACAGCGGCGCTATTAGACCTACATACGACTTCTGAACACCTGTGGTGGTGTTTTCGTATCTGTATTTATCGAATCAGATACACTGGGGACAATTCCACGACATCGAAATTTTCATCTTGAAAATGTTCATAGGGGGGACCATATCGATTTTTGGGTTTTTAGTTGTTCATCTTCCTACTGCCACAGCGGCGCTATTAGACCTACATACGACTTCTGAACACCTGTGGTGGTGTTTTCGTATCTGTATTTATCGAATCAGATACACTGGGGACAATTCCACGACATCGAAATTTTCATCTTGAAAATGTTCATAGGGGGGACCATATCGATTTTTGGGTTTTTAGTTGTTCATCTTCCTACTGCCACAGCGGCGCTATTAGACCTACATACGACTTCTGTACACCTGTGGTGGTGTTTTCGTATCTGTATTTATCGAATCAGATACACTGGGGACAATTCCACGACATCGAAATTTTCATCTTGAAAATGTTCATAGGGGGGACCATATCGATTTTTGGGTTTTTAGTTGTTCATCTTCCTACTGCCACAGCGGCGCTATTAGACCTACATACGACTTCTGAACACCTGTGGTGGTGTTTTCGTATCTGTATTTATCGAATCAGATACACTGGGGACAATTCCACGACATCGAAATTTTCATCTTGAAAATGTTCATAGGGGGGACCATATCGATTTTTGGGTTTTCAGTTGTTCATCTTCCAACTGCCACAGCGGCGCTATTAGACCTATATACGACTTCTGAACACCTTTGGTGGTGTTTTCGTATCTGTATTTATCGAATCAGATACACTGGGGACAATTCCACGACATCGAAATTTTCATCTTGAAAATGTTCATAGGGGGGACCATATCGATTTTTGGGTTTTTAGTTGTTCATCTTCCTACTGCCACAGCGGCGCTATTAGACCTACATACGACTTCTGTACACCTGTGGTGGTGTTTTCGTATCTGTATTTATCGAATCAGATACACTGGGGACAATTCCACGACATCGAAATTTTCATCTTGAAAATGTTCATAGGGGGGACCATATCGATTTTTGGGTTTTCAGTTGTTCATCTTCCAACTGCCACAGCGGCGCTATTAGACCTATATACGACTTCTGAACACCTGTGGTGGTGTTTTCGTATCTGTATTTATCGAATCAGATACACTGGGGACAATTCCACGACATCGAAATTTTCATCTTGAAAATGTTCATAGGGGGGACCATATCGATTTTTGGGTTTTTAGTTGTTCATCTTCCTACTGCCACAGCGGCGCTATTAGACCTACATACGACTTCTGTACACCTGTGGTGGTGTTTTCGTATCTGTATTTATCGAATCAGATACACTGGGGACAATTCCACGACATCGAAATTTTCATCTTGAAAATGTTCATAGGGGGGACCATATCGATTTTTGGGTTTTCAGTTGTTCATCTTCCAACTGCCACAGCGGCGCTATTAGACCTATATACGACTTCTGAACACCTGTGGTGGTGTTTTCGTATCTGTATTTATCGAATCAGATACACTGGGGACAATTCCACGACATCGAAATTTTCATCTTGAAAATGTTCATAGGGGGGACCATATCGATTTTTGGGTTTTTAGTTGTTCATCTTCCTACTGCCACAGCGGCGCTATTAGACCTACATACGACTTCTGAACACCTGTGGTGGTGTTTTCGTATCTGTATTCATCGAATCAGATACACTGGGGACAATTCCACGACATCGAAATTTTCATCTTGAAAATGTTCATAGGGGGACCATATCGATTTTTGGGTTTTTAGTTGTTCATCTTCCTACTGCCACAGCGGCGCTATTAGACCTACATACGACTTCTGAACACCTGTGGTGGTGTTTTCGTATCTGTATTTATCGAATCAGATACACTGGGGACAATTCCACGACATCGAAATTTTCATCTTGAAAATGTTCATAGGGGGGACCATATCGATTTTTGGGTTTTTAGTTGTTCATCTTCCTACTGCCACAGCGGCGCTATTAGACCTACATACGACTTCTGAACACCTGTGGTGGTGTTTTCGTATCTGTATTTATCGAATCAGATACACTGGGGACAATTCCACGACATCGAAATTTTCATCTTGAAAATGTTCATAGGGGGGACCATATCGATTTTTGGGTTTTTAGTTGTTCATCTTCCTACTGCCACAGCGGCGCTATTAGACCTACATACGACTTCTGTACACCTGTGGTGGTGTTTTCGTATCTGTATTTATCGAATCAGATACACTGGGGACAATTCCACGACATCGAAATTTTCATCTTGAAAATGTTCATAGGGGGGACCATATCGATTTTTGGGTTTTTAGTTGTTCATCTTCCTACTGCCACAGCGGCGCTATTAGACCTACATACGACTTCTGAACACCTGTGGTGGTGTTTTCGTATCTGTATTTATCGAATCAGATACACTGGGGACAATTCCACGACATCGAAATTTTCATCTTGAAAATGTTCATAGGGGGGACCATATCGATTTTTGGGTTTTCAGTTGTTCATCTTCCAACTGCCACAGCGGCGCTATTAGACCTATATACGACTTCTGAACACCTGTGGTGGTGTTTTCGTATCTGTATTTATCGAATCAGATACACTGGGGACAATTCCACGACATCGAAATTTTCATCTTGAAAATGTTCATAGGGGGGACCATATCGATTTTTGGGTTTTTAGTTGTTCATCTTCCTACTGCCACAGCGGCGCTATTAGACCTACATACGACTTCTGTACACCTGTGGTGGTGTTTTCGTATCTGTATTTATCGAATCAGATACACTGGGGACAATTCCACGACATCGAAATTTTCATCTTGAAAATGTTCATAGGGGGGACCATATCGATTTTTGGGTTTTCAGTTGTTCATCTTCCAACTGCCACAGCGGCGCTATTAGACCTATATACGACTTCTGAACACCTGTGGTGGTGTTTTCGTATCTGTATTTATCGAATCAGATACACTGGGGACAATTCCACGACATCGAAATTTTCATCTTGAAAATGTTCATAGGGGGGACCATATCGATTTTTGGGTTTTTAGTTGTTCATCTTCCTACTGCCACAGCGGCGCTATTAGACCTACATACGACTTCTGTACACCTGTGGTGGTGTTTTCGTATCTGTATTTATCGAATCAGATACACTGGGGACAATTCCACGACATCGAAATTTTCATCTTGAAAATGTTCATAGGGGGGACCATATCGATTTTTGGGTTTTCAGTTGTTCATCTTCCAACTGCCACAGCGGCGCTATTAGACCTATATACGACTTCTGAACACCTGTGGTGGTGTTTTCGTATCTGTATTTATCGAATCAGATACACTGGGGACAATTCCACGACATCGAAATTTTCATCTTGAAAATGTTCATAGGGGGGACCATATCGATTTTTGGGTTTTCAGTTGTTCATCTTCCAACTGCCACAGCGGCGCTATTAGACCTATATACGACTTCTGAACACCTGTGGTGGTGTTTTCGTATCTGTATTTATCGAATCAGATACACTGGGGACAATTCCACGACATCGAAATTTTCATCTTGAAAATGTTCATAGGGGGGACCATATCGATTTTTGGGTTTTTAGTTGTTCATCTTCCTACTGCCACAGCGGCGCTATTAGACCTACATACGACTTCTGTACACCTGTGGTGGTGTTTTCGTATCTGTATTTATCGAATCAGATACACTGGGGACAATTCCACGACATCGAAATTTTCATCTTGAAAATGTTCATAGGGGGGACCATATCGATTTTTGGGTTTTCAGTTGTTCATCTTCCAACTGCCACAGCGGCGCTATTAGACCTATATACGACTTCTGAACACCTGTGGTGGTGTTTTCGTATCTGTATTTATCGAATCAGATACACTGGGGACAATTCCACGACATCGAAATTTTCATCTTGAAAATGTTCATAGGGGGGACCATATCGATTTTTGGGTTTTTAGTTGTTCATCTTCCTACTGCCACAGAGGCGCTATTAGACCTACATACGACTTCTGAACACCTGTGGTGGTGTTTTCGTATCTGTATTTATCGAATCAGATACACTGGGGACAATTCCACGACATCGAAATTTTCATCTTGAAAATGTTCATAGGGGGGACCATATCGATTTTTGGGTTTTCAGTTGTTCATCTTCCAACTGCCACAGCGGCGCTATTAGACCTATATACGACTTCTGAACACCTGTGGTGGTGTTTTCGTATCTGTATTTATCGAATCAGATACACTGGGGACAATTCCACGACATCGAAATTTTCATCTTGAAAATGTTCATAGGGGGGACCATATCGATTTTTGGGTTTTTAGTTGTTCATCTTCCTACTGCCACAGCGGCGCTATTAGACCTACATACGACTTCTGTACACCTGTGGTGGTGTTTTCGTATCTGTATTTATCGAATCAGATACACTGGGGACAATTCCACGACATCGAAATTTTCATCTTGAAAATGTTCATAGGGGGGACCATATCGATTTTTGGGTTTTCAGTTGTTCATCTTCCAACTGCCACAGCGGCGCTATTAGACCTATATACGACTTCTGAACACCTGTGGTGGTGTTTTCGTATCTGTATTTATCGAATCAGATACACTGGGGACAATTCCACGACATCGAAATTTTCATCTTGAAAATGTTCATAGGGGGGACCATATCGATTTTTGGGTTTTTAGTTGTTCATCTTCCTACTGCCACAGCGGCGCTATTAGACCTACATACGACTTCTGAACACCTGTGGTGGTGTTTTCGTATCTGTATTTATCGAATCAGATACACTGGGGACAATTCCACGACATCGAAATTTTCATCTTGAAAATGTTCATAGGGGGGACCATATCGATTTTTGGGTTTTTAGTTGTTCATCTTCCTACTGCCACAGCGGCGCTATTAGACCTACATACGACTTCTGAACACCTGTGGTGGTGTTTTCGTATCTGTATTTATCGAATCAGATACACTGGGGACAATTCCACGACATCGAAATTTTCATCTTGAAAATGTTCATAGGGGGGACCATATCGATTTTTGGGTTTTTAGTTGTTCATCTTCCTACTGCCACAGCGGCGCTATTAGACCTACATACGACTTCTGAACACCTGTGGTGGTGTTTTCGTATCTGTATTTATCGAATCAGATACACTGGGGACAATTCCACGACATCGAAATTTTCATCTTGAAAATGTTCATAGGGGGGACCATATCGATTTTTGGGTTTTTAGTTGTTCATCTTCCTACTGCCACAGCGGCGCTATTAGACCTACATACGACTTCTGAACACCTGTGGTGGTGTTTTCGTATCTGTATTTATCGAATCAGATACACTGGGGACAATTCCACGACATCGAAATTTTCATCTTGAAAATGTTCATAGGGGGGACCATATCGATTTTTGGGTTTTCAGTTGTTCATCTTCCAACTGCCACAGCGGCGCTATTAGACCTATATACGACTTCTGAACACCTGTGGTGGTGTTTTCGTATCTGTATTTATCGAATCAGATACACTGGGGACAATTCCACGACATCGAAATTTTCATCTTGAAAATGTTCATAGGGGGGACCATATCGATTTTTGGGTTTTTAGTTGTTCATCTTCCTACTGCCACAGCGGCGCTATTAGACCTACATACGACTTCTGAACACCTGTGGTGGTGTTTTCGTATCTGTATTTATCGAATCAGATACACTGGGGACAATTCCACGACATCGAAATTTTCATCTTGAAAATGTTCATAGGGGGGACCATATCGATTTTTGGGTTTTTAGTTGTTCATCTTCCTACTGCCACAGCGGCGCTATTAGACCTACATACGACTTCTGAACACCTGTGGTGGTGTTTTCGTATCTGTATTTATCGAATCAGATACACTGGGGACAATTCCACGACATCGAAATTTTCATCTTGAAAATGTTCATAGGGGGGACCATATCGATTTTTGGGTTTTTAGTTGTTCATCTTCCTACTGCCACAGCGGCGCTATTAGACCTACATACGACTTCTGTACACCTGTGGTGGTGTTTTCGTATCTGTATTTATCGAATCAGATACACTGGGGACAATTCCACGACATCGAAATTTTCATCTTGAAAATGTTCATAGGGGGGACCATATCGATTTTTGGGTTTTTAGTTGTTCATCTTCCTACTGCCACAGCGGCGCTATTAGACCTACATACGACTTCTGAACACCTGTGGTGGTGTTTTCGTATCTGTATTTATCGAATCAGATACACTGGGGACAATTCCACGACATCGAAATTTTCATCTTGAAAATGTTCATAGGGGGGAACAATTTCGATTTTTGGGTTTTTAGTTGTTCATCTTCCTACTGCCACAGCGGCGCTATTAGACCTACATACGACTTCTGAACACCTGTGGAAGTGTTTTCGTATCTGAATTTATCGAATCAGATACACTGGGGACAATTCCACGACATCGAAATTTTCATCTTGAAAATGTTCATAGGGGGACCATATCGATTTTTGGGTTTTTAGTTGTTCATCTTCCTACTGCCACAGCGGCGCTATTAGACCTACATACGACTTCTGAACACCTGTGGTGGTGTTTTCGTATCTGTATTTATCGAATCAGATACACTGGGGACAATTCCACGACATCGAAATTTTCATCTCGAAAATGTTCATAGGGGGGACCATATCGATTTTTGGGTTTTTAGTTGTTCATCTTCCAACTGCCACAGCGGCGCTATTAGACCTACATACGACTTCTGTACACCTGTGGTGGTGTTTTCGTATCTGTATTTATCGAATCAGATACACTGGGGACAATTCCACGACATAGAAATTTTCATCTTGAAAATGTTCATAGGGGGGACCATATCGATTTTTGGGTTTTCAGTTGTTCATCTTCCAACTGCCACAGCGGCGCTATTAGACCTATATACGACTTCTGAACACCTGTGGTGGTGTTTTCGTATCTGTATTTATCGAATCAGATACACTGGGGACAATTCCACGACATCGAAATTTTCATCTTGAAAATGTTCATAGGGGGGACCATATCGATTTTTGGGTTTTTAGTTGTTCATCTTCCTACTGCCACAGCGGCGCTATTAGACCTACATACGACTTCTGAACACCTGTGGAAGTGTTTTCGTATCTGAATTTATCGAATCAGATACACTGGGGACAATTCCACGACATCGAAATTTTCATCTCGAAAATGTTCATAGGGGGGACCATATCGATTTTTGGGTTTTTAGTTGTTCATCTTCCAACTGCCACAGCGGCGCTATTAGACCTACATACGACTTCTGTACACCTGTGGTGGTGTTTTCGTATCTGTATTTATCGAATCAGATACACTGGGGACAATTCCACGACATCGAAATTTTCATCTTGAAAATGTTCATAGGGGGGACCGTATCGATTTTTGGGTTTTAAGTTGTTCATCTTCCTACTGCCACAGCGGCGCTATTAGACCTACATACGACTTCTGTACACCTGTGGTGGTGTTTTCGTATCTGTATTTATCGAATCAGATACACTGGGGACAATTCCACGACATCGAAATTTTCATCTTGAAAATGTTCATAGGGGGGACCATATCGATTTTTGGGTTTTCAGTTGTTCATCTTCCAACTGCCACAGCGGCGCTATTAGACCTATATACGACTTCTGAACACCTGTGGTGGTGTTTTCGTATCTGTATTTATCGAATCAGATACACTGGGGACAATTCCACGACATCGAAATTTTCATCTTGAAAATGTTCATAGGGGGGACCATATCGATTTTTGGGTTTTTAGTTGTTCATCTTCCAACTGCCACAGCGGCGCTATTAGACCTACATACGACTTCTGTACACCTGTGGTGGTGTTTTCGTATCTGTATTTATCGAATCAGATACACTGGGGACAATTCCACGACATCGAAATTTTCATCTTGAAAATGTTCATAGGGGGGACCATATCGATTTTTGGGTTTTCAGTTGTTCATCTTCCAACTGCCACAGCGGCGCTATTAGACCTATATACGACTTCTGAACACCTGTGGTGGTGTTTTCGTATCTGTATTTATCGAATCAGATACACTGGGGACAATTCCACGACATCGAAATTTTCATCTTGAAAATGTTCATAGGGGGGACCATATCGATTTTTGGGTTTTTAGTTGTTCATCTTCCTACTGCCACAGCGGCGCTATTAGACCTACATACGACTTCTGAACACCTGTGGAAGTGTTTTCGTATCTGAATTTATCGAATCAGATACACTGGGGACAATTCCACGACATCGAAATTTTCATCTTGAAAATGTTCATAGGGGGGACCATATCGATTTTTGGGATTTTAGTTGTTCATCTTCCTGCTGCCACAGCGGCGCTATTAGACCTACATACCTTCTGAACACCTGTGGTGGTGTTTTCGTATCTGTATTTATCGAATCAGATACACTGGGGACAATTCCACGACATCGAAATTTTCATCTTGAAAATGTTCATAGGGGGGACCATATCGATTTTTGGGTTTTTAGTTGTTCATCTTCCAACTGCCACAGCGGCGCTATTAGACCTACATACGACTTCTGTACACCTGTGGTGGTGTTTTCGTATCTGTATTTATCGAATCAGATACACTGGGGACAATTCCACGACATCGAAATTTTCATCTTGAAAATGTTCATAGGGGGGACCATATCGATTTTTGGGTTTTTAGTTGTTCATCTTCCTACTGCCACAGCGGCGCTATTAGACCTACATACGACTTCTGTACACCTGTGGTGGTGTTTTCGTATCTGTATTTATCGAATCAGATACACTGGAGACAATTCCACGACATCGAAATTTTCATCTTGAAAATGTTCATAGGGGGGACCATATCGATTTTTGGGTTTTTAGTTGTTCATCTTCCAACTGCCACAGCGGCGCTATTAGACCTACATACGACTTCTGAACACCTGTGGTGGTGTTTTCGTATCTGTATTTATCGAATCAGATACACTGGGGACAATTCCACGACATCGAAATTTTCATCTTGAAAATGTTCATAGGGGGGACCATATCGATTTTTGGGTTTTTAGTTGTTCATCTTCCCACTGCCACAGCGGCGCTATTAGACCTACATACGACTTCTGAACACCTGTGGTGGTGTTTTCGTATCTGTATTTATCGAATCAGATACACTGAGGACAATTCCACGACATCGAAATTTTCATCTTGAAAATGTTCATAGGGGGACCATATCGATTTTTGGGTTTTTAGTTGTTCATCTTCCTACTGCCACAGCGGCGCTATTAGACCTACATACGACTTCTGAACACCTGTGGTGGTGTTTTCGTATCTGTATTTATCGAATCAGATACACTGGGGACAATTCCACGACATCGAAATTTTCATCTTGAAAATGTTCATAGGGGGGACCATATCGATTTTTGGGTTTTTAGTTGTTCATCTTCCTACTGCCACAGCGGCGCTATTAGACCTACATACGACTTCTGAACACCTGTGGTGGTGTTTTCGTATCTGTATTTATCGAATCAGATACACTGGGGACAATTCCACGACATCGAAATTTTCATCTTGAAAATGTTCATAGGGGGGACCATATCGATTTTTGGGTTTTTAGTTGTTCATCTTCCTATTGCCACAGCGGCGCTATTAGACCTACATACGACTTCTGAACACCTGTGGTGGTGTTTTCGTATCTGTATTTATCGAATCAGATACACTGGGGACAATTCCACGACATCGAAATTTTCATCTTGAAAATGTTCATAGGGAGGACCATATCGATTTTTGGGTTTTTAGTTGTTCATCTTCCTACTGCCACAGCGGCGCTATTAGACCTACATACGACTTCTGAACACCTGTGGTGGTGTTTTCGTATCTGTATTTATCGAATCAGATACACTGGGGACAATTCCACGACATCGAAATTTTCATCTTGAAAATGTTCATAGGGGGGACCATATCGATTTTTGGGTTTTTAGTTGTTCATCTTCCTACTGCCACAGCGGCGCTATTAGACCTACATACGACTTCTGAACACCTGTGGAAGTGTTTTCGTATCTGAATTTATCGAATCAGATACACTGGGGACAATTCCACGACATTGAAATTTTCATCTTGAAAATGTTCATAGGGGGGACCATATCGATTTTTGGGTTTTTAGTTGTTCATCTTCCTACTGCCACAGCGGCGCTATTAGACCTACATACGACTTCTGAGCACCTGTGGTATCTGTATTTATCGAATCAGATACACTGAGGACAATTCCACGACATCGAAATTTTCATCTTGAAAATGTTCATAGGGGGGACCATATCGATTTTTGGGTTTTTAGTTGTTCATCTTCCTACTGCCACAGCGGCGCTATTAGACCTACATACGACTTCTGAACACCTGTGGTGGTGTTTTCGTATCTGTATTTATCGAATCAGATACACTGGGGACAATTCCACGACATCGAAATTTTCATCTTGAAAATGTTCATAGGGGGGACCATATCGATTTTTGGGTTTTTAGTTGTTCATCTTCCTACTGCCACAGCGGCGCTATTAGACCTACATACGACTTCTGTACACCTGTGGTGGTGTTTTCGTATCTGTATTTATCGAATCAGATACACTGGGGACAATTCCACGACATCGAAATTTTCATCTTGAAAATGTTCATAGGGGGGACCATATCGATTTTTGGGTTTTTAGTTGTTCATCTTCCTACTGCCACAGCGGCGCTATTAGACCTACATACGACTTCTGTACACCTGTGGTGGTGTTTTCGTATCTGTATTTATCGAATCAGATACACTGGGGACAATTCCACGACATCGAAATTTTCATCTTGAAAATGTTCATAGGAGGGACCATATCGATTTTTGGGTTTTTAGTTGTTCATCTTCCAACTGCCACAGCGGCGCTATTAGACCTACATACGACTTCTGTACACCTGTGGTGTGTTTTCGTATCTGTATTTATCGAATCAGATACACTGGGGACAATTCCACGACATCGAAATTTTCATCTTGAAAATGTTCATAGGGGGGACCATATCGATTTTTGGGTTTTTAGTTGTTCATCTTCCTACTGCCACAGCGGCGCTATTAGACCTACATACGACTTCTGTACACCTGTGGTGGTGTTTTCGTATCTGTATTTATCGAATCAGATACACTGGGGACAATTCCACGACATCGAAATTTTCATCTTGAAAATGTTCATAGGGGGGACCATATCGATTTTTGGGTTTTTAGTTGTTCATCTTCCTACTGCCACAGCGGCGCTATTAGACCTACATACGACTTCTGAACACCTGTGGTGGTGTTTTCGTATCTGTATTTATCGAATCAGATACACTGGGGACAATTCCACGACATCGAAATTTTCATCTTGAAAATGTTCATAGGGGGGACCATATCGATTTTTGGGTTTTTAGTTGTTCATCTTCCTACTGCCACAGCGGCGCTATTAGACCTACATACGACTTCTGAACACCTGTGGTGGTGTTTTCGTATCTGTATTTATCGAATCAGATACACTGGGGACAATTCCACGACATCGAAATTTTCATCTTGAAAATGTTCATAGGGGGGACCATATCGATTTTTGGGTTTTTAGTTGTTCATCTTCCTACTGCCACAGCGGCGCTATTAGACCTACATACGACTTCTGTACACCTGTGGTGGTGTTTTCGTATCTGTATTTATCGAATCAGATACACTGGGGACAATTCCACGACATCGAAATTTTCATCTTGAAAATGTTCATAGGGGGGACCATATCGATTTTTGGGTTTTTAGTTGTTCATCTTCCTACTGCCACAGCGGCGCTATTAGACCTACATACGACTTCTGTACACCTGTGGTGGTGTTTTCGTATCTGTATTTATCGAATCAGATACACTGGGGACAATTCCACGACATCGAAATTTTCATCTTGAAAATGTTCATAGGGGGGACCATATCGATTTTTGGGTTTTTAGTTGTTCATCTTCCAACTGCCACAGCGGCGCTATTAGACCTACATACGACTTCTGAACACCTGTGGAAGTGTTTTCGTATCTGAATTTATCGAATCAGATACACTGGGGACAATTCCACGACATCGAAATTTTCATCTTGAAAATGTTCATAGGGGGGACCATATCTATTTTTGGGTTTTTAGTTGTTCATCTTCCTACTGCCACAGCGGCGCTATACGACCTACATACGACTTCTGAACACCTGTTGTGGTGTTTTCGTATCTGTATTTATCGAATCAGATACACTGGGGACAATTCCACGACATCGAAATTTTCATCTTGAAAATGTTCATAGGGGGGACCATATCGATTTTTGGGTTTTTAGTTGTTCATCTTCCTACTGCCACAGCGGCGCTATTAGACCTACATACGACTTCTGTACACCTGTGGTGGTGTTTTCGTATCTGTATTTATCGAATCAGATACACTGGGGACAATTCCACGACATCGAAATTTTCATCTTGAAAATGTTCATAGGGGGGACCATATCGATTTTTGGGTTTTTAGTTGTTCATCTTCCTACTGCCACAGCGGCGCTATTAGACCTACATACGACTTCTGTACACCTGTGGTGGTGTTTTCGTATCTGTATTTATCGAATCAGATACACTGGGTACAATTCCACGACATCGAAATTTTCATCTTGAAAATGTTCATAGGGGGGACCATATCGATTTTTGGGTTTTTAGTTGTTCATCTTCCTACTGCCACAGCGGCGCTATTAGACCTACATACGACTTCTGTACACCTGTGGTGGTGTTTTCGTATCTGTATTTATCGAATCAGATACACTGGGGACAATTCCACGACATCGAAATTTTCATCTTGAAAATGTTCATATCGATTTTTGGGTTTTTAGTTGTTCATCTTCCTACTGCCACAGCGGCGCTATTAGACCTACATACGACTTCTGTACACCTGTGGTGGTGTTTTCGTATCTGTATTTATCGAATCAGATACACTGGGGACAATTCCACGACATCGAAATTTTCATCTTGAAAATGTTCATAGGGGGGACCATATCGATTTTTGGGTTTTTAGTTGTTCATCTTCCTACTGCCACAGCGGCGCTATTAGACCTACATACGACTTCTGTACACCTGTGGTGGTGTTTTCGTATCTGTATTTATCGAATCAGATACACTGGGGACAATTCCACGACATCGAAATTTTCATCTTGAAAATGTTCATAGGGGGGACCATATCGATTTTTGGGTTTTTAGTTGTTCATCTTCCTACTGCCACAGCGGCGCTATTAGACCTACATACGACTTCTGTACACCTGTGGTGGTGTTTTCGTATCTGTATTTATCGAATCAGATACACTGGGGACAATTCCACGACATCGAAATTTTCATCTTGAAAATGTTCATAGGGGGGACCATATCGATTTTTGGGTTTTTAGTTGTTCATCTTCCTACTGCCACAGCGGCGCTATTAGACCTACATACGACTTCTGTACACCTGTGGTGGTGTTTTCGTATCTGTATTTATCGAATCAGATACACTGGGGACAATTCCACGACATCGAAATTTTCATCTTGAAAATGTTCATAGGGGGGACCATATCGATTTTTGGGTTTTTAGTTGTTCATCTTCCTACTGCCACAGCGGCGCTATTAGACCTACATACGACTTCTGTACACCTGTGGTGGTGTTTTCGTATCTGTATTTATCGAATCAGATACACTGGGGACAATTCCACGACATCGAAATTTTCATCTTGAAAATGTTCATAGGGGGGACCATATCGATTTTTGGGTTTTTAGTTGTTCATCTTCCTACTGCCACAGCGGCGCTATTAGGCCTACATACGACTTCTGTACAACTGTGGTGGTGTTTTCGTATCTGTATTTATCGAATCAGATACACTGGGGACAATTCCACGACATCGAAATTTTCATCTTGAAAATGTTCATAGGGGGGACCATATCGATTTTTGGGTTTTAAGTTGTTCATCTTCCTACTGCCACAGCGGCGCTATTAGACCTACATACGACTTCTGTACACCTGTGGTGATGTTTTCGTATCTGTATTTATCGAATCAGATACACTGGGGACAATTCCACGACATCGAAATTTTCATCTTGAAAATGTTCATAGGGGGGACCATATCGATTTTTGGGTTTTAAGTTGTTCATCTTCCTACTGCCACAGCGGCGCTATTAGACCTACATACGACTTATGTACACCTGTGGTGGTGTTTTCGTATCAGTATTTATCGAATCAGATACACTGGGGACAATTCCACGACATCGAAATTTTCATCTTGAAAATGTTCATAGGGGGGACCATATCGATTTTTGGGTTTTTAGTTGTTCATCTTCCTACTGCCACAGCGGCGCTATTAGACCTACATACGACTTCTGTACACCTGTGGTGGTGTTTTCGTATTTGTATTTATCGAATCAGATACACTGGGGACAATTCCACGACATCGAAATTTTCATCTTGAAAATGTTCATAGGGGGGACCATATCGATTTTTGGGTTTTTAGTTGTTCATCTTCCTACTGCCACAGCGGCGCTATTAGACCTACATACGACTTCTGTACACCTGTGGTGGTGTTTTCGTATCTGTATTTATCGAATCAGATACACTGGGGACAATTCCACGACATCGAAATTTTCATCTTGAAAATGTTCATAGGGGGGACCATGTCGATTTTTGGGTTTTTAGTTGTTCATCTTCCTACTGCCACAGCGGCGCTATTAGACCTACATACGACTTCTGTACACCTGTGGTGGTGTTTTCGTATCTGTATTTATCGAATCAGATACACTGGGGACAATTCCACGACATCGAAATTTTCATCTTCAAAATGTTCATAGGGGGGACCATATCGACTTTTGGGTTTTTAGTTGTTCATCTTCCAACTGCCACAGCGGCGCTATTAGACCTACATACGACTTCTGTACACCTGTGGTGGTGTTTTCGTATCGGAATTTATCGAATCAGATACACTGGGGACAATTCCACGACATCGAAATTTTCATCTTGAAAATGTTCATAGAGGGGACCATATCGATTTTTGGGTTTTTAGTTGTTCATCTTCCTACTGCCACAGCGGCGCTATTAGACCTACATACGACTTCTGAACACCTGTGGTGGTGTTTTCGTATCTGTATTTATCGAATCAGATACACTGGGGACAATTCCACGACATCGAAATTTTCATCTTGAAAATGTTCATAGGGGGGACCATATCGATTTTTGGGTTTTTAGTTGTTCATCTTCCTACTGCCACAGCGGCGCTATTAGACCTACATACGATTCTGTACACCTGTGGTGGTGTTTTCGTATCTGTATTTATCGAATCAGATACACTGGGGACAATTCCACGACATCGAAATTTTCATCTTGAAAATGTTCATAGGGGGGCCCATATCGATTTTTGGGTTTTTAGTTGTTCATCTTCCTACTGCCACAGCGGCGCTATTAGACCTACATACGACTTCTGTACACCTGTGGTGGTGTTTTCGTATCTGTATTTATCGAATCAGATACACTGGGGACAATTCCACGACATCGAAATTTTCATCTTGAAAATGTTCATAGGGGGGACCATATCGATTTTTGGGTTTTTAGTTGTTCATCTTCCTACTGCCGCAGCGGCGCTATTAGACCTACATACGACTTCTCAACACCTGTGGTGGTGTTTTCGTATCTGTATTTATCGAATCAGATACACTGGGGACAATTCCACGACATCGAAATTTTCATCTTGAAAATGTTCATAGGGGGGACCATATCGATTTTTGGGTTTTTAGTTGTTCATCTTCCTACTGCCACAGCTGCGCTATTAGACCTACATACGACTTCTGAACACCTGTGGTGGTGTTTTCGTATCTGTATTTATCGAATCAGATACACTGGGGACAATTCCACGACATCGAAATTTTCATCTTGAAAATGTTCATAGGGGGGACCATATCGATTTTTGCGTTTTTAGTTGTTCATCTTCCTACTGCCACAGCGGCGCTATTAGACCTACATACGACTTCTGTACACCTGTGGTGGTGTTTTCGTATCTGTATTTATCGAATCAGATACACTGGGGACAATTCCACGACATCGAAATTTTCATCTTGAAAATGTTCATAGGGGGGACCATATCGATTTTTGGGTTTTTAGTTGTTCATCTTCCTACTGCCACAGCGGCGCTATTAGACCTACATACGACTTCTCAACACCTGTGGTGGTGTTTTCGTATCTGTATTTATCGAATCAGATACACTGGGGACAATTCCACGACATCGAAATTTTCATCTTGAAAATGTTCATAGGGGGGACCATATCGATTTTTGGGTTTTTAGTTGTTCATCTTCCTACTGCCACAGCGGCGCTATTAGACCTACATACGACTTCTCAACACCTGTGGTGGTGTTTTCGTATCTGTATTTATCGAATCAGATACACTGGGGACAATTCCACGACATCGAAATTTTCATCTTGAAAATGTTCATAGGGGGGACCATATCGATTTTTGGGTTTTTAGTTGTTCATCTTCCTACTGCCACAGCGGCGCTATTAGACCTACATACGACTTCTGAACACCTGTGGTGGTGTTTTCGTATCTGTATTTATCGAATCAGATACACTGGGGACAATTCCACGACATCGAAATTTTCATCTTGAAAATGTTCATAGGGGGGACCATATCGATTTTTGGGTTTTTAGTTGTTCATCTTCCTACTGCCACAGCGGCGCTATTAGACCTACATACGACTTCTGTACACCTGTGGTGGTGTTTTCGTATCTGTATTTATCGAATCAGATACACTGGGGACAATTCCACGACATCGAAATTTTCATCTTGAAAATGTTCATAGGGGGGACCATATCGATTTTTGGGTTTTTTTTTTTTTTTTTTTTTTTTTTTTTTTTTTTTTTTTTTTTTTTTTTTTTTTTTTTTTTTTTTTTTTTTTTTTTTTTTTTTTTTTTTTTTTTTTTTTTTTTTTTTTTTTTTTTTTTTTTTTTTTTTTTTTTTTTTTTTTTTTTTTTTTTTTTTTTTTTTTTTTTTTTTTTTTTTTTTTTTTTTTAGTTGTTCATCTTCCTACTGCCACAGCGGCGCTATTAGACCTACATACGACTTCTGTACACCTGTGGTGGTGTTTTCGTATCTGTATTTATCGAATCAGATACACTGGGGACAATTCCACGACATCGAAATTTTCATCTTGAAAATGTTCATAGGGGGGACCATATCGATTTTTGGGTTTTTAGTTGTTCATCTTCCTACTGCCACAGCGGCGCTATTAGACCTACATACGACTTCTCAACACCTGTGGTGGTGTTTTCGTATCTGTATTTATCGAATCAGATACACTGGGGACAATTCCACGACATCGAAATTTTCATCTTGAAAATGTTCATAGGGGGGACCATATCGATTTTTGGGTTTTTAGTTGTTCATCTTCCTACTGCCACAGCGGCGCTATTAGACCTACATACGACTTCTGTACACCTGTGGTGGTGTTTTCGTATCTGTATTTATCGAATCAGATACACTGGGAACAATTCCACGACATCGAAATTTTCATCTTGAAAATGTTCATAGGGGGGACCATATCGATTTTTGGGTTTTTAGTTGTTCATCTTCCAACTGCCACAGCGGCGCTATTAGACCTACATACGACTTCTATACACCTGTGGTGGTGTTTTCGTATCTGTATTTATCGAATCAGATACACTGGGGACAATTCCACGACATCGAAATTTTCATCTTGAAAATGTTCATAGGGGGGACCATATCGATTTTTGGGTTTTTAGTTGTTCATCTTCCTACTGCCACAGCGGCGCTATTAGACCTACATACGACTTCTGAACACCTGTGGTGGTGTTTTCGTATCTGTATTTATCGAATCAGATACACTGGGGACAATTCCACGACATCGAAATTTTCATCTTGAAAATGTTCATAGGGGGGACCATATCGATTTTTGGGTTTTTAGTTGTTCATCTTCCAACTGCCACAGCGGCGCTATTAGACCTACATACGACTTCTGAACACCTGTGGAATTGTTTTCGTATCTGAATTTATCGAATCAGATACACTGGGGACAATTCCACGACATCGAAATTTTCATCTTGAAAATGTTCATAGGGGGGACCATATCGATTTTTGGGTTTTTAGTTGTTCATCTTCCTACTGCCACAGCGGCTCTATTAGACCTACATACGACGTCTGTACACCTGTGGTGGTGTTTTCGTATCTGTATTTATCGAATCAGATACATTGGGGACAATTCCACGACATCGAAATTTTCATCTTGAAAATGTTCATAGGGGGGACCATATCGATTTTTGGGTTTTTAGTTGTTCATCTTCCTACTGCCACAGCGGCGCTATTAGACCTACATACGACTTCTCAACACCTGTGGTGGTGTTTTCGTATCTGTATTTATCGAATCAGATACACTGGGGACAATTCCACGACATCGAAATTTTCATCTTGAAAATGTTCATAGGGGGGACCATATCGATTTTTGGGTTTTTAGTTGTTCATCTTCCTACTGCCACAGCGGCGCTATTAGACCTACATACGACTTCTGTACACCTGTGGTGGTGTTTTCGTATCTGTATTTATCGAATCAGATACACTGGGGACAATTCCACGACATCGAAATTTTCATCTTGAAAATGTTCATAGGGGGGACCATATCGATTTTTGGGTTTTTAGTTGTTCATCTTCCTACTGCCACAGCGGCGCTATTAGACCTACATACGACTTCTGTACACCTGTGGTGGTGTTTTCGTATCTGTATTTATCGAATCAGATACACTGGGGACAATTCCACGACATCGAAATTTTCATCTTGAAAATGTTCATAGGGGGGACCATATCGATTTTTGGGTTTTTAGTTGTTCATCTTCCTACTGCCACAGCGGCGCTATTAGACCTACATACGACTTCTGAACACCTGTGGTGGTGTTTTCGTATCTGTATTTATCGAATCAGATACACTGGGGACAATTCAACGACATCGAAATTTTCGTCTTGAAAATGTTCATAGGGGGGACCATATCGATTTTTGGGTTTTTAGTTGTTCATCTTCCAACTGCCACAGCGGCGCTATTAGACCTACATACGACTTCTGTACACCTGTGGTGGTGTTTTCGTATCTGTATTTATCGAATCAGATACACTGGGGACAATTCCACGACATCGAAATTTTCATCTTGAAAATGTTCATAGGGGGGACCATATCGATTTTTGGGTTTTTAGTTGTTCATCTTCCTACTGCCACAGCGGCGCTATTAGACCTACATACGACTTCTGTACACCTGTGGTGGTGTTTTCGTATCTGTATTTATCGAATCAGATACACTGGGGACAATTCCACGACATCGAAATTTTCATCTTGAAAATGTTCATAGGGGGGACCATATCGATTTTTGGGTTTTTAGTTGTTCATCTTCCTACTGCCACAGCGGCGCTATTAGACCTACATACGACTTCTGTACACCTGTGGTGGTGTTTTCGTATCTGAATTTATCGAATCAGATACACTGGGGACAATTCCACGACATCGAAATTTTCATCTTGAAAATGTTCATAGGGGGGACCATATCGATTTTTGGGTTTTTAGTTGTTCATCTTCCTACTGCCACAGCGGCGCTATTAGACCTACATACGACTTCTGTACACCTGTGGTGGTGTTTTCGTATCTGTATTTATCGAATCAGATACACTGGGGACAATTCCACGACATCGAAATTTTCATCTTGAAAATGTTCATAGGGGGGACCATATCGATTTTTGGGTTTTTAGTTGTTCATCTTCCTACTGCCACAGCGGCGCTATTAGACCTACATACGACTTCTGTACACCTGTGGTGGTGTTTTCGTATCTGTATTTATCGAATCAGATACACTGGGGACAATTCCACGACATCGAAATTTTCATCTTGAAAATGTTCATAGGGGGGACCATATCGATTTTTGGGTTTTTAGTTGTTCATCTTCCTACTGCCACAGCGGCGCTATTAGACCTACATACGACTTCTGTACACCTGTGGTGGTGTTTTCGTATCTGTATTTATCGAATCAGATACACTGGGGACAATTCCACGACATCGAAATTTTCATCTTGAAAATGTTCATAGGGGGGACCATATCGATTTTTGGGTTTTTAGTTGTTCATCTTCCAACTGCCACAGCGGCGCTATTAGACCTACATACGACTTCTGTACACCTGTGGTGGTGTTTTCGTATCTGTATTTATCGAATCAGATACACTGGGGACAATTCCACGACATCGAAATTTTCATCCTGAAAATGTTCATAGGGGGGACCATATCGATTTTTGGGTTTTTAGTTGTTCATCTTCCAACTGCCACAGCGGCGCTATTAGACCTACATACGACTTCTGTACACCTGCGGTGGTGTTTTCGTATCTGTATTTATCGAATCAGATACACTGGGGACAATTCCACGACATCGAAATTTTCATCTTGAAAATGTTCATAGGGGGGACCATATCGATTTTTGGGTTTTTAGTTGTTCATCTTCCTACTGCCACAGCGGCGCTATTAGACCTACATACGACTTCTGTACACCTGTGGTGGTGTTTTCGTATCTGTATTTATCGAATCAGATACACTGGGGACAATTCCACGACATCGAAATTTTCATCTTGAAAATGTTCATAGGGGGGACCATATCGATTTTTGGGTTTTTAGTTGTTCATCTTCCTACTGCCACAGCGGCGCTATTAGACCTACATACGACTTCTGTACACCTGTGGTGGTGTTTTCGTATCTGTATTTATCGAATCAGATACACTGGGGACAATTCCACGACATCGAAATTTTCATCTTGAAAATGTTCATAGGGGGGACCATATCGATTTTTGGGTTTTTAGTTGTTCATCTTCCTACTGCCACAGCGGCGCTATTAGACCTACATACGACTTCTGAACACCTGTGGTGGTGTTTTCGTATCTGTATTTATCGAATCAGATACACTGGGGACAATTCAACGACATCGAAATTTTCGTCTTGAAAATGTTCATAGGGGGGACCATATCGATTTTTGGGTTTTTAGTTGTTCATCTTCCAACTGCCACAGCGGCGCTATTAGACCTACATACGACTTCTGTACACCTGTGGTGGTGTTTTCGTATCTGTATTTATCGAATCAGATACACTGGGGACAATTCCACGACATCGAAATTTTCATCTTGAAAATGTTCATAGGGGGGACCATATCGATTTTTGGGTTTTTAGTTGTTCATCTTCCTACTGCCACAGCGGCGCTATTAGACCTACATACGACTTCTGTACACCTGTGGTGGTGTTTTCGTATCTGTATTTATCGAATCAGATACACTGGGGACAATTCCACGACATCGAAATTTTCATCTTGAAAATGTTCATAGGGGGGACCATATCGATTTTTGGGTTTTTAGTTGTTCATCTTCCTACTGCCACAGCGGCGCTATTAGACCTACATACGACTTCTGTACACCTGTGGTGGTGTTTTCGTATCTGAATTTATCGAATCAGATACACTGGGGACAATTCCACGACATCGAAATTTTCATCTTGAAAATGTTCATAGGGGGGACCATATCGATTTTTGGGTTTTTAGTTGTTCATCTTCCTACTGCCACAGCGGCGCTATTAGACCTACATACGACTTCTGTACACCTGTGGTGGTGTTTTCGTATCTGTATTTATCGAATCAGATACACTGGGGACAATTCCACGACATCGAAATTTTCATCTTGAAAATGTTCATAGGGGGGACCATATCGATTTTTGGGTTTTTAGTTGTTCATCTTCCTACTGCCACAGCGGCGCTATTAGACCTACATACGACTTCTGTACACCTGTGGTGGTGTTTTCGTATCTGTATTTATCGAATCAGATACACTGGGGACAATTCCACGACATCGAAATTTTCATCTTGAAAATGTTCATAGGGGGGACCATATCGATTTTTGGGTTTTTAGTTGTTCATCTTCCAACTGCCACAGCGGCGCTATTAGACCTACATACGACTTCTGTACACCTGTGGTGGTGTTTTCGTATCTGTATTTATCGAATCAGATACACTGGGGACAATTCCACGACATCGAAATTTTCATCCTGAAAATGTTCATAGGGGGGACCATATCGATTTTTGGGTTTTTAGTTGTTCATCTTCCAACTGCCACAGCGGCGCTATTAGACCTACATACGACTTCTGTACACCTGCGGTGGTGTTTTCGTATCTGTATTTATCGAATCAGATACACTGGGGACAATTCCACGACATCGAAATTTTCATCTTGAAAATGTTCATAGGGGGGACCATATCGATTTTTGGGTTTTTAGTTGTTCATCTTCCTACTGCCACAGCGGCGCTATTAGACCTACATACGACTTCTGTACACCTGTGGTGGTGTTTTCGTATCTGTATTTATCGAATCAGATACACTGGGGACAATTCCACGACATCGAAATTTTCATCTTGAAAATGTTCATAGGGGGGACCATATCGATTTTTGGGTTTTTAGTTGTTCATCTTCCTACTGCCACAGCGGCGCTATTAGACCTACATACGACTTCTGTACACCTGTGGTGGTGTTTTCGTATCTGTATTTATCGAATCAGATACACTGGGGACAATTCCACGACATCGAAATTTTCATCTTGAAAATGTTCATAGGGGGGACCATATCGATTTTTGGGTTTTTAGTTATTCATCTTCCTACTGCCACAGCGGCGCTATTAGACCTACATACGACTTCTGTACACCTGTGGTGGTGTTTTCGTATCTGTATTTATCGAATCAGATACACTGGGGACAATTCCACGACATCGAAATTTTCATCTTGAAAATGTTCATAGGGGGGACCATATCGATTTTTGGGTTTTTAGTTGTTCATCTTCCTACTGCCACAGCGGCGCTATTAGACCTACATACGACTTCTGTACACCTGTGGTGGTGTTTTCGTATCTGTATTTATCGAATCAGATACACTGGGGACAATTCCACGACATCGAAATTTTCATCTTGAAAATGTTCATAGGGGGGACCATATCGATTTTTGGGTTTTTAGTTGTTCATCTTCCTACTGCCACAGCGGCGCTATTAGACCTACATACGACTTCTGTACACCTGTGGTGGTGTTTTCGTATCTGTATTTATCGAATCAGATACACTGGGGACAATTCCACGACATTGAAATTTTCATCTTGAAAATGTTCATAGGGGGGACCATATCGATTTTTGGGTTTTTAGTTGTTCATCTTCCTACTGCCACAGCGGCGCTATTAGACCTACATACGACTTCTGTACACCTGTGGTGGTGTTTTCGTATCTGTATTTATCGCATCAGATACACTGGGGAAATTCCACGACATCGAAATTTTCATCTTGAAAATGTTCATAGGGGGGACCATATCGATTTTTGGGTTTTTAGTTGTTCATCTTCCAACTGCCACAGCGGCGCTATTAGACCTACATACGACTTCTGTACACCTGTGGTGGTGTTTTCGTATCTGTATTTATCGAATCAGATACACTGGGGACAATTCCACGACATCGAAATTTTCATCTTGAAAATGTTCATAGGGGGGACCATATCGATTTTTGGGTTTTTAGTTGTTCATCTTCCTACTGCCACAGCGGCGCTATTAGACCTACATACGACTTCTGTACACCTGTGGTGGTGTTTTCGTATCTGTATTTATCGAATCAGATACACTGGGGACAATTCCACGACATCGAAATTTTCATCTTGAAAATGTTCATAGGGGGGACCATATCGATTTTTGGGTTTTTAGTTGTTCATCTTCCTACTGCCACAGCGGCGCTATTAGACCTACATACGACTTCTGTACACCTGTGGTGGTGTTTTCGTATCTGTATTTATCGAATCAGATACACTGGGGACAATTCCACGACATCGAAATTTTCATCTTGAAAATGTTCATAGGGGGGACCATATCGATTTTTGGGTTTTTAGTTGTTCATCTTCCTACTGCCACAGCGGCGCTATTAGACCTACATACGACTTCTGAACACCTGTGGTGGTGTTTTCGTATCTGTATTTATCGAATCAGATACACTGGGGACAATTCCACGACATCGAAATTTTCATCTTGAAAATGTTCATAGGGGGGACCATATCGATTTTTGGGTTTTTAGTTGTTCATCTTCCTACTGCCACAGCGGCGCTATTAGACCTACATACGACTTCTGTACACCTGTGGTGGTGTTTTCGTATCTGTATGTATCGAATCAGATACACTGGGGACAATTCCACGACATCGAAATTTTCATCTTGAAAATGTTCATAGGGGGGACCATATCGATTTTTGGGTTTTTAGTTGTTCATCTTCCTACTGCCACAGCGGCGCTATTAGACCTACATACGACTTCTGTACACCTGTGGTGGTGTTTTCGTATCTGTATTTATCGAATCAGATACACTGGGGACAATTCCACGACATCGAAATTTTCATCTTGAAAATGTTCATAGGGGGGACCATATCGATTTTTGGGTTTTTAGTTGTTCATCTTCCTACTGCCACAGCGGCGCTATTAGACCTACATACGACTTCTGTACACCTGTGGTGGTGTTTTCGTATCTGTATTTATCGAATCAGATACACTGGGGACAATTCCACGACATCGAAATTTTCATCTTGAAAATGTTCATAGGGGGGACCATATCGATTTTTGGGTTTTTAGTTGTTCATCTTCCAACTGCCACAGCGGCGCTATTAGACCTACATACGACTTCTGTACACCTGTGGTGGTGTTTTCGTATCTGTATTTATCGAATCAGATACACTGGGGACAATTCCACGACATCGAAATTTTCATTTTGAAAATGTTCATAGGGGGGACCATATCGATTTTTGGGTTTTTAGTTGTTCATCTTCCTACTGCCACAGCGGCGCTATTAGACCTACATACGACTTCTGAACACCTGTGGTGGTGTTTTCGTATCTGTATTTATCGAATCAGATACACTGGGGACAATTCCACAACATCGAAATTTTCATCTTGAAAATGTTCATAGGGGGGACCATATCGATTTTTGGGTTTTTAGTTGTTCATCTTCCTACTGCCACAGCGGCGCTATTAGACCTACATACGACTTCTGTACACCTGTGGTGGTGTTTTCGTATCTGTATTTATCGAATCAGATACACTGGGGACAATTCCACGACATCGAAATTTTCATCTTGAAAATGTTCATAGGGGGGACCATATCAATTTTTGGGTTTTTAGTTGTTCATCTTCCTACTGCCACAGCGGCGCTATTAGACCTACATACGACTTCTGTACACCTGTGGTGGTGTTTTCGTATCTGTATTTATCGAATCAGATACACTGGGGACAATTCCACGACATCGAAATTTTCATCTTGAAAATGTTCATAGGGGGCACCATATCGATTTTTGGGTTTTTAGTTGTTCATCTTCCTACTGCCACAGCGGCGCTATTAGACCTACATACGACTTCTGTACACCTGTGGTGGTGTTTTCGTATCTGTATTTATCGAATCAGATACACTGGGGACAATTCCACGACATCGAAATTTTCATCTTGAAAATGTTCATAGGGGGGACCATATCGATTTTTGGGTTTTTAGTTGTTCATCTTCCTAATGCCACAGCGGCGCTATTAGACCTACATACGACTTCTGTACACCTGTGGTGGTGTTTTCGTATCTGTATTTATCGAATCAGATACACTGGGGACAATTCCACGACATCGAAATTTTCATCTTGAAAATGTTCATAGGGGGGACCATATCGATTTTTGGGTTTTTAGTTGTTCATCTTCCTACTGCCACAGCGGCGCTATTAGACCTACATACGACTTCTGTACACCTGTGGTGGTGTTTTCGTATCTGTATTTATCGAATCAGATACACTGGGGACAATTCCACGACATCGAAATTTTCATCTTGAAAATGTTCATAGGGGGGACCATATCGATTTTTGGGTTTTTAGTTGTTCATCTTCCTACTGCCACAGCGGCGCTATTAGACCTACATACGACTTCTGTACACCTGTGGTGGTGTTTTCGTATCTGTATTTATCGAATCAGATACACTGGGGACAATTCCACGACATCGAAATTTTCATCTTGAAAATGTTCATAGGGGGGACCATATCGATTTTTGGGTTTTTAGTTGTTCATCTTCCTACTGCCACAGCGGCGCTATTAGACCTACATACGACTTCTGTACACCTGTGGTGGTGTTTTCGTATCTGTATTTATCGAATCAGATACACTGGGGACAATTCCACGACATCGAAATTTTCATCTTGAAAATGTTCATAGGGGGGACCATATCGATTTTTGGGTTTTTAGTTGTTCATCTTCCTACTGCCACAGCGGCGCTATTAGACCTACATACGACTTCTGTACACCTGTGGTGGTGTTTTCGTATCTGTATTTATCGAATCAGATACACTGGGGACAATTCCACGCATCGAAATTTTCATCTTGAAAATGTTCATAGGGGGGACCATATCGATTTTTGGGTTTTTAGTTGTTCATCTTCCTACTGCCATAGCGGCGCTATTAGACCTACATACGACTTCTGAACACCTGTGGTGGTGTTTTCGTATCTGTATTTATCGAATCAGATACACTGGGGACAATTCCACGACATCGAAATTTTCATCTTGAAAATGTTCATAGGGGGGACCATATCGATTTTTGGGTTTTTAGTTGTTCATCTTCCTACTGCCACAGCGGCGCTATTAGACCTACATACGACTTCTGTACACCTGTGGTGGTGTTTTCGTATCTGTATTTATCGAATCAGATACACTGGGGACAATTCCACGACATCGAAATTTTCATCTTAAAAATGTTCATAGGGGGGACCATATCGAGTTTTGGGTTTTTAGTTGTTCATCTTCCTACTACCACAGCGGCGCTATTAGACCTACATACGACTTCTGTACACCTGTGGTGGTGTTTTCGTATCTGTATTTATCGAATCAGATACACTGGGGACAATTCCACGACATCGAAATTTTCATCTTGAAAATGTTCATAGGGGGGACCATATCGATTTTTGGGTTTTTAGTTGTTCATCTTCCTACTGCCACAGCGGCGCTATTAGACCTACATACGACTTCTGTACACCTGTGGTGGTGTTTTCGTATCTGTATTTATCGAATCAGATACACTGGGGACAATTCCACGACATCGAAATTTTCATCTTGAAAATGTTCATAGGGGGGACCATATCGATTTTTGGGTTTTTAGTTGTTCGTCTTCCTACTGCCACAGCGGCGCTATTAGACCTACATACGACTTCTGTACACCTGTGGTGGTGTTTTCGTATCTGTATTTATCGAATCAGATACACTGGGGACAATTCCACAACATCGAAATTTTCATCTTGAAAATGTTCATAGGGGGGACCATATCGATTTTTGGGTTTTTAGTTGTTCATCTTCCTACTGCCACAGCGGCGCTATTAGACCTACATACGACTTCTGTACACCTGTGGTGGTGTTTTCGTATCTGTATTTATCGAATCAGATACACTGGGGACAATTCCACGCATCGAAATTTTCATCTTGAAAATGTTCATAGGGGGGACCATATCGATTTTTGGGTTTTTAGTTGTTCATCTTCCTACTGCCACAACGGCGCTATTAGACCTACATACGACTTCTGTACACCTGTGGTGGTGTTTTCGTATCTGTATTTATCGAATCAGATACACTGGGGACAATTCCACGACATCGAAATTTTCATCTTGAAAATGTTCATAGGGGGGACCATGTCGATTTTTGGGTTTTTAGTTGTTCATCTTCCTACTGCCACAGCGGCGCTATTAGACCTACATACGACTTCTGTACACCTGTGGTGGTGTTTTCGTATCTGTATTTATCGAATCAGATACACTGGGGACAATTCCACGACATCGAAATTTTCATCTTGAAAATGTTCATAGGGGGGACCATATCGATTTTTGGGTTTTTAGTTGTTCATCTTCCTACTGCCACAGCGGCGCTATTAGACCTACATACGACTTCTGTACACCTGTGGTGGTGTTTTCGTATCTGTATTTATCGAATCAGATACACTGGGGACAATTCCACGACATCGAAATTTTCATCTTGAAAATGTTCATAGGGGGGACCATATCGATTTTTGGGTTTTTAGTTGTTCATCTTCCTACTGCCACAGCGGCGCTATTAGACCTACATACGACTTCTGTACACCTGTGGTGGTGTTTTCGTATCTGTATTTATCGAATCAGATACACTGGGGACAATTCCACGACATCGAAATTTTCATCTTGAAAATGTTCATAGGGGGGACCATATCGATTTTTGGGTTTTTAGTTGTTCATCTTCCTACTGCCACAGCGGCGCTATTAGACCTACATACGACTTCTGTACACCTGTGGTGGTGTTTTCGTATCTGTATTTATCGAATCAGATACACTGGGGACAATTCCACGCATCGAAATTTTCATCTTGAAAATGTTCATAGGGGGGACCATATCGATTTTTGGGTTTTTAGTTGTTCATCTTCCTACTGCCATAGCGGCGCTATTAGACCTACATACGACTTCTGAACACCTGTGGTGGTGTTTTCGTATCTGTATTTATCGAATCAGATACACTGGGGACAATTCCACGACATCGAAATTTTCATCTTGAAAATGTTCATAGGGGGGACCATATCGATTTTTGGGTTTTTAGTTGTTCATCTTCCTACTGCCACAGCGGCGCTATTAGACCTACATACGACTTCTGTACACCTGTGGTGGTGTTTTCGTATCTGTATTTATCGAATCAGATACACTGGGGACAATTCCACGACATCGAAATTTTCATCTTAAAAATGTTCATAGGGGGGACCATATCGAGTTTTGGGTTTTTAGTTGTTCATCTTCCTACTACCACAGCGGCGCTATTAGACCTACATACGACTTCTGTACACCTGTGGTGGTGTTTTCGTATCTGTATTTATCGAATCAGATACACTGGGGACAATTCCACGACATCGAAATTTTCATCTTGAAAATGTTCATAGGGGGGACCATATCGATTTTTGGGTTTTTAGTTGTTCGTCTTCCTACTGCCACAGCGGCGCTATTAGACCTACATACGACTTCTGTACACCTGTGGTGGTGTTTTCGTATCTGTATTTATCGAATCAGATACACTGGGGACAATTCCACGACATCGAAATTTTCATCTTGAAAATGTTCATAGGGGGGACCATATCGATTTTTGGGTTTTTAGTTGTTCATCTTCCTACTGCCACAGCGGCGCTATTAGACCTACATACGACTTCTGTACACCTGTGGTGGTGTTTTCGTATCTGTATTTATCGAATCAGATACACTGGGGACAATTCCACGCATCGAAATTTTCATCTTGAAAATGTTCATAGGGGGGACCATATCGATTTTTGGGTTTTTAGTTGTTCATCTTCCTACTGCCATAGCGGCGCTATTAGACCTACATACGACTTCTGAACACCTGTGGTGGTGTTTTCGTATCTGTATTTATCGAATCAGATACACTGGGGACAATTCCACGACATCGAAATTTTCATCTTAAAAATGTTCATAGGGGGGACCATATCGATTTTTGGGTTTTTAGTTGTTCATCTTCCTACTACCACAGCGGCGCTATTAGACCTACATACGACTTCTGTACACCTGTGGTGGTGTTTTCGTATCTGTATTTATCGAATCAGATACACTGGGGACAATTCCACGACATCGAAATTTTCATCTTGAAAATGTTCATAGGGGGGACCATATCGATTTTTGGGTTTTTTGTTGTTCATCTTCCTACTGCCACAGCGGCGCTATTAGACCTACATACGACTTCTGTACACCTGTGGTGGTGTTTTCGTATCTGTATTTATCGAATCAGATACACTGGGGACAATTCCACGACATCGAAATTTTCATCTTGAAAACGTTCATAGGGGGGACCATATCGATTTTTGGGTTTTTAGTTGTTCATCTTCCTACTGCCACAGCGGCGCTATTAGACCTACATACGACTTCTGAACACCTGTGGTGGTGTTTTCGTATCTGTATTTATCGAATCAGATACACTGGGGACAATTCCACGACATCGAAATTTTCATCTTGAAAATGTTCATAGGGGGGACCATATCGATTTTTGGGTTTTTAGTTGTTCATCTTCCAACTGCCACAGCGGCGCTATTAGACCTACATACGACTTCTGAACACCTGTGGAAGTGTTTTCGTATCTGTATTTATCGAATCAGATACACTGGGGACAATTCCACGACATCGAAATTTTCATCTTGAAAATGTTCATAGGGGGGACCATATCGATTTTTGGGTTTTTAGTTGTTCATCTTCCTACTGCCACAGCGGCGCTATTAGACCTACATACGACTTCTGTACACCTGTGGTGGTGTTTTCGTATCTGTATTTATCGAATCAGATACACTGGGGACAATTCCACGACATCGAAATTTTCATCTTGAAAATGTTCATAGGGGGGACCATATCGATTTTTGGGTTTTTAGTTGTTCATCTTCCTACTGCCACAGCGGCGCTATTAGACCTACATACGACTTCTGAACACCTGTGGTGGTGTTTTCGTATCTGTATTTATCGAATCAGATACACTGGGGACAATTGCACGACATCGAAATTTTCATCTTGAAAATGTTCATAGGGGGGACCATATCGATTTTTGGGTTTTTAGTTGTTCATCTTCCAACTGCCACAGCGGCGCTATTAGACCTACATACGACTTCTGAACACCTGTGGAAGTGTTTTCGTATCTGTATTTATCGAATCAGATACACTGGGGACAATTCCACGACATCGAAATTTTCATCTTGAAAATGTTCATAGGGGGGACCATATCGATTTTTGGGTTTTTAGTTGTTCATCTTCCTACTGCCACAGCGGCGCTATTAGACCTACATACGACTTCTGTACACCTGTGGTGGTGTTTTCGTATCTGTATTTATCGAATCAGATACACTGGGGACAATTCCACGACATCGAAATTTTCATCTTGAAAATGTTCATAGGGGGGACCATATCGATTTTTGGGTTTTTAGTTGTTCATCTTCCAACTGCCACAGCGGCGCTATTAGACCTACATACGACTTCTGTACACCTGTGGTGGTGTTTTCGTATCTGTATTTATCGAATCAGATACACTGGGGACAATTCCACGACATCGAAATTTTCATCTTGAAAATGTTCATAGGGGGGACCATATCGATTTTTGGGTTTTTAGTTGTTCATCTTCCTACTGCCACAGCGGCGCTATTAGACCTACATACGACTTCTGTACACCTGTGGTGGTGTTTTCGTATCTGTATTTATCGAATCAGATACACTGGGGACAATTCCACGACATCGAAATTTTCATCTTGAAAATGTTCATAGGGGGGACCATATCGATTTTTGGGTTTTTAGTTGTTCATCTTCCAACTGCCACAGCGGCGCTATTAGACCTACATACGACTTCTGTACACCTGTGGTGGTGTTTTCGTATCTGAATTTATCGAATCAGATACACTGGGGACAATTCCACGACATCGAAATTTTCATCTTGAAAATGTTCATAGGGGGGACCATATCGATTTTTGGGTTTTTAGTTGTTCATCTTCCTACTGCCACAGCGGCGCTATTAGACCTACATACGACTTCTGAACACCTGTGGTGGTGTTTTCGTATCTGTATTTATCGAATCAGATACACTGGGGACAATTCCACGACATCGAAATTTTCACCTTGAAAATGTTCATAGGGGGGACCATATCGATTTTTGGGTTTTTAGTTGTTCATCTTCCTACTGCCACAGCGGCGCTATTAGACCTACATACGACTTCTGTACACCTGTGGTGGTGTTTTCGTATCTGAATTTATCGAATCAGATACACTGGGGACAATTCCACGACATCGAAATTTTCATCTTGAAAATGTTCATAGGGGGGACCATATCGATTTTTGGGTTTTTAGTTGTTCATCTTCCTACTGCCACAGCGGCGCTATTAGACCTACATACGACTTCTGAACACCTGTGGTGGTGTTTTCGTATCTGTATTTATCGAATCAGATACACTGGGGACAATTCCACGACATCGAAATTTTCACCTTGAAAATGTTCATAGGGGGGACCATATCGATTTTTGGGTTTTTAGTTGTTCATCTTCCTACTGCCACAGCGGCGCTATTAGACCTACATACGACTTCTGAACAACTGTGGTGGTGTTTTCGTATCTGTATTTATCGAATCAGATACACTGGGGACAATTCCACGACATCGAAATTTTCATCTTGAAAATGTTCATAGGGGGGACCATATCGATTTTTGGGTTTTTAGTTGTTCATCTTCCAACTGCCACAGCGGCGCTATTAGACCTACATACGACTTCTGTACACCTGTGGTGGTGTTTTCGTATCTGTATTTATCGAATCAGATACACTGGGGACAATTCCACGACATCGAAATTTTCATCTTGAAAATGTTCATAGGGGGACCATATCGATTTTTGGGTTTTTAGTTGTTCATCTTCCAACTGCCACAGCGGCGCTATTAGACCTACATACGACTTCTGTACACCTGTGGTGGTGTTTTCGTATCTGTATTTATCGAATCAGATACACTGGGGACAATTCCACGACATCGAAATTTTCATCTTGAAAATGTTCATAGGGGGGACCATATCGATTTTTGGGTTTTTAGTTGTTCATCTTCCTACTGCCAGAGCGGCGCTATTAGACCTACATACGACCTCTGAACACCTGTGGTGGTGTTTTCGTATCTGTATTTATCGAATCAGATACACTGGGGACAATTTCACGACATCGAAATTTTCATCTTGAAAATGTTCATAGGGGGGACCATATCGATTTTTGGGTTTTTAGTTGTTCATCTTCCTACTGCCACAGCGGCGCTATTAGACCTACATACGACCTCTGAACACCTGTGGTGGTGTTTTCGTATCTGTATTTATCGAATCAGATACACTGGGGACAATTTCACGACATCGAAATTTTCATCTTGAAAATGTTCATAGGGGGGACCATATCGATTTTTGGGTTTTTAGTTGTTCATCTTCCTACTGCCACAGCGGCGCTATTAGACCTACATACGACTTCTGTACACCTGTGGTGGTGTTTTCGTATCTGTATTTATCGAATCAGATACACTGGGGACAATTCCACGACATCGAAATTTTCATCTTGAAAATGTTCATAGGGGGGACCATATCGATTTTTGGGTTTTTAGTTGTTCATCTTCCTACTGCCACAGCGGCGCTATTAGACCTACATACGACTTCTGTACACCTGTGGTGGTGTTTTCGTATCTGTATTTATCGAATCAGATACACTGGGGACAATTCCACGACATCGAAATTTTCATCTTGAAAATGTTCATAGGGGGGACCATATCGATTTTTAGGTTTTTAGTTGTTCATCTTCCTACTGCCACAGCGGCGCTATTAGACCTACATACGACTTCTGTACACCTGTGGTGGTGTTTTCGTATCTGTATTTATAGAATCAGATACACTGGGGACAATTCCACGACATCGAAATTTTCATCTTGAAAATGTTCATAGGGGGGACCATATCGATTTTTGGGTTTTTAGTTGTTCATCTTCCTACTGCCACAGCGGTGCTATTAGACCTACATACGACTTCTGTACACCTGTGGTGGTGTTTTCGTATCTGTATTTATCGAATCAGGTACACTGGGGACAATTCCACGACATCGAAATTTTCATCTTGAAAATGTTCATAGGGGGGACCATATCGATTTTTGGGTTTTTAGTTGTTCATCTTCCTACTGCCACAGCGGCGCTATTAGACCTACATACGACTTCTGAACACCTGTGGTGGTGTTTTCGTATCTGTATTTATCGAATCAGATACACTGGGGACAATTCCACGACATCGAAATTTTCATCTTGAAAATGTTCATAGGGGGGACCATATCGATTTTTGGGTTTTTAGTTGTTCATCTTCCTACTGCCACAGCGGCGCTATTAGACCTACATACGACTTCTGTACACCTGTGGTGGTGTTTTCGTATCTGTATTTATCGAATCAGATACACTGGGGACAATTCCACGACATCGAAATTTTCATCTTGAAAATGTTCATAGGGCGGACCATATCGATTTTTGGGTTTTTAGTTGTTCATCTTCCTACTGCCACAGCGGCGCTATTAGACCTACATACGACTTCTGTACACCTGTGGTGGTGTTTTCGTATCTGTATTTATCGAATCAGATACACTGGGGACAATTCCACGACATCGAAATTTTCATCTTGAAAATGTTCATAGGGGGGACCATATCGATTTTTGGGTTTTTAGTTGTTCATCTTCCTACTGCCACAGCAGCGCTATTAGACCTACATACGACTTCTGTACACCTGTGGTGGTGTTTTCGTATCTGTATTTAT
This sequence comes from Eristalis pertinax, assembly GCA_907269125.1. NCBI lineage: Eukaryota > Metazoa > Arthropoda > Insecta > Diptera > Syrphidae > Eristalis > Eristalis pertinax. The sequence goes on from OU026145.1 coordinate 61,633,941, forward strand.
CGAATCAGATACACTGGGGACAATTCCACGACATCGAAATTTTCATCTTGAAAATGTTCATAGGGGGGACCATATCGATTTTTGGGTTTTTAGTTGTTCATCTTCCTACTGCCACAGCGGCGCTATTAGACCTACATACGACTTCTGTACACCTGTGGTGGTGTTTTCGTATCTGTATTTATCGAATCAGATACACTGGGGACAATTCCACGACATCGAAATTTTCATCTTGAAAATGTTCATAGGGGGGACCATATCGATTTTTGGGTTTTTAGTTGTTCATCTTCCTACTGCCACAGCGGCGCTTTTAGACCTACATACGACTTCTGTACACCTGTGGTGGTGTTTTCGTATCTGTATTTATCGAATCAGATACACTGGGGACAATTCCACGACATCGAAATTTTCATCTTGAAAATGTTCATAGGGGGGACCATATCGTTTTTTGGGTTTTTAGTTGTTCATCTTCCTACTGCCACAGCGGCGCTATTAGACCTACATACGACTTCTGTATACCTGTGGTGGTGTTTTCGTATCTGTATTTATCGAATCAGATACACTGGGGACAATTCCACGACATCGAAATTTTCATCTTGAAAATGTTCATAGGGGGGACCATATCGATTTTTGGGTTTTTAGTTGTTCATCTTCCTACTGCCACAGCGGCGCTATTAGACCTACATACGACTTCTGTACACCTGTGGTGGTGTTTTCGTATCTGTATTCATCGAATCAGATACACTGGGGACAATTCCACGACATCGAAATTTTCATCTTGAAAATGTTCATAGGGGGGACCATATCGATTTTTGGGTTTTTAGTTGTTCATCTTCCTACTGCCACAGCGGCGCTATTAGACCTACATACGACTTCTGTACACCTGTGGTGGTGTTTTCGTATCTGTATTTATCGAATCAGATACACTGGGGACAATTCCACGACATCGAAATTTTCATTTTGAAAATGTTCATAGGGGGGACCATATCGATTTTTGGGTTTTTAGTTGTTCATCTTCCTACTGCCACAGCGGCGCTATTAGACCTACATACGACTTCTGTACACCTGTGGTGGTGTTTTCGTATCTGTATTTATCGAATCAGATACACTGGGGACAATTCCACGACATCGAAATTTTCATCTTGAAAATGTTCATAGGGCGGACCATATCGATTTTTGGGTTTTTAGTTGTTCATCTTCCTACTGCCACAGCGGCGCTATTAGACCTACATACGACTTCTGAACACCTGTGGTGGTGTTTTCGTATCTGTATTTATCGAATCAGATACACTGGGGACAATTCCACGACATCGAAATTTTCATCTTGAAAATGTTCATAGGGGGGACCATATCGATTTTTGGGTTTTTAGTTGTTCATCTTCCTACTGCCACAGCGGCGCTATTATACCTACATACGACTTCTGTACACCTGTGGTGGTGTTTTCGTATCTGTATTTATCGAATCAGATACACTGCGGACAATTCCACGACATCGAAATTTTCATCTTGAAAATGTTCATAGGGGGGACCATATCGATTTTTGGGTTTTTAGTTGTTCATCTTCCTACTGCCACAGCGGCGCTATTAGACCTACATACGACTTCTGTACACCTGTGGTGGTGTTTTCGTATCTGTATTTATCGAATCAGATACACTGGGGACAATTCCACGACATCGAAATTTTCATCTTGAAAATGTTCATAGGGGGGACTATATCGATTTTTGGGTTTTTAGTTGTTCATCTTCCTACTGCCACAGCGGCGCTATTAGACCTACATACGACTTCTGTACACCTGTGGTGGTGTTTTCGTATCTGTATTTAGCGAATCAGATACACTGGGGACAATTCCACGACATCGAAATTTTCATCTTGAAAATGTTCATAGAGGGGACCATATCGATTTTTGGGTTTTTAGTTGTTCATCTTCCTACTGCCACAGCGGCGCTATTAGACCTACATACGACTTCTGTACACCTGTGGTGGTGTTTTCGTATCTGTATTTATCGAATCAGATACACTGGGGACAATTCAACGACATCGAAATTTTCATCTTGAAAATGTTCATAGGGGGGACCATATCGATTTTTGGGTTTTTAGTTGTTCATCTTCCTACTGCCACAGCGGCGCTATTAGACCTACATACGACTTCTGTACACCTGTGGTGGTGTTTTCGTATCTGTATTTATCGAATCAGATACACTGGGGACAATTCCACGACATCGAAATTTTCATCTTGAAAATGTTCATAGGGGGGACCATATCGATTTTTGGGTTTTTAGTTGTTCATCTTCCTACTGCCACAGCGGCGCTATTAGACCTACATACGACTTCTGTACACCTGTGGTGGTGTTTTCGTATCTGTATTTATCGAATCAGATACACTGGGGACAATTCCACGACATCGAAATTTTCATCTTGAAAATGTTCATAGGGGGGACCATATCGATTTTTGGGTTTTTAGTTGTTCATCTTCCTACTGCCACAGCGGCGCTATTAGACCTACATACGACTTCTGTACACCTGTGGTGGTGTTTTCGTATCTGTATTTATCGAATCAGATACACTGGGGACAATTCCACGACATCGAAATTTTCATCTTGAAAATGTTCATAGGGGGGACCATATCGATTTTTGGGTTTTTAGTTGTTCATCTTCCTACTGCCACAGCGGCGCTATTAGACCTACATACGACTTCTGTACACCTGTGGTGGTGTTTTCGTATCTGTATTTATCGAATCAGATACACTGGGGACAATTCCACGACATCGAAATTTTCATCTTGAAAATGTTCATAGGGGGGACCATATCGATTTTTGGGTTTTTAGTTGTTCATCTTCCTACTGCCACAGCGGCGCTATTAGACCTACATACGACTTCTGTACACCTGTGGTGGTGTTTTCGTATCTGTATTTATCGAATCAGATACACTGGGGACAATTCCACGACATCGAAATTTTCATCTTGAAAATGTTCATAGGGGGGACCATATCGATTTTTGGGTTTTTAGTTGTTCATCTTCCTACTGCCACAGCGGCGCTATTAGACCTACATACGACTTCTGTACACCTGTGGTGGTGTTTTCGTATCTGTATTTATCGAATCAGATACACTGGGGACAATTCCACGACATCGAAATTTTCATCTTGAAAATGTTCATAGGGGGGACCATATCGATTTTTGGGTTTTTAGTTGTTCATCTTCCTACTGCCACAGCGGCGCTATTAGACCTACATACGACTTCTGTACACCTGTGGTGGTGTTTTCGTATCTGTATTTATCGAATCAGATACACTGGGGACAATTCCACGACATCGAAATTTTCATCTTGAAAATGTTCATAGGGGGGACCATATCGATTTTTGGGTTTTTAGTTGTTCATCTTCCTACTGCCACAGCGGCGCTATTAGACCTACATACGACTTCTGTACACCTGTGGTGGTGTTTTCGTATCTGTATTTATCGAATCAGATACACTGGGGACAATTCCACGACATCGAAATTTTCATCTTGAAAATGTTCATAGGGGGGACCATATCGATTTTTGGGTTTTTAGTTGTTCATCTTCCTACTACCACAGCGGCGCTATTAGACCTACATACGACTTCTGTACACCTGTGGTGGTGTTTTCGTATCTGTATTTATCGAATCAGATACACTGGGGACAATTCCACGACATCGAAATTTTCATCTTGAAAATGTTCATAGGGGGGACCATATCGATTTTAGTTGTTCATCTTCCTACTGCCACAGCGGCGCTATTAGACCTACATACGACTTCTGTACACCTGTGGTGGTGTTTTCGTATCTGTATTTATCGAATCAGATACACTGGGGACAATTCCACGACATCGAAATTTTCATCTTGAAAATGTTCATAGGGGGGACCATATCGATTTTTGGGTTTTTAATTGTTCATCTTCCTACTGCCACAGCGGCGCTATTAGACCTACATACGACTTCTGTACACCTGTGGTGGTGTTTTCCTATCTGTATTTATCGAATCAGATACACTGGGGACAATTCCACGACATCGAAATTTTCATCTTGAAAATGTTCATAGGGGGACCATATCGATTTTTGGGTTTTTAGTTGTTCATCTTCCTACTGCCACAGCGGCGCTATTAGACCTACATACGACTTCTGTACACCTGTGGAAGTGTTTTCGTATCTGAATTTATCGAATCAGATACACTGGGGACAATTCCACGACATCGAAATTTCTTGAAAATGTTCATAGGGTGGACCATATCGTTTTTTGGGTTTTTAGTTGTTCATCTTCCTACTGCCACAGCGGCGCTATTAGACCTACATACGACTTCTGTACACCTGTGGTGGTGTTTTCGTATCTGTATTTATCGAATCAGATACACTGGAGACAATTCCACGACATCGAAATTTTCATCTAGAAAATGTTCATAGGGGGGACCATATCCATTTTTGGGTTTTTAGTTGTTCATCTTCCTACTGCCACAGCGGCGCTATTAGACCTACATACGACTTCTGTACACCTGTGGTGGTGTTTTCCTATCTGTATTTATCGAATCAGATACACTGGGGACAATTCCACGACATCGAAATTTTCATCTTGAAAATGTTCATAGGGGGACCATATCGATTTTTGGGTTTTTAGTTGTTCATCTTCCTACTGCCACAGCGGCGCTATTAGACCTACATACGACTTCTGTACACCTGTGGAAGTGTTTTCGTATCTGAATTTATCGAATCAGATACACTGGGGACAATTCCACGACATCGAAATTTTCATCTTGAAAATGTTCATAGGGGGGACCATATCGATTTTTGGGTTTTAGTTGTTCATCTTCCTACTGCCACAGCGGCGCTATTAGACCTACATACGACTTCTGTACACCTGTGGTGGTGTTTTCGTATCTGTATTTATCGAATCAGATACACTGGGGACAATTCCACGACATCGAAATTTTCATCTTGAAAATGTTCATAGGGCGGACCATATCGATTTTTGGGTTTTTAGTTGTTCATCTTCCTACTGCCACAGCGGCGTTATTAGACCTACATACGACTTCTGAACACCTGTGGTGGTGTTTTCGTATCTGTATTTATCGAATCAGATACACTGGGGACAATTCCACGACATCGAAATTTTCATCTTGAAAATGTTCATAGGGGGGACCATATCGATTTTTGGGTTTTTAGTTGTTCATCTTCCTACTGCCACAGCGGCGCTATTAGACCTACATACGACTTCTGAACACCTGTGGTGGTGTTTTCGTATCTGTATTTATCGAATCAGATACACTGGGGACAATTCCACGACATCGAAATTTTCGTCTTGAAAATGTTCATAGGGGGGACCATATCGATTTTTGGGTTTTTAGTTGTTCATCTTCCTACTGCCACAGCGGCGCTATTAGACCTACATACGACTTCTGTACACCTGTGGTGGTATTTTCGTATCTGTATTTATCGAATCAGATACACTGGGGACAATTCCACGACATCGAAATTTTCATCTTGAAAATGTTCATAGGGCGGACCATATCGATTTTTGGGTTTTTAGTTGTTCATCTTCCTACTGCCACAGAGGCGCTATTAGACCTACATACGACTTCTGAACACCTGTGGTGGTGTTTTCGTATCTGTATTTATCGAATCAGATACACTGGGGACAATTCCACGACATCGAAATTTTCATCTTGAAAATGTTCATAGGGGGGACCATATCGATTTTTGGGTTTTTAGTTGTTCATCTTCCTACTGCCACAGCGGCGCTATTAGACCTACATACGACTTCTGTACACCTGTGGTGGTGTTTTCGTATCTGTATTTATCGAATCAGATACACTGGGGACAATTCCACGACATCGAAATTTTCATCTTGAAAATGTTCATAGGGGGGACCATATCGATTTTTGGGTTTTTAGTTGTTCATCTTCCTACTGCCACAGCGGCGCTATTAGACCTACATACGACTTCTGTACACCTGTGGTGGTGTTTTCGTATCTGTATTTATCGAATCAGATACACTGGGGACAATTCCACGACATCGAAATTTTCATCTTGAAAATGTTCATAGGGCGGACCATATCGATTTTTGGGTTTTTAGTTGTTCATCTTCCTACTGCCACAGCGGCGTTATTAGACCTACATACGACTTCTGAACACCTGTGGTGGTGTTTTCGTATCTGTATTTATCGAATCAGATACACTGGGGACAATTCCACGACATCGAAATTTTCATCTTGAAAATGTTCATAGGGGGGACCATATCGATTTTTGGGTTTTTAGTTGTTCATCTTCCTACTGCCACAGCGGCGCTATTAGACCTACATACGACTTCTGAACACCTGTGGTGGTGTTTTCGTATCTGTATTTATCGAATCAGATACACTGGGGACAATTCCACGACATCGAAATTTTCGTCTTGAAAATGTTCATAGGGGGGACCATATCGATTTTTGGGTTTTTAGTTGTTCATCTTCCTACTGCCACAGCGGCGCTATTAGACCTACATACGACTTCTGTACACCTGTGGTGGTATTTTCGTATCTGTATTTATCGAATCAGATACACTGGGGACAATTCCACGACATCGAAATTTTCATCTTGAAAATGTTCATAGGGCGGACCATATCGATTTTTGGGTTTTTAGTTGTTCATCTTGCTACTGCCACAGAGGCGCTATTAGACCTACATACGACTTCTGAACACCTGTGGTGGTGTTTTCGTATCTGTATTTATCGAATCAGATACACTGGGGACAATTCCACGACATCGAAATTTTCATCTTGAAAATGTTCATAGGGGGGACCATATCGATTTTTGGGTTTTTAGTTGTTCATCTTCCTACTGCCACAGCGGCGCTATTAGACCTACATACGACTTCTGTACACCTGTGGTGGTGTTTTCGTATCTGTATTTATCGAATCAGATACACTGGGGACAATTCCACGACATCGAAATTTTCATCTTGAAAATGTTCATAGGGGGGACCATATCGATTTTTGGGTTTTTAGTTGTTCATCTTCCTACTGCCACAGCGGCGCTATTAGACCTACATACGACTTCTGTACACCTGTGGTGGTGTTTTCGTATCTGTATTTATCGAATCAGATACACTGGGGACAATTCCACGACATCGAAATTTTCATCTTGAAAATGTTCATAGGGGGGACCATATCGATTTTTGGGTTTTTAGTTGTTCATCTTCCTACTGCCACAGCGGCGCTATTAGACCTACATACGACTTCTGTACACCTGTGGTGGTGTTTTCGTATCTGTATTTAGCGAATCAGATACACTGGGGACAATTCCACGACATCGAAATTTTCATCTTGAAAATGTTCATAGGGGGGACCATATCGATTTTTGGGTTTTTAGTTGTTCATCTTCCTACTGCCACAGCGGCGCTATTAGACCTACATACGACTTCTGTACACCTGTGGTGGTGTTTTCGTATCTGTATTTATCGAATCAGATACACTGGGGACAATTCAACGACATCGAAATTTTCATCTTGAAAATGTTCATAGGGGGGACCATATCGATTTTTGGGTTTTTAGTTGTTCATCTTCCTACTGCCACAGCGGCGCTATTAGACCTACATACGACTTCTGTACACCTGTGGTGGTGTTTTCGTATCTGTATTTATCGAATCAGATACACTGGGGACAATTCCACGACATCGAAATTTTCATCTTGAAAATGTTCATAGGGGGGACCATATCGATTTTTGGGTTTTTAGTTGTTCATCTTCCTACTGCCACAGCGGCGCTATTAGACCTACATACGACTTCTGTACACCTGTGGTGGTGTTTTCGTATCTGTATTTATCGAAGCAGATACACTGGGGACAATTCCACGACATCGAAATTTTCATCTTGAAAATGTTCATAGGGGGGACCATATCGATTTTTGGGTTTTTAGTTGTTCATCTTCCTACTGCCACAGCGGCGCTATTAGACCTACATACGACTTCTGTACACCTGTGGTGGTGTTTTCGTATCTGTATTTATCGAATCAGATACACTGGGGACAATTCCACGACATCGAAATTTTCATCTTGAAAATGTTCATAGGGGGGACCATATCGATTTTTGGGTTTTTAGTTGTTCATCTTCCTACTGCCACAGCCGCGCTATTAGACCTACATACGACTTCTGTACACCTGTGGTGGTGTTTTCGTATCTGTATTTATCGAATCAGATACACTGGGGACAATTCCACGACATCGAAATTTTCATCTTGAAAATGTTCATAGGGGGGACCATATCGATTTTTGGGTTTTTAGTTGTTCATCTTCCTACTGCCACAGCGGCGCTATTAGACCTACATACGACTTCTGTACACCTGTGGTGGTGTTTTCGTATCTGTATTTATCGAATCAGATACACTGGGGACAATTCCACGACATCGAAATTTTCATCTTGAAAATGTTCATAGGGGGGACCATATCGATTTTTGGGTTTTTAGTTGTTCATCTTCCTACTGCCACAGCGGCGCTATTAGACCTACATACGACTTCTGTACACCTGTGGTGGTGTTTTCGTATCTGTATTTATCGAATCAGATACACTGGGGACAATTCCACGACATCGAAATTTTCATCTTGAAAATGTTCATAGGGGGGACCATATCGATTTTTGGGTTTTTAGTTGTTCATCTTCCTACTACCACAGCGGCGCTATTAGACCTACATACGACTTCTGTACACCTGTGGTGGTGTTTTCGTATCTGTATTTATCGAATCAGATACACTGGGGACAATTCCACGACATCGAAATTTTCATCTTGAAAATGTTCATAGGGGGGACCATATCGATTTTTGGGTTTTTAGTTGTTCATCTTCCTACTGCCACAGCGGCGCTATTAGACCTACATACGACTTCTGTACACCTGTGGTGGTGTTTTCGTATCTGTATTTATCGAATCAGATACACTGGGGACAATTCCACGACATCGAAATTTTCATCTTGAAAATGTTCATAGGGGGGACCATATCGATTTTTGGGTTTTTAATTGTTCATCTTCCTACTGCCACAGCGGCGCTATTAGACCTACATACGACTTCTGTACACCTGTGGTGGTGTTTTCGTATCTGTATTTATCGAATCAGATACACTGGGGACAATTCCACGACATCGAAATTTTCATCTTGAAAATGTTCATAGGGGGACCATATCGATTTTTGGGTTTTTAGTTGTTCATCTTCCTACTGCCACAGCGGCGCTATTAGACCTACATACGACTTCTGTACACCGCTGGTGGTGTTTTCGTATCTGTATTTATCGAATCAGATACACTGGGGACAATTCCACGACATCGAAATTTTCATCTTGAAAATGTTCATAGGGGGGACCATATCGATTTTTGGGTTTTTAGTTGTTCATCTTCCAACTGCCACAGCGGCGCTATTAGACCTACATACGACTTCTGTACACCTGTGGAAGTGTTTTCGTATCTGAATTTATCGAATCAGATACACTGGGGACAATTCCACGACATCGAAATTTCTTGAAAATGTTCATAGGGTGGACCATATCGTTTTTTGGGTTTTTAGTTGTTCATCTTCCTACTGCCACAGCGGCGCTATTAGACCTACATACGACTTCTGAACACCTGTGGTGGTGTTTTCGTATCTGTATTTATCGAATCAGATACACTGGGGACAATTCCACGACATCGAAATTTTCATCTTGAAAATGTTCATAGGGGGGACCATATCGATTTTTGGGTTTTTAGTTGTTCATCTTCCTACTGCCACAGCGGCGCTATTAGACCTACATACGACTTCTGTACACCTGTGGTGGTGTTTTCGTATCTGTATTTATCGAATCAGATACACTGGGGACAATTCCACGACATCGAAATTTTCATCTTGAAAATGTTCATAGGGGGGACCATATCGATTTTTGGGTTTTTAGTTGTTCATCTTCCTACTGCCACAGCGGCGCTATTAGACCTACATACGACTTCTGTACACCTGTGGTGGTGTTTTCGTATCTGTATTTATCGAATCAGATACACTGGGGACAATTCAACGACATCGAAATTTTCATCTTGAAAATGTTCATAGGGGGGACCATATCGATTTTTGGGTTTTTAGTTGTTCATCTTCCTACTGCCACAGCGGCGCTATTAGACCTACATACGACTTCTGTACACCTGTGGTGGTGTTTTCGTATCTGTATTTATCGAATCAGATACACTGGGGACAATTCCACGACATCGAAATTTTCATCTTGAAAATGTTCATAGGAGGGACCATATCGATTTTTGGGTTTTTAGTTGTTCATCTTCCTACTGCCACAGCGGCGCTATTAGACCTACATACGACTTCTGTACACCTGTGGTGGTGTTTTCGTATCTGTATTTATCGAATCAGATACACTGGGGACAATTCCACGACATCGAAATTTTCATCTTGAAAATGTTCATAGGGGGGACCATATCGATTTTTGGGTTTTTAGTTGTTCATCTTCCTACTGCCACAGCGGCGCTATTAGACCTACATACGACTTCTGTACACCTGTGGTGGTGTTTTCGTATCTGTATTTATCGAATCAGATACACTGGGGACAATTCCACGACATCGAAATTTTCATCTTGAAAATGTTCATAGGGGGGACCATATCGATTTTTGGGTTTTTAGTTGTTCATCTTCCTACTGCCACAGCGGCGCTATTAGACCTACATACGACTTCTGTACACCTGTGGTGGTGTTTTCGTATCTGTATTTATCGAATCAGATACACTGGGGACAATTCCACGACATCGAAATTTTCATCTTGAAAATGTTCATAGGGGGGACCATATCGATTTTTGGGTTTTTAGTTGTTCATCTTCCTACTGCCACAGCGGCGCTATTAGACCTACATACGACTTCTGTACACCTGTGGTGGTGTTTTCGTATCTGTATTTATCGAATCAGATACACTGGGGACAATTCCACGACATCGAAATTTTCATCTTGAAAATGTTCATAGGGGGGACCATATCGATTTTTGGGTTTTTAGTTGTTCATCTTCCTACTGCCACAGCGGCGCTATTAGACCTACATACGACTTCTGTACACCTGTGGTGGTGTTTTCGTATCTGTATTTATCGAATCAGATACACTGGGGACAATTCCACGACATCGAAATTTTCATCTTGAAAATGTTCATAGGGGGGACCATATCGATTTTTGGGTTTTTAGTTGTTCATCTTCCTACTGCCACAGCGGCGCTATTAGACCTACATACGACTTCTGTACACCTGTGGTGGTGTTTTCGTATCTGTATTTATCGAATCAGATACACTGGGGACAATTCCACGACATCGAAATTTTCATCTTGAAAATGTTCATAGGGGGGACCATATCGATTTTTGGGTTTTAGTTGTTCATCTTCCTACTGCCACAGCGGCGCTATTAGACCTACATACGACTTCTGTACACCTGTGGTGGTGTTTTCGTATCTGTATTTATCGAATCAGATACACTGGGGACAATTCAACGACATCGAAATTTTCATCTTGAAAATGTTCATAGGGGGGACCATATCGATTTTTGGGTTTTTAGTTGTTCATCTTCCTACTGCCACAGCGGCGCTATTAGACCTACATACGACTTCTGTACACCTGTGGTGGTGTTTTCGTATCTGTATTTATCGAATCAGATACACTGGGGACAATTCCACGACATCGAAATTTTCATCTTGAAAATGTTCATAGGAGGGACCATATCGATTTTTGGGTTTTTAGTTGTTCATCTTCCTACTGCCACAGCGGCGCTATTAGACCTACATACGACTTCTGTACACCTGTGGTGGTGTTTTCGTATCTGTATTTATCGAATCAGATACACTGGGGACAATTCCACGACATCGAAATTTTCATCTTGAAAATGTTCATAGGGGGGACCATATCGATTTTTGGGTTTTTAGTTGTTCATCTTCCTACTGCCACAGCGGCGCTATTAGACCTACATACGACTTCTGTACACCTGTGGTGGTGTTTTCGTATCTGTATTTATCGAATCAGATACACTGGGGACAATTCCACGACATCGAAATTTTCATCTTGAAAATGTTCATAGGGGGGACCATATCGATTTTTGGGTTTTTAGTTGTTCATCTTCCTACTGCCACAGCGGCGCTATTAGACCTACATACGACTTCTGTACACCTGTGGTGGTGTTTTCGTATCTGTATTTATCGAATCAGATACACTGGGGACAATTCCACGACATCGAAATTTTCATCTTGAAAATGTTCATAGGGGGGACCATATCGATTTTTGGGTTTTTAGTTGTTCATCTTCCTACTGCCACAGCGGCGCTATTAGACCTACATACGACTTCTGTACACCTGTGGTGGTGTTTTCGTATCTGTATTTATCGAATCAGATACACTGGGGACAATTCCACGACATCGAAATTTTCATCTTGAAAATGTTCATAGGGGGGACCATATCGATTTTTGGGTTTTTAGTTGTTCATCTTCCTACTCCCACAGCGGCGCTATTAGACCTACATACGACTTCTGTACACCTGTGGTGGTGTTTTCGTATCTGTATTTATCGAATCAGATACACTGGGGACAATTCCACGACATCGAAATTTTCATCTTGAAAATGTTCATAGGGGGGACCATATCGATTTTTGGGTTTTTAGTTGTTCATCTTCCTACTGCCACAGCGGCGCTATTAGACCTACATACGACTTCTGTACACCTGTGGTGGTGTTTTCGTATCTGTATTTATCGAATCAGATACACTGGGGACAATTCCACGACATCGAAATTTTCATCTTGAAAATGTTCATAGGGGGGACCATATCGATTTTTGGGTTTTTAGTTGTTCATCTTCCTACTGCCACAGCGGCGCTATTAGACCTACATACGACTTCTGTACACCTGTGGTGGTGTTTTCGTATCTGTATTTATCGAATCAGATACACTGGGGACAATCCACGACATCGAAATTTTCATCTTGAAAATGTTCATAGGGGGGACCATATCGATTTTTGGGTTTTTAGTTGTTCATCTTCCTACTACCACAGCGGCGCTATTAGACCTGCATACGACTTCTGTACACCTGTGGTGGTGTTTTCGTATCTGTATTTATCGAATCAGATACACTGGGGACAATTTCACGACATCGAAATTTTCATCTTGAAAATGTTCATAGGGGGGACCATATCGATTTTTGGGTTTTTAGTTGTTCATCTTCCTACTGCCACAGCGGCGCTATTAGACCTACATACGACTTCTGTACACCTGTGGTGGTGTTTTCGTATCTGTATTTATCGAATCAGATACACTGGGGACAATTCCACGACATCGAAATTTTCATCTTGAAAATGTTCATAGGGGGACCATATCGATTTTTAGGTTTTTAGTTGTTCATCTTCCTACTGCCACAGCGGCGCTATTAGACCTACATACGACTTCTGTACACCTGTGGTGGTGTTTTCGTATCTGTATTTATAGAATCAGATACACTGGGGACAATTCCACGACATCGAAATTTTCATCTTGAAAATGTTCATAGGGGGGACCATATCGATTTTTGGGTTTTTAGTTGTTCATCTTCCAACTGCCACAGCGGCGCTATTAGACCTACATACGACTTCTGTACACCTGTGGAAGTGTTTTCGTATCTGAATTTATCGAATCAGATACACTGGGGACAATTCCACGACATCGAAATTTCTTGAAAATGTTCATAGGGTGGACCATATCGTTTTTTGGGTTTTTAGTTGTTCATCTTCCTACTGCCACAGCGGCGCTATTAGACCTACATACGACTTCTGAACACCTGTGGTGGTGTTTTCGTATCTGTATTTATCGAATCAGATACACTGGGGACAATTCCACGACATCGAAATTTTCATCTTGAAAATGTTCATAGGGGGGACCATATCGATTTTTGGGTTTTTAGTTGTTCATCTTCCTACTGCCACAGCGGCGCTATTAGACCTACATACGGCTTCTGAACACCTGTGGTGGTGTTTTCGTATCTGTATTTATCGAATCAGATACACTGGGGACAATTCCACGACATCGAAATTTTCATCTTGAAAATGTTCATAGGGGGGACCATATCGATTTTTGGGTTTTTAGTTGTTCATCTTCCAACTGCCACAGCGGCGCTATTAGACCTACATACGACTTCTGAACACCTGTGGAAGTGTTTTCGTATCTGAATTTATCGAATCAGATACACTGGGGACAATTCCACGACATCGAAATTTTCATCTTGAAAATGTTCATAGGGGGACCATATCGATTTTTGGGTTTTTAGTTGTTCATCTTCCTACTGCCACAGCGGCGCTATTAGACCTACATACGACTTCTGCACACCTGTGGAAGTGTTTTCGTATCTGAATTTATCGAATCAGATACACTGGGGACAATTCCACGACATCGAAATTTTCATCTTGAAAATGTTCATAGGGGGGACCATATCGATTTTTGGGTTTTTAGTTGTTCATCTTCCAACTGCCACAGCGGCGCTATTAGACCTACATACGACTTCTGTACACCTGTGGTGGTGTTTTCGTATCTGTATTTATCGAATCAGATACACTGGGGACAATTCAACGACATCGAAATTTTCATCTTGAAAATGTTCATAGGGGGGACCATATCGATTTTTGGGTTTTTAGTTGTTCATCTTCCTACTGCCACAGCGGCGCTATTAGACCTACATACGACTTCTGTACACCTGTGGTGGTGTTTTCGTATCTGTATTTATCGAATCAGATACACTGGGGACAATTCCACGACATCGAAATTTTCATCTTGAAAATGTTCATAGGGGGGACCATATCGATTTTTGGGTTTTAGTTGTTCATCTTCCTACTGCCACAGCGGCGCTATTAGACCTACATACGACTTCTGTACACCTGTGGTGGTGTTTTCGTATCTGTATTTATCGAATCAGATACACTGGGGACAATTCAACGACATCGAAATTTTCATCTTGAAAATGTTCATAGGGGGGACCATATCGATTTTTGGGTTTTTAGTTGTTCATCTTCCTACTGCCACAGCGGCGCTATTAGACCTACATACGACTTCTGTACACCTGTGGTGGTGTTTTCGTATCTGTATTTATCGAATCAGATACACTGGGGACAATTCCACGACATCGAAATTTTCATCTTGAAAATGTTCATAGGAGGGACCATATCGATTTTTGGGTTTTTAGTTGTTCATCTTCCTACTGCCACAGCGGCGCTATTAGACCTACATACGACTTCTGTACACCTGTGGTGGTGTTTTCGTATCTGTATTTATCGAATCAGATACACTGGGGACAATTCCACGACATCGAAATTTTCATCTTGAAAATGTTCATAGGGGGGACCATATCGATTTTTGGGTTTTTAGTTGTTCATCTTCCTACTGCCACAGCGGCGCTATTAGACCTACATACGACTTCTGTACACCTGTGGTGGTGTTTTCGTATCTGTATTTATCGAATCAGATACACTGGGGACAATTCCACGACATCGAAATTTTCATCTTGAAAATGTTCATAGGGGGGACCATATCGATTTTTGGGTTTTTAGCTGTTCATCTTCCTACTGCCACAGCGGCGCTATTAGACCTACATACGACTTCTGTACACCTGTGGTGGTGTTTTCGTATCTGTATTTATCGAATCAGATACACTGGGGACAATTCCACGACATCGAAATTTTCATCTTGAAAATGTTCATAGGGGGGACCATATCGATTTTTGGGTTTTTAGTTGTTCATCTTCCTACTGCCACAGCGGCGCTATTAGACCTACATACGACTTCTGTACACCTGTGGTGGTGTTTTCATATCTGTATTTATCGAATCAGATACACTGGGGACAATTCCACGACATCGAAATTTTCATCTTGAAAATGTTCATAGGGGGGACCATATCGATTTTTGGGTTTTTAGTTGTTCATCTTCCTACTGCCACAGCGGCGCTATTAGACCTACATACGACTTCTGTACACCTGTGGTGGTGTTTTCGTATCTGTATTTATCGAATCAGATACACTGGGGACAATTCCACGACATCGAAATTTTCATCTTGAAAATGTTCATAGGGGGGACCATATCGATTTTTGGGTTTTTAGTTGTTCATCTTCCTACTGCCACAGCGGCGCTATTAGACCTACATACGACTTCTGTACACCTGTGGTGGTGTTTTCGTATCTGTATTTATCGAATCAGATACACTGGGGACAATTCCACGACATCGAAATTTTCATCTTGAAAATGTTCATAGGGGGACCATATCGATTTTTGGGTTTTTAGTTGTTCATCTTCCTACTGCCACAGCGGCGCTATTAGACCTACATACGACTTCTGTACACCGCTGGTGGTGTTTTCGTATCTGTATTTATCGAATCAGATACACTGGGGACAATTCCACGACATCGAAATTTTCATCTTGAAAATGTTCATAGGGGGGACCATATCGATTTTTGGGTTTTTAGTTGTTCATCTTCCAACTGCCACAGCGGCGCTATTAGACCTACATACGACTTCTGTACACCTGTGGAAGTGTTTTCGTATCTGAATTTATCGAATCAGATACACTGGGGACAATTCCACGACATCGAAATTTCTTGAAAATGTTCATAGGGTGGACCATATTGTTTTTTGGGTTTTTAGTTGTTCATCTTCCTACTGCCACAGCGGCGCTATTAGACCTACATACGACTTCTGAACACCTGTGGTGGTGTTTTCGTATCTGTATTTATCGAATCAGATACACTGGGGACAATTCCACGACATCGAAATTTTCATCTTGATAATGTTCATAGGGGGGACCATATCGATTTTTGGGTTTTTAGTTGTTCATCTTCCAACTGCCACAGCGGCGCTATTAGACCTACATACGACTTCTGAACACCTGTGGTGGTGTTTTCGTATCTGTATTTATCGAATCAGATACACTGGGGACAATTCCACGACATCGAAATTTTCATCTTGAAAATGTTCATAGGGGGACCATATCGATTTTTGGGTTTTTAGTTGTTCATCTTCCTACTGCCACAGCGGCGCTATTAGACCTACATACGACTTCTGCACACCTGTGGAAGTGTTTTCGTATCTGAATTTATCGAATCAGATACACTGGGGACAATTCCACGACATCGAAATTTTCATCTTGCAAATGTTCATAGGGGGGACCATATCGATTTTTGGGTTTTTAGTTGTTCATCTTCCAACTGCCACAGCGGCGCTATTAGACCTACATACGACTTCTGTACACCTGTGGTGGTTTTTTCGTATCTGTATTTATCGAATCAGATACACTGGGGACAATTCCACGACATCGAAATTTTCATCTTGCAAATGTTCATAGGGGGGACCATATCGATTTTTGGGTTTTTAGTTGTTCATCTTCCAACTGCCACAGCGGCGCTATTAGACCTACATACGACTTCTGTACACCTGTGGTGGTGTTTTCGTATCTGTATTTATCGAATCAGATACAGTGGGGACAATTCCACGACATCGAAATTTTCATCTTGAAAATGTTCATAGGGGGGACCATATCGATTTTTGGGTTTTTAGTTGTTCATCTTCCAACTGCCACAGCGGCGCTATTAGACCTACATACGACTTCTGTACACCTGTGGTGGTGTTTTCGTATCTGTATTTATCGAATCAGATACACTGGGGACAATTCCACGACATCGAAATTTTCATCTTGAAAATGTTCATAGGGGGGACCATATCGATTTTTGGGTTTTTAGTTGTTCATCTTCCTACTGCCACAGCGGCGCTATTAGACCTACATACGACTTCTGTACACCTGTGGTGGTGTTTTCGTATCTGTATTTATCGAATCAGATACACTGGGGACAATTCCACGACATCGAAATTTTCATCTTGAAAATGTTCATAGGGGGACCATATCGATTTTTGGGTTTTTAGTTGTTCATCTTCCTACTGCCACAGCGGCGCTATTAGACCTACATACGACTTCTGTACACCGCTGGTGGTGTTTTCGTATCTGTATTTATCGAATCAGATACACTGGGGACAATTCCACGACATCGAAATTTTCATCTTGAAAATGTTCATAGGGGGGACCATATCGATTTTTGGGTTTTTAGTTGTTCATCTTCCAACTGCCACAGCGGCGCTATTAGACCTACATACGACTTCTGTACACCTGTGGAAGTGTTTTCGTATCTGAATTTATCGAATCAGATACACTGGGGACAATTCCACGACATCGAAATTTGTTGAAAATGTTCATAGGGTGGACCATATCGTTTTTTGGGTTTTTAGTTGTTCATCTTCCTACTGCCACAGCGGCGCTATTAGACCTACATACGACTTCTGAACACCTGTGGTGGTGTTTTCGTATCTGTATTTATCGAATCAGATACACTGGGGACAATTCCACGACATCGAAATTTTCATCTTGAAAATGTTCATAGGGGGGACCATATCGATTTTTGGGTTTTTAGTTGTTCATCTTCCAACTGCCACAGCGGCGCTATTAGACCTACATACGACTTCTGTACACCTGTGGTGGTTTTTTCGTATCTGTATTTATCGAATCAGATACACTGGGGACAATTCCACGACATCGAAATTTTCATCTTGCAAATGTTCATAGGGGGGACCATATCGATTTTTGGGTTTTTAGTTGTTCATCTTCCAACTGCCACAGCGGCGCTATTAGACCTACATACGACTTCTGTACACCTGTGGTGGTGTTTTCGTATCTGTATTTATCGAATCAGATACAGTGGGGACAATTCCACGACATCGAAATTTTCATCTTGAAAATGTTCATAGGGGGGACCATATCGATTTTTGGGTTTTTAGTTGTTCATCTTCCAACTGCCACAGCGGCGCTATTAGACCTACATACGACTTCTGTACACCTGTGGTGGTGTTTTCGTATCTGTATTTATCGAATCAGATACACTGGGGACAATTCCACGACATCGAAATTTTCATCTTGAAAATGTTCATAGGGGGGACCATATCGATTTTTGGGTTTTTAGTTGTTCATCTTCCTACTGCCACAGCGGCGCTATTAGACCTACATACGACTTCTGTACACCTGTGGTGGTGTTTTCGTATCTGTATTTATCGAATCAGATACACTGGGGACAATTCCACGACATCGAAATTTTCATCTTGAAAATGTTCATAGGGGGACCATATCGATTTTTGGGTTTTTAGTTGTTCATCTTCCTACTGCCACAGCGGCGCTATTAGACCTACATACGACTTCTGTACACCGCTGGTGGTGTTTTCGTATCTGTATTTATCGAATCAGATACACTGGGGACAATTCCACGACATCGAAATTTTCATCTTGAAAATGTTCATAGCGGGGACCATATCGATTTTTGGGTTTTTAGTTGTTCATCTTCCAACTGCCACAGCGGCGCTATTAGACCTACATACGACTTCTGTACACCTGTGGAAGTGTTTTCGTATCTGAATTTATCGAATCAGATACACTGGGGACAATTCCACGACATCGAAATTTCTTGAAAATGTTCATAGGGTGGACCATATCGTTTTTTGGGTTTTTAGTTGTTCATCTTCCTACTGCCACAGCGGCGCTATTAGACCTACATACGACTTCTGAACACCTGTGGTGGTGTTTTCGTATCTGTATTTATCGAATCAGATACACTGGGGACAATTCCACGACATCGAAATTTTCATCTTGAAAATGTTCATAGGGGGACCATATCGATTTTTGGGTTTTTAGTTGTTCATCTTCCTACTGCCACAGCGGCGCTATTAGACCTACATACGGCTTCTGAACACCTGTGGTGGTGTTTTCGTATCTGTATTTATCGAATCAGATACACTGGGGACAATTCCACGACATCGAAATTTTCATCTTGAAAATGTTCATAGGGGGGACCATATCGATTTTTGGGTTTTTAGTTGTTCATCTTCCAACTGCCACAGCGGCAATATTAGACCTACATACGACTTCTGAACACCTGTGGAAGTGTTTTCGTATCTGAATTTATCGAATCAGATACACTGGGGACAATTCCACGACATCGAAATTTTCATCTTGAAAATGTTCATAGGGGGGACCATATCGATTTTTGGGTTTTTAGTTGTTCATCTTCCTACTGCCACAGCGGCGCTATTAGACCTACATACGACCTCTGAACACCTGTGGTGGTGTTTTCGTATCTGTATTTATCGAATTAGATACACTGGGGACAATTCCACGACATCGAAATTTTCATCTTGCAAATGTTCATAGGGGGGACCATATCGATTTTTGGGTTTTTAGTTGTTCATCTTCCAACTGCCACAGCGGCGCTATTAGACCTACATACGACTTCTGTACACCTGTGGTGGTGTTTTCGTATCTGTATTTATCGAATCAGATACAGTGGGGACAATTCCACGACATCGAAATTTTCATCTTGAAAATGTTCATAGGGGGGACCATATCGATTTTTGGGTTTTTAGTTGTTCATCTTCCAACTGCCACAGCGGCGCTATTAGACCTACATACGACTTCTGTACACCTGTGGTGGTTTTTTCGTATCTGTATTTATCGAATCAGATACACTGGGGACAATTCCACGACATCGAAATTTTCATCTTGCAAATGTTCATAGGGGGGACCATATCGATTTTTGGGTTTTTAGTTGTTCATCTTCCAACTGCCACAGCGGCGCTATTAGACCTACATACGACTTCTGTACACCTGTGGTGGTGTTTTCGTATCTGTATTTATCGAATCAGATACAGTGGGGACAATTCCACGACATCGAAATTTTCATCTTGAAAATGTTCATAGGGGGGACCATATCGATTTTTGGGTTTTTAGTTGTTCATCTTCTAACTGCCACAGCGGCGCTATTAGACCTACATACGACTTCTGTACACCTGTGGTGGTGTTTTCGTATCTGTATTTATCGAATCAGATACACTGGGGACAATTCCACGACATCGAAATTTTCATCTTGCAAATGTTCATAGGGGGGACCATATCGATTTTTGGGTTTTTAGTTGTTCATCTTCCAACTGCCACAGCGGCGCTATTAGACCTACATACGACTTCTGTACACCTGTGGTGGTGTTTTCGTATCTGTATTTATCGAATCAGATACAGTGGGGACAATTCCACGACATCGAAATTTTCATCTTGAAAATGTTCATAGGGGGGACCATATCGATTTTTGGGTTTTTAGTTGTTCATCTTCCAACTGCCACAGCGGCGCTATTAGACCTACATACGACTTCTGTACACCTGTGGTGGTGTTTTCGTATCTGTATTTATCGAATCAGATACACTGGGGACAATTCCACGACATCGAAATTTTCATCTTGAAAATGTTCATAGGGGGGACCATATCGATTTTTGGGTTTTTAGTTGTTCATCTTCCTACTGCCACAGCGGCGCTATTAGACCTACATACGACTTCTGTACACCTGTGGTGGTGTTTTCGTATCTGTATTTATCGAATCAGATACACTGGGGACAATTCCACGACATCGAAATTTTCATCTTGAAAATGTTCATAGGGGGGACCATATCGATTTTTGGGTTTTTAGTTGTTCATCTTCCAACTGCCACAGCGGCGCTATTAGACCTACATACGACTTCTGTACACCTGTGGAAGTGTTTTCGTATCTGAATTTATCGAATCAGATACACTGGGGACAATTCCACGACATCGAAATTTCTTGAAAATGTTCATAGGGTGGACCATATCGTTTTTTGGGTTTTTAGTTGTTCATCTTCCTACTGCCACAGCGGCGCTATTAGACCTACATACGACTTCTGAACACCTGTGGTGGTGTTTTCGTATCTGTATTTATCGAATCAGATACACTGGGGACAATTCCACGACATCGAAATTTTCATCTTGAAAATGTTCATAGGGGGACCATATCGATTTTTGGGTTTTTAGTTGTTCATCTTCCTACTGCCACAGCGGCGCTATTAGACCTACATACGGCTTCTGAACACCTGTGGTGGTGTTTTCGTATCTGTATTTATCGAATCAGATACACTGGGGACAATTCCACGACATCGAAATTTTCATCTTGAAAATGTTCATAGGGGGGACCATATCGATTTTTGGGTTTTTAGTTGTTCATCTTCCAACTGCCACAGCGGCGCTATTAGACCTACATACGACTTCTGAACACCTGTGGAAGTGTTTTCGTATCTGAATTTATCGAATCAGATACACTGGGGACAATTCCACGACATCGAAATTTTCATCTTGAAAATGTTCATAGGGGGACCATATCGATTTTTGGGTTTTTAGTTGTTCATCTTCCTACTGCCACAGCGGCGCTATTAGACCTACATACGACTTCTGCACACCTGTGGAAGTGTTTTCGTATCTGAATTTATCGAATCAGATACACTGGGGACAATTCCACGACATCGAAATTTTCATCTTGAAAATGTTCATAGGGGGGACCATATCGATTTTTGGGTTTTTAGTTGTTCATCTTCCAACTGCCACAGCGGCGCTATTAGACCTACATACGACTTCTGTACACCTGTGGTGGTTTTTTCGTATCTGTATTTATCGAATCAGATACACTGGGGACAATTCCACGACATCGAAATTTTCATCTTGCAAATGTTCATAGGGGGGACCATATCGATTTTTGGGTTTTTAGTTGTTCATCTTCCAACTGCCACAGCGGCGCTATTAGACCTACATACGACTTCTGTACACCTGTGGTGGTGTTTTCGTATCTGTATTTATCGAATCAGATACACTGGGGACAATTCCACGACATCGAAATTTTCATCTTGAAAATGTTCATAGGGGGGACCATATCGATTTTTGGGTTTTTAGTTGTTCATCTTCCTACTGCCACAGCGGCGCTATTAGACCTACATACGACCTCTGAACACCTGTGGTGGTGTTTTCGTATCTGTATTTATCGAATCAGATACACTGGGGACAATTCCACGACATCGAAATTTTCATCTTGCAAATGTTCATAGGGGGGACCATATCGATTTTTGGGTTTTTAGTTGTTCATCTTCCAACTGCCACAGCGGCGCTATTAGACCTACATACGACTTCTGTACACCTGTGGTGGTGTTTTCGTATCTGTATTTATCGAATCAGATACAGTGGGGACAATTCCACGACATCGAAATTTTCATCTTGAAAATGTTCATAGGGGGGACCATATCGATTTTTGGGTTTTTAGTTGTTCATCTTCCAACTGCCACAGCGGCGCTATTAGACCTACATACGACTTCTGTACACCTGTGGTGGTTTTTTCGTATCTGTATTTATCGAATCAGATACACTGGGGACAATTCCACGACATCGAAATTTTCATCTTGCAAATGTTCATAGGGGGGACCATATCGATTTTTGGGTTTTTAGTTGTTCATCTTCCAACTGCCACAGCGGCGCTATTAGACCTACATACGACTTCTGTACACCTGTGGTGGTGTTTTCGTATCTGTATTTATCGAATCAGATACAGTGGGGACAATTCCACGACATCGAAATTTTCATCTTGAAAATGTTCATAGGGGGGACCATATCGATTTTTGGGTTTTTAGTTGTTCATCTTCCAACTGCCACGGCGGCGCTATTAGACCTACATACGACTTCTGTACACCTGTGGTGGTTTTTTCGTATCTGTATTTATCGAATCAGATACACTGGGGACAATTCCACGACATCGAAATTTTCATCTTGAAAATGTTCATAGGGGGGACCATATCGATTTTTGGGTTTTTAGTTGTTCATCTTCCAACTGCCACAGCGGCGCTATTAAACCTACATACGACTTTTGTACACCTGTGGTGGTGTTTTCGTATCTGTATTTATCGAACCAGATACACTGGGGACAATTAAACGACATAGAAATTTCACATGACATGAAAATGTTCATAGGGGGGGCTGCAAAATCTGCACTGTAAATTTTTTTAGGTGAAAAATTCGATGTCGTCGGATCCACTCCAGTCTTTGGATTTCGATAATACACATCTAAACACATAACCACAGGTGTACACAGGTCGTAGGTACGCCTAGTTGGGCCGCTGTGGCAGTTGGAAAATGAGCCATGAAAAGGCTCCAAAATCCACACTATACACTGTCAATTTTTTTAGGTGAAAAATCCGATGTCATCGGTCCACTCCAGTCTTTGGATTTCGATAATAAACATCTAAACACATAACCACAGGTGTACACAAGTCGTAGGTACGCCTAGTTGGGCCGCTGTGGCAGTTGGAGGATGAGCCATGAAAAGGCTCCAAAATCCACACTATACACTGTCAATTTTTTTAGGTGAAAAATTCGATGTCGTCGGTTCCACTCCAGTCTTTGGATTTCGATAATACACATCTAAACACATAACCACAGGTGTACACAGGTCGTAGGTACGCCTAGTTGGGCCGCTGCGGCAGTTGGAAGATGAGCCATGAAAAGAATCCAAAATCCATACTATACACTGTCAATTTTGTTAGGTGAAAAATTCGATGTCGTCGGATCCACTCCAGTCTTTGTATTTCGATAATACACATCTAAACACATAACCGCAGGTGTACACAGGTGGTAGGTACGCCTAGTTGGGCCGCTGTGGCAGTTGGAAGATGAGCCATGAAAAGGCTCCAAAATCCATACTATACACTGTCAATTTTTTTAGGTGGAAAATCCGATGTCGTCGGTCCACCCCACTCTTTGGATTTCGATAATACACATCTAAACACATAACCACAGGTGTACACAGGTGGTAGGTACGCCTAGTTGCGCCGCTGTGGCAGTTGGAAGATGAGCCATGAAAAGGCTCAAAAATATGCACTGTCAATTTTTTTAGTTGAAAAATTCGATGTCGTCGGATCCACTCTAGTCTTTGGATTTCGATAATACACATCTAAACACATAACCACAGGTGTACACAGGTCGTAGGTACGCCTAGTTGGGCCGCTGTGGCAGTTGGAAGATGAGCCATGAAAAGGCTCCAAAATCCATACACTGTCAATTTTTTTAGGTGAAAAATTCGATGTCGTCGGATCCGCTCCAGTCTTTGGATTTCGATAATACACATAACCACAGGTGTACACAGGTCGTAGGTACGCCTAGTTGGGCCGCTATGGCAGTTGGAAGATGAGCCATGAAAAGGCTCCAAAATCCATACTATACACTGTCAATTTTTTTAGGTCGTAGGTACGCCTAGTTGGGCCGCTGTGGCAGTTGGAAGATGAGCCATGAAAAGTTTCCAAAATATGCACTGTCAATTTTTGTATGTGAAAAATTCGTTGTCGTCGGATCCACTCCAGTCTTTGGATTTCGATAATACACATCTAAACACATAACCACAGGTGTACACAGGTCGTAGGTACGCCTAGTTGGGCCGCTGTGCCAGTTGGAAGATGAGCGATGAAAAGGCTCCAAAATCCATGCTATACGCTGTCATTTCTTTTAGGTGAAAAATTCGATGTCGTCGGATCAACTCCAGTCTTTGGATTTCGATAATACACATCTAAACACATAACCACAGGTGTACACTGGTCGTAGGTACGCCTAGTTGGGCCGCTGTGGCAGTTGGAAGATGAGCCATGAAAAGGCTCAAAAATATGCACTGTCAATTTTTTTAGTTGAAAAATTCGATGTCGTCGGATCCACTCTAGTCTTTGGATTTCGATAATACACATCTAACCACATAACCATAGGTGTACACAGGTGGTAGGTACGCCTAGTTGGGCCGCTGTGGCAGTTGGAAGATGAGCCATGAAAAGTTTCCAAAATATGCACTGTCAATTTTTTTAGTTGAAAAATTCGATGTCGTCGGATCCACTCTAGTCTTTGGATTTCGATAATACACATCTAAACACATAACCACAGGTGTACAAAGGTCGTAGGTACGCCTAGTTGGGCCGCTGTGGCAGTTGGAAGATGAGCCATGAAAAGGCTCCAAAATCCACTACACTGTAATTTTTTTTAGGTGAAAAATTCGTTGTCGTCGGATCCACTCCAGTCTTTGGATTTCGATAATACACATATAAACACATAACCACATTGGGCCGCTGTGGCAGTTGGAAGATGAGCGATGAAAAGGCTCCAAAATCCATGCTATACGCTGTCATTTCTTTTAGATGAAAAATTCGATGTCGTCGGATCCACTCCAGTCTTTGGATTTCGATAATACACATCTAAACACATAACCACAGGTGTAGACTGGTCGTAGGTACGCCTAGTTGGGCCGCTGTGGCAGTTGGAAGATGATCCATGAAAAGGCTCCAAGATCCATACTATACACTGTCAATTTTTTTAGGTCGTAGGTACGCCTAGTTGGGCCGCTGTGGCAGTTGGAAGATGAGCCATGAAAAGTTTCCAAAATATGCACTGTCAATTTTTTTATGTGAAAAATTCGTTGTCGTCGGATCCACTCCAGTCTTTGGATTTCGATAATACACATCTAAACACATAACCACAGGTGTACACAGGTCGTAGGTACGCCTAGTTGGGCCGCTGTGCCAGTTGGAAGATGAGCGATGAAAAGGCTCCAAAATCCATGCTATACGCTGTCATTTCTTTTAGGTGAAAAATTCGATGTCGTCGGATCAACTCCAGTCTTTGGATTTCGATAATACACATCTAAACACATAACCACAGGTGTACACTGGTCGTAGGTACGCCTAGTTGGGCCGCTGTGGCAGTTGGAAGATGAGCCATGAAAAGGCTCCAAGATCCATACTATACACTGTCAATTTTTTTAGGTCGTAGGTACGCCTAGTTGGGCCGCTGTGGCAGTTGGAAGATGAGCCATGAAAAGTTTCCAAAATATGCACTGTCAATTTTTTTATGTGAAAAATTCGTTGTCGTCGGATCCACTCCAGTCTTTGGATTTCGATAATACACATCTAAACACATAACCACAGGTGTACACTGGTCGTAGGTACGCCTAGTTGGGCCGCTGTGTCAGTTGGAAGATGAGCCATGAAAAGGCTCCAAAATCCATACTATACACTGTCAATTTTTTTAGGTCGTAGGTACGCTTAGTTGGGCCGCTGTGGCAGTTGGAAGATGAGCCATGAAAAGGCTCCAAAATCCATACTATACCCTGTCAATTTTTTTAGGTGAAAAATTCGAAGTCGTCGGATCCACTCCAGTCTTTGGATTTCGATAATACACATAACCACAGGTGTACACAGGTCGTAGGTACGCCCAGTTGGGCCGCTGTTGCAGTTGGAAGATGAGCCATGAAAAGGCTCCAAAATCCATACTATACCCTGTCAATTTTTTTAGGTGAAAAATTCGATGTCGTCGGATCCGCTCCAGTCTTTGGATTTCGATAATACACATAACCACAGGTGTACACAGGTCGTAGGTACGCCTAGTTGGGCCGCTGTGGCAGTTGGAAGATGAGCCATGAAAAGTTTCCAAAATATGCACTGTCAATTTTTTTATGTGAAAAATTCGATGTCGTCGGATCCACTCCAGTCTTTGGATTTCGATAATACACATCTAAACACATAACCACAGATGTACACAGGTTGTAGGTACGCCTAGTTGGGCCGCTGCGGCAGTTGGAAGATGAGCCATGAAAATTCTCCAAAATCCATACACTGTCAATTTTTTTTAGGTGAAAAATTCGATGTCGTCGGATCCACTCCAGTCTTTGGATTTCGATAATACACATCTAAACACATAACCACAGGTGTACACAGGGCGTAGGTACGCCTAGATGGGACGCTGTGGCAGTTGGAAGATGAGCCATGAAAAGGCTCCAAAATATGCACTGTCATTTCTTTTAGGTGAAAAATTCGATGTCGTCGGATCCACTCCAGTCTTTGGATTTCGATAATACACATCTACACACATAACCACAGGTGTACACAGGTCGTAGGTACGCCTAGTTGGGACGCTGTGGTAGTTGGAAGATGAGCGATGAAAAGGCTCCAAAATCCATGCTATACGCTGTCATTTCTTTTAGGTGAAAAATTCGATGTCGTCGGATCCACTCCAGTCTTTGGATTTCGATAATACACATCTAAACACATAACCACAGGTGTAGACTGGTCGTAGGTACGCCTAGTTGGGCCGCTGTGGCAGTTGGAAGATGAGCCATGAAAAGGCTCCAAGATCCATACTATACACTGTCAATTTTTTTGGGTGAAAAAATCGAAGTCGTCGGATCCACTCCAGTCTTTGGATTTCTATAATACACATCTAAACACATAACAACAGGTGCACACAGGTCGTAGGTACGCCTAGTTGGGACGCTGTGGTAGTTGGAAGATGAGCGATGAAAAGGCTCCAAAATCCATGCTATACGCTGTCATTTCTTTTAGGTGATAAATTCGATGTCGTCGGATGCACTCCAGTCTTTGGATTTCGATAATACACATCTAAACACATAACCACAGGTGTACACTGGTCGTAGGTACGCCTAGTTGGGCCGCTGTGTCAGTTGGAAGATGAGCCATGAAAAGGCTCCAAAATCCATACTATACACTGTCAATTTTTTTAGGTCGTAGGTACGCCTAGTTGGGCCGCTGTGGCAGTTGGAAGATGAGCCATGAAAAGTTTCCAAAATATGCACTGTCAACTTTTTTATGTGAAAAATTCGATGTCGTCGGATCCACTCCAGTCTTTGGATTTCGATAATACACATCTAAACACATAACCACAGATGTACACAGGTTGTAGGTACGCCTAGTTGGGCCGCTGCGGCAGTTGGAAGATGAGCCATGAAAATTCTCCAAAATCCATACACTGTCAATTTTTTTTAGGTGAAAAATTCGATGTCGTCGGATCCACTCCAGTCTTTGGATTTCGATAATACACATCTAAACACATAACCACAGGTGTACACAGGGCGTAGGTACGCCTAGATGGGACGCTGTGGCAGTTGGAAGATGAGCCATGAAAAGGCTCCAAAATATGCACTGTCATTTCTTTTAGGTGAAAAATTCGATGTCGTCGGATCCACTCCAGTCTTTGGATTTCGATAATACACATCTACACACATAACCACAGGTGTACACAGGTCGTAGGTACGCCTAGTTGGGACGCTGTGGTAGTTGGAAGATGAGCGATGAAAAGGCTCCAAAATCCATGCTATACGCTGTCATTTCTTTTAGGTGAAAAATTCGATGTCGTCGGATCCACTCCAGTCTTTGGATTTCGATAATACACATCTAAACACATAACCACAGGTGTAGACTGGTCGTAGGTACGCCTAGTTGGGCCGCTGTGGCAGTTGGAAGATGAGCCATGAAAAGGCTCCAAGATCCATACTATACACTGTCAATTTTTTTGGGTGAAAAAATCGAAGTCGTCGGATCCACTCCAGTCTTTGGATTTCTATAATACACATCTAAACACATAACAACAGGTGCACACAGGTCGTAGGTACGCCTAGTTGGGATGCTGTGGTAGTTGGAAGATGAGCGATGAAAAGGCTCCAAAATCCATGCTATACGCTGTCATTTCTTTTAGGTGATAAATTCGATGTCGTCGGGTGCACTCCAGTCTTTGGATTTCGATAATACACATCTAAACACATAACCACAGGTGTACACTGGTCGTAGGTACGCCTAGTTGGGCCGCTGTGTCAGTTGGAAGATGAGCCATGAAAAGGCTCCAAAATCCATACTATACACTGTCAATTTTTTTAGGTCGTAGGTACGCTTAGTTGGGCCGCTGTGGCAGTTGGAAGATGAGCCATGAAAAGGCTCCAAAATCCATACTATACCCTGTCAATTTTTTTAGGTGAAAAATTCGAAGTCGTCGGATCCACTCCAGTCTTTGGATTTCGATAATACATATCTAAACACATAACCACAGGTGTACACAGGTCGTAGGTACGAATAGTTGGGCCGCTGTGGCAGTTGGAAGATGAGCCATGAAAGGCTCCAAAAACCACTACACTGTAATTTTTTTTAGGTGAAAAATTCGACGTCGTCGGATCCACTCCAGTCTTTGGATTTCGATAATGCACATCTAAACACATAACCACAGGTGTACACAGGTCGTAGGTACGCCTAGTTGGGGTGCTGTGGCAGTTGGAAGATGAGCCATGAAAACGCTCCAAAATTGATTCTATACGCTGTCATTTTTTTTAGGTGAAAAATTCGATGTCGTCGGATCCACTCCAGTCTTTGGATTTCCATAATACACATCTAAACACATAACCACAGGTGTACACAGGTCGTAGGTACGCCTAGTTGGGCCGCTGTGGCAGTTGGAAGATGAGCCATGAAAAGGCTCCAAAATCCATACTATACGCTGTCATTTTTTTTAGGTGAAAAATTCGATGTCGTCGGATCCGCTCCAGTCTCTGGATTTCGATAATACACATCTAAACACATAGCCACAGGTGTACACAGGTCGTAGGTACGCCTAGTTGGGCCGCTGTGGCAGTTGGAACATGAGCCATGAAAAGGCTCCAAGATCCATACTATACACTGTCAATTTTTTTAGGTGAACAATTTGATGTCGTCGGATCCACTCCAGTCTTTGGATTTCGATAACACACATCTAAACATATAGCCACAGGTGTACACAGGTCGTAGATACGCCTAGTTGGGCCGCTGTGGCAGTTGGAAGATGAGCCACGATATGCTCCAAAATCCATACTGTAATTTTTTTTAGGTGAAAAATTCGATGTCGTCGGATCCACTCCAGTCTTTGGATTTCGATAATACACATAACCACAGGTGTACACAGGTCGTAGGTACGCCTAGTTGGGCCGCTGTGTCAGTTGGAAGATGAGCCATGAAAAGGTTCCAAGATCCATACTATACACTGTCAATTTTTTTAGGTGAACAATTTGATGTCGTCGGATCCACTCCAGTCTTTGGATTTCGATAACACACATCTAAACATATAGCCACAGGTGTACACAGGTCGTAGATACGCCTAGTTGGGCCGCTGTGGCAGTTGGAAGATGAGCCACGATATGCTCCAAAATCCATACTGTCATTTTTTTAGGTGAAAAATTCGATGTCGTCGGATCCACTCCAGTCTTTGGATTTCGATAATACACATAACCACAGGTGTACACAGGTCGTAGGTACGCCTAGTTGGGCCGCTGTGGCAGTTGGAAGATGAGCCATGAAAAGGCTCCAAAATCCACACTATGCACTGTCAATTTTTCAGGTGAAAAATTCGATGTCGTCGGATCCACTCCAGTCTTTGGATTTCAATAATACACACCTAAACACATAACCACAGGTGTACACAGGTCGTAGATACGTCTAGTTGGGCCGCTGTGGCAGTTGGAACATGAGCCATGGAAAGGCTCCAGGATCCATACTATACACTGTCATTTTTTTTAGGTGAAAAATTCGATGTCGTCCGGATCCGCTCCAGTCTTTGGATTTCGATAATACACATCTAAACACATAACCACAGGTGTACACAGGTCGTAGGTACGCCTAGTTGGGCCGCTGTGGCAGTTGGAAGATGAGCCATGAAAAGGCCCAAAATCCATACTATACGCTGCCATTTTTTTTAGGTGAAAAATTCGATGTCGTCGGATCCGCTCCAGTCTTTGGATTTCGATAATACACATCTAAACACATATCCACAGGTGTACACAGGTCGTAGATACGCCTAGTTGGGCCGCTGTGGCAGTTGGAAGATGAGCCATGGAAAGGGTCCAAAATCCATAATATACACTGTCATTTTTTTTAGGTGAAAAATTCGATGTCGTCGGATCCGCTCCAGTCTTTGGATTTCGATAATACACATCTAAACACATATCCACAGGTGTACACAGGTCGTAGATACGCCTAGTTGGGCCGCTGTTGCAGTTGGAGGAAGAGTCATGAAAATGCTATGAAATCCTTACTATATACTGTAAACTTTTTATGGTGAAAAATTCGATGTCGTCGGATCCACTCCAGTCTTTGGATTTCGATAATACACATCTAAACACATAACCACAAGTGTACACTGGTCGTAGGTACGCCTAGTTGGGCCGCTGTGGCAGTTGGAAGATGAGCCATGAAAAGTCTCCAAAATCCACTACACTGTAATTTTTTTTAGGTGAAAAATAGGATGTCGTCGGATCCACTCCAGTCTTTGGATTTCGGTAATGCACATCTAAACACATAACCACAGGTGTACACAGGTCGTAGGTACGCCTAGTTGGGCCGCTGTAGCAGTTGGAAGATGAGCCATGAAAAGGCTCCAAAATCCACTACACTGTAATTTTTTTTAGGTGAAAAATTGGATGTCGTCGGATCCACTCCAGTCTTTGGATTTCGGTAATACACATCTAAACACATAACCACAGGTGTACACAGGTCGTAGGTACGCCCAGTTGGGCCGCTGTTGCAGTTGGAAGATGAGCCATGAAAAGGCTCCAAAATCCATAATATGCACTGTCAATTTTTTTAGGTGAAAGATTCGTTGTCGTCGGATCCACTCCAGTCTTTGGATTTCGATAATACACATAACCACAGGTGTACACAGGTCGTAGGTACGCCTAGTTGGGCCGCTGTGGCAGTTGGAAGATGAGCCATGGAAAGGCTCCAAAATCCATACTATACACTGTCATTTTTTTTAGGTGAAAAATTCGATGTCGTCGGATCCGCTCCAGTCTTTGGATTTCGATAATACACATAACCACAGGTGTACACAGGTCGTAGGTACGCCTAGTTGGGCCGCTGTAGCAGTTGGAAGATGAGCCATGAAAAGGCTCCAAAATCCACTACACTGTAATTTTTTTAGGTGAAAAGTTGGATGTCGTCGGATCCACTCCAGTCTTTGGATTTCGATAATACACACCTAAACACATAACCACAGGTGTACACAGGTCGTAGGTACGCCTAATTGGGCCGCTGTGGCAGTTGGAAGATGAGCCATGAAAAGAATATGAAATCCTTACTATACACCGTAGATTTTTTTTGGTGAAAAACTCGATGTCGTCGGTTCCACTCCAGTCTTTGAATTCCGATTTTTTTTTTCATTCATTTGTTTATTTAAGTATTATGACAAATAGAGTTTACATTTGTAAAAATATTAATAATTAGAGGTTTAGGACAACTGTCCTTTACAACTATGATTTTAATAGTTAGTGGAGTGAGCGAGATACAGCAAATATATTTAGATATTTATTTAAGCGTTTAATTTGACAATGATATGCATTTGATAAGTTCATTATTTGAAATATAACAATTATCATAGAATCTTTGTGTTAAATTTTCTATAAGAGAGTGTAAGAAGTTGATATTGTGTTGGCTGCGAAGTCTGCGGGTTGAATAACAACGTGGTAAATTAAGCATAACTTTAATGATTTTATTTTGGCATATTTCAAGTTTAAGTTTGTGAGTTGTAGCGCATTCGTGCCAAATAGGAACCCAGTGCTGTAGAATGGATTGAAAGACAGACTTATACAAAATAAGCTTTTTGTCAGTACTAAGTTTCGATTGCCTACTTATAATGGGGTATAATGATGAATTTGTTAATTTTATCTACAGTGACAGAAATGTGTTTCTGAAAAGTTAGTTTCTTATCAATCATAATTCCGAGATATCTGCAGTGCTCAGACCAGTCTATATCGATAGAACCCATTTGAAGTTTCACGTTGTTTTAAATAAAACATTCTTTTCGTATATGTGTAAACTAAACTGCTTTCGTTTTCGAAGCGATTACTTTGATTTTTCCTTTGTAAAGGAATTTTTCTAATTTGGAAAGTGCCGCTTGCAGCACATTATAGACGTCCGTATAATATGTACCAGATCCAAATACTGCTGTATCATCAGCAAAGATAGCCATATTCACATCATTGCCAAGATCACATCATTAACATTTTCTACTTTCGCTATACATTTGCTTTTATTTAAAAAACTCTGGATGATTTTAACAGTTTCCATAGCAAAATTTAATTTAATAAGTTTGTATATTAAAGCATCATGCCAAACCGTATCAAAGGCTTTTTCAATATCTAATAATACTAATCCAGTGGAGTCTTTGGATTGAAATTTATGTTTGACATGTTCCTTAATCCTTATGATTTGATGGTACGTATTTTGAGAACGCCGAATCCCAAATTAATAGTCGGGGAGCATATTATTCACAATTAAGTGATTTTTTTTTCTTTAATTATCTTTTCTAATAGTTTACTTAAACTGCTTAGTAAGTTTATTGGCCTATAACTGTTGGCGTCGTCTTTTGGTTTACCAGACTTGCCAATCGGAATTACCAAAGCTGTTTTCCAACAATCAGGGATGTAGCTGAGTTTAAGGCATGCGTCAAGAATTGCAGTTAAGTACCGTAAGCCCGTAAGAGGAATCGGCCATATCTCGGAGACGGCTCGGTTGTTTTGAGATGCGGTTTGTTGCGTTTTTCAGCTTTTTCCAAGTTCATCTTCCAACCGCCACAGTGGCCCTATGTGACCTACCTACGACTTCTATACACCTTTGGTGATGTTTTCGTACGTATATTAATCGAATCAGATACACTGGAGTGCATTTGACGACATCGATAGATACAAGATGCAGCTGTTTAATGTTTACACAAAATTTGGTCATATATTTGTGAAAAAAGTTGATGTTGTAGAAAGCTTCCTAATCAAAATCTCGGAAGGAAATCGCCGTTGAAAATTACCCTGAGGGAGAAAACATTGCAGTGAAATCTATTCTCCATTTTCTTTCGCTTTCTATTACAAGTGTTTTTATTTCATATTCATCTTCTTTCTTTCGCTACAAGCATTATTGTTATTGCGCTTTATTTTTCTATATAAACTTCCCTCTTTCGACTTAAATGCTTCTTAGTTTGTTGTTTATCTTATTAATTTCTCTCTCTGAAGTCTATGGTACTTTGTGTAAATCTCTAAATAAACAATTTCAAGAGCATATTTCCACGAAATCTCTGCTGAATTCTGCCAATCCAGGCTTAGGCCAAAGTATAGCTGAGGGGAGTGCTATTACACATAGTATTCCTTAGGGTCTGATCTTTCTTAGGTCTGATCTCCCATCTGTATGTAAACATGTCAAGGGCATCACGAAATGACCTTTTATTGAAACCTTCTAAGTGTCAGGCGTTTCCTATCGCTAACAGGTCTATCGAGTCTGAACTTATTCCAAATATCTGGGCATCTGGGACAAAACTTCGGTTGGTAGAATCTGTAACCAGCCTTGGTTTTGACGTCAGTCGGATCGTATCATGATATAACCATATAAATGTTGTAATTGGTCGCGTCTATGCCTGTCTGCGACAACTATGGATGTGTGCTGACTTTACTCCTCTTGAGATACGTCGAAGACTTGTTCAAGCCCTTATAATGCCTATCATGTCTTATGCTGAAATAGTATACAGCTTCTTGGACTAGCTCTCTTTCCACAAATAACAAGTAGCTTATAATGACGCACTACGAAACATTTATATGCGCCGTTGATATGAGAGAGTCTTGGAAGGAATATGAAGGGTGACGAAGATTGATTATCATCTTTTAAATGAATCAATTGTAAGATAATTTTAAATTTATTGGATAAATGCTGTTTTCCAGATGAAAAAGCTTTTGCAGCGGTTTCGCCAGTGAAGAAGAACACGTCTTCAGAACTATTGGGGGAATACAATCCGGGCCAGCGGGTTTGTGCACGTCGAGATCTTTGAGTGCTCATGCGTTTGTGCGAAAGTGGATATGTCCGATGGTGAAATCAACGCTCTAGCAGGTGGAGACTAATTAGAATCTGGCGGTAGAATTACAGAACATCGCCACCGGCATTGTGGTCTCTGAGCCCGATTTTGTCATCGTACTCTGGACAGAAGGCACAGTCCAAGAGCTCATAATAGTCATCTTTGATAGAGTCTTCATTCTCATCTAGAGGGGGTGTGCACATATGAGGCTGATGTAGAATCTGCATTCGATGCGGATCACAGCCAAGTCATCACTTATCTGTGTAAAATGACCTTCGACCTTAACATTAACCCACGACGAATCCGCATCCCAATATGTGCAACTTTTCGCGACACCTGTAATATATTATGTCACACTCTATTTCTTTGTCCTTGTGTTCTAGTCGATTTGTGGCCCCGGGATTGTAGTGCACACTTGCAAATCGTAGTCCTGTTTCGTTCCGTGTCGTCGTTGTTTGACCGGTCGTTGCTCCGAGACAGAATTCTCTTTCATAACGTGAATATGCCTCGCTGGTCGCTGCTTACATTAGTACACCTTAAAAAAGGCGTTGTGAATGTTATACAGGAGGCCCCGCGTGGAGGCTGTATGACAACTTGGCCTGAGTATTATCAGGGTTCATTGCTGGCATCAGGCTCTGTTCCCTGTGACTGTTGTTTATTCAGAGAAAACATTTCTTGTCAAACTTGCTTCTTCTGTAGAAACGTCGTTTCAGTAGGAAATCACTTTTTCACATGCCACTGTGGGTGAGGAATATTTTCAAAAGAAAATCCAGGTTGCAGTTTCTTGTCTCCATATAAAACTGGCAACATTTCAATGCTTAGCGATTTATTTGCTTTTAATTCGAATGAAACATACTTGTCCTTTTACCAACGTCAACATCGGTCAACCAATATCGTCCTCTTTTAACAAGTCGTCCCTTTTTAATAAAAAAATTTCATTTTCTACAATCCGTGAATTCTTCTATTGTGAGTGGTTAGCATCTCGTGAGTTTTGGATAAGTACATAAAATCATATCATCATAGACAACAAGCATTCGCAGTAATGGCCAATTATCTGGGCATACAATTTAGCTCATTGTGTGGCCATTGTTATGTGGTTTGTGCATAGAATGTGGAAGATATTCGAGTCTAGAACCAGTTGTTAGTGGGTGCATTCAGACAATCTTTTAATTATAACGGGTTTCACCAATTTAACACAAGATTTTAATTTTGAGAATATTTTGCGGTAAAATAAAGAAAAGCAAAAGGATGACGGTGTTATTTACTACTTATAACACCGTCACCCTTTTGCTTTTCTTTATTTTACCGCACTATTAATTATCCTCGTTATGGACGAAGAAAAAAAAGAAGAAACATAATTAGAAAAGTGCAGTGATACTTTCTTTGAGTATTAGGAGACATCTCCAGACACCGATTCAACCAACTCAGCGATCACAGGGAAATACCCCAGCAACGCCATCGATTCCTAAGGCAAACCTGCCGACATCAAAGAAACCAGCAATGCCGCAAATGCTTTTTTGCAAATGTAGCCGAGATAAACGGATACGCCAAGATCAACCATATAAAAGTGAATATTAAAAATCCCTTGCAAAGGAGAAATCAATATTAGTAACACTCAGACCCGCGATTTAAAAATTTATTATTTTTTGCAATTTGAGGTTACAACTCATGGTGTAAGGAATATAAGGAGTGCTGGAGAGTTTGTTTTTCATTCTTACTTTTGTAATATTCGATATTAAAATTGTGATGCAAGCTTAAGCAATAATCTGTCCAGTGTCAAAAAAGGACACTGAGTGACGTCACAAAACAAAAGATGGCGGTTTTGACAAGCTGTCCAGCACACCTTATATTCCTTACATAATGATTACAACTATGCTTAATACTAAGGGTTAGGGTGTTGGCTCAACCATAGGGGCCCAACTGATGTACATTGTTTAATTTAACATTTGGTATTATAATATCGGTTTAGTGTTAATTTTTGTGTATTCTACAATGTCCAGTGCTTACAACGGTTTGAACAACCCGATGTAATTATAACACCAACGCGTATGATTCAGCTGGGCTTCGTAATCGCCGTTGCAGTCTTCAAAAAGTTCTTCTTGGTGATAACAGCGTCATCTGTGATTCAGTATTGATAATTAGAATTGTAGAGAGGTCGCCGCAAGTCCGAATGAAATGCCATTGGTTGCCGGCTGCGATTGTCGATGCCGTTGTATGTTGAACATTTGAAATTGCCGTTATTGGAGCGAATACAATCCACCAGTGTTCGACCAAGCACAAGCACCGATGCATCCAAAACGATTGACTGTTTGTAAGCTGTGGACATTGTAGAATATTAAAACCTACCACTAAACCGATATTATAATACCAAATATTGAATTAAACAATGTAGGGTGATGTCATGTAAGGTCAGCCTGAACCTGAAACAATTCTGAATGCCGCAGAGGAATAGACTCTTGTAAACTAGCTTGCAAATCTGGCAAAATGTGGTGTTCCACAGAAACCAATAGACCTCTAAATACTGTCCAAAAAATATTCCGAGACGACAAAACGCAAGAACCCTTTAAAGATGAGCTTCTCAGAAGGTCGTGGTACTACGACTTTTTGAAACGTCACCCCGAATTGGCCCTCAGAACAACAGAGAGATTATCAAAGGGACCGACCATAGTGACAGAGGAGTCGATCAGGAAGTGGTTCCGGGGTCTGAGGGGATATTTGGAGGAAATCGATGCGCCAAACGTACTGGACGATGCTTCAAGGATGTTTAATGGCGACGAGACTACCTTCTTTGCTTATCTCCAAATAAAGGGATTGTTTTGGGGGTTAAAGTTTGGAAGAACCTATACAAGGTTTTATCTGGGAATGATAAGGGCCATTTCTAGTTATCATTATAATGCGTCATACGAAATTTTGATTAAATATTTTAAAAAGATTAATCTAAGAATATTGGCTTTATTTGGTATTAAAACGATGGAAATGATTTTTAGAACTTTGTTTACTCAAAAGAATACTTAATTCAGATTCCTTAATTCTTTGAAACCGCATTTATTATTTCCCTAAAGCATTCCAAGCAAGATATAACTGTAATCTGGCCCCTAATGGTGGTTGACTGCATCTGAAGGGGCTGAGTACTTCAGAATAACAGTTTTTCGCTATTATTGTAAATAATTTCTTTTACGTGGAACTTAACTAAATAACGCCAAAAATTGATAATCTACATATTTCAACTAATCAGATAATCTAAATTCTCTATTCAAAAGTTAAATATTGGATTTTTAAGGACAAAATGAAAAAGTTAAGGGACGGGTTGAGTGATGTGCTATTCCATACATTGTTGCATGAATTAAACTTCAAAATTAATCAGGTTACCATGTATTTGGAATTATTCATATAAATTATAATATGTGCGTGCTATTGTTCTATCACGAGTGGATATATATAAATTATATCATAATGAGGGAG
Source organism: Eristalis pertinax (assembly GCA_907269125.1). Lineage (NCBI taxonomy): Eukaryota > Metazoa > Arthropoda > Insecta > Diptera > Syrphidae > Eristalis > Eristalis pertinax. The sequence continues at coordinate 61,672,958 of OU026145.1, forward strand.
TAAGTACACCACAAATTAATTTTAAACCTCCTACCTACTTACGAGTTAAGATATCCACGCTGACCCGAATCAACAACACCACTGCCGGCCTACACCAACAACCATCTTTATGATGAACCTAAATGCGTCTCTTCAACAAATGGGTGTTCTGTCAAACTTACATGCGTTATCTGAGTATCTATCTATCACCGTGATTGAAATCTTCATCCAGCACACAAGGCACTGCACAGCTGTCTGCTTGCGCATCGGATCATCGATTTCATTTAATTATGGTTATTTTCTTACCTCTCACCAGGAGCTGCTTTCAATTGTTTCGACTAAGCAGGTACACTAACAATTATTACTTTGCTCCTTTCTCACCGTCGTATCAGATGCAAGTCCAACAAAAGACTCTTCTGCCGGATATATCCCATTTCCATTGCCTTACGCTCTTCAATGGTGCACAGTCCTTGCGGAAAGTCAGTCCCTTTCAGTAACAAAAACGGGCTTAGCATTTCCTCAGGTTGTTCGTGTTCGCAGAAGTAACTGAAAGCAAACACAAATACATTGAATCTATCCGTCGAACCTTGACCTTTATCCAACGATAATGATGATATCCTCCTCCTCGTTCTGATGACACGAACTGAAAACTGCAGGTTCCCTTCTGTGCATCCCCTGTGCATACAGTCTCTCACTGCCTGCTCTTCGAAAACTACATGCAACCGAGTGGTGGAGGGCGGTTCATTCTTATTATCTTTTTTTGTTTTTTCCCTTGCAAGAACAGATGTTCTCAGGATACCGGACTTAGTCGTGCATCCTTTCTTTTTGCCGTGGCACTAGATAAAGCAAACCTAATTTGTTCTTAAGATAATTAGTCCTATTTTAATTGGGTTAGCAGGATGGATCTGCGTTTCGCTGAACAACGTCTTGTTGCAATGGTAGCAGCACGGCGCGGCGGTAGGACGGGCGGCACGAGTTGAATGAGTTGGCGGTGCTGCAAGTGAAATGTGCCGACTGAGAGAAATGCGATTAAGGACTGCATGATGAGTACTTATTTTGTTAATGGATTTTCCTTCCTTAATTAGTGCTCCTTTGTTCCTTTCCATTATACTCACTGTGTCGCTGATAGATCCACTGTTGGCCTGGTGAGATATTTGGATAGACCGAGCTGACGAAGTGTTGGGTGGGAAATTCACAAACTAAAAGGCTGGGAATTTGGATATTTCTTTGAATATGCGATGGTAGGGTGTTTTTCATCCATGGTTTGGTTGACTGATACTTCCACCGTCAAAATAATAACTATAATTACGTATATGGCTCACGATAATACGACAACTACCTGATAACTGGTTTAGCGTTCTTATGAGCAGCTACCAGAAGCCGCGATTTCGTCTGCGTGGGCCTTAGAATATTTTTATGAATAACTTTATAATAACTTGAAAATCAAAGTAATGATTAATTACTTCAGCTTTTACTGTTTCCAGTTATCGAGACCAAGTTGTCTTACGTCAGCGATGACTTGTCTTATGGTTATTAGTCATGGCACGTTGGAAACCCGCGACGATGTCAAAGCTTACCCCAACAGTGGCCGAGCTTATTTTTGGTTGAATAAATAAACAAAAATGCAGTGCAGTGCGCGAGGAACTCAACATTGAGCAGCTGCTTCTTCGAACGGAAAGGGCTATGCTTCGGTGGTTTGGTCACGTGGCACGAATGTCCCCATCATCACGACTTCCGAGGCTGGCGTTGAATACGATTCCATCAGGTAGGCGACCGCTTGGCAGACCCAGGACGAGGTGATTGGACCAAGTCCAAAAACTCGCCGGGTTACGCTTGGGTATTGCTCCGGATGAATTAGAGTCGATGGCGGAGGATTGAGTTGCCTGGAGATATCTCGTGCGTGGTTTACCCTCCGGGACCCCTTTAGTGGATCATGCGGGTCAGAAGATGATGATGATGATGATGATGCTCTATTTCAGGATAACTTCGAGCAATACAAAAGCTGTCAATGGAAATTTAACTGCTTGGCGTAGTTTATGGTAAAGTGGCATCATTGGCCCATATTTTCAACAAGTCACTTAACTTTGCACGATCTTGTGCAAGGCACTACCACTTTCGTAGTCTTAGCTGACTGAGTTCCCTTTCCAGCTGGGTACCCCACGTTGACCTTCAGGCTTGGAGTCGAAGGCTTTCCGAGCCTAAGCGTTGGTGTCTATTCTCAATACATGACCTAGTCTTCTGAACACAGATTTCGTTGTCGGATTCCAAATTTCCAGAAAAATGTTGATGGATTTTGTTATAACACGTTGCATATCTCTCTATGTCTCTATGTCTCCTCCATGAGAAGATTCTAAAAAGCCTCAGTACGGACTCGATGGACTACACTCTTCGGAATGGCTCCTCAATAAGTCTCAAAACGGTCTTTGACTTTCTCAATGTTTTCCATTGTTCATCAATGTTCTTGACTTCATCATCGTTGATGATGGACCGCTTCACGATCATTATGAAATTTGCAAACCACTGGAATACTTGTGCACGGGATTCGCTTTGGATACATATATTAGGAGAGCTCTGTGGCATATTTTACAACTTACAAATTCCGATGCATCGGGATCGGCTGAAAGGAAGAGGTAAAGAGGTTTAAGAATGATATTAGTTCCTTAATATCCTTCACAGGGAGGATCTCATCAAGTTATGTGTCCCGAACGATGAGCCACCAATCTAGCAATATCATGACGAGTTCGCCCAAGGAGACCTATTGTTTTAGATTGATTGTAGTAAGGTCATATTTTCTTCATTTATCTTCATTATATAGAAGTTCGCAATAGGGAAGCTCGACTGTAGTAGTGAAAGTGATGATTATGTGGAAATTTCGAAAAAAAATTCGTTATTTTTCGACCCCGAATAAATTATGCGATTCCGAAGATATTTAATTTTAATAGAAATTTTCGTTTGAGTCTCTGCAAGACAGAAGAAATTCTTGATAATTGTACCATATATATTGTGGTGGCCCGTGGCGTTGCGAGTATGTGCGTCGGCTCCTACGCACTTGGACCTACGTATGTAGGTTCGATTACAGGTACGACAAGAAATACTTTTCACGATCCCACCACTTTCGAGTCACTGAAAAGCTTCTCATCTCAAACTCGGCTGTTCGGAGTCGACAGGGAGTGCAGGGGAGGGAATGGAGGACAATAGCCTGGGATTGCTGATATGAGCGGTTGATATCAAAATCGACCGTATCTAGATGTTTTCGCAAAACCTGTGCAACGATTTTTGCATTTTTTAAAATGTTGTATTTCGGTCTAATGAGCACGAAAGCAAATGCGAAGGATTTTTTTAAACTACTTACACATATTAAATATGTATGTTACTTTCGCCTCTGGAATGCCATGTGTTTATGGATGTGTTCTCAATCCAATATCTGTCAACAGTTTTTGTACCATATGTACAGTGCGATTGGAATGGAGTGAATTTCTGTGATGTCCCATAATTAAAGACCTTTTTGAGACAGCAAAACGGTGTTCTCAATATTTTATTTATATTACTTTTTACGAGGCACATCTTAAGATTTTAAGAAAGCACTAATTTGTCAACTATAGTATCTCTGCTACCATTCAGTATGAACCAATACCAGAATGACGAAATATATTCCAAAATACGATAGCCAATATTAGACCTAACGGTAAATGCACACAAAAAATGTTTGACGTGCAAAACTGAATACATGAGATCCACAGGGTTTTTATTTTATTCCAGCCGTACAATTACTTTCATTGATCTATCCTTCTATTAGTAACTAAATAAGCAAACACCCGTGAAAATTATATACGACTTAAGGATAAAATACATTGGACTCCCGAATTTTCACGGTATATCAAACATTTTTCGAGTTAGAGGGAGTTCGACTTTTGATGGTGTTTTGTGCGGAAAAGTGAAGGGAATGCCAAAATATGGCGAACAAAAAATTCAAGTTAGAGAGAAATTCGACTCAGGAAAAGTTCAACTTAGTGAAAGTCCATTTTTACCATTCATACTATTGATGAAAAATGACAACACCTAAAACAATGAATGTGCATATGTGGATAGGCATGGAATAATTTATTGTACGCTGGCATGTGAACCTGATTATACCTTCCTACCTACAATGTATTCGTAAAGTGGACAGGAAGCGCATACGATTCATGGGTGTTGCGACGAAAAAAAAGTGAAGTACCCAAATGGGAATGATGATAATTTGAGTGCCCGAGCTACATTGCAATATTTTTTCAGTAATTTTTTCCCGAAATAAAAGAGACAGTTCCCAAAAAGATAACAAAATATTACACTAAACGACACATCGTTCGAGCAAATCATAAAGATGAACCACATATCTGACCAGCACTTTTGCAATTTGCAAAATTATTTCCCTTCATTTTTATGCTTGTATCTATGTATCTCGACATACATATGCGTTTATTTGACGATCTGATCAACGAAGATCGAAACACGAAAACACTGACTTATTATATTGCGTTTATCTCAGCGATGTTGCTCACCCATTTGTTAATAACGTCGTAAGTTTTGATTTCGGGATAAATCTCTACCTCTCTTTCTCTCTATCTCTCTCTGTGCTACTGCACATTATCAATTACAACTTTGGCTCAGACTTATCAAGACTTTGCTTCTGCCTATCATTTATATCTTTGCATCTTGGCTCCCAGTCACAGCATAAACTACTGGTTACATTTAATGAAATGGTAAGATACATTTACGGACTCCCGCTGATTTTACCATTTGATCATTCTACAACCGGATTACTCTTGCGTGAAAAGACTTAATTTGAGATGCATCATTTTCATGTACAAAATTATACACAGCTATTTACTACCTAATTTACTTGAAAAACTTATATTTGGACTATTATTCTGGACTGGTAATTTTATCACTCCCGTTTCAAGAAACTTGAACTCCTCTCTTTTATTTTACATCCATGCCACCCCTTAGCCCAAGTGTTAGGTTAAGCTGTATTTAATTTTTTTAAATTACCGTTATACAGAACTCATCTCTATATTTAGCGTCCATTTCCTTGCCAAAGCAAGCTGCGAACTTCGGATACATGTTAAATGAATTTCACTCCTGACCCAAATCCGGAAATCGTGCACACCACCAGTGTGAACACGGATTACGTACATAAATCCACATACTTGGTCAAGGCGAGTCAAGTAAATGCCTCACAACAACTGGCTAAGAGGCTAAACTCGCAGACATTTGCTTAATCCACACTGACGACATATACGTCATCAGCAAAGGTACATACCGTAGAATCTCATGAAAAAAGAAGAAGAAGAGATGCCCTATAATAAAGCCAAGCATGTCTGACGTATTTCTTTGAGTCATCGGCAAACAAATCCATTGCGTCACAATTTCCACACTAGTTCAGATTTCTCTGTAACTGCCACCCAACTCAAAAGTTCTCGCCCCTACTTTAGTCACGGAATGGTTGAAGGTACACGATGGCACCTATGAGCAATTGTGAATGAATGAAAAAGCCCCAATAAATGGGAAGGCATAAAAATCCGCTTGTTCTTGTTCTTGTCTCCTGTTTAAGTCTTACCCAAGTATAAGTCCCTCTGTTCAGTGAAAACTTCAAATTGACACTCAACAGCTAAGCGTAAGAACCCATTGTCGTGCTCAGCCCCTTCTTCGGATAACAATGACAACGGAATCGTAATGGCCAGGAATTGGAATTCAATGAAAAGAATCCTCTTGCTGTGCTTATCCACAATGCGAGTATGTCCATTGGATTGCATTAAAAACTTTCCACTCAAGCGCTACACGCCGAAGAACAAACTGATTACGTGCCAAGGATATTGAAGAAGAATCACGATAAACATCTTGAGTGCATATAGCCCACATTCTTAAGTCGCAACACTCTAATCTCTTTACTGGAACATTTTGCATTTGTAGCCATTTAGTTTTTTATCTTTAGTCACTTCTCTGTGCCACTCCGTCTTCCCGCCTCTGAAAGCTTCTATGTTGAACAAAATAAATCCTTCGAACATATGGCGCGTAGTAAATCCCTGCAAACTTTCATCTAAATTGCATAACTTTTCCCTTTTCGAGGAAACAATAACTTTTCTCTAAGCTCTTGACGGGTTCTGTTCAGTCATTCAGGAACTTTTCGAAAGTTGATTGAAGGGGAAGTGATTCTATGTTTCGGGCATTCACACCCCTCATACGTGTGGACTTCAAGCACAGTCCATGGGGAAAGTTGAAGTGAGGAAAACTTTCATGAATGAATTGAATTTATCAAGGACATGCGCATCACAGTGATGCACTTCGGATGAACCAAGAGTCCGCCAACTGGTTGCGTTACCTCCACTGTTCAGGTTTTCTGTCAGTCTCACAGCCACGTGCTGAAAGGTAGACGGATGCGGTATAAGCACTTCGTTGATTCCGAATGTGCTCCGCCAACAGGATTACGTAACACATCACAGCGAGCGATATCATTCAATGTGGCAGAGCACGTAATGCTGTGGCCCCTAGAGGATACATCTAACTCGGTTGATGTAACAGGGTTCGCTGGTCCTGGAATGACGTTGATGACTGTCCAGCACCACTTAGATGTGCCTCCACAGGACCGAACTGGCATTTGTATTCATAAATTCTAGACAATTTAATTGGTTTCATTTCATCAGCACCCTGCACCCTCGCAGAGGAAAACCAACCGACAACGCTTAACTTAAGAGCGCCATCAATATTTTTCAATCAATCCTCCCCTCTACGGTAGAGGTCGACTTTCGATGAGGTTCGCGTTTTTTCTTCTCTGAAATCCAACTGGGGAGTCGTCTAAATTATGCCGATAAATATCCTTTAAAGCTTCCTCTGACTTGAATTGGAGTTTGCCTTTGGTATTCATTTATTAACCTACCGGTGAAGTCGTCCTCGTCGTCTTCGTTGCCAAAAGACTGCCGGAAAGCAGGCCGACAGAATGTTTGCAATGACAGGGAAAAGGTGAAAAATGTAATCGTACTTTTGTTATTGACCTGGTTTGACTCTTTGGCTTCCACGAGAGAGAGACAGGATATTTATTTTGGGCAACCCGGGGTGGCAGCGACGACGGCGGTACTGTTGTGCCTTTGAGTTAGAGATATCGTGGGCATTAAGACATTTAAGTGGATTCTCTTTAGATAACAAACAAAGGGGAGCCGTATAATCGATTGTAGATATACGCAGGATGATACGTCTCCTTGTCCGTGCACCGGCAGAGGGAGCCATTCGAGGGAGCTAGTCCTTGTGCAAAGGGAAAACAATTGATGCGATTCAATGAATTCCTTAATAAGATACTTGATACTGAATTCAGCTTTGAGCTTCAAAATTCGACGAAATTCAATATTAAAAACTCAGATTACTATGCGTCCTTCATTGTTGCGATGGGATAGTTTCAAGTTTGGTGTGTTCCTTGGGAGCAAATTGATTGAGGTCCTCTGCTCGGAGTTCAGCTGAAAAAGGATAGGATGGTGGATACTGGATAGACTAACAAAAATTGATGGACCTCATTAATCAGGGATACAGAGTAAGCCGAGGGATCTATGGAATGAGTCGAATTTGTATGCGGCTTGGACAAATGAATTCCTTCCCTTTTGATGGTCACGAATAACTGCTGGGTGGGAACGTAACAGTGACATACTGGAATGTCTTAAATGATTTTCGTCTTCTCTCTTCCTTATTTTTTTTTTTTTTGTTTGTTTCTCGTCGTCAGTCGTAGTGTAAGGTGTCGTAGCGAAACGATTTAGGATTATATTTCACTCTAGTGTTACCTTTGAAAGGATCCCTTCCGTTAGGGCGTTCTTGCTGTATGATTGATTGTCAAGGAGAGTTTTTCCTTTCACTTGCCTCATGCAAAAAAATCAGGTTACATAAATTGAGTTCATTAGCAGGCGGTACGTGGTACGGTACGTCACCAATTATGGTAGTTTTTCTTTGTCGGTCGGACGTATGATTACTCAAATTGAATTTCTATCGATTTCATGTAGTTCGACACTAGCACTATTGTGACCAACGGGTTGTCAGATCTTTCTTGTTTAGTCTTTTTCGACACACACAGTGCTCGTTTAAATGAATAGTTGGAATAGGAAAGTCTACCTTATACAACAAGCACTCGCGTTGTGCGTGTTCTTGTTCTCTCATGAGAAGCCTTTTTCATACACTTATACTCTTAAAGCATTGTCAGTTGCGAAAGGGGTGGTTGCCGTCAGTTATGAAGGTTTTTCGTATCGGGAATTGATGCTAGAAGAACTCTCAGATTTGGCGAAACTTTTTTTCTCACATTCTTATTCTTATTCACTTTGGGACTTGAATACTTTAAGCTAGCTTAACTATCTTACCAATTGTTACAAATTATAACCTATAATCCCGGGTTTGGTGTGGCCGCGACGTATTGGGTGTGTGTGTCGATTCCTATGCAATTGAACCATGCTATCTAGGTTCGATTGCCGTTACGACTAGGCCCTGGCCCTCTACGGGTTGTAGCGACACCCATATTACATCATATAATATTCTGTTTGCTCCCGAAAAAAGTAAATAAAACTTCTTGTACCCAGATTCGGGTGTACGATACATACATTGCGACAGTAAATGCAAGAGTAGCTTTCGCCAGAGTAATCCAAATGCTAAGATACCTTACAACACTTTTTACAACTAACTGCTGTCCCTACGGGTCAACTATGCCGATATTTATGCGGTTAATGCATGATGGAACGAGCAAAGGCGTGCTGAAAAGGATAGCACTTCAAGTAATTAATAGTCAACCTTCAGTCGAAGCAAAATTACAAAACTTTCTAATGTGTACTGCTGCTAGGTCGTCGGCGTACTGCGGCTTGGAACCGATAAGATCTGCAGTGAATATTGAGAACAAGGTTGGCGAACCAAACGGCAATCGCTCCCAGTTGCAGACAATTATTGATGTCAAATACTGTCAAGAACGTCATCACTTTTCACAACGAACATCCTAACTGTGATCATATCATAGATCGTCTATAGTTATGGTTTGGTTTAGTTATTCCGAGCCAGAGGCCCTTCAACCAATTGATGTCGAACTTTTTCTCCAAGTTAATCGGACAGGCACCCTTGCATTGTTTCTTGTCTTATTCCACTGAATGGCCAAGACCAGGTTGGATGCGATGCATATGGTAGCATGTCGCGCCCTGAATTCAAACTGGTTGTCCAGTATGATCCACTGTGTCAGAACTAGTCCGGATATTTGTCGGGATGGACGTGTCCTTGTTCCCCTTATGGTTCGGCTGTTCTCCAGTGCACCGGGTAATATACATTACTCATTGGCTTAACAACTCAAATAAGTATTGGACACGCGTTTAAAATATTTTTTTTCTACAACTATAAACCATCTGCTTAAAAAACCAGACCACACAGACTACAAATCATCAGTCAGTTTCGATGGAAGTTTGAAAAATACAATCGTACCAAGTACTCAGTATTGCATCAAATCACTTATATTACCAAGCATTAACCCACTTCTAGTACGGTCGGCTCTGTTTTAGACGCGGCAACATTTAATTTCATATCGTATTTGAAAACCTACCGTCAACATGCTGTTGGTTGAGCTGTACCCAATTGATCTCCTGCTCAAGCATTTTATGTTGAACATCAAGTTTATGACAAAGAGTCCAAATTAAATTCTTGGATTATAAAGTTCTCCCAGCAGGCTTTCGATGAGGAAATGTCTGTCCAATTAAACCCCCTCCAACCGGCCCCAGCAAAGGACTCTTTTTCCGTTTCTGATTGCGAAACGAATCTACGTTTCCTAATTAAAGGAGGACTGAAAGGAGCTGCACAGAACCAAGACAAAATCAGTCGACTTCACTTCACTAAGGCATGCCAGACGGCGACATTCATTAAGCTGAAAAGAATCTTGTGCAGTCTTCAACTGAACTCCTTGTAGTTGTAGTCAATTCATCAAATTGCTTGCGCAAATGCACACGCAGACGGAGAGGCGGTGACATGCAGCAGAGAACATTCAAATGTGAACTAAAAATACGTCAAATGAGAGGCCGTCAGTGAGGCAGGCAGCGATGCTGTCAAACGCACTTGTTGCATGATAACATCACTTGCTTCTGTCCAAACAAGTGAAGATAATTTTTCAATTACAATTAACCCGTTTTCACTACGATACCCTTATGCATCCTTACTCGGTGTCACCGGCAAGGAGGACTTCTGTCCTGAACATAATCTCTTACGTAGACAATCACTGCCATTACTATTTTTTTTTTTTTTACTATGTCCACAGAGTACGACGACATTGCACAATTTAAGTTATTTATAGAACATCATTGTCGCCAGCAATGGGGACTGCAAAGGACCAACGACTATTGATGTAAGTTGTTGTTGTCCATCGCCTGGGTGGTGGCGTGCATTTGAAATAACGAAGCCAACTCCTAACCCTAAGACTTCATTTCGATTGCGATAATCGCGTTGTCGTTGCCGTTGTTGTTGCAGTCCGTCGTTGACGATGGATACAGTTTACAGCGCACAGCATCTGCACCAAGTGCACATCTAGCTGAATACGGGTCGAGCGTGTACCGGCTTAAATGGCTGCGAACCTAATGGACTTATGAATAAAACATTGAAAGTGGAGTGAATGATTTTTATGTTCATTGCTGCAAGTGGATTGTGTTCCATTTAGATACAGGGATACATTTGTTTTCTCTTCATTTTCTGTCGCATTTGATGTGATTGCTTGTGTGCCTGTTAGTGGGTGTGATGAATTTTTGCCTTTTGTCTTTGACGTGCAACCCCTGTCTCGGGCACTACTTGAGCATGCATTTATGGGGGAGTTGATGGCAAAAGAACATCACGGGATATTTTGCAGTGATTTTTCCAGTGCGTGACCTTGACGTTAAGGTGGCATTGCATAACAAGGGACGTGGGCGTACACAATATACAATGCCTTCTACATTTGGTGAAGTGACCTTTATTGCCTAGGATCAAATCCAGGCTAACACTGAAGCGGAAGAACAAGACCGAAAATCACACACAAAACGTGTTTTTCGAAGAGACTAGGGACTTCTTCGTCCGCTTTTCGAATTGTCCATGTCTCTGAGGAGTAGTGAAGGAACGTGTGATTTTTAAAGCGTCTGGTGTCGAAAAATCTCACAAAAATTACAAAATTGTACAATTTTCATTTGAATTGATAAATCAATGCTTGTTATTTACATTATATTTCTTGTGATTATATCAAGTCGCTAAGACTGCTATGACTGAAAGGGATAGTAACATCAGCACGCTATGTTAGCATATTCATATTATATGCCATCATATGCCATATTATATGTCAGCCATCTGGCTGACTGTAGCCCATCTCCAGATGAGATGCCGGATAAGACCTGTTATCTCTGGTTACGAAGGAACGGACCAAGATAATTTGCAAGCAGCACAATATGTGAAGTCTCAAAGATCACCTGGCCGAATCTAAGTCCCAATCGCTCTAACGAACTGTCCTCTATAAACAATAGCAACCCTACTACCTGGTAAGCTTAAAACTGTTTCACTCTCTGGCATAATTGCCGGGAAGCATTCCATCATTCCTAGAAATGTACTCGAGTGGGAATGGTAAGCAACACATATATTTTCTTACAGCGTGCACAACATCCAGATCGATAACTACGGCAAAAAGGATTCCTGTCAAATGTACATTAAGATCCGCGTGGTCGCACAAAGGGCCAATGTTGTCCTAACTTTTACTGCTATCTGTCGGTAGCCACTGTACGGAGCATTTGTAAAAACTCGCCTGACAGAGAACGTGACATCTTCTCCTCCGAAGTCGCGAACTGGTCAAAGAAACCAAATACAGTGATTCGTAGAAACAATCAAGTCCTTCATGACATCACATGGAATATGTGCAAAAGCTACCGATGTCTAAACACATCGAGCACATTGCTCATGGCAAGTACAATGGAATAAAGTTAAGCTCTAAAGAGTCTTTAAAAGGTCACGTAAGACTGAAGGCAAGTGTATTGGGTAACCACAAATCACAAAGTTGTAAATTCAATTTACCGTCCCGCTAGAGAAGGCCTCTTGCCCCCTAGTTCGTCATTGATCAACCAGCAAGTTTATCACAAAGTCACTGATTGAATTGAAAGTTCTAAGGTTTTCAAGGCGGCACGAATACAATCCGCAACAATGTTGAATGTAACCCAGCCAATATAACCCAGAGGCAATAAAACTTCAAATTCCTGCAAACCCGACCCACATGGGAGGTCTCATTGAAAAACATACAAAAATAATATAAATCTAGGGTAATAGCCATGTTGGACAAACACGAAAAAGTTAACTAATTATAATCAACAGAATTAAGGGAAATCTCCTTCTGTTTATGTTTCCGGGTGGAGAAGTGAGGTAAGGCAGCTATGGCTTAGACAATAAACTTGCGAAAGGTCAAAGCTGGAAACATGTCGCTGCGAGGCTCTCTCATTCGGGGCGTGCTCTGGGTACTGGAACACACTTCCGAACTGTTTCGACGGAAACAGCCCGGAAAACTTTTCCGGAATAATTTAATTAGAATTCGCTGTCATAACGGGATGATAAATTGTTTTCATGTTGGTTACGCATTTGAATTCGGGATACATTCCCTTACGGCCGTCGAATGGCGGTGTAATGACTTTTTCTTTTGAACCAATCCGAACCGAACCAAACCGAACTGGATACAGGATTACTTTGCACGTGATTATAGATAAATTGTTTTGTTCTCTCATCGTTCGACTGTCGGGTTGGGTTTGCTGGAAGTTCATTTTCTTAACTGACCCTCGGGAATTGAAGGAATTCTCTGAAAAATTAAGTAGGTACTCTGCGTTGGTTTTGTGATTAAACTTACCAGCCAGAGGATGGGCGATTGAAGCAGGAAGACAGCTAAGGACCATCTTCTTAATTGAAAACACACCTACATACATGTTGGCTGTGTGTAGGTGTGCTCTCTTCATTGCTCCGATTCGATGTGAGGGCTGTGTTGTCTTTTCTTGGACTCAGTAATGGGGTTTGTGTGTTTGGACTTTCGATGCCAGAACATCAGTTTGTTTAAATGACTTGCAATCCTTTGGTTGTGTGGACACAGCATCTGGTTCACCTTTACTTTATTGAAAGTCAATGGGGTATATATGTACGTACGTTTAACCTGTGACGCGAATAGTACTTTTAAAGGTTTACATAAAAACCGATTTCAGTTTCTGATTTTTTTTTTAGTTCAGCGACAATGAATATACGTATACATAGAGTGGAGGTCCAATATAAAGAATTTTATAATGCACCGCCTTTCGTTAAATCGAAAAATTCGTTAAAGCGATCGTTCTTTTTTATATCTAATAATACAAGTATATGAAGTAGTGTATGATTAACAGTGAAATATATGTACATATGCATTTATATAAATTTAAGTTAAGATGTCGGTTTGGCTTATGTTTGCGTTTTGGTTCCCTTCAAGCACTTCTGAACAGCCTCCTCTACAAATTCCTTTAAACATAAATAGACAGTATGGTTCTGTATTTGTATGTTCGATGCATTGCTTGAAGCAATTTATTTCTTCCAAATGTTTAACTTGTGTGCACTCACGAAGGTTACTTTCGTCCTCGCTTCCACTAACGATGTCTTCATCTTCCTGACCGAAATCACCATCGAAGTCAACATTGTTCCATTCGACGAGATATGATATGAAGACAATCAAACCTTAGTTTCATTATCACAACACAATTCAAATTTGTAAACCTACGAGTACATCTGGAAAAAACGTCGTTAATAAGTAATGCATCTTGCTGCATTTACACTGCCAACGGAATTTCGTCTTCTTAAAATCGAGTATTCGTTAAATTGGACGTCTACTTTACATATATCCTCCTGAATATATCATAACCCGAATATAGATGATTTCAAAAATCTTGCTCAGTTTATCTTGAACCGGGGACTGCACCATTGGAACTTATATCTCAAGATTGGACCTGACCTACAACGACATGTTGTGTAATGCCGAACTCAAATTAATTGCGCGTTCTAGCTATCCCAAATCACATTTTCTGCGATCTGTAGTTATCTCGTCTACATAAGCTATGTCGAAACCGAGCAGATGTAAAAAAGACTCCAAGACTCCGGCATTCTATAGAAAAAGCGGTGAGTTTCACTAAGTTACAGGTGTAGAAGCTTACATCACCCTAAATAAATCATTCTAATAAAACAATTTTTTTTTATGTTCATTGCGGATGTGTCATGTTGTCCTGGAAACCATCACAACCATCAATTACTACTCGACGCGAATAAATGTCACAAATGTCACTCAAATAATATGATAATCGTTTCTATGACATTAATTTAAAAACACTTGAAGGTTCTCTCTTATGTTCCATCTGCTCCTCTATTAGTGCTACTGAATCAACAATGAGTGACACCAATTTTCATTAATGTCAGCCAGCCTCTTGAAGTTGTCAAATGTAAAATCATATTCGATATCTATTGATTTGGCATTAGCCACGACACATATGTATGATATTAATGGAAAAACCAAACAACAATAATCGATAGTACTCGCAGAGGATATTTACTTAACCGAAGCACTTCTGGATGACTCAGATAAAAAAAAAACACGAAAGATAACTGCCATTATTGAAAACAAATAGACACTCGATGGTGAACCCTCAAAGTGTCCAAACAAATGGACACGAACCGAATGATGAATGACAGTATTAAAGCACTAAAGTTTTGTGGTTATTAGATGACCTTTGTGTCGTGTTTCGTAAAACTTGAAAATGACTCATTTGGAGTGTAGGCTGTTCCAAGATTTGCACGACGACACATGCTTTCGCTTTAACTTGAATCTCTGGATTTAGATTTAGACTTCAATTAACCCCAGACCCATGCACTTGAGGCAGTTTCGTGCACAATAATTTGAGTGAATCCGCTTTGGCCAATTAATGCCAATTGCACTGGTCTAGGGTTACTGTTGTTATTAGTGGGAGTGTGTTGTGCACTTTGAGTTCGAGTACTACAAGGATCTAGGATGGGACCAGGGCTATTTAATCTTTACACCGCGCATCCGCCAATTGACACGGCGCAGTGCCCAATAAACTACAGTACCTGTATTTTACCGGCGATAGTCATAAGAAGAGTAGGCCATCATCCACTATGGGATTACAACTTCAAGTGGGGAATAAAAATCAACAGAGCCTCATATGCTTCCGAACACCCTCAGCAGACATCCGATGAAACGGGGGTAGGACGTTGAAAAGTGGAGACTACAACCGAAGTGATCCACTGGAAGTGCAGTAAGACCAATCCTACTATAAAGGGTTGTGGTATGGTAAAAAGCCCTAATAAAAAGATCCAATCAGGCACAGTATGAAAGGCTCGCAACAAAAAAACATCATAAACTTGCCAATTTTGCGCAAGTTCAGTATAATTATCCCGATAAGAGGACCCATTACTGAGTCAGAAAACTATATTAATGTTTACACAGATGGCTGTAGACAACATGAGCATCAGTATGTCTCGGAGATGCTGTATTCAATGCATCGCATGACCTCACAACTAGTTATAAATAGCACAAGGGATGCGGATTTTTACAAGCCATCCAAAAACTCTAAAAAACAGCACAAACAGTACTCACATCAATATTGCGAGAATTCAGTGCTCAAAGCGCTTAAAAATAACATAATAAAGTACAAAACGATACTTACCTGTTTTAACGCACTACTAGAAATACTGCATGTGCAGTAACAACGCTTCCTCCCTTCTGTGGGTTTGTGGATATATGGGAATCTAGGGAAACGAAACTGGTGGATCATCACTCATCATACAAGGTCTGTTACCCACAGATGGATGCAGAAATTGCAAAAACTTAAAAAAAACACAAACACAACATACACCTTGCCGTATGTCCTTAGTTTCCTCCATCCATTCTTCAAATAATGTGGCTGTTGTGAATCCAAAGCATCTCATAAATGTTACTACTGCAACATTTTGCCTACAGCTACAGTGGAATACAACTAGCTTTACTCTGTGTTAGAACCAATAGCTCTGTCTGAGTTTCAGTCGCCATCCCCTAACCTACCTTAATATACTGAATTACTTCCTTTAAAATATTTTACGGTACGAAACTTTCAAAATGCTAGTACTAGCCGTACTTCATCAGCTATATTCAAAACAACATTCTTATTCCCTTGCGTACGACGAAAATTACTCTTAAAAAAGTATGAAGAAGTGCTTTAACCTGCTAAAGACAATACCGGTAATAATCTGATCATTAGCTGAACTAATGCGACGTTACCTTGAAAACAGCGGATGACATCAAACCGCCCTCCTATCGAAATACCTCAGTAAATTGTGCACACAATGAAAGACGAATTGTGGTCTTTCCCCCTTAAAAAGGTAATCAAATCACTTTTTCAGGAATGCCAACAGTTACCAGTTACTGAAATAGGCTCGTGGTAGTTAATAATGCAAACCACCCAAAATGTAGGGGATGACCAATTAAAAACCAATTACCGCCAACACACACTTACCGCGAGTTAGCAAAGTTTCGAGGAGGAGCTGCGCCACCGTTCAAGTTTAATCATCTATTAGACTGGCATTTGCCGCAGCCCGCTGTGCGAGTATTTGCATTAATCATTACGCCCCCATACCAGGTTAGTGTCTCCGGGTCGCATAGACTCATTAGTAATAGGATAAGGGAGCATTTATCAGATTTTCCCCAAAGAGTTCTCAAACTGCCCCCACACAAACTGGATTCTGATACAAGCGTCCCTCCTCGGTCGGAATCGTCGTCGTCGTCGTCGTCATCGTTGTCGTTTGCCGCGGATCCATCTTGCTTCTTTGGAATCTAGCCGACTGGCCATCTCCCTAATGAGCCACTAGCAGAAACAAGAAACTTTTAAATCAAATTAAAAACTTTTACATCACGAACTGTTTTATTGAATGCGATAAATTCTCGCCGAACGTGGGGTCGGAAGTGTGTTTATGGATCATGGGGCACGGACAGGAAACTCGGTAATCCAGTGGCTCTGTGTAGTGTCCCTTTGCTTTTATATGTAATTATTTTAAATGCGTCCCCATAAGGAGAAGCAGAGACAGAGGAATCTGCTGGTGTACTGCCACTGTAAACATTGAGCGCTTACATAGTTAATGTGAGCTGAGCCTTACGTGAAATTGCTGTACAGGGTCATTTGTTACAGCACGACAGGGAGGAGCTGCGAACTTTTATCTAAAGTGGATTGGCCTCTGCTTCTGCTTCTGTTATCTGTAACCGAGTTGGCGTCATTCGTTGTCGCGCGGGAAGAGTTGTTTTGTGTGGATTTTTTGTTAATGTCGCCTGTTCGAGGATGAAAGTTGGTAATTTCGCATAAATTACTCCCAATCGATCCGCAAGGAGAACAGTGATATCATAACAATTTGATGAAGCTCCCCATTCGGGACCATTGAGGCGCCATCGGTATTGCCTCGACTGCGGCTTCGGGATGACTGTGAAGTTTCTGCTGCTGCCACTGGAGATGAGTGGAGGGGGTTTTTCTGGTGATATTTGGAAAGATAAACTATGGAGTGAACGATGGGAGTTGCCGATAAGCCATTTGGAAATGAAGTGATACACGAGTTGGCTTTGAATGTGGATCCATTTTATACCCAAGAGCTGAGCAGAGCACAGGAGGAGCCCGCTCCAGTTCAATATGATGCGATGGCATCATCATTGGAGGCGTTCGTGCGTTATTTTTCGTAGAAAATTAAGCAGAAATTCTTGGGTTTAATTTCATTTCCCTTCAGTTGGGTGGATTCTGTGTGCCATTTCACAGGTCATAGAGCAAGGGACCGTTTTCGATTCTTCCTTGTGACGCAAGGTAAGAGCAAATACCTTCGTCGCATACCACCTCGCCTTGCCAACGCTACGTGAAATTAGAATTTTCCATTGAATGCGATTGAGGTTGATTACGTGCCATTTGACATTGTATCCATGAATATTGTACTGAAGGATAAGTCTTTCATTTTTTGTATCTTTTTGTTGAATATATATAAATACATGTTCATACTCGTTCCAAGGTTTATAGAATACAAAAATATTTCGTGTTGTGGATGCAATATTACAGGTACTGTGGATCTAATAAAAGGTCTTCGTCTCATCTTATGGGAGGTACAGCGATTATGAAGAAGAATACCAATGTCCTTTGAGCGATGTACTTGATTACATTATTATGTAGCCGCCCAATTAGAGGCTCTCTTCGTAGTCACCGGTGGCAGTTTCCGATGTACTCTGGCGTTCAGTTTCAACATTTCGCTGTGTTGGCTGGTGCAGCTTTCTCAGATGGGATAATCAAGTTCTGTATCGTGCTGTATTAGGACATCTGCCCCGTCGATACCAGTCTGCTATGTCGGTACTTTTTCGAGAAATAGCGCTTATGTTTTCTCCTTCATTCACGAAGATCCGACGCAGAATTTTTTGTTTCGATGACATCAAGAATTAGCTAGGCTTATCTGGTTTGCTTATCGTCCAGCTCCCCACAGCAGGACTGGGAAAATAAGGGTCTTGTAGACTTCGACTATGTTTTAAGTGGTCCATGCGGAGTGTCTAATTTTTAGTCACTTTTTCAAGCATATTTTCAGATATCTCGGCAAAGCTGGTTTGTCAGCAGAGACGAGTGGTATGTAGCCCCGTCTAGCTTGAACCGCATGTCAACCAGGTTTGACTCGTGCATTTTGAGCAGACGAATTACAAATTCAATAGCGGACGACATTGACGGTAAAGTTGTCTCTATTATCTTTGAAAAAAGGCAAAACTTTCACGTTCACCCTTATTTAAGTCCTCCAGCTCTACAAAGAAGCATTTTCTCAGGAACTGCATTCCACACTTTACTAGGGCTTCACATAAAGCTTCTGCAGAAATCGCAATGCAACAGTGCCCGGTAAGGACTCCTACTGTGATGCCCACATACTTATGGGACACCCCCTTACGGCAGGCATGTCAAACTCGCGGCATAATTATTTGCGGCCCGCAACACTTAATACTGTTTTCATTAAGAAATTCTAAAAATAATTTAAAAATAAATTAGAAAGTAAGTAGAGTTTCAAATTAACCAAATAATTTCTTAATTCTGAGTTGTGTGAAATGATATAGCTATGAATATAATAACGAATAATAAACATTTTATTTTTTAATAAAAGAAATAAGTAGATGCAAGAGGATTTGGACTACAATTTTCGAAGAATTTGGCCCAAACACTGCCTTGGGGGATAAGTAAAAATCTAAGTATTCGCGGTAATGCCTTTGGCCTACTTTAAACTGTTGAAATCTTAATGAATGGTCTTATATAAAAGAGGTGGTATTGCAAACTACATTATTTTGTAAATTCCTTTGAGTTTGCAGTAACCCACAATATTTCGTGCCGAAACATTTCACCTCTTAACTAGCGCCAGGGAGTTTCGATGCATTCGAATGTAAGTCGGATTTTCGGTCTAAATAGCACGAGTGACGGTTCTAAATTATGACCCTAGTCACCCATTCAAATTACTCTGCACGTCAAGGTTATTGAGTTCCAGTTACAGCATCATCATCACATATTCTGCTCAGATATTGCATCACTTTGCATTCCTTGCACACAATTTTTGGAAATCCCTCTTCCCAGAAGTGCGCGGGAAGGAGATAACCGTAGCCATGAGCTTGCTAGGATATCACTTTCATAGTTGAGAGTGAGACGTTCCCAGTTGTTCCGAGGCAGTAAACATGACGAAACCAAAAATTCCAAAAAAATAAATGTTATTCGAATGCAGGATACTGTCTGCATTTTGTGACCCACAGACGACGAGGGACAAAAGAGAAGAAAACGCCATCATTACTCACCCCCTTGCGGGGAAAAGCACTCGCAGCAGCCTTTTCGCATCGAAATTGCGTTTTCATGTGGAAACTAGCGAAGTCAAGTACCGGAACGTACAGCCATCAGGCTCGAGCGATGCTTCAAGAAATAACTTAAATAGATTGCAATAAACGCGCACTTAACGATGGTGCGATGCCTCTCCACCTTGTCGTGTCTGATGTTGAAAGTTGAAGCTTATGCCCCTCGACATGAGGATTGCGAAGTGAGACTTGTGGCTTCCGGATGGGCGGCCACATCACAGACGCCAGCAGAACTGTGCAAAACACTAATATGCGAATGTGTGCCATTCGGGTTTATGAAAAATTGTGTGCCCGTTTGTCGTCAAAGGAACGCCACGCTCGAATGGAGTCCTTTGTAGTCGCTCGCTGAATAGATTCGTTTATCATGCCTCCTTGGCAGAAGGCAGATCTGCTTACGAAGGCAAGGCACCTACCACACACCACGTGGGTATTTAGAGAACTCTTCGGATATTTATCATCCACAGCTGAGGATGTCCTCTTCCCGTTTCTCGTAATTGATTGTGTACACATGTATCCGGATGGGGTGGAGGGGCGGGGCGATTCGATCCAGCCGCAGTTCCGAGTCCTTTTTCTGCGTTCGACAGCTCCATGCGTGAGTGTGTTCGTGTGTGATTCGGGCAGACAGGACTTGTTTGGGGTCGAAATGAATGCTACACGGGCACGATGGAGTGTAACATCACGTAGTGGGCTTAATCGACCCGCAGCGGTAATATTGCTGTGCGGGGCGGTGGTGGGATTCATATGTCAGGACGACGGATGGATGAATAAACGGAATGAGCGGTATAAGGGGGCGGGCGAATGACTTCCATCTTTTGTTTGTGTATACTGCGGGTGGATTATGGAGATTAGTATGCATCAAAGGTACAATCAACGGGGAGCAATTGACAACTTCGACACAAAAAAGAGAAATGAAATGGAATTATCGGTACGTGACGGCTGAAAATATCGAATTCACTTTGAAGCGGGCTTATCGATCCTGTGATTAAGTGAAAAGAAAGGAAAATGCTCGACAAACCGACCACGATATGCTGAGTATACGTGTGCTTTTTTGTTTAACGAACAGTTAATCGTATTTAATTACGTATTTAGCAATGGGTGGTGGCTATTGTGCGTTGAGGGGAATAAAGTTACCAACGAAGGACAAATGTGACACTGTTTTGGGGTTAATTGAGTAAGGCGAACATTTTTCTTCGGTAGTGTTGGAAATCCAAGTAAACCCTTTCCTCGAGCGAGAGATAGAAGAAATGCAGGTTGATTGAGTTGATTCAGAATGAAATTTCCGGTAAGAAGTTGCACAGTCCGTGCAGGAATGCACATTCTCAACGTGCACTATTCCGCTGGTCCGGAGGGTATTCACCCAATATTTTTTGAAGAGCTTATCTTCTTCGCTGGTCGAACCACTGCAAAAGTTTTTACTTCTATCCTTCTCTTCCGAGTGGATGGAAAACAGCATTTCTTGAACCCGACCCTAAAAATAGAAAATGCGTCCATTTTTTCTAAAGACATCTAAACGCGGATGAATCGAAAACCAATGAAACATCTTGAATCGCGGAAGGTTCTTAATGTCCGGCAGGTATGGTTTCCGCATTAGCAAAACCGCTTTTGCCACATTTGCTGGCATATCTCACCGAAAATCTTGCACAATGTAGGGGAAACGAAGATCGTTTGATCGCTTGATATTCCACAGACATTTGACAGAGTTTGGCATCAAGTTATTTTGTCGAAAATGGGTGCCAGTGGTATCGTTGACCCCCTTTTTTTCGCCCTAAATTCGTCCCAAAACGTTTGACCCTGTCGGTAGAATTGGAACTGCAGCATATGTTATGCACAGTGGACATCAAAAGGAAAATCTTGATAAATAATATATATCAATTTGTATAGATAAAAAATTATGATGCTGGCTAGGCATCCTGCTTACACTCGACCGTAAGCGTAGCCGTGTAAGCTCTCCAAAGGATGGGCAAAAATTTATAAATTGAGCCACGAACTGCTACCCCGTATTGTTTTCAGTCCTGAAGAAATGCCTGGGTGGTAAGAGGTTTGTCCCGAGTGAAGAGGCAATCATTTAAAAACGTTGAGGTTCTTGACATAACCTACTTATTATTTGGAACCTACTATTTATACAATTGAAAGAACGCTGGAGCAGTTGAGCAAAAAATAGACTATGTTGAGAAACAAAACGCTTATTTACCGAACAAAGCATATTATTAAAACTGTCACTAACTTATCAAACCAGCTTCGTATTTTAAGAAACTATGCTTAAGTATGCTAGCCAAATGCATTCCACTCCTCCATGATTCTCGTTTCGAAAGGAATGCTCATAAGTTTACCTTCAAACCTCTTTCAATAGTGTTTCAACCGTACGAATATGGAATGCTCTTCTCAGCCCATTATTTGCCATTCATTACAATCCACAGACATTTAAAACGAATCTGCACAAGTACCTCCTCCCATCTATACTTTCGGCCCGTGCTGTGTCTTGATTCCGGACACTTATGGATATTCGTAAGCCATACAAAGTGGTCCAATGTATGCTCATTCCTGCAGATTTCTTGGCGACAAATATTTTCGAATGGGAAATCATGCAGTATTCAACAACGTCAATTCATCTTTGGCTCGTGCAGATATATCGCACACCAGCTACTATCCGTTGATTACCAGCTAGCACTCCTCTGTAGAACATTTCAGTCCACGAACTGCTATTGGTATTAGATGATGTGATCATGGCAAACGGCTGTCAGGATGGATTCCTAAACTGGAGAGTGTAATTAGTCAGTTTTGTGATTGTAGCACCGTAGCTTAATTTAATATTCAGCAAGGACTTGAATTCCACTACTAGGCTCCAATCTATATACTTGTAGACTTATTTCTTATTCTCCTTTATGTGCTTTGAATATTTTTCTCGAGACTAGTGGTTGAACTTTAGAATTTCTGCAGTAATACCTCTCAATATCTTTGATTGTGAAGTGCTCATGCTCCTTCTTCTGCACCCACAGAATGCCAATGCTCCTTCTTTCTTTTCTTCTCCTCCCTCTTTACGGCGCCCATTGCTGCGCTACGGCTGCTTTTATTGACAATTCATATTTTCCATTCAATGACCACGTTTTTCATCAAAGTTGCGGTAGAATCAGTAATCAAGAACTTTCTTCGGATTTCTGTGACAATTTGGGACTTTGATATATTCGTGCCATGGACACGACTAAAAATTGTCAAGAACCAGGACCGAGTGTTCTTGTTTCGTTTTTAACATCAGATTTGAAGAAGATGAAAGTAGCTACTGTGAGTTACTTTAAATTATTCTTAATTTATATCGTCTGACGTCTAAATTTGTCATTTGTAATGTTTCACATGGCATTTCAAACCTATAACACTAAACATAAGTACAAGGTATGTTTTATTAAATGCCACTCACTGGACTGTCGGTCAACTCCTTCTGAGCGACTGCTCGCGATAATTTCTACATAACTCATTCTCTCTCTCCTTCTCTCTATCTCGCTCTTTCTCGCTATCTCTCTCGCTATCTCTATCGCTATATCTCTCTATCTCGCTCTTTCTCGCTATCTCTCTCGCTATATCTCTCTTTCTCTCTCGCTATATCTCTCTTTCTCTCTCTCTCTCTCTCTCTCTCTCTCTCTCTCTCTCTCTCTCTCTCTCTCTCTCTTTCTATCTCTCTCTCTCTCTGCATCGGTTTTGTTGAGGAGTACTGCTGTAGTCTCGCTCTTTTGCCTTCCATTCTACATCCACATATTGGTGCAGGTAGCGGGTACGTTTTCTCGTCCATTCACCATCCTCACAGGCCGCGTTTTTTCTATCGAAAGCACTAAGAATCTAGCTCTACTGTTGCTTGCTTTTTGGACAACTTTCGGCTCCATAGAGCAGTACTGGCAAAATAAGAGTTTCGTAGCGTGTGAATTTGATGCTTCGATTCACGATTCTTTCAACAAACCGAAGTGGCAACGGTTGCCAAGAGCCGTCGGATCGATCCCCACTAAAATGCCATTTCTAGAGTTCATATTTGCACCTAAGTAGACAAACTTGCTTACTACCTCCAAAATGTAATTTATACCAATATCCGTGAGTATAAAATGATCCAATTTTTAATCTCACAATCTCAAATCTACGATCTATTGAATCACCATCAAAAGGAATGAGAAAACATCAACAGTAGGACAACCAATAGAATACGCCATCTACAACAAACAAACATAAAATGAAACTTTTATCGAAGTCTTCAGTTAATCTTCAAAAGATATCTTAATTCTCACTCGCATCTATGAATGCACGCAAAAGAGGGACACAACACGTGTCAGGGAGTGAGATTAACAGCACTAACTTGGATGTAATCTCTTTGCAGTCAATACCAAGAGGGATTATCGCAGTATGCCGCTGAAGTAACTGAGATGGACGAGGTCCACATGATGAAGGCTTTTCATGGGATATAAGCTAAACGGATTACGCTGGTATTTATGTGTAATGGGCACGCTAAATCAAAGGTAATGAAGCGATGAGAATTAAAAGTCATATGAGACAGGGTAACGAACAATATTGGTCGTATATACATATTTTTTTAAACTTTTGTGCTAGGTGAATAATTGAAGCGAAGGCTGTGAGCAAAAAGAAAGCAATTAAACCAAGGAAACGAAGGACAACGACGAGCACAGACAGAAACTGGAGACAGGCAAAAGAAGATTGTAAATTTGTAAATTGCAAATGTAAATTGTGTTCTATTGGGTACATGGAGTAATTTGTAGGTCCCATTTTCATATACTTTTCGCAGTGTATCAGGTTATATTTCTTACTTCTGATGTTTTGCACGAAAAAGTTAATTATACTGTTTCTGTACCGCATATAATCGCACATGACACAATCCGCAGGTGCATAAAGCCCACCTATAACGTATAGCTCCCGTGTGAATCTATTTATTATGAATTGCCTAGCCAAACAAATCTCAAAAGAGCTCAGTCCTCAGTTGTCAGCCATTTTGTCTCAGAAAATAACAAATTAAAGCTATCCGCCTCGAAAAAAGAAAGGCCTTACACGTTCGACGGGAACACGTTAGACGGTGTACTTGCTGGAAGATTGTTGGAATGGGGAATCCAACCTAGAATGATACACTGGCACAACTTTTAAAAACAGGGTGTACTCCAGTAAAATCCCGAGGAGCCAAAGCCGAAAAGTGACAGCACAATGGACCCTAAAGGGACAAATTATAATATATAATATAATAATATGGCTATTGATACAGCCAGTAAAGGGCCAGAGCCTTTCATCTCAGCAACCATTCGTATTGTGCGTGCTATTGTTTTCTCACGAATGGAAGGGACTTACAGTTTTCTGCCGACTCCGAACGGGCAAATTTGAGAAGCTTTTCTAGACAGTTATACTCTTTGAGCATTGTCAGTGACTCGAAGGAGGTCAAATTATTTTTTTAGTACTGGGATTCGAACCTAGACACCAAGGGTAGACGCACATACCCACAACGCCACGGCTGCCACAAAGGGACTAATTGGAGCACAGTTTGAGAGGTTCAAAATGTTTCTTTTCGTAAGGCCCACTTAAAACGAACATCCGGTGACAGTACACTTTTCCAATTTTCATGTGCAATTGTTCGACAATTAAAAACCAAACGCTTAATAAATTAGCCTTTATTGTGTTGACAGCGTCTGAAATCAGTTGTCCTTGTAATCCACTGGTACAGAAAACGTCACCTCCTCAAGTTGTTTCGTTTACTTGCTAACTTCCGTCCTTCAAGCAACGGTATCTACGTTCACATCATTTCCGTGAATTACCTTAACAATACTGTGCCTTGAGTTTAAGAACGAAATGAATTCCAAGTTTAAGTAAATAACCTCCGGTACAGCTCGAAAGAGAATGAAGACAACGAGGAACTACTTCATGAACCTACCCTAACCTTACGTACCAAATGACCACTTGTTAAGAAACGTGTCACCTGCAAAATCTCTTAGGACAAACTTTCACAGCGATTCCCATCAAGTGGACAAAGTTCATGCCGAATACTCTTCGGAGAATCGCATTAATTCTTGCGAACCGCACTCAATTCATACCGCAGTGGAAAAGCTAAGAATTGACAAATCCATGTTGACAGTCCTTAAAATTTGGTACTGTTCTTTGAGAAATCTTTCATCATTCACACAAGAAATGAAACGCAAACACACTTGGAAACTTCATTCCTCCAAATTGGATGGATTAAGTTGACACAGCGCTGCCGGCTTAACAGCCCTCCGCCACGAAGGAACCCACTAATTCTCACTGTCTATTAAATAAATTGTGAATGAGATGATAGCGTAAAAGGAAACCACTTCCAATTTAATGCTTTAATGCGGAAAAAGATATACACCACCCCCTCGCTTCGTGGGACTGAGGCACCCGAGATCCCGAGGACTGGCTAAAGAGGAATATAATTTCCTTCACTTCCCGCTGCACACCGCCGCCTCGCCGCACCACCACCGCCCGCGATGGGAATATCATGAAGATGGCAAATGTTTCTATTAAATTTATTATTTCCCAAAAGGACACCAGTACCAGGAACAGAATGGCATTGTCAGCGTGGCCGAGGCCTCCTTTGTTGAGTTTGTTGCTCGGTCTAGACCTGACGGTCGCCGAGTAACCTTGTTTTTGAAGACATAAAATTTAAGGATAAAACTTGTGGCGTGATGTTTATGAAGGTGATAGTTGGGTTGTGCAAGTTTTTGTGTGTAGGGTCCGGCTGTCATTGCATGAAGCTTCCCCTGGGCTCGGTGGCATTATTTTCACATTACCGAGTGGCTGAGGACAAAGTTTGAAGCGTATATGAAGCGAGAACAAATCGCCGACGCTTGTAATGGCCTCTAATCTTTGAAGGGTGTATGGGTATGACCTCCAAACGCAAGGGACTGCTGCCGGCTTATCGTAACGCAAAGCCAGGGACTGTTTCCATTTGTCCCGCCATCCCATTGGCCAGGAACTGAAACCGTAGGTAATTTGTAGAGCATGAGGGTAAGTTTTCTAGTTAAATTGCATTTTCATTCAACCTCCAAATTGGCACAATCACACACAAGCACGGTCGGTCGATAGGCAGGCACAATGAATCCCACACCCGAACGAGATGGGGTAATTGGGGTCGTAGAAATTCGCTCCATTTTGGTCAGATAAACGCAATCAATCTAGGACGCAGACAGGTGGAACTTTGCGGGTACACTCGGTGGTGTTGTTAAGGAGATGAGTTATACGAGTGCTCACCACGAGACGATGACGCCCGGAATATAAAAGTGAAAGAATAAAAGGTGCGGATGTGCGGAGGACAATAATAAAACACAGAATAGACGTGCGGAATTAATTCTCTTGGTTACACTCATTTGTTCTGACGGCGAACCAGCCCGGCGACGTTGGTGAGTGCTGAAATTCGTTTATCCTGCGGGCCGTGTTGTGGGAAAGCATTATTCAACAGCAAAGACCATTAATTTGCTCAGGTGTCAGAAGCAATTCACAGTTATGCCAGTGAACGTGGGAGATAGTAATTATCTGGAAAAGGTTAGGACTATAAAGTTACCCAACAGGTGTTCACGAACTGTGCTGTTCTCTTCACTTATGCCCACGCACGTAATGAGTCATTAAGTCGGCTACATTGTGGATGTGGTTAGAAGCAATGTCGTGACAATGTCGCAGGTATTTCTGTGAACGATCAACAGATTTGATTGGGCGGTTCATGAAGGTCATGATGCGGTGGCGGACTCATCACGAGGAGGGTGGCATTTATTTCGTGGCGGAGTCCGGGAGTGGGAAGACTCTAACGAAGTCGACATCCGATCCTGATTGATGTCAAGTTTTTCCTGACTAGTGAGGTAAGTTTGAATGTCTGCCAGCCGGTAAATGGGGTAGGAGTGAAGAACAGTAGCGGTATCCACAATTATTTAGTTCGTAGCATGAGATCGGTTGATAAGTCAGTGACCTTATGAATTCCTCGCGCAGTAACACTGCTTCTGGCATATTCCTGTCATTACGAGCAATTTGCGTCATAAAGTTTGTGTTTGGCTCAATATTCTCCGACTGAAAAGTCCGCTTCTTCAAGTTAAGGGAGCTATTAGAATTGTTCTCCACGTATGTAAATGTCATTTCGTTTGTGTTCACAGACGCACTTTGAAATTTGTCAACGCTTCTGGCAACGTATCGATCCCTCATAAGCTGAAGTTCACGTACGTTATGATGATGGTTGGCCCTAAAGACTGCGGCTCCTAAAGAACCCACACCCACGGGAGCATGTTCATTAAATTCATTTCAATTTTGCCCTCGACAAATACAAGCAATTTCTGCGTGGGAAATAACCCTTAAGCAACCCCATTTACGAGTGGGAGGTAGACAAAAATTCTAATTTCATATCAAAGCGCCTGCGGTTTCTTTAAAGTCCAAAATTTGTGCAAACTTTACGCACCCAGAAGAAAATAAACATAAAAAAACGCCATAAACGAGAGTGGATTTGATGGAAAAATCATTTCAGAAACACTAGTATTTAAAATGTTCTTTGAGTCTATTTGAACTCGTTGCTTGTGACCATCCACAAATGAGATTCTGAATATAAAATCGAGTTAATTTCAATTATAAATCCTGAATACAATTTATGCTAGTGTGTGTCAATGAATACTAATTAAATCATTGAATTTCATCTGTTAAACAAGGAAAACCCCAACTTTGAGCAGTTCATCATCAAAGGGGAGCGGAAAAAGTAGATTTTTTTCTTGATTGGGTTAAAGTAGCAACACTGAATGTCGATGACGTGTGTTGAGGACGTCTTTCATAGTAGAAAGCCCCATAAGAGTTGACGTAGAAAAATAATGAATTTCTGAATTTAATTTAGATTTCTGTGCTATTTTTAGGACTTCGACGCGTACTTCGTCGAATGCATTCCAATTAATTGGAAGACTTATGTATATATTGCTGGTAGGTTACGAGACTCATTACTCATTGCTTACCAAGTGTACATCATTTTATGACATATGTACATATTGTGTCATGTCAGAGTTGATTTTAACTGAATACTGTTGGCAGGCATTAATGTCGGGGCTTGAATTAGTTGCTGAAGACCTTTCCGCCGTGCCTTAGTGATAATGCGTCGATTGTCAATTTCAAACACGACGAATATCTTCTTAAACCTGTCTAGAAAAAGCTTCTCAAACTTCCTCGTTTATCTTCGGTAGGTTCCATTAACTGATAGAAGAATAGAACTCACAACACGAGTGATTGCTTGGAAACTGGGTTCAGGTCCACCACAAAATATAGAGGAACCGACACTATATTAAAATTAGAAACTCTTCCGACACTTAAGTTTACCCGGGCTTCACCTTCAACCAAGACGACACTCCATTGAGCACGTTTTCTTGATTTGAGTCTTCATTTCGGATAGCTGCAGAAGTGACAGAAGCATTCAGTGATAGAAGCATCAGAACAGTTAAGAAAAGTTGGAATTGATGTCGGATTGGAATGAAATATGTACATCTTTAGACGTAACAGTGGGTCTTGTACTGGAAGAGCTTTCCAAGATGATTAATGTAAAGTTACAGAATGAAACCCAAATGTCAAGTTATCAAAAAATATCTGCACTTTCTGAAACCTATACCTAGGTATAAGCCCGCGAAAGCATTCGTAGTAAGAATATGAGTTCAAGTCAAAGTTGAGAAGCACATTAACTGTCCGGATATTAGTGCCTGTACCCACCATATGAGTAGTTCCGTTTACATGTACATATCTATCCTTCAATGGGACTAAATAGATCTTCGGAACTAGACATAACAATTTCTTTCAGAAAAATAACCGTTCCATGTTCGCTCCACCAGTGGAACTATTTAGTGCATAAAACTCTAGATGACACTATACACACTGGAGATAAATTAAAAATCAGACGCAGAAAAAAAAAACCCAGCAATTTCTGGGCAACCGCCATCATCTTTTATCTTTTAATAAAATAAGCCATAGAGCTGGCATGTTGCGAGAATCCGCCGCATTTCGTTCGGCTATCAAAACGTGCCATAAATCGTTTCTAAGCAATCCGACTGAATGGCGAATTACTCAGAAATCATTAAAAACGAAACAGAAATCGCTGTTCCTTCCAGGAATTCCATAAAATAACTCGCTCGTTGAAAAATCCTTCCAAAATCAGATTCGCTGATCCCAAATCCCTTCGCTTTCAACCACCACCACAGCAAAGAAACTGAATTTTCATGTAATAAGCTTTTAACTTTTTAAGTATTTATCTTGAAGAAAAACTCTAAGCAAACCACAGACTTTAAGTAGCCGACCCTTGCACGGTCGGATGCTGGAGCTCTGCTCAATGAACCAATCCACCTCAACCCGCCGAGTGTATCTCATTAAACCCGTCCTCGCCGACCATGCCGATGCGGATTTTTCTTGTTTGCCTCTGAAAGTTTTCGCTTTGTTTGTGTATCCCAAACCGAAAACACCCTCGAAACCTTAAATTTAATAAAGGTCCACGCACAATTGTGTTTGCCATTCAAGGCGTACCGACACGATGAAAGCAGAGATAAATGCGTTTCACAATCCGCGTTAATAACGTGCCCCATGTAGAGCGCTAATTGTTCGTTTCAAACCGTCGCTCGTCGTCGTCGTTGCTGCGGATGTTGTAGTCTTCCGCCAACTTGAATCCGACATGGAGGATCGGCGGCTACACGCCGCGCCGTGAACCAACCCTTATCTGGTACCTCCGCCCAACTACCATCTGTTCGCATCCAATTTTCCGTAATCACACCCTCCCCAGCTTAACGAGCGGTAAGTAATTGGCTCTTTCGCTCTCCCTCTTGGCGCTTTGATAGCATCGTCCAACAACGATTCGGGTGCTGTAATAATTAAGCAAAAACGCATGGGGTTACAGTGGGGGTCAGTGAGGAGCTGGTGAGGCGGCCAGTTTTAAGGCCGTTGCTGGCTACTTATTAATAAAGTTGCTGGACCCTTTTCCAACTTGGCGTGTACACTTTGTTTTAATGAAGATATTTTTTTTGTTCGGCCGCTTCCGGGAGATTTTCTGCCAACGGCCACCGAGGTGAGCAACCGTCCGTGACATGCCCATGTCCATGTTCAAATCCGAGTGCGATGCCGGAACGGTCTAGCGCCTCCGTGAATTAAGAACGGCCCCGGCAGGTAGGTAAGTGAAAAATGAATTGCTCAGCAATTGGAAGCGGACACCTCCCCGGCACCTAAAGGTTAGGTCGACGGTGGCACTCGTTTTCGAGAACGCATTAAGCTGAGCGTTAAGCGGCACGATGTGGCGGCGTCGCCCACTGCGCCGAATAATAAATTTAAGCCGTTCCCTTCTAGCAGCTCGTTTAGTGGGTGGTGACTTTGCTATACGACGGGCGGAGCGGCGCGGCGGTGCCTCGCAACCGTGTGTCGTGACGGCAAGGATTTATCGAAGGGGGGATTGGAGGCGTGTACAATGGAGGGGCGCGCGAGCTTGTGTTGCCTACATTAAGTGCTCCGCAGAATCATTGTGTGTACATTCGTGTAAAATATGATTCTCATGAAATTGACGTTTCAGAGGCACTTGCTCCTGGGGAGCGGCGCGGCGGGAGGAGGTCTAGCGTTTGTCTGACAGGGGAAAAGAGTGGAATTGGATTTCACAGCGATGCCTGAAGGGTGAAAGGTGAAGAGTTTATTCCTTTTTGAGCATCGCGAAAGTGACTGGTGGCTGATTGTCAGCACACAGCATGAGGTGGAGATGGAGGTTGAAGTGGTGCTGTGTATCTTGGCTACACGAGTACGTCCCTCTCTCCAGGAAGGCAGTTTCTTTTCATCGAGAATACGGTTAAAATTTATGGTTTCACTTGTGCGCTCAACGTGATGCTGGCGGATGATGCGAAGTTAACAATGACATTCATGAAAGCGACATACACTGTCTCAAAGGATATTGCCTTAATTTACACAGATGATGCCGTTGCCTTAAGCCGTTGTATTTTATGCTGCGGTTAACTTCGTAATAGTCTCCTTGTAGGACTCATAAGGTTTGTTTGTTGTTCTTTAAGTCTCCTAAGTGGATGGAAGTGAAATTCAAGTGAAATTTAAATGACGCTCATCATGTGCTTCTGTGGATGTGTATAAGAATGTGTAAAGCTTTTGTTTGTTTACTTCAAAAATCTGCTCTTTTGATGCTGCTCGAATTAACGGGGGAACATTTATTATTCGCTATTTACCTCTCATTGGTGTATTGAGTTCTAAACGGAAGAGGGTCGGTTTATGAAGTCGCAAACGAAAAGCAATTGACTATCGAAATTAGATTTTTCCAGGCAGCGCACAAGAATAAATGGTTCTTTCAGATTGATTTCTTTAATCAAATTGGTTACGATGAAATTGATTTGAAAAGAATAACTTAACTGCTTTGCATTCAATTACAGACTAAATTGAACTGGTGTAGTCTTAATATGAAAATGGACAACTTTGTGGTGGCTGAAAGACTTCGATTTTTCATTTAAAGTTAGCTCTTCCTTGGCTAATGCTGGTCGGCTAACACAAGAATAAGGTAGTCACAGTTTCTGTCTTCGTGGACATCCACGGAACATTGAACAGAAAGCCATCGCTCAACAGGTAACAGGTTTGGGATCGAAAGCGGGGTTACACCGCAGAGTGCTCCTGTGGAACAAAGAAGTCAATGAACTTTTGCTACCCCTGGAAGTGAATGAGTGCAAGGCCATTACTTACGGCAATGATCTTATTGTAGGTGCATCTGGTAATTACAGTCGACCATCTCTGAACTAGAAAAATTGACTAAAGAATACGCCCTACTCTTCACTAGGAAATACAAGATTTCTGCCTTCGACCATCACACAAAGCCAAAGCCGAATGGCAGCACTGAATTCCTGGGACATATTAATGATATTAAATTAAGATGGAGTGAATGCATTCACAGCTTAGTGTTGTTGCCAAAAGGCAATATC
Organism: Eristalis pertinax; assembly: GCA_907269125.1. NCBI lineage: Eukaryota > Metazoa > Arthropoda > Insecta > Diptera > Syrphidae > Eristalis > Eristalis pertinax. The sequence goes on from OU026145.1 coordinate 61,705,784, forward strand.
CACCACAGCTTCGCATGGTCCACTGTCTGTTCGTATCAGTAGTCAGACTCAAAATTGAACTGCGTTTGAACAGGACACACACTACAAACTACTCAATCGTTTGCAGCGGGTGGCCTTCGTATGTATCAGGGGAGCATTAAGGAAAACCCCCTATGCAGCTTTGAACGTACTCATTAATATTCCATCGATAGACTTAATCGGCAGGCAGATATACCTTCTCAAACAGCATCCCTGCCAGATCCTCCTGGAAATATGACTATGAAACCCTTGATAGTCGTCGGCGAATATTCGCAGGTAAATATGCGTCCCGGTGTCTAGTCTAAGGATCGACATACAATTGTAGCGGCTTTCAGCAAGAAACTATAGCGACGAAGGAAGTTTGGTGTTAACTAAAGAACAATAGGATGAAGGGCAGATATTCAGGCATTTGTTTCAACATTTAACTACAAGGGTATTTTCAGCGTCAGCGTCAGCGTCAGAAAGGGCAACATGTAGTTCAGTGCTCCTTCCGGGTTTATATTTGGCACCCTACTGCAAAACGTCTAATGAAGATTAAAAGAATAGGAATTCATTTCTGACCACTGCAGTGGAACTTACGCTTGTAGATTGGGTTTGCTTTACAATGTCTTTTGCAGAAGCTTCCAGAAGAGCTGAAAAACATTGTGCATGTGCTCTGCAATTATATTTGCATCCGATTACAAATTGTATTTTACTTCTGAGTCTTTAATGACGACCCACAAATTGTTCAATATCAAGCTATTCTGTCTGTTTATACCAAAGTCATCTGCTGGGACTGTCTGTCTCTCTTTGAGTAGAAATAAATAACATCAAAATGGTTCAGAAATCAAAATCTCAAAAAAGCCAAATAACCTGTTCATTACACTTGGTAATCGTTCAATCAAACTGTTCACTGCAAAAAGATCTCCTGCTCCCTATTAACCTCATCTTTCCCCGATTGCGTACATAGCTCGTGCCCTTTATACACACGCAAATGAATCATTCGTTCGTTATCAGATACACCGATACCCAATCAGATACTTCCTGAGTGGGCGGTTTGTTTTGATGAATATCCGAAAAATTAAATCAAGTAAACTCACCAAAAATTGAATTTGCATTACAATCGATCGATCCTTTTTGAGTGGGATACAAATTCAAGTCTCTGTGCCTCGTCTCCCGCATTCGAACGAGTCATCTGAACGAAGGACTTAATCTTCGATTACATCTGCTTAGTAGAAGCTTCAAGCCAATTACTTACTAAGAGTACATCAATTTGCCGAAATCCCTTTCTATTTATAGATATGCGTGTTCATTTGCATGAAGGTCCCCGAAACAAACCCCCCAAGCTGAGGGCATCTCACAAGCAAACTAGACCAGATACCTGAGGACTGGAGACAAGTTCACATGCAATGGGTTGGTGGGTAGGTAAGTTTAATTTGCTTGCTTTGTGTGGGAAGTAGGCAAATAAAACCACAAATGAAAGGACAAAAGGATCTGTAACAAGAAAAATGGAATGACTTTGTGAGATGCTCGGAAAGCATGTCTGCTTGGAAAATATGAGTACTTGCGTTGGATTACGAGGTCGGTGAATTGCTTCCAAGATTCCTGCACATATCTCTTGAGAAGAATTTGAACAGAAGGAACAGTTGTATAAATTGATTCTTCGGTGACGTTGAGGCATGCTGCATTGTTGTGATTGCATGGCTTTCCTCGTCGGACGTGGCGGTTGTAACCACTAATCTCGAGAAAAATCTTATACACGGCCGTGAATAATAATATCCCAGCTAAAATATACATAAGTCACCCATTTTGTTGCAGAAATATAGCACGAAACAATTAGGCAACAACCGTTGCATGCAATATAGCCGCACAATCGATAGGTACCCTTAAGCCATTAATTAAACGGTACTAATGAGATTTCCTGAAATACGCTCACGCACATTTTCCATCTTACGGATCCTTGCGGCCCACTCTGTGAGCATTGTTCTCGTATTAACAAAAGCGGCATTCAGTGCTACAAATGCAAGGGTTTTCCTTTCTTGTGTTTATTGGCGATACATATGTCCTTAGGCATGAATTCCTTTTAACATCATTCATAAATTTATGAATGCGATCTCATAAATTTATACTACCTCGTTAAAAGTTAAGCCCTATGTTCATGCGGGTTATATCAGCCGTAAGCTACTGCAACCTACACATGTCTGTACGTATGCATCGACATTGTTTGGCGACACAGCATGGCTTACTTTGGATACGCCTTGAGATTTTATGTGAGTCGAAAGTATTATATTGTGGCACTAAAACAGGTATCCGTGCATACTGTCAGTCATTTGTGCAACAATATGGATCAGTGAAGAATATCAAAAGAAGAGGAAATGAATGGTGAATGGTTTATTAAGGAGACTTACGGAAGACTCTTACTTTCGGGGTCTGAAAAATTTATTTGCGATGAATACTCATGAAGGGTAAGGACTTTTTTAGCAGGAAGTTTTGAAGTTGAAAATGTGCAATGCATTTTTAACGACAGAAGGGCTGTCTCTGAAAGCTTTCATCATCATCATCATGTGATTTACGAGAAAACGTGTACCCTTTAAACCCGGTTGCAAAGCCAAATCCTTATAGTGCTTCACGTTAAGCCGAATTGTGAAACACTCATCTTAATTTTTGCGAGCTTGAAAATACAAGAGAAAATGGTTAGGTTTGTTGAATTTGTACATGCGGACACAAATGTAGAAAGTGCTAGAAGTGAGGAGATTAGAAGATCTATTTGAGTAATATGCATTCTGGAGACATTGGCAAGTCAAATCATAACCACAGCTAAGTTATTATATTTCTGTTGTATAATAAATAATTCATTATACATAAAAATTACACAGATTTTTATCTTCGCTGAAATTTTGTTTGATCCGGCTTGTTGTTCCCTTTCCTTATGGCATCTTTTAAGTCCAATGGAATCTTCGTAAGACCGGTATGCATTGTGAACGGAACCTCAAATCAGTAATGTTGTAATACAGTTAAAGTAAAGTATTGCAATTACCATAGAGAGCTTTCATCTGCTTCCGTCTGCTCCAATTTATTTCGGACAGTAGTCTGATATATTAGAGCGGATGGAAACCAATGCTTTGGCCCGAAAAGTCTTCGAATCCACCCCCGAGGAACGGCGCAGTAGAGGAAGACCGCGACTCAGGTGGCACACGCAAGTGGAAAGGGACCTCAACCAACTATGCGTGCGAAACTGGAGACAGCTAGCTAAAGATCGAGCTGGCTGGAGACGCTTGTTGTTTGAGGCCCAGGTCCACCTCTGACTGTAGCGCCACCTTAAGTAAGTAAGTCTGATATTTATTTGAAAATTGTTATTCTTCTAGATGTGCTCTAATTTATTTAAAAAAAACTTTAGAAAATTGCAGATAAGCTCAGAGCGTTATTTTCATTAAAGATATTTTAAATGGAAAAAATCATCAGAACTACTTGCGTTGGTTTCTTTTTATGCCCCTGAACGAAATTTAAGAAACAGAGAAAATATATTTTAAGACACAGAGATTATATATTTTATGTTCCCAATCGCCTAACAAACTATGGCCAAAACGAGCCTGTTACCGTCATATTTTTGTTTGCTTTGAAATTTGAAAATAATTCAACACTTCATTAATTTACCCTATCCATATTTCACTAACCGAAACAATAATTTACACACGCTACGTTGTACATTTGCAAATCCAACTTGCAGGTAATATGTATGTATGTACATTTGTTAAAAGAAACAGAAGAGAGTAGAGTTCAATGGTACATATCACGTACGCATCCTACAACCGGTGTTTGGCAACAGTAACAAAAAGAGGCAGTCACTCAGTAAAGGGACGCGCACGAATTCCTTTTAAAGCGCTCTTAGAAACAAACTTAAAAATAATCAGTGAAAAAAAGTAGGTTTTGCATAAGGAGTGATCTTGAATAGTTTGTTTAATTTTATTGTAACAGAAACAAAAACTCGTTCGTCATTACTTTACAATTCCGTGAGCAATGAAGTCGACCTAGCAATAAGGAGGGACGTTTTTAAGAAAAATATTATAAATCTGTTTAACTGCTTATAAACTGTTTAAATTAATTACGATTGAGTGGCGCTGTAGATTGCCTCGCCTCTCTCTTTTCCAGGATTTTGTTTTTTATCCTATTCTGAAAATAGCTCTCGACATAGATTTGAATTTCTTTATTTATACAATTTTTTCGATTACATGCGCGTATTTGCAGCATTTAATAATATAGTATGTATAGTTTGCTTTCAAGGAATGCAAGCTTATCATCCTTCGTCTATTCATTAGGGACCATTGAGTAGTATATAATGAGTGGTTTCTTTGCAGTTTGTTTATTAATATAATATAATATGGGTGGCGCTACAGCCCGTAAAGGGACAAGGCCTAGCTTCTCAGCAACCACTCGTGTTGTGCGTGCTATTGTTCTCGCACGAGTAGAAAGGACCTACAGTTTTATGCCGACTCCGAACGGCCAAGTTTGAGGAGCTTTTTCTAGACAGTTATACTCTTTTGAGCATTGTAAGTGACTCGAAAGAGGTGGGGCCGTGAAAAGTATTTAGTGTCGTACCAGGAATCGAACCTAGACAGGTTGGCCCAAGTGCGTAGGAGTCGACGCACATACCCCCAACGCCACGAGCAGTTTGTTTATTCAATGTTCTATATTCGACAACTGCCTCGTGATTCGTGACATGTGTCAAAAAGTCAAACATGCTCACTTAAAATTGCCATTTCACCATGAAAAGACTTTAACCCCAACAGCTTGAATAAAAATGTTTTACGTTCGTTATTATCTACCTACTGTGCAAGAAATTCAACTCGTGGAACCACACCAATTTCACGGTATTAGACATCATACCAGAGGGCGAATAGATAAAAATATTGCATCCTAGTAGAAAAGCCTGTCGTGCGACAGGGTAGCTGACACGAGCTGAATCTGGTAGGAATGTTGTCCCAGTAAGACTGCCCGGGACTTTATGCCATACACCAAGCAAATAGATAGACCAATTGAGATATTAACTTACAAGAGATTAAACTCCATTAGACTATTTCTTATGACGATACGTCGAATACCTCGACAATGTCGATAAGCCAGTCGTAGCAGAAAACATTCTAGATGTTATTACATTTCGAGATTTTTTGAGTGATCTTTAATCATTATATCTAGAACCCTTAAAAAAGTATAGTGAGGATTTGGATTTACGTTATCTCCTGCCCCTTGTCTTATCGAACGATATCCATTCACCTAGCCTTGGGTGGGCGTCTCAAGTATCAATTGAATTAATACTTATGGACATACCTTGACTTTGGTGAAGTGCGAAACCGATCTTAAACCTCCTTCTGTGCAAGTCCACACCGATTTGAATCATATACCATACACGTCTCACAGTCGCACTTAGGGCTTAAATTACAGATACCATGGCGTTCACGAAGCCAACCGCACCTGGTCAGGCTGAAACTGAATATCGCCTCTGGTGAAGCATGAGCAATAAAAATTCTTTACACACTAAAAATGTTCCTGTATTTTTTGACAATTAAAAAAGCAAAACGTTTAACAAATCACATATATATTGTGGTGTGAATAGGGTAACAAAAGGTACCGGGAACACCAATCACCACCACCTGTAGCTTTGTTATTTGTGAGCTACTCACCCCACTACCACAAATTACTGTACTACCAAGCGGAGAGCTGCCAACAATTAAAAGTCACCACTGTATTTTACAACTCACAACTTGATTGCGAGTGTCCTATATTGTCATAGTAGGCAATTGCTGATGACGGAGTAACGAGCCATTGATGGAGCCCCGGATACTGGTGGTAAGCAAAGCAGTTTGCTTTGTCACAACTCACACTGCAGGAAGAATTGATAAACTAGTAGAAAAGCCTGACGTGCGACAGGAAGACTTTCACACGCATTCATATTATTATTTGTTTTTATTGCAAATAGAATACTTCGGAAAAAAGAATATGAAATGTTTATTCACACAAAACATTTATTATTGCTTATAAAAAGCCGGATTTGAACACAGAACCTGTAAAGACCGTGAGCAACACGATACCTTTCAAGGTTTTTTTTCGTTCGTTCATTCGGTATAGGTGTGAAATACTTACATCCATAGCGCTATATATTTTAGAGACGTTTGATTGACAGCATATCAACCCTAGACACAGCAACCGGCTGCACTCACGTCTTACTCCAACTTATCTTAAAGATGGTGACACTCTCTAATTCCTTACTGGAGATTGAGTAATTTCCTCACATTTTAGGGAAAAAAAAAACAAATTCTTTAATCGACTCCTTAAAACATGTGACAATTTGTTAATAGTTCCCACTCCCAATTACAGCATGTCGAACATTTAGCTACTGAATCTCAAAAAGAATCACGCAACACGGAAAACGTGTCATCATGCGACAAAAACCCACACCAAAGACGTGACCATGCAAAAGCAGACATCACTTCAACTTACGATAAATTCCGCTGGAATTACCACAAGTAAAATAAATGTTTGTCTGTTAGCAGGTCATTCTGAACTATTTTTCGCAAATAATTCGTGCTGTGCGTGCTGCTGAGTTCACACGAATACGGGGATTTACATCGCTATGCTAACTATGCGACAGACGTTTGTTTGGAAAATTGTCGTCGTCGTTGACTAGAAGAAAAAAGACCGGCAATTAGGGTTGACTCAGGAGCAAGGAGGTCATATTGCAGGAAATAGTTCGTGTTTAAAGTGACGTATTTAAGCATGTAGAAATGGGTCAGGCATTTTTGGGTATTAGCGAACGACTAGGACAAGGAGTGAGTGTCGGTGCATGTGTCAAGTGAAAATGAGTTTGCGAAATGACGTTTAATCAATAAGAATGATATTTGGGATTGAAAAAGTAGTGACCGATGTTTATGGAGATTATGTCCAATTCTTTGTCACCAGATTAAGGAGCATGGTATCAGCACTTAATGATGATCGTTTTCGATGTCCAAGTCCTGTCATTTTGGCCAAACAGAGTTATAGAGCGATATAAAAAAATTGTTGAGATTTTAATAGGTCAGAAGTCATTGGCGGCCAAACCAAACTACTCCGAGATATGAATGAGCGACTATAAACGATGTCTCAATTAGCTGTTAAATTTGGTGGTGTGTATGGTATTGGCGGGGGTTTCAAAACTTTGTTCAATGCGTTTGTATTTTTCAAATTTTTTTTATGTGTCCAATGAATGATTTTCATTACGTTTCATAGTAAATTATCGATAACATACATAAAATAATTGTTGGAAGCATTCTTTTTACCCGCGCCTATTTCAGAAGCGGCGATAAATATGACGGTTGTTAGTGTATTTTACATGCAAATTGAAATTTAAACGTATATACGCTTGCAAAAAAATACTACTCGTTGGATGTCGGTTACAGCGGAAGGGACTAGAAAGACTGTGCTTTCAATTTATCCTTCCACGAAAAGTAATTGGGAAGAATGTGCATCTTCAATTTCATAAAATACTGCAAGCCGACTTCTAGCCCCATCACAATGGCCCACTCTGACTGGTCACACTTCGATCCTTGAGCATCTAGGAACTTTTAATTCAATTTAATTCATTAATCTGTTCCTAGCTGCTTCCTGAACAAGAGCTTTTTTTTTAACTAATTTCAGAACGCGATGACAATATCCCTCTTAGGCACGTGGTGCATGTCTACACTGACGGCTTGAAAACAAAGGAAGGAATAGTCAGACCTATCATCAGACAAGCTCCACCCTGATCATTGTAGCATATATCAGGCTGATTTATATGGCATCGAGAAGTATGTTATAGTGACGAAAATAAAGTGTTATTTCTGCCAGAGATATATGCATTATCATGGAAATTCAAGCTCCTATGAATGTCCTGCAATCGATTGAGATAAACTCCTAAGCTATATCCGACTATCGCTCATAACTACAGAAGGATTGTGTGCCGTACCACAGATGCATCCCTGAAAATGTGACTTGACTTGAGTGGGGGAGCCTTGAATTTAGAAGTTACTTGATTCGAACCCAGCACTGCCAGCGTTGGAGCCGATTCACCTACACAATACGCCATGGCGCGCACTAAACAGCTTTCAAACCAATTCACGCAGCGTGCACTAAGTGCAATACATCATGAATGATCTGGCCATGCTGAATTCCACATCTTCTACTCTGATCTGATAACACTCTGATCTCTTCACAGATCTAATCCCAGAAAAATTATGTCTATCACTGCTTAATAGACGAACATGCAAGAATACTCAAGGAACCCTTCAATGAAGATGTTGCGTGACGAGGAGGGAACCGCAATTCTGGCAAACTGAAGGCTAATGCATTTGGTACAATTACATTTGGTAAAATGTAAAGAGCAGTGAAATCAAATTGATGTTCATACTTACGTCTCCCCTGTTAACTATTGCTTAAATAATTTACAAAGTCCGCTTATATTCTCTTCCAAATCGTCTTAAGGTAAACGAATTTCCCCTTAAGTAGCTTTGCATAACTTTCTTATAGTCGGAGTATGGTTCTCTGGCACTGAAACATAGTACTTAAAGGCTGAAATCAATTGAAGTAACCTTTTGTCTAATCGGCGATTCGGGAATAAGGTTCAATATAGAAGTATTGGGAAGGTTACGCTTTTCTTAACTACTGTAGAAATGGTATGTATGGAATACAACTCCAAAACAAGGCAACAAAAGATGACAATATGGGAGAGACGCAATGTGCGTATCTGCGTATTTATAGTTCTTTCTGAACAGACATAGCAAACATAGCTAAAGGAGGATTATTGGTTTTTAACTATAAAAAAGCACAGACAAATTGCAAAAGTATTTTATTGATAAGTCAATGCTTGTCAGTTGCTAACCAGGACGACGTTATAAGTGGTCGCTATTTTTAGTCAGTCTTTCGAGCATATTGGCTAGTATCTCGTTATTAACATGTATTCTAGTCTTCCAAGGATTCAATTGAGACTAACTTATCGGCAAATGCGAGTGAGTTGACATGTCCCCATAAAAACAGTCTACAGGCGTAAAATTGCACGATCTATATAGCTGTCCACAAACCAGAGGTAAATTACTTACCGAAATGATTTCTCAAATGATCCAACAATTTTTGTGAAGGGTGGCATGTAGATGCGCACCACACTGGCACCACATGTAATCCAGGTTCAGCTCGTGGATTTTTGGAAAAATCCATTGACGGTAACGTTATTGTTCTCGGTCATTGGGCGAATGATACCGCCGGACTGTAATCCTCACCAAACTGTGCATTTTTTCCGAGATCTATTGGGATCGCAGTATGTCCGAGGAGTGAAATCTCAGCATCGTTTGCCCCATCCTAAAGAAAGTATACGTTCCAAACTGTGCCAACTACAGGGACTCATTTTCCTAAATATTGTATATAAGATCTTCCCTGCCGTTTAAAATACGCTCGTATATTTTACTTGTCCCTAGACACATGGATATCCTTGAGATTGGAAGTTGTGGGAGACCCTTTCTTTAGGCGTCGAAGCTTCTTCTCATCACCTTCTATCCCGAAACTTCTCTTTCAGTCATCTTGCCTTGCGTTGTAGCTCCTTTTGGTATACCTCGTCGCTTCCTCGTTTTTTCTCCTCACACTGACCATCGCGACATTCTTATTGGCGGTGCTAAGTAGCCTGCTGATGTTTTCAGTTTACAGCAGAAGAAAGCTAAAATTGATTGAAGTGAACGAACATTGACAGAAATACATACGATTTTATGTTGTTTCTCATACTAAGGCTGAGCATTGAAAGTGCAGCAAGAAAGGCACCGCTCAGTTCATGTAGCCGGTCGTTAAATAGAAAACATCCCTCATCGCATATGCCAGCATCCCTATCATCGGATTGGGGCTACACGACAGAACGTCTTCGAAAAAGCTCACCATTTGCATGGCTTTATGAAAGTCAATGTCTGCCCCCGTTCGAGAAAATTCTTCAAAAATAACTAGACCCATGTATCATCACGCTAATCCAAAGAAGACAAGTTGACAAACCCGAGTATCGTCATTGAAGCCTTCATCCATTTCACGCCAACCCAATTCAACCCATCACTGGTGGTTTATAACAAAATTAGATCTGCTCAATTCCATCCCAGCCAGAGCGTCTCGCATCCCAATAACACTCCACCAATATTCATTAAATTCCCTCAACGGGACAGCAGGACAAGTCGTTCATTCTTTTTCGTCAAATTGTCTGTCCCTTTTCAATAAACCCAACCCTAAGCCAATTCACATCGCAATTCAGTCGCACGACCTTGAGCGAATTGGCCATCCATAGCCCCTTCATGCATGCCGAGGGCTCCATTCCAGCAGCCATACAATCTCCACCACCATCGACATGAGACGCGTGCTCATGCCCAGCGAATTAGTTTTGCTTCATTTGCATGAGACATAAATAGAATATTGCTTGACATGGCTAGATCGGACTGGGGTAATAAAAGCAAATATCCTGACAATTCAATTGACACGGGATACCGAGCTATCTTCAGCTATCGCCGCAGAGGCGCGCGGCAGCCAAAGAGCCGCACTTACAAAGAATGAATGACGGCACAAGATACAATACATTCCATATTCGGGTGGGAGAGAGACCAGTATCCGAGCACAAGAATAGTATCTATTTCTCATTCCGATGGCTTTAAGGACTAGTATCTGAGGCTGAGTTGACGCAAAGTAATGAGCACTGACAAGGGTACAGCGGAGGTTAATGGAAACGACGACAAACGGAGAAGGTCAAAGCCCGAATAGGCCGTGCCACTCCGCCCATGGCACACTTCACGACAAGGCTTATGTTTGTATATTGTTTCATAGTTCGCCTGATGTTTGGGCGGGCGGACGAGCGGACGGGCGGTGGAAGGACTGCCAAGGACTCGAGGTATTCCGTTAATGACTTGCGTGTCGAAAAGGGGTGACTGGCTATAAATAGAAGGGGCCAGCCACCGACCGCAGTGACTTCGAGGAGTCAATCACCGTAACAGTGGAAACGTGCCTTTCGAGATTTCCCTAGTTCCTACCTATGGCACGAGAGTCTAATTATATTAATTATTTCACGTGCTCCACTGAAGCGACGACGACGACGTTGGTCGGTCGGTCGGTCCTTGGGAAATCCAAGTTATTCTTAAAGACCACTGAGTTCTGAGGAATTGTACAAAACCCATGCGTGAGGAGGGATTAGGAGACGATAATGGGGAGATTGAAGGATTTTCATTCGCGTCCAGATTGGTGGCTTTTGTGTGGTTCACTGCAAAACACTTGGATGTACATGAGTGGATTGGTCTTTGGTGGACGGAGAGCAAAATAATGCATTTTCAAGGAGGTCGATTCTTTGTTTGCATTCCACTCGGTGAAGTGGCGGCAGTCGTCCGTGGCTTTTATCTTTCGATGTTGACACTGAGTGGTGTCTGTGTTGACGTAACAGGTATGTGGGTGTCAACTGAAGTGCCACTCAACAGACAAGGGGATTAGTCGGGAATATCCCGTCGGGATAAGCAACGGTGGCGAAATGGGTAAAGTCTCACAAATGGAGACAAATATTGCATTCGATTGAATGTTAATAAAATGTCCGAATTTCTCTGTGTTCTACATACGTACGTCCAATTTGGGCATGTGACAAGTGATTTGTTTTCAGTGCTCCACTAAAAAACGCCAAGGCCAAGGACTGGATTTCAGAATCACCTTGGAAGATACTCAGTCGTCGACAAATTTGTTATCCGTCACTGACAAATACTCAGACGGGAGCTGTTTGGATGTGCTTTACCGTAGTATTTATAAGGGATGGCTTTTTACGAAAGTACTCCATTGACTTACACAGACTGTGGATGGTGGGTATGGTGGGAATGTCTTTTCGAATCTGAAAAGGGCTTATAGATTAGTTTGAATTCAAGATAAAAAAATATGAAAACAGCTTGTTAAGAAACATCCTTTGGGGCTCGCAAAACAATATCTTTGATTAGGTAGGTAACTAGGTAGGTACTTTCCCCGGAACTGCTTTCTTTTCTATGCTTGGGCTGGGAATTCGAAGAGCAAATGTTGGATAGATTCTATTTCTTCTTCATCTCTGCAGCTTCTGCACAAGTCATTGTGGCGTGAATGCATAAGGGATTGTCCGAGGGGGGAATAGGATAGTCTCGAACACTGGTTTCGGTTTTGTTCTAAGACAACCTGTAACCGTTTTCCCGAAGGCATGTTTGCATTTTTACAACACCACATATGCCTTATATTTACATACGGTCCTCCGTAGTTTCCTTCCAAATTAGTTTGGAATTTAGTATAACAACTAAAAATGTTGCAGCCGTCGAGAGTTTGAGTTCATTACATTAGGGCAGGTAACCTCAGGAATAATTCTCTTCTTGGTAAAGAGCAGCAATGCCATTTTGCTCGGATTAACGTTCAGTCCTCGAACTTGTATCTAGTTATTAAGTAGCATTGGTCGACGCATGGTATGACGCTCGCTTAGCGTTGAAGGAAATATTCCCGATACGAGGATGACCTCATAGTCCGCATAAGCGACTACTGTTAGCCCGTAGTGGCCAACGTCTTCAAGATATCATCAACCACTAGGATCCGTGGGAGAGACAAGATGACTCCCCCTTATCTATGACATTAGCCAGTGTATTCTCATGTAAATTCAGCTAATGGTTATTCACCATGCTTTTAGATTTGACCGAAAAGTAGGTTAAGCAAGAAGGGGAGACTTCAAATCTTCAACCATGATCTTTTTTCTTCCAAAAGTTAGTTTCGGTTTCAATACAAATAATTAATTGTAGCGTATAATATTTCGAAGAAACTAAAGGGTGTTTTTTTAGGTATAGAAGTTAGCAACACTATTTTATTTTACTATTTATTTTCGTTCATCAAATGAACAACCATGATGTGCAGCAGCTGTGGTTTCAACAAGGCTATTGAAGGGAAAGATTGGTAACCGCATAGTTTCACGTTACGGACCCGTGAATTGGCCTCAAAGATCGTGCAATTTAACGCCGCTTGGCGTTTTTTCTGTGGGGATATGTGATTTCGCTAGCAGATAAGCCTGAAACGATTGCCCACTTGGAGGACAACATTCGCCGCGTTATTGCCGATATACGATCACAAAAGTCATCAGACTAGACTACGTCCGAGCCAGCCGTGGCGGTCATATGCCAGAAATAATATTTAAATTATAATGCCAGAAGATTATCTATCTATAAAGTAAATTTCATGTCAATTTAAAAAAATTATCTTTGTTTTAATCCATTTAAAAAAAACACCCTTTATTTTTGAATATGAAAAATTGTTTGATTATTGAAAGATGAAGAAAGAAGAAGATGCTTCAACGTGATGGACTGCACAAATAGGACGTCTGTGACTTTGTTTACCGTTTTCGTCTTCCAAATACGACGACATTCTTTCAGCTATAAGCATTTCAACCGTGCATCATATGGTTATAAAAGCGATTGCTAATCTTGCGTCTCGATTTGTTTGATTGCCTGAAACACTGAAGGAACACGTTTATACATCCAATCGCCAGGTGAAACGACACGCAGAATTGTTTAGAAATCGTAAGACATGGTTCTCCATAAACGTTTAGTCTGTGGGCTCTGCGAACCTAAACATGATCGATAACGTTGAAAAAGAACAGTTTTTTTTCGACTCTAGCTAATCAAATACAAATTATTTAGCGACGCCGTTTCAGAATGTCTCAAACGTCCCAAGTCCCGAATTCGAACTCGCATTTGTGTAGAGCGTTCATATGGCATTTGCATGGTATGCATGGGAAACCAATGAGTCTGCCTCTCTAGCGGAATACATGAAGAAAAAGAAAAATGTTCAACTTGCGGCTCAACTCTTAGTTTGGTGTTGGCTGCCCTAGATTTGGTCAACTTTAGAGTTTCACACAGTTTCACAATGCATCACTATAAAGTTGGATAGTGGAAGTTTCGAGCACCCACTTATCATCCTTTTTCCTAATAGGAAAAGTGCACTTTGGCTTCGCAAGATCTTGTTCGAACAAATTACGGCTTTCCTGAACCAGGGATTTGGTCGTCAAATGTACCATTATTAGACCAAATGAAGATATATCGATGTGCAGATTCTTAAATGTTACTAATCCCTCTTTCAAAGACTGATTTGATTGCAACAGCTGCCGGATGATTAGCATGAGATTGGAGCAACCTTGTACATTGAAGATTGGTGCAATCTTTCGCTCATTCCCGTACCTCGAATACATGCAGACCTCTATTTCTAAACTGCCTCTGAGTAAATTACATGACATTAGCTTGGAACCGATTTTTGCTGAATGCCTTCTGCCTGCGAAACCATGAAATAATTGCTGAAAGTTTTTAATGACAACTCTCTTTCCAGAAGTAGACACATCTTCACTGATCGTGCGATTCGATGAACAATTGCATTCTCCGCAGAGACGAAATCAAATTGAGCCAAATTCTGACGCACGTCTCCAAACTGAATACAGCCTGGTCGTATGGATACACGCACTGACATCGCCTTACATTCCACCATTTCAGTTCGCAAAACTATTTGATTCTTAAGTGAGTTTTAAATTCAATTTCGTGCCTTCTTTCCATGTGATTGGTTGGCTTGCAGTTTGATTGGAATGAGCATGCCATACCAGCATTCTTATGCGTCATAGTCGATTCCTTGGAATTGATTCAGTCCATAAATTCTCAGGAATGCTCTGACACACCCACCTCATGAAATTGTCTTCACATCATGTACTAAATAAAGTCGCTGCAAAGAGGTTCACAGGTTTACGAGCAAATAAAAGCGAAATCATAAAAATTTCGAAGCGGATGACAGGGATTCCACCTCCTGCCCGTTTACTGCCAGCAAATACGTTGCGAAAATAGCGGTGAAACTATCATCGCATCCTTCGTAAAAGTTTAAAACCAATCCATTGTCAGTGTGGGAGGTGGTTGGGTACACGGTATTTATGAGAAACCAAGTATCCGAGCTTTTGATATACTGGTATGTATGTACCTAGAAATGATCCGTGGGAGTGATGAGTCCAAGGGGAATGACCAAAATGTATTAGGTTTAAGTAGTGGACGAGGAGGACGTACACACATGGATACATGAGCACATTCTCTTGGTTCAGTTTGCGCTTTAGAGATTGATTATCTATTCGAGCAGATGAATAATGGATGATGTGGGGCTCAACTCAGACAGACTCTTATTGGCTTTCTGACCTAGTCTGGCGTATATACAGATGCACTTGGGCCATACTATACCACAATGGTCTGATGGTCCTCTATCCATCAAATCATATCGAGCTTGTGATGAAGAGGATAAATGAGCCGATGTTGGTGTTTTTGTGGCATCTTTAAATGTTCAATCAGTACGCCTCCAGGTAGGTATATCTCCGGTTCGAGCGGGCACTGTATGTCCTGATACTGTGATGAGTTAATTCTCCTTCTCATTGCAGTACATCCGACAGAAATATTTGAATGCCATCCTATGCTTGTCAATTCCGTCGACAAGTGTCCCAAGTGAGAGACTCCTCAAGATGACTAAGCAGGAGACAATTAGCTTGGTGATGTTTGATGTATGATGATTATTTCACTCAATATCGACGAGAGTTATGTACAATTATCTTCACGAAGCCCGTACAATTGTTACATTCGTGAATGACATTAAAGTGATTTGCAGACCAGAGAGCCGTCAATGAGGCGTTTGCTGGTATTTAATATGTTGGTGAACCAGAAAAAACGATGAACGTATGTATTTGCTGTCCTTAATTAAGGACATATACCGTCGATATCTTAGACAGAGTGTCACATCCTTGAAGCCAATGATAGCGGAATACCAGTACGGCTTTAGAAAGGGCCTATCGACAATCGACGCTATCAGAGACGTAATAAACAAAGCCCAATCAGCCATAGAAGGCAGACTATGGAAAAGAGGCAGTAAACAGTACTACGCCGTGGTCCCACTTGACGTGAAAAATGCGTTTAACTCTTCAATCTGGTCGCGTATTTTACAATGCCTCGAAAGATTAAATGTACCGAAGTACATATTAAGATTGATCAGGAGCTACTTTACTGATAGGTTGCTCCTTCACGAGTCCGACGACAGGACGAAAGTGCATAAAATTACAGGGGTCGTGCCCCAAGGATCAGTGTTAGGTTCTTTACTGTGGAACGTGATGTATGACGACATTCTACGACTCACAGTCCCCAGGGAAGCCACGATTGTACGTTTCGGAGACCTTTTCGCTTGAAGAAATCGAGCTGTATTGCAACGAAGCAATAGCCCTGATAAAGAACTGGCTACGCGATATGAGTTTAGACCTCGCGGATCATAAAACGGAATCCGTGCTCATTACGGGTAGGAGGGTGCTAGAGACGATAACGATAAATATCGGAGAACACGGCATTATTTCCAGCCGATTTATAGAATAGCTGGGAGTGACAATTGATGCACGGCTTAATTTCAAGCATTACCTAGCATATGCTTGCGAGAAGTCGTCGAAAGCGATAGGCACTCTTTCGAGACTCATGTCGAATATCGGCGGTCCGAAGCAAGGTAAACGATTAATGCTTGCCAGAGTTGTAGCCACCATACATCTGTACGGGGCACAAATATGGTCTGATGTCGCTATTAAAACATCGCACACGAAAGGAATCAAATCTGTGTACAGATTATGAGCACTGAGAGTCAGCATCGTATATCGAACGGTATCCCACGACGCAATATTGGTACTATCCTCTATTGTACCAATTGATATCCTAGTCTTAGAAGCTAGGCGACTCTATGACAATCGCGTGCAAATCGCTCCAACCGTAAATCTTGTAAAGAAACTCGAAAGAAGCCGCAGTGTAGAAACGTGGCAACAATAATGGAACGAGTCCCACGTACCGACTAATCCCAAGGATTTAAAATTGTAAATCGAAAACACGGCGAACTAAATTACTACCTTACACAGTTCTTGACTGGTCACGCTTGTTTCCAGGAACGATGCAGCAGTACAAATAATGTGCGATCTAAGAAATTTAGAACGGCAGCGTAACGCGCATTCGCCAAACACTCCGTGACTTCATCGCGAAGTAATACTTCGCAGTAGTTCCGCGGGGGAATAAACCGAAGAATTCGGTAGCTGGTTTAAGTCAGTAGGAATCTGACACTACCTACATTGGTGTCTATGCAAAATAAAAAAAAAGACAGAGTGTCACAATGGGCAACTAACAGCGAGGTAGTCAGTGACTTCGGCTTTTTCGACTCCATACAGTAAATAGCACATTTCGGAAGTTCATGCCAGGTTTGCAAAGTATACAGGAAGCTAACAGGAAGCAGGTTAGCATTTGGTTTATCTCCTGTTTCTTTATTTCCTCCTCCTTTACTTAATGCTATTACTACTCTGGTTACAGTACTGTACACTTTGCTGTGGGTAACTTGATACCAGGATGAATGTAATCTGCCACATGGTCTTCATACGGCCAGTTATGGAGTAAGGTTCTCCAGTATGGTTCAATTTGAGGTTTTTCGACAGTGTCTTCGGACCCGTCTCCTTTTGTATCATACACACGACTCGGGGAACAAGTCGTTCTATTCAAAGTCCAATAGCCACTATATTGTACAAACGCTGCATTTCTGCTGTTAAAATGCCATCTGAAAAATGTCATATGAAAGGAAGCTGTCCACTACCCAACTTGGTTTCCTTTCGGTTGAAACTTCCATTAACATTGAACAGTTCTTCACCGTTCGGTCCCGATGTACCTGTTCATCTTCCGAAATGTAAGCACACAGGATAATCTATGGCAATTGATGACTGGAAGCATTTTATCGGACCCGTATCAAATTGGATTCTGATGTTCTTATCACGACGTGTGGATTTTTTTTCTGATAAAAGGATTAATCCGCATCGTAAGTCTAAGTGTTGGGCTTGAAAGAGGATTTGTAAACAGTCTATATTCCATTTAAATCGCTTACAATACATGCACAAATAGAAATAATCTAAATCTAACTAGGTTGAGTTAAGGATAACTTCAAAAGGAAAATACATGCTCATAAAACGTCTCCCTTGCTTCATTTCACTACAGTCTACTGCCATCGGAAGAGAGTGTGTTTTAGTTATTAGTTCAGATGAGGTGAGTAAGAATGCCAAAGTCACACAGGCCAATAGTACAGGAAATTTTCATTACGAACACAAACAGAATCCTTCCGACTATGCATCGTCGTTCTGCTCACAGGAAGGCGCAAATATGGAAACAAGGAAAGCTTCTGGTTCCTGGTTATACCACCAAATCAATTCATGTCCGATGTCGAATGTAATTTGATTCTCCTTTCGTTCATGCGGTTAACCTATGTCAAAAAATAATTAAAACCGAAGTATGATGTCAGTAAAATGGATTTTTTGATCACCCTAGGTGATGAAGCAATCCTCTAGACAGTAAATGTGTGGACACGTACATGAAACCCTTGTTGATATTGATTTTGAAAAGATTGTGGTTTGATTGCGGCTATGTGCTGTCCTGCTTTTGTTGGTTCTTCTCTATTTGAAATTTAATCGTGTTCAATATACTTGCCGTTTGGTCAATTTATTTGATTTCGTTTGGTTTTGAGGAGCGAATGCTTATGAAACTTCTGTTAAGAAATTTTCATATAAATGCAATTGCAGTAGTTTATTCGAATTTGATTTGAGCTGATAAATGAATGTTTTCAATTTACATAATAAAGATTACTTCATGTATTTGTTGACCATGACCATACGGTCCATTGACTCCTCCACTGCCGCCATAGTGAGTTCACTGATTTGGAATTCCCACCATTGGTTTCTACCAATGGTGGAATAGATTGCTAAAAGTTACAACGCAGATGGTCTTGTTTCACCTTTTGGGTAAGCATGTCTACAACTCCGTCTACAACTCCAACTTGTCTCCAGCTTAGAGGTACATATATACCTCCCTATACCCATCTCCAAGTAAGCTTTGAAAACCAACTAGATCCGCGGTATAATCAATTCGAAGATTTTTCTGTAGTTCTAGAGGAATAACCTGGTCCTGCCCGGGGAGTTGAAATGTTTCAAGCTGCTTATAGCCCAGCGAGTCCTGTATTTTGCAGTAACGTCCATTGCTTCAGCGGCCTGACTCTGACACTCGCAGATCTTCCCCTGTCTTTGCCTTAGTGTGAAAATTTATTTGTTTTGTCGTTCCTTTGCTTTTTTATGGTTGTGATGACTTCTTAAAATGTAGGTGGGAGGATTATAGCATTGACTAGAATTCAGATTTGTAGGTCATGGTATTTAAGCAGCTGTTGAAAGTTCTCTACGAAAAGTCTAGTTGCTTTTCCTAATAAAGGGTGGTTAAATTTTAATTGCCGATGTTGAATGTGAACCACACCTAAACGTCAAGTTTTTTTCTGCATTAAATTTGACATTTCTCAATTTCAGACTAACTCAATTTGAACCATGGAAAGTTATTCAGGCTTATTATGAAAATGGGCGTTTAAATCAAAATGCATATCGTGCACTTCGTGATATTTTCGGTAAATTTAATCGTCCAAATGTGCGGACAATCGGAAAAATCGTGCAAAAATTTGAGCAAACGGGGTCTGTAGGAGATGTGAAAACACCAGTGCATGCTCGTACAGCTCGTACTGCAGAAATGATTGCTGTTGTTCGCGATAGTGTGGCGAAAGAGCCGTCCACCTCAACTCGTCGTCCTGCCCAAGAATTGCACCTCTCACGCTCGTCGTTGATGAACATTATGCATAAAGACTTGCATTTACACGCTTACAAGGTGCAATTGACTCAAGAACTAAAGCCTCTTGACCATTTCAAGCGTCGTCAATGGTCAGAATGGTGGCAAGAAATGGCAACAGTGGATGATCAATTTTCGAAGAAAATCATCTTCAGTGATGAGGCACATTTTCATTTAGTGGATTCGTCAATAAGCAGAATTGCCGCATTTGGGCGAAAGATAATCCAAGAGTGATTGTCGAAAAACCAATGCACCCACAAAGAGTGACTGTTTGGTGCGGTTCATTGGCTGGCGGCATCATCGGGCCGTATTTTTTTCCAAAATGAGGCCGGTCAACCAGTTACTGTGAATGGTGTTCGCTATCGTGAAATGATAACGAACCGAATTGGAAGATATGAATGTGGACGATATGTGGTTTCAACAGGATGGTGCCACTTGCCACACAGCTAACGAAACAATGGCTCTTTTGCACGACAAAATTAAATGGCCGTGTTATCTCACGTGGTGACGATGTCAATTTTTTTCTTTGAGGTTATTTGAAAGAAATGGTGTACGTCGATAAGCCAACAACAATTCAAGAGCTAAAGGATAAGATAATTCGGCACATTAACGGCATAGAATTTGCTTTATGCTTCAGCGTCATCGAACATTTGGACCATCGGATGGAGGTGTGCCGCCGAGGTCGCTGCGGTCATTTGGTCGATATTTTGTTCCATACATAATTGAACCATACCAATATTGTCATAATAAAAATAAATGACAAAATAATTTCCTAAATAATTTGTGTTTTATTCAAAATCAACATCGGCCCTTAACATTTAACCACCCTTTAGAAGGTTTAAACCTTCGTGGACTCTTCGATATCCTTGGGACATACTGAGAGATATTTTCTTTATGAGTAGAATCGTCTTCTTCTTACGTCTTCGTCTACTCCGGTGCTTTTTGTGTGCGGCGTTTTTTGGTATATGCCGTCTAATGAATTTCGACTAAATTTGACCGTGACTTACTGAGGCACATGACCATTTTAAACTTGTTTCTTTTGAGACGTTCCTCTATGACTAATTCTCATGCCTCGTACACAAATGCCACTATTCTGAGGAGTTCGATGGTATACATACATGCTGCAAAGAGGACGCACACTCCACTATCGTGATTTTCAGTGGTTCCTTTAGACAGGACCAGCATCATAGTCAGATACACGACAAGTTTCTTCTCTGAGTCGTATACAACGTATAGTTTCTAGAAAAGTACCAAATGCATAGAGCTATACAGATAACCAGTTCAGCGGTATCCATCAAAACAACTGTCCCGTTGCCTTTGAAGGTTATGTGGAATAAACAAAAAACAACACACATCGAAAGAGATACGATTACACTAGACGCCCAATGCACTGTACGGTTGAATCGCCATAACCCGCAACACCTACAGAGCGCCACAGAGTCACAGAGCGTGCAGATAGTGTTCTAAAAACAGAACACTGTTGTTCGTTGCACTGATCATTGAACAGAATCAGACACCTTCCAAGCATCAGCACAAGCCGCCTTCCTTTTCAAGATCGTCGCCACAGAAACCAGTCAATCTTGTTTTGAAGCCACGGCTGTCAGCCCTCATTGGAACGTACTCGTACTTGCGTGTTTGATACTAATTGCAACCAGACCTATTCCTGGAAGCGTTGCTCCACTATAAAAGCAAAGTACACAAGATCGAATAAATCAGTTAGATTTCATCATCTGAATCGGGCCGGCCGCAGGGAGGAATTGAACTCAACGTCAAGGCTCATCATGGGACACACACTGGTATGGAATTCGAAATCACTGCACTGATGCAACGTCTCTCAACGTCTTCTTCTTTGACAGATAGCACTTCTGGTTGCAAATGTCGTCCTGGTTACAGGCACTGCAGGAAGTGTCCTGTACACAGCTGGACTGCCCTATCCATACATATCGCCTTATGCATTCACGTATGCATATGCACACCCGCCGCTGCTCCTCCCGCATCCCCTCAGCTTGGAATGCGAGGGTGAACCATTGAGTGTGTCGGGAGCACTACCATCTTCACCTCCAGTCACTGAGGTGTCCTTGGAAGGAATCACTGCCGACGAAGACGAATCGCAGGGAATTTTGCCCAATCAATCAACATCTGAACTATCATCAGGAGCACTCGGTGGGACAGCACCACCGCTAACACCTGAAAGTGCACCCCCAGCAGGAGATTCATCACCTTTGCCGGCACCTATATCTCCAGCACCAGTGCCAACAGCACTCGGCGAAGCTGCACCATCTCCTACAGCAGCACTTGACGAAGCTGCGCCATCTGCTCCAGCAGCACTCGACCAAGCAGCACTACTTCCTCCAGCAGCACCTGCTCCAGCACCAGCACCAGCGGCAGCGAATGAGCTCAGGTATCATCTCAGGTGAGTCTGCATGATTAAGGATCATGTGAAGTGAATTTCGACAAGGAAAAATCTCTGCACACCGTGCATGGTGTGCACTCTCTCATTTGCCTTGATTTCGTCCTCTTGCAGCCTTCCCATCACGTACACGATACCCACACCACTGACGTGGCCAACTGCCTCACAGTACCACCAGCAAGACGAGCTGGGCCAATACAACTACGGCTACGCCAACGAACACAGTTCAAAGCAGGAATTCAAACTCCTAGACGGAATCACACGGGGTGCTTATAATTACATCGACGCCGAAGGAAAAATCCAGACCGTATCATATGTATCGGATGGCGAGGGTTTCCGTGTGGCGGCCTCAAACCTACCCCAACCCGCCGTCCCAGTGGACATACCGGATTCACCAGAAGTTGCCGCAGCCAAAGCCGCTCATTTGCAGGCACAGTCCGAGGCTGTGGCAAATGTGAATAGTGCCAACGCTGCCGACGAGGCAGCAGCGGTCGTTGCAGCTGCCGCTGCAAATGCAAGTGGTAACAATGCGGTTAGTGGATGTAATGACCCATCCGGAGGAAGCAGCACTTCAACTGAAATCTGAAACACAGATGTCATTAAAACTTTACTGTTATCTTTGGTCAAAGGACTTTTATTTCTGTGTTTGCCTTGCCTTTAATTTCGTTTCCACCCATCAGTAGAGCACCATTCGACTGCGGGTTCGGACTGCACTTGGGGGCGAAGTTCTGTGTCCTGTTGAGAGTTTGTGGAACTTTAGTTGGCTTTAATTAAAGTTGGACATCGTTTCATTCGAATCCAGCCATACGCTGGTGGGCGAAGTGCGGTCTTGCTGCTGGCCGCGACGAACACTGTTCGAGATGACATCTGTAAGATCGAGGGCTGAGAATGAAGTTCGATGCGAATGGTGGTATTTTGGTTTGGTTTGGTATTGATTTCGTTTCGAATTGTGGATGAAGTTTGACAAGGTCTACATAGTTGTGTGGTTTTGAAGCATCATTTTCACGTGAGTCGTTCGCTTACACACGATGGATGTGAAGGAACAAAATCACTTTTGGCATTCACTGTTGTTAATGACGACTTCCGATCTTGATTCAGTCACTTAATTTTTTTAGTAGCTTTATGCTCCAGTGTAGAAAAGGTTTTTGACCGTGGGAAAAGAAAGAAAAATAATGGAAAATTTGGAGTTGTAATAGTCCATATAAAAGGTAGTTATGTTCTAGTACGCACAAAGGAACGTAGCATCGGGTAATGTTACACAAAGTGTGACGTCAAACCACGTAATCTGAAATGACGCAAGGTTACACGACAACGTTGTACGATGAAATGGAATACCGCATAACGTAACAGCAACTTGATGCAATTGATTGTGATACAAAGTCAAGGGGGGAACACAATTTAATAAAATAAAATATCCACGGAACTGTTTTACTTGTGTTCCTCGAAATCTCATGGGTTCCTGCGAAAGCAACTCTAGGCTACTTAACACCACCGACAACAAGCTCCAGTTATGATGGCAAGTGTGAGCAGAAGAAAGGTGCAACCGACTAGAAATACCAAAAGGCGATCCAATACAATACAAGAGCAGTCTCACCTACCTCATTCACAAAAAAGACGATCCTACCTCTTGCGAGATGTAAAGAGAAATAACCCTGCCCGTCGCCTATATATACTGTAAGTACGTCTGGTATCTTCCGTTTCGGCGAATCGACCGTAGACCAAATATTTAGGAAGTTTGTAACTTTACTAGCTTGTACCTTGCATGTACCTTGTTTTTTCCTTAACGTTAAGAACAGCTCCTGTCGCCTGTTTTTTATTTGTTTTTTTTTCTCGTTCAAGCTGAGAGGTCTTAATTTCCTTAATCTTGTTATCAATGGGGTTTTTTTGTTTGAATTTTTCCTTAGACTCCTGGATATCTCTGATCTGGAAGGCTGCCAGAAATCTGTTCTTTAGGAGTAGAAGCATATTTTCGCATTCTAAGTGTATACTGCTTTTTCGATGGTCTGGTTTGCCTGGTAGTCTCATCTACCTTCTTCCGATCCTAACATTGTACTACCGACGGATTCAGTGAGCACCGTCTAAGATGACATAGAAGTTTGCTTGAGAAGTGTGCCACATATGCTGATGTAGTTGACTCTACATTATACAGTGATCACAACCAGGCGGTCATTGATCGGCTGGTGAGTTTCGACCGCAGTCGCTTTTCCACCGACTAATCCGTATGCGGGTGACTTAGTTATCCTCACGTCCATCCACACAACACACCAGCACGCGCTCTGCAGTCTTATGCCCTTATATGGTGATGCTGGGATGAAGGTTAACGTGGACAAATCAGAGGTTATGGTAGTTTCCAGAAAGCCTTTTCAATAAACTCTACATTCTAGTGGTCTCCCATTGAAGCAGGTGGAGTTTAAGTATCTCGGGGTCTTTTCCAGGAGATATGGGAGGAGTAATGCTGTGCTTTCTTGTGGCATTGGCCAGGCTTAGTAAATTTTGAAACAGCTTAAACAATCTGTAATCAGGAATTCAGAAATTGGTGTCAAAGCCAAGCAATAGTTGCTCCCACTAAAACCGAGCCTTGCAAGAGTCTGATTCCAGTCAGCTCTGATAGAGGAGGGTACCTCAGAGTACGCGATCTACTACTGTCGCCACATAATACGAAGATCCCCACATCGTTAGTTACATTTTGGACAATGGGTTGGACAATAGAAGTAATTGGTCGCAACTTCTTCCTAACATATATTCGAATGATAACAGGCATAAGGTTTTAGATTTAGCAGTTTCTATCGGCATTCACATTTCAGTCACTCCTTTTCAACCTTCCTCTCTGATCGCCACACAATGACATAATGAAACGTTGTCCATTATTTAAAATTTAGTCAAATTCGAAATTCGTTGAATTCACGCAGCACCCTCTGCGGCTTGTGTACGAGTTCAACGTCGACCATTCTTATTCACACCTGCTTCACACTTGAACAAATCAGCCATTTCCCAGGTCAATATTCTCAAGAGCGGCAACAGATTGCGTTGGCAAAATCAATCATCCTCTGTCGCTCAATCGACCTTTCGCCAACCCTTTTCCTGATCCAAGAATCCACAAATGTGTGTCTGTTTGTCGAGCGGGGACCCCTTAAAGTTGAGCACTTCAGAGGAGACATCCCATCAAGGCCCATCTATTAAAGCCTAGCGATACGAAATGAAATATTAAATAATGCCAACCATGCCAACACCATTACGCTGAGCACACTTTCAAATGGGAATACGAAATTCCATTATGTATGTATGTAGCGGGTCTCCATCATCGCACGCCGGCGGGGGTCGTCATTACCATCAGACTGACTATTCTGGCGTCTTCTCCGACAGATCGACAAGGGCGACATATTGCAGATGTGTGTGTGTGCCTTCTGTCAAAGTGACAAGTAACCTCGAATAAGGGACACATACTCGTATCTCTTTCTTGCAAAAGTGTCACTTCAAAGAATTGATACTTTATCTGATGTATAAAGTGCTCGAGGACTTTTAACAGCATTAATTCGGGACGGGAGTGAGCCTTAGAGTGGGCGCTTCGCAGCGAAAGATATACAGTAGCTTCCATTAGGGGGAACAATTTAAATTTGGCCAAGAATGAGAGGCGAGAGTGGGATATGACTATTGACCTTTGACTGAATGGCAATGGTGATGGTGGTTTTGATGGTGGTACACAGTGGCTTTGGTGGCGAAATTAACTTCGACCAAAGTCAAGGATGATTGTAAAGCAAATTGAATAAGTTAGTCGAAGAGGGTCGTAGGCAATTAGTTAGAAAAGCAATGCGTTTGTCTGTGATATTGTTTGCTGCTTGACAAGTAAGAAAATGAAGTGAGAGGGTACGGATTTCTTTCATTGAAAGGAAACCGCAATTACATGGTGGATGTATGGGTAACGCTAATCTTGCCTTGCGTCGTGAGAAGTAAGAATCCGCCTTCAAGGTATGTTGGTCTATTAAAAGAAGTATCCGTCTGCTGTGTTCTAGAGAAGGATATTCGATTATACTTGCCTTCTGGAAAAAAAAATAAAAATCAGCTCACCTCGAAGCTGCCGAAAGAAAAAAACAAAAATATTCGGTATCGCGCATCGGTATCCATTGGACTCGTAGAGCTGTTTTGTGTTTTGCTAATCTTAGGTAGTTGCTTATAAGTTCCGTACTACCCATCGAAAGAAAAGAAGATTCAGATGTACTACCAAGACAGAAGGAGTCTGTCGATTTTTGCACTACTCGAATTGGGACAAAGCTTTCGAGTGGTCTCGCAGGTGGTTAAAGGGCGCTTCTTCCTATGTAATTCCTACATATATCTATAACTGTTTTTTTCTTGACAGTCGCAATAGGTAGTCTAATCCCAAGGATTGCCCATTTGTTGCCACCACGGGGCTATTATCACTACGTCGTCGGCGTAGGCTCTTCAAGGACTTCGATTATGACGAGCACCCAGAAAAGGGAAGAGATAACTCCGTCCTGATTATGCGGCAAATTAATCCATATAAGTAATAGCATTTCTCAAGGCCCTCAAAGGAGGCATTTGTTTCACTCAAATCTTTTACAAAGCTTCTAAGGAAAATATGCAGAATGGGTTACCAGCCTGTAGTCCAGTTTATGGATTTTTTGGCACTCCTTCGATGGGCTTAAACACGGTTGCGTTGCCAAGTCCGAATAAAGATTCATGTAAAATGTTTTGTACCATCGCAGTTGTGAATGTTTACAGCCTCAAAAACGTACATAACCGAGACATACAGCTGACTGCTTATTTTGAAAACGATTAAGAGAGACTCCCGTTGATATAGTCATAAGGTCATGTGGGTCATAAAAAGCTTCAGTCCATACAAGACATCTGGACTAGATGGCATAATACCAGTTGAACTTCTCATATCTCAGCTGTAATCATCCATTGGTTGGGAACCATCTTCAAAGGTTGCGTATCTTTGTGACACATCCCCACCAGATGGAAACAAGTCAAGGTGGTATTTATACTCAAGGCGGATAAAAGCTCCCAAATGATCTAAGACGTATCAGCCTACCATCCTTTCTATTAAAAACTCTAGAAAGACTCATTGACTTACATTTAAGATCCTACTAAACTCTCAATATCTCAACATGCGTACAATTATGGGATCCGTGGAAACGGCCCTCCACTCCTTGGTAAGCACTATTGAGAAATCACTAAGCTTCAAGGAATATACCATGGTTGCATTCCTTGACATAGAAGGAGTTTTTAACAAGATCTACCCGCATACAATTGTACTATACACTGGAATAACTAGGAGTAGACGCGGGACTGGTAGCACTAATATACCGCCTATTTACGAGTAGAATAATTATTGCTACTCTGGGAAACGCCTCCGCAAAAAGTTCAACCAGAAGAGGTACACCTCAAGGAGAAGTACTATCCCCTCTTCTCTGGAATCTGGTAATTAAGGAACTGCTACTACTACTGGAGAAGGCGGACTGCAAAACTACTGCCCATGAGGACGATGTTGCCATAGACTCCTCATGAAAATATCCCCAAGTCTTGAGAGATCTTATGCAACATGATCTCAATTCACTTGACAACTGGGCGAGTTATCTACCGAAATCGTCCTTTTCATACATCGTCCTCTCAATATAAGATTCCCATTATCGATCCCCTCATTCTAAATGAAACCAGTATACCGTTCTCATATAAGGCGAAATACCAAGGCCTTATATTAGACAGCAAACTAAACTGGAAGCTCAATACAGAAGAAACAGTAAGGAAGGTCTTATACAAGAGAGGGTCTTCAACCTTATATGAAATCCTCTTCATCACCTCAACAAACTATGGAAGGTACAAAGACAAGCCTGTATCTGCATCAGTGGAGCCCTTAGAACTACTCCCACCGATGCACTGGAAACTCTGCTGAACTTACCCCTTTGATATGTTTGCTAAGCAAACAGCAACCATCTCCGCAGTTCGTCTTAAGGCATGCTCTCAATGGTACGCCTTCACCTTTGGAAATGCCAAAATTCTACACGAACAAAATCTTACTTCAATTCTTTAGATTACACCTCACCAACACACTTCCCAGAACAACTTCGAAACCCTGATTTCGGACAGAGACCTGTGGTATGGCGGCACCATTCCCTTTGGTAAATCCATACACTTTTACACAGATGGATCCAAGGATGATGGAACTGGAAGCGGCGTTTTCTCGGCGGATCTGAACCTGAACAAAGCCGTTCCTCTAAAAGGGAGAGACATTCCGGGAAACTGCAAAACTAGACCTACACCTATTACTACCTATTACAATAAATTCTACGAAAGCGACAGGTAGTACATGTCGATTTTCAAAACAAATCTGCCTAGACGAAGAGGAGGAGGAAAACATCCACCACCTTCTGTGCAACTGCCCTGCTCTCGCCTCAATCAGGAAAGTCACCATAGGCTCCTACTTCTTTGACAGTCTAAGCGACCTCAGCAGAATACCAGTCAAAACGCTAGTCAAATTTGCTGAGAAAACCAGCTGGCTGTTATAAACCACGGAAACCTCTTTTTCATGTGGCGGTACTTTGGCCTAAGTAGCATTAATGCACTCTCACCTACATGAAGCAAATCATCGACGATCTCAAATGGACGATAGTCGTCTGAAAAATTACGCGATTCGAGCACAGTTTTCATTATTACCCCCCTCGAAACACCATGGCCACCAATAACATGAACAGATAATCTAGCATATCTATTCTTGTAAGCTCTTTACTTTTGACAATACTGCCCACATCACCAAGGCAACGTACATGGCACATCAGGGGACTATTTTTCTTCTCAATGGCATGTGTTCAGGAAACAATGGACTCGACTTGTAACGAAAGTAGCAATATTATTTCTTCCTATCCTGATAGCCTGTAGGAACCATTTCAAATATTTCACGTGCTCTTTGCAGCCATAATGTATGAAGCACACGTACGAACAGTGGAATAAAACGAGATGCCTCCCTCACACACACAGCCACTCTTAGCCCAGTCGAACCAAAAATGGGAGGCATCCACGCACGCATGCATGTAACATGTATCCATGTAATTCCTCAATTGTTTCCTCATGCGTTTCGATGCCTGACAGCAGTGGAAGATAATTTCAAAATTCAATCATAAATTTTCCAAACTCGTGCACAGATGCAAGAGTCTCTCTATTTAGGATCCATGTAGGCTGCTCATTCAGACTGTTGCTACTCCCGACTCCGGAGTGTAGCATCTGCTTTCCCGTTTATATCCCAGACCTAGATAGAGGATAACGATTATTGACGTATTAAGACAATTATTCTGTCATGTAGATAATTTTTTTTATGGTCGCTGTATAGTCCCTTCTGTCACTTATCTGTTCACATGTCTAGTAATTACCCGGCGGGCAGACGGAAGGGATGTAACGAAGTTTACCCGAATTTTGGGGTTCCGTCTTTAAGCGTTTTGTGAAGTGAGTTAAGCTCCAATTCACGTTCAATTATTTTCGCCTGGGATTTACGTCGTAAGCTCTGTAGTGGTCTGACACAAATTACTACTATTGCCAACATTCGATAAAGTGCGGCAATTGAAATGATGGTATCGTTGAACTTGTCAGTAGAGCTTTATCACATTAAGGTTTAACCTTTTCTGATTTGGTTGGAAGCAGAGGGTTGAGGATGTCAACAACTATCTGAGGTTGCGATGATTGATCGTCTTAGACACGCACAATCTAAGTGCATTCTAATTACGATTGTATTTCGCCCAGACATAGTGAAAGCAAAAGTGATGGTTTATGGACAGATTAATGATCAGCTTATCTTTCAATCGATGATAGTTAATGCTTGCCTTTGGTCGCTACTTCTGTTTATGTAAACTGGCGTTGGCTTGTGCAAACAAACCGCGTCGAAATTAAGGCAGAAGAATTAACACTGGGAATATATGAAAGAAGTTTTCAAATCGTTTGATCGGGACTGTAGGCTGTATTCAATTGGTTCCATCCTTGCCATTTTAATAGGTTACAGAAAGTTATATTCATTAAAATCGACCGTAACAAAGTTGTAAAGGAGCACCTCAGGCTCTATGACTTGAGACTAATTCTATTCATAGTTTCCATCAGGTCGTTGTTCGTTCCTAATTTGAAAGACTGTTGATGAGATGAGATGATGTAGATTTTACTTGTGAAGACGAACAGCTGGATGGCGCCGTTGGTTGAGTGCCTCCCCTGGTTAGAGGGGTCCCCGGTTCGAATCCCAGTGAAAGCAAAGTTAAAACGCTTTTATCGAGTTTTCAAACCAACTACCTAACCTAACCTAAAAAAAAACTAATACGCACCAAGAGAAAAATAAAGTAAATATCTCGACTAGCAAGGGACAATATGACGAAAGAAATGAAGTGTTTATTAAAGCCCCTTCAGAAAAATAAACCAGCAAAGTATTATTCGTTATGAAGGGCAAATGCAAACGAGAGTAAGCCTCTTTCACCATTCCGCAAATGGGACGACTCATAATAAGAACTGTAATTGAGGACACTAGATCTCAGTAAGAGCCACGACCTACGTTCTGCAGTTATCACTCGAACTGTGCGTCCTGTTGTTGTTTCACGAATGAAAAAAGCTGCAGTTTAATAATGAATCCGAACAGTGGGAGAGAAGCTCTTATACGCATTTACCCACTTAGGGGACTATCAGTGATGAAAGTTGGAGTATTTGCTCTCATGAACCCTCTGCGTAGATTCTGACGTATATTTATTCTACGTCACAACGACCAAGGACAGCATAGAGGCTGTGGATATTTTTCTAAAAGCAGCAACCTTAACCAGACACTAGGCAGGATGACATCAACACAAATTGATGATTACTTTGCACATGAAACAAGCAGCGGATCAAATGCACATGGTTCGTCAATCAGACGACAGTACACTGGTTTTTGTTTGTATTCTATTGAGTGTCGGACAATAGCTTGGACGCGCCATATCATGGTATCATTCCCCGCTGTCAATTCAAACTTGTTGACCGGTATAATCCTATTTTCTTCCACCCACTACGCCACGACCGCTCACGTGCTTCGTGTGAAAATCACAAATTAATTTCATACCAGCTCTTTAAAATGCATTCCTTAAAGCAAATCCGAAAAACAATATGCATTTTAATTGAAAACATCAATGGTTTGAACGCCAGCTTGTCGTAAGATATGGAACCACGGCCGGATCATTGATTTCGATTGACTTCAAATTTTAAGGAAATAATTAAATGTGTACATTATTGTATATCATATATTGAACATTAAAGGCATGAAAATCCGTTTTATGGAATCAATTTAAAAATCGAAGCAAACTTCGGCAAAGGGCTTCGAGGTCGACCATCGAACAGACGACAATTTTTAGCAACCCGGGATGTCTATTGAAATATTAAAGGCAATGGGGTTGGAGCAACGCCAAGGACAGAAAGGAAATACTGCAGTAACTAGGTTAAAAGTTGCAATGTCAGCGAATCGATAATGGAAAGCTGCATGGAAGTTGATAAAGTGTATCCTGAGCATAGTCTGCCAGTGTTTTTCTTGTGCAGCTGATGGGCGTGTACCCATACGGAATTGCTAGAGATTCTTCCAGCTTCGGACCTCCTTTCCTAAGACTGTTCTTTTCGTTTCCTTGGATTCCAGTATGCACCGGTATCGAGCAGAGGGTCTGCACAACCTAACCAGCTTCAATGTTAGAATGTCTGATGGTATGGCCATAATTGCCGTTTGGCTATCGGAACAAATGTTCTTGGGTTTGGTGATCGGTTGTGGCACTGTTTCATGTATCGCAGCCACTTCGGCTTTAAAAGACGCTGCACTTGTCCCTTAGTGCCAAGGTCACAAAAGACCCCAGAGCCGTCTGTGTATAAAGCGATCTTCCCTTCTGCTATTACCATTTGTTGTTGCCAATGTTTCTTCTCCGGGCTAGGGTTGGTGGTAAGTAATCAGTTTGCCTTACACTTTGGGCTGCTGCGGTTGGTCTTGGGACCTGCGAACAGCACAAACTCTGAAATTTCTTTCACGTGGACTGAGTTTTTTCATTCACACCGTTCGGAGATAGCAACGAGTAGAATACTCTGTAGTGAACTTGTGCACTGGCGCTTTGTGGATCGCAATTTTTTTTTCTTCTGATGGCGCTACAGTCTGGTATGGACCTGGGACTCAACCAAGAATTGTTACTTAGGATATATCAAATTTTCCATAATCAAATGCTCTTACTGCTGACTAACTATTGGTATACTGTACCATGTATACATTTTTATAAAATTTATTATTTCCGAAAAGTCCTTCTCAGGTCGCGGATCATGTCACTTCAATGCTACAAGCTACCACGACATGTGATTAAAGTTGTTTATATGCATAGTTATAAGACATGTCATGCTTAAGTAGTTACAAAAAACCCTTTACAAATATACGCACGACATTATCCTGCCGAACGATGATTTCAAATTTCACGGTGACGGCTTTTGTCATCCTTTTAATGTTGACATTTGTGAAGTAAACATGTGAAGTAAATAATCCATGAGCTCCGTAAAAATGAACAAAGCGACTGGAATGGGTTTTTTTTCCATTGAAAATCACAATGAACAACGAAGAGTGGTTTTAGGGCACTAACCAACGAATTTTCATCTCTGGTGACAGTGCGATTCTTCGAAAATGTCCCCGAAGGTAAATAAAACTATGAAACGGGAGAAATTTCCTGTGTAGGTACTCACATCAACGATGGCATGAAGACAAAAGAATTCAAGGAAGTACATCCAGCGTTTTCTGGAAACCTAACACAGAGTTTTTTTTTTAATAAAGCCTTTATGGTATTTTCCTTTCGTCCTCGAGGACATTTTAAGCAAATTAAATCGCGGAACATTGAGGGCAATGTGACGCACGAAAAACCAAATAAACAAAAATATATGCACGTACTTATGAAAATGACTGACACACACTACAGAACCCATTGTAATTGTTCCATTATAATGTGTGATTATGTAAGCGTTTGCTTTTTAATTGCAAACAAAATAGGAAAACTGCAAGAGTCCATTCATTTTCAACAGTTTAAAATCAGAAGGTTAATTTATTTAAGATACCATACAGAAAGGATACCATACTTTGAGTTACTCGATATTGATATTTTAGATGCACATTAATGAGAGACAGGTAGGCCAACCGACTGATACTTTGTGATTTTTCTGAAATTACTTAAAAATATGAAGAAAGCTTTGATCTGTGCTCTGATCATTCTCCGATTGTGTTGAATATGAGCGAATCCTCGTAAAAAAATAAGTACCGCCTATATTAACTAGTCAAACCAATCCCAGTGAGAAGTCATTTCCCATAACAGACCAGTACCCTTCTAATGTGATTTCCATTCAATTAACCACAATCTCTGATAAGATTGGTCACAGACAATGGAAATACATTTGTCTACGATTCAAAGAGCATTCAGCATTGGAGTAGAGACGTTACTTAAACCAGTGGCTCTGGCATGAGAACGCTGAGTCCACCGTGGAATGCATCGCCACCCATTTCAGTTTATTAAGAATGTGATATCACAAGATAAGGCGTGCTGCCGTCGTCTTTTCCTGGAGCTGTTCCGCTTCGACACTTGCAACAGCTGATGGCAATCCGCTTCGTAAAGGAATTCGTCTTCGAAACATGAGCAGCAGCCAAGCTAAAGATTATCGGACGTGGCATACTTCAACGGTCTATAGCAAAGTCTGGATTTACTACTTAAGTGATAGGATTTACCAAAACAACGCTCTTGACTAACAGTTGTACAGTTTTCGCCCTTCGTTGAATTTGTCTCCAACATAGGTTCACTTTGTCTACAATGACAATTGAGCTTATATGCATAACATTCAATTTAGCCACGGGAATTTCAACATGTTTCAACAGTTGATGCGGTAATTCAACACACGCCCACTGAAAACACAAGGCAGGCATCATTTTCATCTTAGTCGTTGATCCAGTTACGTATCATGTCGCAGAGAACTGATTTCAGTTAACAACCTCTTCACACACACAGTGATTCGACATTTCATGTCGAATTTATAATCGAACACGAGCCTGATTGATGTGCAAATACGACGAATTAGGTCTTGAACAACAGACTCAAGTGGCGTGCGTAAGAAGTGACTTTTGTGCAAGTACAGCTGCCGGATAAACAGACAGCTCCGCTAAGTCCCCGGCAACTCCAAACCGAGCTCTATTTGAACGACACCAGTAGCCTAGATGAACCTACCCCACGCACTCCAACAAGTTTTGTCACTTTTAATTAAAACTTGTCCAGGAAGCGTGTCGTGTACAAATGTCTAAGAAACACACTCAAATGGCTTTCCTTGAAAAATCAAGGACAGCCCGAACGGCAAGTTACCATTAATATTTTAAGTACACATTCCATCCGAAGACATCAGTGAGACACGTAACGAGTGATAGCATGAAGTTGTTTTGCCGAAGCGCGGGGCGCATGGCGTACACTGTAAAGCACGGAATTCGACATAATCACGCATGGGAACAAGTGCAAGGATACAAGGGCAGCGAAGTGCCCTTAAGAAAGTTTTCCGTAAATACACGCCCAAGCGATTGCGAGGGAGGTTCCGTGAACAATGTGCCCTCGTTCGAGAGGATCACATGTCGTTTGTAGGTAGTTCTGGAAAATAATTCCCTTCAACACGCGAAGGTCATACAGCATAATGGCGCAGCAAGTGTCTGCACTCACAGAAAGTGCAAACAGCTGAGGAGCATGTAGGTCTGGGTGCAAGGACAATTATTGAGCTCACGGGTGGGTAATGCGCTACACTCGATCTTCCCTCGTTGACCCCCAATGAATTCCAGTGGATTGTGTTCGGCTTGTGGGTGGAACTTGTGTAGCATCCTATTAGGTTTCCGCTGCTTGGCATTTTCACCGTGGTAGTGGGTCTTGTGTTACGAAAACGGAAATTATCGAATTAATTCTCATTTTTTATCGCGTTCACTTGCGTGTACAGGGGAAGGTGATTGTTGCATGCCAATATGCAAATTATGATTGAACTATGCCGTGCGACAGTGATTGACATTTCGGTTAATATCGACGTCTAATGGTGTAAGCTTTGTGTCGCAGTGAAAGCAACTGCTGGACCTTGAGATGCAGAAATTAACTCCTGCTGCGCCATTGTCCAGGAAATGCGATGGATGTTCGGATGAATTGAAATAAATTGTATTTACCTCAGAATTTATTAAAGAACGGCCATCAAGAATTTATCCGCCCAGAAAATGAATGCCGGTGGTGTGGCACATTGTAGCACACGACCCTGAACCGAATCATCTGCCTGCAACATCACCCGCACGTACCTTGCTACCTTCGAGATGCCTTTGTTAATAAAGGGCACCACATTCATTAATCGGAACAAAGTGCAGAAGAAAGCTCCAGGCATTCCAGCATCCTCTTTGTAGAACATCATAGCGTCAACAAAATAATGGAAGTATAGTCACTGAGTCGATACAAGGATGAAACCTTTCGTGTGGGTGTCTACGGATTAATCTGTGGCCTGGCTTACTCCAGCAATACCCGAAGAAGTAAATAAAACTGCTAGAAAAGCAGTGAGTCTGCCAGACACTCTCCGTAAGTTCGACGCCACCCGGAAGGACAATTAAATAAAATTGGACACGTTGTCAAGAATACAAGAAGCTGCCACAGATGTGCTGGTCTTACGACAATAGGTACTTGAGAAAAACCCATGGTTTGTGAATGGGTGGAGGCAAGCGAGTGCAGCGAAGCTGTAAGCTTACAAGGCAGCACTGCCAATGAAGAACGAGAGATGTTCGTGAGTTCTACGAACTAAGACGAGGGGCAGAGAATCGGTTTCTAGGAGGGGAAATGAAAAAGTATGGGAAGCGCACGATCGAGAAGATGGAGAGGTCTGATAAAAGTTATGACAGGCATGATGCCCGAAAGTGTTCAGTAGAGTCGTAGTCGATGCTGGGAATTTGGAGGAATGACTCCTGAAGACGGCTAACGGATGCACTGACAGATAATGCACTTGACCAGAATTCGTTATTCCCGTTATTCTCGAGAGACTCGAATTCTGTATGTACTGCGAAGAGTATTTTTTTCATATGCATACCGCAGCGGCCTTCACAATCATTATTTTGTTTCATTTCAAATTAGAGTTCTCCGCCTCTCAAAAAAGGTTCTTACATAGAAGTGGAGCTCACGCTTAGTAATCCAACATGCAATAGTATGAATAGGACATGCCATGCCTACATAGAACGGTATACGCCCAAAGGGTCGAGTCTAAATCCTAAATAACTTGCACTGGTGTAGAGTGAAGCGGAAGCTATTAATCTATCAGCTCTTCAAAGCGCATTTGACTCACACCTTAGCTACATGCACAAAGCTTTCCCCCACTTAGGGAGGAATTAACAAAACGAGGTTTCCCTTATATTCCTACCACATATGATTGCGGTCGGTAACGATGTGTGTGCGGTGTACTCTTTGGTAAAGGACTTGATAGCCACAAAGCGCCAACTAATCCCGGCGCTATCAGCTGCCATACATCGAACTTAACGCAGGCATTTATAAATGCCGATCTTAAAGGCGGCATTAGCACTCCTCGAAAAGCGCCACTCCAAGCCCATGCCTCCCCCCGTCCACTTGAACGTAATTATAGCCACAATATCGGATTTTCTCATGCCGGCTGCAATTTCTCAGAAATTTATTGTTATTGTTTCCCAATCGGAAAATGGCTGAATCGTGTGTTTGTGTGAATGTAGTGTAGTGAGGTATCGAACGAGGTGTGTCGCTCTGAATATGACGCCGCCATATCGTCGACTCCGACGAGTTCGAAGACTACGTTGGCTGCTGATGATGTATGCGCGGTTATGTTGTGGCCAAGGAAAGTTTCACGATACTCCGAATCCCGAGCATGCTGCCACAGTCGATGTCGTCGCTGCCGATGGCCAACTCCAGGTGAACCAATTTGCGGCGAATTGATATTGCTTTAGTGCTCCACCTCGGCCGTTGTATTGATTTGCTTAACGGCAAACCGTATATCGGTTGCGTGATTGTTGACTCTAGCGACCACATCAAATGGGTCGTCAGGCTATTTTGGTGTGCTGCACGGCTGGGAAATGGGAAATCGATAGCCATTTGGATATAATGCCACAGCGGCGCGGCGCGGCGGAGTTGTGTAAGGTACGTTCATATGGAATGTCCGGTGATTAGGTAATGGATTGACGTTTACGAGGAAAACAGGCGAATGGGCTTTTATTTGCATTCCTTTGGTTTTGGTATCACCACAGGTCAATTGGCAAGCGCCGCAGATAGATAGGGATGGGTGCTTTTGTTAATTCACAAGAGATGCCGATTCCATCCATGGGATCTTGGGATAGTCGTTTAGAAATTTTGACTTCTCGGTGCCTTGCGTGAATTCCTTTGGGCGCATTGGCAAATTGGTACAATAAAACTGCGAGTTTCGTGCATGAAATGAGTTCCATTGGTGTCTGCTGACCTTTGCATGTTTGTTGAACTTTGTCTCTATTCAGCGGCAGCTGCGATGCTTATGTTCATGGGTTGATGGCTTGTTACTCGAGTCGAGTGCTGGGAAAATTGAGTTTCGCGAGGCTGGCAAATGGGCATCTGTTGCTGTTGAAGGTAGATTTTAGGGAGGTTGAGTCATGTAAATTATCGGGAATAAGGTACTTTTTGACATTAAGGACATACTAATGAAGAACGATTGATGTACAGAGATAAAACTGAAGATGTGATGATGTGATAAAGAGGGGGGCTGAATTGAGTTTGCTCGAGATCAAAGGTGTTTGCAAGGCAGGACCACGTGGGTAGATTCGGTGTCAAGGATTTATAATCTTATGCATTTAATGTATTGGGTGTGAAAAATGAGGGAACACGGCTCAGAACCATACCATTTTTATGTCACTGCTTAATCGTATGACTTTAGCAGTCAGTATGTACCAATCTGCCAAATTCTAAAGAAACTAATTCTATGAGACCTCTAGACTCAGCAAAGCTACAGAGATTAGCGGCTCTTATTAGTCCCTTGTTGGTGGTTATCTATACTCTCGACCGCCCAGCGGGTAGCATACATATGTATATCAAGGGTTTGCTGCAAGATAAAGAGATATTAATTGCAGCTCCCCTCTTTGAAAATACTCCACAATCTTCCCCCTATATAACATACATAATTTGCAGAGAGCTATCGGTCAACACAGTGATAGGAACTCCATTCTCTATACTCTATCATCAGTAAGAAGATCTATAACTGCCTAGAGAACCAGATCTATAATTACCTAGACAATTAGATCTCTTGCTACCTCTTCGAAAAGAACGTACACCCTAGGCATCCATATATAAATTTTGATTGCCGAACCGTTGAAGCAACTTTCAGGCAGAAAGGAAGCTCTGCTCATTCGTCATTTGTACTCAACAAGTCTCTGGATGCAGTCACATTTAACTCTAAGACGAAGACTGGCTTTTTAACACGCGAGTATGCAATTTCTATACCTAAATATTTCGTACTAGTTGGTGGCATGTCCTCTACAACTGATAGTCTGATCTATGGAATAATGGAACTATTGTCTGCTTGTTGGAGAAAAAAAAACATCAGTGTGAGCCTGCTAAAACGCTTCTTAGCTTGCATCAAATGTTATCAGGAGTAGAAGACAGCAGCAGTCACCCACTAGAGCCTAACCTTATCCAGGCCTCAGACACACATCCATTCTCCACGTTCTCCTTGTTCTCACTAAACAGTTATTAACTGTGAAGATTTATTGTAATTAGACATTGAAGCAGCCTTGCTTTGCTTTCCCTTAATATCCGCCAATTCACACAAATGTACAATTCCTGCAATAAAAGTCACATATGTCTCTTACGACTTAATTCGCTAACTAGTGCCAATGTTGTACTTGTACCCGTTTTGTAAATATGCTGTGGAATGCGTTTCGCGCTTGTTTCTCAATTATCTTGATGATCAATAAATTAAATTCAGCTTTATTGAATCAATAAAATCACCTTGCAGTAAAATGGTTTATTGCGTTGAGATGGAGGGGGGAATGTTCTGACGCAGATACTGTGACTTGACTAATTTAGATTACCGATCAATTGAATTAATTGATGGGAGTACAGTGTGCGTGCAGTAATAAATAGTCGCGATATATACACACAATAAATTGCTTTAAGGATCATAAAGTTAAGGTAAACAATTAATACGCCGACTAATGTGAATGCATAATAAAGTCTCATGCTTAGGCGGGGTTTTAGAATTAATAACAGGCAGTAAATTTTCTTGAAGCGAATTGAAGTTCAAACGTCATCGGCGCGTTGAGTTAGACTTCATTGTTGTATTTTACATAATTTATTGCGAATAAATACTACAGGAACTTATGAAAATGCCACGCAAGCGGCTCGCAAAATTCAGAGACATGAATAACCTCGAGCGCTTCGTTTGGTCAGATCAATCGGAAGTTTTCCATCGCCATAAGCTGTTTGGCGAATATTTGCGCAGCAGCATCTTGAAGTAAATGCACACGCATTATGTACGCTTCTCCACATGTCTGCAAAGATACAGCGCTTTCTAATATGCATTTAGTTCATCGACTGTTCATTTGGGAGTAACGCCACCCTTTGATGTGGTTTGTATGAGAAAATCGACTTCATGAATGGACCGTATGTGATTAACAAACTCTTTTAAATAGACTTTCCGCTGGATCATTTCTTCCTATAAGGAAAAACAAAATAAATCGATAGAATACCGTAGTTTAGGAAGAAGTAAATATTGCAGTTCAGCTAATTTTGCTGTCGTAGTAATTATGAGCATGTAAAGTTCGTACGGCAAGGACCTTGTCGATAAGTGCAACTGTCCAAATGAAGGATTCGATTGACAGTACTATTTAAAATTGCTACAATCTTAGCTATCTCATGAACCGTATCGAGGCAATCGCTCAACACAATTTCCGTTGGTTGAATCTTCTTCTCCAAAAACCATCAACGCAAACAGGACCAAAGATGGAACGCAGAACTTTTCTCTCGAAAAGACCAAGAACTTCTTCATTTGCTCTTGAGATTACCCAGGCTTCGGCGCCATTCCTTAACTATCTCGAAGTTAAAGCTGCCTACGGTGACGGTCTGGACGAGTCGTCGATGTTGTGCGTCACATTTGCTGCTAAACCCATTTTCGCCGCCTCCGTTTCAATACTAGCAAACGCTTCACTGACGACTCGCTGTGTTCAACCAATCACGTCAATGTCTACCGCGTATGATAGCAATTGTACGAACTTTTGGAAGATCGTGCCCCTTGTGCTGGCGAGTGAGTTTTGTACGACGTTGATGGTAAAATAATCATATGACAGCGAGTCTCCTTGTCTAAAACTTGTTTGACTTTGAAGGTCTCGGTGAGTTCATTTCCGACCTTGATGGAGCAGCGAGAGTTCTATATCGTCATCCTGCACAACCTGACGAGTTTGACAGGAATGTCGAAACTAGACATGGCTTTGTATAGCTCGTCTCTATGCACGCTGTCATATGCGGCCTTGAAATCGACGAATGGGTGATGGGTGTCTATCTCTCTTGGGTTTTTTCCAGGATCAGCCGTAGTGTGAAGATTTGGTCGATGGTGGACTTCCCCGGCTTGAAACCGCACGGATATGGACCTATCAGGTTATTCACGAATGGTAACAAGCGCTCACACAAAACGGCAGAGAAGATCTTGTAAGCGATGTTGAGAAGACTTATCCCTCGGTAGTTGGCGCAGTTGAAGGGGTCTTCTTTTTAGTGGATCGGGCAAACGATACTGAGGTTCCACTCATCGGGCATGTTTTCCTCCGACCATATCTTACAGATGAGTTAGTGCATGTACCCTACCATCTCATCTCAAGCTGCTTTAAAAAGTTCTGCAGGCAGTCTGCACCAACAGCTTTGTTCGACCTTAGTCTCGATATCGCTATCTTAACTTCGTCTAGGTCGGGGGGGACGGAATTCTCTTCTATCATCGTTCATTGTGTGGAGTGAAATATTGTGCTCGTACTATCGCAAAGCAAATTCAGCGAGCCACTTGTGGACCTTTCCAAGCTACGGGCCAGAATCTTTTTTTTAAGTGTACCTTCAGTCCCAGTGGTGGCCGTTGTGCGTCTGTGCGTCGACTCTTACGCACTTGAACCTCTGTGTCTGGTTTCGATACCTAATACGACCAAATATAATTTTCACGGCCTCACCTCTTTCGAGTCACTGACAATGCTCAAAGAGTGTAACTGTCTAGAAAAAGCTTCTCAGAACTTGGGCGTCTTTCAGCAACCACTCGTGTTGTGTCTGCTACTGTTCTTTCACGAGTGGAAGTGACCAACAGTTTTTTGCCGAATCCGAACGGCCAAGTTTCTGAAGCATTTTCTAGACAGTGAAAATATTTTTTTGTCGTACGGTCGCCACAGAGGTCTGCTATGAACGCACTGAACCATTGTTCGAGTACCTTATTCACTGCACTGACGTCTTAAGAACTAAAATAAATGAATCATCTAATATCTGATTACTAAAGGCGAATTTCTTCCATAGATAACCAAACATTTAGTTCAGTGCCACCGAAGTGAATAAATGTGTACGTTTTTTTATAACTAGGAAAAAGCTACACCGTCAACTATAACAAATACTCTGTATGGCAGCACATCGGAATTGAGTAGATTCCTCGACGTCGACATTCTACATTTAGTACTCAGGATAGAATGCCAAATGCTGAAACTGAATATTCTTAAGCATCCCATCACGTCCCATGTTTCTCATCCAGATGTAATCGAAATCCAGCATCATCGACTCTGTTTTCGATATACACAGCCCCAGGTGACTTACCATCTATCCTTATCACTTAATAATATTTAACTTCAAAGGACGAGAGCATATTTACATATGTATATTTCTTCGCATCAAAGTCATCGATTCATAAACAAGAACCTCTTCGGTTTTCAAAACAGGAAGAAGCAGCATCCATTCTGCTTATCGGATGTGTACACATGCAAATCAAAAGCCAATACTAAGTCAATGCAACAATCTGAAGCTCATCAATCGAAAGACAAATATTTGTCCTGATTGTGACTGAGATACATCAAGTCCATTCGATCGCATTGCGGTGGGACTGACGCACAGTCCCTTGGCATACTTCGTCCACGAGCTCAGAGCATCGATTTACCACATACATATATCGATTACCTGACAGTGAGCCAGTGCCTCACGGTATTTCGTAATTAACTTTGACGCACTTCGACGTCTCCCCGAAAGTCTCAATCTACGGCCATGAAGTAGTCAATGCAGGTGTCAATGTGCAGAGCCGAGCAAAAACCAGAGCGACTCACCCAAGTGCGCACAGAAAATCCAAGAGCGCCTCGTTAGTCCGGAGATACAGCGTATCACCGCCAACCATGTAATGTATGAGTGGTGGGACCTGTTCTTGACGGAGTAACATTGATCTTGGACTGGCAGTGGAGGCTGACAAGCGCACATGTACCGGCAGTGTGGTAACTTGCCCCAGAGCACTAGAACGACCAGAAGTTTCAAGGTCATTCCCAGGCATCACATCACATCACCATGAAAGGCCTGACAGCCCCGTGCACCAGGCGTGGTCGGGGAACACCGTTGTAACGTTGTCACGGGCTGAAACTGAAACCGATACATGGCCGAGATGATTAATGGGATT
The DNA here is from genome assembly GCA_907269125.1 of Eristalis pertinax. Taxonomy (NCBI): domain Eukaryota; kingdom Metazoa; phylum Arthropoda; class Insecta; order Diptera; family Syrphidae; genus Eristalis; species Eristalis pertinax. The sequence goes on from OU026145.1 coordinate 61,748,579, forward strand.
TCTGGGATGGGAATTGCACTCTGATTTGCATTTCCCTTCATCATTTCAGTCTATCCCTACTCCACCAAGAAGGTGCCAACCGCCGCCATCGATTGATGACGGTAATTGGTCCAATTACAGCGTATGCCCCTCGGGAGTACGATTGGACGAAGAAGAAAGAAAAATGTTATGTTCTTATGAGGCGGAATGTGTTGGCCACATTTAATTACCGCGAATGTTAATAGAAATGAATTGCTGGAGTTGTACCAATTAATCTTGATGTAGTGGTCGCGGAGGAAATGAATCACTTTTAATTGATTGCGACGGGCGTTCGGTGGTGCTGGAATGGTCCACCGGGGATTAATAATGCAAGACTATGACAATCCAGATTATGGTTCTTCTCGGCGGTTGCATAAGCGACGAGAATTGCTGCGGCTAAGAGTGTTACGAGTTGGCGATAATTGGAGACCTTGAACGGAGATTGACAGGTCTATTTGCTTGGGCGATGGTTTCATAAGGGTTATGACGAGATGCTTGGGATAAGCGATCGATTTGTCAGACCTTTGCCGCTGAGGAAAAGTGTCGATTGGTGGGTTTCTTGGGCAAACTTAAAATTATCTTTTTCATAAGCAGGTCAATCATCTCAAATGCGTTTGCATTCATTTCTCTCTTGTTGGGAAAGCGACAAAAGAAATTACAGGAAATTTCCTGGCGAGTGGGCACGTCTGAGAATATTTCATCGAGAGAAAAGTCCACCGGAACTGTGATTGTACTCCAAATGGGGTCGTAGTTGGAGACAAATTTATGCGATCCGGTGGAGACAAACCATGTTCGTCTTGTGTTGCCGGAAAGTAACTGTGTAGCAATGGCTTTGGACGTTTGTTAAGTTGAATAGCACTTTTTGATTGTGGAACACATTGCATTGTATGGGATACTATCTTGTTCGAGTCGGAACTGCTTCACATCAAAGAGACTCAATTGCAGAATAAATATGTCAGTAATCAGAGATCTATAGTGGTTTCTACTGGTCACCATGGTTTAGGTATAGTCTGTGGAGTGTGATACGAGATTTCTCGATAAAAGATCTCGGATGTTGCTGTGCTCATAGGGTTTTCATGTCTACCATCCAAAAGCTCTGATCATGATCACACGGTGCTGTAATGTTTTTAATGTGTAAATCAAAGGGTAGAATATGTAGCACTACCACCAGAGTGTCTGACGGGGTTGTAATATAGTTTCTACTATATATGAGGCAGATATTAGAATAGGAAGATAGGATTATACATCCATATGATCAACTTTGGTTGAAGACCTTACTTTTTAACGAAGGTTGTACTTCATGCGTAAAAAGCTATGCATGCTTAATTCACTAGCTCGTCTATCTTTAGCTTCCAGCTGAGTTTGGGATCTAAGGTAACACCTAGCTACTCAGCCCTGGTAGATAGAGAGCGGTTAATCGTTTACACGGGGAAGTAGGAAGATGGGTAATTTGGCTTTTTTTGGAAAAGCATCAGTTTCGTTTTGCTTAAGTTGATACGTATGCCGCATTTTGTAGCCCAGGTACATACTCTACACATGATCTCACTGATCACAGCCTGAAATTTCCCTGATAATAAGATCATTGTATCATCTACAGGAAGAGTGTTATTTTCCATCATGACAACAGACCACACTTGGCGTTAGTGAGACACTAAAAGTTGAATTCATTCGGCTGAGAAATTATGCATGCACCCACCATACTCCCCAGACCTTGCGTCTTCTGAATAACATCTACTCCGCTCTCTTCAAATCAATTTGGTCGGAAGGCAATTCAATTCCGAAGATGATATCACAACGTATCTGCGACCTGGGAATCTTTTTTTTATCCATATATCTGCTAAGTCCAACAAAAGGAGCTTTTTGTCTCTTACAGAATGTTGAAAGAAAATAATAGACCATGATGGACAATAACGCGCTCCATATTAAATATGTAGATACAATCGTTTCTACCGAAGTTTTAAGCGGATCATCAACGACACCCATTTTCCTTCAAACTAATGGGATATCATACACTCATGAATCAATGTGATCAATGACATCAACTCAACTCGAACATTGAAATCAGTTATAAGCTTATGGGCTTATGATGTGCTTATGGGCTGCATTTATCGTGGTATCCAAGAGATCCGTGGAGTCCAGGTCAATGTATAAGCTAACTATGCTGAAATATAAAACAGCATCAAATTTCAAAAGTTTAAAACTTTAAATTAAACACCGACGAGGACGCCCTTCCTTTGACATGTAGCCGAGCTCATTCGTATGAAACTCTGTTTCTCAACCTCATTTCAGAGCATTGCACTTAACGAAGTCCGTCTGGCTCGCTGGACATGGCCAGCATTAGGCATCTAACATTTATCTGTCAGGTGAACAGAATCAGATCCCTTTTCTTCACTCAAACCACACTATTTATCTGCCGTAAAGCATTTTTACCGACCCGTTTTTTTTATCTCACCATATCTGATCATCCTCTGTTACGTGGTCTGCCACGTACCACTCCAATCCTGCCGCCATCTACCACACTGTTGTCCCGCACCCCCAAAATCGATATCTACTCCTCTGGAAACTTGTTTTCTCCGCAAACTTTTATCAAAACGACACGTCCAACGTAATTCCCCATAAATCCCATATCTGACTACCGACCGTCCGAATGCCGAATGCGAACGTGCGGAGCCAATCCAATCCAGGTATTGACTTGAAAAATTCCATTTCAGCGCCACCCATCAGTTGCTATCTGGCGGAAAAAATTCAAAAAAATAATACCCAAAAAAAATAAAAGAAGCTAAACTCGAAAGCTACCTCGGAGGACCGGCTAACCCCACGGGATATTTTCTCATCCGCCAACCCAGTGTGTAGTCCTATCGGGAGCCTCTGTCCCTTCGATCCTTATCTGCATCGAGTTACAGGGATTACTCACGTTCCCAGATATTTCGTCAACTCGTCCCGCCCCGTCCCATTTGTCATTGCATAAATGGAAATGTCAATCCTTGGGCTGTCATTCTACACTCCTGTCCTTTTTTGCCCGCCGGAGGAAGCCATCGCAGTCCCTGAACTTTTCGGGGAGATGCTTTCGATAAACATGTACTCATCGTCTCCTTTCCGGTGACCAGCAATGCAAATAATTTATTTAACCGTTCTTCAAAAACACACGAGGGAATTAAGGACATGCCTGCGCCCGGGATGCTGAAGACGATCGGGATCTGTAGATGAATTTAATTTTTATTTCCTTCACTTCACTCCTGGAGGTATTCGCTCGTGAACAGGAAACCGACATGCGAACGGAGACGTCTGCGAGAGCAGATGAAGACAGGATGTGGAATTACGAAGTGAGTGACATGTAATTTTGAATTGAAAGGAATTTATGAAGAAATGCTCGCGGCAGACTGGGTGGAAAATTGTATTCGCTTAGGTAATTCGCAGCTGACTTTGAGTATGTCGAGAATTCCATCATGAATGTTTTTGTATTGGCCTTTTGAACTCCATCGTGCTCCAGCCGAAGAATGTTGTTCATTGTGAGGATGGCGTTAGAATTATTTTTGGATTCTTTTTCGACTGTGATTTCAACTATGCTAGAGACGAGGTGAGTGGAGGTATGTGTATGCTCTTGGTATTTCTCTGGCAGCCATAGAGGCACAACAAGTGCTTGTTTGCGAACACGCGTGTGGTCGTGACTTTGGGAGACTTTTATGGAAAGCAATATTATTTGCTTCTTGTGAGAGGGTGCGATGTATGACCTGAAGTGAACTATATCGTTGTCCCCGTCTGTTTATAAGTCGTTGACGCCTCCGTGAATGAGTCCAGGCTGGAGACAATAATGTAGCGATGTGTATGAAACATTTTCGGAATGGAGGACGATCTACGTCTGGAATGTTTGGACATTACAACAAACCAAGGACAGGTACATAGGTGGGCCGCAAATCATTTAGACAAATGTGTTTGTTTGCGTTGGACAAAAGAAGTCGACAAATTGTGGCATTTACTGTGGTGATAGCTGAAACCACTGCACCGTGAACCAAATTTCTCTCATTGCAATTGATGCGAGACATGCCAGCAGCACTTGATACCCCCGGCAGTGCTGAAAGGCCAACATGGATTCGGATAATTTCGTGTCTTAGCCACATTCCGAATGAGGATGCCACGAATGCTACGAAACCTCCAAAATGTTGTGATACGTTGGAAGAGATCGCTGGAGAGCTGACTTTCATGTGTGCGGTATGACAGTGCGTTAACACCTAACGTGATGGTAACTATATATTCAATCGGTTAGAAAGGTAAATACACTTGGGCAACGTTGAATACGTCTAATTACAAGTGATTTTGCCATTTTTTGCCAGATTTCAAATTCACCTCAGAGTTCTATTTTACATAGGTAGAAACCATTTTCTCGATGGCATTAATCCTAAGTTGCTCAAACATCTTTTGCCATGGGTGTCTTAACATACGTGTACAATCTAATTACTAGGCCTAGAATTTTTACCATGAAACTTCTCAAATTCTTTAGGTCCTTACAACTGGCCAGGAGCACATAAGACCTTACCTTCTTTAAATTTATCTAAAGGAGTCCCAGAAGGATCTGTACGTGAACCCGCCTTTTTCTCGCTATACGCCAATGAAATTAATAAAATACCCGAGCACTATAGTTGTGCTTCTTCCTTCGATCGCTTTAGTTAGTCGGTGAAGATATTCAAGAAGACAATATGAGACAACGTGTCCTCATAGTAGTGTCAAATCCTACAACTAAATCCGTTGTATTGCTTGGCTGTTTGCTAAAATTATAACATCTTCCGATAGGATGATTAATTTTGCTCCACCTTGTACAAACATATATTCATGAGATATATTTGAGGAAGGCATTCTGTATTTTGTCTCTGGACGTGGATACAAATTTTCCAGATTGCAACATCGTCCGCATCTGCAATAACTTTGTATCCAACCTCTTCTAAAGGAAGGAGAGAGTCCACCACCACTCTGCAGATGTTCGTATCACCAAGTTCAGAGTGACTGAACTGAAATCAGGCGCATGCTAAACGATGGTCAAGCCATATATTGAACAAAAAACACCCTAGGACTCTAATTTTAACTCAACATTGAATTCCATTATTTTGCAACCTAAGCATCCATTTAAAGATTTCATTTTCCCTAACAAGCAAAGCCAGCAGGGGCTACGACGAGCATCCCTGGCGCACGTGTGCACAAAATGCTAAAACTTTTTTTTGTTAAATTAATTATCTTTTTCCATCCATCTGAATAAACAAAGCGTCAGAATAATCATCATCGTCATGCCACATCTGCGCCTGAAACAGCCTCTGCCCCTCGGCAAATGGACCAACCAGCGCCACTCTCAGACAGGCTTGTGTGCAGCTGTGTCTGTGTGTGCTTTAGTCAAATGAATAAATTAAAATAATTAATTATGGCTGAGTAATTGCGTCTAATCTGCATATGCTCACACCTCCCGCAATGTTTTGATCCGACGCCTGATGCATGAGTCGCCCGGCATTCCAGCAGTCTGGCGTTTCCGGCACAGATTTGATGTCGCTAAAACCACATCCGCGACAAGGGGCGCAACAGCGTGTTTCGTGAATTAAAGCACCTGAACGGCGGACTTGGTTTTTATGAATCTTTTTATTTCATTTGCTTGTATATAAGGTTACTTTGTATGTACATGGGTTTGTAGCCTGGTGACTAAGAGATAAGTGAAAATTCGTAATTTCTCAAGTAAGGGGTGAGTGCTGGGAAGGAGTTATGTCCAGGCAAGACGCCGGCGGGCACGTCGGGTCCTCTCCTGTAGTGGCAGTATGTGGATGATACTCGATGTGGTCGGTTACCATTGGTTGTAGTGGTTGCGGTATTGGCCGTCGTCTTCTCCGTAGCCACTACCATGGTTAGCAGCGGCCAGGGCGTTGAGGTGGGCTGCACGTGCATGCTGCACTTCGGGGGTGTCGACGGGTACTCCGTTCTGGATCACAGGGATGTGGATTGGGCCATGGTTGTAGGTGGGAGCATAGGGGGCACTGCCAACACCACTGCCAGCGCGAGCAGACGCTTGGGCTAGTGCGGCATAATGGGCTGACCTTGCCTGTTGCACTTCGGGGGTGTCTACGGGTACTCCGTTTTGGATGATTGGCACGTGGTATGATTGTGGAACAACTGGTAGTCCGGAACGGGCAGCGGCGTGTGCAGCGAAATGAGCAGCCTTGGCATGTTGTACTTCAGGAGTGTCGACTGGAGCACCGTTGGATGGAAGATAGCCACGAGCTTGAGCGTGAGCAGCCAAATGTGAAGCCTTAGCCAGTTGCACTTCGGGAGTGTCTACTGGGACGCCATTAACGATGACTGGCACATGCTGTGGAGCATAGGCCCAAGGTCCAGCGTAGAGAGATCTTTTGTAGAGATGATGGCCGGCACGAGCAGCAGCATGGGCAGCTAAATGTTGAGCCTTGGCCAATTGTACTTCAGGTGTATCGACCGGGACACCATTCTGCAGAACAACAGGAGCATGAGCTGCAACGGCATACGATACTGGAGCACCAACGGCGATAGCAGGTGCTGGACCCTTAGGGAAATTGGTTCCGACAGCATTGAATCCATTGTGGGGATCGGCAACGTACGACACGGACTGAACTTGGCCATTGGCATCGACATAGGAGTATGAGCCGCGGGTTACACCGTCATGTAGGCGGACCTCGTTCTTTTGTGAGTTTGGATCCGCATAGCCGTACGAGTACTGGCCAAGTTGGTCTTGTGTATGGTATTGAGTTGACAGGGCACCGTACAAAGAGGCTGAGCATGTTGACACCAACAAAGTGGCAAAAATTATCTGAAATGGGAAACCATATAAAAGTGAATTTTTGAAGGCTTATGACGTTTGAAGGATTTTTTCTGGAGTCGACAAGGATTAACAATGCAACCAAAAATAATGTTTATTCTCATAAAGTGGGAACACTGCTAATTTGTACAAGCGTACGGAAGGGTCCAAAACAAATGTGACTTTACTGGAAAATGTCACAATCTTCTCGAAAGAATTACTACAAACCATACCCTCTGTAATTTGCTTAGCTATACGGTGATGCCACTTTGAAGCCTAAAGAGACACAGGCATCTAGAATAATAAGGTTTTCTATGATATGAACTAAGGATGTAACCGAGTGATTTGTCCTGTTTTAAACAATTTAAAGATGATCTGAATAAACTGCAAAAGCTGTGGACAATTTACGATGTGCATATGTGTCAGGTATACGAGTCGACAAAAACTCCACCAACACCCAAGAAGAGAATCCCTGTAAACATAAACAATCATTTCGATCCAATATCGCCCTTCGCAGACAAAAGAGACGATATGTGGCACACTCCTTATGTCTTCAACATAAGATATTTACGAGTTTCAACAATTTTATAGCCCTCATCAAAATCATATAAAGCCAACAATAACCGTAACCCAATATTGATGCAAATGACTGGCAACCATGAATTGACTGCAAATTTATAGATTGGAGTCTGGTTATGACTCTATTAGGCGACGCTTTCGAATTGGACCGGGAGCATGACTCTTCGCTGATGGCAGCGATAAAATCCTGAATACAAAATGTTTATGGTTAACCTGTGCGATTTTGAGTGCAATTATTAATATTCTTGAGGCTTTGTGACTCGAGCGAAATTGTGTGCCTTCTTTTTTGATTCTCAGGCAAGTTGGGGATGGGTTGATTGGAAATAAAGTCGATTTTAAGGATGCTTAACCAGCCTTGAGGCAGTTTAATTTGTGCTTGATTAGTTTGGGAACATTATGCTTTGGGAATGAGGTATATTTAAGCAAAGCTGCAAATGTGTACTTCGTGTTTGGGAAACAAAGAACACCTTAAGGGGTGGAGAAGAAGTGCATGTGTGAATCGTTAGGTGAGGCAGTTTGTGGCAAGATAAATTTTAATGTCGTAAGGGGAAATTAATGTTTATTGTTGAATGAGTTGACACCTCAGGCGAACAAGGATTCAGTGGTAAATGTTGACATTAATTTAGATAAGAAACTCCGTTAGAGAGGCTTTACAACAGGTAGGTAACCCCCCCTCAGAAGTGACATGCCAAGAAGGCCATCAAACCTACAGAAAAGAAAGAAATCGAAGGCGCATTTAGTAGTCTATGGGACGATGCAACAGAAGACGCCCACGTCGAAAGGTGGGGTACACAAGTGGAGAAGGATCGTAGATTGCCGTCCGTAACTGGAGGCGGCAAGTCAGAAATCGCACTCTGTGGGGAGACTTTCAGCTTTCAGACTTCCTCCCTTTGATATATTCAGAAGACATGCAGCAAGCAGCAATACGGCTAGACCAGAGACACGGACCGAGATTGGTTTTTCTTCGGTCTTAACAAATTTAATTTCCTTCCAATCACATCGACTGCATTTTACATCAACGCTTCTTTGAGAAAAACTGACATTGCTTTCAGATTGAAATGGAAGTTGGGCCATCAGAGGGTGAGTGATGCTTTGTGAATGTTTACAGAGAATTAGAATTAATGTCGACATTAACTGCCAGCTATCGTGCGATGATGTGGTTGAACACTGAATATAACCACACTCATTCTGTCATGTGAAGCCAATGAACTCGCTATATAAGGCACGGCAACTTCACTTTCATCGAGAGGAAATCAGCTTGTTATGGCTCTTGGTGCTGCTAACCATCTTCCAAAGATAAACGGAATCAGACAACCGATAAATGGAAGGCAGCACGTGTTACGTGCCTTATTACAAAAGCCTAAGCTCAGCCTTACTGCTTTTTGTACTTGGACTAATCAGGCCGGTACACTATGGGCTACGAAAAAGGATAAATTGCAATAGGCAATCGAGCCCCAAAAAATACGAGGAGATCATAATTCGTTAATTAGTCAGTGGCTTTGATGGAAGATAGCCTTCAGATTACATAGAGGATTTTTTTTCTGACATTTAAATCTTAAATCTGTAAAACACTTTGAAAAGTGATCGACCGAACGTTGGCTTGAGCTTGGACTAATTTTTGTTGAAGACCGACTTTAAGCATATTATGGAGTACCTGCTATGACACTGGATGCACCAGTGGTTCACTGAATTTCGATGTTGTCGTACTAACACAATAAAAGCTCAATCTCGGGAATAAATTATGGAAGAAACAAAACAGAGAAATTCTGCAGGTAATCGTGCTCCAAATAAGGTAAATAAGGCTACAACGATTTTCTAGGAAACCCATAGCATAATCTTCAAAGGCGATTTGGAAAATATTTCGTGACGTGAATAAAGAAAAACTGCGGTTTCATCACGATAATGGCTTATTAGTCCACAGAGCAGCAGCCAAATTAGCTGAATGTTGCATGTTGCAGTCACTCACTTATCAAACAACTCTTGTAAGAAGCCGTTAAAACCATGTGTATTAGCTGCATTACATTCGAATACAAGCCAACTGTCAATAAAATATAAGCTTACACGTATTAGTCGACCCTGTCTACGCAAGATTGTACCTTCACTCCTTTAACCTTATCGAATATCAAATAAACTAAGCCACGTTAACTCGTTCAATTCAATCCCATTGCCCATCCACACATGTACTTTTTCGTGAGCAAAATTTATAAGTCTACTTCATATTCTCATTAAACTCGTCTTGTGGAACGATTCTTTCACAAATTTATGCAAAATGCTGCCGTTCACCCCGAAAGCAATCACCAGCGTAACCTCCGTGGGATTCATAAATTCATGCTTAGCTCCGAATTTTACATTTTCTTTTTTGCGCAAAACATCGAAAGACTGTAATCAAAAATGATTGAACTTAATGAGCCATTTAATATTTTGCCACAGTTAAGGTCGGCAATCGGTCTCAATTATGAAAGTCAGTCGTAATTCTGTCTGGGCAATGCCAAACTGATTCGTGTGCGGAATGCAGAGATTGTAGACAAGCGTTGCAACTGCAACAAGTTGAAGGGACGCAAGTAGAATGTAGTAGGTAGCGATATTCAAGAGATTCTCTCTGAAAATGAGGTCAAAGGTCAATATATATGGAATATGCCAATTTTAGGGTCCCGTCATCAAAAACTGATTCTTTAGAATTTCACCAAGTCCCTCTGTCTACAACGCACAGCTTATACATCTGTGAAGCGATAGATGTGAACTTTCGGAAATAGATGTCGCCGGATATTAATTCATATACTCACTGAAGCCGATTTTTGAAAACGTTGTTTAGATTTGTTGAGTACTTTGGATTAAACCGGTTAGAGTGGACGTTAGAACCTACTTTGGCGCTTCATATTTTTGAAACAGTACTCGAACTCAACACTTTCTTAATGGAGCCTCAGCTTCCCTTGAAAAGATATTCTCTCTCAACAAACTAAACTATATCAACATGCTATCGTGATCACTTAACAAACACAGGCCGACTTGATAAAAGGTTAAAGGTCCGTGTTCCTTACTGGTGTCTTTCAAGCGAGCGAATGTCTGCACTCTGGATACACACGTTGGTCGTAAGATCATTGAAGTCACTGTTTTCATTGTCAGAAGATGTAAGCCTCACCCATTTCATGACTGAGTTGTTACCACTAAAATGAGATCAGATTAAGACAGATTAAGCAGGCACACCCGATATGGACTTAAGTGAAGCAGAACACCAAGTATGAATGAGTGAAAAGCGATACAGGATCATTTAGAACATAATCACTTCATGAGAATGATCATATCGAGCAGTTACATGATGTATCCAATTCTTGTCTTCCTTTTAACTGATGTTTATCACCATCAGAATGCTTAGACATTATTTTACGATTAAATGAATCATCACGATGATCAACACCATTAGCATGATCTACATATGGCAGTATGTATGGCTTAGTTTTTATTGTGATGAAGAACCAGTTCAAAGCCAGCCAGCCATCTTACGTCACAAATTCATTCAGGAAACTTTATCAAATGATCAGCACGACAGTGGTTTTTTCACATTTACTCAATGAAAACAAAGACATGACGTCTGTGTTGCAATAAATGTCATGCATTTCCCACAGTTGTGAAACGATCTCGTGGTGCTACTGATCAAAGAAAGCGATCACTGAAGCTAATGTGGTGTTGCGTAAATGAAAATGCGAATGGTTGGAGAAATTAATGATACGGCTGAATGCAAAAAAAAACTGGCTTAATCGATGAAGCTGATCGATACAGTAGAGACAGGCAAATCATTTGGTGATTCGATGCAGATTAAGGAAGCAAGTATGTTGATTGACGAGAGATTATCTAGGCAATTTTAACGGGATCGAAATGAAGCGAATTAATTGCTTGAATTAAATGCGCTCAGATAAGAAAATTGATGGACTTACTCCATTCAGACTGGACCGGAGACTTAGCGAGAAACTGTAAGGCAACCCCACTACGATCTATAGCTTGTGTTGTGCGTGTTATTTTTCTACCACGAGTGAATGCCAACAGTCTTGTACCTATTCCGACCGGCGGAGTTTGAGAAGCTTCTCCTAGACAGGAATAATCTTTGACCATATGTAAGTGGGTCCAAAGAGATGGAGCAGTGAATTATCAAAATTCCTAAATTCGGGGGTTGAGCGTAGGAGTCGACCCAGCGACGCCAGGGCGGCAACCTCAATTACTGAATGGATTAGATCCAGCCTGTAGCAGAAATTCCACGACCCAAACACTTTTTGAATGTCCAAGTTCTTGTCCAAAATCTCATTAAGAACAACTTAGCATTCAATTATCTGCCATAAATCTTTACGGCAAACTATTTGCCCAGTCCACAGCCTCCCTTAACCAATTTTGTTTCACTTCTTAATGGCCCTATTAATGAGCAATAAATGCTCACATATCACCCAGCAATCGGTCGCACCCCGTTCGCATCGGCGGTGGAACGAATTTCGATTGAAATCATTTTTCACTTTTCTCAACAACCGTTTAACAGCTTTTAACAACCGTCCATTAGTGGTCAACCCGATTGCACACAAACAAAATAAAAGTCAAAGGCCAGCAGCCCCAGACAGTCTGGTCAAGCATGTCACCACACCGCACCGCAGATTGAAGGATTCGTAACAAATGTGGTTAACCGCAGTCAAACCAAGCAACACAAAACGGAAAATATGGAAAATTGTTCACCGAAAAAAGTCAAACAAAAAAGTAACAACGAAAACGTTTCGCAAGCATATGGTGCAACCACACGCTCCTGCATGCGGGCTCCAACAGTAGACTGCCCCGTATCCGCGGGCAATCGATACAAATTGCACTAGTATCTTTCAACGAACGATGTAATTTGATAACAAACTCACTCAAGCACTCAATCACATAACGTCACAGTTTCGCAAGAGATACACCAAGTAGACAATAACTCAGCGGTAGCGGGGTGTGCTTTGGTGCTTTGATTTGGAACTTGGATGCGGTGAACACTGAACAACAAAATCGGACACACCTCTTGGCCACAAGTATCAGTTACGTGCACTTGGCCCTCGATGAAGCCACCCCAAACCGACGCGGCCCTGAAACGAACCTGGCAACTTCGGAAGGTAGGAAGGATGCATCCAGTGATGTCCAGGAAAACGAATGGGAACTAATAGGGATGCTGGTGGTCAGGAAGTCGGTTGCAATACTTACGAATGGTCTCATTCTGTGGGCGAAGGATGTTCTTGGGGATGTAGAAGCTAGAGACTTTTGCACCACTCCAACACTGAGGGGATTCGACTTGCACGAGATCGGAATTTGTTGAACCTCCTAGAATCGACTAGGACTGTTAACGAACTGTGCCGATCACCTGAGAGGGGCCCCAATATATACGACCAAGATACAACCGCCGAAGAATACGAATTGTTTCCCCCAGATGCAGAAGGTGGTGCCGCTGTCATGGTGGTGGTGGTGGTTGGTGCCGATAGTGGAGCCGCTAACCCCACCGGGTAACTAGAGTAAGCCCGAGTCCACTTGTCTGCTCTGTATGTAGAGCTACCTTGCTTGCACCACTTTGGAATTTCATTGCATTCGATGCGTGGTAAGGCCCAAGCGCACGATGTATCTGGGAAGGGAGGACGTAACTTAGTTACAAATACGTTGGTGTGGCCCAAAAACAAAACACATGCCCGAGAGATATATAGTAAATTCCTGAATGCGCGAGCCCGCGCTCGCACACACAATTGAATGCGATCAACCCATGACCTTGCTTTCGCGAGATCGTTCTGTATTTGCGTCGTCGCATTTGTGCTCGCTTCCATCACTCCCTCTTCCGCCATTTGTTTCTGGAACATTCAATCATAAAGACGGCGAGGTGTCTTACATGTGCGGATTTTACATTTGTTGTTATTTCTATTCAACCTTAAACACAAAACACTTTCTGACATTAAGGAACTAAACTTGAATCTCACGTACCACACATGCGCACATTCGGTGATGGAAGTCTTCGGTGTACAGTGAGTAAGAGAAGAATGTTTAGCTTTTGCGTTTTGCACTTCGATTGAGTAACGAATCTATTTTATAGTTTCTTGATTTCAGACACCAATGTGTGGTCTATCCTTAACCGTCTCAACTCTATTTTGTCAAAAAGCAGGGTTTTCCTTCCGAATTTGACCAAAAAGGAGGTTTTTCTTTCTCCTCTGGCCACATTCTATTTTGTTTTCAATGAAATTTGTCGAAGTTTATCCGGCTTCAATTTGATGAACGAATAGAATTTCAGACACGGCATACATAAGGATGTATTTAAAATCATTGTAATCGTCAGAATGGCTCTTAGTGTGCTGAATTGTAGTTGAGATTTTCCTGTCGTCCACGTCTTATTCATCGCAGCAAAAACTTAAAACTCTTTCAGCCGGAGCTGTTCAACCGGGCAGGATGTACTTATTCTACCAATTTCCTTGCAGTCGCAATGCAACGAACGTACACTTAGAGAGCGGCAGTGTGTGCTGCTCAGTTTCGTGTATTAGTTTCAGCAAGACAACGCTACATGCCACACAGTTCGGTGAGCAATTTATTTCTGAGCCTAACCAGATGATTTGATTGACGCCTTCACTAACTAAAATCATGTGTGTACATAGATTGATTACTGACGTACTACCCAAAGAAGTGAGCTACATACAAGAGAATCAACTTTTGCTCCATAGTTACTTCAGAGGCCGACCGCGACGACCCATGGTTGATCTGCGCTTTTGTTGCCTTCCATTGTTGAAGGCCCCCGCCACTCTGCTTACGTCCGTGATAACTTTAACTCCATAATGGAGGTTCGGTCTTCCTCGGGGTCAAGGACCCTCTTAAGATGCTTGCTCGTACTACACCCACATCCTGGTACCTTTCGTAGTACGCCCTCTCCTCCATTAATGTGCCGTATAGACAGGAAGGCAGAGTGTTTCAAAATCACAGAAGAACACTCGCACCGTGGTGGAACCATCCATGCATCCGAGGTAGTTAGCTTTTCCCCACACTCTCCAGCCTGGTCGGGATAGCTTTCCGCCCGCTTTAATAGTGCATAACAGGTTTATGACACTTATTCTAATCACCCATCAAAGTGGCATTTTTGAGGGGGCGTTCTTAATGTTCGCAATTCTGGTGACGTAACTAAGCGATGGGTTACTTATTTGGGTATTTCCGTTCATTCAAACACTTTGAGTGCCTAAGGAAGCAATAGATGAACGGAAGGTAAGCAATCACCCGCAACTGCAAAAAACATAAGAAACGTCAATGCATACTTCTTTTCAATTCCTTTCACATTTTTTTTATTAATTTTTCAGGAATCCATTTCTGTGCGTACATTTTAAAGCAATTTCTCTGGAGGATTTTTACATAAACCATCAATCATGCCATCCCATCGATTAGGGAGTACAACTGAGAGTGTCAAAAGACAGCAAACAAATAGTGATGGATGTGAAATATTCATTCGTTGCAGGTAATTTTAAAAATACCTGTATCGTGTGAAATTGGCGGTGTTCCATAAAAAGACGTATGTCCTTGGGGACTAGGCATGACGACATGGTATTAAGCTACGAGTAAATACATGTGTTTGAAGGAAAATCGAGTCCTGGTATTTTATACTGTTAGTGGGGGAGAGAGAGAGGGGATGGATACTGATAAATACTGTCGCCCCTCCTAAGTCATAGTAAGCTACAAAGTTTCAAAGCGAACATCCGTCATTGACTTCACGATATTTTTCAGGGAAAGACATCTGGTGTAGGGCTGAAGCGAACGAAGATGGAAGAAACTTGTAAGGACCTCCTTCAGGAAATACAGGACTCAAAGATGACCGTAGCCCAAGCTGCATGGGTTAATGGTGTCTTCCGTCGGAATAATCCTTTGCATGGCTGCACATCTTGATGTGACATGCGAAGGCTCAGTAGCAATCAATGGCTCTTGGGAATTTACTCCCTATGAGGAGACTGTCTGTCTTCCCGGAATCGCAGAAATGTTCGGACCATGGTGGAAGGAATATAAGGTGTGCTGGACAGCTTGTCAAAACAGCCATCTTTTTGTTTTGTGACGTCAGTCAGGGTCCGTTTTTGACACTGGACAGATTATTGCTTAAGCTTGCATCACAATTTAAATTTCTATATTAAAAATTAAGAATGAAAAACACAAATTGAATTGCAAATTGATGTACAAATGACTGTAAAATGAATGGATTTACTTCATTTAAAATTGGAATTATATGGGAAAATGCAACCAGGTGCAGTAAAATGTTAAAGAAACAATAATGTGTAACACAATGTTGAAAAGAAATCCATTTTTTCTTTTTTTAGTGTGTGAAAAATATGTGTTTGCTTCCGCCTTTAAGTTTCTGTTCACATACAAATTCCCCGATGACGTCAAGCAGGGTCTCAATAGAACTGCCCAGCACACCTTATATTCCTTATACCAAGCGTTCGGACATTGTGCCACTTTTCAAAAAAATTTGACCAGCTGACAACATAAACAATTATAGACCAATTTAACATTCAGCAAAATTTTTGAAAAAGCAATCAAAAATAAAGTCGTTATTTAGAGTAAAGACAGTACACAATTTTTTAGTCCTTCTCAATTTGATTACCGTAAAGGCAAATCTACGGAAGATGCAGTTTTCTTAAATTGTAAGCAGCATTGACAGTAAAAAGTTCATTTCATGTTTATTTTTCTACATAACGAAAGCCTTTGACATGGCTAACCACGGAATTTTGCTAGAAAAAATTGATGAAGCTGGCTTTCGTGGTTTCATACTTAGCTGGTCCAGATTTTATTTAAGTAATCGATCACAAAGAGTAAAAATTGACGAGATTAGTAGCGACAGAATATTAATTAACCTCGGAGTATGTACCACAGGGCTCTGTTTTAGGTCATATACTATTTTTATTGTATATGAACTCACTTTTTAATCTATTTTTCAAAGGCTCTCTTACCGCTTTTGCAGATGATGTTGGTTGTTTATATGCTTCAAGCACTATGTTGAATTTAGTCTGGGATATAAGAATTGAACTATATCCGTTCAGAAAATGGTCTTGTAGTAAGTTATAAAACTAAAGTTATGTTTTTTAATCTCTCTTCACAACGCTGTGATGCTAACTTAGTTTACCAGGCATCTGAATGCCTTATATTTAATTTGTTGAATTCATTTCGTTCCCGTGCAAAAGTTCTGTAGATTCACTGACTATTGTAAAGGGTGATTTTTTAAAGGCTGTAGGAAAGAAAAAAAAACATAAAATTCAAAAATGCTTTATTTGAATCGATAGTACGGTCCATATAATTTAATGTTTGTAGATTATTTCATGCAAATGTTGACCTTGACTGCGCCTCAAATGGTCCATCCGCTTAGTCTAATTTTGGCATACTCTTTCCAACATTTCGGCCGGTATCTCACGAATAAATGCTTCAATGTTGTCTTCCAATGCGTCAATTGAAGCGGGCTTGTCTGTATAGACATGAGCTTTAACATAGCCCCACAAAAAATAGTCTAAAGGCCTTAAATCGCACGATCTAGGCGGTCAATTGACCGGTCCCGAACGTGAAATAAAATGTTCACCTAACTCGCCTCTCAATAAGTCCATGTTTGCGCGTACTGTGTGGCATGTGGCACCGTCTTGTTGAAATCACATGTCATGCAAGTCAAGCTCTTGCATTTTGGGCAAAAAAAAGTTGGATATCATCTCACGGTAGCGCTCACCATTCACAGTTACGTTACGATTCGCATCATCATTGAAGAAGTACGGTCCAATGATGCCACCAGCCCATAAACCGCACCAAACTGTGACTTTTTCTGGACGCATTGGTAGCTCTTGCAGTGCTTCTAGCTGATATTCACTCCAAAATCGACAATTTTGCTTATTTACGTACATCGAGCCAAAAATGAGCTGACCATAAAATGGAAGAAGCGCGCGATGAACTTTCTTAACATAGCACGCATTTTGATAATAAAATTCAATAATTTGCTAGCGTTGTTCGTTTGTAAGACGATTCATGGTTAAATTATAGACCAAACTGAAGATGTTTGACAGTGAAACAAAACACGAAACGTATATCAGCTGTTTAAACCAGTGTTGACAAAAAGATAATAGCTAAAAATCACCCTTTAATAAATGTTTTGAAATTGATAAAGTCGATGAGTTTAAATATGTAGGATTGCCCATTAAATCCAAAATATTCTTCTTCAACCACACTGATGCATTGAGACAATATTTTTGTTCTACACTAAGAAAGTCTTATTATCTGAGTAAAGTGTGTTCTCAAAATCTTCTTAGAACTATTTACTACGGATAATCGAAAAAAAAATAAGTTGATAAATAGTTGGGGAGGGACATATTCTAACAAAATCAAGCCTTTATTATTGCTCTAAAAACGCGTTATAAGAATTATATGCAAACAACATCTTTTGTTTAGGATATACATATTTAGGATATACATATACTGCTATAAAGTGTTTAAGATTTTTTACTTAAGATCCGGCAACCTTAAGTTTAGACTACTAGACAACTAAATACTTACGTGTTAATTCATTGTATTTTGTGTCTGTTCCTAACATTCGTACAACAGCCTTTCGCAATTCGTTTACTGTAACAGCGAGGCGGCTATTTAATAAGCTTCCTCTGAAAACCAGAAAACTAAGGCATCCTGCTTTTAGTTTAGAATTAAATAATTTCTCTGCCGGAGATCTGCCAGATTCGATGGATGACACCACCAAGACCTCATCAAACTCTCCACGTCTTCTCGATCCATACAGCTTTTGCGTAAATCACACCTAGCCTCCTAGCATGCTCTGACTATAATGGACCTGTTTAGGATAGGAGCTCTTTTGGAGCGTCTGGAGTTGAGCTCTGTTCTTAATTTCTCAAATTGATGCACAACTGTGCTCTCCGAATACCTAATGGTGTTGATATATGAATACGGGGATGTGGATACATGGCTGTTTGCGAGGTAGGTGAGAAGACACGTCCGTGAACTCCATGCGCTGTAGGGTGTAGAAGTAGTCCTTGAACAAAACCCCGTCTTCACTCTCTGACACACATCGAGCCCGTGGATATCAATGATCCACCAAAGAGGGGCTCCGAACCTGAGACTCCTGGTTAGAGAAGGAGAGGAAGACCGATTCTCCTGTCTATAGACCAAGTCTTCGCGGACCGTTTGATCTTGATGACTGGCTTGTGCCCGATACCGTCAACAATGGAAGGCCGGTTTTTTTTGTTTCCGGCTCAGACCCTCCATTGGTTATTCAGTGAGTGAATAAGTTGAAATTCATTCGAGATCTCCATTTCAACCATTCCTTCAGAACTTACCCAGATAGAAAAAAAAACTGAAAATGTAATAAATCAGCAATTGACTCACTGTACACACACAGCATCGGAATACTTTTTTGTCATTCTTACGTTTGACTATCGTTCCGCCTTTGAATCTGCCAGTGTTGGAGGCATTTCTTTTTTCTTCCATCAACACAGCTACACTGTCTTGCTTTAATCGACTGACTCCGATGTGGGCAATTTGTTGGGCGTTGCAGCGCCTAATCAATGGACTGGATCGCACATAGTGTAGCAATCGTTGTCGACAATGGAGGCAGCCATCGGACGACCGACAACGACAACGTCGATATGTGTGTGCTTCACTACTAATGCTTTTGTTTTTTTCTTCGATTTTCTTTTCTATTTTTTATTTATTTATATGTTTTTTTTTTGTTTTATGCTTTTGCTTACTGCTTAGTGTAATTGAAGCACACAACTCGGTGCGGCAACGACGTCGACTACGCAGACGACGGACGCTACCATCGTGGGGGTGATCGCGCTCGCCTCAACCCAGTCAACTGTGATCGTGCCATTGGTACGGTGCACTCATTACAGATACCCAAGCGTTCATGGGATTGCGCTGCACTGGGACCGGCCAGGCCAAGAATGTCTGTCGGAAAGCGTATGAAATTAAATTAATACCTGCAATCTTTTGAACGGTCCCTGGCGCTCACTCTCCGACTACGGTGGTTCGCTGTGGCGTGTGGAAATTCGGGCATTCGGGTATTTGGGCAGTTGGGCGCTGGGGCATCGGTATCGGACATACCTTGAAATATTTTGTTTATGTGCATTCGTTTCAAATACAAAACAAAAAATAGGCAAACGAGAAACGAAACTAAAAGTGCACGCGCTCTAATGTTTAGTGGTGTACTGGCAGAGGTATGCCAAGTTGATTTGGAAATGTGAAGGTGGATTGGTCGGTCACATTGAGTGTGGGTTGTATTTCGGGCAAAGCGAGTCAATGTGTTTCGGGGGTTGGGTGTGCAAAGGCGCGTTGAAATATTTGCCCCCAAAAGGAGAAATAAAAAGCAATACGCCGTCTCGACCAGCCGACCACTGAGCGAGCATTCAGTGTTGGTTGGTAGGACAACAGGATGTGGCGCTTTTCGGTTTTCAGTCAACGCTTCGCCCATTTCTTCAGTGGCATTTCAATTGCAAAGTTTCTCTTATACATGAATTCGTTCGCAACTTCATTAAAACATCGCGGAGGCTCGGTAAACTTGGACACAAATTGAATAAATCAAAGACGCTGCAACCATATTTTTTACATGCCGCTTAACAGATTAAACATTTCAGAGCAACCAAATCGATTTTCTGTTTGTTTATTTTTTCGTAAGAGACGACGACGAATTGATTGCAGTCGACTTCATCTCAAAGAGAAGCCCCAACACTCAAATGGACTTACAGACTAAAGACATAGAAATCATTTTAAAATAAAGCACTTCTGGAAATTTCCCCATCAGCAGTGTGTGGCCACAAAACTCGAAACTCTCTGTTTGGCACCATATGCTTTGAAACTGAGTGATTTTATTTGTGGTCAACACAACCCGGATACATACATGAAGTATGTTCACATTCCCATCATCAGGAGGAGAACGTCGTTCCTCGAGTCACATCCCTTATGCAAGAATGTTTGTTTTTCTTACTTTTTAAGGATTTTTGGGAGTGCGGGGTTTTAATTTAATTCTAGTTTGCTTGTGGAAATATCGGGGATTGTGATTAAATTGATGAGTGACTACATTATGTACATACATTCAATGAGGAAATTATTTTCTCAATTGCAGGTAATTATCGTGGAGATGAATTGGTTGACAAACCCTCCGACTAATTAATAATAATAATAATATGGGTGGCGCTACAGCCCGTAGAGGGCCAGGGCCTAGCTTCCCAGCGTGCTATTATTCTCTCATGAGTAGAATGGACCTACAGTTTTATGCCGACTCCGAACGGCCAAGCTTTTGATTAGCTTTTTCTAGACAATTATACCCTTTGAGCATTGTCAGTGACTCGAAAGAGGTGGGACCGTGAAAAGTATTTATTGTCGTACCAGGAATCGAACCTACACAGGTAGGTCCAAGTGCGTCTAATGCAAGTTATTATTGTGAGTAGTTCGGTTGCCCACAATTACACCAACAGAACACTTATGGATCATCTTCATCGACCAATTCTGATCACTTTAAAATAAAGACGTGAAAGTCAGCTTAGCGCATTTTGCTACCACACGGATAAATTCGATCCCACTCCATAAATGAGTTCGTGCAAGAAAGCAACATTGAGACTGAAATCGAACCAAACTGTTAGTGCGGACGGGTTATGCACTGAAGTCTTGAAAATTGGTGGAGATGGTCTTGTTGGGCGCATGCACAAGCTCATCTGTGATATATATTCCTAGAAAGGCATAGCGAGTCAATGGACTCTCAGTGAAGTTTGTCCGATCGCAAGAAAGGTGACCTCCTTAAACGCGCCAACTGTGAAGTGATAGGTATCCATAACACTGTCTTCTTGAATCTCATGTCCTCAGTAATGAGTGTTCAGAACATTGAATTCCACAATAGACCAGATCTTCACACTAGCCCAGATCCTGAAAAAATCCTAAGATGTACAGATCGACGCTCACTACCTATTCTTAGATTACAAGGCCTTGTCCGACAACTGACACTGAGACCAGCTATACACACCCATGCTTTATTTCGCCATTCTTGCCAAACTCGGGGAATACTCGCTGCTCCTTCAAGGTCGGTAATGAACACATGAAGACTTTCAGTTTCAAAAAAGCTTTAGACAAGGCGACGATTATCATGTGAAATTTTGAATACCGTTCTGCCTTGATTGACTGAATTTAGGCAGCAGTCAATGAGACGATTGCTAGCATTGTGATGGATGTGGGTCAAGTGGGCCTGGCGATGAACGATTGTATAGCTAACGGATAGCTACATAGTACATACGAAGATCAGACGCAGAATGTGCCTTTCCAATTGAGGTTCAAAAGGCAATTGAATAATAGAGCTCCCTATAGATTAAATTAACTGTAGCGCCAACCAAAAAAGCCTTTCTGGCTAGCAGCCTCCAATTAGGCGCACCTTCTCCTTTTCAAGAGTAAGACATGAATCAACTAGGTGCGGCTGCATATTTAACTGTCCCATTTTTATTTCGTGGTACTTCATATGTTTATGGCCAATTAGTGGTCCAACTTTGATCGCATTTAAGGAGTTTGTCGGTTTTTGCGGGCCAAAGAATCCGAGTGGTCTTGCAGGTGGTTAGACCTTCTATTTGCTATCCCTATGATGATGTCGTCCACTTTTTCTTGACATCCGAAAGAGTTGGTTTCGCGTGGATCCATTCATTCGCTCCTTCATTGCCGGTTATGTCCATATGGCCTGGGACCCAGCAAGGAGTAATCGAGTGCTGCCCGCTGAGAAGTTTCAGCTCCTCGCGGCAGCCTGCGACCAGTTTGGACTTGATTTCTGTTAATGACAGCTTGACTGTCCATTAGAATGGTAGTATCAGCCAATAGTAGTCATAGCAGACACTACCAAGGATTCTGATGGAGCAGCATAAGAATCGACACACTTATCCACTCCACTCCTTCGGCAACTATTAAATGACTGCAATCTTGGACAAAATAGTCCATTATCTCTAATACAACTCTATACATTGCACGTTGATGTTTCGCTTATCCTTCAGATGAATGCAAATGTTCCCCTTCTGCATCAACAACAATGACGTGTTTAAGGAATGTGCAAATCCGTTGATGACAGAGTAGAAAATGTCTTTGGGTTAAGACGGGCCATGGAAAAGGACATGTTGCAATGGACTGAGCTAAGGAAGCACACTCAAGACGGATGAAGTTGAAGTCGATGGATGACTTCAGACTAAAGTTCTTTTATGTCGCCGCGTTATCCTTTGTTAAAGTTTTACAAAACAAATATTTATCATTCCTGAACAAAATAATTTTTGTTCACAAGAGCTACCAATCTGCTGTTAAAGGACTGTTGTCTATACAACCACTGGATATATGTTGCGATTTCTCTTTAAAGTGAGAGAACAGTGGGAATATAATCACTTGCAAAAAACAGAGACGGTCGACCAAAAGAGGTCACACTAAAGAACGTGATACATGTAAATAACGTGTGGTCATTCGATATTCTAGGTATGTCGAGTAGTGCCAACATAAGCTGTAGATAATCATGACTTCTACAAGACAATTGAAGTGAAAGTGTAAGTATCAAGGAAATATCCGAAAAATATGAGAAGGACGGTGCTGATGCTGAACGCGGATACAAACTGTCAATCCAGATCAGAGGGAAACTAATCATCGATTCTATTGTGTAGCGCTACATTCATTGTCACAAAACGACAAGTCAATGTCTATCATCGCTTAACTGACCGATTTTTCGTAAATCGTCAAAGCGACGTGAGCAGTTTTATTTTTTCATACAGAAAATCAACAGAATTGACATCTTTTACGATTTTGCAAAGCGGATCTTTTACAGTCAGTATTCAAAATATGGACCGATGCAAGCATTGAATTAGCATAAAAGCTGTAGAATGTATGTGACTAATCTTTGCTTTGCAATGATCACTGGAATGGGTCTCCATAGACTCTAAAGTGTTAATTAGATGTCGTTTACATGAGAGTGGTTCACTTTTCTTTGAATTGCGACAGGACACATTGAGATCCTATACTGTCGTCTTTTTAGATGAGAACTTCGATGTCAAGAAATGCTTTAACACACGTAAGAAAACATAACCACAAGTATAGGAAAGTCGTAGGTAGCTCTAATTTTCCTAAAAGAACGAATACTATTACTGTTCTGCCACCTACAAAGGAACAACTACAACTGTGAACAAAATACAGAAACAGTCGAGCTTCAAAAATAACAGACTCAGAGACACCATTAACTGAGATTGACCTCCAAAGCATCCCATCTTGTGGAGCAAATGTCGAAGCCTTTGACGCGAGTAATATAATATGTACATCATCAAACACAGTCGACATCAGGAGCTTGTCAGAATGCTGACGGAGTGTCTGGTCCCACGGTTGTCTCCAGCTTATGAGAAACTGTACAGCACAATGGGATCAGGTGCACGAACGTCGTACAATTCCCATGTCTACTATGTGCGATTTTATTTTGAAAGTAAAATAAATATCAGTTCTGTCGCAGAATCTCAACAAACTGTTGTTTTACTTTACACGCGGCAGGCGGACGCGTCTTTTACATGTTCACGATGAGAACGTCAATAATTGAAACTGCCTTCTCTCTAAAACGAGACTTGAACCAAAATTTGGCCTGCTTCGAGAGCTTTGAGCACACAACAATTAAGCCCGCTTTTACACGTTCAAATTTCATCAAATCAAAATCCATTGCAATGACTGCGTGGTATGTTGGCAAGGGAAGTAAAAAGTGCGGGAGGCTTTTAGTGTCGAAAGGGTGCATAAATCGTATCAAGCTCCTACAATTACATCGGAACGAGAATACTATCGGAACTATCGACATTTTAAAATATGGCCGTGTGAAAGCATGGTAAGACTCTTTTCGATAAATAACAACATGTAAACGCGGCCTCATTTCCTAAGTCTTACATAACACAGACTGTAATCCCTAACAAATATCTCACAAGTCCTAGATCAAAGAAGATGTCACCGTAAGTCTATGGGGTCGCAGTGTATGTGCTTTTTAAGACACATCCCATTATCCAAATGCCAAGTTAGTTGCAAAATCAAACTAAGGAAATAAATAACCCACTCAAAAGTCTGTGTTCCCTCGCGAGTCGATTGACGGCCAACTCATTGTACGTCAATGTCTAGGTCAATTTATTGCAACTTTACTACTGAGTAACGACAGCAATTAATAAGAGCCAGTTGCCTTGTAATTAACTTGGAATTTATAACCTAATTGGTAACCATATTCTGAAACTGCTAACTGTTGCAATTATCGTTGTAGGCACAAGTTATTTTAAGACACTACTTTAAGTGTTCCGTTTTGTAAATCACATTTGGGCAATGACAGGGCAACGAAAAGTGATTGTTTGCTGCGCCACCACCTTGTGGGAATTCTGTTACTCGAATACCAGTTATACTGCTTGATCTCGCGGAACTAACCCAATTCTAGGGAATTCCAAAGTGCTAATTTATTACAACCACTTGACTTGAATGTTAATTCGCTAGATATTCCACGATTATGCAATCATCATAAAGTGAAGTTTACGAACTGAAAACTGAATCCAGTCAATAACGCCCGAAGAACTTCCTTTCGTATTCCCACAATCGAATTATCTTAGAAACGGAACGTAAAGGATGCCCCATATTGACAGCATATGCTGTGTTCCGGAAAAAAAGGCGTTAAACCTAAAATCCGGTTGATTGTGAAATCAGATTTGCACTTGGAAATTGTCTGAAATAAAAGGACAAACACGAATGTTTCACTCACATCTTTAAGATTAAATAGTTCCTAACGATATCCGGGATATCCTGTAACAACTAGTTCATGTTTCACTGACGATGGGCGGACGTAACACAAGCAGCTCCCTATCCTTTCAGGTCACATAATCTGGGTCACTAATGGACTTTTTTTCTTCACGCTACTGAGCGCACAAAGTACCCTGCGTTCGTGACAGACTGGTCCTGCTCAGTGTCGCTGATAGTTCCTAAAAATACTTTTAGCCTGTGTCGCAGAGGAGGGAGAAAAAGATATGCTTGCATATACTCACATGTCCAACGGAACATTGCTCTAAGGTGTCACTTATGATAGAAGACAGCTGATGTCTGTAAGTGGAAATTAGAAGCAATTTGATAAGGAACATGATTCGATGATGGGGCGATGTAATGGCGATGGATTTGCAGACTCCTGAGATGATGTTCTTGAATTAACATAAAAGCTAACACAAATTTACCATGAAAGGATCATAGTTTGCGTCGTTTGCAGGCCTTACGAGCGATACTTTAGCTTCAGTGATTTGGCAAACATAACAGGTAATAGTAATGAGACTTCAATGAAAGCGATTGGAAAAAGCTCGCACTTAGGTCTTTGATAAGTCCATCATTGTGTTAACTATGAACGGGTACATCCCGATAACTCCATGCTTGGTGCCTCTCTAAGACTGTTGAAGATGTATTCGCCAAGAACTATTTTCATGGTGGGCGATTAATTTCGTCCTCCTCGTCATCCCAGCAGTTTCTACAGACATCGTTGTAAGTGGTTGAATTCGCTTCGCGTGATTACCTATTCGACAGTGGCTGGTAAATATACCTACAATCGTGCATGTGCCTCTCGTATTAATCTAGAGGAGGGTCTAGCCCTTTTTGGGTTAAGCGATGGGTATAAGAGGGGGAGGCTCTTATAATCTAGCAGGTTTCTTCTTCGATTAGCAATTGTGATGGCGTCTAGTAGTAGTATGTAAACAGCATTGAATTGGCGGATGGTGTGGCCAGAGCCCTATTTGTTGCCTGGCTGTCAATGTAAAGTGATAGTCTTAGACCTTTGGTAGGTCTAAGACTATCACTTGATTTCACTTCCCGGAGTGCTAAAAACCCAATTCCTCGTCTTTCCTAAGAGAACCATTCATGGAGTTTGGTGATTTATAGCAATTCTATATGATGGCTTTGACTCAGCCTGTTTCATTAAGAATCTACATTTGAGATCTTAATTGTATGTTATCTGCGGCAGGCAAACCGTCTATAAATGTTTCCTAATTATAGATAGACCATAAAGACATTGTTGGGCCTATCATGATTGCCTACAAGACAGTGTCCGGAAATAATTTCCACATAATCTACCTATGTCCCTCCTGTATAGGAGGGTTATGGTCATTTTCGGATTTTCCAGAGCCCGTTCTGCAGGTTTCCACCTGATGCCATCTTCTGTTGGTGTTCGCCATGGCATCTGCTTGTAGGGAGCATTTGCCTTTTCTGACTCAGGATAACGATTAGGAGTAGATTGTGCGTAATCTCAATGGCGGCAGTGATGCTCCGTGATGCAAATTCACGCTAATTTTTGTATTTTATTAATCTTCTTAAGATTTTCTTTGATGCTCAGGGCTGACCACTAGATGTTAGCGGCGGTCTGACAATCGTAATGTACATCCAGTGCACTACTCGTGGTTGTAGTACAAGACCTTTTCTGCACAGTGCACACATCCAGGACAATTGAGGCTTTCCCAATACGTTCTGTTATACTCTGTTTCCTCTGTTTGCTGTTCAGGATGTGTCCTTCAAGTGTTCTCTGTTCCTTCTGAGTTCTCTACCGTTTAGTTTAGGAGGATTCATGAGTGTACATCCTGTACAACTCTGCGCCGCCCAAGAGAGGAATCCATAACGTGCATTATTGTATGCGGAAATTTGCCAGCGATATGTTATATCGTCCGCGTAGGCAATTGGTTTACCAACATTCGACAGGTTTTAGTTGTTTCAAAATATCGTCCAATACTAGTATCCACAGTATTGGAGAGAGTACCTCTATTTGTGACCTTTTTCTTCACAGGGGACAGTTTTGTTAGACAGACCATACTTAATCCATTCTCGAATCAAATGGTGCGGTTAATGCTGAGCTTAACTATAGCCTCCTCTATGGTTATAAGAGCGGACATTTATCATTCCCGAACTGCTGTACGACGGAAAGATATGCACAATCTTGAAAGTGGATAAAGAAGTCTTTGGTCTCTTCGAGAGAAACGATTTGTGTGCGATTGTGTACAACGCACGGGTTGATGGCATATGGAGAAGAAGAACTTGATTCGAACTTGAATTATGCGACCTTTATAGCGACATTAGCCCAACCAGTCATCCGTAGATCCAAAGCCTGCGGCTCCGACTTGAAGGGTCTTCGACTCTATATTTGTGGGAAACCACAACAGAGGATGTTGGTGTCTACAAGTAGAGAAGGATATCAACCAACTAGGTGCGGCTACCTAGAGGTAGCTATCCAGAAGTCGCGTAACTGGAGGAGCTTGCTGGTTCCTCCCGGGAGTTTAGCGCCACTCAAAGAAAAAAATATAAGATTCCTATCTCCAGTCTTTCAGATCGAGGAGTACTTCAATCTTGGGGGAATGGATATGGATCTGGAACTGAAGACAATAGTATTGGTAGCTGCCAAAATTACTGATGGAAGATACCGTCATGTTTAAGCTGCGTAAACATGTACAGATCTGCTGGTGATTTTTTTTCCAGGCGAACGATACCAGGCAACAACGCTCTTTCCATTATCAGTGTCAGGTCGATGTGTGGAATTTTGTGTTACCTAATGAAATTACGATTCCAGATGTGAATGCATTTATGATAAGACCGCACTCCTTCCTCTACTTAGCGAGTGATATATGTGAATGCAACTCTCGGCATTTTTGGTAGAGAAGTCCCAAACAAGCATTTTTTACCACGGGAGTTGGAGGTCTGTCCTGACCCGTTTAGGAGGTAAGGAAAATAAAATACTTAATATAAAAAAAATATTAAAAAACAACTGCAGCACTTGCAATGATATACTGCACAATGTTTTGAAAGCCTAAAACCTGTTCCTTAATCCTGCATTTAACTTAAATTATTATTGTTAATAGTTTTTTTTAACTCTCCATTTGCATCCAGTTAATGAGAAACAAGTCTCGCTGTTGTACTTTCCTTCTGCCACTCTGCAAGCTTCATCGAGTGGTCACATAAAACACAATTTTACACTCCTTAGCGGTGTTATTCAGGTCACAACTTTCAAAAACGACTGAAAGTAATGTCTCTAACTTTAACAACAAGGATATTACTTTCCTCAACGACTCACCCACAATGGGCAGACAATTCATCAGCCTTCGTCAACACATTTATAGCCGCCATACCCTTAGTCAAAGAAACAGTTATCTTCAAATCAGTCCTTCAGACAGGCAATAAAATGCCATACACACAACCTCCGGAGCGCTAAGCGCAGTTCCTGTATCCACAGACTGAACCACGTATGCTCCAGATCTCATTCAACAAACCGTCTCTTGGGCATACACTCGAGTCTTTATCACCGCACGCCTTAAGTTCACATAAAATCAGAAAATTATGTTCGTCGACAAATGTACGTACAATCTCGAATTTGTCACACGTCGCCGTTGTCGTCGTGTCACTTGTTTGCATACACACCGCAATCGGATGTCTGACTACTCGTATCTTGGGATCCAATGAATAAATTATCACACTCGCCGCAACAGATATCAATTAAATTTACGACAACTACGTGTAGTGCTCGTAAACTATCACCGACCCCATACTCTTAGCCGTGTCCACACCCACTTGGCCTGGCCCGGCAGAAGCGAATTCCATTCACACAGCAACTCTCGCGACCTTAAAACAGATTTAAGTCGAATTCAATTAATCGCCCCCAATCGCCGACCATCGGCCACCGACAGATCTCGAGACCTCTAAGCCTCTTGTTGACACTTGTACCAGTCCGTAGTCAATCGTTCCAGCATGTTTCAATTAGCATTCGCACAGCGCCAGCACTGGGTGACAGCTGCGAATCCAGTTGTGAGGCGTTACCGCCGCCGCTAACATATGTTCCGAACTAATGACCCATTAGAGGTTAATAATCAGCTTGTGTGCCCTCTAGAGCACGCCCCAGTCGCCACAAAGCGACCGGTAGAGGCGATATCGGTCCAGGATCTCAAGTTTCTTAATTACACTCTAATTGATTGAAATGATTGAAATTATGATTGAAAATATTTGCAAAAATTGACTCCTATTAGAGCGGCGATGTTTGCCATGCCTCGAGAAAATTGCTGGTCGAGGCGCTGTTGGTGGGTAATAGGTCCGTTTGAGCGGACCCTCGGCGTTTGTTTGCGACTATTTACAGAATCAGAGTGAGAGTGACTTTCATCTCACGTCGTCTCTTGTTGGGGCATTTATTTATAGCCCCACTTATCGATTTTCAAAATGAATTCCATTTTTGTGATGAGGCGCAAACCTCGTAAACTCGGTCATCCAGTCACAGTGACACCGGTTGGTGGGGAACGGTGCTCATCTGAATCAGTAATGATAGGGAGTGGATCTCTGTCAGCATCGTAAATTATAGGAGTGTACGCACACATGCACACACACATTTCATCTTGTTAAGAGTGCAACATGAAAGAGGCATTTCCACTGGGGATAATAGTCCGGATCCATATGGCTAATGAATACGGTGTACGAGTACACATCCCGGTTCATTAGGTAGGAGCGTTCTGTGGAAATGTGCCATGCTTTTATTGCCTCATGCATGCAAGTGTACGTTGAAGATTTTTTTTTTCTTTTTATTTTTTTTATTCACAAAGGACTGAGGAAATTGTTATCGACTCAACGTGCGGCTGCGAAACAGATTGCAGGAGGTGTGCAATTTGATTGGATGGTGTTTAATTAAAATTGCATTCTAATAGAATCGGCCGGAGGGATGTGAAGAAGTTCTTACGTGGTCGGAGAATAAATTCGATTTTTCTAATGAGTTGCTCTAGATGGCGTTCACGTGCCCACAGGGAACTGGGGTGCTGGATGGGTTTTTTTTTCCGACGTGTTCTTGCTCACGCGTTGCTGACAATTATTTCCAACTATTCCTGTGATCTTCTATTCAACTAAGAAATTGAAAGGATGTCATTGAAGGGAAGATGTGTGCACAGTCTAGATTGGCCTTGACCTCCCTTGTCGAAATTGTACGACTGTCGATTAGAATGGTGATGTCCGCAACACTGTTATCAGTCTGGTGGAGGGTGTTGCAGCACTGATTTAGGTAACAGTTCTGGTTTATTTTGAGGTTAATTTGGTCGTGGCCATTGTTGAAACAGCATTGCGCCTGGACAAAACCATCGTTTGGCGCGCTCTTTGGACCGGTGGAATAAGTCACTTAAGTCGTTGAAATGATGTGTTCAATGAAAGCAGGCTGGAGTTTTTTAGGACCAGTCTAATCAAGATTCTCGTATGTCCCCTCTTGTACAGTATGTATGCAGGGAAAATCCTAGAGAAGAGCAGCGAGTTTCACGCTTAACGTACCCGAATGCACAGTGCAGTTCGGTTCGAGGAGTTCCGAGCCTTTTGAAACCTGCACCGGAAGCGAGTTTCACGCTTAACGTACCCGAATGCACAGTGCAGTTCGGTTCGAGGAGTTCCGAGCCGTTTGAAACCTGCACCGGAATTCGGAAAGGACATGCGCTGTATAGTGATTTCTTCAGTTTGGTACTAAAGAAGATTGTGCGGCTGGCTGCTGCAAACACTAAACGTACTGTCCTCCACAAGTCAGTCCAACTGTTTGGCCTCGCAGATGACTTTGACATAGTCACACGTTCCCAACGTATGGTTGTGGAAGCTTTTCCCGCCGATTGAAGAACGATCGAAACGAGTTGGTCTTATCGTCAATGAGGAAAAGACGAATTATATGCTGACGAGCAAGAAACGATCCGTCACCCACCACCTGGGGCAAAACATTACTATCAGCAGCTACAATTTCACAAACGACATCCTAGTGGAGATCCGGGGTAGAATAGCCCTTGGCAACAGTTTTACTACGGTTTCTTAAAACAACGGGGCTCAATCTCGCTCTACAAAACACTTCGTTTGCCAATGCTGCTATATGGAGCTATATGAAGACGGTATTCAAAACTGCAGAGCTGATTCTTGGTGCCTTCAAAAGAAAAATGCTGCGTCTGATATGTGGTCCAGTCTGCTAGGAAGGTGAATGGAGTAGAAGGCACAAGTGCGAACTCTACGAACTGCACCAAGATGTGGATGTAGGGTGATTCGAGAAGGAGGGCAAGACGAATTTCGCAGGCATGATAAGTAAGTAAGTAAGAAAGTCATCTGCCCCATACACTCAAGATCATCCCCCGCTTATTGCGTTCACCCACAGGACTGTATGACTCTATGTGGAAGACCTCTAGCATTGTTCTCAACACTGACAGAGCTTGAATTATCTGCCGCCACAATCTTCCTCTCAGAAGTGCAAAACTAATTGCAAAACAAGGTTATATTTCATGTCATTGAATAACTCTCATCATCGCCATACCTCCATTCAACCCACTTAGTGACATCGAAACCATTGTTAACTCAAAGCGATTAGATTGTTTCATTAGTCAATGTGCTACCGTAGAATTAGTACCCCATCGGGAGATCATTTAAGCTGTGAGCTCAAACGACACAATAATCTTCGCCCGATAACTTTCATTAAACACAAGTGAACCTGTCAAAGTACACCCTCTCGGGCAGTTAATTATGCAAAGTGTGTCCCCAATGAGTGCGAACAGCGCCATTGAACAGGCCAATCGGTTGTGTTGATAATCCTTTAATACCATTCAGTAATTACCATTCAAATCCACAATTTGCAATTAATTAATGACTCCGTGTAGTTCGCATCCCGATTTAAATTGATTAAACGTTTCTGAATCCAATTAGCCGGGCCGAGTGTAAGGATGGCTCTCGCGATTGTGTCTCTGGTTTCGGTGTTCGTGTTAGTTGCAATTGAAATTGTTTCACTAGCAATTATCGATTATTTCATGAAATTGTCTCGAAAATAAGCACTGTCACCAGTGGGTGGTTGATTGTTAGACGACAGATGTTAACTGAATTGCCAGTCAAGATATACTCCGGATAGAGTTGACGGTGTTGATGCCAGATCAGATGAAATTGAAGTTAGTTATGGGGGATGATGGAACCACTGTGATCAGATCAAAGGCATGGGGACACAAACAGAACTTGATTTTCGTAATTTGTCTGAGTAATCATGTCTCCCTTTTAATTTTCTTTTCATCGAAAGGTCACCACAGTAAATTGTTTAAAAAAAAAGTGAGCCAATGTCACCGCCTCCGAGACCTTATCTTCTTTTATCTTGATTTGTATCAAGTTTTGGTAGGCACTTCTCGGCTTTCAGCAACACTCAAGGTTCGGACACACCGATAAACACGAGTTTTACCACCATTTATTTGTCTGTATTCTTCCGAAACTATGGAGATCAAAAATTAGCTTTTCAACCCTCAATATCCCACTGAAGTTGGCCAATATGATCTAATTTCAAAACAGAATAAAAATGCTTTTTTAAGGTCAAGATACCATCGTTGAGGGTGTATAATTAGCACTAGTCCCGTGCTTTTTGTGTCTTTGTTGATAAAATGTGGTCTTTGTTGTTGCCCTCAGGTCAGAGAGCCCATTTATGAGGCTGTCCTTTACGACTTCACTAACAGGTCGGCTCACCATATTTGCGTTCCTCATCCTTTTCAAAGTCTTATGGGTGTCGACTTAGAATCGCGGTCTGTTGAAAGTTTTTTTCGTATGGGCTCCAGGCTATTGACCACCTGATGCATGCTTTCATTTCGGCGTACCAACCGTCCAGTCATTACTAGCATGCCCTGGCTGGCACTAGGTCCTTCTGGGCGGCTGTCCGTTCGTTTTACCGAAGTCAGCATAGTATTCTAATTTCAGGCTTGTTTAGATTTAGAGCCTCTTGGTTGTTCTGGGATCAACCATGATGAATTTTTTGTCCTACTGATTGTTCCAAAATTGGATGCGACATTTATTTGACCGGCTGTCTATGTCGCTTATGCCAATGCTGCTAAATCCATGAAGAAGGAAAGGCCCAATAAAGGAATAAAGGAAAGGCCCAAGATTCAGACCCTTTATTTGGTTGGATGCCTGCCTTTCATTGCCTCGTGGTTTTCATGTCCGGGTACCCATATCAGTTTTAACATGCTCTTCTCTGCCAGTGTGTCGAGTATTTGCTGTTATTCACATTTCCAAGACGTTCATCAGGTCGTTGGTCCTGTCTCGTTTGGTCTCTGTTCGTTTGATTGTTCCGTGCTCGCATTGTCCTTGTGTTTAATGTAGGTTTGTACTTTTGTACCCTTTGTGAAAACGTTTAGCAGCCATTTCTTACGGCAGGTACTGGCCAGGTCTCCTGAAGGAGCTCGTTAGTTGTTGAATTACCCCTCAACCTTTCATTCTTCGGCACGGTTTACTCATTTTTTTCGTCACCACGCAAATGTGAGTCACGAAGAACATTAAGAAAGAGTAAGGTTGGCAAAATTGCAATGCAATTTTTAATTTTTTTCAGCAATCCTGTAGATTAGGTTGGAGTGGCTGAAGAAGGCAGTCAGACTTCGGCCAAAGAATCACAAAAGTTCCACCAGGACCTACATGGGCCGTGGATATCTCGTCTATCCACTGATCTAGACCCATTGTGATACCACGCGGATTGACTACTCCTAAACTTGAAACCAATTGTTGATTATAACAAAGCGATTTAGGTGTCCAATGCTGACGCTGAGATTATTGAAATAGTAGGATCCTAGATGTGAGTGCCTATGGCTTGCCAAAGCGCTGCACGAGGTGAATTGTGGTTCATACTCTACATCCATGCAGCTTCTGCATAAATCATTGTACGGGACACTTATTTTGCGAACGTGCATTCCAATTGCGCAGTGTCGGGTTTTGACGCCAATGAGCGTAAAGGTCTGCTTAATCTGAGCAGACAAAGCGATCGATTAAGATTTAGTGCTGGTCGTATTTAATTTATTTTAAGGCACTAGCACCTCTTGGCCACTTGTGGTTGGCTGTTCGAATCGTGGGATTTCAAGCAGGTGGATCTCCTTCTGGTGTTAGAGAAGAGGTTGTAGCACACCTTCGGCTTTGCAATTGCCCGGTATGTGACAGAGTCCCGGCAAGCACATGTTGTGTATATGAAAATGCTCAGCCGTCTTATGCATGCAGATATCTTCTCGTTTCATTATATCGATAGCCCATCTTAAACGCCCCCAAAGTATGGACTCACTCCCAAACCAAATGTACGCGTCCCTGTGGACCATAAACAAAGCAAAGAAAAAACTTCCTTAAGCTTTACTTACGAATGGTCTCCCACGCGCTAATAGCCGGAAACAAACAATAACAACAAAACACCATTAAAAATATATTTTGCCAGTCGTTAGCATAAACGAGGGATCGCGACCAAGCTGGACGAACCACGCACAATCGACCACGGATATTAATTAATAAGTCATTTAAATTTGTAATTGAATCCTCCTCACCGTTAGAAATCTCGTGCCAACCTAGGACACCTACAAAATTATGATAATTTCTTCCCTTCACATGCTCCCACCGTTGATTGCCGGCACGGTTCCAACGGCTGTTTGCTAACAAATTTTGCATCGTCCCTTGAAAAAAACGTTTACGATTAAGACCGCAGCCATGCTCTGAATATTGAAATAATAAACGCACGTGGGTGCTTTCACGAATGTTCTCATCAATATTCAGTTATGCTCATTGTATCATGAAAATCTAAATATACAATCCGATTGCGTTCGGGGCAACTCATAGGTGAAGTGTGCGTTTATGCGGATACATGTAGGTATTTTCCCCGCCCTAGGCCGGCAGAGTCGAGTCAAGCCGAGAATTGAAAGCGCTATAGAATAAAAAGGCAGAAGAAAAAAAATCAATTTTTGTGACATCCCCGGCGGGCTTGGAAGATTATTCGATTTTCAAATCCTCGGTTCATTTTCAATTTTGTTGGCAAAGTTACGTCCTTTTTTGTGCTCGCTTTCCACCTCCCATCGGCGGCCGACTGGCAAAGGTTGAGCGAAAGGGTTAATCCGCAATTTGAATCACTTCTGATTAAAGGGGAATTTTAAATAAATAAGGAGCAACAATGACCCTGCAAGCGCAACCCCTGATTTTTCTACAGTTTTTCACTTTCCTGGCTGGTGTCCTTTTTGAAGGATGAGCTGACAAGATGAGGTTTTTATTTTCATACGGATCTGGAAAACCATCACCATTCGAAGACTTCTGCCAATTTGGTTTGAAAAAAATCGGTTTACTTTTGGCGTGGCAGGAGTGGAAATCCTCTTTTCCTACATCGTAACGAGGTCAATAGCGTGCGGGTGGAAAGGACACTTTGGGCGGACCACCAATCGCTTGTTGAGACCCATAAACCTTTTTCAATAATTTGTCAACGAATCACTTAAGATTTGAAGTTTTGGGTGAAATCAAATGTCTGACTGCACATACACACGGGTGTGTATGGCTTTCCGGTGCTGTTGGGGTGGGATACCTTTCAGTCAAGTCATATGGAAATTGGCTTTATGAAGCACACAAGCATAAGGGCTCTTGCGCGTATTCAGTCCTTCAAATGAAAACTGAGATCCTTTCATGGACAATGGAAGAAATGTTCAGAAGAAAATATTACGAACTGGCTGAAGCATTCTTTAGTAAGGTAGGTTAGAGTCAGGGGGAAATTTCTTCGATGACTTATATATATGCAATCCTTTTCTTCTGTTAATTGATTGTCTGTCCAAATTAGACAGTCAGGCTTGCCAAGGTATGGATGCCACAAGATGAGCTCGGGAGTGATCTGTGATCAGTGACCATGAACATTGGATTGATGTTTCATTTTCATTATACGTATAATGTATAGTGGTCGTTGCTGTTTCACATTACGAGAGTTGAGGGTAAGTCGTGTCCTTTTTTTGGCGATGACTTAGTTGTCATCACATCCTCCTAGGCGGAAGTGTCT
Source organism: Eristalis pertinax (assembly GCA_907269125.1). Classification (NCBI taxonomy): domain Eukaryota; kingdom Metazoa; phylum Arthropoda; class Insecta; order Diptera; family Syrphidae; genus Eristalis; species Eristalis pertinax. The sequence goes on from OU026145.1 coordinate 61,784,773, forward strand.
TTGCTAGGATGAACAATGACGTGTTGCTCGCCGTGATAGAGTGAGAGGTCCTTCTTCACTTGTGTGCGACATTGGGTCCGTGGGTGACTATTTAATGCCATCCTACAGTCGCGGAGTCGACGACTCTTCGACCCGGATCTATGTTGCCCTTGCGCTCTACACTGCCTAGCTATCTTAGGCATTGAATCATGGTACCGATTGGACTCATGTAGCTCCCAACACACTTCGTACTTGAAAATGCCATCAACGCAAGGATCGAACGCAGAAATTTTCTCTCGAAAAGACCAAGAGCTTCTTCATCTGCTCCTGGGATTTTCTATGTTTCCGCTACATAGAGCTGGACAGTGACGATCATGTTATGATGGTATAGAGTCACCTTGGTCCTTCTTGAGAGGGAAGGGATTGCCAATAGTTATTCTGCGTTTAATGTCGGTGTGTACGAATATCATGTACTGTTTACTTGGCAGCCGATGTAACCGAAGTCCTTGACTGCCTCAAAAGTATATCCGCCTATGGTGACGTTGTGGCCAAGTCGTCATTTGGTTTGTGTCCTTCAAATGCAAATTCTTAGTTCAGAAACGACAACGAGCCTCGGATGCAAATGTTGCGTTTTCTACCAATTTAAAATCACACCGGTTGTTGGGAAATCATCCTAATTTTACAGACATGAAAATTAAAGAAGTCTTTAAAAGAAAATATAAAAATGAATACCTTCCAGAAATAAGAGTGTGTATCGATGTGCACACACTTCATGGCATGTACCGTGTGTCTGGGAATTGCATTTGCAGCTTAAATGCTCCGTACCACATTTGTAATTCTCAATAATCTGCTGCAATTTAATTTCACCCTTGATTGCACAATGCGAATATATTGCACTCATCCCAATTCGGTTTGAACACGGAAAGCACGCAAAGAAACTTCTGTGGAACAAGAAACTTCTTGACGTTAAGTGATCAAGTTAGTCAACTATTTCGAACAAATCAGTATAAATCACGTCGACTTCTCGAATGAATTATGATGGTGAACCTTGAGGGCATCGATAAATCTGAAGTTATTTCCCTTTCAAAGTTCTCCTGGCGTTTGCTAATTGAATTTTATGTATTCTGGTCTGGCTCCTTGACATTGTGACTGACTGACGCAAGATGGACTGTGGACACAAACTGGGTATGGAATTAATTGCTGATGGCGTTTGTATGTTTTACTTTGATTCATATCGATCTGAGGGATTTAAGTCGCAAGAAAACTCCTTGCGGCTGTCTGCTTGAAATTTATTCGGGGTGATGCGGTCGAAGCTGTCCTTGGGGAAGGTGTTGTCAATTGATAAAGGCAGTGTGACAGATGGTTCCTCTTTGACCATACTCATCGAGGCATGGAATGAGATAGTCGTCTAGACAGTTTTTAACTACAACACGATTCATGTACGGCGTTTTGGATGGACAAATCCGAATCAGCTGGTTCTGATGGCATAATTCAGAGTAGCCGAACTAATTACGCCATGGCTTGTTAATATCTCCAAGTGCTAGCTGTACGTGCGATATCTCTCTCAATGTAAGCCATGCCCTTTCGTAAGAGGCGACAAAATTTCATTTAAACTCGAGCCAGGGTCAGTGGTTTAGCAAACATAAATTCTTTGAACGTCCGAAAAGCTCGTAGACAAATGTATTTTGATGGAAAATGCAAATTTTATGAAAATATTAAAAGGCAATTAGTCCTGGATGTTATGACTTCATTTACTGATAGTAATCATTCGGTTGAGAAAGCTTCATCAGGGGCTATGTTCTGGAACCAATGAAGACAAAGAGTGCCTGAAAACAGGTACGATTTCAGCCAGATCGGTTGAAATGGGGGCCTGATGGGAACATTGTGGTGGCTGTGGTTTATACCGACAGACGCAGAAAGAAGAGGACATTATAATCTTTTAGTTTATCACGACTAATGAGGGGTAGCGTGTGTGACTCTGAGACGTGAATAGTATATGATTCAGTCGGATTGGAGTTGCAAGACTCAAAGAGCATCTAGACTACCATCTGCACAACATGCATACAATATAGACAGGTCTGTCGAAAAAATATAATATCACTGTTCGTCCCTACTAGTTTTAAGCATTTTTGTCTAGTATATAAGATTGTTATGAATTATTAAAATAAAAATGAATAAAAAAAACCAGTCTGTCGAAAACACGCTCCACTGTTTGATGGGAAATATGGACAAATCAGAATCCACTATTGCGTCATACTTAGACAACGAAGTCCAATAATATCGAACCAAATGCTACACTAACACTTAACACTACAAACTTCCTTCGCTTCTGTAGAACATTGTAGTCAATGAAGTGCACTAATAGGGTTTGGATGCGAAGTCAATGCATATGCGGATAATGTTTCCTTAATGATAGAATTGTGTTGATGCACAAAAAAAATTCACCAGGAGGTACAAAATCCTTCCTTCTTCGAACCTCCCGCACTATCTGTCACAGAGCTGCATAATTGATATTGCTTTAATGCTGCAATGAGACAGATCACGTATTGTCAATTTACTATAATAGGCAGGCCAATACTAATGTTTGTAGTGATTGTAAGGTGGACAGACATCAGCTGAAGAAAAGACGCAGTGACTGGCCCGAGGGTTGGCGTGCGGCTACAGCAAACCATGCGCTGCACTATGAATAGTTTTTTTACCTTTCGCCACTGAATATATTCGAAGCACATGTTGCGGCCATCACTACTATCAATCCAAACACTGTGACTATGGGTTGAACTTCGCACTGGTATACAACTTCGACTTCCTTCCTAGCGAGAAAGACCGCCTACCTAATGATCGAAGTGGAAGTCTGTTACTCAGGCGCTGGACGGACCTCTGATAATCTTTACAAATGGTTCAACGACGCACGAGGGAGAGAGAATAAGTATATCTGTCTACTAAGTAAGTAACTCAATATAATCATATCCCTAGCTCTGTCCAATTTTTTAGACAGAAATGACGCAGAATAAAGGGACACTCCCCTGGTCCCCTGATGTTTATAAGCTCCCATGCGATGCACCACTTCACCACAGTAATTGAGTGTACAGCATAAAATATGAGAAATATCATTCTGTACACACACTTTTGAGACTGACTGTATATCACTCGCTACAGAAATTAACTTCCTTAAAACTAAATAATCTAATGATTCTTGAATGGTCCAAAGCAACCACGTGCCATATTGCAAAACAATTGTGGCGGGCCACATGCCCCTCCTAGGATAGGTATTCCATCTATCGACTTCTGCAGAAGCTGCAGAGATGAAGCTTGTACTTAATGAGTTAATGAGAAACAAAACGAGGTGTGTACTGTAAGAGTCACACACCACCTATGCCATAACATCACGATCGACTATTTTGAGGTATTTAAAGAATTTGTCTAGAAGAAGAATCCACTCAGTAATCTGTCAAACTCCGGAAGATCAGCTGACAACCAAATCAAGAACCTACAAACATCCAAGCGTCGACTCAGATCAATTCCTCATAGCAGCAAGATTCATAGCTCGACTGTGAGAAGCCCAACGAAGAGGAGTTTTGACAGGTGAAGCCTGAACACACCGGAGATTGCCAGAGACAACTAATGAATGAGAATGAGAGACTCTCCGGTATCCTCATGTCGAATACAAGCCGCCAATGATATGTGGATACCTTGCTGCTCGCCCATTGAAGAAGTAGCGAAAACTACTTTAGACTACCTAAAACAACCAACAAGCAACCCCTGGTAAGATGGCGAGTGTTGCAGAATAATCATGCAACCGACTAGCCATTTTAAGAGGCGCTACAACGCAGAACAAGGGCAGAGCAAGAGGAGTATCGGGCAAGAAGACGAGAGGAAAAGAAGCATTTATGCCAAAAGAAAAGGATACCGAGGAATTTAGGGACAAACAAAAATGTAAGCTATTCATAAAAGTGCTAAAAAGGAATTGCCGAAGGCAACTCGAAATTGGGAGGGTAATATTGTAGCACCACTTTACTGATTACTTGTGCCTGACTGTACTCGTTATTAAACCACTTTTCTGGGGTGTTGTCTTAAAACCCAACACTTCAGTGGAAGGAAGAATTCGTTGCAGGTCTGTTTCATTGCACACCACAACTGGTTGCTTCGCGTTGTTCAGTACCAAGTGGCAAGATCACTCTCTCCGATTGTAGCTCCACCCGAAGAATGATGACCAAAACAACAATAACCACCTTGTCTTAGTTTCATGATCTAGTCTTCTGACAAATACGTTCTCAACACAAATATGAACAAAAATCAATCAATTGTAAACCAAACAACAACCTCTTCTCGGCAAACAAAATTATCATTCTGTGCTCCCCCAGGACAGGCTCACACAATTGTCTTCACTAATTCATATTCAGATCTCCATTATCGATTATTCGTTGGACACTGCTGAACATCCCCCAGTGGATGTGGTCCTCTGGGATTATCTATCGCAAAAGTGCATGGCTCCTCGTTTTCGGAATGAAACAGCCCCAACACACCACAATGGCATGCACTCAGACCACAAATTACCCGACCTGCCTTCGGATTCCATCCTAAACATCCGCTCCAACGTAATAACAATCCCCATACCGACACTGCACTCGGTACGTGTGCCATTCATTCCACTGCCTCGTGGCACCAGACCAGAAGAGCCTAAGCGAAAAAATCGATTCCATTCATCCCTCCACCGCCCACCAGTGCACATTCCCAAAACAAATACATCGAAACAATTCAGCTTATGAAAAGCTAATCATCACGAAAGGATGAAATCCTGCGCGCAGGATAAATTAACAGGCACCACCGGCTGGGGGAACCTCTGCAATGTGAACGGGCGTGAGCAAGTGCGAGCACTCACTCCGGCTGCTGACGATGAAGACAATAACAAGCCCAAAATGAGTAGCACAGCCATCATCCCGGCGTTATGCATAAATTATTCCAAATGTCAGATGTGTGGGCTTAAGTGTCTTCCTTTCGGATTAACAAGAACACTCAAGAGTGTGCATACACCCGTGTACACACGACGAGCGTCAGCAATGCGGTAACGCAGATACTTTCAGCCCATCTCTGGCTCTGGCTCTGACTCTGGCTCCTCTCGCTTCACTTAAGTTATGGATTCGATGAAGTCACGCACGCATGTGTGCCTGTGTGCGTGCGTAATTCCTCACCTACAACTGTTACACGCGTTCAGACATCCTGGCACCATGAAATCTGATTTCATTATCATAAATGGAGCAATCGTACGGTGCGTGTGGTGCGGCGGGCGGTGAGTGCTGGATTCGGATGCCGGATGCGGGTGGATGGCTGAAGGCGTGCCTACCTTGCCTACGCCTGCCGCGGGCTGAGTCAATGTGTGTTACGCAACACGAAAAGCATTTAACAGGGAAATTTATAATCATCCTGGCGAATCCCAGTCGCCATGATCTCTGACCCAGAGGCGGGAGCAGAGGCCGAGGCGCTTCCACTGCGTGTGTCGTGGCCTCAAGTTGTCGTCTCACGAGCCCCAGGAATGGGGCCTCTAGCTTCCGAAAGCTATTTCGAAGCGAAACCTAGGCAATGCCGACAAAAGACAGCATTGCCTCCCCAGTGATGTGCCTTTCGCTTGTCAGCTGTCAACGACGGTGGAGGTGGAAGAACGACTTCTCTCGAGAAGGACCATTTATTTGCCGCCTGCCTGAGCTTGGGTGTGTGTGTTTGTTGCCACGGCGAGGGTTCATTCAAACGGGTTGCCGCTGCCAGGAGTCTCAAAGTCTGTTTTGTAGTTTTTATGAGATCAATTGAGCGTCAAGTTTTGGCAGAAGAAAAGGGACGAACCTTCCCTGAATGGGAAGCAAACCATTCAAGTTGATTTCTTTTTTTTTTTCTGCGAAATTCCAATGAATAGTACTCGTAGTTCCGGTTTTTTTTTATTGCTTTTGATGCCACACAGCCACACACTCGTACAGAAGCACGGGGGCCTGGGGATTGTTTTTCGGTGCTTGCCCAACGACAAAGCCAGCTCTCATTTAAGCTCGCCGGAATGGAAATTCTAATAAATGGCGAATTTATGGTCTCAACTCAGGCAGTTTGCGGATTTATGCAAATGGATTTTTATTGGAGTTAAAAATTGAAATGAATAAACTGGTGGAGACTTTTAAATGTTCAACAGCGCAGAGGGCAAAGCGAACCCCCCCGGCATGCCGGTGCAAAGGGATGAACGGGAATGTGCGCTCTGATTTGCTGGTCTGGTCGAGGTGAGCGATTTCAAAAGGACGCCTGGAGTTGGGAGTTTTTTGTGTTTCGCATTCTGGTTGTCTGCTGAAATTTGTTTTTTTCACCATCCGCTCCGGGGAACATTTGGTACACCTGCATCGCTGTGTTCTACTAAATTCGTAGCAGGGTTCGCTGGCTTTAAGTGAAGAGAAGCAGAGAAGGAACATGAAGGAGTGGTAGAATATTTTGAATGTACTGTAAGTTGATTAAAATCCTTTTTCGAACCGCCCTACACTCATTTTTCATTTTTAATTCATTTTTTTTTAATAATGTATAACAAACTTACATACTAGACAAAAATGTTTAAAACTAGTTGGACGAACATTGTTATTACTACTAACTTACTGGCCCTCGGCGGGCACTCTAAGCTAAACTTAATATTTAAATATGTCCTTCGACCTAACCTAACTAAGATTCAATTAAATAATAATATTTAACGGGACAAATTGATATTATTGAAACTTTTAAAGAAAAATAACATAATACATTACCATTAACATTATTTTATATACATATTAAAACTACACTAAGCTATGACAGTCAGCCAAAGGTTGCAGCTGATGGATTTAGAAGTAATCCACTGCAAGACCGGCTGCGCCCCATACGGGGATACGCACTACCCTTTCTACCCCGGATCTAAAGTTTTCGACGCTCCAGAGCCACCAGAACTTTCGATATAGCAACATCCCGCACATCCCGACTCGATACCGCTGTACTAAACCGGAGGAGACCCTACTCAATTCGTTATTCGACGGAACGGTCGTGGTTGATTCGCCCATCCACAGTTGAACGGGCGATGTGAAAGATGAGCGGTATCGCATTTATGTCTTGTACCAGCCCGTACTTCTCTAAATGGAGAAAAGCTTCTGGGACGAAGCCATTTTGACGTACCCTTTCGTGGTATTGTGGATTGGGGTAGTAAGCCCAGAGAACAGGTTATTGGCCGAGTTCATCGCTCTGTCAGTATGGCCTCGAATCAATTTCAACACTAAATTGTGCACTCGTATCAGGATTGTCTTGTTGTATAAGACCTCATTGGAGTAGAATTGTTTGTACTGGGACTCTGGTGTTCTGTAATGGCGAAGGCAAGTTCTAAGACAAGCCCTCTCAAACACCCGAATCTTTTCCATTAAGCTTGCACTCACGTTGAACCACACGGGACAGACATTGGGGAGCATTGGCCGGATGAGGGCCGTGTAGCATCGAGTTAACTGTTGTAGCACTGTCTCTATGTAAGAGCGAAAGCGCCTCGGGCTCGGGCCAGAGCAGCATCTCCATGTTTGTTAAAAGAGATTAGATATTGATCCAGCCAGATCCCAAGGTATCTGACTGCAGTCCTTTGCGTCATTGATTGCCCGTGACGCCCAACAATTGAGAAGTTTCGCCAATTCGTTTTTGTATCCGTCGAAGCCTTATACAACGGGGTCCTGAACAGTATGGTATCCGACTTCTGAAAGTTGATATTCAACTTCCAGTCATCGCAACTTCTCATTAATGAGTCGAAGTCACCCTGCGCTAGAGTTGTAATGTCCTCGATCTTTTTACCTGATCTTTACTCGATCAAGTCGTCGGCGTACGCAAATACGTGATTAAGAGAACTTATCAGATCGCACAGGAAAATGTTGAACAGGATCGGCGAATTAACGGCACCCTGTTGGTGACCATTTTTTACTTCGAAGATACCTGCAGAGGTCAGTGTTAGTTGGTTCACTGCAAATTGGGATATATCACATTCTTTAGCAAATATGGGACCTAAAGCTCTTTATTGCAACTGCAGATGATCTGATTGGATGGAAGCACCAGATCATCGATGAACACTTAACAAAAAATGAATTATTAATTAATTTATAGTTATAAAATCATGTTACCAAAATCTTGAATTCGAGAGAATACGTTTTGCATGCCTCGAATTAGTAATCACCACATCAAAGATTCAATCAATCATTTGCTGGGACTTCACACACTAATTAGAAAGGCTGTGCTTACATTTTCCTTGAAATGTTGGAGACCCCACTACATTTCTTGTAGCTAAATATAAACACCCTATGGCCTGTATTCAGGACGTGTTTCCAATGGTAATCTTTTCGAGAACTCGATGATTATTTTTCTAGCGAAGAAATAAATTAAGAACGAGAATTTTTGTGAAGACACCTTTTATCACTTTGAATATTGTCAGACAAGTGTTCCCAATTTTCCGTAAATTTAGCTTTACGAGTGAAATTTGAGGCCTAAATTTTATCGATTTTGTGAAAAACATTGGAAATGGTAACTTCTTCTCCGAAAATGTAAGGGGTCAAAAGCTGGCAGGAAATGAATTATGAATTCACTCTATCTCAAACTCCCGTTTTTTTTCTATTGTCAAGTGAATAGAAAATTATAAGTGAGAGCAGAAAACTTTTGTTTTCTTATACCCACTGCCCACAAGGGTTATTCAGTGAGAGTGATCTGATTCCACTGCTTTGAGCAGTAATGAACATAAGTGCATCTCATCTCTCATCTCATGCGGTCCCGGGGCAAAGCACGCACGAGAGATCTGCCATGAGATTATCCGCCAGCGCCTCCAACTCAACAGCTGCTATGCCCAAGCGCAATCAAGCGAGTTTATGCACTTAGTCCAACCACCTCGTTCTGGGTCTGCCAAGCGGTCACCTACCTGATACAGTTGCACAGCACGTAACAATGGGGACAATCGTGCCACATGACCAAACTATCGAAACGTATCTCTTTCCGTTAGAAAAAATATCTACTCAACTACGAGATCCTCGCGTACTGCCGTGTTTCTCACCCTATCACGTGAGTAACTCCCACAACAGCAAAAAGAAATCTCATCTCGGCAGTTTGTATTGGCGATCTGTTTCTGCAGCCATTACCCAATTTGATTGACAGTATGTAAGAGTAAGAATAATAACCGCTAACTTGGTTTTGACACCAAGTTCGACCTTCAGGATTACATACCAAGTTGTTTCGAAATTGACCCAGCTTGGGTAAAAACAGGAAAACTCAGCATTATTCCTTCCATCACTGGTGAATAGGACTCCGAGATAATTAAACTTCAACACCTGCTTCAATGGGGTAGATGACATATAGAGTGAATTGAGAAGGCGTTCTGAAAATAACCATGTCCTCGGATTTGTCAGCGTTAACCTTCATCCCATCATCAGCACATTCGGTCGCAAGCCTGGACCAAACGCGCACTGGATTTCCGTCTGGGAGGATGTGTCACGCGCAAAAAGAAGATGACTTACCTTCAACTCTCTAAATGCGGCCTGGGCATCAATTCAAGCAAAACGGAGCTGATGCTTTTCACCAAAATCCCAAACTTTCCTCATCCCCGTCTGAACAACCAACCGTTCTCTCTATCTAGCAGCGCCAAGTACCTAGGCGTAACCCTAGATCCCAAACTTAGCTGGAAGATAAACGTAGACCGGCGTGTTAAGACGGCGTTCATAGCCTTCTACGCCTGCAGTAGAACCGTCGGCAAAAGGTGGGGCCTCCATTCAAAGTTGACCCTATGATCAACAGAGCCTTGACCATAATGCTACATCTACTACCCCTCGATTTACATATTAAAAACACTTCAGCACACAGTGTCATCAGGCTCAGAGAGACTGGGTGCTGGAAATCTACACCCTAGGATCACAGCAACATCTTCAACAGACATTATACAACACTCCACATAAATTAGCAAACGGCTTTGGAACCCAAATCGCCCAAAGAATGGAATGGCAGGGAGGGCAGGTGTTAAATGATTTTAACTGGGTAATCTACACTGAAGGCTCCAAAATTTGCATCGAACTCGGAGAGGGTATGTTCACAGAATTCCTCAACATTTCCAAGACCTAAAGACTACCAGATAATTCCAGTGTTTTCCAAGTGGAGCTTTTCGCTATCCGGGAAGCCTGTCGTCGGGACAAAATACACCCACATATCCTGCCAAGACAAAAGGTGGCTGTATGTTTTGGTAGCCAGGCTGCCATCAAAGATTTTGCCTCCTATACATACTCCCAACTTGTAGATGAATGCCGGGCCGAGCTAGCATCATTGGAAGTCCAACTCAATATATCTCAGGAAATGCGAAGGCTGATGAACTGGCTAGGCAAACATTTTGTCTGAGTTTAATCGATCCAGAACAAACGACCTACTACGGCGAAACCGACATGATATTGCAAGAGTGGTGGCGGTCTGTACACGACACTGGCCGACAGGAAATCGTGACGTAAACTTAGGTATACCACACCACTGCGGCAGTGTGCCGCTTCTGCAATAACACTGATGCTCCTTTGTAACTGCCCGGCACTTGCAAGAGCCAGACAGTGAGCGCTTGGTAGACCCTTCTTTAACTCACTTGATAAGATTTCTACAAAGGATATTTGGGAACAAATGTGCTTCATAAAATCCTCAGGTTGGTTTTAGTGATATCTCAAATATACTCCTCCACTATATAATCAGAGCGGTGGCTTTAAAATGGCACACAGTGCTATTTAGGTTCTCTATGAACCAACACTTCTGAATCACCTACCTACCTGGCTTGCGAAAGCACCTTTTTCGCTTTCTAACTTCTTCCCAAACTCGTTCCCGAACTGCTCGCTGCTCGAACAGCCTATTTCCAAGTTCATCGGGCCTCAGTGTACCGAGTGCCCAGTCTATGAAGGTCTTCTTCTTCTCCCTGATTGCTTCTTGAACTCCGGGTGTTTTAAAGCACTCAGCTCTTTGACTGTTCAGCACCTCTCATCACACGAACGTCACAAACCATCGGCACGATGGCATCTCAAAGAGATCTATCAACGATTTCTGTTGAAGACTCGGACAGTACCACGTGTATTTATGGAAGGAGGTGTTGGTTATGGATCAATCCCAACAATTCCTTTCTGTTCTCGTTTTGATGAGGATCATCGTTCCTCCCAATCACACTCCTCCATGTCATTACATCCACACCCACGTGAGCATTGAACTACCCTATCGAGGAGAGCATCAACTTCATCCAGAAAAGCCGCGAACTCTGACCAAAGATTTGGTGCATACACCCGCCTTAGAGTCAACGTTGACCTTTAAAGCTTGAGTTTTAAGATTAACGACTCTCCCTACTAGCGGTATACACTCCAATACACTGCCTACCTGCCTACAACCTGGGACTTGAGAGTATCACCACTTCCGCCTGGGCTATTGAAAACAAGTGAATCTCATGACTATAAGTATTTACATGCATTTCTTCATTTTGTGCAAAAGAGATCTTGTATGCGGAGTGAGGCAGTTGTAACGTAAATAATTTTAATTTCTTATGGAAGGAGTAGCATACCCACAATACCACGTCTTCGTTATTACCATTCTGGGAGTCGTAAAGCAATGTGCAGCTTTAATTTTGTCATATTCTGTTAATTCTTAAAGGTGTATTATACTTAGAAAAATAAGTTCCAACAAGAGAGACTTTAGCTACAGCCTTTTGCATGCATGCCTTTAAGAATGACAAGAATGACAAACGTTCAAAAACGTCTTCATCATGACTGGGATCAAATATATTTTTCTTAAGGACCCCCGTCGGAGTCAATGCTCGTGTAATTTCCATAATGACACCAGATTCCAGTCACTTTTTGGTATCAATAGACCTTTCTCTGAACTGGACAATGTTCACTGCCCATATCTCGGTGCAAACTTCTTTGTCTTGCCCTTAATCCCGTACAGATCCCATCCCTATTACACGAATTTATGTGTCACTTGTGTTTAATTGAAATTTTCCTGTCACCACATCATCCTGTGCCAGACGTCATTGAAGTCTTGGAGTGTGTACCTCTCATGTTTTCAATACAAAGTCACTCTATTATTCTACATCACAAAAGCGGTCAGAATTGTTGCTTCACTGGAAACATATAAAATATGATAATATGAAGGCGACTGGTTGCCCTCAGAGGCAACTATCAATCAAAAATACTCTGAGTCAATTATTATGGCCACAATCCAACCAGAACACATGTGCCAGGCAGCTCTGGTCAGTAGCTATCCAATTTGTGTTCAAACTACATTTATGCCTTGTTCCCGAGCACACCCACAAGTCGGGCATCCTTCCTTTATGCATGTCCTGCAGCAAGAGACCGAAGATATTAACATAATTTCGTGTTGAACAACGCTCCAATTACCAATGACCCGAAGCGAGTACAACACAACTCGTAATTCCTTAATTTAAATTCATAGAGCAAGACCGTATAAGGGAGCAAAAATCGGGCAACAGGTAGGAGACGCCTGGAATTCCAACAGTTGCTGTGGCATGATGCAGAAAGTAGGAGTACCCTCAAGCAAATCGAGTCCACAAGTGGATACATATCAAAGAGAAGTGGGACGTACAATAGGAACGAAACAATACGAGTGTTTGAGAGCCAAAGTCCACTTGATTGTGGGTGAGAGGATGCAATGACGTAAGGTGGTCCCGTAAGTGAGACTTGCATCTGTTTTATTTCGGATCTCTTGTGATGGTTTGCCTCAGATGTCTAAGTGCAGTTTGAACTCTAAGATATCCCGTATATTTGCATACAAAAGTATGTACTATTAATGTCCTTCCAGTACCGAATGTGGTTTTCGGCATGCATATATGTACTTATTTTCGGTTATTTACCTCCTTTACGATGAGGCACTTGGCTACAAAAGCCATTCAAGGAAATAGATGGAAATGGGAGACCAAAAAGCAGTAGTCATGCTCGACATTAAAAACGCCTTTAACTCGGCGAGCTGGATGCACATACGGAGATCCTTCATCGCCATGGCTACGCCTTCCTACTCATTGAAGATAGCCATGGACTACATCAGCAACTACTAATGCAGCGGTCTCAAAGTTAAAAGATTGGCTAGAGACCACAAGACAGAGGCTGTCCTCATAACCAGTCGGCAAACCTCCATGTTGGAAATCACGTCATGTTGTCCTTTAAAGCACACATAAGGTAATCCAGCGAGAAGACATCACGTACGTTCTGGATCAACAGCAGACTACTAATGCAGCGGTCTCAAAGTTAAAAGATTGGCTAGAGACCACAAGACAGAGGCTGTCCTCATAACCAGTCGGCAAACCTCCATGTTGGAAATCACGTCATGTTGTCCTTTAAAGCACACATAAGGTAATCCAGCGAGAAGACATCACGTACGTTCTGGATCAACAGCAGACAATAACAAATAAAAAAGGAAGAGCGGGCGGAATCACTAGTAAAGTGCAAGCGCTGGACATACAAACTTATTGCCGTTATCGGCAGGTGGACATCGAAATCAATAGGACTAGACTGGTAGACTGGACTGCGACTGGACTGGACTGGACACGGTGACTATCGGAAACACCCACACAAATATGGACACGATAGTTCGCCCTTCTCTGCGGAATATCCAAATGTGGAAGAAGACCCTGAGCACGCAGTCTCTCACTGCAATCGCTTTGCGGTAGAATGGCAGTCAGTTAATCTTCCAATTGCAGAGAACATGATCCACAATATACCAAGGTCGGAAATTAACTGGAACAAGATTAGGTCCTACGTCCTTGATGTGCAATTGAAATTGCGCAGAGCGCAATCAATAATTTGCTAACCGGCACCGCGAGGTAATACCGCACGGCAGTTCCAGTGAGTAGTAGAAGAGTGCACGGTATGGGTTAGTACGTAGGCGTATTCCCGAAATCGATTACTTGGGTTTGAGAATCGTGCATGGTGATAGCCCTATTCGTATAGTTAGAAGATTACCAAATCCTTGGAAGCAACAAACAAAAAAAAGCAATCAGGCGGCTCCAGGCGAGCACATAAAACTGCTTAGGAGAATTGTCCTTCGATAGTAGCGAGTCTACATTCTTGTGATCAGGAAAACGATGCAGAGATTCCACTCCTTGGCCATGCTTTCCCATATCATACAGACGAACTGAAGTATGCATCCAGATCGTCAAAGCTGGTTTAAAGATGTCAGCTGAGAGTATCAGTCTATATTAATCTCATTTTCATCGTTTAGATTGAGTGGAACATTGTGGTACTCGTGTCCTCATTGCCGATCTGCAGAATTGTGTCGATTAACTCGGCAGCTAATTGTTGAACAAGTAACTGCTGCCAGTTTCAATAACAAAAACACCCTCACAATTCCAACCAATCTGCCAGTTTAGGAAATACAGAAACCTATTTGTTGGCGAAAGTTGATAAAACTTCCTCTGCCCACACGTACAATACCTTCAATCGCCAGAAATTAATGCAAAAATGGGGTCCACTGGACAATTAGACAACTCTTTCGTCTATCAGATGATTGACATTTTTATTTCCCGCATTCGATTGCAACAGACTTCCACAGACCAAAGAGCCGACCCTAGCAGCTTCCTGCCAGCAGGTGTGACATACCGCAATCGTTTTCCGCACCCCCGTTGGGCCACACTCCGCTCACAAGCCGGTCGCGGCCCTGTTAGCCTGACAGAAACAAAACAGAAACAAAAACCGAATTAATGTCAAAAGCAACATGTTCTGCATTCGCCGCATGAGGTAATTTCCTTGTCAAGACCCCCCCTCCGTACACCGAGCATTCACCGGTTGACCAAACTACAACCGAAAAACAAGAACCGAAGCAAACTGTCCACCGTGGCATTGCCCAACGACTAGGAGGAATGCCATTAAAATACCACGGAACATTCCAATTCTCGGCGTTGGCCAACTGTCCAAATGTCAAAACTCTCAAACAAACAACGAAAGCGAAGTGGTTCTCCTCGTTCCGACCACCACGTCCGCCTCTAATGAACTTAGTCACCTGCACGCGCTTAAGATAGATCGACCACATTCGTGGCGCGGTCGTTCGTTGAACGTCCAGTCACCGACCTGCCACGGCTGCCCGCCGCGGTCGTTCCGCCAAGGAGGCCCCCGCTCTCTCGGCGTTCCTGTTTGCATATCGGACGGGCGGACACAACAGTCGGGCCCCATAACAAAACACACACCTTCGCTCGCTGACTGCAGTCGTTTAGGCCATTTAATCAGAATCGATACGCCAGCAGCGCCGGGGGCTCCTCTCTGCCTGCGAATGCAGGTAATTGGAGTATGACTCTGTTTTGATTGTGATGCCTGTTGCCTTCCCACACTTTCTGATGGCTACGTGCTGATAGCCAAGTGGAGCTGGAGTTGGAGTTGCAGTTGCAGTCGGAACACTCCACCGCCGCCGCCGCCGCCGCCGCAAATGGCCAGGTGGCTGGGTTGCGAAAGTGAATATCAGTGAGGTAATGGGCCGCCAGTCTAGTCCACGGGACCTGCTGAACTGGAACTCTCTAATCCAATTGAATTGAACGGTCTCCGCATGTTATGCTCGGCTCCCATCATGTCGACGGTGGCTTTCGTTCGGTTCCCATTCAGTGCGTATGCGTGGCCTAGACATTGACACACATCATGGCAACGGCAATTCTCCTCCATTCTCCTTGCGTGCGTTCCCTCTGCGACCAAAATGTCGAGATGTCCTTGTTGACACCGCTCCTGGGGAATCTTCTCCAGAGGTGACGTTAATTGAATTTGGATTTTGATTGAGTAATTAGTTTTCAGCTCGTCGAGCGGATTACCCTGGGACGCTGTTGACTTGGGGTGCCTCGTGGATAATGCGATACTGTTGTGGTTGGCGCGCTGGGATGGATTGATTAATTGTGTGCATGATGTGTCATGTACATTGCGGTGCAGGGTGTGCGAGGGAGATTTATGTTCGGCTGGGTATTAGAATAATCATGTCACAGGGGATTGCGGCCAATATCAAATGGATAAGGTATCCAATCAATGTTCGGCTTGACTTGAACCTGTTGTCGTGGTTAAGAGGTTTGCTCGTGAGCTCGCTGTCGACGGACAGTGTTGTCTTTCGGATCACTTCTAGGCGATGGGGGATTTTCGCTAGATTGACTTGTTGATTAAGCACGGGTGGCAATAAAAATGGGAACTTAGATAAATCGGTTTTTGGTTACAACATTTTTGAACACAGAGCCGGAACATTGACGCAACAACTTTACAGATTATGTTGAACTTGCTTGAAAATCGAAGTTTCCTTCGATTGTCAGTGACCACAGACAAGTTCTTATACCCAAGTCCACTACAAAAGAGAATTTACATTTAGTTCGTATTGGATTTAGAAAGCTTGGACTTTTAGCTCTTTGCGGAGGTAGGAAATAGCTGTTGTGGATGGAACTTGGTAGATAGATCCCTCGTGTTCTCGATTAATTTTTCATTAAGTAATCGAAGTCATTAACGCCATCATTAAAACAGAGAGGGTGGATGCCGGAATCAAACAGCACCAGTTTAAGGAGTTGATTATACTTCCAATTAAAAAAGGAGTCATTTTAGTTCCACACACTACAACTGATGGTCAGCCGTGATGACGACATTGATTTGAATGGCAGAATACACCGAATTATTCACTTTTGAGATGGAAGAGGCTACAATGGGTCTCTTGGTGAACGATGTATATGCTGTCATCAACGAGTAACACAATAGCGACAGAGCTTCATAATGGTCAAGTATGATCCTGATGTAGTCAGAGACTCCGTCTACCTATGCACAATACTAAAACCAATATCAGCGCAACGCAGAATAACCCTTGTCAATCGCAGATTCTTTGGGCTCAAGGGGCAGCTGAAGAACAGCTTCCTCTATAGAGCCCGATTTATAAGTACAAGTACAACAATGATCATCCCAGTCCGTTGCGTTAATAACTGACAGATGCAATTTATGTAGTCGCAATCTAGCTAGCTCATTTGCCACTTGTCTCTGAGAGAAGAGTTTTCGACTCTGAACCAGTGGGACAGAAGTGAATGACACGCCAGATGTTTGCCTCTGGGGAAAGTTGTTTAATTAATTAGAAGCTCAGTTCATGCTTTAAGATCAATTTAAAGAACCTTGTTAATCTATCTAGTGGTTTATTTAAAATTTGTTCGTAAGTTGAATGTTGTTGCATCGTTTTCATCGTTGTCATAATCCACTGGTTCAATTATGTATGGAACAAAATATCTGCCAAATGGTCGCCGCGACCTCGGCGGCGCACCTCCATCCGATCGTCCAAATTTTCAATGACGCTGAAGCATAATTGAGGTTCTATGCCGTTAATGTGCCGAACCATCTCATCCTTTAGCTCTTGAATTGTTGTTGGCTTATCGACGTACACCTTTTCTTTCAAATAACCCCAAACCAAAGAAAAAAATCCAACGGTGTCAAATCACATGATCTTGGTGGCCAATTGACATCGCCACCACGTGAGATAACACGGCCATTGAATTTGTCGCGCAAAAGAGCCGTTGTTTCGTTAGTTGTGTGGCAAGTGGCACCGTCCTGTTGAAACCACATATCATCCACATTCATATCTTCCAATTCGGGCCATAAAAAGTTCGTTATCATTTCACGATAGCGAACACCATTTACAGTAACCGCCTGATCGGCCTCATTTTGGAAAAAATACGGCCCGATGATGCCTCCAGCCCATAAACCGCACCAAACAGTCGCTCTTTGTGGGTGCATTGGTTTTTCGACAATCACTCTTGGATTATCATTCGCCCAAATGCGGCAATTCCGCTTATTGACGAGTCCACTGAGGTGAAAATGTGAAGATGATTTTCTTCGAAAATTTTCATAATAAGCCTGAATAACTTTAACGCGTTGCTCGATTGTGTATCTTTCCATGGTTCAAATTGAGTTAGTCTGAAATTGAGAAATTTCAAATGAAATGCAGAAAAAAACTTGACGTTTAGGTGTGGTTCATATTCAACATCGGCCCTTAAAATATAACTTTTTACTTACTTCCTCCCAGACGGAAGTCCAGAACGCTCGATAGGTTTGTGCTGATGCTGGGATGAAGCTGAAATTAGAGGTTATAGTAATCTCCAGAACACCTGTTCAATGCATTCTACATATTAGTGAAGTCCCATTGAAGCAGATGGAGACATTTAAGCATATCGGGGACTTTATTATAAGCAATGCCGAGATTTTCTGCAGGATTGCCCAAGCTGGGTCAATTTTGAAACAACTACTGCAGGGTACTCGCTCTTCTACGGAAATATGTATGGTCTTCGATGTGAACCGTGTCATCGTCCAACCGGATCAAGTAGCGAATAGAGGAATTTTGATTTAAAAAGTACCAGTAAAACTAATTATGGAGACACAGTATTTAAGTAAGCAGCACCACATTTACGGATTTTTCATAGGTGCACATGACATGCTATTTCAAGCCCAATTATTCATGTAAAATGTTACGTACCCTCTTACGTGAGATGCCTACATATGCAGATTTTATTGACTATTCTTGGTGTGGCCACCTCTTTTAGGCGATCTAAACGTACGGCCTCCGTGTGCTGGTACGACCACAACAAAATTCTAGAATTCTTAACCATTGATGGTGCAGAGTCGCCACAGTATTTGTCAAGTTTTTCCTTGGCGTCGGTGGTCGTTTTCTGTCCTCGGAAGTAGTCACTTTGGACTTTGAAAACCATATCGTTGAAAAACTGCGAAGAAATCGGGCACGAATAAAAGGTAGTTTCGTGGGGACCCCTGCAAGTGCAGATCCATATACATGTCCACCTCGTGATTCATTCATAAGACCCCCCTTAGTCAGGGAACTTCAACATATCCGGAAATGTTAGGTAAAAACTAAAAATACATCAGTGGATGGATTGGTTTCTAAGAAACGCAACCCCATGTCAATGTGTGCATATATGTATGTATGAATGTTGAGCGCACTCTGCAGATGAGGGTTCACTTCACACTGCTGTAACCAATGTCAGACTCTCGTCTCAAACGAAACACCCGTCACAGCAAAATGAAATCGTATCCTCAGACGACGAGACCATCATATGTATCTACCTGGCGTACGTAAGTACGTTGTTGTGTGCACCTTTCCATGTTTCACTTTAAACATTCCTTGTCTGAGTACATTGTATTTCTCAGATGACTTGGGGTTAAAGTGAAAAGTGACCCCCACACACCAGGAACATCCGCCCGCAACGCAATGCCACACACCGGTGAGGGATGCAAAGTGCTTGTGAATGAGTGGCTCACTGGGTTTGGCCTGCAAAATGCTTGAGATTCCAATGAAATTGGTTTTAGCTCTTATGGAATTGCTGGAAATCCAATTCTAATTTCTTGGCTGGATTCCTCCTCAAAGTGCTTGGAATTTACTCTAATTGAGTTGGAATTTCGTTTTGAATTATTCTGTTTGCTTCGGTCTTTTTGTCTTGGTTTTTTTCTACCGAAGCTCGAGCGGTTATGGATATGATTCCTTGCAATCACTTGCTATGGACTATAAATGAATCATTTTTTTTGCTCGAATATTGATGAATGAATTCATTTCATGTGTATGGAAATGTGTTGGCTTCTAGAGAAGTGTTCAAGAGTATGACTACAGCTCATGTTGGTGGTTTAAAAGAATACTGACGGCGTTTTTTCCTCAGAAGTAGCAGCGCTTGATGTTTTTGGATTTCTGTGGAAACTCCCTTGGTTTGAATTCAATTCTTGGTTATGGCCTTGTAAAAAGACGAAGGGCTCGAGAGAAAAATCTTTAAATATAATGCTCACTCAACCACAAAATGAAGTTGGATAAACAGCAAGATGCATGAGATTAAATCTCTAGGCGTCCAGTTGTCGGCATTGAGAATGCATCTCAAGAAGAAATAGTCATTGACTTTGTACGTATTAGAAAAACAAGTGAACATAATCTTTGATTTGGAAATAGGACCAAATTTGAAATTTAGCCTCTAGAAAGTCAGCTGTACTTAAAGCATGGCGTGGGCTAACATAATGTTAACCCTTTTTCTCCGCAGGTTTTAACTAAGGGTATGTCAACAACTGCCAGGCAGGCGCCTAGTACTGAATGAATATAACTTTAAAATCTTTCAACTGATTGTATCGATTTGTATCCGTACAAACGATCTGTAATTGATGAATAGGTATAACAAACATAGTTTTTGAAACTGCAACACGAAATAAAGCCAAATCGGAAATTTGGCAAGTGAGTCATAAGTCCATAGTGGACTCATGGGCTGGGGACTTCGGATCCTGTGACGTTACAAGGAGGGGGGGTTGCAGGGAGGCAAGATGCCCATGATGTACCTATTCCATTGTGTGTTGTAGAAAATATTTGCGGTAAGGCTCATAAGAAAAATTGTAAAACTTATGACTCACGTCGTTCATTTGTTAAATTATGCCTCAAAAATTAAAAGTGAAATAAGGCCGAATCGACTTTATTTCACTTTAGCAATGTGAAATAACGCCGAGCATGAAAATTCGGCGTTATTTCACTATGACAAAGTGCAATAATGCCAAAATTTCGGCGTTATTGCACGGCACCATATTCTGGTAGGTTCATCAAATTCTTAGGATCAGATTGGGCATCTCGGTTTAAATAGCATACTGCTACCCGAATTGCCATCCGATACTGTTATTGCTTATGTATTCGATTTGAGCTAAGTTGCGATTTTCTAATCACAGTGATTTTAAACTGTGAATTCGAAGTTTTTATATTATAGTCTGTGAATGCGTAAATTCACGATGATGTGATTTCCCACTGTGAAACATTGTTACCAAATATCGGTCTCTCATGAATAGTCACAGTGTACAGTATATTAAATCACAATGAATCCAGTACTCCGACTACTCATTATTCGCTGTTTGCTGCCCTACGACATTCAAATTTACATCCTTACATTGTGCTTAACTTGAAAACATCCCTTAATTGCAGGCTGTCTCTTAACGAGATGGCTGAGCATTTTAACATTCACTTCATGTCAGGTGTGGTACAACCTCCCCCCTATCAATAGCAGGGGTACCACCTTCCATGCCGATAGCTACAGCCTACCATCTTTTGAAGATTCATACAATAAAAACCACTAATAACAAGGGGCTAGAAGGCACCACCTGCTTTAAAACAAAAGAAATCTGGCCATCACTTATCCTAAAACGGTCATTCAGTCTACTTAGACTCAGCAAAAACTCATTAATGACTCTCATAGGAGTCATAACCGGGCACTTCTTCAGAAGTTGTATGGATGAGGAGGAGGTAGAAAACATTCATCACCTATTCTGCTCGTGCAGCGCTCTGGCTAGTCTTAGGTTCCTACACCTAGGGGCCTACTATTTCAAGAATCTCAATGAGCTAAACAGCGTCAGCATAGACCAGCTGGTTCCGATGTTAGGAGAAGTCTATCCGTATCTCAATGGGCCTCTGGCCTAAGTGTGACTGCCCTTAGCAGTCAGCCACTACAACCTAACCTACCTTCCTCAAAACGAGGTTGAAACATTTACCATTATTGTCATATACAGAAGGCGACCGGTGTTGCCGCTGAATATTTTGAAAAGCTTGCAAAAAAAAGTTAATAATACATGAAATAAAAACATGTAATTCACTAAAAAATATAAGGTCGAATGATTGTGTGTTATACAGACATTGGTAGCATAATTTATAAGGGATAAAATAGCCATATCACAATTAAAAAAAACAAAGACAACCCTAGGCACGCACCTCATTGCATTCGCATATGCCACAGTTCATGAAGTTATTGCATGGAATCGTTTGTGTGAATCACAACGGATTTGGTTGTGAGAATAGATTTAGATTTAGCAACTAATTAATACATACGAACATCTCAAGCTTAAATCGCAATCACAAATCACAGTTGATCGCACACTGCGATCGCGACTTTTTTAAGATTATGTCGTGCTACGTTTGATACAAATTGAGAGAAATGAGAGGAATGTCAAAAAAAGGTAACAGTCGCTCCCTAACAGTTTTGTGAAATGATCGAAAAAATCTATGCGAGAGTGGCTTTCAGCTGACACTTCACACTTCACTTACAAATTGAGTGTCAACTGACATTTGTGAACTGAAGATACCTAATTAAAATTAATTTAACTATAAAAGGAGGATGTAATTCAATCAGCTGCAAGGTCACAATATTTTTCATCTGGGATTTGGGAATTGAAAACAGCTGATAAATTGGGTTGTCCGAAGCTCCACACTCGTAACGTGAAAACGGTAGCAACAGCACTCTATTGTGTTTCCCGCTACCACAGAGTATTTTGGGTCTTCCTTCATATTGCTTACGTTGAAAAACCACGCAACATTATGTTTCAACCATGAAATTGAGAATACGAAATTTAAACTAAAATCATATTTGAAATTAGTTATGGAAGGAAGTTAGGGAAATGGTACATGGTATGGGTATTGGGTAGCAGTTCAATAAGTAATACACATTTCAATCAAGCCATTATTCATTCATTCATTGACTTTTCATGTGAATCAACCTTTATTTAGTAAAACTAATCAATACATTAAAATTAAATATATCTCTGCAAGAGGGAATGCTCTTGTTTCATTAATCCACAAAATTCCATAAATTCCTATGAATACATATTGCCCCGAAATAAAATCAAGTTTTTTTTTCATTTATTTCTCTTTTCCGTGTCACGGCACCGAAGCCCTATTCGTTATTATTTCATTATAATACAATACAAGCGCGAACCGGATATCCGATGTGAGTGTACACTTTGAATAATATATAATAGTACAAAAATAATATGCATTTTTAAATGCCAATATAGTTGGAGGCCACTTGGGACTGTAATTCGGTCTGACATCTCCGATGCGCTGAGAAGCACTCCGTCTTAATATAATCCTCCATCTTCCACCTTTGGAAATATTTGGCAAACAAATAGCAGCTGGAACAGCCCTTCGACTTAAAACACTCCGAATGTGGTCCAAGCTAACTATCGGTTACTCAACGAATTCAACTTCCTTCCCAATGACTCCGACCGCCTACTACCCCAAGATATCTTCGAGAAGCAATTCTCCATCTGCATTCGTTTCAGATCGGATTGGATGTCTGACAATCAGTCGCTGGATGATCGCCTGCGTATCTACACAGACGGATCGAAGACGGACGATGAGGTGTATGTAGATGTCTACTCCAAAGGCCTTAATATTGCGCTCTCATGACCACTGTGACATATTCAAACCTGGTTCAAGAGCAATGTAATTTCCAAAATGGATATCACCGTCTTTTCGAACAGACTGTCCACAATTAAGTCCTTGGGCATGTTCAATTAATTAGCATCAAATAAACATCCCTTAATTGCAGGTCACTAAACGAGATGGCTGAGCATTTCAATATACACCTCATGTGGGTGCCCGGACACTGTGACATACCGGGAAATTGCAAAACCGATGAACTCGCAAGGTATAATACAAAGTCTTCTCTAATACCAGGAGGAGATCCACCTGCTATGCCGAACCAACCAAGAGTCAGACTAAGCAGACTTCATCGGGGCCATAACCCGACACCGACTGATGTTGGCGAATTAGGCGTTAGAAACCTTAAGGCTTTTTGTCAAAGTCTTCAACAAATTAACACAAAATAAGCGCCACTTTTTGAACAGTCCATCCTGCATTGCGGCTATGTCTGCTTTATAACAGTTCAGGGTCTTCACGATTTCTTTGACTGCACGTGGTTTTTTACGGGACTCCACGTTCCACGTGCAAATCCGAATCGTTGTCAATAATCAGGTAGCTGGGATCGTCAATAGAAAATCCATCCTCATTCGAGGCATTTGGTTGGCAATGGAACCTGACGCACAATCTTTAACTGGGGGAAGGGGCCGGATGTATACCGTGTCGGTAGGCTCGTTGAGGTTATGGCTCTATGA
Source organism: Eristalis pertinax (assembly GCA_907269125.1). Taxonomy (NCBI): domain Eukaryota; kingdom Metazoa; phylum Arthropoda; class Insecta; order Diptera; family Syrphidae; genus Eristalis; species Eristalis pertinax. The sequence goes on from OU026145.1 coordinate 61,808,667, forward strand.
GAAAGGGACTGTCACAGACTCTATTCCAAGCTCTCAACCAGAATGTGGAAGCAAAATTGTATTCCTTGAACTCCGAATATAGCGGTTGAGCTCTTAAAGGAGTGCTCATCAGGTAGCACCTGCTGACTGGATCTGAGGATGTCGCCGTTGACCACTCTGTTGATCAGCTCCTCCACCACAAACAGTAATGAGAAATGAGTCTACTTTCGTACTTACTAGAAATGTGGCGATATATAGAAACAGAATGACAAGACAAAAATAATTGTAAATGAAGTACAAAAAAGTACAGGTTAAAAATAAAAGGGAACTTCTTGCTACTCATTCCTAAGTCCATTAACGCTTTCTTAACGCATTCCCACCAATCAATCACCATCCAATTATTTGCCAAGGTATATTTCCATAATTCAAGACACAACAACTGTCGAGAATGTCATGTATGTACATCCAGTTAGAAACTATCAAAATTAGACAAATATAACTGGGGACTTAGGTGCGATACGATTTGTATACATTATTCAATAACGAGCATTCGGAGAATCCTAGAAATGCCAACCACCACTCAAGCACAACGAAATGAGGGTGACGTCTGCCAACTGATTGTGTGTTTGAAGTGCCATCATTATTAGAGATTCCCATCAAGTGTTCATCTGGCAGAGCATCATCCACAGAGCCAGAAGTCATGTTGTCAGATATTCCTGTGTACCTTGTCTGGTAAGTGTTATTAATGAACACAATTCTGGGCAGGAAAACAGATATCCTGTGCATTGGAGCAATCATGTAACTTTACAAACCTCATTCCGCGAACTCTGTGCAACATGCTTTTGGTTATTCAGCACGTAGAATACACACAACTTGCGATGCAAGTGTGGGCAAAATGTAACCATTCGATGTGCAGAACAGTGAAACGAAGGAGCAGCACCAGCAAATGACAAGAGAAATAAATCTGTCCAAATTCAAGTTGAAATCCGCTTGCAAATTGTTGTCATTCCTGTAACAATGAGTGTGCGAGAGAATCTCCGTCTACGGAATCGGATTCGAATCTTTTGACGAAAAATACTGACATCTTCATTATAAAGACATGCCAGAGGTGTAACTACTTGTAACTACGTGAAATGCACAAAAAGATTACATCTGGAGGGAGAGGTTACTCCTGCATTTGCCAGATGGCCAATAATGAATAGTCAGAATGCGGACACCATTTTCATAACGAACGTTTAAAGAACGAAATAAAGATTGTCAACTACAACTAGTTTTCGTATTTCAAAGGTAACGTACCTTACAAATATTTTGACTGAATTCATTCTGAATACTAAGCAACACTTTCAATCAATTGGAGTTCAATTCACAGATTTTATTATTCATGACATTTTTTTGATATAAATGGGGTATGGCAAGGTTTAAATGTTCACTACGACTACATATATGGGAGCCACCCCAACGTGTGAATTCATGTGAACCATTTTTTACTCCAAAATGTATGAATCGCTTCATAAATGTAGGTGCTGTAAAAGTGTGACCGACATGACGCACGGGCGGACAGGCGAACATCAATCAATAAGTTTTGTTGTTTTTTGCACGATTGGCGAAAATTGCTAACCAAGCTTAATTTATCATGACAACTGCCATTACACTTTGGGTCCTAGGGCATACTTTAATTTGACTGCTTAAATTTCTTGCAGCCTTGGCCAAATTTGGTTGTGGTAGTGGCTGACTGGTGGTAGACGGCAGTCACACTTCGGCAAGAGTAGGCGCTTCTATTCGATCATAATCCGCAAAACAGCAGGTCGTTTTATAATGTGTCTGAGTTGGGCCAGATTGTGGAAGTAGTAGGCTTCTAGGTGATTTCTTCACACATTGGCACGTAGCAGTTAAGCAGGTGCACCACGGCTTTCATCGACTGGGATTTGTTCGTGCCCTGTTACTCTTGCCGGATTGATAGCCATCCGCATCACTGCTAGTCTGAACAGCTGAAGTATATGCGCCTTCTTAAAGTCGCATACCGTTGTTACACTGAGAAAGACTGACTGACTCCTTCTCTGACTTCTGAAGAAATAAAATCAGCTTCATTACTCGCAAGTGCTTAATTAAAGTATAAAGATAAAGTAAACTTTTTTGTGAGTTACCTCATTGGGTGCTGCTTTAACAGGCCTTCCTTTGTCATAATCAGATCCGTTTCCTGGGTTTATGTCAGACCTCAAAATCACTTAAACCTCGTAAAGTCCCCACAAACAGCAAACAAACCATAAATCAATGCGGATACATCCGTCTTGCCCGGGTAACATTTGACCTTCAAATCCCCAGCACACTGGTCCACCGATGACGGATATGAACCGCCCTAGTGCATTTTATTACTTCTACAAAGCACACCGCTCTCCCCTCGTTCTGCAGCTCTCATCGGTGAACGGAAACGCTGTACAACCTTCACATTAGATAGATCGAACAATCGGTCGTAACGTTCTGTCATAAAGTGGTGTTAATGCACCGAAAACAATTAACAGCTTAACTGTCAGTCGGTTACATAAAAACATGCAGTTCCACAGTCCGCAAAGTCGACAGTTCCTTCCCTTGACACCCTCCACTTGACTGCTGGCAGTGTGTTTATGTCCCTGGTCGAAGCACCTCCAGTCCTCCATCTCCGCCATCAGGGCTGGCTCTTAAAACCACTTAATTAGTCGCCACTTAACGAGCGGTGTGTGGCGCGCGTATGAAACTTGAAATTCTTTCGACAAATTAACGTCTGTTAACCTGTGCCATGTGCCCGTGAACAGCATGCAACCAGCGTGGGGCACTCTATTCTCAGATAACCGTTAACTGGCGCTGCCGACTGGAAACAATCGGATTAAAGCGTCCCCAGCTGATGGACACATGTTTCGCAAACGCTTTCATTTCTGTAAATCGAATTCCGCCGATTGCCAGTGCGGCCATTGGCAGTCATGTATGCATACTCTAAAGGCTTATATCCGCCATCGAATTGACACACACCGGGTGACGGTAAAGTCAATTATAATTTCAGAAATTGTTTTTATTAGCGGTCGGTTGTTATAAATCAAATCGAAATGGCTTTCCCCTGACGATGGTTTGGCGCATTCAACGCGCGCTGGTAATTATGACAAAAAGCGCCAGTAAATCGCTCTCAGGCGGGACCACACCTTGCCGGTCTAGTTGGCGTGTGTAAATCGCGATAATTCGCGAGTTATCGCCCTCGTTGTCATGTCACTGACAATGGTTTGTGTCGCGTTTTGTTATGTCAATCAGCGCCAGTGTCTGTGACAATCTGTCTACTTGTTGGAATGTCATCTGAATGACTGATTTCAGATTCCGGCACGTATTCAGGTTGGATACCAGCATTCTGTGGCTGTGTGCTTTCTTGCGGTGGATGTCAGCGGTGCAGATGTCACAAATGCATCTCGGCAAACTTGGCGTCCTTCAGTCGTGGGGGCGCTGAAATATGGATTGTTTTTCTTTTTTTCTTTTAATTTTTCTTTTCATTTATTGCGCAGCAGGTTGTGTTATGCAATGTTAGCTGTCATAAGCCATTAAATACGGTATCAGTTGTCAGCGGTTGAGTCCTTTATGACCTACAATACATGTCAGGCTGTGACGGAAAAGGTTGAGCTGTCTTCATCAACGTCAGCATCATTTGTGATTCGTTGGGCGTGGTCAATGCTGATTAAATGGAATAACTGTGATGAAGGTGGACCTTGAATTGAGTCGGGCTTGAGAAGAAAAGTTCTATGATTAACTGTTGGTCGGTTATCTTGGAATCTGCTTTATCTTGGTGTTGGTAGCTGTTTTCTCCATATTCAATAAACCAGTTTTTTGGAAAGTGTCGAGTGCTGTTTTTCAAGGTCGGTTGTGATATTCTGGTAGAGAGCATGCACCCGATCATGTGTATAACTCGGGAATTAGAATATCCAATCCACAAACAATAGCCACAAAGATAAATCCTAGAGAAGACTGCCGAGTTTCATATCGATAAGAACCATCTTTACATCGATTTTGAAGCCACATAGGAGAGCATTCATCACAAAAAAACTATTTGATGCGATGCCCGAATTCGGGATCTCGGGAAAATTGATCCGATTGTGGAGCAATTTCGGTTCAAGCACTTTCGAGCCGTTTAACCAGATTCGCACCAGATTTCGGCGAGGTGATGCGCTGTTTTGTGATTCCTTCGATCTGTTCCTGAAGTAGTCACAAATACATCCAGTAGGGTTACGTAGATGACAACGTCGGGCGGTCGCGGCGTGCCATATTGGAAGCTTTGACGACAATTAGAGAACAGGCGAAAGGAGGTGATGCTATGGTCAGTGAGGACAAAACAAATTGTATGCCGTAGAGCAAGACACCACCTGGGACAAGACATTAACATGGACAACTAAAATTTTGCGATATTAAAGGAGTTTGTCTATCTCGAGGCAAACGTGAACCCCGCGAACGACGAAGAATCGCCCCTACCATCTGTTACTACTTCAGTTTGTCGAAGCCATTTGGGTCAATACTCCTTCCTGACTCGAAGGAATCAAAAGCTAGCTCTACGAAACCCTTATTTTCCCAGTAATTCTATATGGAGCCGAAAGCTGGACGATTCTTTATTGGAGGAAGATCTGTGCTAGTATGTGGATTCAGTCCGAAAGGTATACATCCGTCAACTGCACCAGTATAATAATATGGGTGGCGCTACAGCCCGTAGAGGGCCAGGGCCTAGCTTCTCAGCAACCACTTGTGTTGTGCGTGCTATTGTTCTATCACGAGTCCAAGGGACCTACGGTTTTATGCCGACTCGGAACGGCCAAGTTTGAGAAGCTTTTTCCATACAGTTATACTCTTTGAGCAATGTCAGTGACTCGAAAGAGGTGGGGCCGTGAAAAGTATTTCTTGTCGTACCAGGAATCGAACCTAGACAGGTAGGTCCAACGCCACGGGCCACCACGCACCAGTGCATGGACAAAAATGCTTAACTAAGTGACTCTTAAAATCCGAGTTTCCTGGTTCAAGAAAGAAAGGAAGAGCGAATAAGCTTTGTCTTGATGAGTGGAAGCAGTGTGGGTAGGACCGTCGATGGAATGCTGCTATAGCTCAGGCTCAGACCCTCCATTGGTCACAAACATGAACCAACCATTGGTAAATCTTACGGACATCAGTTCTGCCATAACACCTCTCCATTTCCTCAAACTTTCTCCTGAGTTACTGGGTATCTTCTCTTTATAATTGTAGAGATCAGGAGCAACTAATATTTTCGGCGTTGCCTTGTAGGCTTCCGCCAACTCTATTCAAAGATCGCATTGAAAAAACTTTTTAGACCTGAACTCATATATATCGCATTAGGCTTAAAATGGGTGCGCACAAGGTAGCTTCTACTGACTGGAACTCCGGATGTCGGCTGTGGCCAATAGATTGATCAGCTCTTTAGCCGCCATCCGAAAAGAGAGATGACCCTTTGTACAGGCTCACTCTTCCCCTATCTTGGTTGCAGCCGCTCACGCAGGTACGCTATCTGCGGTTGAAGAAGCTCGACTCCCTGACTTAACGAACTCAACAAAAGCTTCTGGAACCCAATTGGGAACGTAGAAATATCGGCGCGGTGTCTGAAGAAAATACACTTTAGAAAAGCGTTCCAATGGTTAGATAAAGATACACATTCAGAGTGAAGAGTTGATGTGCTGTGTTTTTTCAAATCACAAAACGTTATTACGATTAATTACATTCGTGAAATCAGCCACAGTACCTAAGATATGTGATTGAGGACTATAACCCAAAATCTGAAACAATGCGGAAGTACCGGGAACACACTTGAGCGGAAATACACGTAGAGATTGTGGATTGTCGTCTTTAGATTTTAATTGGCATCGTTCATTGCACGTTAGGATGAAAGTCTCTTTCTTGTGGCAGTGATTTAGGTAGCTTTTGCTGATGGCATGGAATTTTTCCAGCACAACAAAATGTTCATAATGTGTAATGTACGACTGACTTTCTTAAAAGTGACGCAATACATGTGTCCTCGACTACTCGACACGAATAGCATTGTTGAAAGTTAAAATTCAAGTGAAAATCTGAGAATTTTCACAGCACAGCACCCGCCTGAAACGAACACTTTACCCCTGCATCATCACACACACCCTGCACATGGAAGCCAACAGGTGTCTTCACGCAAAACCGCTTGATTTCCAACTGATTGATGTCTTGGTCCACAACGATCTCCTCTCGCTCTGCGGCACACATGCTTCACTTCACATCACCCACTGACAAGCTGACTCAAATCCAATTCTGTAATCCACTGCCAACCAGATCTAGTGGAGATTTGCATGACAAATCGCGATGATTAATGAGCGAAATGCAAATCGCATTGAATTCCATTTGGGCGACCAAGGTTCCTCCATGGAAACACGTATGCACTCGCACTCGCACTGCAGCTCGATACCTCTGCGCCCTGGGTCCAATCCGGTTGGGCAGTGCATCATAAAAAGCATATTTTACTGCGACTGACTTAAATGGCTATTTATGGTCGGAGCCGTTGATCGGCGCTGATAAATTAATCCAGTCAACAGTTATCAGTGGGAGCACTCTCTTGTAGTTAAGTCGGTTGGTTGTGCATTTTCTTTTCCCAGAAATTCCATGCAACGAGTGAGGTAATTAAGCGAGCAAGTGTGTTACCTCAGTTGCTTGAATGCAAATGCTCCTAGCATCGATGAGAGCGTTCTGCGGCGGCATTGCAGAGGAAAGTCATTCGAGGGCGTTTAACATTTCAATTCGAGTCCATGACAGGGCTACCGTGGAGATGGAGACCTCCCGCGGTGCCCGGCCTCGGACCGGCGAGCTTAAATGCAATTTTAATTCACGCATTAATGATCGTTACGTTGAACGCTCTTAATTGGTTGCAGACGTCGAAGAGTGTTGTACAATTGATTGACTCTGTGCAGGTGATGTGGCTTGTATCGAGGGCGCTTGACAAAGAGTGGTACACCTCCCAGTTCAAAGATCCAACCGACATCTGGTCTTCAATGCGATGCTCAATGATGACGCTTAATTACCGAACACAGATGCACGTATGTGAATCTACCGCATACCTCGTCGGACAGCTTGGCAGGCGAATCGATTGATTCTCCCTTCCAAACGCCCATAGATCGCCAGAAAGATGGGGATTCCAAAAAAAATAAAAAAAATACCGAACCCATCCGTCGTTAACTTTCTTCTGTAACCTTTCATGAACTTTGACTTGCCGATTACGATGCGGTTGCACGCCGGCTTTCGTATTTGGGGTCTTGTTGTAAAATTCATCTCATGGCGACTCTCTTTTCCCTTGTTAGTCATTCTGGTGGCTTGTAGTCGGTGAAACTTTGTCCGGGTCCGATTGGAAGTGAGTCAGGTGGCGAGTGTTCGGCAAATCGATATCCTTTAAGGCAGCAAATTGAGTTTCAACCTTCATGTGGTGCTGGTGGTGGCGATGGGTGGGTTGATTCATGAAGGCACAGTGTGTGCCGTTCGCACTCAAGGTGAATTTAAATTGCACTGGCTTTAGGGAACGTCTAGCTCGTGCTAACAAGTGCTTGCATATACAAATTTATTCAGAGAATGCATGCCTAACGAATGTTCTGTGTTGACAGTAGCAGGTAAGGTATCAAGTACACAGTACAGCTCTGTGATTTTTGCGTACTCTTTGTGTTGTATTCCCAAAGGCGTATTTCGATTTAAGTTTACTCATGCTCTGGTCTTTTGTCACGGACAGGTATGACTCTGGGCGGAGTTTTGAATTTGTCTTCTCTTGTATTCGCATATTATTAAGCAACGGGTAGCTATTTCTCATCATATGTCCAAACGAAACAATAAATGAGGCGATTCGACTTCCTAGTTATGTTGTTTCTTGCCCTGAAAATCCATTATGGACCAAGTATTTACACTAAGACATATCCTGGAAAAGTCTAGGGATTTTCAGACCATATATCGATTTTAAAATCGAACACCACACCATTGCAAGGATCTAAGTTAAACCAAGATTTTCCCAGCTTTCTTGACCACTCACAAAAATGATGTGAGTTCTGTGCTCGTGTACCTTTCCATGTCTTGGATGCGACTTTTCTTCTTTCTGATATTTATATCGGAGCAGTAAATTGTGTTCTCGTTGCCAGAATCGGATTTCTTCAATTGCTCAATCTAATGCATATGTTCTGAACCACTTCGTAGTTAGCAGCTAAATGAACGATTGATCAAATTTAGAACGACGTCAGACAGAATTCATGATGTTTGAAGAAGTTATCAAAGTTTCTGGTAATTTCCATGTTGTATCCAATCTAAGGATATGAACATCGGCGGAACTATTCACTGAAGCGGTTTACCACGGTTAACCGTCGAGCTACAATCACAACGGCCCGGTAAATCGACTATAGACCAAATTTTCACACTAAGGCAAATCCTGGAGAAAACCAGCGAGTTTCCAATCGATACGCACAATCTTTTCGTTGATTTTGAAGCCGCATACCACAGCATTCATCGCAAGGAGCTATTCGATGTGATGGCCGGATTCGACGCGATGCACCATGCAGTTGATTTCGGCAAAAACATGCACTGTCGTGTGATTTCTTCAATCTGGTACTGGAAACGATAGCGCGGTGGGCAGCTGTTAACACGGAAGGCAAAGAACATCGACATCACCGCGCATTCTCAACGTGCTTATTGAAGAACTGGCGAAACAACTGATCCCAAGGTCAATGACCAAACAACATATGCTGTCGACCAAACAACGTTCCTTCGCACTCCACCTTCACGATCGACAGCTTTAATTTCGAGGTAGTAAAGGAGGTTGTCTACCTCGGAGCAAATGTGAACTCCACAAACGACATCACAGTGGAGATCCGTCGTAGAATAGCCTTTGGCAACCGGTACTACTTCGGTTTGTCGAAACAACTGGGCTCAAAACTCCTGACTCGAACGACCAAAATCGTGCTTTCATGTCGAAAGCTGGACGTCAAGCAAAACAAAACTGCGGAACTGATTCTTGTCACCTTCGAAAGAAAAATTCTTCGTCGGATATATAGTCCCGTCTGCGAGGAAAGTGAATGGAAGAAAAGACACAACCGCGAACTCTACGAGCTGTACCAGGATGCGGATGTAGTCCGGAAGGCATTAATCCGTCGACTGCACTGGCTGGGCCACATCGAGCGAATGGAGACCACCGTTCCAGCAAAGAGGGTCTTCGAATCCGGGCCTCCTGGTTCGAGAAGGAGAGGAAGACCGAATCTCCGGTATAAAGACCAAGTAATAGCGGATGCAACACAGATTGGTTTTGATGACTGGACACAGCGTGCTTAGGACCGATGGAAGGCAGCAATTGCTCAAGCTCGGCCCTCCATGGGTCGCCGGCCTGATAAGTAAGTAAGTAAGTACAATCGCAACGGACTGCTAGGATCTCGTAAAATGTGTGAGCCGATGTCAAGAAGCTGCCACAGATGTATGCAACGAAGGGAAAGCCAGTGATTTGATTACAAGTGTAATCGGGTTATTCCGGCAATAGCGTCTCGAATGTCGGCCTCCAGCTCATCCAATGTGGTTGACTTCTAAGCGTAGACTAAGGACTAGTAGTAGCCGAAGTGTGGTGTCAAGTCGCATGATCGCTGCTGTGAATTGATAAACGCTCGCCGTGATATGACCCAGTCGCCAAATTTCTGCTTCGCAACTCCGAGAGAAAATCAGTGTTCAAAATACCGAAGTCCCAAGACGGTGCTCACAAGACTCCGAAGAAGGCATACCATACCGAGTCCAGAAATTGTCTCTTCTACGGAGTCAAGGGATCGCCTAATCTACGGGATGGGATCGTGGGGAGAGTCGTAATGCCTGTGGCCATGATCTTGACACCGGATGTTGAATTTAATTTATTATCTGACATTTTTCTTTAAATTCCTGATAAGAGACCTGGCATAATAACAGTTTTGAGGCGCATTTCAAAACATCTATGGATGGGGGAGGCTCATAGCCGCATCCATTTTTCATGCACAAATATTCACGTAAAATGTGATGCACCCGCTCAATTGAGACGCATTCAGCCACAGGCACCTTACATTTCCTGCGTTCCAACTTTTGAACGTACAACGTTGCTTGTGTTGACACGCCTACATCGGAACTCAGTAAACACTTGTCAACTATTGAGCTTCGGTTGGTTGGTCACGTTTTTAACGCAAAAAATAATGCTTAATCGGACACGAAATTCGCTCCATTTTGCTTTTGTAGTTGACAGGAGCAGTGTTACATTTGAAGTTACTCCGCAGGAAATTCAAAAAGTCAATGATTCATCAAACTCCCCTCGTTTGACCACCTCAAGCTGCTTCCACGCGAACAACGGACGAGTTAGTGAAAAGAATTAAGGGAGTATCCGTCGTATTATAAAGTCCATTACAAAATTCTCCACTGACCGGGCTATTTGGTATTTTATTCAATTACCACTAGCTTTTGAGATGAACCCACATCACAGCGAACGGAAACATTCTGATGTGTGTGCCGAGAGCCTCCCACTAGCGTACACGCAAAGCCAACCACAAAAAGTTTGTGTATTCGCATAGCGCGCTCAACTATCTGAATCTGCCCCCATTCCTCGTAAAATCTGCAAACCAAACTACAGCCTTAATTGAAAACCCACCCTCTCATCAGAAACAGAGCGAAAGCGACTGCCGCCAGCAAAGGCGTTTTTTTGTATTTTAATGGAATGCCTGCAGCCAGCCGAATTCCTTGCCAAGCACATTCCTTCGGAGATACCGGAGAATGCCCGTCAGCTTCAGCGCCGACACCTGGCACAGCATCGCCTCAAATCAATCACCAGTGGCCACGGGACAGATGCATTCCAATAACGGCCCCGCAGATAATGCCATCAAGATGAAATTGACCTGCAAGCTATCCCAAATCAACGCGCCGCCGGGCTTAATGCAGATATTAGGAGTAATTAATTCGTGTTATTACCCAGCCATGTGTACATTGAGTATCCGTGCATGCTGGATGGTGCAGCTTATATCGGGCGCATGTGGGAGGGAGGCGCAACCCATGACTTTGCAGCGTCGAGAGGGATGTGGTTGGATGAGGGAGGTATGGAAATTAGGTGGTGTTTACCATACACTCATGAAACATTAATTAAAGTGTTTCCACTCGGTCGTGAACGCTTACCTTGGCAACGAGCGACGGCGTTTGGGTACGAGTATGTGGGAGCGAGGCGGGCATGTGTGAATTAATTGAGATTCCGAGAGGAGCACCCTCAGGCGAGGTTTATTCAATCGTGCCTTACTTGAGCTGGAAGAAAATCATGAGCTCCTCACTGCATCTTGAATGAGAATTGCTAGTGCCTGTAGATTTAAGTTCGTTACTGGAATCGCTTTGGGGATCCCCTCTTAGCTCGGGTGCGGAATGGATTGTTACACTGTTCGAGTGGGTTTCACATTCCACCCGCAACGAGTGGATTCGTGTGAATGAAATGAAGCCCTATCTAAATTAACAAACGCTCGCCTTCTTTCCTACTCGCATCAAATGGTGGAATTGTAAATCAACAGTTGGAATGTAATGGAACCCACAACTGATTTCAACAGAAATTTAGCTACACATTCCAAGCGTAAGGTATTGTGGTATGCGTTTCAAAGTGAGTCTAGCAGATGAGGGCTAAGAAAAATATAGTCTATCAACGAAATGAATACACCCACGTTACAATGACCATGACTAAGAACGCTTGATAGACATCCACGTCAGGGCTCATGTAGGTATTATGAAGAGTAGTTCGGTGGAAGCTGCACTGCTTAAGGCGACCATCTTCACAAAAGAATACACTTGTAGCGCGTTCCTAGATATAGAGGGAAACAGAAAAACCGTATGGACACGTGTCTGTCTTATCAGGGGTGGCAACAGCACATTATAATAGACAGACGGACTATCTAGAACAAACTCTAGCTGGACCGTAAACAATGCCAGAAATAAATGGGATCAGCTGAAGGGGAGTACTATACACTGGCGACTCAAAAATAAGTGCTGGTACAGGCGCACAGAGGGCTTCCAATGTGACCTCTTGGAAAAAATTGCTGACAATTGTAGCGTTCTTCCAGCTGATGTGGCTGCACAGCACTTGAGCTGAGAGACCACAATATAACCCACCAATCGATCAAAGCAGAAGCAAGGGACCTTTTGACATTGGAACTATCGATGACCCCATGTCGTGGCATCCTGGCTCCAAGAAAACTAAAAAGCAGATAGTCTTGCTTTTCGAAAAGAAACAAACCGGAAAGTCATGGTTTGGTCTGGACATTGGATCAACAGCACTACGGCGGACGATTAACAAGAAGAAATCATCATTAATGGTCAGTTTTTGTGGCAAGAAAATGCGCAAGGCTTTAACATGCACACACACATTGCGTCTAAGTAAGTGCAGGAACGAGGAAGAAATAATCTATCTAACATCTGCTCTGCAAATGCCCTCCGAACATTCATATATGCATCTGGTGTTGTGAATAAGAAAAACTCCCCCTCTTAAGCGCACAAGGAACCTAACACGTTTGACTCAGTGAGCCACGGCTGTAATATCGTCACTACACCCATACCTACTAAAGAACTCCTTCTCCCATAATCAAGTAGACGATCAATTTCGTCAATTCCTCCCAACTTAGAGCGATTCCATCAACGATACCTGTTATTGCTAGAGTCAAATTGACAGTCTCCTCGCAGCTCCCTTTGATGTACAAAAACTTCAGGTCGCCTTTGCGACACTTTTTCATTTCTTCTGTTGGTCGTAGCGGCATGGTTTACGGCTCCAAATGAGTGTATTCACATTTCCCCCGCAACGAGTGGATTCGTGTGAATGAATTGAGTGTATATCGTTGGAAAACGAACGTTTTCGTGATATTGGCCATTTATATGTAACCAGGAGTGAGTGATTGGAATCCACAAACATCTAACTGTACGAATTGTATACAGATGTAGATATAGTCCGGAAGGCATAGGACCGTCAACGAATTCTTACTTTGAACATTTTTCAGTGAGTGAGGAGAAGTGAGGTCGGGGCATGAGTTAGATCAGGTTAGTTTAAACGTTGGCTGAATGATAAAATTTAGCAGTCAAACTTAGCCCACCTTAAGCTTATTGTATTACCACAGTGATCGTTGTCGATCCTACTCTGTAATACAGTAAGGCCGCTTTTACACACGCTAAATTCGTCACCGATTTTTTTCAATGTGTGTGTTATTTTCTTTGTGTGATCCCTTCTGTCTCACCTCCCTTGTCCACTTTATACAAAAATCGGCGACTAATTTAGCGTGTGTAAAAGCGGCCTAAGTGATTTTAACAAAGCGATGATGAAGGTAAGCTCATATCTGACGTATCCTTCGACAAATATCCACGCACTGACTCTCTTGCCACTTGCAAACTCGTTTGCATGCTCTTCCATTTTTTTATAATTCTGAAGTGTTACCGATTGCATGGTAAAATGTTCTGGTTCACTAAGTATCCACGCCGTCTTAATCAAACCAGCATATTTCCTCACATCATCTGAACGCTCAGCTACATCTACTTTTTGTCCCGAATAATAAAGCTACGCTACGCCATTCTGAAAATGTTGCTTTCGCCTTTACTGAACACCGAGTGGGTATCAAGTGTTCCACAGAAAGTTGCTGAGAATGCTTAGAATCCCTATAAATAACAATTCAAGCATTATTCAATGATCCACATCCAAGGTCTAGAAGGAAACTGACGTCATCGCCTTTTTAAGGTTCCATTTGATAAACTCCCCAAGCCCACAACGCAATCTTTGACGCACAGAGATTTACTCAGCAATAAGACTTCTTAAGATTTCTCCAGGCATTCATATCGTCCAATTATTTTTCGTGTCACGAGGAAGTTTCTGATCAGTTTTGAAATACCTCTTAAGTTAACTTGGATGTCAGTCCACCCACTACGTTGCCAGGACTTACGGACCAACAGCGATGGGTGTTCCACCACCAGCGCAGCGGAACACTGCTTGAGTTCTTTGAAATCCATCTCAACTCAATTAAGTCGAATGTTTCTTATTTCTCTGACTGACACACATAAGCTGCCTTTGAAAATCAAAGAACTACGAGCATCCGTCAGTCATCAGGGCGAGGACGACATCATCGCATTCATTCAACCAGAGCGAGCATGATGACATAAATCCGTCAAATTAAATCAAAACTCACTGATTGACTTCTTGTTGCTCGATTGAGATGCTCAGCCAGCCTCCACGGCAGATTTAACTGGAAGTACACCCAGTCCCACGTCCTCAATTGACTGTGCGCTACCGAGACAACCGGCGGCTCTTAGACAAACTCCCAAGTGAAACAATTAATTAGCCACGAAATGGGACATTCAAACTTTTCACATTGCTCACATCGGTGGGTGAGCGCCTCCCGACCGCCCCGGCTCCACGCCTGCCGGGTTATGTGTATCTAAATGGCGCACAACAGGCATTGCGTTTAATTTCAATTAAAATCTTTATCGCAAATCCCGCAGTCACATGAAGCTGGCACTTATCACTTGGAGGCGGACTTCCACATTCCTCGCGCGTCTTGTCGAGCCGCCCCCGGCATCGCCGAGCGAAACTTTCCCAACGTGCTCACTGTGCTTCCAAAAGTTTCGGAATAAATCAACGAGTTGGGCCCCGCTACTTGGGACGGAGTTACTTTCGGTCGGAAACTTGTATACTTTTCGTTGTATATTCAACTTAAGGAAGTTTTCACATTTCTTTGTCTTTTTGTTGTGTATCCTTTGTGTGCGTGTGTGTGTGAGTGTGGGCAAAAAGATACTTGCTTGGTGAAGATTCTTGTGCATTTTATGGTTGCAATCTGAGTTGGACGGGGTGTGGCTTCAGTGGACCCCAACGAAACGGTAAGTTTCGCCAAGTTTCTGTAGCACACTTGTAACTGGTAATAGCTTCAGTGAAAGTTGTGAAACTTTGCCTTAGACCATTCCATTCTCTCATAGTTGCCAAAAGTTATCGTTTTTATCTTACTCCGGAGCGGGTGTGATATGACATGGGTTTGGCTGGAACTGTGGGTGGTACTTAACTGTGTCAGTTAACCTTGTTGACATGAATAATACCATGACTTCAACGGTGAGCGCTTCAACTTTGGGCACTTCAAAGGCGATACAGGAGTCGATTTAACTTAAGATTGATGAATAGTCTTCACACACAAGGATGTCGCTTAGTCTGCTGCTGTTGGTTAGTCTAAGTGGCTGTCAGCCGAGAGATACAATGAGCTCAAGAGGATTTATATATCAGTGAACCGGCGTAAGCATACTTAGGGGCTATAAATGGTGTGGTTTGATCCAAACAAATTACGAAGTTTATCCCTTTCGTAGCCCTGAGTGGATACTTTTGCCATTGAATCACAGACGGTTGGAGAGGAGTTGTTATTAATTATAGAAGTGTTATATTTCCCAACTAAAGATCTAAACAAGAATGTCACAAAATTACCGATTTCTATTGTAAAATACGTGAGCTTTCCGATTTTAATTTCAAGATCAGTTTTTGGATTGGCAGCCCTGTCACTGCCATCTGCGTCAAATTGTCATGACAACATCTGGTATGTTAAACTGCTACACATATGCACTTTGCCTGAGCTTTAGCTTAATTGCCTTCTACCGTTGACGGTCTCGAGCAGGGCCCTTCCTATCATAAAGCACCATGCACAACAGGAGCGATGAGAATTGAGAACCACTCCAACGGCAGGTATGGAAATTCTATTAAACCTACCTCAGCTACATATTGCTATCCAGGCTGAAACTATAACACAAGCTGTAGCTCTTCAAAGAACATATAACTTTAAAAAAGGTAACCTAACGAGGCACATAGAGACTCTGAGAAAGATAAGTAGTCTGTTTTGTCTGCTTCTCTCTCTCTCTCTGAGCCTTAGGGCCGATGCTGCAGAATAGGTCGCGAGAAGAGAGAAGAAGAGGATGGCCTGCAGTGGTGCCGTCGGTGTTGTTCTGAGACAATCTGTTAAGGCTCAAACCCATAGAATCCGTTGCCTTTACAATCCACCAAAACGTACGTACTACAAAATCAGAGTAAAATGATTTATGTGGGAGAGGAATTGTGAAAACATAAACATGTTTTTGACATTACGCAACTTACACAACAGATTCTATGGGTTTTGGGCCTTTATTCCTTAGATCCCCTTTAAATGTGCCGACTCGTCACAACCCAAGTACCACAACACGGAACAGATGAACCAGTTAATGTCTTTTTTATCAGTCCGTGTTCGTCCACTAAAATCAGTAAATCTATCTATTAACCAAATCGAAATACGCTTTCCCATTAAAAATCCATTCACAGAAACATTTACGCTAAAACGCTATTAGGCCGGAAATTGGGGCACAAAAGACAAACCGCACCGCAGTTAGAGCCCAATTATTCCGCCTTTCTGTTCCGACTGCCAAATTATTAAAACACTATTATTCTGAAATGTATCCGCTCCAAATGCCAGACAAATCGATTCATAATCCGCGGAACGTAGATGTGTGCCAGTGGCACCAACAACGCCGCGCACACATGGCGCATACCAGTTGAGTTCGCGGCTAATTACCCGGAACCATGCGAATCTGTCGTACAAAGGTCATCCGGCAATCAGTGCCAAATATGCCCAATCGAGTAGCAGTAATTCCAGCAGGCTCCAAAGCACCGAATTGCAGTGCAACCACTGCCACAAGCTGCAGCTATGGACCGGAGCGGACCGGACCCGACCGGAGCGGAGCGGAGCGATTGCGCGATAGAACCACTGCCGCCGTTCGTTCAGATGAATTCCATTCAAATTAGACTTTTGTTTTGACTCTTGGGCTCCAGCAGTGCCTGTCATGGATGACTGGACTGCCACTTACGGGTACCATGGGCGAACAATAAAGCCCAGCAGCAGATAATTTGTATCTGTTCCCTGGCATTTTGTGCTCCGATGCAGATGCATGTAGATGAACATTCTGTGATTACACGCACTGGTTACTCCCAGTCGGTGCGGATCTGTGAGCGGTTACTGTTGCGAGGAACAGGGGCCTTGTGGCAACAGCAGGGGTTACCAGTCTTGCTGTCAAAACACTCTGCACACACTCGCACACCTTGTGCGGATGTGAGTTACATGCTGCCAGCGTGCCTCACTGGACTGGCTGAGTGTTGAAGAATGCAATGAACAGGGAGCTGTGAGATTGATTGCCAAAGACTGAGTTGCTCCTTGGAGTTACAGAACAAACGTTAACAAGTGACTGCACACATGACTGCGTGCAGGGCGCAAAGCAAATTGCTAACGAAATGACTGGGATTGAGTTACTTGGCTTGGCGTGCATATTTGCTTTTGTTGTCTCAGCAAGGGGCTGCTCGTATGCCTACTGTGCGCTGGGGTTATTGCTGCTGTATCCTGGGGGTGCACTTTTGGAAGGAGTGTCTTCGGTGAGCCCAATTACTCTAAGTGTTCAGTTTCTTTGCAAGTCTTTTGGGGTGTCAACTTTAGTGGATGTCTGTGCGATTGCAAGTGATCAATCGACGACATTTCTTAGAAGGCTGGCAAGAGTTTGAAAACGTATCTGGTTTTGTAGCTTGTGTGTACTCTGTTGTCCTTCAAGATAGACTATCGGATTTGTGCACCTACAAAATTGTGGACAAAACAAAAATAGTCAAAATTCGATATAAAATAGGACGGTCATTCTTCAAATCATTGAATGCTTAAGTAAGGCTACAGTGGGCTACAACTAGGTTTACTCTGGGCTAGTGGCAGCACTATGCCAATCTCTATCCTAACATAAGCTTGGGTTTTGTTTGGCATGCTTTTTATCCATTGAGACAGGTGGATAATCTAACAGTTGTACTGAGTTGCCAGCTGGAATATATTCTCCAGTACCGGATTGAAAAATCACACGACACGATTTTCCAATAATTCGGACATTTTTAAAATCGAACTACACGGTATCCTCCACACGTCAAATGCTACCACCACAGATTTCAATCAAGCCCCTCACTCTGACCGAGGAATGAGGAATGACTGATATTTACATAATCTACTCATTTTCGACAAAGTGCATTGAATTTGAGGCAAGCGTACGTTTCACACTCACTTTCAGTTGTCAAAGCAGCAAGCAGCTGGTTGTCAGCACGACCTGTCACCCAGGTGACTTACGCTTGGCACATGGTGGCCGAGTCACTCAAATACCGCATTGCCCCTAAGGTGGGGCATGAAAGTTTTATCGTCCCCATGGCATTCATAAATTTCCCCATAAGTGTCTTTACCGGCAGCAGTCAGCGATCAGAGATCCGATCTGAATGCGCGACAAGCCGTGCACCGCATGCCAGCGTAAGCGGATTAAGCCATAATTTAACAGCCATTAGTGTGCATGAGCGTCGACCATTCAGCGTACATTTCACACACACACACACCGGCTTTTATCCAGCCACCGCCATTGATTGCAATAAAATTCTTTATTGGCTTCATTTGTGTCAAAGCACGCACGTAGCCAGCTCTCCAGCTTCAGCTGTCCAGTGATCGATAACTTTATTAAAGCAACAAATTGTCATTGCGACGGGTGGCGGAGCCTGCAAAAATTAAATTCAATACCGACACACTGGTGACATGTTTGACATGTGAAAGGGGATAGACCTGTGTGCCGTTGTGTTTGTGTATCCCAGCCTGTAATGTCTAATTTCTTGGCCTATTTACTGGCTAGGGTGAAGGTTCCGAGTGAAGAATGGCGAAGGTATTGATTTGGGACGTGGAGGCCTCAATCTGGGAGCAATTGTTGGTTGTCCCCTCCACAAATACACATGTGTCACATGGCTCCAGGCAGTGTGGACGGTCGCGACGGATGTGGGGGAGTTCACATGAATGATTTGAAATCACTGGAACAATTGGATCCGGAATGCGAGTTGAATTCAAATGTGTTTACCTTTGAGCGGCTGAGAGTACCGAGAAATTCGGTTACCTCCCATCCTTGCGATTCATATTTTTCAGCAGAACGTGGGAGTGGTTGGGGTGTTCCTTGGTTCTTTTCCTTTTTCCGAGAAAGGATACAAAAGCAGAAATCCAGTTGGTTACATACTTGTGGTGTTTTCGTTTCATTTGGTATGCAATGTAAATGTGAAAGAAGAAATCGAAAAAAGCCTGTCGTGTGTGTTTATTTTCCGAGGCGCTGAGACATGCCCACGTGAAACTGCTGCCTTGGCAGTTGGCACTCTTCGTTAAATCGTGGGAGTTCAAGGTAAACCGACGCACGTAGGCTTTGTATAGCGTTTAAAGTGGGTCTAACCACGAAATGGGTGGCAACACGTAAATGGGCTGCAGAGTCAGTTATGGCTTGAACTTCAAACACGAAAAGGGAGGATGAGTGAAAGGAAAAGGAACTATTATCAACACTTTTAATAAATTCACAATTTCCACATCATAATATAATTCAGCGAAGTCTTTTTTAGATGTTGGACTTTCAGCTTACTTTGATATCGATCATGCTGATGCGTGTCTTCCTGTGGAGAGTACCATTTCTTCTTTTTTTGTTGATTAACACCAAGTTCTTTTGTTTTTGTTCATGCGTCCAATTTGGAGAAGGTATTCTGCATAATGCTCCTAAACGTGGAGACACATTTTCCATATTCCGCTACAGCAACAACGTCGGCTTAACCAATAACTTTGCACCCAGCCTTGTTGAGAAGCACTCCGACTCCGACTGATGCGGCACAGTCCTGAGACTAAAAACACCGAGCTCACCATCGGTCACTAAACGAATTCAACTTCCTTCCCAATGACACCGACCGCCTACTATCCCAAGATATCTTCGAGATTCATTCCTTTCAGAACGGATGCCTGCGTATCTACACAGATGGACGATGGGGTGTGCGTAGGTGTCTACTCTAAAGACCTCAATATTGCTCTCTCATGACCACTGTGACATATTCAGACAGAAATTATTGCAATAAAGGAGGTACTGTCCTGATTCAAGAACAAAGTAATTTCCAAAATGGATATCACCATCTTTTCGAACAAGCTGCGCGCAATTGAGTCCATGGACAATGTCAGGATCAGTTCATAAACATGCAGGCTGTCACTTAACGAGAAAACGAGGCTGAGCATTTCAATATACACCTCATGTGGCTGCTCGAACACGGTGACGCCTAGTTGAGCCGCTGCACAGTGGTCGATTTAGAGTCATTAGCTGGACTTAAATCGGATTTTACATTTCTTTTGTTTAAAATCAATTTAAAATGATTTCCATAACTTCAGTGGGTGGTACCTTGTGTTGTAGGGTTGGTAGGACTTATTTTTGGACCTAAAGATATCCACATGTTGTGAATCACATCAGTATTTGTTGCAATTCGAGCAACAATTTGCTCTTGAAAATCCGATGTTGTAATGCTTTGGACGAGCTTCTAAGCGCGCTGTGGCAGTTGGAGTCAGGAAAGGCTGAAAAAATCCTTACTATACACTATGGATATTTTTAGGTGAAAAATTCGATGTCGTCGGCCTTTGGATTCCGATAGTAGAGGTCGAAACACATAACCACAGGTGCACAGAGGTCGTAGGTAAGCCTAGTTGGGCCGCTGTGGCAGTTGGAAGATGAGTCAGGAAAGGCAAAACCGATGAACTCGCAAGGTGTGGTACAAACTCTTCTAAATCACCACGAGGAGATCCACTTGCTATGTCGATAGCTACAGCCTACCATCGTTTTAAGACACAATTATAAATCTGCCTTAAATCCAGTAAATATAGCCAGCACTAAATCTTAAGCGACCACTCTGTTTGATGAAACTAAGCAGACCTATAATCACGACGTTAATCGGCTGCATGCTTGGTATCATAATAAGTGCGATTGGCTTCTGCAGTCACCAACTCCTACCTAACCTAACATAACAACTGGTGTTGGTATTGTTTTCTGTGAAGCCGCTTAAAACGAAGTCCTTGACTACCTCGAAGTTATAACTGCTCATTTTGAAATTCTGTCCAAGAGGTCGATATTGTGCGACCTTTCGTTTTTCAGCGAAGTATTCAGCACCATCTAATAACAAAGAAAATTCGTTTACTATCTATATCCTTTGTTTTTTTTTAAATTGTTCTTCTTATCTGGCCTGTGACCCAATGGCTGTCTGATCCTAAGCAATGTCTGTCTTCCATCGTTGACGGTCATTAGGATCAAGTTATCTTGTGACCTTGGCTGGAACATTGATGTTAATGTTCTCAACGTGGCCTGCGAATATTGTCGACGGGTTTTTTGTTTAACTTTCGGACTACATCCACATCCTTGTATAGCTCAGCACACACTTCGGGGTTGTGCCTCCTGCTCTATTCACAGAATCAAGTCATTTAATTGATCTTTTCTTTCGAATGCACCTAGTCCTTCTGGTATTCATTCAGTTCGCAGCTACATTTAACAGAACTGTTAAAATCAGAATTTTTTCAAGTACGATTTTGGTACCTCGAGTCAGGAATTGTAATCCAAGTTGTTTAGACGAATAGAAGTGGCAAGGGTTGACAAGAGTCATCTGCACCCTGTTGTCATTTATGGAGCTCACGTTTGCCCCGGTGAGTGTAAACAAAATCCTTAACTAGGTATTGGATGTCGGATCGATTCTTGCTTGACGGTACACATATTTTTTGTCCTTACTACCAGCTCGTTACGGCCGTTCTTCAATCGCAACGAAAGCTTTCACCATCGCACACGCGACGTTATCAATGTCATCGGCATAACACAATAGAGGTGGTTTGTAGGAGATACTCCCTTCCTTACCAAATTGAATGAATCGCATGACAGCTCAATTTGGGTGCAGATTTCGACATCCTTGCACCGAACTACACGAAGTATTGCTAGTTCAACACAACTGAATCCATATTTCCCGAATTAGCCAAAAAACCCCTTGCGATGGATGCTGTCATATGTGGTTTTGTTTTCGATGTACTCGTAGAGATGGTGATTATGATTCAAAACTCTTAATCGACGTAATTATTTATACGTTGGGCATGATCTTATAGGCGAAAAAATTGGGTGTCTGACGTCGATCGCAATATGTGACGTCCAGGTCCCATTGTGAAAGTTGATGTGAGGCAACCGCGTACTGTCCACAGACAGGTTTCGTCTCGAAATCCCCCAGTCTGAGCCCGTTATCGGACATTCCAATTTTCTACATTTATGAGTATTGTTTCCGAATCGGATGTAAGAAAACATTCACAGTGCAGCATCAAATGCACGCGGGTATATAAACCCGCGCCCCCGACTGTTTGCGGAACAGTGTTACGGTTATCACCCGCGCGATCACATAAAGATTTAATACAGGTCATTGAACTAAACCGCTGGAGTTTCATTTCGTGTTCTATTCGCTTTACAACTATGCATTCCAGCTCGGCTAGGATTCGCTTCCAAGAAACTCTCCTCTTGAAGTTTTCCAGAGAATACTGCCGCAAAAATGATTGATAGTGGCCGTATGTTATGCAGAAGTGTACTAAAAAAAAAAAAAATAACGTTTACATTACCAACAACTATCGAGATACTATCGGTCAAATGAGTTTTCAGATATACTCGTACCTTCATATAGTAGACTTCAATAAAATAATGCTTTCAGCTTCATAACATTATTAAATATGTAAATTTAATTAACTGAATCATTAACTAAGTGCGCACAAGAATTTAATTTAATTATAAAATACATAAAATTATTTGCTAAATGTAATTACAAATAAAAAATATAAAATATACACTAAATTACACGTGATGGTGTGCAGGCTGAAGACCTGTGGATCTTCAAGGAGACTGAGTATCACAACGTTTGGATAATTATAAGAAATGCGGCTATGGTATCCGATGTCCTGAGATGTGATGATTCTGACGTAGCATTGTGATCTGCAGAAATAAAATTAAATGTGATTAGCTTATATATATGTATGTAGTGTAAGTTTCAATAAAATTATAAATGAAAACAATGAAAAGTACAACCGACCAGCTTTTCGCTCTAAAAATGGTACTCAAGAAAGCCTGCGAATATGCCAAAATCGATCTACAGGTGTTTTGTAAACTTGGTAAAGGCTCCACAGCGCCACTCAGTCTCTATACATAAACTTGAGAAGGTGTGTTCGGTTAAATCAAAACCGTTCATCGTGGCAGTTGGACAAGGGTGCGTATTTTCACCTCTCATTTTCGTTATATATGTATATTGACTGGATGTTGCATCACAGTTGAGGGTAGGAATGTTTCACATTGGGAGAAATCAGGGTAAGTCAGCTCTTTTTGCAGATGGCTTGGTTATCCTCCCAGACGGAATTCCCCGTGCACCGTATGAGTTGATGCTGTGATGAAGTTTAACGTGGACAAATCAGAGGTTATGGTCATTGCCAGAACGCCTGTTCAATGGACAACCATCACCTCCTCTGGTCCTGCAGAGCTCTGGCAAGTCGTAGAGTCGGTACTCACATCTAGGGACTGACCAGTTAAACCGCTTTGTCAAAAGCACCACCTGGTTCCAAATTTAGGAGTAGCCAATCCGCGTGGTGTTATATTGAAAGCAAAATGGGCATCCAGCCAGTCTAACCTAACAAAGCAAACTCGTTAGGTTATACAGGGTGACGTTGCTGAAGTCTGCCACGGTGCAGACGCGTGCATAAATTTCAAAAAATTTGAAAAAGTCATTGAGAGAAATATTCTGCCTAAGATCTTCGGTCCTGTATCCGTTACTGGCATCTTGAGAGGCCACGAAATTAACGGTATGAACTGCGACATGACTCTAGCGAGGCGTCTACCATTTTGTATTCACAACTACTCTCCAGCCGGAAGAGTCGACGACGCCGAGAATGTGGGACAATGCAGAAGAGAACCGCTGCGTCTAATCTGGAGAAGGACCATAAGGCAGCTAGTAAGCTTTAATTAACCACATTCATTTCAAATTAAATGCAATTACATTCCCATGCAATACTTCCCATTCCCACACCAATCCGAACATGCACCATCCAGTGTTGTCAGAGGCAACAAAGGGGTCAGTTTCCTTGCGTGCCTAATTCAAACTCCACACGGACTTGTCAGTCAATGAAGTGAAATCCCATTAACATTCAATTATCTATTTACGCCCGCCGTCAAACGACACTCCCGACAGTCCTGTCAGTTTTTAATTACTCACAGCAGTGTCATCACTTTGCATCCGTTACTCTCGCTCAGCTGCACAAATGGCACAAACATGGCTGCCTTTCATATTGTCTGTGACAGCTGTCAGTGCTAATTAAGTGTTCGCACGAACACAATGACAAACAGTCAATTCATCATCATCGAGACTGTTAATTGAAATTCACATCCCACCCCCGGCGCCAACCCCAACCCCAGGTCAGCCGTGTATTCCTTAAATATTTGCCATTCAGCGCCAAGCCTCCACCACTTGACTTCGCAACTGAAAGCGCAGCAAGGGGTAAAGTAAACCAAAAAGTAACACAAAAAAAATAGTGAATGAATGCATGTTACCCCATCACTATCAAAGATTAAATGAAAATTGCACTGCAACAAGACAACAACGTTTAATGGCATAAAATGACAGTCAACACTTACCGTTGGACGTCACCACGCATTGATTCAATTAACTCCAATAAAACGAGACAACGACGACACGCCATCAGCGATGAGAATGACAACGACAACAACAGCGACAACGACAACGACAACGATAGTGATAACGCCGATGGCGCGCATCCCTTTTCACAAGCGCCTCTCCCTCGTCGCTCGCTCACCATACGCCGCATTTGTGAACTGGATTCATGGGTGTGCCCTTCGCACATTGAAACTCTTTGGCGAAGTCCTCCGAGTTGGACAGGGTTCCGATGACGCGGAACCTGCCCGGACTGTGGATGGCGGTGTTCAGTTTGTTGCGCGTCGCCTCTGGCCGCATAGCACCGCACCAGACTTGGGCGAAGTTCAGGAAAAATAGCTGATTGCCTGTCATGTTTAGGCCTGGCAGTGTTTCGCCTTGACGTATCTTCTCGGGGCTGTTTTGCAGCCAATTTTGGTAGGCGTGGAAAGCCTGTCTTATGCCGCCGTTATCTGCTATGTTCTCGCCTTGAGTGCTCTCGCCGTTGAGCGCGATGCCTACCTCGCTGACGGTGTAGTTGCCGTACTGGGCTACGAGGCAGCGAGCTCTCTCATCGAAGCCCTGAATCGATGAATCGCTCCACCATTTGTGGATGCTGCCGTTGCTGTCGAAAAGTCTGCCCTTATCGTCGAAGCCATGTGTCAGCTCGTGACCGATGACAACGCCGATGCCGCCAAAGTTGAGCGAGCGCGGAAAGTGGCGATGATAGAAGGGCGGCTGCAGAATGCCCGCTGGGAACATAATCTGATTCTTGTTGCGGCTGTAGTAGGCGTTCACAATCGCCGGCGGGGTCTGCCACAGGGTTTTGTTGACTGTTTCCTGCATCTTTTGTTGCTCGGTGCGGGCTGTGTGCCGCAGCACATTGAGTGTGTTCTCGAAATACTTATCGGGGTGGATTTCAATACCTTTGTACTTTTCGTTCAAATCCTGCGGCCTGAGGATGAAGTCGGGATATCCGATTTTGAGAGACATTACGTTGACTTTTTCCTCGGCAAGTTGTTTGGTGGTGGAGTCGATCCAGTCAGTTGTGTGGAGGATGTCGCGGAAAGACTGCTGCAGTTCGTGCGTCATGCTTAATGTGTCGCGCTTGCTATTCTCGTCGAAGTACTTGCGCACGAACATGGCGCCTAGTGCCATGCCCATGTTTGAGTTGACCTGGGCGATGCACACTTTCCACCGGGACGGGCTTTCCTCGCGACCGAACAGCGAGTGGAAGAACCTCTGTTTGGACGCCTCGAAGCGGTCGTCCACGTTGTTGATGCGATGCCGGATGAACCGCCAGATGAGGTAGTTGGCCACAATCCTTGGCTCGGCCTCATTAAGAAGGCCGACGAGCTCGTTCATGAAGTCCAATGCGAAGATGACAACACTTTCGGAGTCGTTTATGGGGCGCTCCTGGACTATACTTAGGTACATCCTCCAATTGATATCCGGTACGGCCTGGCTCAGCTCCGTAACGGTCATTTTCTTGTACAGCTTGGTGACGTTCACCCTCTCCTCGGCCGGCGCTGTGATTCCCGCCAGTTGGGACTCAAAGGCAATGAGCTCATCGGCTGCTCGAGAGGCATCCTTTTGGCTGACGCCCAGCAAATTCATCACCGTGCCCATAAAGTCCTTGTACGCCTTCAGGTACTTCTCGTTGCTCTCCTCCAGGAAATAGTCACGTGTGGGCAGACCCAGGGTAGTTTGATCAAAGTGGATGATGTTCTGGTTGGAGTTCTTCAGGTCAGGCCCAACCCACTCGACAATGAGTATGTCGTTGTTGTACAGCCGCAGCTGTGCGGTCAAGTTCAGCCAATCGAAGTTGTCCGGGTTCCAGTGCTGGTCCAAGACTGGCCAGCCCCCAAGTGATTTGATGAGTTCCAGTAATGGTTTGACGCCACGTTCCTCCAGGAGTTGGCTGTTGATGCATGAGCGATACAGCAATTTGGCTTTGATTTCCGCATCGGCGTCTTCAGGATGGGGTGCCTCCCTGATGAGTCGCTGAGATTGCATCTTAGGGATGGTGAGCACTCCTCGCTTATACCGATCGAGCAGCCTCAGCAGAACTCTTCTGCGTTTGATGATGTGCTGCCGAAGTCCGCTGGCCCTGAGCGCCTCGCTCAGGACGCCTCTTGGATCGATGTTTGGAGACGTGATGTCCGACTTCGCGTCGGGATCCTGATAGAAGTTGTTATTCACCGACGCGACTTCTTGCTTCAAAGTGGGCTCTTGCAGGAGCTGCTCCAGAACAACGTCAAGGTTCTCGCGCAGCATTTCGAATGTATCAAAGCCAGCCTTGTCTCTCGGAATGGGGTTAACCTTCTCCCAGTGGCCGCAAGCGTACTTGTAGAAATCGTTGCACGGATCGGCGCTGATGTCCATGTACCGCTTCATAGTCTCCGCCTGTGTGCGCCGAATGTCTTCCTTGTCGTCCTCAGCCCGCCAAATGAAGTGCAGTCCCCCATGGGGCTGATCCTTCTTCCCAATATCTGCATTCCGCGCCACCGAAGACAATTGCGCCTGATGGTGAAGACTGAAATTCGCCGTCCTCCTCGATCGGCTCATCACATAGCGCTCCATGCCGAAGTCGAAGCATTCCCTTGGAATGGCCGACGTGTCTCTGGGTATAAACGAAGTCCGTGCGTCCTTCATGATGTCCCTGTCCTCGATGTCCTGCGCCTCGCTCAATCCAAACTTCAGCGACATACACCGCGATACCCGGTCCACTTCATTCAGCTCCGTCTGCAGTACGAACCCCTCATCCAGCGCCTGATGCCGGCTATCGATAGTCTTCTGCAGGCTCAGCGCGTACATCATGCCGTCCATCCGCATGAGCAGTATCAGCACCAATGTGACTGGCAACATGATCACTGGAAGAATGATAAAAAACTTACAACACGTGAAACCAGGACACCACTGAACACGACCAGTTTTCTGATTCACACCGAGCTTGCAAATGCACTGATCGATGCTCACCGAGTCGCCATCACTGCTCTTATTGATATTCAATTGCATTCCCTTGTTTGGTCTCATTGCTGACCCTAACCTTTCAACTAGAATCAAAACCGACGACGCTACCGTCTGAACTCACTGCAAAACCAAAGCAAATCGTACCGATCGTGCCTAACGTGATCGCGCGCGTATTCCATACTGAACAAGAAATCAGTGCGCGAATTTTTTTTTCTCAAATTCCAAATGGGCACACGATGGCAGATGTCTCTCATATCCCTCACGCGGTCGTGGCCGATTGTCGAGAGTCCGTCCCGTCCATTTAGGTCTCGCATACGGGCATAATGAATCTCTGGACTGGACCTGCTGCTCGGTTTTCATAGAGCGGCGAATACAGACCGCAGACAGTATCGCACAAGCATCGTCTAAACGAAAACAAATTTGAACTCGTTGAACCAATTTAACTTAATTCCGACTGAGTACACATATGTATGAATTTTAGGTTTCCTAAATGGATTCGTATTGTTGTTGGTGTTGTTGATGTTCGTTCTGGTTTTAGAACGGGGTACACAGTGCGTAGTTGTATTGTGATGAATTTGTTAAAGGTCACATAAGAGAGCCATGACAGACTATTGACTAGACCTGAATGTGCGCGCATTTGTTTGTGGCTGGCTGTCATGGGAATGCGTACGCTGGGTCGGCCTTAGGGGGTTGCTGACTTGGTTTACTTGGCGTTTATACTAGCTGTAATTGATGTGTACACTGAGTTATGACGTTTTTAGTATTTCAAGTGGGCTTCATTTCAATTGATGACGTGCTCCATTGAGTCTGTGACTGTGAAGATATTCGCAAGTGAGTTCAAGATGGAATTGCTCGCATTGAGTGAACCACAGCCAGCAGTCGGACAATTGAAGACGAGTCAGTGGATGGACGAGTGGTCTGTGTACGACACCAAACATGAGTCAGACATGCGATACGTGTTCTGCTGTTTTTCTGAATTCGTCTGCGGATCAACTCTGAAGAGAACTAAGGGACGATTCCAAGACGATTCTCAAAACAGCTCAACACTGCCAGATTCTAATTTATTGAATCCACCCTGAGACTCTTACGCACTTTCGCACTCGTACAGTTTTAAAAGTACTTAGATCTGCACAACGGAGGCCAAGTATCGAGGCATCATTCTTGACTCCAAACTCTCCTGGAAGAAGAACGTGGAGGAAAGGATGAAGAAAGTATCAAACGCATTTTCTGCTTGCAAAAAGACCTTCGGCAAAAGATGGCGCTTGCAACCGTACATCATGCATTCGTGTATCATTAGACCCATTAGGACCTATAGGGCCCTAGTCAGGTGGACTGCCAGCAACATAAAAATCTGATATATGAACATGGTGAGCAAAGTGCTAAGGTCAGCTGCTCTTTGTAAAACGGAAGCTTTAGGGAGCATGTCGCAAGCAAGTTTGGGTATGATTCATCTCCTTCCTCTTGACTTATTCATAAAAGGCTGCGCCGCTAAAATCGCTCTCAGACTAAGGCAATCCTGTGGAAACAAGCCAACCATGGGCATAATCAAAATAATTGATGACTGATGCCTCGCTGTTACAACCGACTATATATCTCCCCATAACGTTTTTTCCCTCGAAATACCAATTCTGTTTCCCGACAGAAACGAGGGGCCTTCGAACGCCGTTATCAACGACCACGAGATTGCCCTTTTCACCGACAGATCAAAACTGGTACTTGAGCTGGATTCTACTCGGACAGCCTGCACAAAGAGGAATCTTTTAGACTCCCTGCTGCATGTAGTGTCTTCCAAGTAGAGATTCTGTCAATAGAGAAAGCAGCCAAACACATACAAACAACAGACATCCCACCATCAGATATCACCATCTTTGTTGACAGTCAGGCTGTACTGAAGTCAATATTATCCTGATCAAAGGCTGTTATGAACTGCCGCGACTCATTAAGGTCCATCAGGCACCATAAGATCAAACTCTGCTGGGTTCCAGGTCAAGGCTGAATAGCAGGAAACGAGAGAGCAGACGAACTAGCCAGGCAAGGGTCTGAAATGGAATTTAGCGCAGCGGTCACATCACTGCGACCACCGATCAGTGCATTATACCGGACTATAATCGACATAAAACAACAACAAAACGAGTTGCCTTCTTGCTCACAAGAAATTACTGTCACACGAGAAGTTCAACGTGGCCAGAGCTTAATAATGGCAAGCCAAAGAAGCTTCTGGCGTTAGACCGCAAATCGATCCGTGAGCTCGTCGGAGTGACCACCGGGCACGGCCCCAACGGAGCAATGGTCCGGAAATGGACACGGAATCCAACGATCTCTGCCGGAGCTGCGGCGACGAAAAAGAGCCCGAGACGATCCAACATCTGCTGTGCCACTGCCCAGCTCTTTAGAATCAGCGCCTAGCCTCGCTGGACCAAATATTCTTCACAGAGACTGCGGACTTAACAAATGCAGACATACCGCTTCTCTTAAGATTCCTAAAGAGCACGGGTGGTTTAAGTCATCACCCGACAGGATGGTTTAATAGAATATGTACCCCACAAATGAAGGGATTCACAATGGACCCTTAGGCCGCCGAGTGGAAGTGATGTTCAACTATCACACTCCCCTTCCAAAACCTAACCTAACCTAGATCTGAACGTTAACAAATTCGTTGGCTCGGGTGGTATTCCCTAATTATTTCTGAAGAGGCGTTCGGCCTGACAAAAGTTCTGCGCAAAGTTTTTTTTATCTATCCTACTCTTTCCGAGTGGATTGTAAACAGCATTTGTCCAGCCGAATCCTAAAAACGGCGAACCTTCATTTAACATCCCCTTTCCGATTCATGGCACTTACATATGTCTCGTATTTCTAAGCTCATGAAATGTCTTGACTGAAATATTTTGAATCGCGGAAGGTTCTTAATGACGGGTAGGTATGATTTGACTGTTGGGGTACGCAGATGACATCGACATCGTCGCGCGTTCCCCACGTGCCGTAGTGGAGGCTTTTACGGCGATTGAAGAACACGCGAAACGAACTGGTCTCAAGGTCAATGAGGACAAAACAAAATATATGCTGTCGACCAAAAAACGTTCCTTCGCACACCACCATCAAAATCTCACGATCGTCAAAATCTCACGATCGACAGCTACAATATCGAGGTAGTAAAGCAGTTTGTCTACCTCGGGGCAAATATGATCTCCACAAACGACATCACAGTGGAGATCCGTCGTAGAATCTACTTTGGCAACCGGTGCTACTTCGGTTTGTCACAACAACTGGGCTCAAAACTCCTGAATCGAAGGACCAAACTCATGCTTTCATGCCGAAAGCTGGACGCTAAGCAAAACAAAACTGCGGAGCTGATTCTTGTCACCTTCGAAAGAAAAATTCTACGTCGGATATATGGTCCCGTCTGCGAGGAAGGCGAATGGAGGAGAAGACATAATCGCGAACTGGGTGTAGTCCGGAAGGCATTAATCTGTCGACTGCACTGGCTCGGCCACATCGAGCGCATGGACACTGACGTTCCAGCAAAGAGGGTCTTCGAAGCCGGGCGTTCTGGTTCTAGATGGAGAGGAAGACCGAATCTCCGGTATAAATACCAAGTAATCGCGGATGCAAGACAGCTTGGTCTTGATGGACTAGAAGCAACGTACCCAGGACCGTCAACGATGGAAGGAAGGCAGCAATTGCTCAGGCTCGGACCCTCCCTGGGTCGCCGGTCTGATAAGTAAGTAAGTAGGTATGATTTTCGCTGAGACAGGACCACGGAAGATTTGATGGCATATCTTCCCGAAAAGTGGAAACTGCCTTTGCACACTGTACATAGTTGTGCTTCTAAGACATTTGAAAGAGTTTGGCATCAAGCTCATCATCATCTTCTTTCTCTAAAGAGGTCGTGAGGGTAAAGCGTACGCTAGACATCTCCAGGACCCTTGACCCCCCGCCATCGACTCTAACTCAACAGGAGTTATATCCAGGCACAACGATACGTGTTTTTGGACGTGGTCCAATCACCTCGTCTTGGGTCTGACAAGCAGTCGCCTACCTGATGGAGTCCCATTGAAGGCACGCCTCGGATGAGTGATGACAAGAGCAGCTGTTCAAAATTCAGTTCCTACCGTACTGCCGTGTTTCTCACCCTATCTCGGCGAGTAATTCTCACAACAGCACAAAGGTGTCTCATCTCGGATCACGACTCTGCCCTTCGGTTATAGAAATATGCTTCAGCGTATGTTAAACATCCGATCAACGGGTAAGAACAATGGAGTAGAATTCAATGGTATCTGCTGTCACTTAAGCGAACCCTTTTGATTTAGCTTTCATTTATAAAACCTGTATCTGCCCTAAGCTTGAGTATAATGCTCTGATCTGATGCCCCTAAGACATATTTGGACTCCCTAGATTGAATGAAACAGCGAGCGATGAAACTCACAGGTCGCAGAGTCGATAGCTCGCTTGAACACCGACCTGCTAATCCTTCTTCGGACGCACAGTTAAGTTAATGCTCGGTTTTCAGCCGCACTACACCAATATGGAAAGCTCTTACCAGTCCATGTACCTTCGACCAGTGCTGTGTCTGCACCTTGGACACTTAAGGGTATTCGCGATCACTGTGCGCGGGTTGTTTGTGGATTTCTAGCAACCAATCGTCAATCAAACTGACCATTTTTCCATCACCCTGCGGTCTAAAAGCTGTCTTCTTGGTGTTCTAAGAGGCGAGGAACTGACATTGGACCATTAGACGTCGCTGAACTGTCTCTGGAAGAAGTTGGAACATTACTCTTTGAAAAATAGATAAATCTTTGTCAATCGCAACGAAAACAAGTCAAATCGCCATGCTCTCGAACAAGCCTTTCTCACTTGATAAGTGCTTATCAGTGCGGTTTCAGGCCGGGGAAGTTCACCATCCAGTAAATCATTACACTTCGCGCAAATCCTGGAAAAGAACCAATAAATGCAGATCGACACGCACTACTTATTCGTCGATTTCAAGGTCGCATATGACATCGAGCATTGAGACAAACTTCGCATAGGTCTGTTCTGTCAAGGTCTGTGTCGACCTCATCAGGACCTTTAGTGTCAAAGAAGGTGACGCGATGTCATCCATCTTCTGCTCGTTCTTAAGATAATCGTGCGAAATTCACACAACATCCATTCCCGGATAACATTGACGTGATTTTTCCAACGCCAATGGATCGTTATTATCATTGAGGTGGAAGTGGCCGAGGTGGGTCTGTTCATGAACGACGGAAAAGCTAATAATATGCGGTCCACAACATCGTCGTGTTGTGAAAAATCACACAAAAGATACTATTTTGAGGTCAGGGCTCCGCGGTGACATCTGATAACATCAACATCGAGATCAAAAGCGGAATTACTCTTACCAACCGCTGTTTCTTTGGCATCAAGACACAGTTGAGTGATGGATAAAACCGACTCTATGGAAAATGCACGGATGAGAAGTGAAGAATCTTAGACAAAAAAGTTCTACATGAGATAATTGGCCCGTTTCGCGCTGGTAACATCTGGAGGAAGAAATTTAATCGAAATGTGCGGACTGGTCGCCGCGGATTTAACGGCTGAGGTGACTAGACCATGTAGAGCGGGGATTTTAGCCCAGACCCGAAGAGTCTTCGACTCCGAACCATGGGTGATGGGACATCGCAACAGAGAATGCCCGAATTTAATGTGTGTATTTAAAAGAACAACTCGCCAGTCATGTACGTTTCCCTTCTGCTATTGAATAATTCATTCCATCATTTATGTTGCCAACTAGTTTTCACTGATAACAATTCCCGGTCGTGATCCAAGATGTCTATTTTTGACAGAGGCACCTCATTCCCACTAAATAGAACGGTCCGCTTTAGCCACAAGGATTACACTTCGATATTAACTTATTCGATGACCCTTCTACTAAGTTAAATGGAAGAGCTTAACTTACTTAAGACATTCATCAGCCTGAATTACCACCAATTATGACCACATCTAACCAGCTCAACTCTTCTCGGTAATCACTCTGCTTAGTCATGCCTAATTCATGGAGGACGGCCTCCCAAAGCCTTTCATTTATAGCTCACCTCCGAAATCATTAACAATCCTCGCCACTACACATTCTATTTCTCATTCATCTTAATGTCTACTGCTGCTCCGCTCCGGCCAGTCACCACAGGCTGGCCGTTGTATGTGCACGAGTATTCTTGACTTTCATTCCATTGAAAGCAAGTTACCCGCACCAGGCGAGCACTTAATGTCCCTTTAGTCGCTTTACTAATTAATTAACTTCGCTCGGTGTAATATTTCAAAAGGTAACATCTACTTGCCATAATCTGATTAAGCTGACATGAGTCTTATACATTAATTCGCACTCATCCCGGCCACATTATGATGATTTGCATATACCAGAAGTCAACGGGAAGCAGTCGGTCGGTTGGTTAGTTCCTTGGTTGGTTGGTTGGTCGGTGGTCGGTTTTGTCACATTGTGAACTGTGTTCTGTTTAATTGGTCAGTGGCACGAAACTCCCAGTCGGTGGATGGATATTAATTAAATTTCACCAAAGTGCCAACCTTAAGCAAGTGAAAATCCATCTGAATTCTGAAGTACTGAAGTCGCAAGCCGTCTCTTGTGGCTTCTTGGCCGTACAGGTGCAGATTGTTTAAGGGCCAATTTGAATCTTTGGTCGAGTCGAATAATTAATTCGCGCGTTGTGTCGCAGTGGAGCTGTAATTGGTCATGAATGTGCTACGTATATACTCGTACTCCACAGAGTTGGATTGTGGGTGGGGAAGAGCGCGAGTCTTTTGAATATGCAATCGCGGAATACTTGTGTAATTGTGCAAAGTAAGGAAAAAGTAAAGCAATCACTAGTGGGCTCATTTATCATTTTTCCATCGGCAAAAGGGTTCTCTCTTGAGTTGGCTGGGATTTCCAGAATTTTATTCCAGGGTCGTCCATGAAAGGGACATGTACATTGCACACCCACACGACTGTGCCTTTCAAACCGAAGCGCAGCGTGCAATTAATTAAAATTGATTAAGTGGACTCTGCAACTGTATGCTTAGGTCTGTTTACATCATGGTATGGCAGGTAGATTGAGGAGATGGCACTTGGAACAGAATAAGTCCTGGATCCCTATTAATTTAATCCACTTGGCCGCTGGTAGAATTCCAAATGATGTTAAAGATGAGTACTTTGTTTGGTTTCAATCCAATTCTATTAACTACTCACTCCAAAATGTATGAAAATCAGAGACTTACTCGAAAGTACGACACAGCTCAGAATTAGATGAGATGTTCTTCATCGTGCGACTTTAGTTTTCGGTAAGTCAAAAGTGCTGAAACTCACCGAATGTTTTTTCCGGAAAATGCAATCCGTCGTTGAAAATATAAGAGTTCTGCTATAAAAGTGGCAATTTTGACGGCGAAAACGAGCAACAGCCTGGATAAGGGAATATGTAGGTAGGTACTAGATGGCAGTAGAAACCGGCACTATTGTCCGGCTTAATGCCACAGTCCTAGATCAAGAAACGGGGCACTATTCATCGATTGTGCTATGTGATTGTTAAAGTCATTCCCTTTAATTCAATTCTTTTTAATTTAATTCAAATAATGTCTAAGCTCTATTATAATAATATTGGTGGCGCTACAGCCCGCAGAGGGCCAGGGCCTAGCCTCTCAGCAACCACTCGTGTTGTGCGTGCTATTGTTCTATCACGACTGAAAGGAACCTACAGTTTTATGCCGACTCTCAACGACCAATTTTGAGAAGCTTTTTCTAGACAGTTATACTCTTTAAGCATTGTCAATGACTCGAAAGAGGTGGAGCCGTGAAAAGTATTTCTTGTCGTACCAGGAAACGAACCTAGACAGGTAGGTCCAAGTGCGTAGGAGTCGACGCACATACCCGCCACTAGCTGAGCTCTGTTACCTTACTTATAAAGTGAACTTTTGGGTTATCTCGAAAGTCCCGCAGCAATTTCGGCTGAGAACCATCAACTCGCAGTCACATTTGAACTGTTCGGCAGACACTTTAAAGCACTTTATAATTTTAACAGACTAGTTACGAGTTTGATGATTTCGCCCATGCAGCCCAGGATACGTTCGTACCACTTCGAAATGGCATCCTCCAAATGCCAGCTTAATTATAGTAGAAACAAACACTGTAGGAGACGGGCGAGTATAGCAGGCGTTATGTCACACTCAAAAAACAGAGAGAAACCCTCAAACGTGGACATCATCTAAACTCCTACCATGCCTTCCCCACGCATCCAGCGCATGAAAAAAAAAAAAGCAGCATATCAACGAATGCCTTTACTGAAAGGGCAAGTGTTGAAACATTTCAATCTGTCGCATCCAGCTCCAAACATGAACATCTACATCAAGAATTGCTGACAGTTGCCCCCGCAAAGGGTTGTTTCAACGGATGCCCGTAATGGGATTTCGCTACCAGCATCTCCAGAGCATGACGCAGTAAACAAGGTCAAACAAAAAAAAAAAAAATTCCGCCAATGGATTGCTGTATTTGATTGATGTGCTCATTTCAAGAAACCCATTAACAATAGAGCATCTGCTTTAACTGCGATTTGAGTGGAGAATTAATTTTTCTTGCGTACATTTTCTGACCGTCATTGTGGTGGTTGGCTGGATAGGAAGGAGCAAAATTGGACAGAAAGAAAAAGGCTGGCATCCATTTCAGGACTGACATTAGATTCTTGAAAATGAAAGATCTTGTATTGTCTGAAGCAGAGCTGAACTGCTCTTTGGATCGAAGCGTCCGAGTATATGCAGTTGTGTGTGTACCTTGTGACCATTACTGCCCTTCAAATGTAATGAAAATGAAGAGTGCTTAACTAATTTTGTAGGTTGATGTTCATCACATCGAAAGAAGTGACGATTCACCCCCGATCAGGTAAGTCGGACATGGCCGGTGAGTCAACCTGGTTTAGTTTGATTTGACGCAAGAATTGAAGGTTGACGACTCAAGACAACACCTTCTCGACTGAGGCCCATTCTGTGTCAATCCACTGTGTTTGACCAAGTAGAAATGCACCGACAAACATTGACTTTTTGGTGAGGTTTATGGCATGGCGGCATAGTAGGACCTTTATTCTTTCGAGCCGTACGGTCAGGTGGTTTACCAAGACAGCTCTTCAGGGCCAGCGGTGATGTTCTGGTACATTCAACAAAGCAAGGTCGTATGAAGCTGGTAGCAATTGAAACGAGGACAATAAAATGTGTGCCGTCAAGTCAAAGAAGAATCGAACCGTCACCGGGGCAAACGTGGTCTCCATGAATGACAACAGGGGTCAAATGACTAGGGTCTCCCCTTGCCTATTCTCTAATTGTCTAAACAACCTGGCTCGAAGGGGCAAAATCATGCTCTACACAACACTCATCTTGTAGGTACATATATGATCGTGTCTGCCAGAAAGGTGAATGGAGGAGAAAACACAACAGCTGTACCAAGATGTGGATGTAGTCCGGAAGGCAACTGTCGACTGCACTGGGTCGGCCACATCGAGCGCAAGGACGCATATGCTCGAATCTCCGGTATAAATACCAAGTCATTGCGGACGCCAGACAGCTTGGTGTTTATGACTTGACGTGGTCAGGACTTCCAGCGATGGAAGGCAACTATTCGTAGGCCTGATACATAAGTATTTCTTTCGAGATGAATAAGGAGACACCGTTACCGTCAATGGTCTCAGGTATAGAGCGAATCTTTGGCTGGAGGTGGACAACATCGGTACATCCGGCGGCACTACATGCCATGCAACTTTTGCAAAACTTCAGCAATCGATTATTTTCTCTGTCTATTCTAACAAGCCAGCCACTTCAAACGGTCCCGACGCTAAACTTCGAGATGCTATCATCGGAATAAAGCCGCACAAATTGAACAGAGTCATTGAAAATGAGTCCGATCGCTTCAAGCACTGCCATCGAAGCTGAAGCGGCCATTTGAATGATGCGATATTCCGTACATAATGGCATGAATGTAGCTTCAATAAAGCCAGAATCAGTTGTATATCTAATGGTTCTTATCTGGTTATCCAGTACAAGAAAGAACAACATCTGCGATCACCCAATCGAAACTCAAGAGGACTAAAAAATGAGTCGACATGTCGAAAAATAAAACACCGATCAGCTGGTTTTGCCCCATGACGCACATAAAATCCTGTTCTAAAGCACCTCTTCAAAATTTCAACAAAAAAAAAAGAGTAAATGAAAGAGAAATGCAAGACCTTGATAGACATAGAATCCCCCAGACATTATGAACGCACTCATCTGCTTCCTGAATTAGTAGCGCCCACTCTAATCTATTCATAAACGCCTAGAGCTGGGTTTTCAAATTACTCAGTCTGACCTCGTGATACCATTTGCTGCTCAAAACATCTTCACAATCTGAAAATCAATCGTTCTGACGAAAGCACACAAATCGACGCTGAATGAATATCAATAAGAGCAATGTTTTGCTTCTGCTTTTTTTCTTCTGTCTTTCTTTCGCATTTATTTGAAAGAACCCCTTGAGGCTGCAGAGGCATCTTATTAGGGGAAGATTCAAACTGCAAACTCCGAAAAAAAAATATAACACTTACCACGGCACAAAACGAACACGCCAGCAACTTTAACTCGCCCACTTCTGTCTCGTATTTCGTCTTTAGCTTTCAAACTGCCGAACCGTCAATAATTCCGTTTCACAGTGCATCCGACTAATTCACAAATGTCACTAAATCCAAGTTTGAAGGCGCACTACAGTTGCGCCTTGCCGATGCACATATGCCGCGAGCGGGAATGCAAATCTTCTTCGTTTTCTAAAAAAAAAAAAAAAAATAGAAGCAAAAACGAGCGCGCTATACCCGTTTCGATGTAATCGCCGGAAAACGCAAGAGCAGTTCGTAATCAATTCCGCACTCCGGA
The DNA here is from genome assembly GCA_907269125.1 of Eristalis pertinax. Lineage (NCBI taxonomy): Eukaryota > Metazoa > Arthropoda > Insecta > Diptera > Syrphidae > Eristalis > Eristalis pertinax. The sequence goes on from OU026145.1 coordinate 61,847,077, forward strand.
GACAGATGTTTGATTAATTTCAATTTCACGCTCGTTTGATAATTAATTTCGCTTATTTTTGCATTTGTTTTGCCAATAACCCCGATGCCGCCTTCTGCTTTAGATGAGAGGTAATTTACACAGTGAATCACAAGCGCTGGATTCCAGTTGTCTGGACTGAACACGGCCCACACACCGTCCTGGAGAGAAGGACGTCCTTCAGATTGGATTGAAGCGGCGCAAATGATGTGTTTCAGGGTTCTAACGTCACGACACGCAATGGACACACACTGGCGTCAATGATTCTCGCTCAACAGCCCGCTACGTATGGTCGTAGTAATGAATTCTTTGTGAATGCGGTAGCCCGCATTAGGGTCCCATTGTCAGGCAATAGTTGCTGGGGCCGTATGGTCTGTATAGGCTGTGTTGAGAGCAATCAGCACCGGAAGAACCTAATTGCGTTCAGTGACTCTGCTCTATGATTTGATAGTTATTCGCTGCACACATCCGTGATGAAGTCCCACTTCATGGATTTGTTGTGTTGTTTTATTTTTTCCTCGTCGTCTTCGTTTTTTTTTTTTTTATATTTTTGTGTTGCTGGTGTACACTTCATTAGAATTCATCGACTAGATGATGTTTCACTTCACACGTCTTAACGAGAAGTAATTTATGGACATGGGAAGATGCTAACACGTTCGTAAAACGATAGCGAAAGGGGTTTTTCTAGTCGATTATAACGATGTGCAATGGCACATGCAATCATCTAAAATGTTGTCACGTGCGAAGATGCGGTTCTACATGAGGCAGGCTACCCTCATAGTTTGATAGTGCAGCTGCGGATTGAATCGACGATGCCTCACGCGCCGAGGAAATTCAAAATGCTTGTCAATGCTATGTATCGGCGATGCTTATGAAAAGATTCATCGCAATTTGCTATTATAACAAAGTGAATTTGATTCTAATCATCGGCGGACATGAACCTGGCATTGAGGAGCGTGTCAACAGGAACATCTATACACGGTACTGTACTACTGTAGGAAAGCCAAGAAATAAAAAAAAAAACTTCTTATCGAGAGAAAATTGCGATCTTTGATTTTGTGTGTCTTGATGGCATCTGGAGGAAGGGATTCAACCACGAAATGTACAAGGTGAACAGCGATGTGTATTTAGCGAGATGTCTATGGAACGCTAGGTCATGAGCAAGACCGACCCGAGGAGTCTTTAACTCCAAGTCTTCGAAATAAAGCAACAGAGGTCCCCCGACAGAAATGCAGAAGACCCTGTACCACTTCTTTACCTTCTCCCATTGGACAAATTCAGCAGACAAGTGGCAACTTGCTCAGCATCATTCAGGCTTAAGACGCATCATTTATGTAACGAATCACCTTTGGAACACTCCATCTTTCTCAATGAAATTAAAGATGTCCACCTCTTCCTACATCAATCTCGAGAAGAACCTGCCACCAGAAATCCCCTCGAAGTATGACCTTCAAATGTTGAACATTCCTCTGCGTATGTTCACCGATGGAACGAAAACAATTGAGGGCCTAATAAAGGGTGATTTTTTAAAAGCTATAAGAAAGTTTTCCAAGTAAAACACATAAAATTCAGAAAAATGTATGAAATCTTTATTTGAATCGATAGTACGGTCCATATAATTTAATGTTTGTAGATTATTTCATGCAAATGTTGACCTTGACTGCGCCTCAAATGGTCAAATGGTCCATCGGCTTAGTCCAATTTTGGCATACTCTTTCCAACATTTCGGCCGGTATCTCACGAATAAATGCTTCAATGTTGTCTTCCAATGCGTCAATTGAAGCGGGATTGTCTGTATAGACATGAGCTTTGACATAGCCCCACAAAAAAGAGTCTAAAGGCGTTCTATCGCACGATCTAGGCGGCCAATTGGCCGGTCCCGAACGTGAAATAAAATATTCACCGAACTCGCCCCTCAATAAGTCCATGTTTGCGCGTACTGTGTGGCATGTGGCACCGTCTTGTTGGAACCACATGTCATGCAAGTCAAGCTCTTGCATTTTGGGCAAAAAAAAGTTGGATATCATCTCACGGTAGCGCTCACCATTCACAGTTACGTTACGATTCGCATCATCTTTGAAGAAGTACGGTCCAATGATGCCACCAGCCCATAAACCGCACCAAACTGTGACTTTTTCTGGATGCATTGGTAGCGCTTGCAATGCTTCTGGCTGATATTCACTCCAAAATCGACAATTCTGCTTATTTACGTACCCAAAAATGAGCTTCGTCATAAAATGGAAGAAGCGCGCCATGAACTTTCATAACAGAGCATGCATTTTGATAATAAAATTCAATAATTTGCAAGCGTTGTTCGTTTGTAAATTATAGACCAAACTGAAGATGTTTGACAGTGAAACAAAACACGAAACGTGCGTCAGCTGTTTAAACCAGTGCTGCCAAAAAGATAATAGCTAAAAAATCACCCTTTAATAGGCAGTGGCGACCTTTTAGGGTCCATCTTCAAAGGTCCTAATGTAGCAGTATGCCTCAATAACACCGATGCAGGCAGACAGAAAGAGAGAGAGGGAGATGGAGTGTTACCCGCAAAATATTGCGGGAAGTCGATCACGACGACAGTCGACGGTGTAAAAATGAGTGTTCTGAAGTAAAGCAGTGTAATTAAAATCTATCTAAGTGTGCTAGCGATTTCGCTACCTAACCTAACCTAATTAAAAATGACCCAATTTTGTACAAACCATGCCGTGAAGGCAGCGACACTGCGACCTTAACAGTGTTATTGTATCAGAGAGATGGAGTTATATCAAAAGACGTACTGCTTCGCTCATGAAAGATAGTAAGTCCTAGTAGTAGTGGCATTTTTTTTAAAACCACTGAAGTTACTATGTCTTTATGGAAGACACGTTTCCTTAACCAGATTAGTGCTGAACTTTCACACAAAATGTGCTCAGAAGTTTCATCCTCTTCGAAGCTGTATGTACCGCTTTTCAGGAATGATATGGATGGCACTGCAGTCCGCTGAATACCTGGCCCTAGCTTCTACAGCAACTACTCGTGTTTTGCGTGCTATTGTTCACTCACGCATATTAAAAAGCTTGAATCAGCTGCCCATGGTCTGGTACGCATGCATTAGTTTATTTGTAAGATTGATGTTTCTCGGCAAAGAATGCACCGAGACCATCAATGTCAAAATCAATTATAGCAAAACAAAAAGCTATCATGTTACTTCTTCAACATCATTCTTGAATCTTGAGAAGAACGTGCGAACCTCACTAGTCATACAACTGTTAGCATACGCGGACCATATCGATTTGATTAGCCTAACACAACGAAGTAGAAAGAATGGGCCTGGTTAACGAGGGCGTGTATATGAATTTGCTATCTTCAACAAAGTACACACAAAATCCACTAACGTACGCAATTCTACGTAAATCTCAACTAAGACGCCTTGTCTAGAATTCACGTCAAACTACTTACCTACCCACCTCGGAATTGTGACTGCCGACCGTGATGTTTTGTCCCAAGTGGTGTGTGATGGAAGGATTCGTGCTCCGCAGCATGTATTTTTCCTATTTCTCATTGACCTGTTTTTCAAGCGCCGCGCAGTGGCGATGTCGAATTCATCTGCATAACCCTACACTTGCACTCATCTACAGATTGATACACACATAGTATTCCAGTACCAGATTGAAGAAATCACACGACACAGAACTGCACAGTGCATCGCGTATTTGGTATCATGCTGCGTTCACGCAGTATATTATAGGCGAGGTTAAGCAGAGATATACATACGTACATATATAGTCCTTGTCCGAGGTAAGTTCCCAAATTATGCAGATGATCTGGTGCATGCTACCAATCAGAACATGGCCACTGGACTTGAAGAGCGCTGCTGACGAACCATCTGGTAGCTAACCTGAGGTTGATTCCGCTACCTCTTCCAATGGCAAAACGTCTCTTTGTTTGCTGGCTCAGTTTTATGACATTGGAATGAATATGAGCTATGAATTGTGCTTTCTACGACTTTTCATATAACTCACCTGGGTATGTGACAGCCGACAGGTGACTTCAAATAGTGCGTGTCATATAGGGCAGGATGGGCATTACCGACAAAAAAAATTAAAATGTATTTGTATTTGTATTTGTATGGACATTTTTTTTCTTGAAAATAATCGAAATTCGTGGTATAAAAATGATTTAAAAAAAAGCATCGGCGGTGCTTCTCAGGTGGTGTGAAATGAAACAATTCCTTTCACTGGTGAGGCACGGATGAACTTGACATTGTCGGCAACCAAATCGAGTTCGTGAGTCGCATCCAGTTTTTTTTGCATCGATGGCGATTTGTATCGTGCTCCGGCTATTGGCCGGCAATTGGTATCTAGTTGTACATCCTTCGGATGAGAAACATTCATTCGACTCCGCTTGGCTCCGATTCCAAATTCGATAGGCGACCAAATTTTCGTGCCAACAATATGACGGATTTTTAAGACAAGTGCCCATTTGCATGATAAATTCGTACGATTTTAGGGGCTTCGTAGATTGTACTGTACAATCGATGTGGTGTCGATATAACATCCAGGGATTGATGATGGCCATATCGCACATGTGTTAAAAAAGGAGCTGTGTCCATTTGCGTGATTTGATGAGAATGCAACATCGACCCAAGCACGCGTCTCTTAGATCGACGGTGCCCATGTATTTGTTGTATTCGTGTATGACGTTGGGGCACTCGAACTGATTCCACCCATTTACACAGACGATTAGACAAACTAAATTGGGTTCAGCATTACGACGGTGGTCGTCATCACCCGTATATATCCCAAAACAATAACAAAAGCCGCTTTTGTCACATAGAAGAGAGAGCTAATAGCTACATGGGTGAGGCTCATCTGGCATGTATTGTTTGAGAAAATGGGTAATATTGTTCATCAAACCATAGCCTTCCATTCATTGGAACTTTTTTGAAGTTTCGATTCAACGCATCTGTCAACAGGCACAATTTGTATAGCCGGTCGTATGTTTGATTGTTTTGTGGAATTGGATCAAGCGTTGTCATTGTGTTGTCGCATCTCAAGACGGTTTCTCAGTCGCTGGCTTCGCGGAATCGCCTCTGTCGATGGCTAGACGGCTCTGCGCTCGAAGTCATTGCATGTTCATTCGATGGTCTAATTTGCGCGGCATTCTAAATAACACTTTTTACAAACTTACAAAGTTTTACTTACACACGTACACGGTATTATTTTAAAAACTCAATTAACTTACAAAATTTCTCAGTTTTATCCTCCTCGAGGGACAACTCCAAACTAGATTCTTAACTCCTTTCTAGCTTACAGATAACCTACGCTACATCATTTGAAGAGTTGCAGCGTTGCAAATAACGACGGTGCATTTGTTTATTGCAGAATGCTTCTGGTCCCGATTACGAGCTTCGACGTTTTATTTGTTATTGATGATCTGACCATATTTACACTGTCCTTATGTTATGTCACATATAACATAAATTATGGCGTAACTACCCAGCATTTTGGGTACGAACTAAAAATTCCAAAAAAATCACTTTCTAGACACAATAATGAATACTCAAATATTTTTTTTGGAGTGGGATTCGACCGATTTGCCGGCAATGTTCTTGTGTGTCCGGCGCAGTCTCAACTGCATCTTATGCTTTCAAATGCAGTTGGATTCAAGCGGCGGCCGGTGCTTACTGTTTACCCTGTCTAGCAGAACGCAATAAAACTATTCGCACGCAGTTTGGACTATTTTTGTTGAACAAACTTTTTGTTCACAAAGTGCGTGCCCAAAGTGGACCAATGGACTTTAAAGGGTATTTATTTGTACAATTATCGTCAATGTTCTACTAAAGGGTTCGCGGGCGCAAAGCACGCACTAGAGATCTCGAGGCTACTTGAACCTTCGCCATCGACTTAAACTCATTAGGAGTTTCGATCAAGCGGAAACATGTGAGTTTTTGCACTTGGTCCAGCCACCTCGTCTGAATGCGCTAAGCGGTCATCTTCCTGATGGAATCACATTCAAGGCAAGCAAGACCCGCCTTCCCGACGGGTAACTCCCACAACAGCACGGAGAAATCTCATCTCGGCAGCTTGTATTCGCAAGACTTATTCTTTTGGTCATTACCCAAATTTCATGACCATAGGCGAGGTAGAACAAATACTGACAAGATACTTTAACTTCTCCACCTGCTTCAATAAGACTCCACTAACATAAAGTGTGCATTAAACAGGCGCCCTTAAGAGAGGATCATCAGTCCCATACTCCTGCAGTGCACTCCAGAGTTTACATCAAGGCACTCGGTCGTATTCCTTTTCCAAATCTACAAAACTGTTGTAAATATAGCATACAATAAGCCTTCTCGAGTCATTTTTTTGAAAAAAAAGAAAAAATATAACACCAGTTTGGAAACCAAAACCAAACCAAACCGAGAGACCCATTGTTCTTGAGGGTAAATTGCACCGCGACCTTTAAATCTATTGTGCCCCCTATTCTTACCTTTGCTTTCTTAGCTCTTAAGAAAGCAAAGGTAAGAATAGGGGGCATGCATCACTTTCCTCTTCCATCCAGCTCTTTTCAGAGTTGTATTGAGGGTTGTTTGCTCCTATTGCGCGAAGGTGGAAGAGATTTATCCTAGAGTATTCTCTCTAAGCCAATTTCCTTTAGGAACCTGAGAATGAGAGCTGGTTCTAGTGACTTCAATTCTTCCTCTGATATTAGATGCTTGCCTAGATATCTTTGTCTTTTGTGGGCTAGCGCCTCCCCAAATACCAGTATATTTTCTGGAATGTCATAAGTTTCTCCGCAGAATCTCCAGAGACCTTCTTCTAATACTCCTAGTTTCCTTAGGTGCTCCCTGAGCTTACAGAATGCTCTTAGGATACGGAGATTATTTTTGCTCATTCTGATATATGCATCAAACCTCTTGCTGTTATGTTAACCCAAGAGTTTCTTGTCCTACTTCATACCATGAGCGTTGTTCCATGTATCTGCCCGGTTCCTTCATTCTAGTTCCCCGAACTCTTCCCTGAGGACGTGATCTCCTGTAGCGCAGAATGGTTCGGGGGCCTATAAAATGTTCCGATGATCCTTTCCTAGCCAGGGAGCCGGCCATTTCGTTGCCTTCTATCCCTGCCCAGGTATCTAACAGAGTTTTACTCTGATACTCCCACCCAGCTTCTCGTAGACACGAGCCTGGATTTGATTTTATAGGAGACTAGTGCCAGGATAGTCCGGGACGATTGTCCGACATTATTGCTATGGTACAGTCCCTGTCAAGATTGATCTGAGCGCATCTGTCTACGGCATATACGACTTCTGCTTGAAAGATACTAATGCATTTGTCCATGGGTTCGTAGTACTTTGTCGGGGCTCCAAACACACCTGCACCTTCATCAGTTCTTGATCCATCCCTATACCAATCTGTGGGCTATGGATTCATAGGTCCAGTCTTTTCTGGTGCTCAGCTTAATGGTAAACTCCTTTTGGAAATTGAATTTCCTAATCGCGTCATCCTTCGGAATGGCCAGGAGTGGTAGCTTTTCGACTAGTGCATCGAACTGTCTCGATCTAGATACCCATAAAACTCTTTATTTTCCCATTGCCTTAAGCTTTATCACCTAGGCAATGGGTGACATTGGGAACAGCAACGGAAGTGTTTCTGTGTCACAAGCGTAAGGATATAATGTTCAAAATAACTTCTGAGCAGAAGAGTGAGAACAAAAAAACAAAAACCATAATTGTTAACAAAACAAGCTATTTCTGAGTAAAATATAAAAAAAAACTCTTCATTTTAACACACAAAATTGAGCATACATTGAAAATAAACTCAATTTATGGAAACGCAAAACAAATAAAAATTCAGTACCGCGTGGCAACTTCTGCAGCATCTATGACAGCTTGTAACCGCCGGGGCATGGATTTTACCAGATTTTCGGTAAAAGATGACGGAATGCCATCTCAAGCTGCCTGAACTTTAAGTTTCAGCTCCTGCTTATTGAAGCAGCTACTTTCTTTAACCCGTGCCATTGGTGTTCAACAGGGTTAAGATCCGGCGATTATGGTGTGTTTGGAGCATTATGAAGCAACCATTCGCGTACTAAATAGCAAGTGCGCTTCGAATCATTGTCGTTTTGGAAGTAAAAAACCGTGGGTAGACCTAATTTTTCTGCGGAACTCCGTAAATTTCATTTTAAAATATTCAAATACGCAATTTTGTCCATGGTATTTTCTATGAATTGAAAGTTTCTGCAGCCACTTGGAGCCATACAACCCCACAACAACAAACTACCTCCACCGTGTTTTATAGTTGACTTTGTTTTTTTGCTTTAAGCGCTATATGTGGTTCTCTCCAAACAACTTGTCTGCCATCTGATCCAAATAAATTTAGTTTTGTTTCATCTGAAAACAAAACACCTTCCCAAAAGCTTTGCGGGTGGTTTACATCATGCCTGACAAACTCTAATCGTTTTTTCTGATTTGCTGTGGGAATATACGTATGTTTCTTCGGGCGATCCTCCTAGTTATTCCTTCTCAGGACTCTGCGAACGATTTCTACGGATAGAGGCTTATTGATTACCGATGCCACCTCAGCCGTCAACATCGGAACGCTTGCTTTTGGATTGGTCTTAATTGTCCGAAGAATATACCACGCGTTATGTTCTGCGAGTAATTTGTTTCTTCCCATTTATTTATTATTTATTTTGTATTTTTGTACCATTGCATGCGATCGCATTACAGTTTCTCATATTTTTCGCATCGACTGCCGCCAAATAGCATAGACAAGGCTTTCGGAAAATAGCAATTGTTAATACAATTATTACAGATCGGGGTCAAGGTTTTAGCTAAGATCGCCTTTGCTTTACGAATGATACAGTTTGAAATGTTGTCAAGGCCAGATGAGTTTTTATTATTGAGAGACGAAATAATTTTTTCGACAGCTTCGGTGGAGATATAATTGCTATTATTTCCTTCATTCGATTTATTTATCGGTGAGAAGTTTGATATAATTAAGTTTTGGTTCCACAGGGAGCAAGAGCTATTGAAGGTCTCCACAACCATGGTGTTGATATATATACATATAAGCAAACTAACAAGAAAAATAGATAAATAAACTTTACATAGATAAATAAAATATATATAAGAACAAATAAGTACAGAAATAATAGTTTAAATAGCTTTAGTTGCTATTTGTTTCAAATAGGGCATAGACTAGGCGATTGTCAGCAAAAGCGCAGGAGTTCATAAACTTATTTGTTTGTTTTACTATTTTCGAAGATATCAGTTCAACACCCGCTAGTTTATGAAGGTGAGAAGTGAGATAATCCCATGCTAGATTTAACATAAGTTTTAGAACTTTGCTTTGTGCTGCTTGCAGTTTTTTTAGGTGACATTTTACTGATTTTCCCCATACTGGGCAGCCATAAAGAAGTATTCATTGAAAAATAACTGTCATTATTATCATTTTATTTGGTAGAGATAAAGATGATTTTCTGTTAATGAATGGGTAAAGCATTTTCGTTGCGATTTTTACTTTATTAACAGTCTGTCTGATATGTTCCTGAAATGTCAGTTTACTGTCAACGTAAATACCTACGTATTTAACGGAATTTTCAAACTCCAGATCGACTCCATTTACCTTAATTTTTGTGATTTTTATGATTTCTATGATTTTTACGATTATAATGACTTTTATGATTTCTATGATTTTCATGAATTGTATGAATCTCATGAATTTTACGATTTTTATGATTTTTACGATTTTAATGATTTTTATGATTTTAATGATTTTTATGATTTCTATGATTTTCATGAATTCTATGAATCTCATGAATTTGATGAATTCTATGATTTTTATGATTTTTATGATTTTTATGATTTTTATGATTTTTATGATTTCTATGATTTTTATGATTTCTATGATTTTTATGGATCTCATGGATTGTATGAATATCATGAATTTTGTGAATTCTGTGATTTTTATGATTTTTATGATTTTTATAATTTTTATGATTTTCATGATTTCTATGATTTTCCTGGATCATAAAAATCATAGAATTCATAGAACTCATGAGATTCATACAATCCATGAGATCCATGCAAACATAGAAATCAAGAAAATCACAAAAATCACAAAAATCATAAAAATCATAAAAATCATAAAAATCATAAAAATCATAGAATTCATAAAATTCATAAAAATCATAAGATTCATGCGATTTATACAATCCATGAGATCCATGAAAATCATAGAAATCATGAAAATCATAGAAATCATAAAAATCATAAAAATCATAAAAATCATAAAAATCATAAAAATCATAAAAATCATAGAATTCATCAAATTCATGAGATTCATAGAATTCATGAAAATCATAGAAATCATAAAAATCATTAAAATCATAAAAATCATAAAAAGCATAAAATTCATAGAATTCATAAAAATTATAGAATTCACTAAATTCATGAGATTCATACATTCCATGAGATCCATGAAAATCATAGAAATCATAAAAATCATAAAAATCATAACAAGCATAAAATTCACAGAGTTCATAAAAATTATAGAATTCACTAAATTCATGAGATTCATACATTCCATGACATCCATGAAAATCATAGAAATCATAAATCATAAAAATCATAAAAATCATAAAATCCATGAGATTATGAAAATCATTGAAATCATGAAAATCATAAAAACTATAAAATTCATAGAATTCACAAAATTCATAAAATTTATGAGATTCGCACAATCCATGAGATTAATGAACATCATAGAAATCACGAAAAACATAGAAATCATGAAAATCATAAAAAACATAAAAATCATTAAAATCATTAAAATCATAAAAATCATAAAAATCATAAAATTCATAGAATTCATAAAATTCATGAGATTCATACAATCCATGAGATCCATGAAAATCATAGAAAACATAAAAATCACAAAAATCATAAAAAGCATAAAAATCATAAAAATCATAACAAGCATAAAATTCATAGAATTCACTAAATTCATGAGATTCATACAATCCATGAGATCCATGAAAATCATAAAAATCATAAGAAAAATCATAGAAAACAAAAAAATCACAAAAATCATAAAAAAAACATAAAATTCATAAAAATCATAAAATCCATGAGATTATGAAAATCATTGAAATCATAAAAACTATAAAATTCATAGAATTCACAAAATTCATAAAATTTATGAGATTCGCACAATCCATGAGATCTATGAAAATCATAGAAAACATAAAAATCACAAAAATCATAAAATGCATAAAATTCATAGAATTCATAATAATCATAAAAATTATAGAATTCACTAAATTCATGAGATTCATACATTCCATGAGATCCATGAAAATCATAGAAATCAATAAAATCATAAAAATCATAAAAATCATGAAAATCATAAAAATCATAAAAATCATAAAAATCATAAAAATCATAAAAATCATAAAAATCATAAAAATCATAGAAATCATAAAATTCATAGAATTCACAAAATTCATAAAATTTATGAGATTCGCACAATCCATGAGATTAATGAAAATCATAGAAATCATGAAAATCATAAAAAACATAAAAATCATTAAAATCTTAAAAATCATAAAAATCATAAAAATTATAAAAATCATAAAAATCATAGAAAGCATAAAAATCATAAAATTCATAGAATTCACAAAATTCATAAAATTTATGAGATTCGCACAATCCATGAGATTAATGAAAATCATAGAAATCATGAAAATCATAAAAAACATAAAAATCATAAAAATCATGAAAATCATAAAAATCATAAAAATCATAAAAATCATAAAAATCATAAAAATCATAAAAATCATAAAAATCATAAAAATCATACAAATCATAAAAATCATAGAAATCATAAAATTCATAGAATTCACAAAATTCATAAAATTTATGAGATTCGCACAATCCATGAGATTAATGAAAATCATAGAAATCATGAAAATCATTGAAATCATGAAAATCATAAAATCTATAAAATTCATAGAATTCACAAAATTCATAAAATTTATGAGATTCGCACAATCCATGAGATTAATGAACATCATAGAAATCACGAAAAACATAGAAATCATGAAAATCATAGAAAACATAAAAATCACAAAAATCATAAAAAAAACATAAAATTCATAAAAATCATAAAAATCATAGAAATCATAAAATTTATGAGATTCGCATAATCCATGAGATTAATGAAAATCATAGAAATCATGAAAATCATAAAAAACATAAAAAACATAAAAATCATTAAAATCATAAAAATCATAAAAATCATAAAAATCATAAAAATCATAGAATTCATCAAATTCATGAGATTCATGAGAATCATTGAAATCATGAAAATCATAGAAATCATGAAAATCATAAAAATCATAAAAATCATAAAAAACATAAAAAATCATAAAAATCATAAAAAACATAAAAATCACACAAATCATAAAATCCATGAGATTCATGAGAATCATTGAAATCATAGAAATCATAAAAAAACATAAAAATCATAAAAATCATAAACATCAAAAAATCATAGAATTCATAAAAATCATAAAATTCATGAGATTCATACAATCATGAGATCCATGAAAATCATAGAAATCATAAAAATCATAAAAATCATAAAAATCATAAAAATCATAAAATTCATAAAAATCATAAAAAAACATAAAAATCATAAAATCCATGAGATTATGAAAATCGTTGAAATCATGAAAATCATAAAAACTATAAAATTCATAGAATTCACAAAATTCATAAAATTTATAAGATTCGCACAATCCATGAGATTAATGAAAATCATAGAAATCACGAAAAACATAGAAATCATGAAAATCATAAAAAACATAAAAATCATTAAAATCATAAAAATCATAAAAATCATAAAAAGCATAAAAATCATAGAATGCATAAAAATCACTAAATTCATGAGATTCATACATTCCATGAGATCCATGAAAATCATAGAAATCATGAAAATCATAAAAATCATAAAAGTCATAAAAATCATAAAAATCATAAAAAGCATAAAATTCATAGAATTCATAGAATTCATAAAAATCATAAAAATTATAGAATTCACTAAATTCATGAGATTCATACATTCCATGAGATCCATGAAAATCATAGAAATCAAAAAAATCATAAAAATCATAAAAATCATGAAAATCATAAAAATCATAAAAATCATAAAAATCATAAAAATCATAAAAATCATAGAAATCATAAAATTCATAGAATTCACAAAATTCATAAAATTTATGAGATTCGCACAATCCATGAGATTAATGAAAATCATAGAAATCATGAAAATCATAAAAAACATAAAAATCATAAAAATCATAAAAATCATAAAAATCATAAAAATCATAAAAATCATAGAAATCATAAAATTCATAGAATTTACAAAATTCATAAAATTTATGAGATTCGCACAATCCATGAGATTAATGAAAATCATAGAAATCACGAAAAACATAGAAATCATGAAAATCATAAAAAACATAAAAATCATTAAAATCATTAAAATCATAAAAATCATAAAATTCATAGAATTCATAAAAATCATAAAATTTATAGAATTCACTAAATTCATGAGATTCATACATTCCATGAGATCCATGAAAATCATAGAAATCAATAAAATCATAAAAATCATAAAAATCATGAAAATCATAAAAATCATAAAAATCATAAAAATCATAAAAATCATAGAAATCATAAAATTCATAGAATTCACAAAATTCATAAAATTTATGAGATTCGCACAATCCATGAGATTAATGAAAATCATAGAAATCACGAAAAACATAGAAATCATGAAAATCATAAAAAACATAAAAATCATAAAAATCATAAAAATCATAAAAAGCATAAAATTCATAGAATTCATAAAAATTATAGAATTCACTAAATTCATGAGATTCATACATTCCATGAGATCCATGAAAATCATAGAAATCATAAAAATCATAAAAATCATAACAAGCATAAAATTCACAGAGTTCATAAAAATTATAGAATTCACTAAATTCATGAGATTCATACATTCCATGACATCCATGAAAATCATAGAAATCATAAATCATAAAAATCATAAAAATCATAAAAATCATAAAATCCATGAGATTATGAAAATCATTGAAATCATGAAAATCATAAAAACTATAAAATTCATAGAATTCACAAAATTCATAAAATTTATGAGATTCGCACAATCCATGAGATTAATGAAAATCATAGAAATCATGAAAATCATAAAAAACATAAAAATCATTAAAATCATAAGAATCATAAAAATCATAAAATTCATAGAAATCATAAAATTCATAGAATTCACAAAATTCATTAAATTTATGAGATTCGCACAATCCATGAGATTAATGAAAATCATAGAAATCACGAAAAACATAGAAATCATGAAAATCATAAAAAACATAAAAATCATTAAAATCATAAAAATCATAAAATTCATAGAATTCATGAGATTCATACAATCCATGAGATCTATGAAAATCATAGAAAACATAAAAATCACAAAAATCATAAAAAGCATACAAATCATAAAATGCATAAAATTCATAGAATTCATAATAATCATAAAAATTATAGAATTCACTAAATTCATGAGATTCATACATTCCATGAGATCCATGAAAATCATAGAAATCAATAAAATCATAAAAATCATAAAAATCATAAAAATCATAAAAATCATAAAAATCATAAAAATCATAAAAAACATAAAAATCATAAAATCCATGAGATTATGAAAATCATTGAAATCATGAAAAGCATAAAAACTATAAAATTCATAGAATTCACAAAATTCATAAAATTTATGAGATTCGCACAATCCATGAGATTAATGAACATAATAGAAATCACGAAAAACATAGAAATCATGAAAATCATAAAAAACATAAAAATCATTAAAATCATTAAAATCATAAAAATCATAAAAATCATAAAATTCATAGAATTCATAAAATTCATGAGATTCATACAATCCATGAGATCCATGAAAATCATAGAAAACATAAAAATCACAAAAATCATAAAAAGCATAAAAATCATAAAAATCATAAAAATCATAACAAGCATAAAATTCATAGAATTCACTAAATTCATGAGATTCATACAATCCATGAGATCCATGAAAATCATAAAAATCATAAGAAAAATCATAGAAAACAAAAAAATCGCAAAAATCATAAAAAAAACATAAAATTCATAAAAATCATAAAATCCATGAGATTATGAAAATCATTGAAATCATAAAAACTATAAAATTCATAGAATTCACAAAATTCATAAAATTTATGAGATTCGCACAATCCATGAGATCTATGAAAATCATAGAAAACATAAAAATCACAAAAATCATAAAATGCATAAAATTCATAGAATTCATAATAATCATAAAAATTATAGAATTCACTAAATTCATGAGATTCATACATTCCATGAGATCCATGAAAATCATAGAAATCAATAAAATCATAAAAATCATAAAAATCATGAAAATCATAAAAATCATAAAAATCATAAAAATCATAAAAATCATAAAAATCATAAAAATCATAAAAATCATAAAAATCATAAAAATCATAAAAATCATAAAAATCATAGAAATCATAAAATTCATAGAATTCACAAAATTCATAAAATTTATGAGATTCGCACAATCCATGAGATTAATGAAAATCATAGAAATCATGAAAATCATAAAAAACATAAAAATCATTAAAATCTTAAAAATCATAAAAATCATAAAAATTATAAAAATCATAAAAATCATAGAAAGCATAAAAATCATAAAATTCATAGAATTCACAAAATTCATAAAATTTATGAGATTCGCACAATCCATGAGATTAATGAAAATCATAGAAATCATGAAAATCATAAAAAACATAAAAATCATAAAAATCATGAAAATCATAAAAATCATAAAAATCATAAAAATCATAAAAATCATAAAAATCATAAAAATCATAAAAATCATAAAAATCATACAAATCATAAAAATCATAGAAATCATAAAATTCATAGAATTCACAAAATTCATAAAATTTATGAGATTCGCACAATCCATGAGATTAATGAAAATCATAGAAATCATGAAAATCATTGAAATCATGAAAATCATAAAATCTATAAAATTCATAGAATTCACAAAATTCATAAAATTTATGAGATTCGCACAATCCATGAGATTAATGAAAATCATAGAAATCATGAAAATCATAGAAATCATGAAAATCATAAAAAACATAAAAATCATAAAAATCATGAAAATCATAAAAATCATAAAAATCATAAAAATCATAAAAATCATAAAAATCATAAAAATCATAAAAATCATAAAAATCATACAAATCATAAAAATCATAGAAATCATAAAATTCATAGAATTCACAAAATTCATAAAATTTATGAGATTCGCACAATCCATGAGATTAATGAAAATCATAGAAATCATGAAAATCATTGAAATCATGAAAATCATAAAATCTATAAAATTCATAGAATTCACAAAATTCATAAAATTTATGAGATTCGCACAATCCATGAGATTAATGAAAATCATAGAAATCATGAAAATCATAGAAATCATGAAAATCATAAAAAACATAAAAATCATAAAAATCATAAAAATCATAAAAATCATAAAAATTATAGAATTCACTAAATTCATGAGATTCATACATTATTCCATGAGATCTATGAAAATCATAGAAATCATAAAAATCATAAAAATCATAAAAATCATAAAAATCATAAAAATCATAAAAATCATAGAAATCATAAAATTCATAGAATTCACAAAATTCATAAAATTTATGAGATTCGCACAATCCATGAGATTAATGAAAATCATAGAAATCATGAAAATCATTGAAATCATGAAAATCATAAAATCTATAAAATTCATAGAATTCACAAAATTCATAAAATTTATGAGATTCGCACAATCCATGAGATTAATGAAAATCATAGAAATCATGAAAATCATAGAAATCATGAAAATCATAAAAAACATAAAAATCATCAAAATCATAAAAATCATAAAAATCATAAAATTCATAGAATTCATAAAATTCATGAGATTCATACAATCCATGAGATCCATGAAAATCATAGAAAACATAAAAATCACAAAAATCATAAAAAGCATAAAAATCATAAAAATCATAACAAGCATAAAATTCATAGAATTCACTAAATTCATGAGATTCATACAATCCATGAGATAAATGAAAATCATAGAAATCAATAAAATCATAAAAATCATAAAAATCCTGAAAATCATAAAAATCATAAAAATCATAAAAATCATAAAAATCATAAAAATCATAAAAATCATAAAAATCATAAAAATCATAAAAATCATAGAAATCATACAAATCATAAAAATCATAGAAATCATAAAATTCATAGAATTCATAAAATTTATGAGATTCGCACAATCCATGAGATTAATGAAAATCATAGAAATCATGAAAATCATGAAAATCATAAAAATCATAAAATTCATAGAATTCACAAAATTCATAAAATTTATGAGATTCGCACAATCCATGAGATCTATGAAAATCATAGAAAACATAAAAATCACAAAAATCATAAAAAGCATAAAAATCATAAAATTCATAGAATTCATAATAATCATAAAAATTATAGAATTCACTAAATTCATGAGATTCATACATTCCATGAGATCCATGAAAATCATAGAAATCAATAAAATCATAAAAATCATAAAAATCATGAAAATCATAAAAATCATAAAAATCATAAAAATCATAGAAATCATACAAATCATAAAAATCATAAAAATCATAAAAATCATAAAAATCATAAAAATCATAGAAATCATAAAATTCATAGAATTCATAAAATTTATGAGATTCGCACAATCCATGAGATTAATGAAAATCATAGAAATCATGAAAATCATATAAATCATGAAAATCATAAAAACATAAAAATCATTAAAATCATAAAAATTATAAAAATCATAAAAATCACAAAAATCATAAAAATCATAAAAATCATAAAAATCATAGAAATCATAAAATTCATAGAATTCATAAAATTTATGAGATTCGCACAATCCATGAGATTAATGAAAATCATAGAAATCATGAAAATCAAGAAATCATGAAAATCATAAAAAACATAAAAATCATTAAAATCATAAAAATCACAAAAATCATAAAAAAATCATAAAAATCATAAAAATCATGAAAATCATAAAAATCATAAAAATCATAAAAATCATAAAAATCATAAAAATCATAAAAATCATAGAAATCATAAAATTCATAGAATTCATAAAATTTATGAGATTCGCAGAATCCATGAGATTAATGAAAATCATAGAAATCATGAAAATCATTGAAATCATGAAAACCATAAAAACTATAAAATTCATAGAATTCACAAAATTCATAAAATTCATGAGATTCGCACAATCCGTGAGATTAATGAAAATCATAGAAATCATGAAAATCATAGAAATCATGAAATTCATGGCTTAAGAGCTGTCAATCTGTTGACAATACGCAACGCATGCATCTGGTTCTACGGGTTTGGGCCTAAACTGTCAAAAATTCGTGAATGAATGTCAAAAAATCTCTTAAATTCGGTGTTGGACTAGGGGTTAATGCTGCTTGAAATCGGCAATTTCTATAAAAAAAAATCCACAAAAAAATCTCCAAGTTCACATGCCAAGTGCACGTTGAACAGAGCTTTTTCTCAAAAATATCTAACATGTTAGGAAATGCATGCGTTCGACGTTTGATGTTTTGTTAGCAATAGCACGACGCAGTATACGCTCATTGAATCTCTTGTGTTGAAAGACGACGGTATCAGCAACGCAGTAGTGTATCTCAGCCATTATTAATCTTTAACAAAAGATCATGGTCAAGAGTCTCGAAGAAGTGACATGGTTGATGCTGTAATATGTTGTTAAATGTAGTCGGACTCTCCCCCGAAACCTTACCACCCAGTATAGATCCATTTAAGCCGCTGGCAGTTACGCAAATCCCTGTACATGTCCATCCACCAGCTCCCCGCAGTCAGTGACCAGTGATTTTCTGAAATTGATATCCATGAACATGTGTCGATACCGAACCTCCTGTCATCGCGAAGTGCTGGCAAAAACTCCATGACACCATCAACCAGGAGCACCGCTTAAGCAACGCCATATCCACACAGGATCATTCACAGGGGAATGACAGCAGCCAGTGTTAAGTTTTTGCCGGTCCACTGGTCGTTGTGGTCTTTGTTGCAATAAATGGAAATTTCCTGCATCCCGAATGAATATTAAAAACTCATGAAAATGATGCCACCAAGTTCGGATGGCTGCAATCGAGTTGCCATCACCACCGGGAAGCAGACTATGTATTTAGGAAAAAAACAAAGCATTGGTGGTCGGGTGTCCGATCTACACATTCGCCAAAGAACAAGCCAACCTAATTGCATTCAAACATGGAAACAAAACGATGATGGTGTCAGATGTCTAAGCTCCCTCTCTGGGGCTCCACTTTTGCGGGGATGAACTCTTTTGGCGAAACAAAAAAAAAACAAACAAAATCACAAATCACATCCTTCTTTTTCTCAGATCCGTGAACTGGTATCGCCTGGAGGATAATATCTTTAATCTGAAAGGAAGACGAACAAAAAAACAGAGAGCGCTTATGTGAGGTGAAAGCCTTCACAGGTCTGTACGTTACCTGAACGTTGGGGGAAGCGTACATTACCGCATTGGCAACATCCTTCGGCTGTAACTTGGGTAGTGCAGCACAAGACGCTGGATTGCACACCTTAAGGAAATCGGTTTCGACCATTCCTCGACTGATGCTCTGCAAGTGTACACGTTAAATAAACTAAGAACGAGTTTTTAGAGCGTACAGGTTCTCATAATATTCGCCGAATGCTTCTGTTTTTTTCCGCTGACGATGGTTCCACTCTGTCTCCGTATCACAACAGGAGCTCAGGGTTCGGGCTCCTCTTAAGGCCTGTGATTTGTTCAATCATCTTAAAGACATTTGGAGATGGTTTGAGACTACATAACTTTTTTCTGAATTGTTCGTTCAGCTCCAATCTCACTTTTCATGGATTATTTTAGACAGGCATCTGATTCTCGATGACGGCTCCTGGTACAGCGATCCTTTTCAGTCTTCTTTTCCATAATTTTCGTGTCTTAAACAGATCTTTCGTGGCATCCGAAACCTGAACCCAGCTAGGCCGCGGATTTGAGATTCTACTGTGTCTAGCTACACATCTTTGGGTAATTGTTGTGATATGTTCGATGAAATCATCTCGAAATTTTAAGGGCCGATGTTGAATGTGAACCACACCTAAACGTCAAGTTTTTTTCTGCATTTCATTTGACATTTCTCAATTTCAGGATAACTCAATTTGAACCATGGAAAGATACACAACCGAGCAAAGCGTTAAAGTTATTCAGGCTTATTATGAAAATGGTCGTTCAAATCAAAATGCATATCGTGCACTTCGTGATTTTTTCGATCAATTTAATCGTCCAAATGTGCGTACAATCGGAAAAATCGTGCAAAAAATTGAGCAAACCGGGTCTGTAGGAGATGTGAAAACACCAGTGCATGCTCGTACAGCTCGTACTGCAGAAAATATTGCTGCTCGTCGTGCTCAAGAACTGCACCTCTCACGCTCGTCGTTGATGAACATTATGCACAATGACTCAAGAACTAAAGCGTCTTGACCGTTTCAAGCGTCGTCAATGATCAGAATGGTGGCAAGAAATGGCAACAGTGGATGATCAATTTTCGAAGAAAATCATCTTCAGTGATGAGGCACATTTTCACCTCAGTGGATTCGTCAATAAGCAGAATTGCCGCATTTGGGCGAAAGATAATTCAAGAGTGATTATCGAAAAACCAATGCACCCACAAAGAGTAACGGTTCATTGGCTGGCGGCATCATGGGGCCGGTTATTTTCCAAAATGAGGCCGGTCAGCCAGTTACTGTGAATGGTGTTCGCTATCGTGAAATGATAACTAACTTTTTATGGCCCGAATTGGAAGATATGAATGTGGATGATATGTGGTTTCAAGAGGACGGTGCCACTTGCCACACAGCTAACGAAACAATGGCTCTTTTGCGCGACAAATTCAATGGCCGTGTTATCTCACGTGGTGGCGATGTCAATTGGCCGCCAGGATCATGTGATTTGACACCGTTGGCTTTTTTCTTTGGTTTGGAGTTATTTGAAAGAAAAGGTGTACGTCGATAAGCCAACAACAATTCAAGAGCTAAAGGATGAGATAATTCGGCACATTAACGGCATATAACCTCAATTATGCTTCAGCGTCATCGAAAATTTGGACCATCGGATGGAGGTGTGCCGCCGAGGTCGCGGCAGCCATTTGGCCGATATTTTGTTCCATACATAATTGAACCATACTAATATTATCATAATAAAAAGAAATGACAATAATTTCCTAAATAATTTGTGTTTTATTCAAAATCAACATCGGCCCTTAAAATTTAACCACCCTTTATTTCTGAATTAGACAGGTTCCTGTCAGTAGGTATGAATAGACTATTGAGTTCTGTATTTAGGGAGGATTTGAAATTTGGCCAGTGAATTTTATGAAGATTATTCGAGTTTTGAAAAACGGCTGGCACCGTGGACTAATTTTGAATTTTGATGCCCATAATTATTGACGAGTGGTCTGAAAGATGCAGGCAATATTACTTTCCGATCGTATGTTGGAAGATATCAGGAAAAATATGGGACCCCGAGAATGCTCTGGAAGGCTCTATAGACTTTACGATGTCGAAATCTACGATATGGCTTAGATACCACTGCGCAAAATGTCTTCCATTTTCGTTTCTCCTCGTATCGCCCCACATTGGGTGTCGCGAATTCTCCTAGTCTCCCCCCAAGGTTAACAAGTCAAAATTGCTTAGGTTATTAAGAAGATCATCTGCAGTATTACAGGGAATATAAACTGAAACAAGTGCAAGAGTTTTTGGGATTTGGTTGCGGAAGAAAATGGGGATGGAAGCGATTGTTGCCGAAATTACGCTATTAGTGAAGAATTATTGGAAGGTTGTGATGGCGTTCTGAATAAGAATTCCCGTTGATCTACCATCATTATTGCGAATAAAATCATAATTGTCGTTAAAGCGAACTTTATTTGAGTGGGTAGAAAGTCAGGTTTCCTGAATGAGAAGTGTAGTGGGTAACTTGTCCTTTAATAAAAGATCAATTTCTATTTCTTTTTCCTTATTTAGCGAGTTTATGTTGGCTGTGATGAATGTACAGTTCATGGTGTGGGAGTGGGAGTTAGGGAATGAGCGAAAGAGAGATAAGCTAACATTCTGTTGCTTTTATCTTACGATAAGATGTAAGCAGGCAGGTCTCCTTAACAGTTCGTCCAGCGGAATGCGAAACAATCTTATGGACTCAGCGAAGAATTCTTCTATGATGCGGTTAACAGGGATTGCTGGGGTAGGAAGGGGAGTTTCTTTATCATATTGTATGGTCCCGTTAGATGGGACTGCAGGGGTAGGAATGGGGGTTTCTTTAGTTCTGCTAGGTCCCCTGATTACTTCAGCGCAAGTACAAATAGGCGTCAATTTATTTATAGCCCCAATCACTGAGCTATGTACTGCACTTTTTTTGTTACGAGAGGCTGCCAACATAGCCTCTTTTTTTCTTTTGGTAGATTGCCTACTTTGATCAGCCTCTATAGTTAGCCGGGTGACCCGGCGAATTGCGGTTAACACAAAATGTTGCAGCAACAGTCGCTTCCGAGGATAATTCGCACTTACCCGCTTCGTGCGACTTCTCACACTTGACGCAGCGTGGATTCGCCGTACAGTACTTTGACATCGGTAGTACTGTTTGAGCCCTGAACTTCTGATAATTTCCCATGTCGCTTTTTGGCATAGCAGATATTTTATTTGCTTGATTTTCAAAAGGCTATCCCTGTCCTCCGGAGTGCAAAGGAATAGATCAAGCGTAATTTTATTTTTTTCGACCAGTGAGTCTCGAAATTCTTGAACGATACCCTCATCGAGGGGTCCAGCGCCTTAAATTAATTAGCAACCTCTTTTGGTGAAAAGCAATTACCCAAGCCCTTTAGCACAATATTATGTTTCCTATGTTGTTTAGGACTGAATGAAAAGGCTTCACAATTCGTATTCTTGAAGAGGTTCATGAGATTAGTGTGCAACTCTACTTCTCTTATGAACATTTTTAAATTCATCAAATCCATTTTTGATGATTCGAACGTTCTCCGTAGATTATTTGTATTCATGTATGTATTGCAGAAGACCCTTCACCGAGACACCTTTCACGAAGATTGGAGGGCACCATGGTTCCTTCTTTGTTGTTGGAACTGCCGCACTGATGTTGATACTACTCCCAGCACCGTTGTTGGCTCCATTGACATCTTGTTGTTTGGATTGGCTCTTGTTGCCTGCGATTGTCTTTGTTTTGAGAGGAACATCAACAGCCTAGTTGTCATCCCTTAGTATATCATACTTATTATTTGGGTCGAACGATTTGTTATCCTTCTTTTTTTTATTGATTCTACATGCTCTGCTGTATTATTTGTGTTGATGGCATTCGATTTGGATTTAATTAATTTATTAAACACTTCATACGATTTTCCCTTGCCGCTAACTGCTAAATCGGTATTACCGATAAAACCAGCGTGGATGCTGCTACCAATTAATTGCGGTTGGTTTAATGTCACGTTAATCCTCTCGCTCACACCGGGGGGTCACGCCATATCTATCGCCATCTAGCTTTCTTCCTCCATTCGCTTTGTTGGATGTATGTATGTGGTGTAGCGTCATCGCGCCACTCCATTCCAATACACTTTTTATTATCTCCTCCTGGTTTAATTTAGGCAGGAGGGAAATCACTTCATTACCATAGGTGAGAGTTGGAACAAAATAAATATATTGAAAACCGCTAACATGGCTTTGACACCAAGCTCCGACTTCCTGATTAAAGATCTTCCAAGCTGTTTCAAAATTGAGCCAGCTTGGCCAATCCTAAAGGAAAGTTCAGCATTACTCCTCCCATCACTCGTGAAAAGGACCCCGCGTTACGTGAACTTCTCCATCTACTTCAATGGGACTCCACTAACATGTAGAGTGCACTGAAGAGGCGTTCTGGAAATTACCATACCATACCCACTGATTTGTCTACGTTAACCTTCATCCCAGCTTCTGCAAATACGCCAACAAACCTATCGAGTTAATATTTATCTTATAATAATTAGATTGACAGATTCAATTTCATCCCAATTTGCGGACATGGACCCCACGAACTTGTAGCAAGAGCTTGTAATCAGAAGTCGCGATATCGCAGATTTAATAGACCGTTGTCTCAGGGCGGTCTTTATTTTGTCTTCAGACACGGTCGGTGAAGATTTCCTCTCTTCGACAAGTCCAACACTTCGTATTCACATTCAAGGTCCCAGCTGACACCCCGATTTCCCTTGTTGAAGGTGCGGAATTCTTTGCGGTTTTAAGAAGTGCCCTCTTCCCCTCGATGTTAAACTGTATTTTTGTCAAGGGACATATAGTTTCCAGTAGTTATATGGATCTTTTAAGCTGAAAGGATTCGCGATTTTTGCCACCCGGCGCACAGAGTGTTATTTTGCGAATCTAGGGGAACTTAATTCAAAAATAAAAGTCGTCCGAATTCATCGTGTTCCTGTGAAGTAAGAAGCACCGCTATCTTTCTAATTTCCAATTTCTTGCCTCTTATTTAAAGAATCTTTTTGGTAAGTTTGAACCTTGTACGACCTCAGCAAATGGTAGTAATTAGCGATTTGCTTGAAGGCCTTAGAATTATCCGTTTTTTTTATATTCTACATAACTTTGTGCGGAGTCCTCAATATGTACCTGCGTGTAGCGGCCTCGAGATGTTATTTATTATTTTCTCCGGACTATATACTTCCAGAATCCGTTGAAACATTATGCGCTCAGCTGCGCCCATAAAATTTTTTGTTTTTTTGCTCAAATAATTAACGATTTTATGTATCTATGTGCCAATACAACTTGGCTGCTCATTCTTGGCTTCGATCTCCGTTGCATTCTCGGCTTCGATCATTTGAATGTCTATTACACATTTCTTACAAATTAGACATTTAGAAATGGCAAGCAAGATCACAGGAAGAAAAGAGTTTTGTTGCGAACAAGAAAAGCCACATTCAAAATCGATTTCGGGATGAAATGGGACTGTTAGTTGACATGCCTAGGGGGGGTAGGTCTGTGCACACAGGGTAAAGTTTCTGATCGCTCCCAACCTGGCGGGACGCCAGCAACGATCCTTGTCGATGCATAGATCAAGTTGACATACAGCCTTCTAGCGGCGCCCCCTGGATAGCCTCCACAACACCCGTTGGGAGGTGAACTAATGTATGCAACGAACACCTTGTGGTTGTGCGAAGGGGGTAACAACCCCCCCACACAAAAAAAAACAACGTTACGAGAGAGCAAACTGCCTCGGATTAACGGACGGAATCACAACAACGAAAAGGACGCGAAAAAGGACAACGATTTGCGAGTGTGCTCCTGGAACGTAAGAACACTCTACACTCCAGGGGCCGCTCATAAACTAGAAAAGATCCTCAATCAGTACAAGGCGGATATTACTGCGATCCAGGAAATACGCTGGATAGGACAAGGTATAATGAAGAAGAAAGAGTGCGACATATATTACAGCTGTCACAAAAGGTTGCGCATATTTGGATGCGGATTCGTTGTGGGAAAACGGTTAAGGTCGAAGGTCATCGACTTTAAACCGATAAGCGATCGCCTGGCTGTGATCCGTATCCAAGGCAGATTCTAC
This sequence comes from Eristalis pertinax, assembly GCA_907269125.1. Classification (NCBI taxonomy): domain Eukaryota; kingdom Metazoa; phylum Arthropoda; class Insecta; order Diptera; family Syrphidae; genus Eristalis; species Eristalis pertinax. The sequence goes on from OU026145.1 coordinate 61,872,971, forward strand.
AGCATCAGCCTTATATGTGCACACGCCCCTACCGATGAGGCTGAAGACTCCGTCAAAGAGGACTACTACGACCTCTTGGACGGTGCCTACGGAGCCTGTCCGGAGTACGATGTCAAAATCGTGCTCGGAGACTTCAATGCCAAAATCGGTAAGGAAAACATCTTTGGCGGAGTGATCGGAAAGCACAGCCTCCATGACACGACAACAGATAACGGCTTCCGACTCACTGACTTTGCGACAGGACGTAATATGGTCATAAGTAGCACAAGATTCCCTCGCAAAAGAATCCACACAGCAACCTGGCGATCTCCGGACGGTCGAACCGCCAACCAAATTGACCATCTGCTCATTGACGCAAGACATGCGTCAAATATCCTGGATGTGTGTACATTCAGAGGGGCAAACGTCGACTCTTTTCGTCGACCATTTCGACCATTTCCTCGTAGCAGTACGATTCAGAGCCCGACTGTCCAATGTCAGAAAGCTGCACCAGAAAACAAAGAAGAGTTTTGACATTGGACGCCTGAGCACAACGGAGATTGCCAGAGCCTACGAAGAGCAATTAAGCGAGAGACTCTCCGGTATGCCTACGTCAAACACCAACGCCAACGAGATGTGGTTGCACGGCCATCAAAGAGGTAGCGGAAAACACCTTAGGCTACCTACCGCCCCCGACAAGAAACCTGTGGTATGATGGCGAGTGTGAGCAGAAGAAACATGCAACCGACGAGGCATACCAAAAAGCGCTGCAACGGAAAACTAGAGCAGCGCAAGAGGAGTACCGGGCTGGAAGACGGGAGGAAAAGAAGCTTCTACGCCTGAAGAAAAGGTCTCGCATTGTTCCAGCTCAAGGACATCCAAGAGTCTAGGGATATACAAGAAATACGGGCCTTTTATAAAAAAGCCAAAAGCCTTCAGGCTTTAGGAAAGGCACCCAGGCTCTTCGAAATCGTGAGGGTAGGCTTGTTACTGACCCGCAGGGAATAGTGGATGTGCTTCCTGCACTTCCAACAACTGCTTAATGGGTCTGACCAGGAGAGAGTGATAGGGAATCAGGAAGTCCCAGGCCGGTGGCGATGTTCTGGTGGGGAGCAAGCACCAGATCATCTGTAAAATTTGGGAAGATGAAAGCATGCCCGACGACTGGAATATCAGCTCCATATGCCCCATCCACAAAAAAAGGCGATATTGCCTCTTGCAACAACTATAGAGGTATATCCCTGCTCAACGTCGCCTACAAGATCCTGTCCAGCGTACTGTGTGAACGTCTAAAGCCGTTTTGCACCGCACTAATCGGCACGTACTAGTGCGGCTTCCGGCCCGGCAAATCGACTATAGACCAAATCTTCACACTAAGACAAATACTGTAGAAGACCTGTGAGTTTCAAATCGATACGCACCACCTGTTCATTGATTTCAAAGCCGCATACGACAGCATTCATCGCAATGAGCTATTCGATGCGATGGCCGAATTCGGGATCCCGGGAAAACTGATCCGGTTGTGTCGCACCACGCTAACACATACGCGATGCACCGTGCATTTCGGCTCAAGGATTTCTGAGCCGTTTGAAACTTGCACTGGATTTCGGCAAGGAGATGCGATGCAAATGGAGAAGATAGTGCGGAGGGCAGCTGTAAACACGGAAGGCACTGTCTTCTACAAGTCGGTCCAACTGTTGGGGTACGCAGATGACATCGACATCGTCGCGCGTTCTCAACGTGCCGTAGTGGAGGTTTTTACGGCGATTGAAGAACAGGCGAAACGAACTGGTCTCAAGGTCAATGAGGACAAAACAAAATATATTCTGTCGACCAAAAAACGTTCCGTCACACACCACCTTGGACAAAATCTCACGATCGACAGCTACAATTTCGAGGTAGTGAAGGAGTTTGTCTAGCTCGGGGCAAACGTGAACTCCACAAACGACATCACAGTGGAGATCCGTCGTGGAATCGCCCTTGGCAACCGGTGCTACTTCGGTTTGTCAAAACAACTGGGCTCAAAACTCCTGACTCGAAGGACCAAAATCATACTCTACAAAACTCTTTTTTGCCAATCCTGCTCTATGGAGACGCTAAGCAAAACTGCAGAGCTGATTCTTGGTATCCTCGAAAGAAAAGTTCTACGACGGATATATGGTCCCGTCTGCGAGGAAGGCGATTGGAGGAGAAGACATAACAGCGAACTCTACGAGCTGTACCAGGATGTGAATGTAATCCGGAAGGCAAAAATCCGTCGACTGCACTGGCTCGGCCACATCGAGCGCATGGACAACAATGCTCCAGCAAAGAGGGTCTTTGAATCCGAGCCGACTGGTTCGAGAAGGAGAGGAAGGCCGAATCTCCTGTATAAGGACCAAGTAATGGCGGATGCAAGACAGCTTGGTCTTGATGACTGGAAGCAGCGTGCTCAGGACCGTCAACGATGGAAGGCAGCAATTGCTCAGGCTCGGACCCTTCATGGGTCGCCGGCCTGATAAGTAAGTAAGTTGACATACCTGATGGTAGCACAGCGCGAACATTTTTTAGAAACGTTGAGATGAGCGCGGAACAACAGCCATCAGCATTGATTAGATCTATCGGAATTTTACTTCAAGCAATATCGAGTGAATATGAAATTGATGCAGACAAGTTTACAAGCTATCTAGCGCATTACGCATGGTACCACATGCTTGCAAGCATACACAAACTTCTGATACACTCAAGAGATGATTCAAGACTGCCTCATGCCACTTGGTCAATTGTCTGAGGAAGTCCAAGAAGCGAGCTATAAGGAATACAAACGATTCCGAAAGCATTTTAGCTGTAAATCCTTCAGAAACACTACTAATAGAGATGTATTAAACAGGTTTTTAATATCATCAGATCTATATCTTTCGAGCCACCACAGCGTCCCATAGAAAAAGGAACCCACTACCTCAAGAATGTCTTGTCCTGTTAAACGCTCCCGAAGTACGAGTAGCACGACCTAGTAGCAGTTCCGATGGAGACGATTATGAGAGCGACTAACTTCAAGTGAAAAAAAATAGTCTATAATGTGTTCATTTCGTCAAAATATCTTAGGACTTATTTGAGATAATGGATTGGAGTAAAAGAAGTGATTTTTCTACTGTCTTTTCTGAATACATTGGTGAAGATTTGAACAAAATCGACCCAGTGGTCTTTTAGTTAGAGACGTTTGCATCCATGAGGTTTATGGAGGATGGATGGCGTGGGCTATACGCCCGCTATCGGTGACCACATATGGCTATTGGTTTTAAAAACTTGATAGAATTACTTTTTTTCCTTCACCGAATAGGAAAATCCATAGTTTAGCTATACCAAGCGCAACGGGAATAAAGTTCCGCTAGATGTCGAAAATAACACACTGTGCGTCGTGACGAATTTACATTATACTTTGAATTTTATTTGCATTCATCATCTTTCCTGGTTCCATTTTCATCACTTCAACTATTATGAAGAGTTACAAGTTATTAAAAGTTATTTAATAAGAAACTCGCTAAAACATACCCTTACTGTACACTGGATGGAGCGAGCCTTCTCAGTTATTTGTTTCAGACATCTTAGAATCAAATCTGTAGAACATTGATCCCTCCAGTCACTGTCCTTTGATTCACTTATTTTTTACAAAGTTCTTTTTGTTGGGTCGGAATGGGCCTTAACAAACCTCCTAAGACAGCGTGGTATCTACCTAGCTACTGCCACTTTCGCAGTCAATATGTTGCCATCAACGCACAAACGTATCAAAAATCGTACCCAGAACTCTCGTAGAGGTGCCGAGGCTTGTCTCTTGAGCATAAGGAAACAGAGGTTGAAAGAGTTATTCTGCATTTGATCTCGTTACTGATGTCGTTTGTATTGTTCACTGCGTAGCAGAGGTAGACGGATTCGCCGATTTCCTTGAAGATACCGCTCGCAATTATGATCCATTGTCCATGACGACGATGTTGTTTTTTCTTGTATACTTGTACCTTTCCGATGACCCCCTGCAATGAATACATGTTCACCGCCATTCGTGAAACAACGTACGCTGGTCTACAGCTTAATGGACTTCTGGAAGTTCATGTCGTGCCTCTAGAGTTAGTCGTAGTTTGCACGACCTTCTCAAGAATGGTGTTGAAGAAGTCACATTTTCTTTTTTGCAAAAATTTGCTGTTTCTATAGGTTTAGTTAATTAAACTAGTAGCCTCCATTTCCACAAAATCTCAGCCTCGTTCTAAAGACTCAAAAACCATAGGCTATTGATGACAAATTTATTCCACACTACTCATCAGAGGCTCTTCACAAAATCCAGAGAATACAAAAAGAAATCACTACAGTTATTAAACACATATGGGCGGAAATCAAAACCAAAACCATGTTAATGTTCGCCACTGTCGCGCTTACTTCAACTTTAGAAAAAATCGTCAATGACATGTAAGTAAACAACAAAAAAAAATATATATTTATTCTGATTGCATTTCAATCCATCATGATACCTTGGGGAAATTTCACAACTATCAGTATTTTTTCGAAACTAGTTCTTAATGCAATCCAGCCACTGGCAGGCAGCAGGACATTTCTCAAATAAAATTAACTACATTCCGTTACAGTGTCTCTTTTTTTTAATTTATAATTTCATATTGGTTCGTTTTAGCATTTTTTTTTTGATATTAAATAAAATAAAAAGGAATAAATGAGCTCTTTACGTTATGAATGCATTTTTTTACGAATTTAAGTCTCTCTCGCATGTCCTATAGGCCACACCGACTCCGAACCCGGTTCCTAATATCAAGGGCCATGCTCTCCTCTTGAAGAAGAGCAGTGAAAACAGTGAACCAAGCACTAGACCGCCGCCTAGAATTTAAGAAACAAATATGGATGATAAACGCGAAAAAGATCTGGTCTACAATTGGAGATCAAATAAAAATACAATGCATCAGCGGTTATTTGTTGGTGTCATTATCGAGTCACTCTCGTCGGTGTATTGTATTTTTAAATAAAAGGAAAAAAGAATTATGTAATGAATGTGAAATGAAAACACTCACTAGCTTTAATCATTGTGTCGGTTAGGCATCTATCCAGTTTGCGACCAAACTCGTCCTCAGAATATGAAGCTTTCAATGTTTTCTCTGACATTTTTCACGTAATTTTTTTTTAATTTAATAAAATTTGAATGGATAAGTTAAATTTTGCAATCGCCAACCGAGGAGAACAGCATGAAGTTTTCGGCAGGTCGAAAAGTTTTTTTTTTTCGCCCGACAATGACAGGTGTCATATACATATAACTTCACCACTGAATTTGATTCGTGCGAAGTGTTCAAAAATACTGCACTCTGAAGAAATTAATGAGGGCACTGTTTTCTTCAGATTTGAGAAAGAAATTTGATGATAATAGAAATACTTGAAAGTGGGATTTAAATTTAGCTTGATGTCGATATCTAATATTGATGCAAATCAAAGCGTTTCGTTTGCGATGCTAATTTTTTCACGGAAATCGTGGTGACTGTGTTCGAAGATATTGTATTCCAAGGCTGGTTGTTAAGGAAATTTATTGATTGGTGTGTTGGGTTAATGGTGACATCAACAATTTCATGCCGGCTTGACATACAGGTATACGAAAATAAACATGTTCAAATCAGCTTTTCAAGGTTGAAGTGTATTGTATTTGAAACTGTCAATCGAAAAAATTGGCAGTCCCACCATGAAGACCTTACAACTTTTGTCAAGATGCCTTCATAATACGTCTTTCTTTTGTGTCCACTTCATTGAAATCAGTACAATCTTTCTTTTCGATTCCGAAGTGAAGCGCGTATTTTGTTCATCAGCCAACGAGTGACAATGAATAATGAGCGAATTGTCTATGAACTCGAATTATCTATTTTATATCCACGACACAATCGTTTCACTCACTGAATGCACTCATTTACTTTCGTCTTGTAACGTAATGTAAGACAAATGCATGCATTGAACTGTCAAAATTCGACCTTGTCAATATTCCAAACATACATTTTCAAAATACACAATCGTGCTGCCTGAGCTTGAATTTATAATACTCTCACTACGAATAATATAAATCAAACAAACCATGACAAAGAAAGTGCTGATGATCTGCTTGGGTAGAGATAACAAGACACATCATCGTTTGAATTTGAGAAAATTACTTTCTGAATTGTAGGTAATATCTGCCGTTCGCCCATCGCTGAGGCGGTTATGCAGGATACCATTGAGAAAGCCGGCGTATCCAAGGACTGGAGTGTGGATAGTGCAGCAATTGGCGATTGGCATGTTGGCAATTCACCCGATTCACGTGCACTTAGTACCATGAAAAAGCATGGCCTGAATTATAATAATCGTGCTAGACAAATTCGCACCAAAGACTTCTTAGAATTCGATTACATCTTTGGCATGGACGAGGAGAATATGGGTGACTTGAAACGACTATCACCGAAGGATGGTAAAGCAAAGCTACTGATGTTGGGCAACTTTGGTCTCGAAAAGAGCGATCGAATCATCAAAGATCCATATTATGTAAAGCATGTCATTTAGTGCATTCACAGATATGTGCTCACTCTACGTACGTTTTGTCATTTCAGTTGAGGGGTGACGCTGCTTTCGAAAAAGCCTATCAACAATGTGTCATTGCCTGTGATGCCTTCCTTAAAGAAGCTCTTGCCGGCAAAGTATAGATCGAAACTGAATAAATTGTGATTCAATGTATATTTTAGTTTAGTCAATAATAATAAAAGAAAGTATATTGTCAGTGCAAAGTTTTTTTATATCGGTTGTGTTTCAATTGGCCAAAAACAACAGGTGTTGATGAGCTGGCGATTATATAATCCTGCATCAGCTGTCTTCTAAGTCTTGTCGCAATATGGACGATGGTGCAAAGATACTTTTTGTCTGCCTGGGTAAGTGGTAACCTCTCGCATGCAGGCGTCTATTTATTTCTCTCGAAATATCTCTCAGGAAATACATGTCGATCCCCCATGGCTGAGGGTGTTATGCGTCATCTTATTAGACAGCATAATCTCAAATGGGAAGTTGATAGCGCTGGATTGCGTTCATGGAATGTGGGGTATTCTCCAGAAGATCGCTGCATTAAAGTCCTTTCGGAGCATGGCATCCAGACCGATCATTTGGGGCGAGAATTGAGCTTGTCATTTGATTACCGCATTTCGACCATAATTTGCTTTTATTGCTTTTCAGCTTCGCGAGGAAGACTATCATACGTTTGACTACATATTTGCTATGGATGAAGCTGATTTCAAGGAAATCCGGGAACGTTCACCAGCGAATATTAAGGCTAGAATTGAACTCCTCGGCTCGTACATTGGTCGTAAGGATGACGAAATTATAAAGGATCCATATTTTGTAAGAGTGATATGATTGGTAGTTCATTTTCATTGTTTTTTTGTAGGTTATGAGAAAACAAACTCGTATACAATTTAGGTATTTATTGCACACATCTCCGGCTTCTAAATATACCTTTATGCCAGATACACGCATTGTAAACGACTGTCTCAGGTGCAATTATGTTTGCTTTTTCCATATTCCACATCTTGACACAGTAACAAGCGATTAGTCAGCTGGCCGCTTATAAAGAAAAGGCTAATCTAAATTACGGATGCGATTATTATAAGCGTTTAAACAATCGTCAAAGCTGGGCGAATACCATAACACATTTCGTCGCAGTTTTGGCTCTATTCAAGTACTTCATGACATCATTTTTCAATCGGTTGCATGAGCTTCTAAATAAATTTGCGCCCTATGGACATTGCAAAGCATTTTGGAAGTTATCACCTCCATTAACAGGGGCTTAAACGTAAGTTCTTTCCATACGACTCAATTCATTGGCAAATGTTTTCTTCACTCATTTGAATCACTGCTGCGCTATCACACTTGATTAACGCATGGACTTGCAATGTCTAACCGCTGAATTCTTGAGTCTAATTTTGCACACAGTTCGCCGTTGAAGATTTTCTAAGGGTCACAAAAAAAACTGCTATGCTTTCTCGTCAAAGGACTTCTCTCCTCCTCTGCATTATTGCTGATCTATTGAAAGAGGGTTTTAACTCCGATCGCATCATCGTGGTGATGATCTAGAAGAATTTCTTGAAGAATCCAGAAATATATTCTGCTCTTGGAAATTCTCATTGAAGCCTGTGTCTGTTTTGACGGCTTTCAGCCTACCGCTTCACCTTTTATTTGTGTCCCTTTTGATGATGATGGCGAACGATTAGAGCAACATTCAAGGTTTCTAGTTTGTCCTAGGTATATGCCAACGCAGATTTGATTTTCATTTGCGAATCTTTTTGCCAAAACACGGATCGACCAGTGACTTAACATTTTTTCAGATAAATGGGACGCACATTTATTAATCTTAACGTAATAACTTATTTCTGGAAATATGAATTAGTGATAGCTCTTTGCTTTCTTTTTCAGGAATCAGGAATGGGTGGATTTCGTCGGTGCTACGATCAAATATACCCGAGTTTGAAGAATTTCCTAAAACTTAAATTGGAATCCTAAGCTTGGTGCAGGCGTGCAGAATAAATATTTATTGAGTTATACAATAGCGTTTTCGATTAATTTAACATTTTCAGCTTGCAGGTGCGCCCATCGCACATTGAAACTCTTTGGCGAAGTCCTCCGATTTGGACAGGGTTCCGGACTGTAGTTGGCAGCCTTCAGTCTGCTGCGCGCCGCCTCTGGCCGCATAGCATCGCACCAGCCATGGGCGAAGTTCAGGAAGAATCGTAATTGCCTGTCATATTTTTAGTCCTGGCAGTATTTCACCTCGACGTACCTTCTCGGTCTGTTTTGCAGCCAGTTTTGGTAGCCATGTCTTATGTCGCCGTTATCTGCTATGTTCTCGCCTTGAGTGCTCTCGCCGTTGAGGGCGATGCCTACGTCGCTGACGGCGTAATAGGCTACGAAGCAGCGAGCTCATCGAAACCCTGAATGAATCGCTCCACCGTTTGTGAATGCTACCGTTGCTGTTGAACACTCTGTCTCCTTGTAGTTAAAACCATGCGTCAGCTCATGACGACGCCGATACCGCCAAAGACAGAAGGGACACATATGAAGTCTGGGGACGTTTCAACTCGTTGTTCAAGAACCTGATAAGTGATACATCCATTAAATATATAGAGATAAATGTATATCCTTGAACATTTCAAGAGGCTTGTATTTGGGAAAAGGCTATGTTAGGATAGAGTACCTGATTGCCAGCAAGCAGCGGTCATACTTAGGGCAGTTTAGACCTGTTGTCTTACCAAACGGCTTTAGTTGATCCTATTCCACAAATCAGTTAAAAAATGGCTGATAATAATCCTGCTTATTTCATCCAAGCTGTTGAAGAAGTAAGCCCTTACGTGACTTCTCCTCGGGGAGCACAGTGCACTGCAATTACGGAGAAGGTGCACAAACGTCTCTACAGTGGTCATTGTAGGCCAGGGCCAATCTTGGCGGTAGGACATTCAATGGGTCAATTCCCAATGGTGAAGAGTTCTGAGATTCGACCTACTCATTCCGATCGTCTTGAATTCAGACTAGTCTATATTTGTTTCGTAGTCGATTTGTGTGAACAACCATTTCATGCTTCAGTAGATGTTTTGCTGTAGCGATATACATGGATCTCGAACCAGGCATATGGTATTTGAAGCCACCAGTTGCACGTTTGCTGCTGTAATTCATGCACTCAATGTAACCAACTGCATTCAGCTGTGCGATCATTGCCATTGTGACAAAGCTTATTCATTGTTATTTATTATTTTCCTCCCTTCGGGTAGCTGGAGATGCTCGTTGGTTGGAGCCCTGGTCGACACCGGATTATAACACCACACAATGAAGAAGAATTTAAGTGACAGGTAACAGCATTGAATTTTGAATGCTTAACATCCGCTACCGCTCCAATTATACGGCCGGTATCATGAGTCTTGGAACGAATATGAAAATCTGAAAGCACATCAGTCGGATGGAAGGTAGTTTAAGTTAAAAAAGGATACAGAATAGTGGTTTGGGGAACACCATCGTCTATATTGTGAATGTCAGATGAGTGCCAGCCAAGCTGGAACTTATGCTAGAATCTCGTCTGAAAGCATAACTCAGTGCAACACGGTCCATCCATTTTTTCAATACTACCTATAATCTTTATTATACATATATATTTACAATTATATCACATCTCCATTGATAACCCGATCCAAGAACTTATCCCAGGCTACCTCGAGTAGCTTGTAGGCTCCCTTTCGCTCCGTCTCATCCAATACTGAATACCTAAGCAAATGGAGTCATCAAACTGCTCACTTCTCCCAATCATTCATACTCACTTCACCGAGTTCCAGACCAAATCCTTGAGTGTCCTCAGTCCCGCGTGATTCGGTGCAAAGCTCATGATGGCATAGTAGAAGTCATAGCTTAGGCCTTTAGCATTCCAAAATCCCGGATCATCGTTCGTTATCACCATCGGAATGTTTTCCGACAAAAAGAACGCCGCTGGATGGTTGCGCAGATCCGAGACAAGATGCAGGACTTGGTTCGATATTGGACTCACTTCGACGGCAATGTTTCGCTTCTTGACAGCGTTCCATAGGACGGGGTGTTTCATCAAAGCGTAGCCATGGCCGATTCTGGTGGTATTCAAGAGAATCGCATCGAGGAGATTGAAATCTGTTGATGCTCCGTACCAGTCTGAGAAGTTTAAGAATGAGGGTTATGAGATGGTTAAGCTTGAACAGAGTTTTCTTTATTTACTGGTCTCCCCGGCGTGGAAGAAATACTTTGCTGTTGGAGGTAGTGTCTTCAGCTCGTCTATAAAGTTGAACAAGGGATTGCCTAAGTCTTCTTGGCCAACCAAGTCGAAGCCAATGATGAAGTCTGGATAGGCTTTGCTAGGAGAGAAAATACCATGAGAATGAGCGCTGCGGCTAATCTTCAGTCAAAGAAGCAAGTAACTACGAACATAAGGAGCGACCAACTGCGATAGACAATAACGCTCCTCTAGAAAAAGGGTGAACGATGAAGTTAACTAGTCAGGGTTGTAAATCCCGAACCGAAGCCTGCAAGGACGATCAAGGGAGCACCGTAGTAGAGTCGGAGTCGATGCTGAGTATAAGGAGGAACTATTTCTGAAGAAGCACCGACCTCCGCTGTTAGGCAAAATTAACCATTCAACCCGAATAAAAGGAACGATGGACATCAGCAATGCCGTCCACCCGACCCGGATTGAGTGAAGATAGCCATGTCTAAACTGATATCCAAAAAAGCTGTTGAACCTGACAGACTACCAACTCACCAACTCTTCTGTAAAATATGGTTGGAAGACATATTTCCCGATCCACAAAAACGAAGACCATCTGAATTGCGCCAACTGTCTAAAGCAATAACCTGGACGGTCCACCCCAATAGGGCTTTGGGCCAGAAAAGTGGAAAAAAAACCCAGGTACAACAGGTCGATACCCACTACATGTTCCTTGATTTTAAGGCCGCGTGTGGTAGATCTATCCATACGAGATATACAGAGCAATGTCTAGTTTGGGCATCCCTACCAAACTCGTCCGTTTGTGTAGGATGACGATGGAGAATGCAAGCTGCTCCATCAAGGTCGGTAAAAACGAGACCTTTGATGTCAAAAAAAGGATTCAGATAAGCCGATGAGCTGTCATGCGACTTCTTCAACATCATTATTGAAAGAATTGTTCAAAACTCGAACGCCAACACCAGAGGTACACCAGAGGACTATCAGAAGTCTGTCCAACTACTCGCATGACAGAAGGTAGCTGTCTTCACAGGCGTATCCTTGGACAACATGCTAGAAAACTGGTTTTGATGAACTTCTGCAGAAGCTGTGCAGATGCGGAGTAAGTAGAAGGGTCTGGGTCTAGCGCCTTTTCGTTGAAAATATATGAGCCAAGTTCGACAGCATCTCTAACCTCAGTGACGATCACATCAGTGTCGTACTACATTACATCGATAGTTCTGAATAGCTTCCTTCTATACAAATGGCCCACGGGCAATCCGGGGCTTTGTCTAAATGCACTATTAACCCCCATTAAGGGATACAAGTATTATTGCAACAATGAATACCCTGCAACTCCTTGAAACTCTCCATTTGAATTCCTAAACAGGTCGATCAGCCAGAACTGCCCCTTTCGACTGGAAAGCCATTTGAAAACTTACTGCAATTGTTTGAACGTCTCCATTTTGCTGGTCACACTTTTCTTCTCAACTTTCCTATTCGTCGCGTAGATGATCTTAACTCCAAGAAAGTCTGAGTGCTCCGCACGGAAACGACTGATGATGTCAAGCAGCTCATTGATAGAAGTCTCGGGGGGATACTCTCGTCCGTCCTCATCGTACAGCTGGAACAAAGTCAGTCTCTTAGCTCATCTCAAACGTCTGATTCAAGGACCTTACCTGCTTAAACTCCATTCTCAGCTCCACGTACATGATTCCGTCATCGTACAACTCCTCGAGCATACGCCAGTGATAAGCGCGAAAAGCGGGCAGGTATTTCAAAATGTCCGAAACCGTCCCAAAGCAGTTTTGAAACTTCGCCCACACCTTGTTCAACGTTGAGTACTCCACTGAAAGTGCCTTCAAAATTAATTTAACACAATGATTCGAACACTGGCGCACTTACATTCCGGTAGTGGCGTGTACAGATTGACTGTGCGCTCCAGCTGCCTGTCGAAGACCGGCTTGTTCCACGTTTTCTGTCGGATATCGTTGATTATCGCGTACGGGCTGAAGCAACCGTGGTCGGATGACCTCCGAAACGAGAACAGAGTCACCCCGCTGTGATCAAAGCACCGCATCAAGCCCGGCATGTACGTCAGATTCTTGATCACCCAGTCAGAGGAAACTAGAGCACTGTTGTGAGCATGGAGTAGGGCACCCTTGGGCATGGCTCGAAGGAAACGGTACACTTTACTGTTTTCAATCAGCTCCTTCGCCTTGAAGAAGTGCATTCCGGGCGCATGGTTGTCGGAGTCTGTAAAGCCGCCAGACAACTCGGCGAGTTTCTGTACCATGAATATTCTGTTGGCAAGCTCCTCCTTCTTTGACAATATCACCCGGCCACCGGTGGATAGGAGATCCTCAGCATCCATCACTGCATTGCGTGCATCTTTGAAACCTGCCAAAAGAAACGATTCACTGTGTGGCGAACATGTTGAGTGGAAGTCTTGCACGTACTCACTTAGAAAGTCGGCTTTGCCTAGATCGCCCTTAAATAGACTAATGGCAAGTGCTGCTGAGACTGAGGCTAAGATGCAAATGATATGTATTGAATTCATTGTGGTCATGGCTCTGGAAGAAAGAAACAATTGATGTGAGGAAAATTAGTGGCTGCTTCTAGATTGTCGACTAATTATACTGATATCATTATTGGATTTCAACAGAAATAACTACGGAAACAAGAGTCGTCGTCGTCAACTCGGATGAAGATGTTAGTCTAGCGAGATCCAATCTCTAAGGTGGCTAGTCCATGCAGAGCGCGTGTCTTCGACTTCGAGTCGGTGACAAGTGGAGAAGGATCTCAACCAACTTCAAGTGGATTTAATGGAAACAGCTACTTGGTTCATCCACCTCATCCAGGGTTTGCCAAGCGGTCGCCTACTTGGTGGAATGGCATTCCATCAGACGACCGAGACAGGCCTCGGTAGTCTGATGGATGATGGGGACATTCGTGCCTCACCATCGAAACAGCCGTTTCCTTTCGAATAAGCACGCAACTAATATATTTTAGTTGATTTCTGGTTCTGACTGAGAATAAAAAATATCTGAAAATAATCCTGGATACTTGGTCAACTAATCGTCCTGTGCCATGTTCTTAAGCCCTATTCCGCATGGCCTGAGTCACCTTAGGCGTTGGATCCATAGCCGTAGGGGCCTGGATATGTTCATGTAGCTGTACAGCCCATGCACTTCGAGGTTGCACCAGATGCAAGCGAAGCAAATAGGACTAAAGACACATTCAGTACAAAAAACAAAAAAAACTGGTTATTCTGTGTTTGGGATAGAAAACGTCCCTGACTACCTTAAAGACATGGAGGTAGTTATAGCTGACCATACCTATGTGACGCTCTATCCAAGACGTCGATGTTGTATATCCCTTCTTGAGGACAACATAAGTACACTTCATTGTCTCTTCTTTCATCGACAGATCCATTTTTGCCTCTTTTGTCTAAATATCAGTAAACGTCTCATTGACGGCTCGCAATGTTCCGCTAGTCATGTCAATGTCATCAATGCCATATGCAAACAGACGAACGAATTTCTGGAAAATCGTGCATCTAATGTTGAGTAGTCAGTTACATCAAAGAAGGCGGTGTCAATTCAACTGTCAATTATTATTAAATAAAGATTTTATTAAGGAAACACTTGAAAGAAACTTATTTGTATTTTCCATTCATGAACACTTTAGATATAGTTGACATCACCAATTGCCATCAAAACGGTGTTATTATTATAATATTGTCTTCCGCTATCTGCCGCTTGCATACCTATATTTCCTCTATCCAAATGTTCAAGACAAAGGGGATATCTATGTGTGTTATTTTGCAGAAATTGAGTGAATATTTTCTTATTGAACAGCGAATGATACTCTGTTGGCACTACTCAAACAGGGCATCGGACATCGTACTTCCCTCGATATTTTTAGCCAGCAACTAGCCGCTGGGTAAGGCTACATTCTAACTAGTGCACAATGTTTCGCTAACTATGTGCATCCTATTATAGTAGATTGACTATGCAGCGCCTAGAAAAACACTTCCAAACATTATTCCCTGAAAGGGACTTTTGGGATACGAGACGCACTTCCTTCATAAACGGTTTTCACTTTTATACGTATGGTTCCGAGACAAGGTTTGCTCAAAGTTTGTTATGACTTTGCGCAGGATGAAAAGACGCTTCTTTAGAGCCATCAACTATGCCGCTACGATTAGTAGGTCAGAAGTTAGTAAAAACAAAGTGTCGAAAAAATCATCGGAAAAGGTGACCTGAAGTAGTTTATTTTGGCAAATCGGCCATATCTTGAAGACGGTTCGTTTGTTTTAGATGCGTTTTCTTGCGTTAGATTCACCACGCAAGCACACTTCTTTGTGCCTTCAGCCATGCCGATAGGACCAGTAGAAAATAATGAAAAATGTCGGAGAAGGCGTTCTGAAATGTTTGACCTGATGTAGTTCATTTTGGTAAATGGAGAGAGTGGGCTGCAGTGTCTACTACAAGAACTAAATTCTAAGTTTGACGAGGGCCTTTCAGATCTCTGTAGTGTGTTTTTGGCAGAGATCATGGCGATATGTGAAACCTATCCACACATGATATCTGTATTTTCACAGGTACACAGGTCACCAATGGTCTAGAAATGACGTAGCTGGACGTTCAGTTTAAAATTCGCCTATGCTTGATACCGGGCTATAGAGACGTGCCATGAAACTGTGCTGCAGACGAGCTCGCCAGACGGAGCACCATTCTGTCAATCCCCACAGGAGACAGTAACATAGACGAGCAATACTCGAAATGTACCAGTTAAAAAAATAACCAGACAGATTTGGCCAGATTTGGCCAGTTCAAATGCTGCAATAGCTAGTTAGATAGTAGCTTTATCCCTAAACAGACCAAATGTAAGCCAATAGGCATTGTTGAGCGTAGTGATGGGTTAAATCCAACGCCGGGAGTGCCAGGTCCCTGACCCAGGTTTACCTCGGACTGTTGCACCATCCATATTATAGTTGATGGAGAACAAGCTACGAGCATATGAGTCCAGATGAAATATTTCTGCGGAAATTGCGTTTGAGGAAAAAGTTGAGAGAATCTCACAACTGCTACGCCACTAATATCGGTTCTGCTGACGCTTAGAGTCTACTTTTTCAATGATTTCTGAGAATTGGGTAACATCCCTTTAGAAAAATTGCATTGAAAACAACGATAGGTTAGGTTAGGTTGTAGTGGCTGACTGCTAAGGGCAGTCACACTTGCCAAAGTAGGCCCATTGTGATACCACGCGGATGGACTTCTCCTAACATCGGAACCATTTGGTGCAGTGAAGCGATTTAACTGGCCTATACTGACGCTGTTTAGCTCATTGAGATTATTGAAATAGTAGGCCCCTAGGTGTAGGAACCCACGACTAGCCAGAGTGCTGCACGAGCAGATGAGTGTTTTCTACCTCCTATTCATCCATGCAGCTTCTGATAACAACGATAATACAAACTGATTTCGTACTCATACATGGCAGAACAATGGAGCGATGGGTCTGAGTGAACTCTACTTATCCTAAGAATGAGTCTAGCCAAGAAACTTGTGGGTCAACAAAACCGCAAGTGGTTTGAAAAACGTATCAGAATGACCAAAAATAACCTCCGTATGCTAACAGGGCACTGTAAACTCAGGGAGCACCGGAGAAAACTAGGAGCATCAGACAAAGGTATCTGCAGATTCTGCGGATAATCTAATGAAATTCCAGAACATATACTGGGATTTTGTGAGGCGTTACCCCACAAAAGACAAAGATATCTGGGCAAACACCTAATATCAGAGGAAGAATTGAAGTCACAAGAACCAGCTCTCATTCTCAGATTCCTAAAGGAAACTGGCTTAGAGAGAATACTCTAGTATAAATCTCTTCTACCTTCGTGCAATAGGAGCAAACAACCCTCAATACAACTCTGAAAAGAGCTGGATGGGTGGGGAGCTCTTAAGAAAGAATAGGTATGAATATGGGGAAAAATAGATCTAAAAGTTATGGTGCAATTTTCCCTCAACAATAATAATAATAAAAAGAGTGAGTCTAAATCAGCGCACTGCAAGCTTTTGAATGTACGTGTCGGTAAGGTGCATGTCGCATGCCATTTACAGCTGGCTGGAAATATATGTACATCAAGTGGACACGTTTCGGAGACTACTGTCAGACTACTGTTATCTCGCAAATATTTCGCTTACAACCGTATATAAATATAAAGTCACATTGACTTCTATTAGTTGAAAATTAGAAATAAAAAACAACTGTCTCCATATGGTTGCCTAAAAGCCTCTTTTGCCTTGAAAGAATTTGAATGGAAGTGTTGGGCGCTCCTAAAAGGACCGTATCCCAAATTTCTTTACCGGGAACCAGTGTTCTGGATTTAGTATACACAAAGTATGCGTGGTCAACCTAGTGTAATAGGATGTCCAGGTAGATAGTGAACTATTGCGTACCGGATATAAGCCTTATATATAAGCCTGCGAATGTCCACCATTAGATCGTATGTATTCTTTGGAGTTGTCTGTTTTTGCAAAGACCTCCACACAGGGATAGGATTCTGTGGCAGAAGTCATTATCATCAACTCTTATTCAAGCAAAACAAGCAGTCTGTGTGTTCAGCAGCGTATCGACAGTCCCTAGAACGGGGTATGGATATGGGCATCCCTACCCTCCAGAAGTACAAATTGAAACAACACAAGTTACATCCAATGGCCTAAATAAATAGAGACTGATCCAAGAAGCCGCACGTATTGCATGGAGTTTTAAAAAAAATCAAGTTCTGTCAGCTTTTTTTGCAGTGATCGAAGGGTCTATGGTTTGTAAGATTTGGCCACAATCTAAAAAGTGAGATTCGTGCTTTAACCCTAGATGACACTAATGGTCCTACACTTCTATGAAACCATACGACGTTTTGATGAGCATTTAAAACAAACATTTTTTTGTGTATACGTTATCTAGGGCTAATAAAGCGTCACCACTTTTTGAGCGGTATAATTAAAGACGGGTTCATTCACTGAATTTCTAAGTTAAGGTTGTAGGAGCAGGTGTAGGAGCACAAAAGGTGCTGAGCGCACAGGACAAGCGACAAATGTCACAATAAAAATCCACGATATTGTGCAGGACGATCGCCGGGGCTAGCTTCGTGAAATATCTAAGACTGTATCAATTTTAAATGATCAAAATAAAAATAAAAAATAAAGTCAGGCAGGCAGTCACCCATGCCTATCGCTATTGCCAAACATCTTGAATCTCTTGTCCACACAAATAATATATGGTCTACTGGCGCAGGATGCCTCATTACGAAGCAATTATGGCCTAATCTCTATTCACTACAAGCAGTGAAGGGTAATATTTCTACGCACTTCCTTGAAATAGCTAACCTTAGATGGGCCAGACTGGCAATCTGTGCTACATCAAGAAAAATATGGCTTGAATACAACCGGTCCAAAACAGAAGATCTCCTTCGGCGAACTCGTCATAATATCGCTGCCCGGCTTTTGCTATACCTCGACAGCGACCGCTTGGTAGAAACTATCTGCGAAGGATATTAAGGAACTAATGGCTTTCTTAAATGCCTCGGTTTGGACTTAGAGATAACTCAAAAATGCACAATAATGTACAAGAGCTGTGCCATTTGGCACATGTTACACACAATTAGGTTCTCACCGATCCTCTGTTCGAGACGATCGTACAGCCTGATCAGAATGAATCTGTCCCAAAGACTCCTGCCAAAACTGAGGAGGAAACTACCGTGCAACTGCTCTGTAATTACAGTTCCCTATCCTTCCGAAGGAGATAATGCTTAGGCCAAGTACTTCTTACACAACCTGGCCGGATCAAGCAGAACAGACACCTTCGCCGCTTTAACAAAAGCACCAAATACTGGTTTGCGGAATAGGATCGACTAGATCCGCGTGGTAACGCAAGAGGCCTACCCTGACCTAAGTCTGCCTGAATAACCTAACCTAACTTAACCTATGGTTGCCCCATTTGCTGAAGGTGGACCAAAACGGGATTCTCTTCAAGCCCAATTCAAGTGATTTTTTAAAGGGATTCGTACCAGTTGATGAATGGGTATAGTACTGCACACCAGAAATGAAACGAAACAATTGAACAATGGATACAAAAGGCAAAAACGGTGCAACTAATTCCTATTTTCCAGATGAAAGGAGACTACGTTCAAATGAATTCAATGTTGAGAGAAAAAAGCAAGTGTTTCATTTCTTATCGAACAACGCTCGTGCATAGTAAGTTCTCTTAAATATGTCCATCAATTGGCCACCAACCACGCACAAAATATGTGGTTGCAACAGAAGTTAGACCTGCTACCCAATGAAATTGAAAAACAAGAACAAAACAGACAATTGCCGTAAAGTACTGTCTTTGAAAAGCAGATAGTCGATCGGCAATCAGTAACAATCGACTTTTGATAGTCGAA
Source organism: Eristalis pertinax (assembly GCA_907269125.1). Taxonomy (NCBI): domain Eukaryota; kingdom Metazoa; phylum Arthropoda; class Insecta; order Diptera; family Syrphidae; genus Eristalis; species Eristalis pertinax. The sequence continues at coordinate 61,892,140 of OU026145.1, forward strand.
ATAAACATTAATCACATTACATCTGAATAAAAGATCACACGACTGACCACAGGTAGGGTCTACAGATCGGTCGTTTAATAGGTCACAAGTACAAAAAACAATTGACAATTTCACTTTTAAGAATTTGGTCTTTTCTTGAATGACTTTAAGTTAGAAAGCTTATCACCGAAATATCACAACCAAAACAATTTATCTATTCTACAGAGCACTTCACTTTCACTAGTGGCACTTCCACTCGCAGTGGAAACGTTTTATCTGATTGCATATTCTACGTCTTCGGCATGTCTTTACACACAATTAGATACGAGTGCGCTTTGCCTCCGATTACCGGTCTTCCGTCGTGATAGTCCAAACTCAATTGTGATTTGAGAACTTTAAGCCCAATCACTTATTTAAATGAACACGAGTCTCAGGGATGCAAAAACATCGTTCTAAGTGCGTTAAAATCCCCTAGCTACAATCATCAACCGCAGAGATACTCACTTCTACTGGACAGCAAGTGATTCAGTAATTCATTTAACACAGCAAAATTGTTTACGATTTCAATTAGACACACAAAAAAAAAACACAGCGTAACAGAATTACTGTATCTGCAACTCTAACAAATTCACTGTCGCACAATGGAAGCCTGTATCTTTGCGATCCCTAGTCGAATAAAGACCACTGAACACACTGAATACACTGAACACACCGAACCTCGCAGCCACTGTACTACTCTATGCGAATATCTGTGAGATACTAAGGTACACACTGTTTCGTTTCGACAGTACCTTAAAGACTGAATTACTCGCGTACTCGTGATATCTCGTCTATCCGCAACAACGACGCAAGACACATTCGTACATCTTCTTGTGGAACGACGAACTTTGTGACGAAAATTATTAATGAACCGATCTCAGCTCGAATGGGTGGGGAGGGGTATGACTATCCGAAAAAAGGTTCTTAACCTAGGCATGTATGTGATTTGTTTTTTAAATTTTCTCGCCATAGGGAGTGGGTCTTGAACGGGCAGAAATCGATCAATTTACTGTTGGTTTTGTGGGTGTGCACAAATTCCGATGCCGGCTCGTATGACGAATGGATGATAATTGCAAATAAGTCTGTCTAATAGATCGTAATGAGTGTTGAATTATTGTTTGCATCAATTTGCAACGATGAGATTGTAGTTTAAACAGAACTGAGCCCGAAGCGAGGAGATGTATCAGGAACATTTTGTTCAGACTAATTTTAAAAGTAAGCTTTCTGTGGGATTTTAATGTGAATTCATTAGAAATATCACCTAAAGCATATTCTTCTCCATTTTTATGCCGTTCTACTTCTAGCTCTGAGATGCCAGGCAGTGTAGGGAGGTATGAGTCTTTCCATATTACACTAAGGACATGAGGAGACAACAAAGCTGCTGCCACAGATTTGGCCATGACCATGGAATGTCTTTCTTATTCAGTGGCTTTACAATTCGGAAAGGTGTCTTCCGAAAGTGGTGAAAATGGACAACTGGTAGTCAGCGTAGGACCCCACAATTTTCAAAGTGCGGTAGATCCATAATATATAGATACATTGGAAAATTTCGAGGTAGTAAAGGAGTTTGTCTACCTCGGGGCAAACGTTAACTCCACAAACGACATCACAGTGGAGATCCGTCGTAGAATCGCCCTTGGCAACCGGTGCTACTTCGGTTTGTCAAAACAACTGGGCTCAAAACTCCTGACTCGAAGGACCAAAATCATACTCTACAAAACTCTTATTTTGCCAATCCTGCTCTATGGAGCCGAAAGCTGGACGATAAGCAAAACTGCAGAGCTGATTCTTGGTATCTTCGAAAGAAAAGTTCTACGACGGTATATATGGTCCGGTCTGCGAGGAAGGCGAATGGCGGAGAAGACATAACCGCGAACTCTACGAGCTGTACCAGGATGTGGATGTAGTCCAGAAGGCAAAAATCCGTCGACTGCACTGGCTCGGCCACATCGAGCGCATGGACACCGACGTTCCGGCAAAGAGGGTCTTCGAATCCGAGCCTACTGGTTCGAGAAGGAGAAGAAGACCGAATCTCCGGTATAAAGTAAAAGACAGCTGGTCTTGATGACTGCAAGCAGCGTGCCCAGGACGGTCAACGATGGATTTGCAATTGCTCAGGCTCGAACCCTCGATGGGTCGCCGGCCTGATAAGTAAGGATTTGAAAATTTCGCGAAATAGAAGTAGAAGTGAACGGATCTAACTGGGCATATAGGGCGCATGAACAACTATCACAGGACTGAAGGGTCTTCGATTATGGGAGAAGACAACGCCTTCTTCTAAAGCGCTCACAAGTTGAGAAGTACCTCTGGAGACAGTTAGCGACGCGCTGCACACAAATAAAGTCCTATATTCAATAGGGTCACTGTTTGCCAACTAAGACAGTTAGAATTCAAAACCGCACATGTCCTTGGTTCACAGTTGAAGTAGTTAATGTCGTCAAAAGAAGAAACAGATTATTTGGTAAGTGGAAACACAGCCCTTCTGAAATTAACTGGAATTCCTAAAAGGTTTCATGCAAATACGCCAAATCTGTTCTACGTAACTCTAAGAAGAATTACTTCGCTGCTAAGCTAAACGCATCGCTCCCACCCAAAAAACTATGGAGTAATCTTAGGAAAAAAGGATTATCAGGAAGTGACAATTCCGCATGTACTCTTGATGCTGATGAACTAAATCGTGCCTTTTAGGTGAAGTTTCTTCTTCAAGTGAAGTTAATCTCACTCCAATGGATCGTCCACACTCATCTCCTAGATTCGAGGCTTTTGATGTTGTCACTGAGGAGGAAATTACACAATGCATCGTTACCATTAAATCCGACTCAGTTGGTGAAGATGGCATACCAATATGTTTCATTAAGCTAACTACCCTTCGTTATCATACCCATATTTTAAACTGGTGAATTACATCAACTTTTCCACAGTCGTGGAAAATTGTTAAAATGTTGCTCATTGCTAAAAAAGTCCTCTCTCGTATCTCCTACTGATTTCAGACCAATCAGTATCTTGTCATGCTTATCCAAGGTTCTGGAGAAAATCGTCTGCCAAGGCTTTCGTGCTGGCCACAGCTTCCCCTAAATAATCTTCCTGATATATGTATATCTAAACGACTCTATAATTAACGAAGTCGAGTCAACCACTAGTCTCGGTTTAGTGATAAGTCGTGATCTATCTGGTTACCTTAACACAAATATGGTTATCAATCGTATCGTATCTAATCGTATACGGATGACTTCGTAGGTTATGGCCCAGTGCATACTTCACTGCAATCGAAACTCGCCGTAAACTTATTTCTGACTTAGTTTTACCTCTTATAACATACTCTGAAGTGGTAGTCTGGATTCACTTTCATAACATAAGCTGCAAGTAGCCTTCAACGATGCAGTTCGCTACTATGGTATTCGCCGAACCGAGCATATTTGAGAGTATGCTTGTGACTTCCTAGGTTGCTCCTTTCAACAGTTCATCATCACCAGAAACTGCATATTCTCACATAAAAACAATCAATACCCATAGCCCAATGTATTTATATCATTTTCACCCGCTCTTCTAGAACCAACCATGCCATTCCTTCCCGTAGTAAAAATCTTAACTCCTCACACTTATTCTTCGTTCACACTATTAGATTATGGAACTCCCTACCCTTCAATTTAAGATCAATTTCCAACTTCTCCAATTTCAAAAGTGCAATACACCTTCATTTTACAACAAACTCCCAATAAAATAAAATATAAAACTCCCTGCCGTTCCTATACACAGATTTAAGAAAAATTGTATACTAGTTTTAAGCTTATGAAATCCATGTTCCTATATTTAATGTACTAAGTATTAAAAAAGATCCTTATCTTAATGTACATTCCAATGAATACCAATAAATGAATGAATAAATGAATGAATGAATGAACATCAGCCAGTATCTCGTTTATAAGACGTGTAATACTGTTTTCCTAGGTTGCAATTGACGCTGGCTTATCAGCTTAGAGACGTTGATTTGACGTATCGCGTTAAAAAAATATTCTAAAACGTCAAATTGCAGGATCTAGCCCGTCAATTAACTGGTCAAAAACGAGGGATCAATTCCCTACCGATATCATTTCTCAATTAGTCCATTGATTCGCGTGAGTGTAACAAGTACCGCGTGCCGGCTTGTTGAAACCACATGTTGACCAGTTTCAGCTTAATTATACCTCAGCCTCGATTGTAGGGAACGGCGACGTATGTTGTTAATGACGTCTTCATTAACACTGGCAAATACAACATCAATATTTAACCCTAGTGGCACTCTACTCATGCAGGTAGATGGCCTGATGTCCAAAATGCGTGAAATTTCATTAATATGACTTCGTTGTTCAATTATGACGATATGCATTAATGTTCTGAAGTACTTTGGTTTCGCATGGGAACTCTTTCCTGCCTGACATCCAGGAGAGGGAAACACGGCCACTGTTTCAATACGTTCTTCTACTCTCTGAAGTTCGGCAGGAATTACCAAATGATTTGAAAGGATCAGCTTTCATTTTGCTTTCTGGCTACACAACCAGAGTCACCTCCAGCGAAGTTGTGAGTCCAAGGTACTCTGTGCTAGAGCAGTTTCAAACAAAATCGGCCATCTGAAGGGAACTAGGTGTTTTGCGAACGATATTAGTATCACCCGCCCTCCGAGCCAGTTTCAAAAGGTGGGCTTTCCTAATCTTGACTTTCTGTACTCCTTACGTAGGTCTTGCCCAGGTCACTATTCCACCAGGAAGGTTTCTCACTTGACTTGCTGATGGGAGAAAAAAAAAATGGAACTAACTACAGACTACAATCGTCGTCTTTGGTAAATCTCATGTTAATAGTGTGGTTCTCCAGACGATTATGGTCAAAAGTTCTGCACGAGTTCGTTAGTCTTCGCACTATCGTTCCGTCATTGCAACAACTAATTTCGCAATGGTCTATAGTGCGTCACCGTCTATTTGTCGACTTGATTATGATGTCCTAGTCCATATTTAAGAGTACGTCGATTAGTGGCGGTTTGATCCATTGTTACTTCATACTTTTTACCAACTTTGATATCACACTTCCTTGCTCGAGGCTCGAGTTCCAGCTCGAGTTCAGATTAGCTAATTCTCAAAGAACTCAAGGGCATCAGAGTTTGCTTTAACAAAGGCTCATCGCAATCAAACAAAAACTCAGTATTTCCAGTCTCTACTTTAGAATATCTGTTTATTGGCCTACGTTCCATTGCTTAGGTATAAGTACGATTACATAGCTTAATCCGCGTCCTTCCCTCCTCAAAATCTTAGATTTGTAATATCGTCAATGAACTCATCCCACTTCCTCCTGAAGATCCTGTTTATGCTGCGACGCTCGTCGGTGGTCAGCACTGAGTACCTGTAAAAGCAGACGTCACTATGTCACCCAAGGCACTCGTTTCACAATGTCAAACTCACTTAATAGAATTCAATGCAAATTGTTTGAGCACCCGCAGGTCAGCTTCAACTGGCGCGAAACTCATGAAGGCGTAGTAGAAGTCATAACTGAGACCCTTGGCGTTCCACATTCCCGGGTCATCGGATGTTATGATGATTGGCAGGTCTTCGGCAATGAAGAACGATGCCGGATGATTTCGCAAATCCCACACCAGCCCAAGGACTTGATTTGAAATCGGACTCACTTCGATTCCGATGCCACGGTTCTTCACTGTCTGCCACAGTTGGGGATGCTTCCACAAAGCGAATCCGTGTCCAATGCGGTGCGTGTTCAGCAGAATGGCGTCCATGATATTCCAGTCGGTTTTGCCGTACCACTCTGAAAGGAATGTGTGTTTTTAAGGATAACACAAGGAAGGCGACCCCGTGGAAGCCGTGGACTTACTGGTTTCACCAGCGTGAAAGAAAAAATGTGCACCAACCGGAATGTTGGACAACTCATTCACGAACTTGTGCAGTGGATCGCCCGCATCCTCCTGACCAACCAGATCGAAGCCGATGATGAAGTTCGGTTTGGCTGAGCTTAAAAAACAGAATAAATTATGGGATTTAGAAAATGTGCAGCAGCCAACCATGGAAACCCCATCTTACTGCAATTTCTTGAACTTAACGATCCTCGCTGACATGTCATCAACGGAGCCCTTATTCCGTTTCGCGTATATGACCTTCAGGCCCACAAAGTCCGGGTTCGTAGCCTTGTACTCATTCACGAGTTTCTCCAGCTCCTCCGCCACTTCCAGAGAGTCGTACGTGATGTTGTTGTCCCCGTAAAGCTGAAAATCCAAACCAATCACAACCTGCTCTCACTCCTCAGCCAACACACCCACCTCTGAAAGGGATGTTCGGAGTTCGGCGTAAATGATGTTGTCCTCGTAGAGTTCCTCCATCAGGCGGCGATGGTAGGATCGGAAAGTCGGCAGATATCTGTAGAAGTTCGACAACGAGTCGAAAATGTCCTCGAAGCGCCGCCAAAGCTTCTGCGGCTCCGTGATCAGGGCTAAAATGCAAAGAATCCTCTTCAAATCGTGCAATTCCAACCCCTTAACCCGAACTTACACTCTGGATGCATGGTGTACATGTTTATGTGCTTCTCCAGCTGCCGATCGTACTGCCTGCGATCGTCCGTATTAAGCCGCTCAACGCACACGTTCTTCAGCTCTCCCGAGCACTGCGTTACATTCTGCAGCGTGAACAGCATCACTCCCCGTTCGTCGCGGCACGTGTACACGTTGTATTTGGCTGTCAGGTTCTTGATGACCCACTTGGAGGAGACAATTCCCTTGTTGTGCCCGTGCAGCAGGGCACCCTTTGGCATCTTTTGAATTATCCGAAACACCTCGCTCTGGCGGATCAGCGGTTTCGCGTGAAAGAAGTGCATCGCCGGGGGATACATGTCGGGCTTCTTGAGACCTTCGGCGATCTAAAAGCAAACGTACACACACATCTTGGCATTTTGATAGTCAGCGATGCAAACCTCCTGACGCTTGGCGTTCATCAAGATCGAGTTGGCCTTCTCCTCTTTGGGCGACAACCACAAATTACCGCCCGTCGCCGAGAGACGTTCCGCTTCCATGATCTTCTCGCGCACAGAGTCATAGGCTGGAAATGCAAAGTAAACCGTTTTAAGTCACTTATAAATATTTGTTAAGGAAATTGGGGGTAAATTGTTTTTGGAAGTGTTTTAATGGCTTGATATGCAGAGTCGCTGCTTCTAATGGAGTCATCAACGTATTTGCGAATTGTTCTGCTCGGCTGAGACATTAAATGGGGAAAACTGTTGCGTCAAAAAACTTAAGGTGACTGGGCTTGAGGTCAGCATGAATATGCTCTCAAGGGTAGGGTATGCTTCAAGATTATTCAGGGAGAATGAGACGTCGAATTTGTCAACAACTAGAAAGGGTATTCATGATTTCATTCAAACTGCTTCTGTGACTTCGTTTTTTTTTTTTTTTGTGGGCATGAGTCTTTTCACCCTCATCGGTATAGTTAATCCACTCGAGGCTGGCAATTATGTAGGTGTTACCATCTGGATATTGGATGGGAACAACAAGTGTGGAAGTATTACATGAATTCCCCCCATAATAATGGATCACTTAAAAACACATCATAAAGGGTGACCACATAAGAACGATAGGAACAAAATTTAAATAAAACAACACCGGTGGGAGATATAAAATTAGTTCTGGCTTTTGGCAGCCTTGGCTTTGTTGGCAAAGCTTCCAGCGGTCGGTCTAATATATGCTGTGTTATTCCAGCAATATCATCACGAATATTGGCCTCGTTCTTGCTAGTGTAAATCAAGAGAAAATAATCGAGTGAGGTGAAGTCGCACGATCGCGGCGGTCAGTTGATGAACTTCACAACTTCGAGCGTTGGGTCGCTTGTACGGCATGTAGTGCCATCTTGGGTGTGGTCGGTTCAGAGAGAGTGGGTTGCCATCGCTCTACACCTGAGACCATTGACGGTAATGGTCCACTTCAGCTGATGCTATTAACCGCACTCGTCCGAGAAGATGCTTTTTTGGTCAAATTCCTTATCTTCGGTCAACATTTTGAGCGCCTACTTAGCGAAATCACGGCTGTGTCTATGGTCGTCTGCCAGCACAATCTCATAAGGATGTCTGCCCTAATCCAACCTCAAAATAAGGCGGGCTGGCTCTCTGACGATGTTCAGCTTATGACCTAAAGTAGTCTAATTCACAATAACAAAACCTTCCTCTACCTCTCACATTGTATTGCACAACAGAAAAATGCCGAAAAAATGCAGAAAAATGCACGAAATTGCTCCAATTAAACGCCTCGTTCTGGAGATTTGGGCCCAACCCGGTCATAGTTTTTGCATCTTTCAGAAAAAGTTGGCTTCCCGCCATAGAATCTTAAAGAACTTTTGAAATACCCCCTTCAAAAGGTTGCCTTAATTAAAAGCCTGGTCTAGAAAATTGGGAAGCAAAATAAAAACAATCTATTGATGCAGTTTGAAGGCCAAATATATGTCCTTTAAAACAAATATAACATTTGGTTCCAAAGTATCTAATTTTAAGAATTATGCAACATCAAATTTGATTATAAAATACGTATTTTTTTTGTAAATTTCAAAGTCCCAACAGTAAGCTAACGGTACCACGAAACGGATCATCAAAACTCACAAAAATGTTGGCTTTCTAGGTTCTCATATTTATTGAATCGAAAAACTTTGGGTACTTTTTCCACTTCGGGACCACTGTGAGGCGCTGGAAACCTAGTATCCAGGAAAGGCTCAGGCTAGGGGGTTGTATATAAACCCCGCGCTTGACATACTTGGAATACAATCAGCAGCGAGTACAGCTATGAGACTAGAGACTTCGACAGTGGACCGAATTCAACATCGGCCACGCAGAGAACGATATTCGTCAATCCATCTTCTAGAAAATGATCTGTACTACTATTGGAATGGAATTCTGACAATCCGATGTTCGACGATCTTCTGCGGATAAAGGACATCCAAGACGGATAAAGAAGTGTGTGATCCACAGATGTCAACATTGCTATATCAAGGTCAGGGTCCGAGACAGCTGAGATTATAGAAACTTTAAATGAATGACAAATTTTTTTTCGGCAAAATGGCGTTTGTTGATTGTGCACATACATTGATGTAGTGCGAAGGCTTAGTAAAGATCAATGACTCAAGTGATCCCTATGAGGAGACATTTAGCTAAGATTCAGCCCCTATCCTACTTCCCTCATCCTTTCAGGTGTCATACAGACCGTGGCGAGGATCAGCTTGGTCACGAACAGTGAACCTGATGACCCTTCGGGCCAATTAGACTGAGTTGCATATTATAGACCTCATCTTTTTCTCAATTACTCGTGGGACTTATTAAATTTGAATTGAATACACAAAAAAAAGCCCCTCCCCCGCCACAACTGGAATTAGCTCAAAATAGTCAAGGCGGCCGATCACTTCAAACACCGAATCGACTGTATAGTGAGGTAATTTATGGTCACCTCACTTACGCTGTAATCGACAGAAGCGTTATATGCTGTAGCACCTCCCCGCATATTGAAGGAAGTAGAGATCCATATAAATCACTTCTATCTGGCTCTGGTGCTTGATAATGGTGTTCGGGCACCTGTCGCCTTCGGTGCCTGCTTGCATAAAGGGCACATTAAGCTGTTGTCTTTTAAAGGTCAAGGGTCAGCTGAGCATTTTAAGACCGCTGTAGGCAGATTACGACCAAAAATAATTTTCACAGCCCTTCGACTCCCCTTTCTTTCGAGTCACTGACAATGCTCAAAGAGTATAACTGTATGGAAAAAGCCGTTCCGAATCGGCATAAAACTGTAGGTCCCTTCCATTCGTGAGAGAACAATAACACGCACAACACGAGTGGTTGCTGAGAAGCTAGGCCCTGGACCTCTATAGGCTGTAGCGCCATCCATATTATTATTATATTAGAGGAAGTGTGGTGTTGCAGACAACTGGAAGTTGTGCATAGGAATTTGATCCCTGCCATTGCCAGGATTCGTGTCTGCCTCCCTGCAGTACGCAGCCAGAAGTCGTACTTTGAGCTCGCCGACGAAAAAAATACTACAGCGGTAGAGAAGGGGGCTGTAATGGAAGAACCATGTTATCTTTCACCACTTTACCGCGGCCTAGGCCGCTGTACTACTACGCCTGCAATCAAAGGGGGAAGACGTTGCATAGACGAAAAAAAAGAAGAATGTTGGCTTAGGGCACCTGACTACAATTTCATCTTAGTAAGACATAGGGTAAACCAAGACCCCGTATTTCTGCAAAGAGCGCACTAAACGCCTATATTCTCTCTAATTACAACGATCGGGACTTAGTAACTGTTTGCCTGGAAGCAGGAACTCACCGCCTGTGGCTAACTTCGGCGTGCATGGAAGACGCCCATGTTGGTAACTCTCTGCCTGAAGTACTAAAGCACTCATCCTGGGGTGTGATTTCAAGTCTTAACGCACACCATACAATCTAGGATACCACGGACATCAGCGAAGAGGTGAGTACCTACTTGAATATACAGTAGAAGCTCGTTAATTCGGAATGATTGGGGAAAGGTCATTCCGAATAAACGAATTTGTCTAATTTTCCGATATTTTTTGTATGCACGTGTAAACACGTTGCTATTGATGTAAAAATGCAAGAATTTAAAACTAAAAATTATGTTATTAACCCAAACAACATCTAAATGTGGATTACCGACTTCTAAATGTGAATGAAATACTCCCCCAATAGACATTTCGATGATATGTTCCGACTCCGACATATTTAAGATTTATTTGCTACCTATCTATTGCGTTATTTAATATTTGCTAATTTAATTTAATTTGTACATACAAAATTTAAAACCAACTTCCATTTATTCGGAAAAATCTTTTATTCCGAAATAGCTTTTTTCCGAATAAACAAGTCTTCCGAATTAAAGAGCTTTTACTGTATTTTAAGCATCAAATTTTCAATATGTAACATAGGAAAACGTCACTAAAATTAGACAAGGGGTCAAAAAGAACTCACCCTTCTGTCAAGAGACCACTCCTTCTCTGATCACCGATATATTACCTTTAGCATATTCCTTTCCGCAGCGTTAGAAAAAAACAATTGGGACAAGTATAAGGAGACTGTCCGCAATATACTAACAAACACTGACAACTCCTATACAACAAATCAATTAGAACTTGATTCCTAAGTGATATCCTCAATCAAGCTCTGGTCAATTCATGTCCCATTAGCAAAGCAAGGCAGAAACCCAAACCACCGTAGTAGCGACCAGATTTAGATAACCTTCAAAAGGGATGCAGGGCGCTTTCCAACAAATCTAAGCAAACATGCACTACTGCCAAGTCTACTCTTAAAAAGGAGGTCTCAATACTTTTCAAGACGAGCCAAGATGTCTCTTGAAGTCTTTTTTGTGGGAAATTCGAGGCAGTTTCTAAGATCGTTGAAGGCATCGTCTGGATTGGTTTTTGAAAATGCTCTAATTTAAAATGGCAACTGAAAAAATGGTCTACATCTGGCAAAGAGAATCTTATCCCTTCTATCTACTACAGCCTCTTATCGGAGCTCATTTTCCAGGAAGCAGTGATAGTATGTATTTCATTGATAATGCGATCAACAAAGCCCACACTTTACGCAGCTAACTGAGACTCACAAACAACACGGTCTTATGGGCTATACCCTTTCACCAACTTTCAAGGCTGTCCATGGTCCTCATACCGAAGGCAGGGAAATGGTCGCACATCAAATCGAAAGACCTAAGACCTATAAGTTTATCATTAATTTTACTTAATGTACGCCTCAACAAGCAAAATGTCGATTTCCCCGCATGCCAACAACAAGGAAAATCTGTGAGAGCCCTTCACTCCCTGACAGGATCAATCGAAAAATCTCTCGAGCATACGGAATTCGCCCTTACTGCTTTTGTGGACATCGAGGGGGCTTTTAATAACATTTAATGACATTCCAGAGAATTGTGAAGAGGACGTATTCGCTAGAAAGGGCACCAGTTCCGTAATCTTTCTGCCGTTCATGTCTATCGCTACAGCAAAAAATCGAATGAAGCTTGAAATTCTTGCTCATACAAATCGTATGTTTTACTGACACCGGATACCTCATCAGTAAACGATTATGGCCTACTCTCGATCCAAAAAGGGTCACTCAGCCTGAGTAGTTCGAACCTCAGAACTCTCATCGGTGTCATAATCGAGCACAGCGCCATTGGAGCTCACAACTCAAAATTACGCTTTTCCTGCAATGAATTCAGAAGAAGGTGCTGAGACGAGAAGGAGCAAGAAACTAATGTACGTTTTCTTTGCAATTGCAGAGCTCTCCTAGAAGTCACCTAGAAGCATACTACTCTAACAACCGGACCGAAGTAAGTATTATTAGCACCGCTTTATAAAAAGTCGGGGCAACTGGTTTGCGGACTAAGTTCCATTAGATCCGCGTGGTGACAAATGAGTGTAGACCTGCTCTAAGTTTGACAACTGTCAGTAGTCAGAGGAATGGAACAGTGGACTTTACCTAGGTCGAATTGTCCCTAAGTCAAATTTCTCTCTAACTCGAAGTTTTTGTTCGCCATATTTTGGCATTCCATTCAATTTTCCATGTAAAAACCATCATCTAAGTGGAACTACCTATAACTCGAGCAAATCATGGTATACCTCGATTCTAAATTCTACTTAGGGTGAGTCCCCTGTACTTAGTTTTAGTGCAGGCAACATTGTTTCGTTCGATGACATGCAGGTATATATTTCCACCTATCTACGGCTGGTGTCGTTTAGGGCGTTCGTCAGCAGCAGTGATTGTGGGGGATAGGGTGTCTCCTGATTCTGTGCGAGTGGCAAACCCGCCCCTTTCTTGCTAATTCATCGGTTCTTTCGTTGCCCAGAATAACCTTGTGTCCTTTAGAGATAGTCTTACCATCTTGGAGTTGATCGATGGTGTTTCCATAGCCTTGATGGCCATCTGACTATCTATGTATAAAACAGTATATGTACAGGTAAGTTTTAAAGAGATGACGTTGCAGAGAATGGTTACATGGACAATGTTGTAACCAAGTTCATTTTAAGGCCTCATCAATATCATAAACAAGTTTGTGTGCTCCAAACATGTCAGGTTTTGTGATTTCCACATGTGAGTTTGGGTACAGATGTCATACGTCGCTACGCTAAAATTGACGCTAAAAAGCACAATCGTTTTTTTGTGATGGTATCCCAAAATTGCTAGAAAGGTGGGAAAAAATGTAATGTCTGGCTAATACATTGATAAATGAATTTGTAGCAATTCTGGTCATAATAAAGCGTCAAACTTGAAAACAAAAATTCCATCAAAACCAAATACTACGGCCTAGCGTACTCAAAACTGCAGTACGGACTATTTAGCTGGACTGGTTCTTATGCAAGTACCTCTAGACATTTATTGAATGCACAAGAACATCGTATTCGTTTTATTTGCAACAAGAATCGTTACGCCGAATGTTGACCTTTGTACAAAGAAATTGCTGTGTCCTCCATCGCCATAGGTTACCTTAGGTAGGTGGGCTGCCAGTGAGATTGCTAGCACACTTAGACCATTTGTTGGTCTGTTGTGATAGCCACTGATCGACAAATCCAGTGATAGTACTGATAATTTGATACCAACAGCAAATGGTGACTGGACCAGATTTGAAAACCGGATAAAGCGTATTAACCTTACTTTCATTGGGAATCGAATCCGGGACCCCTCTAACCAAGAGCAGGTACTCAACCAACTGCGCCATCCTGCTGTTAGCTCAATCGCCATACATTTGGCAAGTCTTTCGGTGAATCGAACATCTCTCAAATAATTGGCTGCGCACTCCAAACACATGCCGCACAGCCCGTGTTATAATTCAATTACTGCGTGAGAATTGTCCCTTAGATTGTGTGAAGTCAAACATCTATGTTAACAAGCTCACATCAGAACAAGAGGTAATTAAAAGCTGCATCAAAGAAATTCAGTTACATTTATACAGAATGGTCATACAAAATTTCAACAAAAGAGTGCCACCAGCAAATCCGAGCAGATAGCCCCGGGGTGTGTTATTCCATAAATAACCCTCTCCTATGTACCTTATTATTCAGTAAAGAAAAAAAAAACAATCTAAAGACTAAAACTGAGATTTCTATTTAATTTAAGTCTTAATTGAATTTTCAGACACCCTTTGAAGTGGTGGATCGCCTCCCTCACGTTGAGCGCTTCGAAAATGAATTTAAACGAATTAAAAATCAAGAGCAAATGTCATTTCCGAACTAAACGAATTAAAAAAGCGTTTTTTTTTTTATTCATACATTACCCCATTTTTTGGTAAATCCACCTGAAAGAAAATACTGAAATTGAATTTTTATGCACTAGCGGTGTATGGTCGGTGTTAGTGAGTTCTAAACATCTAGATTCAAACGACATCAACAACAAAACTGAAACTTAAGCAATCAAATCAAATCATTGTCCATGGGGGGGGTTTCAACCCTCAACTACATAATAGACTTCGCAAACGCAAAAGCAAACGCAAAAAAAGCACAATACAAATGAAAGCATTAACATTCAACTAATATCATCTCATCCAACAGCCGGATCCAAGGTTATCCCGTACTTACACAACTCCAACTTTTCGAATGCACTTGACATCAATAAGTTGACCGCCAACAAATAGACCACCAGTGCTAATCCATGCATCTTTCCGAAAGATTCCCGTATCCAGTGGCTAGTAAACGTTCTTAAAACTGTTTTTCTTTTTTTCTTGTTGTTCTTCACAAATTTCAGATGAAAATCACATCACATTGACACCTTACACTTCGGCACAATCGATTACTTGATAGTCTCTTATCAGCAGAGTCTTGTTCGGGGGACTAGTCCAAGTGCAATCCGTCAATTGTGAAATCGCGTACTCGACTGAACGAATAGACTGATTTCTCGTGATGATGCCGCCACTTGGGCGTAGAAATTAGCAGTAAATGCAAAAAACAATAGCGATGCTCGATCCAGCCATCCAGCTGTGGTGGTCCCCGACGATGTTGATGCTGCATGGGGGTGACTCTCCATGTACTCGTGCACTCGTGCAAACATAAACATAAACACCACTTTGGCGGGCCGTTCTCTTTTCGCTCTCTTTGTGCGAACTTGTCAAGTTCAGGTCAGTGTGACATTAGCTGACGTTGACATTTGTCAATTATGTGCATGATGAGGGGAAATTTCATTTCGCTCGACACTTGACATTGTGACCTAAAAATATTGAGTCGAGTAGATAACTGACTCCAGAGATGCGCGATGAATCAGTGAATTGAATTCTCAAAGATTTACATACTCACGAACCCTAAAATCTTAAGATCAATCATCCAAGAGCGTATCACGTATCCACGGGTTTTTTTTTCTGCAACTGACTCCTCGTATGTAGCAGTAGTCAGCACGTAGTCATCTATGGAGTTGCAATACGGTGGACAGCACTTGGAAAAGATGTCAACTGTAACGTCCGTAATCTTCTGCAACAAATGGCCAACGCATGCATGGACCAGCGGAGTGTTAAAGACAGCCCCCTCCATCGCTCTGAACATAATGCTTTATCTTCCCCAATTCCGATGGACACAATTGGCAGGCAGGTAGCGTCAGGACAGCGGTTAAATTGAAATCCCGAATTTGTAAGCACCTCAATTCTAGGCACTACACCATCCTTGACATCTTCAGATCTGTACCTAGACACACTGATTACCTGCTTCTCGTCGAGAAGAACTTCTCAACCAGCATCTCCAGATCCTATTCGAAGCCTGACTTCCTATTTCTTATTGAGATGGCCGAGTATTTTTGCACCCATCCGATGTGCTGTGTATTGGGACACTGTGACGAAAATGATGAACTCGCTAGAAAGGTCACTAGCTCAATCCTATTTCCGGGTAGAGAACTGCCATCCTGCCTGTCGGCATCTTTTCTGTTCTTGCAGCGCACTCTTCTCACGAAGGAAAAGTCACTTGGCAGCAACTGGTTTATGGAGTAGGATGGTCTATACAATGACCCTATGCTGGCCTAAGTGTGACTTCTATATACATTCAGTCACTTGAACTCAATCTAACTCTACATATGTGAAATTAATTTCACCATCTAATTACCAGCACACCGGTTAGCACAAGCAGAGTTACACGAAAAAGGTGGAGTGCTCCCATCCCTTCATTGCGATCAATCAATTGTTATAGACAATGATAGCGATCATACTTTTATTGGCATTTGAGCCAAATTAAACTTTTATTGAGTTCTTGGAGTATACCATTCTTAATTATTTCCTTCCTCCTAAAACAGTCTATCCAAAGAAACCAAGATTATTGAGATATTGTAGTAGACAACTGGGATGTACTTATTTACTGTTCAGACCAGCGGCCAATTGAGCGTCTGAGCCGCAGCTAATCTTACCATCAATCTATGCTAAGATGTTTTGCACTTGTCCTTTACAACGAGAGTTCCGTCTTCCTCTTCTTCTCGAACCTGGAGGCTCGGATTCGAAGATGCTTAGCTGCAACAAAGTTTTTTTTAAGTAGCTATTCAATTCGAACTGGAATAAATTATAAAAAGAGTATCTTAAAAACATATTGTTTATTGTAACGCTGTTTGATACACAACATTTCTTTTCTGAACGGTTTTTCGACACGGGAACAATCGACATGGAGTGGGCCATGTGAAAACTATGGATTTTCAAGATTGATGCCACAAATACTTTACGACTGCTCTTTCGACTAACTGTTTAAAGTTCAAAGGCTTGAAACGTCTTCGACTTTAAACTTCCCTTTCAAAATTGTGCATCAGACGACGTTATTCACTTTGAAAAAAAAAAACTCACTGAGGAAACTGAAAACTGGATAAACGAAACTTAAAGTTATCGTTAACGGTCGTTTCTGCTTCAAATTAATATTAATAATGATACTTCGTACACGTCGCCGTCCATATGGAGAATTTGGAAGAATCACTTCTGCAGACTGTCAATGGCAATGAGAACCCAAATATCAGTCAGGCAAAATGCTCCACTCAATGGGGCCAGTCATAGTTTTCGTCTATGACTCCGCACCTCCAACCTAGGAGGTTAACATAGCAACATCGAGACAGAAGTTTAATAAAGCTGCTGATGCCCACGGGCTCTCTGCTGTAGTCTTAATATCTGCTGGAGAAAATCTGGTATGCTCATTTGTAAGAAAGGAGATTCCATAGACTGCGCCAACTATCGAGGGATACCACTCCTTAGAACGCCTAAAAGATCTTCTCCGCCGATTTGTGTGAGCGACTGAAGCTACAACCAGGAAAGTCCAGAATAGATCAGATCTTCCGACTACGGCAAATATTGAAAAGGACCAAAAAAGTGTAAGTCTATACTCTCCACCTACTCGTGGAAATCAAGACCGCGCATAGAGTTTTGGCATTCCTGTACAAATTCGTCAGATTGTGAAAGATGACTATGGATAATGAGGGCAAAATGAGAAAATTCTGCTGGACACACCCCATCGCGGGCTTGGCCACGACCTCACCATAGGCAGATATACTTTTAAGGTAGTCAAAAAATACCATCAATACCGAGACGCAGAGCAACTATTGTCAACCCGCTGCTTTTTCGGGCTCAAGAGGCTGTTAAGTAGCAGAGCCGTCTCTTAAAGGAGCAAGTTGACTTATATAACGCCTAGATCATTGTGCTCTATGGAGCAACGTGGGCAATTTCAAGACCAAATGAAGATGTCCTTGGTATGTTGGAGAGAAATGATCTAGGCTCAATCGTTGATGGCATTTGGAGAAGAAGATTCGACCTCGAACTGTGTGGGTCGTATAACGACATGAGTCCACGAATTCAGTGCTTGGGATTACTAGGCCATCTAGAGCGCAGAACAACATAGCTTCCTGCGAAAGAGTCTTCGACTCTAATCCTCTAATACAGTACAAAGCAAGAGAGGACTTCCGAGTGTCACACACAAATGTAGAAGGACCTTAACCAACTTGGTGTGCGTAACTGAAAGCAGCTAGTCAGACATCGTGCTACTTGGACTGTAGCTAGACAAAAAAGGGGTAAAGAAGAAAAAATACGATTATCTACCGGCGGCACTATTAGAGTGTAATATTTTCTTTAAAATTTATAAATGGTAATGCGTGGCGTTACCTATTTATAATACTCCTGTTCCCAGAAATTACCTCATAGTCATCTCATGTCACACAACTTTTCCGTCTCACTGTATTTACTCTCATTCACCGTGTTCTCATTCATCACTTCCCCCGGTGTGATGCAAGACATGTTCAACAGGTTTAATGAATACAAGAAGGAATTAGTTTTAACATAATTTTTGTTGTATTTTTACATGCAGAATGAAAGGGAAGGTCGAAGCGACGTTCTACATTAACGTCGACGAGGGTGACCGTCGGCCGATACGAAGGAACATGATATGAAATCGATGAACACCCACACACTTATTGCAGGAAAATAAAAATAAAAGATAACCAACACTGGCTTGTTGGTAAAGAAGTGAGGTTGTGACGCAATGACTCTTGTGATGCAGATAATGGATTTTTAAATTAACCAAGACGAGGAGTTTCATAAGCTGTCATTCAAATTTCGTGATTTTAATTACAAGGACGCACTGACATATTTCTAATTAACCGATGAATGAGGGTCACGCTTTGGACATGTTGGTTAAAATGTACCAAATTGAGATTTAAAATGTCTTTAAATGAATGCTTGAAAAGAGACAACCCCTTAAACGTCTATAACGAGGTAGGCAACGTTAGGTAGACGGGCACTTAGGTCCACAGTCAACAGGTCGGCTTTGACTTCTACTTAAGACAATTGCTTCTTTGTTAGCCGTGTTATCCGGGTATTTCCAACAGCCAGCGTTGTTTATGAACATTGTTCAGCCATCTAGATGCCCTGTTGAATCTGCAAAGACAAAACAAATAGTATACTCCCATTGTTCTGTGTTCCAACTAACAGAGACTGAGGCGGTAACAAAAGAGATAAGGACTGTCCTCTGTTTCCTCTTCATCACCACAGCCTCTGTTTGTGTAATCGTTGACGAGGTGGACTTTAGTGCACTAAAGGGTTCTTTTGATTTTTGCACTGTTAAATAAAGCATCCTGGTGGTTAGAGAACACAACGATCTATTCGCCGACTCTAGGACCATGTCGTCCACCTCTTTGATGACACTCACCAGTGGTGGTTTGATTCATAGGATTACTAGAGCAGGCTCGTCGCTTTCCTTGTAAATTCATAACCCGCTTCATTGCCGGATATGTGCCTGTGATCAGGGACGCAACGGAGAGTTATGGAATTCTGCGTAACAAAAACATGAGTGACATCATGCAACCAGATTGGGCATTCGCGAAATTGCTTCGTGGGCTCCTTACAATGATAATATCAGCTGGTAGTATTTCCAACGTTGATATTATACTTGCCTCTTCCTTGACTACCAGAACCTCCTTCTGGAAAGCACTATAGTCAGAGAGTCTGATTCAGCAGTGCATGTTGAATGTTTTGGAGTAAATGCTCGACCCTATGCCTGTTAATACCTTCCATCCATCGTCGTGTACTCGTTTGTGAAGTATTATATTTCTGAAGGGGTCTTTGTTTTCCCTGGTTAGGAAGTTAGTGTCTTTCGAAATCAAGGAAAGAAGGAGTGTAGTCACTTTCGATTTTGTATCTCTGTAGTCTATCTATTGTCATTCGATTGCCAAATTCTCACGCTCCTAGCAGCTGTCATCTGCAAATAGAGTTACGTAGTAGACCAAATGGCAGTCATAAGTCCCCTTCATCTTTCTTTCTCTCTATCTGATCACCCACGTGGCGGTACAATGGGCCTACTCTGGCCGAAGTGCATTAAAGTCACTTACTACCTGCCTACCTACGTAGTAGACCACTGATTGGAACCACTCTGAGGATAAGGATGCTGTCAACGAATTTGGCAAAGAGATTGTTGAATCTTTTCTACTTTTCCTCATCAGGATAATTTCTGCAGAAGTTTGTAACAACGATGGGTCTTCTTGCGTCCTTGCCTAAGAGGCTGTGTCATGAGAAGACACATACGTTTCTTATCCCATGTCGGAGATGAACCTAGGCCTTTTCCATCAAGCTAGTCCGATCTCATCAATTGGTTGATGTCCTTCTTCATTTGTATGTCCCAGCATGCACTGTTGTGCTGTTCCTGGCTCGAAATCAATGTCCGAAATCAAACCCCGGACTGGGTGGACCTAGGCCTCAATCAACAAGCTTCACCAGCTGGCACGATCTTTAGCCAGCTGTCTTCAATTTCGCGCACCAATTTAGTTGAGGTCCTTCTCCACTTGTTAGCGCCATCGGTTTCGTTTGCGTCCTCTATTGCGTTGTCCCACTGGTTCGGTGTCGAAGACTCTTCGGGCTGGAGCAGTGTGGTCCATGCGCTCTACATGACCTAGCCAGATCAGAAATCAATGTCTAGATTATTTAAGTAAATTCAGCCCTGCCTCCAAGTCGCCTGATGGGGTGGTGTCAAATGTACATGTGACTGCCAGACATCCAAGTCTCTGAATTCTAGTTGATGTCTATGTTAGTTGTTAGTGGTTTCCAAACTATGCTGCCAAAAGCCAAAATTGGTCTGTTCATCCACATTCTGGAGTGTTTTTTCTGCGAAATAAATAGCATGAAACGCTTTTTTGACTTTTTCGTTGACATCGTGATTCATGACACATAAATAGTGATAATTGCTACGAGTGTCGAGTTCATCGAAAAAGAGCTAGTTGGCATTGTACGTTAAGCTTTATCTCTTACAGCCAACCGACACTGACACTGTTAGCGACACTGGTCTACCAGTCGGAGATGGTAAATGAGGATAATCAAGTAATAAATATCTACTTTAGGGGAGATGAACGGACTATCTGTTGACTATACATACCTCATTGAATAAATATAATTGGCAATAAATGACAAAACACTATAGACGGCCATGTGTGATTATCACAATTTATCAAGAACGAGACGAACGATGAAACCTCAACTATGTTGCAGTTATGAATTTATGGAGCCTTTTAATACCCACTACAGGAAAATATCTGTAAATGACAAAATTCCAAATCTACTAATTGAACGAATTTGCATCGTTGAAAGCAATAACAAGAACAGTATAAAAATGAAGTCTTGCCATGACCTCTCATCATCTATAATGGAATATATGGTATAGAATATTCAATGATCCCCAGACGGCTGAATAAATCAAACCTACTTAGGTTAGGTAAGGTTGTAGTGACTGACTGCTGAAGATAGTCACACTTAGGCTAAAGTAGGTCCATTGTGATACCACGCGGATTGATTTCTCCTAACATTGGAACAAGTTGGTGCTTGCAGTGAAGCGATGTAGCTGGCCTATGCTGACGCTGTTTCGCTCATTGAGATTGTTGAAATAGTAGGCCCCTAAATGTAGGAACCTACGACTATCCTATGTTGTCTATGTTTTCTACTTCCACTTCATCCATGCAGCTTCTGCAAAAATCATTATAAGGGACACCCATCCTGCGAGCATGAGTGCCAATTGCCCAGTGCCCGGTTTGACTCCTATGAGAGTCCTTAATGAGGGTCTGCTGAGCCTAAGCAGACTGAGTGACCGTTTTAGGTTAAGTGATGGCCAAATTTCTTTTGTTTTAAGTCATATGATGCCTTCTAGCCATTATCTTCAAAAGATAGCGCTGTAGCGATCGGCATGATCGCTGTTATTGATAGGGAGGAGGTTGTACCACACCCAGCGAGTTCATCGGCATTGCTGTTGCCTGGTATGTCACAATGTCCCGCCACCCACATGAGGTCTATGTTGAAATGCTCACCATCTCGTTAAGAGACAGCCTGCAATTAAGGGATATTTTTGAGCGATTAAGAATGGTTGAGTAGTGGATATTGAGTTCGGACCACAGTCAGAGTTTTTTGAGTCTCAAGGATGTGCTGGCTGCTATTTGTTTGCCGAATATTTCCAGTGGTGGAGGAGAATATTCAGTGCGTCTGACGGAGTACTTCACAGTCAGTACTCTCAGTCCACCAAACTGACACTTCATACAGAAGTGTTGGTCTGGCAATCGAGATGAAAATCCAGTGAGCGATGCGTGGTTGTAGTCCCCTAAAAAACCTACTTTATAACCTAAAACTGACTGAGACAGGTTTCGACATCACATATGCATAAACTTAACCACTTGCAATCATCCTTCAACGACACAATAAACGAGGGAACTTACAGAGCAACGCTTTGAGCAAAGGACTACAATTATCTATTAAAAAATAGTACTCACCATGAGGAGATGAAGAAAATGACTCGAACAGCAGAAAACAAAGCCAAGTGGAAAAGGGTTACAAGGGATCTGAAAAAAAAGATTAAAAATGAGGCAAGAAATCAACCTAATGAGTCATACTCCGACATCAGAGAAAAACTCATTATGGAAGGCCACAATTCACCAATTAAAAATCCAAATCATGGCATCAGCAAATTACGTCGATGCTACCTTTACGAACAGAGATGGTTATAATGACTCAATAATCTTTGACTACACCGACTGCCAGACAAAAGAAACTCCACCAAGACAACACTAAAAGCAATCGGGTTCTGCATTAAGAGCGCACAAAACAGCAAATAATCACCCGGGAATGGCTTTTTAAATGGAAAATATTTAAAGGAACTACCTCAACAATTATTCCTACACCTACGAAACATCTTTAATATTATTATTAGACGTTTTTATTATTAGTGTTTTTTCTAGAGAAGGGCTGTCGTCGATAGTCGAGAGATATTCATCACCCGCCCACAGGAAGACGTTGTAGACGTTCGCTTCCACTTCTTGACACGATGAACTGCGAACCACATCTGGCGATCTCCAACGGAACCCGAACTATGACACAAGATCCAAGAAAACCACACAATGGCTCCTTCAATTATTGTCTACGCGCCGTCAATCATGGCTCAGCGCACATCCCAGTGGCTTCGTTACACACGCGGTCACGTTAGAAATCCCCATTTGTTGAAGAAGTTACGACGGAAACACTTGGCACAAGCCCACGTCCTCAAGCGATATCTGTGTAGCAGTTTATCTGGACGTAACCAAAGCTTTCGACTGGGTTTGGCACAAAGGACTTTCCTTCAAACTTAATAAAGTCATCCCTAAAGACTATTTTACTTCTCGAAAGGTACCTCTTCTCGAAAGTTACGCCAATGACCGATTATTTTTAGGTCAGGTATGTCGACAAATTCTCCCAGTTACACACTGCACGTGCAGGAGTTTGTCAAAGACGCAGCTTGTTACCAGTCCTTTATCTTCGCTTTATAGGAGACATCTCTTACCCCATTAGAGACACGATCATGGTTGCAACACTTGCTAATGATACCGCACTCCTGAGTTCTGGAAGCCATCTATGTACAAGCAGCAGCACCTCAATTATAATAAACTCGGGAGAGGACAATAATTAACGAAGGCATGGCGATATTAGTTAATACTTTAGTCCATACTTTGCCAAAGACGAGATCGCAAAATTTAACTTCTTCGCAGAATTGAGAACATGTAGGTTCCTGCCTTCATCTCGAAAAATCACGCACACATTGACAATAAACCAAGATTCCAGTTACAAAACACGTAAACTCTTTACTATCAAACACAACATCTTTTCCAAGCACAAACAAATTCCACTGCATCTAAACAACGTTCGGGGCAAACCATCCGTGTAGGCACTTTGGAACGGGTCCACTCGAATGGAACTCGCACCGTCCCAATTCGGTCCAGGTCTTAGCGCACAGCACCAACAAGCCGACGTGGTTGTCATTAACTCCGCCCCAGACCATCGCTGCCAGTACCACACCGTCGTCCTCATCCTGCAAGAAACGCATTGCATTCAAATACTGTAAGAAGCTGTGTTAAGGAGCCCACTTACCACTGCCCCTGGAGCAGGCACAAATATCGGTTCACTTGGATAGCAATTTGTCTCACACCATGTCTTTGTGCTCTTCGACACCACGTCGACTTTTATCAACTGAAAGTGAAACCTTCAATAACTTGAGTTCATGGGACTTCCGTCCCGCTCTGGCTTACCGTTCCAGGATTCTCTGCGTCGACGTCCGAGCTTATCGCATAAAAGAATCGATACTTCTTGCCCAGGTACGTGTCGTAGTTAATTCTCGGGGTTTCGCAGCCCAGATTGGCGAGCAGCTCCGGCCGCACTAGGATGCTCTTGTCAGGCATTTGGTACGCCTCCGCTTTGGTGTCCTCCAGCTTCACCAAATTGACCAGACACTCGAACCGGACCTCGTTGCTCTTCACTGAATCACAATTGTTCGTGGCTATGTGGGTGATGTCATCGTATTCAGACTCAGAACGTTTGAACCGGTGCTCGATCTTCGTCTGCTGGAACCGGGAGCTGATGCCACCCAAGGAGAAGGATTTCATAAGGCCTCGTCGCTGCGGTGGTGCCGACGCGGCCAGTGGCAGGACGAATCGAAGCGGTCTTCCTCTGAACATGGCCGCGTAGTTGGGGTTTGTCTGCATGTTCATCATGCTGTCCAGGTACATGCAGTTGATCATCGACGGGTCCTTGTAGCAGCAGATGTCTATCACCACGTGGTTGTCCTCCTCGTACTGATTGATGATGTGCAGGTAGAAGAACGCCTCCGACCGGAAAGTGTATGTCAGCTTCCCGCTCTTGCGATCCACTAAGTAGAAGTGTGTGCTCTTATTCTCGAACCATTTGAGGCAGGACGAGAAGTTCTGACTGTGAAGGTGAGATTTGACAAATTCCGTGAGTGACACCGACAGGGGCTGTTCCACGATGATGAAGAAATTATCGGTGATTCCTTCGAGATGAGACAAATATTTGACACTGCATGGGCGCAAGGCACGGAGATCTCGACTTACCAAACGTGTGCATGTATCCCGGATTCAGTACCCAACGACAAGGTATTGAGGCGACAACGTAGGCATCCTGGAACATGCTGTCGCCTTTTGGAAAGCAGACTATGTTGTATTGGGGACCAGCCCTGCCAGCGGACATTCCCAAATTGTAGACTGTCTTGTCAGCCATCACATGTGGGTGAGATGTGTGACTAACTATTCCGACATAGTCCGTGAGACAGAGTCGCCCTTCTGTGGCTAGTGTTACTGGATTTATTCTAAAAGGGGCGAGACAGAGAGCAAATTTATTTAGAGATGACATGATAGATGAAACGAGGATCACGAGATCATAGGCACAGGACAGACTGTAGTCTAGAGTTGCCTCTTCAGACGTAGCCAGGATGACAGCAAAGCGAAGTTCACTCGGTATTCACATCTGCTGTTGACCTTATCATGAGGGAGACAACAGAAGATTCCACCTGGTAAGTGGAGATGGAGAAGGCCTTCTCTGTACAAGGGCTTATCTCTCTTTTAGAGCCACATCGACATAAAAGATTCCTTCTAAGGCCCAGATCGTGAGCATGGAACAGAGTCGTAAGTGGACGAGCCCTGTTCTCTTAGGGCCAATGACTGCTCAAACATCTTTAGTGAGGTTACCAATACTGGATGCATCCGGAGCCTCCGTCCGGTCAACGAGGGCCATGGCCTCGCTGTGGCGCTTTTGTGAGTTTAACTCCCTCACAACGACAGTGATCAGTACAGACGCAACCATACGTCTCAGATATGCACGTGGAATGTGAGAGTCCTTGCAGACCACGTGCAGCCAAAGAACTGACGGAGGCCCGAAAGCAGACACCACAGCAATCCAGGAAGTCTACTGCGGTGATTACAGAAGAGACATGGATGTGGATTTGTTGTTTCAGGCAGACTTTGTAAAAGTGAATACCTCACGCCCTGACAGATGTGATTTAACTGTTCGCATACGTGGATGGGTTTGACCTGATTGGTAGCATGTTACGACCTGTTTGAGGCATTGAGACGAATGCGGCTAAACTAGGCCGGGCGGTGAACGAGAAACGTCTGATTCTTTTTGATCTCATGCCAAACTTAAGGAGGTTTGTGATTGCAACGACGCCAACGTTCATATCGAGAAAGCATAATCACCAGTTAAAATCCCTAAAGAAATTGTTAAGCCCTTCCTTGCCATAGTTTTCTTTTCAGGACGATTAACACAAAAAGGTCTGAGAAGCAGGTCCAGAGCGTTAGCGGAATGTTCTGAAATTCTTGGAGAAACAATTCTCTCTTTATTTAAATTTCTCTCTTTAAAAAATGCGGGTTCTAGCAATATATATAGTCTACGAAAAAGTGGCCGTTTATTCTGGAATATCTGGAAATTCATTCAGTGTTCTGATAGATTCCCGAAGCAGCGACCTAATTCGACTCCAGTCGGGTTTAAGTCAACTCCAGTTCTATTCTATGTGCAACTCGTTTTTTTTAGCATTGCATATTTCTAGGCGGATGTATCAGATTCATTTTGAGCCGCTGCATTAGCTGGAGCCAACATTACTTTCACAAATCTGACATTTAAACCAATCAATTGACCGAAACTAAGCGACGATATCATCATGCTCATAATTTAGACGCATTTATAGCTTTTATACATAATTTTCGACATCAGAGAGAACAAAACTTCACCGTGTCAGGCCACACTCCAGAAAAAGCCACAGTGGTAATGAACTCTTGTCGTTTAATCGTGGCATCAGCTGTCAAATCCCAATATACCACTGCACATGTAATGAATTGAAGTAAGAACTCTGCAGTGAGATTTTCAACCGGCTCGTTGGTCTAGGGGTATGATTTCCGCTTAGGGTGCGGGAGGTCCCGGGTTCAAATCCCGGACGAGCCCAAGAGTAATCATTTTTTTTTCATTTTTATTTTCTTTTTTCGAACAATACCTGTGTATGAAAGGCGCTTCGGTAAATGTGTAGAACTCATCTCCAAATGGATACACCGAGATCATTGAGTTGTCAGAGCCGCTGTCCGCACGAAATATAGCCGAGACCCTGAAAGTTGTGAACCCAGTCGAATTATACACAATTTCAACGGGAAAGCTATCAATTTACTTGTCAAATATCGAATGACACGGATCGGGAACTGATGATGTGCCGAATTCTGTGACGACGATGCGCTGCGCTTGAGAGTTCTTCTTTAGCGTCTCCGTCTGCACAAATCTGTTCTGATAGGTGACAGTGCCGTCCTTGATGGCGAACCTGTGCAGGAGCGCCGAGCAATCGAACAAATGCTGAAATGACATGTCCCCCACGTTCCAGTTGCCCGGTCCATTTCGCAGCAAAGTACCATTCAGCCACTTCGGAATGGTGCCTAAGAATGGATGGACACCGGTTAGTAATGACCATGATGGCATAGACCAATGTACTCACCTTTGACAGTGCCATGCAGAGGCTCAATGACTTCCTTGCTGCAAGATCTTAGCCACACGTCGGACGCACAGTTCGGGTAACAACGGCCGCTACCATCAATGCGCACCGATTCCGGATCGTGCTCCCTCGCATCGTACTTCACCTAGAAGGAAACAAATACCTACGTAATCAATAAAGTGGCACATAGGAACCACGCAAAGCTGCTCTTCCCAGCGATTATCACTTCCACTCGATTAAGCGAGCAAATCAAAGAATTCCATGGAAATGCTCCCCCTCGCACATTTTGTGGCGCAATTCTCATGGTCGTCAACCCTTTGTAACCGTTCCGAAACACTCGCCACCCCTATCGCAGGCACGTTCCATTGAAAACACGTGTAGAAACTGTAAGTGAGTCGGTCTCTCTGCCTCTGACTGGGGGTTTGGGTGAAAAAGTACGTTTCAACAAGTGATTGCGTGATTCTAGCGTAAGTGTGTCGCTGTAAAATGAGCAGTGAACCTGAAATTCATAAGCAGGCACAATCGGCTTATGGAAATGTGAATTTCAAGGCAAGACGTCTTGTGGATTGACAGTTGTGTAGGCATTATGGTGGCACAATGAAGCGGAAGGACATTTTGTTTGTAGGTTACGTGTATCTGTTATGGATTCGAAGAGGCTTCCGACAGCTGAAAATGGAAGCCCCAACAATGTGTACCCGATATGTACTATTCGCCGAACTAAATCAAATGTATAACCTTCAGATGCCATTGAATGAGGGACAAAACGTTACGATTTCTGGCAAATAATATGTAGGAAATGTTTGCGTAAGCTTAGATACATATGAAGTCGTAATAAGGTCGTATCGAGAAACCCACGGAAGTAGTAGTTTCTAGAAAAAACATACCAAACAGTGAGCAACATAACACAAAACCTAGGATCACCACAAATTAACAAATTACATCCTAGCGGAGAGTCGACGTAGAGTCGCCCATGGCACGATATATTCCTTTTTTCAACACCAATGGTGAGCAAATTGCTCCATAGCTGCTTAGTCGCTTGGTTGGGATTCAGTGAGGAAAAAATACCATTTCTTTGCGCAGCCTGTAATCGCTGATGACTGATTACGGACTAGACAAGATTTTCTCAAGTGAGAATCATCAGGATTTCTTCTCCACTTCGAGCAATTTTTCGTGCATTATGTACCTCAGCGATAAAACAAAGGATGTTTTATATATATAAGTTCAAGCAATTAACACTCTAAGCATCTAACATCATCATTTGCATTGTAAATGTTATAGTCCACTCTCGTGACAAGGTAGAAGTTGAGTGTTGAATTGTAACACATTAGAGTTCGTGTACTGAAAAGTTGACTGCATGGGTGAGCGAGAAAAATTCAAGTTATGTGTGCAGAAAACTAGATCATGATCGGACACACCGATCTAGAGGGTTTGGGGAGCAGTTGAGAACAGATCGGGTAGCATAGGAGTTAATCCCACCCAACCGGAAACAATGGCAGGAACAAACGGTAGTAACAGAAGGGGAGAATCCTAGGAAATGAAAAGACGGACAGTCTCGCGAAAATGATCTAGGAGAATCTTTAGCAACGCGCTTAGCTCTATAAGGAAAAACTAGGAGACGAAGCCATGGACAGAGCCAGGACTCGATGGCTTGGTCTGAATATTGGAGCAACAGCAAGATGTATATGGCTAATGCTGAACGAATAGAAGTCGGCTTTAGTCGCAAGCATGCTAGTAGGAGTATTTTATCGTGTATTGTGCCATAGGTACACAAGAACTTTTGTTAAAATTTTAACAACCGTACGTACAGAAAACTCTGGCATGTCGCCAAGGGACATCGCACTAGAAAAGCAAAACAATTAAATAAAGCGTAGATAACTATAATAATGAGAACAATATAAGCAACATATTGTTGCATTGGTGAGTACTGAAAAGAAGAGGGAATTTATGAAAGATAAATAGAGTTGGAAAGGAAAACAAAAGTGTAAGATAATTTAACTACAGGGGAATCCCCCTAAGTCGAATTATCACGGGATATCAAAATGAGTTCGAGTTAGAGGGAGTTCGACTTAGGGGCTGTTGTTTGTATGGAAAATGGAAGGAAATGCTAACAAAAAATTCGAGTAAGAGGGAATTTTGACTTAGGGATAGTCCACTGTATATGAATAATAAATATGTAAATGTCTAATCGATCCAATGAAGTTGCTCAAGGCATCTATTAAGAAGTGAGGGATCGGCATTCAGGAGAGATTTGTTGTGGATGATCTTTTTACTCTTTTTAACATAAACCAAACCGTTCTTAGTTCTTGCTGAATATAGTAGGTCCTATCTTCGCAGCAGAAGTCTTAACAGAAAGCATGTCTGCATGTCTTAACAGAGAGCTGTTTTCCGTTCTCCGGGTGTCAAGACCCAAGTAAACAATGGAAAGCAGTTTAAGTTCAAGCTGTTCATGCGTCGTCAGGCTGAGAACTATATAAGTAAGTGAAAAACAAAGCAATAAACATCCTTCACTTGGACTGATTTCTAATACATCCATATAGAAAGCTTACAAAGCTCACTGAAGGAAGGAAGGGGCACAACGAATCCATGAGGTCACAGTGCATCAATTATCTTCAATTCAATCAAGTGGACGGAATCGGTATCACCTTATTCATTTTGGAAAGAAATAAGGTCCGACAATGCTGCCTGGTCATAAAACGCACCAATGCTTGGTCGAACAATAATGTGGATTATGTTCGCTTCAATTAGGCAACTTAGCTTGTTGTCGCTGAGCCAGAAATGAGCCTCAACCGAGAAGTTTCGGACCAACATTTCATGTGCCCAATTAGAGAACTCAGTCGTCCGCTTGCAATACTTGTGTCAGCACAATTTTAAATAGATGTAGGTCCAAATCGAACCTGGTTGAATCTCTGGCTATGCCGAATTTAGCAGAATCGGAATTTCTAGGTCTTCGCAACAATCTGTGTCTGTTTGGTGACTTAAGGTCCAAAAGCAAACTTGCGAAAAAAAAACGGCGAATTGCGTACACACTGAAGCCCTGATCGACAAACGACAACTCACGACAAAATTCACTTTGAGTATTTACAACTGAGCCGGAATGCTGATCATATTTTTCATTTATTTTTCCACGTTCGACAAGCATGAAACGAAGCATGAAAAAATGACACACATTTCTGAATATTTTGACAGCTGGGTGTCATTCGAAACGTTGGCAGCTTCTAATACTTAACAGATGGAAAAACTATTATTGCTATCTGGCCACCCTTTACTTTATTTCTATTCTCTACTTTCACTCAAAGTAAATATCCATATACGTTATTGAGTTGCTAATAAACTTCCCATGGTAGATATATGATAGACCTCGTCATGTCAGGCGAGACGTATCTGTCAAACACTCGTCGGTACATTACAATCAAATTATAACCAAAGAAAGAAATGGAAATCTAATTGCGGTTCCAATAAGACAGCGCAGTACGCCACAGAGAGCAAAAGAAACTCAAGATGGTTCCCAGATACTTAAATTCAGCATTTATTGTCATCAATTAATGAACAAGATCGTGTGAACAAATCTGATCCGATGGGATATCTCTTCTAGAATTATGGCAAAGATCGCACTTGAATTGATAATCGAGATAATTTTGGAGCAGTTGTTGAAAATGAACAAATTATTGATTTGATTATTTTGTAACATCATCAAAATTTGCAAGAACCACCAATTTTATTCTATAGCCTGGTGCAGTTCAGAGATCTATAAATAATGTCTTAACTTGTACGTACATAAACATTATATTTGCAGGAATCAATATGAAAAATGTATAAATAAAGGGTGTTTAAAAACGGGCAGGCAAAATTTGAAACTTCGACTAATTGCAAAATAAGGTGTTGAAAAAAAAATCACGAAAGCATGTTGCCGTTCCATTACAGTGAAGAACTTCGAATTTAGCCAAAGAGTTTGTATTCCGAAAAATAAAGTAGCGTTGGCAACTCTGAGTGACACCTGACAGTTCGGGGTTATCAAAAAAGGAGCGCAACAGGATAGATGAACAATACTTTTAATCTTCCCATTGCCTATGTTGTTTGCAAATCTATGGCGACTTCGGCGTTGCTGCACAAAAAATTAAAGTGTTACGATCAAGACTGCATTCAGTATTCAGAACAAGACCAAGTATAGTAAATGCAAAAACCATTCAGACCAGACCATGCAAATCAGACTAACTGTTGGTTTAAGCAGATGACATTGAAATTGCGATCGTCATGCATTCCTAACGTTTCATGGTGGTAGCTCCCCTGGCAAGCAGTGTTACCTCGAAAGCTAGACGACAAGCAAAACAGCAAACTGACTCTTGGTCCCTTCGAAAAGAAAATTCTGCGTCGGGCATATGGTACTGTCTGCTAAGTGAAGGGAGAAGAACTCTATGAGCTGTACAAAGATACGGAATTCGATTTTCGCATAGAGTACATGGACATTGATTGGTGTCCAATGTGCTCCAGGTAACAGTGTCTACGAATGCTGGTCCGAGAAGAACACTAAGACTCTATTACAAAAACAAAGTCATCGCATCATAACTGCGAGACAGCATTAGCTGATGCTCAGACCCTCTCTGGTTTGTCGTGCTAAGAAGTAAGTAGCTGGTTGTTACTTCCTGTAGCCGACTACTTGCGGACGATCGAGACATTCAACATGGCAGGCTGTGGTGGTTGGGCATTATTTGGTCGTTAAATCGTACATACGAATCGTTTAATGCGAAACCTGCTAATAAAAACCCATCCATTCGTGCAGACTCGTCACTCAGTCGTTCGTCGTTCCATATCTCAGCCGA
Source organism: Eristalis pertinax (assembly GCA_907269125.1). Taxonomy (NCBI): domain Eukaryota; kingdom Metazoa; phylum Arthropoda; class Insecta; order Diptera; family Syrphidae; genus Eristalis; species Eristalis pertinax. Next base: position 61,924,234 of record OU026145.1, read on the forward strand.
TCGGTACTCACTGGTCACTGCATCTTGCGTGGCTACAGAGTTACCTTGTTGAAGGAAATGCTGTTCAAAACTTCCTCTATAAATGCAATCAGCCTAAGAACAAATTGTGTCGCGCAATTTTTCATCACGCTCATGGGATGTGACTTTCACAATCACGGGCAAATTCAAACGTCAAAAAACTTTCGAATGACTTTCTTTGCCATAAAACTGTTCGGAAACCAATAAACCATAAACCTCAGCAAAATAAGTGTAAATGGGCTGCACACTTCACGAAAGAGTAGCAGATAGATGGCTAATCTCGTTAACACAGAACTCTAGTTAGCCCGAACGATAAGTGTTGTATGTCGAAGAAAACTTGCTGTTTCCACTGCTTTAGTGAATGATTTGGAAGAACGGAGACAGAAGTGTCGATCATGATTGCAATAGAACCAGAACTAGATGAGTTTAAAGTCTCGACATTAAACGATTCAGACAGTAATGAACGAACCACATTTCTGCCTGCATTCTGTAGTATTTTGTACTAAAAACAAGAGGTCGGAGCTGGGTAGTCTATAACGTGATGTTTTTCTTAAAATATTCAGTTATGGTGTGCATTCACCATTATATTTAGTTCATCCACCGCCACAGCCTCGATAATCAGCCAGAAAATTGACGAAACATAGAAAGATCTCGCGTAAGTTTGCATTATGCAAATACAGTCTGATCGTATGCCAGTTGTCATATGAAATTAGCCAGCGACTAAACCAATTGGACATCAATTGATATTGATTAACACCCCGATCTTAATTTCGAATGCAGTCGAGTGCAAATGCAATGCAAAAATCTAGGAAGTATAGAACGAGACGTGGACTTCTCAAACTATCAGGAATTGTACATAATTGCAACACATTTAGATCACCTCCATAGGACGCTCCATCTTCGGTGTCCACAAGTGAAAAGATGTGCTTTTAAAGCATTAAACCTCGCGCCAAAATATAACACATTTCATATTTTTTTTTTTCGAAAAATCAAAACACAGTTAAACTTCAAGCAACCCTAAAATGAACAATTAACCTTCTCTATCGAACGCCAGGTTCATTCGAATGGTTGTTGCAACACAATTGTTCCACAAAGTCCGTTGCAATCAATAGAATCGTATCACATGTTCAATTCTCACGAATCCCCTAGCACGGGTTCACGAACAAAACACCAGTCGGGCCGGTCACACCAGTTTAATATGCTTGATTCACAGCACTATCCCATCAAAGAAGCCAATTCAAAGTTCGTCTACTCCTAGCGATCCTTCTCCGCTCAACCATGACGCCAGCCACAACCACCGAAAAACAGGCACAAGGCATGATTTTAAACAAAAAAAAATTCCAAAAATTCAAACCACCACTACTAACCGCAAAAATATCCCGAATGAAACTCTTCAAAACCCCATCGCCCATTTTCGAGAGTTCACGCCACACAATCGTCGTGTCCTTGATGAGATTTCACCCTTAACCGTGTTCACTTAGACCGAACGTAGTCGCGATTCGCGTACTGTACAATGTATTTCCCCGAACACAACTGGCTGCCATTCAGAGCAACCGTCAACTGAAATCCAAAAGTGAACTCCGTTCCCATCGAAGGCAAATCGGCGGGAGCTTGAAGGCATACAGCGGCCCCTTGTGAAAGGGCAGTGCCTATACAGAGACAGACAGACGTGTAGTGAATGAACGATGCTACCCTCGCTAGTCGTATTGTGTAGTCATAGGGTTTTGGGGTGGAAAACAAAAAATAAGCTTTCGCGAAGCGAAGCTAATAACCACTCTGCGACGCAATCAATTACAATGCGACTTGTCCACGGCCAATGATGACAGCGACAGCAAAGCCGACACAACTTTATGGGTTTCTCACTTAGCCATGAGCCCTTAAACTATGCCTATGGTGGTGAGGTGTCGCGGCACAGACAACGATACCGCTGATGCGAGTCATTCCGCGAATTCCTGAAGTGGGTGGGCAGCGCAGGGTAGGGTAGGATAATGGGCTCGAGTCTAGGTGAATCGACCTTGATGCGCACAATTGAAATCTGAAACCTAAGACGCAATGACGTAATCAAGACGACAGTGATGTGGTGACGAAACTCACCACGATTGAGCGAACTAGATACACCACGTATCCCCGTTTGAGCATGTGTGGAACTTGATATGGTCTTGAAGTGCACTTAGCTTTTGGTTTCGTCTAATTAAGGGCGCCATCGTTGGGAAGTCAAACGGGAGTTGCCCCGCGCCGCGCCACCGTCGTCATGTGTACGTACGGTCATTGCCAGATGACAGATGTTGACGAGTGAGTGAACGGCCTATTGGAAGGTAAGCGCGGATTTAGAATTACCCCGTGATTGTCTCAATTAGAGTATTTCAATTGTTTATTGGTGCCAATTGAATTCGCTATCACACACGCTACACATGCCACTGTGACTGGCTTGCAAACACATTCAACTTGGGCAGGAAACTGACAAGGAATTGAGTGAAAAGTTTGATGATGGGTGGTATTTTGTGTTCATCAAGGCGAGTGGGGAAAGTTCTCTGATGCCAATTGAAGTTGCATTGATATTGATCTGTGAACGGTGATACACGCGAAAGGCAGTAGGTTAGCAAGAGGTAAGCAATACTTTGGATAATGTAGTTACTCATTGATGCATAATTTAAATAAGCCCGAAAGAATAATTCAGAGAGAGATGAGATTTATTAGAATACTTTATAGAAGGAAATAGTGCATTAACAACAAATGAACTGGTTTCAGAAAAAAATAACAAACACCAAGATCGTTGTTGGTAAAACTTTTTCAGGAGATGGTAGGTTGGAAGGTAGGTAGGTAGGGTGACTGCTAGGCTATTGTGTATAAGCCAAGCTCCACTTAGACCATTGTGCTGTCACTATCCGGTTTTACAGACCTCGTTCTCCCGTTGACCTTAATGTGTTTCCTGTTCCGCATCGATTGTCTATTTCGACCGTTATACTGTAGGATATCTCCTTGCTCCTATAAGACAGTTAAAGTCTTATATAGCTTCCTAGCAGTTTTCTTCTTGTTTCTGGACGGGGTACTGGGCATGTGCCGTGGTAGTGTAGTACGGTTTTTTCTTCCTTCTCATCCCTGTAGCTTCTACAGAAATCACTGTATGGCGCTTCAAGTCTTCTGGCCTGGTTGCCTATGAGACAGCGGCCAGTAATTACGGCTATTGATTTACTAATGTCGTTTCTGTTTATTCCAGGAGAGATTTAGTCCTCTTATAATTTACTGCATGTCACGTCGACGACGTTTTCAATGATCTGCATGTATCCAATTCCCCCACCTAGAACTGGTATCGTTTATGGCACATTGCAACAAAATGCCGGACATTTAAAGTTGATAAAAAATACTTACGACACCTTGCCCTTGATCGTTGACAAGACTGTATAAAATAATAGACGGAAAGAGACGTCACTTACTGTCGGCAGAAGTCAGTAATCAGAGTTGTCTAGATTGGTAAATTTACTTAGCAAGACATTTCCCCTTAATTCACAACAAAATAGAAAATCCGAATTTTCAAGAACTAACAATATAATCCTCTTTGTACTACAAAATATTCACTATGAGCATTCAACAATATTCAACAGGATGCAATATGAACAGCGGATGTCAATCAACATCTTTTCGAAACTGGCTTGGAAAATGATTGGGCTGTCTCATTATAACTACGCAATGGGGTCAAGCATCTGGCGGGCGTGGCGTTGTGTGTATGACTGTCGACTCCTACGCACTTGAACCTCGGTGTCTGGGTTCGATTCCCAATATTTTCACGGCCCACTTCTTTCAAGTCACTGACAATGCTCAAAGAGTATAACTGTAGGTCCCCTGCACTCGAGAGAGACGCACGCACAACACGAGTGGTTGCTGAGAAGCTAGGCCCTGAATCTCTACGGGCTGTAGTGCTACCCATAGTATACATGTATTTTGGGGTCAAGCATATGCCCGAACCGCAACAAGAGTTATGCCGTATGCCACAAGGTGGAGTTGTTTCACCCATTCTGTGAATTATAGAGCTGAACGTTAAAGTCACCGCTTTGCAAACAATATGGTTATATTTGGATCAGGAAAGAGTTGTTTGAATGAGTTAATGGAAAAGACTAGTAGACTAGAAAAGACACCTTTAATAGAAAGCTTAGCTGAAGACTCAAAGTAAATGAGTGCATCAGAAAGGCTCAAATCGCCTTATATTCCTGCAAAAGAATGTTTTGAACAAGTTGGGGCTTAGACCCACTGATTCTACACTACCATAGTGTTCCTGTTGTGGTATTGTGGAATGATTTATACTGAATAAATTATGTACCAAAACATAATTAGAAAGACCTCGACGTCAAAAACACAGCCTCGAGGTTTAAAAAAACGAATAGCAGTTTGTTTAGACGCACAGACTACTAAAAGCCAATACAAAACGCTGGCTTTGGTTCCAGAGTACATAACAGTACTCAAGATCACATGTAGTTTTTTCAAATGAAAGCACTGTAGTGAAAGTCTCAAGGGTACAACTGCCAGCTCGTATAAAGGGTATTTTGTGTATGATGTGTATGACAGCTATCAAAAGACGAAACAAAGCAATTACCGTAATAAAGGGAGATTCATCGTGAGGTTTGATTTTCAATAGGCTTTTTTTGACAGATCAAGCGTAAAGGCTCAACTATAATGCGCATGAGCAAACCAAATTGTTCAGCTGTATTACGAAAATCAAATCTGACATCTCTATTGCCAACAACATTCGCAAATTTGAGTCCCAGTTTACATTAGTTGATGATACTCGACCGGTTGGACCACATCCAGCTCGTAGTCAAGAAATTATAGCAGCTGTAGCTGAGAGCTTCCGCGAATATCGTGACAAATCGACTCGTCGCCGTTCTCAGCGTTAACGGATTATGTGCTTCCTGAAATTCTAGCACATGGTCTCGGTGAGCTCTGGTTTCAAAAAGACGACGCTACGAGCCGTACAGCTCGTGAAGCAATGGACTTGTTGAGAAATCATGTTGGTGAGCACTTAAATTCACGTTTTGCCACGGTTTGCCAATTGGCCGCCTAGGTCGTGCGATATCACATTTTTGGACTATTTTCTCTCGGGATATGTAATGTCTCAGGTCTTTAGAAATAAGCAAGCTACGATTGACGCTTTGGAAGCCAACATTACTCGTGCTATCTGCGAGATACCAGTCGATATGCTCGAACGAGTCGACCAACATTGGAACTTCCGAATGGACCACCTCAGACGTAGTCGTGGCCAACATTTACATGATATCATGTTCAAAAAGTAAATGCCATGAATTGTTCTTTTGACCGATAAAATTTATGTGTTCTATTTTACATTATAAATCAAACATAACGATGAATCACCCTTTATAACCAATCTTTTCTGGCAACTACAATAGAATAAAAACGAAATATGTTCTCTCACTATCCAGAATTGAATTTAATCTATTGGTCTACATGCCAACTGGTCTTATAGGATACCAAGCCGTTGACTAGCACTTGTCTCGTCTAGAATATGCAGAAACTGCAGAGCATCAAACGGGAAACATTATAGCATATCTTTTTGCAAGCGACCGGCACTAACTAACGCAGGAAAAAAGACATGTGGCAAATACTTCTCCCACTCTCCCATGGATGTGATCAATTTGTCATTCTATGTGAAGTTTTTACCGCCGTCATAGCCTACTCAAAGTTATGATGTTCTCTTATTGCAACATGTCTGATTTCTTGCAAGAATAGACGCTTTGATAGGTTTATTTCGTGTAATGTTCTTTTCAACTGAGTTCCAATTCATGTGACATCACAATCTTAAAGTACTTTTGAAAATCGTGCACCAAACTTTGAATTTGCATACAATTATTTATTTATGTCATTTCACCATTCGGAGACTTAGGGCTTCAACCACGACAGCACGCCATCTCGTTCGGAATTCTTTCTTCGTTTCAGTTTCCATCAAGTCATTCCAGAAGAACTCGATTCCTCTTCGATTGTGCTGAGCCACGTTTGCCTGGGCTTAGAGCGGCGTGCTATTCTGCTTGCCTGTGTAAGTGGATTCCACTGTTGTCTTTGCACCTTAGAGTGTGCCCAATCTATTGCCTTCGTGTAATACTATTAGTAGATTATTAGTTAGTTCCCATGTATAGTTCGCTGGAGATACGGTTCCTCCAAAAATATCCTGTGGCCGTTTGTTTGTTTATATACAAATGTATGCTTTTGTGTGATAATGGTGTCCACCTATGTACTGCACCATCTATACGACGTTGGAGCGGAACAATCTCAGCTTCGTTCTCAAAAGCACCTTTAGACTTCCCCATTCTGCTAAGTACAACTAGTGAGACCACACTTTAGAAAAATGTCGACTTATAGTCTATAGTGCTCTTCGTTTGCCTCGAATTCTAGATTCAGGCGCGACAGATGAAGGTTAAATATCTGATGTCAAAATGGACAAACATCGTCAACGTAGTCAGGTTGTTCAAGATAAGATGTCGTAGTCCATTGGATACCATAATGTCCTTCCGTCAATGATGCACGATATCGAACTCCTCTAAAGTTTTACCATTGTGTAAGACATGTTACTTACCACCTTTGTAGGTAGGTAGGTAGGTGATAGGCAGCTACAATTTCGAGGTAGTGAAGGAGTTTGTCTACCTCGGGGCAAACGTGAACTCCACAAACGACATCACAGTGGAGATCCGTCGTAGAATAGCTCTTGGCAACCGGTGTTACTTCGGTTTGTCAAAACAACTGGGCTCAAAACTCCTGACTCGAAGGACCAAAATTATGCTCTACAAAACCCTTATTTTGACAGTCCTGCTCTATGTAGCCGAAAGCTGGACACTAAGCAAAACTGCAGAGTTGATTCTTGTTACCTTCGAAAGAAAAGTTCTACGACGGATATATGATCCCGTCTGCGAGGAAGGCGATTGGAGGAGAAGACATAACCGCGAATTCTACGAGCTGTACCAGGATGTGGATGTAGTCCGGAAGGCAAAAATCCGTCGACTGCACTGGCTCGGCCACATCGAGCGCATGGACAACAATGCTCCAGCAAAGAGGATCTTTGAATCCGAGCCGACTGGTTCGAGAAGGAGAGGAAGACCGAATCTCCGGTATAAAGACCAAGTAATCGCGGATGCAAGACAGCTTGGTCTTGATGACTGGAAGCAGCGTGCCCAGGACCGTCAACGATGGAAGGCAGCAATTGCTCAGGCTCGGACCTTCATGGGTCGCCGGCCTGATAAGTAAGTAAGTAAGATAGGTGATAGGATGCCCTGTCGGCCCTTTAGGACGTGGCTCTATTAGACCATCTTGTTGGGTCCATTGTGCCCTTGTTTTGGGGTGGTTTACCACCATGAGACATACTTTTGTTCCAAAACCACGCGGGTTCACAAATGAATCTTAGGAGATTTTCCAGTTAGGTCCTATAGCTCTACGAAGAAGTATTTACCCAGGAACTCCCTTCTTTTCTTAGCTAGGACTGGACAGCCGCAGAGCAGCTTCTACAAAAGCCGCTTTGCGGTAGTTTCAGATGTATAGCATGTGTGCCTATGACACATTGCTCGACAATGACTCCTATTAGCATGCGTACAACCTTGCGAATTAGACTGATCAATAATGTTGATCTCTTTTTGCTCAGCATCGGCCATAGAGCCGTCGTCTTGAATGACCTTAATTTTGCATCCTAGAGAGTTTTATCTCCTTCTCAATGAGGGGCGAGGGCTGTTTTGCATCCAAGATGCTTCTGATATGCCGCGCTTTAAGGAATTCCTTTTTCCGGCGTAGGCCATCTGATTTTATATTTCATTTTGCCTTTTAATGGAGTATTCTCCTCTGGTTCAGCAAGTAGTTGCTCCAGCAGTTACATGGAGATTTCCTCCTCTTGACTATCTGCCGTGATGGCTTTTTCCTCTGGCGTCGAGTCAAAGTTGCCCACTTGCATGTCTCGTTTTGCGGAGGGGACATATTGTTTGTTTTTTGGTTGCTTGTTATTGTTTTATTTATGTTCATATTGTTGCATTAAATTGTGGTCTCAGGAGTAAGGCCGGAAAGGTGTAGTCCACCCGTGCAGGTAAGGCTGTATGCAACAGGGAGCTCGTTAAATATTATTTCTTGGGCACGATTTGCTTTTTGCTCATTCCACCACTAAAATTTGGGTTCAACAATCTTAGTTTCTTAGTTTCCGGTTCTCAAGTAGACGTAGATCTATTGCCATCGAACCTACTTAAGCCCAGACACCGCGAAAAGGTGAAAAGTCTTCGCCAGGGGTATGTAGCTACCAGTGGCGTGGTGTCCATATATGCCGATTCCTACCTTTAAAAAGTCCACTTTTCAACAAGGTATCAATATAACAAGAAACATGAATCTTAATATGTGCATATAAACATAATATTTGTGTGTTTCCTACACCTGACACGCAAGCAACAAATTCTACCAACACACAAGCCCATAGCCTGCTAGTCAATATTCATCCGCTTTCATGTAGTTCTATACTGCTCCACGCATACGCATACACTACACACATCATTGCACGCCTATTCTGCAACATCACATACTCCATAGGCCACAGGAGCGGAGCATCATTGTATGGCGCAGACTTACCCGAAAAATGTCGGTTTATAAAATATAAATATGTGGCTGGTTAGAACAAATTGGTTTCAAATCTATAGTGCTTCCGAGCACCATTAGCCAGATGCAACCAGATGCAACAATCTTAAATTAACGATTCCAGACAACACGACAATCACTCCAACGAAGGACGCTAAATATCTGGGAATATTGTTCAACGAAAGATTCAGATTTAAGAACCACGTTGATGCTATCATTAAACGGGCAGCTTTTGCCCTACACTTGGTACATCCACTGCTCCGAAGAAAGACTGGTCTTAGTCAGAGGACTAAACTGCTTATTTATAAGCAACTTATCAGACCAGTCATAACGTACGGATGCTCGATCTGGTACACAATAAACCCCACAGTAATGGAGAGAATCTGTCTGTTTGAACGGAAGATTGTAAGAATGTGCACCGGTCCCCACAGAGACCCTTCAACACTGAAATTCATCCCTACAAAAAGGAATTACGAAGAAGCGAATATCTTGCCAATTGATAAATACATCCTACAACTATCCAGTAAGCTGTTAAATAATATTAACAGTCACCCCATTCAGGAAATACAGGCACTTCCACTCGAGCGCAGCGCTTTCCTTGTTTTCCCTTTACAGTTTCTGAATCCTCTCAGCCTAACATGCATTCTTATACAAAAAAAAATAAACCGCTTTTCTTCGACTTACTTACTCTAACTCATCGGGAGTTATGCCCAAGCGCAACCAGGCGAGTTTTTGGACTGGGTCTGCAAGCAATAGCGTACCTGATGAAATCGCATTCAAGGCACAGGAAGTCGTGATGCTGAGACGTGACCAAACCATCGAAACATAGCTCTTTCCGTTCCAAGCGTACTGCCGTGCATTTCACCATGTTTCAGTCAGCTTCGCCAATCCTACAAGAAAGCTTAGTATTACACCTCCCATCACTCGTGGAAAAGACCCCGAGATACTTGAACGTATCCACCTGCTTCAATGGGACACCACTAACATGTATAGTGCATTGAACATGCGTTCTGGAAATGACCACAATGTCTGATTTGTTCATGTTAACCTTCATCCCAGCATCTGCACATACGGCAATAAACCTATCGAGTGCACACTGGGGTTTCCTCTGGGATTATGTGAGGATAACTAAGTCATCTTCCAAAAATAGATGACTTACCCTCAACTCTTCCGATGTGAGACATTTCTCGACTCGGTTGGGCTGCAACATCTAGTCCATATATGTATATAATGAAGAGTAGAGGTGACAAGTCGCACCCTTGGCTAGGTCCGATTTCTTCCGACTTACCTTTTCAAATTTTCCACGCAACGCCACTGGTACCTAGGAGTTATTCTGAAATACCTGCGCAAGGCCAATCAGATAGCATCTCGATTCCTAAAAACGCATTCATACAAACCGAGGAAATAAATGAGAATTTCTTTTTGAATCTGACGTCAATGCAAATGTTAAACGTCTTAAAAGTTTAACAAGTAGCTTTCAACGTACATTTAAAAAAAAAATAAAATAGGTAACTTGTGGCGCCATCTACACCAAATACATTCTTCTTCTATCCAGTCATCAGCGAGTACACACCACCATACTCGCGTACAACAGCGCATCTCAAACTACCACCATACAAAAAGCAAAACAAATCATCTCGCAAATGACATTTACCTCCCCAGTCAGCTGTTCGAGCCAAACAAAACGCATATCCATTACATATAGTCTTGTTTTAATTTCGACCCAGAAGACCAAAGTGCCAGCACAGTATTACTCTTCGCAGTGTGTCGTGTTTAGTTTATTGTTTTGCTCTGTTTTCTGTACAATCTAATCTACGTAAAGTATACATTTTTCGAACCCTACAAACAATTTGAGATAATTGAATATTTCCGCAAAAAAAAGTGATAAAATTTCTTAAACGATGGCGAGTAGAACACGTCGCCCGAATCTACGGAATCTTAATCCAGTTTTCCATAAACGCGATAAATCCGAGGACAACAGTGAACTATCCCAGGCAATGATGAAACAAGCGAGAAAGTCGGGAGTCCTAAATCTCTCCGGAAGGGGCTTGGCCACAGGTAGGGGGTCATAGCATAGAAAATTGAAAAGAATTCCTACAATTCTCTAGTTGCTTGAATTCTTGAAACAAAATCAATATGAACTGTAATTCTTATTGATTGGAATTCCGTCTCACAATATTTTGTCTTAAGGTGCATTGTGAAGGGAAGGCAGCAACTTGACATAACACTCAAGGACGTGCTTCTTGGCGCGGTCAATTCCCTATGGAGTTCTATTTTTATCCTCATTTCAATACGACTGCTTACTGTAAAGATATACGCATACGAGTATGTTACGAATGCTTACCTCGAACTTGAGTCGTGTGTAGTGGAACAGAGTATGGTGTCTAGTTTCATCTGAACTTGATAGAGCACGCATAAGGAAGATTTACGCTGTATCATGATCAGCCAGTGTTGTTGTTTAACTTGAAGCTATGGTTGGCGGGAAGGATAGCATGGGGGCTGGGGCACAAAACACAGTCAATGTCGCCTGCTCGTGAATACAAATAAGGCTCAATTAGTGAGTAAAAGAATTTTAATTGATTGAGCAATAATTAGATTTTCCCGAGCATAGTGGCACAGCGTTCGTGTATATTTCAAGTAATAACTTCATTGTGGTGTGGACATGCACAAAGTAGAGTAATTTATGTATTAAGTGGATGGTGGGCTTTTGCTGTGTGTTTAAGTGATGACGGCAATATTCATTAGCTGACGCTGGCTGTGATCTGACAAGAGATTAGCACACTGAACTCTAGCGTCGTAGATTCAAGGGAAAGTGTGTGTTTGAATTTGGACCAATATGCAAATCACACACACCCATCGTATCTGATTGGAAGTGAATCAAAAGACTATGTACTAGATACTGAATCGTGTTTTAAAGAAGGAATCTCTAAAGTCCATCAATTTGTTATGTGCTTATGCATATTTGAGACTTTTTAAAATCAACCGAAAAATACCACATCTCAAACTTGTCGATTGTTGTTTGTTTCCGATTTGAAAACATTGCAAGAATTGATGAAAACGAACGTTCTTCTGTTGATGTGTAAAGTTGGCGATAGCAAAACTACGCCACGACTTCCAGATAGTATGGTATTCTAAGCACGTTTCGGAAGATGTGATCCGAAAGTATTTCAGCCATAAATCCTTCAGAAAAACTACGAATAGAGATGTATTTGGCTTTTAATATCATCAGATCTATAACTTTCGAGCCGTAGCACAGCGCCCCGTAGAAAAAGGAACCCACTACCTCAAGAATGTATTGCCTTCAAGCCAAGAAAAAAACATAAATTAAATCAACAAATACACAATTAGACAAATTTGCTAATCTTTTATTTACGTTTTACTTACAAATGATGAATGTGATGATGGACGTATAATGTGTTAGTATCATCAAAATATCTTGGGAGTTATTTGAGGTAATGAGTTGGAGTAAAAGAAGTGATCTAGTGGTCTTTTAGTTAGAGACGTTTGCATCCATGAGGTTTATTGAGGATGGATGGCGTGGGCTATACGCCCCCTATCGGTGACCACATATGGCTATTGGTTTTAAAAACGTGATAGAATTACTTTTTGCCCTTTACCGAACAGAAAAATCCATAGTTTAGCTATCCCAAGCGCAACTGGAATAAAGTTCCGCTAGATGTGGAAAATAACACACTGTGCGCCGGTAAAAGAAGACGGACTCCAATCAACTTGGTGTCCGAGCTGGTGACAGCCAGTAAAAGATCATGCAAGAAAGACATACACATAGTCAAAAAAGTCTCTCTGTACAGCGGATTAATTGTATATTTTTGGTCAAAAAATTACCTTATTTTGGTAGGAATTAATAAAAATCCTTAAAAGAAAACACAGAAGGGGAAGATGGATTCACTCCCTTCCAAATTAAATCAAAATCCAAGAATTAGCGTTGCCTATGTGCACCGTTATGACAAGAATCCTTCTCTGCTATCAGTTTGTCAAGACAAAAAAGTGTCCGTACAACTGTCATTCTTGTGTTTTATTTGACAATGTAAAGTGTGTGATCCAGGATTATTTGTTTTTTTTGGTAAGTTTAAACATTTTTAATTGTATTTCAGCAATTATTTCGTTGGTTTTTTTTTAAATAAAAAAAATAAGCAAATCCCTTTGGCCAACAAGAAAATTATAATTGACCTGAGAAATGAAGGAAAGTCGCTGGGAGAAATTTCAAAATTTTTAAGAGACTATCTACAAACCAAGCTCTGGCTAGTACGGAGAGGCGATTGGTCAGAAGTGTCGAAGAAGATCATCGGCATAGTGCCCCTGTAACTGCCGGTAAATTGAAACCCAAAGATGGAATAGATGTGACTCCCCAGACGGTAAGAAAATGTCTTAAAAATAAATGGGTACAATGGTCGAGTGAACCGGAAGAAGCCATACGTACGAAAAGCCAATATGAAGGCGAGGCTGCAGTATGCTAGTGAACATTTAGAAAACGATAATTCTTTCTGGGATCAAGTGATATTTACTGATGAGAGCAAAAATCAACGTATTTGGTTCAGATGGACGACGGATAGTGTGGAGGAAGCCAGACACTGCTCTTAATCCAAAAAACTTAGCCGCTACAGTAAAGCATGGCTGAGGCAATGTAATGGTGTGGAGATGTATGGCCTCTTCCGGCGTTGGAAATCTAGTTTTTATTGAATTAATATGGATATATGAACAAATATGGATACTTGAATATTCTTAAAGAAAATCTACATTCAAGTGCTGAAAAACTAGGTCTCGGCAATACCTTCATATTCCAACAGGATAATGACTCCAAGCACACATCTTTTCTGGTAAAAGAATGGTTCAGTCACCAGACTTAAACCCAATTGAGCATTTGTGGGACCACTTAGAAAGAAAGATCCGAGAACGCTCAATTTCAAGTAAGACTGACTTGAAGGCCATCTTGATTGATGAGTGGAACAAGATTTCTCCAGCCACGACTTCCAAACTGGTGCATTCGATGAAAAATAGGTTGAATGCTGTTATACGGAACGAAGGAGGCCCGACCAAATGTTGATATTGTTAAGTTATTTATTTCTCTTTGTTGTTTTTATTACTCTTTTGTTACTGTTACTACTTTTAGTTTTATGAAAATTAAAAATAAGCAATTGTACGGAGACTTTTTTTTGCTACCTTTTAGTTAACTTTTGTGCTGTGAATCTCTTTTTTTAATGAAATATGTTTTGTTTTGTATTTAAATTTAAGGGACAGATTGGATGCTTATTTTCATGTAGTCTTTAAGTGTACTTTTTTATCTTTTCAAGTCAAATTAAAGAGTTTATCCAAAAATTAAGAATGGTATTAGTGATGTACGGAGACTTTTTTGACTATGTGTATGTGTTGGCGTACCTTTCCACCAATCCAATGCGTAGAAGAACAGTATTAAATTATATTTGTATTATAAAATAAAAACATTAAGGAAAGCTCACATAGGTAAATTATTATTGGTCCATAGTGATAACACTTCATACAAGAAAAAACCTAGTTGTTACCATCAGTAACATTATCGAGGTTATTTGCTCCAGAGACTTGTTCAGATTTCATGAGAAGATTGAGGGTTCACATCATTGAATTCACATCATTTGAAAAGTGATGTTCTAGGGGCTTGTTTGGGAGAACTATGCATTTCTCCCAAACGCCTGGCAAAGGTAAAGTAGATTTTCCAAAGCGATGCTAAATGAATGAAGCAGCGCACTATGGATAACCAGATTTTGTGGATATGTAGTCAGGCCAGAAACTCTTGGTTATACGGTCGGTTTGTTTAAACGTTTGTTGCGACACAACACAACGTACTTAGATAAAGTGAGCTTCAAGTGGATAACTGCAAGACCCGTCACACTTAGGCCAAGAGGTGCACATTATGATACCATGCGTATTGTATACAGTGAAACCCGCTTAGGTTTACATTATCCGAGGTCCGCTTAACTGAAAAACCCGCTTAAGTCACATTTTTTTTTAAATTTTTTGTCGTTTCGCTTAAACGGGTTTTACTGTATATCCTACTCCTAAACCCATTTGTTCTTGCTATAAAGCGAATCAGCTCGCTTAAGCTGTTGCTATTCCGCTCGCTCAAATTGTCAAAGAATGTAGCCCCAGGCAGTATGTTTTTAAGCGTACATATGGACCTGGTAATTGGCGGTAGTGATTAGTTCTGTGGCTTTTATTGTAAGGCTTTGAGACGCATATAATGTACACATAAATATGTATATTCATGTGAAAAACTAATTCCGGTGAATTTATATGAAAAAACATGTTGTACAATGTTTGCCACTGCACAGTGCTCAGAATCAGATCATAGGATAGGATACGAATGTGGGTAGAGTGGACCCATTGTATTGCCCAGAGGGGGAAATGATCCTCCTTGTACCCTTATCGCACTCATCGAGACGTTGTATTCGTTGTTTGTGATAAACTCTCTTCGTCCAGCCACACCGACATCCTAATGAATCTGAAAAAGTTAGATAGTCGGATCTTATTAATTTCTTGCAGGTCCTGGAAGAAGCATTCTCCCATGGTCCTGTATCGCAGTTGGCTGAGGCTTGGGCAGTAGCAGAGATAGTGAGGAGTGTCCTCTCTTTCTTTCACGTCGCCGCATCCTATGCATATGTAGTCATGGGATAGTCCCATTTTTGTTTCATGGTACTTCAGATGGTTATGTCCCGTTAGAGCTCCGACTAACATCCTCAGCAGGCTTTTGCCACGTTGAAGGAGCTTGTCGATTTTAGTTCTATTTATATCGGGCCATAGTATTTCAATAGTCTTACAGGTGGTTATATTAAACCACCTTTTTCTTGATAGTTCTAGAATTTGATCATCCACCTTCTTCCTGACATCTGCCAGTGGTGGTTGAATCCATTCGATTACCTGGGATGGGTCGATTACGGCCCCCTTTCTGACAAGTTCAGCCTCATTGCCGGCTAAGTTCCTGTGTCCCGCGACCCAGCATAGAGTTATCGAGTGTGGCGCGCTTAGAGGTTTAAGCTCCTCGCGGCAGCTCGCGACCAGCTTGGACTTGATTTCTATCGCCGAAATTGCTTTTATAGCCGCTTGACTGTCAATTAGAATGGTAATATCAGCCGGTCGTATTTCCAACATTATCATTCTGGCCGCTTCTTTGACTGCGAAGAGACGAGAATCAGGTCATAATACAACTGATATTTTGCATGGAATTCCGTAGGTGTAACCTGCACGGAACACCGAGAGAAAAAATGAAAATATTTTGATTTTCTGCCACAAATCGGGGCGCGGACGGGCACATTGTATTGTCATGGACGTTTCTTTACATTGTTGGCTTAGAAATATGAAGGAGAACATTGCTCTTTACCGACGATATTAACCATAAATTGGTGTTTAGAATTGGAGATACCTGATCCGCGCTGTAAACCAACTATATAGCCCTCAAGTGTATATTCCTACGAGTAGGGGACAATACACAACTAGAAAAGGTGGGGTTTAGTCTCTTAATCCTAAAGGCTATTAGGATTTCTTTCTTTTCCAATTTTACTAAGATCAGAAAGTTAATCACGGCTATACGGCGTTGCCTAGACTTTACATCGACAGGCACAAAGTTACATATTATCGCAGTCTTACATACCACCTGGTATTAATCCACACTCAATTGTGAAGGTAGGACCAGTTGTAGTCACAAGTATATACTCATTACGTTGCAATATAATCGTCAATGCAGAACAGAGTCTGTATCCATTTGCAGTGAAGCGTGCGCTCATCTAATTAACTTCACCGACAAACAACAATTCATTAACACGTAAATAATACAAAATTAGGAGAACCCGACTGAAATGTGTTATATTTACGACTATCCAACCAATTAGTAGCGTTATCCATTCAAACACATCAAAAAATCTTCTTTGCGCAACTCTTGGCGATTTTACAAAAACAAAAACAAAACATACAACCATATTTGTACCGATTACTCACCGCAGACTGACAAATGTGTACGATACTTTCGTTGAACTTGACATTGACTTCTCTATCCGATTAGTGTACACACCCATAATCAAATTTCACGGTTCAGCAATTCTTTATAATTTCCCTGAGACGCACTAGATTTTGTTCATTTCGCATATCAAACTGTTGGTCACTCAGTCAACTTTGAACCATCAGATTAAACAGTACAGCGCGGTAAAAAAGGAAAAATTCTTCAAGATAGCGTCTCCGAAGAGTAAACTCGTTTCGATGTGCATGCATGCACCATACCCGAAGCGTAGATATTTTCGTGTCCGTAGCAACGAGTCCAAACTGATGGACGACGAAAACAACGTGGTTATTCCGCCGAAAACTGAATCAAAAAGTCTGTCACAGCCGCTTGTCTGTCGTTCGAAAAATCATCTCCTAAAATGTATCACTTGTTTTCTTTTTATTATAGTCCCCGACAAAGTATGGAATCTACACGAACCCGAGAAAGAAGTCGAAGTGACACTGGACACTTTGATGGAAAAAGAAGAAGACGCCTGGTGGAACCAGAGAGCACTTACTAATCTCGATCTGAGTTCGAACACACTAACCAGCATTTCGCCAAAAATCTTAAACCTTCATGCTCTGACGGTTTTGAGTGTAAGTAACCATAGCGAATACACAAAAAAAAATCTCAAAGAATGACTCTGGATGATTTCAGTTGCATGACAATGCTTTGGAAGCAATCCCAAAGGAAGTTGGCCAACTGGAAAAACTAACTCGAGTGAATCTGAGTCGAAACAAGCTGCGAGATCTGCCGGCTGAGTTCTTTCGCATTCGTGACCTTAAATACTTGAATTTGTCACACAATTGCTTTGAAGAGCTGAGCCCAGATGTTAGCGATTTGCATATGTTGGAGATATTGGTATGTTCGAAACGAAGTTGGATTTGGAAGTTTAAATTAGTGCTAGACAGCTGATTTGGGAAGATTAATAATATATAGCCCGTCCTCAATTGTACGAGAGTACATGTCATCAAGAGAGAAAGAGTGAGAATCTTTCCAAACACAGAAACACACATAACACTCATAAACATGTTCACACATAGTAATCTTACAGTTTTATGTAGATATGCTTACATATATTTAACACATTACATTTTAAATTCCCTCAACCATCTGAATGTTTCGGAGTTGCTTCTGATGATGTTTCTTACCCAGACATAGGGCGAATTATTTTGAAAGAATGAGTATGGCAGATAAAGTGACTACTCTAGTGACAATACTGACCATTATGTACTAAATAAAACAAATATGAAGCAGTATACATACCTTCAGTAGATTATCCTTGACTATCGATGGCCTAGGACCAATAAATGAGACGTGGCGGAAAAGCAAAAACCAGCAAAACAGAAACAGTTGATAATCACTTAGTGTTCGGTCCGGACCAAGCTTCTGGGTAGTCGCTATCGATGAGTGTTGCCTGGCGTTGTCCTGATGGAACACAATTCATCTCCTATGCGCCTAAGCAAATGCTTCCTTTTGACGGTTGACAATGCAGGTCCGAATTAAGAATTCTGCCGTAGGAGATCACCTCAGCAAGACATCTGTCTTGACTTGGCCACCGTTTGGGACGATCCAACGCGATTCGACCACAACCGTGTTTGCTTGACGTTGTCGTAAGTGATCCCCTTTTTGCCACTAGTCACCATTGAAAATGGGTCGATGTTTTTACGAATCAACAGTGATTCCCAGGTGGAAATTCAGTGGATAAGCTTCTTTGGCTTCAACTCGTGCGGTATCCATATACATGTTTCCAGTTTTCTTCATATTGTTCCCAACCGTTTTATCGGGCACTCTTTAGATTCTGTTTAATCGAAACAGTTCTTACATGACGGTCAGACTAGTCGGTCTCCAAAATTATTTCGAGATTTTCGACATTGTGCTTCCAGAGCGTGATGCATCCTTGACATCCAAGTTACCGGAGCGGAATCGACGGAACCAAAACTGCGCATGATTTAGTGTTACAGTATCCGGACCATCAACGTTCTTAATTTTTTTGCCTTTATCGAAGAATAACTGTAGAATATGACGTACTTCCTCTTTTCTGGTGTCCATCTTTGACTCGCACCCAAACAAAACTGAGTTAATCATAACTGTCGGTAAAGTAATGTTGTTTTAGTACGAAAACTTATCTTTCTAACGGCATTTAGTTAGGTATATCGCGAGATATAGGTAGGTAGGTAGGTAGGGTGACTGCATGGCTGATATGGAGGTCATGCTCACTTAGACCATCCGGTCCATTGTTCTGTCATGTTCGGCTTTGTGTCCAAAACTAATTTACCCTTTGACCTTGTAGTTCTTCCCTCTTGGGATTTTGTATTCCTCTTTGGAATTTGTTGGCCATGTGTGGTATCTTCAGACCTGAATGCTTTAGGAAATTGTAGTAAGTCCTTTGGTTCAATGTTACTCAATGTTGTTCAAGGTTGTTGAAGCAGTACTCGCAGGACATGTTCCCGAGGTAGTGTACTATTCTTTCCTCTTCTTCTTCATCCATACAGCTTCTGCGGAAGTCGTTATAAGGTGCCCCAAGTCTTCTGGCATGGCTGCCTATAAGACAGTGGCCAGTTAGCACTCCTACCACTCGTCTAGAGACAGACGGCAGAGTTTTCTTGGAGTTTATTGATGGTGTGTCCAGAGATTTGCCTAACTGTCAATGTATAAAACAATAGATATCCCGTCTATTGGGCTCATCGGATGGCTGCCTTTTGAACAGCTGTTACTTCCGCTTGGAACGCGCAGTAGTTTCCTAATTGGGACTCAATTGTTCTGTAGTTCAGGACGTTGTTTATCCAATCTCTGATGCAGATTTCAACGTCGAGTTTACTTATGGCGTCGTTAATCGCCTCGAATCTTGAATTACTGAATGCTCCTTCTATATCTAGTACGGCTACCATCGTTCATTCTTTGTTCTCGAGAGACTTTTCGATAGTGCCGACCAGGGAATGGAGTGCTGTTTCGGTTGAATAAACTTTGCGATACGCATGCTGGTTCGGAGATAATTGTTTAAATAGAGTGTTCTCTCTTATATGCAGGTCCACCAGTCTCTCCAGTGTTTTAAGTAAAGGGTGATTTTTTAAAAGCTATAGGAAAGTTTTTCAAAAAAAAAAACATAAAATTCTCTTTATTTGAATCGATAGTACGGTCCATATAATTTAATGTTTGAAGATTATTTCATGCAAATGTTGACCTTGACTGCGCCTCAAATGGTCCATCCGCTTAGTTCAATTTTGGCATACTCTTTCCAACATTTCGGCCGCTATCTCACGAATAAATGCTTCAATGTTGTCTTCCAATGCGTCAATTGAAGCGGGCTTGTCTGTATAGACATGAGCTTTAACATAGCCCCACAAAAAATAGTCTAAAGGCGTTAAATCTAGATCTAGGCGGCCAATTGACCGGTCCCGAACGTGAAATAAAATGTTCACCGAACTCGCCGCTCAATAAGTCCATTGTTGCGCGTGCTGTGTGGCATGTGGCACCACATGTCATACAAGTCAAGCTCTTGCATTTTGGGCAAAAAAAAGTTGGATATCATCTCACGGTAGCGCTCACCATTCACAGTTACGTTACGATTCGCATCATCTTTGAAGAAGTACGGTCCAATGATGCCACCAGCCCATAAACCGCACCAAACTGTGACTTTTTCTGGATGCATTGGTAGCTCTTGCAGTGCTTCTGGCTGATATTCACTCCAAAATCGACAATTTTGCTTATTTACGTACATCGAGCCAAAAATGAGCTCACCATAAAATGGAAGAAGCGCGCGATGAACTTTCTTAACATAGCACGCATTTTGATAATAAAATTCAATAATTTGCAAGCGTTGTTCGTTTGTAAGACGATTCATGGTTAAATTATAGACCAAACTGAAGATGTTTGACAGTGAAACAAAACACGAAACGTGCGTCAGCTTTTTAAACCAGTTTTGCCAAAAAGATAATAGCTAAAAAATCACCCTTTATAAACGATGAGAGTGTGCTGGATCTTTCGTTTTCCCACCTTTCGGTATGAATACCACTTTTGCTCTTCTCCAGAGTCTAGGAGTATCATATATCTAAAAATAATAATCAGCCATGATTTTATTGCTTTAAAACCCTGATACAGTTCTCGTGGTCTGATACCATCAGGTCTTGGGGACTTAAGGGATCAAAGCTGCCCATTTTAGTTTTTGTGATGTCACCAGACTAGGTGGTAAAGGTTTTGAGTGTGTCTCTCTCTCTGTGTCTTCATCGGAATCTCCCGTTGGGTTTTTGTTTCCCGGGATGTGTGTGTCCAGTAGGAGTTACAGAGTTGCTTCACTAGAGTCAGTCCACGCTCCCGGAGACCTTTCTATGTATGTTGGCATTGTTGGGGTTTTGGGCAGTTGTAGCCTTAGACGACTACATTCCTTTGTATTTTCAATGCTTCCACTGAATTTCTGCCAAGACTCATTTTGCGCTTTCTTAAATCCTTTTTGGTATGTTTTAAGGCTTTGCTTATAGAGATCTCAACCAGCGGCTTCTCTTGAGAATTTTACCATATTGAAGCATCTCCTGCTGGCTTTGCGTAGTTCAGCTAGGTCTGAATTCCACCATGGATGGCGAGATATAGATTACTTGGAAAAATAGTGGATTTCTTCTTACTACACCTAATATTTAGGTCCGACCACCTGACTACAGCTCCACATTTTAAAATTGGTCAGACCTCGGCTGCAATCCCTTTGGGACCGACGTCATGCAGGCATACATTGCCAGTCCCTGACTTCTGATTTCCTGACACAATCTAGTAGATTCTGTTTCCCAATAGCTCTTCTTCATCTTCTTCTGGCGTTGCAGTCCGCGGCTAAACTGGGGCTTAGCCAACGAGCTCTCCAACTGGCACGATATTTAGCCAACTGCCAACAATTTCACACGCCAAGTTGGTTGATGTCCTCATCCAGTTGTGCGCGCCATTCGTGAGCGTCCTCTATTGCGTTGTCCCACTGTCTCGGAGTCGAAGTTACGAGTCTGTTACGAGTTCGAAATCTTAGGTATTGTTTCCATTCAACATAAATATTTTGTAGGTAACACCAGAGGCGCATCTACATGTTGAGGAGAAGTAATGTAATGAAGCAAGTAAATAGAAACATAACTCAGCTAATTTTGAATATTGTTTAAAATTATAGAAGTAATCGTAATCATATTTTAGCTAACAATTAATTTCAATTGCTTCTACCCTCTTAATATCATTTCGCTTCAAACAACTTCCTAATGCGTATTCCAAAAAACATAAACAAAAACAAATATTAAACAACCAAAGGACGTGTCCAATAATAATCTTAAATCGCTTCCCGGTGGCATTGGGTTTCTAGTGCGACTAACTCAGCTGTTATGTTCATATAATCATGTCAAAGAACTACCAGACGATCTTGTGAATATGCGATGTAAGTTCATTTTTCAGTCACCTCAAGCCTACCACCCAACAAGCCGCAGATTAATTAATTATGAGTGCATTTCAAATTGCAGCACTTCAAAAGCTCGATCTAGTGCATAACGACCTTGAATCCCTGCCAAGTGACATGGGAAGTTTAAGGAAATTACAGTGTCTGTATGCTCAGCACAATGATATCAAGCAGCTACCAGACTTTGATGGATGCGATGAATTACAAGAAATATATTTGGCTAATAATTTCATAAAGGTATTTCGTGGTGACATAAATGTTAACGAACATACTAGCAACTGATGCTTCACTTTGCGATTTCTCTTGTTTTTTTTTTCATTTTTTAGAAAGTCCCAGGAGACCTTTGCTCGAAATTGCCACATTTGAAAATTTTAGACTTACGCGACAATAAAATTGAAAAACTTCCTGACGAAATCGCACTCCTTCAGAGTCTCATACGATTGGACTTATCCAACAACTCCATAAACAGTCTGCCCCATTCCTTACACACATTGGCGCATTTGGTCAGCCTGCAAGTGGAAGGGAATCCAATCAAATCGATTCGTCGCGACATCCTCCAGTGTGGAACAGCCCGTATATTGAAAACCCTTCGTGATCGTAGCCAAAATAGTCCATCGACTATGCCGGATGTTAAGGATTCAGCGCTGATTGGCGAAGAAAATTGTGTCTTTCCCGACAAGTATGCATCTTATATTACCATGACCAATGACATTTTGCCTTGACCATACAATTCGTGTTTAAGGTACAAAATTCGAAAGACCCGAAGTCTTGTTGTGGCCATGCAAAATATCACATCAATACCGGCGAAGGTTTTCGAAGACGCACATGAAGAGGGTGTGCCCATCGTGGATTTCTCTAAGAACCGACTTGACACTGTACCTGCAGGGTAATCAAATTAAACCATCATATCATAATCACGATCCCAAGCGAATGCTTTTCTTATTCCATTGAAGACTTTTGCAATTAGCCGACTGTGCCGCAGAGTTGATTCTATCTCACAATCTAATTTCATCTGTACCGACCTTTCTATCTCAGTTTACGAGGCTGAGCCGATTAGATTTGTCATGCAACAACTTGTCGGATTTGCCACAAGAATTTGGAGACTTAAACATGCTTCGGGAGTTGAATATAGCGAATAACAAGTGAGGTTTATTTCGTACTTCAAAATGTCCGGCGATTGAACATTTTAATTTCAGATTTAAACGGATTCCAGACTGCGTTTATAAGCTACAGGGACTGGAGATTCTTTTAGCTCGAGAGAATCAAATAGCGCACATTGACGCCACACAAACTGGTCTGGGCGCACTGCGACGATTAGCAACACTAGATCTAAGGAACAACAATATAGAGCAGGTACCACCAATTCTGGGAAATTTAAAAAATATCACGTAAGCTTTCGAATTTGATTCCGGCCGAGTTCCGTATTATAGCGATACTTTTACATTCACAGAACATTAGACATCGTTGGCAATTGCTTCCGACAACCACGCCATCAGGTCCTGGAGAAAGGAACCGACGCCAT
Source organism: Eristalis pertinax (assembly GCA_907269125.1). Classification (NCBI taxonomy): domain Eukaryota; kingdom Metazoa; phylum Arthropoda; class Insecta; order Diptera; family Syrphidae; genus Eristalis; species Eristalis pertinax. The sequence goes on from OU026145.1 coordinate 61,947,817, forward strand.
TATGTCCTATCTGAGAGACAGAATTCCAGTTTAACGCAATAACTCCCAGAGAGGGAAGCTATGATATAAAACGCGCACCTGCATTTGGACTTTTCTTTTCTTTTTTTTTTCCTTTTGCTACTTTATTGAAATGACCTACTAGTCAGAGAAAGCTGTTGGAAATTTATTCGATATATACATATATTTTGTGTTAACGTACGCACAGGTCGATGAAGTTAAATGTTACTAAATCCATATTATATACATTACCAGATAACGAGGATGTGTTGCCTTGAAATATATACATACAGTTTGTGAAGGAAATCTAAAATACTCTTTCATTTCAAGAAAGACCTCTGGGAAGAGTACCATGAACGATTCGGAAGGACATATCACTAAAACAAGAGACGCGCAGCAAAGATGATCTGTGAATTCGATCGCATAAATACCAATTATTATTATTATTATTGTTGAGGGTAATTGCACCGCGACCTTAAGATCTATTGTGCCCCCTATTCATACCTTTGCTTTATTAAGAGCTCCCCTCCCATGCAGCTCTTTTCAGAGTCATATTGAGGGTTGTTTGCTCCTATTGTGCGATGGTGGAAAAGATTTGTCTTAGAATATTCTCTCTAAGCCAGTTTCCTTTAAGAATCTGAGAATGAGAGCTGGTTCTAGTGACTTCAATTCTTCCTCTGATATTAGGTGTTTGCCCAGATATCTGTGTCTTTTGTGGGCTAACGCCGCACAAAATCGCAGTATATGTTCTGGAATTTCATTAGATTCTCCGCAGAATCTGCAGAGACCTTCTGATACTCCTAGTTTCCTTGAGTGCTCCCTGAATTTACAGTGTCCTATTAGGAATACGGAGGTTGTTTTTGCTCATTCTGATACATGCTTCAAACCTCTTGCGGTAATGTTGACCCAGGAGTTTCTTGGCCTGCTTCATACCATGAGCGTTGTTCCATGAATCTGCCCGTTTCCTTCTTTCTAATTCCCCGAACTCTATCCTGAGGACTTGATCTCCTACAGCGCAGAATATATCGGGGCCTATAAAATGTTCCGATGCTCCTTTCCTAGCCAGGGAGTCGACCATTTCATTGAGTCGACCATTTCATCCCTGTAGGGCTAGGTATCAAACAGAGTTTTACTCTCTTACTCCCACTGAGCTTCTTAAGCTTCTCTTGAAATTCCCATACGAGCTAGGAATTGATGATACAGGAGTCAAGTCCCAGAAACACGACTGTCCGACATTATTGCTATGTCACAGTTGGTATAGTTCCTGGGAAGATTGTGTAATGGAATAGAAACGTGGTATATCCTTCCCACATTTAGTAGTCAGGCCCGCTCCCTTCCAGTAGTCTAATTTGGGTGCTACTTGTTTTAGCCACTCTGCAGTTTGAAGGGTTTCTCATTCTATCAGTAGCATCCCATGCTTAAAATATATGCCTTGGAGTTTGAGCTTATGCTCCCATCCTCGGGCCATTTCAATAACCAGGGCATCCTCTAGGCTGTTCGGGACTTCATCACACAGCATCATCTCTTTTGGATATTCACAAGGAAGAACTGCTACCCTCTCGGCCACCGTCGCCTTGTTGAAGCGAAAACTGGACGATAAGCAAAGCAATATTGCTGAATCTGGGAGCCTTCGTAAGAAAAACTGTGCTTCGGATATATGGTCCCATCTGGGAGAGGAGAAGCTGCAAACTCCATGAGCTGCACAAAGATGTGGAATGAAAAAATCTGTCGACTGCACTGGATAAGACATATCGAGCGAAAGGACATCAATGCTTCAGTTAAGAAACCTCTTCGAACCTCCTGGTTTGAGGAGAAGTGGAAGCTCGAACCTCAGTTATAAGTGAACAAGTCGTCGCCGACGTAAAACAAATTTATGCTCGTGCATCGGTTGTCAGCTATAGTCCACAGCGTTTGATTTCAAACGATTATGCCCGTTGTCAGTATTAGCATCGAAAATACGGGAATTTGCATTCGACATAAGTTGCATCGTGTAAACGTCACGGAGTAAATGAGAGTTATTAAGGTGCGTTCTGTTGATACAGCTTTTTCATGCTTACGTGGAGCGAAACTATCGCCTAAACGAGAACTTTCAGACTATTGTCGTCATATGTGATTCCATATTTTTTCGTCGACGATAACGATCGTCACGTTACTGTGAGTGGTCAGCGTTATCGCGCCATGATTACCGACTATTTTTGGTCCGAATTGGAAGATAGGGACTTGGACGACATGTGGTTTAACATGATGGTGCCACAAGCCATGGTGAACGTGTTATCTAAAGAGATGGGCCAGTCGATTGGCCGCTTCGTTCGTGCGATTTAAAGCCGCTTCACTATTTTCTGTGGGACTACGATAAGTCATTTTATGGCAACAAGCCGACGGCGTTTTAAGAGCTCAGAGCCAACATTGAACGCGAAATAGCGACCGTTTCGTCCGAAATGTGTCCGAAAATTGGGTCCAACGAATCGACTGCTGCAAACGTGCCCGCGGTGGTTATATGAACGAAGTCGCGTTCCATTCATAAATGTTTGGATTGTACTTCAAGCCGGTAATAAAGTTTTTGAAACATCTCAAATGGTTTGGATTTTATTTAAAAAAAGGAAAGATTGAAAAACCCTTTATGACCCTGTCATTGTTTTTCGTTGGCAACACTTACAAACGGCTGGAAATAGTTGCAAAGTTGCAAACAAAAAAATGAAAAACATGAATTATTATATTTTTACCCACTTTATTTCTAGTTTCTCTTGAATATATCACATCAGAATATTTACGATATTTGGAACATATATACGTGTTTTTTTTTAATTTTCATTTCATCTCTGCAGCACACTCAAAACCTTTCAATGCAGCAATTCAGCTAAAAACAAATTTACTTGTGTATATGTATTATAATATCGGTAATACAAAAACACAACAACAATTAAGTATTCTTGTTTCAATTTTCAAAAAAAAATGTTTGTTTCATCAACTGCTGAAAAATGCAGCCGGCCACTACATACATTCATATAAATATTGACTACTACTTTGAACTTTAAAAATTATTCTGTTTTTATTATTTTTTTTTGTTTATTATTTTTTCTTCTAAAAAGGTACTTCTTTTTATGTAAACGTTATGGTTTCAATATTTAATAAACTTAACATTAAGCTCTTAATAATTTATTTATTTATTTTCTGGTTTGTTTAATGGTGGGTTCTATATGTTAAGATCTCCTTAAGTACGAGTAGTTTAAAGATTAAGTTTGATAGGTTAACATTGAAGAAATGTTCTACGAAGTGAAGTGAATTGATAGATACACATATAGACACAAATAGAGTCTCATAAAATATAGAAAAATTCATCGAAATACTTTAAAATACACGTTAAATGCCACAAAAGACGAAGTTAAATTATTTTCTTATGAAAGAGGAAAATTACACGTGTTCGTCACGCATTGAAATGCCAAAAGCAAAGATAATACAGAAACTGTATCTACTGCTACGGTTCCCTTTGGTGAAATCGTTTGCGTTCACGTGCAACAGGGCGTTTTATTTATCAAAATGTTTGCATTATTGTATGTATTTTCTATTGCACTTGGTTGTTAACTTAAAACTAAAATACACACATAAATGTACGCATACCCCATCTTAAGCTCCTAGGTTGATATCATTGGTTTAGATTAAGTTAATGACTGATATTTGGTTTGTTTTTTTTTTTCTTCTTTGGTTTTCAATTTTAACTTTGTATTATTACTTGCGTCAGGATGATAACTAAATGTATAGTAACTCCCTTTCGTCGGCAGGGAAAGGGAGGAGGAAACTTAAGTATAAACTTGGACGGAAGCTTATCTTATTTATGTAACCGATTAAGTTGATACAGATTAAATAATTCTTAGGGTCTTAACACATAACAGTTGAAATTTTCAAAATCAAAATTAATGTATAAATAATTAAGTAATAAACATTGGGTTGAAGCGATTTGCTCGGCAAAAAAGAAGAACTATAAACTTTACTGACGAGTAGATGAATCTAGAAGGTAACTTATTTGAATTAGTGTGGAAATTTAGAAGGGTATTCTCATCGCAGTTGGATTTCTTGAAAGCAGTTAAAACGAGCACAAACTAACCCCATCATGGCATCTTTGAACATAATGAAAACACTCAAGTTCAAGGCTTCTAAAAGTTATTTTGAAGAACAAAAAGACGTATTCTTTGAGATTGTTATCAGAACTCTCAAAATTTTGAGGTCTGTTCGCGTATGTAGTCCATTTTCTTACTATTTCTCTGCACACAAAATCTAGTCTAGCCACAAAATCTTGTTAATTTGCACCATTTAGTAGCTTCTCGCATGCTCATGACATTGATAATTTCTCCAAGCTACGAGTTTAAAGAGGCAACCATAATGGAAACTTAAGTTTAATTCAGAATCGACTAAAATGTACCTAGAAGACATAAATGTCAATGTGCCCACAATAGCTTCTGGAAATGTACGCCAAATTCCAATGCCAATATTCAGTTAACTAGGAATAGAGCGATTAAAATCGCTCTCACTTAATTAAAATTAAACTTACTTAACGAAAGTGAACGAAGCGTCCATTATAGTCAGTGTATCATTTATTCATAAGTTGCCACAAAGCTAAATTCGTTAATTATTGGATGCGCTTAAATGGGTACGTTTCTGTCACTGTTTTGTTACAAGTACTCACATCGATCAATTGAATATGTGGCAAATCTTTCGCACAGCTTCTCCGTACGGTCTTTCTAACAACAGAAGTATTTTGAGGTAGTTGTTGTTTTTTTAATGTGTTTGTTTATACTTTTCTACTTATCATGACAGATGATATTTTACCATCCACTACCTTGAAGCGAACAGACGTTACAAAACCTGAATTGTTAACAGTGATTAGAAGCTTGTTTGCCAGAAAAATCATTTACAATCCGCCTGCCAAGGATGCATGTCGCATATCAGAGTTTATCATTTTCAACTTATGGCAGGATCGAATCTTGCACCACCCAACCAATCTAATGAAATCCAATAGAAAATCTGTGTCTTTCCGGCAGATTCATAGGGAGAACCAAGCGACAATTAAATCACTTGAATCCGCACATAACATCGAAATTAATTGAATATCTTTAAACGAGATTCAAAATTCCTTAGTTAAGGTGCATGGAAGAGGAAGAGAAAGGCTCTTTTATTTCTGGATAGAGTTCGTGATTTGTTAGTCTTGAATTTGTGAATTGCGTCTGCGGCTTTGCAAATCACTGTTTTCTGTTTGACAAGTCGCAATATGCGCAACAACGGCATACCAAGAAATATCTACAATATATTATTTTTTCAAACTGTACGATGTTTCTGAAACGTCGATGTCGCATTTAACACCATTCGATTGTGCTAGTGTTTGTTTGATATGTTAAAAGAATAGAACTTCAAGCCAGATAGACTTTTTTAAGATCGAGGAGAAAATTTCGGCGGACATTATTTGCAATTAATAACCACGACTGAAGATATCCTTGGCCTTTTTGAGAGAAAAGTTTTGTTTGCGATCCACCAATTTAGGACTGTTTGCAATTTGGGAACCTGGATGACATGATTCAACATTTATGGCATTAATGTATACAGCGCCTGAGGTGTCTAGGCCATGCATGCAACTTAGCGCTGATCTTCGACTCCGAACTTGTGCGACACATTTTTTCGTTACGTCGATATATTTACTTCTAGATATACTGTGAAATGAAAATTCATATTTATCAGCTATTTGCCTTTCTCAAATATCAGCTGGAAGTGGTAAAATGTATACAGTTTAAACTTGTAGAAAGATTTGCACATTATTCAACCAAAGCAAATCCTGGAGAAGATAACCGAGTTTCGAAGCATTCATCGTAAAGTACCATCCAAGCGATAGCCGGACTCGGAATCTCGGGTAAGTTGTTCCGATTGTGTTTCTCCGGCCTATAACATACGCGATGCGGTTCGACCGGTTGAAACCTACACAGGATTTTGGCAAGGAGTTGCGAAAGGCTCTATCTTCTACAAATCAGTCCAATTTTTGGGTTCGTCCAGCAAGAATGGTTCCGTCATACACCACCTGGATCAAAACGTCCCGAAAGCTACAATTTCGAGGTAAAGGAGTTTGTCTAATGTTTACCTCGAGGCAAACGTGAACTCTACAAATGACCACTTAGTCGAGATCATTGACAACCGATGCTACTTTGTCGAGACAACTGGGTTCATAGATCGTCTAGTCTCGTTAATTGATAGCCGAGTGCCCAAGACCGTAACCGATGTAAGGCAGCTATAGCTCTTGCTCAAACTCTCCATGGGTCGCAGCATTAACAAAGTACAGTATGTAAGGTGCGCTATTATTATCTGACGCAAGCAGAACGCTGTTGTTGGAAGTTCAAAGTCAATCATCTGATTTTCCGAAATTTTTCTATTGATTGATTGATTGATTTCAAATGAGCCAAATCTCCATTATTCAACAGAAATCCTCGTACGTGTTTGAAAATAAGATTGTTCCTGAAAAATGAGTGCTAAATAAGACAAGAGGAGAGCTATACATTGTTCTACTGGACAGTCTAGACTTTACAGCTTCAGCAGAAACCCATAGTGCCGTTTCGAGTGGCGACACTTCAGAGAAATTCCATGAAAGAGACTGTTTGAGTTCATATTTTCTTCTTATATGCGACCAAAATAAATACAAGTAAGCCTACATTTCAAGCAATGGCCAACAGGTCGACTAGTAACCTTCTAAACATCCACGACATTCCAAAATATAACGCTTCAACTTACAGATTCTAACATAGATTACTTAAAACTCTGAAAATGAAACAAAAAATGTACATAAATTTGCCTAGTATTGCAATAACAACTAATGACTAGAATTTCACTAAGAACTCTGGACAAGACAGCCCATTACATGTACATACTATGGTTTAAGTTAAGGGTTAAGATTAATTTTTAAACTGTCGTTTCTCGTAAGATCGGCGCCATTTTGGTTTCTTGAAAGACTTCCTTTATGTTGTCGGTCTGATCAACTGGATTGATTTGTATGTAACGTGTTTTTGCATCTAAACTTGTTGAGTCATTGCATTCGGAATGACCTTGAATTTTCCAGATACCATCATCACCTAGAGTCTCATCGACAATGCGCTTAAGTGGGGTGGAAACTGTTGGCTTTTGATTAATTATTCCTGTGAATGATAAAAGAAAATGCACAAGACAAATAAAATTAATTTAATTTAATCACTGTATTATAAGGAAAGTGTTTAAACGATTAGTAATTTTTTTTTTGATTGTTGACTACTTTACAAAGAAAAGGGAAAATGGGAAAGACATGAATTTATTTACTGAACTTATCTTAAGGATTACGTACACCCACACAATGATGAGAAAAAAATGCCATTCCAGATTTTATTTACAAAAATGTATAGTAATGTACAAAGAATAAAGGAAATCAAACTATTTACTTACGAGATTGAACAAATTAAACTTATTTTCTGAACCACTTTTCTAGGGAAACGCTATGGACGGGCTAACCTAATGAGAGTGGGATGGGTATGATTAAGATTGCCTACAATAGAAAGCAAGGAACATATGGGACATAAGTATGTGTTTGCAATCGTATTTGTCCAAACGAGCATCCATTAGTGATGAAACTTGGTTATGCATATGCTTAGTGTAGAATCAGTAATGCTTAGGTTGAGAAAAAGATTTTCACAATGTTAATAAGGAAAGTAGACGGAAAGAAAGTGAGTATTTCTGATTTACACATAATTTGTTTTTATGTTGTTGTGGCTTTGTGGGTCTGTGCGTCGACTCTTACCCACTTGAACTTCGGCGTCTGGGTTCGATTCCCAATACGCGAAAAATTATTTTATGAGGCTACATCAAATCTGTCGTCTATGCCGATAAGTCAGCGTCAATCTCAGAGTTTGACGACAACATTACACCTGTTAATAGCATGATTCCTGGCTTTTCATCTCAATTCAAAATTGTATTCGCTTTTTCGAACTAAAACTAAAAACCAGATGCTTAAAAATCTCCATTAAGTGTTTTTGTATCATAGCATTCGAAATGACGATGAATTTTCCAAATACCATCATCGACAATACTGTGAAAACTGTTGGAGTTTGATTAAATGTGTCCAAGTGTTCGTCAAACGCAAACGTGAACTCCACAAACGACATCACAGTGGAGATCCGTCGTAGAATTGGCAACCGGTGCTACTTCGGTTTGTCAAAACAACTGGGCTCAAAAACCCTGAATCGAAGGACCAAAATCATGCTCTACAAAACTATTATTTTGCCAGTCCTGCTCTATGGAGCCGAAAGCTGGACGCAAAGCAAAACTGCAGAGCTGATTCTTGGTACCTTCGAAAGAAAAATTCTACGTCGGATATATGGGTGAATACATAAACGCATCACTGCGGCGTCGATGCAGCATCATCTTGGCGTCACTTTCGTAAACGCAAATTTGGGCATTACTGCAAACGTCAAACGTTCATTTAAGCATCAAACAGAGCATCAGATGAGCAAATGTCGAACATTTGAGCATCATCAAATTTGCTGATGCGTGGTTGATTGTGGCAGGTAAAATGTTGGCGGAAAAAGAAAAGAAGAACTTCCGACGAATTCCGAAAGACGTTAAGCATTTTGGCATGTTGGTGCGTTCTGAAACGTCAACGATCAGTTCAATCAGCATCGCATCAGCATCAGCTCTGCATAGCATCAGCATCGCAAAAAAGCAGTGATGCCGCATCAATGCGGAAATGTTCGACGTTTCTCAATTCAGCCCATGGTCCCGTCTGCGAGGAAGGCGAATGGAGGAGAAGACATAACCGCGAACTCTACAAGCTGTACCAGGATGTGGATGTAGTCCGGAAGGCAAAAATCCACCGACAGCACTTCTCGGCCACATCGACGAACAATGCTCCAGCAAAGAGGGTCTTTGAATCCGAGCCTACTTTTTCGAGAAGAGGAAGACTGAATCTCCGGTATAAAGACCAAGTAATCGCGGATGCAAGACTGCTTGGTCTTGATGACTGGAAGCAGCATGCCCAGGACCGTCAACGAATTAAGGCAGCAATCGCTCAGACTCGGACCCTCCATGGGTCGCCGGCTTGATAAGTAAGTAAGTAAGTAAGTGTTCGTCAAACATTGTTAAGTAAGAAGCGAGTTTAAACATAATATTAAATTGAGTGAACATGACTCTACGGAGTTGCCTCCCATTGCCAAACTTCAGTGTAGTGAAGATACTCATAGTTGTTGAAACATATTCTATTTCCATGAGATTTAGATCAAATAATGTGAGAAATAATTCAGTGACCAAATATTTGCAAATATATGTAGTTAGTTAGGCAGTCAAGTAGGCTGTTCCCGATTGAATGAATGAATAAAATCATTTAAATTATTAAGACAGCTTTGACTCTATCCACTAAACTTGTTTTGGCGCAAGCAACCTGTTTTGCTACACTTCTGGCTGAGTGAAAGTTGAATTTTTGTATATCCAGTAAAGTAAATTCCATTTAAAGCAATGCGATTTAATAACAATCTCCACAATTACGCCCCACATTCGTAAACGAAAGAAAACCATAGGCATAGGATGGATTAACTCATTTTCAAGTTATGGCCTCAATTTGAACGTTGTTCGTGTCGCGAGTTGAACTTAGAAACATATGCTGGATTCGACTCAGCTCCTTTTTACAACTTTCCAGCAAAGATCATGGCGATACGCGACATGGGTAAACTGGAATGTTAATCAAACGGTGATATCTGTATTTTCATAGATAGCCAATCCGCTACACTGATCATTAGATGTCGTTCATAACTTAACGAGATAGAGTTTCAGTTTAAAATACGAATGTGTTGGGTAACTTGAACTGTAATGAATGTTCTTGTGTTTTTATTTGAAATTGAAAATAATAGAATGACAAAATATTTGACGAATTATGTACAATGTATTAGAGATCTGCAGCCGTATGGGTTGAGAAATTGTAATGATTTTAGATTACCAAATATGTTAAGTGCAAACACACAAAACTTCTTGATCTATAAAAGCTGCAAATTGTTTAACGAACTTCCCAACAACACAAAATGAAACAAGTTTGGTATATTTTAAAAATCTTGTGTGTAGAATTCGCTAGACTTAAGCACGGAAATTGTAAATATTGAATATTAATAGCTCTAGAGGGAGCTAGTTACAAATAAATTCAATTCAATTCAACTGGCCACAACATCATCCCAGAAACCTCCTCAGGGGACGGGCATTCGCGTTGTTAAGCCGGGTAAAATTCAAGTCGAGTAAAATTTATGTCAAAACAAAATTGAACAGCAAAATTCTGAAAAAAGGATGTTTTCATAAACGTCAGACTAAAAAAAGGACTGCATTATCCATGTTCATTAATGCAGGAGTACGATCATACTAACGTAGGTGAACTTCTGTGGATACTGTTCATAAACGTCAATAGCTCATCGATGTCGGGCAGATTGTGCAGTCATTATTTTTTGACTGCAAATAGGGTCGATTGGAAGAAAAATATTTTGTACTAAGGCAGCCTGCACACATTCTGCAACGCGTGTGTGTTCAAAAACGCATGAGAAAAGAAAATGCGATTGTACTAGCGCAGATTTCCGACGTTTATGAAAACACCCAAACTCTTCGACTCGGTGTGAAGTGAATACACAAATCGCTTTCGGTTGGATAACAGCCACGTTTGGCATGCTATTCACGATTTGGCGAAGTATTGCAATAAGCTTAAGCACCAAGCTACGACTGTTCCGTTCCAATGTTTAGTTCGTGCTGCTGTATAGAAGTGTTACTTGGAGAGTGAACACCACTATCACGAGAAAGCTGCAAACGTTCGTTAGTAGGTGCTTGCTTTATCAGAGAACGGGCTATGAACATATAGGCACAGCTATAAAACGACGAAAGTGGCAGTGGACTGGTCGCACACTCTGAAAAGATGACAGCTCCATAGCAAACCACATGATGCAATGGAACTCGCTTAAGCAGGATGAAATACATGGTGAAGAACAGTTGACCAAGAAGCACGGCAACTGGGAAAGAGTTGGGGAGAACTAAAGCACTGAGGCCAGAAACCCGATGTCGCGTAGGCGTTGTAGAGGCCCTAGGACCAGAGATGGCAGAAATGTAACTTTGTTCGAATAACTACTTGACAAATGACGTATGCAAAATGTAGTTGAGATGCCAATTTAACTTCAGTTCAGTTGTGTTTGCGAAATTCATACATGACTTGGTGGCTGGCGTGAGGACGATGGTTCTGAAAGTGGAGGTATGTTGCCAAAGACATATTGGAGTCTAGAATCTAGACAACAACCGGGAATAGCGAAGTATATAATAGATTTATTAAATATATCCCCATCATCAGCATCCATTGAAAGAGTTTTACCACAGTGGTCATTCGCGCATACTAAATGCCGAAATATGCTTAGCCAGGAACATTCGAAAAAACTTGTGGATATTCCATATACTCTTAAAATGAAAGATAAACATACAACAGATGAATATTGAGCTAGCAGTTTTTTTATTTAAACTTGAAATTGTCGTGTTTTAACTCTTATTTCATCGTTTTGTGTCTTTCCGTTATCCACTAGTTGGAAATTACATTTGAAGTTTAACGTTTTCTGTGTATGTACTCGTATTTGCTGCACACATAACAAATGTAGGAGTAAATGAAACAAGTCGGGCATGTAGTTTATTCGCATATCTACGCATAGTTAATGGAGCAGATTACCTCATGTAGTCTACTCTGCTATCTCTGCCTAGGACCCATTAGCGAATGTAGGACATGATGACTGTCTATAGAGAGAACGTGCTAAAAGGCGAGAAGCCCTGATGAACGATTCCCGTAAAAGTTACATGGATAAATATGCAATTTGAAAAAAAAAACCCAAAACCATAGTGCAACTTACACAGAGAACGCGATGCACAACATGACAGTACATCACAATCAAAGTAGAATCATATGTTTTAGCTTTTAGTTGTGCATATCAGAAAGTACATATTATGTATAACCAATGGTGGTATTTATGTATATTGTTTCTTGTTTAGCCTTGCATGTTTTTTCCACTCCCCATCGTATTTTGATGTCATTTGCCGTAAAGGTGTGTATGTGTAACCCTGCTGGTAATGTTTCTAATACCAAACTACTCGACTGCAAATACAGATGTATTTATGTATGTATGTACTTCTGCAGAACACGTGTCGTGTTTCCTGGACGACAAACTATAACCAAAAACTAATTGGTTTCAATCTGATGCAATGAGAATACATACAACTTCCGAATGCTGTTTGATCATGTTTAATCATCATCCGACATGTTACTGATTGGGTTCGTAATTGCACTGTATCAATCTCAAAAAACTACAAAAAATATCCTACAACGAGATGCTCAACCTCCCAGTGAATAATACCCCTTATACCCCACGCACTTCACAGATAATGAAGATTTTTTTGACAGCGTGTTGCCTTATTTGTACGTACAATTATTTTAATTAGTCAAACAAATTGTGTCCTCCGAGTAGCACATGAAGGTGTTAAGATGGAAAGAGGAGTAGGTGTTGGATATGTCAACATATAAATATGTATTATTGATTTCTGGTCTTGAACATCATAATGATAGAATAAAAATAGAAATAGAGAGGAGTCACGCAAATGATTACTCGAACTCAATCCGACCAACTTTTGACAAGTTGTCGTGTTTTGATTAGAATTTTGAAAACAACGTCGAAATACTAGCATGTACCAAAGGAAATATCGAATTTCAACTTACAGTCAGCCACAATGACGCATAGTTCTTAAAAAATACGAATGCTAAATGCTAAATCAATGTTACATAGATAACAGGTATTTGTATAAGAATAAAGAATTCATAGAATGTCGGAATAATTCAATGAAAACGAAAATTGAGCGGGTGTTCAATTCACGAAAGTGTTGTAGTACAGCGGTTTTTCAGGCGAATATTCTATTTATTGGTACTTTGTATCAGATATCTTGTGATCCATCAAATGCGGAGCATTCGCATGGACTTTGACATCCGCATCCGTATTCGCATCCGGAATAATCAATACGGACGTTCTTGCGAATGCAAATGTCGGGCAGGTCGCGAAAGGAAAACAAATTTAACGCAATTTGCGATGATGAGTAGTAGGCACTTGCGGATACTCCAATCGAAGCGAAAATAATAATGGCGTCAGTGTATTTATCAAGACCACACGCTTTGGATCAAATTCCTGAATGACCCTCAAATCTAAGTTTTCAACAAAGTTGTCTACCTTGCTCGACGAAAACAATTTACACATATGTATGTCTTCTACACCTACGCTATAAGTGTTGTCTTACAGATGAGTAACTCTGAGGAAGAGGTTCTTTGAATTCTGAAGGGGCTGAAAGAATGAGAATGATGCGTTCTTCGGAAAGAGATAAAAAACAAGCAGGAACGTCTGGTTTGATCAAAAAGTCGTGCCTCAAAAACGATCTTGCCCTGATGATAGATTCTCCGAGTGAGGCTGAATGTGAAGAAAAACTAGAAAATTGTAGCACTGGAACGTTATTGAAGAAGGAATTGCTGTCTGCCAATATAATCGAAGATCTACTTAAGTGGTGGATAATTCAAGGAGATGAACTAAAACTATTTTCAACAATAGCACGTAGATTTCTATCGCAACCAGCAGCAGCAGCTAGTGTTCCTAGTGAACGGCTATTTAGTAGAGCCGGCGCAATTAACGAACGTCTTCGAAACAGATTGTAGCCTGAAAGGGCGGCGGTGTTACTGTTTGTTAAATATAACTAAATAATGGATTACTTAGTTAAAATATTAAAAGCTAATGACTTGTTTTATTTCTGATAGCCTCATAAATTTTATTTAACAGTACATATAGGCCTGCAACCGTATCCGTGGTGGTGAGCATCCCCAAGTCTGCGAGCCTTAAAAAATTGGGTCCGCAACATCCCTACAGGTTTTACCGCTGTTGCATTCTAGCAAATGTGCAGTAATTCTCATTAATAGTCGGTTAAGTGTAATTTGGTGAAAATGGTGGGTACGTTTGTGGATACGATTTTGTGAAAACTTAAAAACGAAGGGAAACACCGTGGAATTCAGAAACATTAGTCGTCGACAGTCGACTACGAAATGAAGGCAACGCTTATGGTGTCATTGCAAAAATTGTTAAGAGTATACTTCAACTAGGCCAATAGACGGGAGATTTATTGTGGTATACATAGACAGTCAGACGGCCATAAAAGCTCTAGAGACCATCAATAAACTCAAAGATGGTAAAACTCTGCCGTCTGCCTCTAAAGGAGATAGCGGCCAGATGCAATCTTATCCTATATATTTGGTCCCCGGGCATAAGGGTATTCCTGGCAATGAAAGAGCTGATGAACTAGGAAGAATGCGGGCGGGTATGCCACCCCCCACTGCAAACAATAAAATCGTGATTGATGACGATTGCGAAAAACAAACTACAAATGGTCTGAACTGGACACTCGCATAATATCGAAAGCGATCTAGCCTATGCTAAATCAAGGAAGGTCTGATTACCTCCTTAATCTAGACAGGAAGGTTATTAGTCTATAACTGGCCAGTCTTATAGGCAGCCATGCCGAAGACTTGGGGCACCTTATAACCACTTCTGCAGAAGCTGTATGGATGAAGATGAAGAGGAAATAATATTACACTACCTTGGAACATGCCCTGCACTTGCGGAACAAGAAGAGGATCTGAGAAACTTTGACCCACTACAATTTCTGAAAGCATCTAAATGGCTATAAAAGAGGTCAGAAGAAATCACACATGGCCAACAAATTGTAAGAGAAATATAAAAGTTGTGAGTGAATTTTGGACACAAAGCCGAACGTGACAGCACAATGGACCTGATGGTCTAAGTGAGCATGACTTCTATATCAGTCATGCAGTCACCCTACCTACCTACCTATACTTTAACTATGCAGTATCAACCCTCGAATTAGTGCTCCAAAAGAAGAAAAGCAAAAGACAATCCAAATGCGTCCAGCATTACAAATAATTAACAAACGAATTACATTACATTTCGGAAGACCACAAGTATTGGCGTGATAGAAAGTTGAATGTGTTTGGAGACGATGACAATGGAAAAGTTAAGAGTAAGACCAAGCAACAAAAGGTTCTATATATAAACGCTGAATTTCTGTGTACAACACTTGATTAATTGAATTGGTCTAAGTCCATTATGGTTGGGCTCTTATAATAATAATATGAGCAGCGCTACAGCCAGCAGAGGGCTAGGGTCTAGCATCTCAGCAACCACTCGTGCTGTGCGTGCTTCTCTCACGAGTTCAGGGGACCTACAGATTTATGCCGACTCCGAAAGACCAAGTTTTGAGAAGCTTTTTGTAGGCAGTTATACTCTGTCAGCATTGCCAGTGACTCGAAAGAGGTGAGGCCGTGAAAATTATCGTATTGGGTATCGCACGCAGATACCGACGTTCAAGTGCGTAGGAGTCGACGCAGACACACACAACGCCACGGCTGCCAGGCCCTTAGTCTCCACATATATGTATGAGGGCATTTTGTCAGCAGAATATAGTCCAAAACTAAGGAGAGGTAGTCTTTAAGGCAGTGTATTCTAAGAAACTAGGCTTGTGTGGTTCTCGAATGAACTAGTTCAAAAAAGAGCTCTAACAAGTGAACTACTTCCCATTGTCATTTTATTTAAGTTCAGTAGTTCAACAATCTCGGTATACCTTCCTCTGCGTACATGTAATTCAGTAAGAATAACTGAACTAAATCGAACTAAACTGGACTAAACTGAGTGCTTTGTGTGTCAGACACACAAGCATTGTGCACATCAGGGATGGTTTTATTTAATTGTACACATCAGCAAAAGCACGTCAAGCATTGTTGCGTTGCCGGTGGTGTATGTGAAGGGAATTTTAAAAATGTGTCGGCACGAATGTGTATGCGCTATATGGCTTTTTCTTCAGTTTAGCGCTGTTATATATGGCGATAATATGATGACCAACCGGCGAAAATTGCACAAGACTCAATTTGCTGAGGAGTGAACTATATTGAACTAGAATAAGGAACTAGTTCAATAAACAGATTTGAGCTAAACTGAGAGCTCTCTGGACTGAACTAAAATGCACAAGCCTATAAGAAACTGATTTGATCAAGTAGACAATTTAAAGATTTTATTTCCGAGAGAATGCTAATTATCACACCGATGGAAATGCTGGGCATCTAGATCAAGCCAACTATAACATAGAGAAGTGTAATTCCACTTTGCATCAACCGAGAACTAAACAAATGAAAATGTTAAAATGTAAATTCGAAATCAAAATAAAACACAAATTTGATAAGTTTTTTTTTGTATGCAAATAAACGCGTGTAAACGCTGTTTTTCATTTTATACATCAACACATAAATGTAAATATTTATGTACAAATATATTTAAGAACATTATTACAACATACATAAGTACAACATTTACAAAACAAACAGTAAAATAAAATAAAAGTACATAGATGCATTTGTTTTCATATAAATAAAATAAAATTGTAAAAAAAAAACAATAAATAGTTTTATTAAAACAACAGAAATAAAAAAATATAATTATTTACACTGTATACAAGAGATTTACAAAAAAAAAAAAGAGAATCTTAACTACATGCCGTTAAACATAAAAGTGCGGTTATGCATTCTTAGGAGATTCTTTATATTTCGATGGTTTTAAATTCATAATGTTTCTGTTTTCAAATAAACTAAACAAGGGCATTATTTGTTGTATTCTTCTATAGGGAATACAAAAATGTATATTCGAACGAAAATAATCGTTCAGTGTGTTTACTCAAAGTACTATTCGCATGATATTTTGTCTTAGTTTAAGTAGATTCTAATAACACTTTGAACCGTCGTTCTGTTCAAAAGTTTGTACAAAAAGAGTAATAAATTAAATAAAAAAAAAAATAAAATAGTAACAATATAATGAGATATGTGTATATTTGTAGAAAGTACAAGAGAAACATTGAGCAGGAAACATGGTCATTGATAAGCTGAACTATGGAATCGATGGTATTTCTTTTTTTGTTCCATTCAAATCGAACAGTAGGTGGGTCATCGGCGTGTGTAACAGACAATTGGTGGATATACGTCTTTAAGTGAACTATTAATGTGTATATTCGTTGCTGGCGTTGTTGGTGGGTATTGTATTCACACTGTGAACTGGAATTAATTTCGTTTTTGTTTCTATTTACCAGCACTGAAAGTGCTTCAGTGATGTATTTGATTCATTCGATACATTTCCATTAAATTCGCCGAAAGATGCACCGATTGAACATGTTATCAGAAGGAAGAGTGATTGAAATAACTGCTCGTTTTTTTTTTTAAATGTTAAGCTAGTTGATGACTAAAGGAAATAGCTCGAAGAATCTTTTACGACTAAGAAATAAAGGCTTAAGCGCTTAGAAAATTTGGTTTTCTTTGTATGCGATATATTCAGTTTGTCCAAACTTAATCTATCAAATAAAAATAAAATAACAAGTCTCTCATACATTTTGCACACTTCTAGCAGCTGCCTAACTAACAGAGTTCCTTATAACGTAAATAAAATATAGTGAAGGCTCAGGGGTAAGGGTCCTATTCAGTTTGGACTAAAGATACGTTATGGGTAATTATTCACTTGGAAAGTTTGGAAGACAAGTTCTAAATGAAAGCAAGAAAATCGGTACAACAAGAACGACTAGCTAGTCGTAGCAGATAGCTAAGGATATTTCATTATTAACTTTAAGAAGTGTTTTGCTACCATAGTTAGTAAGCTATCGAGAACAATATTTAAGTACAGCTTACAAATCCAAACCGTAGAGGCTAGTTGGCTGATGCTTAGGTTCAGCGCGGTTATCGGTTTTGACTGCAAAATTCTACATAGTTTTTGCCTCTGACGATTGAATTTAATTAACTAATTTCAATTTGATTAGGAAATTCGTCGTTAAGGAATGTTATTTCACCCAAGTAGCTTATTTTGAAGATAACTACTTCTTGTAGGGGTGGCGCTGATCACCCTATTGAACCTAA
This sequence comes from Eristalis pertinax, assembly GCA_907269125.1. Classification (NCBI taxonomy): domain Eukaryota; kingdom Metazoa; phylum Arthropoda; class Insecta; order Diptera; family Syrphidae; genus Eristalis; species Eristalis pertinax. The sequence continues at coordinate 61,965,857 of OU026145.1, forward strand.
ATCTCACGGGGTTTAATTCGAAGCGAATCCTTCTTCTTTTTTCGGTCGTGCTACAGTCGCCAGAGGACTATCAAACACTAATCTGGTTAGAAATAAATTGCAACGTCTTTTGACTTCATCGAACAATCTTTGCATGGAATTGTGAGCACTGAAAGAATAGCAACATTTGACAAATTAAGTTTTCAACAACTAGGCAAAGATCAGGACAGTGTCAGTAAGGAAACTGAGAAGAATTTCTTATTTTTTTCAATTCAAGAACTGCTCACAAATTCACGTGGAGGCTAGGTGGTTGATACTTATCCTCGTAAGGGATTACGAACTCAAATCAAAGAGACTAGCTGGTTGATGCTTAAGTTTAGCACGGCTAGTATCCACCATTAAATGCAGCCTACAAGTAGAAGCCATAGAGCCCAATAGTAACATGAAATGAAAACGGAATCAGAGGCAGTTTGACATATCTTCGATAACAAGCAAGTAACTTATTGCAAGATCTATTATTATTATTATTTATTAACATGCAATTTAATTTATAGCAAGGACCTTCAATATCTAGAAAACTCGTCAGAGAAATGGCAACTGTCTCTCGAATCTTTCATTTTGCCAGACCATTATAAAAGACAGATCAATTTAAGGACTTTTTTTTTGTTAATTTGCGTCTGGATTCTCTTCAGTGTCGAATAAATCTTTAGCAAATTTCACAAAAAAAGTCAAAAAGATAATTTTATACGTTCAATTTGGGAGGTTTACTTTGGTTGCAGTCCCACCAAGGTTTCACAATTTCTGTTTGAATTGAGACCAGAGAATGGAGGTCGTTGTAAAGAGCACGTATTTTAGAAGAAGTTCACAAGCAGGAATGATTTCAAATCGTATGCTTCTGTCAGATCCCCGACGTGAGCTCCTAAGTACATATCAGGGTTCTTGCCTTAAAATATGATTGCTCGCATGAAGGTGCAATTTCAATAGAGTTTCTTAAACCTACACATTTCGAAGTATTGTAAGATATCTCCAAATAAACGTGCGAAGAGATTTCCATTTGTGCATTGTGGTTGCGTATTATTAAAAGACAGATGTAATGGAACAAATGTTTATGTTTTGCGTTTCGGTTCTTTTAACGAAAACAAGAAAAAACATTCTATGGCAGATTTACACTTGTTTCAAGCTCAAAAATTGTGTAATTTCCATTGCATTCAGCGTGATAGTTAAGTAAATACGCTTGAATCTGATAACTGACTACAATAAGCCAAGATTAATGCCAAGAAACCCCAAGATATAAATATTGTAGGCAGTGTCACGTCAAAGCAAATCTCTGCCCGCTAAACCAAAGCGAAGCACTCTGCTTTCATTAACTCTAGAACAAACAAGTATGAACCACGAAATCATCTTGCAACGAAAACCCTTACATCTTCCACTTCAGCATTCTCTTGTGTGCCAGCCACTCTAGGAAATACGAGAAAACTAAAAGTACTAGCCCTCAAATTAATAAAAACAAAAAAAACTCATCCTTTTCATTTGAATACAAAATTAAATATCACATTTAAATTAAGTATATACAACTTTAACACAAAACAACACCAAACTCGTGAATTGAGGAGAGGCTTGTGTGCGTGTACGTCTGTGAGGGAGTTAAAATTCTTTAAGAAGGATTTCGATTATGTTTTTTTTTTTTTTTTCAGTAAGTTTTGGAATATGCAATAGTATGTTATTTTTAGAAAATCGTACAACAACCATCAAAACAGCGATTATTATGTTTGCCAATAATACCCGCCTCATATATCTCATCAGAATCTTCGTTTTGCAACGAGGTACGCTGCAAATGCTCCAACCGGGACTTCAATTGACCCGGCGAGACAATTCCACGTAATTCAACGGGTTTTAAGTGTGCCCCGCCCGCAGAAGCAGCGTTGATAGCAGCCGCACCAGTTGTTGAGGTGGACGTCCTCTTGGCCTTCGGTGAGATTAGTTTCACTTCTGTATTGTTGTTGGATCGTAATGATTCATCGACGAGCTCATCGTTCGGACTACTACGACTACTCTGATTTGTTTCGAATTCTGGATACGGCGAATGAGATTCAGCACTCTCGGGTGTGTACGGATCCTGACGATTATCAAGGTATGTATTCAGATAGTGGGTGTCAATGCGATTCACAATGATGTTATTTGCGAGAAGCAATCGTTTCGATATCAATGTACAACGATGCTCGACCGGTTGCCGCTTGATAATGTTCTGACATTCGGGACAAATTGTACCGTCAATCTTTCTTTGTCTCATTGCTTCGTCATCATCTTCATCATAGTCATTGTTCTCCAAATCATTATCATCATCTTGAATAGTATTTGAATCGTCCGATTCGATCGATCGTAAGGGTGTCGTACGACGTCTTGGCTTTTCAGCCGCTTCTTTGATAAGTGAGCAAAGGCATACGGGAAGATTATCCGAATCGATCAGATTTATACTAATTTGCGGCTGTTGCTGTGCGGATGAAGCGGACGATGAGTCTTCTTGCTTTGTAGCCCCATCTGAGGCAGTAGTAGTTGTAGTGTTTGCTGTTAGAGTAGTAGTAGTTGTAGTAGCAGCAGCAGCAGCGACCGTAGCTGTTGTGGCGGTGGCAGTAGCAGCGCCTATTAGACTAGATTTATTAGCATTACGACAAATGCGATGATTATTAATGCTGGTGGTGACTGAGGACTTAGGGCATAATTTTTGACATTCGAGAAGGATGGTATTGAATACATTACTGTTATAGGGACAATAATTTTGCATTGCATTGTCCTCATTGGCATTGAGTGATTGACTAATTTTATCAAGCTCGTCTTTACTTAGTTTGCTATTTGGCGCACTAGCATGCTTAAAGCAATTACAACATCTAAATGTACCTTGATTGGCTTTTAGTTGTATGCTCAATAGGATTGGCTGTGGAAATAGAAAAGTGAATGAAATAAAAAAAAGAAATGAAAAAGTTTAAATTCGAATGTCGAAATGTTTGACGGTCGTTTTAAAGTGTCAGATTTTCCGTGTCTCTGCAGCCTTGAAACCGCCTGCAAACCATGAACCACAAATGCTTGTTCAGCTTGGCAGCACATGAACGATCGTTGGATGATAAAATAAAAACAAAATCGCGCGCAAAGAATGTCTGATGTGTTTGAAATGTTTCTTAGCTGCATTTAACTTCGACACTTCCAATCCGAAATGTTTAAAGCGACCCTCATTTATCGTAAACCAATAAAATAGAGAACATCACAACTTGCCTTATGATCACCCATACAAACGTTCTCTCCCATTATTTTGTAGGGATTCTCCTCCTCACTACTGCCATTATCAATAATTAAATCTTTCGCCGCTGGACTCATCAATATGCGATCACACCAGGCTGGACATCGTGTTGACATATAATCCGATGGCATATCTGGATCCTCTTCGTATGGATAAGTGGGGGGAAATTTAATTGGATATTCGACTAGAATTTCATAAAGTGGTTCCAACTCCTTATCGTATTTTTGCAACTGTCAACAACAACAATAACAATAATCCCCAATTAAAATCGATTTCATTGCAATTGGAAAACTTTTGGTTACCCAGGCTTCCTTGAATTTGAGTTGATGATCTGCATAGTTGAATTCTTTTTTTCCAACCGTAAGTACATTGTCTCCGTCTGTGTTCCTGTAGTGCACTTTTGTACTATCACTTTTAATACTTTGAACCCGATGTGCGGTCAAGTGTTCTGTTAGTTCCTGAAATTGAAAACACAAAACACAAACGAACATGAGTACGGACGCGATTGAATGCTCCAATTTGATTACCTTTACAACTCCTTCTGTATCGCAGCGGAAGTTGAAATCTCCAAAGACAAAAAACGGTGCCAATCCATTTTTCGCGTCTGTATGGAATCTAGAGGTGAATAAGAGAAAAAGAAATAGAAAAAAAAAGAAAAATTAACAAGTGTCGGTGATTAAGTTGACTTAGTTTAGAATGCAACACTGCTTACTGTGTACATAAATTCAAGTACTGCCAATGAACTATAGATAAGACAATGTGTGTACGCCAGCTATCGCATGCTTTGGTTTTGAAAATACCTCTATAGCGTGTAGTAGGCTCTTACTAATTCAGAGCAAAACTCAGAGGCGATCATCTTGGATGCTCGTACAACCTCGCCGAAGCGCTATTTGTTATCGGTGACGGTAGCTAATACGGCAAACAAATATTTGAATACATGTCCGAGTACTATTCGAGAAGAATTCACATAATTATGAGCTTGTTTCGATTGTTTTGAAAGGGAACAACTGTTGCTGCGACCTGGTAAGTGACGCAATACTGTAGATGACGTTCATAGAAAATGAAAACCTGACGTATGCTGATGGCATTTGGGTGAATGGGGAATTATTTTTTTGTTATCTTGTGGCGAAGATGGAATAAATAATGAGGACCAGGCGAAATCGAAGCGGTGGGATCCGAACGGATCATTGGCAACTGAATTAAGATCCTACATTTAAAAACAGAAGGATTGATCTCGCCCAGAGAAAACGTTATAAGTGCGAGCTTTGGTCCTGTGTACGTTAATGGAATTTTGCGAAGTCACGAACTGTACGGGCGGTACTGCGACACGATCCTAGCCAGGTGTCTACGGATCCAGCGCCTAAAGTGGCTGGGCTGTGGTTATTTAGTTTTTAAAGCCTAATACTTGAAGATAAAGAAGAAACATATTGGAGAAGTTATTCATACATTAAGAATATTTGTATCCTTCAACCCCTTCAGACGCTCTGGCGGTCATGTCCCATCTTTCAAAATATAGCGAAGCCCAGTGCGATAAGAGAATCTCGGATGTGGAGCTCAATACCACTTGGCCACAGTTGCATTCGAATTTGATACCGAGAGAACTCGTACGGCTTCGAATAGACTACATTCCACCTCAACTAGATTTTTCAAAATATGTCTACTAGCTCCTCCGTACTAGAGCCGTGATCTGTGATCGCAAGCGTATAGGCCTCATCTCGGATTGTGAGTGTATGAACACAGACTGTTCAAAGATGAATTGCGGAGTCGACGGGAGCATCTCTGCAGCCTACATACTCCCAAATTACTTCAGCATTTAGGCCGCTGTTGCAAAAAGGGACTACAGCCACGCATCGCTCACTGGATTTTCATATCGATTGTCAGACCGACACTTCTGTATGGAGTCTCAGTTTGGTGGACAGCACTACATAAAGCTATCAACTGCAGGTCACTCAATCGAGTACAGAGACTGGCCTGCATGTGCATCAGCGGAGTACTGAGAAGTTCTCCGTCAGACGCCCTCAAAATTCTCCTTCACATTCCACCACTGGAAATATTCGGCCAGCAAATAGCAGCCTTAAGACTCAAAATACTCTGCCTGTGGTCCGAACTCAACATCGGCCACTCAACCATTCTTAAAGAATCCAACTTTCTTACTAACGACACTGACCGCCTAGTACCCAGGCTATCTATCAGCAGGCGTTGGATGATCCTCTGCGTATTTTCACAGACGGATCGAAGACCAACGAAGGGTGCGGTGTCTATTCCGAAGATCTCAATATTGCTATCTCATTAAAGCTCCCTGATGACTGTAGCGTCTTTCAGGCAAAAACCATCGCGATTAAAGAAGCGTTGTTATGGCTCAAAACAACGTGATATAAAAATAGGGATATCACAATCTGTTCGGACAATCAAATCCCTGAACAATGTCATGTTCAACTCAAAAACACCCCTCAATTACAGGCTGTCTCTTAACGAGATGGCTGAGCATTTCAACGTACACCTCATGTGGATGCCGGGACATTGTGACATACCAGGCAACTGCAAAGCCGATGAACTCGCCAGGTGTACCACCTCAATAACCATGCCGATCGCTACAGCCTACCATCATTTGAAGATACACGCAATAAAAAATTTAGAACAATATAAATTTGGTCACTTAACCTAAAACAGTCACTCAGTCTACTTAGGCTCAACAGATCCTCATTAAGGACACTCATAGGAGTCATTACCGGGCACTGTGCAATTGGCACGCATGCTCGCAGGATGGGTGTCCCTTATAATGATTTCTGCTGAAGCTGCATGGATGAAGAGGAGCTAGAAAACATAGACCACCTACTCTCCTCGTGAAGCGCTCTGGCTAGTCGTAGGTTCCTACATTTAGGGGCCTACAATTTCAATAATCTCAATGAGGTAATCAGCGTCAGCATAGGCCAGCTAAAGCAACTGGTTCCGATGTTAGGAGAAGTCAATCCGCGTCGTATCACAATGAGCCTACTTTGGCCTAGGTTAGGTTACGTAGTTGGGCTCCCAGCGAAATCGCCAGCACACTTAGACCATGTTGGTCCATTGTGATACCCATATTCAGACTACTACCACTGATCGACAACTCCAATGATAGTGGGATTCGAACCGGGGGACCCCTCTAACCAGGGGCAGACACTCTACCAACGGCGCCATCCAGCTGTTTGAACTACTTTGGCCTAAGTGTGACTGGCCACCACAACCTAACCTAACCTAGGTCGCTGTTCAGTATAAACATAATATGGGTTCTATGGCATAGCAACGTTTTTTTTTTTGTTTGGTAACGAGAAAGTCCCCAAACTGACCACCATAACTCGTCTGCTATTACATTACACTTGGATTGGTAAAAGCACGAATTACATCACAGCTCTTGACGATGGCAAACTTTAGATAGTCTTGGGTAACTCTAGGAAGACATGGCCAGAGTACAACATATCACGAACTAACAATCTTCTAATTATGACTCGGCCGATGATGCAGTTAGAGTAGTAATTCCTCATTGCACACACGGCAGTGTAAGCTGTAATAACACTGCAGAACCAGAATCCTTCACTCACTTCCTGTGCACGGCAACGGTCTCTAGGCAAACTCTTCCTTGAATCTCTTGGCGAGATATCCATAATGAGCATCAACGAATTGATAATGCTCCTGAAAGCCGCACGATAGTTATAAATGCACATCAACATTCAACTTTCAGAGCTGTGGTTTCAAAGCGACACTCTGTGCTAATGGAAAACACACAGAGGCACATACGCTTATTCTTTTCATTGGATCGTAAGTAATCGAAACATTCAATGTACAGGGAGTGTACTTTAGTTTTGTGAGAACTCTCTTGCGAATAGTCATTCGTTTGAGTTGTTGTGTAAAATGTTGTGTTGTCAGTGGAGGATTCATTCAATAATCAAATATGAGTTAACTCATTCGCTCTACTTTTCAAGCTATAAGCGCACTAATGAAGTGTACTTGCTTGATTCAAATATTAAGGCAGAGATTGATTCGATATCACCTTTTTTATTATTAAAATGCGCTAATTCGCTTTTTAAAGCGTTAAAAATAATTTTCAATGAATTACTTCTTAGTGGCGTCTTTCTAGAGGAGTGGAAACTATCATTCATTACTCCAATTTAATTAAGAATTATAGGCCTGTCTAAAAATGTTCAGCAGTTCCAAAGCTATTTGAAAAGTTAGTTTTTGATAGACTCAATTTTGCGACGAAAGAAGTTTTAACTTCAAGACAGCGTGGATTTGTTAATGGCCGCTCCACTGCAACGAATTTATGTCTTTTCACTAATTTCTGTATTTCTACTTTAGAAACAGAATGCGGGTTGATGTTCTTTATACAGCTTTCGTTAAAGCTTTCGATAGAGTTCATCATAGACTTTTAGTTGAAAAGCTGAGAAAAATGGGGTTTAAAATGAATTTTCTTCAATGGCTAAAATCCTATTTGTCTAATCGTCAACAGTTTGTCAAAATTGAAGGCGCGCAATCCTTCTTTATAGAAGTTCCGTCGGGTCAGCCTCAAGGCTGTCATTTGGGGCCTTTCCTTATCAATCATTTTGTCAATGACATCCCGTACTCCTTGCAGGTTTCTAATTGTCTAATGTTCGCAGATGATATGAAAATATTTTCACAAATGTCTGCAATTACTGATTGCATTTTTTGATTTGTGAACGTACAATCATCTGGAGTTAAATATTTCCCAGCGTACGCTTTTTAGTGCTTTCCGATCATTATCACGAACTTCGTTTGATTATAGTCTAGGTAACGAGAGACTTTAATTAGTAAGTGAAATTAAAGATCTAGGTATATTTGATTCAAAGCTGTCTTTCTCAGCACATTTGGATTATCATCATCATCATCTTCTGACCCGCATGATCCACTAAAGGGGCAACTCGATCCTCCGCCATCGACTCTAATTCATCAGGAGCAATGCCCAAGCGTAACCCGGCGAGTTTTTGGACTTGGTCCAACCACCTTGTCCTGGGTCTGCCAAGCGGTCGCCTACCTGATGGAATCGCATTCAACGCCCACCTCGGAAGTCGTGATGATGGGGACAGAATACGGTAGCATTTAACGATGTTTATACTCTAAAAACTCTTTATTTTTCATTAGTAATCCCCATACTGGAATACTGCAGCGTTATTTGGTTTCCTTTTTATCATAATTCTTCTAACAGGATTAAAAACACTCAAAAAAGATTTACGTGCTTTGCATTAAGAGAACTGAGATAGTCCGAAGATTTACCTAATTCTAGATGTGCATTAATTGATCTAAAAACTTTAGGAAGTCGAAGACAAGCTCATAGCGTTATTTTTATTAAGGACTTACTCAATGGTAGGATTAAGTCCCCGAATTTACTAGCTCTTATGCTTCTTATGATTAAGGATTATGTATCCATTGATGAATATATAAATAAATAAAAGAATCGATGTAGTAGTTGATAGTCTGGGGGAAAAGACCCTGGCTGCATTTAAAATATTATCAAAGTAAAATCGTCACAGCTACCTTACTATAATCATAGCTTTGCATTCGTGTACATAAACCCCTACTGACTACGTTGAATTAGGTCACGTCACGGCAAATAAAAGGTGGATTTCTCCGAACACATGTGAGACCACTCGGATGCTGTGGACCAAGTTTTATGGTGCAAAAAACCGACAATGCTACAAAACGATGCTTATGATCGTAGTTGGAGTACTACCTGGCAAATAATCATCTGAAGTATCATGAAGACGTAGCTAAATTCATCAGCAAAACAAACTGGCTATAACCCAGTAATGAAGTGGACAATCCCTGAAGAGATCCCACTTGGATACGAGCAGGTACTTCTTAGGTGTCAGTTAGTTCCTCTGCCTAACTAGGAATCGGTGTATCAATCACCGGTTAGTGATAATACAATTATTTTAGCTGTCACAATCACTCTTACCTCACGTAACCTATCATGCAGACTTCATATGCAGAGGCTGTGGCGACGACGAAGAAGAGAATACTCCTCACTGCCTTTGCCACTGCCCCAGTCTCTGCCAGTTGAGGTACAGAACACTGGTACAGAATACTTCTCTCAAGACAGCCAGAATCTAACAAAAATCTTCTATTTTCAGGTTTATTAGGATATCTGAATGCATTACAACGACATGACGGGTACGAGGAAGGTGTTAATCGCAACGTGTCCATTAGAACCCAAGTGAGACGTGTCTATCCACCTCTGCGCGTCTATACACCAACCTGACCATCCTGACCTAACCTAAGAATTCCGGATATGACTAGACAAAGTCTAAGTGGTTCACGGTTTCATTCGTGACAAACACCCGCATCTAAGCTGACCTTACAACAATCAAGTGATGTGGAGTGTGGTAAAGTAAAACAAAAAAATAATGGTCATCAATTTGTGATTCAATATATTCAAGTACATAAATGTACCCAAAGATAATACTCAAAGCACGAGTAAGGTTGCTTTGGCGTCATACTTATAGCATGAAGACCGAATCCAGTTTATTCGCCTTGCATAATTCTCAAAAACGAACGCCAAAGAAAACACCCCTAGCCCAAGGAAAGCCCCAACAAGTAGTCCAACATAAAATGTGGTAATAAGTTCGAGCCCTAATTAAATTAAAACTGCCATTGTCTACATAATGTAAAAGGAACAGAAAAATAAAAAGAAGAATCAAGCCTTGCCACATAAGCCAATCAAAGTGAAACAACACGTGTGTACATTATTAATACAAACCCTACGCGCTCCCCTTATGCCTTGTCACTGGCTTTATTGCTTTCGAATGCCTTGCCCTCCATTCGTCTTTTTCACAAATATGCTTTGGTTTCTGTTTGATATTTTATGAAATTGAATACTTTCTGGGTTGAGACAACGCTTAAGTCCCTTCCAGGCGTGGCATTACAATGACAACTTGGTCACACGCACAGGGTGGGCAAAAAAAAAAAGAAGGAATTCATATAAATGAAATTATGGTTCCGGTTTTGGTTTTGGTTTTGGTTTTTATTTCTGTGACAGATTGTATTGTTATGTTACGACAGAAACCATTCCGGAAGGAGAGAATGACTAGATGAAGGAGTGCTAAAAGCAACTGCCAGGGGTTCAGAGATAACCAAGCATTATGCCAGCTGAATGCTAGCAAATGAGAAGTGCATAATGTCGCTATCAAGTATCAATCTGCCATTCAATCAACAGGCTTATGGGTTTCGCTACATCAATAGAAATTGCATCAATGACACGAACAAGAAAAATCCTACAACTGGAAGCATCGTCGAAGGATTGCAAGATTGTACCTATGACCGCCAAATGAATGAGGAGACCTTGAATCCGCATTTTCTAGGAAATTACATCGTTTGCTTGGAGCACAAAGCGTTTGAAATCAAACAATCAGCTCCGACGCTCGCAGACGAACCCTATTTTATGAACATACAATTCCATTGAGTACATGGCATCTGGGATTCCTCATTTCTGAGTCAGTCGTCGGAGTAATTTGGACGATTACTGTGACAACGTGTGCACAATCCACTTGGCCTTTGCGTGTAAACTTTATTACATACAAATTATATTGTAGTCTACGTTCAGATGGGGGTTGTTTTGACAAGCGTACATTGAATACACTTCGCATGCGAAATAATCCCAGACTACGTGCAGACAAGCAATTAGACGATTTAGATTGATTGTTGCGAAACAAAGACAACCTTCATCCGATCGTGAAATGAGGTGTAAAGTGGGAATACTTTTGCCAAGTAGGCTATAGTTGGCCTCATTCTACCTTAAATTACCTACTCTTGGTCGTAGGACGAGAGCTGTTTTTGAGTTATTTGAATTGAAAAATAGGAAATAATCCCAATGCGAAAGTCAATGAGCGGGGAAATTAGAAATGGGAGCTGGGGAAATGGAAAGATATATTGCAGTTGTGAAGGCGGACAATTGTCCGTCTGTGTGTGCTCGTGTTTTGTCACATTTTTATTTGGACACATGCTGTCCCGACGATTTCCAATCGGTATCTGAAAATTTGACAAAATCATTTCTCCAGAATTTTCCATGACAACCTGGAGGAATTGTCCGATAATCAGAAATCCGTGAAATTATGAGGTTCCAAAGAACAACTAATTGGCTATAACTCAGAATAGCATCGAATTTGATTTCTATGGTTATCCTACAACACGTTCGACAAAAGGAATGGTGGAGAACTGACAAACGAGTAGATAAGAGTTCTCTGCGAAGGACAATGACAGCACAATGGACAAAGGCTTGACAATAAGTGATATTTAGATTTACCCGAGCAGTAACTTAAATGCAACATTACTCCTGGCAACTCTTCTCCTTCCTCTGCTGGAACGAACAACCCGGGATGGACGCGGGCCGCAGCCAACAAGCCTCTCCAACTATTACCAGCTGCCTCCAATTATCCACGTCAAGTTGACTGAGGTCCTTCCCCACCTGTGTGCGCCATCGCTTTCGTGGGCGTTCTCTCATTGGTGCGGAGTCAAAAACTCTTCTTCTCACATCAGCTGCTATTAATTATAATTAATAGATTTCTCTCACGTTTTGAGCAAGCTGCAACATATAGTTTATGTCGGATAGCCATGGAAAGCAGACAATGGCCTGAATTTTATCGAAATGAAATGAAATGCATTTTTGTGTGCTGATTAGGCACTATTTTTTGAATAAGAAACTCTTAATCGAAACCAAGGAAAAGCTTGATAAAGACTTTGGTGGGTCTGCACCATCAATAGCAATGTTTAAGAAGCGAGTTCTGTTGTGGTCGTACCGACCTCAGTGACACCGAAAGTGCAGGTCCCCCAAAAAGTGGTTGTCACACCGGAAATCGTTGCTAAACTCAATGGAATGATATTCGATGATCGGAGAATTAGAGTGCCTGAGGTGACGGAATTTTCTCACGTGAAAAAGCTATCCGCGCGGTTGCACTATACCGTGTGATATCTTAAAGGCGTGCCAAAAATCCGCAAATTAGGCAACGAAATGTTACCACAACCTTTTATTTGAAGGGAATAAAACAATTGAAAAACGCTGGACTAAATTTTTAAAGTTTAAGGAATTCAGCCTTGTTTTGAGATTCACTTTCATTCGAAAGTAAGTCGTATTCGTATAACTCGTAATTTCGTTTCGAACTATTCGAAAATCCACTCTTACTTTCCAATGAATGTGAATCGAAAGATACATTTTTCTTCTTTTGTGAGGGAAGGTTGGTGCAAGTGCAAAGAAGTTGCACAATAGTTTCCTCCTCTTCATCGTCACTGTAACTACAAGATTTGGATGCCAACATACTCGGCTATCTCGTTTTTACGAGTCCATATCACTCGAACACAACTACAGTCTTATGCCGACTCCGAAAGGCAAATCAGCCTTTTCGAGCAGGAATAGTAACTTTTGTCAGTGCTGTAGGTCCATATTGCTAGTGATAAATTAACAATATATGTGGGTAGCATGCACTGCACGAGTGGTTGCTATAAAAACTACACCCAGGTCCACCTCAGACTGTAGTGCCAAATATTATTCCTATTATAATCGGGATCAAGCTGTTGTGAAGCGTAATTATGTATGAAGACAGTTCTTGACACGTACTGTCTCGTACTCAAAATGTTCAGTTTTCGATTGACATACCAACTTCGAAGAAACATGTAGTGTAACATTCATTTTGTTGGTTGCCATGCCACATGTGTACATTGGTAGCAGCAGTAAACATGCATTTTTAGGATTCTTCTGCTTCAGTCTTTAACAGATGCAAGCTTTGAATTGCATTCACTCAACGAATCCACTTAACATCTCCTCACACCAACACGAAACTTCATTAAAGGGTCACCGAGGCACTGAGTGCATCCCCACGGCATTCAAACTCCAGTTCACTTAAAGCGACGCATGGCAACAAGCCTTTAAAGTCCATTGCAGCAGCACAACAAGTAAACAAGCTATTAATACCCACACCGTGTGTGGGTGCGGATTGAAGGGCACGCAACCCATAACAAAAAAAAATTCTTTTTCACTGATATTGACTGCTTGGCTCGGCACAACACTACATGCATGCATGCCGAACCCCCTTCAAATCCACACAATGAACATCGCCCATGTCAAATGACCTATAAATCCTCAACCCTGCCCCCGCGTCTAAAGCAAATCTGGTGACACACACACACACACATCCCATACACACGCAGATCCAAAAACCCACCCCCTGAAAGGACACTCTACACTCACCTCTCAAGCGTATGAACCAGAGCTCTCCTTCTTGTCTTGCAATAAACCGAGGGGAACTCCTCGCAAGCGGCTAAATTTGAAGCATCATGAAACAGGTGAATATTGACAAGATCAATAACAGTTCCATTAATTTCCCAACGTGTACGCATAAACCCCTTGCGCGACCATTTGCACTAAAAATACAGAAAACACAATAAAGCACAAACAAAGTAAGACCAAGAAAAAGCACACAAAACACAAACAAAAAAAAATAAATTCAAACAGATTAAAATTATGTGTATATGTTTCAAGGACGCACACTGTTTATTTTCGTTTACAAGCGCACACACTCAGGCAGTTCATTCAAACAACCACTCACTCTCTCTCTCTCTCTATCACGGTCTGTAAAGCTGGGGAAGGATAAACATATACATATACATACTTCCGGAAAGAAGTGTTGTGGAAATTTAGATTTCTCTTTGGTGGAGATGGTCTCAATGTTGCCAGTGTAAATGTTCTTCCCATCGGCTGAGTCCCATTCGTGTGAAAGGAAATTCCATATTTTCACCCCCGCCAGTGACTGATGGACGAAGTACAGGTTTCCCAGAGCCTAAAAGTAGAAAAAAAAAAAAACACGTATAAAATTGTATGTAGGCTCATGTGTGGCTGTGTGTATTTGTGTGATTATAAAGTGAATGTTTTTGGAGGATGTGTGACATGGATACATATGGGGACAGAGCTGAATGCCTCCTAAACAGGACTATGCCGGGATTTTGTGTATGCCACCGCCCCTCATTTTATGTCCTTTATTGTTGCTTTTGATGATTAGGTGTCGTACATGCATACATCGTTTGGGTGTAGATAATATTTGGTGGTAGAGGTTTCACAACACACAAAAAAAAAAAAAAACGAAAAAGGACGAAACAGTTTCAGCACATCAATAGAAAAAAACCTAGATTCGAGTGAATAGCGGATCATCATTGGATATGGTTGACATGGCGTATACGTAACAAGTTTGGACGCATTTCGACAAAAAAAAAAAATATAGAAAAAAAGGTTGCTCGGTTACGTCTCCACAGTTTGCATTCGAATGGAATTGACATCAATTCGAAGGGACGTACGGTCGGTTTAAGTAATGAAAATGTTCTCGAGCAGGATGCAGATACTCGGAATGGGAAATGTCAGCTTCTGTTGGAATGAACTCTCGTTGACTAGACGATTATGTGTCCTGCATCGGAAGGACTGCTCATTTCTCTTAGGTAAGGCATAGGGACTAACATCCACAAGGGCGTGGAAGCGGCTACAGCCACGTGAATAGCCGAGAGGATGGTAAATATTTACGTGACGTGAGGTAGAAAGTGACTCGATGAAATCACAGACATTGTCGATGATGCTGTAGACTTGAGTCTGAGAGGCCTCACTGCTAGACAGTCACAGGCAGAAGGTGAAAAGCGTACCCTTCCCTTCGCCTACAAAGGCGGGTACGCTTGCGCGTGGCCAGGCGAACTGTCCCCTTTTTTAAAAAAAAAATACTATGCATAAAAACTGGCCGCATGGCTTGGACAGTCGCCGCGAAGACTTGTGCACTGGATGTCTTGATTCAGTTCCCGTGTACTTTTTCAATACTCCACCTATCTCGAGTCAGCTACAAATGCTCAGAGAGTATACCGGTCTAGAGAAAGCTTCTTTAACTGTGAGAGAACAATGCCGCACACAACACTTGCCGTAAAAGCCAGCCACAAGTCGACCTAGGAATGTAGAGAACCATCCCGAATGCATAGATATATTGATAAACACTATGAAGATTCTGCACCATCCATTTCAATGGTTAAGAATGGGTTTACTGGGTACCGGCACAAGTGAAGCCGGCCTATTTCACCAACTTACTAATTTTTGTCGTTTCACACACATTCTGGGTATTACAAATGTGTTTTCCTTCTGCAATGCATACGTAAATTAGCCAGGCAGTGTACACGCTTTTTAAAAAATTTAAAACATCTTATCCTCATGTAGTTTTACTTGACGACATAATTACACCGGATTTAAGAAACTTATTTTTAGCACTCAATCGGTACAATAGAGCACACAAATCAACTCAAAGAATAATAGAAAACTCTATTAAAATACTAAAAAAAAAAAACAAATTTCCATGACTAAAGCACTTACGATTGCATCAAATTGTGTCACGAAGGTACTTCCAGTTCCTATTGCAAAAATTGCATTAAGATGTCAGGGGACTCAAAATATACTTCCACTCAGACATGATATGAAACATGGGTAGAGTTCTTTGGTAGTAGATTCGCAAAAAGTGATTGTGAATCACAAGTACAAATTCGTGGTTGTGAATTGTAAAGTGTGATTTTTTTAACTATTATCTTTTTGGCAACACTGGTTTAAACAGCTGACACACGTTTCGTGTTTTGTTTCACTGTCAAACATCTTCAGTTTGGTCTATAATTTAACCATGAATCGTCTTACAAACGAACAACGCTTGCGAATTATTGAATTTTATTATCAAAATGCGTGCTCTGTTAAGAAAGTTCATCGCGCGCTTCTTCCATTTTATGGTCAGCTCATTTTTGGCTCGATGGGTACGTAAATAAGCAGAATTGTCGATTTTGGAGTGAATATCAGCCAGAAGCATTGCAAGAGCTACCAATGCATGGGTTGGTGGCATCATTGGACCGTACTTCTTCAAATATGATGCGAATCGTAACGTAACTGTGAATGGTAAGCGCTACCGTGAGATGATATCCAACTTTTTTTTGCTCAAAATGCAAGAGCTTGACTTGTACGACATGTGGTTTCAACAAGACGGTGCCAGATGCCACATAGCACGCGCAACAATGGACTTATTGAGGGGCGAGTTCGGTGAACATTTTATTTCACGTTCGGGACCGGTCAATTGGCCGCCTAGATCGTGCGATTTAACGCTTTTAGACTATTTTTGTGGGGCTATGTTAAAGCTCATGTCTATACAGACAAGCCCGCTTCAATTGACGCATTGGAAGACAACATTGAAGCATTTATTCGTGAGATACCGGCCGAAATGTTGGAAAAAGTATGCCAAAATTGGACTAAGCGGATGGACCATTTGAGGCGCAGTCAAGATCAACATTTGCATGAAATAATCTTCAAACATTAAATTATATGGACCGTACTATCGATTCAAATAAAGATGTCATGCATTTTTCTGAATTTTATGTGTTTTTTTTTTTTAATTTTCCTATAGCTTTTAAAAAATCACCCTATAGTTTGGTGAAATAGACATGTTGTCACGCCACAAATCGTGATTAAATCCATAGAATGATATTCGACGATCGGAGAATTAAAGTGCCTGTCTGAGATTGTCCAGGTGCGATTTAAAGCTTTTACTGAATATGGTGGATCTAGGAAACAACTCGATAAAGCAGGTGTGCACTACCATCGCTAGGAACGACGTACCGGACATCTGAGGCAATTTGGTTTCATCCCAACTCATCTTCACTGTACACAGGGGGGAAAACAGTGTGACATCTTTTCCCCCCATCCTCTTGGGACCAAAATAGATACCCACAACGAATTCTTCCAAGGAAGTCAGATGTAACTGAGTCAGAGAAGGAGGAGAATATCACGCAATAATGAATTTACCAAACCTTTACAAGACACATGACAGAGTCAGCTGAATGGAAATGGTTGGAGACTTACTCCTTTATAGCGAGCTGGTAGAATGGCCTAAGAAGGCTGGGCAAATATGGATCACCTAGCGTCATCAGCTAACCAGCCCCGCGACGCGTAGTAATAACTAACAGCAGTTCCCGCTGAGAGAGTGGTAGAGGAGTGCAGGGTGTGAATTAGTATGTAGGCGCATTTCCGACATCGAACATTTAGGTCCTCGAATTATGCTATGGGATGGGCTATTAATGTCTTTGAAAGATTATCACATCCTTTGACATATCAAAAAAAAAAAAAAAATACAGACAGCTTTAGCTTCACACGTTTAAAAGCAAAACAAAAACAAACGAAGTGCTATCACGCGCTGTTTGTAGGAAATTATGGTTTGATAAACGAGAGATGACACCGCTGTGACAACGTCTGGATGGAAGCACATGTCGATATCACTTAATTACTCCCAAAAATAATTTCTTATCATGACCTGATAAAGGCCATCATTCCCAGTTTTAACATGTGGGATGGTTATGTGATGAATAAAATGTGGGAAAAGAGTTTCACAAAGTTGAACTGTTCTTTCAGGAGTGTGGAGAACATTTCACTCACAATGCGAGTGGTTGTTGTAAAAGACCCACTACGGGCTGTAACACCTCCCAGATTATTATTAATTTAAATACCAGCACATCTTGACAGCGATTCAATGTTACCTCTAATTGTCTTGTCTCTAATTTTGCCACCATTAGGTGCTTTGAAACCGACAACGTGAAATGAATCGATTTGATGTGAATGTATGCTTCCTTGTGTGAATGAACATGGCCCGATTATCGATTTCCTCATTATTTTTCGTTGAAATCATTTGTACATGAAGAAGAAAACACTTTAATTCACTCAACGAAGGCATCGATCATGATCCGGTTGTCGGCAAAAACTCACCAACACATAACCTGTGCGGGAGCAAACCACATTAGTCTACGTTAAATCGAATCACATTCCCATAGCCTCCTCCAGTTCAGCGGTGATGAGGTTACATTTCTCAAATACCAACAATCATGCGGTTCGTGCGTTCATCCCCGCCCACAGAAGTGTTGTCCCTTGACAGGACAAGCATTATGTCCTCTGTCTCAACTGCTAAACATCTGTTTGCACAAGAATGTCTTTTGAAGCGAATTCATGTGGTTCCTTCCCTTAGCAGCAACGCCAATGAACGACATTCGGAGACATGTAGAGCTCTGT
Source organism: Eristalis pertinax (assembly GCA_907269125.1). Classification (NCBI taxonomy): domain Eukaryota; kingdom Metazoa; phylum Arthropoda; class Insecta; order Diptera; family Syrphidae; genus Eristalis; species Eristalis pertinax. The sequence continues at coordinate 61,984,219 of OU026145.1, forward strand.
TTACTTAGGGCGGTTAATAAGCTGACACTCTTGGGTAATTAAACTACACCCAAGGAACTACATAAATAATCATCCTCGCAGGAGCAATACAACAGCAGCGTGTCGCCAATGGCCATTTATTGGTTCTAATATGTATCCTTAATGATTGGTGGCTGCAATAGGTGACAAATATTCGCACAAATACACTTCCATTCCCTCTCGTTTTCGTCTGTGTATTCTCCTTTTTCGCAACGAAAGGCATATGTATCTTGGGTTTCTCGTGGATTCTTCGTCGAATCAGTGCGCCCTTGCCGCGATTTCCATGAAGATAAATCGTAACCCATCAAATAATGATTTAAAAAAAAAAGAAACTGTCAGCTCATATCAAATAACAAGTACCATCCAACATGAAGTTAGCTACCCGCCGTGGGAGTGGAAAAAAAAAACAAAATTTACGGGCTGCGGCTCGCAGTAACAATCAATCAAGCGATGAGACAACTTTATCAAGTCTCCCCTGGTTAGTCATAAAATATCTGTCAGCCACATCGCCGACAAGATTAACAACAAATAAATAAGTCTCCCAGTCCCCCCCCCCCCCATTGAATAAACGCTGTCAAGTGCTTTGTTTTAGAAGGCTTGAGACTTGTCTTAATTGTTTGCGTGCTCATTATACACTGTGTGCGACATAATATCAAATAATACACAGATTTAGCTTCAGTAACAAATTACAGTTTGTCCTGAAATATTTCGAACGATTTATTTTTGGTCTGCTTAGGGGCAATCAATAGGCTCTCAAGTTCGAGTTTCTCTTTCAATCGTCTGTTATTTCTTTTGACAGATGACAAGCAAGAGTAGCGTGAAAAGAAAAGCATATTTGGCTGGTGGAATCCCTGCGGTAGTATTCAAAAAGGGTTCCTTTACCATCTATTATCCACTCAAAATCATTTTATAACCCGGAGAATTCCTTCAACAAATCGATCACCAAAAAATATATTTGACAGTTTTGAAAAACCTATTGCAAATTGATATACTCTACACAGACTTCACAAAAGCCATTGATAGAGTTCGACAATCGTGGTGACAGCAATGAGGCTTCATACTACGGCACCGATGTTTCCACAGTCGCATGGAACGACAACAAGGAGTATGGCATCCACTATGGCTGGAATCAAACCATATCTATCGGCCGATGAAACGGCAATGACAACAGTTCCAGCGGTTCAGCGTTGCATCAAAAAGTCTAAATCGAAGTCAGTTGACTGCCCCAACGTCATACACGAATACAACAAATACATGCGCGGTGTACATCTAATGAACGCGTGCTTCGTTCTATGTCGCATCCGCATCAAATCACGCAAATGGACAAACGTTTTTTTCTACCACATGTGTGATATGGGCATTATCAATGTTTGGATGTGATATCGACGCCACTTCGATTGTACAGTACAAACTACGAAGCCACTAAAATTTTACGAATTTATCGTGAATGTGGCCACTTGTCTTGCAAAAAATCCGGCATACTGTTGACACGAAAATCTGGTCGTCCATCGAATTTGGAATCGTAGATAGCAGCCAAACTGGGTCGAATGAATGATGCTCATTTACCACCGAAGGATGTACGACTAAAAAAACTTGACGCAATCGGCCACTTGCAAGATACAACTCGACATCGATGCAAAAAAAAACTTGGATGCGACTCACGAACTCGATTTTTTTGTCGGAAATCTCAAGTTCATCTGTGCTTCACCTGTGAAAGGAACTGTTTCATGGCATTTCACACAACCTGAGATGCGCCGCCGATGCATTTTTATCCAAATTTCGTTTTTTAAATCATTTTCATACTACTTGTTTCGATTATTTTCAATAAAAATAAATGTTCCATATAAATACAAAAAATGTTCACAATTATCTCTTCTATAGCACATTTTTTTCCCAAAAAAAAAACTTGGCCATAAAAGGGTTAAACTGTGGTATTCAAGAACTTAGGCTCGAACGAATTAAAAACAAAATTCACGAAATACGCAATCCATAAGTTAAACACGTTTGAAAAAGTTCCTTGGTTTGAAGAACTTTATGCTTTACACTAACGACAACTTCAGTTATGCTTATCCGCGACATTACTCATTTTCAGAATTAATTTTAATTAAAAAGGAGGAACTCATTTGTTCGAAAAAAGGCACAGAACTAACTATTCTACGAGCCATGCCTAGGTACATATGAATATTTAATAAGCTTTGCACATCTCCAGAAAATTAAAATATTGCATTCATTCCTTGTTTTTGAATTAATTGTTCTTTACTCAAATAATCTGGGAGATATTCCTTAGTCGCACAACAAATATCCGTTGTAGGGAACGTGGTGTTCTGTGTGCTCTAGGATGGAGAGCTCACCCGACGAATCTCAGTATCGTTTGCCCGATCAGCAATAGAGCCTCTTTTGCCTCCGGCAACTAAAGCGTGATTTTTTAGCTATTATCTTTTTGGCAACACTAGTTTAAACAGCTGACGCACGTTTCGTGTTTTGTTTCACTGTCAAACATCTTCAGTTTGGTCTATAATTTAACCATGAATCGTCTTACAAACGAACAACGCTTGCAAATTATTGAATTTTATTATCAAAATGCGTGCTCTGTTAAGAAAGCTCATCGCGCGCTTCATCGCGTTCAGCGGTTTATGGGCTGGTGGCATCATTGGACCGTACTTCTTCAATGATGATGCGAATTGTAACGTAACTGTGAATGGTGAGCGCTACCTTGAGATGATATCCAACTTTTTTTTGCCCAAAATGCAAGAGCTTGACTTGTATGAGATGTGGTTTCAACAAGACGGTGCCACATGCCACATAGCACGTGCAACAATGGACTTATTGAGGGACGAGTTCGGTGAACATTTTATTTCACGTTCGGGACCGGTCAATTGGTCGCCTAGATCGTGCGATTTAACGCCTTCTATACAGACAAGCCCGCTTCAATTCACGCATTGGAAGACAACATTGAAGCATTTATTCGTGAGATACCGGCTGAAATGTTGGAAAGAGTATGCTAAAATTGGACTAAGCGGATGGACCATTTGAGGCGCAGTCAAGGTCAACATTTGCATGAAATAATCTTCAAACATTAAATTATATGGACCGTACTATCGATGCAAATAAAGATTTCATGCATTTTTCTGAATTTTATGTATTTTTTTTTTAAAACGTTCCTACAGCTTTTAAAAAATCAAAGAGATAAATCTCCATAATATCGCGTGCAAGATCTCCTCCACCGTTGTGTGTGCTCGACTGAAGTGGCTCATAAACAGGGAGAGAGAGATATACAATGTCCATATCAGTGCTTTAATTCAGGCTTCAGGCCAGGGAAGTCCACAAAAGACCAGATCTTCACATTACACTAGGGATCCTGGAAAGGATTGAAGAAGTTGAAATCGACAACCACCACTTATTTGTCGATTTCAAGACCGCAGGCCCAGCTTAACACCACCATGTCTAGTGTTGACATTCCTTCACAAACTCGCCAGGTTATGCAGGATAACGATGAAGAATTCTCGCTATTCCAACAAGCTTGGTATCGAATTCACCGAGACCTTCAATGTCAAAGAAGGGTTTAGACAAGGCGACGCGCTGTTATGTGACTTCTTCAACATTATCCCGGAAAAGTTCGTGCAAGACTCAGACGCCAACATTGGATGCACGATCCTTCAGAAGTCCACACAACTGTGATTGACAGGATACAGAGGAGAGCCATCAATGAAGTGTTTGTTGGCATTGAGACGGAAGCGGCTAAAATGTGTCTAGCGGTGAATGAGGGCACAACGAAGTAAAGGGTCTTCCAAATTTTGCGGCCATATTGCTGAAGCTACATTTATTAGTCATTAGTCATACAGTCCGTTTGTTTTGCTTTGCCACCATGAACGGAAAATAGCACTCCACACCACGTGCAAATGATAAAACCAAAATGGGTGTTCTGTTCGGGCAACGACCAGCGCCCTTCGCTTCGAGAAAATCATTTTCAACGATAAAGCCCATTTCTCGAAGATAGGTACGTCAACAAACAAAATTGTCGAATTTGGGACGATACCAATCTACACGAGATCCAATGGCGCCCAATGCATCCCGAAACAGTCATTGTTTGGTGTGGATTTCAGGCTGGCATCGGTCTACATTTCTTTGAGAACGGCGTTGCCCGGCAATCATCGTCAACGGCGAGCGCTTTGGGTCGATGATTACCAACTTCTTTTGGCCTGAATTGGATGATACGGACATCAACGACAAGTGATTTCAACAGGACAGTGCTGCATGCCACACAGCTCACGCCACATTGGCAACATCAAGTGGCAGGTCTATGCGAATAAGTCACAAGCCACAGCGGCCCTCAAAGCCACCGATCAAGATCGAGAGTCATGGAACGGCGAACATTTCAACGACGTTATATTCCATACAAATTGGCATCGATAGTCCTTTCAAACTCGCTTCTATATTCTCGAACTTTACTCTGAGTTAAATATAAATTTCAAAGCAATATTTGCGAGATATCAATATCGAGAGTTCACCCATTCTTGCAAGAGATACAAATATGTTTCTTTTAAATGTTTTCTTAATAACATCTTTATTCTGTCAAATCAGCTTTCATTGAAAACAATGTCCACCGCCTGTAAATAAAATAAAATCCTTTAGATTTAAGGAGAATGAAAGCATTTCTTAGAATAATTAGCAGACATATCCAAAACGAATGTCAGCATAATCTCGAAATGTCACCATTACCTACAAATCAAACATCTTCAAAGAATAACTACGTTATCCGTCTCTAGTGACAACACAATGGACCTCATTGCCCCAAGTGAACCCGTTCGATAACAGACGACAGTCACATTATCTAGGAAACCTACCTTGTGTGCGTTTTTTTTTCCCTGAATATTTTATAAAGTATCTGCAGCCTTCTGATTCCTCTTATTTTTTCTTTGGTTTCCCTCGTATCTTTCTTTCATCTTAGATGCGTTCCTACTGATTGCTTTGGCATTCCTTCTCTTGTTATCCTTAAATTCTGCTTCAGTGGTATGATTTGAAGCGCACCCTCATTACTCCTCCGATGACGAGCTTCATCTACTTCAGTTTGATCCTTTTGCACTCCTTCAATGCACACCAGTGCTTCGGAAATTCTCTAATTGTCAAACACAAGCCCACTGCACATCGACCTGAACTGTGCTCGGACTCACTGCCGAGATGAGGGATAGTTAAGTGATTTTAAATTTTACCATTTATATTCACATTAAGGAGTGTCGCACTAATTAAACGCTTAGGTGGCGTCGTCGCTGAGTGTTAGACGACACTTTTCTTTGTTGTTCTCCAGCACATCAGAGAATTCTATCTGCTGTATAGAAATAACATTTATCATGGTAGGTTGAGGGTGGCTGTGTTTGGAAGGATACACGAGAACGTACTCGTAATTCGGGGAAAAAAAATGTGTATGCATTTGTTCGAAATAACAATTGAAATAATTACAAAGGAAATCCTTTAGAAATCCAGCCTCAATGGGATTACTTAACGGGTCACGTCATTTTACATCACTTCCACGAGATGTTTTTGTGAAGGATTAAGGATTTTATTAGGGTAGCTTTTACAAGAGTGCACGAAAGCCGATCAGTGACACAGCTGTGTTTCTTATTTTATAACATTTTGTTTTGTTGCTATTCTGCGTTAATTTTGTCTATTTGGTGGAATCGTGTTGGTATGCTGGCGCAGGGTCGGGGATATTTGGTTTGCTAATGGTCTTTAAAAAAAAAGGAAATCATGTTTGAATGGCGTTGTAAATCGTCTTTAAGGATCGATTCAGTGAACTTAAGGGCATTGTTGTGCTAAAAAGAAACACTCAACGCCGATTGAGACTTCATCTGGCAGCTGTTCGTCTTCGTTGTCAACTGAATGTGATTCACGATTCGATATTCATTTGGTGATTTGCAAACACACATGCTATCTCATTTGATACTGAAGGATATTCATAATAATGGCTCATCTTTTTGCTGATTGGCTGCTTAGTGTTCCATTTTTAGACAGCTCACGCATGATTCGTGACATGTGTCAAAGTCACACCTCCTCAGTTAGCATTGTCATTTCGTCTTGGATAGACTTGCAGCCGAATAACACATAGAAGTTATTGAATTTTATTATCTGTGCTCTTCGGCCAATTTCTATTTGGCTATTGGACATGAAGGCGTAAAGTGTGTAGAGACGAAAAAATTGCTGCCATTTTTAATGAAGACGGATTGAAACCATGCCTAACCCTACTGAGCAGCATCTACTAAAACTTGAAATCATAGATAGTCTACCCTTATTACAAAACAGATATGGCCTACGATTAATCCCACGTAGCTCACGTAGCGTTTTCCGCACATTACCTGCATTTTGTCTTTGTCATCTTCGTCCCACTGAGTCGACTATCCGACCATCAACTAAATTCATCAAGATTTACGTGCCAAAGCAGTTTGAAATTGAGCTGTTTTCTGAGTGGTTTCATTATTCGAGAATGGATTACGGATGTGCTGTCCATCAGAATCTGTCCTCTTGGAACTAGGAAAGCACAGCACTTCGAAGAAGGTATTCAGGGGCACTGCACAAGGAAGAGTACTCACTCCACTTCTGAATACTTGCAGACGACATAGCTATTGCCGTCACTGGAAAATGTGCACAGACACGGAATCATCTCTCAGCACGACAGCACTCTAGTGCAATGTGCACAAAGGGAATTAGTCCTATTCACCAGAAGATTCAAGACATCAGACTATTCAACTCTCCTATACTAAGAGCCGGAGAACTCATCTGTATGGAACACGCCAAATATATTGGCGTTTTCCTGGACAGAAAACTAAACTGGAAACAGAATATAACGAAACGTAATTGCCCAGTACGTTTGCAGTAGAAGCTCGTGCAAAGAGTTTCGAACTACAACCAAGGGTAGTGCACTGTATATATGTTACAAAATACTGAGTGCCGCGTGCATTTGCACCACAGAGGATCTAAGATCTACCCTCTCAGCCGCTTTGAAGTGTATATTTATTCGACTCCTAATTAATATCCTGTGAAAGCTCACGGGCACAATTGCGGCTGTAAGACAGTCGCCGGAGCAATTCACCTGATAAGGGACATAGCGAAATAACCCACAATGCGAGAATCACAAGGCATACAGACTACATCACGTCGTCCACTATCATTCCATGGTTTTACCTGTTGTTTTCTTTTTTTTAAATCCACCAGGCTTTCAACTTCTGTGTATGGACAGTAGTCTATTGGCAGTTACCGGGAGCATCACTGTCACCGATTTCTCAAAAGACCCTCATACCAATAATCACACACGCCGCGATAAGATGTTACTATAAAGGGAAGCTGAAACACTGACAGGTCGTAATCTCTCTACACCTCTCTACACCGCTCTATTACAACCTGTGTCGTTTGGGACATATAACACTTGGATGTCACCTCTCCTGAATATGAATGGGATGGCTAGAGTCCACGGGGTAAAGCGATACTATTCCCCAACAGGGCATCGGAAAGTTTAAGTGAGTTATATCATTCGACCCCCACCTATATTCTCGCCACAACTTAATCCAACTTCTATATCCGCATCAATCTGCCCCTTCTTCAAATGCCCCACAAGCACAAGTAAGTATATCCCTACGCATTCGTACATCGCATTCGCCTACGTCTACTGCCCCTGTTTGTCGTCACACACGTTGACTCATGTTTATAGAACTCTTTGACGGTCTTTATATTTATTTGGCGAATCTTGATCTTGCACAGCAAGCAGTTCTGCGTGATCGACGCGCCAATTAACGTTGCTCTACGTAAAGCCATGTGCTGATGGTTGTTGCCCCGGCGTTGGACTTGATATTTATCTCTGCTTGTGTGTTATTCTCAGAATACTCTTTTTTTTTTTTTGTTCATCTTTTTCATCTCTCTCTCTCTCTCTCTGTAAAGTGATTGAATCTAAGTTTAATCGACCATCGAGCAGTTTAAGTATCAAATTCAGCGTTTAATTATTCATTAAGTTTTGTTGTCATTTTCAGGCTTGAGATAAAAAAAATAATCAGTAGGTACTTACGTAACAGGGGCATCTCTGTTTACAGTTGACAGGGGCAGAAGGGTGGATAGGCGATCAATGACATTATGATACGTTATAGATATAAGGAGGGCTGTTCAATATGTCAGTGACTTCGACGAAAGATGACGCTCAGATTGCCAAGAGAATATATTCTGTCATCTTTGCTTCTGTCAGATCTGTCAAACACTTGGCTTTTGGTAGTGTTCGAAAGAACTTTGGTTTGTGAGATTTGGACAAAATGGAAGAAAAAGTGAGTTTTTTTTTTTAAATAATTTGTGCGCTTTCAAGGGCTTGCTAATACCCTCAAGTGCCGGGGTCAAGAGACAGCACGGGCCGAAGGTATAGAGGGAGAAGGGAGGCATGCACATTGGTCTTAGATGTCTACGGGTTGTAGACTGTGGGCTGAAAAGAGCATTCCATTTACGTGTAGTGCGGCTGAAGAACGAGTCTCTAAATTTAACTGTGCGTCCGAAAGTAGGCTTAAGCGCAGAGATGGCAGAAATGTCACTTTTGTTACGTCTGCTACGTTATTCGGTAGGTAATGTTGTATACGTAACAAAACACAAAATGTACGTCAGTTCAGTTGTGTTTGTGAAATGCATACATGACTTGGTGACAAGCGTGAGGACGGTGCTTGTGAAAGTGGAGGTATGTTACCAAGGACCGTTTCCACTAGTTTGAAATTACATTTGACGCTTTCTGTGTATGTACTCGTATTTGCACACGAAACAAATGTATATAGGTAGTAAATGAAACAAATCGGGCGTGTAGTTTATTCGACGAACTACGCGTAGTTAATGGAGTAGATTACCTCATGTAGTCTGCTCTGCCATCTCTGCTTAAGAATGAACTGATGAACATTCCTGGCGAGACGAGTATTGCGGGTGAATTCATGGAGAAGAGGAATGCAGTTGGCTGGCTCACTTGAGCATGGTTTGTTAAAATAGCTATAAAATACGGACAAGGAAGAGACGGACGGTCGATGTTCGAGCGAGTCTAATGACTCTGCGACATTGTTGTCTCCTATAAGTTTTATCGCTCACTTTTGGATTATATCTAGTACGTGCAGGGTGGTCTTGGGGCCACCAGACCAGATATGAGGGTTGTACTCTAGTTTGGGCGGATATACGCCTTATAAATGAAAGCCAATCAGAGGGGGTAAAATATTTCTTGAATCGATTAAGGAAACCTAAACATTTCGCAGCATTTTGGCGACCTCAAACATGTTATTGTTACATATTACATCTTTACTAAGTGTTGTGTTGATACACATATCAAGGATGGAAAGCTTTCCGGTTTCATCGACAGGGGCGCCATTCATGAATATTGGCTGATTATCAAGGGTTCGCAGACAGCATTGAGTTTTTGAAGCATTGAATTCCACTCAGTTGTTTCCCCAGTTAATTATGCTGTCAAGATCGGAATTCAATGTGCTTAACATACGCAGCCGTTCCAATTCTACGGCCGAAGGGCGGGGTCGTGAGTCTTGGAACGAATACGAAAAGCAGAGGGAGCTGTCATCAGAGAAGGAATGGTTTGGATTAGAAGTAGCAGACAAGAGATCATTAATCAAAATGAGAAAGAGTGTCGGAGACAGAACAGAGCCTTGGGGTACATCAGCATTTATTTGGTGGATATCAAACTTGAACGCATCCAAAACAACTTGAATTGAACGGCTCGAAAGGTAATTTCTAACCCATAGATGAAGAGATTCATCGATGCCATATGCACGATTTTTCGACAAAAAGAGCTTGATGCCAAACTCTGTCAAATGCCTGAGAAATATCAAGCGCAACGATCTTGTTTTCGCCTGCATTGTCTAAAGATTGGTTCCACTTTTCGGTGAGATAAACTATGAGATCACCAGCGGACCTGTTGCTGCGGAAACCGTACTGCCGGTCATTAGGAAGCTGCCGCGATTCAAGATATTTCATAAAATGACGATTTATCAGCGTTGCCATGACCTTAGAAAGAAGGAACGTAAGTGCTACGGGTCGGTACGAGGTGGGCGACGAAGATTCGCCCTTTTTAGGGACGGACTGGACATATGTAGTTTTCCATCTGCTCGGAAAGAGAGTAGGATAAAAGAAAAAGCTTACGCAATGGTTAGAAGAATACCTTATAGGGGAAAATCATCCGGGCTAGCGGATTTGTGCACGTCGAGATCTTTAAGTACTCTTCCAACTGTACGAGTGCTGAAGTGGATTTGTTTTTTTTAATAAAGCACTACTTTTTGAGTATTCTGAAGGTTTCTGAAATTTCTGGAGGAATCATAGAGGTTTGAAATTCCTACCAGTGTCTATGTCTATGTTATCTAAAATCGACGAAACTACTGGTTTCACAAACAGCTGTCAAAAGTGGCAACAAAACGTTACAAAGTAAGCTCTTCAAACAAATTTAAACTTCGAAGTGTTGCAACGGATAAAAATTAATAAGTTAAGGAGTCTTCGATTATAGTACTAATATAAAACCACACCGCAAAAAGTTAGGTGAGTCAAACCACTTTTTTTGGCTCAAAATTGAAATATTACACTGCAACAATGAACAAAGGATGCAAGTTTGGGCACGAACACCCCCAAGAATTGTCAGTAACAATGGCAACAGTGGCACCAATACCATCACAGGTGTCTAAGCGGCGTATTGTCGAAATGTCACCAGAGTCTCCGGCTGCAAAAGAAACCGATGTGCAACAAAACGCGGTAGTACATATACCTATTGGAGATCTGAAGGCACTGATCGAGGGATCTATGGCATCGCTACTCGACGACAGGATGAAACATCTGCCAACTAAGTCGGATCTGGCTGACATTTCCATGAAAATGCAAAAATTGCATACGGATAATGGAGCTTTGAAGGCCAAGATGCAGTTGATGTAAGATAGGTGTATGTCTCTTGAACGAAAGGTCGAGATACTAGAAAAAAAAGCAAATGAGAAGAATATTGTATGCCATCGCAAACAGGCGTCGAATCTGAAACTAGGGCAAAGAAAATCTGTTTGGAGCTCTTGCAGACGACAGACAACACAGTGATAGCGGATTCAAGGGCGGTTGGATCCAAAAACAACATTTCCAATGTCATTGTGAGGATGAGACACAAGGAGGATGTGGGACGTATATTAAAAACAGCAATTAAACTTCGCGGCACTGGTGTTTCTGTACATCACGATTATGCACGGACTCATTTATCCTCAGTACTAACAGCAAAATTAGCTCAATACTAATATCAACTGCTCGCTCATCCATCTTACTACAGATATTGGTCCTATAAAACACATTATCATCTTAGCTGGAGCATTGGTGTCCAGACGCTCGATGTGGCCCAGCCAGTGAAGTTGCCGAATTTTCCATTCACCTTAATCCTAGACAGGACCATATAACCGACGCAGAATTATTCTTTCGTTGACACCAAGAATCAATTCTGCTTATCGCCTAACTTTCAGCTCTATATAGCAGGACTGGGAAAATAAGAAGAGCATTGTTTTGATCCCACGAGTGAGGAATTATGACCCAAGTTCTTTCAACAAACCGAAGTAACACCAGTTGTCAGGGAGAATTCCACATCGATTGCCAATTGTGGAGTTTAGGTTCACCGCGAGTTAGACTGTCCATAGTGATGTTTTGTCCTATGTGGTACGTGACGGAACGATTATTATTCGTCCTTAATACATGCCAGCTAGGTTCGGCTGTACCTCTATCGGCGTGAAGACTTCCACTACGGCTGTCAATGTCAAAATATGCTTCTGTATTTGCAGTTGCCCTCCGCAATATCTTCTCCAGTACCAGTTTGAAGAAGTCACATGATACTACATCCTCTTCCGAAAATTCGGTCCATTTGAAATGGATCTTGAAATGGAGCTTTTCCGGGATAGCGCATACGACCATCGCATCAGCAATAGTTCCTTGTCGACTTTCTTTGTCATCGTGTGAATATTCAGTATATTGCCGATTTGCCTGACCGGAAGTCGCACTGATAGGTACCGATAAGTGGGGTGCAAAACGGCTTTAAACGTTTAACAGTACGATGGATTAGATTGGATATCTTACTATATTCGAAAGGTCACAAATGAAGTCATTCAACTTCTTTAAAATGGCAGCATTTTAACCTGTTTGACGATCAGCTACGCAAATACGTTAAAGGATTTAGAATCGTGTACAATTACGCAGCCGATGTACAATAGTTTTTAGTGAAGTCTTTCTAGCTGTGGCTTATATTATTGTCCAAGGCCTGTGAGAATACACGCTATTCGACAATCGATAATAAATGACTTTCTGCTTCTGATGAAAATAGATGCATATGGTTTCAGTCGTGATGATATTAAAACTATGGGTCCCATATCTTTTCAGCAAATGCCACTAAAACTATTCTATCTGCACATTGGAAGTCTTGCCAAAAAACATAGCATGACAGTTCAATGTTGTTAAAATTTGCTAGATACACCGAAGAACAATACGTTTTCATTGTTGAGCAATATTTTAAAAATAAAACCAAAGTCATCTTCAGTCGTCAACATTTTGATTACTATGTTTTTTGGGGAAATCCCAACCAATCCACGACTAATTGTTGAAAACAATAAAGCAGCAAAACATGCTTTTGGCGCGAATTTAGCTTCGTAAGGCGTTAGTCTTCTCTAAAAATGCCACCAACCACAAGCAGCAACATGTTAATGACGGTCGCGATATGGTAATTCAGTTTGTTGTGCCTAAACTGGAAGTTATGTGCGTGAACGAAATGTGGTTTCCACAAGATGATGCCACAATGCATACAGTTAAAGAACCACATTAATTGCTGCATGAGTCATTTCCTGGCCATGTAATTTCCCGTTTCGGTGATCAGAATTACCGGTCCAAATCATGTGTTTTAACCAGAGATAAGAGAGCAAGGAGATATCCAACTTCTACCTCTCTTGCCCCTTGATTTCATCTGACAGCGTTTTTTATACGCTTTTTCTCCCCTGTCTGTGAATACGTGTGAGCTCTTGCGAACAGCTGGTAAACAGCTGATACCCTTCCCCAACCGTAGTAGTGGGGTGAATTAGTGTTATTATTTAAAAATTCGCTCGTTACTGAACTTTTTTCAAATTTTGGTGTTAAATTTTCAACACAGAAAGGAGGGGTAAGCAAACGAACAAAGCGTATGTTCATGAAGCAGATGTATTAAACTCCCATTTGTGGGAATTACTATCTGAAGCACTAGGGTGAAATTAATGAATACTTTACTTAATGTACTTATTTATTTCTGCACATGTATGAATAAAACATATAAAATGCATTCACGCGAAACTTGTGTAAAAGTACTAACAATAGTAATATTGAAAAATTTGCAGGAATCATTTGAAAAAATAACTTTTTTGGTCATATTAGTTTTTTAAAGAAATGTGATGGAAGTTTATTCCAAATTTTGACAACCATTTTCATGAGTTAGTTTTAGTTGCATTATTTAGACATTTTTCTGAACAATTATGAAATTTAAATTCATTAGTTTTCACAATTCATGAATGATATACAACTGCAAACTGATCGCCTATATCAATTACTTTGAAGAATTAAATTGATTCAAAATATTCCTGTAAATAGATTTACATATATTATTGAAATAGCATTACATTTTTATTCACTCAAGTATTATATGTGCTCTTAAAAATATGAGTCAATTTTTGAACACCCTCCGAACAATAGTACATGAGATTGGGCAAATCCACGAATCTGCCGACAATTTCCCACAAAATCCACGAATCGGCCGCCATATTGTGGTGGATCCATGGTTTTTGTAAGAGTTTATGTGATATACAAGAGAGTTCCACTACTCTCACATTTCTCTCCGGTGTGGACTAGGGGAAATTCTCGCCGAAGTTGGATATCTCCTTGCTCTCTTATTTCTGGTTTTAACCCTCTATGGTTATACTTTAGAACGCGAACGCGAACGCCAGTTTTATTTTGTGCGATTTCTCTTTAAATACGCATCCCACTTATAGCTTACTTTTCGTACAACAAAGGTTGTGGTTTTTGAGTTTGATTTAATAGCACACGCTCAAAGCACTCTGCACTTATCTACCAGTTGCTTGGTGGTAGTTACCTATGCGCAAATATAACCAAAATATTGTGAGCAGCGCCACCCTTTTGTTTGGAACTTTGGGAAACACTTCTTTGATCACTGGAACCTACAATTACAAAGAAGGAAACCTTGTTGGACATCATAGATGTACTTCAAAGAGCAGACAAAATTTCGGACTTCAGCCTTTAAAAAAATTCTATAAAAGTATGAAGTACTGATACATAGAAATCGAACAACAACCCCACGTGGATGAAGGATAGAGCCCACAAATGGATGGATCGAAATTTGAAAACAAAGTAGGGACTGTACCAAATTGCAGCCTATAACTTCTTTTTTTAGGATACAACAATATTTGAAGCTAAATTGATTGCAATCAACGAATCAATGACAGAAAACCAATCAACATCAAAATATACATTTTCCCAGCCAGCGAAGCTGTCCTTAAGGCGCTAAAGAGATACACACTCTGAGGTTGTATGGGAATGTCACAAAACACTAAACACGCTGTGTTTTGAAGCTGATTTAGGTGCCAGAAAATGAAAACCATGAATGTAATTAAAAAGGCTGATATACATATAAGTCAAGGCATGCGCTCAGGTACCCTTCCTTGTTTGTGGATTCAACAATACGGGCACAAGCCCCCATCTACACAAATTAAACAAAGGAAGCAGTTTTGGAACAACAAATAAGGAATTAAACTGTTTAAGGAGGTTCATGGAACAAAACCATAATCCCAAACGAGCCAAAGAAGCTCTAGGATGTATATGACCTGATGCATGCAATTACCGCCTCCATAAAATGGGTCTCCCCAATACAGAAATCTGTAAGCATTATGCCTAGGCTGGAGAAACTAAAGGGTGATTTTTTAGCTATTATCTTTTTGGCAACACTGGTTTAAACAGCTGACGCACGTTTCGTGTTTTGTTTCACTGTCAAACATCTTCAGTTTTGTCTATAATTTAACCATGAATTGTCTTACAAACGAACAACGCTTGCAAATTATTGAATTTTATTATCAAAATGCGTGATCTGTTAAGAAAGTTCATAGTGTTCAGCGACGAAGGCCATTTTTGGCTTAATGGGTACCTAAATAAGCAGAATTGTCGATTTTGGAGCGAATATCAGCCAGAAGCTTTGCAAGAGCTACCACAGTTTGGTGCGGTTTATGGGCCGGTGGCATCATTGGACAGTACTTCTTCAATGATGATGTGAATCGTAACGTAACTGTGAATGGTGAGCGCTACCGATGATATCCAACTTTTTTTTTGCCCAAAATGCAAGAGCTTGACTTGCATGACATGTGGTTTCAACAAGACGGTGCCGCCACACAGCACGCGCAACAATGGACTTATTGAGCGGCGAGTTCGGTGAACATTTTATTTCACGTTCGGGACCGGTCAATTGGCCGCATAGATCGTGCGATTTAACGCCTTTAGACTATTTTTTGTGGAGCTATGTTAAAGCTCATGTCTATACAGACAAGTCCGATTCAATTGACGCATTGGAAGACAACATTGAAGCATTTATTCGTGAGATACCGGCCGAAATGTTGGAAAAAGTATGCCAAAATTAGACTAAGCGGATGGACCATTTGAGGCGCAGTCAAGGTCAACATTTGCATGAAATAATCTTCAAACATTAAATTATATGGACCGTACTATAGATTCAAATAAAGATTTCATGCATTTTTCTGAATTTTATGTGTTTCGTTTTGGAAAACTTTCATATAGCTTTTAAAAAATCACCGTTTATAAAACACATACTAATCGCCTGCCCAAGTCTTGCCCGAGAAAGATTCAATTCAACAAACAGAACATTCGTAGCAGGGCAAGACTTCTAAGAAATCCTATCTAAAGAAGTTGTCAAATTTCTGAAGGCAGGACTTAAATCCTAGACCAAAAGGGGATACTATAGATCTTTATGGTCGCAGTTCTAGTATCTTTCGTGACACATTCCGAGTTCTTCAATTCAATTCAATTGGTCACTGGAAAAGCAGATACGCGGATTACATTGCCCAACACTGTCTAGGATGCACATTCTATTCTGTTAAACTCTCACCAGCAATTAAAACCGAAATACCAGGAAATACCAAATACCACATGACCAACTGTTTCTTTGGAAGTCAGACCTAGTCAAGCCTATTTTATTGTACAACCGTATTTTGCACAACCGTACGCACTTAAACATCGTAATAGAAGTACAACCACAAGCCTTGTACCTTGCATCAGTAGCTCCTTTGACCCCCACTGATATTTTCTGTTTCAGATCTTTTAGTCTTTCAGCTACCAACAAGCCGCTAAAATGTCATCATAATAGTCCACTAACCACGGACGTTAGATTACACTACTAGGTACGTTAGCCTCAAAATCAAATGTTTGGAGTACGCGCATTCCCAATTATTATCCCAATACTAACTACAGAACCTTTTTTTCCACATAGGGTATTTTAGAATAAAGATCATAAGGAACTGGCTCGAAGCCAAAAGAACCAGAATACTGCGGTGTGTATTCTTAGAATTAAAATCCAACAAAGAGACTTCCAAGTCACTGTTCAGTTGGAAATCGTGGAGATCCGCGAAGCTCGAATTAAAATTACGTTGTTCTCATTGCTATAATTTTTTAATAAGCGTAAGCAAACTAAACAACCCGATCTGTGTCATTGTATTGCTTGTGTTGGAAGTTAAACGTTATTCAACGATAGCACCGATGCATTCTTCCGTCTTCGGCGTTAAGTACAACCATTTTCTTCAAAAATGTTCAGGTCGACAATGCAGCTTAAGGAAACTGCTCAATACAAATGATTCGATATGGGAGTGAATCCGTCTCAGAATTGCGAGTTTAATTCATATTGCATAGCACATAGCTGTTCTTCCGATATAATCTAACCTCTACCACTCGTGAAATCTGAAATTCTGACAATATTCCAAGTGGATCAACAAGGTTAGTTTGCTTGTAATGTGAACCTTATAAGGAAACAAATTCCCATCTTCATGATAAATTGTTTGCAGCGACTATCTGCTGATTTCTATTTGAACATATAGGTTCTTTGTTGAACAACTCTGGACGCTGGAGTGACTTGTAGGGCAGCTGCTACACTAGCACATTGTACCTAGTACTAGCAAATGTTTTGGTACACATTGTGCACTGATCGCACGCAATTGACTTGACTGCTATTTGACAAGTAAATATTTATAGAATGTTTCCGGGTAAAAAGCTGACCTCATTTTTAAGAAATCACGGAATGGGGCAAGCTTCAAATAATGACGCCACAGCCCGTAGAGAGCCAGGACCTAGCTTCTAGAGTACGCAAAAAAATGGTCACAGGAAACTCCTATTTACTGATGGCAAAATCTTCACCATTGAAGGGTCGTTCAACAGAAAAATAGAGTTTATACTCGGTCTTCACGACATCCGTTTAGACTCAAGAATCATTCTGAGAGCGTAAAATAGACATCACCCAGCCTATGTGACGGTTTGGTGAGGAGTCGCTAATGATAGAATTACTAAGCTCCATTTCTGGAAAACAAAAAACTGTTAAATCATGGGCGAAAGTTTGCAAAACGGTTGTTTTATAAAATGAACCATTTCGAGCTTCCGAGCTTCAAACAAGACACCTTTGGTGGGACTGGCTGATTTATTTGCTCGAAAGCGTGTCGCCAAAAGTGTGTTAAGCCCCCTTTCGACGAATTACTGTTGTTGTCTTCGAGTTTCCGAGCTTCGAACAAGACACCTTTGGTGGGACTGACTCATTTATTTCGACGAATTACTCGGCACTGCAATGTTTTATTTTTACCAAATCTAAATACAATTTGTAAATTTAAAAAAAAAATGCATCAAAGTTGTTTGTCTTCTTTTTTGTAGTGCGTTTCATCACCCCCTGCGCCTTGCATTTCTTTCTCCATAAGTGAATGCAGTTCTTATTTCGAATCAATCCATTCTCTTGGGGGTAATGTGCACTTCCCCAAGGCTCACCGCAACAAAGAGCGAGAGTGCATGTGACAGATTGACCTCAATGAGGAAAGCATCATCATTTGAACGACTTGCCAACCAGTGGGTTATCGCTTGTATTTTACTGCTGATTATATAATGTTCAATCCTTAAATTGCCTTACTTCGCTGGCCATTGAATCCACAATAATCACCGAAAGGGGTGTTGCTGAAATGTGTTACATTTACACATTGCTACAGTAAACCTTGTCCAGCCTCATCGGCTTTCTTTTTCTCTCGGCGCATTTGGTTAATGCATTCATTTGTTATTGTTGACCCACCTCGACATCTGTGCAAACTTTTCACATAAAAAAGTGTGTAAAGTGTATCGGCATGCAAATAATCGATTAAAAAACGATGTAGCCAAGGATGAGAAAATAAATGATACATTGCCTCGTTAAAGCGTACTTTGTCTTCATATTTATGCGGCTAAAGAGTACACAGTTCCCCTCGTTGCATTGCACAGTCTTAATTGAAAAAAACTGCAGCACCTTAAGTCGGCAATTGGTTCAAATCTGTTATTTGTTTCATACTTAACCGTATGCATTATGCCAAGTGACGAATTACTGCGTTGTGCATGGCTAATTGCTACAAAGATCGCAATAAAGCAATAGATGCGCCCACACACGTTGGCTTCTTTCGAGAATATACGAGTACATTATAAGTCATGCACCCAAGTTGAACGGACGTGCTTTTGAATTCCGCTTATCATTCGTTTTTCGGACTCTTATCTCAGTGCAGTTGCTTCTCGTAGACATAGCTCGCAGGTTCCTATATTCGTATTCCATGGGTTTGCGCATTTTCTTTCCAATAAACCGCGATGTCTATTGGATTAATAATTGAAAATGAATAAGTGTGGCGCTAAATTATATTGTGTTCCACTGGCAATTCTACTGATTGGACCACCTGCAGCGGGGTATGTGAGTCAATTTCTACAAACACCCCCGCAGTCCTGCTTTTATGAGTACGTAGCTGAACAATTTCGTATTCGAGTTTATTGATTCCAAATAGAATCGGTATTGTTTGTATTGAGTGTGACCATAATTCACTTATTAAGGAGAGAAGGTCGGTGCTGTGAAATGCAGATGGACACTCATTAAATATTCGTCAATTGGGGACTGCTGATAAACAACGACACAGCGAAACATATTCTGTCTTCAGGAAGGGACGTATAATGACTCGGCCAATATAGTGTTGAATAATGGCGAACTTCGTGTCAATCGGCTGATTGATAAATATTACCAGTAGCGAGATCAATCGCAGAATAATAGCGGTGAAGTTGTTGGGCTTTGTAGTGGATTTTCCAATAAGGACTTGATAACTTTTTTTCTTAATAAAACGCCATCTGCCATTTGATTAGTTTAAGATGCGAAGTACAAACAAAACATTTATGTATGGAATTCGACGTCGTACATAACTCCACCACGACCACGGCAGCGGTCGATTCGTTGAACCCAATTTTCGACGAAACTGCCGCACATTTAGCTGGAAACAGCCGCTATCTCTCGCTAAATATTGGCTCATTTATCGACGTTGGCACAGACCAATGATTCAACGTAGCTCCATGAAAAAAAAAGTCTACTGATGTTAAATCATTCGACCTAGGCGGTCAATCGACAGTCAATCATCATTAATGGTGCGGGGTTCCGGCCAAGAAATTCGAGTGTAGACTTAATATTCAAACAAAGGCAAGCCCAGCGAGCTTCAATCTTTTTATCGATTTAAATGCCACATATGACAGCATTTCCAAGGAACTATTCGCTGTGATGGCCGAATTCGGGATCCAGGGAAAATGTATCCTCTCCACGCTAACATGTTAGGGATGCATCGTGCAGTTAGGTTCAAGGACTTCCGAGTCGTTTGAAAACTGCACTAGTTTTTGGCAAGGAGATGCGCTGTTGTATGCTTTCTTCAAACTTGTACGGACACATCGAGCGTTGGTAATCAGAACATGCAATAGAATCGTCTATACTTCCTCTTTGAGTGGCGGTGCAGGTCCGATAGTGTGTATGACTATATGCCTTGCTTCTCCACCAATCATTCGTTTAAACTAAACTCTAAAATTAAACTAAACTCTAAAATTAAACTAAACTCTGAATAGTTGATTTAAGAATCTTTACGTAGCAGTTTAAATTTCTGCGCATTGTCAATGACTCGAGCGCCGTAAAAAGGAAACCTGGGGTATTAATCGGAATTTTAAAGTCCACACTCTCTACATCTGCACAGATTGTTAAAAAAACGACGGTTTACAGCCTGGATGCAGCAGCTCAGCAAGTCCTGGAGACGACCAGCGAGTTTCAAATCGATACGCACCACTTTTTCATCGATTTTTAAGCCGCATCCGACAGCATTCATCACAAGGAGCTATTCGATACGATGGCCGGATACGGGATCCCGGGAAAAACTATTGCCAACACATACGCGATACACTGAGTCTTTCGCCTCAAGGGCCGTTTGGAACCTGCACTGGATTTCAGCAAGGAGAATCTGGTACTGGAGAAATTAGTGCGCGGGCAGCTGTAACACGGAAGGCACTTCTACAAGTGAGTCCAACTGTTGGGGTGCGCAGATGAGATCGACATCTTCGCGCGTTCCCAACCTGCCGTAGTGGAAGCTTTTACGGCGATTGAAGAATAGGTGAAACGATCTGGTCTCAAGGTGATTGAGGACAAAACGAAATATATGCTTTTAACCAAAAATTTTCCTTCGCACACCACCTTGGACTAAACTTTACGATCGACGGCTACAATTTCGAGAGGAGTTTGTCTACCTCGGGGCAAACGTGAACTCCACAAACGACATCACAGTGGAGATCCGTCGTAGAATCGCCCTTGGAAACCGGTGCTACTCCGAACTTGAAGGACCCAGATCATGCTCTACAAGTCTTATTTTGCCAGTCCTGCTCTATGGAGCCGAAAGATAGACGCTAAGCAAAATTGCAGAGCTGATTCTTGGTACCTTTGAAAGAAAATTCTAAATCGGATATATGGTCCCGTCTGCGAGGAAGGCGAATGGAGGAGAAGACATAACCGCCAACTGTACGAGCTGTACCAGGATGTGGATGTAGTCCGGAAGGCAAAAGTCCGTCGACTGCACTGTCTCGGCCACATCAAGTGCATGAACAACAATGCTCCAGCAAAGAGGGTCTTCGAATCAAAGCCTCCTGGTTCGAGAAGGAGAGGAGAACCGAATCTCCTGTATAGAAACCAAATAATCGCCGATGCAAGAGAGCTTGGTCTTGATGACTGGAAGCAGCGTGCCCGAAGGCAGCAATTACTCAGGCTCGGACCCTCAATGGGGCGCTGGCCTGATAAGTAAGCAGCTGTTCATTTCTTTCAACTACGACACACAAAAAGCAGTTAACATTTAGCATTGAAAACTCCCCCCAAAATGAAGATCTTTATGAACAGTCAAGTGACGCTAAGACCCTGCAAAGTCGTACTATCAAAACAAACTAAGCCCAAGAAGCCGTGAGAATAATTTGTTTGTGCAAAACTCCTGGTTTACTCCAGGAATGACTGAACTGGGCGGACAAAGTTACATCTTCTGCCGAAGCCAGGAAAACTTTCACAAACAATTAAGTAAGATTTCTCGGTAATTGATGGTAAACTATTGACTTCTTCTGTTGGTTGACGGGATGCACCAACAAGACTCTGCAACTGCAGTGCGCAATTGATTTCGTGGGCATTGTCCCACTGGCGCGGAGTCGAAGGCGCTTCAGTCTGGAGCCGTAGTGTCCATGCTGCGCTGAATCTGCACCCCTCTGCATACAGTTCAAAATCATTCACTGAGGACGACAGCATGGTCAAACTAAATTTTATAGTTGTTTCTTAAAGAGTTTGTGTCCACGCTGTGCACCTACGGTGGTCTATGTGGAGCTGTGGCCTCCATAAAACTTAACCTCGCACGTCATCTACAGTTTAGTGCAATGATTCCGAACACATCTCAATCAGGATTTATTCTCTTCCTTGGCAGACTCATGTGCTGTTTCCTTTCTCGCATGTTGAAATCGACCCTGTCTGCAAATAAAGATTTCCGTCTTATCGAATCTTATTTCCGACCAGAATATCCACACGCGTTAAGTATTAATATCCGTAATGGATCTATCACTCCCACTAGACCCATTTCATCAGTCCGCAGTCTACAGTCGAAAGTTTACAAGGCTTTACACCCACTACAGGTGGTTGACTCATATATAATGCATTCTATTTGCAGGAGCATTTAATTTCAAAGCCAACAGAAGCTGAGTCAGCACTGGTGACACAATGCCACCGAAAATGGGGAAGTACGATATCCATGATGCAGCAGGCCCACTACCACTTTGGGGACAATTTGGAAAACTTTCAATTGCAGCACTTACATTTCCTCAACTTACATTTATTCATGTTTATTTTCATGAATATATTGAATTTGTCTTAAACGGCTTATGCACAAGACCCTGACTCCGTTTAGTCGATTACAAAGTGTATGAAGATGTTAATGGGAAATCAATAAACATGCAGATTCAATCAAAGAAATGTATTTTACTTGTTTGACTTACAAACTGATTTAATGATGACGGATTGTGATGTATCCAGTGGTGAGGTGAGACTACGGAAAATTCCTATTAAGTGGGAAAACATACATGAGCGTTTACGTCTCCACTGCGAATTTCAACTACATAATGTAATGTTGATGGCCGTACTGAAATGTGCTGCAAGTCATTTCTTTTTAGTGCATGTACTTGTGCCATCAGTTGGGGCACTTCTGAACAAACTTCTGCAAGGATTGGGAGATTGTGCTTTTCAGTTTGGGGTAGTTTATTTTCAGGAAACTGTTTTTCTTTACTGTAATTGAAATTAAACTGCAGAAGGGGATGTACACCAACAAACACAGTCAACGAAACTCAAGTTTGTGCATGCTGCAGTAGTTATGGTGGTGATTTAAATGTTGCAATTGGGTTAATTTACTATGGAGGATGAATAACTATACAGAAATAGTTCCAGTTGGTCAGGACAGCGACAGTATTTTATATATGATGACATCAGTTCTAGAAATGACATCATAAGCTAGATTTTTTCAAGCATAGTCGATGGCAAGCCTGTTTATTCGCCCAGTTTCATTTAAGCCGTGAACTTAGTTACATTTTTAGTTAAAGTTTGGAAATTAAGTACATATAGTCTTCAAGGCCATCTTCCCATTAAAAAGAAGTGGTATTTGTTACAACTCACACTGGAGCTTCGATGACCTCGCACACAGCATTTCCTTTGACTCTAGACTTATATACCGTCTGACGCACGGACAGAACAATACTCCAGCTGTGACGTACATACAAAATCGACTTTCTCTTCAGTCAGGATTGTTCTGGCCAGAATCTGAGCTAGGAGAGGACTGTAGTCCAATCTTCACGGACTGCTCCAAGACCAATGAAGGATCTGAGGATGGCGCCTTCGTAGAGGGCGATAACACGAGAATTCACACCTCGTTAGGTAAATTTGCGTCGGTTCTCCAAGCGGAAACCTATGCGAACGGTAACGGCCCGAACTATGTTGTGAAGAACAGATGGAAGTGCGAAGTATTAGTGTATGTAGCGATAGCCAATCTGTGCTTAAGGCCTTGCTCAACCATTTAACCACTTCCAGGTTAGTTCAGGAAAGCAAGTCTACTCTGAATTTGATCAGTTGTCTAAATTCTATGGGTGACTATTATTTGGTGCTGATGAGGTGAGAGGTGATGATGTAGGATCGTCATCAGAGAAGTGCCTGCTGGTTTTACTCCGGAAGACCAAGAAATTCAAGCAAAAGTAGGTTGCTGCTTACAATGGACCAGTTTTGTTTGACCGACCGAAAAAACAGCTCCATTTTGTTTCGCCACTTTTTTTTCAAGCTTTCGTATCTCTCAAGGTATCTGATCTTCGGTAATTGATTTGAAACCATTTGCAAGGGATTCCCATACCTCACCGCTTTTTTCTTCAATTTTTATTATTTATCTATTACTGGGCAAATACACGGGGTGGAATTGTCTAAAGTGATTTCTGATGGTTGATGATCAAAATCTTCGTTTTCCGTTAACAGGAAAGGCGCCCTACAAAGGTTTCAAAACAATGCACCAAAAGCGTTGTAAAACTAAATAAAACATAGGAAAGACCCAGCTGTCCTGCATCCGCGATTACTTGGCGATTCGGTCTTCCTCTCCTTTTCGAACCAGGAGGCTCAAATTCGAAAACCCTCTTTGCTGGAGCATTGTTGTCCAAGCGCTTGATGTGGCCGAGACAGTGCAGTTGACAGATTTTTGACTTCTGGACTACATCCACATCCTGGTACAGGTCGTAGAGTTCGGGGGTATGTCTTCTCCTAAATTCACCTTACCCGCAGACGGGACCATATATTCGGCGTAAAATTTTCTTTCGAAGGCACCAAGAATCAGCTCTGCAGTTTTGCTTAGCGTCCAGCTTTCGGCATGAAAGCATGATTTTGGTCCTTCGAGTCAGGAGTCTAAAAAAAACATAGGAAATTCTTCGAAACAGACAAATTGTAGCCAATAGACGCACCAAATGTCGCATTACACAAACGAAGCTCAAATTTCTAAACCAAAAACTAGAACTCGGTTAAGGGCTTAACTTAACTTTCACTGTCAAACTGGGTATTTGCCTTTTTTGTAGCAAACTTTAATGCTACTGATACCGCTGAAGATTTTGAAGGCAAAACATCGATGTACAGAACCGAAAACAAACTCGAATTGATGAATGTTATAAACCGTCAAACTAAATCAAAACTACAGCCCGTAGAGGGCCTAGCTTCTCAGCAACCACCCGTGTTGTGCGTGCTACAGTTCTTATTGGAAGGCGCAGTTGGTTGAGTGCCTGCCCTTGATTAGAGCGTCCTTGATATTAGCGTCCCCGGTTCGAATCCCAGTGAAAGCAACGCTTGTACCCGGTTTTCAAATCTGGTCCAGTCACCATTTGCCGTTGGGATCAAATTAACGGCACTAGTAGATTTCGGTAGTAATCTGACTATAGGTATCTGGTGTGCTGGCGATTTCAGTGACAGCTTACTTACCTACCAACGGAGGTTGACAAAAACAAAAATTGTTCTCTCACGAATGGGAGGGACGTACAGTTTTATGTCGACTCCGAACGACCAATTTAAGAATCTTTTTCTAAGACAGTTATACTCTTTAAGCATTGTCAATGACTCGAAAGAGGTGGCGCCATGAAAATTATTTTTGCCGTTCTTGGGCAGATAACTTTTAAAAATCGTTAAATCGGAGTCGATGTTTAAGGAGAAATGGTCAAAACTCACAACAAGAAAATTCATAGACATCAAACAACCGCTACAGAACTGGTTGGAAGATCTCTTTAAACATAAAAAGTTGGTAGCCATGATGGATAAATAGTTGTCTGCAGTGCTGCAGTACAATCTTTGTATAACTCCACATACAGTCCAAACCGGTTATAACAACCTTCAAGGGACTGACGAAATTGGTCGTAATAACCGATATGCCGTTTTAACCGATATCAAGGCATGTGAAGAAATCTCAGGAATCGAACCTAGACACCGAGGTTCAAGGGCGTAGTTTTGTTGTTTTTTTATTTAAGAAAGTGGTAACAGATATTACCACTTATCTTGGTTTTTCGATTATTATTTGGGGATGCATGGCAGCCAACGGCGTAGGGAAGCTAACATTTATAGAGTCAATAATGGACCAAATGGGATATATTCGAGTCTTAAAACATAATTTGCTTCAAAGTGCACAGCAATTGGGGCTGGAAGAAGACTGTTGGTTTCAGCAGGATAATGATCCCAAGCATACCGGGCAAAATGTAAAATTTTGGCTGCTGTATAACGTCAAGAATCAGTTGCGAACACCTCTCCAGTCCCCGGAACTTAATCCCATTGAGCATTTGTGCGACTTACTTGAGCGCAGGATTCGGCAACATTGCATAACCTCCAAAAGTATGCATAAGGACATAATAGTGAAGGAATGGGAAAAAATTATATCGGGTGATACAAAAAAACTCGTGGATTCGTCGTGGATTATCAGAAACTGATAATTTATTGAAAACGCGGAAATAATAAATGTGTCCACCCTTGGATTTTTGCACCATTTTAATTCGCTTTTGCATGGATTCCACAAGTTTTTAGCAGTTGTCAGTGATTTTTAGATCCCGGTACCACACCGGCATAACTGACTCAAAACCTTTGTTTTTCATGTACAGTCGACTTAGCATATTTTTGCATATACATTGGTGGAAAGCTAATTAGAAACATTGTAAATACTAAACAGAGATTTGTTTTCATTTGTACCAAAAAGATCTTACGCACAAGAAAACTGCACCGGCACTTTACCGTTAACTGACAGCTGCATTTGTACTTTCTTTGTGGTCTGCATTGACCATTGAAATGTGTCCAACAGAGACAAAATAAACTGGTATCAGTAAGATCTAGGGTAATATTCTGTGGAAAATTAATTAAAAAAACATTGGGCTAATATTGAAACTGTTGTACTACATTACGGTAATTCTTTAGCTTTAGTATATTTCTGTTGAGTTATTTTACTCTCATTATTTAGCAAATATCATCGAACATAATGGGCAAAAATAAGAGTTGTAGACCAACATTAAGAAGGTTTATAATCCAGAAATACTGTCAGGAAAGGGCTTCTATAGATTCTGTCGCTAAAGTCTTGATGTGTTCTAAATAGATGGTGTATGGTGCAATTCAGGTCTATAACACAGCTGGCTTGGAGAACGCGAAAAGAATGAAACGTGCAAGAAAGTCAACTGTCAGAGAGGACAGGCTTATTTGTCGGCTGAGTAAGCCTTTTTTCACCAGTATGGCTATTCATTCAGCCATTTCGAGTCAATCGACTTCTCAAGTTACACTAAGAACCATCAGGAGCAGGTTACTAGAAGTTGGTATGCAGGGGTGCATCGCATGCAAAAGCCGCATGTTTCGAAGAAAACATAAAACGTCGATTGGAATTCGCAAAGGAACATTTAAACAAACCTTTCTCATTTTGGAAAAAGAATAATCTGGAGTGACGAACCCAAGTTCAAAATGTTCGGATCTGATGGCAAACGGTGCGTAAGGTGATCTGTGAACAATGAACTCGATCCTAAGTACACCATCAAAACGATAAAACATGGTGGTGGAAATGTCATGGTATGGGGAGTATTTTCCTGGCACGGTGTTGGGCCTATTGTGCGCATTAATGAACGGATATGTACAAAAGCATTCTAGTGAACGTTATGGAGCCTTTTGCTTTTGAGAATTTGCCAGTATGGTTATTTTTTCTACAGAACAACGACCCTAAACACAATTCACGGTTGGTGAAAAATTGGTTGCGGGAAGAAAAAAGTAAAGGTTCTCAGCTAGCCAGCTCCTCACGACCTCAAACCCATGGAAACGTGTGGGCTGATGTTGAAAAGAGTTTAGGATAAAAATCCTTCAAAAATTTTGAGGAATTATTTCAGAACATCCAATAAGCTTGGAGAAATATTCCAATAAAACGATGTCAGGACTTGGTAGCTAGTTGCCAAAACGCTGCTCAGCTGTTATTGCTAAGAAGGGGTTCCCGATAAAGTACTAGTTTGTATTGATTCAGTAAATGATTTGAATATAAAACATTGCTTTTTTACTACTTTATTTTAATTTGTTAAATTTTTTTAATTTGTGTTTCTAATTAATTTTCCGCAGAATATTACCCTAGATCTTACTGATACCAGTTTGTTTTGGGAAATTATCTCTGGTGGACACATTTTAATGGTCAATGCAGACCACAAAGAAAGTACAAATGCAGCTGTCAGATAACGGTAAAGTGCCGGTGTAGTTTTCTTGTGCGTAAGGTCTTTTTGACACAAATAAAAAAAAAATTCTGTTCAGTAGTTACAGTGTTTCTAATTAGTTTACCACCACTGTGCATAGTCCAAACAATTTCTATAGGATTGAGGTCTGACGAGTTGCCATTTGCCAGGCCAAGCAAGTTCTAGCAAAAGTAAACAAAGTACAGCGAAATATTTATTAACCTTCCACAGTGCGTGGCACGAGGCTAAGTCATGTCGAAAAATTTGGGTTTCTGCATTTACATATTTTCGACAGCTCAGTAACCAGACGTTTTTCCACGTTGAATTAACGATCCTGTTCCAAAATAAAAGAAGCTATTAGAGTAAACGTGTGCAGGGTTTTGTTTTTTAATGTACTTATGGATACTTATGCACACGATAGGCTTGTGGCCGCATGTGCTGATGCTGTTAACGTGGACAAATCGGAGGTTATGGTCATTTCCAGAACGCCTATTCAATGCACTCTGCATGTTAGTGGAGTCCCATTGAAGTAGGTGGCGAAGTTTAAGTACCTCGGGGTCTTTTTCACGAGTGATGGAAGGAGTAATGCTGAGCTTTCCGCTAGGATTGGTCAAGCTGGGTCAGTTTAGACACAGCTCGGTAGTTCTGTAATCAGAAAGGCCGAGCTTGGTGTCAAAGCTAAGTTAGCGGTTTTCAACTCAGTATTTGTTCCAACTCTCACCTATGGTCATGAAATTTGGGTAATGACAGAAAGAATAAGATCGCGAGTGCAAGCTGCTGAGATGAGATTTCTTCGTGCTGTTGTGGGAATTACTCGCCGGGATGGGGTGAGAAACACGGCAGTGCGCGAGGAACTCAACATTGAGCAGCTGCTCAATGCTTCGGTGGTTTGGTCACGGGGCACGAATGTCCCCACCATCACGACTTCCGAGGCGGGCGTTGAATGCGATTCCATCAGGTAGGCGACCGCTTGGCAGAGCCAGGACGAGGTGGTTGGACCAAGTTAAAAAACTCGCCTGGTTGCGCTTGGGCATAGCTCCTGATGACTTAGAGTCGATGGCGGAGGATCGAGTTGCCTGGAGATCTCTCGTACGTGGCTTACCCCCGCGACCCCTTTAGTGATTCATCCGGGTCAGAAGATGATTATGATGATGTACTTATGGACTCAGGACTCAGGATTAGATGAGACACAAAGTCATATATTTTTGTTTAGTCAAACTGTACGAACAATTGAAATATCAAACGTCCTTTTTCCCTTTTTCAAATTAATTCTTCTCGAACATTTCATCAAGAGAGGATGTGTTCCTGGTTCCATCAATAAACTTTGTATTTCATCTTTATATTAATAAATAATAAACTACGACTAAATTAAACTAAAAGCTTAACAGGTTATGGATCCAGCAGTATTTTTAAAATAAAGATGGATTTGGGAAAGCATATTAAACCGTTGTCTGGAGAAGCAGACTGGCCACTTTGGAGAAAAATAAGAGACTTATTGGATTGCCATGAGGGAAGCAGAGGGATTTTATAGACAGGAAATTGTGAGGAAGCTACGGAAAGTGAAAGAAGGAAACATAAAGAAAGAAGTGATCTCTTCCGTAAGACAAACAGTCATGCAAAGTCAATGATAACAAGCTCAATTAGTTATGCTGTTTATCAAAAGATAATGGACAGGGAGTCAGCTTGCGAAGCATGGGCCGCCCTAAAGGAAATTTTTGAAGCAACTTCAAAAGAGCAGTTGTTCAAAATATGTACAGATTTTTTTGCATTTGATTGGACATCAGGCGAAGATGTAGCCACACACATTGCAAAAATTTAAAAGTTTGTGGACTGAACTAAATAACGGGCTAATAGTCAAAAACAAAACCCTGCACACGTTTACTCTAATGCTTCCCCTTTTTGTTTTTAAGGTTATAAAGTGTGATTTTTAGCTATTATCTTCTTGGCAACACTGGTTTAAGCAGCTGACGCAAGTTTCGTGTTTTGTTTCACTGTCAAACATCTTCAGTTTGGTCTATAATTTAACCATGAATCGTCTTACAAACGAACAACGCTTGCAAATTATTGAATTTTATTATCAAAATGCGTGCTCTGTTAAGAAGGTTCATCATTCAAGATTGTGTTCAGCGACGAAGCTCATTTTTGGCTCAATGAGTACGTAAATAAGCAGAATTGTCGATTTTGGAGTGAATATCAGCCAGAAGCATCCAGAAAAAGTCGCATCCAGTGCGGTTTATGGGCTGGTGGCATCATTGGACCGTACTTCTTCAAAGATGATGCGAATCGTAACGTAACTATGAATGGTGAGCGCTACCGTGAGATAATATCCAACTTTTTTTGCTCAAAATGCAAGAGCTTGCAAGACTTGCATGACATGTGGTTTCAACAAGACGGTGCCAAATGCCACACAGCACGCGCAACAATGGACTTATTGAGCGGCGAGTTCGGTGAACATTTTATTTCACGTTCGGGACCGGTCAACTGACCGCCTAGATCGTGCGATTTAACGCCTTTAGACTATTTTTTGTGGGGCTATGTTAAAGCTCTTGTCTATACAGACAAGCCCGCTTCAATTGACGCATTGGAAGACAACATTGAAGCATTTATTCGTGAGATACCGGCCGAAATGTTGGAAAGAGTATGCCAAAATTGGACTAAGCGGATGGACCATTTGAGGCGCAGTCAAGGTCAACATTTGCATGAAATAATCTTCAAACATTAAATTATATGGACCTAACTATCGATTCAAATAAAGATTTCATGCATTTTTCTGAATTTTGTGTTTTTTTTTTTTTGAAAAACTTTCCTATAGCTTCTAAAAAATCACCCTTTAGTAAAACTAAAAAAAAAAATATAGAATGCTTTACGAAAGTCCCATTTGATTGCATAAAATCCTTAATCGTACACTAGGCAATGGCTTCGTCATAGTATCTGCAACTTGTTCTTCGCTAGCGGTAGAAATTTGTTGAATACCCAGCATTTCTTTGGTCACATTTTCTCGAACAAAGAAATGCTTGATTGAAATGTGTTCCTGGTTTCATCGATAAACTTTGTATTCCATCTATATTTATAAATGAACTACCACTAAATAAAACTAAAAGTTTAACAGAAACAACAAATTGCCTTATTAGCCATTCCAATATAAAAAAATAATATGTTCTGATTAATTTGCACAAGACTAACACCGATTGTCATGTGAGATTCTGCATCGGATCTCCTCACATTAAGACCCGCACATTGGGAACGATCAGCTATGTCTATGCCGTCTGCGTAAGATTATAGTTGAACTTACTAGTAGAATAATGTGGCCTCCGCACTACGTTCCCCAGTGCTAGACTGAAGAAATCACACGACACTTTACTTGACTGAGCTTGCTTCGAATTCAATATACCACCATGTCGACAGAAGCAAAGATCTTGCCTTCTTCAATTCAAAATTTAAGTCACGCATTTACTCAGATATAAACACAAAAATGAAAATTACAGATCAACTTCCATCATTCACTATCCCCACCGCGTCTCCCAATTCCTCCTAGTCGTCGATCCTCTTTCGATAATCTAAAATTCCCACAAAACCCACTGAGTTCTGACAACAAATTATTTGGCGCATAGTAATCGCTTAATTGTCTGCTTCTTCCCCACAGACAATGTGTTCGCCGTCTGCCACGAATGCCACTTGCTGTTAAAGTTAAACGATCGGACGCCAAATTGTCTTCGCATATACACCCATATGACGCCAGAATTCGTCACAATACGTCAGCACAATAGGGGAATTCTTTCAAAAGCATTCATACATTTTTGCCGTATTTATTGCTACGTGCTTAATTCCCCAGTCAGCATTGACTAAATATCCACAAGCAGATAAGGCATTTGAGAAACTCGTTCAGAACTGAACCAAACCGTGTGAAATATATAAATTCAAAGCCAACGCATTTGGTGTTGTTATTTTTTTTTTGTTTTTTTTTTTGTTTTTAAAGGCGGAACACAAAAGACTTAGGAATTCGTGAAGGGGAAAGGGAAGTGGAGGAGCATCTTTTGAAGTAATTACTGACTGGCTACGTCAAATGATGACAATAAAATCATTTAAACCCATTGTATGGACATATTTTGGAAGCAAAATTAATATCCCAGGAAATGTGACATAACGCCGAGTATCAAACCCCAATTAAAACCGAACCGAACTTTTATTCACTTTGCTGTGTTTTAATTAAATCGGATACATAATGGAAAACTTTGGATATCCTTTGTGAGGATAATCCCTCGAGTAGGACACTTTCTATCAAACAATTTCACACCACCTTTTCGCAGGCCCATGTAAAGGCCCTCAGGTTTGGTAGGTATTCATCCAAATTGTCTGATTGACATTTTGGATATGAATTTAATTTCACTCGCTATCAGATAGACTCGGCGTAGGAGGCATCATGTTCCTTTCACAGAGATTACCATGTTTACAATTGGGAAATTCAAATTGATGGGCATAGACATGGGAAACTAAACAGATTAAAAAAAAAAAACAAGCGCACATAAAATTGATAACATACAGTGAAATGTTCAGCTGAATTGTAATCCTCATCCATGTAGATGCGAATGCATGAGTACTCGCTGAACTCTTCGGCTTCGCATAGACTCCTGATGAATTCCTGAACATATTCCATAGACTTCTCGTATGTCTTGCCGCCGACTTCTTGCAGATGTAGAGCCAAAAATTGTGGCTTCAGCAGTGTTATTCGATTCAGGAACTCCTCCAGCCATGGGCTTAGCAATCGTGAGGGCTGCAAAAGACACACACAGATACACAAAATTGATAAACAAGAAATCCAATTAGATCGGTAAAATCAATAGGGCACATATATTATGAAAGTTTCTTCAAGCAGTGGGGTGGCTTGGTGGTGAATGATAATTTAACACTTACATCTTCGAATACGCTGCCAACATTTGCTGTTACTAAAAGTACTGAAGAGGCTTCAACACTTGAACTCATGATTGCACACACTTTACGAGCAAAATTTATTGGAGAAATAACAATCACAACTTGAGGATGTGGTGTTCGAGTGTCCACAAGGAATTCCCTTACGTTTCGACTTGTATTTTGCAATGTTTTTTTTTTCACTTCAATCCGAATTTGATTTTCTCTTTTTTTGTGTTTTTTTTTTTTTGTATTTTTGGTCAATGCGTTGCGTTGTTTATTTTAATGTGTATCACTAAATTGTTTTTTCTATTTTATTTTATTTCCCACAAATCGCTAGTAGAGTGCACTTTTTTTCCACGCAACGCAACGCGAGTGATAATACTTTGCTGCCGAATGGTTTGGATTTTGCTTTTCAATCTGGCTTGAGGTATATTTGTTTTAGTTGGTAGAATGTGGATTACTTGGTTTAGTTGCGATATCAGTCATTTTTCCTTGTTTTTTTTTTTGTTAATTTTACTATGAGATTTATTTTCCTATCATCGTGCAAAACAACACAAAAAAAACCACTACATCACACACGACGAACTTGCTCTCTGGGAGTGAAATGAAAAGAGGAGAATAGCGAAAATTTCTCTTGACGTTGGGTTTGACGTCTGCGAACGCGAAGGTTGTTGTTCTTGTTGTTTTGCATTTTTTTTTATTTGCCTCTTGCTTTGTGGGAGTTTTGACATTTCGTTTTGGGGCATTGATTCGTTGGCGAATTAGTAGGGCATTGTTACTGGTGAAAGTGTAGTCGTCACGCATATGATTAGTGGTGAAATTGTTGCAAATGAAAATCTCTTAAAAAAATTATTATTCAAAAAATATTGTGATCGCGGTCTGTTTTCTTCGCGGAATTCGTAGATGTTCAGTGGAACATTATATAATATCAAAAAATATACCTTTAATCAGTAAATTAAGTTCACTGCATTCGGTTAGTGAAGAAGACTTCCTCCAGAGTAAAATGGAATAGTCTTACCACATCGAGCAGTAACAAACAGATTTACAACATTTTGCTGCAGTATAAACGCTTGCTCCAGAAATAATACCGACTTTCATCTCAGTTTCCACATTTATCTTTTAAAACATGTGCTATAAACTTGCTTCAAAAATAAATTGATCACTGTGACCTTATTAACCACCTTACCGACTTGACTGATTTCTCCCTCCGTTATCGACCGATTTCAGCGACAGCCATATTTTTTCACAGATATTTGCCAACTGTGGAAAGATCCGCGCCGTGTATTCTACGTTAGCACGAACAAATTAAGATTCAGCAATATTTTCATAAAAAAATTATTCCCAAAGTAAGTAAAATCAAAATCAGCGAAAAAACAGAAACAAGATTTTATCAAATTTCATTGTGTTTTCACACGAAACAATCCGTAAATCCGTATACACAAACACGACGCAAAAATAAAATTCCCGACAAGAATATGGCGGCCTACATTCAGCATGAAAATAAAGCCGAACATTTATCGTGCTCCAACAACAGCAGTAGTGATGATTCCGATTTTGATGATACCTTCAGTGGATCGCGAAGTATAAGTCAAACATCATCGACGGAATTACCAAGACCCCAAGGGAAAACATCACAACAATCAAAGTCAATTCAACGTCTACCAACACGTCGGCCAGATCCAAACGTTTCCAATCGCAATGCACTTTTGGCACGCGAAAATCGCCGTAAGAAAAAGGCGTATGTCGAAGCATTGGAAAAAGAGCTTGATGATATGAAGAACAGCAACAAAAAACTACAAAAATTGCTGAGAAAACAAACAAAAATGGTGAAGAAACTGGAAAATGAAAAGCAGTACTACAAGGGTCTAATTTCCAATCAATCGGATATTCTTAATTTGGTTTCAGTATTGAATACTAAGGTTCCAGCACTTGAGATGCTTTTACCCACAAAGACAATAGCTTATTCACCGACAGATTCAAATCGTTCTACATCGAGTTTGGACCCGTCTCTGTCAACGCACAGCTACGACTTCAATGACAATGGTACAGCCGCATCCTTCGACGAGCAGTTTCAGTTCGATGATTTTATCAACGATTTCAATTTCTTCACAGATTCCAACTACGAGCCGTACATCGAGTCCAATTGGGACCAACTATTGGGAATGGACGATGGTCTCTTGCCAGAGGAGGAGAGTGACTTTTGTCCCACAAACAGTAACATAGCTGGTGAGCACAACTACTACAACAGTCAAGATGATGATATCAGCGACAAAGACTATCATATTGCCAGCGACACAACGGTTGTGCAAAACTGTTCCCCCTGTCATCTAAATGTGCAAACTAAGCACTGCATCGATAAATTACCCGAGGAATTGCTGGTGGTCGACTAAACGTTAAAAGCCTGTCGACCCGACAGGAAGGTTGATTTTGTCCATCACCAAGGTAATGGCGAAGATCAGCTCCAAGTAGCCCCTAAGATTAGCTTAAAATTTGTTAATCGACCCAATTCTTTCCAAAAATATTCTTTAAACTATTTTTTTTGTTTTCAATCCTTTTGTAGGAGTTTGATAGACTCTCGTTTTGTTTGAAAACATGCACTTATAATCTTTTTCAACATTCCAGAAACCGGGTGCGAAGTGTTTCCATCTGAAAAAAAAGTAGAAAAAATGCATTCAAAAGACTTGAAGGTGGGTCTTCCAACCGTCTCAACAGGAGAAGTTCGATGAAGTTCTGCATTTTCGAACATCTCAGTCTCCCTCTTGGGAGGGGCACTGTGGTCAAGTAAAAAATGCAGAATTTACCTCGAAGACCAGTTGTGTTGGCGTTTTGTTTCAAGAAAAGAATTTGTTTTTATTTTCCATTTGTCTCGAATATTTCAGCTTCATGAGAGGCGACATGAGCGACGGCAAGTTTAAATCAGTCGTGTGAGCCCATCACCCACGTTTTGTAAATGAGAATGTATCGTTCCAAACAGCAAAG
Source organism: Eristalis pertinax (assembly GCA_907269125.1). Lineage (NCBI taxonomy): Eukaryota > Metazoa > Arthropoda > Insecta > Diptera > Syrphidae > Eristalis > Eristalis pertinax. Next base: position 62,019,994 of record OU026145.1, read on the forward strand.
CCGGGAAATGCCCCCAACCGATTGAAGTGCCCAGTTGCAGAGGGATGTGGTTTGACGACAAAAGTACATTGATTTGATCTATAATTTGGTGTTATTCCATGCTCGCATCCCAATGCAACGGGGTGACTTACGTCGGAATGAGCAACTACCAATTTTTTTTTTTTTGTTTTGTTCCAAGCAAATGTTTTTAATTGTTCTTGACTAAGTTACAGGTGTTGAAAAACGTTCACAGCCACTTGCATTGCTTGAGAAGCGATTATCAAGCTGTGTTACTTGTTTTGGATTGAAACACACCGCTGGGTAGGTAAATCTATCTCACTCCTGCAATTGCTTCATCTTCTTTTCATTAATCATTGTTTTCTCCAATTTTATGTTATTTTTATACAAATCTGGAAAGAATTGTCGATCTTAAGGTACATACATACATATATAATTATCTAGTTGTAAAAGAAAGAACAATAAATATATTTATAAACAAATCGGTGTGTAATTTGTCTTGTTTTTTTTGCTCCTTTTTTGCGAGTGACTCATGCAGAAGCTTATCTAAGGGTTACGGTCGGCAAACTTTTGAGTGGAGGCGGGAGGCATTTTTTATCTCCTTTTTTTTTTGCTGTGATTGATGTCGGTGTTAAGTTTGGGGTGTGTGTGCTTTTTATTTTCTTAACGGACGATTTGTCAAGGTTTCCGAGTGATTTTCTTTGTTATTCGGAATAAACAAACATATTGCATAACCTTGTGAAATTCATGTTACGCTTTGAATTGCGCAGACAATCTGATTGTTGCGTAATTTCCTCAGTTGATGTATGATAATAATAATAATATTGGTGGCGCTACAGCCCGTAGAGGGCCAGGGCCCTGCTTCTCAGCAACCACTCGTGTTGTGCGTGCTATTGTTCTATCACGAGTGGAAGGGACCTACAGTTTTTATGCCGACTATGAACGGCCAATTTTTTAGAAGCTTTTTTTTAGACAGATATACTCTTTGAGCATTGTCAGTGACTCGAAAGAGGTGGGACCGTGAAAAGTATTTCTTGTCGTACCAGCAATCGAACCTAGACAGGTAGGTCCAAGTGCGTAGGAGTCGACGCACATACCCACAACGCAACGGGCCACCACCAGCTGATGTATACACATGGGAAAATAAGGAATCGAAGAACTTTTCAGTGATGTTTTTCAGTTTGTTGACAGGCGTTGTTGACTTTAATAATAAACCTCCAGATACATACATACATGCTACTATTAGGGCCAATTAAAAGCAGTCAGAATAAGATTCGGAATATGGTAACTTCAGACCAATCAGTCTCACTTCATTCCTTTTGAAAAAACTTGGAAGATCTAGTTGAGCTACACGTGAGCAAAATTGCTTTGCATATCCTTCCTCTGTCTCAGATGCAACATACATACATACTTATCGGTGCTTCCGCATATCAAGCTTCAAAGAAAGGTCTGTTTCGCCTGACTCTGCTCATGATGCAGCAAAATCCACCATTGTACCGTAACGAAAACTTGAACGACTAAAACCAATTAGTCCGTCGTGTACAACAGTAGCTCCAGTAAACGAAGTTAAATATTTAAGAGTAATCTTGGACAGCAAACTCATCTGGAACGAGCACACAGAAGAAGTAACAAGGAAAGATGGTGATGTCGATGAGTACGATAAGGGTACAATGAGGAACATTTCCCCCTCTGGGCATCATAATGGGTCCATACGGCATACGACATCGCTGGCATACTTTATATGCTCCCTAAAGGAAAGCCTATTATCCAGCATAACCCCTAGGTACTGCACTATCTCCTTGGACCTAATCGTTTGCTTCCCAACTAGGAAGCTCCCGAATTCGACTCGTTATGAACACAGCCTCCGTTTTGTGGACCGCTAGTTCCAGGCCGGCATTCTCAAGCAAATCTTACACCTTGGAGATAACTGTGCTCGTAGCAACCTCCACGTCCTCTATATGTTTTGTCACTGTGACAATAGCAATGTCGTCCGCAAAACCGATGATTTGTACTCCTTCGGGAAGTCTTACATAATGTTCCACAATAGAGATCCGAGGACTGATCCTTGTGGATCTCCAGCCGTTATACCACAGTATTTGATTCCATCGTCGGTGTTGTACATTAGCCTTCCGTTTTTGAAGTAGTCCATGATAATCTTCAACAAATAGGACGGCGTATTCATGGCAATTGGAGATCTTCGTATGAGCGTCCAGCTCGCCGAGTTGAAAGCATTTTTAACATCTAGCGCAACTACTGCACAATACTTCTTCTCTCCCCATCTTCATCTTCTTTTCCCTTGGATGGCGTCCGCGACCAATTTTATCACAGATTCTATGGCGTCGACCGTTGATCGTCCTTTTCTGAACCCGTATTGGTGAATTGACAATGCACCATTATCTTCCGACACCGCCAGTAACCTATTGTAGACAACCCTTATAGTATCTTGCCTAGTGTGTCTAATAGACACATTGGGCGATACGTTATGAACCATAGGATAGATGTTTCAACATGGGATCCGAAAAAATGCTGAAAAGCTGACTTGTCCACGAGACAAATCGTGCGTGGCAGATGAACAGAGCGGATGTGCGGCAGGTTGCAACATTAAAGGAGTTCCTGTTATTTTTAGAGCAACGGAGTTAATTGTTATCGACCTAACGCTGAATGTCATTGCGAAGCCCTACACGCAAAACCCCAGGAGTGCAGCTGAGACAAGCAAAGCAAAAACCACTTCCAAAATGCCCGCTTTGCAGAGCAGCACATCCACTATATCGTTACCCAACTTTGTTGGTGCTCTCGATTGAAGGCAGGAATACGGAAGTCCGAAAATGGCGATTGGCATCAACTGTTTGAGTGCAAGGCACGTAACGCAAAACTGCTCTCATGGAGTATATCGCAGTTGCAATAGGAAGCACAATGGTAGTCTGTGTGCAGCGCATAAGTCTACCAAAATAGCCTTTGTTATGGCCTCACAACAACAAAGGCCAGTTACGCCCGCGACTAAAGAGCAGTGTGAAGCATAGCAACTGCAGCAATGTCTATCCAGAGCAGCAATGCTGGGTGATGTCTACGCGACACCAAAGGGCAATGGTGGGGCTTAACCCGTTGATAGTGCAGAAGATGACAACGCAGGGCAAATACGAAGAGCTGTACCAAAGGAACAAGTGCAGTCCACAGCGCGTGTAGCGGTGGGAGTCGGAGCAGGACGAGCATTGCAACCGAGGGCATTACTTGACAGTGAAAGTCAAGTCTACTAATTAATAATGGAGCAGAGTATTTAGCGAATGGGAATCGCCAAGCAAAGGTGTGATGGCAGGAATTGGAGCTGAAGCTAAAGTGCGACTTAGGGGCACTGTTCAAGCTACTATAATGTCGGAAGTGGATTATATTTCTCCTTAACTGTAAAATGTTTACTATTAAGAAAATATCGTCGTGGTTTCCGATTACAAAAGTACCACAAGGACAAACAGTGTATAATAAACGGTGCCTGGGCCACATATCATCAAGAGCAGGTTTAAAGGACACAAAACTGGATTGACGACGAAGGATTCGCAGCTGCGAATGCAAGATGAGCGTGTGACACGAGCTATGTTCAGAGCAGAGCAACCAGCTGATGGGATACTAAATGCAGCCTTAAGACCTGCGTTTGCCGGCCGGTTGACAGAGCTTAGGGCAAATTGGATAAACTTATTGGGCCACCGATTAACTGCAAAGCGTGCTCAGAGTGACGGCGTTAGATGGCAGTGAGCTGAGACCTGACAAGGTTTTACTCGGCGCACGGCGTCTCTTTCGTCAAGAGCGGGATTGAACGACACAAAACTGGATTGCAAAATTCGTCCGAGCGAGGAGCTGGGTTGGCTTACTGTTGGGTGTAGGTGACACAACGCCATGCATGTGGATGGAGTAGAGCTAAAGCAGCTGACGAACAAGAATCCAGCCAGTCCAAGAGCGGGATTGAACGACACAAAAATGGAAGCTTAGTGAAAGTTGGATAAACTTATTGGACCGCCAATATACTGCAAAGCACGATGACGGAGAGACCTGACGGAGCGTTGAATTCGACCGAAGGAGGAGCTGGGTTGGCTTACTGGGTGAAGGTGACACAACGCCAGGCATATGGAGTAGAACTAAAGCAGCTGACGAACAGGAATCCAGTCAGTCAATCCATCCCGTACTTTGACTCCAGCGGAATTATAAAAGAGTAGGAGGACGTCTACAAATGCGAAGCTGCGCTACTCAAGCATCCATCCAGCGGTACTATCAGTGAAGAGCAAGCCGAGTGTTCCCATTATAAGGCAGACACATCAACCTTGCATTGCGATGCGCAGCTTGAACATATTCTGGATGCCCGCTTTGAGACGAGCAGTAAAATCACTCATCAGCAAGTGCGACATCTATTTCCTGCAGAATCAACTTGTTGCAGAGCAGTTAATGGACAGCCTTCCAAGAGAGCGTGTGCATCAGACAAGAACATTCAAGCATAGCGGCGTGAACTACGCCCGCTCGGGACGGTCAAAAATGATTGAGAAGGGCTACGCAGCAGTCTGTGCATGCTGACCAGAGGTGTTCACCTTGATCTGTGAGTAGCCAGTCATCCGATGCTTTTTTGGCGGCATTCCTGGACGACGACGTGCATGCGCAGTCCTGTTGAGCGATAATGCTGCCAATATTACTGGAGCTGTTCACATCATTCACGGCGCCTGTCGGTAGTCCTAACCGACTGAGACCACTGAGTCTTGGTGCTCAGTGTTGCCGATTAGGACTACGGAGAGGCGCCGTAAATTCAAGGTCGTCCAGGCAACGGCTCCTCCGGACTACAGATGACAATGGCGCCACTCGTCTCAACTCGCAAGTGAGTCATCGACTTCCTCGCTGACAGCGTGTGACAAAAATACATTTTTTAACTTTGTTTTATTATATTTTTAATCTACTAAACTTAGGGAACAATTAAAAAACAAACTAACAATTCACAATTTGTGTACTCTTATGCTTTTTTTCTGTGTGTAAGAACTATAGGTTTTCGTATAAAAGACAAGCAACTGTTCCATTATTCAATTTTGTTACAAAATAATTATTTGCTGGTTTCACACTTGTTGCTCATTATGTATAAAAAAGGTGTATTTCAAATTCCTAAGACTACTTTGCGAGTGCAGCTGTTTACTTTACATCGATCGGTTCATTCGATTTACACAGATCAGCTACCAGAGTGTCTAACAGAGACCTCAGCTCTTGTTGTGCAAATTCCTGCGGGAGCGGCAATCGTTCCAAAGCAATTTTGATTATTAAACATGGATTCAACACGGGACAAACGACAAGAACACCACGCACAAGGCATGCTAAGCTCTGGGCGATTTCACTCTGACACAAACGATGTTTTGGCGTCGGACACGGCAGGAGATTGATACGCGAGCAAAGATCGGCTAGTTGGGGTTTCAGGCTTTCCCATCGTGCTTCAATGTCACCCTCGTGTAGGTTCTTGAGACTTTTAAACTGAAATAAATATTGTATGAGACTTCGATTGCAATCAGTGGCAGTGGAAGTTGAAATGTGTACCTTTTCGTTGATATCAATGAAGTCCAAGAATATTTGCCCTTGATTCGACCAGTTTGGAACCTTTATGGTCTTGTTCAGCGATGCGTTATCAAACTGACTGAGGAGTTCATGCAGATACTCCATGTTGTCTGTAAGAAAAAAAAAACACAGGGAATGATTGAGCAACAGCTGAGATTATCCTTCAGGGGCACGCTCACCATTTATCACTGCATCTGGGGCGATGTGCTCAAATATGACTTCATGAGCTTGTGCCCATTTCTGTGCCTTCAGCAGATATTTAGCTTGCATGTGATAGTTGCCAGTTGCACCGGCTTTAACTGCCTTCGCCTCATCCAACCATTTTTGTGGCACACCCAAGACATTAACGATGAATTTTTCATTATCCGTGATGGCACAGTCGTTGGTCACCGACACATACCGATAGAGGTAGTCTTGGACATGCATTTCGCGCACACTTTTGTTTTTTATGTGCAGCAGGGCGAACACAGACCATTGCCAGAGGCCGTAGTTTTCCAGTTCCGAAGCGAAATCCACGTGAAGTTGACTCTCGTACAGTTCGGAGCAATGATGATAGCCAAGCGCCTCGAATGTTTGCAGAAGCAACCAACTGAAAGATCGCATGTTGTAGCCATACAGTTTGTTTAACTCAATCAACTCTTCATCTTACCTCAGTCGGAAGTCCATAGAGTCAGCTGTGTGGTTTAGTGGGTTCAGAAGGGTTTCGAGGGGATGACTACGCTTTGAATAAAGCTGAAGAATGTGATAACGAAGGTCATAAAGTGGATACTTTTCGTTGCTTCCAGTAGATTCCCTGTAATGTGGCGATGGTGGCAATGCGTAAAACTCATCCGCCTTGAATGACTTTTCATAAGCGATCAGGGCATCTGTGATGGAACAAGTTGGCGAACTCAGATACCACAGTTGTAGCTGCAACAAAAAAAATAGAAATTACTTTTCAATGCAAAGAACACAGCATATATGTACGTACAGCTAAGACTTTAACCCAGTCGATTCCCTCTAATGTATTGATGGCACCATGCGACGAGTCCATGAGTGCAACACCAGCAACAAGCATAAAAAGTTTTAAACGCTCAACGCTTATAAACTTGTCAGCCTCAACTTTATGCCATGCGGCCAATTGATCCTCCATCAATTGCCGCACGACCGGTCCCGATGATAGTTGCGCCAGAAGCAACGCCAAATTTGCATCATCATATCTTAACGCCAATTCACAGGCCTCAATCACCTTGTGACACGTAAGCAAGTCCATCAAGTGATCAATATACGTATTCTTTGAAACGCATTTCGTCAAGACATCCTTATTGGTAAGTGTGTTCTCCAGCCATTGTGAGAGCAGATTCCGCCGACACATGACCGCCAGATGGCTGGACACTTCACGACCCTCAAGTTCATCGTGTTCACCCCAGAGGGCCAAGCAGAGTGACCACACCGAAATGTTGTACTCCTCCAATGGGCCTAAATTCAGCTGCTTAAGAGCTTCATCCAGATGTTTGACGATCAATTCAGTGCCTCCGTTTGACTTGATCATGGGGCAGTCGCTGCCCTCCACCTCGACTTGCAGCGAGTTCTTCAATTGTATCTCCAAATGACCAACGATACTCTCGTCAAAGTTCTCGATGTGCTTCAACGAGGCTATCTTAAGTTGGTACAACACAGTTGGAGAGTAGTCTTTAACATCTCTGCCTTGAAACAGGTTATTAAGGCTTTGCAGACTTGCATCTAAAGGGGAAGATTATAGGCGTTTGCTCACACAGTGAATAAAAATGAACTTACTCTTGATTTTCCTGACAGTCGAGTCTTTGGTAACTGGCAGAATCAAACAATTCTGCGGCCCGAATGTGACTCGCATGCGACGACTGTTGAAAATCGCCAAATCAGCACAGCATTTGCCACGCAGTTTAAACGCCACCGATTTCTCATATGGAATTTGCGATGTCAAAGCTTTGACTTGTGCTACTTTCGGTTTCACAATTAGTGGCTGATATTTGACCATCGGCATTGCTTCTGCAGCTGCTGTTGATGCCTGCAATTGGAATGTAATTTTGCGAATCTCTCGGCGACTTGAAGAAAATCTATACTCACTTCAGTGTCTTTGTCCTTCTCTTTGAACGTGTCATATGCCGGACTATCGATGGCCGAATAATCAACTTGACTTGAGCTGGCAGAGTGGCCATAGCCTTCCTTCCACAAGGACTGTGTTGACGAATACTGCTCGTGATGGTCACGCATGAATACAAGACGATTTTTCATATTCCCATCGATTGTGTCGCGATCGTTCGTTCTTTCGGATGCAACTACACGAGGTGAATGACATTGAAATTTGAACTGAGAGTGAAATGCATTTAAACTTACTCGAATGCGCATCCGTATCATCTGCGATGAATAATGATGCCTTCATCAGTTGTAGTTTGTGGGAATCGTTGCCGGCGTCTTTTGCTAAGACCGCTGTTGGACTTGTCAGACCGTTCTTTTTCGATGTGTCATAGTACGAGAAATCCGCCTGACCACTTGCTTGAAGGAATTCTAAAAAAAAAAAAAAACAAATTGTATTAGCTTTTAGCTTAATATGCGTATTGCAAATCCAAATGTCTGATATAATCCTTAACTGAGGTGAAAATAGAAATTGGATCTGAACATACTTGTGGAAATCTGGCTACCTACTCGTAGTTGTATGGATTATTATTATTATTGTTGAGGGTAAATTGCACCGCGACCTTAAGATCTATTGTGTCCCCTATTCATACCTTTGCTTTCTTAAGAGCTCCCCTCCCATGTAGCTCTTTTCAGAATCGTATTGAGGGTTATTTGCTCATATTGAGCGAAGGTGGAAGAGATTTGTCCTAGAGTATTCTCTCTAAGCCAGTTTCTTTTAGAAATCTGAGAATGACAGCTGGTTCTAGTGACTTCAATCCTTCCCCTGATATTAGGTGTAGTGCCGCACAGTTGTATGGATATAATTCATTGTGATGACATCGACTAACCTCAGTTTATTTTACTTTCATTTGAGGCATTTGGAAACGTTTTGTTGAAAACAAAGACATGCCGCTTTGCTGGCATATATGTATCTCGAACGGAGAGAGAACATCCACAATCATTTGTACTTACTCCGATTTCCGTCCGAACTGTCACTCTATTTAGTTATGAGTGATCGACTCATGCAGCTGTTTAGGTGTACTCTCAAATTTGTAATAGTGTGTATACCCAATGGTCTACAAGTTCAACGTGTGCGATGGAAGGTTACAGCGGAGTCATGTGGTCAGCAGAAATGAATGAGTAAAGAGATATTCAACTTCTTCTTCTCTTGCCCCTTGATTTCATCTGTCAGCGTTTTTTATAAGCTTTTTCTCCCCTGTCTGTGAATACGTGTGAGCTCTAGCGAACAGCTGGCGAACAGCTGATACCCTTCCCCAACCTTAGTATTCGGGTGAATTAGAGTTCTTATTTAAAAATTCGCTTGTTACTGAACTTTTTTCAAATTTGGGTGTCAAATTTTCAACACAGTAAGGAGGGGTAAGCAAACGAACAAAGCGTATGTTCATGAAGTAGCTTTCTGCGAGTTACAGTCTGAGGTAATAGGAAAAAATAATTTTGCCATTGTTTACATTAATTATTATGTATGTATTTTTGCATATGCATAATATCGAAAAAAAGCATTCACACGAAACATGTGTACCGGCAATATTATTGAAACATTTGCTGGAATCAATTAAAATAAACAGATTTTTTGCTTATTTTACTTATTTTACAGAAATAGAGATGAAAGTTAATTGCAAATTAGTTTGAGTTAGGTACAGTTAAAGCCATTGATCTTAACAAATTATGTAATTTAATTGCAGAAGTTTTCACAATTCATGAATGAAAGATATAAAACTAAGTTCATTAGCTATATTTTACTCTGAAGAATTAAATTGATGCAAGCTATTCCTGTAAAGAGAGCATAGCATTACATTTTTCTTCACGCAAGCACCTTTTACAAATATATGTTCTCTTAAAAATATGAGTCACCTTCTGAACACCCTCCGAACAATAAGTACATGTTCGTGGGCAAATTCACGAATATCCCACAAAATTCATGAATCTGCCGCCATATTGAGGTGAATTGACGAGCGTTGTAAAAGTATGAGTGTAATGCAAGGGAATTCCACTGCTATCACATTTTTCTCCGGTGTGGACTAGGGGCAAAAATGGCCGAAGTTGAATATCTCTTTACTCATTCATTTCTGGTGGTCAGTCAGTGGAGAATATTGACTGGGTTTTGCGCTGTACATTTCTTTGGGAAAGTGATGACTGTTGGTCGATGCAGTCGTCGCGCAGATTAGTATTGTAATTCTTCAATGCAAAATTGAGAATTCCCGGAAAACTAGTGGTTATTTTTTGTCTCTTTAAGTAATAATTTATGTTTTTTTATCTTTAAGAAATATGTAATTGCATTTTGCAGCAAAATAAATTTGAAAAAATTAATGCATACGGGTTTTACTTTAATTTTAAAATGGATTACATATGTAATCGGCGCGACGACTGGTGCGACTTCTTGGTGCGCAAGAAATCAACTAATAGAGATATCCAACTTCCTCGTGTTTTGCCCCTGAAATTTGTTGATTAAAGCGCCTAAGATTAGGACAATTCAACCGCTAAAGCATGGATACCAGAAATCAACTAATAGAGATGTTCAACTTTCCAGCCAAAAATAACATGACCTACCGCAAAATACGCGTACTTCTTTATTTGGAAGCTTTATTTTACGCATACTTTCACAAGTGGTGTCTTTTGATCCTGTTTACCCCTCTAAATTATATATTTGCCCGTTGGAGTGTCAAATACATTTCCAATGTGTTTAACTTGCCCACGATCTGGAAACATTCCATGAGTGATTTACCAAAGTAAATAGTATTATAACTTGCGAAAAAGAAGTTTCTTTCACACGTTGCATTTTAAAATTAAAGCAAAGCCTTACGAACTGCGTAGAATGAATATGTAGAAAACATTTTCAAGCTTCCTGCACAATTTATATGTGATATGAGTCCAAAACTAAAATGCTTCAAGTAACGACTTCTGCTGCAACACCATTAATTCGAATTAATTTGCAAAATGAAGTGTATTGAGTGACAATACGAAATAATTCAAGGAAATTAAGTTGTTTTCTGTAAATTTGTGTACCTATAAAACCAAAGAACAGACATACATCTATGTGTGAATTTGCAGAATTTCTATTTCATCATCATTACATTATTATAAATTGTGAATGATTATTTACAAATTGAATTCAACCACAAAATCATATTCAAACCCTTTGGCTTTACCTATTTTCAAAGGCAAAATATTTGAATTCAAATGTAACGTGTCAATGATCAGCGCATTCGAATATACTTCCAGGTATATGAATGTACCTTCTGAACACAATCTGTGTTTAAAGCTCTTCCTCCTTTTTGGGGTAAAACATATGGATTTGAAATAACGCTCAAATAACGAGCGCTTTTTCGAAAAAATGCTCTGCTTCACCTCATTATTTCGAAGGGGAAAACTTTCAGCTGTTCGAAACGCCTCTCACGTATTCACAGATGGTACAAATACAACAAGCTGTCAAATAAATTTCAGGGGCAAGTAACAAGGAAGTTGGATATCTCTATTAGGTGATTTCTGCTGGATACACTCCAGATATCGAAAAACCAGACTACATTGCACCTATCCAATACTTCGATTATAAGTGTCTGAACTTATGAAATTCGAATCTAATGAAATTCCATAACATATACTGGGATTTTGTGCGGCGTTAGCCCACAAAATACAAAGATATCTGGGCAAACACCTAACATCAGAGGTGGAATTGTTGTCACTAGAACCAGCTCTAATTCTCAGATACCTAAAGGAAACTGGCTTCTAGAGACCATACTCTAGGAGAAATCTCTTCCATCTTCGCGCAATAAGAGCAAATAACCGTCAATACAATTCTTAAGAGAGCTGCAAGGGAGGGGAGCTCTTAAGAAAGTAAAGGTATGAATCGGGGGCACAATAGATCTAAAGGTCGCCGTGCAATTTACCCTCATCAATAATAATCTTGCTACATCACCGGAGACATCTGTAAGACTCCCCTTGTCCAATCATTGCAGTGTATTCTAGACCTGAGTAAAATCTATTCATGAATCTGCTTTTTTCTGTCCAATTATTTGCACAAGATGTAAAGACCGTCGGCGTATATGCCATGATTAAATTTAGGGTATTTACAATGCGGCTTAGGTAATCGAGTGCAATTATAAATAAGACAACTGACAAGGAAGAGCCTTGTGGAGTACCGTTAAAAAATGGGAATGTAGAGAAATACTTCTCTTGCTCCTTACACTCATTTTTCTATTCGTGAGAAGGGATTTAATGAAACAAAAGTAGCAAAATAGATTACAGCTTATTTATATTTGGCAATTCTCCTAAACCTACTCGCAACGTCATCCAAATCACTCCATCATATGCATGTTTCAATGCATCTGATGGAGTGAGACATGCATCTGATGGAGTCTAGTAGAAGCTAGTCTGCCAAGTATAGAAGAACGATATATACTTGTGCTTATACAATTAAGTCACATTTGTTATACGAAATGTTTCTTATCCTAGGGATGATTATACTGAAATGAAGCGAAATACCTAGGGCTGACTCTTGACGTAAAACTCAAGTGGAAAGAACACGTTAAAAAGAAATGTCCAGAACTTGACAAAAAATACAAAGATATGTACTGGCTTATTGGTAAGCACTCCAAGCTAAGTATTGACAACAAATTGCTTGTATACAAGCAAAACCCAAAACCAGTTTGGACGTATGGCATACAACATTGGGGTTGTACCAAAGCAAGCAATATGAATATTATACAGACTTTTCAAAACAAGGTGCTTAGAACTATTGCAAATCAAGAAATACAAACTACTGGATAAGTGCTTCACTTAGTTGTAGTCGAACATAACATTTAAAGGGAGCTGATTTTAGTGAGTAAAAATCTCACACTTCTATGGTCGAACGTTCGCCATAGAGTCTTGTTCATTATTTCCACCCAAAAACGGACAAAAAAATTTATTGGGGTACTAGCAATGATATTACAATTAATTGCTGATAAGTTGCATTCCCCAAAATTCACATTTTTCTTATCATTTTTCGTATGTTATTATTGTGCCTGTGCTCATATAATTGAGCCATTCATTGCTAACGTTCATCCAAAGCAGCAGGTTCTTGTTTTTAAGTAAGCAAGTGTGTTGTCTTCGAATCCACCCCCGAGGGACGGCGCAGTAGAGGAAGACCGCGACTCAGGTGGCGCACGCAAGTGGAAAGGGACCTCAACCAACTATGCGTGCGAAACTGGAGACAGCTAGCTAAAGATCGAGCTGGCTGGAGACGCTTGTTGGTTGAGGCCCAGGTCCACCCCGGACTGTAGCGCCACCTTAAGCAAGTGTGTTGAAACTTTGTTACAGTGTGTTGAAATTAACATTTTTTTGAAAGAAGTTGAAACGTTCGGGCTTTTCTCGCGGAAAAGTAAAAAAATGCAATACTTTTGCAATTTAATTTATTTGGTAACAACGGCAAACCATACGTCAGACGAGACGAGACGAGACGCAATAAAAAAAACTGTGGGGCACGGCGGGCGCTCAGTTATGATATGGGGATATTACACAAATAACTGGGAAAATTACAGGCAAAATTTACAAAAAACCTTTTAGGAAGGAATCTGAAAGGTGATTTTGCTGCCTAAAAACCCTCTAGCAAAGCCAAACTATTGGAGATTATAAAGGAGGAGTGAGGAAAAATCCCCCATCAATCTTCACGAATTTGTTGTCATCCATGCGGCGTAGGTGTGGAGAAGTTATTAAGAATAAGGGTTTCCCAACCCGCTGTTAAAAGTAGAATGTAATTTTGTATAAAAAGAAATAAATTTCGATGACTTTTCATAATTTTATTAATTTTTCGCAGGTGGCTAAATTATATGAGCTACTGCTTTCAAAGTGGCTTAATTGTATGAGCCCAAGTGTATGCAAACATCTAATAAATTGTCTTTCAAATTAATTTGTTCCTATGATTCAAAAATCGAGAAAGACGTTGCATCATTATTAAAAAATAATATCCGCTGATGGGGTGACTCAGCCATCGCACGCTCTCCACGTTCAGCAAAAGAGTTGCAAATCACCACCAGAAGACTAAATCCTAAGAATAGGAGGCTCGCTTCGAACGACAAATCATCAACTCCAGACTGTTTTCATTCAGAAACTCTTTCTTGATGTCTTGAACCAAAAAAAAATCATCATCTTTGTTGAAGGCTCTAAAACAACATCTGGACCCTATTATTCTACAGATGAAAATGGCAAGCTTATTAAAATAGACATCCTTCCACGATTGCCAGAGCCGAAGCAGCAGCCATTCTAGCAAAGGCAGCCATTCTAGAAACAGTAGCCATTCTAGAAACAGCAGCCATTCTAGAATCAGCAGCCATTCTAGAAACAGTAGCCATTCTAGAATCAGCAGCCATTCTAGAACCAGCAGCCATTCTAGAAACAGTAGCCATTCTAGACTCAGCAGCCATTCTAGAAACAGCAGCCATTCTAGAATCAGCAGCCATTCTAGAATCAGCAGCCATTCTAGAATCAGCAGCCATTCTAGAATCAGCAGCCATTCTAGAAACAGTAGCCATTCTAGAATCAGCAGCCATTCTAGAAACAGTAGCCATTCTAGAAACAGTAGCCATTCTAGAAACAGCAGCCATTCTAGAATCAGCAGCCATTCTAGAAACAGTAGCCATTCTAGAATCAGCAGCCATTCTAGAATCAGCAGCCATTCTACAATCAGCAGCCATTCTAGAATCAGCAGCCATTCTAGAAACAGTAGCCATTCTAGAAACAGCAGCCATTCTAGAATCAGCAGCCATTCTAGAAAAAGTAGCCACTCTAGAAACAGCAGCCATTCTAGAAACAGCAGCTATTCTAGAAACAGCAGCCATTCTAGAATCAGCAGCCATTCTAGAAACAGCAGCCATTCTAGAATCAGCAGCCATTCTAGAATCAGCAGCCATTCTAGAAACAGTAGCCATTCTAGAATCAGCAGCCATTCTAGAAACAGCAGCCATTCTAGAAACAGCAGCCATTCTAGAAACAGCAGCCATTCTAGAATCAGCAGCCATTCTAGAAACAGTAGCCATTCTAGAATCAGCAGCCACTCTAGAATCAGCAGCCATTCTAGAATCAGCAGCCATTCTAGAATCAGCAGCCATTCTAGAAACAGCAGCCATTCTAGAATCAGCAGCCATTCTAGAAACAGTAGCCATTCTAGAATCAGCAGCCACTCTAGAATCAGCAGCCATTCTAGAAACAGTAGCCATTCTAGAATCAGCAGCCATTCTAGAATCAGCAGCCATTCTAGAAACAGTAGCCATTCTAGAATCAGCAGCCACTCTAGAATCAGCAGCCATTCTAGAATCAGCAGCCATTCTAGAATCAGCAGCCATTCTAGAATCAGCAGCCATTCTAGAAACAGCAGCCATTCTAGAATCAGCAGCCATTCTAGAAACAGTAGCCACTCTAGAAACAGCAGCCATTCTAGAAACAGCAGCCATTCTAGAAACAGCAGCCATTCTAGAATCAGCAGCCATTCTAGAAACAGTAGCCACTCTAGAAACAGCAGCCATTCTAGAAACAGTAGCCACTCTAGAAACAGCAGCTATTCTAGAAACAGTAGCCATTCTAGAATCAGCAGCCATTCTAGAAACAGTAGCCATTCTACTGTTCAAAAACGCATAAGAAAAGAAATGCGATTCTACTAGAGCAGATTTCCGACGTCAACGACAAACACCATAGCTTCTCTATATTATAAGCTACTGAGCTTATCAGCTATTGAGCTTATCAGAACAGAATTAGAGGCTACAGAAAACAAGTACGCGAATGCCGCAGCTAATCTCGCCAGAAATAGTCGTGTCCATCTCTTCAAATTGGTACCTCAACAAATTGGGCATAGTATCAAAAGATACGACAAAAAAAAGAAAAAACTTGACAAATGGACATCATATAGACATCAGTACTCCATAGTCAACAAAAATGAAACTCCACCCAACTACAAAACGGTAACAAAATCCATTCATCAGTGTAAACATTCATTCGCTTAAGATTTGAGATTAGGTCACACAAGCATTACCCACCAACACGTTCTAAAAAGGGAAAACGCTGAAATCTACTCTTTCTGCAACTCAACAAATGACAGCAACAACCTTTGTGGCTTAGCTAACTGCCCAACAAGAGTTCAAACAAATTCCGTAAATCTTACATTACTCCATATGGACTGTTTCGTGATACTTTTTCAGAGAATAGAAGTCGTATACTAGATTATATTAAATCACGAGAAATGTCCTCGTTGAAGCAGGACTCCCCACCACCTCCCCACCAGGATAGAAGAACGAGAAACCGCTAAAGCCAAACTTTGCACCAAGCTCCTACACTCCAAAAACTCCATTATAAGTAGAGCTTTTGCTTCAGCAAGAAACCAAAAACACTCAAAAAAGAGTTCAGTCATCTATATCAAGTGCGCTTATAATCGCAAGTAAAGAGAAGTACTCAGTCAGACGCACTCCATATTCTCCTCCACCCTCCACAACTGGAAATATTAGGCAAACAAACAGCAGCCAACACAGCCTTGAGACTCAAAACACTCCGACTGTAGTACGAACTCAACATCGGCACTCAACCATTCTTAAAGAATCCAACTTCCTTCCTAACGACACTGACCGCCTACTACCCCAGGCTATCTTCGAGAAGAAATTCTCTGTATCAGCATTCCCTCCAGATCCGTTTGAATGTCTGATAGACAGACGTTGGATGATCCTCTGCGTATTTTCACAGACGGATCAAAGACTAACGAAGGGGTGGGTATTCCGGAGATCTCAATATGGCTATCTCCTTGAAGCTCCCTGATTACTGTAGCGTCTTTCAGGCAGAAACTATCGCTATTAGCGAAGTGAATAGAAAAAAAAAGGTTGGACTGCACTAAGTTCCTCCAAAATCATGCAAATGAGTTCTGGCTGTAAATATAATATTTGCAGCAATGACGGTAAAGTGAGAGTATGGCGGAAGCATGGAGGCGGAAGCGTTCTCGTTTGGAGTTGTATGTCAGAGGCGGGGGTTGGTAACCTTGTTTTTATTGACTCCATAATGGACTCCATAAAACCTACAGAAGAGTGCTGAAAATCTAGGATTGGGGGAGTCGTTTGTCTTTCAACCAGACAGACACATACCTCAAGCCTCGTACAGGAATGGCTTGTATACCACACCAAACAATTGAAAATAACTTTCCAATCTCCGGCTATGAACCCTATAGAGCATTTGTGGGACGAATTAAAGCGGCGCCTCAAGAAAATAACCATCACAAACAGGCAACGTTTAAAGCAGCCCATACACAATTCAATTCGATTGTAAACTGAGTTGTCAACTGAATTGATACTTGGCCACACACTACATCAGCTGAACGGAAAGACTGCTTCTACTGTCAAAAATCTTATTATCATTTTTTGAAGAGGTACGTAGTATTAATGGTAATTGTGAATTTTCAATGGTTGATGTTGGAAAGAATGGTTGATGTTTTCCGATGGCGGTGTTTTTGGACACACAACATTTGCTAGAATGTTGCAGAATAATTCCCTTAATATTCCAAATGCAGAGGAACTCATTGTAGGCGGTGAAAAGCTGCCGCATGTTTTCGTAGCGGATGACGCTTTTCCACTGAAGAATTACATATTCAGGCACCAAAATATCTCCACAGGAGTTAAAATTCAAAAAGTGCCTGAGTTCTCCTATCAGCATGTCAAACAACTCTATCCACAACTGCATATTCCACCTAGCTTGTCAATCGATTCAATCAAATTGAAAGACTTGCTAGCCAGCTTCAAAAAATCAAAATCAACCGTCAATCGATCAAATCGATCAAATGACAAGGCCACACACGAGTTGAATTGGGGAAAAAAACCGACTGAGTTGACAACTGAGTTGAATCGTGTATGGAGTGCTTAAAGAAGGCTCTTGAGGAAGAATGGGCCAAAATTGATTCCTCAGTTGCCAAAAAATTGTTCGAATCCATGCCGAAAATGATGATGAGAGCAGTGATAGGGTGTTTTCATAAACGTCAGACTAACAAAGGACTTCGTTATCTATGTTCATTAATGCGGATCTACGATCATACTAACTTTGGATAACTGCAGTATCTACTGTTCATAAACGTCAATAGCTTATCGATGTCGGGCAGATTGTGCAGTCATTATTTTTTGACTGCAAATAGGGTGGATTGGAAAACAATATTTTGTACTAAAGCAAGACATTCATGCACCGCAAAAACGCATGAGAAAATAAATGCGATTGTACTAGCGCAGATTTCCGACGTTTATGAAAACGTTTGAGAAACCCACTCAAAAGAAAATTCAACGCCTTATTATATTTTTTTAATTCACGTTATAACCTTTAAGTGTACGTAGACTTTTGTCATCCTGGTTAGATTTACGGGAAAAAATGAGTTCTTTAGTTTTTAACTTTTTTTAAAGTAAAAAAATAAATGTAAAATGAAATAAATAAAGCGAACCATTTTTACTTTGTTTTACTCGAAAAATAACGCGTTGATTGACTTGAACTTCTAGTGTACGTAGACTTTTGTCACCAAGTGTATATGGGCTGTGGAAAACAGTTCAAATCTTACACCATTGTATTTTTCTGTTGTAACGTGGGTCGGAGGTGCACAGTGTAGTGTGTGTAGTATATGTTGTAAAGGGTGATTTTTTAGCTATTATCTTTTTGGCAACAATGGTTTAAACAGCTGACGCACGTTTCGTGTTTTGTTTCACTGTCAAACATCTTCAGTTTGGTCTATAATTTAACCATGAATCGTCTTACAAACGAACAACGCTTGCAAGTTATTGAATTTTATTATCAAAATGCGGGCTCTTGGAAAGTTAGCCGAAGATCCACTTTTTTACCGAAAAATTGTGTTCAGCGACGAAGCTCATTTTTGGCTCAATGGGTACGTAAATAAGCAGAATTGTCGATTTTGGAGTGAATATCAGCCAGAAGCATTGCAAGAGCTACCAATGCATCCAGACAAAGTCACAGTTTGGTGCGGTTTATGGGCTGGTGGCATCATTGGACCGTACTTCTTCAAAGATGATGCGAATCGTAACGTAACTGTGAATGGTAAGCGCTACCGTGAGATGATATCCAACTTTTTTTTGCCCAAAATGCAAGAGCTTGACTTGCATGACATGTGACAACAAGACGGTGCCACATGCCACACAGCACGCACAACAATGGACTTATTGAGGGGCGAGTTCGGAGGACATTTTATTTCACGTTCGGGTCCGGTCAATTGGCAGCCTTGATCGAGCGATTTAACGCCTTTACACTATTTTCTGTGGGGCTATGTTAAAGCTCATGTCTATACAGACAAGCCCGCTTCAATTGACGCATTGGAAGACAACATTGAAGCATTTATTCGTGAGATACCGGCCGAAATGTTGGAAATAGTATGCCAAAATTGGACTAAGCGGATGGACCATTTGAGGCGCAGTCAAGGTCAACATTTGCATGAAATAATCTTCAAACATTAAATTATATGGACCGTACTATCGATTCAAATAAAGATTTCATGCATTTTTCTGAATTTTATGTGTTTTTTTTTTTGAAAAACTTTCCTATAGCTTTTAAAAAATCACCCTTTATGTTGACGTCAAGCGCCATAACAAATGGGACACGAATCGAAACCAACTGAATCTGTCACACTTAAAACAAGCCAAATCAATCAAATTGCACGCCCTTTGTCAAAACTTAACTAAAACGCGATCTCCCTCCTTACAATGAATGAGCTCATAATTCTTAACTACTTTACTTACTTATGAATCATGGACACCAAGCAGAGTGGGTTATCTCCACCTAGCACATCCACAATACGTAAGTCTAAACTAATCAAAAAGCCATTATTCATCATTCCATCCAAATATAATTCAACATAATTCAGTGTGATTAACATATTTTCTGTACATATATCTATTGCACTAAACTCGATCGACATGCAAGACCCTCTAGTCTATCTGAACGGCATAGAAAGCACCAAAAAATATAACACATCATTTGCTAAGTTTAATAATATGAAAGCTCTAGAAGAAGAAAGTGAATGAAAAGATTTGAAACTGATTTTCATCGAATCAGTTAAGTATACTTACGGGTCTTGTCCATAAGCATGAAATCAGCTTCATCGACATTCAGTGAGGTTTGCTTGGTGTCTTGTTTGCCAGAAGCTGCTCCATCATTGGCGCCAGCTGTCTTTTCACCGACCTTTTGAAGAATTCGGATTAATTTCGATCTTAGGGAGATGGAAAAGTTGTCTATGTTTTTTTTTGTACCTTTGCCCCCTTAACAGCGGCTGCCTTTGGATCAGCCTCCTTGGCGTTCATTTTTGCCTTCTTCGGATCCGTTGGGATGTCGTCCTCCTCGTCGCTGTCGTTGATGCCATACTTGGAGAAATGTTTCACTTTGAACACCCAGCTACCGGTTTCTGGGCGATACTCTATGAAACGGATGTCATTCTTGTCGCAAACTCGACGCAATTTCGACTCGTAGTCCATTTCGGCTAGCCGCTTTGGATCTTTAATCGGTTCATGTTTGGTCTTGTCATGGGGCCAAACTTTATCAAGTGTGATTTGTGCCTCACGATTGAGACCGCTTCCGACTGGTGGTTTGTTATCATCGTCTGGATAAATGATGACCTCTTTGTTGCGGAAATGAACTGAGAACATTGGGGAACACGAGTTAGGTTATTCACATCCAGGGAATTCATTGACAGCAGTAATTGATTACCTATTTCATCCAAGTTTAGTCCTGCCACGTCCATTTCTTTGTTAAAGTAAACATTGCCATAACCCTCGCGTCCAATTGTGAAATTTGGCACGACGCACGATCCGTCTTCAGCAAGGTATGACTTCAAATTGTCAAGCGTTGGGATTGTGTAATATCTGCAAGAGAGTACTAGTCTTCAATCCAAAATTGAAAATGAGTCAGATACACTTACCCAACACGTCTCAGAACGATGCCCGTTGGATGTGGTTCGGCGTTGATGTATATTGAATCATCATTGTTGTCCTCAGCATATGACCGGCTGAAACTTTCGACAACACTGTCACTGTACGACACCGTCTTAGTGAGCGATTCCTTGCGAGTTAGACTTCCTGGTTCGTCATTTGTATTGAATGGTATTTCGGCCGATTTCCGTGGTACCAACTCCGAAAGTGTGTTGTTCATTATGACCTCAGACGAGTGCTGAACATTCTGTTGTCGCACTTTTTCCAGGTTATTCGGATGCAGCCATGATTCTCGACGACTGCTTTCGAATTCCTTACTAGCGGGTGGAATATTCTCTTGGGGAATTTCGCCCGAAAATGATTCATTACGTTGTATTTGATTTGTGGCAACTGATGCTGCTGCAGTTGTCGGCCCAGCTCCAGAGCGGTTCAGGTCAATGCATGCATTAGCTGCTGAAGGTCTGCCGCTTTGCGGTGTATTCCCACCAATTGAAGTTCCACTTGAGTTGCGGTCATTTGGTTGTTTAGGTTTGATTACCAATCGCTTGGCGTTCGGTTTCAAGCTGAATGTCTCCACGCTGCTGTCGAACTCTTCCAGTCCTTCAAAGAGGGCTTTCTGCAAACGATAAAAAAAAAAAAAAAAAATCAAATCAAATCAAATTCACAGCACAGCGAGTCTGTGTAATGACTACTTACCTTGGTTAGAGCACTGCCCATTGGCTTGATCTTGATGGAACTTGGACTGGGCTTAGCAGATATTTTGAACTGCGTATTGGAAGATTCCAGGATGGCCTTCTGTGCCATAGGATTGGTCGCTCTAAGTGCGTCCGTTTCGTCGTTTCGTTTCAGATCCTTGAAAATGGGATTATCGCCGTATGGTGAGGTTACTTTTGACAGAATCTGCTGATGAATGGGGATCGCATTCTGCTGAGGAGTTGCTCCAAGCGATGTGTTCCTAAATCAGAATTGGTCAGTACCCCTTTATTTTTTTCCACCAAAACTATTCAACTTTCTTACCCTCCCAGCGTCGATGTTCCGAAGCCTCCCATTGTGTTGTTGTTGTTAAAGAGGCTTGTCCCTCCACCAAAGAGTCCTCCGGCGGTGTTCCCTGTTTGCAATGTGTTGCCAAAGAGACCCTTGTTGCCAGTGTTTCCAAACACAGACGGCTGTCCGGGGTTGAAGGTGAGCGGAGCCGCTGATGTTTGCGTTCCAAAACCTCCGAAGCCAGTCGTAGCTGTTTTGTTTATGTTCGAATTGAACAATGAGCTTCCGGTATTGGCGCCGAAGTTTCCGAATCCTGTATTGGCTGTGCTGGTGCCAAAGGTCGATGTGGGTCCGAAGGCCGGTGCTGGTTTCTGACCAAACACACCGGCAGTGCTGGTGTTCACGTTCGTACCGAAGCCTCCGAAGCCAGTGTTGGCTGTTGAAGCTGCCAAACCAAAGGCTGACTTATTGTCAGCAGCTGGGGCGCCGAAAACACCGGGTTGTGCTCCGCCACCGAAACCACCAAAACCAGTGGTGCTAGCTTGTCCGAAGGCGGATGGAGCAGTGTTCTGGGCCACAGGCTGACTAAAGAGGCTGGGTGCCTGCGCTTGTCCGAACGGTTTCGCTCCAAATGCATTCGCGGAATTGTCCGGCTGAGCGGATCCAAAGGCAAAGCCAGCGGTGGATGTCGCTGGAGTGGAGAATGGCTTCGCAAGAAAACTGTTCGTTGGCTGGGTAGCGGCTCCAAATGCGGGTGCCGCTTGCCCAAAGATGCTGGTTCCAAACAAATTCTTATTCTCCGTTGGCTGCTGTGCGGCTTGCTGCCCGAAAAGACCCGTGGTCTGCTGTGTAGTGGCGCCAAAGAGACCCCCGGTGTTGGGTGCTGTCTGCGCCGCACCGAATCCACCAAAGCCGGTTGATGTTCCCGCCTGTGGCCCTTTGCGATTTGCCAGATAGTCTTCCATGCGCAATTCCTCCAACGACTTGGCTTCGTATTCCTTCATTGCTGTAATGCAGTGCTGTTTCGTGTTGACATTGTTGGGTGCGCCCGCCTTCATCAGTGTGTCGGTTCCAATGGTTGGCTGGTATTTGACTAGAACAGTTCCAGTAGCATTGCCAGCACTTGCGGTCGGCTGACCAAAAGTTGTGGCCGCACTTGCAAAGGCATTTGTTGGTTGATTGGGTTGCCCGAATGATCCAAAGCCAGCCGTGTTGGTAGGCTGTGCTTGACCGAACACCGATGTAGCGGGCTGTGTTGCTGCTTGTCCGAATCCAAAACCTGATGGTTTTGCTGCACCAAATGCAGATGTCGTTGATTGTCCGAAGAGTGATGTTTGCGCTGGGGCTGGTTGAGCGGCGCCAAAGACCGAAGTATTCTGTTGTGGCTGAGAGAATCCTGTGGACGAGAACATA
The DNA here is from genome assembly GCA_907269125.1 of Eristalis pertinax. Taxonomy (NCBI): domain Eukaryota; kingdom Metazoa; phylum Arthropoda; class Insecta; order Diptera; family Syrphidae; genus Eristalis; species Eristalis pertinax. The sequence continues at coordinate 62,043,024 of OU026145.1, forward strand.
ATGATGAGTATGACTTCAAGTGCAGTCGGCATAATTGAATTCTTGCATAAATTTACGAGAAGATATGGGGGACAAGGTGGCAGAAGACAGAAACACGTATTCGCAGGCCTTTTTTTTTTTTGCAGCAACGAATCTTGCCAGGCGTCCACGGTTCCAATGCCAAAGAAGTCTAGCCATGTGAAGTGGACAACTCGTTCTCCAAAAAACCTTCGACTCCGCAACCATGGACAACGCTATAGAGGGCGTCCACGAAACCGATGTCGAATATACGTGGAGAATGACTTCAGTAAGTGGAGGCACGCAAGCGGCTTGTTGGCTGAAGCCCAGGTCTATAGCGGACTGTAGCACCAACAGTAGAAGAGGACGGCGTGTTAAGAAGTTCAATGACACAAGATTGTCGCACAGTAGTTTATGACGGAATCAATGCTTAAGACCTCGTCAAAATCGCTTTATATTACGACCTGTGCCATTTACACCATGCTCGTAAATCATAAACCAGCACGAGTGGATGCCGCAATCGCTTTACAGAGCAGACCGAGAGAATGTTTGAACGGTCAACACACATGTATGTAGTATGTGATTCCAATTTGGGTTTTGCAATGCAAACGCATTTCATGCTCGAATATATACTCAGCAAAACTTATCTGACTTTGTGGTGCAATAATCTCGATTGCTGGACAAAATCCGATAGAATCGAGTTCGGTTAATACATTTATTTGCTTCAAAAGTTTAACTAAGCCATTTTGAGGGCAAGTTTCCAATTCCACCATTTCGTTAAGGACACGAAAACGACGAAATCACACGAAAAACGATCCTTTCCTTAGTATTTACTGTTTTGCTTACCTCCAAATGATGTTTGCGCTGTAGTCGTAGTTCCAAATGCAGACGATGTACTCGCTCCGAACAGTCCAGCGCTGGTATTTTGTGCGCCTCCAAACAGTGAGGTGTTCTGTTGCTGTCCAAATGCGGGTGCTTGTCCAAAACCTCCTGTAGCCGGCTTTCCAAATGTTGATTGTCCAAATGGCGATGCCGTTGCGGTGTTATTGAAACCAAATCCAGTACTTGTAGATGTCTGACCAAATGTAGGTTTTGTTCCACCAAACATATTTGCTAGACTGTTTGCTTCACACGTGTATAAAATATCACTTATCCGGTAGATTTATTGTTTTCTTTATGCTCTCTCACTACACCCGTTCAAGAGAGAGAGAGTGGGGGGGAGGGCTGACGGCTTTGAATTGCAACGACTTGTGAAAATCGTTTAATGGTCGGGGAACAAGAAATAAAAGTCCGAATAATTCATGTGAATTGTAGGTGTTGCCAACGGGGGGATGAAAGAGAGAGGTCTTGCTGTAGAATTGCAGAGCACAATGGATTGTGGTTAAGATTGTTTAACTTCGTTTTTGATTTTCTTATTTTTCAGGCGAAACTACTCGCACCATTAAATGATATTATTCGTGGCGGGCAACACTTAGATGAATTTTTAATGCGAAATCGTCGTCGCAAAATTGTGTTTGAGAAACCACTTTAACTGAAAATGGCGCTATAACGTTTTTGAAGTTTCACACTTGTGCTTTTTTTTTATGGTTTGACAAATTCTGCTGTCAGTTCGTTGAAAATGAACGCATATTTCGATAACATTTCGCTGAATTGACGAACAATCGGTCGATGGGTGCGTTCAAAGTTGAGCGAAGGTTTTTTGTTTTTTTAAGGTCGTGTGTTAATTGAGCTGGAAATCTGGCACACTCCACTCAGTACACGGATGGTTTATATCAGTCAACCATTCAATGTAACGACTTTTTGCTTACTTTGTGTTAAAGTTGTGAGATTAACAATCAATTAATAGGACTGTTGCACTGTTCGCTGCGGAGTTGAGTAACTATTTCCATTTGCATACGAACTCGGGCAAGTTGATCAAATACTCATCCACTAAGATGGCTTATGAAACAATCGTTTGGTCCATGAGCGTACAGCTGGATGGCGCCGTTGGTTGAGTGTCCTGCCCTGGTTAGAGGAGTCCCCAGTTCGAATCCCAGTGAAAGCAAATCTGGTCCAGTCACCATTTGCCGTTGGGATCAAATTAATAATTAATAGCACTATCACTTGAGTTGTCGATCAGTGGTAGTAGTCTGACTATGAGTATCACAATGGACCAACATGGTCTAAGTGTTGCCCAACTACCTAACCTCCATGAGCCACATTTAGTCCGCATCCTGAAAGGAAGAAGCCCCACACTTAAGCAACCGGATACGTATGTGAACGTCTTTTGATTCACTAAGTGAGCTCCACTCAAACTCCCTCTGAACACACTTTCCACCATTTACCATGCCTGCATCAAAATCCAAATAGATATTCAGCAATCAAACAACAATGGCTGAATCTATACACACACATTCTCATCCAACTGTCAAATGCTATGCAATAAAACAAATTTGTTGTTGTTTCCCTGCGTAGCCTCTCCCCAACTGAGATCCCACACACCAACTGACCTGTCGTCACACAGCACTGTCGTCGTTGCTGTCGGTGTGCTCTCTCGCCTACATGTGTATACACTCGTAATCAGTTGAATTTTTATTTTGGAAAAAAATGTCCGTGGGGCCGCGAGCGCCTCCCTATTTTTGTTGACAAAAACTCACTAAATTCGTGTTTTTTTTTACGTATTTTATTTGTTCGTCGTGGAAAACAATTAGTGTGTGATTTTTGTGAAATTTTATGTTCGTGTCAAGGAATAATCGTTTGTCGAAGGAAACACTTTCAAAATGAGTGTGTGGCAGGATACGGATAATCAACATCGTTTTGGAATTGGTAAGCGAAGCGAAACAATAACGAAGCGACGAAAAATGTGTGTATAAAGCCAGAAAATCTGAAAGTCCCATCATCGTCATAGTCGTCGTTGTTTGATAGAAAATATTATTCATCGTCATACTCATCAGAGAGGCGCCTTGTTGCAAACAGTGTTTTTTTTTTTTTTCAAGTATCATCGGCTAGCATGACCCCCTAGGGTGTAACTTGTTGCTGATGATTGTGCATAGAAAATCGAAATGATTTCCTTATTTAGGGGAAAACTGTGCTCGTCATTGGACGGGAAAGTGAAAACATATATCAGCGGAATATCAGGGGTAACCGAAATTGTTTGTCTGCCTTTTGCTTCAATTGCTGTTTTCACTTGGATCACATTTCGAAACAACATACAATTGTCGGAGTAATTAAAAAGAAGAGAAAAAAAAATGAAAAGAATAAGAAATAATAAAAAAGCACCCATATCTCTCTTCTCAGTCGACGATTAGAGTATGAACGGGGGAAACTGATTAAAATATGCGGCCCCCTTCCTGCGCAATTAAGACGCACCAACACTGGAGAAGAAAAGATATGCAACACGCGTTGTTATTTGAGTTTGGTTTCCAATAAGGCGTTTCGGCGACGAATGGAAAGTACAGATTTCGGAAGTGCCTACGTTTGATTTGTTTCTCTTGCAACATCCACGGCGAAAAAGAAAAACAAACGAAAAAAACACTACACAACACTTATGAATGTGTAGTTGAAAAGAGAAAAGGGGATACCTTTGGTGACGTACAGAGGCTTGACCAACTTCCCTGATGCGGGCACTTTTGTTTGAATATTGCATTGTCATGAATTCTCCGAACGTGGGCGGGTCAAAGTACATGGTTTGGAGAAATTTATTTCATCCTGCACCTGGACTGGCGGAGCATATGTTTTCATTTAATGTCAAAACAATATCGAGGCGTATTCTCGGCGACTAGTGGAGAGGCAATAACCCGAACGCGTGGATGTAGGTAGGGGGATAGCTTTAGTTAAATACGCCGGTTTACCAGATTATTTTATGATCGTTAGGGAGCTATTTTTAACTTTGTTCGGCCACCGCTTGTTGTTATGTTTTAAATTGACAAGATGGCTTTTACAATGTTCTTCAGCGTCTGTGTGAAGATTTCTGGGGTTAACAAAAGTTATGACGGTGCCCCCGTTCGTTGTGAGCTAATGTTTCCTAGGAAGCATACAAATATTGTTCCAAATTTGGTTAAAAAAGTTATGAATGCGCCCCCATTCGTTGTGAGCTTATGTTTCCTAGCAAGTATACGAAAATTGTACCAAATTTGGTTGTGTGGACACATATAAAGTCTTAAGTTATGATTCCCATGCACCACTTTGAGTACACAAAAAGTCCGTAGCGAATAAAATATTCACATTTAGGAGTTGCAATCATATTTTCAACCAAAGAGAATAACTACACAGTTGACATCGCCCGATATCTTGATGTAGACGCTCACCTTACTTGACTGATAAGTAAAAGAGGTTAATAGGGGTGTCACCTTCATAACTGATTCAATTCCTGGGGTCATTATCTGCGGAACAATTTATAAAATCATCAAGGTTTCATGGCACAACCTTGCATGATCTACTGATAATGTTTTCAGAGTTTAACTGTAACCACTCAAAAGGTGTTATTTAGAAGCTCAGTTCATTCCATTTCTGTGCAAGATGGAGTATGTTTGTTTGAAGGATATATTATACACATCAATGCATAGTCCGGTCGAAATAACAATCCTCTCGAGTCGTAACCCTCTTCCCTCTTCATTTGCACACGCTACCTTAATCACAGTTATGTTATATTTGCATTGTAACATAGGTTCTTCTCAAACTGTACATGACCGGGCCACCTAAGGCGCTATTCTTTGACGACCAACCAGTCGCAGACATCGATCACCCTCCACTCATGAGAGAACAATAGCATGACACGGGTGGTTGCCGTAAAATCGAGACCATGTCTACCTCGGGCTGTAGCGCCACAAGATGTATGTACAATAGGTGACATCTACACAGATTTCATTTCTTACATCCGAAACCTATTTCGCTTTCGATGGAATAACTTCAAGGTCACACTAGTGACATAATGCAAGCAATATTACTATGAGACAGCGACTCAGATGTTTGGTTTATAATCTCATTACAACGTTGATAATTGATCGTTCTTTAGATTTGAATGCTTAGGTCACGGCTTAAAAGCCGGCATTTTATTGCCTTATGTGTTATCATACTATCAATCGGTAAAATGTTGCCTATTTAGAACATGTGGTGGCGTTACAGTCCGAGGATGATATGTGCCTTAGACGTGTTGCGCGTCCTATTGTTCTCTCACGAGTGGAGGGTCCTTCAGTTTTGTGCTGACTCCGATCGGCGAAATCTGAGAAGCGTTTTTCCAGACAGGAATTCTCTTTGAGCATTGCCTCGATTCTCGAAAGAGGTGTAGCCGTGAATCATGAAAATTGTACGAATCGGAGATTGAACCTAGAACGCCCAGGGAACTTATCCACTACTTCACGGTGGCGAAATGATGGGTATTTCCCTACTCGAACTTAATTGCTATCTTTATACAATTTTGTGAGGAAAACCACCTTTCAGAGGTGCGCATTCCATTCACTGTTTGAGAACTGTAATAGCACCAAGGTTTCTGCTGCTAGTGCCCACGAATTCACATCAAAATCTCCTATACGAGTGAACATGTGTTAAACGACACCATTTACACTCGTACACGCTATCACCTAAATCCACATGTCATTGGTCAGATACGACTTATGATAGGTGCGTTTACACTAAGTGCCATAAGTCAACGCTCGTTACAAAATGTGTATCATTTAAGTGACTATTAAGGATCCGTCTACAAAATAATTCTCATAATGCTTATGCCGACGATCCTTAAATGTAGCTGCGATGTAGAATTGCAGTGTTTTTGCATTATTTTCTGTCGAATTCTTGTCGCTTTTGCTATCAAGGGACGTGAAATGGTACGAAGAAAACAGGAAACAACGCCTACATAGATGATCGGTCATGCACAGCTTATCTATTAAAATCTCTTATCAGTGTTGAAATTACTTGACGACTTGGCGTCATAATCTGGCGTGAAATCTAAATGAACGCAATGAAGAGTGTTTAAAGGTTATGCTGCTTCTACTCCCGCTTGGTTATGCTCGGTGAACATTTCTCATTAATCTACTGAAATATTGCTTTGGTAGAATGACTGAAGTGACTGTGCTGTGTAATGAGAGTTTTGCGCAGTTAAGAAAAAAAAAGAAACGCTTCTTGATAAAAGTTGACTTCCATATGCTTGTGGTTGCAAGCAAGTTTGGTTATGTATTGATTAAAGCAAATAATGTTATGTCTTGCAATTTAAGTCGCACAAAACAACTAAGAACTACCCCCTCCGCTGCCCTGAATATTCTCATTAATCGCTCGTCGATAGACTTATTCGGTGGTAAACTGAAATCGCTGCTTATGTCCTTGGCAGATATAAATCCTTACCTGAAAACACCGACCTCACGATATCTGAACTCCTCTTCGAAAAGGAATTCTCTGTCCAATTCTCAAATCACTGAGAACGTTCTCATTTTGACAAGTCTGCGACGAAATGTGCACCTATGTATATGACATATGATGTAAAGGGTGATTTTTTAAAAGCTTTAGCAAAGTTTTTTTAAAAAAAACACATAAAATTCAGAAAAATGCATGAAATCTTAATTTGAATCGATAGTACGGTCAATATAATTTAATGTTTGAAGATTATTTCATGCAAATGTTGACCTTGACCGCGCCTCAAATGGTCCATCCGCCAGTCCAATTTTGGCATACTCTTTCCAACATTTCGGCCGGTATCTCACGAATAAATGCTTCAATGTTGTCTTCCAATGCGTCAATTGAAGCGGGCTTGTCTGTATAGAAAGGCGTTAAATCGCACGATCTAGCCGGCCAATTGACCGGCCCCATGAATGTGAAATAAAATGTTCACCGAACTCGCCCCTCAATAAGTCCATTGTTGCGCGTGCTGTGTGGCATGTGGCACCGTCTTGTTGAAACCACATGTCATGCAAGTCAAGCTCTTGCATTTTGGGCAAAAAAAAGTTGGATATCATCGGTAGCGCTCACCATTCACAGTTACGTTACGATTCGCATCATCTTTAAAGAAGTACGGTCCAATGATGCCACCAGCCCATAACCGCACCAAACTGTGACTTTTTCTGGATGCATTGGTAGCTCTTGCAATGCTTCTGGCTGATATTCACTCCAAAATCGACAATTCTGCTTATTTACGTACCCATTGAGCCAAAAATGAGCTTCGTGGCTGAACACGACGAACTTTCTTAACAGAGCACTCATTTTGGTAATAAAATTCAATAATTTGCAAGCGTTGTTCGTTTGTAAGACGATTCATGGTTAAATTATAGACAAAACTGAAGATGTTTGACAGTGAAACAAAACGCGAAACGTGCGTCAGCTGTTTAAATCAGTGTTGCCAAAAAGATAATAGCTAAAAAATCACGCTTTAGTTGCCGCAGTCAAAAGAGGCTCTATTGTTGATCGGGCAAACGATACTGAGATTCGTCGGGTGAGCTCTCCATCATAGAGCACACAGAACACCACGTTCCCTACAACGGATATTTGTTGTGCGACTAAGGAATATCTCCCAGATTATTTGAATAAAGAACAATTAATTCAAAAACAAGGAATGAACGCAATATTTTAATTTTCTGGAGATGTGCAAAGCTTATTAAATATTCATATGTAGCTAGGCATGGCTCGTAGAATAGTTAGTTCTGTGCCTTTTTTCGAACAAATGAGTTCCTCCTTTGGGAAGCATATACATACATATTATTTAAGAGAAAAATTAATTCTGAAAATGAGTAATGTCGCGGATAAGCATAACTGAAGTTGTCGTTAGTGTAAAGCATAAAGTTCTTCAAACCAAGGAACTTTTTCAAACGTGTTTAACTTATGGATTGCGTATTTCGTGAATTTTGTTTTTAATTCGTTCGAGCCTAAGTTCTTGAATACCACAGTTTAACCCTTTTATGGCCAAGTTTTTTTTTTTGGGAAAAAAATGTGCTGTAGAAGAGATAATTGTGAACATTTTTTGTATTTATATGGAACATTTATTTTTATTGAAAATAATCGAAACAAGTAGTATGAAAATGATTTAAAAAACGAAATTTGGATAAAAATGCATCGGCGGCGCATCTCAGGTTGTGTGAAATCCCATGAAACAGTTCCTTTCACAAGTGAAGTACAGATGAACTTGAGATTTCCGACAAACAAATCGAGTTCGTGAGTCCAGGTTTTCCAGGTTTTTTTTTTGCATCGATGTCGAGTTGTATCGTGCAAGTGGCCGATTGTGTCTAGTCGTACATCCTTCGGTGGTAAATGAGCATCATTCATTCGACCCAGTTTAGCTGCGATCTACGATTCCAAATTCGATGGACGACCAGATTTTCGTGTCAACAGTATGCCGGATTTTTTGCAAGACAAGTGGCCACATCCACGATAAATTCGTACAATTTTAGTGGCTTCGTAGTTTGTACTGTACAATCGAAGTGGCGTCGATATCACATCCAAACATTGATAATGCCCATATCACACATGTGGTAGAAAAAAACGTTTGTCCATTTGCGTGATTTGATGCGGATGCGACATCGAACGAAGCACGCGTTCATTAGATGTACACCGCGCATGTATTTGTTGTATTCGTGTATGACGTTGGGGCAGTCAACTGACTTCGATTTAGACTTTTTGATGCAACGCTGAACCGCTGGAACTGTTGTCATTGCCGTTTCATCGGCCGATAGATATGGTTTGATTCCAGCCATAGTGGATGCCATACTCCTTGTTGTCGTTCCATGCGACTGTGGAAACATCGATGCCGTAGTATGAAGCCTCATTGCTGTCACCACGATTGTCGAACTCTATCAATGGCTTTTGTGAAGTCTGTGTAGAGTATATCAACTTGCAATAGGTTTTTCAAAACTGTCAAATATATTTTTTGATGATCGATTTATTGAAGGAATTCTCCTGGTTATAAAATGATTTTGAGCGGATAATAGATGGAAAAGGAACCCTTTATTACGAGAACTTGCCTCACAGATGTCTTACGGTTTTTGTCAGGCGCATACTTATTTACACAACTGCGTCGATGCCAGAGAAGTACAACTGGAGATTGCCCGCACACGATACAAGTAGAATGCATGTACACATAGTACAAGTAGTTTTTAGTAACTTTGCACTAATTACTTGCTTCGGCGATTTTTATTTTTTTTAACTGTGCAGTTAAGACAAACGCGTACATGAATCTAATAAATATGAACAAAAAAGCAGAAACATACCAATGTTGGTAAAAAAATGCAATGTCAAATGCAACTAAATCCGTTGCCTGGTGATCAACATTGAAAATTATGCTTTTTATGTACTTACTTACTTATCAGGCCGGCGACCGATGGAGGGTACGAGCCTGAGCAATTGCTGGCTTCCATCGATGACGGTCCTGGGCATGCTGCTAACAGTCATCAAGACCAAGCTGTCTTGCATCAGCGATTACTTGGTCTTTATACCGGAGATTCGGTCTTCCTCTCCTTCTCCAACCAGTAAGCTCGGATTCAAAAACCCTCTTTACTGGAGCATTGTTGTCCATGAGCTCGATGTGGCCGAGCCCGTGCAGTCGACGGATTTTTGCCTTCCCGACTACATCCACATCCTGGTACAGCTCGTAGAGTTCGCGGTTATGTCTTCTCCTCCATTCGCCTTCCTCGCAGACGGGACCATATATCCGACGTAGAACTTTTCTTTTGAAGGTACCAAGAGTCAGCTCTGCAGTTTTGCTTATCGTCCAGCTTTCGGCTCCATAGATCAGGACTGGCAAAATAAGAGTTTTGTAGAGCATGATTTTGGTCCTTCGAGTCAGGAGTTTTGAGCGAAGTTGTTTTGACAAACCGAAGTAGCACCGGTTGCCAAGGGCGATTCTACGACGGATATCCACTGTGATGTCGTTTGTGGAGTTCACGTTTGCCCCGAGGTAGACACACTCCTTTACTACGTCGAAATTGTAGCTGTCGATCGTGAAATTTTGTCCAAGGTGGTGTGCGACGGAACCTTGAAACCTGTTCTTCAATCGCCGTAAAAGCCTCCACTACGGCACGTTGAGAACGCGCGACGATGCTTTTTATGTAAGATTCTAATATTCAGAAGTTTCTAAAAGACAGAAGTTGTCTTAACTACTATTCCATACTGAATTTTGATCGTTTATTGCATAATTCATAAGCGAAAATTGTTTAATTTACTTATTCAACTTGCCACAGTGGCATAAAGTTCATCGAAATAGCCTGTGCCTTGTTTCTCCAGTAGGTTGTTGAATAGTGTATTTTTACTTTACTTTCAATGTCAATTCCCTGTTAGCTTATCATCATTGTGCCGGTCGGCATTTAAGCTCATCATCATCTTCTGACCCGCATGATCCACTACAGGGGTCGCGGGGGTAAACCACGCACGAGAGATCTCCAGGCAACTCGATCCTCCGCCATCGACTCTAACTCATCAGGCGTTATGCTCAAGCGCAACCTGGCGAGTTTTTGGACTTGGTCCAACCACCTCGTCCTGGTCTGCCAAGCGTTCGCCTACCTGATGGAATCGCATTCAAGGCAGGTCTCGGAAGTAGTTATGATGAGGACATTCGTGCCACGTGACCAAACCATCGAAACATAGCCCGTTCCGTTCGAAGAAGCAATTGCTCTACATTGAGTTCGTGTTTCTCCCCTATCCCGTCCAGTAACTCCCACAACAGCACGAAGAAATCTCATTTCGGCCGCTTGTATTCGCGATCTTAGTTGGAACAAATACTGAATTGAAAACCGCTAACTTGGCTTTGACACCAAGCTCGGCATTTCTGATTACAGAACTACCAAGCTGTGTCAAAACTGACCCAGCTTGACAACTCCTACAGGAAAGTTCAGCATTACTCCTTCCATCCCTCGTGAAAAAGACCCCGAGATAATTGAACTTCTCCACCTGCTTCAATGGGACTCCACTAACATGTAGAATGCACTGAATAGACGTTCTGGAAATGACCATAGCCTCTGATTTGCCCACGTAAACCTTCGTCCCAGCATGTGCACATACGGCAACAAATCTATCGAGTGCGCGCTGGAGTTCCGTCTGGGAGGAAGTGAGGATACGATTTAAGCTAAAAGCTAAAGTCATCCTTGGCTAGCTCGCGCAAACACGACTTGTGTAGACTACGTATACAGCCTTTAGAGGGCCAGGGCATAGCTTCCCAGCAACTACTCGTGCTGTGTGCATTTTGTTGTCTCACCAGTAGAAGGGACCTACAGTTTTATGCCGTCTCCGAACGGCCAAGTTTGAGAAGCTTTTTCTAGACAGTTATACTTTTGGAGCATTTTCTGTGACTCGAAATTTGTGGGCCGTGGAAAATTATTTCTTGTCCTACCAGGACTCGAACCTGGACAGGTAGGTCCAAGTGCGTAGGAGTCGACGCACATACCCACCACTACGGGGTATACTACGTATATCTACAATATATATTTTGTTTGTATTTTATATAGGTTTCAACTTCTTTTGTTCATGCCAACTGCTCTAACGCACACACTAACTGCGGAATCCTTAAATAAAATCATTTACTAAAAAACTTTATCGAAAAACAGCGAAACGCAGAATGCACAGAATCTTGTTGACCTTAATTCGCATTCTACCACACTATGCACCGGATTTATGTCAAGGCTCCGATGCGATTTTAAATTTGGTGCTATGGTTGCGAGCTCGAACTGTCAGCACTCAAAGCAGACGTCCATCAACAAGAGGCGATCCGATGTTATAAAGAAAATCTTTGTGACCACCCGGTTTAAAGGGGGGTTCATCTGAGTGAGAGTAACACAAACGAATGAAACCAGTGGGCAAATTAAATTACAAACAGGTTAAATTACAAAAGTCTAATTGCAAAAAAGTTGACTCTCTAATTGATGCGGCAGTATGTTTCCATGACAATCGCAGTTTTGTTTTTTTTTTTTTTTCATTAATTTTCCTTGGGAACGATGACGGCATAGAATACGCTCTTGAAGCGTACGCAACTTCAGGCGCACACAGAGTGGCTGCATTATTAAGTTTTTCTTTTTAATCGAGATTATATTGTACATATATCTGTACCTGCTTCTATCTCAATTGATCGACTATCAGATCGAATCTGATATTTATGCAATTGAAAAACACTGAGCGCATGCTTATGCAGTGGCTGCTGGTGGTCATCTATCAAACATTAAATACTCATTAGAGAGCGATTAGATGGAATAAGTATCGCGATTGGTAATCAAATTCTTTTGGCAACTTTTGGCATGTTTTTCATTGCATTCTACGCCTCAAGTTTGGTTATCGAAAATTGTAGCGCCCGCAAAACAGTCGATAAGCGAAGTCATTGATACTGTCCATGGCATGGATAACCTTAAGGTGAATTGATAATGAAGAATTCACAGGAATCCGTCATTAAGCAACGAACCGTGGATTCTTATTAGTGGCAGATAATGAAAAGGTGGTTTGTTTTTTTGATTTTCATTGTAAGGTGATGTATTTTATAATTGGAATACTCTTACAGTGTAGGTCCGTGTACGAGTGTTGCTGCGGCCTACAACTGTGTCTGGCTTAGATGAACGATTTGGGTCCATTGTACACACTTCTCAGCTATCTACATAATTGAGTTTTACTTCTGGACACTGTCAAAGATTTCCAGAAGATTGCTAAGTTGAAGAAGTCGTTACAAAAGAGCACTTCCTCATCCGTCTTTCTAATTTTCCATACATGTCGCTACTACAAAGCATCTCCTAGTACTTGAAACGATTAATTATGCTAACCGTATGTGGTCGCAGGGCGTTTTTTGATCTTCCGAATCTCATAGGCGCATTCACGAGGCATTGTACCCTTTTCAAAATGGGACTGTCCCATAATGACTGCAGAGATGAGGAAGAGGAGGACATCTTCCTGCAACTTATTTGATCTTCTCTTGTGAGGAAGAGGAGAACACCTTCGTGCATCTTCTTTGGTCTTCTCTTGTGAGCCCTGGTACAGACTCATCTGCTTTCTTTCTCACGTTTGCAGCCGCAAAAGTCCCGAAGTCCTGAAGGGTTAGCTACCTTATATTCGATTCCCAAATTCCAAATATGAAGTCGTTGACAGAGGCTAGGTCCGCCTGTAGTTGGAGCAATCTCTTTTGTCCCCCTTTTTTGGAGAGAGGGTCAATCACCCCAGTTTGCCAATCACCAGATGCCTTACGCGTTCCCAGGCCAAGATACAACCATAAAACCCCGCTTTACCTATTGCCATAAACATGTAAGGCAAAAACGGTAGCACCAACGCAGTATTGTGCGGGCATCCTGTCGTGTTTTTAAATTACTTTCCCATTTCCATTCTAAGGCCCTACGTTTCGCTCAGTTATAAATTGATTAGTCACTTCCGCCGACGTATTGCATAAGTACCACCAACGAAATCTACCGCGAGTGTAGAATTCTCCTTTGAAAAATTAACCAAATCATCGTTTGGCATAAATCGTACCTAGAGAATGGCCAGCACAGAGTATTCTTCAGACACTTAACCGATCCCATTTTTGGCTCATCAGGCGTTTCGCATTGCAGTGATCTTTTCCTCTGATCTTTGTCTTAACCATAAATGATGTCGACTACATTATAAAATACTCCATTTTATCTGTATACACAGATGATATGCAAATAAGCAGGACAATATCCAACCCAACTGACTTGCATGCACTTCAAAACGACCTAGATGCATTCGGCGATGCGAAAACAACTTTCTTGAACTAAACGTTGGTAAATGCCAGTCCAATTCTTTCTCTCGCAAACGCTTTCCTCCACTTCCCGGAACATACTACCTTCACAAGTGATAGGGAGCTAATCTTCCAATCCCAGATTCACTGTATGATTCAAAGAGCCAATTCTTCATAAATCGTTGGTCCAAAGAGTTCTCAACCCCTGCGTTACTAAATCCCGATACTTCATCTACGTCAGACCTCCCCTCGAATATGTCAGTCTCCATTTCAATTCTCAATTCGTATCGAAGCTGTTCCACGTAGATTCCTACGTTTTGCATTACAGGCATTTGCATTACCACCATATGAAGATCAACTACAACTGATCGTTTTGTAAACCCTTAAAAAAAACGCCGATAAGTAACCAACTCTTCATTTACCAACTCTTAATAGGAACAATCGATTTGCCAGCCCTTCTGGAAATGATTTGTTGTAGGTTGTAATGTTGAAATTACTATTGCTGTTTGTAGCTGAGACTGCTGAGTACGTCAGCCATAATGGAAATTAGCCATTCCATTCAGAATCATTTTTGTGTAAAAAAATCATTAAACTTTTCATTTACTTCCACTAGAAAAAAAAATGCTACTCACAAGTGTGGAGTTACTTTCGAGCGGCAGTGTAATTCCATGTTTTTTTTCTTATGTATTGTACACAATTTGCCCTCTTTCGCTCGCTGTACACCCAAAATAGCCTCTGGAAGAGAACAAATTATGAATTTTAATGTGACACTAGATTGTTTCGAATTCGTTTTGTTTCTTATTCTTTCGGTTTGTTAACCGATTTCTGTGCATTTTTTTTGCTGAACGTTTGGTATTTTTCGTTTTGTTGTCATTTGGTTGGCTGATTGTAACTGAACGCTTTTGGGTTATTCCTTGCCTGTGTGGCATCGATGGCGATTTCTACTTTGAGCCCCATACACAAATTATTCATCCGATTTTCCACTTAAAATTTGCGGCACGCTATCATGACTATTAGGATGATTTTGAATGGGAATGAAGTCAGTCCATAGCTGGCCGCAAATGCGAAGCGAAGAATGGAACGATGGAGCTCGACGGAATGTACTTATTCGATTTACGTGCGTGAGCATTCGGATAACAGAAACAAAAGTGCCCTACACTTCGACATATAGAACCGGCGGAGCTGGTGGAATTGCACAGGTGACTCTAGCGAACTGACAGAACTATCTGAATACGGAGATGTGTGCAGCTGCGGCTGTTTTGTCGCGACTACGACTACGTCAATAATTGCGTGTCTCTTCCCCCCGATTTGGAGTGTTACCGCCGTATGAGTTTGTGTTTGTGTAGAACCCATGGTGCTCGAATCGGGTTTACTTACGCACATTTAACACATCAGCACAGCACCCGCGACAGCTACATAATCCGATTCAGAGTACAAGTGTGTGCGTATTAAGATTGACTGAGTTCCACCAGGAAGTGAGGAACGAACGGAAGGCAGTGCTTTGTTCTGAAGTAGCATTCGCTTTATGGTTTATCTAAATAAGACTCTAATGAGGGTCGACTGGTTACCGCATAGCATACTCAGTGCGGTTGCGACTTAAGCACTGCATAACCTCACAAGCACAAATGCCGAACGCGAGTATCTGTAAATCTGAAATGAAATTGAATAGAGTCAAGGAATGTTTTCACGAGTTAAGGGTTGTTGTCGCGTATGTAGCACGTGCGAGACAGCCTGTTGGAATTGCAGTTGATATTTAGTCTAGAGCGCGCGAGGGGCGGGTCGTCAGTCGTGACTCGTGAGTGATGAAGGGATGTGAATGACTCTTTGAAAAGGGGGCTGATGACTGCTGCGAGGATTTGGAATAAAAGCAAAGCCGGTTAATGGGTTTCAGTCTGGAACCCTTGTAATTTGAGGGTAATTGGGTTGATTGCCACTAAATAGTCTCGGTTTGAGGGATTTTAATTGATGTTACTTGTCATTACCCTTTCAAGTGTTTAGTTTGAAAGGACTAGGGTTGTTTTGAGATTTTCAGATGTGGAGTCTCAGTGAATTTTTTTTCTTTTGGCTGTTGAAGGATGCCTCTTTGTGGAGTGTGGATGTAGTTTTCGTTGGAAGAGCAGGGATTTATTTTTATTTTCTTCGTGAGTGTCGAGGGAGGTTTAGTGTCTTTTTTTGCGATTTCATTAAAATGTCTGTCTGTTATTTTAATGTTCGATAGTAAAATTGAGAAACAGCATTACTTTAAAACATTTCATCTGTTGAACAGTGTCTGAGGCCATGAGGAGGCGTTAAAGTGATTTTTGTGTCGACTGTAAATATTCAAATGCAAATGGAGATCTTGTCGAGCTCTAAAATGAACTAGATGACTCTAATCGACTGCAATTTTGCGTTTGTGTTTTAAATTTATCTGTCTGAGATTAGTCGCGACTTTAGCCATGAATCGCTCTAGCTGAAGAGGCTTGTTAGTTGCGGACCAGGTCCATCCTGGACTGCAGCGCCGAATAAAGAAGAAGAAATCAGACGTTATTTCGAACCAAATGGATGTACCCAGCGATGGAAAAAATAATAAATACAACTTCCTTTTCTAGGCCATATCGTTCAATAATCCTTCATTCCAACGTTCATTAATTCTCGTACTCCTTTACTGAGAACCATCCTTACTTGGGGTACGTCGGTAGGTTATAGGCAGTATGTACAATTTTTTTGCCAAAAATAAAAACAGCATTATTAATCGTTGTCAAAGTGCGCTAGTGTGGGTCGTATAGATTTATTTTAAAACAAATGACAAATCCACCAGTTGGTTCAATTTGATGGTGACCCGATCCAATATGCGGAGTTATTCCGGTCTTATTGCGGTGAGTCGGCGCAAACGGTGGCCAAGCCATGATTGACGGCCAAGAAGGTCTTGCTGTGTGTTTGGAGGCATTGGCGGTGAATCAGCTACTATCAGCTGATCTCCTTGTGGAACGATTCTGCTAGTGAAAAGTTCGCCTAAAGAGATGCTCGTGAAACAAGACACAGTTTTTCGCCAGCGACGAGGGCTTTTACGAGAGTTGGACAACGTCATTACCATCAAAATGGCAACAAATAATCAAACGCAACCGCGCATATTTAACTTAAATCAGACCATTTTTAGTATGCAAAAGTACTATGCAAAAGTAATGGATTTCTCTTTACTACACCTAATATTATTTGGAGGGACAACTCTGCAGCTAAAAGTAGACATATTTTTGATTCAAAAAGTCACCGATTTATCAAACGAGCTTCGTACTTTCCGAATATATAAAATTCTGCACTTATTCTTATTGTAAAAATACCTTACAGCAAATAACTAATATACATACTTTCTGTTGTTGAAGAATAACTTGTATTCCCATGGCTTCAAATGTATTTATTTGTTCGTTCATAAGCTATGGACCTAAAACAACGGACATATAAACAATGACATGGAGCATACCTGTACATGTGTTTGTTTAACAATCTTAACAGAAGTAGTTTCCATTTTTAAACGTAAAGATCATTAAGATCGATATCGTTTTGAAGGCGAAGCTACGACGCAACACATGCGTCTATTAAACGCCACACCTTATTATTGTGTGACTGAATGTCGTGGTTTGTTACAGAAGATTCTCAGGGGCACGAGCAGGGGAATCTGTTCGAAAAGTCATTATGGAACTTTTAAAGACTTTTCAAGAAGTTCTTGCTATAACTTCAGTTTGAAGTGAAGGTCGTATGTAAACCACATTATTTCATATTCTGTTTGCATAGTCATCGGGAACCTTTGAACTACATTCAGTCTGTTGGCAAAGAGAATTGTTCATCTAAAAGTGCCCGTAACAAGCTCCTCTAAAAAAAAATAAATCTCGTTTTTTATCCCAATTTGATGCCTCAATGTAAACAAATAAATATCTCACACTCATCTAAGCCTCAACCAACAACAATATTAGTACCACCTTGCCCAAGCGACCGTTTGTTGGGGTTCATCTCTTAATACTCTTCCATTCCGGTTGCGTGCGTCTCTGTTTTTACATGAATAAATTTGTTTTATTTTTCTTCTGTTAACGCCAACCATGAGAAATTATACACTGAACGAAACCCAAGCGTCCAATCACGTGTGTAGACTAAAGGTTACTAGACTAAATTAGATCTATGAAAGTATGTGAACCACTTTCATTGTAACTGACTAAGCCGACAAGGGCAGAATAAGAATAATATCCTACATAAAAATGGACCATGCACGCCATGTCATTGAAAGAGGTGCTGGCTACTTTCTGTGAACATGTAGGCGGCTTTGAATGTTTTGAATGAGAACGTGTGGGTGATGATATTTATTTTTTTTCAAAACACAGTAGACGCTCGGTATAGTGAACTAGTAAAAACCGAGAGCGTTCACTGGAGCGAGATTTTTCATTGTAATTAGCGGAGTCTACGCTTAAAACCTTTTTACGTAATTCATGAAATATAAATCATCTTTAAAAATCTGTGACAAGCACCTCCCCTTTTCAGAAGCAGCAATTGAAAGTAGCAAGTTTTTTCTATTAAATGTTTGTCAGGCGGCTAGCGTTATGATCCATGGTCTGAATTGGTGGTGTTACATTCACATTGGGAGGCATGTAACCTAAAATATTCTGTGTGAAGGGTGCAGCTTTGCTGATAACAACGGTGCCCTCATTTTTGGCGCAATTCTTTCCGAAACGATTTATGTTTTTGTTTACTGAGACATGTGACAACATTTTTTTCACCGCGTCTGTGAATTGATGGCAACCTGTAAGGTCCATCTGCCCCACTGTGCGACGTCTGATTAAGACTGAGGTCATATAAATCTGCCGGTTCAGCCGCACTGTCTGGGGAAATCGTTAACGCTAACACTAGAGATGATCTGATTGTGCGTATGCATTAGCTCATCTGTAAGAAGTAAGACGAAATCAACCATAAAAAATGGCAGTGTACACGACCGACAACTTCTCTTTTATTTCCGTACTCTTTGCTGAACAACGCTGCCTACGAAGGTCAACGTATTCATACATAATTTTAACAAAACGCTTAAGCTAAGGCTGATTTAAGGTCATTCACCTGCAATAAAATTATGCAATTTTACAGTCTGTTGTGCAATAAGGGTCTCACGTACCATTTATTCTTCTGCAAGAATATTGTCAGCGGAATACGGGGATTAGTTTCGTTTACCGGAGTGGTAGGGTACACGGATGACATGGTGATCATGGTATCAGGTGATCAGTGAGATGATGAAGGTCGCACTGAGTGCAGTGGGCACCTGTGCTACAAAGTGCGGCATAGGTACCAAGTCGAGCAAAACGGAATTCATAAGCATAAACACCAAAATACCCAATTTCTTTCTTCAAGTCTTAACGATCAACCGCTCTCTCCGTCTCTCCAATACTAAGTACCTACATAGGTATCGCCTTAGATCCCAAGGTGAGGTACGTGCCACGTCTCACTTAGATTCTGTTGGACCTATTGTGATGCCCATGGGGGACTATAACCTTTTAGCTCCTACTTCGTGGGTCTGGCGGTGAATGAGGGCAACACGATATAAGTTCTTCGTGTCCTCAAGAAAGGGCATACAGCATCAACGTATTGGACAGAGCGTCACAATGGACAGCTATAACCTCGAGGTAGTTAACGACTTCGTCTACCTCGGCTCCGCAGTAAACTGTACATTATCAGAACGACATCGGTACCGAATATAAGACAATGATCATCCCCGTCCTACTGTACGGCCTAGATGCATGAACAATCTTAAAAGTGGATGAGTCCTTGGTCTCTTAGGGTGAAAAGTTCTTTTGATTCTGATTGAAGAACTAGAGGCAGCTAGCCAAAGATCGTTGTAACCGAGACCAAGGCTTGTTGGTTGATGACCAGATTCGACCCGGGCTGTACCGCCACACAAAGAAGACGATTCAAAAATGAAGTCTTTACAAGAGCGACATTTCGTAGTCATTACGAAGAAAAGAAATTAATCAAATACTTCGGATATCAGGACATGCAGGAATGAGTAAAGCGGCAGAGCAACGAACGACGCACGGAATGCGCCACAGAACCCATATCACTGCACTTAAAATGCGGACTGCGGAGTATCGAAGTACTTTGCAATATGCCTTAAAAATTGATAAGCATTTAAAGAGATAACCTCTTGAATTGAATCCGGCGTCGAAAACTCTCGCGGATAAAAGAAATAGAAAAAAAACACTCGCATTCAGTGAGCGTATCTACAATTTACAGAGAAATGTATGTACTCGTACAAATGGGGAAACACATTGCAGTGGGAAATTGTGTGTTGAAATCTTCAATCATTCGCCTAGCCTGCCACTTCTATTTGAGATGATTTTCTGAATTGATAGTTGATCAGAATCAGCTCGAAAGTGTATTCGTGCACTCGTTGCAGCAACACAGCACAAGTTCAAAGTCCTATGCAGCCTCTGATTATATTCAAAACCAAGTGGAATTCCGTATCAAACCTTAATCACAGGTCCCACAGTGCCCTTGACTCAATCAATCAGCTCGGGCTATGTACTCTGTCAGTGAAGACAAAGACACTCGCCCAAAGACACCCATTCAGAAAAAAAGATCTCTGTTTTACTACCAGTCAGTTACTACAACCGCATCAATTAAAACCATCCATCCATCCAATCCGAGACCAATGTGACACTGTGTGAGCCCATGTCATAAACTGAACGTATGCGACATTAAAAACAATTAACCTCATACCAAAAACCACACTATCGGGGCTAGTGCTCGGCTCGGAACAGTTGCTGATCCAAATGGGGGGAACTTGTGTTCATCTGTAGGAAGTAACTTGATAACGAGGCGAAACGATGTACACACATGTGCATGTGTAGTATGTACAGAGGAACATGAATTCATCATCATCGTAACAGCTGCGCTAGAGCTTACACAGTTTCTATCGGCTGTGCTAGAAATGTTATTTCGCTGCATTTTTTTCTGTGCTATTAAGCTCCCCCTTCGAAACATGGTCTTAAATATTGACTGCCAAATAGAGCAAATATAAACATTGTGCTTCCTACGAGCGACTAGTCTCGACCGACGGACGTGCCTCAGTACACGTTGCTTTCGTTCTTTGTAAACACCTGCAAAATATTCTCGTTTTATTTTGAGTTGGAAACTAATAGATTCTTCTTTCATCTTTCCAGCAAATGACAATTTCGAACAGGAGGATAAGCCTCACAGACTGAGCCTGGACGTTGGCGATTCGGTGGTAATTTTCAAGGAGACGACCCACTGGTATTACGGATACAATAAAAAGTGAGTAGTTGCCCTGTGAAATCAAACACAAAAATTTATCTCACCTACCCTTCACGACGATCAATTTCACGGTAGCGACACAGAAGAGGGTCTCCCGATCAACCGAACAACTGATAAATTATAGCGTAACCATAAAGTGTGCGTTACCAGTCGCGATTGATATTGAATTACTGATTCGGGAGAATTGCCTCTGGCCTCTCTTTCACTTTCATTGGGTCAATTAGAAGTTCCTGTGGCGGCCTGGGCTGTGCGTTTCGAGGTCAATATATAGCGAAGATAACGAACAAATCAGATAGGGATGGGTCGAGAGAAAGAGAAGCACCCCAGGGCGGTGCTATTTGAAACGCGACAGATAAGAGCGTTACGATACGCGTCCTATCATTTATGGCGGATTCTATGGGGCCTAAATAAAGATTTGATAAGTACAAACAATCGCTCATATTGTGCAAAATAGGGATTTCCTTCCCATGGAACGCATGTTGCCATACGTACATGAAGATATGCACGATACGAGTAGATAACCGGAAATGCTTCTGAGAGGTTGTATGGTTATCAGCTGTTGTGATGCACAGACCACTTGTGAGAGAAAAAAAAACAGCCCTGGCGCCAGATCAAATATATTTTTATATAATCGATACAGTTGAGGAGTTTTTTGTGTGTAGTTTCGGTGAATTCAGACGATCACTTTATTTTCTTTCAATTTGTGAGTACATGAAGGGCATTTATTCGAACATCTCATGTTCATAACGCATACGGGAAGCTGTTTAGACTTTTGCCCGTATACTTTTCCCATTCATTTGGTCGCTTTCAAATCCCGACGTCAGACCGTACAAAAAAGATCAACTAAATAAATAATTTTCGGTCGCCTATTCCAATTCTCCGAAGCAATTGACACTAATTTGTGGTGTTCTTTTTTTTTACTGTTTGCCGTACGTATTTGCACACCTTCACAGATTGATCGCTTTCGTTGTCGCTAATTCAACACAAAGCCGAGATCTTTCTTGTTTGGCTGCCTGTGATTCATGCACGTGCTTAAACCAGTAGTAGTTTGAAGTGTGTGGTTGGTGGTGTCGACATGTTTGGTACAAGTTGGCTGGCTCTTCTACATGATTAAACCAATTTGTAATTTACATGTGTTCTTGTGCTAATTTGTGAGAACAAAGAATGCCTTGGGGATTATTGGGATTTTAGGTCATGATTCAAGTCATCAAATGCAGTGACAAGTGAACTGCTGTGTCCTAAAGAGTGTTGGTTTCTTTATAACAAAAAAAAGTTGCAACAAGTACTGCTAGATTTTTTCAGTAAACTGTCCGAATGAAAGACATATTTCTTGTTTACTTGTTTGTCAAGCCTGACCCACGAAGGGTCCTAACTTGAGCTATTGCTGCCTTCCATTCATGACGTATCCAGGCATGCAACTTCCACTTACATATCTTAACCAAACTGTCTTGCGCTCGCGATGACTACGGTCTACTCCGTAAATTCTGTCATATGCAAAAGTGCCAACGCATGGCAGTCAGTTTCATGAAATTGTTAATTAAGTAGGCTACATATGCACTAGAGGTCTGCAATGAATGTTTTGAAAGCAATTTCAAAAAATGGATATTCGAAAACGAGTACTCATAAAAATAGAATATAGTACACCGAGAACTCTAAATACAATTAATATTTTGATTGTTTCTGAATGCGATGAGAACAATTTCTGAAATAAAATTGGAGGAAAATTATAACGCTGCCAGAGATTTAGGATTGGATTGAGTGGTTGTTAGAAAACATGTGCAGCAGGAATATTGTACTTCGCGTGGCGCTACAGTCCCTCTTTTCTGTTCGTAAAGCCAGCGAACAGATCTATTCGTTAGATGTGTCGTTGCCTTGAAAGCGTTTTGTTTGGCTTGATCTGTCTGCACTCGTTGTCAAACCATGTGTTTTTCATTGGGTGTGTCTTAAAATCCAGCATATCAGAGACTCTCAAAACCTTAAGGCTCAACTATAATGCGCATGAGCGAGCATTAGCTAGTGTCAAACGCGCATAAGTGAGTGGGCGAATACACCCACCCCTATGAGGCAACCTATAATGTCGTCCATGAAAGATTGCGAGCATTTCGTTAAGCATGTGCAAAACACAAATGTTTCGTTAAGCATGAGCTAGTGCGAAATGAATCGCACCGCGCATATGCGAATGTGACAGATAAAACACAGACAAGAAAATAAATTTGAAAAATGAGCAAATCAGCTGTTATTGTATTGGTATTCGCACATACATACACATATAATCGAACTGGAAACATGAGGAATTCATAATACATCAAAATTAAATAGAAAAAATAAAGCAAGCAACGGGAGAATTTCTGACAGGAGGCTATGCGCGCATGGGTTTATTATAGTTATTCATGTTTTTTCAGCAAACATGACGAAACAGTTCGTCAAAACTTGACACTAGCTCATGCTCGCTCATGCTCGCTCATGCCCATTATAGTTGAGCCTTTACTATTCTAACTCCACACATAATACAAATTTTTCATAATAATATGGGTGACGCTAGTCCATAGAAGGCCGGGTCCTAAAGCAGCCACTCCTGTTGTGCGTACTCTTATTCTTTCACGAGTTGAAACTCACTTTTTCTAGACAGTTATATCAACTCTTTGAGAAGTACTAGTGCCTAGAAAGAGGTGGTGCTGTGAAAATTGTTTGTCATACTGGTAATCGAAGCTATACACCATAGGTTTAAGTGCTTAGAAGTGCCCGTACATACCCACAACGCCCAGGTCACCACATTAAACACTATAATTTGTACACCCACCAAGTTTTGAATTTCTGTATTATTTAATTAATTAAATAAGATAATTATTTAGCTCTATATCCTTCTTAAAACAATCTATTCAATCTGATTATCTACATATTTCAAAACAGAAATTTACAAATTTTACATTCACCTACACTGAATAGGCGTTAGACAACAAATACATTTGTTTCATTCAATGTACTCGGTGTACTCAGTATATTCATGCCGATTATAGAAAACGGCGAAATGATTGCAGATTCATCGAATCCGCATCCGCACTTCCTCCCTGTTATAGAAACCGACGGATGAACCATATTATCGGTCCGCAAAACCTCTTTACCGATGCTTTTTTAATTAGCTGCCTGCTGTCAATTTTGAATTTTCACGTTTTAATTGTTCTGAAGAATTTTTATCGAAAGTGTGCAATTTGTACATTTTACGTATATTATGGATGTAATTGGCTTTTTTATGGAGTTAGAAGAAGAAGAAGATGATTCCCGAGAAATTCTTTGGAGAGTAAGAACTGGGGCCATAGCAAAGGTCGTACAATCGTAGAAAGAACTATCGGTGATTGGAAAAGTTGGTGCCGGTGTTGCCTCTGCTCTGCTTAACATGCGCATTCATTATGGTTTTATGATGTGAATGAAGACTTACAAATACGAGAGGAAATACATCAAGCTAAAAAGAGTTTTTCGGAAGTTCTACATATCAGAAGCAAATCAAATCCTAAAAGGATTGCTACAAAATTTCGTATGAATCGAGATGTGTTAATTGCTCTTACTTTTCTATCGTGGTACGTTGATACTTTCAATGCCAAGTATTCGTGGTAATTACTAAACAGCCGCGTTGTTTGTCTTCTAAAAATATAAGTACATAAATTCTTCTTGTTTTCTTCGAAAACAAATACAGTACTCGTTTTGAAATCGGGTATTTGAAATTACGAATACTCGGTTTCTACGTTATTGTACTCACACTTAGAGTACTCGCATTCGAAAAATTGAAATGAATTATGCGCGAAACACAATATTGCTTTGCTGCTGGCGTTTTCATTCAACACACGCAAATCATATGCTATGCACAAAATACGACTTCGTGCTTTCTGGAGCGAAATGAGAGCAATGTCATAAAACGTAAGAGGGCAGATTCACTTAAGGATTTTTCGACATGTTGGAAAAAATCAGTGCGAGAGGCGCTTTCACTCACACTCCCTTACAAATTGAGAGATCTTCGCTCAAATTGGGAGTCAACTGACATTTGAGAAATGGCAACAGCTGACTGAGGTTCATTTATCGGTTGAAATTAGTGGAGTAGTAAGGGCACAATATTTTTCATGTGGGAGTTGTGAATTAAAAACAGCTGATAAATTCAGTTGTCATTTCAAAGCGTGTTTGAGACTCTAGACTCGTAACGTGAAACGTTTCATTTAATTTTTTAATATTCATTTGCATAAAATTACTTTTACAAGTCATAAGCCCGAATGAGAGGGAGAAAGACAACAAATGCGACCTATAGAAGGAATGTATTACAACGGGTGAAGTTGGTCATTTTTTAACTTTTTCATACTTGACAATTCCTTTCCTAGCAAAATCATCTTCATTACACACACGCACACATTTTTACCACCGACACAATAGCTTTTGTCTTTGGAATCAGATATCAAACAGAATTCTTATGCCTGCTTATGACGCAGTCGAGAACAGGTTTTGGAACAGTTGACACCTCCATATGAAGTTATTTGAAATTTTGTTAGGCATCTGTTCCAGATTTCACAACATCTCATTCCTTAATCCAAATGTGGCCGTATTCCCAACTCTAAAGAAGGCTTATGGAAGTCGGTGTACAGCTACGTTCTTAGTTTGACAGTCGCAAATAAATATAAGCCCCAAACCATTAGAATTGCGTGCGTTGCGTTTAGAAACTACAAAAATCGTAGTTGCCAGATTGCAAAGAGGTGCCCAATGAATACGCCCGTTGCGTTCGAAATCCATCCAAACCCACTGCAATGACATCAGAAGAAGATGATTTTGCTAGGAAAGGAATTGTCAAGTATGAGAAAGTTAAAAAATGACCAACTTCTCCCGTTGTGATACATTCCTTCTATAGGTCGCATTTGTTGTCTTTCTCCCTCTCATTCGGGCTTATGACTTGTAAAAGTAATTCTCTGTGCTCGGGCTTACGAGATTACGTTCTGTGAAATGTCAACGAGCGAACTTCCCATTCCGACTTAGGAATTAATTTACATGTGTCACTACTCAAAGTGTCCGCGAAAGCGTCGTTGCGATATGGAAATAAAGTACTCTGAAGTACTATACTCGTTCATAGAGAGAAAATGAATGTATTCATGCAGACCTCTAATACTCTATCACAATACTATTTTTGAAATGATATTCCTGGACTATCGAACTAAAGCATCAGAGAATGACATTTACATAGAGTCTCTCTCAAATTCGTCGATGGACAAGAGGTCAATCAGCTGTAAAGTTGGATGTCCAATCTCATTTCATTCTAGGCTATACATTGTTTGGTTTACCTTTTTATTCAAAAATGTTCACTTACACTTTCATCCCCATTTTCGAAGGTGCAGATGTTGTCGAAAATGACGGCACTGGTTTCTTCAGATGGTTTAAAGAAATCATCGATATCGATCGAGGAACGTAAACTTCTTTAATCCATCACCATTTTAGCTCCTTACGAAAAGTAGCTCCGTACTCCACCGAAATGTATTAATTCTTCTTTTCACTTCAGCTAAATAGGCATGTTCTCGTATACAACATTCTTCAAAAGTACTTGAAAGAACGCAGGAGTGGCGGAATGTAGAAGGCAGTCACACTTGGGCCAACGTAGGTCCAGGTTCTCATAACAAACTTGTATAGCGGGCTAATGCTAACGCTACTTAGTTTGCTGAGATTGTTGAAATAGTACCCCTCCTCATGTAAGTACCGACGACTAGGGCCAGACGAGAAGAGGATGTAATTTGTGGTTTCCATGCAGTTCCGTAAAAACTCATTCTATGGGACACCCACCCTGCAGACTATAATATAATATATAATATAATATGGGTGGCGCTACAGCCCGTAGAGGGCCATGGCCTAGTTTCTCAGCAACCACTCGTGTTGTGCGTGCTACTGTTCTATCACGAGTGGAAGGGACCTACAGTTTTCTGCCGACTCCGAACGGCCAAGTTTGAGAAGCTTTTTCTAGACAGTTATACTCTTTGAGCATTGTCAGTGACTCGAAAGAGATGGGGCCGTGAAAAGTATTTCTTGTCATACCAGGAATCGAACCTAGACAGGTGGGTTCAAGTGCGTAGGAGTCGACGCACATACCCACAACGCGACGGGCCACCACCCTGCAGACGTGTGTGCCAATTGCGCAGTGTCCGGTTATGACGCCGATGGGGGTCCTGAGTATGGGTGTGCTGACTCTAAGCGGCCAGAGCGATCGGTTAAGATTTAATGCTGGCCATATTTTCTTTTTTGTACATCTGTCCAATGCCGCATTAATGACATTTCAAAATAATGCAGCTGACGATTTTAATTTGAGTTTGTGAACACCGATAACGAAGGCGATCTAAGTCTTTATAGCGGCGATTCAGTCTTTCTTTGCTCCTCGAACCAGGAGGCACGGATTCAAAGACCCTCTTAGCTGGAGCATTGATGTCCATGCTCCATGTGGACGAGACAGTGTAATCGACGGGGTTTTGTCTTCCAGGAGTACATATTTGCACACCTCGTCGAATTGTCCTCCATTCATCTTCCTCGCAGACAGGATCATATCTCCATATCCGATGCAGAATTGATATTTCGTAAGCAACAAGAACCAGCTTTAGTCTCCGTAGAGCAGAACTGGCGAAATTAGGGATTTGTACGAGGGCTGTTCGATAAGGTACTGACTTTTTCGTTTTTTTCACGTGAGGTTAGGTTAGAGTGGCGCCCATAGAACATAGCCCAACAGGGTTCCAAAACAGAAAAAAAAACCCACAAGAAATAATTAGGTTGCTTCGCTATTACCCTCCTGTATACAGTATTCGGAATACCGTATAACGAATGCGACAAAAAGCGAATGAAGCAAGTGTATGAAAGAGGAATGCGTTGTCCATTACTGGAAAGTTGCAAGGAAGATGCTCCAGTGTTTCGATCTCTGCCGATGCGCTGCAGTTCATGTAAGTGTTAGACGAAACTAGACCGAGTCTGTTGGCATGGGATTCTGTAAGACAATGCCCAGTTGTAACCCGGAGGAAATGGTTACACTTAGCTCTGTGTGGCGAGAGAACACATTTCGTTTTTGTGCTGTTGTAAAGGGTGTTTTTTTAGAGGTTAGAATTTTGAAATGGAATAAAACAAAGACGTTTTTTTTTAAATTGACATAAAATTTACTTTCGGAAGATAATTTTTGAAATTTTTCGAAAGATCATTATAATTTAAATACGATTTCTAGCATACGACCGCCACCGCTGGCTCGGACGTAGTCTAATCTGGAGGTCCAATTTTGTAAATATGATTTCTGGTATATGACTGCCACCTCTGGCTCGGACGTAGTCTAATCTGGTGGTCCAATATTCAGAAGCTTTTTCCAACATTTGTGGTCTTATATCGGCAATAACGCGGCGAATGTTGTCCTCCAAGTTTTCAATCGTTTCGCGCTTTTCGGCGTAGACTAGCGACTTCAAAAATCCACACAGAAAATAGTCAAGCGGCGTTAAATCACACGATCTTGAAGGTCACGGGACCGTAGCGTGAAACTATGAGGTTACCAAACGTGACACGAGCTGTGTGACATTTCGCGCCGTCAACCACAGCTCCTGCACATCACGGTTGTTCAATTGATGAACGAAGAAGTTACTAATCATGGCTCAATAGCGGTTACCATTGACTGTAACGTTCTGGCCAGCATCGTTTTTTAAAGAAGTACGGACCAATTATTCCACCAACCCATAAAGCACACCAAACAGTAAGTTTTTGTGGATGTAACGGTGTCTCAACATACATTATCATCACTCCAAATACGGCAATTTTGTTTATTGACGTATCCATTCACCCAAAAGTGAGCATGGTGAAAATGGACGTAGTGGGCGATACGTATTTCGAACAGAACCACGATTTTCAAAATAAATTTGCACAATGTGGAAGCGTTGTTCTGTCTGTTCATGTTGAAATGCCAAACCAAACTAAAAATAAATCACTTGACAGCTGACAAAATAGCCGCCAGTTAAAATAGTGTTACCAACTTAAAGTTCTATACCTCCAAAAAAAACACCCTTTAGTTGGTCAAAAATAGCTTGACTATTGTTTCATCTGCCCCTTCTGTTATTTTCTTTCACATTCACTTGTTAGTTGATTTCAGAGAAATCTTGCTTAATTCGTAGTGGAGTGTTGACAGCCTCTGTCGGTAGTTAAAGTCCTATCTTTCCTTGTTCGTCAACTCAAGCTATACCAGCTGGATCAAGTCCAAATACCCAATTTAAGCAAACAGTGTTGTCACGGCACTGTTGCAGGAAGGAATTCCACAGAATTGAATTTATTTTTCAATGTACTCTCCTGTCAGCTTGGTACACCCTTTCCAACGGTATTCCAACTTTCTTAACCCTTCCAAAAGATATTATTTCTCAAACTCTGCAAAATAGGTATTTGCTCGGGCTTTGACTTTTTTTGGAGCACGTTCGTCTGCATATTTCCACTGATTTGATCGTTTCTTCATTTCTGGTGTGTAGTGAAGTAACCAGCACTCACTTTACAAAACGCCGTAAAAATTCACTTGGAGAGTGCTAAAATCTGGACCTCATCACGTAGCTTTTCAGGCGTCCGTCAACGATTTGCTCCATCTAACTTCGTTCTGACGGGGAGAGGGACAAAGTTGCCATTGTAAGTTGTCCTAAACCAAATGTGGGAATCACATCTAACCAACCGAACCAAGTGTTCAAATTAGTCAACATAAAGAATATTCACGCATTATGTACGTATGTCGTATGTACGATGTGTGTATATGCTTGACGCAATCGAATGGAATTCTGACTCATTTGTTGGGGCGTCGTCGGCTTCATTATTTCCGACATATTGATATGTTTGAACAGAGAACTGGTTTAATCCCAAACAAATAACAATTGAAAGTCGTTTTGTGAAATGTTCTGCTTATCTGGTGGTGTCTTCGCAATACAAAAGTACAATGCTACCTATGTAAACGACATTGTTACCTACGTAAAAGTCAGTAAGGACACTTTGCTATCTTCTACAATGTAGACGTCAATAACAATAATTGTATGGATGGTGTTACAATCCGAAGTGCGCCTACTACCCCTCAGGAGTAGAGGAAATCCTACACTATACATAGGTATCGCGAGGGCAAGCACTCCATGCTCCACAATGGACTCTTACACATCAGACGCTATACCTAAGAGCAACCAAGCGAGTTCTTGGAATTGCTCCAACCACTTCGTCCTGAGTCTGCCAAGAAGTCGTCTACCTGATGGAGTCGCAGTCAAACGAAGATGGGGATTTGTACCACGTGGCCAAACCATCGAAGAGTAGCCCTTTCCGTTGGAAGAAGCAGCTGCCCAACATTGAGTTCCTCGGGCACTGCCGTGTTTCTCACCCTATCACGGCGAATAACTGCCACAAAAGCACAAAAAATCTCATGACTCATGACCATAGGTGAGAGTTAGAACAAATATTGACTTAAAAACCTCTAACATGGCTTTGACACCAAGCTCGGCCTTCCCGACTACAGGAAAGCTCAACATTACTCCTCCCATCACTCGTGCAGAAGACTCAGAGATTCTTAAACTTCTCCCCTCTTCAATAGGGGCTCCACTAATATGTATAGTGTAAATAAACGTAGATAAGAAAAGCCAAATGATAGTTATTTTGTCAGTACCCACCACGAGCTGAAGGCTGTCAGGGACACTTTTCTTTAATTTGTTTAGAAGCCTCTGCTGGTATCCTAGGCGATATGTAAAGCAATTCGAAACTACCCATGTCATCCACAATCGGCCACTTTAAAATACACCATCGATGGGAGTTTCAATAAGGAGATTAAGGGGAACATGTGAACAGAAATGTGAACAACTTTCGAGAGCGATTCGATTCATACGTTCGTGCGTAAACCCGGGACGGACCTGTGCCTCAAAAAAACAAGCATCTCGAGTTCGTGTGCGCGATGCACCCAGTTTTGTTTGTAACTCCACAACGATGTGAAGCATTTCATGTCTCAGAATCGCACACGCTACCCTCATTAGTTGTGATCAACTCCAAGACGTATTGGTATAGTCTCCATTTCTTCCCGGGACTATGAGTCTAAACCACAGCCAACACGGGCCAAGTTCAACCGATCAGGCTGAAACCGCACCAAGTTTCAGAGGCTTCCGTTCTCCCGTGGTTCCAGGTTTCACCTCACCCACTATAACGTCTTACCCTCAATTCCAGATCCAGAAAATTATGATGGAGAGGAAATATGTTGATTATTCCATTGTTGTAGCACTTATAATCGCGCCTCAAATTCGATTCGATTCAAATTACTCATAAAAATTAGAAGTGGCGCTAGTCAGTCATTCTCTGCCCAAGGAATATTTCAATGTATGTGACCTTATTATCCCACATAAGTCATAACTCATATCTGTAACACTGACTCAGACCACCCAGAGTGGCCCCAGAGTTCAGACTGGGGAGCAGCTACACATCATTGGTTGATGCTTACGTTCTTTCAAAGCGTTACAATGCATTTAGTCTCCATTTTTGTCCACCTGCACTCTTGTTCACCTCCTACTGTGACACGATTGCGTTCGGTAAAAGATAGGGAACCTGACTTCCGGAAGATTTCATTAACAATTGCAAATGAATGGTGAAGGTACACAAATAGATTTCACCCAAGAAGGGGCGATTTGTCATCGAGTCACTTTGGGTTCAATCGTCGTGGGAGTCTCATTTCTTATCTCAATTGGATTTCCTCTTTGGGTTTGGTTACACGTTTGATTGGCGCCCATAGTCTTAGCGTATGTCCATAGTGTCAACATAACTCACTGAAGAAAGAAAAAGAAATAACTAGGTTAGTTGTCCAATACAGATTGTCGTTCTTAATGCGAAGAGTGTACAGATTGATATTTGCCACATCCATCTGCCTTTCTGTACTGATAAACGCAGTTTGCATTGATTCCATTTTTATCTAAACTCCGAGCTGGTTGCCCCATCAGTTCAATGCGCCTCAATCCAAAGATGACAGATCACTAAGTGAAACCCGAGCTGAAGGAACGTTTTTCTAAAATAGTTTCCGGTGGATATAAACCCACAAAAAAGGAGACCCCTTCAACTGCGCCAACTACCGAGGGATAAGTCTCCTAAACATCGCGTATAAGATCTTCTCTGCCGTTTTGTGCGAGCGCCTGAAACCATTCGTGAATAACCTGATAGGTCCTTATCAGTGCTGTTTCAGGCCGGGGAAGTCCACCATCGACCAAATTTTCACACTACGGCAGATCCTGGAAAAATCCCAAGAGATGCAAATCGACACCCACCATTCGTCGATTTCAAGGCCGCATATGACAGCGTGCATAGAGACGAGCTATACAGTGCCATGTCTAGTTTTGACATTCCTGCCAAACTCGTCAGGTTGTGCAGGATGACGATGGAGAAGTCTCGCTGCTCCGTCAAGGTCGGTAACGAACTCATCGAGACCTTCAATGTCAAAAATGGTTTTAGGCAAAGCGACGCGCTGTCATTTGACTTCTTTATCATCATCCTGGAGAAAATCGTGCGAAACTCAAACGCCAACACTAGAGGCACGGTCTTTCAGAAGTCCGTACAATTGCTAGCATACGCGGACGACATTGACGTGATTGGTCGAAAACAGCGAGCCGTCAATGAAGCGTTTGCTGATATTGAAACGGAGGCTGCAAAAATGGTTTTAACAGTGAATGAGGGCAAAACGAAGTACATGCTGTCATCGAGAAAGGACGCACAACATCGACGTCTCGGCCAGAACGTCACCGCAGGCAGCTTTAACTTTGAGGTAGTTAAGGACTTCGTCTATCTCGGCTCCCAGGTAAACAGTACAAACAACATCAGTACCGAGATTAAACGCAGAATAACTCTTGCCAACCGCTGTTTCTTTGGGCTCAAGAGGGAATTGAGTAGTAGAGCTCGCTCTCGAAGGACTAAGCTAACACTATATAAGACCCTCATCATCCCTGTCCTGCTCTATGGCGCAGAAGCCTGGACAGTCTCAAGAGCAGATGAAGAAGTCCTTGGTCTTTTCGAGAGAAAACTTCTGCGTTCCATCTTTGGTCCTGTTTGGGTTGATGATTTTTGGAGAAGAAGATACAACCATGAACTGTACGGGCTGTACAGCGACATGAGCCTAGTCAGGCGTCTACGGATTCAGCGCCTAAGATGGCTAGGCCATGTAGAGCGCATGGACAACACTGCTCAAGCCCGAAGAGAAGTCTTCGACTCCGAACCAGTGGGACATCGCAATAGAGGACGCCCACAAAACCGGTGACGCCAACAAGTGGAGAAGGACCTCAACCAAATTGGTGCGCGAAATTGGAGACAGCTGGCTAAAGATCGTGCCAGCTGGAGAAGCTTGTTGACGGAAGCCCAGCCCAGGTCCACCCCGGACTGTAGTGCCACTAGAAGAAGAAGAAGAAGGATGTAAACCCAGCATAAATGTGCGGTCTACCTTAAAGGGAACGACACTTCGTTAAGTTATATATTCGCTGTGAATTCGGAGGACTTGCCGGTGTGGTGTAGTCAACGAGGAGCGTAAACTTTTCGGACTCGGTCTTGTTGAAGTTGCATTGTTATCTGTTATTCAGTAAATATCCTTCATAAATATGTTCGCGGGACTACCGATTTTTTTCCTGATGCGAGCATTTGTTGGTTTTAAGGGAAAACAGCTAATATACGGAAAGCAAGGTACAGCGTCTGAAACTTATTTATAAGTCCTGCGAACCATGGAGGGTTTCATCCTGCCTTCCGTCGTTAATGGCTGCTTCCATTCGTCGAGACCAAGCTGTGTTGTGTTTGCGATGACTTATTCTTTACATCGGGAATTCGGATCCTCTCCTTCTCGAACTAGGAGGCTTGTATTCAAAGACGCTCTTAGCTAATCCTTCGAGTCAGGCGAGAACGGTTGTTTCGACAAATAGAATCAGCAACGGTTGTCAAGGGCGATTCCCCTTCGGATCGCCACTAGGATGTCATTTGTGGCGTTCGCCTTTTCCCCGAGGTTGGGAAACTCCTTTACCACCTGAAAATTGTAGCTGGCGATCGTAATGTTTTGTCCCAAGTGCTGTGTAACGGCACGATTATTGTTATACTGCATATAATTTCAATGATCTTATGACAAATCTGTTGCTATTATTCAATCGCCGTAACGTCCGTATCTGACTAAATACATATGCGTTTTTAAGCGTGTACCTGTGGTAGACCTGTTCCGTTCTCGCATACTCGTGAATTCCCGTGAAATGGTGGCCACTAGGACTACTATCGACTCTAGGATCGCAGCTTATCACAAGCTCTCTCGGATCGCACCTCTGCCGCTCGTTCTGTCATTCGCTTTAACATTCAATCAAGAAACAAAACATATCACATGAGATTTGAAAAATATTAATGAACACTTTTGATTGCCTTTTAGGAACAAGGAGCAACTTGGAATATTTCCAAAGTCGCACATTCAAACCGTCGAATGGGTGATCATCAAAGGTGAATACTACATCAAACGATCAGAAATTGTCGATGAAATAACAAAAGTGTTACTAGAATGGGGTTCGATAATAAAGCGATACTACCTGGTAAGTCCATCCGAACTATCAGAGCATTTCGCAGAACTAACCCAAATATGTATCCACATCTTATCTCTTTCATAGACCAACCGTCAGAATTACAGTGCAATTCGACCGAAAATGTTCGCATTGATGAAACTGAGGGGTGCGCTTATATCCGGTAATCTGCCAGTGGATGAAATGCGCCGAAATAAATTGCTGGCCACATCAGAGATAGACACAGGAAACAGTCTGCTGGAGTTGGACATGGTTGTACGCGACGAAGGCGGCAATATGCTCGACACAAATGCCACATGTACAACTGAGTTGTACGAACATCATTTAAATGCTGTTGATCGTATCAGAAGGGCGAATGTATGTGTTTTATTTTGACTTGACACAGTTTTATGTGCACTCGGTTATGCTGAGAATTTGATTAATTTATCTTTGTTCGTTTGCAGAATCCGCCGGCCAAACATCGTACATCACGTGCGATGAACAAATATTCCCACAACGTCCTGTTGACTGTGCACGCGTTTGTGTGCAAATTCCAGGAGGACTCTGACCTTTTATTCACTTTGTACGATGGCGAGACGCATAAGCCCATTACAGAGAACTATGTTGTGAAATGGGGACGCTTGGGCATCGCCCGTGACATTGATCAATTCGACAACAATCGCGTCCTATTCACCGATCTGAGTACGAATGATTTGAACATCAGTAAGCTTTATCTCGTTTGCTACGCCATTCGAATCGGTGCAATGGAAATGAAGGAGAATGACTCGAAGAGAATTAGTATTTCGAACTCAGTGCTGAGTTCGGCGAGCAAGAAAAGTTCACAGTTGTCCATAAACTCAAATAGTTCCTCCGGTGGTACAGAACATATGCGGCGACCTTTTGGTGTGGCTTTCAAAGATCTAACGCCAATCATTCGAGAACCAGATGACTTCAAGAGCAATCTGGATCTGCCGTTTATCATGTGTGAAAAGGACAATTTTGACGTGACCCTGAAAAAGTTGGTGGCAAACAAAGATATTGGAAAGATGGACTCCAAGTTAGCGGTCAGCATTGAAGTTCTTCAAGGGGATATCAAGCAGGTTAGTCTGCAGCACTGTACTAAATACAGTTTGCATTTCATAACGTGCACTTCTTGCAGATCAAGGAGGAGTTTCCGCATCTTGTGCACGGGAATGTGCCATTTGCCCGGAAGATGGGTTTCCCGGAGGTCATTCTGCCGGGAGATGTTCGCAATGACCTTTATTTGACGTTGATTGGCGGAGAATTCTCAAGAAGTGCGAAGAGCAGTGATAAAAATGTGGAAGTGACTGTATATGTTTGCAATGAAAAGGGCGAGGTTGTGCCGGGCGTGATGAGCATCGGGGCTGGTCATGCACCAATCGATGAGTATAAATCGGTGGTGTACTACCACGAGGATAAACCAAAGTGGTTGGAGACTTTTAAAGTAAGTAGTTTTGGTTTATTTTGTGTTTACTATGGTCTAAGAAAATATGGTTTCAATTTTATGTTACATTTATCAAACGAATGCACCATTGTAGCTATTTCCACCAGAGCTTAGCAATCGCGAGATCGAATAGTAACTTGCGGATTTTATTCATCAACAGAGTAAATCCCTCTAAACTTAGGTGCGTGTTAAGATCTGCAGAGTGGTTCATAGAAAAATCTCACAAGGTGGTGTGCGGTTTTCTCTTCTTTGGTATATTTGTAATTGAATTGCTTTTAATATTAGAAGAGAGCAAGGGTATTGCCACAAGGATGATGTTGCTACAGTGGCATGTGGAGTAGAATTTTCCTCTACGCTTGGAGGCATAATGGAGAATACTTACTTATCAGGCCGGCGACCCATGAAGGGTCCGAGCCTGAGCAATTGCTGCCTTCCATCGTTGACGGTCCTGGGCATGCTAACAGTCATCAAGACCAAGCTGTCTTGCATCAGCGATTACTTGATCTTTATACCGGAGATTCGGTCTCCCTCTCCTTCTCGAACCAGTCCGCTCGGATTCACAGACCCTCTTTGCTGGAGCATTGTTGTCCATGAGCTCGATGTGGCCGAGCCACTGCAGTCGACGGATTTTTGCCTTCCCGACTACATCCACATCCTGGTACAGCTCGTAGAGTTCGCGGTTATGTCTTCTCCTTTATTCGCCTTCCTCGCAGACGGGACCATATATCCGACGTAGAACTTTTCTTTTGAAGGTACCAAGAATCAGCTCTGCAGTTTTGCTTAGCGTCCAGCTTTCGGCTCCATAGATCAGGACTGGCAGAATAAGAGTTTTGTAGAGCATGATTTTGGTCCTTCGAGTCAGGAGTTTTGAGGAAAGTTGTTTTGTTGACAAACCGAAGTAGCACCGGTTGCCAAGGGCGATTCTACGACGGATCTCCACTGTGATGTCGTTTGTGGAGTTCACGTTTGCCCCGAGGTAGACAAACTCCTTCACTACCTGGAAATTGTAGCTGTCGATTGTGAAATTTTGTCCAAGGTGGTGTGTGACGGAACATTTTTTGGTCGACAGCATATATTTTGTTTTGTCCCCATTGACCTTGAGACCAGTTCGTTTCGCCTGTACTTCAATAAAAGCCTCCACTACGGCACGTTGAGAACGCGTGACGATGTCGTTTGGACCGACTTGTAGAAGACAGTTGGACCGACTTGTAGAAGATAGTGCCTTCCGTGTTTACAGTTGCCCTCCGCACTATCTTCTCTAGTACCAGATTGAAGAAGTCACACGACAGCGCATCTCCTTGCCGAAATCCAGTGCAAGTTTCAAACGGTTCAGAAATCCTTGAGCCGAACTGCACGGTGCATCGCAATAGAGAATGCCTTTCACAAATTAAATGCGTGGACAGAAATTCGCTCGTTAAAGTAACAAGAGTTTACTCACGCACACGGTGCGAAGCAGTGCCTGCACACTGAAGTTTCAATACATTGTTTTTAGGCATTCCTTACGTTCGACTGTCTTACTGAATATTTTGACAGCATTTACTGGAAACATAGCAGCTGCTGAAACATAACAATTGGGAAATTTATTGCCTTGAGTAGACACCAATTTCTATTCCCTCTGTAAAGATTGCCAGTGTTCCGACCACCGTCTAAGTATCAGACTTTCACTCCAATTTGGAGGGAATTCTGGTTGAGAAGTTGTTGTTGAAGGTAGATGCAGATAATTAGTAGGCAGTCGGTGTAGATAGGAAGGGAGTGGAACTTGTTATAATATTGTGCGAAGTTCGGTTCATAGTCCTACTGTTTAGATATGTCGAGTAAGAATATGTCCAGTAGAGGTACAAGTTTGTATAGTGCGGCAGATCGACGACAATTCAGCGGCCCACTGAGTGCCAATCTCTGCACTCAGTGCTCAGTTGCAGTTGACAGCTTTATCAAGGGCTGTCCACCATGATTGACGCAATATATTTGTATTCGCCTGCCTATTTAACTCAATACGCCATGTGCGCTTGTAATCCCCATCAAGCAATAGTCACCTTAACCTTTTGATCCCGAGATTATGAAACACAAGTGTGATTGCCTTAGATTTGACAATTTAATAATTTATTTGCAATAAAAATGTAATAATTTTTCCCATTATTTTCCATGTAGATTCACGTGCCAATTGATGAATTCAAACAGTGTCATTTGAAGTTCTTGTATAAGCATCGAAGCACAAACGAACAAAAAGATCGCCTGGAGAAACCATTCGGATTGTCATATGTGAAGCTGATGCAAGACAACGGCACCACAATAACTGTACGTGTAATGTGATACAAATTTGGATTTTACTAATGCATTGTAAATCTTTCAGCAAGGACAGCACAACGTGATAGTGTACAAGATTGATCACAAGAAATTTGACAAAAATGTTATAATATCTTATATGGATTTGCCATCGACAGTTGCTGAAATACCAAGTGGTACAAAACCATCGACATTGGGATTGACCCTACTGCCGAAGGATAGCCTTTCTATTGGAGTTAATTTATGCAGTACAAAGTTGACACAAAGTGGTGAGTTTAAGCGTTCTATTGGTTTATGGTTGGGAAAGGGACTCGTATGATTGGTTGGTAGGTAGGTAGGTAATTGGGTGCCCGCAGAATATTGTAAAAATTCGGAGGGGAAGGAGTGTAATAGGATAGGAATGTGGGTAGACGTGCGGAAGCACGTCTCACTTAGGTCCGTGTGGACCCATTGTGTTGCCCATAGGGGGAAGAGCTCCTACTTGTACCCTAATCACACTCATCGAGACGTTGTATTCGTTGTCGACCTCTCGTCGTCGAGCCAGCCCGACATCCTAATGAACCTGAAAAAGTTAGATAATCGGATGTTATGGATTTCTTGCAGGTCATGGAAGAATTCTCCCATTATCCTGTATCGCAGTTGGCTGAGGCTTGGGCAGTAGCAGAGATAGTGAGGAGTGTCCTCTCTTTCTTCCACATCGCCGCATCCTCTGCATATGTAGTCATGGGATAGTCCCATTTTAGTTTCATGGTATTTCAGATGGTTATGACCCGTTCGAGCTCCGACTACCATCCTCAGTAGGCTTTTGCCACACTGGAGGAGTTTGTAGGTTTTAGTTCTATTAATATCGGGCCATAGCATCTTAGTAGTCTTACAGGTGGTAAGGTTGAACCATCTATTTCTTGCTATTTCTAGAATTTTATCATCCACTTTCTTCCTGACATCTGCCAGTGGTGGTTGAATCAATTCGATTGCCTGGGATGGGTCTTTTTCGGCCCCTTTTCTGGCAAGTTCAGCTCGCTACCAGCTTGGACTTGTTTTCTTTCGGCGAAATTGCTTTGATGGCCGCTTGATTGTCAATTAGAATGGTAATATCAGCCGGTGGTATTTCGAACATTGTTATCATTCTGGCCGCTTCTTTGACTGCCAGGACCTCCGCTTGAAAGACGCTGCCATAATCAGGGATCCTGATAGAGCAGCGTATGTTTAACAATTCGGAGAAAATGCCCGCACCTGTGCCTGTTTCCATCTTCGATCCATCAGTGTATACTTGGATGCTCGAATTTTTGATGGATTCTTTTGTGGTCCACTCTTCCCTCGTCGGGAAATGGCATCTGAAGGGACTACAAATAGAATAGTCACCTTCGGACCGTTCTATTTGTAGTCTTTTCAGTATACTAGCATGACCAATGGTACTTGACAGCCAGCATTTTGATTGAGTGCTTCTAATGGCACTTTTAGCAGCGTTAGCTTGCATGGAAAGGTCAAGTGGGAGAAGGTTTAGTAGTACCTCTAGGCCAGCGGTTGGGGTAGTGGAGATAGCACCTGTAACTCCAAGACATGCTAGTCTCTGTATTCTAGTAAGCAGCCTGAGGTTGGTGGATCTCAGCGCGGCCTGCCACCATACCACGCTGCCGTATGTCAAGATTGGCCTTACAATCGCTGTGTACATCCAGAAAATTGTCTTGGGGTTCGGACCCCACTTTTTGCCGAATATCCTGTTGCTCAGGTATAGGGCACAAGCTGCTTTCTTGACTCTTTCCATTAGGTTAGGAGTTTCCAGGTTAGTTTCTTGTCTAGGATGATCCCTAGGTATTTCGTGCTATCCGCCAGATTGAGGTTCGTGCCTCCAATTGTGGGTTAGCGTGGTTAAAGCGTGGAATGACCCTTTTGTTGGTGAATAGTACCAACTCAGTTTTTTGAGGGTTGATTCCTAGACCACAGGATTTCGCCCATATTAGGAGGGTTCTCATTGCCTTCTCGATTAGCTCGCTAAGAGTCGGGAGAAATTTACCGCGAGCTA
Organism: Eristalis pertinax; assembly: GCA_907269125.1. Lineage (NCBI taxonomy): Eukaryota > Metazoa > Arthropoda > Insecta > Diptera > Syrphidae > Eristalis > Eristalis pertinax. The sequence goes on from OU026145.1 coordinate 62,083,217, forward strand.
TAATCACCACGTCATCAGCATAGAATTGCTCTGGTTCCCGTTAGTCTGAACTCTTCTAGTACTTCATTAATTACTAGTACCCATAGGAGAGAGGTTATAACCCCTCCTTGAGGAGTTCCTCTTCCAGCTGCAACTTTAATTGTGGAGTCTCCTAAGGTAGCATTAATGATTCTCTTGCTGAGCAGACTTACTATCACTGTAGTAAGTGATTGCTCCACTTTGGCTTTTTCAAGGGCGGACTTAATTGCCGTGGTCTCTACATTATTGAAGGCTCCCTCTATCACTACGAAAGCAGCAAGTGCATATTCCTTGAAATGTAGGGACTTTTCAATCACATTAACCACTTCGTGTAGTGCCGTTTCTACGCCTTTCTATCTCCATCAAACTAGAAGAAGTTCTTGTTGAATTCTTTAACGTTGCAGCAACTTAAACGATCATCAATACCTTTTGACAAAATTAAAGCACATCAAATCATAGATTCAAATCGGTTTAAATTAACAAATTGTAATAATTCAAATTTCAGTGAGTTTACTCGGCCTATTGAACTGGTCAGCACACAAGGAGTCCCTGGAAGACTCGCTCAAAGCACTGGCAACCGTGCCGGGCGAAGAAGTGGTTAAATTCCTACAAGACATTCTGGACGCTCTCTTTAATATATTAGTAAATCATTGAATACACATATCATAAGGTTCATTCAAATAAATGCGAGAATTCTTAGGTGGAAAATGATAACCCAGTGCGATATGACAACCTTGTGTTTATGAGCATCATTCATCTAGTGGAAACCGTTTCGGATCTTAAGTATCAGCACTTTTTGTCCGTACTCGATGTGTACATAAACGAGAGTTTTTCTGCAACATTGGCTTACAAGTAAATATCATGATTTAATACGCTTTTTGCTAAAGACGATAACAAACGTGTTCCATAGCAAATTGATGGATGTCCTGCAGGATCATATACGTGAAGCAATCAATGCTGGATCCGTCGACATCGCTGTGGACAACTATGAAGCGGACGAAGAAAGATTCGAAGTTAAACGACTATACAAAACGACAAAGTACTTGCATTATGTTATGAAATTCATTATTCGGTCGCGGATATTATTCGCCGACCTGAATAATAATTCGAACGTCGAGGACTTTGAGAACAAGCTTGAGGGTAAGTGATCGAAAATGTTCTAGCCCTAATTGATTGTAGAATACACGGCTTTCATCTAGAGTTACTCAACATGTTCATCGAGATGATTGATTGCCCGACAGATCTGCTGAAATCTGAAGGTGCTCTCCTGAAGAATCTTCACGTCATAGCTACAGATCTTTTGAAAGTCTATGACAAAAGAGAACTTAGGTAAGTGTTTCATAAGAGAAGGCTACTCCATCAATGGGTAGCACAATGGGTCTACACTGACCTAAGTGTGACGGGCTCTCGGCTCGTCAACCCACTAACCCAACCTAACCCTAAGAGTTTCATTAACATGTGCTTGGGTCAAAGTTGTTTTATTGACAAAACATCTTTTTATTTTTCCGCTTTGCAGCTATAGCATAGTGAAGATTCTAATGAAATTCCCACCGGATCGTCTGACACAATCGAAGATGGTTTGCATAAAGGATTTTGTCGATTCGAAATTATTTCACTATCCCGAATGCAGGGCTATACTCTTACCGGTCTTTTGTAAGCACATTAAAGATCGACTTGAAAACAGTGAGGAGGTAAGTTTACGCATTGAAATTGTTTTCTCCGTTTGTTTTTGATTTTGAATTTCCAAGCCACTATAACATTGAACAAGTTAACCGGGGAAATAAACCACATAAACAAATAACGAACACTCTTAAGACATTCTAAAGATCATTTCACATGTTTCCACGCCAAACACGAACTCAAAACATTGACAATTAATCGGGAAACAAATGGTAAATCATGGGTTATCGTTCGCACATGTAAATAACAAAAAAAAAAAGCGTTTCTGAAACTATTGTAGTAAGCGATGAGGCATAACAATATAACATGTTCGCTTATTTCACACTTCGGCTCTGTCCTGCTCTAAAAAACTATTCCTTCTAACCGTAGCTATCTGATGCAAAGCGCCAATCCGAGTTAAATTTATGTCGAACCGAGTTACCGAAACTAAAACGAATAATTGAACAGGTGAAGTGAACACAGAATTCGCTTTCGTTTCGACGCATTGCACATCCACGTGCACAAGCATCAAACTCCAGCTTGAGTATAATTATAAACCAGGTAACTTAACAGGTCGTGGTGGCCCGTGGCTTTGTGGGTATGTGCGTCGACTCCTACGCACTTGGATCTACCTGCCTGGGCTCGATTCCTGGTACGACAACAAATACTTTTCACGGCCCCACCTCTTTCGAGTCACTGACAATGCTCAAAGAGTATAAGTGTCTAGAAAAAGCTTCTCAAACTTGGCCGTTCGGAGTCGGCAGAAAACTGTAGGTTCCTTCCACTCGTGATAGAACAGTAGCACGCACAACACGAGTGGTTGATGAAAAGCTAGGCCCTGGTCCTTTACGGGCTGTAGCGCCACCCATATTATATTACTATTAACCTAACAGGTCACCTCGGTATACTCAACTCGATCCCCAATAGAGACATGTTTTGTACAATGCCGGATATAATGGTCAGGCAACACTGCTCCGGAAGGCCTTTCGAAGTTGAAATATTGGACCGCCCAAGCTGGTCCAATGGTGTCCCAGCACAAGAGCCTAGAAGTCTGGTATGTTACACAGAGGGATCAAAGATGGAATCCGAAGTGGGAGCAGGAGTTTTTGGACCCAACACAAGGCTCTCCGTACCAATGGGGTCCTATCCTACAGTGTTCCAAGCGGAAATCCACGCCATCGAGATCTGCGCCAGACAAAACCTCTACAAAGGCATTAGGGGCGCTAATATACTGATAGTCTCATACAGTCAAGCAGCACTAAAGGCACTCTCGTCTAACCGTTTAGACTCCCAAACAGTCAAATGTTGCTATGACGCTCTACAATCCCTTGCCAGATACAACAAAGTGAAACTTGGCTGGGTCATTGGACACAAGGGGATGGCAGGCAACGAATCCGCAGATGAGGTCGCACGGGCGCGGGCTCTGAATCTGCATTCATCTGTAATGTCAATTGGACAGCAGTCACAACTCTGATTAACGAATGGGAAAACAAACTTCGCCTAGACCAGTGTGGACACTTGGTCATGGTCTTAGGCAATCCAAACGTTTAATCAGGCCTTATTCATATAAGGAAATACTCAATCTTAACAAAGAAAACTTAAGATTGCTAACAAGCTTTCTTACAGGCCATTGTGGCCCGAACTGCCACCTTAACAAAGTAAAACTGTGTCAAGACAATGTCTGTCGGCTTTGCCTCGAAGAGGATGAAACTTCTGAGCACATTTTGTGCGAATGCCAGCACTAATATGGTTAAGGAGGTTAAGGACACACTTCAGTGGGTTTTAAAAACTCCACTACTAAAGACCTACTAGCTTTCATGAGGAAAGTAGTACGTTTTTTGGTCCTTGTCGCGGTGTGTTTGCCTTCACGGCATGGGTTGTACAAGAGCAAAAAAAAGCAAGCACATTGTTTTTGGTCAAACCTGCCCAGTTGGCGTTCGGTATTAGTTCTGTTTCTCATAAAACGGCCATGGTGGTAAGCTGTTCTTCTCTTTGGACCCGCGGTATTCCGGCACTGTCTTAACCGGCAGCCCCTTTAATCCAACAAACCTTTGAACACATGACTCGAAGGACGTACAATTTATTTCATCGTTAATGTGTGTCTAAAGGGGTTGTTACTAATTCACGCTACAACGAATTTTGCTCGACGCTTATTGCACTCCATTCTGTTGTTTAGCCTTTGTTAAATTCCACCTACATTGTATGATATATTATGGTACACTTTGATTTGTAATTTATCGGACTATTAAGAACTCTGTTTCAAACAGTTCCGAACTACAGAAAGTACTACCAAGCAGTACTCTACAGTCCAACTGTCTTGCAAAACGTTTGTCGGACTATCGCAGGTCCAGTCTAATATTATTTGAAAGCCGACTCGAGTTGCAACTCGGTTTTCTTCAATTTCAATTCGGATTTACTTGGTTTGGCACATCACTAGACTTTGATTACATGTCAGACAGACGCTGCTTGTCTGTCAATTTTCTTTTCAATCATACAACGTTCGTGGATTATTTATAATTCATTACAGACTCACAGACTCAGATCAAGGCTCGAGACTGATTTGTTTTTGAACTGCAAACAGACTTTTCATTTGTGAACTTGTTGATTCACAATGAGTTCAAAGGCTCCCTTCAGACTTCATTATATTTTCTTCTTATGCAATTTTGCGCGTTTTCCTCCGCCTCATCAGCGAAATATTTGTTTAGCTTGACGCGTGGCACGGAACTAAGTCTTGTTGAAAAATTGGAGTTTCTGCATTTTCGACAGCTCAGGAACCAGACGTCTTTCTGTACATAGTTTTCCCGGTGGTAGTCTGCTTTCAAGTGCACATCTCATTGAAACTGTTGGTCTAAGTCAGCATCGAGGATAAACTTTTTCTATATTCTATTATTGTTCCATGACATTGTTGTTCAACCCTATTTAAGAGCTCCAGCTCTACAAACAAGTGTTCCCAGAAACTGCCTTCTTTTCATTGCGAGGTGGACGAGGAATTTTATTTCTTCCTCGTCTCGGCAGTTTCTGCAGAAGTCGTTATGAGGTATTGTCAGCCTCAATGCGTACGTACCTATGGCACAGTACACTTCCTTTCGATTAAAACTGACTATTGATGATGATATCTTCTTGCTGAATGTCGACCATTGGCCACTCGCTGTTGATGCAATGCCCAGTCTAAGCCAACAGTTTCTGGTTCCAACCTGAAAAAAAGTCGGGTTGACTTTCTGGCGATGTCCAATTTATAGCTGATGGTCGCCAAGTAGATATATATGGTTTTTCTTCGATACTATCTCCTACGGTTGGAGACTGAATAAATGACATGATTTGACAGATGTAACTTCAACAATGAGGGCGCTAACTGTCAATGATCGGAAGTCCCTATTGGAAGACCCTTTATATGGAAGAAAGCTGTCCCAACGAAGTATAATTACTTCAATAAAGATAGTTCATTCATTGTCTGATATCGATAACGTAAATCTTAACCACTGCCGATTTCGGTCAGCAATTTTCTTCTTGAAAGAGGAAGTTTAAAATGTTTCCAGGTAGAATGAAAAAAAAGTACAATTTGTGGACAAACAATGCAGAAATGATCTTTCGAATATGTCGCATCGTTTTTCAATATCCCGAACTGCAGTTGGCAGTGCAACTCGAAGTCAACACGTTAATCTTATTAAACAAATGTTTATTTCCACGTTTAGACTTGTCAAAGAGTTTTATCTTTTTTTATTTTTTTTTGTAAGTTGCATATATGTATGTTTGTATGTTTTAATGTTGTATTTAATTTCACGTTTTAGCATGTTGTGTGTTTTAATTGTTGTTACTTGTTTGACTTTAAACCAGAACGTTACAAATTGTTGTTCCTTTCAAATGTTTCTTGTCAAGAAGCAAAAGATTCTTGTAGTTGACTGCATGTAGTTTTACTGTTTTGAAATAAAATTCAAATAGAATGCCATTGGATTTTCCAAAAGCTTGTTATATAGCATTTCGATCGGAATGTTTATTTGTTTTCTTTTTCTTATTTTTATTTCATTTTGTTTAACTTTGAAGCACTGTTTTGTTCTATAACGTACACAATGAGATCTTCTATTGATGTTTATATGTTTTATGCGCAGTGTTTGTCCATTCATATTTGGTATGTACGTCATCTAGGCAATGTGTATAATCAGGTGAAGAGACAAGATGCGTGTCTTGTCTTTTCAATTTAGTCATTGTTTCGGATCACTTTTTAAACGCTTACATTTAATGTTGGGAAAATATAAATGTTCTCTCCGATCTGTGTATTCCATCCTTTTATCAATCATAATGGTGTCTATCATCATCTTTTCCTCTTTTCCTCAAGTCATATACGACTTTTTCATGTGATTCTAAATTCGTCCATCAATCCATTAAAATCACACTTGTGAAACAGTCCGTAGACTGTTCATGTTTTTTGAAGATAAACGGTTTTCACGCGGTTTTTTCTCTTATGGCGTACAATCTCATCCATTGTTCTTCAGCTGTTATCCTAGTCAAAATATGAAAAGATTCACATTTTTTATCGTTTATTAAGTGAATCGTATGCCAAATCATAATCATCTTACGTTCAGGTTAGAAGGGCTGTAATTTCGACGACTTTCAGACGACTGTCGACCCAACTAAACGATGTCATCAATGATTTGCTTCATGGAACCCTATCATTATTCTCTCGTTTATTCACTTTTTCCACAGTTACAGGCAAAATATTTAGTCAGCTGCCTCCAAGTGGGCTGAGATCCTTCTGCACTAGTGTGCGCCATTGGTTCCGTAGGCGTCCTCTACTCTCCGGAGCAGTGTTGCCATCTTGAATGCCTATGGGTGTGGCCAAATCGTCGGAGGTGTGCGTCATTCATTCATTGAAGACATCATATACCTAGGTTTAATAAAAGAAATCCATTATTCTTACACGAAATTTAAGGCATATGAAAAATGATCCGATTTAGGTCAAATATGATCCGTTTTGGAGATTGTCATTCTAATGGTAATGCCATTATCCATCTATCGTAAAAGTCTTCGTTCCTAATGTCGAAAAACTGAGGGAGTCTTGTTTCAGAAGCAAGCCGAACTTTTCACCAGCAAAATTATTCAAAGGAAGAGGTAATAATCACTTGGTTCTAGGGTCCGGACTATAGGGTGGATGAATAAGGACCTCCCAACCAAGCTCCCGGAGCTTCTGGCGAGTCGCTATCGATGTGTGTTGCTTGGCGTTGTCCTGATGGAAAACAATTCCTCTCCTTTGGGCCAAAGCTGGTCGCTTCTCGGCGGTTGCTTCCTTCAGACGTCCAACTGTTGACAATGCTGGTCCGAATTAAGATTTTTGCCGTAGAAGATCAGTTCATGGTAAATGATTCCCTGACAATTCTATCAAACACACAGCAACACATTTCTGGCCGTTAATCCTGGGCTCTAATCGTAATTTTTCAGACTATCATATGTTTTCCTTTATGTAATACCATTACTATCGTCTCGCCTATCGTTTATTTTGTTGAACGGTCTGAGAACCATATCTCTCACGTAAAAATGACATCTGTGATCTCATTCCTCTCAAATTTCACCAATCCATTCCCAGTTCAGAGCGCTAAAAACTAATTCATATGCGTCTTAAATCGTAAAAAAAAATGAAAAACAATATATGTATACATAACTGTTCTTATTTAATATGAAAACGATACTGAAGGAGCTATCGTCCAAAATCAGTCGTCGGGACGATAATAACTGACAGTTTTCAGTTTACCTGAATCTGGCAAAACGATTTCTTTCAGACGCTATCGTTTTTTCATTCTTACATGCAGTTGATTGAGTGCCTGCCCTTGGTTAGAGGGTCCTATCTTCGAATCCCAGTGAAAGCAACACTTTTATCCGGTTTTCAAACCTGGTCCAGTCACCATTTGCCATTGGGATCAAATTAACGGCACTATCACTGAAGTGGTCGATCTGACTATAGGTATCACAAGTGTGCTGGCGATTTCGCTGACAGCCCACTACCGAGGTTGCTGCTGGTAGTACAATGGACCGGTTTTGAGTCTGAGTGCTCCAGTCTAGCGTTAAAAACACCTTAGACATAAAAAAAAACTTCGCAACGCTAGCGCGAGACGATTGTCGCCTTACGCGATTAGAGCCCTGACTTGACCACCGTTTGCGCCGACTCGCCGCAATTCCAATACGACTGTTTTCGCTTTACGTTTTAAAATGGGTCGATGTTGTTGCGCTTCAACAGTGATTCGCAAATGGAAATTCGGTCCATGAGGATCTTTGGCGTTAACTCGTCTGATAGCCATACATCAAGCTTATTTTTGTATCCAGTCTTGTTCAAATGGTTCCAAACGGGTTGTTTGTGCAATGTTTAGCTCCAGGGCAATCGAAACAGTGCTTAGATGACGGTCAGACTCGACGATTTCCATGATTTGATAGACATTTTCGACAATCTTTGACATCGAAATTAGCGAAACTAAAACTGCGGATAATTTACTGTAACAGTATCCGCAGCCAGGACCATAAATATTATTTACATTTTCAGCCGCCTGGTTAGAGTTTTCCCTTTATCGAAGTAAAATATGGCGTATTTTCTATTTGCTGGGATCCATCTTTGACGCGCGCTCAAAAGAAACGGAGTCCTTCAATCACAAAAGTTAGGTTAGGTTGGTTGTAGTGCCTGACTGCTGAAGAGGCAGCACACTTAGACCAAAGTAGGCCAATTGTGATACCACGCGGATAGATTTCTCCGAACATTGGAACCAGTTGGTGCTTGCAGTGAAGCGATTAGTAGACCCCTAAATGTAAGAACCTAGGACTTAGCCAGAGTGCTGCACGAGCAGAGTAGGTGGTCTATGTTTTCTACTTCTACTCCTTTTCATCCATGCAGCTTCTGCAGAAATCGTTATAAGGGAAGACCATCCTGCGAGCATGAGTGCCAATTGCACAGTGCCCGGTTATGACTCCGATGAGAGTCCTTAATGAGGGTCTGCTTAGTCTAAGTAGACTGAGTGACCGTTTTAGGTTAAGTGATGGCCAAATTTCTTTTGTTTTAAGGCAGGTGCCTTCTAGCCATTTGTTATTGGTGGTCTTAATTGTATGTATCTTCAAAAGATGGTAGGCTGTAGCGATCGCCATGGATCAATCACAAAACTGTCCGTACATGTTTTTAAGTACGAATTCATATCTTTCAATCGGCACGTAGTTTGAATTGGATTGCTAAAGGCTTTTGGAAAAATGATGGATTTCTTTTTACTACACCTAATATATGTATCTGCTTATGATGATGTTGTGGCCAAATCGTCGACGATGTGTGTCCATCCAGCATCTTTCAGCCTGTCGAAACACTTGCGTCACTGAGAATAATCATTTCAAAGTATAACTTGATGGATTGCCTATGCCTACGATAAAAAAAAGTGACACCAACGCAGTATTGTGTTTCTCTTCCAAAGACACTATGGGGACCGTTCCTATATAGCGAAAGGGATTTTTGCCCAGTAAAAACACCTCCCTTCAAATAAAATGTATATCCACTACAACTAAGTTTGACACTTATCCAGCAGGTTTACTTCCTTAATTCAGACGCGTTTGGCAAGAGATTCTCCACTGAGAGTTCTTGCTAGGTCAATTCGCTGAGTGATCGTCCATTCGTGTATCCGGTCTAAGGCACTTTGCAATTTTCTAGTTGACTCTTCGACCGTTTTGGCAGTTACCAATATGGCGGTGTCGTCAGCAAATGTGCCTAGCACGGTACCCACGTCATGCGGTATACCGCTGCTATACAGTAAGTAAAGGAGGGGACCAAGAACACTTCCTTGTGATACTCCAGCTTGTTTAGGTTTAAATAGGGAGTATTCTTTCCCATATTTCACACGGAAGATTCAGATAGATAGTTTGATAAAATTGTGTAAAGTTTTCTCGGGAGGAATTCGTGCCAAACTTTGTCAAAGGCTTGCGGAACATCGAAAAATATAGCTGAGCAGACTTGCTTTTGTTCAAACGATTTTTCTACAACATCAGTTATTCGATGTACTTGGTCAATAGTTGAATGTTTGCTTCTAAAACCGAACTTCTAAAACCGAACTGGTGTTTCAGAATTTCTCCTGTGTTTAAGTCATAGCCAGGATCTTTTTTGGGTTTGAGTTTTTTTCAATTCTTCCTTAAGTTCTGTAGAAAAACTGTCAATACTTGTGTCTGAATCGTAGGAGTTTAACGCATAACTGAGCAATATGACTTTAACACCTGCCACCAATTTTTGTTTACCTTATTTTTTTTTATCACAGATCTCTTACGTTCACTTGATTACCAACCACAGAGGTAGGTTAGGTTACAGCTCCTATATTATGTCGTAGAGATGACAATTGCTCATTATTTGTTAAAAGATTTTATTTTCTGCACGTTTTAAGATTCGCATATCACATCACAAATTACCACTACTTTTGCATTAGTTCACTTCATCACATCACACCTCATCTCATATCATTTTGTGTTTGTTCGGTGCACTTAGTTAATCTACTTATTATCCTTGCCATTGTAAATCATCTTGGAATGCATCACTGGGCGAGCATCTTCGTTGTTACCACTTCACTTAGAATTTATCCTAACAACGGTGTACTAGCGATCACGCATTAATGGTTCTCTTGATCATCATATTCACCACAAACAAATGTGTAAACTGCATTTTTCTTTCTTAACTCTGTTAAATATTCCAAATGAAAGAAATGAAAATCGCAAAAAAAAAAAACAAAAACAAAAAAAGCAAATGGATATACAAAATGTATCTTCTCTACTCTGTAATGTATAATGAAAAATTAGGGCGACTGCAAATCCGATATATGGCAGCAAGAAAAGAATCTTACAAAAGCAGCTAAAGTTTTGGGGCAATTAAAATCACAACTGCACACACGTGAAACAACGGCTAAGTTAAAGGTAACCTTTTTGAATTTTGAATTAAAAACACAAAACAAACGAAAACAAAAACCACGATTGATACAACACCGATTATGGTTTGTTATGTTGTTTGATTTAATTATGAACAATTGTGATGTGAGTGTACTTTTTTTTCCACTAAGCTTTGCTTGTTTATTTTAAATAATCATTTATTTTTAGTTGAAATATATCAAATTACCCGTTTTTTTTTTCAGAATTGACAAAAGCAAACATCGAATAATAATGTGGGTGGGGCTACAGCTCCAACCTGTGATTGGGTTTCACAAAAACTACACATTGCTCTCTGATGAGTGTAGGGTCTCATGCCGACTCCGAACGGCGAAGTTTGAAGAAGCTTTTTCTGGACGAAAATACTCCTTGAGCATAGTCAGTGAATCGTGCTTTGAGTTATAAAAATTTCTCGTGGTGTAGATTGAACCCAGCGTAGGACCCACGACACACCTTCCACACACATTTAATAATGTCCATGTACTTGCTTTACCCGCGAAGCTGTTCACAAGTGTCTCGGATAGACAGCTCCTTGGCAATTAGAGTTCCCTTTCCACTAGTGCCACCCGAAAGTTTTCCTCATCGGAGAGAGGATTCCCGTTAATTTTGAGCTTTCCTTGTCATTGGGTCGTTTTCTGAGCTTCGGCCAGAAATCAAGTACACGATGACCAACGATAGAAAAAGAAATTTAAACAAATCAACAACGGTGTAAAATATAAAATTAATTCTAACTTTATTTTGAAGCTACATTCTTGCCATTAAATAGCACATTATTCAAATGTCTGCCTCGACTTCATTAGTAAGCGGTCGGTTCAATTTTTGATGACTCGATCCAGTATGTGCGGCATTGTTCCGGCAATAGCCTTTCGAATGTTTGCCTCAAGGTCGTATAAAATCGAAACTGGTTGCCTTGTTGATAGACTAAGGACTTGACTAGCGCCAGAGAAAAAAATCGAGCGGTGTCAATTCCCAATTGATGCTCAACGCTCGTCTTGAGATGACCTAGTCGCCAAATTTCGCCGTCGCAACTTCGAGTGTTCCGTCACTTGTATAGCATGTAGTGCGGTCTTCTTGGAACCACAGGTCGGATGTACATATGTTCGATATGTTGTCGAACTCTGGCCAAAGAAAGTCGGTTAACATCATCTCTACTTAATGCATTTGGCGGTAACGCTGTCTCCTTCCTCATTTCGAAACAATTGGGGTGCAATGATGGTGCCATGCCATAAACCGCACTAATCACAGCCCAAAATGGATGATTTTTTGGCCAAAATTAAAATCTCCGGCCAACATGTCCAGCCGCGAAAAAGAGAACTCGCGGCGTTATCCATGGTCGTCCGGCTTATATTCTTGCATTAGCACTTATGCGGATGTAGGCCTCTGTCGACGCCCAATTCAGGGGATAGGTGTCGTCTTCATCGATACTGGCCACTACTGTAGCTGGGATTTCTTCATCTCGCACAAATCAAACGTTGCTGAATATTTTGACAGCTGGATGTCATTGGTAACTTTGGCATCTGCTGAAACATAGCAATTGGAAAAATTGGCTCGGATCTGCCTTCATTCCTGGAAACGCTGCTTTCACTCATCAAGAGCAATCTGTCTTGCGTCCGCGATGACTTGGTCCTTGTACCGGTGATTCGGCATTCCCCTCATTCTCGAACCAGGAGGCTTTGCTTCAAAGACCCGCTTAGTCGGGGCATTGATGCCCATGCGCTCGATGTGAATGAGCTTGTGAGCCTGTGTAGTCGACGTATCTTCTCTCTCGCTGTTATGTGTTCTCCTCCATCTTTTTTTTTTGTCGGATGTTTTTACACTGCTCTGGATCACGGAGCACTCAAACTCAAAAAACTGATCCTTTTTTATTACCAGGCAATACGTTGTACTTTTGCAGACGCTTCTCTCATGAGGAGCCCACATCATCAGCACTCACTTCATCAGCACCGAATAACTGCCACCTTTCGGAGCAAAGACGGGACTGTAGCAGAGGAAGTGCTGTGCAGTGTCGTCGTCTACTCCACAATCATCGCAGAGGGTTTCATCGTTTATGCCAAGCACATTTATGTGTTTGGCGAAGGTGTAGTGCCGCCGTCTACATCCTCGAGAGTCGTGCCACCTCCGGTTATGCTCTCAGAAGGAACCATCGATGGAAATCCTGACCAAGGACGCAGGCGCAGGCAGTCGCAGCGCAGGTTCAGGTCATATCTACCCAGGTATCTCCTCGGATGCTTGCCTTACAAGTTCATCGGCGATCTCATTTCTCGTGATCCCATGGTGGCCCAGACAAGTCCTAGCGAATTTACATTGCCGTTAAAATTCAGAGAAGACTTGCATTCTTGAACTATCCTGGTTAAAGGGTTAAGGAAGGCCTTACAAAAAACAGACGCAAATACTCCGCCCATTCCACCTGTTCTTCACAATGTAGTTCGTGGCCATTAGGATCGCAAAGGTTTCCGATTGGAAAACTGACGTAAATTTACCTAACGAAGTGTGCAGTCTGCTGTTGTCGCCCTCCACGAAAGCGCCGACGCCAGGTCCTTCATTAGTCTTGAGGCCGTTCATTTGACTAACCTCCTTTCCTGGCTTATATTCTGGCCAGAGGCAGTCCTGAGTGCGGAGAAAGTCGACTTTGTATGTATCTACGTCGCAACTGGAGTACTGGTGTCCGTATGTCAGACGGCAAATCCGTCGGCATTGTCATTGCGTCACAAAATTCAAAAGAATCTCACAGAAACTCCTGCGTCTACCCATTTTATTGAATTTGATTTTTGCTTTTGTCAATTCAGATGTTCATGTCACAAAAATGCAGCGTTCACAATTTCTAATTACATTTTTGATATCCATCCGCAGGTGATCGAGTGCATCAACATAATGAACAACATACTCAAACTTCTCTTCCGTGATGACATCGGTCCCACAGAGGAGGACATCAGGGATGTCATGTTGATATTGCTACGCACTGTGATTAAGACATCTCATGCGATGGACAGAGAAAACCCGCAGGTGGGAAATTTAGTTGCAATCATGCTCGGAATCCTGCGCAGCATGACCAGTTACCATTATGAAGAGTTTGTGCAGAGCTTCAGCAATAAATTCGATTTGCAAAGTTTCATCATTGAACTACTGCTGGTGTTTCAAGAGCTGGTGTCACCGCATCCAAAGCCCGTGTTTCCCAAAGACTGGATGGATATGATAATGCATCAAAATACCGTGATTCTTGGAAGTCTTCAACAGCTGTCCACCGTGATAATTGACTCATTCTTTGAACCGTTTGAGAAGCAAGTTTGGTCCAACTTCTTTCAGTGTTCCATTGCGTTCCTAATTCAATCGCCACTACAGCTGAACGACTTTACCGACAATAAGCGGGTAACGGTTTTCGAGAGATACAGGGACATTCGCAAAGAAACAGCGAATGAAATTCGTAGAATGTGGTTCCAGTTGGGTGAACACAAACCGAAATTCGTTCCGCAGCTGGTTGAGCCAATTCTGGAAATGAGCATGATCCCTGAAGTGGAGCTGCGCAAGGCGACCATACCAATATTCTTCGACATGATGCAGTGCGAGTACTACAGTTCCAAGTTGTTGATGGAAAGCTACGGGGATACGAAGCGCAATAACTCGCATTATAAGGCGAATTTCAACGATTTCGAAACCGAGATGATTGAGAAGTTGGATGTCCTGATCGGAGCAGGCAAAGGTGATCGAGAATTCAAAAACCTCTTCCACGAGATCATGATGGAGAACTGTCTAGCGCATAATATTCTCAACGCGGAGGGCACGAAGTTCGTGAATATGGTGACGAAACTTATGGAGCGTCTGCTCGAATATCGTTGCATAATACAAGATGAGAGCAAAGAGAATCGCATGGCATGTACGTTCAGCATCCTACAGTTCTATTTGGAGGTGAACCGCAAAGAGATGTACATTCGGTACGTGTACAAATTGTGTGATCTACATATGGAGTTCGATAACTACACAGAGGCAGCGTTCACGTTGAAGCTTCATACGAATCTGCTGCAGTGGGATGACACCGAGTTATCGCCGTTGCTGCGATCGCATCGCCATATTAGGTGTCGAACGCACAGGGAATTGAAAGAGGAACTATACTTCGAGATAATTAAATACTTCGACAAGGGCAAGATGTGGGAGTGTGCAATAGACATGTGCAAGGTGCTTGCCAAGCAATACGAGGAAGTGACTTTTGACTACCTAAAGTTGGCTGAGCTGTACAAAAAAATGGCGGAATTCTTCGAGAAGATCCTGAAGGAAATGCGTCACACCTCCGAATATTTCCGAGTTGGATTTTACGGCTTGAAATTCCCCAGGTTCCTTCAGAATAAGGTGTTCGTGTTTCGCGGCAAAGAATACGAGCGTCTGAGTGACTTTTGTACACGAATATTAGTTCAGCATCCAACGGCGGAACTCATGCAAACATTGACTACTCCCGGGCCAGAAATTACCCAGGCCGACGGACAGTACATTCAGATCAATAGTGTGGAGCCGATAATGGATGAGGCGTTCAGCAAATTCAATGACAATGATATCTCGCACGAGATTGTCAAGTATTACACATCGAACAATGTGCAGAAGTTCAAGTTCTCTCGGCCGTACAGGGAAAGGGATAGCGGAAGTAACGATGTGCGTGGTTTGTGGTTGGAGAGGACAATTATCACAATTAGTTTCCAGCTGCCTGGCATACTGAGGTGGTTCCCGGTTGTAAACTCTGAGAAATACAAAGTAAATATCGGACCATTTTGGGAGGGGGGGGTGACTGACATTTTGCTGATGCTGATGCTGATATTGTTTCTTTTAGATATCACCCATCAGACTTGCTGTGGAAACAATGGAATCAACAAACAAAGCCCTACGAGACCTGATCATTGCGCACAGAAACGATGAGAATATTCCTATCAATCCGCTGAGCATGAAAATTAATGGAATTGTTGATCCAGCTGTTATGGGTGGATTCGGGAAATACGAGGAGGCTTTTCTCACACCAGACTACCTTGAAGAGCATCCAGACGATGAGGAATTGGTTGATAGTCTTAAGGATTTGATTGCATCTCAAATACCGCTTTTAGAAATTGGTAAGTTTTTAGGGGGGGAAACGGTTGCTTCTGATTAAACAACTTACTGCAGTGTTTGGCTACTCGTCGCCGTTTAACAGTCTTAGCTTAAGTCCGTGAGTAGGCGCGAAAGTCACGTCTTACTTAGCTAGCTCTATGATTTTGTCATCCACTGCCAGAGGTATTTTGATCCATAGGATTGGCTGCGTCGTTTTCAACCCATGGGTTTATTTGTGTTCCACGCCCCTCTTGTCAGGAATAGCACCGGAAGGGTATTTCACAGTCGAGGAATGGGAGAGAGTAGTCACTTTCGAGTTGTTCAATTTGTAGTCCATCCAGTATACTTGCATGCCCAGTAGAGATTGGTAGCCAGCGCTCGTCAAGTGGAAGATCAGTAAGATCCTGTAAGATCTCTTAGCTCGCCGTTGCAGTAGTGGAAATTATAACAACTCACCGTGCTACGCTACCATATGTCAAGATTAGCCTGAAAATCGCCGTGTACAGGATTGTTTTAGGGCTTGGTCGCCATTTTTTGCCGAATATCCTGTTGCTTAGGATTGGGCACAGGTCGTTTTCTTGACTATTTCATGTACATTGAGTTTCAAATTTAGTTTCTTACCTACCTAGGATTACACCAAGGTATTTCGCGCTATCCGTTAGGGTGAGGTTTATACCCTTAATTCTTGGTAAGTTGAATTGCGGAATGACCATTTAGTTGGTGAAAAGAACCAACTCTGGAAAAGAACCAACCCTAGACCGCAAGGTTTTGCCCACCTGAGGAGGGTTTCTATAGCTGTAGTTCACTTAGACTAGGGGTGTCTAGGGGATGGTTTACTACGTTGAGAACTACTTCCTAGATTCACATATGAATCATCGGAGGCTTTGGGTTCAAAACCCACTAAGTCATCCACCTCTGGGAAGAAGTGGATTCTCTTCTGTGCTAGGACTGATGTTGGACAGATTCTATTTCTCCCTCAGTCTCTATTGCCGCTTGGCTATCAGAAAAATGTCACCCACTAACAAGCCATAATTTCGAGTAGAGTACTCGCAACAAATAAGTATCCGCCATCTAAGGAAGCACTCATAAATCTAGAGTACAATGTGTTGTGAGTGCTTGGATTACTTACACATGCGATTCAGTGTACACGCGGGTGTCGGAATTTCTGAGAGTTTTTGGAAGACTAGATCAGCAAAGTATCTTGCAATCTGTTACGTATTTATATTGTGACATCAATACGTGGTGTTCTTCTCATCGACTCTCATCCGTGTTCTGCGATAAGGAAATGATAAGAGCCTATCTGCCAAAATACTGTGAATCAATATAAAGGGTGATTTTTTTAAAAGCTATAGGAAAGTTTTTCAAAAAAAAAACACATAAAATTCAGAAAAATGCATGAAATCTTTATTTGAATCGATAGTACGGTCCATATAATTTAATGTTTGAAGATTGTTTCATGCAAATGTTGACCTTGACTGCGCCTCAAATTGTCCATCCGCTTAGTCCAATTTTGGCATACTCTTTCCAACATTTCGGCCGGTATCTCACGAATAAATGCTTCAATGTTGTCTTCCAATGCGTCAATTGAAGCGGGCTTGTCTGTATAGACATGAGCTTTAACATAGCCCCACAAAAAATAGTCTAAAGGCATTAAATCGCACGATCTAGGCGGCCAATTGACCGATCCCGAACGTGAAATAAAATGTTCACGGAACTCGCCCCTCAATAAGTCCATTGTTGTGCGTGCTGTGTGGCATGTGGCACCGTCTTGTTGTCACATGTCATGCAAGTCAAGCTCTTGCATTTTGGGCAAAAAAAAGTTGGATATCATCTCACGGTAGCGCTCACCATTCACAGTTACGTTACGATTCGCATCATCATTGAGGAAGGACGGTCCAATGATGCCACCAGCCCATAAACCGCAACAAATTGTGACTTTTTCTGGATGCATTGGTAGCTCTTGCAATGCTTCTGGCTGATATTCACTCCAAAATCGACAATTCTGCTTATTTACGTACCCATTGAGCCAAAAATGAGCTTCGTCGCTGAACAGAAGAAGCGCGCGATGAACTTTCTTAACCGAGCACGCATTTTGATAATAAAATTCAATAACTTGCAAGCGTTGTTCGTTTGTAAGACGATTCATGGTTAAAATATAGACCAAACTGAAGATGTTTGACAGTGAAACAAAACACGAAACGTGCGTCAGCTGTTTAAACCAGTGTTGCCAAAAAATAATAGCTAAAAAATCACCCTTTATTAATCAGCACGGCAGGATCCAAAACTCATTTCTCTTATCCAACCTCAACATCTTATTTAATTTTTCTTCTAGCCATATCTGTACATAAATTAAAGGCACCTGAAAGTCTTAAGCCATTCCACGAAAGAATAGAAAAGTGCTTCAGTGAAATGCAAGCAAATGTCGAGAACAAATACGGAAAGAAGGTATGCAGTACAACTCTATCCTCTATCCGTTGTCATGGGCTCAAACAAATTCCTTAATTTTTTCCCTCATTTAGTCATGTGATCTGAAGTTCGAACGAGATTCATTTGTAATGCTACGACGAAATGGATCAATAATCCAGCCATTGTTTGACGGTAACAATCGTTTGTCCGAAACCAGCATGGGATCATCAGAGTAAGTATATTTGAACACTGTTCCATTCGCCTTAGATACATACTCATTTTGTTTTCATCTTACAGTAGCGGCCTCTCGAAATCAACATTCTCTGGTCGAGCACAAACGAGTTCCATTAAATCAACATTTGCTAGCTTTAATTTCAATCCTTCGAATCTAACCAGGTGCCGTAGCAATCAATCATAGATACAAAACTATTCTCTTTACACTTATCGCCTCTGTAGATTTGATATCTTTTCCGCACATCTGTTATAACATTTTAGTTCCGTATAAGTTGTTTCCTCTTGATTTTGTTTGCTTTTATGTTGTTATATTTTTTTTTTGTTTGATTGTGTTGTTATTTTGTGTTTGCTTTGGTTACATCATAGAACAACGTTGGGACATTCGCCAAGTGTTAAAAGTAAAACCAAAGAAAAGACGCCAACAAAACGCAGATCCCTCAAGAAGGTAAACAGTCGTGAGGTATATATATATATCGATATTGTTATGATTTTATATCTGTTTATTTGTGTTTTAGCTTGATCGAGAAACACTAAGTCTTCCAGTAGCTAATAGTCAATGGTATACATCACCGTTATCAACGATCACATCGACACCGGAAAAGGATTCAGTTTCACTGACAACAGCCTCGAATACATCGCTTTCGAAACCTAATCAAGATCCAAGGGTACTAACCGAAGAGGTAAGCATATCAGATTGTTGCAAACGAAAGCATTATTCATGAGATCATCGTTTTTAAAGCTAATAAAGCTTGATGCTAAAGGAACTAAGTTTTATTGAGTTGCCATTAAAGCTTTAGCCTTCCGTCAGTTCTGGTCACGCCTCACTAAACCTCTCTTGCATTCTGAATAAGCCACAGTTATTGAAGATTTACACGTCAATATTTGTAGCCAACTTAGTCCCTGGGTTCCAGGATGTTTCACTTGACTTATGTCGCTGTGCGGCACAGTACAGTTCAGCTTGAATCGTCTCCTTCAGATGCCCTCAACTCAAGCAGGATCGCAGGAAGAACCTTTCTCTCGGATGGACAAAGGAGTTCTTCATTCCTTTTTGAAATTGTTCATGCCTCTGCACCGTAGAGCAGGACTGGAATGAAATGTACACGAAGGCAGGGTCAGCCGAATCCAAGTCGCTGACGTAGTATGTCCTTACTTGAAGAAGGGAGACGTCCATGGGCCCGCCAGTTTATGTGTTAAATTCGTATACGCCTAGAGAGACTCATGTCACTATGAGTTGGCCGTGATATTCGTGGTTAAATCTCAAGAATCGATGTGATATTTTCCGTTTAGAGCACAGCATATGCTTCGATTTTTCCTTGTTCACCGCCAGACCCATTTTAATCGTAACCGTCTCAATGCTACCCAATTTTTTATTGACGGTTCGCTGCGTTTGGCCAACCACGTTTATGTTATCTACGTATGGTGACATCTGCACGGAATTCTAGAGGATCGTGCTTCTAGTTTTGGTCGGTGGATTTTTTCAAGGTCTTCTCAAGAACGATGTTGAAGACGTCATCATCCCCTTCTCTAAAACCTTTTTTATTTGGACCAAGGAAAATCTCCATCGGCAACTCTTCCTCAGCTTTGTTAGACATCATCCTTCATCTTGCTATCATGACCTCGTCTAAGTTAGGAGGACGGAATTCCCGTACAGGTTGAGTGAATCATTTTGTCAACGCATTGAGTCCACATCCTTGTTTTAAACTCTGAAGAGGTCCTTGCTCCCAATTCTCATCATTATCTGTGTCTAATACCAGTTTCCATCCTCATCCTGATAGCCTTTCCAACGTTGTCTTGTAAGCTTCCAGCTTCGCTGCATATATTCGTTTTTCTTTGGTGGTGCCGTAAAACCTAGCACATGAGTTCATCGTCTTTGATGGCTTCTCGACAACGCCTCGATTCTTCTTCGACTGTTTTCCCAGCCGGCGTGAAACTTGCAGAGAGTTTCTGGTAGTACCATGCCGTGGTGATCTTCCTCGCCGTAAAATGGTTTTCAAAAATAATAATATGGCTGGTGCTACAGCCCTTGGAGGGCCAGGGCCTAGCTTCTCAGCAACCACTCGCATTGTGCGTGCTATCTCATGAGTGGAAGGGACCTACAGTTTAATGCCGACTCCGAACGTCCAAGTTTTGTGAAGCTTTTTCTAGATAGTTAGCATTGTCTGTGACTCGAAGGAGGTGGGGCCGTGAATATATTCTTTTTTGTCGTACCAGTAATCGAACCTAGACACGGTAGGTCCAATTGCGTAGGAGTCGACGCACATACATACAACGCCACCGGCCACCAAAATGGTTTTTAGTGGTACGTAATATTGTCTCTTTACTTCTTGTAGGACAGAGAGGAGGTACCCTATAACCCTACATCGCAGTTTTACAAAGGCGCTCGACGTAAGAGTTCATTTCAGTCGGTTTACGCATAATTCCCAATGAGTAATTCCATGTTCGGCATTAATGAGTTGTTGCATACAACCTTTCATATTATTCTAGCACTAGAACCCGAAACTTGCAAGCTAAATACTCATCGTATTTGATCGTCATCACTCGATTTCTTTGGCCGTTAAGGTCTCCATTCCATTAATTATATTTTCAGTTTCCTTCAAGATCAAAATCATTTTTTGTAAATCAAATAGTATTTTTCTTTGAAGCTAACATCAAAGCGACCACTTCGTTCCGAAAAGGAGAAAGAACGTCGACTTTCTCGACCGGCTAGTATGGCAACGCCAACATCCAGTATGAAAGGTTTCTCCATTGCAGATACACACTCCCTTTCCGGTGGAGATAGCAGCAATCGCAACTCCGTTGGTAAGTTATTAACTCATAGTCACAGTCATACAGTCCTTCAACAAACTGACAATGTATTCATTCATCAATTTTGTACAGATATTGTAGACACAACCGATTCGACATCAGAAGAGGATATTGTACCACCACCATTACCAGCAAAAACACGTGATTCATCTGATTTCACAAGTCTTCCAGCATCAATTGACTGGTTACCACCACCTAACTTTGCAATATCTCCAACCAGTATTATAAACTCATCGTACGAATATGTCGAAGCAAAGAATTTTGCTCTGACCGATGATAAGCGGCGACCACCAACACCGCCACCGAAACCATCAAGAAACAGCAAACACATTCCATAGTTTGACACACAATATTCGAGACAATAATACCTTCAATATGATTGAAGTCAGCCTTCATGCACTCGCACAAGCAACTGAGGATAAGGATAATGATTAAGGAGTCACATTGTGTTAATCACACAAATGGGAATTTTACACGCCAAATACTATTTTTTATTTACATATGCTTATCTAAAAGCAAATAAGATGTGTTTAGCCATAAGTTTCTAGAGCTTACTCAGAATCAGAGCTAAGAAGGACTTCCGTTAGATACGTATGTATACCTACCTACGGATTAAATCAATGCGTACAAATTAATAACGTAATTGAATGAATTCATAATGACATTGACTAGTTTTAGAGTAGGTAATACAATAGTTATAATTTGTTGTTTGCTTGTATAGAAGAACTTACTCAGTGTTGATATTTTGACTACTTATGTTACTCTCTACTTACTACAGTATTCATAGAAACATTCATAAACCCGAGCAATCTAAAAGAGGTATTTCGATGATGGGGAAAAAAACAGAACACATGTGCCACGAATTCTATTTTTAAAATTTATTTTATTTCTTTTCTCTTCCAAAAGATGTGTTTACATATGTGTGTATACGTAGGGAATATATTATGTATTTTGTTTGTTTTTGTTCGTATAGATGATGCGCAATCGTTCTTGTAGTTTTGTTAGAGGGTTTTTACAATGCATGTTTGCCTCAGACGCCCACTCACCCAAACAGAAATTCTAACAAGAATACAACGCAAAACAATGATATTTACTTGATATATACTATACAAAACAATTATATATTATATACTATATACAAAAAAACATATCTATGTATAAATGTACTATTGTTAATTAGGATTGACAAAAACGCAATTATGTGTCAATTATAGATGTACTAGGATTTATAATGTGTTGGCCAAAGATTTTTAAGTTTAATAAAAATCGCTTAAAATATTTTCGAAATGTAGTTTTTTTTTAAACATTTTCTTTTATAAAGCTATACCGTATCCTGTTGAAGTGATAAGTTAAGTACAGCGGATATTGTTGTCCCTTTATAACAGAATCTTCATCCATGGCATTATTCCTCGAACTTGGAAAATGCCCACCATCATAACATGGTTCGCTTTATCGAAAGTTTTCTCACAAATATAAAATTCCGGGTCAGATTTAATGACTTGCTTTCTTTCACCCATCCTCTCTTCAACGGACCCCGCAAGGGTCGATATAAAACAAATTCTCTCTAAATATCCTATCTGCAAATATAGTGTGAACGTCAGACTAACAAAGGACTGCGTTATCCATGTTCATTAATGCAGATATACTATCATACTAACTTAGGTGAACTGCAGTACTTACTGTTCAAAAACGTCAATACCTCATCGATGTCGGGCAGATTCTGGTGTATTTTTTGACTGCAAATACGCTCTATTGGAAGAAAAATATTTTGTACTAAGGCAAGACTGCAGACATTCTGCACCGTCTGTGTGTTCAAAAACACATGAGAAAAGTAATGCGATTGGACTAGCGCAGATTTCAGACGTTTATGAAAACACCCATACACTCTACACAGATGATCTTATCATCTTTACTCAATGTAAAGATCTATACGTGATGTCTGAGACTTGACAACATCCTTAGGGACCTCGATACTTGGCCTCGGGTACCAAGATCTCTATGGATAAAAGTAAAATATTGCACATATGCAGAAAAACGAGTGGGCCTTAGCATTTAAATGTTGTTTTGGACCCCTTCACTATAACAAATGTACATAGGTATTATTTGCCACTTGAACGACACAAGGCGTTTTGAGAGTCGAGTCACTTTACAGGCGTTTAAGCATCGATATTACGAATCTTAATCGACTCGAGCTTGTGTTCCACACACATTCCAAAACTGCCACTCAAAAACTTACTGTCAATTTGACAGATCAATTCGCGTAATGGAGTAGTTTTCATAAATTCCACTGGATTACAAATTTTTAAATTGTTGTTTTGAGGTGATTGCTTACTTAAATTATTCGTGGAATTTAAAGTAAATATGGACAGGATTGCTATGCTTATTAATTGGATTAGTGTAGAAAATGATCAACTTAACATCAGAAGAAGTATTGGATTAAAATTCAATCCATTTGATTTACCAGATGCTAAGTAAGAGATATGCATTGTACAATTGTGAATAAATACAGACACAAACAGATTTTCTTGGACATCTATTTGCTTTTTCAGTAGATCTGCCATATTGTATTTAGAATCTATCCTTTTGGCAGACCTGGAAGAGGTTGTTGTTACACTGTTTAAACAAAACTCTGGAACTCTTTCTGGAAATGGTGAAAATGCTGCAACGCCAGCAGGGAAGGAAGTTTCTCTTTCATTTGAACAGCTTGCACTCTGTGTTTATGTCCTTAAATCTATTGAAACGAATGATAGGTCTATATTAACTGGTGGTTGTGGACCAATTTGATGACATCCAAAAACATTTCCAGAAGGATTTACTGTTTCCTTCAAAGAGAGTATCATTGCCACCGACTCATCAACGTCGTTTAAATTTTTTTGTTTGAATGGTCCTCCCCCTGTAGCTTCGCATTCTCTTTTGTTGTGGACAAGTTTCTTTTTTACTTTAAACTTAGATCACGCCAAACCTATAAATCACAAATGCATTAACGTTTTAATGATATATAACTACGGCCGTATATCATATCTTTTGTCATTCTTTTTCATCCCTTACAGTAGGTCCCAAACTATTTACAATTGCTGCGACTTGCTTCCATTCAGTTTTGTTTCGATCCGTTTGAGAAAAACATCTTTTGAAATTTGTTGCTAAATTTCTGTTTTCCTCCATCAGTTCAACCAGCCGCCTTATTTGTTTTGGGCTGGAAATTTTCATCCTTAAGATAAACCCTACATTCGCCTCCGGCTAGGACATACACGATTCACACATGAAAATCTTATGTCAAAAAACATCCATCCGCAATGCAGTCTTTGTGATTCCACCGTAACGCTTTCGGCTCACCATCTAATCTACGAATGCAGAACCATCCAGAACACTGTTCATAAGCTGTGTGCTAACTCCAATCTCCACGCCCTACTTTCTTCCCCTTCCGATGTAAACATTAGTCTGTAGGATTATCTGCCTTCTACAATTAAACATTAAAATTTTGTTCACTATTCCTTTAATATTTTGCCCAATGCCCTGGTTCTATGTAGTTCTTTTGTATAACTATTAATATTATAATTTACTTATGTAGATTTAAATTAAGTACAGCGGATTACTTTGGTGATAAATCTTCTATGTGTCTGGGAAGGATCTGAGCGATCTCTAGGTTGGAATCGGCTGTAGCGATAGTTGACCGTCAAACCCATAGAATCCGTTGCGTAATGTCAAAAAATGTACAGCTTATATGCTGTGAGTGAGAAGGAGGGAGACAGCAAGAGCGGCCTACAAGTGAAATGCATCACGACGGATAAAGTTGGTCAACTTTTAACTTTTTCATACTTTCATGTCCAGTCTCACAATTGACGTTTAAGCTCGGCTTGTGGTTTAAACTTCAGTTCAATAATTTATTCGGTTTCACAGTTTCGTTGAAACTGAGTTCAATTTGTAGTTTAAGTTAAACGAGAGTACACTGCCGTTTAAACCACAGTTCTATGCCATTTTGCTTCTCTCGCTCTTTTTTCAAGCTTTCGTATTTTATGCTCCTGAGATCTGATTTTGACTTTAATAACCGGAAATCAATTTGTCACCAACATGTGCTTATTATTTTGCACAGCAGTGTATGTTTCACTTCAACCTTAAACAAATGTCTGCTTTTATACTTATTTAAAGAAATCAAACAAGAAAATACGACACAATACACAATATTATCAACTCACAAATTGCTTAGCAAACTGAGAAAGTGAGAAATGAACGATTTTTCCGAATGTCAAATTTCAAATTTGCACGGTCTACTAAGTACTAACGCATTTACTGTCGTGACTCGAAGCATAAACAAAGTTTGTCAAGGTAAGCTTCCTAAATTTGTTCGACGTCTTAAATCCAAAATACTTATCTAACTCGAAACGACGTAACTCGAGCTATTACTGTAAATATGTAAATAATTTTAAACCGCAAGAAAGTGTAGTGCCGTCCTGTTGAAAACACATGTCGTTGGTGTCCATTTCATCCAATTCAGACCAAATGAAGTTGGTAATCATCGGCCTGTAGCACTCGCCGCTCACGGTGATGGCCTGGCCAACGCCACCAACAAAAAATCCACACCAAAAAGTGAGTTTTTCGGGATGCTCTTGGATCGCATGTTGATTGGTATCGTTCCAAATTCGACAATTGTGTCATTCATCCAAAAGAAAGGCTCCATTAAATGCCTGCTTCTTCCAGTTACAAAGCCGATTACCCTTTTCCATTACAACTTTGGGCATCGTTTTCGGCATAATGCTTATCAAGGCTTGACTTGGATCTACCAGTATTTCATACCAAGTTTTTTGTACAAATTGCAACAATGTGTCTTTATTGCTAAATGTTTTCTTAGTCAATTTCTTCTTTAGATGTGGCCACAAGTTTTCAACAGGGCTTATGTCTAGTTTTTGCTTTGGCCAAACTAGCAGGACGAATTTGTGTTTAACAAAGTATTTTTTTTACTAGTTTAGAAGTATGCTTTGGGTCGCTATCTGATGAAAGACCCAACGCAGAAGCATGTTTCGACGTGTGGTAGCAATTTTGTTTCGAAAAAGCCAAACTTCCCGGGTGAATAACTAGGAGTTTCCCTGTTGATGAAACAATAATGTGGGCATGAGGCAACAGTTTGCAATGACACATGTAAACAGGACGGGCGATAGTTGGAAAAAAAATACGAAATATTTAGTTATGGAATTTCTTGGCTTGGGGACATATCATATTTCCAAAGAAATTATTCGTCGTTTGTTTTGTCGTTCCAAGTCGGTTTTTCTACTCCATCAGAATAAAATGAGATACAAAAGGAAGTGTGATGCCCAGTGTCACAGTGGAGGTTTAAACTTAAGTCCAACTGAACCATGAACCGAGTTCAAATTTTTGGCTTAATCGCCCGGTTTCACAGTGAAATCTGAACTTCAGTTCAGTTGAACTTCATATTTGTAATGCAACCGATAAAAATATGGCAACACTTTCCATTTGGTTCGTTCATTGGCTACCATTTGTAAGGACTTTCGATGCGTTTCCTGTGTTTTTTAGTTTCAGTTTACGCTTTCTTACGCTTTTGTGCATCCATTTCATACCATATTTTGCATTTAGCTTTCTTTTAACATGTCCCCAAAGATTCTCTATGGGATTAAGGTCTGGGTACTGTGCTGGCATTTCAAGAACATTAACATTATTATCAACAAAACGCTATTTTGTTACTTTGGCAGTATGCCTAGGATAATTTTCCTGTTAGAACTGCCAAATCGAAGGCAAGTTATCATCTATAGAGTGATTTTTTAGCTATTATCTTTTTGGCAACACTGGTTTAAACAGCTTTTCTTTAAAAAGTCACAGTTTGGTGCGGTTTATGGGCTGGTGGCATCATTGGACCGTACTTCTTCAAAGATGATGCGAATCGTAACGTAACTGTGAATGGTGAGCGCTACCGTGAGATGATATCCAACTTTTTTTTGCCCAAAATGCAAGAGCTTGACTTGCATGACATGTGGTTTCAACAAGACGGTGACACATGGCGCACAGCACGCGCAACAATGGGGGGCGTGTTCGGTTAACATTTTATTTCACGTTCGTGCGATTTAACGCCTTTAGACTATTTTTTGTGGGGCTATGTTAAAGCTCATGTCTATACAGACAAGCCAGCTTCAATTGACGCATTGGAAGACAACATTGAAGCATTTATTCGTCAGATACCGGCCGAAATGTTGGAAAGAGTATGCCAAAATTGGACTAAGCGGATGGACCATTTGAGGCGCAGTCAAGGTCAACATTTGCATGAAATAATCTTCAAGCATTAACTTATATGGACCGTACTATCGATACGAGAAGCATCCCCATGATGTTTCCGCCACCATGTTTCATGGTTTTAACAGTGAATCT
Organism: Eristalis pertinax; assembly: GCA_907269125.1. NCBI lineage: Eukaryota > Metazoa > Arthropoda > Insecta > Diptera > Syrphidae > Eristalis > Eristalis pertinax. Next base: position 62,110,694 of record OU026145.1, read on the forward strand.
GGGGTCAAATTACATTCCAGATGGTCTTCTCACGTACTTTTTTTTAAGTATCTATTAATAAATTATCTTTTGTCTCATCAGACCACAGGATGTATCACCTTTTTTCAGGTAGCTTCTTGCAATTTTTTTCCGCAAAATCAATCCTTGATTTTTTTTCGATAAAAGAGAACACTTTCTTGGCTGCTTTAAATTTATGTTCTAAGAACCGTCTTCTAATTATTGAAGTATCGATGCTTAGCTGTATCCGTTTTGATCTGTCTCGATGTTATATAAACGGATTTTTTTTTGGCGCATCGAACTATTTGAAGGTCAGTTTTAGAAGAGATTTTGCGCTGTCGACCCCCTGTTTGTTCCGAATGTTTGAAATTTAAAGCATTTCTAACCATTCCCACAGAGCCAGAAGCGTTTTTGGCAATAATTCTCATCGATTCATTCTACATTTCTGAGCTAGATTATTATCCTCCGTATTTCGGGTGAGCAATGCTTCTTCCGACCCATTATCCTTTTAAGACACTAACGTTTCAATTGTTAAAATAATTTTAATAATTAGATTGTTATTACTTACAACGGAAAAGAAAGAATACCACTGAAAATAGTAGATGCAAGAGTGTTCTGTGCTTATCACTTTGCACACTTGAAAATTAATGTTCTTACATAAACTGCTCAGAACTACTGAAGTAAACAAAGTAGATGCATTTCTTATTTAAAACGCTATTAGCCTCCAACAAATGGAAAATCAGCCGTCAGCAAGATCACTCATAGTAGTAGAGAGAGAGAGAGAGAGAGAGCGAAAGGCATAAAGAACATCAGTGTATGTATGTTTGTTCTTCTTTTTTTTGCTTCGACTTAAGTCGATTTCGACTCACGACGCGTTTTTCCGGAACGAAAGCGACGTAAATCTAGGTATTCCTGTACTCTCTAAGTTTCCTCAGTGTAGCGTCTAAAACAAAGCAATCAGTAGCAGCATTAGCCCCTTGTCATCCTTAGATTAATGATTTGTCAACCGGCCTGGACGGTTTGACTTTGCTTACCTGCTTAATGCGGATTTCCGCGTTCATTGTATAAAAGCCATTTGTGAGATTGTTCTTCATTTTATTTCATTATGTATACAATAACAAATATGTAAATAAAAATAATCCAAAATAAACTAACTACAAATCTTTGTAAAAAAAAAAATAGACGGTGACTGCATTCCATGCAGCAGCGGTATGAAATTTAAGTAAGGCCTCTAAGATAGTGTTAAACTTCACAAATTGTTCAAATGCAAATGATTCTTAAAACAAAAGCTCCTAAAGAAGTAATATAATTGCGTTTATAAATGTTGTTTTAAATGGAAGACGCGCGAAGCACACGTTTACACGAGATGTAGCGTCCACTAAACAAAAGAAAAACAATGTTAAACTCTGCAGAGTCTCTTAAATAGCACACGTGTGGATTAATAAAATGTTATATATGTTGTAAATTGTATATGTATGTATAAGTAGGGTTAAAAAAAGTATTGTCAATTGGACAAGCATTCAGGCAGTTATTTGTTCCTTGGTAGTTTGTTGAGGTCAACACGAGAATATTGCAAGAAAGTTGCTCTCCGATTAGCGGGTGGATTTATTTTATATCTAGTGGTCATGAGTGAATATCGATTATTATTTGAGAATTGCGATTCTGCTTTTGGCTTATCTCTAAGACTTGGAACATTTCCTGGAGGGCTTCGCTGGTTCGAGTTTTTCTCCGATTGCGTCGAAGTGTTACTTTTCCAGATTTCAGCTCACGTACTAAAGCGTCAAGACCTGAAAGAGATGAATGTAATGCATTACATATTTGTGAGTGAATTTTGAAGAGCGTGTCACGACACACAAGCAACGAATAATGATGATTTTTTTTGTGAGATACAGTACAAAATGTGTAGAAAAACAAATTTACCACTTTTATATGATCAAGAGCGTTGATTTTGAATCCGAACCATTGGTGTTAGTAAGCGTGATGAGATTAATTACAAAACAAACAAAAAAGTGTTATGAGTGGTGTAAGTTTGAGTGTGTTAAATATTGCAAGCGATATGTGCACAAAAAAAAGGCAATTGCCATTAGAACGGGGACTCCTTGCATACAGACCTGACGGGATCCAATAAGACCAGCTTTTGGTTCAGATGATGATGAAGATGCTGAACTTACAAATAAGGGTAAAGAATAGCGTACGAAGTCGTTTGGAACTTTAATAGTAATCATATCGGTGGTGCGACAATCAGTAACCACTCGTGATGTGCGTGCAGTTTTTTTTATCATGATGGATGGCAAGCCAGAGGACAAAGCTGCTACTCTACAAGCAGCTAATACGACCGATCTTAACTGACCAGCATGGAGAATCTCGCAATTTTCGAAAGGAAAATAATGCGAATATGTACAGGTCCCACCTTCAACAGGGACCGACGAAAGCATCACAGCAACAAGAAGTTTTACGACGAAGCCTCTTACAACAGTACATGATGACACTGTTCAGAAGGCAGCTTCTAAACATCAACAATCATCTTAACGAGGCAATCAGGAATCTGAGAAACACCATCCCCGGACAACGCTACCTCAACGCGCTAAATCTGCTAAGCGAGCAAAACTTCCCAACGGCATCTAACAACGAGCGGCATAGCTTCTACCAGAGCAGCGATAACAGTCATCATCGAGGCTAAATCGGCTACCACACCATCACCCCATCCCAAAAGGACCAATATGGACACCCGAATTTGAATAACCCGATGTAAGCACTCGACTTTGTAGGATATAAAAACTAAACAATAAACCGACATTGTAATACCAAATGTTGAAATAAACAATGTACATCAGTTGGACCACTATCGTTGTGGCAACACCCTAAATTTTAAACCGCTTTTAAATCGATGGATGGGACCTACAGTTCTAATCCGAACAACGAAGTTTGAAAAGATTTTTCTCGACAGGATTACTCTCTGAGTATTAAAAGTGAATCGAAAGAAGTGGTGACGGAAATCATGAAAGTTGGTAAATTCAGTTCAGAAATAAAGTAGTATAGAGAAAGCCGCCTTCTTTTTTGACATAGCTTTTTCAAACCCGACCGACCAAACGGAGAATGCTATTTACATTATTTCGTGAATAACCGTCAAAAATTTGTTAGTCGATGCGTTAGTCAGTCACTAGAACCACCTATCATTCTCAGATTCGTAAAGGTTTAGAAAGAATACTCTAGAACAAATATCTTCCACCTTTGCACAACAGGAGTCCATAACCGTCAATACAAGTCTCTAAGGGACTGTATGTGAGGAGAACTCGTAAGAAAGCAAGGGTATCCAAAGGAGGCACAATGGCACTATAGGTCCGTGTGCATTGTACCCTCAACAATAAACTATATATAAATACGTGCTGCCCATTTTTGTCATACGCTTATACGCCGTTCTACCCAACCGAATGGCATGATACTATAATTTCGCGTAGATGTGCACAATGTTTTTTTTTTTGTTTTGCCAAACGGTTGGCTAGAACCTTGGTAAACTCATGTACAAAATTGGGTTATTTTATGAAAAGAAGGAGCTTTTCAAAGCGCAATCAAAGTGGGGTAACTATCCATCCCTATTTTTCATATAGATTAGTCTGTCATGCCTATTATGAATAAAATTCCCCGGAACTTTTACTCTAATTGGGAAACCCGGCATTAGGTGTATTTTATTATGTGGCCATAATTATATAGATCATTGGTCATAATAAAACAGTCCTGATCAATAAAAAATTAAGTTCGTGTTGTGGTATTATCTTGTTTGACGTAACCCCTTCCTCTTTGCCACCTATGATGCAACAGTCAGATCATTTTTGAAGTTTATGCGGGAATAGTAACCAACGAAAATCTATCTTTATACAAGAATGTAATTTCTTTGTTGGCCTTTGCTTTTGTTTATGAACGATAAAAGGTAGTAATACTTTTCCTAATCCGCGAGGAAAAAAATTCCGATGGAAATTTACGACTTTTTTACGGGAAGAGAAAAGTTCCGGGGTACAAGCTATTCCCCCGAAATTCATAAGCTGATACTTGTCGAATTTCGACGACAGGCGAGAATAGTAATAATAATAATCATTCAGCTGTGAAGTCGGATATCTCTATAGTACCTGCTTTCTGATTCGGGATTGAAACTGTCACCCCTGACGCAGGAGCCGACGCATCATCTCATAACTAGAGTCCGACCGAAGGCCACTTCGGCCGAAGCAGAATATGATTTTATGGTATTACGAAATACTAAGGAATCTAATAATTTAACAAGAATTACTTTATTTTATTTTAAATTAATTAATATCTTAATTATTCATTCATGAACAAAAAAATTAGCGTGTTAACTAACTCAATAGGCTTTGAATTTAAATAAAAAAAGTAAATAATAGAAGCAAATTTCTCCTCAACATAGAGTACAAGATCCTCTCTGCCGTTATATGTGAACGCCTGAAACCATTCAGGCAATAAAGACCTGATAGGTCCTTATCAGTGCCGTTCCAGGCCGGGAAAGTCCACCATCGACCAAATCTTCACACTACGGCAGGTCCTGGAAAAGTCTCAAGAGATACAAATCGACACCCACCATCTATTCGTCGATTTCAAGGCCGCATTTGACAGTTTTGACATTCCTGCCAAACTCGTCAGGTTGTGCAGGATGACGATGGAGAACTCTCGTTGCTCCATCAAGGTCGGTAACGAACTCACCGAGACCTTCAATTTCAGAAAAGGTTTTAGACAAGGCGACACGCTTTCATGTGATTACTTCAACATCATACTTGAGAAGATCGTGCGAAACTCAAACGTCAAAACCAGATGCACGATCTTCCAAAAGTTCGTTCAACTGCTTGCTTACGCGGACGACATTGACGTGATTGGACGGAAACAGCGAGCCGTCAATGAGGCGTTTGCTGGCTTTGAAATGGAAGCGGCTAAAATGGGTCTGGAAGTAAATCAGGGCAAAACAAAGTACATGCTGTCATCACGGGGGGATGCACAACATCGACGTCTCGGACAGAGCGTCATATTGGGTAGCAAAAACTTTGAGGTATGCATCTAGTCACCTAGTCAAGTGCCTTCGGACCCTACGCTTAAGATGGCTAGGTCATGTGGAGTGAATGGGCACCACATCACCTGCCCGAAGAATCTTCGATTCCGAGCCATTGGGAAAAGGCAACAGAGAACGTCCTCGAAAGAGATGGCGCACACAAGTGGAGAAGGACCTCCCAACTTGGTGTGCGCGATTGGAGGCAGCTGGCGAAAGGTCGTGTAAGCTGGAGAGGATTGTTGGTCTGGTCCACCCGGATTGTAGCGCCAATAAAAGAAGAAGAAATGATAAAAATGAGTTAAAAATTAAAATTAAACAACTTGATATTGTACGCAAGAAATAAAAGATTACCACCATTTTCTCCGTGTAAATTAGTCCTCCTGTCAGCATAAATCTGTCAGTCAGAAAATTGAACATTCGGCTTCGGCAAAATCTTCAGCCTCAATTGGCCGAGGCCGAATGTTTTGCCGAAGGTGATATTTTTAGCCGAAGGTGGCCAAATCTGAATATTCGGTCGGACTCTACTCATAACGCCACAGCGACCAATGGAACTACTGGAATGTTAATGCAAAAAAATAGCATTTGGTTTCCTTACTATACTTTTGACGAGAACACAAGTTAGCATTCAGAGTTTTATTTAACTTTCCTCCGGCAACTCCAACTGCCTTTCCATCATCATTCCCCTTCCGATACGGGATTAAAATATACCCAAGCATGTCGTAAGAGGCGATTAAAATCCTGAGCTAGAGCTACTGGCTTAGGATAAGCCCCTACTCATCATACCAAACCATAGAATGAGGCACATAGAACATATAAAACATTAGGCGGATAGTCTTGGTTGTTCTGGCATCTCACTGGTTGTAACCATTCGGTTCCGAAGGTTTGACTAGAGGCTATAGTCTGGTGCCACTGGTGACTTTGGGAGCAGCAAAGGAGTTTAGATCGACTTAACAATTCACCAAGAACTCCATTGGTCCGTTAGATGGTGGTATAAGCCTAATGGCAGTAGGATACGTGGATCCAAGCATCAACTGTCTTTCTATCATGCATACAATCAGAGGTTGAGTCATTTTGACGATTAGAATAGAACTTTGGATCAACCTTAATTTTAAATTACTACAACCACATTTGACCCACTGGCTATAATTTATCCTTATACGGTCCAACCTGATGCACGTTGCTCTGGTATGATGGCTCATACTTAGGTTATGACAGGTTAAAGTGGCTCGCTGCAGATATCAGTCACATCTTTCCTCAATGGGTCCAGCTGGACTGCCACAAATGCCGATCCACTCGCATACAATTGGTTGCTTTAAATATCAAGAACTATCTCTTGATAGGGAGATGCTTGAAGACGTTTCTGAAAACAAGCGTACAAAGAAATTTCACAGAACGCAGAACACAATGAACTGAACTTAAACCCGATATGCCCGACCCAATCATTTATGACCATGAAATGCACGTTATTAGGAGAGGCCATAATGCGAATTGATGAGCGACCTCTAAGCGGAAGTCCCCCAGAGTCCAACTGATGCCCAAGCCACAACGCCAGAGAGACGACTAAATAAATTCAATTAGATCATTTCGTTCGCAACACTACTTATCGTAATTAGTGGCTTTTTCACACTTCACCCCTTCAATCCACCCTGTCCAATAGAGGGAAACAGAATCCGACATCCCACTGTCGATGTCGGCCCACTCAATCACGAAAAAGATGGAACGTAACAAATTGATACGCAAAAATCATTAACCAACTAATAACGACAACAAATGAACCACCCAAACCAAAGAGACTCTCCATCTCAGCCATGAAATCATTTCCCTCCTTATATTTTCGTATTGCGTGCCAGCGGCAAGGACGACCGAGCCCCTAATGAATCCAGAAAAAAAAAACAACACAGCAAATCTTTGTTTCCCCTCACTGGTCCCACAGTCGGCCTTCACCCGAAACCCAAGTCGCATGAAATTAGTCCGCTCAAACCGTCGCGACGGGGCTTCAGACGGAGGCGAGGTATGAAATCTGATATAAATAAAGTCGACAAGTTGACAATTTGAACACAGTGCCCTCGAGAGAAGGACCGAACGAGAGGGAACAGAGCGAAGATATCCATGGATGGATGGATGTGGATCCAGGACGGAGGAAACCACAAATACCGACTAGAAAATTGCTGGGGTTTCGAGAACCAAACAAAACAACCCCATAGCAATACGATGCAATGAAAAGCAAGAGAAGATCTCCTCCCCACTCTTATCTCCCGCACCCACACTCTAGGTGACGAGGCGGCACACGCCACTCTCTGGTCCCGTTCAACGTGAAGTTACTGAAACAACAGCTGTTGCGGGTAAAAGCCGATTTTGTTAACACCGTCGAATGTCAACAAGCATCCCCTTTTTGGCTCTAATGACTTGAAACAGGAAAAAGCAACAACAAAACATAACTCCCCACTTGTGCGCGGTTTCTTTGCACACGATAGTCCCCCTGCCCACACCCCTCAAACACACACACTCATAGCTGAAGCCCGCGTGTTTATCCTTGCTCCTTTTTCCTTTATTCCTTCATTTGCGGATAATTAAGCGACCGACCGAGAACGAGAACGAGAGGGCAGCGCGGCGTGGGAGACTTTTAATTAAAAACAAAAAACAAAAAAACGAAAACGGTTATAAAAATATTGATTTTACGACGAACTACCAATGAATTTAATTTCAAAGAGGCACTGCATGCTGCAGGTCCTGCAGAAGGGTCTAATGAGCTGCTTGCTGTCCGGCCAGTGGAAGGGGGATAAATGATGCAATTCAGTCTTTGAGTCTTCGACGAACGAACGGGAATTAATTTTATTTAAAGAGAATGTGCTCGATATTTATTGGAATATTTGAGCGAGGACGGGATGCACATGGAGGGATGGGGTTTTGTTTTGTTTCCAGGAGCGGATTGGAGGTTTCATGAACGACGACGAAGGAAGAAATTTTTCCCAAGTCATGGATAGCTAAATATATTCAAAACCATTTACAATTGCATAATTTTGTTAGAAATGCAAAAGCGAAACGGAGGATTGATAAGGTAATGGATTTGTCCTGATATTTTTTCCTCTTGTACAACCCATGTCTTGAAGGCAACGACTCCGCGGCCGTTTTAGATCTATTGTATCGGAGAGTTGGAGTTATCCCAAAAGACGTACTTACTTCCCTCATGAAAGCTAGTACTCGTAGGTCTTTGGCAGTGGAGTTTTTTAAACCCACTGAAGTGAGTATCTCCTTATGGAAGATACGTTTCCTTAACCATCCTTATCGATTCAAGGCCGACATACCTTGTCTTGACACATGTTTAGGTTAGAATAGATAGTTGGGCTGCCAGCGAAATCGCCAGCACACTTAGGCCATTTTGGTAGATTGTGATACCCATAGACAACACAGACTACTTCCACTGATCGACAACTCCAGTGATAGTGCCGTTAATTTGATCCTAACGGCAAATGGTGACTGGACCAGATTTGAAAACCCGATAAAAGCGTTTTAACTTTGCTTTCACTGGGATTCGAACCGGGGACCCCTCTAACCAGGGGCAGACACTCAACCAACGGCGCCATCCAGCTGTGACACGTGTTTAAATTGTTAAGGTGGTAGTTCAGGCCACAATGGTCCTTAAACAAGCTTGTTAGCAGTATTGTCCTGATATGACATTAGCGAGTAAGAGCGTCGACTCCTACGTTGGGAGTTATACCCCAAATTCCAGAATTGATCAACTTTCATATCTCACGGCTCCGCTGTTTCCTGTCCTGTCAATGCTTAAGGAGTATTCCTTTCTAGAAAAAGTTTCTCTCTCGAACTTCGCCATTCGGGGTCAGCATAAAACTATACGCTCCCATGCACTCGTGATAGAACAACACGAGTGGCTGCTGGACGACCGAACTCCACCTCGAACTGTTGCGCTCACATATTATTTTATTACATTGTAATTTTAAACGCACAATAAGTTCGTTAAAATTTCATTTATAGACGACCTATCTAACGCAAAAAGAATTTTGTAGAAATATGCTTACTTCAGTGAATTTAATTTAATTTTCTGTCAGTAAATGCCATATAATTGATATACATGATAACTGATAAGCACGGTATGGAGGGTTCGTGCGGGAGCTAAAGCTGCCCTCCATCGTTGACGGCCAACATGTCCGCCTGATCAGACCTCCTTTAAGATGCAATTTGTAGAGTTCACATCCGTCGTTTGCACATCTTAAAGTCCGTCAGACCCGACAGGCTACAGTCTGAGGTGGATCTGAACGCAGATTCTACAGCAATCACTTTTTAAACACTTGATGGAAGAATCGATTTGTGCTCGACAGCGTATCTATTCTGTTATCATTTACTTTAACACCCCCCTTTTTAGTCTGATCTTCAATCTCGGTAAAATCTTCTCGACATGTAGGGAATGCACTAAGCTACGAAGCTGTTGAACTTATTTATAAAAGATTGTTCTTTCCGTGTTAACAGTTTCCTAACGCCAATACTCATAGAAGAAATTACAATATGTGGCGTTTCCTGTATGCAATATGGCACTATCTGGATCCGTCCAGACAATTTCCATCGAATCGATTAGTTGCTTATGGTGAATGCTGTCGTACACAGTTCCTTACCACTTCGGCTGCTCCAAATGTAGACGGATAAGTCTCCTTAACATCGCGTACACAATTTTTTCTATCGTACTCTCCTGAAGCCGTTTATGAACAGTCTAATAAGTCCTTATCAGTATGGCGTCAAGTTAGAGAAGTCCGTCCGCTTGCAGTTGTAAGCTTATGCGGAAGACATTGACATGATTGGCAGAACACAGCGAGCCGTCAAAGAGGCGATTGCTGGCACTGACCCGGGAGCGGCTAAAATTGTTGTGGATGGCAAATCGGGGTACATCCTATCATCACGAAAGGATAGACAATATCGAGGTCTTGGACAGAGCGTCGAATTGGGGTAGTATAATTTTCTTGAATACCGCAGTAAACAGCACCGACAATATCATACCGAGACCAGGTGCAGAATAACTCTTGCCAACCAACTTGGTGGAGGCTAGCTAAAGAAAGATTGAGCTAACTGGTTGATGTGAATACCAAACGATGGACAGTATGCTTATGAAGTAGGTGACAAATAGCACAAGCACCATGGACTACGGGCAGAAATAAGACAGCAGGGCGATAACCAAATTCTATCTCCATTATCCCTTGATTTCAACTGCCAGAGTTTTGTATACGATGTGTCTGTGAATACGTGTGAGCTGTTGTGAACAGATGCAACCTAGCTGCAACCGGGGAAGGTGAGCCCATGGATCGACTGTCTCATATTTCGTCGTCGTGGACAAGGGGTAATTCTGGCCGAAGTTGGATATCTTCTGCACTTCTTCTGACTACAGGGTTCATATCTCATATCTCTATTGTTCTTTTGATATAATAATAAAAAAATTGATATATAGTAGTTGTTGTAGGGCAAACGTACACCATTACCTTAAATATACTTTAAAAAGTGTAAACCAATCACCGGGAAATGTGTATTAAGTCGAGTTTTTCGATACCGATTTGAAGCAGAAACCACCGCATTTGCCGAAGAATAGTGTTTTCCCATCATCCCATCATCTGCTTTGTGTTTAGTTAGAAAAAAATGCATAAATTGAGCTATGAAGTGCTACCTCATCCTTCTTATTCTACTGATTTAGCCGCCTAAGGAAATGTCCGAGCGAAAGATATTTGGTGCATCACTGAAACAAATACATATTTTGAGAGTCTTGCGAAATCCTTATATTTGAAGTAACTTAGAAAAGCGCATATTTATTTAAAATTCAGTCAAGTTATCAAAAGACTCTCGTAATGGACAGATGTGAAGAACTGCTGATACCGCTATTTCTTCATGTATGAAACTTTCGTCGGTTAAAGACATGCACTCCTTCATCAGCTCACTGAAGTGGGACGCATCTATTCACAGGTACTTTCCTTGAACGATTGGAATTAATAATTGCCAACAGATTGACCATCTTGAAGCGGACTACTACGTGTGAAACTGTAAGTTGTCACTGTTCTTTAATTTATTTTATATTTCCTCTCCATAATAGATTTTTGTTTGCTTTCCAGAATGTTTCTTGTAAACAAAACGCTGGTCTCCTTTCACTCCGATAGATATAAAAGACTCTCCCCCAGCATCGCGCTGTACCTAGTACATATAACTTTCCTAAATCATTTGCAAATGTTAATAGAATCTCTTCTAAGTGGTCAGTGGTGAGTAAAGAAAATCAACCAAAAAAGTACTGAATTCCCATAATTCCTAATCATGGTGACCAGTGTGAGATCCTCTTGTTGTTTATATTTATAACCAAGCCACAACACAGACAAGCGCCTTTTCCCCAAATGAAGCCCCTGCCTGAACATCAATCGCTGTCCCAGTACTGTCACGGGGATTTTCTCTAAGAAAAACAAAAAATAAAAAATCACGCCAACAACACATCTTAACACAGTCATCACTACAAACAAATCCTACCAGGCAACATCAACAATATATTCTGAATCTCATACCACATCTCCGTTGCCACTTGCCACCCCCTGGTTGTCCCTTCACAACGCAAGGACTCTCAAGAAGTGAGAGAATAAAAAGAAAACAGGAGCGGAAAGAAATTCTCAAATAAATCTTCCGTCTTATAAAATAGAACAGCGCGGGTGGAGCAGCAGGGGTGGGGGCTGACTTGACGGCAGGCAGAACAACCGCCAGAGTATGTACTTTCCACGGAAAGCGTAGAAGCAAAAGGGACAAAAGCCCCCAAGAGAGTGGCGGCGCTAGCGCTACTACTAGTACAGAGAAAGATGCAAAATAAAAAAAAAGAATATACAGAGAAGAAGAAAAAAAGCACGAAAAATAAAGCATCAAGTATCACCATAGCAAAATGTACACAATATATCCTCGCTGGGGGAGGGACGCGAACAAGGCGGGCTGGGAAGGAGAGAAGCTGCTTTCGTTTGCCTCCCTCCAAGGACACCAGGATACCGCCGCTGCCAACGCCAAGCGACACAATGAAGGTAAAATCAAGCCAGGCAAACCCACTACACTAGAGCGAGAGGCGGAGGGGTTCGAATCTCAACCCCAACCTACCTCTGGACTGAAGAGAGAGCAAACACAGAGATCTCGAAAAACGGTGGGTGGTACAACAAAAAAAAAAGAATAAAATAAAATAAAATAAAATAAAATAATAAGAGGAACAACAAACCACCAGCACCAGAACCAGTGCCAGTGACTGAGTGAAGTGGAAACGACGACGAGAGGGATTGGCAGAGCGAATGTCGTGATATACCAACCCCGATATCAGCAGGAGGAAAATAGGCGGCAAAATATAGGAATCCAAAAAGTTGTTGTTTCCTCCACACCGCTTGAATCTCTCTCTCTCTTCTTATCACCCCCTTCTGGCTCTTGGTGGTGTGCCCGCCACCAACTGTATCCTGCTGGTCCTTCTCATGCTCCTTCGCCCCCCCCCCCCCCCCCCCCCCCCCCCCCCCCCCACATCTCGTAGTCTTTACACAGTGTTGCTTGCTCTAGTAGTACAACACACAAAAACACACACAGGACACACATATCCTTCTGGGTGGCTGGCTGGCTGCTTGCCTGAATCTACTGTGCTGCGTCTGCTGTTGCTCTTGCTGGCTGGTTGGCTGGCTGATGTGTCTGCTCTTCGACTTCACACGACTGATTGATTTTTATTCGTGTCGCGTTCTCGCTGAATCAACACAACAACCGTGCCACACCGACAGAGAGCACGACAAAAAGCAAAAAAAAAAATAAAAAAAATTCCCAAAATTCCCAAATAAAAATCGCACTTGCACCGGAACACTAAAGGATATTAAATAATAATAATAATTCGGGCCACACACCACCAAAACTTTCGGGAGGGTGTGTAGGCAGCACTTTCACGTTCGTTCGCTCGGTCGTGCGTCTGTCTTCTTGACTCGGATTCCACTTGTCGGTTTATTCGCTTTTTTTTTGTCCTATTTTTGGTGCTTTGTGGTTTATAGTCCTCTGGTCCACAACTCGAGGAGGATGAGTGGTGTTTGTTGATCTCCTAACACATATCTAGAGATAAGAAGTGTCGTGCCTGTTGTGTGTAATGTTTTGTGTGTTGTTTATCTTGTGAGTGTCTTCCCCAACTGTGTGTTTACAACAAATGTGGCGGGCCTTTTGCATCCTCTCGGATTAAAGGGATATAACCAAACACTGTAAGTGAATTTTGATTTAAATTTATGCACAAATACATGGCTGCGGATATTTACCGTGTCACCACCATCGCATCTCATGCGAATGCCTCGTGACCAAAATCATAAATCGATCGATACTTCATAGTTCGCTACACTTTTTGTTGTTGCCTTAAATCACTTGCTCTCGCTCATATATACATTCATACGCAAAATGTGTAGTAGAAGCAAAAAAAAAAACAGCAGAAATAAAAGAGCAAATTTCCATCTATAGAGCTTCCACAGTATACCTTGGGTACCTGTTAACAAAGTTTCGCCCACCCACTTGTGTTCGGTGTTCCCGCCGCCCATTCACCCACCCATCATCGTGCACTTTGATTACAATCAAGGACTCGCAAACGCACAGCACCATACCTTCTGCTGGCGTGTGGACTGTGGAGAGGTGGAATATGAAGCCAAGATGTTAATAAAAAAAAAAATATAAGGATTATTTAAGTACGACCAAACGCTAGAATGAGGAACAATAAATAAAGCCATACATTGGGTGGGTGGTTGCCTCAATTTGATCCTTGTTTTCCGTTCAGTGAAGGAATATCAGTGGAACACGGTCGCTATCTATCTGTCAATCTAGGTGGGGTTGGTCACAGAGTTCGCTTCAGTTCGGTTCGGTCAGTGAGTATCGAAAATCAAATTAGGTAGGAATATCCTTACCGAGTGAACATCAGAGTCCGCCTGCCCCACCTGTGAAGCCATTTAGAAGCATCGACTTCATTCAGTCCTCGCATCCATCTCCTCTTCCTCACACTCACTCGCACTCGCACTCTCATTCTACGGACTATGCCCCATCGCCTCCATCATCACCCATCATTGCCGACGACGGCGACATCATCATCATCATCATCATCGGCAGGAGGAAAGAGATTCGTTATTGATGATGGCGATGGTGCGGGGGTGGGAATGGTTGTGGTTAGGGGTTGATGGTGGTGTTTGGTTGCGAAGTGAATTACCGCTAGAGTACGACGACGAAGTTACTCTTTTTTTTTTGTTTTTGTGTGTTTCTTTTTTTTCCTTTTGACAGCTGGTCTTTGCTTTGATGATGAGTGAAACGTGCTTCGTTTGACATTTGTGGGGAGTTAGTCGTTTGTCGGCCTCGTTACGAATGCCATGAGACGAGGAATGGCAATGGGAAGCATGAAATCAACGTTTTATGAGAATAAATGATACACTAGGGGGGGTTTTGGGTTTCAAATGGCTGCACGCTAGATGCTCCTCAATTTCCTGCCACACTTCATGGCTTCAATATATCTTGTTGAGTGTGGCAGGTCAGGTAGTGTTGCCATTTGAACATGGTACTGTGATGCGAGATTTCAAAGATGCATTTCGTAAGTGTCATGTGGTGCATTGTTCAACCAGAATTATAGCATTTTAAGCATTTCAGCCATTATTTAGTACTTACTTTACTTATTCTTGTCCTGTGAAAAAGTTTTCGCAGCGTTTATTATAACATTTTATGGGATAAGTCCGGAAATAACACGAATTTAAACAAGAACCGTAAGATGAAACCATTATGAGACTGTTCACCATTAACTGTTAACAAATTCGTTACTGTCTGTCAAATTCCGTCGTGTAATCACTGACTAAGAGTCTCGTGTCTACTCGTTTACATACAACTGTATGTCTCCTCCACTCTTGATAGAGCAATAGCTGCAGAAACTAGGCCCAGGGGCCAAGACCACCTCGGACTCAACGAAAAGTGGCCAAAAGCATCGTCAAAATCCAAAGTACGCTTAATTGCTTGTTGGAACTACAGCAGAATTTTGCTGTCAATTGTGTTGAATTTTCTACCAACTATTGTTTACGTAAGTGGAGAGCGAGCAAAAATGAACGAAACTTAACGATAGAAGTGGTTGTTATTGTCACACTGTATCATTTCAGTGTAGTCGCTCATTTTTGCTTGGGCCTTTAGGTGGATACATTGACAGTAGGCGAGGGAAAATTGTCCTATGCACAGGCATCCAAAAAGGGATCGCTTTTAGACGACTGTAATGTCACTGATGTAATGAAACGATAGAAAAGGCACAAATGCGCTACCATGCCTATCAGGTAACTCAGACTCTAGTGTCATGGTGCCTTCATATCATCTACAATTAGTGTAATTAATCGTGTTAAGCAAAAGATATTGTGCTGTAGCGACAGGCAGAATTGGGCGATGTCCAACTGGAAGGCGATGAGATTGTAGCCATAAAGCAGGACGCTGCTTCTGTGGACAATATTTGTGACTACTTACAATTCAAGGTTCTCTATTGTAAAGTTTTCCTTTCCCTTCATTTCTCATCTGAATATGACAACATCTGCAGGCATGAACATGTATTGGTACTTGAAGAAAACAGATGACAGTAGACTATCGGAAAATTGGCTTATACACAGAAGGTTGAAAGTAAGCCTGGCTACATGCATTTTTTTAACTCTTTGAAAGATCCCTGGCACTAAGAGCCGACCGTAGCGTTAACCATCGCGTAGGATGTAATGATGCGAACGTGGCTTGACTAAGTGCATGGTGAAAAATTATAGAAAGCGGTTCACAACAAGAGTTAATGCTTTTTTTTTAAGGAATATGCCTTGCGTGCCCTCAGGACCGAAGAGAAGATGTGATTTATTTTGTGACATACTTCATTGATATGTCCGACCAGACTTATTTAAGTTGCTAAAAATACAGGGTCCAGATTTTGACTGTGGGTATTAAATGATTGACTGAAGAAGAAAACAGGTTGGCAATGATTTGACGGTCATCAGATAAGTGGAAGTGCAATTTGAGAGTGGAAGGGGTTCCGTCAATGAACCCATAGAATCGTCTTGAATCGGTTATTAAGAAGGACTGTATTTCGACTTATTGTACAATGAAGTAGCACTAACTTTAAAAGATTGCTCCACATATATTCCGATAGGCAGGCGACAATCATAACCGTAGTGTTGGATATCCAAACTTCGATAAGTCATTGGTAAATACGGCGGCTCTTTTCGGACATACAGATATCCAAGCGAACGAAAGCTAGTTTTGGCAAAACGATATTCAACAGGTATAATCTCTAGCAATACCTTATGCGTACGCAACACTAAACAGTACAAGTAAGGAACTACGGGACATAGACTTGGGTTGAAAAAACAAAAACCGGTTCCTGAGCCTGAAATTTAATAATTATGGCCAGCGTTGAGCAAGTGTATATCGATGGCCGGTTTTAGTCGGAAGATTGTACGCATGGTAGTAGGATTTCTTACCAGACACTGCCATTAGGATACATGCATGCTCTGTTGGCATACCTCACAGTGACCTTTGTAGACGTTTCATGTCATGTCGAAGGATCAATTTAATCAACAGTTGGTCTGCGAGTGTTCCATCAAGAAAATTAATACTGTTTGTTTCTCAGGAAGCACTTCTTTTGATTTTTACATATATTGTACCGAAACTGGCCCAATCATGTGTTCAATCTGCAATACCTAATGACTCATCGAAGTGCATTCTTCTTCAGTGCAATGAGTTTAGTAAAACTGAATACGATACAGAGTGGCCAGATAAAAACGATAGGAAAATAAACTTAAATAAACCAACAACGCTGTGCGAAAAACAAGCTTAATTCATGCCATTATGTATGGAATACCACATCTTTCAAATGGCGTCTTCGACTTCGCTGGTACTGCTTCAATCGGTTGGTACTATTTTTGATGACTCGGTCCAATACGTGGTGATTCGAATCAGCAGAGATTGTTGCGAAATGAACATTGCCACCGTAGCGGCCAGTATCGAAAAAAGATGTCGATTCGGTGCCGATCAGCCCAAAAGAGTGTATTGAATCTTTTCCACGACCCACGACCGAGCAGACTACGAATTTCACGATGCGTGTGTACAACTCATTCGCGGCCGACGCACACTTTTTTAAAGAAGCTTCTGGCGTTAGACAGTAACTCGATTCGTGCGCTCGTCGGAGGGATCACAGTACACTGCCCTATAGGAGCAGTGCTCCGGAAATATATCGCGGAATCCATCGATCTCAATGTGAAAACATTCCCTCGGCTGCGCTGCAACATCGAGTCCATATATACAATGAAAAGGAGAGGTGACAGGACACACCCTTGGCGAAGTCCAACGCTTACGGTGAAAGATGTTGATTTAGCACCGTTTACCCGAACACAGCTGCTACAGTTTGTGTAGTTTGTGTATAGAGAGTGAATGGCCCTCAGAAGAGGACCTCGAGGGACTCGGTCATATGCCTTTTCCAAGTCAACAAAACAACTGTAGATGTGTTTGGTATACTCCCAAGCCTTCTCAAGTACCACTCTTAGAGTGAAAAGCTGGTCGGTTGTACTTCTGCCGGGACAAAAGCCGCACTGTTCATCTCCCATCGGCGGCGACGAGGAAGACAACGAGACGATCCAACATCTGCTGTGCCACTGCCCAGTTCTCCAGAATCGGCGCCTACCTTCACTGGGCCACAGATTCTTCACAGAGACTGCGGACGTAGCGTATGCAGATATATTGGATCTTTTAAAATTGATACTGGTTTGTAAGAATTGTGTATTCCACAAAATGCAGAGATTCACAATGAGCCCTTTGGCCTCTGAGTGTAGGTGATGGACAACCATCACACTCCCTTCTTTAGCCTAACCTAACCTAGCAACTCAGTCGGAATTTCAAAAAAAAATGTTATTTTCGCACATTCGGCAAATTTCAAACGGTGCATGATGCTGACTTTACAGAATATTTTGACAGCTAGATGTCATTATTAACTTTGACAACTGCTGAAATACTACAAATGGAAAAACTATCATTGCTATCGGGTCATCTTTTGCATAAATTCATTCGAATATCTTTCGATTATGCTTTCAATTTGATTATATACGAATTCCAATTCAATGTCAGCTCTTCTTCCATCCGTCAAATTCGCATATCCGCGGCAGGATTCGGGTCGCACTCACTCAGGCTTAACGAAACTTAAAGAATCACACGTGAGCTCCATAGTGGACATTCTTTTGGGATTGTATTTATTCGATATTTCACCCACGCGCGTTTGGCATTAGTTCCGTTTGGCTTATGCCTCTTATACTTTAGCCTTTAGAGTCACAATTCTCATTTCATTTACGTCAGTATCCTGATTGGCGTCGTTAATTAGTACCGGACAACTGCGAAGCAAATCAAAATGTTTATGCTCCCAATTGCCTAACAGAACTCATAATGGAAAGCTGCTCAATATGAATGAATAAGGAGCAATCCAAATCAAATTTCCAACGACACTACAATTCTTTTAACGACGCAACTTTGGAGCTTCCTTATATTCGCATATCGGGGCGACTCAATTCGGAGTACTGATGTAGTTATTCACTCAACCACTTGATGATCCAACAATGTTCATTTACATATTTTCCTCAAATTCTTGTTCACAATTTCCCAACTACACATAAGCATATCCCAACGTTCTATTTACAGCATTTTCAAAAAAAAAAAAAACCCCAAAAGTTACTCCCTTACTGGTACAATGCGGATCAATCGAGACGGCAACAGTTGCCCCATAAATTTCTATTGCTACAGTTATTCCTCCTTAAAAGCCATCCACTACCTTTAACCCACCCTCCGTCATTCGCAATGTGGCGAGTTCACCTCACGGCTCTCACCCGACCTTTCCATCTCAATTACACGGTACTAGATGTGTCCTTGTTTGATCCCTATCCACGCGCACATGACGATAACCCTCTCCAAATGGTGATTGCATGAACGTGTATTGTAATGAACTGTATGCGAGGAGGAGACTCAAGAGCCTTAATAGCCCCCCAAGGATATAGTGTCTCGTGTTATTCGTATTTTATACGCCACGAATGGGGCCAGTGTCATGGTGTGAGACAGACAGAGTGTGCGAATTGTGAGAGAACTTTAATAAATGTGTATGTGTAATGTGCAAGAAATGGAAGAAGGAGAAGAAGTTCTGAGTTGACGTACCTGTTGCCGCCCCTACTTGTTGCTTCATTTGATGTTTGCAACTGCTACAGAAGTTGTCGCCATTTGTTGTTGCATCACCAGCACCAGCACCACCAATACCAGCAACACCACATCTACCACTGTTTCCTGTTTGCAAATCATTTTGCGATGAATGAAGGTGGCACATAGAACCAGACGGACATGATGACAACGACGATGTGGAGGCCTTGTCGTTTGGCCTTCTCTGAAGTGGAGAATTATTTGAAGTATACAACAATGCCGCGGGTATGGGTGGAGGTGGTGGTGGTGGCATTAATGGTGCTGCTGCTACCTTAACAGTTTCATGCAAAATCTCATGCGACTGTTGATGCTTGTAGATCTCAAGAGTAGATTCGGCTTTTTCGGCACGAGCAAGAGCCTTTTTTAATTCCTCTTCCAGGATTTCCAATTTTATATGTAAAGTTTTTAGTTCGTCGTTAGTAGTTTTTTCAATAGCTGCCTCCATAAGAGATTTCTACAAGGAGAATTAGTGAAAAAAGTTTTAGGTTTTAGTTTGAAAAAAAGAGAGGAGAAAAACAGAAAGGTTATACCAAACCAAATAAAAGAGCAAAATTTGTTAGTGTATACAGACTGGGACTAGGTTAAGGTTTAGATTTTTGTTTTTTTTTTTTTTCTTTACTGATGGCTTTTGAACACATAGTTTTAGTCGGGATAGCAAATGAAGATTAGGAGAACGTTTAAATGCTTATTCTTTTCATTGATTCAAGCATTTCTTTAACACACGAAATCGGCAGGCAATGCTTATGAGTACACATCAAAACAATCACAGACGTTAAACGAACACTTTCTTTTTTTTTTCTGTATTTCAGTTTTGTAACATACCGTCCTTGGTCATGGGGTTGTTCGGAGGTTGCATGGTATAGATGGGTAGATAATAAGGGCTCTAGTTACTTTTAAATATTGATTGAAAGGGTTTGAAAAAGCCCGACATCCTTTTCATACCCTATGCGTGCAAATTCATAAAAATTATTCGTGACTTGGAAATATTATAAATATGTATATATTTGTATTTGTAAGGAGATATAATAAGTGATTTCTAACGTTTAACAGATCCTAAATCATGCAATCATCAACTGCAACGACACATGCGCCGAACAAGGTTCCGCTATAGAAATGCATACTCTCTCTCACCTGTTTATGATTAAAGCTTGTTTTGTTTTCTATCTGAAAATTGTTTAATACTACTTTTGTCTTATAGAGAAAGTGAAATGGATAAAGCTTTCCCTCAACGAACATCTGACTGGTTAGTACGATCAGAAATAAATTCCGCAATCATGGGTTTTGTTGTGTACACTGACTGATCCAACGCAACAAGCGCGAGAATGAGTGTTTTATCTGCACTTTTTGATGGTCTACACGATAAAAAAAACTCATGGTTGCGGTATCCGGGCTACGTATTCATCTTGAAGTGAAACTAATATGGTCAACAATAATACATATTGGGTGCAGTAAGCCATTATTTTGTTTAACAGATGACTCTTGTAATCTATATCTAGCTTTGTATACGTCCATCGGACGTAAAATAACTTTACGGACAGTTGTGTAATTGATTGACGCAGTTTTGTTTAAGCGCGCGCCAAAGATGGACACCAGCAAAGAGAAAATGCGCCATATGCTAAAGTTTTTCTTCGATATAGGCGAAAACTCAAGCCAGGCGGCTGAATATGTGAATAATGTTTATGGTCCCGATACTGTAACAGTTGCAGTTTTGGATCTGTCGATTCCGATTAAATTCTTCAAACGCCAATTGAGTTCATTCATATTCTGCATATTCTGTCAAGTACGGGATGATGGTTAAAAGTCCCAGTAGATAGACTAACATTGAGACAGGATTAATTTGAGACAACATGCTAATTTGCGTCACACTATGTTCCTAAATGACACCAGTCAATGATAATACTACAATCGCGGGAATGTCCAACTATTTTGACTGTAAACGAAGAAATTGTGCATATAAAGGGTTTTCCAATAGGGACTTGACAACTTTGAATTTAATTTGTGAACGTACTCTTTTAGTAATCATCAAACTGTCACTGCCAATGTATACAGTAAACCCAACATTTTCTTCATGGTGAAGTACACGAACGAGAAACGACTACAAATTATAAAAATTTTCTACCGAAATTCGGAGTCGGTGAGGAAGCTCATTTTTGGTTCATTGGGTTCGTCAATAAGCAAAATATGCGTTATTGGTCGGTTGAAAATCCACATGTGCTGCATGAATCATCACTTCATTCACAAAATATAACTGTTTGGTGCGGTTTGCATGGCGGCGCCATTATTGGGCCGTATTTTGCATAGGGATCTTGGTTTACACCCATACAAGATCAAGCTGAAGTACGTTCTCCGATTGGATTCTGGAGAAGATGCGCCATGATGATGAATTTCATCGCAAAATTATCTTCAATGACGAAGCTCTGATTCGTCAATAAGCTAAATTTGCATTATTAGTCGGGTGAAAATCCACATGTGCTTCATTAATCACCACTTCATCCACAAAAAAATAACTGTTTGGTGCGGTTTGCATACCGGCGGCGTCATTGGGCCATATTTGTTCGTCGCAGATAACGGTCGTCACGTTACTGTGAATGATCAGCGTTATCGCGCCATGAGTACGGACTATTTTTGGCCCGAATTTTAAGATATGGACTTGGACGACATGTGGTTTCATTAGGATGGTGCCACAAGCCACACAGCAGACGTTACAATCGATTTGTGTGTCATCTCAAGAAATGGGTCAGTCGATTGGCAGCCTCATTCGTGCAATTTAACGCCGCTTGACTATTTTCTGTGGGGCTACGTTCATTGGTTTATGCCAACAAGTCGACGACGTTGGAAAAGCACAGAACCAACATTGAACGCGAAATAGCGACCGTTTCGGCCGAAATGTGTGGCCGAGTCGTTAAAAATTGGGTCCAACTAATCGACCGCTGCAAACGTGCCGGCGGTGGCCATATGAACGAAGTCGAGTTCCATTCATAAATGTTTTGATTGTACTTCAAGTCCATAATAAAGTTTTTGATATATCTCAAATGGTTTGCGTTTTACTTAATAAAAAAGTTGTTAAGTCCTTATTGGAAAACACTTTACAAGTGAAATATAACCTTAACACACCGTTTCCACTTAAGATGAATATGACATGAGAAAATCTAGTGGATACCAAAAAATACATCTCGTAAAATCCGATTTACGGCAAGACAAGGGCTCTGTTCAAATGTTGGGGAATGCATCTACCACCGGTAAAAGTTGAAGTATTAGTGAATTTATTTTTTTTGGCACCACATTTTTAGTGCAATTTCATTTCTTGATTGGTGGCTGGTTGTCCGTCACTTGCGGCATGGCATAATCTGCCCATGAAAAAAGAAAGCACAGATGGCTGTTAAGATTGTGGATGTGATGTTATACATTGCCATGTCTAGTGGAGACGGGTGTGTAAGGTATACCGTGCGCCGGTCCAAAACAGTTTCCAGATTACTTGTCAATTGAAAATCAGGCGTCTCTCCTTGTCAATAGAGACGTTCAAGACCAATGTACATTTGTAATGGTGTAAAACAGGTTGCTGAAGTCCATACTAATGCTCAAGTCTACTAGCGGGTTCCCCATGTAGAGACTACTTCGAGGATCTAGACAAAAACCGCCTCAATCCTCGTATAACCCGCACAATAACACCTTAAACTCTATTATCCTCGTCAAACACAATTCTGCCTGCATTATGCTGCACAAGAGTATGTGCAGGTCCAAGGAATGTGTGACCAGAATTTAAATCAACTATTAAAATCCACATCACCACACTTACCATTTCAACAATTCTCTCTCCATGTTCCCGATTCGGACTTGGCGGCTGTTCTGCCTTTGGCTGATCAAAAGACGGTTCAACTTGTATCGGTGTCATCGGGGATGGGGATGGTGTCGCCACTGTTGTGCCTTCCGCGATTCCACCATCCAAAAGATCCTTCGACTGTTTGGTCAAATCATCATTGCGTTGCTTTAATTTGATTAAAGCCTCTTCCATTCTAGAAAACAAAATAAAACGAACAAAACCAGACAGTTAAAAACTATAGCCCGTTTACGGATAGGGCAAAGCTAACTTTTTGCTTGTTTCCACACTCTCTTTCATGTTTTGTGTCAATAGTTGTGCTACTCTTGTCAGATTCGCATTCTCTGTTCGTAGAGTTTCGTTTTCCTCTTCCAAGTGATGTTGCTGAATGTGAGAAAAAGAAAAGGAAATGTTCGAATACTTGCCACAACTTGTGCATTTTAATTTGACTTACATTTTCCATTAAATCAGAAATTTTCTCGTTCGCCTCGTACAATTGCAGTTCAACTGAATTGAGGGAGTTCTTGAGCTGGACAAACTCGTCAAGAAGCCTTTCGATGCATTCACTTGTTATGAGGCTGGCTTTGGAATCTTCGATGTCGATGAGACTCTCCATTTCGTTGTTAACTAGTGATGGTATAATTTTCAGGATTTTGCTCTTCAAGCTTACCGAATCCTCAATTGTCGCTGAGAGATTATCTTGATTCTCCTGAAGCGATTGCAACTGTGCAGTTAATCTAAAATGAACACGAAATGTGAGTATATCTATCTAGGGGTGTGATTAGTTGTTATAGTAGAATATTTACCGATTAATTTTTTCCACTTTCATCTTGTACAGTTTGTCCATAGCACTCTTCTCTGTTGTTGTCTTGGCTAGCTTAACGGTCATTTCTTTGATTTGCGTCTCAAACTGTGACTGAGAGCGTCGGACGCTGTCGAGTTCTTCTTTGAGTTTCGAATTTTCCTCCAAGAGCTCATTTTGAATTTTCTTATCTGTTAAGTTGTGTAAGTTTCTCTATTAGTTCATGAGTTTTGAATGCTTTGCACATGCTTACAATCTTCGATTCCAGCTTTTAAGGTTTTATTGTCCTCTTTGAGAGCTATGTTGTCTTCCAATAGAGTGAAAAGATCAGTTTCGGGATCCTGCTCATTGTAGTCGGGCTCTCTAACTCGACTTCGGCTTCGTGTCTTTCCCTCTTGTGTGCGAAATTTAGCGACCGGAATTCGACCACGTCGTTCCATTATAAGCGAATTTCTGAAAATAAATTCATTTATTACTCATTAGTCATTAGCAAACGGGGGAAAATAGCACTGGCGAATGAAGAGGTGTGTATGATTCATTGGCAATCGTTTTCTGTGTAGTTGCGTGAAAAGCAACTTGAGTCAAGGGCGTTTAATATTTGCATAACCGCAAGAGCACGTGTACGCGATAAGAAAAGCAAAATTGTGGTCTCAACAAAAAAAAAAAAAACAAGTACTATTCTAAAAATGAGTCTATATTTATTTATTCTGTTTTCGCAACAACATGCCAAATAAACTGAGGCGACATGTTCAGCCAATCGGTGAGTATTTGTTTGGCGTTGTTTTAAGTAGTTAGATAGAAGTCAACTACACTTTCAAAAACTGACTCCAATGAGTAATTTGCAAGCAGATTTTCACTAAGATTTCGATTTTTGTTCTTAAGAGTTCAACGATCAAGTTATGCATAAATCCTGATACAAAGTAAGGGACCGCACTTAACCCCCGTTACCAGGTACATATTCTGCTGTCCTCACGGTGGTAACTGGGAAAAGAGCAATTGATGCAATTTAGTATCTCTCGAGTATACAATAAAGACGTTAAGCTTGGACGACGCTCGTACCGTGCGATTCTCTCGTCCAAATGTGCTTAGTTTAATCGGGTTTAGGTCTGGAAACTGGGGTAGTCACTAGAAGATATCTTTATTATTTAAAGAACAACCTCTTCAGCTAGTTTGCTTGTGTGCTTTGGTTTGTTGTCTTGTTGGAAAGCGAAGCATTCCAAAGGCAGCTAAATTTCCCCTTATAATGTTAATGCAAACCGCTGGAGGAAAAACATCCCCAACCCATGACTGAGCACCGTCCGTGAATTTTTTATGCACCTTTTTGACATAGCAGCAGAGTATGCCAATTGGAACAATTGATACAAAATTGCTGACAAAAAACCTGCTTGGTCCGGCCAGATAAATTAAGAAGTGGCATCTCCTTTGAGACGAGATGGTGCGCTGTAGTTTCCATCTCCTCCTCCTCCTCTCTGCAGAAGTCTTTGCGAGGGAGGTCTCTCGGGGACTTAAGTTTAAATGGCACTTCTTCTTCTTAGAGTCCCTCTCCGTTACGGAGATTGGCAATGATCATGTAAAGTGTTTCTTTTACTTTTACACCTCTATTAATTCCTCTTACCGAAAGTTTGAGCCACTCTCGTAGGTTAAATATCCAGGACAGTCTTTGTCTTCCTCTACCTCTTCTTCCTTCTCTTCTATCTTGCAGGATAACTTGAAATAACTTGTATTTCTAATGCATTCAAATGTTACCCCAAATATTCCAATTTTCTTCTTTTAATGGTAATCATAAGCTCTTTCTTTAGGTTTATGCGCCTCAGTACTTCTTCGTTTGTTACTCTGTCGGTCCAAGAAATACGGAGGATTCTTCTAAATTTAAGAGCCGATGTTGATTTTGAATAAAACACAAATTATTTAGGAAATTATTGTCATTTCTTTTAATTATGATAATATTAGTATGGTTCAATTATGTGTGGAACAAAATATCTGCTAAATGGCCGCCGCGACCTCGGCGGCACACCTCCATCCGATGGTCCAAATTTTCGATGACGCTGAAGCATAATTGAGGTTCTATGCCGTTAATGTGCCGAATTATTTCATCATTTAGCTCTTGAATTGTTGCTGGCTTAGGACTTAGGCTTAGGAGGACACCTTTTCTTTCAAATAACCCCAAAGAAAAAAAATCCAACGGTGTCAAATGACATGATCTTGGCGGCCAATTGACATCGCCACCACGTGCGATAACACGGCGCAAAAGAGCCATTGTTTCGTTAGCTGTGTGGCAAGTGGCACCGTCCTGTTGAAACCACATATAGTCCACATTCATATCTTCCAATTCGGGCCATAAAAAGTTCGTTATCATTTCACGATAGCTAACACCATTCACAGTAACTGCCTGACCGGCCTCATTTTGGAAAAAATACGGCCCGATGATGCCGCCAGCCCATAAACTAAACCGCACCAAACAGTCACTCTTTGTGGGTGCAATGGTTTTTCGACAATCACTCTTGGATTATCATTCGCTCAAATGCGGCAATTCTGCTTATTGACGAATCCACTGAGGTGAAAATGTGGCTCATCACTGAAGCTGATTTTCTTCGAAAATGCACGATATGCATTTTGATTTGAACGCCCATTTTTATAATAAGCCTGAATAACTTTAACGCGTTGCTCGATTGTGTATCTTTCCATGGTTCAAATTGAGTTAGTCTGAAATTTAGAAATGTCAAATGAAATGCAGTAAAAAACTTGGCGTTTAGGTGGGGTTCACATTCAACATCGGCCCTTAAAATTTGACCACCCTTTATATATGCACATTTCGAAGGGCTCCAGCCTTCTAATTTCTCTTCTGTGTAGGGTACAGGTTTCTATTCCATACAAGAGCACAGATTAAACGTAACATATTGCTAATATTAATTTCAGTGCTAGGTTAATTTCACTACTGTTGAAAGTCTTTTTCATTTTGCAGACAGCTACCCTTGCTTGTTATATTCTGCACTGAATCTCTTTGCTTGGGTTGGCGGTGTTGTTTATCATAGTACCCAAATATTGATTATGATTTTAATTTAGCGGCTTTCTGTCAAAGACAGTTAAGCTTGTTCATCATAGTGCTTAATTCTTTAATTTCAATTGCTATTATCACGGAATCGTCAGCTTATCTTATGTTACTTATCTGTACTCCATTAAATTTGATCCCACCGTCGCATTCCGATATTGCGTCTTTAAATATCTGCTCAGCGTACATACTGAAGAGTAAAGGAGATAGGATGCAGCCTTGTCTTACACCCTATGAATCTCTATCTCAGAATTCTATCAGATTCCTTTCCTTCAATAGTGATTTTAGCCCTCTGACCCCAGTATAAATTCTCGTTTATTCTTCGATCATTTCTATCTATGTTTTTATTTCTTAGGTTTTCGATCATTTTTGTTTGGTGTACTTTGTCAGTCAGTCAGAGGGTAAGTCATCTTCTTTTTGCAGATGACATCCTCCCAGACGGAACTCTAGACCGCACTCGATAGGTTTGTGGCCGTATGTGCTGATGCTGGAATGAGGGTTAACGTGGACAAATCGGAGGTTATGGTCATTTCCAGAACGCCTTTTCATTGCATTTTAGTGGAGTCCCATTGAAGCAGGTGGAGAAGTTTAAGTATCTCGAGGTCTGGGAGGAGTAATGCTGAGCTTTCCTGTAGGATTGGTCAAGCTGGGTCAGTTTTGACACAGCTTGGTAGTTCTGTAATCAGAAAGGCCGAGCTTGGTGTCAAAGTCCTGTTAGCAGTTTTCAACTCAGTATTTGTTCCAACTCTCACCTATGGTCATGATATTTGGGTAATGACCGAAAGAATAAGATCGCGAGTGCAAGCTGCTGAGATGAGATTTCTTCTTGCTGTTGTGGGAATTACTCGCCGGGATAGGGTGAGAAACACGGCAGTGCGCGAGGAACTCAACATTGAGCAGCTGCTTCTTCGAACGGAAAGGGCTATGCTTCGGTGGTTTGGTCACGTGGCACGATTGTCCCCATCATCACGACTTCCGAGGCGGGCGTTGAATGCGATTCCATCAGGTAGGCGACCGCTTGGCAGACCCAGGACGAGGTGGTTGGATCAAGTTCAAAAACTCGCCTGGTTGCGCTTGGGCATAGCTCCTGATGAGTTAGAGTCGATGACGGAGGACGAGTTGCCTGGAGATCTCTTTTGCGTGGTTTACCCCTGCGACCCCTTTAGTGGATCATGCGGGTCAGAAGATAATGATGATGATACTTTGTCATATGCCTTTTCATAGTCAACAAAGCAAGCAAAGACTTTTCTGTTCATTACAAGGCTCCTTTGAACTAACACGTTAAGAGCGCGAGTACCAAGACCATTTCTGAAACCAAATTGTGTACAGCTAATATTTTCTACTAACTTGTTATATACATACATATGTATACGCCTGTGAATAATTTTTAGAAATATCTTTAATGTGTGACTCATCAAACTCATCGTTCTATAGTCGGAATATTCCTTTGGTTTGGGTTTCTTCGGAAGTGTTATGAAGGTTGATTTTAGCCAATCGTTTGGAAGTCTGCCATATTTGTAGATGGCATTAAATAGGTTAAATAATTTCATTATATTTACTTCCTTGATTAGTTTGAGCAGTTCTTTCCGTATACCGTCTGTGCCTGCAGATTTCCTGCATTTAGCCTCTAAAAGTGCCTTCTCGACTTCTCTTAGAATGATCGGACCCTCTGCTCCGTTGTAGAGTTCCAGTACTTCTATTTCGTCCGAGAATAATTTTTCGATGTAATCTTTCCATCTTTGTAACTTTTCCTGCGTTAACGTCTGTTAATAACTGTTAATGTCCTTCTTTATCCTTCATGGTGATAAACCTTTTTTCCCTTTTGACGCCTGAGAATTATCGTGATTACTATTAAGCCTCTCTAATTCCTCACATTGACGCCGATTCTGAGATGCAGCTTGCGCATTTTGATCAGACTCTCTGATCGCCTCGGATTGCGAGCAGGCCATAATTGTTTCGTAATGATCTTGTGTCAGTAGACCATCATCGATGGGCGTGAACAATCGGTTCAAGCTCCAGTATATGTTCTGTACTAGTGATAGGCATGGATTTTAGACCTCCTTCCGGATTTCTGAACCTGTACCGTCTGTAGATAGTTTAGCCGCCTTCCCAATTTTCTGAAATTATGTAACAGTGTCCCGGCGACCACATGAGTTGGATGATGAATCATCTCGTTAAAACATAGCCGGCAGTTCAGTGAAGCCCTTGATTTGAATGTGACTGCATCCAGAGACAACCGCTCCCACGTCTTCACCCATCTTCAATCCATTTGTCTGTAGTCTTTTAGATGCTCTGCACCACAATCGCTTCCGTTTCCGTTCGGGGGGTTTTTGTTTTTTAACTCGAATGTGTATTCATCGGGCATGCTTTCGTCTACTCAGATTCTGCAGATAATCTGGTATTTGTTCTCCAGGAACCGGCTGATAGTAAACTAACATAGCTTGCGGCTTTGTTATTCTTCAGCTTTTATATGACTGTCCCAGTGGCGAACTCTTTGAAGCTAGGTGGGAGAACTACTTCGTTGACTGAAGTTGGCATTTCATCATTTCTTATCATTCCCGTTAATCAGCTGTTGTAAGTGCTGCTTAAATGTATCACAATTTCGAATGTCCTGTCCTAAAACCGGCGGCCAAAATTGTTGCGTTTTTATCAAAGAACTGCATTTTTTGTTTGTCCTCTAGACCCTTTGATATCCTTGAGCTGGGAGGTTCCGACTTCTTCAAGCATAGAAGCATCTTCTCCACCCGTCTGATACTCCTTTTGCGCGGCTCTTGTTCTGCGTTTGCAGCGTCTTTCGGTTGAATGCTAACGCTCGCCATCGTACCACGGGGATTCTTATTGGTGGTGGTAGCTAGCCTAGGACTGTTTCTGCTACATCTTCGATGGTAATCCTTCGTAGGCTCTGGTAATATCCACTTTTTCGCTTCAGCACATCAATGTCAATTTTTTCTCTTTGCAGCTTTCTGACATTAGACACTCGAGCCCTGATTTCTAGAAAATTCCGTTTTTTTAAATGTGATGGCTCCAAAAACCAACAAAACTTTAAAAATGGTTCTCTCTTGCTTGGACAATGCGTAATCCATCTTGACTGCTGAAGCAGCGGCTATCTTATAAGCAGTATCACAAAACTTCGCAACAAATTTCTGACGTTCTGACAGCTTGGCAGTATTGCGCGAGTTACATACACTCTATGCATGTCACCCATTCCTAAGTCCCATTGAACAGTGAGCATTCATCCATTCATATTTGCTTAAGCTGAAACGAGCAGACTGTACAGCAATGTTTGAAACCCAAGCCAAGTTACACTTGTGGACGGCCATGTACAAAGTTTGTTTTTCGAGATGCTGCGTGGACTGTACAGCAGAGCTTATCACCCAAGCCAAGCCCAAACATGTGGACGGTTATGTTGTTCGTTTTGCAACATGCTGCTAACCCAAACCAAGCGAAACATGTTGGGCGGGTTGTTGCGGGTGGAGGTATGATGGGTGGCGTTGTTTTGAAAGCTACATATTTTTACAGCTCTGTAACTTAGATCATTGTGAAGAAGAGCGGTTGAAATAAAAAATTAAAGATTCGAAAGGTGTTCGTTTTATTTGCTCCCAAAAAGGATAATCATAATTCGCGCCGTTCAAAACGAAGACAATACCACCAGCAATGGTAGCAAAATAAGAGATCTACTCATCAAATATAACAGGCAAGACTCAAGTTGTGTCAACAGGTATCTCGGGGGACGAGCCATGTCTCGCGACTCACTCTTCTATAGTACACTCCTTTCTCATGCTTACCAAAAGGGAAAACCGAAGTAACATCATTAATGAGTTCATGAAAGAGTTAGTCGTCTTTGTACATATAAATCTAACAATAGAGGTTAACGGACTAACTAAAAAGGCGTCCGTTACTTTTGTTCATAAACTCAAATTTAAATCGGCCACAGCACATTACCCGAGAACTGCGAGCACAGCACAGTTTAGAAAGTTCGAAAGAACCATCGTCCAGCTAATAAAATCAAAAGTTATACTTCTTGGCAGAGATCTCGGATGCAATCCGACAATCGAGCCACTGCAGTGTATTCCAAGCGGAAGTAACAGCTGTTCAAAAGGCAGCCATTCGATTATCAATGAGCCCAATAGACGGGAGATCTATTGATTTATACATAGACAGTCAGGCGGCCATAAAAGCTCTGGACACACCATCAATAAACTCCAAGATGGTAAAACTCTGCCGTCTAAGCGAGATAGCGACCAGGCAGATACCCTGTGCTGGGTTTCCAGGCACAAGGGTATTCCAGG
Source organism: Eristalis pertinax (assembly GCA_907269125.1). Classification (NCBI taxonomy): domain Eukaryota; kingdom Metazoa; phylum Arthropoda; class Insecta; order Diptera; family Syrphidae; genus Eristalis; species Eristalis pertinax. The sequence goes on from OU026145.1 coordinate 62,141,927, forward strand.
CAATGAAAGAGCTGATGAACTACCAAGAAAGAGGGCTGAAAACAATAAAATCGCGATTGATGACGATTGGGAAAAACGATACAAACCGCAAATGGTCGGAACTGGACACTTGCAGGATATCGAAAGCGATCTAGCCTATGCAAAATCAAGGAAGGATTGATTACCTCCTAAACCTAGACGAGTGTGATAGGGGTGGTAACTGGCCACTGTCGTATGGACAGCCATGACAGAAGACACCTTATAACGACTTCTTCAGAAGCTGCATGGACGGAGAAGAAGAGAAAACAATATTACACTACTTCGGAACATGTCCTGCACTTGCGGAAACAAGAAGAAGACTACTAAGCGAGTACTACTTCAACAACCTCGAGGATCTGAGTGACATTGATCCAAAGGACTTACTACAATTTCTTAAAGCCTCTAAATGGCTATAAAAGAGATAAATGGGTTTTGGACACAAAGTCGAACGTGACAGCACAATGGACCGGATGATCTAAATGAGCATGACTTCCAAATCAGTCATGCAGTAGCCCTACCTACCGACCCACCTATACTTCTTGGTAGGGATGTGTTTTGAGTTGAAAATTACCTCGTCCAGGGATTTAATCACGGCTTGACTGTCTGAACAGATAGTGATATCCCATTTGAATATCAAATTCAAACGGCTTTCTCGAAGAAGCCTTCCTGACCTTTTCCTGGTTTAGTTTGCTGTCGATAATGAGACCTAGAAATGTTGCACTGGCAGGTTGATACCAAGTCCGCATGATTGGTCCATGCTTGCAGTTTATCGAAGCCCGCTTAGAGTGAAGATGAATGTACTAGTTGTCGCTATGGCAACGTCGTCCACACAGAGGCATCATCTCATATTCATCGGCCCGCATGATCCACTAAAAGGATCAGCACACACGAAACATCTCCAGGCGACTCTAAATCATCACAAGCTATGCCTTAGAGTAACCAAGCGAGATTTTGGATCTAGCCCAACCACCTCGTCCTGGGTTTGCCCAGCGGTCGCCTACGTGATGGTGGTGGCATTAGTGCCAAGTGACTAAACCATCGAAGCACAGCTCTTTCCTTTCGAAGAAGCAGCTGCTCAACATTGAGTTCCTCGCGTTAATGCCGTGCTTATCACCCTATCGCGGCGAGTAACTTTCACAACAGCACGAAGAAATCTCATTTCGGCAGTTTGTATTCGCGATCGTGTTATTCGGCCATTAGTTAAAAACCACTAAATTGGCTTTGACCCTATGCTCGTCCTTCCCGACTATAGATCTTCCAATTAATTTCAAAATGACCCCAGTTTGGCGAATCCCGCAGGATAGCTCAGCATTACTCTTCCCATCACTCCTGAAAAAGACCCCGAGATACTCAAACTTCTCCACCTGCTTCAATAGGACTGCACTAACATCTAGAGTTCATTGAGGAGGCGTTTTGAAAATGACCATCACATCCGATTTGCGCATGTCAACCTGAATCCCCGCGAGCTGTTATCCGGCTACATCTCCTTATGGGGTTCCTCTATTAACTCCTCTGTAGATCACAGCATCTCCCAGCTTAGACTGAAGTAACCTGCTGGTGAGTAACTGATGGATAAAAGGCACCAGGAGTTTTCGATTCCGAAGTTGATAGGCACATGTAAGATTGCCTTTAGTTCAATGTTGTTGAATGCACCTTCGATATCAAGAAATACCGTGATTGTGAATTCCTTATATTCAAAAATGGTTGTGATCCCTGGTGCCGGCTGGCTCTAAATGAGAAGGCGGAGAATTTCAATATACACCTCATGTGGGCAAATGATGAACTCCCTGGGTGTGGTACAACATTCTCTCTCACACCGGGAGGAGATCCACCATCTATGCCGCTCGCTACCGTCTACCATTTCATCAAGAGCCACTCAATTAAAGCAATCAACCACAAGCAGCATCATATGCCTTTATTCCTTATTCTAAACGATCATTCTGTCTAGTCAGACAAAGCACTCAGGACCCTCATGGGTGTCATAACTGGACACTGCACAGTTGGCACACAAACCTGTAGGATGAGTGTCCCATATAATGATTTATGCAGAAGTTGCATAGATGAAGAGGAGGTTCAAACTACACATCACCTCATCTGCTCGTGCAGTGCCCTATTTTTTTGTTATAATTTACTCGTGCTCTAGGGTTACTAAGAGCCTTAAATGTCTGAGGTTAAGATAGAACATGAGCCGAAGGTATGGAAGGCACATTAGTGTTAAATATCTGTGGATTGTAGTTTGTGGGAAATATTGGGCTGGGAAGAGCTCTACGAGGAATGAAGGATCTCATGCCCAGCAGAAATGGCGTTCCCAAAACTCATCATTGCTTATATGCTGCAATGGCAACCATTCCAAAACGCAAACTAAAAAGTTAATGCCAATGCGTACTATTCCCAAACGCATTGTGAATAGATCTACTGCGCAGACAAACGCAAACAGAGCACCGGAAAATGTCATGATGCAAAAGGCATCGTTTATGTACTTTGCATATATTTGCAGTGTGAGGTGCAATTATTTGACGTTTTGGAAAACAACCATAGTTTGTGATCGTATCAGCAGCGGCATTCTATCTAGGAAGCACAGTGACCAGTATGACCAGCTAGCCACTCTTACCTAGCCCAATCTATACTTCTTGGTATGCCAAAACATGCGCATATGATTATCGAAATAAATCTCAACAGAAGTTAGCTTAAATATCTTAATAAACATTTTCTCTGCGAATCAGTCATTCTCTGCCCTAGCGAGTTAACCGTTCGGAACGAGAACTTTTCGACATCGGTTTTCGGATTGAACGCGTAGCAACGCAGCATGCAGGGTTACATTACATTCAGCCGGAAATAAATGAGTAAAGAGATATTCAACTTCTTCCTCTCTTGCCCCTTGATTTCATCTGACAGCGTTTTGTATACGCTTTTTCGTCCCCTGTCTGTGAATACGTGTGAGCTCTTGCTAACAGCTGATATCCTTCCCCAACCATAGTATTGGGGTGAATTAGAGTTCTTATTTGAAAATTCGCTCGTTACTTGAACTTTTTTCAAATTTCGGTGTAAAATTCTGAACACAGTAGGGAGGGGTAAGCAAACGAACAAAGCTCATGTTCATGAAGTAGCTTTCTGCGAGTAACAATCGGAGGTACTAGGACTTATTTACATTAATTATTAAAGAATACACATGAAGTACTGTTCATAATTTTGCATATGCATAATACCAAAAAAATGCATTCACACGAATAATGTGTACTGGTAACTATTATTATTGAATATTATATTATTGAAACATTTGCTTGAATCACTTAAAATAAACAGCTTCTTCGCTCATTTTACTTGTTTTATAGAAATAGGGATGGAAGTTAATTGCAAATTTGTTTTAGTTAGGTATAGTTGTAGCAATTGTTCTTAACAAAGTATGTAATTTAATTGTAGAAGTTTTCACAATTTATGAATGAAGGATATAAAACTAAGTTCATTTGCCAGTCATGGCATATAAATCATATATATTTTACTCTGAAGAATTAAATTGATGCAAAGTATTCTTGTAAATAGAGCGTAGAATCACATTTTTATTCACACAAGCCCCTATTACAAATATATGTATGTCCTCTTAAAAATATGAGTCAGCTTCTGAACACCCTCCGAACAATAAGTACATGTTCGTGGGCAAATTCACGAATCTCTCACAAAATTCATGAATCTGCCGCCATTATCCCACAATATTCACGAATCGGCCGCCATATTGGGGTGAATTGACGAACGTTGTATGCGTGGAGTGCAAGGGAATTCCACTACTATCACATTTTGGGCAAAAATGGCCGAAGTTGAATATCTCTTTACTCATTTATTTCTGATTCAGCCTTACCACAGAATCCATTCGTAGCAAATCTACGAATCAAATTTACGATACGAACTACGAAAAAAATGCTATCACACAATCCGAACGGAGTCACAATCTCCGACTTAAATAACTTATCGTAAGAAAAGACAACAAATTTCCAATTCATTCGTACCAACATTCGATACCAACTTTCACGAACTTGTAGCAGACCATTCACTACGATTCCGCTACGAATGAATTCTGTGATCGCCTTTTCAGAGTTCGTACGACGTTTTCGATTACGATGGATTTCGTGATAGGGTGATTTAGTCGGAAAAAATATTCCGATCAGCTGAAAGCAATGTTACTTCGAAGCAAAAATCCTTCGATTCGTATGAAATCGGAAATGTTTTCGTTCCGAACAGTTACCCCGTTAGGGCAGTCTATTGATACATCTGATTAATACATAGAGAAGCAACTGCGATCCACAAATTCACGCCTAAACGAATAGAGAATCACCCCGACTACGAAAGTCGTTTAACGACTTGTGTCGAATCGCCTCTGTGATGTCGGTATTACGGTTGTCGATAAAGTAGTCGTTTTACGCCATAAAACGATTTCTGGCGATAAGCTTATGTGGAACGTATTTTTTGTGTGACACTTGTCGTGCATTGGTATTCCGAAAGTCGATTTACTACACCAAAACGACGAGTACACGACAAAAGAAGTTTTGAATTTTCTGAACGACTCGAATGGAAAAACTAGTAAAAACGTGAGTTTTCTTTGTTTTGAATTTTCTGAACGACTCGAATGGTAAAACAAGTAAACACGTGAGTTTTCTTTCTGTTTTAACTGGAATCGTGTAAAATGTGTTTCGTGTTGAACTGATGGAGGAAAATATGAATTTAGCAACAAATTTCAAGAGGTTTTCTTCAAACGGATGCAAACAAAGCTGGATGGAAGGAAGTGTATTTGTTGTATTGTACAACTTACTAAGCATTTGGCAAATCAAATGGATTGCATTTTAATATAATACTTCTCCTGTTAATTAATTCCCTTTTCTGCAATTCTTGATCGTCGTTCTCTAAATAACCATAGCAATGCTGCCCATATTTACTTTAAATTTCACGAATAATTTAATTAAGCAAATACCTAAAAACAACAATTTAAAAATATGTATTCCGGTAGAATTTATGAAAACTACCCCATTTAACGAATTGATCTGTCAAATTGATAGAAAGCTTTTGAGTGGCAGTTTTGGAATGTGTGTGGAACAAGAACTCGAGTCGATTAAGATTCGTAATATCGATGCTTAAACGCCTGTAAAGTGATTCGACTCTCAATACGCCTTGTATCGTTCAAGTGACACGACTTTCGTAATCGGGGTGAATATCCCATGTGAATGAAATGTCAACTTGCGAGGTTCGCAATTCATACCAAACCCCATGAAAAATGAAAGAAAACAACGAAAATGGTTTAGTTTTTTTTTTTTTAATTTTATTTTCCATCGCTATTGTGTTTTTGTTTGCAAATTATTTTGTTCATCTCTTTTTCGCTCATGTTATAAAACATTAATTTTTTTAAAAATTCAGTTTCATTTTTTGTTTATTAAACCTAGTATATACTTAAATTGGTACTAAAGGCTTAAAGCTCTCTTTTTTTTCTTCATCTTTTCACAGTTCCTACTATTTTTTTTCATTTTTGATAAATAATTGCATTATTTTTGTTTTTCTGTAAAAAATAACATAAAACTAAATAAAATAAAACGTTCCAGTTTTTGTTTGTTTTGTTTTTCTTCTTTAGTGCAATTCAATTGCATTGAATTCAAAATGTTTGCCTCTTCGTAACCACGGAATGGGGTTTTCCAGTGTTGAGGGGGAAGAGGTGCGTTAGCGATTGTTTTTCTTTTCTTTGGTAGGATGGAGCAGGGGGTGTTGGGGGGTAAACAAGGATGAATCGGTTTTGGCTTTTTTTGTTTGTTGTTGTTGTCGTTTATTTAAGTTTATAGAATACGTGTTAACAATACGAAAGGTGGTGGTGGTAGGAGAATACATTGAGTCATCGCTAAATTGATAATTTTTTTAAAAACGCGTCTAATTCGTTTGTTAGCTTATTGTTGCCTGTTGCAAGTAACTTCTGGTGCCACTTCTCGAATGATTCTTTAGAGATGACCTCGGCTTCGTACAAATCGATCAGCATCGTACTCAACAAGTCCTCGTCGTGTGATTTACACAATTTGTTACATTTCTCCAGTATCGCGTCTAGACAAGCGAATTCATGATCATCTTTGCAGTCTATACACCGTCGTAACAATGGTATACACTTAACGAACATCTCGTTTTGTGATTTTGATGATAATGTACTGCTTAACGCGGATGGGAGACTATCAGATAAGTTAATTTCTTTACTACTATAGCTACTTATACTACTACTATCGGGAGTATAACAGTAGATCACAGTATAATCACAGAGGAACATTGTCAAAGTATTGATGAATTTAGAGTCGATATTTACATTCGTATTAATAAAGTCGATAATGAGAGGAATATCTTGATCGGATTGCCAGAGAAGTGTTCTGATGCGTTCAACCAATTCATCGGCACTGCGTTTAATAAACATTGGCGGTTTCTCACCATTCTCGATGAATTCGAAGCGATTATTTCGGATGAAAGTTGACACTTTTTTATCGGACATAAATGTATTCCATTGAAGTGAATTGTTTTCCCAGAAGTATCGCATATAATTCGCTCCGAATTCCGCTGTGAACTGTACAATCATACTTTGGAGAAACTTATCGCCAACTGAAGTGTTGTACCATTTCCTAAACCATACCGACTTGAATGATATCAGCTTATGGTATAACAGTGGACCAAGCAAATTGAACACATACTGCCAGCATTTGGGCACATCCACAAGGATATCGTCACAGATATCAGCGAATTTTTGATATCCTTCGCTGAATGACAGTCGCGTGAGGTGCGTATCCTTCATGAGGGTTGTGAATATTCGAATGCAAGCGTCGATTTCATTCGGCGAAGTCATATGCTTTGTGTGAATGTAGTCGGCTAGAAGATAGCAGATGACTTGGGAATGATGGGCAGGTGAGATTTCTTCCCATTTTTCGAACCAATATTTTTTGTCGTCTTTTGCCAATGCCATCAGTTCGTTCAGTAACTGTTTGCATTCACTGTTTGTGAATTCAGTTGGTTGCTGTTGCGGGCGACCTGCTGTTTTCCACAAAAGTTGCGAAGAGTTGCCCAGCTTTCTCGTTGACTCGTCTTTGTTGAACAATGGCAGCAATTTGTTCACATCAATGTTTTGCTGTGACGAGTTCTTTTGGCCGTCCCCGCCATGTCGTCGCTTATCATAACCACCAGAAGACATGTAGTTGCCACCTCCACCTCCCATTCTTGCATTACGCTGTGGCTGTACATGGGCAGTAAACGTGGGCGATATCTCACGAGGGGGTAGTACTGAAACTGGTTTTTGATCCCAGTATCTCGCACGTAGCTCCAACACATCTTGCATCATGAAACGAACTCGACTGCTGATTTTCGGACCAACTCCCTTTTTCTTTTCCATCACGAATTGCCTGATAGTATTGAAAATCGCATCCATTTTTGACTTTGGACTCGCCCTTTGTTTGTTATCGAGTGGCTCGAGGTATGCACCAACTGAAGTCAACAACTTGCACATATACTCAAGTTTCTCCTCGCAGTTACGATCCAATAGATTATCGATGCAGAAGCACACTCGATCTGTGTCGATGAATCCCACTATACACATCTCGCCGATGAAGCGAACTGTTCCCCAGGCGCGACGTCTAAATTGATACTCTTGGTCGTCCAGTTCAGCCTTAAGCTCCAGTTTCTCTTTGGCATCGGTTGCAGCCGCCAATTTATCCATTAGTGGTTTCAGTTTTGCGGTCTTTGCTTTGGCATTGTTAACATTACTGTCAAATTCTTCCCAAATCCGTTTGACCAGGTTCTCTTTGAATATCGAATGATTTGGATTTTGCTGATTGAATAGTGCCTTGCTGAAACGGGCGTAGGTCGGGGCAAAATTTGGTTCACTTATTGTTTTTTCAAAAATTAACAGCATTATCTTTTTCATACATTCCTCGCCTGTAATTTGAAATTTGGTAGCGTCCTCAAGGAGTTTACCGAAATTCTCTGGCGTCAGCTTATTGAGGATACTTCTGATTTTTTTCAGAATCTCCTCATCGTTGTCCGAATCGGTTTTGGGGCCCCACTTTTGTAGGTCAGCTGGTACCCAGGCATTCTCGCTCTGGGCGAGTTGTATATCTTTATCCAGCGACAGATAGATGTGGATTATGTTCGGATTGCGTTGTTGTTGTTGTTGCTGCTGCTGCTGCTTCATTTGCTGCGTGGAATGCTTATTGCGATTTCTGTTCACGTAGCTCATGGAATCCTTATAGGACAGCTGCTGGAACATTTGATTCTGCTGCCCGCCGGTTGAGGGTTGCATTGTTGACGATGATGCTCCTCCGCGATGATTCTTCCAAATATTGCCGCAAATTGCTCCCTTAAATTTTGGTGCAGCTTTCGAATCGGGGTTATTCGCGAGATTCTTTAGTTGTTGCAACGTATACGACAGTTTTTTGCCATCTTTGGGATTGCTTGTGTCTGAGCCGTCTGCGTCGCCAACGTCTGCGTCATCCAGTGACTCGTCATCCTGCACCGATATCTCTTGTGTGGGATTTTCCTGCGAAAAGTCACCGAAGAGTATATCCTTTGTTTTATCATTTGCCGATGTCTCCAATGCTGTGGGTGATGAACAGATGTCATCTTCATAGCCAGACACGGAACTGTTCAGAAATAGCAATTCATTGTTCTCGTTCGATTCGATGCTGAGAATTTCGATGATTTGCTTGTATTTCATTGACTTTGAATCGACGTCGGATTGTGCATCTTGATCGGTATCATCCTTGATTGTTGATGCAGTTTCTGCGACTGCTGCAATCGTCTTCGTAGGGCCTAGAAGAGTTTAATGTATTTCAATGAGAATGAGCTGAAGCTGGGGGAGAATGATTGTCTCAATGCTGTTGTTCAGTTTGCTTTTTTTTTTTTTGAAGCTAGTGGGAGAAACTCGATAGCAACTTGTTGTCAGAATGTAACAACAAACAAGTAGATAACAAGCACTTTGAAATTGTTGGAAATTAAATCGATCGAACTCGATAAAGCTCTTTAAATTGACAGGTAGACCTGTACCTAGCTTCTACAGCAACTACATGGCGACTCCGAGAACATTTTCCTAGACAGGATTACACTGTGAGCACATGACACCGGAACCCACTTGATCTGATTAATCCAAATTCAAATGTTTTTGAGCAGGTATAGGCAGTCACAAGCACAAAGCATGTGTTGATAAAGGAGGCCACGCCGCTGGGAGTGTCTGCAAGCACAGGACCAATTCAGAAGCGTGATATGCATAAAAACTCCGCAGCGAGGTCTACAAACCACACACACATGTATGTTCTTGAGAACTAAGAAAAAGCTCACTGAACAACGAATACAAAACAGCATTTGGGAAATTGAGAAGAAAAATAATGAAATGAAATTTAAATTACTTTCTCTATTCCGTTCGAAATCGTCATTCGATTTGTTTGCTGCCGATTCAGCAGCAGCACATTTGTTGCTGCTATTTGGAGTCTCTTTGGCTTTCGACGTCCCTCTGCCCGATGACGATGAGTTGCAAGGCTCAGAGGATGACAAACTTTGCTTGGACTTCTCAATTTCACATTTATTTTTTTTTAGTGTGTTGTTGTTACTTTCGGTATTCAGCAATTCGGTTTTCTGTTGCTTCTTTTGAATTTCCTTCAGGCGTTTGCTGTTCTTCTTGCTCTTTTTCGAAGACGTCTTCGTTGTTGGGGCGGGCGCTTGATGCTGCTGTTTTCGCGTTTGTTGCTGCTGCTTGTTCGTTTTTGTTGCTGCGACCGCTGGTGGGGCAGCAGCGCTTGATTTCTGATTTGATGCAGAGGGTTTCTCCACAATCTCATTCACTTCTGGCGGATCTGAAAATTAATCATAGGATGATATACCATTTACAAAAAAACTATTTAGGCTAAATGTGGACATTGTGTGTGGGGAGCACGTACTTATTTCAGCTACGAGTGCTGTTTCTTTGTCCGTGTCATCATCAATGCTACATTTTGATGCTGATTCAACTTCGTATTCATTTGTGATAGGCGTTGTGACAGCGCTAGCGCTTATGGTGCTATTCGTCGGAGTTGTGATGCTGCTTCGAATCGAAGTTGGCGAGTTCGTAGTGGTTGCAGCGCTGTTGACTGTTGCTTGAGTCGATTGATTCGTTTCCACATTGTGATCGTTCTCTTCATGGGTCAATGTTGATTCCAGCTCTTCATCAGCCTCAATCGATTCAACTGAAACAATAAAGTTGTGTGATTGAGTCTCTTTCAGATTTTTTTTTTGTTTTTTGGGGGTTTTTTTTTTTTTTGTTTGTGTTTTGTGTGTTTTATTTATACGCGAAATAAGGATCAGGTAGAGAAATATGTTTATATTTAATTACCGTGATCTACTTGCGTTGCCGGTTGGGATTCATCAACTCTTTTTTCAGTCATAGCATCTTCCCCTTGTTCATTTATTTCTTTCTCAGCCTCCCCATCGGATTGCTCCTTTTCTGGTTCGATTATGGGGACAGCGTTTGCGGTTGCTGCTGGCATTTGCCTGTGATGGACCAGTTGCTCCAGATGTTGATGGGGAAAATGATGATGTTGCTGCTGTTGCTGTTGATGTTGTGGTAGCTGCCGTTGTAGCTGCTGTGGATAATGTGATTTTTGTTTTAGTTGCTGTTGCTGTTGCTGTTGTTGCTGCTGCTGCTGCTGTGACTGTTGTTGTCGCTGCTGGTGATGCGAGTGTTGCCCACCTTCCAGGTCATTGTCGGATTCTTTAAAATCAATTGACGAAGTAGCAGCAAAAGACTGGGCATCAGCTGGTGACGCACATTCACTCCGTCGTAGTTCTCTTTCTAAGATATTCTCTCTGGTATTGGGATCAATAATTGGTATCGCATGCCTCCGAGGCTTAACCACTGGTGGGTCTGGGACAGTGGGCGTTATCACGTGACCATAGGCTGGCTGACCCATTGGCGGTTGGCAATATTGTGCGGCTGAGAAATATTGCACTTGAATTTGTTGAGCAGTTGTTGATGTTGTTGGCGTCATAAGTGTCGCCGGTGGCTGTGATAAGACATTCTGTCGCAATGTTGGATACACTGCGCAACCCGGCGGCAATAATGGTCGTTGCTGAGCTGGTGGTGCAACACCCGGTGGCTGCGTGACCCGTTGCGGATGGAAATATTGTGCTGGCGCAGCACAATATTGGTTAGTACTCGGAACTGTGGCTGGGAACTGCTGAAAGAATGGTGAAGTGGTCAAGATCGGCGGAGGTCTTGTAGCCCATTGAGGATGATGTTGATGCTGAATCTGTTGATTCGAAGGGAAATGTGTTGGAATATGCTGTGCTGGACGATGTGGATGTGGTCCAGTTTGTGGATGTTGCTGCTGCTGCTGCTGCTGCTGTTGTTGTTGTTGTTGTTGCTGTTGTTGCTGCTGTTGCTGCAATTGCGGCGGTGGCGTAGAATGGTGGTGCTGCTGTTGCTGCTGCTGTGGCGGCAACGCCGCCGTCGCTTGTTGAATTCCATTTTGATGTTGAACAATTTGGAAGTTATTGTAATAGTTCGGTTGGTGGAGGCGGTGGTCTTCCTTTGACCAGAACATATGACGATATTTGAGCAACCTTTTTGTGATGATAACATTAAGTTCAATTGTTGTTAAATTGATTAATCTTTATGTTGTTCATTCAAAAGAAACACTTGCTACAAAAACAAAATTACGTTCTACTTATAAAATAAAAGTTTGATAAGAAAAAAGGAAAGAAAAAATAACATTAAGAACACATCAAACGAAAGTAACGACAAGCATTGGAAACCAAACGAAAATATGCGAATTAATGAATGGTTCGGGTGACAACTGATAAGTGTGACTTGCTGCAGTTATTCAGTTATTCAGACCAAACATTCTTAACGCGACCAAACGATGAATTCGAATTAAAACGTTGAGGATCTTATTCCACACCTGGGAATAAACCGGGGGGTTTCCTAAATTTCAAAACGTAAAATGGCTTCCGAACTTTGACAGTTGTGAGCGACCATATTGTTGAAGCTCCACCTGTCAAATTTGCTGTCAGTACATTTTGCCGAATCACCATGGACGGCCATAGCGTTCACCAACCCGTGGGAATGATAAAATTGTTTTATCAAAATGCGTGTTCTGTTCGGACAACGTTCCGCGTTCTTCTCCCATTTTACGGTCGCCTTAACCATCCTTCTCCGATACGGCCCATTTCTGCATGAATGGGTACGTCAACAAACAAAATTTTCAAATTTGGGACGATACCAATCCACATGAGATCCACGAGAATAAGGCACAGTCCACAAGTCACAGCGGCTGACAAGCCAAACGTAACCCATGTCATCGGTCAAATTGAGCCTGATTTATGCGCCAGTCATGGAAAATTGGATGCGCAGACGTTTGAAATATGCTATATTCCATACATAATGGCATCGATAGGCTTTTTAAACGAATAAAAAATGGCGACGACATCTCACACACACTTTGTTTTATTTACATTTAAAGACAGGAAACGCTTAATGAGGCCCTTCACATACATTTATTGATTTATTCGACGAACTGTTAATTTAAGGCAGCAGTTGTTCAGGGTAAAATAAACAAGGATTTAAGCTTAAAACCGCGTTTTACTGTATGTTCTTTTTGCTTGATTACATTTCCTGCAAGTCGTGAAATCTTTTCGGATTCATATACCAACTCGACCACTTCATGTTGCCCGCGAAACTTAACAATTTAAACAACATCTACATCGTCTCTGAAAGACTGCAGCTCACTATTCGCCTATGTTGCGAAAAAGGGACATTCCAGGCAATTGGAGAAGCGGGCGAATTTGACTGGCAAGCAAGAACAACTCCGTGCACTTTTAAAAGGATTGTCCCTTGCCTGTAGAACAGCCACCGAATCAACTAACACTGGATGGCTAGCTGGTACTACAACAGTCCAAATCGTGATTTCTTTAAACAGCTGTGTCAATTGAAAAGATTTGTTATGTTGTTGGTGTTATTACGGAACACTGCCTTTGGCGTCATTGTAAATAACTTTTGCTGAAGCTGCTTGGACACACCTCCTTGCTCCAGCCCCATTCTGATGTTTTGGGGTACCCATCTATCACAATATTTACTTCCCTTCATCGCAAGCTGCAATTAGTACCCAAACTAAAGATTAGTGGATGAACTCAAATTGATCCAAGTGGCAGCTCGACCAACCTGCAATATCTACATCAAGCAAAGAGCTTCTGCTTCAAGTAGGTGTACTTATTAAACAATTTTAAGAAAGTAATATCATGAGGATGTGATTCAAACTGTCTTCATTAAGTCCTTATGTCATTCGATGAATTGTAACAAGCAAGATATTTGAACAATGTTACATCACTTAAGCTAAGATGGTCACTACATTCCGCAGAGGACTTGGGTCTAGCTACTCCACCGACCACTCGTGTTGTACGTGCTATTGCTCTTTCACAAAAGGAAACGATGTACTGTTGAGTTATTCCGACAAAGTTTGAACAGCACGACAATTCCACTCTCCGATCATTCTCATTGATTCGAGAGAGATCGCGCGGTGAGGAAGAGGTGAGAGAGTTGCTAAAGTTTCCGTTGCGGCGGTACGTAGAAGATACTCGTACCATCTTCGGAAACCGAATTCCTAAAAGGCACAACGTAGACACTAACTTCTACTTGAAAAAAAAATTGTAAAATGATACGTTTTCTGTATAATTTCTAGACAAAACGAAGAGAAAACTCTTGTTCAGAGACGTACTTATTCATAGAAGAACCTAGTAGTCTTCAAACTGATAAGGTGTACTGGTTGGAAAGAACATAAGCTCACTCTCGTAACGTTCATGACGCAATTAATTTTAATTGATTTATTAACGACTTAGGAACTAGCGTCACGTACTAACCGAGTGTACATTGGCAGAACCAAGATAATGTGTAACTCAACTGAATACCTATTCATTTGGTTGCACAATCTGGTCTGCAAAATGAAATCACAAGAAAATTCGTTGCACACACAAGACTGCTGTGCCACTCAATTAGGATACAAAAAGTTATTTGAACGCTGACTCTGATTGCTATAGAAGCGTTGATTGGTGCTCATCTGAGTGATGTACAGTGAGTATATGTTTATCTACAGCACAGCTTAGCCATGACTTCGGAAGAATCCGGTAAAATGTTGGGGTTAAAAATATACCTTAGTTAATGCATGTTCTTTCAAGGGTTACTCTGAAACTCTTTTTTGAATGACGATTATGCGTCAATGATGGGTGCTTGGTCAGAAGCGTATTAAAAAAAATGCCAACACAGATTGTCAACCTTTCGATGACGTCCTCTAGAGGTTGGACGACAACCAAAGAAACCCCAGAAGAAACAACGCCTAACCACTGCTATGAGAATGGTTTGGGCTCGAAAATATAAGAAATGAAAAGCGGATGAATGGAAAAAGGTGCTATTTGCCGACAAGAGTAAACTTTTCGTAGAGGAAACTACAAAGGCGAAGTTGACTTAACCTAACCTACAAAACAGGACGTTCGAAATTGACCTCGTGAGTAAATTGTTGGGAATTCCTAGACCTATGAGTATGCAAGTTGTTAGACAGTAAAACACTCATAGGGACAGAGACATAAAACATTGCGAAGATGTGATGATAATGATCTCAATCATTTTTACGATTCTTCGGAATACCATCCAAAGGTCTCAAGTGAGTTGAAGGAGCAGCCGCCAGATGTGGGAAGTCGTTGACGTATGGCAAACATTTACAGCCAAATTAGGAGAGGAACATTATTTTGCTTTGCAATCTGACAGCTCAAACACCTTGCTTCTGTGATCATTCAACAGAATGCGGTTGTTCAGTTTTTTCTATACAGTCTGTGAAAACTCGTTAAATTCTGCTTCATTAAGGCTCAACTATAGTGCGCATGAGCGAGAATGAGCTAGTGTCAAATTTCAACGAAATGTTTCGTCATGTTTGCAAAAATATCATGTCTACCCATAATTCGCATCTGCGCGCATGTCCATGTCAGACAATTTTTTTGTTCCATCCAGCCGAAAAATGTCGTGTTCAATTATATATGTATGTACGAATACCAACAGAATATCAGCTGATTTGCTCATTTTTCAAATTTGTTTTCTTGTCTGTTTATCTGTCACATTCGCATATGCGCGGCGCGATTCATTTCACACTAGCTCATGCTTAACGAAACATTTGTGTTTTGCACATGCTTAACGAAATGCTCACAATCTTTCATGGACGACATTATAGGTTGCCGCATAGGGGTGGGTGTATTCGCTCACTCACTCATGCGCGTTTGACACTAGCTAATGCTCGCTCATGCGCATTAAAGTTGACCCTTAAAGTAAAGTGTCATATATAATTCGGTTATTGACACCCGATTGGACAATGCTGTCAAGGATATATTCATACGTTGCCACTGAAGTTCCACATCCGAAGGAAGGCTTACGAGGCTTGAAACGAGTATGAAAAGAAAAACTGAGCGTGTTGTTGTCGGTAAAACAGTTTTGAGGATTAGATGATTGATTAAATATTGCGAAACAAATACAGTTCCGTGTGTGGCACATAGTGAGTCATTGCAGAGATCTTCTCAGATGGATTTTTTGTTTCTTTTTGCTTAAGTTTCATGAGCAGTGTGTGTTTATTTGTTTACAACAAACTGTTCTCGTTTCACGCCCAATTTGAAACGACGAACGAAACCCTGGTCGTGGTGTAGAAGTCTTGCCTACCGTCGACAGAGTAACGATTTATTTTCGTTTCATAAGCCATTCATCTTTCGTAGGTTTCTTTTTATGCTGCTTCAGAAATTGAAGCCGTTCTCGATAGGATAAACATAACCAAAATAAGCTGACCAAATTCAGAGAACTTCATAAAATTTCTTCCCGTTGAACTGTTTGCGTCAAGTTTGCATTTTTCCGTAGCTGTGCCACTCATTTTGTTGCTAAACTTTGCATTTTTCGGGTATTTAACTATTTGATTGGCCCCCTTGGAGTCTATCAATGTTTGTGTTTTCTTGGAAATCGATGACAAGTGTATATTTAATAGAGCGGACTGTGTTACGAAGTGTGTACCATTCTGTTTACCTTCATCGTGTTTCCGTTTAAACGCAAGATAATCCCAGCTTGAAAAGCTGTGAAGCCACTTAGACCCGATTTGGTCCATTGTGCTGCGCGTCGTGTGGGTTGCTCTATTTTTTGCATCATCAGTGATATCAAAATTAACCTTTTGTCCCATTTGATGAAAGAAAAAAGTATTAATTACCACATGCGATGGATAGGCGCTTGTTGAGTAGGTAGACAAGAGTGACTAATAACGGCAACCGTCTTCCGACCTCTTTTGGACTCATTGTGATGTCACTAGACTCAGAAAATTCGGTTCACCAATCCCTCGTTTGATAGAAGCACTAACCTTTAACAAATATTGTAATCAAATGGAGCAGCGGTTGCTTTGTTTCCGTATTTAAGAAGGAAATGGGTTTTCACATTCCATAGCTGCCTACAAAGCTTCTCTCAGTTAACTCATGACACTTTTACCAAGAATATCACGGAACAACTTCCGTTGTATTTTGAGTATCATGCAACAACACAAAATTGATCACAATCAACAACGTGAAATGGTGCTAAATTGCTATTGAATAGTCAGTTCATTTTCCAGTGAATACATTGTTCCTCACACACTTGACTTATCTAACACACTTATCTGTCTTCGATAAAATAGTGAACCACACCTTAACTTGTCAGCCCAACGATAGATTCTATTCTACACGCTGTTGGATGGTTTTAGACTAATGACGACTTGGTCCCTTGTATATTTTAAGGTCTGGATGAGGGGAAGTAAATGTGTCGACTCTTTAGCAAAGATTTTATGCCGTCTGGCGCACATCATTTTAACGAATTCAGAAATAAGTATATCGCTTTATTACCGGTCATTTGGAAAGTACCTTAAATGCATAACAGACGGCCGCCCCACATGCAATAAAATGTCTGTTAATAGAAACATTTTCAACGTGGCAGTCATGAAAGGAGTTGAACGCAAATCAAAGCATTTACATATGCACACAGAGGCATAGAGAGTTTTTAGTTAACGTGGCAAATGGCGAAAAATGAGTTTCATTTAAAATAACCTCAAGCTGAATATTAATTTCTCAGCATCCGACACTCCATGGGTTGTTGGCTTAAAAAGTGAGTAAGAATATGAACATCAAGGATTCATTAGAGACACTAGATCGGAATATAGACAATATTGGTGCAGTCATTCGCCATAATCTTAAATACTTGATCGAACGGTTGAGGGAATCGTTATGTTGACATTATTTTTGAAGCGAAATACGACATTTGTTCGTAGTTAAATTGTCATTATGAAGACCAACATTTAACCTTAAATAATGGACTTGGATTAACAACTGCCAACCCTAACCATAAACGCATTTACGTGATGAGTAAGGAAATTGTCTACATGGCGCATTAAAACAGGATAATGAACTGTCTTAATATATATCTCGACACGATCAAAATTTGAAGAAAAAAAGAAAAGAAACTACATGACCTCATCGCAGTCAATTGAACCATTGAACCAGACGATTGCAATCTCTCACATAAACATCCCTGTGCTCAACAAAGAGAAAGTTCTATGGCGCACACGCCGCACAGTGGTGCCCAATTGGAAAGAAAACATCTCAAATACAAAGACTCTTATCTGCTTTTCAACTCAGCTACACTTCTCCTGTTGCAAATTACAACAGTGGAAATCACTTATTGTTATTGTCCCTTCATGGGACCAGACGAATATTCCCCAAATTCCAAGAGTAGGTAGTCCAAATTCATAGTCAAATTCGATGACAGTCACTCGTTCTTTTGAGTGATTGCCACCCTAGCATTTTTCGCCTGACAACATGAAACTTGTATCGGGTTTAAGCCGACAGAGCTTAAGTATGTATGCATCGCTATAACCCTCACAGTTTTAAGCCATTCGTCTTCTACACCGAGGGGAACAGACGCTGATTTACCATGGAGTTTTCCAAACTGCCAAACGTTGCATACAAGAAACATTAGGTTGACTTGCCTCATTGAACAAACTTTGAGAAATCTCCAGCTTTTGCCAGCAGAGTCGGTCCATCAATAGAAATGATAGCTCTTCATTGAATTTTGAACCATTCTAACCACGACTTCATCAACAGAGGAATCCGTGGCGCTCTTACTTTTTTGTCTTACTTTGTTGTAAAAGCATCAGTCTCAAACATTTTTTCTTATTTTCTCTCTATCTCTCTACACAACTGATTGTAGGATGATTAGCTTTAAACTCCTTCTCTAGAGGCATCAGGCTCACCAGCCTCCAGCCGCCAGACAGTGTTCGCCTTCTGATCGATAGACACAGCGTTCCTTTTTGACATTAGACACGCAGGTTTATTGGTTGACTTCAGCCTAAATACTAATTCTCCAATGCAAATGGATAAATAAACCGAACAGATAATTGTTCAGGGTTTCGTTCCTTTAACCGATATTGAGGCCCAGCAATCGTTCTTACAACCGTTACCATTTCAACGTTGAACTATTGCTAACCAACCAAATACATGAATTTTCGTTACTATTGCAGTTTGTTACTATAACCGATGACGTTATAAGTGAATTTCAGTGTATATATAGAATTCCCTCAGTTTTAAAATATTTACCTATTTTTCATTTTTTGCATTACAAATAAAAATTGAATCTAGGCATCTCAGCTAAACTTAAATATAACGGCATAAATTGAATGCTTAAAAAACGCAGGAAACATGTTAAAACACATTCTTGTGCATCTTGACACTTCTCTTACAAATTGATTGATCAACTGACATTTGAGAGACGACAACAGCTTTGGATTGTCACTTTAAAGTATGCCTGAAGGACTACCTACTTATCGCAAAACGGTAGCACCAAAGCAGGCGCACTTTATTCTATAAACAAACAAAGAAACATTTTTTTTAATCGGTACCCTAACTTTTGAGCAACAAATTTCCATTCGTTCGGATTTTCGAAGACTTTTTTTCATTGCCTCCACACAAAGGTACCACTGTGCGTCGTCTCAGGAGATCCTCATCTCTACCCCAGACAGTGATATGACTAAGAAAAAAAAAAAAAAAAAAACAAGCCACCATGCAAGTGCAATGTTGTTATGCGATCGCCTGCAAAACGACTATCATTGGGCTAAATATCTTCGAAGGAACCTGTTATGTGTGCGCATTTACCTCTCCAGCCGAGGAACATGCAGCGCCCTACTTTTTGAAGAAATCTAGCACAAGTCTTACATAAACTCTCAGAGAACCACTGCACACACTGCGCTGCTACAGATTCATAAATGTTGACTAGCTGGCTGGCTTTCCTTTTGCATCGGCCAGCTATAGCGGTGTATGTAGCAACAAGTGGGAAGTGTGGGAAGAATGTGAGCAACGCGCTCCATCTCCTCATTCCACCAACGTCGTGGGCAACCCTCCGAAACGTGGGTGAATGAATTCACAACAAAACGAAGGAAAGAAATGAATTAATTCTGGTAGATGGTGAATGATGTCGGCGGGATACACACATACACACTCTTTTCTCTCTCTCTCTTTCTCTCTCTCACTCCCATCTTTCACCTCCTCAGGCTCAGTCATCAGTCCTCATCGCACACTTGTTTGCGAGGAAACACAAATCAAATTCGCACTGGCATCACCCCCACATCCCTCCACGGCATCTCATCATGCCGTTGAGGGATGTTTAATAATAAAGTCTGTCCGATGACGACAATGACCAAAGAACGTATGAGAAAAAATATAAAAAAAAAAACACCAAACAAAAGCAAAGATAAAGAACTAAATGAAATACGTTCACTAGCAAAACCGAGAACAAAAAAAAAAGAAAAAGAACTAAAATTATGTGTAAATTTTCCATTTTTTCGGTATGGGGGACACACACTTACCTTCTTTCTGTGGCTGGTTATGTTTTGATGCAATTCTTCGTGGAGGATTGGTTTTGTCGGTGGGTGGTGTTGGGGAGTCGCGGGAAGTGGTTGACGGAAAATCAATCAAAGTATTTATTCTCTATCGTCGTCAATTAACACGGCAAGATAAAAAAAAACAAATTTTCTTCCAAAAACAATGTAGGGCGAACAAAATAAATTATCAGGGCGACACACAAATCAAAATTTTAAGAGGTTCTTCTAGGGGCGCAGTGAGGAAGAAAAACTAAAAATTATCGCCCTCCTTAGAACAAAAAAAAAAGGAAACCAAAACAAAACAAAAAACTAAAAAAATAAGACTAAAACTCCGTCAAGGCGTAGTCACACAGAGAGTTTCCTCTTCGTCGTCGTCGTCACCGCTGTCGACTCACACACGAAAATTGCAGGATTTTCCTATAGGTTGTATTTTCTTCGATTGTTTTTTTCTTTTCTTTATCTGTTATATGATTTGAGTTTTTGTTTTTCAGATTTTTTTTTATTTAGTTGAACGATTTGGCGAACTATTCGAACGATATTTTGTTGCAAAATGACAAGAAATACTTCTTTTTTTGTTTGTCGTCGGCACACACAGCCGACTCAATTCGTTTGAGTAAAAGACACTGCCGGTGGATGGAAAGAGAAAGATATTCAATGGCGGCGCGGCCTGATTGCCGTGAGAGTGCTGATGTGCTCAGTGATTGTAGTAGATTTCTATATTAAGGGTGTGAACGCATTGTTGCGAGTGAATTGAATACTTCATTTATATCCGAGTTTCTTTTGTCGCAACAGATGGGTTTTAGCTCTCTTGTCGTTTTTTGTTTTGTAAGATGGCATTACGTGAGACTAGTGAATCATGTCCTTTTTGGGAGATTTTTTCTTCTTCCTAGATTGAAGTGATTGGAGCAAACAACAAAAACCACTTATAATTGGTTTCTATCGACCTTATGAAACGGAATCTAAGGACCATAATCCAGTACAAAAGTAGCTCAGTAGCGCAGTCTAGCGTCGAGAATATCTCCGCTAATTGAACTTGATGTAGACTTCACGAGGGAGAAAATGAAGGTGAAATACGAGAGAAAATGAAACATCGCATCAACACTGGGTTGTTGTCCCGACTCACTCTATGCGAATTTTTATTCTATATTCCACGGCGGAATTTCCTCTCACCAGTAACCACCTGAACATTGGTTTACAATGTAAAATGCTCGTATTTAAAAAAATAGTTCTATAGATTTTAGTCAACAATAATGATCCATATTCGCACACTATTATTGCATTTTAGAGCTATATACTAGACTTTGAGCGTTTCTTTAGGGCGAACACAACAATGCGCAGATCCATATAACTAAATCACGCGATGGACAACACTTCCTGTAAACTTCTATGCTTCAGACACAAGTATTGACAAATGTTTCTATAAGAACTGCTATTTTGGCAGAACTTAAGGAAGAATTAAAAAAGCTCAAACCCAAAAAAGGTCCTGGATATGACTTAAACACAGGAGAAATTCTGAAAGAATTTCCTCACAAAGCGCTTCTTATGTTTCTCTACCTTATTAACGCCGCCTTTAGATTGGAACATATCCCTAGTCAGTGGAAAGTGGCGGAAATAATAATGGTGCCGAAACCGGGTGAACCCCCAACAGACAAAAATTCTTTTGGACCGATTTCACTTCTTCCGACAACGTCTAAAGTGTTCGAACGAATATTACTTAGACGTCTAAGCCCTGTTGTGGAAGACAGACGACTTATTGCTAATCACAAGTTCGATTTTAGAAGCAAGCATTGAACTATTGACCAAGTACATCGAATAACTGATGTTGCAGAAAAATCGTTTGAACAAAAGCAAGTCTGCTCAGCTGTATTTCTCGATGTTTCGCAAGCCTTTGACAAAGTTTGGCACGAATTCCTCCCGAGAAAACTTTACACAATTTTATCAAACTATCTATCTGAATCATCCGTGTGAAATATGGGAAAGAATACTCTACATTTAAACCTATACAAGCTGGAGCACCACAAAGAAGTGTTCTTGGTCCCCTCCTTTACTTACAGCAGCGATATGCCGCATGACGTAGGCACCGTGCTAGGCACATTTGCTGACGACACCGCCATATTGGTAACTGCCAAAACGGTCGAAGAGTCAACTAGAAAATTGCAAAGTGCCTTAGACCGGATACACGAATGGACGAACACTCAGCGAATTGAGCATAACGAAGTTAAACCCGTTCATATTAATTTTACGTTTAAGAATGTGAATAACTTAATAATAATATAATATTGGTGGCGCTACTCAGCAACCACTCGTGTTGTGCGTGCTATTGTTCTATCACGAGTGGGAGGGACCTACAGTTTTATGCCGACTCCGAACGGCAGTTATACTCTTTGAGCATTGTCAGTGACTCGGGCCGTGAAAAGTATTTCTTGTCGTACCAGGAATCGAACCTAGACAGGTAGGTCCAAGTGCGTAGGAGTCGACGCACATACCCACAACGCCACGGGCCACCACATGTGAATAACTTGCTCGTTTTTATAAATAATGTTCAAATATCCTTCGGTAATGAAGCGCAATACCACGGGATGACTCTCGATGTAAAACTTAAATGGAAGGAATACGTCAAAAAGAAACGTGAAGAGCTTCAATTAAGATATAAAGACATGTACTGGCTTATTGGAAAATATCCCAAGCTAAGCATTGACAACAAATTGCTTATACACAAGCATGTGCTAAGACCCGTCTGGACGTATGGTATGCAACTATGGGTTGTACCGAAGAGAGTAATAAAAATATACTACAAACATCTCAAAATAAAGTACTAAGAACCATCGTCAACGCAACCTGGTATATACGAAACGAAGATATACACAGAGATCTTAAAATAATGCTCATAAGCATAAGCGTTGTCTGGCAGAGCACATAAACTCTGCCGTCCTCCCAATTCTCAACGAAAGTAAGGCTTTCCGCCGTCTTCAGACGACTAAACCCCTTGACCTAGCACGGTGTATTCGAACTCTCAGTGGAGAATCTCTTGCCAAACGCCTCTAAATCAAGAAAGTGTCAAACTTAGTTGTGGAAATACATTTTATTTGTAGGGAGGTGCTTTAACTGGGTAAAAATCCCTTTCGCTATGTGCGAACGGTCCCCATGGTGTCTTTTGAAGACCTTCACCTACCACCACAAAAAAAAAATATGGCTTCGAGGGAGCCAGGGACATCCTCTACCTCGTATCCGCGCAGATAGTACCAATGTCAGCGCCTAGACCAACAAGTTTTCTTCTCCGCTGAGTCTTTGAGCTCAAGAAGGACTAAGCTTCATACAAAACATTCATCTTCACAGACCGGACAAAACAGAAGTTGAAGGCGATGTTGGTTTTTTTTCCAAGAGAAAACTACTCCAAACGATCTTCGGTCTTGCTTGTGTGACTCCATGTTGACCTCATGGACAACCTAGCTCCCTTTCTATAAATCTTCGAGCCAGTAGGTAAACTCAACAGAGGACGTCCGCATTTAAGTGACATGTATACAAGTGGAAAAAGTCTTGAATTGAAAACTGGTGGCAAAATATCATGCTAACTAGAGAAGCTTTTTCGGAACTGTAACGTCACACGAAAAAGAATGACCGAAAGACCAGACAGTCTTTAGAGTTTCAAAGAGCTTCGTTTTGTGAATAAGGCGTGTAGGTGTGGTGAAACCGTAAGGAGCCACATATAAAGATTACCTGACAACTGGATGGACTACGGTGCCAAAACACTACTTTAAAGAAGATCGATATGTGATAAATGAGCCACCTTCAGTTTTCCATGGAACACACTTATGTTGGAGTGTAAGCATGATAGAGTCTCAGTCGAGTGTCATCAGATCTATCGGTGTTCTTAGAGTGAATCCAAACCAGACATCAGGTTTGACCCTGCGTCGCAGAACTGATATTTTGTATTGCATCCAACGATTAATTTCTAGCATATATGCTATTTATTGGTTCAGAGCTGCGGCAATCCATGAAAAGAGGGAATTAGGTCAGACAGATGTAGATGGCAGCTTAGCTTGAACTCCTGGACTAAGTATTTACATTGTTGGACAGATAAATGAGACATAATTCTCGTAGGCAGTTGAATTTTGAGTCGTTAAAGAGCACCTTCATGCATTTTTTAGGAAAATTATGTTGTGAATTGAGGTGTGAATCAAAATCTTGGACGCTCTGATCAGATGGGAAAACGCATGTTTGGCGTCCACCAAACCAACAACACAACTCCAAGTCCACACTAAACCCATTCAAAACACAAATCGACTATCGGACTGGCACCAGCTTCACTGCACCTTCTTTAACCCAGATCGTTACAGTCAATCGTATCCATCCACCACTTCCAGAATACTGAATACTACATTTACGAGACTACGATTGGGACAGAACCTTGGTTAGGTAAGGATGGCTGCCTGCAGATAGCAGATACACAGCCTATGCGCTTCCTCAAAGGTACCTCTCCCACATGCACCACTTACCATAGAAATTATGACGGCAACCACATACTAGAGTTCGAACACACTTTTCGCTCTTCCTGTCCTTCTTGATCTATGAAATGGACACGCACCTTTACACCAATGAAGCTGCTTCTCTGCTAGATTTCAAAAGCAAACAACAAGTACAGTTCTGTTCTGGCTGTAGCGAATTGTAAGTATTCGATATTAGACTTGACTATAGGCAGTCAATGTCTTAATGACGTAGTCAAAAACTGGGAAGCATCCAAAGAACCACCTATATCTGACCACAGAACAATAAGCTTCGACTTGGACAACTCCAGATTAGCAGGTAAAACTACAAGAAATCCGAGGAAAACAAACTGGGATGTCTATGAATCGGAGCTAGAAACCCAACTGGAGCATATTGATGCCAGAAGAGCTCCGGCCCACTTTATAGAGTTAGAACATGTTGTAGAGAGCACAACAAAAGCTATCACAACAGCGTTTCAAGCAAGTTGTGAAATAAGCAGAGACTTTAAGGGGAAGAGAGTGCCATGGTGGAGCAATAAATTATCCAACCTGCGGGCCAAAACACGCAAGCTGTTTAATGTGGTTAAACGAACCGGAGACTGGGAAAGCTACAAAACGGTTAGCTAAGAGAGAAAGCTTTAGAAGTTTCTGCGAGACAATATCAAATACCCCTGCAGCAGCTAGACTACATAAAGCGCTGTCAAAAACAGGAGAGATTCAAATGTCTCTAAAGAAACGTGATGGCAGCTACACTGAAAATGAGGAACAGAGGGCAAGACTTCTGCTGGAACTCACTTTCCGGGCAGTCACCAATATACTGACGGGTCTGGAACCAATTTGCGAAGACCAGGGGTTATGGACTGGAGAGTTGCGAGAGAGATATTCTCCAAAGGACGCCTGGAATGGGCAATAAGCTAATTTCAGCCATAGACCAGGAATGAAAACAAAGAAGCTGCGACACCACCAAGAAAAAACTCCTGGTTTGATGACGAGTTCAGGCAGGCGCATGCAGCCAAACAGGAGGCCTACAAGGCAACGCTGCATCGAACAACGAGAGCTGTTCGTAAGCCCTACGAACAGAAGAGAACAAGCTTCTCAGAAGAAAAAAGAAAGACCACGAGAAGCGCGCGGTCGAGAAGATGGAAAGGAATTACGGCAAGGAGGTCCTTCTTACCAAAAGGTAAAAACAGTTATCCGGAGGGTATAGTCGTCGGACCGAAGACTGCAGGGATGAAAATGGACAACTAGTAGAAGAGTCGCAGTCGATGCTGAGAATTTGGAAAAATCACTTCTGCAGACTGTTAAACGGCGATGACGACACAAATTCCGCTGTCAGGCAGAATGTTCCACATAATTTGGACGAGGATGAACAATAACTACGTCACCCATAATTCGACGACGTCAGTCAAGATAGCGATATATAGACTGAAGTCGAATAAAGCTGCTGGAGTGGACGGATTGTCCGCGGAACTGCAGATGCACCATCATCTCATCTGTAAGACATAGTCGGAGGAAAGCATGCCCGAGGGAGAGGAATCTCGGCTCGATTGTCGGGTCAACAAAAAAGGAGACCCATTTGATTGCGCCAACTATCGAAGGATCACTCTCTTTAACATAGCGTACAAGATCCTCTCCGCCGTTTTGTGTGAACGCCTGAAAACATTCGTGCCTGAATGGTCCTCATCAGTGTGGTTACAGGCCGGACAAGGCCACCATCGACCAAATCTTCACACTACGGCAGGTCCTAGAAAAGTCTCAAGAGATGCAGATCGACACCCACCACCTATTCGTCAATTTCAAGGCCGCATATGACAGTGTGCATAGAGGCGAGCTATACAGCACCATGTCTAGTTTCGACTACCTACATGCCAAACTCATCAGATTGTGCTGGATGATGATGGAGAACTCTCGCTGCTCCATCAAGCTCGGTAACGATCCCACCGAGACCTTCAATGTCAAAAAAGGACACGCGTCAGGTGTCGCAGTTTCTTTGGGCTCAAGAGGCAATTGAGTACTGGGGCCGTCTCTCAAAGCACCAAGCTGACTTTATATAACACTCTGATCACCCCTGTCCTGCTCTATGGCGCAGAGACATGGACGCTATAGAAACCGGATGAAGAAACTCTTGGTCGTTTTGAGAGAAAAGTTCTACGTGCGATCTTTGGTTCTGTTTGCGGTGTCTGGAGGAGAGAGATTCAACCACGAAATGTAAATGTAAAATATCTAGGAGTTATCTTAGACCGCAAACTCATCAGGAAAAGACACACATAAGAGATTACCAGAAAGGCCACACGTGCTTTAATGATTTGTAGAAGCTTAGCGGGCAATTACTGGGGTTTCAGTCCGAGCATCCTAAGTTGGATGTGCATAGCTATAGTTAGACCAATAATCACATACGGTGCAATAGCATGGTCCAAAACAACAAACCTGATCAGCGCAAGAGAGACACTCAACAAAGTTCAAAGGTTGGCATGTATTACAGGGGCCATGAGAACTTGTCCAACTGCCGCCATGGAGGTGCAACTGGAGCTGACTCCACTGCATCTGGTGGTCGCAGATTGTGCTAATAAAACAATTGTGCTAAAAGACAAAGACATCGAGACAATTCGATGCACTAGTCAAAAAGCTACCACTCGCGGCCATTCCGAAGGACGAAGCGATTAGGAAATTCAATTTTCAAAAGGAGTTTACCATTAAGCTCAGCTCCAAAAATGACTGAAGCAATGAATTCATAGTCCATAGACTGAGCAGCACTACGCTAAAATGGTATACGGATGGATCAAGAACTGACGAAGGAACAGGGACAGGAGTATTTAGACCCCGGACAAAGTACTACGAACCCATTGGCAAATGCACCAGTATCTTTCAAGCAGAAGTCTATGCCATAGACAGATGCGCTCAGATCAATCTTGACAGGAACTATACCAACAGCGACATAGCAATAATGTCGGACAGCCGTGCCGCTCTATCCTGTCACTTGACTCCCACATCATCAAATCCAGGCTCGTGCGGGAATGTCTAGAGAAGCTGAAGGAGCTGAGTAGGAGTAACAGAGCAAAACTCCGTTAGATACCTGGCCATACAGGGATAGATGGCAATGAGATGGACGACTCCCTGGCTAGGAAAGGAACATCGGAACATTTTATAGGCCACGAACCATTCCGCGCTGTAGGAGATCACGTCCTCAGGGAAGAGTTCAGGGAACTAGAAAGAATGAACCGGGCAACAACGCTCATGGTATGAAGCAGGCCAAGGAACTCTTGAGGTTGAGGTTGTTTACCGCAAGAGGTTTGAAGCATGTATCAGAATGACCAAAAACAACCTAACCGTATCCTAACAGGCTTCCTAACAGGGCGCTGTACTCTCAGGTAGCACCTAAGGAAACTAGCAGTATCAGAAGAAGGTCTTTGCAGATTCTGCGGAGAATCTAATGAAATTCCAGAACACATGTATACTGGGATTTTTTGCGGCGCATTTTTAGGCAAACACCTAATATCAGAGGAAGAATTTAAGTCACTAGAACTAGCTCTCAGGAGAGGGGAGCTCTTAAGAAAACAAAGGTATGAATAGGGAGCACAATAGATTTTAAGGTCGCAGTGCAATTTACCCTCAGCAATAATAATAGAGTATTCGAAGCTGTGTCCCTGGCCGTAGGATGTGGTGGATATGGTTGTGCAGAGCTTAACCCCGAAGATAGA
Source organism: Eristalis pertinax (assembly GCA_907269125.1). Lineage (NCBI taxonomy): Eukaryota > Metazoa > Arthropoda > Insecta > Diptera > Syrphidae > Eristalis > Eristalis pertinax. The sequence goes on from OU026145.1 coordinate 62,170,061, forward strand.
AATAAGAAAAAAAAACTTACTGTTGAATGGATTGGGAACAAAATATACAAACTGTATGACAGTATGAAAGCTCCTACTAGGATGGTTAAGTAGACGTACATGGCAAACTTTAGACCGATACTAACGTACGGTAATACTGTTAGATGGTCAGCACTAAACATGCAAAAAAAATCCAGCACTTTTTCACCAATCTGAAAACAACAATAAGCTTCTAGTCAACTAAACGTTCAACAACATGTACGAACTATCCGATGCAGAAATTCATTATGTACACACTCTCATCGTTTATACTTAAAACACTGCAGAGACTGGTGAACCTGCATATAAGAGAGAACGCTCTATTTAAACCATTATCTCCGACACAGCATGCGTATCGCAGAGGTTATTCAACGGAAACAGCACTCCATTCCCTGGTCGGCCCTATCGAAAAGTCTCTCGAGAACAAAGAATACACGATGGTATAGAAGGAGCGTTCAATAATATAAGATTCGAGGCGATAGACTACGCCATAAGTAAAGTCGACGTTGAAATCTGCGTCTGAGATTGGATAAACAACGTCCTGAACTAGAGAAAAATTGAATCCCTATTAAGAAACTACTGTGCGGAAAGAAGAGTCTTTAGAGGCAAACCACAAGGAGGTGTCCTATCTCCGCTTCTCTGGATCGTGGTAGTTGATGGTGTACTTAAAAGCCTAAGGCCGATCGGGCGTAAGCCCATTGCGTACGCTGACGATATCGCAATAGCCGTCACAGGAAAATTCTCCAACACTATCAGGGACGTGATGGAGGCATCCCTCAAAGTCATGACGAAATGGACAGACGAAATCGGACTGGATGTGAACCCATCAAAGACGGAACTCGTGCTGTTCACGAGAAGAAGATATAAAATCCCCAGCATAGCTCCACCGAAGCTAAAAGGGATAGAACTGACTTTCACTGACAATGCCAAATACCTAGGTATTATAGTTGACAGCAAATTGAACTGGAAACGCAACATTCTGGAACGCATCATGAAAGCATAGATTGCACTCTATACATGCAAACAAAAATCATCGGCTCCAAATGGGGAATTAAACCAAAGATTACACATTGGCTGTACACTGCCATAGTAAGGCCAATATTGATGTATGGCGTCCTAGTCTGGTATACGGCACTACAAGTGTAGCAGAATCTTACCAAGATAAACGGTATACAGAGATCAGCATGCATCTGTGTAACAGGGGCACTAAGAACCACGCCCACAGCCGCCCTAGAAATTATACTGCATCTCCTTCCCGGTGATGGTGCCCCGTGGGGTTGTGGGTATGTGCGCCGACTCCTACGCACTTGGACCTACCTGTCTAGGTTCGATTCCTGGTACGACAAGAAATACTTTTCACGGCCCCACTTCTTTCGAGTCACTGACAATGCTCAAAGAGTATACACTGTCTAGAAAAAGCTTCTCAAACTTGGCCGTTCGGAGTCGGCAAAAAACTGTAGGTCCCTTCCACTCGTTGCTGAGAAGCTAGGCCCTGGCCCTCTACGGGCTGTAGCGCCACCCATAGTAATAATAATATCCTTCCCATGGACACCTATGGCAAACTGGTGGCCACATATGCAGCCATAAGACTAAGAGAAGGCAACAGATGGGACACAAGGTAATATTACAAAACACGAATGTCCCTAAGGATACAGATTATCTGATGCCCTGGACTTCGAAATAAAACACAAGACTTTAATCCCCACAAGAGAAGAATGGGACGAAGACAAAGTCTGTAGCCCAGCTGCATGGGAAATCTACACTGACGGATCAAAATCGGAAGTAGGCATCTACGCCAGCTTACCGGAGATATCCGATGCAATCCGACTACCAAACCACTGCAGTGTATTCCAAGCGGACGTAACAGGTGTTCAAAAGGCAGCCCATCCGACTATCAATGAGCCCAATAGACAGGAGATCTATTGTTTTATACATAGACAGTCAGACGGCAATAAAAGCTTTGGACATCAATAAACTCCAAGATGGTAAAACTCTGCCGTCTAAGCGAGATAGCGGCCAGATAGATACCCTGTGCTGGGTTTCCGGGCAATGAAAGAGCTGATGAACTAGCAAGAAAGAGGGCGGGTATGCCAATGGCAGCAGATCAGGAGACACCCCACCCCTCACTGAAAACAATAAAATCGCGATTGATGAAGATTGCGAAAAACGATACAAACCACAAATGGTCGGAACTGGTCACTTGCAGGATATCGAAAGCGATCTAGCCTATGCAAAATCAAGGAAGGACTGATTACCTCCTAAACCTAGGAGGTAAGAGTGATGGGGGTGCCACTGTCTTATAGGCAGCCATGCATGAAGACTTGGGGCACCTATAATGACTTCTGCAGAAGCTGCATGGATGAAGATGAAGAGGAAAGAATATTACACTACCTCGGAAAATGTCCTGCACTTGCGGAAACAAGAAGACTACCAGGCGAGTACTACTTCAACAACCTTGAGGATCTGAGTAATATTGATCTAAACGACTTACTACAATTTCTTAAAGCCTCTAAATCGCTATAAAAGAGGTCAGAAGAAATCACACATGGCCAACAAATCCCAAGAGGCAAGAACTACAAGGTCAAAGAGTAAATGCACACAAAGTCGAACGCGACAGCACAATGGACCGGATGGTCTAAGTGAGCATAACTTCCATATCAGTCATGCATTCACCCTACCTACCTCGTTAGGAAAACAAAGCAGTGAATGCTCTAGAAACAAGACGAGCTATGCATATCATACATGTTTCGTTTAGACTACAGCAACATGCGCCAGGTTGTGTGTCTACGGATCCAATGTTAATATTGTCCGACCTATAACAAGAACACGCCAAAGGCTTTGCCACAGGCTCCAGGAACGGAACACAGGCTCATGGAAATTATGAGGGTAATCTTGTTACTGACCGGCAGGGAATAGTGGATGTATTTAAGCCCTGCTAGGTATATGGACCCGAAAGTTGGACGTTAACCAAGACAAAAGACCTGATTCTTGGTGCCTTCGAAAGAAAAATTCGACGTCGGATATATGGTCTCGTCTGCGAGAAAGATGAATGGAGGAGAAGACACAACTGCGAACTCTACGAGCTGTAAAAAGATGTGGATGTAGATGTAGACCACTTTCGCGGTCACATTGACCGCATGGTCAAAAACGCTCCAGCAAAGAAGGAAGAAGAGGAAGTGGTCGTGGGCGCATAATAGCTTGGTCTTGACTACTGGAAGCAGCGTTTGTCTTTTTTGAAGCTAAATAAAAGCCAGTGGCGCCAAAATAAGAAAACGCATGCAATCAAAGCAATTAAAATTAAATATATACGAACGATCAAACGCCTTTTCGTGGCTATAAAAACAACCACGAAACTTGAGAACAGATGAAACTAGAAATAGTAGGCCTACCTTGACCGACATGGCAACCACTTAAAATAGAACTGTTCACGAATTTCTTTGAAATGTGTGTAATAGGCGTCAGGACTCCAACATGTTAGTCTGATTTAACACGAATCCACCTCCACGCTAACGGTTTCATTCAACTATTCCAATCGCACTCAATCCCAAGCAGTTTCATTTCTTTTATAAATTCCATGCGCAGCTATTTTTTCAGTTTCAGTTAAATCCAAAAACTAACAAAGCTTTTCAATCTATCTACACAAAACCAAACATTTTCGATGTTCATGCAAGCTTGTAGAGTAACAGAAGAAACCACTCAAACTGTATAATTTCGCGTAACTAAAATGATTTGTTGAATACTGATGATTTGTACATACCTTGTTTTTTTCTTGGGAGGCATAAGTGCACAATAAAAAGCTGCAGAATGGAATTAATTAAGCGAATCTGTCAACTGACATACCAACGGCTGGTTTATGGCAAATTCAATTTGAATTGTTGCCTGTGTGAATTTTAATACAAAAAAAAACTTTACAATTTTAAAACAGAGAAACTACAAGGTGAAATGTGTATTTTATCTGTAATGCACGAATTGGAGTTCGAAGTGGAAATGGATAATTTTGAATTGAATGCGAATTCACATTCCGTCGTATTCCGCTTGTGACAGCATTTTTTCAAAAAATGTAGTAGATTACTTGGATTGTGTCAATGTTGAAAAGAAAATAAATGGTATAAATATGGTTTGTGTATTTGCTACGCATGTGGATTCCTTTTGAGGGGAGCATACACTTTTCATTTTTAAATTGCTTAAATTGCTAGTCATTGAGGGCTGTTGCCCAGGAAGTGCTATTCAGTCTTAAAGAATTGTATTCAGAGGCGATACTTTCGGTTAGGTGTGATTTGTTGACGGCAAATTATGGCACAGTTTCTTTGTTTCTTATACACTTCCAGTGCTTACATCGGGTTGTTCAAGTCCGTGTGTCCATGTTGGTCCTTTTGGGATGGGATGGTGGTGTGGTAACCGATTTAGCCTCGATGATGACTGCTGTCGCTGCTCTGGTAGAAGCCTCGCCGCTCGTTGTTCGATGTCGCTGGAAAGTTCTGCTCGCTGAGCAGTTTTACCCCGTTGAGGTAGCGTTGTCCGGGGCTGGTGTTTCTCAGGTTCCTGATTGCCTCGTTAGGATGATTGTTGATGTTTAGAAGCTGCCTTCTGAACAGTGTCACCATGTCCTGTTCAAAGCGGTTGATGCGTGCTTCGTCGTAAAGCCTCTTGTTGCTGTGGTGTTTTCGTCGGTCCCTGCCGAAGGTGGGACCTGCACACATTCGCAGTATTTTCCTTTCGAAAATTGCGAGCTTCTCCATGCAGGTCTTAGATGTGATGTGCCATATTGGGTAGCCGTACGTTAAGATCTGCCGTATTAGCTGCTTGTAGAGTAGCAGCTTTGTCCTCTGGCTTGTTTACGCATCGAAGGATAGATGCGATGGAAGCCTAGGTTAACCTTCTTAAAGGTCAATTTCGAGTGGCTGTTGAACTTCAACCTTTCCATGAAGTTAACGCCAAGATACTTCACCTCCTTGTTTGTTGTTATTGCCGTACCGTTAGGGAGCACTATCTTAATGATCCGACATTTAACCGCTGATCTGCATCCACCTCAGGATGGTCTCCTTAAGCACATAAGTATCGATTTTCCAGCATTGATACCACATTTGGTTTAGTAGCCAAATTTTTTCGCTGTATGGATTTCGACACTTCGCTTGGCGACATAAGTCAGTGAGTCATCTGCGAATAGACAACAGGTCACTGTGTGGGTTGGAGACGGTTGATCTGCCGTGTAGATGTTGAAGAGCATCGGTCCCAGCTTCGACCCTTGCGCAAAATTACTAGTCATTGAGGGCGCTCCGCTCAGTTGATTGGCTGCCTTCCACTTGAACGTAGAATCTTATAGATTTCATAACGTTGATACGTCGTCTCATGCAGGCACAAGTCACGATCTCTTACTACGAAGACAACTTCCAACTCCAACAGCCTGATGACCCAGAAGTTGTCACAGAAGTCAACAGCTACGTCAATACACTTGAGAATCCATGTGCACCAGATGTCATCTTCAACGAAACTAACCCATTGGACGACCCAGTAGGAAACGAAGACCTCACAATGGCGGAAGAAATCACGGGCACAACGAGGAAGGCAGCCGCAGCCGACAAAATTTCAAATTTCACCCTGAAGCGTATGCCAAAAACTAAGACTGCTACTAGTACCGAAAAACGTTGCAATACCAAATTGTTGCAAGTGTTTCAGGATATAGAGCGCAAAAACTAAAGCGATATTCCGGGAGAAAACAGTCGACGCTACATCCTCTAATGAAGTTCCACCTCGATGCTGTCGGCCGCTTTTACACATGCAAATTTTTACTTACGATTTTCTGCAATTCTCTTTTGTGATCGCAAGCCACTTTTACACGTAGAAATCAACTCAGTTGCAATTTCTGCTAAATTTGTCCGCTTCCTACCCTTTCACACATGTGCCATCACTTTCTTACATATGTATAGGGGCGTTCACACCGTACTACATGTGGTTCAACCCGGTCGTACTACCTCGTCGGATGGACCAAATTGTACTAGGTCGTACAAGTGCCTCAAGCACATGCAACTCGGGCTACCCCTAGCACATTTCACTTCGCTTGCCAACAATACTGAAGAATCGCCGACGGATTTAGATTGTGTTAAAGTGGCCGTTGCTTCTCTGAACAAACACGAAGTTACCGTTGCGTTCTTCCTGGACGTGGAAAAGGTCTTCGACACCGTCTGTATAGAGAGACTCATCTACAAGCTGAATCAGATGATCAAAACTAAAATTAGTAGTTACGTGTTTAACGAGACCATCCCGAGGTGGATGCAGATCAGCAGCTAAATATCAGAGCTGCTGGCAGTTCTTCAAGCGGCCGGAATGATGGCCCAAGTTCGCTCAAATGACTTGGCTAGTCAGCGTAGAGTAAGGTCTTGACGTAGTCCCAGAGAAAATAATCGAGTGGTATCAAGTTGCATAGATTACGAAGTTGCCAAATTATTCCTTTACCACCTCGAGTGTTACTTCTCATGTATGGCATGAACTAGTACTAAAAGGTGTCACCATCCGCATTTCCGATGAAGCTAAATATCTAGGTGTTATCTTGGATAGAAACCTGCTCTGAAAAAAACGCATTGAACCGAAAAGTTTTTTTTTTCTGGCAGTGTAAGGAAATTTTCGGCAAGTATTGGGTGGCCCGTGGCGTTGTGGGTATGTGCGTCGACTCCTACGCACTTGGACCTAGCGGTGTAAGTTCGATTCCTGGTACGACAAGAAATACTTTTCACGGCCCCACCTCTTTCGAGTCACTGACAATGCTCAAAGAGTATAACTGTCTAGAAAAAGCTTCTCAAACTTGGCCGTTCGGAGTCGGCATTAAACTGTAGGTCCCTTCCACTCGTGATAGAACAGTAGCACGCACAACACGAGTGGTTGCTGAGAAGCTAGGCCCTGGCCCTCTACGCGCTGTAGCGCCACCCATATTATATTATTATATTGGGGGTTATCACCAAAAACATCCCTTTGGATCGGTCGTTTGATGGAATAAGCTTTCGCGTTAATACGTTAATGCTGCTTTCACTAAGTTTCAAAGAACGGTTTGTCTCGGCTGCAAAGGGGCCTTCCCTAGCACGCCTGGCTCTGCTCTTGATGCAGTTCTGAATCCCCCCCTTGATATCCACATTATGGGATGCATTCTCAAGGCCATCTTCCGTTTAAAAAGAAGTATGGCCGTATTCCGTATTTGCTTTAACCACAGTCTCATGGACGTCTGACGCAAGGACACCAAGCAATCTAGCTGCGACGCACATACAAAGCCGACTTTCCCTGCACTCAGGACTGGCTCTGGCCAGAATCTGAGCCAGGAAAAGAATTTAGTCGAATCTTCACCGATGGCTCCAAGGCCAATGAAGAGTCTGGCGCTGGCATCTTTGTGGAAAGCGACAACATTAGACTCCACACCTTATTAGGTAAATTTGCGTCGGTCTTCCAAGCGGAAACCTATGGCCACGAACTATATTGTGAAGAACAGGTGGAAGAGGCGAAGTATTTGTGTCTGTAGCGACAGCCAAGCTGTGCTTAAGACCCTACTCAACCCTTTAACCACTTCCAGGATAGTCCAAGAATGCAAGTCTTCTCTAAATTGGATCGGCAGGTTCAATACGCTAAGTCTGGGTCCCGGGCCACCACGGGATCATGGTGAACTTGCTAGACAAGGATCAGACGAGATACTCTTAGGACCCGAACCTGCGTTGGGACTACCTCCTATCTGCCTACATCGATGGCTGGGCTTCTCAAAAGCACAACCGGAGGTGGCATGACTATCATCAGCATGTAGACAAATCAAGCGCATACTCACTAATGTCTGCAGGAAATCCGCTGCATTCTAGTTATGTCTTAACAGAAAAGACTGCAGACGAGTTACCGGCGTACAAACGGGCCACAAACACCTAAATGAGCTTGACCTAAGCTATGAAATCCTCTTTGTGACGCCTGTGGAGAAGTCGACGACACTGCAGAGCACTTCCTCTGCTATTGTCCCACCTTTGCTCGGATCAGGTGGCAGTTATTTGATGCTGATGAGGTTAGAGCTGATGATGTAGGCTCCTCATCACGGAACCGCCTTCTGGTTCTCCGCCGGAATAACATGAAATTTCATTAAATGTAGGTTGCTGCCTGGTAGTAGAATGGACCAGTTTTTGAGTCTGAGTGCTCCAGGGTAGCGTTCAAATACATCCGACAAAAAAAAGGCATATAACGTCGTCTTGCTGAAACATGTCGATGGAGTGTAGCTCGTGCATTTTAATGGTCACTTATCAGTAGCCACCAGCAGAGAGTGATATTGAATCAAGAAAGAACCCAACTCCAGTTGATGAAGTAGCTTTGCTGAAGTCGACACGGCTATCAAAAATCTGAATAACAACAAAACTGCTCGGGCGGGTGGTTTACCGTCAGAGTTCATCGGCGATGATCTGGTATGTTAAGTATGCACCAGATCGTCGGCAGAATTTCGAAAGGCGAAAGCATGCCCGACGACTGAAACATCTGAGTTCATCTTGTAAGAACTATCGAGGTTTTGGTCCGCTATAAAATCCAGTCCAGCGTACTGTGTGAAGCATTTGCACCACAGCTCTAAGTACTATTTTCTACAAATCAGTCCAACTGTTGAATTACTAAGATGACATCGACATGCTTGCGCGATTCTAATGTGTCGTGATGGTAGCTTTCACAGCGATTGAAGAACAAGTGAAACCAGCTTGTCGCTCACTGTACACTGAAAATCTGTCCGTGGCGACAATTTTGACGTAATTCAGCAGTTGGTCTGGCAAATGTGTACTCCTCAAAGAATACCCTAATGGAGATCCGACATAGAATCGCCCTTGGCAACTGGATTTTTAGAATAAATCCAGTGCTCTACTGCTAACAATCGAGAACTAATATGTACCAATTTGTGTGAAATGATATGAAGTAATCTGCCTAAAAGCGAAACTGTTAGAGAGATATCAGATTTCACGGCGGATTGTCTTCTTGTCCAGCCGCGGCTGCTGAAAATGTGAATAGTTTTGGTTTCGGTAATCATCATGCATGCACTGTTTCGATTGCCCAAAAGCTAAACATTGCATAAACCATTTGAACAAGGGTGTATTTAAAAAGAATATAGATGTTACACGAGTTAAGGCTATATCGCAACGGCGCGTTCGGGCGTTCCGACTTAGACATTTTACGTGGGATACATGTAAAATCATTTGTTAAGTCGAAATGGGGCGGTCGGTCGTCGATATTTCACAGACCGTAATATTGTAAGCCAGAATTCAAAGTTCAAGGTGGAGCTACTCCCTAGTTACTCTGGCTTTTTGTCGATTGTTATCAATTTTAACTTTTTTTTGGCAAACTGAGGCGAATGTGCAAGTAATTCATTTTTGAATGTATTTCAGGCAATTTGACTTGTCAAATGCGCGCCTTCTATTTCGATATGGAAAATTACCGGGTTCTGACGTAAAATTCTCGTAAACTCGATTAAACGCGTATCAACGCTTGTCAAAGCCCAAAGCCTTTAACGCCAAAGATCCTAATGGAGCGAATTTCCATCTGTGTATCACTGCTGAATCGCAACAACATCGACCCATTTTCGAAGCGGATGGTGACAGGTGACGAAAAGTGGATTACTTACGGCAATGTCAAGCGCAAGCGGTCGTGGTCGAATCGCGATGAATCATCGCAAATGGTGCCCAAGCCAGGATTCACAGCCAGAAAGGTCTTGGTGTCTCTTTTGCTGGAATTGGCAGGGAATCATCATCGTTTCGTTTTACTACACCTAAGTGTTTATGAGTGACATTAATCTCCTTCTTATTCACTTTTTCTTGAAGATAAGCGAAGTATTTTCAACGACAAAGATTTTGAAATTCGCAATCAGCTTTATTCTGAAAATCACTTTTGTTCGAAAGTGAAACGAATTACGTAAGTTCATTCTTTCATTCGAAAGTTAATTTTCAATATAATTCTGACATTCAAATCATTCGAATCAAACGTCATTTTCTTGTCGTTCATTTTTTTCTGGCGATTAGACTTGCAAAACATGTAAGTTCAGAGATTTTCGTTGGAATTTTATATTTATGAATTATATGTTGACTTTTTGGGTTTTCCAATAGGGACTGCACAAATTTGAATTTAATTTGTGAACGCACTCTTTCACTAATCATCAAACTCTCTGTCACTGTCAATTTATTCAGTAAACTCAACATTTTCATCAAGGTAAAGTACACGAAGGAGCAACGTCTACAAATATAAAAATTTTCTACCGAAATTCGGAGTAGAGTGATCGCAACTTTAAGAGCGCAAAATCATCTTCAGTGAGGAAGCTCATTTTTGGCTCAATGGGTTCGTCAATAAGCAAAATATGCGTTATTGGTCGAGTGAAAATCCACATGTACTTCATGAATAACAACTGCATCCACAAAAAATAACGGTACGGTTTGAATGCCGGCGGCGTTATTTGGCCATGTTTTTTCGTCGACGATAACGATCGATCGTCAGACGTTATCGCGCCTTGATTACAGATTATTTTTGGCCCGACTTGGAAGATATGGACTTGGACGACTTGTGGTTTCAACAGGATGGTGCCACAAGCCACACAGCACACGTTACAATCGATTTATTGAAGAGTAAGTATGGTGAGCGTGTTATGTCAATAAATGGGCCAGTCAATTGATCGCCTCGTTCGTGCGACTTAACGCCGCTTGACTATTTTCTGTGGGGCTACGTTAAGTCATTGGTTTATGCCAACTAGCCGACGACGTTGGAAGAGCTCAGAACCAACATTGAACGCAAAATAGCGGCCGTTTCGGCCGAAATGTGTAGCCGAGTCGTTGAAAATTGGGTCCAACGCATCGACCGCTGCAAACGTGCCCGCGGTTGCCATATGATAGAAGTGGAGTTCCATTCATAAATGTTTTGATTGTACTTCAAGCCGATAAAAAAGTTTTTGAAATATCTTAAATGGTTTGCGTTTTATTTAAAAAAAAGTTGTCAGGTCACAATCACAAATTCATTGAGATGGTCATTCGATAATGAATATTTTTTATTCGAATGTCAGAATACACACAGTTTATTTGAATGAATAGATTCTATTCGAACGATAAATCGAATAAAAACTAATTTCAGAACAAGGCTGAATGTAGTGGAGAAAGATTTTGAGCTAATGAGTTTTTATTCGGCCGCATTTCTTGACGTTTGCGAAGCATTTCATAACGCTTGGCACGAAGCCATGAACACAAATTACATATATCAATTGTATCAATATCCGAGAATGTCGTGTAACTTTGTTAGTGAATTATCAGTAACAAATACACTGAATCCAAAGTCCTACAAGTTGGAGTACCGCAAGGAATTGTTCTTCGTCCTCTTCTATAGTTGCTTTATGCTTCTGATGTACCGCAAAACGAAGGTACATTTGCTGACGATACCGCAATTTTGGTAACAGCTAAAACGGTCGAAGAGTCAGCAATGAATTACAGCGATTCTGATCTGATCCGATCAAAATAATAAACATTCTAACAATCTGTCGATGATTTACGATAACTGGGAAACAGCACGCGGTGCCTCGCGCCGTTTGCGTTAATTCTGTTTAGAAAAATTCTCCGTGAACGTGACATGTGTGGGAGATTTAAGGACGAAACCGAATGGTCTACGAAACGGAGCTTGAGATGATAAAGAAAGACTGTAAAAAACATACTGAGATGGACCGTAAAAATCAATCATCACAGGTACAGATGTTACTGGATTTCCGATAAACCGTGCATCAGTCTGATTATCACTGCCGCTTTGGACGGTGGCAATGGAATATTTTTCTATCCGCAATCATGGTCATTCAAAACGTTGCCGATACCAGGAAGTGGAAATTGAAACTACCGACGACGCGACCGACGTTCGAAATCTGTGTGAGAGCTCGGAAAAGTTACCAACTCTCTTTAGCAAAGTTATTCCAAAATAATCCAAAATATCCTTGAGGAATTTTATATACATTCACACACCAGTAGTTTCAACTCAAAATCACACAAAAACTATTCAAGAGGCAAGTAAGTTGCCACGTCTTGTTGCGGAGTAACTCCTTAAGAAGCAATTTGCTTGGGACAAACTTAAATCAGCCTTATGGGGGTGTCCGGTCCGGTGTGGATGAGAAGCGCACACAACCTCCTCGGAGGACTATCAAAACTGAAATGTTTTGCCCGCTGCCCCCAAGTCAAGGAACAACCATCACGATATGACGGGCCCGCCTATTTATTCCTCATTTCCATAGTATCTGTGAAGACCATATCGCCACTCACTAACACACAATCGTCAGAGCCTGCGCAGAGGGCGTCACTAGTCGCCCCGTTCCAAGAGGGGTAACAAGTCATGGAAGAAATTTTTTTTTCCCTTTCACTTATGTACCAGTCGCTTTCCAGGGAAAAGTTGGAAAAGTTGCCAAAGCTTCGGTTTTACGTTTCGTAGTAAATTTCAAGTCGTTTGTGTCCTTCGGAAAGACCAATCCACCCACACCCCTTGTATGTGGAATAACAAACGACCGGAGTGAGGTTGGGAGGAGGAATGAGAATCTCTTGGAGTCGCCAAAGGGTTGCTGAAGGTTGGTGGTCTTGGTCCTTTAGCGTGTGGTAACTAGAATCAAAACTGAAATGAAATCGGAAGATCCTATTTTTTCGTCGTTCTTCCGTTTTTGAACAGAATCGCTTTGAGTGGATTCCTTGGCACTGTACAGCGAGTGGGTGGCGAGTCTGCCTGTGCGCCTGGATGTGTGTGTGTGTGTGTTTAATCGGATGTGAGGAAGGCTTCCAGGATATGAACAGTTTATATTTATGTATCTCTCGATGAACATATTTCATGACAAGTAAATAGGATAACATTATTTTTAGACAATTTATCGATTTGAATCCGGATGGGAGTATGCATGGCTTAATTGATGACAATTTCAGGTGACAGTGTGACTTTGAAATACATTTTTCATGGATTCATTTTGGATGTCGTTGTACTTGAGAGTAGATTTAAGATTCTAAGGAGCAACTGAGGAGGATTCCGTTTATCACCTCTATGTATTGGTGGACTAGTTCTTCGTTTTTTTTCGGACTGATTAAGCAACTGATTCAACTTTTCGATATTAACGATCTGTTCGAAGCAGAAGACCACTACAGAATGGGTGAAAGCAGAACTACCAATGATAGACTTGTAATAATCATTTAACCCCTTGAGCCACCAACGCAATCTTTACAACAAAGACCCTTTAATGATCTATGCTAAAAAAAATGGCAATTCCATGAAAGCGTCATTTTTGTTTCTTTCGTTTTCGTTTCGCTTTCGACATAACCACAGGTGTATACAGGTCGTAGGTACGCCTAATTGGGCCGCTGTGACAGAATTCGTGTTCATTTAAGACCTAGAACCTAGTTTTGGCAAAAAAAGGGCGGTGAAAAGGTTTATTAGAGGTATTATTTTAAACATTGTGCTTTCGCAACGGTGCACAGTGTATTATTTTCCTCATGGATGCAAACGTCTCTAACTAAAAGACCACTGATTTTGTTCAAAACTTCACCAATGTGTTCAGAAAAGACAGTAGAAACTTATTTACTCCAACCAATTACTTCAAATAATTCCCAAGATATTCACATTCATCATTTGTAAGTATTTTTTTTTTATTTGATGTTGGAATTATTTATTTGTTGATTTAATTTATGTTTTTTTCGACTTGCTTAGTCGCTCTCATCATCTTTTTCATCGGAACTGCTACTAGGTGGTGGTACTCGTACTTCGGTAGCCGTTAATAGGGCAATACATAATTGAGGTAGTGTGTTCCTTTTACTATGGGGCACTGTGCTACGACTCGAATGATATGGATATGATGATATTAAAAACCTATTTAATACATCTCAATTCGTATTTTTTCTGGAAGATTTCCGACTAAAATGCTGTCGGAATAGTTTGTATTCCTTATTGCTCGCTTCTTGGACATTTGACAATTAACCAAGTGACAGTATGCTGGCTTTAATTATCTCTTTTGAGTTTATCAGAAGTTTATGTAAGCTTGCAGGCATGTGGTACCATGCGTAGTGCGCTAGCTATACTTATGTATGTTTTTTGTTTCATTGGCATAGCTTGCAAACTTGTCTGCATCAATTTCATATTCACTCGATATTGCTTCGAGTAAAATTCGGAAATGGTAGATCAGATCACTGATGATGCTTGTTATATCCGCGCTCATCTCAATGCTTCTAAAAAATGTTCGCGCTGTGTTACCATCATTCGTATTGCCTGCTACTTGTTTTGGCATGTCAACTACATAGCAGTCCCATTTCATCCCGAAATCGTTTTCGAATGTGGCTGAATGCAAAGGAGGAATCCCAAAGTTGTACATTTTTTCAATTGTTTTTTTGTTTCTAATGGCACTGTCGAAAAAACTGATAGCTTATAGCCTTCTTTAGAGCAGCGGAGTTGTATTGGTACATTGCATTATCAGGCCGGCGACCCATGGAGGATCCGAGCCTGAGCAATTGCTGGCTTCCATCGTTGACGGTCCTGGGCACGCTGCTTCCAGTCATCAAGACCAAGCTGTCTTGCATCCGCGATTACTTGGTCTTTATACCGGAGTTTCGGTCTTCCTCTCCTTCTCGAAACAGTAGGCTCGAATTCAAAGACCGTCTTTGCTGGAGCATTGTTGTCCATGCGCTCGATGTGGTCGAGCCAGTGCAGTCGACGGATTTTTGCCTTCCGGACTACATCCACATCCTGGTACAGCTCGTAGAGTTCGCGGTTATGTCTTCTCCTCCAATCGCCTTCCTCGCAGACGGGACCATATATCCGTCGTAAAACTTTTCTTTTGAAGGTACCAAGAATCAGCTCTGCAGTTTTGCTTAGTGTCCAGCTTTCGGCTCCATAGAGCAGGACTGGCAAAATAAGAGTTTTGTAGAGCATGATTTTGGTCCTTCGAGTCAGGAGTTTTGAGCCCAGTTGTTTTGACAAACCGAAGTAGCACCGGTTGCCAAGGGCGATTCTACGACGGATCTCCACTGTGATGTCGTTTGTGGAGTTCACGTTTGCCCCGAAGTAGACAAACTCCTTTACTACCTCTAAATTGTAGCTGTCGATCGTGAAATTTTGTCCAAGGTGGTGTGTGACGGAACGTTTTTTGGTCGACAGCGTTTTGTCCTCATTGACCTTGGACGCCTGTTCTTCAATCGCTGTAAAAGCCTCCACTACGGCACGTTGAGAACGCGCCATGATGTCGATGTCATCTGCGTAGCCCAACAGTTGGACCGACTTGTAGAAGATAGTGCCTTCCGTGTTTACAGCTGCCCTCCGCACTATCTTCTCGAGTACCAGATTGAAGAAATCACACGACAGCGCATCTCCTTGCCGAAATCCAGTGCAATCCAGTTGTATTGGTACATATGTAGATAAAAAATCTTAAACTATATGAGCGATATAGGAGTCCGCAGCTAAGCGCAAAATGTCTTAAAGGCTTCTGGAAGTATATAGTCCCGAGAAGGTAATAGATAACACCTCGAGGTGGCTACATGCGGATACATTTTGAGAACTCTGCACGAAGTTACAATATAAAAAAATGGATGGATAATTCTAAGGCCTTCAAGCAAATCGGTAATTACTACCATTTGCTGTGGTCTTACGGAAAAGATTATTTAAATAACAGGCAAGAAATTCAAATAGGATAGCGTTGCTACTTACTCCACAGGAACACGATGAATTTGGGTCACATAATGCAAATAATGTTTTACATTTAATTTGGCAAAAAAATGTTTGCTGTTTGCGATGTCACACAACGGTAAATACCGTTAATACCTTGTGTTATACATGTCGTTTGATGCCAATCTTTTGTCATTCGGACGACTTTGATTTTTGAATTAAGTTCCGCTAGATTCGAAAAATAACACACTGTGCGGTGGTCTAATTGGCGTACTTTTTTTTGTAATGTCAAGAAAATGTTTAACTTTAGCTGAAGTGTCTGCACTTATTGATAACTGAAGTGATGGAGAAAAATATGAAGAAGTAGTAGTTATAGAATGTTGATATCCTTTTTTTAATTGAGCGTCAGTAACTTAGAAAATAAATATTTTCGAGATCGGATTACAGTAACCCGTGAGAAAATAAATATTTTGGAGATCGGATTACAGTAACCCGTGACAACTTGAACCCAATGTTTGAAATTGGAAGTTAGTATAAGCCATAAAGAATTTTCTTGAATGTCAAACATATCGTAAAGTGATCCATAAAGTTATTTTTAGAATGGTATGTAGAGTTTACAGATAGATTATCCATCCTTGGCTGGGCTAGGATAAAAACACGTGGGAAAACATCACCAAAGTTATACAGAAGTCGTTGGGTGGTCATATAGGGCCGATATGGCAGTTGGGAGATGAACTAAGAAAATAGTGAAAATCCTATACTAACCACTGTTGATTGTTTTAGCTGGAAATTACGATGTCGAAAAATGCATTCCAAAGTTTCTGATTCCATGAATACACGTCCGAAAACATCACCAAAGGTGTACAGAAGTCGTAGGTAGGTCTAATTGGGCTGATATAGCAGTTGGAAGATGAAATAATAAAGGGTGATTTTTTAGCTATAATCTTCTTGGCAACACTGGTTTAAACAGCTGACGCACGTTTCGTGTTTTGTTTCACTGTCAAACATCTTCAGTTTGGTCTATAATTTAACCATGAATCGTCTTACAAACGAACAACGCTTGCAAATTATTGAATTTTATTATCAAAATGCGTGCTCTGTTAAGAAAGTTCATCGCGCGGTTCATCGCGTTCAGCGACGAAGCCCATTTTTGGCTCAATGGGTAAGTAAATAAGCAGAATTGTCGATTTTGTAGTGAATATCAGCCAGAAGCATTGCAAGAGCTACCAATGCATCCAGAAAAAGTCACAGTTTGGTGCGGTTTATGGGCTGGTGGCATCATTGGACCGTACTTCTTCAAAGATGATGCGAATCGTAACGTAACTGTGAATGGTGAGCGCTACCGTGAGATGATATCCAACTTTTTTTTTGCCCAAAATGCAAGAGCTTGACTTGCATGACATGTGGTTCCAACAAGACGGTGCCACATGCCACACAGCACTCGCAACAATGGACTTATTGAGGGGCGAGTTCGGTGAACATTTTATTTCACGTTCGGGACCGGTCAATTGGCCGCCTAGATCGTGCGATTTAACGCCTCAAATGTCTATACAGACAAGCCCGCTTCAATTGACGCATTGGAAGACAACATTGAAGCATTTATTCGTGAGATACCGGCCGAAATGTTGGAAAGAGTATGCCAAAATTGGACTAAGCGGATGGACCATTTGAGGCGCAGTCAAGGTCAACATTTGCATGAAATAATCTTCAAACATTAAATTATATATTATTTTTCTGAATTTTATGTGTTTCCTTTTGAAAAACTTTCCTATAGCTTTTAAAAAATCACCCTTTAAAAGGCTTTAATTTGATGTTGCCGGCTATGCGTTTTTTTTTTTTAAATTTGTGTGCCTGACTTCTTTCTAGTAGCAGTCACGCTTAGGCCAGAGTATGTCCGTTGTGTTACCACGCGGATCTGAGTATACCAATTCCGCAAAACAATAAGCGCTTTTGATAAAGCAAATGAGACGACTGGTACTAATGCTACTTAGTGTCGTCAGGTTGTTGACATAGACGCCTAGGGGACGTTTTCTATGGGAAGAGAGAGCATTGCAGACCCATAGTTTCTTCTCCTCTTTGTCCTTGTAGCTTCTGCAGAAGTCGTTATACGAGATTCCTAATCTAGAGGCCAATGGCACAATGCCCGGTTATGATGCCGATAATGGTTCTGAAGTTATGTCTATTCATTCTGACTAGGCTATGTGAGCGTTTTGGATTGATAGTATAGCCTTGCGGAAGATCATCTGTGCAAGCGTTATAAGCTTGTAGCGATGGACATGGATGGTAGGTCTCCATCCGTTCTAGTGAGCTCGTCCGTTTCACAATTCTCTGGGATGTCACAGTGTCCCCGCACACACATAAGTTGGATGTTAAAATACTTGCCCATCTCGTTAAGGGATAGACGGCAATTCAGTAAAGTCTTTGAGTTAAAAGTGACTGCGGTCACAGTCTGAGAAATAAGAATTATTTAAGACAGGAAAATAAATTTAAATAAATCAACAACAGTGTGAGGTATAGAATTGATTCTGGCTTTATTTTGAAGTCAGGTTAAGTAGACTGGGCTGCCAGCAAATCGCCAGCACACTTAGACTATGTTGGTCCATTGTGATACACATAGTCATACTACTACACCACTGATCGACAAATCCAGTGATAGTGCCGTTAATTTGATCCCAACGGCAAATGGTGATTGGATCAGATATAAAAACTGGATAAAAACGTATTAACTTTGCTTTCACCGGGATTCGAACCGGGGACCCCTCTAACCAGGGGCAGGCACTTCACCAACGGCGCCATCCATGCAATTATGTAACAAAGGGCCGCCTCACCTTTTCTGGGTCGGTCCAATTTTTGATGACTCGTCTCCCCATAAATGCGGCGTGTGCAAGCTCATCTAAAATGGTTGACTTGTAGTGTAGCCTAAAGACTTGACGTTGCCCAAGAGAAAACAACTCTATTTCGAATCCGCCGAGACCCTGTGTTAAGAACTGAATGTATATGTGCCTGTGTGTGACGTGACGGCACATATGAAAAAAGGAAGTAGTCGTAGTAGTTTTCCCAACGTTAATAAAAGATGTGTGTTTTATTCTTTTGTGTTCTATGTTTTCTTCATCAAATGATACACTGTGTACAGCGGCATCCCAAATAGAATGATTTCCGACTTGTCGAAGTTTATATTAAACCTTCAGTCGTCGCAGTTTCGCATGAACGAATCGAAATTACTTTGCGCTAGAATGGCAATGTCTTCAATCAGTGGACTTGATCTGTACACGATCCAGTCATCTGAGTAATGATGACCTTGTACACGACCGCTTGGAGCTCTTCGATATGAACGGCGAATGGACTTCGTCGGTTGCTAGCCAGTATGCGGTTCTCCAAATCGAGGTTCGGGCAAAACACTTTCACTCACCTTATATAGTTCTTGAAAGACAGCTTATAGTACCTTAATTTTTTCTAGCATACATAACTTCTTTGTGGTGGAAGACCCACACGTTAGGTTATCTTCGGGTACGTCGTTATCTGGATCAAATATCTGCTGCAGTCAGTGTTTGTTCGGTGTCCGTCGTTATGGGGAGCTTAAGACACGGAAGACGTCGACTGTCCTCGTCCACTCCTTATGATCGCTATATTTTGCGCGTATCACTCGCTCTCTTTCGCTCTATCTCTCTCTCTCTGCATTGGTATTATTGAGCAATACTGCCACATGCAGATGATTGACCTAATTTCTTTCTAAATGAGGAAAAAGACATTGTTATTGTGAACGGTCTCAAGTATGGAGCGATGTTAACCGATTTTCTGTGGCCAGAGCTCGAAAAGATGAATGTATCCAAGCTATGATTTCAAGCAACGCTCGAAGTTGTGAAGGTTAGGTTAGGTTGGAGTGGCTGACTGCTGGAACAGCAGAACAGCAGTCACACCTAGGCCAGAGTAGGACCGTTCTGATACCACGCGGATCTAAAACCATATTCCGCAAACCAATTTGCACTTTTGATGAAGCAGAGGAGTTGACTGATACTGATGCTATTTAGTTCTGTCAAGTTGTTCAAGTAGTAGGCGTCCAAATGACGCTTTCTACGAGTGGAGAGAGCATTGCAATGCATAGAAGATGTATAATGGTTTCTACATCTTCTTCATCGCTGCAGCAATGACACAATGCCCGGTAAGTACGCCGATAATTGTTCTGAGGTTGAGTCTACTCATTCTGATCAGGCTATGAGCGTATTGGATCTATGGTGGGCCATAGCTGTTTTGTAGTGAGGCATTTAGCGCCGGTAGGCGATCTACGATTTGTATTAAGTGTTTCACGCTTTAGTAAGCAGTAGCGATAGGCATGAATAGCATATCTCCATCCGGAAGGCGTACCGACCTGGTACCACTTCTAGCGAGGTTGTCAGCTTCACAATTTTCTGGGATGTCGCAGTGTCCCGGCACCCACATGATAAAGTTGTATGTTAAATACTTGACTATCTCGTTGAGAGATAGGCGCAATTCAAGGAAGCCTTTGAGCCTGGCTGTCGGAACAGATGATGTTATCTGTACTTGAAATTATTGTTTTTTTTATCCAGGGCAGGGCTTTTTTAATCGCTATGGTTTCTGCCTGAAAGACGCTACAGTGGTTTGGTAGTCGGAATGACAGTTGAATGTTTTTTTTTTTTTGGAGAAATTGGCCACCACTCGGCGAGTGAGATGTAAGTGAGTCCTTAAGCTGGAAACTAAATATCCAGGATAGGGTTAGGAAGGCCTCTTGCCCTATACAGCTGTAAAAGAGCCATTGGATGCAATTGCAAATTGTTTACCTCGATTGTCAGACCGACACTAGTGAACGGGTTTTCAGTTAAGTGGACAGCACTAAACAAAGATATCAACTGCAAGACACTCAATCGGGTGCAGAGACTGGCCTGCATGTGTATCAGCGGAGCGCTGAGCACTCCGTCTGATGCATTTAACAAACTCCTCCAACTTTATCCAATGGAACTATGTATTTGGCAAACAAGTATCATCCAGCGTAGTCCTGGGACTCACTACGAGTGTGGTCCGATGTGCTTGATGAATTCAATTTGCTTCCCAACGATACCGATCGCCTACCACCCCAAGCTATTTGACGAATCGAAAATGAACGAAGGGGTGGGTGTACCTACTCTACTCCAAAGACCTCAATATTCCACTGACCACTGTAGCGTATTTCAGGCAGCGCCCATTGCGATAAAGGACACACGATCCTGACAAGCGATCACTCTGTCTGCTCCGACAATGAGCAATTGGCATAAGCGCTCGCAGGATAGATGTACCATACAATGATTTCTGCAGAAGCTGCAGTTTTTCCTTTGCTCTTGTACCGCTCTGGCAAGTCGTAGGTATTCACATCTAAGGGCCTACTACTTCAACAAGCCTAGCGCACTAAATAACGTATGCATTAGCCAGCTAAACCGCTTTATTATAACCACCAACTGGTTTCAACATTAGGAGTTCTGTCAGTCAACCACTACAACCTAACCTAACCTAACAGCATGTTCTTAGTCTACGCTCACAAGCTAACCACGAGCTAGAGGCCGTCACTCGCTAATTCGCAATTTCCGGAATAACACCGCACAAATGGTACGGGGCATCATTGGACTGGCCACTTGAAGCACTGCCAGTGATTTCGAGGCATCTATTTGAATTATTTATATATTATTCGATACATAATGCTATAAATGCAGCTCAAAAACCGAAGACGAATCAATTTACTATCGCCCACTGTTGCTGACAACGGCTGACAACTCAATGACAATTACTTCATGGGGGCTTATTCACTAAGTGTACAATAGCATAAATTTAAGGCAATATAAATTTGGACCGTGTTCAGTGTGTCCTCGTGGGTGAAAAAAAAACCTTATAGCGACTTGCAATGCAGAACTGAAAGCAGTGAGCTTCCCTACCGCCACCTAGCTTTGCTTTCGATCAAGTAAAAAATCCACATGGAAAAGTAAAATGTGTACATCACTTTGTGTCATCATATCGTTTTTCATATATTTTTTAATCCGCAAGACCGTGTTTCGCTCGTACAAACTAAGTGGCTTACACTAGCTACTTCAGCTTCAAACTGAATCCTTTTAAAAGTGACACAATAAGCTAATTACATGGTTAAAGCGATTGCTTTTGTGCGAGCATCATAAAAACGGCATCATGCAGGAGTATAAGCCATTTCTCTTTTAATTAAATTTAAATTTCACAAAAGGTCCTTTCAGATCAAAGTTAGTGAGTAACAAAGGGCCGGTTTCATGAAAGAAAACACACAAAAAGTAAACTCCCTCCCGACCAATGCAAGAGGCATCCTCAATTCTTAATTTAAGTCCGCTTAAGTTCAATGCGGTTCTTTTTCAAATACTTGCCGTCCCACATTTACATACCCGCGCGCCACCCCGGATGCAAATTGAACAACAAAAAACTGTGACACAACAAACTTCCATTCATTACCTTTAATGGCTAATAACTACTAGCAGGCAGTATCTTCTGAAAGGCGAACAAAAAAAGCAGGTCATCCATCGTACCCACATTACTTGGGCACGACGCAAGCTCAACGGTTTTTTTTTTCCCGCCCAAAATCAAAGCCGATGGGTTATGTAAGCTTTTCTTGAGTCATTCGGTTTGTTGTCCTCTTCATGGCATTCAGTTGTCTGCTTCAAGGGTTTTGCGGTTTTCAAACAAAACTGATTTTCCAACTTATTTGTCACTAAAAGCCTTTGATGGTTAGATACATTCTGGTTCCCCCAACTCGTCACCCCCATCCCTATCTGTCTTTCTTGGTGGTTACTTCCTTTCGTTTTTTTTGTGCCACTTGCTGGTCAAAACAAAGTAGAGTAACAAGAGTCAAGTATTAATCCATTCACGAGCTTTCTAAGGCACATCTCACATCACAGACTCACGCATAACTTCGTTTTAAAATTGCTTTTTATTTTTCAATTTCCCCAACCTTATTTTTTCTCTCTTTCTCTCTCACTATTTCTTTACAGGAACCCCCCGGGCCCCCGCCCCAGCAACCAACCATACGGCATACACACATACATTCAGTCAGTAAGCTTTCGAACGAACATTTCCCCACCAGCCACCATCGCTCGCAGTGTATCTACACACCAAACACCGACTGGGGAGAGTGACGAAACTTTCATCGGCCTTACCAATTGAATACCGATGTACGGTGGCTCAGTCCGAGACCGAATACCCTGACGAACGAACATTTGGAGATCGCATCAAGCCGCATACCGTTAAATCGTGTGCATTTGGATACATTTTTTTGTGCACCGAAAATCTCGGTTAAATTCGTTTTTTTCCTTTTTTTTGGTTGATTTCTGTTTCTCTTTAATTTCTCTGCGCTAGTGCCGTTCTTCTTCATGGAGTGGTGGTGATAGTTTTCGAATTGTTTCGGCTCTGTTTGCTTGTTTTTTTTTTTCTTGTGGAATTCTGATAAATAATATAAATTATTCACTTGACACACCGATGAAGTACCGGATTGTGTTGTAACAAAGTGAATGCGTTCAGCGTGTGAAATGCAATGAATTCCACATACGTCCGAGTCATTGAGCAACGTTCTTCCATAATTTTTTTGTAAATAAAAAAAGCAAATGTCCTTGATGATCAGTGAGTGTAAATAAATTTCAGTGCGGGTGTGTTCAAAGATAATCTCAAAGAATCAACAAGAATAAAAGAAAAAAAACCAATAAGGAATATATATATTTTTTTTGTATAAACCAGAAAAGAAAAAAGGAAGGATTTTTTTATTTACGGGATTACACAATTGAATGTCCGCCATTTTGTTAAAAGCTCACAACTACAACAACAATATCATCATCATCATCATCAACATTATCGTCAAGAACATCGTTATCCTCGTCATCATAATCAACATTTTGAACATCACCACCACTACCAATACCGGCAGTACCCCCACGAGCCCCCCGCGACCACTTCAGCCAACACAATCATCACTCACAATCAGCTAGTGTGTGCCTGTGTGTGCGCGAGTGCGGTTGTAAACGAATGTCATAATGATGCGGCAAACACCAACACATCGGGGAAGCTTTATATATCCTAACGCATTCGCGATAGCGACTCCATTTTCTAACGTCAGAGGGATATGGCAGAAGAATATCATCATATTTTGCCTTTTAGCGTTCAGTCTCATCAGTATTGGTAAGTGAACGTGTATATGCATGCTATTCTTATTTCCCTTTTCATCTGGGTTTACATAGTTACTCAAACTCATGCAGATTTCATGCGTGTGACTGCAACTATTCGTCCTGTTTTCGTTGCTATGTTTTTTTTTCTGTCTTTTCGAGACATTTTATAATGAGGAGTCCTTCTCCCTTTTTTTTACATAATGGCCGTGTGCCTGGGACGTGAATAAATTACGATAATTGTCAGAACAATTTATATTGTTTCACTTTGTAGGTTATGTCATTTGAGTTTAATTGATATCCACCGTAAGTTTGTTAAGACAAGATGACGTATAACAGTTTTATCGGGGTCTTGGACTGATTTATTAGATGAGAGCAGGGTTGATGAACTGGTTAATCTGATCACGCGATCGATGAAGTTAAGTTATGACGTCGAATAATGTTAGCTTTAAGGAAAATTTAAATCAGAAACCAGTTTTCAGGCCTTTCGAAGTGTTTCCCACTGTATTTCAAACAAGTTTCTGGTACATTTTTGACTTGGCATACGGTATAAACCCGGTTTTAGAGTGGTTTTCTTTTTTTGTTGGCATCCGCCAACTATCCTCTCCTTAATCTTATTTTGCATATTTTTAATTCAAGAAAGCTTGAACAAGGAATCTAATTGTTAAATATCAGGATTAAAAACGAATACAAATTCACTTACATACGATTAAATTGACCGATTCAGCGACTAAAGAGAAAGAGGACTGGACGATTAAGGACCCACCTGAAGTTGGCTGATATTCTCGATCGTCCAGTTCAGTGTACTTATTGCATACAAATGAATAGTTATCGTGAGCTCTTCTAAATCGCATTCCGGGCAGGTAAAAATGAAACGCTTAGCTTAACATCTACTCGTACAATGGCACAGTTTCGAGATGCGCTGTTGGCTTACGTATGGTCCCACTTCTTACAATATTTTCTGTGTTTCCGAATGTTCCATCAACGGCAAGGGATGCTGCGTTTAACCTGTCGATAGAAAAGGTTAAACTAGTGGTAGGACCTTGCCAAGTCTGGTGACATATGTCACCTTTCGACGATCCCTTTGGATTGCGAATGATAGGTCGTACTACTAACGTCGTGTTCAGTTCGACATTTGGATTGTGACGAGTGTAGCCTCACCGTCCTCGTCATCTATCGTCGTTCGATTCGCCAAAGACCACATTGAGCGATCCAATCTAAATCCCACAAAATCAGGATTCTGTAAAAGACACAGTAGTGTTATAGCCTTGCTGAAAGTACCTCAAGTCATACAAAAAACAATTGACGAAGATAAATCAGCCATCAGAATTAGCTGTAGAGCAGTCCCGCATATTAAGAGAGGTTTAAAGGCAGGAAAGTTGTAGTTCATAGTGAAGACCACTAGCTCAGTTTTCTAGGTCGCGTACTCTAGTCCATTTTTCCAGGGCCGACTGCATAATATCCGTGATATGTTTTTCCAGAAACCCCAATAGCAACATTATCCGCGTAGGCAACATAGCACTCACATCCTTTCCAGCGATAGAAGTTCGTACACTACTACATTCCCCAGGAGAGGGTAAAGCACACAGCCTCCTTGACTACCTCGAAGTTATAGCTGCCCATTGTCCGGCTCTGTTCCATACATCGATGTTGTATGTCCTTTCTTGAGGCGGCATATACTTTCTTTGTCCCTCTCGTTCACTGCCACATTAGCCGACATTCTGGAAGATTGTGTCTCTATTGTTGGCCTGTGAATTTAGCATGATCTTTTCGCAAGACCGATGTTAAAGAAACCACTTCACAGCGGGTCGCCTTATCTAAGACCTCGAGTCGACGGAAAGGTGGTGTGTGTCGCTCTGCACATCTTGGGTCTTTTCCGGGATCTGTCCTTTTGTGAAGATCTGATATATTCTGGACTTTTCTAGCCTTAGGATGACCTATCTGTAACCCTACAAGATCTTAAAAATAGTTTGGTAAGTGCATCCTACAACGTCGTTTGACAAGCAGCCCATTGCCAGCAGCAGCCTTTTCGGTCTTTAGTTTGGCGATTGCTCTCGTAACCGCACTGAAATCGGACGAGCGGAGTTCTGGTCTATCGTCGCCTTTGTACATATGTTACAAGGAGCATTTTGCCTGACAGTGGGATTTCGGTAGCCATCGCCATTATACTGTCTGTAGAAGTGGTCATTCCCTATTTTTAGTAGCGAGGAGCAACTCCAATTCTAGATTCCGATCCGATCCTTATCCTTGCAGGCTTTTGTTCGGTATTCTATCTTGGCACGTTCGTCTTACCTGTTTGTAGAATTTTCCAACATCAGTCCCGCAGTAAGACCTCTCAATTTTGCAGAGACACTAGATCGGGAAATTCTCTGCTTGTAGCTGTGCGACGTTCAATCCGTGTTGGCGCATAAGAACGGCCGGTTGGCCAAAATGCGGGTGGAATGGTTTTCATCTATCGCAATGCGATAAATTTGGTTCACAGTGGATGTATATGAAGCCCGCCATGAGGTTTGGGAAACTTGTGCCTTTGCTCCCTCAACTAAATCAATAAGTCTAAGGCAGTTGTAGGAGGTGGTGTCTCGTGTAGGCTATCTTTTTTGACTGTCATACTAAATATGCCTCCTTGACGTCGAAACATTGCTCGTAGGTTTTCTCGAGAAGCTCGATGAGGCCGATTTGGTGGCGTGATCTTTATCCTGTGTAGGTGGATTACGTCAGTAAATTTAGCTTGAACTGAAGGTCTTGAACATGCCTAAGTCTGCTGCTGATGAGAAGTCTTCATACACATGTGTGCTGTGTTTCTCGTCAAAACTTTCGTTTCTGAATTGAATTGAATTGAATAACATTGCATGTCCACAACAAGGTTTTTGGCGAATGACTCGACTCTCTTTTGGGCGCAAATCTTGTCCTACCTAAAGTTGGATTAATAGCCCAAAGTCCGTGTCCGTTCTTATATCTCAACATCAATCCTGTTAAGATCATGCATCAGTCTGTCGAGTAAGTTTAGCCCCCATCGCACGATCGTTCGTGCAGATTCCTACCATGTGATCGTTTCCACTTCACCCTGTTCTCAAATTAACATAAATACCTTAAAATGACGGATCTCGAGCGATTACTTAATTTCAGCGATGTAATCGGTTGTTTTTATTGTTTTTCACTTGAAGATCTTAAAAGCACGAACAGCCAAAGGCACTTGTGTCAGCAGCTACTCGTCTGACTGAGCTGATCTTGAAATTATCAAATAAATATGCATGAGATCAGAAATCGATTGTGCTTGGCGCGCTTTGAACTTGAAACTTGCACTGAAAACGAACTCAATGGCAAACCAGTTCAGACTGAAAGCCGGAGCACCTTTCTATTTCGGCCTTTTGAATCCACAAACGAGGTGATCACAACGATAAGACATTCATCGAGTGATTCAAGCATTCTGAGGAGTGATCTTGACTGAATGACGTTATTGTGACTTACGGATTTTGTCATCGTGCGGTGAGGACACTTGGACGATTGTTTTTTCGTCGTGGGCGACGACGTTTGGAATCGTTAACAGTCAGTAATAGTCTGGTCATATACGAGTATATAGAAGTGAACGAATTGACTTACTTATTTGTCCTCACTTTTCAAGCGCAAATTGATCCGAAAAAAAGCGTGTCTCCAAACAGGCTTCAGCATGACGATGAGCAAGAAACAGAAACAATAAATAAAGTAATTTCAACAGAAACCCTGTTTTCTACTTCGAGTAACTTGAAGATTGCCCATGAAAATGTCAAAAATCCCGTGCGGATGCACCATTAGCGTTTGCTTGCCACCCTGTAGCACCTTTTAAGTATCCAATAAACGTGGATTACTTCTTTTTTTATCGTTCCCCCTTCACAGTGTGATTTTATCACGAATTCACCATACCACAACCGTCACTCTGCATCCGTGTACATCACGGCACCGGGTCTCCGCTCCGTTGCCAAGCTACTGGTGTCAGTGGGTACAACGACTTCTCTGTGTCATCCCATCCGGGGACAACAAAACAGAGTCGTCATCGTCGTAGCGCTGACACGCTAATTCCCCAACACGAACATGAATCGCTAATTTCTTCACATGAAACTTTTGATTGACCAGAGGCACGGATTCGCTCCTCTTGACAGGTGTCTGCGGTGTGTGCTCATTTTGGCTGACAGGCCATGAGAGCATTAATGTTTGAGGCACAATTGTTTCGACTTCACACGAAAAGTGAAACGGCTTTGATGTTGAGGCGAGCGTGTACTTTTTGTTTTTGTATTTAAAGTGTCAAGTGACAGCGGAGCTGGGCTTCTTTTTCATTTCGCTCTCTTACACGTCAAGAGATGTGTTTGCTTTGTTTGCTTAAGTGCGTGTTTGCCTTAAAGGCCGTTGTGGTGCTTCAGATGGCTCAACTAGTTGGTCTTTACTCTTTAGGTGGCCTGTACTTGGGTGGGATTTGGAATGAGAATAAGATGCGTTGAGTGCACGTGTGTGGTTTGAAGATCATTGCCGATCGATGGAGTTCGGTGAAAGTGATTTGATGGTAATCCATAGCAAAGTGCTTCACTCTCGTTGTCAATTGCAAACACGTGTGATTGGGTCAAGGCTGACACCTTCCATTCGGGCGACATTCTGTCGGGGTTTGAAGGACATGTAGGTGGATTGTGGTGGCTTAACAAATGCACTTAGACCTTGTACGGTCCACAGTTCCGACACGCTTGATTACTCTGTAATTAATCCATTATCCGCTGTTGGGGGGAACCAATTAGAGCTTACCACGAAGCGTTGTGGACTATCAAACATTTCTTGTATGTAGGCCACTGACAGCAATTTACTTTACTTTATTAACGCACACTGATGATCGAATCTGTCGATCTGTCAAGTTCCGTCCGCTTGTTGAATTTAAACTAAATAAGTTTATTTTTGTACTTCTTTGGAGGTAGTACTAAATCGATTGTTCAACATGTTCAACACACATCTTCAGTGACCCGTATGTTCAACTAAAAGGCTCGCAGGGGCAAATCACGCATGAGAGATCTCCAGGTCATTCGATCCTCCGCCATCGAATCTAACTGATCTTGAGTTAAGCCCAAGCGCAACCATGAGAGTTTTTTGACTTGATCCAAGCACCTCGTCCTTCGCATTCAATGCACGCCTCGGAAGTCGCGATGATGGGGACATTCGTGCCACGTGACCAAACCAACGAAGCATAGCCCTTTCCGTTCTCCCAATGAGTTGAAACATTCCTCGTCTCATCCGGGGGTTTAGCATCTGGTAAAATGCATTTTTTAAACTTCTTTCGACTCGAATTATTTCGGTTTCTGCATCGTGGAATGGATTAAGGTTTCCGAGCTTCGACCCTTTTTTTGCATTTCAACTTATTGCGTGTACTCACAATTAGGTGCCTACTATTTCAATAATTTCAGAACTAAATAGCGTCAGCATTAGCCAGCCAAAGTGCTTTTTTATAATTCCATTCTTGCCCCTTCGTCACACTGTGAATTTATGCCACCATTATTCGCAACGTATGATTTTCAAGTACATAGAAGGAGGACGTTTTTGAACGCTGCACTGGAGCACTCAGACTCAAAAACTGGTCCATTGTACTACCAGGCAGCAACCTACATTTAATGAAATTTCATGGTATATCGGTACTTGGCGACTTGAAACCATCAAAGGAAGTCAGTGCGTATTTGATAGCCTCGTCTGTTACCACGAGTGATGACACATACCAGCCTCGGCGTGTGATATCAGCTCATCTTCAGATAGGATAGGAGCTTGTTGGCAGCCGGTTATGACTTGGTTTCCTTTATAATGAGGCTCAAGCATGAGGCTAAGAGTCTCAGATTTTGACTCAGCGTAAGTACCGTCGGGTTTGCTGAGTGTTTCCAGTCTGATTGGTTTGTCTTTCTTTAGACCTTTGATTAGTCTGGCTGATGCTAGTCTGCTAGTCTTGCGGGAATTCTGAGCATTAGTGACAAATGACTAGGTCCATCTATCTGGTGTCGCAGTACTCTACGAGTTCCGCTACCGCTTTTGGAGGTGGCCGGAGAACAGAATCGCAGGCGAAGTAGGCTGAAGCAACAACGAAGTTATGCCATCCTCCGTTCGCTTCATAGCTGATCCACAGAACTGCCTAAGCTTTGTTGCTGAGAGAAGTTTCGGCACAATAAGACAAGTTCTCGGTCTTTCAGACCGCTCGTCGTAGAGTAGTGAGAAGACCCGGAAACCACCAAGACCACAGATGCGTTTTTTCCACACCCATGGTTCTTAAATGGATTTTATGTGAAGCTTTGTTTTCATCATGGAAAGTCTGCTACATAGGACTGCAGTAGCATCCTTAGAATGTTGGGGGTTGATTTGGGTAATCAATAGCATCTTAGTCAGTGACCCCTCGAAGACTACCTCTTTTGATGCCCGTTCAACCTTTTCGGTTTCCCGAGTCATGCCATCAGAAGCAATACTTTGATCAGCCACCTGTCTATGGGATTGGAGATTAAGCGTAACAAGAGCCTCGCCGCTACTTTCTCTATATTTCCAACTCAAACTACCGAACGTATCGTAGAGTGAGTGGCAGGAATCTTCGGCGATTTCTTGGTCAGCGCCGCTATGGGCGTATGATGGGTGGGGCCTCCAGAATCCTTGCCCCAGCCACAGTCGAGAAGACTACGGGTGGATTTTCGCTGGAGTGGTCGAACATTTTTGGTTATTCGTCATTCCAAGTCGAGACGTTTCTGGCTTTTGGTGCGACGTCTCACCTGGGATCTTTAGAACCGATGTTCTTTGATTCTTACGCCCTCCCGCCACGACAAGGCAACCAGAAGGAGAGGGATACTACCCAGTTAGTAGGACATTTGCTTTGACGGACATTAGTTCCATAATATCTTTCTTAGAGATCTCATCAAGAAGTGTCCACCAAGCGCTAGCTGTCTGCCTTTGCAGGATATACGGGTGTATTTTGACTTAAGCAAATAGTTCCGTGGGGAACACACTGGAATTGTTCGGCAGTCAGTCTGTGTTCTGAGAACACACCCGCACCAAGTCCGCCTCCCAAAATAGAGCCATCCGTGTTAATTTCCCAGTTAAAATACTTGCACATCTCCCCGCTACGCACTTCGGTGATTAGAGTGTCCAAGCCGTTTGATAGACTAAGTCTGGGTACCATATAGTCTGTTGGGGATGATATGAGATCTCGATGTAAGATCTAGGATGATGCTATGACCATAGAGTTTTGATGTCCATCACCCAGCTTCTCTGAGCCTGATGGCGCTGTGCGATGTATTTT
Organism: Eristalis pertinax; assembly: GCA_907269125.1. NCBI lineage: Eukaryota > Metazoa > Arthropoda > Insecta > Diptera > Syrphidae > Eristalis > Eristalis pertinax. Next base: position 62,201,138 of record OU026145.1, read on the forward strand.
TTGTAGGTTTAAGTTAAAACGTAGAGGATGTAGCATAAGCACCTGTGGTTCCTATATGGGTTCGATTTGCCTTTAATAACCGATCTCTTTCTCTCTACCGTGAGACCTTATTTTTCTCCTAAAGGTTTTGAGATTCATTTATGAATCTTGGGAGGTTTTTCAGCCTAACACTGCTCAAGTCCTTCAGCTCTACGAAGAAATTCGCAGAGCAGATGTTGTTTCCAACATTCTATGTCCTCATCTCTGCAGCTTTTGCAAAAGTCATTATGCGGTATGCTCAGACGCATCGCATGCGTGCCTAAGGTCTGCTATCAGCATGGACACTTCCTTTGATGATGATCTCTTCTTGCTCAACGTCGGCCATACAGTACTTGCTTTTGCTCCAGCTCAAGCGGTGGTGTTCTGACTCTGCTCAGGGCTTCCAGTTTTTTCTTCATGGAGCTAAGCGGCATGAATGCATAACGGATTGCCCAAGATTCTCTCAGCTCAGATTTTTCGCAAGACTGACCGCTTTTTCATTTCCTTGAATGCCAATGTGCCCTTGAACCCAGAATAGGGTGTGTCACCGTGTTCACCAAGGATATTTCACTGAGGTTTTGTCTGCATAACCTGACCAGTTTCGATGTCAAAATGTCCCATGCAATGGCCTTTATTACCGTCATGGCGATTGTTAAAATGAAGATCGATTTGTTGATTATGTTGTGTTCTCTCAGCGCAAGTTCTGCCTCGTATATCGCAGCCACTTTAGCTTGAAAAACGCTACAACCTTCTCTCAGTGACAGGGATATTTCAAAGTGGTCACAGAAGACCCAGTAGCCTCAAACGATGCAGTGGGTATTTAGTATTTGCTGTTACGAGTATACATACATATCTCTGAATACTTCCAAGATGTTCTAGGTTGGCAGGCAATTGGTGAACTTCTTTTTCTTCTTCTTTATTTGGCGCCATAGTCCGGGGTGGACCTGAGCCTTAACCAACGAGCCTCTCCAGTTGATATTTCGCCAGCTGCTTTCAATAGCGCACACCAAGTTAGTTGAGGTGCTTCTCCACTTGTGTGCGCCATCTCGTTCGAGGACGTCCTCTGTTGCGTTGTCCCAATGGCTCGGAATCAAAGACTCTTCGGGCCGGAGCTGTGGTGTCCATCCGCTCTTCATGACCTATCTTAAGCGTTGGATCCGAAGACGATTAACTAGGTGAATCTTAGCAAAGATCGCACGAAGAACTTTTCTCTCAAAACGACCAAGAGCTTCTTCATTCGCTTTCAATAGCGTCTCTGCGCCATAGAGCATGGCAGGTATGATCAGAGTGTTATATAAAGTCAAATTGGTGCCTCCAGAGATGGCTCTGTTACTCAATTGCCTCTTGAGCCCAAAGAAACAGCGATTGGCAAGAGTAATTCTGCGCTTGATCTCGGTACTGGTGTTATTGTCCCTGTTTACTGTAGGACGAAATTCTCCTATCTCAAAATTCTTGCTGCCCATTATGACGCTCTGTCCGAGACGTCGATGTTGTGCGTCCTTCCGTGATGGCAGCATGTGCTTTGGTTTGCCCTGGTTTACTGCCAAACCCATTTAGCCGCTTCCACTTTAGTGCCAGCAAACGCCTCATTGACGGCTAGCTGTGTTCGTCCAATCACGTCAATGTCGTCCGCGTAAGCAAGCAGTTGAACGGACTTTTGGAAGATCGTGCCTCTGGTGTTGACGTTTGAGTTTCGCACGATCTTCTCAAGTATGATGTTGAAATAATCACATGACAGCGTGTCGCCTTGTCTAAAACCTTTTTTGACATTGAAGGTCTCGGTGAGTTCGTTACCGACCTTGATGGAGCAGCGACAGTTCTCCATCGTCATCCTGCACAACCTGACGAGTTTTTCAGGAATATCAAAACTAGACATGGCACTGGATAACTCGTCTCTATGCACGCTGTCAAATGCGGCCTTGAAATCGACGAATAAGTGGTGGGTGTCGATCTGTATCTCTTGAGTCTTTCCAGGATCTGCCATAGTTTGAAGATTTGGTCGAGCGAGGACTTTCCCGACCTGAAACCGCACTGATAAGGACCTATCAGGTTATTGACGAATGGTTTCGGGCGTTCAACACAAAACAGCAGAGAGGATCTTGTACGCTAGGTTAAGGAAACTGATCCCTCGATAATTGGCGCAGTCAAATGGGTCTCCTTTCTTGTGGACCGGACAGACGATGCTGAGTTTTCACTCAGCCCGTACATGACGCTTGACCGTAACGGTGTCTCGTTTCTCATTTCGAAAGAAATATGGTCCGATGATGCCGCCATGCCATTAACAGCGGCAACAGTCAATCATTGTGAAATGCAGTGATGCTTGGTCGAATAAATGTGGATTATATTTGCTCCAATAATGGCAATTATGCTTGTTGAAATATATCTTCGTCGTCTTCTTAGGGCGCTACAACCCGACGACGACCTGGGGCTCACCCAACATGCCTCTCCAGCCAGCACAACCTTTTGCCAGCTGTCTCCAGTTCCGCACACCAAGTCCACTGTTTGGGTTCAATCGACAGCTAAAACCACAGGTCTTAACGTTTTCCAAAACAAAATTGGAAACATTATTTACCGTTGAGTGACATCACAAACATCAAACATTTTTTAGAGAAGAGAATTGTAAAACATCTGTTGCAACGCTAACTGCTAAACAGTAAAAGATCAATTGAAATTGCTACTGCCGCAGAAGTGTCTTTAAGATTAACTGGCAAGAGAGATGCAGCAAATCTGTTAAGGGAGCTTGCATTTAGTTCCCCTGCAAGGGCTACCAATATGAAAATATCTCGATCAAGGCAGTTCTTTGGCTGATGGTTAACATAAAATTAAGTAATTTTCAGTACAGTAGCTTAGAAATATAAATTCGAATGTGTACCCGGCGTATTATCTAGTGAAAGATACAAAGAAAGACTGACCAACCCTGAAGAAGAAGCTTTTAATGTGACTAATGTGCCCATGGAGGAGATATGGATTACAAGATCTTCTAGATACTACATTAAAACGATCATCATCAAAGCCCAAACCGATCTAGCTGAGCACGAGTACGGGCACAGGGTACGAGTACAGCACGAGTATGCCGTACGTCTGCGTCTTGTCTCCTATCTGGCTGTGTTGGTAACTCAATAGATGCAGAATATAGTGATGTGAATTTATGTTCAATTGCGTAGAATGTGTTAGTTTCATCAAAATATCTTGAGAGGTATAAAGTTGGGGAAATAAAGCTTAATGGTCTACTATCTTTTCCGAAAACATTGGTGTAGATTTATAGAAAATCGCTCAAGTGGTCTCTTAGATAAAGACATTTGTATCTATGAGATTAATGGAGAGTCGATCGGATGGAATATATCTCCCCTATCACCGAACACGTGTAAAGGTTTTAAAAATTTCATAGAATTACATTTACTCTGTCATCGAACAGGTAAATCGATACCAAGATCAACAGGAATAAAGTTCAACTAGATGTGCAAATAAAATACTTTGCGCCGTTGTCTATGGTCGTTCGGCTTCGATTCTTCCAAAAGCTTAGTCTTATACGTTTGTAAACCCAAATGCAACAACAAAATAAGCCTTGTTGACTATCTGGCGATGCCTAAGTCTGTTGATCGCCGCCAATTCGACATTTCTGGATTTTCTTCTATACTGGCCGCTACGGCGGTTATGTTTCATTTCATAAAGATTCATAATATCAAGGGATTAAATTTCGACTCAAATAAACGGCGGAATACAAAAACGTGACGAACAAATTCATTGATCGGATCACATTTAATGATGGTTCTTTGCTGAAGATCTCTGCCCCAATTAAAGCTAGATATAAGAACCCCGCTTTCCGTTTTCTATCATGAACCAAACTTAAAGCTCACCCCACCAAATACTCGGCTGAGTTCAAAGCAGTCGCGTTGTCAACCGTTTAAATGCTGAGCGCTTCATCCCTTACCAATCCCTTACTCACTTCGACGACAATCGGAAAAATCGATTACAAATTCATGTCAGCACAGGATATGTATATTTTCATAAATAAATTAGTCCTTTATTCACTTAAACGATGCCACTGTAGTGCCGCCCACTTTCAGGCGGTACCCTGCCTCATCCTCGGCTTGGCATAATGAATTCGTCGACGACGATAAATTGTTCCCGTGCTCCGTCTAATTCCAAAACTTGTTCCCACCTCCAAGACTTTTGTCGAACACGAATATATAAAATTATAGTGCCGCTGCGCCAGAGAGGATACGTACGTACGTTGCCACGGCAACCCCTCACAGTCGTCCTGATGGTCTAATCCAGGGCAGATTGCGGAGCAATTTGCTTCGATTAAATTAGCCATCCACAAGCAACAGCGGCATAATGCGCTAAGCGCCCGTTCCACATCCACACACATACACAGACGGACCTCCGGCGCACACTTATCAGGGCGACCAACCCTCGCTCGTGCACAAAAGCGGGTGGTTGGGCGGTTAAAGGGTCGGATCACGTTGCCGGAGCGGAGGAGGTGTCGAAAGGGGACTCGTATCTATCATTACAGGCATACATCGTGTTGTTATGTTATCGTCGTCAACCTGCCGAACACGTATCATTGCCATCGAATGGGGTGGCAAGCCAACCGGGCGGACTGGGCTAAGCTCTAACAGTCGTCGGCAAACGGTTGTCGGCTTGTTGTGGAGGGTTGCACGGAGATGTACACCCCAGACGAGCAGGAGACAGAACGGCGAAGACGCGCTTCGCTTCATTATTTCCACTGTAATGCATCTGACTTCGTCTGCCGTCGTTTGATGATGACGATGACGACGGCGGCACTACGACGTGTGAAAGAATTCCGGGTGCGCTGGGGGGTGTGGAATGGGATACGAGGTGGCATGTCGTTGGCGTTAACGCTTTTTGATTTTTATTGAGTCGGCAGAATTCATTGGTTTCGTCGACGTCCTCCCCCCGTTTCGGTGGTTTCGGTGGCAATGCGGCAACAAGGAGTGGGAGGTTTTTGATGATGATGACGGTGGGTGATGGTGGTGGCGATGCGATGGTTTCAGTCTAATGGCTTTACAATGGTGCGTCATTCATTTGGTGATTTCGTCTGCAAATGGTTTAATTATTTTCGTCTTAATTTGTTAGGCTGCAAGTGATGAAGTGATTTCAGAGCCCAATGAAAAGGGGAACGAAGCTACAGACTGAATGAACGGCGGGGATGGGGCGGAAGAGCTGTAATGACACAAACGATTGATTTTATCGTCGGTGAAGCAGGTGGCGACGACTTATTTGGTTGGGCTTAGATAGTGTGCATATGAAGACGTCCTGAGGGTTGTTTGGAGGAATTTTCTGTAAGTGGCCTATAAATTCTCTCGAAACTGGGCATTTCTAATTCGGATGCCTCGGGACAAACGACAGCTAACAAATGTCTAAGTACAAGTGACTACGAATATTCTTCATTAATTTGCTTTCGCAGACGTTCTGGCCACGCCATCGCAAACATCCACTCCTCGGATAAGCGCGTGCTTCAAAAATTCAATATTTGAGTGTCGCCAAAACCATTGGCCCTTAGTAATAGAAAATCATAAAGTCGCTTCTAAAGTCGAATTTTGTTAGGTGTAGCTAAGTTTCCGTAGTAATAAATCAGTTTTAACAAAACTCGAATTTAACATAATCATTGTGAATAAACCTGCCATATTCGCTATTGTGAGCTAGCACAACCTGTCATATTCGCTATTGTGAGCTAGCACAGCTGATTTTGACACTCATTTTGAAACATTAAACTGTCACTTTTAAATTCGACTTAGATACGACTCGGCCACATCTAAATTATTGGTCGATTTTAGAAGTGGGTTGCTCGTTTATTACTACGGATTTCGTGTTAAACTCGAATTTACGTAAAACTCGAGCTTAAATTCCTTTATTACTAAGGGCCATTGTCTCTAAAACGGACCACAATTTGTAGTCAAAAGGATTGATCTCCGGGCTTCCAGATGGCTATTTATCCGTGGAAATGAAGTTTGAAACGTCATTCATTAGCCATTCTTGTGTCGTTTTTGCCTCATGAGTTGGAGCGGAGTCGTGTTGCTTTTTGCAAATCAATAAGTTCATTTCGTGTACCAAAGCATTTCCAGGCTTCCAGATAACATAATTCTATGAAACTTTAGGAGGAAACTATTGGGCTTATTATCAACCTTGATCAAGGTAGCGGCAATACACTCTTGTCATGATCTTGGTTATAGCTCATTAGTCAACAGGTAAAGCTTTAGGTAAGTGGAACCTCAGCATCATTTCCCCGATTCACAAGAAGGGAACCCTTTGAATGCAGCAATTCACTTACTCCATTATCATATCACAATGGGCCTAGTGTGACTGCCTTTCGTCCACCACAACCTACTTCATTATCAGGCCTCCGAAGGGTATCAGCGTGAGCTTCTATCGTTGACCGTCTGTCTGGCGTTCGCGATGAGTTTATATTTAAAATTCGGTATTCTTCTCCTTCTCTAACCACGACGCTCGGATCGAAGACCCTCTTAGCTGGAACGTTGGTTGCAATGCGTTCGATGTGGGCAAACCAGTGTAGTCGAAATTTTGGCTTTCGAACTTCACTCGTATAAGTACACAGAGCGCATAGTTCGCGGCTGTGTCTTCGATTCTATTCACCTATCCTAAGGCACCAAGTACACATATTGCTTATCGTCCAGCTTATCGTCCACTATGAGTCCATTTGTTCCGAAAACACGAAGTGACACTGGTTGCCAAGGGTGATTCTACGTCGGATCTTCACTAACTTGTCAAACTCCAATACTACCACAAAACTGTCGCTTTCGATCGTGATGTTTAGAATGCGGCAAGTTCTTCTTCTTTTTGAACGCTCAGAGTGGACTTGGACTTCAACTAACTAGACTCTGACTAGCTGGCACCAGTTGCGCGCACTTCGGAGTGCAAGACTACCTTTCATCGGTCTTTTTAAGATCGTCATAGGTCATAGGTTTGGTATGCATAAAGCAGTCACACTTAGTCCACCATAGCCCCAATATGTTATAATAATAATATAATATGGGTGGCGCTACAGCCCGTAGAGGGCCAGGGCCTAGCATCTCAGCAACCACTCGTGTTGTGCGTGCTATTGTTCTATCACGAATGGAAGAGACGGTTTTATGCCGACTCCGAACGGCCAAGTTTGAGAAGCTGTTTCTAGACAGTTAAACTCTTTGAGCATTGTCAGTGACTCGAAAGATGTGGGGACGTGAAAAGTATTTCCTGTCGTACCAGGAATCGAACCTAGACAGGTAGGTCAAAGTGCGTAGGAGTCAACGCCACGCCCACAACGCTACGGGCCACCACAGCCCCAATATGTTAGTACGCGGATTTAGTATGTATATCCAACTCTGTAGATCAGTTGGTGCTTCCTACAAAGTGATGAAGATGGTTGACACTAATGCTGTTTAGTTTGTTGAAAAAGTAAGCCATTAAGTCTCTTTTTCTTCGGAACAGCCTTTTACAAAAGTAAAGAAGATGCACGATGGTTTCCTCATCTTCGTCGTCACTGCAAATTATCCAGAAGTAGGGTATACCCAGGCTTTTGTTCCAATGACGCAGTACGCAGGTCTAATAAGATCATGTGTTCGTTTAGAGTAGTAGGCCTTAATTGATTTCTTGTAATGGGACACATGTTGCCCTTAAACCATTTTGGACAAGTTCATCATTTCAAGGATTAAGAGATGCTTTATAGTATCAACAGGCATGGATTGCAGACCTTCACTCGAAAAGTGGCATGAGCAAGACCCTATTAAAGCGAGTTGCTGAAAAGCTTCTCAATTTTGTGGAAGGCCACAGTGTCCGGGTACCTACATAAGGTAGCTATTCAGGGAAGTCTTCGGGCAAAAATGATTACATCCATTGTGTCACAAGTCACAAATAAAGTCCAAACATTAAGATTGCACTATCGATCTCATTCCAGCAAAACAGACAAGGTAGTCATTCATGAGGAACAGGAAGATCTAATCATTCTACTATATTGCCATAAGCTTACTCCCCTGGCGTTGGACTCTGCACAATCCATTAAGTTTCGAAGTTAGTATATCCGATGATGTCCTGGTTAAGATGGAACGTGATATGCTTCCGCGATATCTGCATTTTCACTGACAGCCAAGCAGTAATCAAATCCCTGGCATCGTTCTCTATAAACTCTAAACTAGTAATCGACTGCCGTACATCTCTTAACGAGATATCCGAACTGTTCAACATTCGCCTGTGCTGGGTGCCAGGCCATAGAGACATACCGGGAAACTGCAAAGCTGATGAATCGCAAAACGCGGCACTGCCAGTAGATAGCATCTCTTGTAACATAGGTGCCCCCATTACTACCCATATGTCAACGCCAGATGGTCGACAGTTAGTACCTGTCGATTTTCAAAACAAATCTGACCCAACCTTGATCCTAAAAGATCAAGCGAGCTTATTTCCTTAAAGATATCCAAAATTAACACTGAAGTGGGTATAATCACCAGACACTGCCTCCTAGGCCTACACGCAAAACGACTAGGTTTATTTTCCAACAACTTCTGTAGAAGCTGCCTAGACGAAGAGGAGGAGGAAAACATCCACCGTCTTCTTTGCAACTGTCCTGCTCTTGCCTCAATCAGGAAAGCCACCATATGCTCCTACTTCTTCGACAGTCTAAACGACCTCAGCAAAATACCAGTCAAAGCGCTTGTCAAATTTGTTGAGAAAACCAACTGGCTGTCGTAAACCTCCCTTCATCTCCTTCTCCCTATCTGAACACCCACGTACAATAGGCCTACTGTGGCCTAAGTGCGTTAATACCACTTACTACCTACCTACTATATCCGATGATGCCGCCCCGAGATTATAACTGTTATTTAACGCCCAACCATAATGGACCTAACCTAATTTAGCAACCCAGAATTTCTACCCATGGCCATAATGTAAAGATAGTAACCACTTCACTCAGTTTCGTTGAGTTTCGTTAAATTTTGGTTTGAATGTCCTTGAGCCACGACAAAGCTCAGTAACGTTGAGTTTCGTTCACTTTTGATTACAATGTGATCTTGTTCTTGAGAAGCTTTGTCTCAAGCTTCCTTAATCGCATTAATTTATGGCGCTATAGTTGATTCGTAATCGAAACGATAATTGGATTTGTTGATTTGTTGGTCCTTTGACCGCGTCGTTTTCGCCCATCTTTGAACCATCTGGTAGTCGGAGTTCCAGAATGATCTGGAGGGGATGGTAAAAGAAATGTGTTTTTTTCTTTGTTTGTTTCTATGGATCACAAACCACACAGAACACTACGTTCTCTAAGTGTTAACTCTCAGTATCGCTTTACACAGCAGATGTTTGCTCTGCGACTAAGGATCACCTACCGACTTTCATCTCACAGATTACCTCAATGTTTTTAAATTCTAATCATGACAAGCTGAAATCAATTTCGTTTCAAATATCATTGAATGTGCTTATGGACCTCGTAATGGGTTCATTGTAACCATAGTTGGTTCTACGCCCTTTTATCAAAGAGTAAGCTTCTGACCCGAAGAGATATATAAATATTCATGACAATTCTGGTGAATTTATATGATTATCATATAAATTATAATAATATCGCGGATAAACATGGCAGATGTTGCCTTACGCCTGAAATAATCTATCGTCATAGTTAGGAAGCTCTTCACAGGAATACAACTTTCGGAAAGCATATCTCGTGAAATTCTTTTTAACTCTTTCGAGTCGAAGCTCTTGTTTATTATATGGTGGATCCCAAATGATGGATGAATATTCTAAGTACGGTCTAACGTCTATCTGACGAACTGTAGATGAACTTTAGGCTATATATGTTCTTCTCGAAGTTGATCTTGGGTATGGATGTACATCTATTAAGGATGGTAGTAGAATGTAATCTCTGTGTAAGAGTCTTTTCAACATCGTCTATGAGAACTTTTCAGAATATTCAATGAACTCCTAAAATCGTTGTGCCCTAGTTCTGAGCCTCTGCTCCTGTCCAATCCTTAAGAAACATTCCAAATTAACTGTTTCCCTGACTGCCATACCGACTCAAATTGCCAGTTGAACTACCGGCCTTCACCGCATCAAAGCAGTTCATCTGAAAATCTGACCAAAAAACAAAAAAAAAATACACACTCCCCACAGTCAGCAGATGCATATACAATTTCCATAAAACGAAACCAAACTGACGATGTCCCAAAAAGGCAAGCGATCAATCGACAAGTTCCACAGAAATCGATAAACACACCAGTTTCATTTCAATTGAAGTCACAGACGCCATCGAGAAAGTCTGCGCGAGTGCACATCCATACATGCGCGTCGGACTTTCGCCACATAGTTTCATATTCACCGACGATTTGCACTCCGCCGCTGTCAACATCGAATGGGAATGCAGCTCCAGGCCGTGACTGTGTTGCGTAACACTGCCCGCAGTTCCACATCAACGAGTCCGAATTGAGATTCGAAAAGAATCTGTTGGCGTACGGCAATTGCGACAACAGGTTTTGCAGATCGCTTACGTAACGACTTCTGTTTTGCTTGTGCCATGGAATTGCCTCAGACCGTGAGTGCCCTTATTTCCCCGGTGAATTGCTAATTTTTGACGTGGTTTTTTTGTGTTTCTCTCGCTTTTTTCTTAGCCTAGCCTGTTTGGTAATCGACGGAACTTACGTGGTAATTGTGGGTTGCGTGGAGATTGGTATTCTGATGGGCTCCACCGTGTGAAGCTAGTTGAGTGGTTCGAGTTGATTTAGCTTGTCTGATGGTACGTGCTTCGACTTTGAGGATAGAGTGTGTTTTGACAGATCTGAATCTGTCGATGACACTGACATAATTCGACAACCTGCTGATCGGTGGCATTCCTATGCGTTGGCAGATGGTTGGTGGTAACTAGTAGGTGCCTATCTGGCGACTGGTGAAGTTGAAGGATCGTTTTTGATGGGACTTTATGTTGACGGGTGCTAGCTCGACGACTGGCATTGGCGAGGGACAGTGACAAAATGACAGAAGGTACTGGTAAACGCGCTTAAGCTGTAACTCAGCTTTGATGACTTGATTAAAAGTGTCATTAACGTTGAAGATTAATGAGGGTACCGGAAGGCAAAGAAGAGGCGGTTCCTTCTCTGGCGAGTTCATCAGCTTTGCAATTTTCTGGCATTTCGCAGTGTCCCCTCACACCCACTTGAGGTATGTTAATCTTCAAATTCTCAACAATCTCATCTAGAACCAGTCAACATTTAAGGGATGTTTTCGAATTAGGGGTAAAATTGTCCGGGGATTTAATCGCGGCCTGATTATCTGAACGTGCGGTGATATTACTTTTGGTGCGTTTGTCACATTTGGTGCTACCGTCTTTGCAATACTTAGGTAGTCTGTCAACCAACCAGAAGTCTTGGCTCACTTTGCAATGACTTCTGTAGAAGCTGCAGTGATGAGAAGGAAGTGCTAAGCTATCTCATCCCGCCCTTGTCCGGTATTATGTTATTTTTCTCAACCTAATGTTTCAGAACTCGAGTGACTATCTGTTCACATGTCGCAGAAGAAGCAACATCGCCGAAAAACGCACTGTTTTCGAAATATGGCAGATTTTTAAAAATTAAATATTTCAGGTCACCTTCTTCGACAACAAAGTTTTTTTCCCATAATTTGCGCTTGCTCTAGGGATTATTATGTACTATCCTTAAGAGTTCGGGGTCAAGACACAGCACGGCCTTAAGGTATAGAGGAAGACCTGTGCATATTGGTGTTAAATATCTGCGGATTGTAGTTTTTGCGAAATATTGGGCTAGGAAGAGCATTCCATATTCGTGTAATGCAGCTGAAAAACGAGTCTCAATATATTTAACTGTGCGTTCGAAAGCAGGCCTAATGTTAAACTGATGGGCATTCCTGGCGAGACGGATATTGCTGGTGAATTTATGGAGAGGAGGAATGCAATTGGCTAACTCACAAACAGAGACAAAAAAGACAGGGTACTTCGGTGTTGGAGCGAGTCTAATGACTCTGCGATATTGTTGTTTCCTATAAGTTTAATCGCTCGCTTTTGGATTCTGTCTGGTAGGTGAAGGGTCATTTTGGGGGAACATACCAGATACGTGGGTCGTACTCAAACTTAGGGCGTATATATTTATTTAATTTGACTTATAATTTAAGTCTAAATCAGAAGCGGTGACATATTTCTTGCATCGATTAAAGAAACCTAGACATTTCGCAGCATTTTTGGCGACCTTGAATATGTGATCGTTTCAACTAAGTGTTGTGTACACATACCAAGGGCGGGGAATTTTGCGGATTCCATCGACATAAGCGCCATTCATGGATACTGGCTAATTATTAGGTGTTCGCTTAAGTGACAGCAGACAGCATTGAGTTTTAGAAGCATTGAATATCACTCTATTGTTCTTTCTCCAGTAAATTATTCTGTCAAGATCTGAATTCAATGTGCCATACTACCTTACACACGCTGCCGTTCCAAATCTACAGCCGAAAGGCGGGGTCGTGACCCTTGCAACGAATATGAAAAGCTGAGGTTGGTGCCATCAGTGAAGGTGTGAATTGGATCACAGAAGTAGACAGAAGATTATTTTAAAAAAATAAGAAAAAGTGTCGGAGACAGAGCAGAGTCTTGGAGGACATCAGATATAAAGGGTTTTCCAATAAGGACTTGTAAACTTTTTTTTTAAATAAAATGCAAACCATTTGACCATTATCGAAGTTTGAAGTACAATCAATACATTTATGAATGGAACTCCACTTCTCCACATATGGCCACCGCGGTCACGTTTGCAGTCGATTCGTTGGACCCAATTCTCAACGACTCGGCCACACATTTCGACAGAAACGGCCGCTATTTCGCGATCAATGGTGGCTCTGAGCTCTTCCAACGTCGTCGGCTTGTTGGCATAAACCAATGACTTAACGTAGCCCCACAGAAAATAGTCAAGCGGCGTTAAATCGCTCGAACGACAAGGCCAATTGACTGGCCCATTTCTTGAGATAACACGCTCACCATACTTGTTCTTTAATAAATCGATTGTAACGTGTGCTGTGTGGCTTGTGGCACCATCCTGTTAAAACCACATGTCGTCCAAGTCCATATCTTCCAATACGGGCCAAAAATAATCGGTAATCGAGGCGCAGTAACGCTGATCATTAACAATCGTTGTGGTGGACGAAAAAAAATATGACCCAATAACGCCGCCGGCATGCAAACCGCACGAAACAGTTATTTTTTGTGGATGAGTGGTGATTCATGAAGCACATGTGGATTTTCACCCGACTAATAACGCAAATTTTGCTTATTGACGAACCCATTGAGCCAAAAATGGGCTTCGTCACTGAAGATGATTTTGCGATGCAATTCATCATCTTGGCGCATCTTCTCCAGAATCCAATCGGAGAACGTACGTCAGCTTGATCTTGTATGGGTGTAAACCAAGATCCTTATGCAAAATACGCCATAATGTCGTCTGAGCGATGCCCAATTCTTGAAAACGCCGTGGAATTGACTGATTTGGATCTTTTTCTATGGACGCCTGAACGGCAGCGATATTTTCGACATTTCGACCAACCCGTTGTGTCACTTAAACGGCAACATCACACAACGAATATGTAGAGTCAAATTTTTGCACTTAACTTGTTATTGCCTGTCTACTAGGGCGAGAATTACGACCGAAAATGGGAGTAAATATAATTAAATCTTAAAGTTGAGATCGCCGACTCCGAATTTCGGTAGAAAACTCTTATAATTTGTTAATGTTGCTCGTTCGTGTACTTTACCATGACGAAAATGTTTAAATTGTCACTGTATAAATTGACAGTGACAGTTTGATGATTAGTGAAGAGTGCGTTCACAAATTAAATTCAAAGCTGTCGTCCTTATTGGAAAACCCTTTAGATAGGGAGATATTGATAGAATTGAATGGTTCGAAAGCTAGTTTCTAATCTCATAGAAGAAGAGATTCGTCGATACCATAGGCACGCACTTCCCGTCAAATGCCTTAGAAATATCCAGCGGAACTATTTGGTTTCGCCTGCATTGTGCAAAGATGGGTTCCACTTTTCGGCGAGATAAGCTATCAAATCACAAAGCTAACGCGATTCAAGATATTTCATAAGTTGACGATTTATCAGCGTTTCCATGACCTTAGAAAGAAGAGACGTGAGTGCTGTTGGTCGGTACGAGGAGGGTGAAGCCTAGATTCGTTCGTTTTAGGGATGGTCTGGAAAAATGCTCTGTTCAATCTACCAGAAGAGAGACCTGAAGAGTAGGATAGATGAAAAAGCTTCTGTCAGCGAAGAAAAACACCTCTTCAGAAGTATTGGGTGAATACCATCCGGGCCGGCGGATTTGTGTACATCGAGATCTTTCGGTACTCGTGCGAAAGTGGATTTGTCCCGTGGTGAAACCTACGCTCACGAGTGCAACTGGGAATAAATTAGAATCTGGCAGTGCTGAGATGGCTGAAAAAGCGCCGGAAGCAGATTGGCTTAGTCTAAAGAGTTGGCAGCTGGCAAGTGGCAATGTCGTTGCATATGACCAAACGTTTTTTCTACTCTTGGAGATTTTTGATCTCCGACATCAATGACGTTTGGGGACCTGTAAACGCCTATGCAAGAGCTTCAGTCTACTTTTGTGCAAGTCAAGTGCATTGTTGGTCGCATTTCGATTAACGTCGCCGGCATCGACTTGCGCTACCCTCGGAATGATCTTGTTCATCGTACGTTTAATTATGTTGTCCATTTGTACGAGGTACTCGTCAACGTTTACGACTGCATCACCATAATGGAAATCATTCTCAATTATGACATCCGGTCCATTGTGCTGTCACGTTTGGTTTTGTGTCCAAAACCTATTTACCCTTTGACCTTGTAGTAATTGCCTCTTGGGATTTTTGTAATCCCTCTTGGGATTTGTTGGTCATATGTGATTTCCTCTGACCTCTTATAGGCTTTACGAAATTGTAGTATATACTTTGGATCTATGTCATGCAGATCCTCAAGGTGGTTGAAATAGTATTCGTCTTCTTCTTGTTTCGGCAAGTGCAGGATATGTTCCGAGGTAGTGTAATATTGTTTCCTCTTCTTTTTCATCCATGCAGCTTCTGCACAAGTCTTCTGGCATGGGTGCCTACGAGACAGTGGCCAGTTAGCAAACCTTTTACTTTACTGATAACCTTCTCGCTTAGAAATAGACGGCAGAGTTTTACCATCTTGGAGATTATTGATGGTGTGTCCAGAGCTTTTATGGCCTCCTGACTATCTATGTATGTATAAAACAATAGATTGTCCGTCTATTGGGCTGCCTTTTGAACAGCTGTTACTTCCGCTTGGAATACACTGCAGTGGTTCGGTAGCCGGATTGCTTTAAAGATCTCTGGCAAACTGGCATAAATACTTGATCCCGTGCCTTCTTCCGATTTGGACTCGTCAGTGTAGGAAGGAATAGTGAGATGAATGCAGTAGTAGGCTGCTCTCTGAAACTCGCTAGTCTTCTCCAGGATTTGTCTCTTAGTGTGAATATTTGGTCTGTAGTCGATTTACCCCGGCCCGGAAGCGGCCTGAGATATGCACAAGGTACGCTGGAAAGGATCTTACAGGCGATGCACAGTGGGATAGAATACCATTGATGTTGGTAATCAAACAGGAAAGCTAGGAACTTGAAATTTGGTATAGTTGCTCTTGTAAATCTTCGAATTTTCGAAGTTACTTATGGTCTCCCCAACTAAAACGTCCACTTTTTTTGAAAAACCTGTTTTCATACCTATGGCAGAGTTGATATGCATCAATATAAAAAACTTAATCAATAAAGAAATAAAGAAATAAATAAAGAATAAATATATTATTTATATTTATGTTTTGGAAATATTTTCGGAGCTTTTGGATCTCATGGTCTCATACTGAAATCCAGGCACGGTTTGCCTCAACTATCATTGCTTCTTCTCCAGTCATTAAAGTAGATTGAGTAGACCATGGTCCATGACTTGGAATGGTGGTTATTTCTCGCACTAATTCTGCAGCCCCCGATTGTCGATAATAATAATAATATGGGTGGCGCTACAGCCCGTAGAGAGCCAGGGCCTAGCTTCTCAGCAACCACTCGTGTTGTGCGTGCTATTGTTCTATCACGAGTGGAAGGGACCTACAGTTTTATGTCGACTCCGAACGGCTAAGTTTGAGAAGCTTTTTCTAGACAGTTATACTCTTTGAGCATTGTCAGTGACTCGAAAGAGGTGGGGCCGTGAAAAGTATTTCTTGTCGTACCAGGAATCGAACCTAGACATGTAGGTCCAAGTGCGTAGGAGTCGACGCACATACCCACAACGCCACGGGCCACCACATCCGATTGTCGATATGTTCTTCAAATTATTTCAGTCTACCTCATTTCAGTCTCATATGTCAAATCACTAAGAGACTCCTGAACTCTTCAGTTTTTTTGTCGGTTTCTTCTCTCTGAACATTCTTCAAACGAAATGTTCGGACGACCAAATTTTATGTTTATAAAGCAGATATAAGTGAAAAGAACAGCGGCCAAGTATCATTCTTTTTTAAAATGTGTGTTTCTTTGCCACAAGCTCTATCCCAGCGTGATTTAAACTTTTGCTTTTGTGCGTTTAGTTCGTCTTGGGATTGCTTACCATAAGAATTCGATTTGGCAATCAGAGTTCATTCATTATCATAAAGCACTTGCCTTGATTATAGACAAGATTTTGAGAGTTGCTCGGCCTGCGAAGCTGTCATAATAAAAATTAAGAATAGGGAACAAATGCGTCACTTGTGACGAACTGCTGGAAACCACGTGATGCCACATTTGAAAGAGAACTAACACAATTCATAATTTGATTTTCTGCCAGCTAGAGTGGTATTATGCCCCACTGTACGACGTTGAGCAGGGATATATGTACTTCTATAGTTCTGGCAAGAGGAGCTGATATTTCAGTCGATGTGCAAGGATACAATTGTGTATTCAAAAAATAAACCGAAGTCCGCCTTCACAATGAAGTCAATGAAGTCGACCTTTTCCACGATGCATCTGCATCATTATCGCATGGGAACATTATCGTACACTTTTTAGCAGTATTGCGTGTGGATGCTATGTGATTGGTGATCGGGGCTTTCAGAGAATTTATTGTTCTGACATTCCAAGAGCTCATTCTGAAAAACCAGGTCCATCTTCGCATTATGTCGCACACTATAGGCGATCTGCCTGCAGCGGCCTTTCTCCGTCATCTCTGACCGCTCAACATTTCTTATTTTCTTTGATATTTATTATCATCCTTCAAAAAGCAATCGATCGATGACTACAGAATGAAGTTGCCCATGGCAACCACACATCACTTCGTTCATAATTGACTCAACTTTCAGAAATACCAAAATAGCCAGCAACACCCTTTCGAAGACTGCGGAGGCATTCAGACCGATGGAACGCTCAATTTCAATGTTTCTGCCCTTGTCTTGACGTTGTTGCCATGGGTTAATCGATCACAGGCGACTTTGGGCGGCGAAAACTTCTCCGAACATAGTCTGCAGCCAAACAGCACCCAAGCAAACACTGTTCTTCTACAGATTGGTCTTTTTATGTCCACCTGCTGAGAGATTTGTTCACGACACTCAATGTCGCCTCCCAAAGTCATTTCGATATGAATTTGCTTCCGCTTCATCTAGCTTATTTTATTTTGTTTCGTTTTTTTTTTTTTTTTGCAACTGTAGTTCTTCAAATCGTAATCCCTTTCATGGGCCAACCCCCACCCTTCAACGAGTAACAGTATTCTGTTCCCGAATTCTCCTTTCGGAAGCACTAAAAATAAAGAACTTGAGCTCCGGAGAATCCTTCATCTAATCACTTAATCGCATTTCATTTCTTTCATCTCTCTCTCTTTCCCCATCTCACAGTGGCGGCTCGGTATCACCCTCATCCGGGCGGGCGGATGGAACAAAGCCATACACAACGGCTACACCGTTTCAGCATCCCGTTGCCAGTGGTTACCACACCCAGACCGTAAAATATGCGCAATCGTTCTCATTCACTTGCCAACCGCTCGGGCTGGGGTGAGATTGCGATTGAGGATGGGACGCATTAATTCAATGTTCCGTTCATTGATTAGGGATCTCGATATCTAACGGTGAACGGATAGCGACAGAAATGAGTCCACGTGATGGGGTGTAATCATGGCAATGGCGAGACGCGACTGTGCCTTGTTTTTTGGGAAGGCGCTGGTATCCTGGAAGTTGTGAAGTTGGTTAATCCGATGAAATGAAACTCCATCTGAAATTGGGGAGAGAGCATCTCTGGCGAAGGGATGGACGACAGGTGACCCTGGCGATAAGTCTCTCAATGAGTTAGATTCTATGGATTTTACTTCCTTTTTTTTTTGTTCGTCGAAGTTATCGATTAAGATCTGTGTGCCTTCGAGATGAGGGTTGGAAATGTTTAATCATGCGAAACCTAATTTGATTTCTTGCCCGTCTGTCTGACTTGTAAGGAGATAACGAGAACTTGTGAGACAGAGACACGCAGGATGGAATGGTGAGCGTATGAGGAGGGTGGCAGTAAGCTAAAAAAGCTGCGCCCGTCATACCTTCGAGTGACATTTCACTCGGTAATACACGCTGACCAGGCAAGAACGGTAGGAAAGGAAATTTAGATAAAACAACAACGGTGTGAGATATAAAATTTATCCTAACTTCGTTTTGAAGATACTTTCGTGCCATTATGTACTGGATTCATTGGCAGTTGTTAAATTTTTGATGACTCAGTGAAGTATGTATGTGCGGCGTTAGCCCGGCAATAGTATCGAATTCGTCCAAAGTGGTTGGCTTGTTAGCCAACATGGCCATAGAGAAAATAACCAAGTGTTGTCAAATCGCATGATCGCGGTGGTCAGTTGATAGAAATGACTCATTTGCCAATTTTTTCCTTCACAACTTCACGCGTTGCATATCTCGTATGACATGTTTCGCCCTCTTGTTGAAACTACAGTTCGGATATGTCGATCTTTTCAAGCTCTGATCACCGAAAGTCGATTAACATCGGTCTACACATGAGATCATTGATGCTTACGGTGTTTCCGTCTTCATTTCGAAAGAAATAAACTAAATAGGCAATTTTCGTGAATGCAACCCTGGTGGCTTAAGGTTCGAAAGAGCTCTTTACCACAATAAGACGAATTGCCTGCACACAGAAGCCTTGATAACGACCCACCACTATGGTTCAACGTGAGTCAATTCACTTCAGGTGATTTTTTTAGCTTTTATCTTTTTGGCAACACTGGTTTAAACAGCTGACGCACGTTTCGTGTTTTGTTTCACTGTCAAACATCTTCAGTTTGGTCTATAATTTAACCATGAATCGTCTTACAAACGAACAACGCCTGCAAATTATTGAATTTTATTATCAAAATGCGTGCTCTGTTAAGAAAGTTCATCGCGTTCAGCGACGAAGCCCATTTTTGGCTCAATGGGTACGTAAATACGCAGAATTGTTGATTTTCGAGTGAATATCAGCCAGAAGCATTGCAAGAGCTACCAATGCTTCCAGAAAAAGTCACAGTTTGGTGCGGTTTATGAGCTGGTGGCATCATTGGACCGTACTTCTTCAAAGATGATGCGAATCGTAAGGTAACTGTGAATGGTGACCGCTACCGTGAGACGATATCCAACTTTTTTTTGCCCAAAATGCAAGAGCTTGACTTGCATGACATGGGGTTTCAACAAGACGGTGCCACATGCCACACAGCACGCGCAACAATGGACTTATTGAGGAGCGAGTTCGGTGAACATTTTATTTCACGTTCGGGACCAGTCAATTGGCAGCCTAGATCGTACGATTTAACGACGTTAGAATATTTTTTATGGGGCTATTTTAAAGCTCATGTCTATACAGACAAGCCCGCTTCAATTGACGCATTGGAAGACAACATTGAAGCATTTATTCGTGAGATACCGGCCTAAATGTTGGAAAGAGTATCCCAAAATTGGACTAAGCGGATGGACCATTTGAGGCGCAGTCAAGGTCAACATTTGCATGAAATAATCTTCAATCATTAAATTATATGGACCTAACTATCGATTCAAATAAAGATTTCATGCATTTTTCTGAATTTTATGTGTTTGCAAATTAAGAAAAGTATACAATCCATATTACTGTTTGGATAAGGAGGGGGATATAAAAAAAAAGTATGAGGATTTAGGAAAGGGATGAAAATTAAAAAAATAAACGGTCGATTTAACCCTTTAATGCCCAAGTTTTTTGAAAATGATTTAAAAAAACCAAATTTGGATCAAAAAGCATCGGTGGCGCATCTCAGGCTGTGTGAAATGCCGTGAAACAGTTCCTTTCACTGGCGAGGCACAGATGAAATTTACATTTCCGGCGAACAAATCGAGTTCGTGAGCCGCATTCAAGTTTTTTGCATCAATGTCGAGTTGGATCGTGCTCCGACAAGTGGCCAATTCTGTCTAGGCGTACATCCTTCGGTGGCAAATGAGCAACATTCACTTGACCTCGCTTGGCTGCGATTTCCAATTCCAAATTCGATGGGCGACCAGATTTTCGTGCCAACAGGATGCCGAATTTTGTAAGACTAGAAGCCACTTCCATGACAATACGTACGTGGCTTCATAGTTTGTACTGCACAATCGAAGTGGCGTCGATATAGCATCCAAGCGTTGATGATGGCTATATCGCACATGTTGTAGAAAAGGCGTTGAGTCCATTTGCGTGATTTGATGCGGATGCGACATCGACCCAAACACGCGTCCATTAGATCGACGCCGCCCATGTACATATTTGTGGTATTTGTGTATGACGTTGGGGCACTCGAACTGATTCCACCGATTTACACTGGCGATTAGACACGCTAAAGTGTGAGCAGCTCACAACAGTGGTCGTCGTCAACCGAATATATCTCAAAACAATAAAGAAAGCAGCTATTGGCACATAGTAGGAAGAGCTTATAGCCCCATATGTGAGGCTAAAATGGACAATCTTGGTAGCACCCATCTGCACACATCAACGCATAGCCTTCCTTTCATTGGAACTTTTTTGAAGTTTCGATTCAACTCGCAATTTGTATAGCCGGTCGTATCAATCGTTTTGTGGAATTGGACCAAGCGTTCCGATGTTGTGTTATCGCATCTCAAGACGGTTTCTCAATCACCACTGTCGATGTCTCGACGGCTCTACGCTCGAAGTCATTGCATGTTAATTCGTTAATTCTTACAAAGTTTTACATACACACGTACACGGTATTATTTTAAAACCTCAATGCACTTAAAAATATCTCAGATTTATCATCGGCGACGGACAACTCCAAACTAGATTATTAACTCTTTTCTAGCTTACAGATAACCCACGCTACATCTTTGGGAAGACTGCAGAGTTGCAAATAACGACGTTGCGTTTGTTTATTTCACAATGCTTCCGGTACCGATTCTGAGCTTCGAAGTCTTATAGGTCATTGATGATCTGACCATAGATACGCTGTCCTCATGTTATCTCCTAGATAACATATTTCATGGTGTAACTGCCCAGCGTGCCATTTTGGGCACACACTAAAAATCCCAAGAAAATGATGAAATTTGTTTTTTAAACACTTGCGTCGCTTTCGGAGTCGGACTCAACCGATTTACCCCCAAAATATTCAGAAATATTCATTTGTGAAAATCGCAAATTCACAAGAAATTCGTATCGTCGCAGACTCAACTGCATTCCAAGCTTTCAAATGCAGTTGGATTCCAGTGGCACCCGGTGCATACTGTTTAGCTTGTATAGCCGAACGTAATAAAACTATTCGCACGCAGTTTGGAATATTTTTGTTGGACAAACTATTTGTTCAAAGAGTGCGTGTCCAAAATGTACCAGTTGTCATTAAAGGGTTAAACTTTAGACTATCCAATTTTGATAGGCCAACTATGAATATTGGCGAGCTCATAATTTACCAAATTTATTAAACCCCAGTATTGCTAGCTTAGTACATTTAAACATCTGCATATATGCATGTATATAGGTGGACTGTGGAATGCTTACCTTGCTGGACTGGTAAAAGTGCAGAAAAACTATCAGAGTTAACAACAACTCTTTGAAATCTGTCTGACAGGAAACTGTAACTTTGTCAAAAGCATTAGAGAAGTCAGGTAAACAATGAAGGGTGACACGTCTTTTACCAAAATTCGTCCTCAAATCTTCCAGTCACTATAACTGTGGAAGTACTATGGTTCGCTCTGAAGCCAGACTGACCATCATACTATAGGTTATTAAAACGCAGGTGCTTGATAAGCTATTTCGCTGCTTCGCTCTACGTCGTTCGCTGAACGTGGGAGTACGACTCCGCTACGAACGGGTTATCGCTCACAGCCACGAGGATCTCCTTCGGCTCAGTAGAGCGATCTCTGATCGCAATATGACCTAGAGAGTGTGTCCAAGAATGGAAGAACTCTGCCTTGAGCAGCTGACTTTTCTAGACGATCCGACAGTTGACTAACATGGCCATCTTACATAGGTTTATGTAGGAAATGCTAAGAATTCAGAGAGAGGCACTATGAGCCTAATGAAATCCTCAAACAGCTTCAAATTGATTTTCAACATCGTTCAACACTGTTTCCACAGCACATTCTCTCAACTGAATATTTATCAACAAACCACCAAGATGTGAAAAGAGTCTTAATGCGTTGAGCAACCCCACTTCTCATTGTCAAATGGTCACACTCGAATAAGCCACAGTCTGCGATTGGACTCGGACTGATGAATAAATGCCGGCAAAGTGGAACAGAGCTGAGCTCACTCGCGCTGACTCACAAGATGTTGCGAAAGGTTGCATTCAAATTGTGCGTATGCACAGAGGCAACATTCAAACTTAGTTGTCTTGATAAAAACCTGCACAGCACATCCGGAGAGCTGACAGTTCGATGTAACATCGATCCAGCAGTCTAAACAAAGGCAACGTATTCCCCAAAAAGGAGGAACAGTCAGCCAGTTGGCACAATTTATCAACTGTCAGCAGTTCACTCAGGTCAGTCATCCCGCAGCATGTGTGGAACTTGCTGCGACAATTGTTTGCCAGGAACCAGATTCACGTGGGATCAGCAGTTTCCGTCTTCCGCTACTGAACCCGGGTACAGAACTAATCCATTTGATATTGGAATCCCCAGCCCTCCATCGATTTATTATTTCCGTGTGTGTGGGTGGGTGTGTATGGGGTACCTGTCGTCAGGATATATAGAGCGACTCGGCGCAAAAATGAAAATCAATTCGACAAAATAAATACTCAACTCAAGGCCTAGACGTATCCATCCCCCGGGGGACCGTGCAGCACAACAGCGGCCGACCGGAGGGTGGATGGCGTGGTTGTACATTAAATCCACTAATGCGTGCATTAATCTCGAACACGGGACAACAGCGGCGGCGAGGAAGAAGCTTTCCAATTCGAATCTATCAAAGCACGTGCCGTGGCATGGAGACGCTCTGTCGATAGACTCGTATCTCATAATTAAGTCCTCCCCCTTCGCTGACTGATGAAGTAGAACCCCGAGTACGTGAAACCATTCTTTTTTGTTCGTTTCCTCTCGTCAATTCAAAGCCGCCGATCAACGGTAATGGAAAGCAGACTGGGACTGTGAATGGGAACGGGATGTATTAGCGAGTCACCCCTTTTTGAGTTTTTGGGCTACCCGTTGCCGAGTTGTTCGCTGCACGGACTCCTGGCGCAACCTGAGAAGGGTGAACCATGGCAGACGTTGTTAGCATAGACGGGTAGAGACGAGAGATCCTTATCCGAGTGTGCGATGAATGTTTTTATTAAGTTCTCGGTAAATATTTGTCAAATACACAATATTCGCTGCTCGATGAGAAGACAGACAGCACAGCAGCAGCCCCGACTCCGGCAGGGGAATGGGTCTGGAATGCATATTAAGGGAAGGACAAGTGCACACACGACAGGCCGGCCGTCCTCACCGCCGCGCCAGTTGCCGTACGAGTTGCTAATGGATTGATGCGAGGAGATTACGATTGTGTTGTCGTTGTTGGTATGCGTTTAGGATAATTGAGTCATGGTTGGACAGGGGATAGCTATCGGTGTACGGTTACGGTGTGGGCAAACAAATGAAGATGACACTTGATGGGGAATTCCGTTCGGATTTTGGCTCGGGGTTCCGCATGAATTTGATTTGACTGGTCATCTAGCCATCAATCAAGTGGTTCTTGATTTTTTTCGACATTAGACAAGTAGTGAAATCGGGTCAATCATGAGGGCTGTGTTCATCCAGTTGACAGGCTGGTATAACCATGAAAAAAGTACATGCTTTTGAGAATACCCCCTGGAAACATGGGACTATTTAAACAGAGTCTGCTTAAATGTTGAAAAATGTTTGACTATAGACAACTAACCAAATCGAGGCCATCTTGAGGGATGTGTTCATCCAGTTGACAGGTATGGACTGGGACTATTTAAATGACATCGGAATTCAATGTTGAACTTTAGAGAGAACATACTTCTTTCGAAAACACGGCCTTCAGGAACGTTTGTGGCTGGCCAATCATTAATTATTTCCTTGGAATTGCAAATAAACGCGAATGCCATCAAGTTAATAAGGGCAAGCTATCAGTGATGCGTTTCAGAACTAAATGGAGTCTCCTAGAATGCGTCTAATTGCAAATATCAGAGAAAAACAGAATTGCAACATACTCTGTCCACAAACGCGCTCAACTGAAGAGGGACTTTCAGAGAAGTTGTTGTGGGCCGCAGAAGGCAGCAAGAATTCCTGCTACTGGTCAGTTGATGGACGGATTCACTTACCACTGTAGGGCCAACCAAATGTCCCTTTTAGTTAGAAACGATCGTTCGGCTTCTAATCTCTCTGTGAGTGTGGCGGCTTCCTAAGAAAAGCCAAATGGCAATATGTGGCATTTTGATACCGTTCAGCGGTTCAATCCAGAAAACCCACTAATTCCATTACGGTCTTCTTGGAAGTATTCTCAAGAGAATCGGGCAAAAGGTTTAGCAAGTGCCCGCCTTTCACAGAGAAGTGTTCCTTTTCTGTCTTGCGCTGTATCGTTACAGCAGCTGCAGGAAGCATAGTGGAAAGAAAGCTCTTCTCAAGAACGATGTTAAAGACGTCACATGACAGCGGGTCGCCTTGTCTAACATCCTTTTCTGACATTAATGCCCATTTCACAATGCTGTCACCAATGATATGGCCAGTTGATACAGCGAAATGTCAAAATGAACTAAAATGTTTCAGCATGTTGAAGTCATTTTGATGAGAGAGTATTTACGTGAGATTACGTTGCTCTCGCCGTTCTCATATTTCTCTTAACAGTCAAAACACAGCATGACGCAGTGATTGGCAGGGAACCATTTTATTGACGAACTAACGCAGCATAGGAACTGCGCATTAAGGTCTCTGTGAGTTCGCTAACGAGCTCATTTTGCACAGTGTGGGGAGTTTGACAGGAATGTCAAAACTAGACATATAGCGGTGTATATCCACGAGTGGTTGGATCTGCCGTAGTGTGAAGATCTAGTCTGTTGTGCACAATCTCTGTCCTGAAGCCACACTAAGTGGGACGGACGGTCGGAACCACCATAAGTTCAGGATATGCAAATGCACAGGGTGCAAAGAGCTTTGAGGCGCATTTTGAAGACACAGAAAACCCATGTTCTCTATACATTTCTAAAGGCTGTCTGAATGCAATTATTTTCTAATAATACAAATTACATACATGATTCTCCCTGTTTACACAAATTACCATTCCCACACTAGAATCTAGTTCGAAAGAAGGAAAAATAAAAAACCCCACCAATACGTATGAAACAAATTCCTCCCAAAATAATAAACTCAGGTCACAATTATTTATATGGACTCATTTGAGCAAAACGTGCAGAATTTATATCGACGTATCAATTTTTTTTGGCAGGCAGGCGCTTCTGTGATGAGAAGCCCACATCATCAGATCTCACCTCATCAGCACCACATAACTGCCACCTGATCCGAGCAAAGGCTGAACAATGGCAGAGGAAGTGCTCTGCATTGTCGTCTCCACAGGCGTCGCAGAGAGTTTCATCCCTTAGTTCAAGCACATTTATGTAGGTGTTTGGTGAAGGTGTAGTATCCCGTTAGTACGCCGGTAAGTCGTCTACAGTATTTTCTGTTAAGAGATAACACGAATGCCGCCGATTTCTCACAGACATTAGAGAGCATGCGCTTAGTTTGTCTACATCCTGGAGAGTCATTCGACCCCCGGTTGTGCTCTCGAGAAGCCCAGCCATCGATGGTGGCCCTAACCGGGTAGTCCCAACGCAGGTTCATCGGCGATCTCACTTCCCGTGATGCCGTGGTGGCCCGGGACTCAGACAAGTCTTAGCGAATTGAACCTGCCGACCCAATTTAGAGAAGAATTTGGTATTCTGGATGTGGTTAAAGGGTTAAGTAGGGCCTTAAGCACAGATTGGCTGTCGCTACAGACACAAGTACTTCGCCCCTTACACCTGTTCTTCACAATATAGATCGTGGCCATTATGATCGAATAGGTTTCCTCTTGGAAGACCGATGCAAATTTACCTAACGAGGTGTGCAGTCTAATGTTGTCGCTCTGTACGAAAGCGCCAGGCCATTCATTGGTCTTGGAGCCATCCGTGAAGATTCGACTACATTTTTTTTCTGGCGCAGATTCTGCCCAGAGCCAGTCCCGAGTGCAGGTATAATCGACTTTGTATGTGTGTCGCAGCTGGATTGCTGGTGTCCTTGCGTCAGAAGGCAAGGTCATTGAAACTCCAGTGCGGGTTGTACCAAAGATAATTTCTTTTAAAAGGGAAGATGGCCTGGAGAGTGCACCCCATGATGCAGATATCGAGGCGGTGAGATTCAAAAGTGCATCAAGAACAGAGCCAGGCGTGCTCGAGAAGGCCCCTATACAGCCGAGACAAACCGTTCTTTGAAGCTTATTCCACCAAACGACCGATACATATGATAGAAGGGCCTTATCATAGCCGTGTCACAACTTAAAGTCAAGTTTTGTTGCCCAACCTAATTTGACATTTCCTTGTTTCAGTGTGTGACAAATTCAACCGTGGGTAGGGTACACAATTGAGGAGCGCGTTAATATTGTTGACGCCTTTTACAAAAATGGGTGTTCAAATCAAAATGCATTTCGTGCACTTCGTGATTTTTTTGGTCAGAATAATCGACCAAATGTGATCACAATCGGTAGAATTGTGCGCAAATTTCAGCAAACCGGGGCTGTAGGAAATGTGAAAACACCTGTGCATGCTCGCAGTGCTCGGTTGACTGTTTGGTGCGGTTTATGGGTTGGCGGCCTCATCCGGCCGTACCGTTCTTTGAAAATGCGGTCAGCCAAGCAGTTACCGTAAATGGTGTTCGCTTTCGCGAGATGATAACGGACTTCTTGTGGCCCGAAATTGAGGATATGGACCTGGAGGATATGTGCTTCCAACAGGATGGAGCCACTTGCCACACAGCCAACGAAAAATGTACGTCAATAAGCCAAGAACAATTCGAGAGCTAAAGGACATTGAACATCAATTATGTCTCAGAGTCATTGAATATATGGACCATCGATAATAAAAGTAGGAATACTAGTTGTGCTTACGATTGCTGTGTATTGTATTGTGACAGATCTGGTTGAGAGGGTTGCTGCTTACTATTTGCATGTGACAAATGGTGTACAATTTTCCATACACTGCTTCAAGTCTAAAGGAGCCGAAAGTCCGAACACTGGATTCCTGAAACAAAAAGGAATGCTTATTGATTCGGTTTTAGCTAGTGTTAAGGTTTTTTAAAATTTTAAATAAATTTGGTTGAAATGCGCTCAGATGAAATATGTCCAATGATGATAATGTCCAATCAACTGAGCGTATTGCTAGAAGTCTAGAAATATTATCTAAATCTCTAGAAACTCACTATCCCTTCGGCCAAAAAGACTTTATGCTGATGACTGATGTTTCGAAACTATTTTAGAATCGAAACAACGATTTGAGATAGAGTTGTATTTCATAATACTACAATAGATCAAGCGGTTTCAAGGCATTGAAAAATAATAACTTATGTTAATTATGCCGTAACTTCTAAAGTGTTTTAACTTTTAAACGCTTAAAAAATTTAGATTTAGATCCCCGCTTGTAAAACCAGAGAGCTCATGATTAGAAGTAAATAAATTTAATTTAGTCTTTAGTAAGTAATCAATGTAATATTAAGTTCAAGCTTAGAAGATATGACTAACAATTGTAGTTAGCATCATTTGGCTATAACCGGCCCTCGTGGGACGTAAAGGGTGTTTTTTTTTAAAGATATAGAACTTTGAAATGGAATAAAACAAAGATGATTTTCTTAAATTGACATGAGACGTTACAATTTACTTCATTCAAAAGATAATATTTTGGCATTGTAATTTAAATATGATTTATGGCATATAACCGCCACGGCTAATCTCGATGACTTTTTTTCCAACATTTGTGGTCGTATATCGGCAATAACGCGGCGAATGTTGTCCTCCAAGAGGTCAATCGTTTCAGGCTTATCGGCGTAGACTAGCGACTTCACATATTCCCACAGTCAAGCGGCGTTAAATCGCACGATCTTGGAGACCAATTCACGAGTCCGTAACGTGAAACTATGCGGTTACCAAACGTTTCCTTCACGAGCTTTGTGACACCAGTTAAAGCAGAGTTGCCAAGGGTTCTATACCTCTAAAAAAACACCCTTTACAAGACTATGCACGAATGACTTCAGGTGTTCACACAAAACGAGAGAGAATATCTTATATGAGATGTTTCATAGAGGCAAATCAGTCACATTTCTTATGGATACACCTCTTTCCACCATAAGTAAACAAACTAGTGGTTTTCTGTGGAAAAATATGAGAAATCATTTTTTTTTTTGGAAGGGTTGCCAAAGATGGAATATCTTTGGGGAATTTTTATAGCGGTGAAAGAGGACTATTTAGTATTTCATTTCAAAGTTATCATCCCTCCCTTATCGAACATTTCTCGTAATTAAGTCTCAGCAACGAACTTTCAGTCAAAACTGGCCACAGGGTCTGACCCAGAGCGACTGCTGCTGTGACGGTCTCCGCTATTTCCAGTCACCAAGACCAAACTGTGTTGCATCAGCGATCACTTGATTTCTATTATACATATCACAAATTCGACCTTCCTCTCCTCTCGAATCAGGAGGCGTGGATTCGAAGAGAGAAAATCAGGAGAAAGTTTACTTTCCGGACTACGTGCACATCTTGCTACAGCTCGAAGAGTTTTCCGGTTGTATCTTCTCTTTCATTCACCTTCCTAGCAGAATTTTTATTTCGAAGGCACCAAGAATCAGCTCTGCTGATTTGTTCATCGTTCGTTTCGGGTTCCACAAAGCAGGACTTGCAAAAGTGGGATATTGTAGATCATAATTCAGGACCCTTGAAGCAAGTTCTTTCGACAAATCGAAGTAGCACAGATTACGTCGAGTCTTCACTAAGATATCAGTTTTGGAGTTCAAGTTTACACCAAAGTAGAAAAACTCATTCACAACTTCAAAAGACTCGCAAAGATTCACAAAATATCTTGTGTGTCTGGAAATCATTCAATTCAACGTATCAATAAAATCTTGGTTTACGTCCAGTGGCTACAATATTTAACCGTCGCAGTAAATAATAGAGCGTCACAGAAAACTTGCAGGGCGTGGCGCACAGTAAAAAGTAACAAGTAACATTCTCTAAGCCCAGATGTCGCCATCACCCCCTTATTTTGCGTCACATTTCTAACACTAATTAGCACAAAAGCTTCCCATCACCACTGCACATACTATATATCTCATGTATCCATTCTCTTCATCGTCTTCTTGTTCTTCTTCTGTTTCCACAGCTTTTGGGCGGGCTCCACCTGAGCCATATTACGGTCGCTATATCGGACAGTTTTCCAACTTTGCACACGGAATTAAGGTAAGAGATTGAATCACAAACAATGGATGCTCTTTACAGATGAAAGTCCCGTATATGTGGGAGCGTTTGTTCGGCTGTACATATGTATGTACCTTCATCCAGGAAGTCTCATGCGAGCAGGAGAGACGACAGACATTCACACAAATACGCTTCTTTTTTTCCCTTTTTTTTTTGTTTGCATCATCTTCTTGTGTCCTGGTCCTGTATGAAGTGAAGTTTTGTATCTTTTATGTTGTAGGGTTCCATTTATGCGGTAGATGAATCAACTATATTCATTAAAGGATTCGCTTACGATGGAACCGGTCCGGATGCATTCTTCTGGGTTGGCAAAACACCACGACCGAGTCCAGAAGGATTTATTATTCCCTATCCAGAGGAATATACAGGAATGTAAGTATTCTTTGCTCAAAAATAAAAAAAAATATTGTATCTCCTCGTATGTTGGCAAGGATACGGTCCCCTTCGCCCTCGCCCGCCCATCCACCACACACTCGTTCACAGTTAGACAGCCATTTTTAAATTAGAATTTTCAGGCGGAAATCCTAGCTCACATGTGTGTACCCCAAAGTGGGCGGCGGATGGGTGACTGTGAGGAGGGTGTGTGTCGTGGAACAGGATGTGCGGGGGAAGTTATGAATGGCGTGGTCTTTGAACTTTGCACTCGCTTTGGTGTGTGCGTGGGTGGGTGGAAGTGGAAGTGGAAGTGAGCCAGCAGTGCAGAGGCGGTCCTTAATGGAATTTAATCATGTGCTCCTTAAAACAATGAACAAGTCTTGATAGCACAGATGTGTGGGTTGCGCCATTGAGAGTGTCTCAATTGGACGGCAGTCTCATGTTTGTTCCGCTCACTCAGTCGTGCAATACGCGTGGGAGTCGAATGAGCAGTAAATCATCGTTAAATGTTGGAACACGGTTATTTATGAGATGATGGGGCGGTTGTCGCACCTCGATTCAACTTCAATGACGTAATGGCATTCCAAATGGCACCAAAAATACCGGTTTCTCTCTGACGTAGAAACTTCGAGGAGGTTCAAGTGACTGACTGCTGGAAGTGGTCACACTTAGGGTTCTGGAGGTACACGCGAATCAAAGAATTACAGGAACATTCATTTTGTGCTCCTAAAAGTAAATTTAAACATATTTACGTGTTAGCTTTCGATCAAATTTTGATTTCAATCAATTCTATTAATTGTCCGTACGGTGTCTACGTCTAATCGTTGTGAAGCTACCCTACAAGCCAAAGTAGTTGCTATTTGCGCCTTCATGGATTTCCCAATGCTGACCATACATCACTAGCCAATGCCCTAACTACAAACGGAATTGACCCCGTAATCACAAGATGGATAAACGTCATGCTTACAGAAGGGCTTATAATAGCCAATCTGGGTACATCTGAAACAGTAATTAAGACTATCAAGGGTTGTCCTCAAGGGGTTATTCTATTCCCTCTCCTGTGGTCAACTGTGGTGGATGAACTTTGGATCTTTGGATGTGAGGAGAAAGCATTAGAATGTCGACGGTCTTAACCCAAAAATGAATAAAACCAACCATATTCTATGGTGCTGAAATTTGGTGGAAGAAATGTGACCAAAGATAGACCATCAATAAATTAAACAAACTATAAAGGCAATCGTGCATTTGTACAACAGGAGCGATGGGAACCACTCCAAACGTTATACCTCAGATACATATTGCTGCCCTGGTTGAAGGTGCAAGACAAGACTTAACCATAGAAAGAACCTACAACTGAAGGTAACCTCGATCACGTTAATGAACTAACCATGGTCAGTCATTTTCTGACCCCAGTCATAGACTTTACCAAAAAATGCAAAATCTTATACCTAAATGCCCAACAGACCAACAGGATGAATGACGACGCCGAGATGGTATACAGACAGGTGATGCATTGAATACACCAGCACCGATATCTTCATACTGTTTAGAGCCATTTGTGCATACATTAATGGAGTTTTCGGACCCAGTTATGGGTTCTTACCAGTCCTATCTTGTCGGGATTCATCATCATCATATTCTGACCCGCTTGATTCACTAAATGAGTGGCTGAGGAAAAGCACGCACTAGAGATCTCTAAGTCACTCGATCCTTTGCCATCAAGGAGTTATCGTAGCGTAACTAGGCTAGTTTTTGGACTTTATCCAACTGGGTCTGCCAAGCGGTCGCCTACTTGATGAAATCCCATTTACGGCACGTCTCGGAAGTTGTGATGATGTGGACACTCGGCCCACGTGCCCAAACCATAGAAGCATAGCCCTTATGTATATATATGCCCATTTTATGGAATCAATCCATTTTGCCAATCGCCATGTTCCTAGACCATATAATGACACGAGAGTGCCACAAAGCTCCCTCTTTACTAATTGGCTTAAGCACTTCTGGTCGGATTTCATCCACACTGGTGCACAGTATGAGGAATCGCTGAATTATTTCTTTGATTTTGGTTCAAGTTTCTTTTCGGTTGTTTTTTATTGGAATTGGTCATAGAATAGAATATGATAAAATACAAAAACATAAAAACATGCCTTTTTAAATTTTCGTACTTATTTGGTACTTCTAAAAGCTTCAAAACTTCATGTTCATGTTCAAACATCTTAAAGTTGCTAAAAATGGATCTGAGGTTATTAATAACCGATTTAGTGTTCGTATTTACATGCGACATTGGGTTTCTTCCGAAAGTTGTCCGTTTGGCAGAAAAGAAATTATTTGTTTTCCATGAAACAAGACTTCTTTGTACACTTACTTGGAATATAATTGAAAAGTGCTCTCAACCCTCAAAAGCATCTGTATCAATTGGAAACCCAGATGCAAGAGCTTCTTTGATGGTATGGAACTTTTTTTTAAGATTTCTTCATCTCTAAATAATCTTCTAGACGTGTTTCCATCATTGGTATTGTCAGACTGATGAGTTATCAACAATAACCCAATATGACTCTTAAATCTATCTCAAATTAATTCTTTACTGGCTTTGACATTTCATTAACATCCTCATCTCTAACCTGACACTCTTGTATATCTTTTTTTTTGCCTGGTGAGTTTATTTTTAAATTCATGTTTGTTTTATTTTTAATTCATTTACATACGTGCTAGACAAAAATATTTAAAACTTGCTTAACTATCTTAACAATTGTTCTTGTAAGTATGCCTTTCGGTTTAGTCTATGTTTTTTTTTTCAGTTATGAACAGTCTGTTTTTTTTTTTGTTTAGCCAAGAAAACTGGTAAAAAACTTGGCTTAATTTATCTATCATAACATACCTTAAACTAGCTTAACCTAACATTAAAACTTAAAAAACTATCTTAACTGTGTCCGTAACTTCACGGACACGTGCATCAGGGTGTATATATATTTTTATTTTATTTATTATATATTATATGCCTAACATACATAATTTATACGCGTAGTTCACCTTTTTTTATTTTTGTTCTATATTTTTTTTTCTTGAGTACTAGCCTATAACCTATGTAAGTTGGCCACCATGGTCAACTATCGCGTCATCATTTTGAAAAGCCAGCGGCGGCAGAGACTGGATTTGGTGTAACCGCCAGTAAAATTGCCGTTCTTTGGCAGACTTTCTCCTGTCTGAACTGAACCGGAGGAGATCCTCGTGACTGCGAGCGACATCCCGTTCGTATTGGAGTTGCCAGTCCACTGTTCAGCATACGACATGGAAGATGACAGGACATCCTTGTGGATCCTGTATTAGGCCACTTTTGTCGAGATAGAGGAACGCCTCAGGAGGAAAAAAGTCGGTGAGGCGCACTCTCTCATGGTACATAACATTGGGGTAGTAAGCCCCAAAGATCAGACTGTTGGAAGAAGTCATAGCTCGTGCAATATGCCTTTTGATCAGTTTAATAATGAAATTATTTATCCTGTTCAAGTTGCCTCGTTGTACAGGACCTCGTTAGGATAGAACTTCTTGTACTCAGACTCGGGTGTACGATACAACCGGAGACAAGTGTGAAGACACTGTCTCTCGAACAGCCTCATCTTTTCCATCTGGGAAGGACTCACATTGAAACAAACATTGGACAGTTGACAACCGTAGGCCATAACTGGCCGGATGAGGGCCATGTAGCAGATTACCTTTACTCTGGTGTCAAGTTGGCTGCTGTAAAACAACCCCTTTGCCACAGCAAAGGGCTTTTTAGCTTTCGCCAGAGCAATATCTATATGTTTGTCAAAATACAGATATTGGTCCAACCAAATACTACACTTTTCACATCTAACGGCCGTCCCTGCGGGTCAATTATGCCGAACTTACGCCAGTTTGTGCGCGTATCCCATGCTGCCATGTACAGCGGGGACCTGAAAAGGATAGTTTCACATTTCAGGAAGTTGATAATCAACTTCCAGTCGTCGCAAAATCGCTGAATTTGTTCGAAGTCACATTGCAGCAAGTTATTTATTACTTCGACCTTCGGACCTGATCTGTACGCTACTAGATTGTCGGCGTACGCAATTAAGTGCGGCATGGAACCTATAAGATCTGCAGTGAATATTGAGAACAAGATCGGCGAACCAACCGCTCCCTGTTGCAGACCATTTTTGATGTCAAAGACCGTGGTAGAAGTTACGTCCCCACACTTGTATATCTAGTCTATACGCTATGTGAAGGATACATTCCATAATTCCTTTTTTCGTATTTTTTAAGTTTCATTTCATGAGCCATTGCAATTTCTTCAGCACTTAAAGAATCTAAAATGGTTTGTACTTTTCTCCCGTTTGTTTTTTTCTCAGCACTCTTCAAAGCTTTTTCTATAGTTACTCTAGTTGAATGAGATGAAGAAGGTATTTCATCTAACACATGTTGCGGTAGGGCTAGAGTTTCATTTACGCAAACGGAATTTGTATTTTCGAAGCGCTCTCAATGGCGACCAGTTTTGGCCATCTTTTGTCAAATCTCAAACAAGGTTGATTTAACCACTCACTAATGATAAACAAAATGAATGCCTTTGGGTTCCATTTCCATTTCCTAAGTTGGATATCTTCTTTCCTCTTAAATAGAACCCTCAGAGTTAAAATTGGAAACTTCTTATCAAAGCCAATTACATGTAGCTCAGGGATACCGCAAGGCAGTCACCTAGGTCCTCTATTATTTGTTATATTCATCTATGATATTACCTTTTCAATCAAACACAATCTATGCTGATGATATGAAAATATTCAAAATTACTCAGGATTTTAATGATTGTCTTTTGTTACAGTCGGATATTAACAGCATCCTGGAGTGGTGCGAAAATAATAAACTTAAACTTAATTTAAATAAATGCCATTCAATTTCTTTCACGAAACTGACTTCTCCAATCCAATTTCCTCATTCACATTTCATACTCATATTGGCCATATATTAGCAAAAGCAAACTCAGCAATTGGCTTCATTAGGCGTACTACAAAAGGATTCACTAATCCATTCGCCCTATTAACACTCGATAATTCCTTTGTTCGACATTTCCTCGAATATGCTTTCGTAGTTTGGAACCCGGCGTTCTTAACATTTTCCGACCGTGTCGAAAAAGTTCAAAAGCGATTCACCAAGTACATTTTTTTAAAAATGCTTTGGGATTTTTCTCAATCCTAGGCAAGGTGCCAACTGCTTGGCTTAAAATCCCTATCAACTAGACGCACCATTTATGATGTTATGTTTGTTAGGGATATACTTTGCAGTCATATAAAATGTTCTTGTCTCTTATCCATGATTCAATTTCATACGCCATCTAGGTCACTCCGTACTTGAAAAGTTCCACAATACAGACTATGGTAGAAACGAGCCACTAACGAGAATTAGTCGAGCTTTCAATGAACATTCACATCATTTGGATTTGTGTCATACTAGACCGGTCTTTGAAAGTACCTTATTAAGACTTTTTATTTTTTTAACAATTTATTAAATTGTGAAATTAAGTATTACATATTGTCAATTATAATAAGAATAATGCACTTCAAAAAATCTGTTAACACCGATGTAGTTTGTAGATTAAATAAATAAATAAATAAATAAATAAATAATTGACTTTATTGCTGCATCGGAAGATGAACCATTACTTACGCAACCCGTAACAAAAGAAAAAACAGCACCTAAGTGCTTAATTTCGACTTTACAGATTAATTACTTTACAAATACCAAAAATTAGCTTTTTCGTAATTTCGGTCGACATCCTAAAAAACGAAAAATTTAGTATGGGTGTCCCACCTGTGCGCAAAAAGTTTAAACGCAGTTTAACTAAACATGTACAAGGCTTCATAACAAACAAGGTCTCCAGCTTGAACAACACTGAACAACTATACTTTTCGTCTAATGACAATCAAGAACACATATTTTATCTATTAATTTTTCATTTCATTCCCCCCTAATATTAACACAACATCATTTTTATATCTAAACAACTTACTTTTATATTCTATATTCTCAGTTTACTTATTCGACAAAAGAAAAACCACTTAAAAAAAAGAAATAAAAAGGTGCTGTTCAGTCTGACTTTCATACCAAAGAATTGCGTACATTTTGAAGTTCATTTTGAGATAATTTTTTTTTGTTGTTGCACTATGCTCTAACAAAAACAAAGTACAAAGTTATTACGTGTGAGGTATAAGCTCTCAGAAAAACTCATTTTTGTTCACTTTTGTGCATGTAATTTTATTAATTAAGTCCTGCTAAATCAGCGATTCGTCACACAGTGGGGCGGATTTGTTTACCTTTAACGATTCAATCGCCAAAATCAATGCCTACAACGTTGGTCTATTCTCCGCCCCACTCTAGACTACGAGCTTACCATCCTCAGTGCCTTGTTCGGGATTGAACAGCTCTGAAAAGTGCTCTATTCATCTGCGCAAAATGATCACGTCAATGGAAGGCAACACACCTTTTTTGAATTTGACTCCTTCGATGATGTTGACTTTCCTTCCACTGAGTAGGGGGAATGTGTTTGCCAGAAAATCTTTTTCGCTTTCCAACTTCTGGCTGAACTCCTTCCAGGACTGCTTTTTAGCTACTCGCGCATTCAATTTGAAAGGTTCTTCGCGCCTCAGTGTACCGGTCACCAGAAGCAGAAAACGCAGTCTCTGTAGATCTTCTTCTTCTCTCTGATGGGTTTTTGAACTCCAGCTGTTTTAAACCACGCAGTTCTTTTCTAGCAGCCAGTCAACACTCCAAGCCGCTTCACTCCACAAGAATCCCGCGCAGAGGCAATGACGGTGAAGTTCGACGTACACGGCACCAGTTGATGATCAGTGGATAGTTCGGTCCCTCTCATCGCATGAACGTCACAAACCATCCGTTTCATTCACGATGGTAGCACAAAGTGATACCAACGGTTTCTGTTGAAGACTCCGAAGGTACCATATAATATATGTATGCTACAGCCCGTAGAGGGCTTCACAGCCACCACTCGTGTTCTGCGTGCTATTGTTGTCGCACGAGTGGAAGGGGAGTTTATTATAGTGAATTTACGATGGAAGCCGATGGCGGGCTATTGGTAATCTGACAATATTCATAAAGTTACAACCAACGCTAACTGTAGCCAAGATTTGTTCATAGCCTGTGTTGGGTGGACGTCAAGAGCGCACAGCACGTCAGACCACAAAAAAAAAAAACTTTCGTAAACACGTGAAAGATTCAATGTGAGAGATCCTCTCTATTGGAATAAACGACACAAAATTTTGTAGCAGAATTATACACGAACATTTTCTGATGCGATAAACGTTACTTCCAAGAAAAAAATCCGCAGAACGCATTACTACCTTTTATTTTTCCACTGTTTTTTTTTTTTTCAGAAACTTTACTCAACCAAACTATGCCGGCTTATGGATTGATAACTTCAGGGATTAGTGGGATATTCTCGCGTGTTTTATTACATAACAAATAATTTTGTAGTTTGCTGTCCAATTAGTACATCATTTTTAAACGCCTTCCACTTCTCCCCTTTTCAATCATTCACAAAGACACAAAGTCAATCAATTTCAAGAAAACACACGCATCGCGCCAATTAATTTAAAAAAAACCCCAAATTGCCCATCAGCTCTTCCAAGGCTTAACTGGAACATTTTACGTTCATTCAAATATGTCTGCCTAATCCGGTGGTGAAGGAGGAAAATCACACCCACCAGAGCGGAATCAAATGAATGCGAAGGGAACGAGAGGAAAAAATAACAGGCCCTAACGCCCAACCATTCTGTAACCGAGAACCACTTTATGTTCACTGCTCTACTCCATGCGAGCATGTGTTCGAACAAAACAACATTTTCGCTTCCAGCTAGACGTGAATTCATTTCCATTCAATACCCAGCCACCTACAACGCTCCCCGCTACTATAGCCCTCTTCCTGGCACAGTTATTCGCATCGCCATCCGCTCAATTTCAATAAAAGCAGTCGTTTGCAAATACTTTCCCACACCACTACCACCACCACCACCACTCATCGCGGGTGGGGATTGACTGAATAGAATTGTTGCGTGTTGCCGCCATCGCCATCGCCATCACCCTCATCTCACATCCATACACACACACTCGTGAGCTTGCAGTCGCCTCCCAAAACCTAAAGCCCAAAACCACCGGCTGAGGGAAACTGTTGATCGACAAAAAAGGAGTCCGACAGCGAGTAAGATGGATGGGTGGTTGGAGGATAGCGGATAGCGGATGGCGGGTGGTGCACTGTGGGGTTGGTTGGATAAGTTTTGTTGTGATTTTGAAGTACTTTAACGGAATAATAATGTTATACAAGGCATGGCTTACACAAACAAAGTGTACGAGGCATTAGCGGGGGAAGATTAAGACATAATAAGGATGATGAGAGGCTTTCTTCGTTTCTCCGTTTTTTCCTTCTTTCGCTTTTTTGTATCCTCTTGCTTTATGTCCTTCCTCTCGTGGCGTTCTCTGCTGCCGAGAGATGACTTCTTGCTTGTGAGCAGAGAGTAACGTCTTTACCTTGTTCCGCGGATTTTAAGATGAGCCGTGCACACAAACGAGACAAATGACTTTGAGTCCTGAGAGCGCCCAGATAGATGCTCGACGAGGATTTTCGTGGGTAATGACAGGTAACCTTGGCCTCAAAGTGGGTTCTTACTTATGAATCAGTCTTTTGAACGAGGCACTCTTAAAGGTTAGATCGCTTCTTGAATGCGACATGTCCTTTTGGAACGGTTGCATAATCGGATGCGTGTGCCTCGACAGACACTAATTGGTGATTGTCATTTTCCACATAGGTGGGCAAGTGTTTGGGTGCCCAGCAATTCGGATCTATTGTGCCTAAGATGGATTCGAAGAATTAATTACCAGTAAAATAATTATAATATAATATATAATATATGACATATTATCCCGGGATTTTTACCCAGTAAAAACTCCTCCCTCCAATTAAAGTGTACAACTAACTACAACTAAGTCCAGCAGTTTTACTCTCTTGATTCAGACGCGTTTGATAAGAGATTCTCCACTGAGAGGAGAGTTCTTGCTAATACCGTAGCTAAGCGCGGGTTGAGTTCACCGTGCTATGTGAAGGGGTTTAGTCCTTTGAAGACGGCGAAAAGCGTTACTTTCGTCGAGAATTGGAAGGACAGCAGAGCTTATGTGTTCTTCCAGACAACGCTTATGCTTAAGATCCCGGTGTTTATCGTCGTTTCGTATATATCAGGGTGCGTTGACGATGGTTCTTAGTACTTAGTTTTGAAATGCTTGTAGTTAATTTTTATTTATTTCTTCGGTACAATCCATAGTTATACGTCCAGACGGGTTTTAGCACATGCTTGTGTATAAGCAATATGTTGTCAATGCTTAGCTTGGTATATTTTACAATAAGCCAGTACATGCCATTATATCTTAATTGAAGCTCTTCACGTTTTTTTTTGACGTGGTCTTTCCATTTAAGTTTTACATCGGGATGCATCTCGAGGTATTTCGGTTCCTTCGCACCGAAGGGTATTTGAACATTATTTATAAAAACGGACAAGTTATTTACATGTGGTGGTCAGTGGCGTTGTGGGTATGTGCGTCGACTCCTACGCACTTGGAAATACAAGAAATACTTTTCACGGCCCCACCTCTATCGAGTCACTGACAATGCTCAAAGAGTATAACTGCCGTTCGGAGTCGGCATAAAACTGTAGGTCCCTTCCACTCGTGATAGAACAATAGCACGCACAACACGAGTGGTTGCTGAGAAGCTAAGCCCTGGCCCTTTACGGGCTGTAGCGCCACCAATATTATAATATTATTAAGTTATTCACATTCTTATACGTAAAATTAATATGAACGGATTTAACTTCGTTATGCTCAATTCGCTGAGTGTTCGTCCATTCGTGTATCCAGTCTAAGGTACTTTGCAATTTTCTAGTTGACTCTTTGACCGTTTTGGTAGTGTCGTCAGCAAATGTGCCTAAGTCCTACGTTATATATCGCTTCTATACAGTAATTAAAATAGGGGACCAAGAAGACTGCCTTGTGGTACTCCAGCTTGTATAGGTTTAAATAGGGAGTATTCTTTCTCATATTTCACACGGAAGAGTATAGATAGTCAGATAGATAGTTTGATAAAATTGTGTTTCAAGCCTTCGTGTCAAACTTTGTCAAAGGCTTGCGAAACATCGAGAAATACAGCTGAGCAGACTTGCTTTTGTTCAACCGATTTTTCTATAACATCAGTTATTCGATGTACTTGGTCAATAGTTGAATGTTTGCTTCTGAAATCGAACTGGTGATTAAACGTCGACATTGTCAGAAGAAGTGAAACGGGTCTATAAGACTTTTTGTCTGTTGGGGTTTATCCGGTTAGGGCACTATTAATATTTCCGCCACTTTCCACTGACTAGGGACATATTCGAATCTAAGTGGGGCGTTAATAATGTAGAGTAACATAAGAAGCGCTTTCTAAGATAATTCTTTCATAACATCTCGTGTGATGTTGAGTTTTTTCAATTCTAAGTCAAAGTTCTGTCAAAGTAGCATTTCTTATAAAAGAATGTTCAATACTTGTGTCGGATATAATAGATAAATCCGATAAAATTGGAACCACCCATGACACTCATTACCCATAAGTACAGATTTCAGGCGACTTTTTAGCTGCTTTTCCAGCTCATCGAAGAAGAAATTGACAGATAGACGGACAGATTCTACTTCGTCTTCCACACTAGTGACTGCGAAGAGTACTTGCGCGCAATGTCAGCAGTCAAGTCAGCACTGGTCGGATTGTTGAAGTTGTTGGCGTCTAAGTGGTTCCAACTTCGGGGGAAACGGCGCTGCAATTACAAAGAAGATCTGCAGCTTCTGCAGAAGTCATTGCATAGCATGAGCTGCAATTAAGAGCACACACCCCTCCGACAGATCAAAGAAAGTTGTCTGATTCAATTTTGGGATTCAGGTGGCGGCAGTGGATTGGCTCATAACATCACTGTAAAATACTTTGGAATACAGTGCAACTTCTCTTGACGGACTCCCCTCTACAAGGTACACCTCTCTTTACGGACAATTCGTCATGATCCCCACATAAAGCTTGGGCTATTCGTGTATTTTAACTCTTTTACCGCGGACTCCCTCTATACCGGGCATGCATTTCAATGGCTTTTGAGCAGTTTAACCGCTAACAACGGACACACGGAGCAAAAACGCGGTTGTGGCGATTATACGTCTTGTGTGTATTCATTGTAAGTATACGACACTTAGAATGAGCCCGCGGTTGTCCGCTATAGAGAAGTTTAACTGTAACATGAATGTACTGAATGCCCTGGCAAGACCATGACGAGTGTACTTGGTCAGCCATATTGATCTTATAATACGGCATGGACTGCCAGTCAACATTTGTTCTTCTTCTACTGGCGCTACAGTAAGGGTAGACGTGGGCCTCAGTCAATAAGCCTGTACAATTGACACGATCTTTAGCCAGCTCCCTACAATTTCGCACGCCAGGTTGGTAGAAGCCGTTCTTCACTAATGTGCGCCATCGGTTTCGTTGACGTACTCTACTACATTGTGCTGCCACGTCTTCGCAATAGCCTGGTATGGCACAGTGTCCACGCACGCTGAAATCCTAAGCCATCTCGTCAATGTATAGCCAAAAGACATTTCTTTTGGATATCACGTTGATTTTGCGATAAATGACACTTTAATCGTCATGGAACAAGTACAGTACAGACTACAGTGTAATAAATATTCACTTCCTCAGTCATGAGCTCTTTCCGTTGCTTTTGAGATTGCTTGCTTTTCTCTATGCGCGCTGTTGACGATTAGATGCTGGGTCTCCATCTGCATTTCTTGTGTCTTCTCCAGGATCTGCCCTAGTGTGAAGCCAAACAGCTTCACGCTAGCAGACAAAACGTCAGAAAAGATCTCATCCCGATGTTCAAGAAATATACCGCATCCAGGATTGGGTACATGTGCCCTATCAACTCATCTCCATCTGCCTTAAAGATTTCTGCAGACAATCTTTCTGTACCAACAGCTTTATTCGACTTTAGTCTCTAGATCTCCAATCTTGACTTCGTCTAGAGAGAGACGGAATTCTCGTCGATCATAGTCTGTTGTGTTGGGACCTGACAGTCGTATTAGTGTCTTCATCGCCGTTTAACAGTCTACGGAGGTGATCTTTTCAAATTTTTAATACCGACTGCGACTCTAATACGACTTCTTCGTCTCGACAGGCTTCTGTGTGTACAACTTCCAGTCATTATTCCTGCAGTAACACCTCTACATTTTCTGCATCGCGCGTCCTTTGTTTTTTCTTTTGACAAGCTTGTGCTCTTCCCATCTTTTAAGTTCGTAGAGCTTACTGCCCTCGTCCTTCTGTGCAGCGTCGCCTTATATGCCGCTTACTTCGCTACATGTGGCTGCCTGGACTCGTAGAGGCTTTTTTTGGCACTTAACAGCTTCTCTGATGGCGTTTTGACAACGTTTCCTTTATTCGTCGATTGTTTCGCCAAACAGAGTTAGAATTTTTGAGAGATTCGGGGAGACTCGGTTCCTAGTCGTCAAGGTTCCTAGTGGGCGATTGCTATGTATTGTATTCTGTTTTTATCGATTGTCTCGTCTGATGTCAAATTGTTGAGGTCTTACTGTAATCCGTTGTCCGTGTTCTTACCTCGGCTACAACAAGGAAATGATCCGAGTTAATGTTGGCTCCTCAGAAGGTTGGGACATCGAGAATACTGGTCAGACGCTCCTTACGTCGAGCAATGTGGTCAATCTGATTGGTCAGGGGACCGATATGCCAGAGAAATGTTTTCCACCCGTCATGAAACCCAATAGCCTGTGTCCGTTTTCGGAAGTGTTCTCATGCAGGCTGTGTTTTCCGATGACTCTAGCAAAAATGCCTACTTGGCGTTGAAAACTCCTAGAATAATCTTGCTGTCATGGGGTATTGATTATATATCCTTTCTAGGAGATTATAGAAGACATCCTTGCAATCGTCATCTTTATCCTCCGCTGAGGCATGGGCGGAGTTTAGACTGACGTTGCCGAATGGAACCCTTAAGACTTCTTGCCTCAGGCTGCCTCGCACAACAAAGTCCCATCTGAACAAGGGCCGCCTTCGCTCTCTGTAACATTCGCCGTAGTAAATGTTGCAGCTTTGCATCCTATCCCATTGCACCTCCTGAATTGTGATGATATCTGCCTTGTCTCCTAGGACATCCGCAAGTGGTTCGACTATTATTTCGTTGTTCACGTCAGCTCCACGCGAAGCCTTCGAACATGGAGGAAAGTTGTTATGACTAACAATTCCTAATGATTCATAAGTGGATCAGTACCATTCTCTAAATTCCACTAGAATTATGTTTTCGCACTCAATTCATTTAAGAAAACAGACCAACCACACAGCATTTGTACCGAACCAAATAACTCCCTCTGAAACGAAGTCAGTTTTTAGGCTAATTTATAACACGCTCTTTTTTTATTCAAAACCTCAAATGAAGCGTCATTTCTTCGACCAGAAGTGAGCAAGTGCAAGCCGAGAATCAACTCAATGCAAATGCAAATCAACGCGAACAACAGACGCACTGACTCGGGAAC
Organism: Eristalis pertinax; assembly: GCA_907269125.1. Taxonomy (NCBI): domain Eukaryota; kingdom Metazoa; phylum Arthropoda; class Insecta; order Diptera; family Syrphidae; genus Eristalis; species Eristalis pertinax. The sequence continues at coordinate 62,245,083 of OU026145.1, forward strand.
CCTTTCGCATCATCCTCATCATCGCCTCCACACATCGGTTTACCATAACAAAGAGTACTCCTCGAAAGGAAATCGAAAAATACTTTCACTATTTCCCTTTGTCCCTTCGTTCAGAGTCCTGCCAAGTTCAAGGAAACAAAACAAAATCTACATACCGCTGTGACGAGCGCTACTAATTTAATTACTTACGCTCATTGCGGACTAGCATCATAAAAGATAATTACACGATAAAAAGCAGGGCGTCAGCATTGTAAATGAGCGCTCGGCACAGTGTTCGGCAGTGCGCCTCATCCCCAGCCCATTGTCATGCTCGGTGAGCATCACCAGGGTGACTACAGCCATGAAAAGCCTTCCGTCTGCTACCCTAAACTAAGGGACTCTTCCAACGTGCGATGGGGGTGGTGGTGGTGCTGCTGCTGCATAACAAGCCCAAGCAACAGCGATACGCCATTCGCCAAGAGTGAGACATCAACGAAACGTGACACACGCTCCGAAGATCCACTTGTGGCGGGGGGGGCGGAGGAGAGTGAATGAAGGACGGTTGGCACACCGTTTCGTGCCCATTCTCGAGGAAGTAAGCAGAACACAAAAAAAATGTAGAAAAACGGAACAAAAACTCCGAACCGAACTAATAAAGCCCGACACGTGCCGTCAACAATGAAACGCATTAAAGTGAATTACAATGAAGTTTCTCATCCTTGTCCTCATCCTTGCACGGCGTGCCGAGTCGAGGAGTGAATGAAATGTGGAATATAACAAAACACCTTATCCATCCACTTCGACACCCTCTGTGCCTCATCCCGCATATTCGCCACGATCGACAAGGATGTACACTAAAAGCTTCATTTGGATGGAAGGTTGGTCAAGAGGGAGGGGATGAGGGACAGAGAAGGAAATGGGAGACTATAGATTCGATGAAGTCAGTGCTCTTGTTACGGACGGATGAGTGAGGTGTATGACGAACCAGACCTCGTCCATGTCCATCATCATTTTTCGGGAAGTCCTCTAGAAGGAGATTGATGGGAAAAGTGCAAAGCGAAGTACACAATTTGTATGCAATTTTTTTGGGAATGTTTAAAACACGCGGTTCATTCCAAACAAAATATGATTTCTCAAAAAGAGCAAAATAGGCATTTGTTGCATCATTTTTTGTTTTTTTCTTTAGAAGTTTGCCTGCAGAGACCGCTGTTTTGATCCAGGATTTATAAAACATTAGGAAACACCGTAAAACTGATTTAAATTAAACTTGAAGAGTTCCAAATTCTGTTCCAATCGTCACCCGAATCCGGTTTTGGTTCATCGTCAGCAACCAATGCACTCATCTCTTGCTAATAATTGGTTCATGTCAAACTTGTGATGCAGGAATTTCGGTCTCAAATGCTCAGATAGAGGCAAAGATGCTAGAAGAAGAATCCACTATGCAATGCATGCACCCAGTACCATCTTGCATCAAGGTCACCGACTTATCGAACAGCTCTCGGCTATGACGGAAGAGGAAGATACTGCGATCCATAAAGGATGTACGTCTTAGCTGCAGCTGCCGTTCATAGTTGACAGATAAGCTGGTTCGTCATCAATATCGAGCGATAATAACTTCGTCTTTCTATCGGTGATTCCTTATTCGTTTCCTTCTCCAATCGGGGAGATTCGCTTCGATGACCATCAAAGCTGAAGCATAGGAGTCGCTGTGATCGAGCGAAAGGATTTTCACCTTCTGCACAGCTTCTTGTAGAATGTCTTATCACTTTTCATCCATTCACCTTACTCGCAGTCAAGACCATACATCCGACGCAGAATTTTTCATTCAAAGGCGCCAAAACTCAGTTTGATTTTCGTCCACCTTTCGGCTCTATATAGCAGGACTAAACGAGTTTTGTAGAACATGAGTTTGGTCTTTCGAGTTGACTCATGTTGTTTCTACAACCGAAGCCAAGGACAATCCTACGTCGGATCTCCACAAAGTTGCCAATCCTTCGTCGGATGTTAACAAGTATGCCCCGATGTAGACAAACTGCTTTACCCCCTCAAAATTGTAGCTGTCGATCGTAATGTTTCGTCCCAGGTGGTGTGTGACAGAAGGATATATATCGTATTGTGCTCGTTGACCTTAAGACCAGCGGAACGCATGTAAAGGGTGATTTTTTATCTTCTTGGCAACACTGGTATAAACAGCTGACGCACGTTTCGTGTATTGTTTCACTGTCAAACATCTTCAGTTTGGTCTATAATTTAACCATGAATCGTCTTACAAACGAACAGCGCTTACAAATTATTGAATTTTATTATCAAAATGCGTGCTCTGTTAAGAAAGTTCATCGCGCGCTTCATCGCGTTCAGCGACGAAGCCCATTTTTGGCTCAATGGGTACGTAAATACGCAGAATTGTCGATTTTGGAGTGAATATCAGCCAGAAGCATTGCAAGAGCTACCAATGCTTCCAGAAAAAGTCACAGTTTGGTGCGGTTTATGAGCTGGTGGCATCATTGGACCGTACTTCTTCAAAGATGATGCGAATCGTAAGGTAACTGTGAATGGTGACCGCTACCGTGAGACGATATCCCACTTTTTTTTGCCCAAAATGCAAGAGCTTGACTTGCATGACATGGGGTTTCAACAAGACGGTGCCACATGCCACACAGCACGCGCAACAATGGACTTATTGAGGGGTCGAGTTCGGTGAACATTTTATTTCACGTTCGGGACCGGTCAATTGGCAGGCTAGATCATGCGATTTAACGCCTTTAGACTATTTTTTGTGGGGCTATGTTAAAGCTCATGTCTGTAACAGACAAGCCCGCTTCAATTGACGCATTGGAAGACAACATTGAAGCATTTATTCGTGAGATACCGGCCGAAATGTTGGAAAGAGTATGCCAAAATTGGACTAAGCGGATGGACCATTTGAGGGGCAGTCAATGTCAACATTTGCATGAAATAATCTCCAAACATTAAATTATATGGACCTTACTATCGATTCAAATAAAGATTTCATGCATTTTTCTGAATTTTAAAAAATCACCCCCACATTTTCTAAAAAGATTTAAGTTTGTTACGTGTACTTGATTCAGAAATGCAACATGCAGTAGAATGGCAAGTCCACGTGTTGCGTTTCCTGTTGATCACTCCGCTGAATTGAGATGCAATTCTCAGTGAGTGGAGAGATTTGCCACGGGCTATTGTCACTACGTCAGCGGCGTAAGGGATTGCCTTGATTCTCTAGGACTTCGTAAATGACTAGCGCCCTAAGAAGCGATGAGATATCTTCGCCCTGGGGCATACCCCTTGATGCTTTGGTTTTGCTGTCGCTTAGAATCCATACCATTTATCATTCTTTTCCTGAGCAAGCTTACGATGGCGATTGTAAACAATTACAAACTTTGGCCTTTTCAAGAGCAAGTTGGATTGACTTCGTTTCTATGTTACTGAAGGCTCTTTCGATGTCAAGGAGTACAGAAAGTCAAAATTCTTTGACACTTGAGCCCTTTCAATCACGCTAACGACATCGTGTAGTGCGACTACTTTGACTTCTCTCCAAGCATATGGTGTTCATATATGTAACCTCGAGCTAGACAGCACCCATGAAACATATTTATTATTGGAGTGATGATAAGCTTTGTCTTTTGCAGCGTGATGGGTAGAATACCGTCAGACGAAGGTGTCTATCCTTCATTCGCTGACAACATCATTCGAAACGTTAAGTTCCACATCAGCAATCTCTTCTTCTGTAGGGGAATTGTTCACATGTGACCATCCCGGGAAGTGTGTGTCTCTTAGAAGACATAATGTTTCGCTTTACGACTGTGTCCAGTTGCCATTAGCAACTTGATATGATATTCCTTGCAGCTTTGCCGACTATGTTGTTTTCGTAATCTCACTACAGCATGATCGCCATAAGCGGCGGACATCTGAGAGAACTGCGTTTTTGAAATTCCTCAGGCTGTCTTTATAGGCAATCCAATCTTCCAGTGACCTAGAGGCTTTGGCTGCACTGAAGAGGCATCTAGATATTAAGGAAATATCTACAAAGAGGTCTTCACACCACCATTGAGACGATCTTTTCTTTGAAGAAGACCTCAGAGGAAGTAAGGTGGCAACCTGCTCTATGTCATTAACTCTGAGTGTTTTTGGAGTTTCTAGATTGCATGCTTTACGAATAATCATTATTGACCGATGGAAGGTTATCAGTGTATAATCTGAAAAGGGGGGATTTTGAAAACTTTCCATTGCTTGACTGAGAGAGGAATGGATTCGTTACTTACGTGTTACGTCAATAATATCTTGCGTATTGATTTGTTGCCTATTATTTCTATTTGATAGTTATTTGCCTCTATTACAGTAGAATCCGTTTAGAACGACTATAGGCATATAACGACCAACCTTTTATTGCGACGTAGATACAACTAAATGTTAGGTTTGCATACAAATTGCTACGAACGCACATCCGAATCCGGTTTGAGCGACCAACAGCTTTGTACGACGTATTTTATCTAAATCCTTCGGTTAAAGCGACTTCTTTAACAAAACAGGAAACATATCTATGTTTCTTCTCGATTCAGTATAGATTTAGTCTTTTTGTGGGTTATTGGGCATTGCGTGTGTGGAAATGAGTTCCGCTTAAAAAAAAGTTTCCCAATTGAAGAAAAAAGTGTTATAATACAGCGTTTGGAAGCTGGTTAAGGCAACCCATAAAAAACGGATATTGTACTCTTCACCAGAAGATACAAAATCCCCCAGTTTGACCCCCCCATTGCTGTGCGGCACCACCTTACAACTAACTTTCTGGGTCTCACGATTGATAATAAGCTAAACTGGAAACTCAACATTCAGTATAGAGCCAAGAAAGCCTCTTCTGCCCTTTTTAGCTGCAAAAAGGCATTCGTTGCAAATGGAGACTACAACCATGAAGCGCTCACTGGATGTTCATCTAGATTGTCAGACCGACACTTCTGTATGGAGTCTCAATTTGGTGGACAGCACTAAACAAAGCTATCAACTGCAAGGCACTCAATCGAGTACAGAGACTGGCCTGCAAGTGCATCAGCGGAGTACTGAGAAGTACTTCGTCAGACGCACTAACTATTCTCCTCCACTGGAAATATTCAGCAAACAAATATCAGTCAGCACAGCCTTGAGATTCAAAACACTCCGTTCGAACTCAACATCGGCCACTCAACCATTCTTAAGGAATTCAACTTCCTTCCCAACGACACTAACCGCCTACTACCCAGGCTATCTTCGAGAAGAAATTCTCTATCAGCATTCCCTCCAGATCGGATTGGATGTCTGATAGGCAGATGTTGGATGATCTTCTGCTTATTTTACAGACGGATTTAAGCGTAACGAAGGGGTGGGAGCGAATATTTCTATCTCCTTGAAGCTCCCTAATCACTGTAGCGTCTTTCAGGCAAAAACCATCGCGATTTAAGAGGCGTTGTCATGGCTCAAAAACAATGTGATACCAAAAAGGGATATCACCATCTGTTCGGACAGTCAGGCCGCTGTAAAATCCTTGGACAATGTCATGTTAAACTAAAAAACATCTCTTAATTGCAGGCTGTCTCTTAACGAGATGGCAGAGCATTTTAACATACATATATAGGCAACTGCAAAGCCGATGAACTCTTCATGTGTGGTACAACCTTCTCCATATCAATAACAGGGGTACCACATTTCATGCCGATCGCTACAGCCTACCATCTTTTGAAGATACGTACTATAAAAACCACCAATAAAAAATGGCTAGAAGGAACCACTTGAATTAAAACAAAATAAATCTGGCCATCACTTAACCTTACCACGGTCACTCAGACTTAGGCTCAGTAGACCCTCATTAAGGACTCTCATATGAGTCGTAACCGGGCACTATGCTATTGGCACTCATGCTCGCAGGATGGGTATCCCATATAATGATTTCTGCAGAAGCTGCATGAATGAAGAGGAATACATAGATCACCTACTCTGCTGTGCAGCGCTCTGGCTAGTCGTAGGTTCCTACATTTAGGGGCTTATAATTCAATAATCTCAATATGCTAAACAGCGTCAGCACAGGCCAGCTAAATCGCTTCACTGCAAGCACCAACTGGTTCCCATGTTAGGAGAAGTCAATCCGTTTGGTGTAAGTCACTCGGAAACAAGTTGAAGAAGCTCTATTACAGTGGTTTAAACAGCGTAATCGAGGAATCCCTGTAAGTGGCAATTTGCTTCAGCACAAGCCAAACCAAGGAGTTGAACATTCCTGTTTTGCAAGCTGGATTAGGGAAAATACAATATTATCGCTGGTAAGATAGGGTCGATGTCAGTCCAACAGAGTGAGCGAATGGCAAGGAAACGTTTGGTCTAACTTGTGTGCGCAATGTAGTGACGATGACATTTTTTAAGCGGACGAGACGGGGTATTGTACATTTTCAATAAACAGTGAATTTCACAAGTTTTGGAAAAATTCGAGTTAGAGAGTGAAACAATTTTTTTTGTATTAAGTCTTTTCTCAATTTCTTCAATTAAGTGAATAGTTGTAAGATCTAAATCTTTTTTTCTTTTTGTCATAATTTATCTGTACAATAAACTCCCTCACATATAGAATACAGCCACCTAACTTCCAATCTGGTGATGGCATCCCTTAAAAGGGCTCTGTTGAAATGGCTAGAATCGACTGATTTTCGAATTCCAATTGGAATTTCAATTTTCGACTTTAGGGGTAAAAATTAAATTAAAATATGGCGAAAAACTTCGAGTTAGAGAGAATTTCGACTTAAAGAGGGTCCACTGTTTACTATTATAAAAATCAAAAAAAAATTTAAAAAAAATTAAAAAAATAAAAAAAGTGGTAAGTTAAAAATTTCAGTTCGTTTTGCGCGTCGTCCGGTTAGTATGACCTAATGTCACCGGTCACTTGACCGTCGTAATATCCGGACTCGACTGTATTTGAATCCGAGCTGCCAAAGACTATGTGATGAGAGTTGGCATCGCAAACGAAGCTGCGGTCACATTTTCCATTCTTAGTTTCCACCGTATAGTAAATATTGTACACCCTCTAGCCCTAGTGGTTTGTGTTTTCCAATTGTTGAGTTTGCGGAGTATTGCAACAAACATTGTCAAACTATCTGGTTCTTTGTTCCACCAAGGATTACGAGAGAATGACTTTTAGATCACGAAACCCCAAATTCAGCTTTCTTTTTGCCTGTGAACGAAGTGACAGACAGAAGCACGTGCAGGTTTTAAACTCGTTACACTTTAAGATGGACACACATTTTTTTAAATATCTCACTTTGAAAATGTCCAGCAAACGTATCTTCTGCTCAGCCCTCGGAAGCAACTATGCCGTCCTTGTAGTGGTATCTTCTTCGAAGGATGCTGCTGCACCAATCCTCACCGAGTTTAATCCTACATGCATTAAAAACCGCAGTTCAACCTCAAACAAGGCCACGGCATTCCATCGCATCCTGCAACGAAAAAAAACAACCCAAACTCATTGGCGTCGTTGCTGGTGGCATACGAAAATCCCACCCACACCTCCACCACCATCTTGTGTGTGTTTCATTTCACACAATTGAGGCGCAAAACCATTCACTTTAAGCCCAGGATACTCATCCCACACGTCCCTTGTCCCTGCCATTGTTCACTTCACCATCTTAATGCATTTTCCAATCGAGAGCGCTTACAGCGAATCTCAGAATCTCACCCGCCGCCTTAGCACGCTTTTCATGGTCTTCAAGTTGAATGCCTCCGAATGCATTGCATACTTCTTGAAAGGACTCACTCGCTCGTCCGCCCACAAGCGCCCACACAACGTCGTGAATGGTCCTAGACTCGTGTAATGGAAACCTGTTTTCTAAAAGCCATCAACCTCGGTTGCGAAATGGAAGCACTGTGCGCCACCCCAACTCGGCCAGCCCTGCGAGAGACTCCCTTTTCGAAAACGACGCACTTATGCAAATTGACAAGCACACATTCATAGACACTGTGTGTGTGTGTGAGGGAGGTTTCCGAAAGGTGGCCAGACCAAAGTGACGTCTCAAGATTCATTAAGCATTCATCAGTCATTCGGCTAAATATCCCTGACATGTGGTCTAATGGAAAACTGACGAAAATCATTAAGGATAACTGGAATCCGAACATCCCCCATGCCGCATGGAATGAGATTAGGCGGCAGCGCGCTGCAGCCTGTTGATGTCATCGTTCATTCGCACAGACGACCGTCATTTCTCTCGTCCTTGTGGTGCTTTGTCATGGAAAAATTGGTGTGTCCCTCGCCGTTAATGGAGATATTATGCGCATATTTAATTTCTGGTAAAATGCAATTCGACCGGTCTCGGCCGCTGGTGAGCAGTCAAGAGGGTGTGAGGGTGTGAGGGCGTTTGGTGTATTGTTCGTGCGCAACAAGTGTCAGTCCAATTATTGATGGCGATGACGAATGGATTGAATTATCTAAATGATTGCCCGGAACAGCCTCATGAATGCCAGCTCAGTTCTATCTGAAGCGGGTTTTTGTTCTGTTTTTCCAGTGATTGTCGGCAACTGTCAGTTGTCCAGTCGCACGGTGGAGCTGATTGACATTTTTGACGATGCTATGCTCGATTTGAGAAAATATTTCTGTGCTTTCCATATATCATTGATTATCGATTGAGACAGTCTATTCTTTGGGTAGGTAGGTTGAGGTCGCTAGAAGGTATTACCGATGCAACCTCTCCTTCTAGCAATGCATGGGAATAAGTACGTCTAGGTCTCTTGTCAGATGTGGAAATATACAGTGATGGCAGAAATAAGGAGTGCGGTGTCTGAAGGTCTTAACATGTCCACTCTTTCAGATTTCCTGCCCATTCTAGCCAAAAGAAAATCGTAGCTATTCGTGAGGCCTGTCATATCATAAGTGCACATCAGAGCACTGGACCATAACAGAGCATAGTTATGCTTATGTGTTCACAACACGGAGGAACGTGTAAGGAATGCATACGTGTAAACGGGCGACGTAAGATCCATCCTGACATGGGGTTCTCTGGTCTGGTGGAGAGCTTTAGAGAAAAATTATCCTCTAACACTGCTAACCAGAATGCGAACATCGTCTTCCCTAGGTATAAGAGGTTTTCCTTAGAATAACACCGACGGCAGCACTAGAGGTCATTGTCTTCCTCCCTCCTCTTGACCCATTCTGCAGCAACGGTGGAGCCTCATCGGCCCTGAGACTCAGAGAAGTAGGTTTTTGGAAGGAAAAAAACATACGAGCGTTGGTACAGGCGCGGGGTCTTATGTGACCTATTCGAAAAATCCCTGGCACTAAATAATGACTGCAGCGTTTTTCAAGCGATCACCATTTTCTCTGATAGCCAAGTGGTAAAAAAGGCCATAGCATCAGACATTCTGCCATCGAAGTTAGTTAGACTATGTAGACAGAGCATCAGTTAGATATCCTTGACGAACGCGATGACTCTCTGCTGGGTGCTGGGACGTACTGGAATCCAAGGAAACAATAAGGCGGACAAACTTGAATGGATCGGAGCTGGGTGAATCTCTAGCCATCCCGTATGCGCATTCGCCTCTCAGCCCTACAGGGAAATAGCTAGACGACGAAGCCTTGGATAGAGCCAGAGCTCGATGGGTTAGCCTGAGTATTGGAGCAACTACGAGGTCTCTATTCTTACCGATCACTGTGGCATAGGTACGCATGCCACAGTGATCGCTGTGTTAGGTTGCTTTTACACACGCTAAATGCGTCGCCGATTTTTTCAATGTGTGTATTATTTCCTTTGATCCCTTTTGTCTCACCTCCCTTGCAAGATCATACAAAAATCGGCGACGAATTTAGCGTGTGTAAGCGGCCTTATCGAACCGGTATTGCAATGAATCGTTATTAACAGTTTTCCCATTTCTCGAAGTGCAAGCACAATATCGCACGTTTCCAAGTTTTCACCAACTATCGCAACTGCGACTCAATCTATTATTGAAGCTTTGGAATGGTGTTCGTGTGTTCCAATTGATCGTTTATCCACTCTGATTAGGACTTTGCGGTCATCACTTGGCATGTCATCCAACGCAATTTTGAACAACCGAATCAATGCATGATGCTTATGAAACAGGCGCTGCAGACAGTGACGTGTGGTGGTTCCAGTTAGGAGTTCACTAACTTAAAATTTTGTCTATAATTACGATCTATGATCACCAAGGACCAGAAATGAATATAGACGCTCTCTTTACTACCCCTTTGCGTATATGCCTATATCCGAATCGTGGTATGCACATACATATGTGGTACAGACAGTGAATCCGCAAACAAAATATACAAAAATTCTCAATGTTGTGCTTCTGTCTTCTACACAAAGTACTACCTGCAACGGAGTGTGGAATGAACGACGTTGCGCTGAATGTTGTTGAACACCTAACCATTTGTAACCAATTGCATTCAACAATTTTGTCTAGTCTTTCTGTCTGAATTGTTTTTTCATTTTGTTCATTCATTTTTGTTGTTTTGATTGAGAATGAATTCCCCTGCCATTCGAATGCCATTCGAATGCAAAATAGGGTCGTTGAGAAGTGCGCTTGACAAAGGTGAACACCATGCGCTATAGATTATAAAGGGTATTTTTTTAAAAGCTATAGGAAAGTTTTTCAAAAAAAAAAACACATAAAATTCAGAAAAATGCATGAAATCTTTATTTGAATCGATAGTACGGTCCATATAATTTAATGTTTGAAGATTATTTCATGCAAATCTTGACCTTGACTGCGCCTTAAATGGTCCATCCCCTTTGTCCAATTTTGGCATACTCTTTCCAACATTTCGGCCGGTATCTCACGAATAAATGCTTCAATGTTGTCTTCCAATGCGTCAATTGAAGCGGGCTTGTCTGTATAGACATGAGCTTTAACATAGCCCCACAAAAAAAAGTCTAAAGGCGTTAAATCGCATGATCTAGCCGGCCAATTGACCGGTCCCGAACGTGAAATAAAATGTTCACCGAACTCGCCCCTCAATAAGTCCATTGTTGCGCGTGCTGTGTGGCATGTGGCACCGTCTTGTTGAAACCACAAGCAAGCGTTGTTCGTTTGTAAGACGATTCATGGTTAAATTATAGACCAAACTGAAGATGTTTGACAGTGAAACAAAACACGAAACGTGCGTCAGCTGTTTGCCAAAAGATAATAGCTAAAAAATCACCCTTTATATCAGAGAGTAACGCGTTTTTTTTAAACTTTGTCCGTGGATTCGGTGCGCTAAAATTACGAGAACACTTTTGACTGATAGCTAGGTTATCATTTCTTGCAAAATAAATACAAATGAGAAGATTAAGGTATTTTGGTAAGTGCAGTGAACACCTGTCATCTTCGAATAAACGTTACTGGCTGCAGATCTCATTTCATTAGCGTTTTGATCGTTTGCAGTAAATTTGGATGCATTTATGCTGTGCATCTTCAAGTGTTGGCATTGATCCAATTCCATAGAGAATTTGAAAAAAGTCGAAGGCGAAGTCAGCAGTACTGCTTTATGATCACAAAAAGGAAATTAATGTTTAATCTCTCGAAAAGGAATTACGTTAAATATCAGATGGAGGCCGCCTTCTACTATAATGTTCGAATCTTTATCCATGCTTTTACATACACATTCACACGAGGGTATAAATGCTTCACTTTGTACCACTGTTCGTCAATCAGATGGACGGCAAAACGACGCCAATTGCTTTTGTTACACAGTATGGAACAAAACCAAAAGCACCCAATCGGTGTCAATACAAAAAAAAGGGTTTCCATTTCTCCTTTTGCATTTTTTTGGTGTATGTTTGATAAGGTTGCCTATGATGTCCATGGGAACACCTATGATGTCGATACTCGGCTAACACAAGCTGGCCCGCCAACAGTAGTGTCTTGGATTAATCAATAGATCCTGCGGGGCATGGCAAGGTGAACCGCAAAACCTAAGATAATCTACTTCTTAAACTGAAATCCTTTAATCGATAGGATTTGATGAAGACCGAATCGGTGGGACCTTAAATGTATTATTTAAACAGTTCTAGTCAATAAATCGACTGCACTGCCGTGCCACTTCACTCAGTTCCAGTTAGCCAGTTTCCTTCCAAGTCCTGTGCTGTCTGCAAGTTTCCTTTCTTTAATTCAGTTGCAGCATTGATCCTTAAAGGATTCATATTTCTTGAGGCGTTTGTCCCCTTCTCCTCCCCCTCAACAGGGAAAATCAATTAACCGGAGTCTGAACAGTAAAAGTTTGCTTTCACACGAGTGTGTCACAATCACCACCCGCTCCTCACTAGGTTAAGCACACGTCCATTTGAAAGACATCATGAGTGCCACCCTCCCCATCGTCATCATCATCATCATCATTGTCACCTTTGCCTTAAAAGGAGATTAATTTTGAAAGACGAATGCGAAGGGGACTCCCCAAAATCTAATCATCCAACAGTACATGCAGCAAACTTCTTCAGACACCGCATTTGTTTCGCCTACTTCTCGGATACAACTCAGCTTGTGTACACTGTAACGCAACTAGTCAATATCTGCAGGTCACATCCGGATGATAAAACCAATTCAATTCAACCTAACCACCCATCCACCCATCGACACATCTGACACACATTCGACTTCAAACAGAAAACGATCCTTATCTGTGCCAAAGCAAATACAATTCGAAACACACGAACGCAGGCTCTTCCGTATCCTGCACCTTCATCTTCGGCAATCTCAACAATAAGTGTAATTGGAACGAAAGAAGCACTCGAAGAGAAGCGCAAATACACCAGCAGGAGGCTGGATACAGATGAACGATGCACAGGATGTACACCACCCAGCCACAACCCCCTTCCAGCCATCATTTTCGTCGTCATCATCGTCATCGTTCTTATCCTCGTGATCCGTTTCAAGGGTGAAATTAAGTACTCATCCGTGACTAACGTCTCCTGAGCCCAGATTGTTCGCAATCGAACAATCCATTCTCATTCATGGAAACCTCAAGCCGAGCGGAGTGCGGGTGGGTGTATGCGCGGGAGTTGTACTCTCGTATGTGGCATGCGGTTTGACAGGGGGATGATGATATGATGCTGTGCATGACGAGGTGCTCTTGGTCTTGGTCTTGGTCTGGCTTGTGGGGTGGTTACACTGGATAAAACTGATTACTTTCTAATGTTGATTCGCCCTCCGGTTGTTGTGAATGTGAACTCTGTGTCGTTCTGCTTTTTTCTTTTTTTTCGCCCCCGTATCTGCCGTTCTCACCGTCACTCGGAAACCTCCCGGCAAGGGGGAGTAGTGGGGGTTAAGGGCAACAGCATTAAAGTCACACGACACAAATCACTGGGCGGAGGGCGATTGCTAAAAAATATTCTTTATTGATTGGACTCGTCAAAGCGTATCGTCTCGGTGATATTGTGGCGAGGGGTGAGCCCTGACGTGTCGCTGCAGGAGCAGACACAGTGACGCCTGAACGATTGCAAGGTTCTTTGGTCACCAGCTTGAGACGTCCGTAAATTTACGACGGACTGAAGTACTGTGAGGACTTCGAAAACGGCATTCGGAAAGGGGTTCTCCTGTCCATTGGGGGAAGTTTAAATTGCAACCAGCCATTTGGCCATCAGTTTAGCATTTAAGTACTGTGATTTACGGTGCCCATTGTGCAGTCTCAGACTCAGTCAGTCTCCGTCAGTCAGTCAGTTTCCATTAGTCAGTCTCAGTCAGTCAGTCAATCAGTCTCAGTCAGTCTCAGTCAGTCTCAGTCAGTCAGTCATTCATTCAGGCTGTCATTCAGTCAGTCAGCCATTCAGTCAGTCAGTCATTCAGTCAGTCAGCCATTCAGTCAGGCCGTCATTCAGTCAGTCATTCATTCTGTCAGTCAGTCAGTCAATTAGTCAGTCAGTCTCTGCCTTTGCAACTGCTCCTGTGCCACTGCTTCTGGATGACCATTAAGCCCAACAAAATTCAATAAAATCCTCCGATCACGGTCCACACTTCCGTCGTATCTGTTGTTCGTTTCATGTTTTCTCGCGTTTTCTAATTTTGATTGTTTTTCATTTTCAGAGATCCACCAATCCTGCAAGCCCACAACAACACAGACATCATCCTGCGGCTGCCAATGGGTAAAAGGATCAAAGACATTCGATGGCTGTCGGTCTGGTGCCGAAGATTCACGGTGAGTGACTGTTTCTTTTTTAATTTTTGCATGGCACAGCCATCAAATGCAAAGTTTATTTTCCTTAGGAACTTCATACACATGCACACACTGGCAACGATGTGTTAGTTGAGAACGTGTGGTTGATGATTACATATTTCCCGTGGGATGGGATGGGAAGCGGATTAAGTGCTTCCTTTCGCTACGAGTTATATTAAATCTTCGTCTGTTTAGCTTTGTAATCCGCTTTTGCGAACATGAGCTCCTCCGCAACGAAGGGCATTCATTCGTATTCCGTTGGTTTTGTATTCGCTCTCGGTTATTCTTTCAATTTCGATTTTTAATTGAAGTTTCTTCTTTGAGAATCCCTCAAGTGCACATGATTTTAATTATATTCGCATATTGAATCACACAGGCCGTCTTGAACCCGGAAAAAAGGACACATGGCTCCACCCATCGTTCGATGATTTGCCAAGGACGTGGATTGCACAAGAGTGTTCCGCTTGGATTCAGACCAAGGTCAGGGGTAGCTTTACTTCTAAATGTGGTTTATTCGACTTTTGGGGATTAAATGAAGAAAATTTAAATCCGTTTACGATTGCACAACGCGTATCTGCCATGAGTTGCCAAGCTGTTGTTGATCCTATGGATGGGTAGGGTGGGCCAAATACAATTTTCTTTTTAAAAGTGCAATCAAATTAACAAAATTATTTTTTTTCCATTGTTATGGCTTTATTAGTAGTAAGAACAAACATTCACATTAATTATGAAATACAATGTTGTTCAAGTGGCTGGCTTTGCAGTAGCGCATTCTGTCACTCCAAGACCTTGTTTATGGTTTCGGGCTGTAGCTCACGGATTATTTGGATGATATTGGACATACCAGTTTGCACAAACCTGAGTACATCAGTCGTGGTGAGTGCTTTATTTCGGCCAAAACTTCTTCTTTTCAAAAAACTGCTTGGGCTACACAGCACTCACTTTGGAAATCAGTTTTCAATATTTCCCAACGTTGTTCAAGCGTAATGCAACTCATTTCGTCTCGCGGAGGTATGATATTGACTTTCTCCGAAGATTTCGAGTGGGAAACAGCTGTCAGTGTCGAGGTTAGGTTAGGCTAGGTGATGTTGCTGCCATAGTAGGCAATTCACTTAGACCCAAGGGTCCATTGTGTTGCTACTGAGCCGGTTACTGTCCGTTATTCCTGAAACCATTTTGTTTTTTTGGATGAACGCACAGATTGATTTGACCCTGGGTTTGTTTCCTAATAGAGGCCAGTGCAGGGCAGTTGCAGAATAGATGTTAGGGTTTACCTCTCATGAAGAAGATCTTCATCCATGCATCTGCTACAGAAGTCGTTGTATGGTAGTCCTTGCCTTACGGCGTGTCTACCCACTGCGCAGTGTCCTGCAAGGACTCCAACTAGGTTGCTCAGGTTTTTCCAGCATAGACTGAGGATGGCCGTGGTTCTTTGTCCATATTTGGCCATATTTGATTTTTCATCCTTCGCGGGCTCTGCCGATCGGTAGCTCTGTGATTTTGGTTTTTTTGAGTTTCTATTGACACCCAGATGCTTTCACTCTTTGGTCCAATTTCGTTTTCTGGCTAGCTCGTCTGTTTCACAGTTGCCTGGAATATCTCGATGTCCAGTAATATCTCGATGTCCAGGAACCCAGCACACCGTTAGGCTGTCAGTGTGATTTAAAAAAAAAAACACTTGATGGCCCACCCTGTATACGGCGGTGGTTCGCCCGATTTTAACATTTTGATAACTAGTATAGTGGCAGGCCCTTAGGAACGAGTTAGGAACAACTTCACAAAGCTAAACAAGGTAGTAGGTACAAAGAACAGCATGCATAGGCACCATATGCCGTCTACGTTCAACTCAATCAGACGCTCTGACGGTAATGTTATATCATGTCCCTTTGGACGTACACATGAAAACAAAAACTGAAGCACACAGGCTCGAGAGAGTCTGGATGCTGGACATCAAAACCGTACAGATCTCGCATCATCCTCAACAGACTAAACGGACCGCAGACTTAATCTATCAAACGGTTTTGATACTCTTATCCCCGAAAAAACCGATTGGCATAGTGGGCAGATGTACAAGGCTTTTTGCTGGGCAACGCAACGCGTATCTTTCCATGGTTCAAATTGAATTAGTCTGAAATTTAGAAATATCAAATGAAATGCAGAAAAAAACTTGACGTTTAGGTGTGGTTCACATTCAACATCGGCCCTTAAAATTTAACCACCCTTTACATTGACAGTCTAAGATATGATTCGGAGTCGTTGCGGGTGTGTTCTTGGAACACAGACTGACTGCCGGACAATTCCAGTGTGTTCCAGGAGGAACTATTTGCAATCCAGGAAGAACTTGCCAAGGCAAAAGCTTGCCATATGCATTGATATCCAAACTACCATAAAAGCTATTACCTCCTTTACTTCATATTTAAAACTAGCACAGGAATGCCGAGTTGAGCTATCGTCATCAAAAAAGACCGATGAATTGGCTATGGATCTGCCCTTCAGCGATCTCTTGCTGAGGAGGTCCACAACAGACTACAAACGGGCAAAGCTAATATCTATGCGCATTTCTTTAGATGGACAAACTGAAGAATGGTTTGAATGAAACCGATCTAAAACAATCTCCTTGGTGGCGGTCAGTACGGGACGGGAAACTGAAGACTTCATCAGAGAAGGTGTCTATGTTCACCTGGCCAGTGCCTACAGGGCCTGTTCGCATTACTGTGTTAAAATCCAGAGTCAACGTCTTCGACGAACTGATTTGAAAGCATAGCCTCCACAAGATGGACTTTGCGACAACGTGGTGATCGCCGGACTGTCGAAACGCCAACCAAATCGGTCCTGTGCTCATTGACGTCGAAGACTCTTTGGTGTGAAGAAGTGTTGTCCATGCGCTCTGCATGCCCACGTCTGACTAAACACACGTACAGCCAGTGCAGTTCGTGGTTGAATCTTCTTCTCCAAAAGCCACCAACGCAAACAGGACCATAGATTAATTGAAGGTAGAACTTTTCTCTCGAATAGACTCAGTGCTTCTATATTGAGATTGTCCAAGTATCCGCCCCATAGGGCAGGACAGGGATGATCAAGGTACTATACAAAGTCATCTAGTCCTTCGAGATTCGGCCCTCTCAATTGCCTCTAGAGGCCAAATAAAAAAGCTGTCGGCAAGATTAATTCTGCATTTGATCTCGGTACTGGTGGTGTTCGTACTGTTTACTTCCGAGCCGATGTAGACGAAAGTCCTTGACTATCTCAAAAGTATACCTTCCTGTGGGTACATTGAGTCCTAGTCGTCGATGTGTGTGGCCTTCCTTGAAGTCACCATATACTGTGTTTTGCCCTCATTCATCGGCAGACCAATTCTTGCAGCATCCGCCTCAATTCCAGCAAACGTTTCATTGACGGTTCGCTGTGTTCGACCAATTACATCAATGTCGTCCGCGTATGGTAGCAATTGTACGGACTTTTAGTAGATCATGCCTCTTGTGTTGGCGAGTGAGTTCTAGACGATATTCTGAAGAATGAAAAAGTCACATGACAGCGACACAAAATGGCAGAGAAGATCTTTAAAGGAATGTCTGGGCGACTAACCCTTCGAAAATTGGCACAGTCAAAGGTCTGCGTCTACAGAAGTGATCTTTATGTGCTCTCAGAGTTGTTCCTCTTCGTTCCAATAGGCTTCAGTTCGAAGTTTATGCAAATTGGATTGTTGCTTTAACCTTTGGAAATCATTCCCGCCGTAACACCTCTCCATCTCCTCGATCGCGAGTTTCTTGTGCTGTTTCGTTTTCCTTCTGAGAAGCCGGTGCTCTTCCTTTCTTTTAAGTTCGTAGAGCACACGAACTGCTCTAGTCCTTCTATGCAGCCTGCCTGCACTCGTCATCAAAACCAGGGGCTTTTTTCCGAGGCATCCGAGGCTGATTCTCTGATGGGATTTCATAGTTCGTCGATTGTTTCGTTGGACTCACTGAGAGCTTCAAGGAGAATTGATCGGCAAACTTCTCAACAGCCGCTTCAACTCAAATCGAAGGCAGTGCAAAAAGGAACCAAGATATCCCAATTCTAGTCGATGAAGTAGTCGTCCCGCCTAGTATTGCGAAATACCAGCATTTGGTATTAAAAGGTTGAAGAACTGATGATGCTGGTAAGAACCATGCACCAGATTATGTAGACGAAAGCTTTCCGACGACTGAAATATCAACTCAATATAGTCCATCCACGGAATAAGGCTAAACTAGGTCCTGAAAAAAACACAGCAACGGTGCACATCCCCGGTCAAGATTGCCTATAAGATCCTCTCCAACGTACTGTGTGAACGTCTAAAGGTATTTCGGTACCAGTGCGCCTTCCCGCCTGGCAAACTAACCAAATATTCACACAAACCTGAAACAGATTGGCATTGCGATGACCCAATTCGAGATCCCGGTAGAATTGATCCGGTTTTGTGGCAGGCACCAAGCTAGGTTTGGTTAGTATGTACTGGCTGGCTCTAGGATTGCAGTCACACTTCAATGTTGGAGTCAATGTTGGCTGTTTTAACTGCATAGATCTCTAGATGATGGTAGGCAGTAGCAAGAGCAATAGAGGGTGTATCTTCTCCTGATATGAGAGCAGAGATGTCTCGGCACCCACTTGAGGTATATCTTATATATGTATAACTCACGTGGTTACCTATACGGCAGAGTCCGGAAATAATATCCACGACTTTGCTTATATTATTATGTACGAGTATCTCCACTTTATTGTGCGGAGGTTAATGGTCCGGTTTTCGGATTGAACTAAGGCCACATTAGCCTTGCCGTTCGGTAGGTTTCCATTTGATTCCATCTTTTGTTAGTGCTCGTGATGGCACTTGCTAGTTATAAGCTTTTGACTGTTTTGTACGGGGTTGGCGTGTTTCCTGATTGGCTGCCAGTTATGTGCACTCCCCTGTCTAGCTGGTTCGTCGGCCCTATCGTTGCCTCGAATATGCCCAGAGACCCAGCATAGGGTAAGGTTGCATCTGACCAATATCGCCTTCAGAGATATACCTATTTGCAATATTTGACCTTCTTGAAGTTCGTGGATGGTTTCGCCAGAACGATGACACTCCAATTTTAGTGAAATCACAAAGGACCTACCAGTGCTCGAAGTGGCCACAGTACCAAACTGTTTACCAAGTGAATGCTGTGCATTTTAAAAATATGAACTTCTTCTACTTCTTCAATGGCACCGCACGCAGAGACGAAATTGTCTCTAAGAACTATTCAGTTATCGTTACTTCTTCTTCTTCTAGTGGCACTACAGTCCGGGGTGGACCTGGGCCTAAGTCAACAAGCTTCTCCAGCTGGCACGATCTTTAGCCAGCTGTCTCCAATTACGCGCACCAATTTGGTTGAGGCCCTTCTCCACTTGTTGGCGCCATCGGTTTCGTGGGCGTCCTCTATTGCCTTGTCCCACTGGTTCGGAGTCGAAGACTCTTCGGGCTGGAACAGTGTTGTCCCTGCGCTCTACATGGTCTAGCCATCTTAGTCGCTGAATCCGTAAACGCCTGACTAGGCTCATGTCGCCCGTACAGTTCATGGTTGTATCTTCTTTTCCAAAAACCATCAACGCAAACAGGATCAAAGATGGAACTCAGATCCAGACCAAGGACTTCTTCATTTGCTCTTGAGACTGTCCAGGCTTCTGCGCCATAGAGCAGGACAGGGATGATGAGGGGCTTATATACTGTTAGTTTGGTCCTTCGAGAGAGAGCTCTACTACTCAATTGCCTCTTGAGCCCAAAGAAACAGCGGTTGGCGAGAGTTATTCTGCGTTTAATTTCGGTACTGATGTTGTTTGTACTGTTTACCTGGGAGCCGAGGTAGACGAAATCCTTAACTACCTCGAAGTTAAAACTGCCTACGGTAACGTTCTGGCCGAGACGTCGATGTTGTGTGTCCTTTCTCGATAACAGCATGTACTTCGTGTTGCCCTCATTCACTTTTAAACCCATTTTTGCAGCCTCCGTTTCAATACCAGCAAAGGCTTCATTGACGGCTCGCTGTTTTCGACCAATCACGTCAATGTCGTCAGCGTATGCTAGCAATTGTACCGACTTCTGGAAGATAGTGCCTCTAGTGTTGACGTTTGAGTTTCGCACGATCTTCTCAAGTATGATGTTGAAGTAATCGGCTTGTCTAAAACCTTTATTGATAATGAAGGTCTTGGTGAGTTCGTTACCGACCTTGATGGAGCAGCGAGAGTTCTCCATCGTCATCCTGCACAAGCTGACGAGTTTGGCAGGAATGTCAAAACTAGACACGGCGTTGTATAGCTCGTCTCTATGCACGCTGTCGTATGCGGCCTTAAAATCGATGGTGGGTGTCGATTTGCATCTCTTGGGTTTTTTTTTTTTTTTTGGTTACGTCCAAGGATGTGGCAATCTTCGAAAGATACTAATAGCCCGTGCCATTAGCATGCACGATTCGCAAACCCAAGTTCTCGATTTCGGGAATACGCCTACGTACTAACCCACACTCTACACTCTTCTACCACTCTCCCCGCGGAACTGCCGTTAGGTATTACTTCGCGGGGCTGGTTAGCGACTCAAGCTGGCTCGACTGTGTTTGCCTGTTCGGCTCGCCTTACTCTTTCAAGCCTTCTTAGCTCGATCTGCAAGTTTGATATGAAGGAACAGATTTCCTCTCACTTCTCGGCTGACTCCGTCATATGACCGACTAGGAGCTCCGGTGTTGGTAAGTTTATTCTTGTCCCTTCAAATCGTCTGCAGTGGAAAGTCGTGTGTTCTGCGTCTTCTTCAGAGTCCTCACATTCTGGACAAAGGGAAGAGCTATCGTGCCCGAACCTATGGAGATACTTTCGATAGTTTCCGCTTGCTCTCTTTGTCCACGTTTCGATTGTTGGAATCAGTCTGTGAGTCCATCTACATTTGTTTGAGGTGGCCCATCTGGCTTGCCACATTGTCATTGAGGCTGCTCTTTCTTCCTTCCTTATCCTGTTTACGCCAGTCTCTGGCCGGTTCGTCGATCGCCTTAGGTAGACCCTATGTATCTCATTTGCGAGAATGTCGATGGGGACCATACCCGCAATCACACAGGCTGCTTCGTCCGAAATTGTCCGGAAGCCGCTGATTGTTCTTATGGCGCAGAGCCTGTATGGTGACGAGAGCTTCTTAGCTGTCTCCTTTATAGAGAGAGCACTCGACAAGACTGGCGCAGCATATAGGAGAATAGAACTTACCACTCTGGAAAGCAGAATCCTTCTTGGGTATCCGGGTCCTCCTATGTTTGGCAGCATACCAGAAAGTGCTGCCTGCATCTTTGAAGCTTTCCTGCTGCAGTATTCGACATGCTTTTTGAAATTAAGTCGGTTGTCGAGCATCACTCCTAGGTATTTCAGTGATTCCTTGGATCTAATTAGCTGGGAGCCAACCCGGAAGTTTGCATATTCCACAGTCTTTCGGCTGGTTATTAAAACAGCCTCTGTCTTGTGGTCAGCCAATTCAAGGTCGGAAGATTCCAGCCAATTTTTGATGCATCTCTTGGGTTTGTTTCCAGGATCTGCCGTAGTGTGATAATTTGGTCGATGGTGGACTTCCCCGGCCTGAAACCGCACTGATAAGGACATATCAGGTTATTCACGAATGGTTTCAGACGCTCGCACAAAACGACAGGGAAGATTTTGTAGGCGATGTTTAGGAGACTTTTCCCTCGGTAGTTGGCGCAGTTGAAGGGGTCTCCTTTTTTGTGGATCGGGCAAACGATACTGAGGTTCCACTCATCGGGCATGCTTTCCTCCAACAATTGACGTCTTACTTGCTACAAAGACTTACACCCACGGGAAGTGCCGGTCCTAACCCTCAATTCTGATTCCGCATACCAAGTAATGTCCGCACAGTCTCAAACATTCGTTACATTTGTTCATAACAAATACCAAACCGAAGCAAGCTAGTGTCTTTCCATTCTTGTGCATTTCATACATTTGTCGAAAGTACAATCAATTTAAGTCCATCTTTTCGCACCTTTCTCCCTTCACCTTCAAGGCGGCATTCACCTTTACCGTCAGATCAGATAGCGCCAGCAGCAGTAGAGATTTCCCATTTCAGATCAGATGCCATCGCCAGTCAGTTCTCCTTCATTGAATAGACTTCACAGTTATTACTGTACAGTGTACACCCACAAGGGGAAACGAGGGAAATGTGCAAAATTTAAGATGAACCTTTTTCGCCTTTGCGTTGCTTCGCTGAAATTCACGCTCACGGTAATTAGTTTGAAAATTCTACAATATGACCGAGTAATGGCTGACGCCATCATTTTGCAATTTAACGGTGTTGGCGCTTCAGCACTAACACATAAAACACAACCATGCGTTTTTATGTGTGTATGTATCCCCCACCACCTTCTCCCCGGCATGGAGCTGCTGGCTGACGGAAACTCCTGTGTACAGAGGGGGTTCAGGGTAGCAACCCCTCAGCAATGTGGAAAGTAATACATTTTTGGGGATGAATTTTACTGGGAACCGCGCCCCTTTTATCTCAACCTCTCCCGCCTTTCAAATCCCCCCTCTATACACACACACACGCTTGTACTCTCACGCACACAGTGAATGAAACCAAGCCAAAGCTCCAGCCAGTGCCAGACAGTCGTTTGTCCTGGAAAATAGAAAGTTGGCAAGTTCCTTGTTTGAGGGAAATTTTTGGTTTGGCGTTCTTTTTTTTTTGTTTTTCCTCCCGTTATTTCACCATTCACAAGTAAGGACATGGCGCGAGTGAGGCGTGGAGCGTACCATGAAAAACCTGGTTTCTATGGAGGTTAACGCGGTGAAGAACTTCAAGGATCCCTTGCGTGAGCAGTCACTTCTTCGTTAGTTTTTTGTTGGTTTTTTTTTTCAGTTTTCTGCTCTCTGCTCGGCTCTTGGTGTGTTTTGTTGGCCAAAGGTGGTTGGCAGGGTATATGACCGGATTGTTGGGGCCGGCTCCTGGGAGGCGGTGGCTGCACGGGCATGGGGATTGTGTTTGCGCATGGATTTCATGTGTATCTACACTGTTGTCGCTGTTGGTGGAAAAAGAGTTACAATTGGGGAGAGAAATTTAATGAGTGTGCTGCTAGCATAGATATGGCCGCTTTCGTGGGGCTGGAGTTAGATACTTTTCTGTGGGTGTGGAAATCCGATGGCAGGCAGCTCGACGAATGCAGTAATAATGTAATTAACGGGAATAATTCGGGTGTGAAAAGGTGACAATGGGACAGCGATTTATTGTGCTCGAGCAGTGAGTGGTGAGTTGGAGGCAGCTTCGATTTTGAAAGAATAAGTTTCGTGAAATTGAGCCATTGCTTCTTTATACGCACGAACTGAACGTGGCGTGGTTGGTGGGGGCTTCTGCCATTGAAATTGGAAATTCCTACTGACTACCGCAGCGCATTATACAACGATTATTCCATTCTCTAATCAGTCCTACTCTTACTTGCTGAGTTACAATATGGTGGACAGACATCCCTCCTTAAAGTCTGTCAACCGCAACCTTCTGAATCGGGCAAATTAATGGTTATCCCACACCTTTTGATTGTTCCTTAACCTCTACACCAGCAGCACCTACAGTTTTTAATGGATAACTGAATTACAAGTTTACGAATAGTTTGCCGCTTGAAGGATCTAATCATATCTCTCAGACTGAATCCTTTTAATGTTTGTCAAGCAGAAACTAAGATCAACACGTTATTGACAAGGAATATCAAAATCTGATTCGCCTACGACGAAGCAGCCATGAGATACCACTTATCACCAGAGACACGCTTAAATTCTCAGACAAAGGCAGGTATTTTCGACTGACTCTAGTTAAAAAAAATAACGTAGCTTAGCGGAAAGAACTAAGAAAGTACCAATAGCATGTTGATTACTTTCTTACGTCTTGTTGGTCTAAGCGACCCACGTCCATGTTCACATTAGAGAACGATTAGAGCAGTCTAACCCTCTAAACTCGTATCACGGAAATACTTACTTACTTACTTACTTATCAGGCCGGCGACCCATGGAGGGTCCGAGCCTGAGCGATTGCTGCCTTCCATCGTTGACGGTCCTGGGCACGCTGCTTCCAGTCATCAAGACCAAGCTGTCTTGCATCCGCGATTACTTGGTCTTTATACCGGGGATTCGGTCTTCCTCTCCTTCTCGAGCATTGTTGTCCATGCGCTCGATGTGGCCGAGCCAGTGCAGTCGACGGATTTTTGCCTCCGGACTACATCCACATCCTGGTACTCCATTCGCCTTCCTCGCAGACGGGACCATATTTAGACGTAGAATTTTTCTGCAGTTTTGCTTAGCGTGCAGCTTTCGGCTCCATAGAGCAGGACTGGCAAACTATGAGTTTTGTAGAGCATGATATTGGTCCTTCGAGTCAGGAATTTTGAGCCCAGTTGTTTTGACAAACCGAAGTAGCACCGGTTGCCAAAGTCGATTCTACGACGGATCTCCACTGTAATGCCGTTTGTGGAGTTCACGTTTGCCCCGAGGTAGACAAACTCCTTTATTACCTCGAAATTGTAGCTGTCAATCGTAGAATGTTGTCCAAGGTGCTGTGTGACGGAACGTTTTTTGGTCGACAGCATTTATTCCGTTTTGTCCTCATTGACCTCTCAAGGTCAGTTCGTTTCGCCCGTTCGTCAATCGCTGTAAAAGCCTCCACTACGGCACGTTGAGAACGCGCGACGATGTCGATGTCATCTGCGTACCCCAACAGTTGGACCGATTTGCAGAAGATAGTGCCTTCCGTGTTTACAGCTGCCCTCCGCACTATCTTCTCCATTGAAGAAATCACACGACAGCACATCCCCTAGCCGAAATCCAGTGCAAGTTTCAAACGGCTCAGAAATCATTGAGCCGAACTGCACGGTGCATCGCGTATGACGAAGATCCCGATCCCGTCTTATGTTGCGAGCCTGAAAAATGTGGTCACACGCCTCTGTTTCACATTTCGATAGAGATATCGATGGCTGCCTCTTGAATAAGAGCCATCTGCTCTGTAAGCAAAGGTTCTTTGTCGGCCAAGACAATACAGAACTTGACGACACCAGCCACTTGACTGAAAGTCGGAACATCAGGTACGGGTCCTGCCTTGGATTTCTTCGCTGCTGGTGCTGTTAGGGTATGATCCTCCGATCTTACCCTCTTGGCATCTTTTGTAGGAGGACTTTTTTCCTATTTTACCTAGTTTTGCTTTTGCGAACCGCCTTCTTTTGGCAAACTTCTGCCTTGAACTCCTTCATGTACAATCCGGAGCTAGTCTTTTCCCAATGGAAGAGCAGCAAGATTTATGTGCACTACGCTGCGCGTATCCATAGGAGTGGCCACTTCCTCTGAGTTGGCGCTAGTATCAGGCAAGGATTGGGCCCACTTGTCTCTGAAATGCCTACCTGCTCGATTGCGAGCCGATCAGTTGTGGCCAAAGGTGAGGTGGCCGTCAGAATATAGCATTGCATTGCATATTGGCCGAATACTTACAGTCGCGAGGCCAAGGTTGTGCATCCCAGGCAGGCGCAAAAGAACAAATGTTCAGTTGAACAAACTTGGGATGTTGGAGTTGTGACAGTGTGATATGTAACAACTCACAGTCGTTGGCTGGTGGCCGCCCCATGGAGGCAGTAATTCTTCTTAGAGTATCGGGTACTCGATAGGGCAACATGTAAACACCTTGGGCGGTCGCCACAGGATCAGAACTGGCAAACATGGTTTCTAATAATTTCCTGACAGAAGGTCACCAACTGACCGGTCTCTCTAAAAATCGCGTTACAGCTCTCTATAAGCACCTGCAAAATTGTTCGGACATTACGGCTCTAAGTACGATAGTACAGAAACCACAAGAACAATGGTTGTTTATCACTCACCGGTCATAATAGGTCGGGGGTCAGATGGCAAAGATGAACAAAACGTACGTCATTTATGACGTGTAACGTAAGAGATGGAATTTTGGAACAAGTATAAAGCACGTTCTAGTCGCTCTATAAGTGGATGACTGTAGAAGACGCAGTAACATGAGATTCGGGACGGGATTCGCTTGACTAATTTAATTCCCGAGATCTTAATTCCTTGTATTCCAGAATGCTAACAGTTGCTTAAAAACAAGGCACCCAGTTCACTGTTCGAATGGCTCCCTGCCGTAGAGTTACGCTCAATAAAATATACAGTGTCATACATTAACTCAACTCCGGTGTTTTATTTTGTAATGTCCTGCTACAATACTAACAAAAAACACATCAGCTTTCAACGAATATAATCAAATCCTACTGAGCGTCAAAACCAAACAAGAATCCACACGTCGTCCTATCTCTTGCAACACTTAGTTAACCATGTTTCCAAACAAACACACCAGCAGAACCCGTTCAGATAAACAGCTTAATGCGGATTTACATCCGATCGCAACGCAGTGATTTATTCCAAATCTCAAAACCCAACAGAGAGAAAAAAAAAAACACCAACAAGTCCACAAACATCGGTCTCGAATAATTTTTGTTTTGTACTTTGCAGGTCGACTTCGGTGAGGTGTTCATTCCACCTGGACTGGATGTGCCAAAACCACGAGTCCTGCCCGAATTCAAAAGACTAGCCCACGGCTTGCGGTCGAGCAACATTAGTGTCCTCGATGCGAAAACATTTTACATACCAAACCTTCACTACGACGGAGCCGGCCCCGATGCATACTTCTGGGTTGGCAACGGCACCGAACCGAACATAATGGGCATCAAGGTAAGTGTGACAACAAATCCATTCCTAATCCCATTGACTGTGCATATTTGTAGGTACCAAATGAAATCGGCTCCTTGGAACCGTTGCGAGGATACCAGGGCGAGGATATTGAAATTCAATTGCCCGGCAATCTGACGGCATACGATATCGATTGGCTGGCCGTTTGGTGTGTTGAGTATCGACACAATTTCGGTCATGTTTTCATTCCGAAGGATCTAGACGTACCACCGGCACTGGGACAAACTAAAATTACGGTAAGTGACATGTGGTGGCATGGGATGTGTTCAACGATGTCATTGTCGTCAACGAATCGATGCCAATCGAGAGTCAATTGATGGCGCGGATTGTCTACTTGTTTGGTGATTTGATTTTCCTTTTTTCCGTTTCTTGCTTGGGCACAATTTAACTGTTTTCTTTTTTTTTTTTTTTTGTTGTCGTGTAGATATTTTTACGGTAATTGTAAGCTTCTTGTTGTGAGTTGTGTACATCTTGCGTTTCGTTAGTTCGTATTTTTTTTTGTTTTAGTTTCATTGCTTCATTGTAAAAATTTGCATTTGCCGACATTCTCAAATCATTTTCTGTATTTTTTCTCACTTAAAAGCCGCCATGGTGGTACACGCCGGTAAGTATAGACGACTACATTTTTCGTATTTCATTTAGGCATTCAATATCGTTTCTTAGAGGTTTTTTCGAGTATTTTGTCTTTTATTTCCACCCATTCCTCTCGGCTTGTTGGCGACTCTCTTGGAGTCAGGCTTGTTTCTGACTTATAATTCGGTCAGAATTACATAGTCTTATACTTCTAAAGTCTAGTAACCTGTTCAGGCAAAATATGCATTAACTCGCGAGATTCCCGAGCGAAATTTTCTGGTTGTGTTGTTTCTTTTGTAACATTATGATGTCGTGCAAGTAGGATACTATTTATTTATTGAAGCTTAGTGCAAGCCATACTAGACCAAGGAACTGATATTGACAATCATCACCAGCAGTTTGAAACTAAGCAATATTCTGATTAGTTATAGGAGAGCTATGTAAAGTGATGTTCTTAAAAAGTGTGAGCTAATCTGCACGTACTTGTCAGAAACAGCAATCCTTTGTAAATATACCACTCATATTGTCTGCCACTACAAAGCATCTCCATGTTTACAGGGTAAGCATCATAATAAATCATTAGAGGTGTTAACACGGTTCTTTCCAATCGTACGGCCAAAAATGTTTGTCTTGAGTTCAGCTGTTCAACAATGTCCTGACAAACTTCATTCGTGAGAGTTATTTAATATATAATAATATGGGTGGCGCTACAACCCGTAGAGGGCCAGGGCCTAGCTTCTCAGCAACCACTCGTGTTATGCGTGCTATTGTTCTATCACGAGTAGAAGAGACCTACATTTTTATGCCGACTCCGAACGGCTAAGTTTGAGAAGCTTTTTCTAGACAGTTATACTCTTTGATCATTGTCAGTGACTCGAAAGAGGTGGGCCGTGAAAAGTATTCCTTGTCGTACCAGGAATCGAACCTAGACAGATAGGTCCAAGAGAGTATGAGTCGACGCACATACCCACAACGCCACGGGCCACAAAATAGGGAACAAAATTCTACCCAGTCTCACAGTGCAAGTTTAAACTCCACTTTTTGTTTAAGCTTCAGTTCAACGATTTATTCGGTTTCACAGTAAACTCCTTTTTTTAAGGCTTTCGTATTTTATTCTCTCTGACATCTCATGTTCGGTAATGATATCCATTCCCTGTATTGAAATCATTTACAATGGATTCCCATACAGGAGCTTTTAACTTGCTCCATAAAGCGATGCTGGCCGGAAGGTTACTGTCAATGGTAAGCGATAAAGAGCCATATTACCGACTTTTTCGTTCATCAATTAAACAACCACGATGTGCAGGAGCTGTGGTTTCAACAAGACGGCACACAGCCACAATTGATTTATTGAAGGAAACGTTTGGTAACCGCATAGTTTCACATAACGGACCCGTGAATTGGCTTCCAAGATCTGGCGATTTAACGCCGCTTGACTATTTCCTGTGGGGATATGTGAAATCGCTAGTCTACGCCGATAAGCCCGAAACGATTGACCACTTGGAGGACAACATTCGCCGCGTTATTGCCTGTATATGACCACAAATGTTGGAAAAAGTCATCGAAAATAGGACCTCCAGATTAGACTACGTCATAGCCAGCCGTGGTAGTCATATGCCAGAAATCATATTTATTTCCAGAAGATTATCTTCCGAATAAAGTAAATTTCATGTCAATTTACAAAAATCATCTCTGTTTTATTCCATTTCAAAGTTCTATACCTCTAACAAAACCACCCTTTACTAGATTACGAGGTGTGCATTGTCAAAATTCCTCTTTATTGACTGGTGCAGCTTACTGACACGATCAGAGTCGACGCATGTCTTGCTATCGGAAATGTACTATTACAGAGCTATTCCACTTCACAGCTGGTAGTCCCCTTGTCCACTGTAGAATTTGAGGGAATTTTTTGTCATAAATGAGTGCTCTGATTGGAATGTCAAAATACATGTCAAGAACTTTAAGAAGCAAGAGAGATAGAAGTCTGATATCTCTAAAACAGTTGAGTTATGGATCACATGGTCGATACGGTTTGTGTTTCTATCGCTCACAGATCTCTAGGTTTACTGCATAGATTCTTTTGTCTGCTTAAATACTTAAATGAAACAATGTCGAGTCTTCTGCTTTTATTGTGCGTTTCGATATGAGAGTACTTTTGCTTAACTTTCGGATTTTTGTGCATTGAAATTTTAGAAGTTTTGCTACCGAAAGATCACTGATAGAATGTTGCCGTTTGACAACTAGTGAAAATGTATTTAATACAATCCCGTCTTTGTACTGGAGATTCAGTCTTCCTCTCGTTTTCGAACTAGGAGGCTCAGATTCGAAGATCCTCTTTGCTGGAGCATTGGTGTTCATACTCTCGATGTGGCCGAGCCAGTGTAGTCTACGGATTTTTGCCTCCCGGACTACGTCCACATCCTGGTACAGCTCGTCTTCTGCTCCCTGCACTTTCCTCGCAGACAGGACCATATATCCGACATGGAATCTTTCTTTCGAAGGTCAGCTCTGCTGTTTAGCTTATCGTCCAGCTTTTGGCTCCACAAAGCAGGACTGGCAAAATAAGTGTTTTGTAGAGCATGATTTTGGTCCTTCGAGTCAGGAGTTTTGAGCCCAGTTGCGTCGTTCAACGTCGAATCTCCACTAAGACGTCGTGGAAATTGCACCGAGGTAGACAAATTCCTTCACTACATCCAAATTGTAACTGTTGATAGTGACGTTTTATCCCAGGTGGTATGTGACAGATCGATTCGTGCTCGAAAGCATGTATTTCGTCTTTTACTCACTAAGTTTAAGACCAGCTCGTTTTGCATGTTCTTCAATCGCCGTAAAAGCTTCCACTACGGCACGTTGGGAAAACTCGAAGATGGCAATGTCATTTACGTAACCCAAATGTTGGACTGATTTTTGCTAGACGCATTAGTTAGTACTCATCCTTCTGCGCCATACAGCATGATCATTCTGGAGCTATGTTTTCTGCAACCACTAACTAGCATATCTACACTAAATGCTGGATGTTTTCATGTCCTGTACATAATCGTGCTTATTGGAGAATACCTGTATTCGAATATATACTGTTTCGATGGGAATCTTACAAGAGCCAACATAGAGTTCGTGTAAAGATGCTGGTGTGTTGGGCGATCAAAATAAAATACACTTAGCTACCCAACATAGACGTCGCATTATTGTTTTGGGTCGTTCAGGGCAACACTTTGCTCACTCTGCTCCCTACCAATTCATCATCCTTCGTACACTTAAACCGAACCCAAATCCTATTGCAATCGCATTCAAAGCTCAAACAAGAAGCAACCATTTGCTGAACTATCCCCATTCCCATTCGCCTGTCCTCGTGGTCACCAGGAGTTCTCGTCAAACTGTTTGTAGACTGTAGCCAAGCCCCTTCCCCTTTGGTTCATTATTTTCGTTGAATTTGTTTTGTAATGATCAGGTATGCTTAACATTTAACCTAACACCAGCACCCCACAGTCGAGAGCTGACTTGCTCACAACCAACTTCTTCTCTTTCCATTTTTATAGACCACAACCACCCCGAAGCCGACCTACGCCAATTGCCGGGAGATCCTTCCGAACAAGCTGCAGGTCAAATGGGAACTCCAGGGTGACTACCTTCAAGTTGAGCTGTTCGGCCGAATCAGAGAGGATCAGTACATGGCCTTCGGCTTGTCGGGTGCAAATGGCCGTGCCCAGATGTCGATGGCTGACGTCGTGGTGGCATTCTACGACACCAACGCTCGAGTTTTTCGCGCGGAGGACTATTACTTGTCCGACCTGTCGCAATGCGACGGACAGCATGGCGCGTGTCCGGATGAGAGGATCGGCGGCAGGAATGATGTTGTTGTTTGTAAGTATTCTGCATTGCACAATCACTGACTAGTCTAATGGGATTTTGTTTTAGTGAGCGGCGAAAGGAAGAATGGCGTCACAAGCATTCGTTATAAGCGTCTTTTGCAGACGAACGAACCGATCAATGATCTCGCTATCCCCACGGATCGCGAGGTATCGGTCATAGCGGCGATTGGAACACTGAACAACCGCAAGGAAGCCAACGCACATTCGCACACCGGAACCGACCACAACGTCGATGACATTCGAATCAATTTCGCGTCTAGGGTAAGTGTGGATCTTGAATCGAAAGAGAGAGTCTAGACATCACGATTTGTTTTGCAGAACGATCACTCGTGCAAGAACTCACTGTATCAGGTGAAGGATGAGTCCGGTCCAGCGCCTTGGCCGACACGGAAAATCGAGAACGAGAGCACCTTCGTGGCGCGTATTGGTCCGACGGGCGGCAAACGAGGCTACACAGCCATCACGGGAAGTCCTTCGTGGGGCATTGCCTGGTACTTGAACGACCTGCTCATACCCGAGATCACCGTGGAACGTGGCAAAACGTACACGTTCTACGTCGAGGGTGGAGATAATCCAGCCCAACCCGCAAGGTTTGCTAGAGGAGCTATAGAGTGATTAAGTCTTGACTTTGACTTTTCCGATTCCTTGCAGATATCATCCATTTTACATCACCGATTCGCCGGAAGGTGGAATCGGTCAGAAGACTGGCATTGAATTGCGCCAACAGAATCCATACGCTGGAGTGGAGTTCGACGAAGATGGAAACCCAATCCCGACAGCAGGTTCGTATTGAAACCGAGACTGACTGTCTGGCTGCGACTGGATGTGACTGACTGTGACTGACTTTGAATGACTGTGACGGACTGGGACTGACTGTGACTGACTGTGACGAATCGTGACT
Source organism: Eristalis pertinax (assembly GCA_907269125.1). Classification (NCBI taxonomy): domain Eukaryota; kingdom Metazoa; phylum Arthropoda; class Insecta; order Diptera; family Syrphidae; genus Eristalis; species Eristalis pertinax. The sequence continues at coordinate 62,277,298 of OU026145.1, forward strand.
GACTGTGACTGACTGTTACTGACTGTGACTGACTGTGACTGACTATGACTGAATGTGACTGAATGTGACTGACTGTGACTGACGGGGACTGACTATGACTGACTGTGACTGACGGGGACTGACTATGACTGACTGTGACTGACTGTAACTAGCTGAAAATAATAATCTGAATATTAATCTCGTTTCTTCTTTAAAGCCGGCCGTTACTGCGAATGGCAACATAAGACTGTAGATAAGTCCGCCGAAATTGACAACTTTGATGAATATATGAAAACTCTTGTCCTTGAATGCGACGAAGGAGAGCCTGGCTACCTCAATTGGACAGTTCCAATGGATGCCCCCGATCTACTCTACTATCAGGTATGTGCCCGCATTGATAACCTCAACCAGACTTTAATCTCAAATCAATTACTTAGTGCTTTACACACAACAACCTTGGTTGGAAAATCAATATTGTCGACGGTGGTGACTCAGCAGCTCGCCCCTCATACAACCCAACGACATTAGCCGCCTACATAACCATCTCGAGCGCCCTTAGCCTGGCTGCGATAAATCTACTATCATTCAATAGATACGCCTGATAGTCACTAATTGCCGTAGAAAACCCATCATCGAATTGAAATATCTTGAATTACTGAACGAAAATTTACACTTAAGCCTAAAAACATAGATTCACTTAAAACTAATCTATTGTTCTCTTCGATAGTCATATCAAATTAATTACAGAAAAACAAAATCAAAAAAGCATATTAAAACCTAAAATCATATCAAAATAGTATCAATTTTGGAATTTTAAAGAACAAGAAAAATCAACAAAATAAGATGTAGGAAAGAAACCATCATATCCCCAAACTACTAGGTAAAACAAATTAATCAAAATGAAAAAAAAACATAATTATACACAATAATGGTAAACTTTAAGATATAATTCTACAAGTAGCTAGATAGAAATTTGTTCAAAAAGTAAATTACAAAAGAAAACAAAAAAATACCGCTAAAGGATAAACTAAATGCATTCCTTTGACATTGGTTTTGAGTTATTTTTGTTTTTTCGTTCGAAAAATTCTCGTTCATTAATTCGAATTTCAAATTGATTGTAATTTTAAGAAACCAACAACCACACACACATATATATATATACAGCCAGGCTATATCACCTAAAAACATATCTTGGAGCGTTTGGTGAGATGCGAGTGTATGCGAGCGAATGCGAATGAATGCTGATGGATCTTAAATGAAAAAAAAAGAGAATAAAGAAATATTAATTATTAATTTCGAATAATTAGGATTAAGGGGAAACAGAAACATATATCTATGTCGTATAGGAGAACACATACAGGCATAAATAGTTAAGGAATTGCAAGTCGTACAGTCGGGTATGGAAAATTCAAATCAGGGGGAAATTTGTTCGAATTTTTTTGTGAGAAATGTGATCTTTATTGGTTGCATTTTCGTGGAATGAAAGTGCTTATGATTTTTAAATGCTAAATGTTAAGTTGCTTTGCTAGTCCGTTATGCACAAGGTAAATCAGATGCTCACAATGACACTATGAAAGTTTGATCTTCTCTTGAAATTCCTTAACATGTCTATCAGTCTCTTTACCTATTTATGAGATAAATTGAAATAGAAAATTTGAATAATTCAGTCAATTCATCTAACAGTTTTGTAATGAATATCGAGTCAGCAAAGTTAGAAGTCGTGGCCGCATTGTAGCATAAAAATTCGCCTTTCGGTGTTGGTATAAAACTGTAGTTCCCCTCCAGTTGTGAAAGAACAATAGCACGCACAATATGAGTGGGAACCAAGGCCCCGAACTGTAACGCCACCAATGTTATTATTAATGTAAATCGGATATTGATTTTTAAATGCTTTAGAAGCATCAAAATGATCATATAAGCATCAAAATGATCATATAACATTCGCGTGACTGACAAGAGATATTTTGATGTCATCCACCCTGAATTTAACGTCAGCGATACACTCAGTCGATTAGCAGTTCTAACAGATCCTTGTGACCTTCTGACTTTATATTGAGAGATTTAGCTTGACGTGAATCACACGAGCCATCAAACTCATGAAGCCCTCACAAAGAAATATATCGTAATGGATTTCGACTCACGAAACCAGCACATCTAGAGTCCATGTTTCATTCGAGAGGGTCAAATTTGTGCTTTTTCGTTGCTTTTTTGACAGATGGTTTTTTTTTTGTTTTCTATTTTTACAATTTCTGACGTCTCAATAAGTTTTGAAAACTTATAGTTCCTTCCTGATTCATCCACAAAGATGAGCAAAAGTGCTCAAAAAAGAAACAGAGCTCCAAAAACTCAAAGAAACAAAGATAAAATGGAAACATTTTTTCTTATTAATTTACCACATTTGACAACACAATTTCAAAGGGAAAGAAGACGCCAGAAGTGCATACCTGTCGAAACAAAAATGTGATCGCAAAGGAATGTGAGAGAAGCTGTTTCATTTCGTTTCGTTTCGTCTTTCAAACCTCAAACCTACCACTCTTCTTGATCTACCACACTTGGAAATGTATAGAACCTCAAAACTCAAAGTTTGACAAAAACTGTCAGATCAACGTTAATCAATTAGAATATTTTAAATTTCTGTCAATTTAAGCAATAGTCTTCAAATTTGTAAAGAAAATAAACCTGCTGCAAAAATGGCCAACCTCCAAGCAAGTTTAATGTCTGTCACTCTTCCTAGTTACTGGATCAAGAAAAATCTTCTAAAACTTCACAGTCACCATACCGAATAATAAGACCCTCATCGAAGGCCTCAGGTATAACTCGAGCTGTGCTTAGTTTCTTTACTTTGTACCTAAGAATTCCGCCTTTGACGGTCTTGATAACTCTGCTTCCAGTCATCGAGATCAGTTTGTCCTGCTTCTTTATAGGAGATTCGGCCTTCCACCCCTTCTGGAAGCGTCTTGACTTGAATTTGAAGAGCTCCTTAGCTGGAGCAGCAGTCGATGGATTTTTGCCTTCTGGACAACGTCCACATCTCTGTACAGCTTCTTAGAGATTTCGAGTTTACATCTTTACGCCTTCCTCGAAGACAGGACCATATGATCCGACGTAGAATTTTTTCGACACACATATTATTAACCAAAAAGGAATGAATTAGCAACATAGTGTCAACCAAAACTGATAAATGAACTAATTTAGAAAAGATAGTGTCCCTCTCGACCTCACTATTTACCCCAAGCGTTAAGACATCTAAAAAAAGACAAACTTAAGATTTATTCTTTTAATAACTTTTAATGTGTTGTAGGCCACTCCAAATCTTTGCTTTCAATTTTTCAAAACTGGCAAAGCATCTAAATAAAATTTATTTAATAGATATATCAATTGGAATATTTTGCAGTTCCCCCCTAAAACATTTAAATTTCCTGCCAAAGACTGTACGAAAAAACAAAAATACTTGCAAATAAATAAAATAAAAAGAAAACTGTTCGAATTGTAAATTTTCAAAATTTGATCAAAACAAAACTGAAATGATTATGTAACAATTTTATGACAATAAAATAAAATTAAATTGACAATAAATTTGACAAATAAATGAAACAAATTTCAAATAAATATTAAAATTAATATATTTACTTTCTTTGAAAAGAAAAACAAATTAGAAACGCGTTTTGTGTAACTAAAATAAATTTAAGAGAATTATATTAGCTGTAAGAAATGATGTTTAAATATCAGTCATATATATACACATACACTCGAAAAAAAAAATGAGAAAGGAAGAAAAACAAACTCCTAATTCGTATGAGAATTTTGAAACATTTTTTGAAATGATTGTAATTTTTATGGGTGCTTTTATAGTGAAAGAAACAATAACTCAACAAAATCGTGAGAAATAATTAGAGAACAACACTGTTGGTTGGTAGTTCATTATAATTGAATTTAATATTTGGGTTTGTTTTTATTCATTACTGCACATCCAGTCGATGGGCGACTAAAGAGTTATATTTCAAACTGCTTCAGATTCTGTAGTATCTTTGTTGTTCTAACAGGCATGGCTAAGTGATGTTGCTGATTTGTACAGCGACACGTCCTGTTCTGTGTTTATTGGGGACGTAGCTTAGCTGAAGTATAAAATATAAGTTTGGTTCAACATCATCGCGGAAGATCCAGATTGAGAATCCATTTAATAATTTACGTTGGTAAACAGGACAAGCTGGCTGCGTTTTTCTTTCCTTGGTTATGATCACTGATGAATCACCATCCAACGGAGAGCATGTTATATGCCGAGCATAAGAGATTACCTAGATGGTTCCAAACAGTTTTTTAGCCTACATCTTTCTGACGCTGTCCACTAACTGCGATTTCGATCTAAACTCCCAATGCGATTGCGCTGCTACTTTCTCACAATCACAATTGCAAGAATTTACGCATTCATAGATTATATAGTGCAATATAAAAAGTTTGAATTCACGACTTAAAATTACTGTGTTTACAGTCACAGCATTAGCTGTGAATATAAAATCGCAACTTAGACCAACTCTTCCGAGCCCAGTTTATCCCGAGAAATATATCCAAAAAGAATGCTAAAATGGAGCTTAAATTTAACAAACACTGAAATGTCTGTCCCTTGGTTTTGAATAATCAGTGCTGCCAATCCTATCAATATTCATAACCAGCACAAACTCAAAAAAAAAAAAAGAAAAATACTGACCAACAGTGTTTATCCAAAAACAAAAGAAGTAAATGTATATGTATATCTTTCTTAGAAATGACAATAAAATGACAAATAAGATCAATTTTAGTTTTAAGCAAATAAGAAAACAAGAAAAGAAACAATTTAAGAAACAGAAAAAGAAAAATAATTGAATTTATTGTATTATCTACATGTGTCGGATATATCGGCACAACTTTGTTGTACTTATTTTCTTTTGTTAATTATTAAATAAATACATTTAACTAATAATTAAGCATACAAATATATGTAAATAGGAAAAACAAACTCCTTTCTGATATTTACAAAAATCAAAGCATAACATTACCTAATCAGATTCCTATTCCAGCATAAGTGTGAGGGAAGTGTCCCTGTTGAATTACAAATTACAATTTTATGCGACTGAGCAATTTAGTTGATCAGAATTTATTTTTTGTTATTTTTTATTTACATGTCTAGGAAGTGAGATAAAATAATGGTAATGGAAAGTCTTCATAGCGCTGAAGCGTCACTTGTGGCGAAAAACACCGAGTTTTCTTGATTTTTCATTTCCAGCTGATATTTTGAAATTTATCCCTTATATTAATGCCGATGCTACATATTTATGAAAGACCTGTCAGCCCAGATAGTCATGTCAAATGTTAAGTACATCGATCATATTCAATGAACTCAACTCAAACTCAAAAGTAATTTAGACTGAGTTTGCTTAAAATAGGTCACCAAGCGATGAAGTGGTGCACACATCATCTCTCTCGGTCAGATTACAAAAAAAAAATAAAAATAGTGAATACTGCTCGCCTCGGTAAACATCGGCTTAAGCACCACTATTTCGGAATATGTACCATGCCTTTAGACTTCTAAGTTTACTGCGATCCAGTGACAGATCCGGGCAGATCCGGACCATATCATCAGCATACATTAAGACAGACATATTTGCACATTACCGGACTGTATTCCACGCCCGATTGCCTCTACAATGTCAATAATAAACACTAGAGTATTCAAGACACAACCCTGTTTGACACCCAGTGTTATACTAAAACTATCTAACATGGAATCCTCATCGCTAATGTTACATATTTTGAGACATTGTTCTCCTTAACGTGATCATTTTGCTCGAGATACCAGCCTTATAGAACTACTAGAAAATTGCTTCACGCAAAATTGAGTAGAAGGCAGTCCTGGCTTGGATGTACCTTTGACGTGAAATACTTGACAGTATTCTGCTCAGTTGGCAGCATATTTGAATCAAATTATCACAAAATAAAAATGATGTGATCTAATGGCCCGCACCAAAATAGGAAACCTTCGACCATGTTTGACATCATCACACAATGTTCACAGACGATGAAGTATGGAAGAATAAATTGTGCAGAGCGACGAAATACGGAAAAATGCACACTCAACCCCCAGGCAAATGCTCCCAATTTAAAACAAGCGCTGCAACATCCAGTCCATATGTAAAAAGTCTTTCATTAAACGCTTCTTTCAAATTAAATAATTCAAAGTGTGTGTGAGATATGATAGAATTTTTTGTATTTATTTGAAAGGCCTGTCGATGCCGTTATGTATGGAATATAACATCGTTCAAATGTCCACCACGGCTTCTCTGAGTGACGTGCATCCTAAATGTCCTGAATTTAACCGATGGTACTGGTTATGTTGGCTTTGAGTGCCGCTGTGGCTTGCGGCTTTATCGCATGCATCTGCCACTTAAGAAAACCCCACAAGAAAAAAAAATTGACAATTTTACTCGTACTCATTCATCCAGAAATCGGCCTCATCTTATGGCTACCGTAAAGGAAACGGAGAGGCGACAAGACGCAGCTTGCCGTAGTCCAACGCCTACGGTGAAAGGTGTTGCTTTAGCACCGTCAACTTGAACAAAGCTGCTACAGTTTTGTGTATAGAGACCGAATCAGAAATAAGAGAGCAAGCAACCTTATCCACGGTCACGAAAAATGAGGGTTTACAAAATCCACAGATCCACATTCCCGATTTGAGAAGTGTTTTGGCTGTACACACCACCTACAAGTATTGACAGACACATCGTATGAAAACGGCTGTCAGATGAAATCAATTGGCAAGGGAGTTAGAAGTTTGATATCTCCTTGCTCTCTTATTTCTGGTCTCTGAAAAAATTCCATAAATCTAATATCCCAGAACACACAAACGTTTAAATCTTTAAAAAACATACATATGTTGATCGGTTGGCCATGCTCCCAAACCTTCACGATACCATTCCTAGAGTGAAAAGTTGGTCTGTTGTACTTCTTGTTCTTGTATTCTACCATATTGCTATAAATTTACGATGATCACTACATAATTCTTGCTTAATAGAAGAAAACTGGGCAATATTTTGTCTGAAGAAAGTACCCATTTCATGTTTTGTTGTTTTTATCAAATCGATGAAATGAGAGTTTTACAAACATTGCCGGCACTGATTTGGAGCCAGAGTAAAAGAATAGGTCCACCGCTGTAATGAAAGATCGCATATCATCCAGAAGTTAAGTGGTTATTGGGCAAACTAGTCCACTCCAAGAAGTATTACTTCAAATGAAATGAAAAATCAAGAAAAATGCAGTGCTCCTTGCTGACATTTTTCATCGCCGACTCTGAAAATACTTCCTAGCTGTCGAATAACCTTTCAGTTTAGACTCGAATAGCAACAATTATTCACAAATAAACGCACAAAATGAAGAAGAAGAAAAAAACGAGAAAACAATAAGTAAAAAATCAACAACAATACATACAAAAAAAAAAAAATATTTATAGGAATCTTTAAAGAAAATATTTATATATATTAAAATAAAATCAAAATGAACGCCTAACTTCCTTCGCATTAACGCGTCTAGGATATTGATTCATAATTTTTTTATTTTATTCAATGTCCAGTGCTCTTTGTTTTTTGATAAATATATATATATATACATATATGCATATATTCTTTTAATCAATCAAAACTGAAAAGACAATAAATAAACTGATGATGGAAGATTTCGTTTTTTTTATAAATACCTAAATAAAAATTATTTGTGATGTAAAACTTCTATTTTATGGTGTCCCAGTGTTAAATATAAATAAAAACAAACAAAATATTAATTAATATAAATGATCAATTTGCTAAATCAATTTTCAAACTCTAGCTAGATACCTTGTAAATGTAAATAAGATTTTTAAAAATAATAAAAAAATAAAAAAAAAAACAACTAAGCATGAACAAAACAACAAAAAAAAAACACAAATATTTTCACATTTAAATCTTTTATAAAAATATATATATATATACGTACGTACATACATACATACATACATACATATATCCATGCATATATGAATCGCATTAACTTTTCCTACATTCAAACTTCATTCAATTCAATATAGATTTAATCAAACAAATTTTAGTAATTTTCATTTTAATTTTTGTGCAAAACAAAAAAAAAGCGAGAGATTGGTGGTGGATGTATGAATAACTTAATTTTTTTTACATAAATACTTGCTCTTTGGATATTTGAATTATTAATTAAGAATGCAACATGGAGTGGGAGGGATGATGCAATTTTCATCTCACACCGTACAGACGAGAGACAATAATTAAAGCGAAACGTTTGTAAATTTGACAATAAATTAATAATATTGTAGATTTAATAAAAAGCAAAAACAAAACAAAAGAAAAATATACAAATCAAAATGAAAATTTAACTCATTGACAATACCTATCATGTCCTAAGTGTAATATGGAATAACAAATGAAATTGAACACCTAATAAAATTGTTTTCACTTTAAATTAATCGCTCGAGTGTGTTTTTATTTCTTACGACCGAGTTACTCGCCGTGACAAGGTGAGAAACACGAAATCAATGTCGAGCAGCTGCTGCTTCGAATGGAAAGGGCTATGCTTCGATGGATTGTTCACGTAGCACGAATGTCCCCATCATAACGACTTGAAGGCGATTCCATCAGATAAGCGACGGCTTGACAGACGCAGGACTAGGTGGTTGGACCAAGTCCAAAAACTCCCCTGGTTCCGCTTGGGAATAACGCCTGATGTGTTGGAGACTCAGAGATGACTACATGAGGTAATCTACTCGATTAACTACGCATAGTTATTCGAATAAACTACACGCCCGATTTGTTTCATTTACTATCTACATTTGTTACGTGTGCATATGCGAGTACATACACAGAAAACGTTAAACCTCAAATATAATTTCCAACTAGTGGATAACGGAATGACACAAAACGACGAAATAAGCGTTAAAACACTACAATTTCAAGTTTAAATAAAAACTGCTAGAATATTCATGTTTTATTTGTATCTTTCATTTTAAGAGTACAACTAATATGCACAAGGTTTTTCTACCGTTCCTATCTAATCCTATTTCGGCATTTAGTATGCGCGAATGACCAGTGTGATAAAACTCTTTCAATGGATGCTGATGATACGTTTATGTTTAATATCTAAGTTCAAATCTTTTATGAACTCGCTATTCCCGTATGTTGTCTAAATGCTAGACTTCAATTTGTCCTTGGCAACATACCTCCACTTTCACAACCATAGTCCTCACCTTTCACCGGTGACATGGTGAGTCATGTATGAATTTCACAAACCACAACTGAACTGACGTTAAATTGACATCTCAACTACATTTTGACACTTAGCACTACGTCTACAACATTTTGTTACGTATACTACATTAACTACCCAATGACGTAGCAGACACAACAAATGTAGTTATTCGAAAAAAGTTACATTTCTACCATCTCTAGCTTGGAGTTGATGGCGGAGCATCGAGTCGCCTGAAGATTTCTCATGCGTGCTTTGCCCTCGCGATCGCTTTTGTAGATCATGCAGGCCACTGAAGACTGAAGATCAGACTGACCTTTATTGCTAGATAGGTAGGTAGGGATTTATTTCAAAAACTATGCTCCACTTAGACCTTATGGGCATTCCCACTTTCGGCTTTGTAATCTGGTTGACCTCAGAGCAGGGCTCTTATCGCGTAACTTTTAATATGATCGCCGTTCAAACGATTTTATTAAACGACGTCATCAAAAGTTTGCTTCGTGTAACAATACAATCGTCCCGCCGTGTCGTCAATCGATCGAATAGTACGCAGTTTGAGAACTACTAAACTCGTTAAATGACATATATAAAAGGCTCTTTCGAATGCTTCCAAACCAACGAGTCATGTGCGGATCCAGCGTCATAAATGCTAGAGCAGTTATAGGTACGAGGGGCGTTCAATATATTCTCGGTATCGGGGTGAAGCTGTGGTTGTATATATAAATTGACTTATTTATCAAGTAATAATTAATTTATTAATTTATTAATATAAATAATTATTTTAGTGCATTCATGTAAAATTTCATATAAATGTGATTATTAATTCGCGTTTTATCTCTAGTTAAACAGAATCATAATGGCAACTGAGACGATAATAGTGAAAATTGGCCATCGCGCTGTAATTAAATTTCTCACTAAGCAAGGAAAAAGTCAAAAAACTATTCATGAAGAGATGGTGGCTGTTTACCAGGGTTCCGCACCCTCATTATCAACTGTGCAAAAGTGGTCAAGTGAGTTCAAGAGAGGCAGATAGAGCATGAAGACGACCCCCGCTCCGGCGCCCCGGATACTGCTTGTACGGGAGAAAGCATCAAAGAAGTCGAAAAACTTGTTCTTGAGGATGCCCGAATAAAGGTGAAAATGATGGCAGAGATCACCAAGCTTTCAATTGGTACCATTCACACCATTCTTCATGACCATCTCAACCTTTCAAAGGTCAGTGCAAGTGGGTGCCACGAATGCTCACAGTGACTCAGAAAAAGTGAGAATCGCAGGCTGTAGAGAGCTTTTGGAGATGTGTAGTGAGAACGCGGACGGAGTTATGGATCGAATTGTTACTAGTGACGAAACATGGGTCAACCACTATGACCCTGAAAGCAAACAAGAGTCCATGCAGTGGCATAAAAAAGGAACAGACCCCCCGAAGAAGTTCAAAGTCACTCCGTCTGCCGGGAAGCTCATGGCCACAGTTTTTTGAGACTCAAAGGGAATTTTGCCCATTGAGTACAAAAAAAGGTGAAACCATCACCGCCACATCCTACGCTTCCACTTTGCATAATTTGCGGGAGAAAATTAAAAGGAAAAGACGGTGTAAACTCGCAGCGGGTGTGTTGCTTCTTCATGACAACGCTCCTGTTCACACGGCGCGAGTTTCCAAGGCTGCTGGGCGAGATTGTGGTTTCGAAGAAATCCAACACCCACCCTATAGTCCAGACCTTGCCCCTAGCGATTATTTCCTGTTTCCGGATTTGAAAAAATTTCTTCGTGGAAAAAGATTTTCGGATGATGAAGAACTCAAGTCGGCAATAAATGGGTATTCTGTTTAACTAGAGATAAAACGCGAATTAATAATCATATTTATATGAAATTTTACATGAATGCACTAAAAGAATAGTATTACTTGATAAATAAATCAATTTATATATACAACCGCAGCTTCACCACTATACCGAGAATATATTGCAGACCCCTCGTATTTCATGGTCGAAAATCTTAAATAAAATAATTGTATAAACGGGTTAAACTGGTTTTAAAAGAAGACCCTCAATCATCGCATTTCAGCTGAGACTCCCATTTTTATTGAAGAAAGTATAATATGGATATTTAATTACTTCTTGGCATTACATATTTCTGATAGAACCACTGCTTTGTCTCTTCCTTTATTATTTCGTTGCCCATATCCGATGTAATCCAGATTGGGCATAGCTTTAGTTCCAAACGCTTTTATGGTCTCGCAAATTATTTCTGTAAGTGTACTTTGGCCAACAGAAATTCAGTTTCTTTCGATTTTTATTCAAAATTTCAAAAACAAAACTAAACAACAATCAACCACGAAGTATGAAACGATTGTAAAATAGAAATCGTTCATCAGAATCGTTCAATCGTCGACATATGACAGTTCAATGAGTTATACGAAGCAATCGTCAAAAACGACGTCGTCCAGATGATTTAATTATTGTAGTGTGACAAAGAAATACTAGAATCGTCGAAATGACGTCATCAGACGATCGTCGTCTTACGCGAAGAGAACCCAGTTCTTCTGTTTCAGAAAATTATGTCATTTCATTCAGATGTCGGTAGGTATTTGACTGTGTCCTTGATATTTGCGTTTATCACATCTTCAAGGGCGTTGAAAGAATAACTAGCTATCTTCTTCTGTAGTAAAGTGCCCTCTTCCTCCTTATCCGTGTAGCTCCTACAGAAGTCATTGTAGATCGCTCCAAGTCTTCTGGCTTGATTGCCTATGAGGCCGTGGTTTCCAGTTACTATTTTAGTTTACTAATTTTATTCCTGTCTAGGTCTAGAAGGGCTTTAGTTTTCTATCGATTTAGTGCAGGTGACATCGTTTTCCATGACTCACATGGATCTATTTCCGACCACCTACGGCTGGTATCGATTATGGCGTTTGCCAGTAACAATGATTTTATTGCTATGCCAGTGGCAGACTGGCTTTTTCGTTGTCCACAATACCCTTTTGCTCAGTGACATATAGCGTAAGGTTGCATCTATCCACTATCTCCTTTAGAGATAGACGGCAGAGTTGTACCATCTTGGAATTGATCTATGATTAGACAAGATATCTACCGTTTGTATGACTCATTGATAGCCAGAGGGCTACGGACAGCTGTTACTTCAGCTTGGAATAAACTACTTACAGTGGTTCGGTGCGTTCATCCGACTTGGGTCTGTCTGTAAATTTCCATTGGAGCCGGGTTAAGGATCTTGTCTCCGTCCCATTTCTCTTTTGTGGGAGTTATTATTTTATGCTTTATTTCAAAGCCCTCAAAAGGCGGCAGATAATTCCATTTTTTTTTTGATCTTCTACTTTTGGAATAACACCACGTGCCCTTTGTCGTGGGTTTTACTCCAGCGATTGCATGCTCTTAGTCTTATGTACATATCCATCGGGAAAAGTAACATTTTTAGGACAGCTGTAGGCGTTAATCTGAATGCACCTGCGATACAGATGCATGTTGATCTATGTATTCCACTTATCTTAACTATAGGTAAGTGTGCAGTGTGTGTCCTATAGGACACCGTACCTTAATATTGGTCGTACTATTGCAGTGTAAAGCCAGTGTATTAAAATTCCACATTTGGCTACGATAAATCTCACATGTCACATTACAGCCTGCCGCCTTGTCAAATCCTTTTTCAGACATTCAAAGTTTCGGTGAGTGAATTAATGGAGAACCGAGAATTCTCCAACGTCATCCTGCACAACCTGACGAGGTTGGAACCAATGGCAAAACTAGGTAGGATATGCCGCAGTGTAAGGATCTGGTCTATTATTGACTTTCCTGGACTGAAGCCACACTGAAAAGGACCTACCAGGATCTTGATAAACAACTTCTCTCAGAGAGAGCCCACAAAGGAGATGTTCATGAGACTTACTACGCGATAGTTGACGCAATAAATATACTTACTTGTGAATCGGGTTCCTACCACATCGTACAGATAAGTTAGTACATGCGCCCTATCGCCAACTGCTTTAAGAGGTCAGGGGGACAAATTCTCTCCTACCAACGTCCATTGTGCAGGACTACGAGTTGTTGTTTCCTTTCTTTCCGACGGGCTTCTGTTCGAAGTTTATTCCCATTGGAAAGTTGTTTTACCTACTGGGTAGAACTTTCGGTCATCATTCTTAGTGTAACACTTCTCAATTTCTTTCGTTTCTCGTGTTCTTTCTTTTTCCTTCTGAGAAGCTGGTGCTCATGACCAGCTTAGCGTTGAAACTTGCCACAACGATCTTGGTGTCTTGGATATTTATCGCATGTTCTTTCATCCTGGTCGTCCGATGAGGCGTTGTCGCGGAATAGGCTGATAATGCTGAATTTTGTCTCGATGCCCCTGCTCGCTTTTACAATCACAGATTAAGACTTTTTACTTAACTCTGACTCGAGCATCCATATACACATCCAATTAAGTATTTTTATTTAAGTACTTGAGCAGTAACTTCAAATGCTTGAGAAATACTCGAATCAGATACTCTGGATTGCATTTGACGACATTTCAGCCGAAATCGCATAGCCGGCATCATCAAATTTCAGCTTTTTCCAAGTTCATCTTCCAACTGCCACAGTGGCCCTATATGACCTACCTACGACTTTTATACACCTTTGGTGATGTTTTCGTACTGTTTGAGAATATCTTTAATGGGATTGGTCAAAACATTATTAGTAAAAACTAAAATTCATTTGTTCTCATGGTCAATTAATTGTTCAGTATTCCTAACCAACATATTTTCTGTTACATAAATTACCTTGTTCATCACTGTATATTAGTACCAATTCGCTATTAATCACTGTACATAATTCATGTGTCCTTGAAGATTTTGTTTGTGAAACGCCGTAGTATCGTACGATGTGCAGGATCTGTAATATCATACGATCGAAGCACTTATACATGTACAGTGTAGGTGTAGCGTCAGCAACTGCATTGCTAGGTTCCTGTAAACAGAATTTCTGTCTCTCGGTCACTTGAAATTCGACCGTGTCAGGAGACCGATGGTGACTATACCTTCTTATCGATATACATATTATGTTGTTATTTTTTTTTCTAATTTATTAATCTACATCCTATCATATCAATAAACTGTAATCTATAAGTTGTGGTGTTTGTGGGTGATCTGTGTTCATTCGTTGACTATTCCTCAACCAAATTCTTTGATTCGCTTTAAGGAAATCTATTCCTTAACAACCTAAAAAAATTGACAGTGTATAGTATGGATTTTGGAGCCTTTTCATGGCTCATCTTCCAACTGCCACAGCGGCCCAACTAGGCGTTCCTACGACCTGTGTACACCTGTGGTTATGTGTTTAGATGTGTATTATCGAAATCCAAAGACTGGAGTGCATCCGACGACATCGAATTTTTCACCTAAAAAAAATTACAGTGTAGTGGATTTTGGAGCCTTTTCATGGCTCATCTTCAAACTGCCACAGCGGCCCAACTAGGCGTACCTACGACCTGTGTACAAATGTGGTTATATGTTTAGATGTGTATTTTTGAAATCCAAAGACTGGAGTCGATTCGACGACATCGAATTTTCATATAAAAAAAATTACGGTGTAGTGGATTTTGGAGCCTTCACCATCGATTCGGACACACTGGAGTGAATTTGGAGACATCGAAATGTTCCACTAAAAATCGTATAGCCGGCATGGTCAAATTGGTTGAGGTTTTTCCTCGTTCTTCTTCCAACTGCCATAGTGGCCCAATATGACCTATCTACGACTTCTGTACACCTCTGGCGATGTTTTCTCACGTGTATCCACACTGGAGTGAATTTGGAGACATCGAAATTTTCCACTAAAAATCGTATAGCCGGCATGGTCAAATTTGAGGTTTTTCCTCGTTCTTCTTCCAACTGCCATAGTGGCCCAATATGACCTACCTACGACTTCAGTACACCTCTGGCGATGTTGTCTCACGTGTATCCATCGAATCAGACACACTGGAGTGAATTTGGAGACATCGAAATTTTCCACTAAAAATCGTATAGCCGGCATGGTAAAATTTGAGGTTTTTCCTCGTTCTTCTTCCAACTGCCATAGTGGCCCAATATGACCTACCTACGACTTCTGTACACCTCTGGCGATGTTGTCTCACGTGTATCCATCGAAACAGCCACACTGGTGTGAATTTGGAGACATCGAAATTTTTCACTAAAAATCGTATAGCCGGCATGGTAAAATTTGAGGTTTTTCCTCGTTCTTCTTCCAACTGCCATAGTGGCCCAATATGACCTACCTACGACTTCTGTACACCTCTGGCGATGTTGTCTCACGTGTATCCATCGAATAAGACACACTGGAGTGAATTTGGAGACATCGAAATTTTCCACTAAAAATCGTATAGCCGGCATGGTCAAATTTGAGATTTTTCCTCGTTCTTCTTCCAACTGCCATAGTGGCCCAATATGACCTACCTACGACTTCTGTACACCTCTGGCGATGTTGTCTCACGTGTATCCATCGAATCAGACACACTGGAGTGAATTTGGAGACATCGAAATTTTCCACTAAAAATCGTATAGCCGGCATGGTAAAATTTGAGGTTTTTCCTCGTTCTTCTTCCAACTGCCATAGTGGCCCAATATGACCTACCTACGACTTCTGTACACCTCTGGCGATGTTGTCAGGGAGACTGGAGTGAATTTGGAGACATCGAAATTTTCCACTAAAAATCGTATAGCCGGCATGGTAAAATTTGAGGTTTTTCCTCGTTCTTCTTCCAACTGCCATAGTGGCCCAATATGACCTACCTACGACTTCCGTACACCTCTGGCGATGTTGTACATGGTCAAATTTGAGGTTTTTCCTCGTTCTTCTTCTAACTGCCATAGTGGCCCAATATGACCTACCTACGACCTCTGTACACCTCTGGCGATGTTGTATCACGTGTATCCATCGAATCAGACACACTGGTGTGAATTTGGAGACATCGAAATTTTCCACTAAAAATCGTTAGCCGGCATGGTCAAATTTGAGGTTTTTCCTCGTTCTTCTTCCAACTGCCATAGTGGCCAAATATGACCTACCTACGACTTCTGTACACCTCTGGCGATGTTGTCTCACGTGTATCCATCGAATAAGACACACTGGAGTGAATTTGGAGACATCGAAATTTTCCACTAAAAATCGTATAGCCGGCATGGTCAAATTTGAGGTTTTTCCTCGTTCTTCTTCCAACTGCCATAGTGGCCCAATATGACCTACGTACGACTTCTGTACACCTCTGGCGATGTTGTCTCACTTGTATCCATCGAATCAGACACACTGGAGTGAATTTGGAGACATCGAAATTTTCCACTAAAAATCGTATAGCCGGCATGGTCAAATTTGAGGTTTTTCCTCGTTCTTCTTCCAACTGCCATAGTGGCCCAATATGACCTACCTACGACTTCTGTACACCACTGGCGATGTTGTCTCACTTGTATCCATCGAATCAGACACATTGGAGTGAATTTGGAGACATCGAAATTTTCCACTAAAAATCGTATAGCCGGCATGGTCAAATTTGAGGTTTTTCCTCGTTCTTCTTCCAACTGCCATAGTGGCCCAATATGACCTACCTACGACTTCTGTACACCTCTGGCGATGTTGTCTCACGTGTATCCATCGAATCAGACACACTGGAGTGAATTTGGAGACATCAAAATTTTCCACTAAAAATCGTATAGCCGGCATGGTCAAATTTGAGGTTTTCCCTCGTTCTTCTTCCAACTGCCATAGTGGCCCAATATGACCTACCTACGACTTCTGTACACCTCTGGCGATGTTGTCTCACGTGTATCCATCGAATCAGACACACTGGAGTGAATTTGGAGACATCAAAATTTTCCACTAAAAATCGTATAGCCGGCATGGTAAAATTTGAGGTTTTTCCTCGTTCTTCTTCCAACTGCCATAGTGGCCCAATATGACCTACCTACGACTTCCGTACACCTCTGGCGATGTTGTACATGGTCAAATTTGAGGTTTTTCCTCGTTCTTCTTCTAACTGCCATAGTGGCCCAATATGACCTACCTACGACCTCTGTACACCTCTGGCGATGTTGTATCACGTGTATCCATCGAATCAGACACACTGGTGTGAATTTGGAGACATCGAAATTTTCCACTAAAAATCGTTAGCCGGCATGGTCAAATTTGAGGTTTTTCCTCGTTCTTCTTCCAACTGCCATAGTGGCCAAATATGACCTACCTACGACTTCTGTACACCTCTGGCGATGTTGTCTCACGTGTATCCATCGAATAAGACACACTGGAGTGAATTTGGAGACATCGAAATTTTCCACTAAAAATCGTATAGCCGGCATGGTCAAATTTGAGGTTTTTCCTCGTTCTTCTTCCAACTGCCATAGTGGCCCAATATGACCTACGTACGACTTCTGTACACCTCTGGCGATGTTGTCTCACTTGTATCCATCGAATCAGACACACTGGAGTGAATTTGGAGACATCGAAATTTTCCACTAAAAATCGTATAGCCGGCATGGTCAAATTTGAGGTTTTTCCTCGTTCTTCTTCCAACTGCCATAGTGGCCCAATATGACCTACCTACGACTTCTGTACACCACTGGCGATGTTGTCTCACTTGTATCCATCGAATCAGACACATTGGAGTGAATTTGGAGACATCGAAATTTTCCACTAAAAATCGTATAGCCGGCATGGTCAAATTTGAGGTTTTTCCTCGTTCTTCTTCCAACTGCCATAGTGGCCCAATATGACCTACCTACGACTTCTGTACACCTCTGGCGATGTTGTCTCACGTGTATCCATCGAATCAGACACACTGGAGTGAATTTGGAGACATCAAAATTTTCCACTAAAAATCGTATAGCCGGCATGGTCAAATTTGAGGTTTTCCCTCGTTCTTCTTCCAACTGCCATAGTGGCCCAATATGACCTACCTACGACTTTTGTACACCTCTGGCGATGTTGTCTCACGTGTATCCATCGAATCAGACACACTGGAGTGAATTTGGAGACATCAAAATTTTCCACTAAAAATCGTATAGCCGGCATGGTCAAATTTGAGGTTTTTCCTCGTTCTTCTTCCAACTGCCATAGTGGCCCAATATGACCTACCTACGACTTCCGTACACCTCTGGCGATGTTGTACATGGTCAAATTTGAGGTTTTTCCTCGTTCTTCTTCTAACTGCCATAGTGGCCCAATATGACCTACCTACGACCTCTGTACACCTCTGGCGATGTTGTATCACGTGTATCCATCGAAACAGCCACACTGGTGTGAATTTGGAGACATCGAAATTTTCCACTACAAAACGTATAGCCGGCATGGTCAAATTTGAGGTTTTTCCTCGTTCTTCTTCCAACTGCCATAGTGGCCAAATATGACCTACCTACGACTTCTGTACACCTCTGGCGATGTTGTCTCACGTGTATCCATCGAATAAGACACACTGGAGTGAATTTGGAGACATCGAAATTTTCCACTAAAAATCGTATAGCCGGCATGGTCAAATTTGAGATTTTTCCTCGTTCTTCTTCCAACTGCCATAGTGGCCCAATATGACCTACCTACGACTTCTGTACACCTCTGGCGATGTTGTCTCACGTGTATCCATCGAATCAGACACACTGGAGTGAATTTGGAGACATCGAAATTTTCCACTAAAAATCGTATAGCCGGCATGGTCAAATTTGAGGTTTTTCCTCTTTCTTCTTCCAACTGCCATAGTGGCCCAATATGACCTACCTACGACTTCTGTACACCTCTGGCGATGTTGTCTCACGTGTATCCATCGAATCAGGCAGACTGGAGTGAATTTGGAGACATCGAAATTTTCCACTAAAAATCGTATAGCCGGCATGGTCAAATTTGAGGTTTTTCCTCGTTCTTCTTCCAACTGCCATAGTGGCCCAATATGACCTACCTACGACTTCTGTACACCTCTGGCGATGTTGTCTCACGTGTATCCATCGAATCAGACACACTGGAGTGAATTTGGAGACATCGAAATATTCCACTAAAAATTGTATAGGCATGGTCAAATTTGAGTTTTTTCCTCGTTCTTCTTCCAACGGCCATAGTTTCCCAATATGACCTACCTACGACTTCTGTACACCTCTGGCGATGTTGTCTCACGTGTATCCATCGAATCAGACACACTGGAGTGAATTTGGAGACATCGAAATATTCCACTAAAAATCGTATAGGCATGGTCAAATTTGAGTTTTTTCCTAGTTCTTCTTCCAACGGCCATAGTGGCCCAATATGACCTACCTACGACTTCTGTACACCTCTGGCGATGTTGTCTCACGTGTATCCATCGAATCAGACACACTGGAGTGAATTTGGAGACATCGAAATTTTCCACTAAAAATCCTATAGCCGGCATGGTCAAATTTGAGGTTTTTCCTCGTTCTTCTTCCAACTGCCATAGTGGCCCAATATGACCTACCCACGACTTCCGTACACCTCTGGCGATGTTGTCTCACATGTATCCATCGAATCAGACACACTGGTGTGAATTTGGAGACATCGAAATTTTCCACTAAAAAACGTATAGCCGGCATGGTCATTTTTTAAGGTTTTTCCTCGTTCTTCTTCCAATTGCCATAGTGGCCCAATATGACCCACCTACGACTTCTGTACACCTCTGGCGATGTTGTCTCACGTGTATCCATCGAATCAGACACACTGGAGTGAATTTGGAGACATCGAAATTTTCCACTAAAAATCGTATAGCCGGCATGGTCAAATTTGAGGTTTTTCCTCGTTCTTCTTCCAACTGCCATAGTGGCCCAATATGACCTACCTACGACTTCCGTACAAATCTGGCGATGTTGTCTCACGTGTATCCATCGAATCAGACACACTGGTGTGAATTTGGAGACATCAAAATTTTCCACTAAAAATCGTATAGCCGGCATGGTCAAATTTGAGGTTTTTCCTCGTTCTTCTTCCAACTTCCATAGTGGCCCAATATGACCTACCTACGACTTCTGTACACCTCTGGCGATGTTGTCTCACGTGTATCCATCGAATCAGACACACTGGAGTGAATTTGGAGACATCGCAATTTTCCACTAAAAATCGTATAGCCGGCATGGTCAAATTTGAGGTTTTTCCTCGTTCTTCTTCCAACTGCCATAGTGGCCCAATATGACCTAACTACGACTTCTGTACACCTCTGGCGATGTTGTCTTACGTGTATCCATCGAATCAGACACACTGGTGTGAATTTGGAGACATCAAAATTTTCCACTAAAAATCGTATAGCCGGCATGGTCAAATTTGAGGTTTTTCCTCGTTCTTCTTCCAACTGCCATAGTGGCCCAATATGACCTACCTACGACTTCTGTACACCTCTGGCGATGTTGTCTCACGTGTATCCATCGAATCAGACACACTGGAGTGAATTTGGAGACATCGAAATTTTCCACTAAAAGTCGTAAATGGTCAAATTTGAGGTTTTGCCTCGTTCTTCTTCCAACTGCCATAGTGGCCCAATATGACCTACCTACGACTTCTGTACACCTCTGGCGATGTTGTCTCACGTGTATCCATCGAATCAGACACACTGGAGTGAATTTGGAGACATCGAAATATTCCACTAAAAATCGTATAGGCATGGTCAAATTTGAGTTTTTTCCTAGTTCTTCTTCCAACGGCCATAGTGGCCCAATATGACCTACCTACGACTTCTGTACACCTCTGGCGATGTTGTCTCACGTGTATCCATCGAATCAGACACACTGGAGTGAATTTGGAGACATCGAAATTTTCCACTAAAAATCCTATAGCCGGCATGGTCAAATTTGAGGTTTTTCCTCGTTCTTCTTCCAACTGCCATAGTGGCCCAATATGACCTACCCACGACTTCCGTACACCTCTGGCGATGTTGTCTCACATGTATCCATCGAATCAGACACACTGGTGTGAATTTGGAGACATCGAAATTTTCCACTAAAAAACGTATAGCCGGCATGGTCATTTTTTAAGGTTTTTCCTCGTTCTTCTTCCAACTGCCATAGTGGCCCAATATGACCCACCTACGACTTCTGTACACCTCTGGCGATGTTGTCTCACGTGTATCCATCGAATCAGACACACTGGAGTGAATTTGGAGACATCGAAATTTTCCACTAAAAATCGTATAGCCGGCATGGTCAAATTTGAGGTTTTTCCTCGTTCTTCTTCCAACTGCCATAGTGGCCCAATATGACCTACCTACGACTTCCGTACAAATCTGGCGATGTTGTCTCACGTGTATCCATCGAATCAGACACACTGGTGTGAATTTGGAGACATCAAAATTTTCCACTAAAAATCGTATAGCCGGCATGGTCAAATTTGAGGTTTTTCCTCGTTCTTCTTCCAACTTCCATAGTGGCCCAATATGACCTACCCACGACTTCCGTACACCTCTGGCGATGTTGTCTCACATGTATCCATCGAATCAGACACACTGGTGTGAATTTGGAGACATCGAAATTTTCCACTAAAAAACGTATAGCCGGCATGGTCATTTTTTAAGGTTTTTCCTCGTTCTTCTTCCAACTGCCATAGTGGCCCAATATGACCCACCTACGACTTCTGTACACCTCTGGCGATGTTGTCTCACGTGTATCCATCGAATCAGACACACTGGAGTGAATTTGGAGACATCGAAATTTTCCACTAAAAATCGTATAGCCGGCATGGTCAAATTTGAGGTTTTTCCTCGTTCTTCTTCCAACTGCCATAGTGGCCCAATATGACCTACCTACGACTTCCGTACAAATCTGGCGATGTTGTCTCACGTGTATCCATCGAATCAGACACACTGGTGTGAATTTGGAGACATCAAAATTTTCCACTAAAAATCGTATAGCCGGCATGGTCAAATTTGAGGTTTTTCCTCGTTCTTCTTCCAACTTCCATAGTGGCCCAATATGACCTACCTACGACTTCTGTACACCTCTGGCGATGTTGTCTCACGTGTATCCATCGAATCAGACACACTGGAGTGAATTTGGAGACATCGAAATTTTCCACTAAAAATCGTATAGCCGGCATGGTCAAATTTGAGGTTTTCCCTCGTTCTTCTTCCAACTGCCATAGTGGCCCAATATGACCTAACTACGACTTCTGTACACCTCTGGCGATGTTGTCTTACGTGTATCCATCGAATCAGACACACTGGTGTGAATTTGGAGACATCAAAATTTTCCACTAAAAATCGTATAGCCGGCATGGTCAAATTTGAGGTTTTTCCTCGTTCTTCTTCCAACTGCCATAGTGGCCCAATATGACCTACCTACGACTTCTGTACACCTCTGGCGATGTTGTCTCACGTGTATCCATCGAATCAGACACACTGGTGTGAATTTGGAGACATCAAAATTTTCCACTAAAAATCGTATAGCCGGCATGGTCAAATTTGAGGTTTTTCCTCGTTCTTCTTCCAACTGCCATAGTGGCCCAATATGACCTACCTACGACTTCTGTACACCTCTGGCGATGTTGTCTCACGTGTATCCATCGAATCAGACACACTGGAGTGAATTTGGAGACATCGAAATTTTCCACTAAAAGTCGTATAGCCGGCATGGTCAAATTTGAGGTTTTTCCTCGTTCTTCTTCCAACTGCCATAGTGGCCCAATATGACCTACCTACGACTTCTGTACACCTCTGGCGATATTGTCTTACGTGTATCCATCGAATCAGACACACTGGTGTGAATTTGGAGACATCAAAATTTTCCACTAAAAATCGTATAGCCGGCATGGTCAAATTTGAGGTTTTTCCTCGTTCTTCTTCCAACTGCCATAGTGGCCCAATATGACCTACCTACGACTTCTGTACACCTCTGGCGATGTTGTCTCACGTGTATCCATCGAATCAGACACACTGGTGTGAATTTGGAGACATCAAAATTTTCCACTAAAAATCGTATAGCCGGCATGGTCAAATTTGAGGTTTTTCCTCGTTCTTCTTCCAACTGCCATAGTGGCCCAATATGACCTACCTACGACTTCTGTACACCTCTGGCGATGTTGTCTCACGTGTATCCATCGAATCAGACACACTGGAGTGAATTTGGAGACATCGAAATTTTCCACTAAAAATCGTATAGCCGGCATGGTCAAATTTGAGGTTTTTCCTCGTTCTTCTTCCAACTGCCATAGTGGCCCAATATGACCTACCTACGACTTCTGTACACCTCTGGCGATGTTGTCTCACGTGTATCCATCGAATCAGACACACTGGTGTGAATTTGGAGACATTAAAATTTTTCACTAAAAATCGTATAGCCGGCATGGTCAAATTTGAGGTTTTTCCTCGTTCTTCTTCCAACTGCCATAGTGGCCCAATATGACCTACGTACGACTTCTGTACACCTCTGGCGATGTTGTCTCACTTGTATCCATCGAATCAGACACACTGGAGTGAATTTGGAGACATCGAAATTTTCCACTAAAAATCGTATAGCCGGCATGGTCAAATTTGAGGTTTTTCCTCGTTCTTCTTCCAACTGCCATAGTGGCCCAATATGACCTACCTACGACTTCTGTACACCTCTGGCGATGTTGTCTCACTTGTATCCATCGAATCAGACACATTGGAGTGAATTTGGAGACATCGAAATTTTCCACTAAAAATCGTATAGCCGGCATGGTCAAATTTGAGGTTTTTCCTCGTTCTTCTTCCAACTGCCATAGTGGCCCAATATGACCTACCTACGACTTCTGTACACCTCTGGCGATGTTGTCTCACGTGTATCCATCGAATCAGACACACTGGAGTGAATTTGGAGACATCGACATTTTCCACTAAAAATCGTATAGCCGGCATGGTCAAATTTGAGGTTTTTCCTCGTTCTTCTTCCAACTGCCATAGTGGCCCAATATGACCTACCTACGACTTCTGTACACCTCTGGCGATGTTGTCTCACGTGTATCCATCGAATCAGACACACTGGAGTGAATTTGGAGACATCGAAATTTTCCACTAAAAATCGTATAGCCGGCATGGTCAAATTTGAGGTTTTTCCTCGTTCTTCTTCCAACTGCCATAGTGGCCCAATATGACCTACCTACGACTTCTGTACACCTCTGGCGATGTTGTCTCACGTGTATCCATCGAATCAGACACACTGGAGTGAATTTGGAGACATCGAAATTTTCCACTAAAAATCGTATAGCCGGCATGGTCAAATTTGAGATTTTTCCTCGTTCTTCTTCCAACTGCCATAGTGGCCCAATATGACCTACCTACGACTTCTGTACACCTCTGGCGATGTTGTCTCACGTGTATCCAACGAATCAGACACACTGGTGTGAATTTGGAGACATCAAAATTTTCCACTAAAAATCGTATAGCCGGCATGGTCAAATTTGAGGTTTTCCCTCGTTCTTCTTCCAACTGCCATAGTGGCCCAATATGACCTACCTACGACTTCTGTACACCTCTGGCGATGTTGTCTTACGTGTATCCATCGAATCAGACACACTGGTGTGAATTTGGAGACATCAAAATTTTCCACTAAAAATCGTATAGCCGGCATGGTCAAATTTGAGATTTTTCCTCGTTCTTCTTCCAACTGCCATAGTGGCCCAATATGACCTACCTACGACTTCTGTACACCTCTGGCGATGTTGTCTCACGTGTATCCATCGAATCAGACACACTGGAGTGAATTTGGAGACATCGAAATTTTCCACTAAAAATCGTACAGCCGGCATGGTCAAATTTGAGGTTTTTCCTCGTTCTTCTTCCAACTGCCATAGTAGCCCAATATGACCTACCTACGACTTCTGTACACCTCTGGCGATGTTGTCTTACGTGTATCCATCGAATCAGACACACTGGTGTGAATTTGGAGTCATCGAAATTTTCCACTAAAAATCGTATAGCCGGCATGGTCAAATTTGAGGTTTTTCCTCGTTCTTCTTCCAACTGCCATAGTGGCCCAATATGACCTACCTACGACTTCTGTACACCTCTGGCGATGTTGTCTCACGTGTATCCATCGAATCAGACACACTGGAGTGAATTTGGAGACATCGAAATTTTCCACTAAAAATCGTATAGCCGGCATGGTCAAATTTGAGGTTTTTCCTCGTTCTTCTTCCAACTGCCATAGTGGCCCAATATGACCTACCTACGACTTCTGTACACCTCTGGCGATGTTGTCTCACGTGTATCCATCGAATCAGACACACTGGAGTGAATTTGGAGACATCGACATTTTCCACTAAAAATCGTATAGCCGGCATGGTCAAATTTGAGGTTTTTCCTCGTTCTTCTTCCAACTGCCATAGTGGCCCAATATGACCTACCTACGACTTCTGTACACCTCTGGCGATGTTGTCTCACGTGTATCCATCGAATCAGACACACTGGAGTGAATTTGGAGACATCGAAATTTTCCACTAAAAATCGTATAGCCGCCATGGTCAAATTTGAGGTTTTTCCTCGTTCTTCTTCCAACTGCCATAGTGGCCCAATATGACCTACCTACGACTTCTGTACACCTCTGGCGATGTTGTCTCACGTGTATCCATCGAATCAGACACACTGGAGTGAATTTGGAGACATCGAAATTTTCCACTAAAAATCGTATAGCCGGCATGGTCAAATTTGAGATTTTTCCTCGTTCTTCTTCCAACTGCCATAGTGGCCCAATATGACCTACCTACGACTTCTGTACACCTCTGGCGATGTTGTCTCACGTGTATCCATCGAATCAGACACACTGGAGTGAATTTGGAGACATCGACATTTTCCACTAAAAATCGTATAGCCGGCATGGTCAAATTTGAGGTTTTTCCTCGTTCTTCTTCCAACTGCCATAGTGGCCCAATATGACCTACCTACGACTTCTGTACACCTCTGGCGATGTTGTCTCACGTGTATCCATCGAATCAGACACACTGGAGTGAATTTGGAGACATCGAAATTTTCCACTAAAAATCGTATAGCCGGCATGGTCAAATTTGAGGTTTTTCCTCGTTCTTCTTCCAACTGCCATAGTGGCCCAATATGACCTACCTACGACTTCCGTACAAATCTGGCGATGTTGTCTCACGTGTATCCATCGAATCAGACACACTGGTGTGAATTTGGAGACATCAAAATTTTCCACTAAAAATCGTATAGCCGGCATGGTCAAATTTGAGGTTTTTCCTCGTTCTTCTTCCAACTTCCATAGTGGCCCAATATGACCTACCTACGACTTCTGTACACCTCTGGCGATGTTGTCTCACGTGTATCCATCGAATCAGACACACTGGAGTGAATTTGGAGACATCGAAATTTTCCACTAAAAAATCGTATAGCCGGCATGGTCAAATTTGAGGTTTTCCCTCGTTCTTCTTCCAACTGCCATAGTGGCCCAATATGACCTACCTACGACTTCTGTACACCTCTGGCGATGTTGTCTTACGTGTATCCATCGAATCAGACACACTGGTGTGAATTTGGAGACATCAAAATTTTCCACTAAAAATCGTATAGCCGGCATGGTCAAATTTGAGGTTTTTCCTCGTTCTTCTTCCAACTGCCATAGTGGCCCAATATGACCTACCTACGACTTCTGTACACCTCTGGCGATGTTGTCTCACGTGTATCCATCGAATCAGACACACTGGTGTGAATTTGGAGACATCAAAATTTTCCACTAAAAATCGTATAGCCGGCATGGTCAAATTTGAGGTTTTTCCTCGTTCTTCTTCCAACTGCCATAGTGGCCCAATATGACCTACCTACGACTTCTGTACACCTCTGGCGATGTTGTCTCACGTGTATCCATCGAATCAGACACACTGGAGTGAATTTGGAGACATCGAAATTTTCCACTAAAAGTCGTATAGCCGGCATGGTCAAATTTGAGGTTTTTCCTCGTTCTTCTTCCAACTGCCATAGTGGCCCAATATGACCTACCTACGACTTCTGTACACCTCTGGCGATATTGTCTTACGTGTATCCATCGAATCAGACACACTGGTGTGAATTTGGAGACATCAAAATTTTCCACTAAAAATCGTATAGCCGGCATGGTCAAATTTGAGGTTTTTCCTCGTTCTTCTTCCAACTGCCATAGTGGCCCAATATGACCTACCTACGACTTCTGTACACCTCTGGCGATGTTGTCTCACGTGTATCCATCGAATCAGACACACTGGTGTGAATTTGGAGACATCAAAATTTTCCACTAAAAATCGTATAGCCGGCATGGTCAAATTTGAGGTTTTTCCTCGTTCTTCTTCCAACTGCCATAGTGGCCCAATATGACCTACCTACGACTTCTGTACACCTCTGGCGATGTTGTCTCACGTGTATCCATCGAATCAGACACACTGGAGTGAATTTGGAGACATCGAAATTTTCCACTAAAAATCGTATAGCCGGCATGGTCAAATTTGAGGTTTTTCCTCGTTCTTCTTCCAACTGCCATAGTGGCCCAATATGACCTACCTACGACTTCTGTACACCTCTGGCGATGTTGTCTCACGTGTATCCATCGAATCAGACACACTGGTGTGAACTTGGAGACATTAAAATTTTTCACTAAAAATCGTATAGCCGGCATGGTCAAATTTGAGGTTTTTCCTCGTTCTTCTTCCAACTGCCATAGTGGCCCAATATGACCTACGTACGACTTCTGTACACCTCTGGCGATGTTGTCTCACTTGTATCCATCGAATCAGACACACTGGAGTGAATTTGGAGACATCGAAATTTTCCACTAAAAATCGTATAGCCGGCATGGTCAAATTTGAGGTTTTTCCTCGTTCTTCTTCCAACTGCCATAGTGGCCCAATATGACCTACCTACGACTTCTGTACACCTCTGGCGATGTTGTCTCACGTGTATCCATCGAATCAGACACACTGGTGTGAATTTGGAGACATCAAAATTTTCCACTAAAAATCGTATAGCCGGCATGGTCAAATTTGAGGTTTTTCCTCGTTCTTCTTCCAACTGCCATAGTGGCCCAATATGACCTACCTACGACTTCTGTACACCTCTGGCGATGTTGTCTCACTTGTATCCATCGAATCAGACACATTGGAGTGAATTTGGAGACATCGAAATTTTCCACTAAAAATCGTATAGCCGGCATGGTCAAATTTGAGGTTTTTCCTCGTTCTTCTTCCAACTGCCATAGTGGCCCAATATGACCTACCTACGACTTCTGTACACCTCTGGCGATGTTGTCTCACGTGTATCCATCGAATCAGACACACTGGAGTGAATTTGGAGACATCGACATTTTCCACTAAAAATCGTATAGCCGGCATGGTCAAATTTGAGGTTTTTCCTCGTTCTTCTTCCAACTGCCATAGTGGCCCAATATGACCTACCTACGACTTCTGTACACCTCTGGCGATGTTGTCTCACGTGTATCCATCGAATCAGACACACTGGAGTGAATTTGGAGACATCGAAATTTTCCACTAAAAATCGTATAGCCGGCATGGTCAAATTTGAGGTTTTTCCTCGTTCTTCTTCCAACTGCCATAGTGGCCCAATATGACCTACCTACGACTTCTGTACACCTCTGGCGATGTTGTCTCACGTGTATCCATCGAATCAGACACACTGGAGTGAATTTGGAGACATCGAAATTTTCCACTAAAAATCGTATAGCCGGCATGGTCAAATTTGAGATTTTTCCTCGTTCTTCTTCCAACTGCCATAGTGGCCCAATATGACCTACCTACGACTTCTGTACACCTCTGGCGATGTTGTCTCACGTGTATCCAACGAATCAGACACACTGGTGTGAATTTGGAGACATCAAAATTTTCC
The DNA here is from genome assembly GCA_907269125.1 of Eristalis pertinax. NCBI lineage: Eukaryota > Metazoa > Arthropoda > Insecta > Diptera > Syrphidae > Eristalis > Eristalis pertinax. Next base: position 62,306,329 of record OU026145.1, read on the forward strand.
ACTAAAAATCGTATAGCCGGCATGGTCAAATTTGAGGTTTTCCCTCGTTCTTCTTCCAACTGCCATAGTGGCCCAATATGACCTACCTACGACTTCTGTACACCTCTGGCGATGTTGTCTTACGTGTATCCATCGAATCAGACACACTGGTGTGAATTTGGAGACATCAAAATTTTCCACTAAAAATCGTATAGCCGGCATGGTCAAATTTGAGGTTTTTCCTCGTTCTTCTTCCAACTGCCATAGTGGCCCAATATGACCTACCTACGACTTCTGTACACCTCTGGCGATGTTGTCTCACGTGTATCCATCGAATCAGACACACTGGAGTGAATTTGGAGACATCGAAATTTTCCACTAAAAATCGTACAGCCGGCATGGTCAAATTTGAGGTTTTTCCTCGTTCTTCTTCCAACTGCCATAGTGGCCCAATATGACCTACCTACGACTTCTGTACACCTCTGGCGATGTTGTCTCACGTGTATCCATCGAATCAGACACACTGGAGTGAATTTGGAGACATCGAAATTTTCCACTAAAAATCGTATAGCCGACATGGTCAAATTTGAGATTTTTCCTCGTTCTTCTTCCAACTGCCATAGTGGCCCAATATGACCTACCTACGACTTCTGTACACCTCTGGCGATGTTGTCTCACGTGTATCCATCGAATCAGACACACTGGAGTGAATTTGGAGACATCGACATTTTCCACTAAAAATCGTATAGCCGGCATGGTAAAATTTGAGGTTTTTCCTCGTTCTTCTTCCAACTGCCATAGTGGCCCAATATGACCTACCTACGACTTCTGTACACCTCTGGCGATGTTGTCTCACGTGTATCCATCGAATCAGACACACTGGAGTGAATTTGGAGACATCGACATTTTCCACTAAAAATCGTATAGCCGGCATGGTAAAATTTGAGGTTTTTCCTCGTTCTTCTTCCAACTGCCATAGTGGCCCAATATGACCTACCTACGACTTCTGTACACCTCTGGCGATGTTGTCTCACGTGTATCCATCGAATCAGACACACTGGAGTGAATTTGGAGACATCGAAATTTTCCACTAAAAATCGTATAGCCGGCATGGTCAAATTTGAGGTTTTTCCTCGTTCTTCTTCCAACTGCCATAGTGGCCCAATATGACCTACCTACGACTTCTGTACACCTCTGGCGATGTTGTCTTACGTGTATCCATCGAATCAGACACACTGGTGTGAATTTGGAGTCATCGAAATTTTCCACTAAAAATCGTATAGCCGGCATGGTCAAATTTGAGGTTTTTCCTCGTTCTTCTTCCAACTGCCATAGTGGCCCAATATGACCTACCTACGACTTCTGTACACCTCTGGCGATGTTGTCTCACGTGTATCCATCGAATCAGACACACTGGAGTGAATTTGGAGACATCGAAATTTTCCACTAAAAATCGTATAGCCGGCATGGTCAAATTTGAGGTTTTTCCTCGTTCTTCTTCCAACTGCCATAGTGGCCCAATATGACCTACCTACGGTCTTCTGTACACCTCTGGCGATGTTGTCTCACGTGTATCCATCGAATCAGACACACTGGAGTGAATTTGGAGACATCGAAATTTTCCACTAAAAATCGTATAGCCGGCATGGTCAAATTTGAGATTTTTCCTCGTTCTTCTTCCAACTGCCATAGTGGCCCAATATGACCTACCTACGACTTCTGTACACCTCTGGCGATGTTGTCTCACGTGTATCCATCGAATCAGACACACTGGAGTGAATTTGGAGACATCGACATTTTCCACTAAAAATCGTATAGCCGGCATGGTCAAATTTGAGGTTTTTCCTCGTTCTTCTTCAACTGCCATAGTGGCCCAATATGACCTACCTACGACTTCTGTACACCTCTGGCGATGTTGTCTCACGTGTATCCATCGAATCAGACACACTGGAGTGAATTTGGAGACATCGAAATTTTCCACTAAAAATCGTATAGCCGCCATGGCAAATTTGAGGGTTTTTCCTCGTTCTTCTTCCAACTGCCATAGTGGCCCAATATGACCTACCTACGACTTCTGTACACCTCTGGCGATGTTGTCCTCACGTGTATCCATCGAATCAGACACACTGAGTGAATTTGGAGACATCGAAATTTTCCACTAAAAATCGTATAGCCGGCATGGTCAAATTTGAGATTTTTCCTCGTTCTTCTTCCAACTGCCATAGTGGCCCAATATGACCTACCTACGACTTCTGTACACCTCTGGCGATGTTGTCTCACGTGTATCCATCGAATCAGACACACTGGAGTGAATTTGGAGACATCGACATTTTCCACTAAAAATCGTATAGCCGGCATGGTCAAATTTGAGGTTTTCCTCGTTCTTCTTCCAACTGCCATAGTGGCCCAATATGACCTACCTACGACTTCTGTACACCTCTGGCGATGTTGTCTCACGTGTATCCATCGAATCAGACACACTGGAGTGAATTTGGAGACATCGAAATTTTCCACTAAAAATCGTATAGCCGGCATGGTCAAATTTGAGGTTTTTCCTCGTTCTTCTTCCAACTGCCATAGTGGCCCAATATGACCTACCTACGACTTCTGTACACCTCTGGCGATGTTGTCTCACGTGTATCCATCGAATCAGACACACTGGAGTGAATTTGGAGACATCAAAATTTTCCACTAAAAATCGTATAGCCGGCATGGTCAAATTTGAGGTTTTCCCTCGTTCTTCTTCCAACTGCCATAGTGGCCCAATATGACCTACCTACGACTTCTGTACACCTCTGGCGATGTTGTCTTACGTGTATCCATCGAATCAGACACACTGGAGTGAATTTGGAGACATCGACATTTTCCACTAAAAATCGTATAGCCGGCATGGTCAAATTTGAGGTTTTTCCTCGTTCTTCTTCAAACTGCCATAGTGGCCCAATATGACCTACCTACGACTTCTGTACACCTCTGGCGATGTTGTCTCACGTGTATCCATCGAATCAGACACACTGGAGTGAATTTGGAGACATCGAAATTTTCCACTAAAAATCGTATAGCCGGCATGGTCAAATTTGAGATTTTTCCTCGTTCTTCTTCCAACTGCCATAGTGGCCCAATATGACCTACCTACGACTTCTGTACACCTCTGGCGATGTTGTCTCACGTGTATCCATCGAATCAGACACACTGGTGTGAATTTGGAGACATCAAAATTTTCCACTAAAAATCGTATAGCCGGCATGGTCAAATTTGAGGTTTTTCCTCGTTCTTCTTCCAACTGCCATAGTGGCCCAATATGACCTACCTACGACTTCTGTACACCTCTGGCGATGTTGTCTCACGTGTATCCATCGAATCAGACACACTGGAGTGAATTTGGAGACATCGAAATTTTCCACTAAAAATCGTATAGCCGGCATGGTCAAATTTGAGATTTTTCCTCGTTCTTCTTCCAACTGCCATAGTGGCCCAATATGACCTACCTACGACTTCTGTACACCTCTGGCGATGTTGTCTCACGTGTATCCATCGAATCAGACACACTGGAGTGAATATGGAGACATCGAAATTTTCCACTAAAAATCGTATAGCCGGCATGGTCAAATTTGAGGTTTTTCCTCGTTCTTCTTCCAACTGCCATAGTGGCCCCAATATGACCTACCTACGACTTCTGTACACCTCTGGCGATGTTGTCTCACGTGTATCCATCGAATCAGACACACTGGAGTGAATTTGGAGACATCGAAATTTTCCACTAAAAATCGTATAGCCGGCATGGTCAAATTTGAGGTTTTCCCTCGTTCTTCTTCCAACTGCCATAGTGGCCCAATATGACCTACCTACGACTTCTGTACACCTCTGGCGATGTTGTCTCACGTGTATCCATCGAATCAGACACACTGGAGTGAATTTGGAGACATCGAAATTTTCCACTAAAATCGTTATAGCCGGCATGGTCAAATTTGAGTTTTTTCCTCGTTCTTCTTCCAACTGCCATAGTGGCCCAATATGACCTACCTACGACTTCTGTACACCTCTGGCGATGTTTTCTCACGTGTATCCATCGAATCAGACACACTGGAGTGAATTTGGAGACATCGAAATTTTCCACTAAAAATCGTATAGCCGGCATGGTCAAATTTGAGATTTTTCCTCGTTCTTCTTCCAACTGCCATAGTGGCCCAATATGACCTACCTACGACTTCTGTACACCTCTGGCGATGTTGTCTCACGTGTATCCATCGAATCAGACACACTGGAGTGAATTTGGAGACATCGAAATTTTCCACTAAAAATCGTATAGCCGGCATGGTCAAATTTGAGGTTTTCCTCGTTCTTCTTCAACTGCCATAGTGGCCCAATATGACCTACCTACGACTTCTGTACACCTCTGGCGATGTTGTCTCACGTGTATCCATCGAATCAGACACACTGGTGTGAATTTGGAGACATCAAAATTTTCCACTAAAAATCGTATAGCCGGCATGGTCAAATTTGAGGTTTTTCCTCGTTCTTCTTCCAACTGCCATAGTGGCCCAATATAACCTACCTACGACTTCTGTACACCTCTGGCGATGTTGTCTCACGTGTATCCATCGAATCAGACACACTGGAGTGAATTTGGAGACATCGACATTTTCACTAAAAATCGTATAGCCGGCATGGTCAAATTTGAGGTTTTTCCTCGTTCTTCTTCAAACTGCCATAGTGGCCCAATATGACCTACCTACGACTTCTGTACACCTCTGGCGATGTTGTCTCACGTGTATCCATCGAATCAGACACACTGGAGTGAATTTGGAGACATCGAAATTTTCCACTAAAAATCGTATAGCCGGCATGGTCAAATTTGAGATTTTTCCTCGTTTCTTCTTCCAACTGCCATAGTGGCCCAATATGACCTACCTACGACTTCTGTACACCTCTGGCGATGTTGTCTCACGTGTATCCATCGAATCAGACACACTGGTGTGAATTTGGAGACATCAAAATTTTCCACTAAAAATCGTATAGCCGGCATGGTCAAATTTGAGGTTTTTCCTCGTTCTTCTTCCAACTGCCATAGTGGCCCAATATGACCTACCTACGACTTCTGTACACCTCTGGCGATGTTGTCTCACGAGTATCCATCGAATCAGACACACTGGAGTGAATTTGGAGACATCGAAATTTTCCACTAAAAATCGTATAGCCGGCATGGTCAAATTTGAGGTTTTTCCTCGTTCTTCTTCCAACTGCCATAGTGGCCCAATATGACCTACCTACGACTTCTGTACACCTCTGGCGATGTTGTCTCACGTGTATCCATCGAATCAGACACACTGGAGTGAATTTGGAGACATCGAAATTTTTCCACTAAAAATCGTATAGCCGGCATGGTCAAATTTGAGGTTTTCCCTCGTTCTTCTTCCAACTGCCATAGTGGCCCAATATGACCTACCTACGACTTCTGTACACCTCTGGCGATGTTGTCTCACGTGTATCCATCGAATCAGACACACTGGAGTGAATTTGGAGACATCGAAATTTTCCACTAAAAATCGTATAGCCGGCATGGTCAAATTTGAGATTTTTCCTCGTTCTTCTTCCAACTGCCATAGTGGCCCAATATGACCTACCTACGACTTCTGTACACCTCTGGCGATGTTGTCTCACGTGTATCCATCGAATCAGACACACTGGAGTGAATTTAGAGACATCGAAATTTTCCACTAAAAATCGTATAGCCGGCATGGTCAAATTTGAGGTTTTCCCTCGTTCTTCTTCCAACTGCCATAGTGGCCCAATATGACCTACCTACGACTTCTGTACACCTCTGGCGATGTTGTCTCACGTGTATCCATCGAATCAGACACACTGGAGTGAATTTGGAGACATCGAAATTTTCCACTAAAAATCGTATAGCCGGCATGGTCAAATTTGAGGTTTTTCCTCGTTCTTCTTCCAACTGCCATAGTGGCCCAATATGACCTACCTACGACTTCTGTACACCTCTGGCGATGTTGTCTCACGTGTATCCATCGAATCAGACACACTGGAGTGAATTTGGAGACATCGAAATTTTCCACTAAAAATCGTATAGCCGGCATGGTCAAATTTGAGATTTTTCCTCGTTCTTCTTCCAACTGCCATAGTGGCCCAATATGACCTACCTACGACTTCTGTACACCTCTGGCGATGTTGTCTCACGTGTATCCATCGAATCAGACACACTGGAGTGAATTTGGAGACATCGAAATTTTCCACTAAAAATCGTATAGCCGGCATGGTCAAATTTGAGGTTTTCCCTCGTTCTTCTTCCAACTGCCATAGTGGCCCAATATGACCTACCTACGACTTCTGTACACCTCTGGCGATGTTGTCTCACGTGTATCCATCGAATCAGACACACTGGAGTGAATTTGGAGACATCGAAATTTTCCACTAAAAATCGTATAGCCGGCATGGTCAAATTTGAGGTTTTTCCTCGTTCCTCTTCCAACTGCCATAGTGGCCCAATATGACCTACCTACGACTTCTGTACACCTCTGGCGATGTTGTCTCACGTGTATCCATCGAATCAGACACACTGGTGTGAATTTGGAGACATCGAAATTTTCCACTAAAAATCGTATAGCCGGCATGGTCAAATTTGAGGTTTTTCCTCGTTCTTCTTCCAACTGCCATAGTGGCCCAATATGACCTACCTACGACTTCTGTACACCTCTGGCGATGTTGTCTCACGTGTATCCATCGAATCAGACACACTGGAGTGAATTTGGAGACATCGAAATTTTCCACTAAAAATCGTATAGCCGGCATGGTCAAATTTGAGGTTTTTCCTCGTTCTTCTTCCAACTGCCATAGTGGCCCAATATGACCTACCTACGACTTCTGTACACCTCTGGCGATGTTGTCTCACGTGTATCCATCGAATCAGACACACTGGTGTGAATTTGGAGACATCAAAATTTTCCACTAAAAATCGTATAGCCGGCATGGTCAAATTTGAGGTTTTTCCTCGTTCTTCTTCCAACTGCCATAATGGCCCAATATGACCTACCTACGACTTCTGTACACCTCTGGCGATGTTGTCTCACGTGTATCCATCGAATCAGACACACTGGAGTGAATTTGGAGACATCGAAATTTTCCACTAAAAATCGTATAGCCGGCATGGTCAAATTTGAGGTTTTCCCTCGTTCTTCTTCCAACTGCCATAGTGGCCCAATATGACCTACCTACGACTTCTGTACACCTCTGGCGATGTTGTCTCACGTGTATCCATCGAATCAGACACACTGGTGTGAATTTGGAGACATCAAAATTTTCCACTAAAAATCGTATAGCCGGCATGGTCAAATTTGAGGTTTTTCCTCGTTCTTCTTCCAACTGCCATAATGGCCCAATATGACCTACCTACGACTTCTGTACACCTCTGGCGATGTTGTCTCACGTGTATCCATCGAATCAGACACACTGGAGTGAATTTGGAGACATCGAAATTTTCCACTAAAAATCGTATAGCCGGCATGGTCAAATTTGAGGTTTTTCCTCGTTCTTCTTCCAACTGCCATAGTGGCCCAATATGACCTACCTACGACTTCTGTACACCTCTGGCGATGTTGTCTCACGTGTATCCATCGAATCAGACACACTGGAGTGAATTTGGAGACATCGAAATTTTCCACTAAAAATCGTATAGCCGGCATGGTCAAATTTAAGATTTTTCCTCGTTCTTCTTCCAACTGCCATAGTGGCCCAATATGACCTACCTACGACTTCTGTACACCTCTGGCGATGTTGTCTCACGTGTATCCATCGAATCAGACACACTGGAGTGAATTTGGAGACATCGAAATTTTCCACTAAAAATCGTATAGCCGGCATGGTCAAATTTGAGATTTTTCCTCGTTCTTCTTCCAACTGCCATAGTGGCCCAATATGACCTACCTACGACTTCTGTACACCTCTGGCGATGTTGTCTCACGTGTATCCATCGAATCAGACACACTGGAGTGAATTTGGAGACATCGAAATTTTCCACTAAAAATCGTATAGCCGGCATGGTCAAATTTGAGGTTTTTCCTCGTTATTCTTCCAACTGCCATAGTGGCCCAATATGACCTACCTACGACTTCTGTACACCTCTGGCGATGTTGTCTCACGTGTATCCATCGAATCAGACACACTGGTGTGAATTTGGAGACATCAAAATTTTCCTCTAAAAATCGTATAGCCGGCATGGTCAAATTTGAGGTTTTTCCTCGTTCTTCTTCCAACTGCCATAGTGGCCCAATATGACCTACCTACGACTTCTGTACACCTCTGGCGATGTTGTCTCACGTGTATCCATCGAATCAGACACACTGGAGTGAATTTGGAGACATCGAAATTTTCCACTAAAAATCGTATAGCCGGCATGGTCAAATTTGAGGTTTTTCCTCGTTCTTCTTCCAACTGCCATAGTGGCCCAATATGACCTACCTACGACTTCTGTACACCTCTGGCGATGTTGTCTCACGTGTATCCATCGAATCAGACACACTGGTGTGAATTTGGAGACATCAAAATTTTCCACTAAAAATCGTATAGCCGGCATGGTCAAATTTGAGGTTTTTCCTCGTTCTTCTTCCAACTGCCATAATGGCCCAATATGACCTACCTACGACTTCTGTACACCTCTGGCGATGTTGTCTCACGTGTATCCATCGAATCAGACACACTGGAGTGAATTTGGAGACATCGAAATTTTCCACTAAAAATCGTATAGCCGGCATGGTCAAATTTGAGGTTTTCCCTCGTTCTTCTTCCAACTGCCATAGTGGCCCAATATGACCTACCTACGACTTCTGTACACCTCTGGCGATGTTGTCTCACGTGTATCCATCGAATCAGACACACTGGTGTAAATTTGGAGACATCAAAATTTTCCACTAAAAATCGTATAGCCGGCATGGTCAAATTTGAGGTTTTTCCTCGTTCTTCTTCCAACTGCCATAGTGGCCCAATATGACCTACCTACGACTTCTGTACACCTCTGGCGATGTTGTCTCACGTGTATCCATCGAATCAGACACACTGGAGTGAATTTGGAGACATCGAAATTTTCCACTAAAAATCGTATAGCCGCCATGGTCAAATTTGAGGTTTTTCCTCGTTCTTCTTCCAACTGCCATAGTGGCCCAATATGACCTACCTACGACTTCTGTACACTTCTGGCGATGTTGTCTCACGTGTATCCATCGAATCAGACACACTGGTGTGAATTTGGAGACATGAAAATTTTCCACTAAAAATCGTATAGCCGGCATGGTCAAATTTGAGGTTTTTCCTCGTTCTTCTTCCAACTGCCATAGTGGCCCAATATGACCTACCTACGACTTCTGTACACCTCTGGCGATGTTGTCTCACGTGTATCCATCGAATCAGACACACTGGAGTGAATTTGGAGACATCGAAATTTTCCACTAAAAGTCGTATAGCCGGCATGGTCAAATTTGAGGTTTTTCCTCGTTCTTCTTCCAACTGCCATAGTGGCCCAATATGACCTACCTACGACTTCTGTACACCTCTGGCGATGTTGTCTCACGTGTATCCATCGAATCAGACACACTGGTGTGAATTTGGAGACATCGAAATTTTCCACTAAAAATCGTATAGCCGGCATGGTCAAATTTGAGGTTTTTCCTCGTTCTTCTTCCAACTGCCATAGTGGCCCAATATGACCTACCTACGACTTCTGTACACCTCTGGCGATGTTGTCTCACGTGTATCCATCGAATCAGACACACTGGAGTGAATTTGGAGACATCGAAATTTTCCACTAAAAATCGTATAGCCGGCATGGTCAAATTTGAGATTTTTCCTCGTTCTTCTTCCAACTGCCATAGTGGCCCAATATGACCTACCTACGACTTCTGTACACCTCTGGCGATGTTGTCTCACGTGTATCCATCGAATCAGACACACTGGATTGAATTTGGAGACATCGAAATTTTCCACTAAAAATCGTATAGCCGGCATGGTCAAATTTGAGATTTTTCCTCGTTCTTCTTCCAACTGCCATAGTGGCCCAATATGACCTACCTACGACCTCTGTAGACCTCTGGCGATGTTGTCTCACGTGTATCCATCGAATCAGACACACTGGTGTGAATTTGGAGACATCGAAATTTTCCACTAAAAATCGTATAGCCGGCATGGTCAAATTTGAGGTTTTTCCTCGTTCTTCTTCCAACTGCCATAGTGGCCCAATATGACCTACCTACGACTTCTGTACACCTCTGGCGATGTTGTCTCACGTGTATCCATCGAATCAGACACACTGGAGTGAATTTGGAGACATCGAAATTTTCCACTAAAAATCGTATAGCCGGCATGGTCAAATTTGAGATTTTTCCTCGTTCTTCTTCCAACTGCCATAGTGGCCCAATATGACCTACCTACGACTTCTGTACACCTCTGGCGATGTTGTCTCACGTGTATCCATCGAATCAGACACACTGGAGTGAATTTGGAGACATCGAAATTTTCCACTAAAAGTCGTATAGTCATGGTCAAATTTGAGGTTTTCCCTCGTTCTTCTTCCAACTGCCATAGTGGCCCAATATGACCTACCTACGACTTCTGTACACCTCTGGCGATGTTGTCTCACGTGTATCCATCGAATCAGACACACTGGAGTGAATTTGGAGACATCGAAATTTTCCACTAAAAGTCGTATATGGTCAAATTTGAGGTTTTTCCTCGTTCTTCTTCCAACTGCCATAGTGGCCCAATATGACCTACCTACGACTTCTGTACACCTCCGGCGATGTTGTCTCACGTGTATTCATCGAATCAGACACACTGGAGTGAATTTGGAGACATCGAAATTTTCCACTAAAAATCGTATAGCCGGCATGGTCAAATTTGAGGTTTTCCCTCGTTCTTCTTCCAACTGCCATAGTGGCCCAATATGACCTACCTACGACTTCTGTACACCTCTGGCGATGTTGTCTCACGTGTATCCATCGAATCAGACACACTGGTGTGAATTTGGAGACATCGAAATTTTCCACTAAAAATCGTATAGCCGGCATGGTCAAATTTGAGATTTTTCCTCGTTCTTCTTCCAACTGCCATAGTGGCCCAATATGACCTACCTACGACTTCTGTACACCTCTGGCGATGTTGTCTCACGTGTATCCATCGAATCAGACACACTGGAGTGAATTTGGAGACATCGAAATTTTCCACTAAAAATCGTATAGCCGGCATGGTCAAATTTGAGATTTTTCCTCGTTCTTCTTCCAACTGCCATAGTGGCCCAATATGACCTACCTACGACTTCTGTACACCTCTGGCGATGTTGTCTCACGTGTATCCATCGAATCAGACACACTGGTGTGAATTTGGAGACATCGAAATTTTCCACTAAAAATCGTATAGCCGGCATGGTCAAATTTGAGGTTTTTCCTCGTTCTTCTTCCAACTGCCATAGTGGCCCAATATGACCTACCTACGACTTCTGTACACCTCTGGCGATGTTGTCTCACGTGTATCCATCGAATCAGACACACTGGAGTGAATTTGGAGACATCGAAATTTTCCACTAAAAATCGTATAGCCGGCATGGTCAAATTTGAGATTTTTCCTCGTTCTTCTTCCAACTGCCATAGTGGCCCAATATGACCTACCTACGACTTCTGTACAACTCTGGCGATGTTGTCTCACGTGTATCCATCGAATCAGACACACTGGAGTGAATTTGGAGACATCGAAATTTTCCACTAAAAATCGTATAGCCGGCATGGTCAAATTTGAGATTTTTCCTCGTTCTTCTTCCAACTGCCATAGTGGCCCAATATGACCTACCTACGACTTCTGTACACCTCTGGCGATGTTGTCTCACGTGTATCCATCGAATCAGACACACTGGAGTGAATTTGGAGACATCGAAATTTTCCACTAAAAATCGTATAGCCGGCATGGTCAAATTTGAGGTTTTTCCTCGTTCTTCTTCCAACTGCCATAGTGGCCCAATATGACCTACCTACGACTTCTGTACACCTCCGGCGATGTTGTCTCACGTGTATCCATCGAATCAGACACACTGGTGTGAATTTGGAGACATCGAAATTTTCCACTAAAAATCGTATAGCCGGCATGGTCAAATTTGAGATTTTTCCTCGTTCTTCTTCCAACTGCCATAGTGGCCCAATATGACCTACCTACGACTTCTGTACACCTCTGGCGATGTTGTCTCACGTGTATCCATCGAATCAGACACACTGGTGTGAATTTGGAGACATCGAAATTTTCCACTAAAAATCGTATAGCCGGCATGGTCAAATTTGAGATTTTTCCTCGTTCTTCTTCCAACTGCCATAGTGGCCCAATATGACCTACCTACGACTTCTGTACACCTCTGGCGATGTTGTCTCACGTGTATCCATCGAATCAGACACACTGGAGTGAATTTGGAGACATCGAAATTTTCCACTAAAAATCGTATAGCCGGCATGGTCAAATTTGAGATTTTTCCTCGTTCTTCTTCCAACTGCCATAGTGGCCCAATATGACCTACCTACGACTTCTGTACACCTCTGGCGATGTTGTCTCACGTGTATCCATCGAATCAGACACACTGGAGTGAATTTGGAGACATCGAAATTTTCCACTAAAAATCGTATAGCCGGCATGGTCAAATTTGAGATTTTTCCTCGTTCTTCTTCCAACTGCCATAGTGGCCCAATATGACCTACCTACGACTTCTGTACACCTCTGGCGATGTTGTCTCACGTGTATCCATCGAATCAGACACACTGGTGTGAATTTGGAGACATCGAAATTTTCCACTAAAAATCGTATAGCCGGCATGGTCAAATTTGAGGTTTTTCCTCGTTCTTCTTCCAACTGCCATAGTGGCCCAATATGACCTACCTACGACTTCTGTACACCTCTGGCGATGTTGTCTCACGTGTATCCATCGAATCAGACACACTGGAGTGAATTTGGAGACATCGAAATTTTCCACTAAAAATCGTATAGCCGGCATGGTCAAATTTGAGATTTTTCCTCGTTCTTCTTCCAACTGCCATAGTGGCCCAATATGACCTACCTACGACTTCTGTACACCTCTGGCGATGTTGTCTCACGTGTATCCATCGAATCAGACACACTGGAGTGAATTTGGAGACATCGAAATTTTCCACTAAAAATCGTATAGCCGGCATGGTCAAATTTGAGATTTTTCCTCGTTCTTCTTCCAACTGCCATAGTGGCCCAATATGACCTACCTACGACTTCTGTACACCTCTGGCGATGTTGTCTCACGTGTATCCATCGAATCAGACACACTGGAGTGAATTTGGAGACATCGAAATTTTCCACTAAAAATCGTATAGCCGGCATGGTCAAATTTGAGATTTTTCCTCTTTCTTCTTCCAACTGCCATAGTGGCCCAATATGACCTACCTACGACTTCTGTACACCTCTGGCGATGTTGTCTCACGTGTATCCATCGAATCAGACACACTGGAGTGAATTTGGAGACATCGAAATTTTCCACTAAAAATCGTATAGCCGGCATGGTCAAATTTGAGGTTTTTCCTCGTTCTTCTTCCAACTGCCATAGTGGCCCAATATGACCTACCTACGACTTCTGTACACCTCCGGCGATGTTGTCTCACGTGTATCCATCGAATCAGACACACTGGAGTGAATTTGGAGACATCGAAATTTTCCACTAAAAATCGTATAGCCGGCATGGTCAAATTTGAGATTTTTCCTCGTTCTTCTTCCAACTGCCATAGTGGCCCAATATGACCTACCTACGACTTCTGTACACCTCTGGCGATGTTGTCTCACGTGTATCCATCGAATCAGACACACTGGTGTGAATTTGGAGACATCGAAATTTTCCACTAAAAATCGTATAGCCGGCATGGTCAAATTTGAGATTTTTCCTCGTTCTTCTTCCAACTGCCATAGTGGCCCAATATGACCTACCGACGACTTCTGTACACCTCTGGCGATGTTGTCTCACGTGTATCCATCGAATCAGACACACTGGAGTGAATTTGGAGACATCGAAATTTTCCACTAAAAATCGTATAGCCGGCATGGTCAAATTTGAGATTTTTCCTCGTTCTTCTTCCAACTGCCATAGTGGCCCAATATGACCTACCTACGACTTCTGTACACCTCTGGCGATGTTGTCTCACGTGTATCCATCGAATCAGACACACTGGTGTGAATTTGGAGACATCGAAATTTTCCACTAAAAATCGTATAGCCGGCATGGTCAAATTTGAGGTTTTTCCTCGTTCTTCTTCCAACTGCCATAGTGGCCCAATATGACCTACCTACGACTTCTGTACACCTCTGGCGATGTTGTCTCACGTGTATCCATCGAATCAGACACACTGGAGTGAATTTGGAGACATCGAAATTTTCCACTAAAAATCGTATAGCCGGCATGGTCAAATTTGAGATTTTTCCTCGTTCTTCTTCCAACTGCCATAGTGGCCCAATATGACCTACCTACGACTTCTGTACACCTCTGGCGATGTTGTCTCACGTGTATCCATCGAATCAGACACACTGGTGTGAATTTGGAGACATCGAAATTTTCTACTAAAAATCGTATAGCCGGCATGGTCAAATTTGAGATTTTTCCTCGTTCTTCTTCCAACTGCCATAGTGGCCCAATATGACCTACCTACGACTTCTGTACACCTCTGGCGATGTTGTCTCACGTGTATCCATCGAATCAGACACACTGGAGTGAATTTGGAGACATCGAAATTTTCCACTAAAAATCGTATAGCCGGCATGGTCAAATTTGAGATTTTTCCTCGTTCTTCTTCCAACTGCCATAGTGGCCCAATATGACCTACCTACGACTTCTGTACACCTCTGGCGATGTTGTCTCACGTGTATCCATCGAATCAGACACACTGGAGTGAATTTGGAGACATCGAAATTTTCCACTAAAAATCGTATAGCCGGCATGGTCAAATTTGAGGTTTGCCCTCGTTCTTCTTCCAACTGCCATAGTGGCCCAATATGACCTACCTACGACTTCTGTACACCTCTGGCGATGTTGTCTCACGTGTATCCATCGAATCAGACACACTGGAGTGAATTTGGAGACATCGAAATTTTCCACTAAAAATCGTATAGCCGGCATGGTCAAATTTGAGATTTTTCCTCGTTCTTCTTCCAACTGCCATAGTGGCCCAATATGACCTACCTACGACTTCTGTACACCTCTGGCGATGTTGTCTCACGTGTATCCATCGAATCAGACACACTGGAGTGAATTTGGAGACATCGAAATTTTCCACTAAAAATCGTATAGCCGGCATGGTCAAATTTGAGATTTTTCCTCGTTCTTCTTCCAACTGCCATAGTGGCCCAATATGACCTACCTACGACTTCTGTACACCTCTGGCGATGTTGTCTCACGTGTATCCATCGAATCAGACACACTGGTGTGAATTTGGAGACATCGAAATTTTCCACTAAAAATCGTATAGCCGGCATGGTCAAATTTGAGATTTTTCCTCGTTCTTCTTCCAACTGCCATAGTGGCCCAATATGACCTACCTACGACTTCTGTACACCTCTGGCGATGTTGTCTCACGTGTATCCATCGAATCAGACACACTGGAGTGAATTTGGAGACATCGAAATTTTCCACTAAAAATCGTATAGCCGGCATGGTCAAATTTGAGATTTTTCCTCGTTCTTCTTCCAACTGCCATAGTGGCCCAATATGACCTACCTACGACTTCTGTACACCTCTGGCGATGTTGTCTCACGTGTATCCATCGAATCAGACACACTGGAGTGAATTTGGAGACATCGAAATTTTCCACTAAAAATCGTATAGCCGGCATGGTCAAATTTGAGGTTTGCCCTCGTTCTTCTTCCAACTGCCATAGTGGCCTAATATGACCTACCTACGACTTCTGTACACCTCTGGCGATGTTGTCTCACGTGTATCCATCGAATCAGACACACTGGAGTGAATTTGGAGACATCGAAATTTTCCACTAAAAATCGTATAGCCGGCATGGTCAAATTTGAGATTTTTCCTCGTTCTTCTTCCAACTGCCATAGTGGCCCAATATGACCTACCTACGACTTCTGTACACCTCTGGCGATGTTGTCTCACGTGTATCCATCGAATCAGACACACTGGTGTGAATTTGGAGACATCAAAATTTTCCACTAAAAATCGTATAGCCGGCATGGTCAAATTTGAGGTTTTTCCTCGTTCTTCTTCCAACTGCCATAGTGGCCCAATATGACCTACCTACGACTTCTGTACACCTCTGGCGATGTTGTCTCACGTGTATCCATCGAATCAGACACACTGGAGTGAATTTGGAGACATCGAAATTTTCCACTAAAAATCGTATAGCCGGCATGGTCAAATTTGAGATTTTTCCTCGTTCTTCTTCCAACTGCCATAGTGGCCCAATATGACCTACCTACGACTTCTGTACACCTCTGGCGATGTTGTCTCACGTGTATCCATCGAATCAGACACACTGGTGTGAATTTGGAGACATCGAAATTTTCTACTAAAAATCGTATAGCCGGCATGGTCAAATTTGAGATTTTTCCTCGTTCTTCTTCCAACTGCCATAGTGGCCCAATATGACCTACCTACGACTTCTGTACACCTCTGGCGATGTTGTCTCACGTGTATCCATCGAATCAGACACACTGGAGTGAATTTGGAGACATCGAAATTTTCCACTAAAAATCGTATAGCCGGCATGGTCAAATTTGAGATTTTTCCTCGTTCTTCTTCCAACTGCCATAGTGGCCCAATATGACCTACCTACGACTTCTGTACACCTCTGGCGATGTTGTCTCACGTGTATCCATCGAATCAGACACACTGGAGTGAATTTGGAGACATCGAAATTTTCCACTAAAAATCGTATAGCCGGCATGGTCAAATTTGAGATTTTTCCTCGTTCTTCTTCCAACTGCCATAGTGGCCCAATATGACCTACCTACGACTTCTGTACACCTCTGGCGATAAAAATCGTATAGCCGGCATGTTCAAATTTGAGGTTTTTCCTCGTTCTTCTTCCAACTGCCATAGTGGCCCAATATGACCTACCTACGACTTCTGTACACCTCTGGCGATGTTGTCTCACGTGTATCCATCGAATCAGACACACTGGAGTGAATTTGGAGACATCGAAATTTTCCACTAAAAATCGTATAGCCGGCATGGTCAAATTTGAGATTTTTCCTCGTTCTTCTTCCAACTGCCATAGTGGCCCAATATGACCTACCTACGACTTCTGTACACCTCTGGCGATGTTGTCTCACGTGTATCCATCGAATCAGACACACTGGTGTGAATTTGGAGACATCGAAATTTTCCACTAAAAATCGTATAGCCGGCATGGTCAAATTTGAGATTTTTCCTCGTTCTTCTTCCAACTGCCATAGTGGCCCAATATGACCTACCTACGACTTCTGTACACCTCTGGCGATGTTGTCTCACGTGTATCCATCGAATCAGACACACTGGAGTGAATTTGGAGACATCGAAATTTTCCACTAAAAATCGTATAGCCGGCATGGTCAAATTTGAGATTTTTCCTCGTTCTTCTTCCAACTGCCATAGTGGCCCAATATGACCTACCTACGACTTCTGTACACCTCTGGCGATGTTGTCTCACGTGTATCCATCGAATCAGACACACTGGTGTGAATTTGGAGACATCGAAATTTTCCACTAAAAATCGTATAGCCGGCATGGTCAAATTTGAGATTTTTCCTCGTTCTTCTTCCAACTGCCATAGTGGCCCAATATGACCTACCTACGACTTCTGTACACCTCTGGCGATGTTATCTCACGCGTATCCATCGAATCAGACACACTGGAGTGAATTTGGAGACATCGAAATTTTCCACTAAAAATCGTATAGCCGGCATGGTCAAATTTGAGATTTTTCCTCGTTCTTCTTCCAACTGCCATAGTGGCCCAATATGACCTACCTACGACTTCTGTACACCTCTGGCGATGTTGTCTCACGTGTATCCATCGAATCAGACACACTGGAGTGGTCAAATTTGAGGTTTTTCCTCGTTCTTCTTCCAACTGCCATAGTGGCCCAATATGACCTACCTACGACTTCTGTACACCTCTGGCGATGTTGTCTCACGTGTATCCATCGAATCAGACACACTGGAGTGAATTTGGAGACATCGAAATTTTCCACTAAAAATCGTATAGCCGGCATGGTCAAATTTGAGGTTTTCCCTCGTTCTTCTTCCAACTGCCATAGTGGCCCAATATGACCTACCTACGACTTCTGTACACCTCTGGCGATGTTGTCTCACGTGTATCCATCGAATCAGACACACTGGTGTGAATTTGGAGACATCAAAATTTTCCACTAAAAATCGTATAGCCGGCATGGTCAAATTTGAGGTTTTTCCTCGTTCTTCTTCCAACTGCCATAGTGGCCCAATATGACCTACCTACGACTTCTGTACACCTCTGGCGATGTTGTCTCACGTGTATCCATCGAATCAGACACACTGGAGTGAATTTGGAGACATCGAAATTTTCCACTAAAAATAGTATAGCCGGCATGGTCAAATTTGAGATTTTTCCTCGTTCTTCTTCCAACTGCCATAGTGGCCCAATATGACCTACCTCCGACTTCTGTACACCTCTGGCGATGTTGTCTCACGTGTATCCATCGAATCAGACACACTGGAGTGAATTTGGAGACATCGAAATTTTCCACTAAAAGTCGTATAGCCGGCATGGTCAAATTTTTTTGGTTTTTCCTCGTTCTTCTTCCAACTGCCATAGTGGCCCAATATGACCTACCTACGACTTCTGTACACCTCTGGCGATGTTGTCTCACTTGTATCCATCGAATCAGACACACTGGAGTGAATTTGGAGACATCAAAATTTTCCACTAAAAATCGTATAGCCGGCATAGTCAAATTTTAGGTTTTTCCTCGTTCTTCTTCCAACTGCCATAGTGGCCCAATATGACCTACCTACGACTTCTGTACACCTCTGGCGATGTTGTCTCACGTGTATCCATCGAATCAGACACACTGGAGTGAATTTGGAGACATCGAAATTTTCCACTAAAAATCGTATAGCCGGCATGGTCAAATTTGAGGTTTTCCCTCGTTCTTCTTCCAACTGCCATAGTGGCCCAATATGACCTACCTACGACTTCTGTACACCTCTGGCGATGTTGTCTCACGTGTATCCATCGAATCAGACACACTGGAGTGAATTTGGAGACATCGAAATTTTCCACTAAAAATCGTATAGCCGGCATGGTCAAATTTGAGATTTTTCCTCGTTCTTCTTCCAACTGCCATAGTGGCCCAATATGACCTACCTACGACTTCTGTACACCTCTGGCGATGTTGTCTCACGTGTATCCATCGAATCAGACACACTGGTGTGAATTTGGAGACATCGAAATTTTCCACTAAAAATCGTATAGCCGGCATGGTCAAATTTGAGATTTTTCCTCGTTCTTCTTCCAACTGCCATAGTGGCCCAATATGACCTACCTACGACTTCTGTACACCTCTGGCGATGTTGTCTCACGTGTATCCATCGAATCAGACACACTGGAGTGAATTTGGAGACATCGAAATTTTCCACTAAAAATCGTATAGCCGGCATGGTCAAATTTGAGATTTTTCCTCGTTCTTCTTCCAACTGCCATAGTGGCCCAATATGACCTACCTACGACTTCTGTACACCTCTGGCGATGTTGTCTCACGTGTATCCATCGAATCAGACACACTGGAGTGAATTTGGAGACATCGAAATTTTCCACTAAAAATCGTATAGCCGGCATGGTCAAATTTGAGGTTTTCCCTCGTTCTTCTTCCAACTGCCATAGTGGCCCAATATGACCTACCTACGACTTCTGTACACCTCTGGCGATGTTGTCTCACGTGTATCCATCGAATCAGACACACTGGAGTGAATTTGGAGACATCGAAATTTTCCACTAAAAATCGTATAGCCGGCATGGTCAAATTTGAGGTTTTTCCTCGTTCTTCTTCCAACTGCCATAGTGGCCCAATATGACCTACCTACGACTTCTGTACACCTCTGGCGATGTTGTCTCACGTGTATCCATCGAATCAGACACACTGGAGTGAATTTGGAGACATCGAAATTTTCCACTAAAAGTCGTATAGCCGGCATGGTCAAATTTGAGGTTTTTCCTCGTTCTTCTTCCAACTGCCATAGTGGCCCAATATGACCTACCTACGACTTCTGTACACCTCTGGCGATGTTGTCTCACGTGTATCCATCGAATCAGACACACTGGAGTGAATTTGGAGACATCGAAATTTTCCACTAAAAATCGTATAGCCGGCATGGTCAAATTTGAGGTTTTTCCTCGTTCTTCTTCCAACTGCCATAGTGGCCCAATATGACCTACCTACGACTTCTGTACACCTCCGGCGATGTTGTCTCACGTGTATCCATCGAATCAGACACACTGGAGTGAATTTGGAGACATCGAAATTTTCCACTAAAAATCGTATAGCCGGCATGGTCAAATTTGAGATTTTTCCTCGTTCTTCTTCCAACTGCCATAGTGGCCCAATATGACCTACCTACGACTTCTGTACACCTCTGGCGATGTTGTCTCACGTGTATCCATCGAATCAGACACACTGGAGTGAATTTGGAGACATCGAAATTTTCCACTAAAAATCGTATAGCCGGCATGGTCAAATTTGAGATTTTTCCTCGTTCTTCTTCCAACTGCCATAGTGGCCCAATATGACCTACCTACGACTTCTGTACACCTCTGGCGATGTTGTCTCACGTGTATCCATCGAATCAGACACACTGGAGTGAATTTGGAGACATCGAAATTTTCCACTAAAAATCGTATAGCCGGCATGGTCAAATTTGAGATTTTTCCTCGTTCTTCTTCCAACTGCCATAGTGGCCCAATATGACCTACCTACGACTTCTGTACACCTCTGGCGATGTTGTCTCACGTGTATCCATCGAATCAGACACACTGGAGTGAATTTGGAGACATCGAAATTTTCCACTAAAAATCGTATAGCCGGCATGGTCAAATTTGAGATTTTTCCTCGTTCTTCTTCCAACTGCCATAGTGGCCCAATATGACCTACCTACGACTTCTGTACACCTCTGGCGATGTTGTCTCACGTGTATCCATCGAATCAGACACACTGGAGTGAATTTGGAGACATCGAAATTTTCCACTAAAAATCGTATAGCCGGCATGGTCAAATTTGAGATTTTTCCTCGTTCTTCTTCCAACTGCCATAGTGGCCCAATATGACCTACCTACGACTTCTGTACACCTCTGGCGATGTTGTCTCACGTGTATCCATCGAATCAGACACACTGGAGTGAATTTGGAGACATCGAAATTTTCCACTAAAAATCGTATAGCCGGCATGGTCAAATTTGAGATTTTTCCTCGTTCTTCTTCCAACTGCCATAGTGGCCCAATATGACCTACCTACGACTTCTGTACACCTCTGGCGATGTTGTCTCACGTGTATCCATCGAATCAGACACACTGGTGTGAATTTGGAGACATCGAAATTTTCCACTAAAAATCGTATAGCCGGCATGGTCAAATTTGAGATTTTTCCTCGTTCTTCTTCCAACTGCCATAGTGGCCCAATATGACCTACCTACGACTTCTGTACACCTCTGGCGATGTTGTCTCACGTGTATCCATCGAATCAGACACACTGGAGTGAATTTGGAGACATCGAAATTTTCCACTAAAAATCGTATAGCCGGCATGGTCAAATTTGAGATTTTTCCTCGTTCTTCTTCCAACTGCCATAGTGGCCCAATATGACCTACCTACGACTTCTGTACACCTCTGGCGATGTTGTCTCACGTGTATCCATCGAATCAGACACACTGGAGTGAATTTGGAGACATCGAAATTTTCCACTAAAAATCGTATAGCCGGCATGGTCAAATTTGAGATTTTTCCTCGTTCTTCTTCCAACTGCCATAGTGGCCCAATATGACCTACCTACGACTTCTGTACACCTCTGGCGATGTTGTCTCACGTGTATCCATCGAATCAGACACACTGGAGTGAATTTGGAGACATCGAAATTTTCCACTAAAAATCGTATAGCCGGCATGGTCAAATTTGAGATTTTTCCTCGTTCTTCTTCCAACTGCCATAGTGGCCCAATATGACCTACCTACGACTTCTGTACACCTCTGGCGATGTTGTCTCACGTGTATCCATCGAATCAGACACACTGGAGTGAATTTGGAGACATCGAAATTTTCCACTAAAAATCGTATAGCCGGCATGGTCAAATTTGAGATTTTTCCTCGTTCTTCTTCCAACTGCCATAGTGGCCCAATATGACCTACCTACGACTTCTGTACACCTCTGGCGATGTTGTCTCACGTGCATCCATCGAATCAGACACACTGGAGTGAATTTGGAGACATCGAAATTTTCCACTAAAAATCGTATAGCCGGCATGGTCAAATTTGAGATTTTTCCTCGTTCTTCTTCCAACTGCCATAGTGGCCCAATATGACCTACCTACGACTTCTGTACACCTCTGGCGATGTTGTCTCACGTGTATCCATCGAATCAGACACACTGGTGTGAATTTGGAGACATCGAAATTTTCCACTAAAAATCGTATAGCCGGCATGGTCAAATTTGAGATTTTTCCTCGTTCTTCTTCCAACTGCCATAGTGGCCCAATATGACCTACCTACGACTTCTGTACACCTCTGGCGATGTTGTCTCACGTGTATCCATCGAATCAGACACACTGGAGTGAATTTGGAGACATCGAAATTTTCCACTAAAAATCGTATAGCCGGCCTGGTCAAATTTGAGATTTTTCCTCGTTCTTCTTCCAACTGCCATAGTGGCCCAATATGACCTACCTACGACTTCTGTACACCTCTGGCGATGTTGTCTCACGTGTATCCATCGAATCAGACACACTGGTGTGAATTTGGAGACATCGAAATTTTCCACTAAAAATCGTATAGCCGGCATGGTCAAATTTGAGATTTTTCCTCGTTCTTCTTCCAACTGCCATAGTGGCCCAATATGACCTACCTACGACTTCTGTACACCTCTGGCGATGTTGTCTCACGTGTATCCATCGAATCAGACACACTGGAGTGAATTTGGAGACATCGAAATTTTCCACTAAAAATCGTATAGCCGGCATGGTCAAATTTGAGGTTTTTCCTCGTTCTTCTTCCAACTGCCATAGTGGCCCAATATGACCTACCTACGACTTCTGTACACCTCTGGCGATGTTGTCTCACGTGTATCCATCGAATCAGACACACTGGTGTGAATTTGGAGACATCGAAATTTTCCACTAAAAATCGTATAGCCGGCATGGTCAAATTTGAGATTTTTCCTCGTTCTTCTTCCAACTGCCATAGTGGCCCAATATGACCTACCTACGACTTCTGTACACCTCTGGCGATGTTGTCTCACGTGTATCCATCGAATCAGACACACTGGAGTGAATTTGGAGACATCGAAATTTTCCACTAAAAATCGTATAGCCGGCATGGTCAAATTTGAGATTTTTCCTCGTTCTTCTTCCAACTGCCATAGTGGCCCAATATGACCTACCTACGACTTCTGTACACCTCTGGCGATGTTGTCTCACGTGTATCCATCGAATCAGACACACTGGAGTGAATTTGGAGACATCGAAATTTTCCACTAAAAATCGTATAGCCGGCATGGTCAAATTTGAGGTTTTCCCTCGTTCTTCTTCCAACTGCCATAGTGGCCCAATATGACCTACCTACGACTTCTGTACACCTCTGGCGATGTTGTCTCACGTGTATCCATCGAATCAGACACACTGGAGTGAATTTGGAGACATCGAAATTTTCCACTAAAAATCGTATAGCCGGCATGGTCAAATTTGAGGTTTTTCCTCGTTCTTCTTCCAACTGCCATAGTGGCCCAATATGACCTACCTACGACTTCTGTACACCTCCGGCGATGTTGTCTCACGTGTATCCATCGAATCAGACACACTGGAGTGAATTTGGAGACATCGAAATTTTCCACTAAAAATCGTATAGCCGGCATGGTCAAATTTGAGATTTTTCCTCGTTCTTCTTCCAACTGCCATAGTGGCCCAATATGACCTACCTACGACTTCTGTACACCTCTGGCGATGTTGTCTCACGTGTATCCATCGAATCAGACACACTGGTGTGAATTTGGAGACATCAAAATTTTCCACTAAAAATCGTATAGCCGGCATGGTCAAATTTGAGATTTTTCCTCGTTCTTCTTCCAACTGCCATAGTGGCCCAATATGACCTACCTACGACTTCTGTACACCTCCGGCGATGTTGTCTCACGTGTATCCATCGAATCAGACACACTGGAGTGAATTTGGAGACATCGAAATTTTCCACTAAAAATCGTATAGCCGGCATGGTCAAATTTGAGATTTTTCCTCGTTCTTCTTCCAACTGCCATAGTGGCCCAATATGACCTACCTACGACTTCTGTACAACTCTGGCGATGTTGTCTCACGTGTATCCATCGAATCAGACACACTGGAGTGAATTTGGAGACATCGAAATTTTCCACTAAAAATCGTATAGCCGGCATGGTCAAATTTGAGGTTTTTCCTCGTTCTTCTTCCAACTGCCATAGTGGCCCAATATGACTTACCTACGACTTCTGTACACCTCTGGCGATGTTGTCTCACGTGTATCCATCGAATCAGACACACTGGAGTGAATTTGGAGACATCGAAATTTTCCACTAAAAATCGTATAGCCGGCATGGTCAAATTTGAGATTTTTCCTCGTTCTTCTTCCAACTGCCATAGTGGCCCAATATGACCTACCTACGACTTCTGTACACCTCTGGCGATGTTGTCCCACGTGTATCCATCGAATCAGACACACTGGAGTGAATTTGGAGACATCGAAATTTTCCACTAAAAATCGTATAGCCGGCATGGTCAAATTTGAGATTTTTCCTCGTTCTTCTTCCAACTGCCATAGTGGCCCAATATGACCTACCTACGACTTCTGTACACCTCTGGCGATGTTGTCTCACGTGTATCCATCGAATCAGACACACTGGAGTGAATTTGGAGACATCGAAATTTTCCACTAAAAATCGTATAGCCGGCATGGTCAAATTTGAGATTTTTCCTCATTCTTCTTCCAACTGCCATAGTGGCCCAATATGACCTACCCACGACTTCTGTACACCTCTGGCGATGTTGTCTCACGTGTATCCATCGAATCAGACACACTGGAGTGAATTTGGAGACATCGAAATTTTCCACTAAAAATCGTATAGCCGGCATGGTCAAATTTGAGATTTTTCCTCGTTCTTCTTCCAACTGCCATAGTGGCCCAATATGACCTACCTACGACTTCTGTACACCTCTGGCGATGTTGTCTCACGTGTATCCATCGAATCAGACACACTGGTGTGAATTTGGAGACATCGAAATTTTCCACTAAAAATCGTATAGCCGGCATGGTCAAATTTGAGATTTTTCCTCGTTCTTCTTCCAACTGCCATAGTGGCCCAATATGACCTACCTACGACTTCTGTACACCTCTGGCGATGTTGTCTCACGTGTATCCATCGAATCAGACACACTGGAGTGAATTTGGAGACATCGAAATTTTCCACTAAAAATCGTATAGCCGGCATGGTCAAATTTGAGATTTTTCCTCGTTCTTCTTCCAACTGCCATAGTGGCCCAATATGACCTACCTACGACTTCTGTACACCTCTGGCGATGTTGTCTCACGTGTATCCATCGAATCAGACACACTGGAGTGAATTTGGAGACATCGAAATTTTCCACTAAAAATCGTATAGCCGGCATGGTCAAATTTGAGATTTTTCCTCGTTCTTCTTCCAACTGCCATAGTGGCCCAATATGACCTACCTACGACTTCTGTACACCTCTGGCGATGTTGTCTCACGTGTATCCATCGAATCAGACACACTGGTGTGAATTTGGAGACATCGAAATTTTCCACTAAAAATCGTATAGCCGGCATGGTCAAATTTGAGATTTTTCCTCGTTCTTCTTCCAACTGCCATAGTGGCCCAATATGACCTACCTACGACTTCTGTACACCTCTGGCGATGTTGTCTCACGTGTATCCATCGAATCAGACACACTGGTGTGAATTTGGAGACATCGAAATTTTCCACTAAAAATCGTATAGCCGGCATGGTCAAATTTGAGGTTTTTCCTCGTTCTTCTTCCAACTGCCATAGTGGCCCAATATGACTTACCTACGACTTCTGTACACCTCTGGCGATGTTGTCTCACGTGTATCCATCGAATCAGACACACTGGAGTGAATTTGGAGACATCGAAATTTTCCACTAAAAATCGTATAGCCGGCATGGTCAAATTTGAGATTTTTCCTCGTTCTTCTTCCAACTGCCATAGTGGCCCAATATGACCTACCTACGACTTCTGTACACCTCTGGCGATGTTGTCCCACGTGTATCCATCGAATCAGACACACTGGAGTGAATTTGGAGACATCGAAATTTTCCACTAAAAATCGTATAGCCGGCATGGTCAAATTTGAGATTTTTCCTCGTTCTTCTTCCAACTGCCATAGTGGCCCAATATGACCTACCTACGACTTCTGTACACCTCTGGCGATGTTGTCTCACGTGTATCCATCGAATCAGACACACTGGAGTGAATTTGGAGACATCGAAATTTTCCACTAAAAATCGTATAGCCGGCATGGTCAAATTTGAGATTTTTCCTCATTCTTCTTCCAACTGCCATAGTGGCCCAATATGACCTACCCACGACTTCTGTACACCTCTGGCGATGTTGTCTCACGTGTATCCATCGAATCAGACACACTGGAGTGAATTTGGAGACATCGAAATTTTCCACTAAAAATCGTATAGCCGGCATGGTCAAATTTGAGATTTTTCCTCGTTCTTCTTCCAACTGCCATAGTGGCCCAATATGACCTACCTACGACTTCTGTACACCTCTGGCGATGTTGTCTCACGTGTATCCATCGAATCAGACACACTGGTGTGAATTTGGAGACATCGAAATTTTCCACTAAAAATCGTATAGCCGGCATGGTCAAATTTGAGATTTTTCCTCGTTCTTCTTCCAACTGCCATAGTGGCCCAATATGACCTACCTACGACTTCTGTACACCTCTGGCGATGTTGTCTCACGTGTATCCATCGAATCAGACACACTGGAGTGAATTTGGAGACATCGAAATTTTCCACTAAAAATCGTATAGCCGGCATGGTCAAATTTGAGATTTTTCCTCGTTCTTCTTCCAACTGCCATAGTGGCCCAATATGACCTACCTACGACTTCTGTACACCTCTGGCGATGTTGTCTCACGTGTATCCATCGAATCAGACACACTGGTGTGAATTTGGAGACATCGAAATTTTCCACTAAAAATCGTATAGCCGGCATGGTCAAATTTGAGATTTTTCCTCGTTCTTCTTCCAACTGCCATAGTGGCCCAATATGACCTACCTACGACTTCTGTACACCTCTGGCGATGTTGTCTCACGTGTATCCATCGAATCAGACACACTGGAGTGAATTTGGAGACATCGAAATTTTCCACTAAAAATCGTATAGCCGGCATGGTCAAATTTGAGATTTTTCCTCGTTCTTCTTCCAACTGCCATAGTGGCCCAATATGACCTACCTACGACTTCTGTACACCTCTGGCGATGTTGTCTCACGTGTATCCATCGAATCAGACACACTGGTGTGAATTTGGAGACATCGAAATTTTCCACTAAAAATCGTATAGCCGGCATGGTCAAATTTGAGATTTTTCCTCGTTCTTCTTCCAACTGCCATAGTGGCCCAATATGACCTACCTACGACTTCTGTACACCTCTGGCGATGTTGTCTCACTTGTATCCATCGAATCAGACACACTGGTGTGAATTTGGAGACATCGAAATTTTCCACTAAAAATCGTATAGCCGGCATGGTCAAATTTGAGGTTTTTCCTCGTTCTTCTTCCAACTGCCATAGTGGCCCAATATGACCTACCTACGACTTCTGTACACCTCTGGCGATGTTGTCTCACGTGTATCCATCGAATCAGACACACTGGAGTGAATTTGGAGACATCGAAATTTTCCACTAAAAATCGTATAGCCGGCATGGTCAAATTTGAGATTTTTCCTCGTTCTTCTTCCAACTGCCATAGTGGCCCAATATGACCTACCTACGACTTCTGTACACCTCTGGCGATGTTGTCTCACGCGTATCCATCGAATCAGACACACTGGAGTGAATTTGGAGACATCGAAATTTTCCACTAAAAATCGTATAGCCGGCATGGTCAAATTTGAGGTTTTCCCTCGTTCTTCTTCCAACTGCCATAGTGGCCCAATATGACCTACCTACGACTTCTGTACACCTCTGGCGATGTTGTCTCACGTGTATCCATCGAATCAGACACACTGGAGTGAATTTGGAGACATCGAAATTTTCCACTAAAAATCGTATAGCCGGCATGGTCAAATTTGAGATTTTTCCTCGTTCTTCTTCCAACTGCCATAGTGGCCCAATATGACCTACCTACGACTTCTGTACTCCTCCGGCGATGTTGTCTCACGTGTATCCATCGAATCAGACACACTGGAGTGAATTTGGAGACATCGAAATTTTCCACTAAAAATCGTATAGCCGGCATGGTCAAATTTGAGATTTTTCCTCGTTCTTCTTCCAACTGCCATAGTGGCCCAATATGACCTACCTACGACTTCTGTACACCTCTGGCGATGTTGTCTCACGTGTATCCATCGAATCAGACACACTGGAGTGAATTTGGAGACATCGAAATTTTCCACTAAAAATCGTATAGCCGGCATGGTCAAATTTGAGATTTTTCCTCGTTCTTCTTCCAACTGCCATAGTGGCCCAATATGACCTACCTACGACTTCTGTACACCTCTGGCGATGTTGTCTCACGTGTATCCATCGAATCAGACACACTGGTGTGAATTTGGAGACATCGAAATTTTCCACTAAAAATCGTATAGCCGGCATGGTCAAATTTGAGGTTTTTCCTCGTTCTTCTTCCAACTGCCATAGTGGCCCAATATGACCTACCTACGACTTCTGTACACCTCTGGCGATGTTGTCTCACGTGTATCCATCGAATCAGACACACTGGAGTGAATTTGGAGACATCGAAATTTTCCACTAAAAATCGTATAGCCGGCATGGTCAAATTTGAGATTTTTCCTCGTTCTTCTTCCAACTGCCATAGTGGCCCAATATGACCTACCTACGACTTCTGTACACCTCTGGCGATGTTGTCTCACGTGTATCCATCGAATCAGACACACTGGAGTGAATTTGGAGACATCGAAATTTTCCACTAAAAATCGTATAGCCGGCATGGTCAAATTTGAGATTTTTCCTCGTTCTTCTTCCAACTGCCATAGTGGCCCAATATGACCTACCTACGACTTCTGTACACCTCTGGCGATGTTGTCTCACGTGTATCCATCGAATCAGACACACTGGTGTGAATTTGGAGACATCGAAATTTTCCACTAAAAATCGTATAGCCGGCATGGTCAAATTTGAGATTTTTCCTCGTTCTTCTTCCAACTGCCATAGTGGCCCAATATGACCTACCTACGACTTCTGTACACCTCTGGCGATGTTGTCTCACGTGTATCCATCGAATCAGACACACTGGAGTGAATTTGGAGACATCGAAATTTTCCACTAAAAATCGTATAGCCGGCATGGTCAAATTTGAGATTTTTCCTCGTTCTTCTTCCAACTGCCATAGTGGCCCAATATGACCTACCTACGACTTCTGTACACCTCTGGCGATGTTGTCTCACGTGTATCCATCGAATCAGACACACTGGTGTGAATTTGGAGACATCGAAATTTTCCACTAAAAATCGTATAGCCGGCATGGTCAAATTTGAGATTTTTCCTCGTTCTTCTTCCAACTGCCATAGTGGCCCAATATGACCTACCTACGACTTCTGTACACCTCTGGCGATGTTGTCTCACGTGTATCCATCGAATCAGACACACTGGAGTGAATTTGGAGACATCGAAATTTTCCACTAAAAATCGTATAGCCGGCATGGTCAAATTTGAGATTTTTCCTCGTTCTTCTTCCAACTGCCATAGTGGCCCAATATGACCTACCTACGACTTCTGTACACCTCTGGCGATGTTGTCTCACGTGTATCCATCGAATCAGACACACTGGTGTGAATTTGGAGACATCGAAATTTTCCACTAAAAATCGTATAGCCGGCATGGTCAAATTTGAGGTTTTTCCTCGTTCTTCTTCCAACTGCCATAGTGGCCCAATATGACCTACCTACGACTTCTGTACACCTCTGGCGATGTTGTCTCACGTGTATCCATCGAATCAGACACACTGGAGTGAATTTGGAGACATCGAAATTTTCCACTAAAAATCGTATAGCCGGCATGGTCAAATTTGAGATTTTTCCTCGTTCTTCTTCCAACTGCCATAGTGGCCCAATATGACCTACCTACGACTTCTGTACACCTCTGGCGATGTTGTCTCACGTGTATCCATCGAATCAGACACACTGGAGTGAATTTGGAGACATCGAAATTTTCCACTAAAAATCGTATAGCCGGCATGGTCAAATTTGAGGTTTTCCCTCGTTCTTCTTCCAACTGCCATAGTGGCCCAATATGACCTACCTACGACTTCTGTACACCTCTGGCGATGTTGTCTCACGTGTATCCATCGAATCAGACACACTGGAGTGAATTTGGAGACATCGAAATTTTCCACTAAAAATCGTATAGCCGGCATGGTCAAATTTGAGATTTTTCCTCGTTCTTCTTCCAACTGCCATAGTGGCCCAATATGACCTACCTACGACTTCTGTACACCTCCGGCGATGTTGTCTCACGTGTATCCATCGAATCAGACACACTGGAGTGAATTTGGAGACATCGAAATTTTCCACTAAAAATCGTATAGCCGGCATGGTCAAATTTGAGATTTTTCCTCGTTCTTCTTCCAACTGCCATAGTGGCCCAATATGACCTACCTACGACTTCTGTACACCTCTGGCGATGTTGTCTCACGTGTATCCATCGAATCAGACACACTGGAGTGAATTTGGAGACATCGAAATTTTCCACTAAAAATCGTATAGCCGGCATGGTCAAATTTGAGATTTTTCCTCGTTCTTCTTCCAACTGCCATAGTGGCCCAATATGACCTACCTACGACTTCTGTACACCTCTGGCGATGTTGTCTCACGTGTATCCATCGAATCAGACACACTGGAGTGAATTTGGAGACATCGAAATTTTCCACTAAAAATCGTATAGCCGGCATGGTCAAATTTGAGATTTTTCCTCGTTCTTCTTCCAACTGCCATAGTGGCCCAATATGACCTACCTACGACTTCTGTACACCTCCGGCGATGTTGTCTCACGTGTATCCATCGAATCAGACACACTGGAGTGAATTTGGAGACATCGAAATTTTCCACTAAAAATCGTATAGCCGGCATGGTCAAATTTGAGATTTTTCCTCGTTCTTCTTCCAACTGCCATAGTGGCCCAATATGACCTACCTACGACTTCTGTACACCTCTGGCGATGTTGTCTCACGTGTATCCATCGAATCAGACACACTGGTGTGAATTTGGAGACATCGAAATTTTCCACTAAAAATCGTATAGCCGGCATGGTCAAATTTGAGGTTTTTCCTCGTTCTTCTTCCAACTGCCATAGTGGCCCAATATGACCTACCTACGACTTCTGTACACCTCTGGCGATGTTGTCTCACGTGTATCCATCGAATCAGACACACTGGAGTGAATTTGGAGACATCGAAATTTTCCACTAAAAATCGTATAGCCGGCATGGTCAAATTTGAGATTTTTCCTCGTTCTTCTTCCAACTGCCATAGTGGCCCAATATGACCTACCTACGACTTCTGTACACCTCTGGCGATGTTGTCTCACGTGTATCCATCGAATCAGACACACTGGAGTGAATTTGGAGACATCGAAATTTTCCACTAAAAATCGTATAGCCGGCATGGTCAAATTTGAGATTTTTCCTCGTTCTTCTTCCAACTGCCATAGTGGCCCAATATGACCTACCTACGACTTCTGTACACCTCTGGCGATGTTGTCTCACGTGTATCCATCGAATCAGACACACTGGTGTGAATTTGGAGACATCGAAATTTTCCACTAAAAATCGTATAGCCGGCATGGTCAAATTTGAGATTTTTCCTCGTTCTTCTTCCAACTGCCATAGTGGCCCAATATGACCTACCTACGACTTCTGTACACCTCTGGCGATGTTGTCTCACGTGTATCCATCGAATCAGACACACTGGAGTGAATTTGGAGACATCGAAATTTTCCACTAAAAATCGTATAGCCGGCATGGTCAAATTTGAGATTTTTCCTCGTTCTTCTTCCAACTGCCATAGTGGCCCAATATGACCTACCTACGACTTCTGTACACCTCTGGCGATGTTGTCTCACGTGTATCCATCGAATCAGACACACTGGTGTGAATTTGGAGACATCGAAATTTTCCACTAAAAATCGTATAGCCGGCATGGTCAAATTTGAGATTTTTCCTCGTTCTTCTTCCAACTGCCATAGTGGCCCAATATGACCTACCTACGACTTCTGTACACCTCTGGCGATGTTGTCTCACGTGTATCCATCGAATCAGACACACTGGTGTGAATTTGGAGACATCGAAATTTTCCACTAAAAATCGTATAGCCGGCATGGTCAAATTTGAGATTTTTCCTCGTTCTTCTTCCAACTGCCATAGTGGGCCAATATGACCTACCTACGACTTCTGTACACCTCTGGCGATGTTGTCTCACGTGTATCCATCGAATCAGACACACTGGTGTGAATTTGGAGACATCGAAATTTTCCACTAAAAATCGTATAGCCGGCATGGTCAAATTTGAGGTTTTTCCTCGTTCTTCTTCTAGTGGCCCAATATGACCTACCTACGACTTCTGTACACCTCTGGCGATGTTGTCTCACGTGTATCCATCGAATCAGACACACTGGAGTGAATTTGGAGACATCGAAATTTTCCACTAAAAATCGTATAGCCGGCATGGTCAAATTTGAGATTTTTCCTCGTTCTTCTTCCAACTGCCATAGTGTCCCAATATGACCTACCTACGACTTCTGTACACCTCTGGCGATGTTGTCTCACGTGTATCCATCGAATCAGACACACTGGTGTGAATTTGGAGACATCGAAATTTTCCACTAAAAATCGTATAGCCGGCATGGTCAAATTTGAGATTTTTCCTCGTTCTTCTTCCAACTGCCATAGTGGCCCAATATGACCTACCTACGACTTCTGTACACCTCTGGCGATGTTGTCTCACGTGTATCCATCGAATCAGACACACTGGAGTGAATTTGGAGACATCGAAATTTTCCACTAAAAATCGTATAGCCGGCATGGTCAAATTTGAGATTTTTCCTCGTTCTTCTTCCAACTGCCATAGTGGCCCAATATGACCTACCTACGACTTCTGTACACCTCTGGCGATGTTGTCTCACGTGTATCCATCGAATCAGACACACTGGAGTGAATTTGGAGACATCGAAATTTTCCACTAAAAATCGTATAGCCGGCATGGTCAAATTTCAGGTTTTTCCTCGTTCTTCTTCCAACTGCCATAGTGGCCCAATATGACCTACCTACGACTTCTGTACACCTCTGGCGATGTTGTCTCACGTGTATCCATCGAATCAGACACACTGGAGTGAATTTGGAGACATCGAAATTTTCCACTAAAAATCGTATAGCCGGCATGGTCAAATTTGAGGTTTTTCCTCGTTCTTCTTCCAACTGCCATAGTGGCCCAATATGACCTACCTACGACTTCTGTACACCTCTGGCGATGTTGTCTCACGTGTATCCATCGAATCAGACACACTGGTGTGAATTTGGAGACATCGAAATTTTCCACTAAAAATCGTATAGCCGGCATGGTCAAATTTGAGATTTTTCCTCGTTCTTCTTCCAACTGCCATAGTGGCCCAATATGACCTACCTACGACTTCTGTACACCTCTGGCGATGTTGTCTCACGTGTATGCATCGAATCAGACACACTGGAGTGAATTTGGAGACATCGAAATTTTCCACTAAAAATCGTATAGCCGGCATGGTCAAATTTGAGGTTTTTCCTCGTTCTTCTTCCAACTGCCATAGTGGCCCAATATGACCTACCTACGACTTCTGTACACCTCTGGCGATGTTGTCTCACGTGTATCCATCGAATCAGACACACTGGAGTGAATTTGGAGACATCGAAATTTTCCACTAAAAATCGTATAGCCGGCATGGTCAAATTTGAGGTTTTTCCTCGTTCTTCTTCCAACTGCCATAGTGGCCCAATATGACCTACCTACGACTTCTGTACACCTCTGGCGATGTTGTCTCACGTGTATCCATCGAATCAGACACACTGGTGTGAATTTGGAGACATCCAAATTTTCCACAAAAAATCGTATAGCCGGCATGGTCAAATTTGAGGTATTTCCTCGTTCTTCTTCCAACTGCCATAGCGGCGCAATATGACCTACCTAAGACCTCTGTACACCTCTGGCGATGTTGTCTCACGTGTATCCATCGAATCAGACACTTTGGAGTGAATTTGGAGACATCCAAATTTTCCACTAAAAATCGTATAGCCGGCATGGTCAAATTTGAGATTTTTCCTCGTTCTTCTTCCAACTGCCATAGTGGCCCAATATGACCTACCTACGACTTCTGTACACCTCTGGCGATGTTGTCTCACGTGTATCCATCGAATCAGACACACTGGTGTGAATTTGGAGACATCGAAATTTTCCACTAAAAATCGTATAGCCGGCATGGTCAAATTTGAGGTTTTTCCTCGTTCTTCTTCCAACTGCCATAGTGGCCCAATATGACCTACCTACGACTTCTGTACACCTCTGGCGATGTTGTCTCACGTGTATCCATCGAATCAGACACACTGGTGTGAATTTGGAGACATCGAAATTTTCCACTAAAAATCGTATAGCCGGCATGGTCAAATTTGAGATTTTTCCTCGTTCTTCTTCCAACTGCCATAGTGGCCCAATATGACCTACCTACGACTTCTGTACACCTCTGGCGATGTTGTCTCACGTGTATCCATCGAATCAGACACACTGGAGTGAATTTGGAGACATCGAAATTTTCCACTAAAAATCGTATAGCCGGCATGGTCAAATTTGAGATTTTTCCTCGTTCTTCTTCCAACTGCCATAGTGGCTAAATATGACCTACCTACGACTTCTGTACACCTCTGGCGATGTTGTCTCACGTGTATCCATCGAATCAGACACACTGGAGTGAATTTGGAGACATCGAAATTTTCCACTAAAAATCGTATAGCCGGATGGTCAAATTTGAGATTTTTCCTCGTTCTTCTTCCAACTGCCATAGTGGCCCAATATGACCTACCTACGACTTCTGTACACCTCTGGCGATGTTGTCTCACGTGTATCCATCGAATCAGACACACTGGAGTGAATTTGGAGACATCGAAATTTTCCACTAAAAATCGTATAGCCGGCATGGTCAAATTTGAGGTTTTTCCTCGTTCTTCTTCCAACTGCCATAGTGGCCCAATATGACCTACCTACGACTTCTGTACAACTCTGGCGATGTTGTCTCACGTGTATCCATCGAATCAGACACACTGGAGTGAATTTGGAGACATCGAAATTTTCCACTAAAAATCGTATAGCCGGCATGGTCAAATTTGAGATTTTTCCTCGTTCTTCTTCCAACTGCCATAGTGGCCCAATATGACCTACCTACGACTTCTGTACACCTCTGGCGATGTTGTCTCACGTGTATCCATCGAATCAGACACACTGGAGTGAATTTGGAGACATCGAAATTTTCCACTAAAAATCGTATAGCCGGCATGGTCAAATTTGAGATTTTTCCTCGTTCTTCTTCCAACTGCCATAGTGGCTAAATATGACCTACCTACGACTTCTGTACACCTCTGGCGATGTTGTCTCACGTGTATCCATCGAATCAGACACACTGGAGTGAATTTGGAGACATCGAAATTTTCCACTAAAAATCGTATAGCCGGCATGGTCAAATTTGAGGTTTTTCCTCGTTCTTCTTCCAACTGCCATAGTGGCCCAATATGACCTACCTACGACTTCTGTACACCTCTGGCGATGTTGTCTCACGTGTATCCATCGAATCAGACACACTGGAGTGAATTTGGAGACATCAAAATTTTCCACTAAAAATCGTATAGCCGGCATGGTCAAATTTGAGATTTTTCCTCGTTCTTCTTCCAACTGCCATAGTGGCCCAATATGACCTACCTACGACTTCTGTACACCTCTGGCGATGTTGTCTCACGTGTATCCATCGAATCAGACACACTGGTGTGAATTTGGAGACATCGAAATTTTCCACTAAAAATCGTATAGCCGGCATGGTCAAATTTGAGATTTTTCCTCGTTCTTCTTCCAACTGCCATAGTGGCCCAATATGACCTACCTACGACTTCTGTACACCTCTGGCGATGTTGTCTCACGTGTATCCATCGAATCAGACACACTGGTGTGAATTTGGAGACATCGAAATTTTCCACTAAAAATCGTATAGCCGGCATGGTCAAATTTGAGATTTTTCCTCGTTCTTCTTCCAACTGCCATAGTGGCCCAATATGACCTACCTACGACTTCTGTACACCTCTGGCGATGTTGTCTCACGTGTATCCATCGAATCAGACACACTGGTGTGAATTTGGAGACATCGAAATTTTCCACTAAAAATCGTATAGCCGGCATGGTCAAATTTGAGATTTTTCCTCGTTCTTCTTCCAACTGCCATAGTGGCCCAATATGACCTACCTACGACTTCTGTACACCTCTGGCGATGTTGTCTCACGTGTATCCATCGAATCAGACACACTGGAGTGAATTTGGAGACATCGAAATTTTCCACTAAAAATCGTATAGCCGGCATGGTCAAATTTGAGATTTTTCCTCGTTCTTCTTCCAACTGCCATAGTGGCCCAATATGACCTACCTACGACTTCTGTACACCTCTGGCGATGTTGTCTCACGTGTATCCATCGAATCAGACACACTGGAGTGAATTTTGAGACATCGAAATTTTCCACTAAAAATCGTATAGCCGGCATGGTCAAATTTGAGGTTTTTCCTCGTTCTTCTTCCAACTGCCATAGTGGCCCAATATGACCTACCTACGACTTCTGTACACCTCCGGCGATGTTGTCTCACGTGTATCCATCGAATCAGACACACTGGAGTGAATTTGGAGACATCGAAATTTTCCACTAAAAATCGTATAGCCGGCATGGTCAAATTTGAGATTTTTCCTCGTTCTTCTTCCAACTGCCATAGTGGCCCAATATGACCTACCTACGACTTCTGTACACCTCTGGCGATGTTGTCTCACGTGTATCCATCGAATCAGACACACTGGAGTGAATTTGGAGACATCGAAATTTTGCACTAAAAATCGTATAGCCGGCATGATCAAATTTGAGATTTTTCCTCGTTCTTCTTCCAACTGCCATAGTGGCCCAATATGACCTACCTACGACTTCTGTACACCTCTGGCGATGTTGTCTCACGTCTATCCATCGAATCAGACACACTGGTGTGAATTTGGAGACATCGAAATTTTCCACTAAAAATCGTATAGCCGGCATGGTCAAATTTGAGATTTTTCCTCGTTCTTCTTCCAACTGCCATAGTGGCCCAATATGACCTACCTACGACTTCTGTACACCTCTGGCGATGTTGTCTCACGTGTATCCATCGAATCAGACACACTGGTGTGAATTTGGAGACATCGAAATTTTCCACTAAAAATCGTATAGCCGGCATGGTCAAATTTGAGATTTTTCCTCGTTCTTCTTCCAACTGCCATAGTGGCCCAATATGACCTACCTACGACTTCTGTACACCTCTGGCGATGTTGTCTCACGTGTATCCATCGAATCAGACACACTGGAGTGAATTTGGAGACATCGAAATTTTCCACTAAAAATCGTATAGCCGGCATGGTCAAATTTGAGATTTTTCCTCGTTCTTCTTCCAACTGCCATAGTGGCCCAATATGACCTACCTACGACTTCTGTACACCTCTGGCGATGTTGTCTCACGTGTATCCATCGAATCAGACACACTGGTGTGAATTTGGAGACATCGAAATTTTCCACTAAAAATCGTATAGCCGGCATGGTCAAATTTGAGATTTTTCCTCGTTCTTCTTCCAACTGCCATAGTGGCCCAATATGACCTACCTACGACTTCTGTACACCTCTGGCGATGTTGTCTCACGTGTATCCATCGAATCAGACACACTGGAGTGAATTTGGAGACATCGAAATTGTCCACTAAAAATCGTATAGCCGGCATGGTCAAATTTGAGATTTTTCCTCGTTCTTCTTCCAACTGCCATAGTGGCCCAATATGACCTACCTACGACTTCTGTACACCTCTGGCGATGTTGTCTCACGTGTATCCATCGAATCAGACACACTGGAGTGAATTTGGAGACATTGAAATTTTCCACTAAAAATCGTATAGCCGGCATGGTCAAATTTGAGATTTTTCCTCGTTCTTCTTCCAACTGCCATAGTGGCCCAATATGACCTACCTACGACTTCTGTACACCTCTGGCGACGTTGTCTCACGTGTATCCATCGAATCAGACACACTGGTGTGAATTTGGAGACATCGAAATTTTCCACTAAAAATCGTATAGCCGGCATGGTCAAATTTGAGATTTTTCCTCGTTCTTCTTCCAACTGCCATAGTGGCCCAATATGACCTACCTACGACTTCTGTACACCTCTGGCGATGTTGTCTCACGTGTATCCATCGAATCAGACACACTGGAGTGAATTTGGAGACATCGAAATTTTCCACTAAAAATCGTATAGCCGGCATGGTCAAATTTGAGATTTTTCCTCGTTCTTCTTCCAACTGCCATAGTGGCCCAATATGACCTACCTACGACTTCTGTACACCTCTGGCGATGTTGTCTCACGTGTATCCATCGAATCAGACACACTGGTGTGAATTTGGAGACATCGAAATTTTCCACTAAAAATCGTATAGCCGGCATGGTCAAATTTGAGATTTTTCCTCGTTCTTCTTCCAACTGCCATAGTGGCCCAATATGACCTACCTAAGACTTCTGTACACCTCTGGCGATGTTGTCTCACGTGTATCCATCGAATCAGACACTTTGGAGTGAATTTGGAGACATCCAAATTTTCCACAAAAAATCGTATAGCCGGCATGGTCAAATTTGAGGTTTTTCCTCGTTCTTCTTCCAACTGCCATAGCGGCGCAATATGACCTACCTAAGACTTCTGTACACCTCTGGCGATGTTGTCTCACGTGTATCCATCGAATCAGACACACTGGAGTGAATTTGGAGACATCGAAATTTTCCACTAAAAATCGTATAGCCGGCATGGTCAAATTTGAGATTTTTCCTCGTTCTTCTTCCAACTGCCATAGTGGCCCAATATGACCTACCTACGACTTCTGTACACCTCTGGCGATGTTGTCTCACGTGTATCCATCGAATCAGACACACTGGTGTGAATTTGGAGACATCGAAATTTTCCACTAAAAATCGTATAGCCGGCATGGTCAAATTTGAGGTTTTTCCTCGTTCTTCTTCCAACTGCCATAGTGGCCCAATATGACCTACCTACGACTTCTGTACACCTCTGGCGATGTTGTCTCACGTGTATCCATCGAATCAGACACACTGGTGTGAATTTGGAGACATCGAAATTTTCCACTAAAAATCGTATAGCCGGCATGGTCAAATTTGAGATTTTTCCTCGTTCTTCTTCCAACTGCCATAGTGGCCCAATATGACCTACCTACGACTTCTGTACACCTCTGGCGATGTTGTCTCACGTGTATCCATCGAATCAGACACACAGGAGTGAATTTGGAGACATCGAAATTTTCCACTAAAAATCGTATAGCCGGCATGGTCAAATTTGAGATTTTTCCTCGTTCTTCTTCCAACTGCCATAGTGGCCCAATATGACCTACCTACGACTTCTGTACACCTCTGGCGATGTTGTCTCACGTGTATCCATCGAATCAGACACACTGGAGTGAATTTGGAGACATCGAAATTTTCCACTAAAAATCGTATAGCCGGCATGGTCAAATTTGAGATTTTTCCTCGTTCTTCTTCCAACTGCCATAGTGGCCCAATATGACCTACCTACGACTTCTGTACACCTCTGGCGATGTTGTCTCACGTGTATCCATCGAATCAGACACACTGGAGTGAATTTGGAGACATCGAAATTTTCCACTAAAAATCGTATAGCCGGCATGGTCAAATTTGAGATTTTTCCTCGTTCTTCTTCCAACTGCCATAGTGGCCCAATATGACCTACCTACGACTTCTGTACACCTCTGGCGATGTTGTCTCACGTGTATCCATCGAATCAGACACACTGGAGTGAATTTGGAGACATCGAAATTTTCCACTAAAAATCGTATAGCCGGCATGGTCAAATTTGAGATTTTTCCTCGTTCTTCTTCCAACTGCCATAGTGGCCCAATATGACCTACCTACGACTTCTGTACACCTCTGGCGATGTTGTCTCACGTGTATCCATCGAATCAGACACACTGGTGTGAATTTGGAGACATCGAAATTTTCCACTAAAAATCGTATAGCCGGCATGGTCAAATTTGAGGTTTTTCCTCGTTCTTCTTCCAACTGCCATAGTGGCCCAATATGACCTACCTACGACTTCTGTACACCTCTGGCGATGTTGTCTCAGGTGTATCCATCGAATCAGACACACTGGTGTGAATTTGGAGACATCGAAATTTTCCACTAAAAATCGTATAGCCGGCATGGTCAAATTTGAGATTTTTCCTCGTTCTTCTTCCAACTGCCATAGTGGCCCAATATGACCTACCTACGACTTCTGTACACCTCTGGCGATGTTGTCTCGCGTGTATCCATCGAATCAGACACACTGGAGTGAATTTGGAGATATCGAAATTTTCCACTAAAAATCGTATAGCCGGCATGGTCAAATTTGAGATTTTTCCTCGTTCTTCTTCCAACTGCCATAGTGGCCCAATATGACCTACCTACGACTTCTGTACACCTCTGGCGATGTTGTCTCACGTGTATCCATCGAATCAGACACACTGGTGTGAATTTGGAGACATCGAAATTTTCCACTAAAAATCGTATAGCCGGCATGGTCAAATTTGAGGTTTTTCCTCGTTCTTCTTCCAACTGCCATAGTGGCCCAATATGACCTACCTACGACTTCTGTACACCTCTGGCGATGTTGTCTCAGGTGTATCCATCGAATCAGACACACTGGTGTGAATTTGGAGACATCGAAATTTTCCACTAAAAATCGTATAGCCGGCATGGTCAAATTTGAGATTTTTCCTCGTTCTTCTTCCAACTGCCATAGTGGCCCAATATGACCTACCTACGACTTCTGTACACCTCTGGCGATGTTGTCTCACGTGTATCCATCGAATCAGACACACAGGAGTGAATTTGGAGACATCGAAATTTTCCACTAAAAATCGTATAGCCGGCATGGTCAAATTTGAGATTTTTCCTCGTTCTTCTTCCAACTGCCATAGTGGCCCAATATGACCTACCTACGACTTCTGTACACCTCTGGCGATGTTGTCTCACGTGTATCCATCGAATCAGACACACTGGAGTGAATTTGGAGACATCGAAATTTTCCACTAAAAATCGTATAGCCGGCATGGTCAAATTTGAGATTTTTCCTCGTTCTTCTTCCAACTGCCATAGTGGCCCAATATGACCTACCTACGACTTCTGTACACCTCTGGCGATGTTGTCTCACGTGTATCCATCGAATCAGACACACTGGTGTGAATTTGGAGACATCGAAATTTTCCACTAAAAATCGTATAGCCGGCATGGTCAAATTTGAGATTTTTCCTCGTTCTTCTTCCAACTGCCATAGTGGCCCAATATGACCTACCTACGACTTCTGTACACCTCTGGCGATGTTGTCTCACGTGTATCCATCGAATCAGACACACTGGTGTGAATTTGGAGACATCGAAATTTTCCACTAAAAATCGTATAGCCGGCATGGTCAAATTTGAGATTTTTCCTCGTTCTTCTTCCAACTGCCATAGGGGCCCAATATGACCTACCTACGACTTCTGTACACCTCTGGCGATGTTGTCTCACGTGTATCCATCGAATCAGACACACTGGAGTGAATTTGGAGACATCGAAATTTTCCACTAAAAATCGTATAGCCGGCATGGTCAAATTTGAGATTTTTCCTCGTTCTTCTTCCAACTGCCATAGTGGCCCAATATGACCTACCTACGACTTCTGTACACCTCTGGCGATGTTGTCTCACGTGTATCCATCGAATCAGACACACTGGAGTGAATTTGGAGACATCGAAATTTTCCACTAAAAATCGTATAGCCGGCATGGTCAAATTTGAGGTTTTTCCTCGTTCTTCTTCCAACTGCCATAGTGGCCCAATATGACCTACCTACGACTTCTGTACACCTCTGGCGATGTTGTCTCACGTGTATCCATCGAATCAGACACACTGGAGTGAATTTGGAGACATCGAAATTTTCCACTAAAAATCGTATAGCCGGCATGGTCAAATTTGAGGTTTTTCCTCGTTCTTCTTCCAACTGCTATAGTGGCCCAATATGACCTACCTACGACTTCTGTACACCTCCGGCGATGTTGTCTCACGTGTATCCATCGAATCAGACACACTGGAGTGAATTTGGAGACATCGAAATTTTCCACTAAAAATCGTATAGCCGGCATGGTCAAATTTGAGATTTTTCCTCGTTCTTCTTCCAACTGCCATAGGGGCCCAATATGACCTACCTACGACTTCTGTACACCTCTGGCGATGTTGTCTCACGTGTATCCATCGAATCAGACACACTGGTGTGAATTTGGAGACATCGAAATTTTCCACTAAAAATCGTATAGCCGGCATGGTCAAATTTGAGGTTTTTCCTCGTTCTTCTTCCAACTGCCATAGTGGCCCAATATGACCTACCTACGACTTCTGTACACCTCTGGCGATGTTGTCTCGCGTGTATCCATCGAATCAGACACACTGGAGTGAATTTGGAGATATCGAAATTTTCCACTAAAAATCGTATAGCCGGCATGAGATTTTTCCTCGTTCTTCTTCCAACTGCCATAGTGGCCCAATATGACCTACCTACGACTTCTGTACACCTCTGGCGATGTTGTCTCACGTGTATCCATCGAATCAGACACACTGGAGTGAATTTGGAGACATCGAAATTTTCCACTAAAAATCGTATAGCCGGCATGGTCAAATTTGAGATTTTTCCTCGTTCTTCTTCCAACTGCCATAGTGGCCCAATATGACCTACCTACGACTTCTGTACACCTCTGGCGATGTTGTCTCACGTGTATCCATCGAATCAGACACACTGGAGTGAATTTGGAGACATCGAAATTTTCCACTAAAAATCGTATAGCCGGCATGGTCAAATTTGAGATTTTTCCTCGTTCTTCTTCCAACTG
Source organism: Eristalis pertinax (assembly GCA_907269125.1). Taxonomy (NCBI): domain Eukaryota; kingdom Metazoa; phylum Arthropoda; class Insecta; order Diptera; family Syrphidae; genus Eristalis; species Eristalis pertinax. The sequence continues at coordinate 62,350,034 of OU026145.1, forward strand.
CCATAGTGGCCCAATATGACCTACCTACGACTTCTGTACACCTCTGGCGATGTTGTCTCACGTGTATCCATCGAATCAGACACACTGGAGTGAATTTGGAGACATCGAAATTTTCCACTAAAATCGTATAGCCGGCATGGTCAAATTTGAGATTTTTCCTCGTTCTTCTTCCAACTGCCATAGTGGCCCAATATGACCTACCTACGACTTCTGTACACCTCTGGCGATGTTGTCTCACGTGTATCCATCGAATCAGACACACTGGAGTGAATTTGGAGACATCGAAATTTTCCACTAAAAATCGTATAGCCGGCATGGTCAAATTTGAGATTTTTCCTCGTTCTTCTTCCAACTGCCATAGTGGCCCAATATGACCTACCTACGACTTCTGTACACCTCTGGCGATGTTGTCTCACGTGTATCCATCGAATCAGACACACTGGAGTGAATTTGGAGACATCGAAATTTTCCACTAAAAATCGTATAGCCGGCATGGTCAAATTTGAGATTTTTCCTCGTTCTTCTTCCAACTGCCATAGTGGCCCAATATGACCTACCTACGACTTCTGTACACCTCTGGCGATGTTGTCTCACGTGTATCCATCGAATCAGACACACTGGAGTGAATTTGGAGACATCGAAATTTTCCACTAAAAATCGTATAGCCGGCATGGTCAAATTTGAGATTTTTCCTCGTTCTTCTTCCAACTGCCATAGTGGCCCAATATGACCTACCTACGACTTCTGTACACCTCTGGCGATGTTGTCTCACGTGTATCCATCGAATCAGACACACTGGAGTGAATTTGGAGACATCGAAATTTTCCACTAAAAATCGTATAGCCGGCATGGTCAAATTTGAGATTTTTCCTCGTTCTTCTTCCAACTGCCATAGTGGCCCAATATGACCTACCTACGACTTCTGTACACCTCTGGCGATGTTGTCCTCACGTGTATCCATCGAATCAGACACACTGGAGTGAATTTGGAGACATCGAAATTTTCCACTAAAAATCGTATAGCCGGCATGGTCAAATTTGAGATTTTTCCTCGTTCTTCTTCCAACTGCCATAGTGGCCCAATATGACCTACCTACGACTTCTGTACACCTCTGGCGATGTTGTCTCACGTGTATCCATCGAATCAGACACACTGGAGTGAATTTGGAGACATCGAAATTTTCCACTAAAAATCGTATAGCCGGCATGGTCAAATTTGAGATTTTTCCTCGTTCTTCTTCCAACTGCCATAGTGGCCCAATATGACCTACCTACGACTTCTGTACACCTCTGGCGATGTTGTCTCACGTGTATCCATCGAATCAGACACACTGGAGTGAATTTGGAGACATCGAAATTTTCCACTAAAAATCGTATAGCCGGCATGGTCAAATTTGAGATTTTTCCTCGTTCTTCTTCCAACTGCCATAGTGGCCCAATATGACCTACCTACGACTTCTGTACACCTCTGGCGATGTTGTCTCACGTGTATCCATCGAATCAGACACACTGGAGTGAATTTGGAGACATCGAAATTTTCCACTAAAAATCGTATAGCCGGCATGGTCAAATTTGAGATTTTTCCTCGTTCTTCTTCCAACTGCCATAGTGGCCCAATATGACCTACCTACGACTTCTGTACACCTCTGGCGATGTTGTCTCACGTGTATCCATCGAATCAGACACACTGGAGTGAATTTGGAGACATCGAAATTTTCCACTAAAAATCGTATAGCCGGCATGGTCAAATTTGAGATTTTTCCTCGTTCTTCTTCAACTGCCATAGTGGCCCAATATGACCTACCTACGACTTCTGTACACCTCTGGCGATGTTGTCTCACGTGTATCCATCGAATCAGACACACTGGAGTGAATTTGGAGACATCGAAATTTTCCACTAAAAATCGTATAGCCGGCATGGTCAAATTTGAGATTTTTCCTCGTTCTTCTTCCAACTGCCATAGTGGCCCAATATGACCTACCTACGACTTCTGTACACCTCTGGCGATGTTGTCTCACGTGTATCCATCGAATCAGACACACTGGAGTGAATTTGGAGACATCGAAATTTTCCACTAAAAATCGTATAGCCGGCATGGTCAAATTTGAGATTTTTCCTCGTTCTTCTTCCAACTGCCATAGTGGCCCAATATGACCTACCTACGACTTCTGTACACCTCTGGCGATGTTGTCTCACGTGTATCCATCGAATCAGACACACTGGAGTGAATTTGGAGACATCGAAATTTTCCACTAAAAATCGTATAGCCGGCATGGTCAAATTTGAGATTTTTTCCTCGTTCTTCTTCCAACTGCCATAGTGGCCCAATATGACCTACCTACGACTTCTGTACACCTCTGGCGATGTTGTCTCACGTGTATCCATCGAATCAGACACACTGGAGTGAATTTGGAGACATCGAAATTTTCCACTAAAAATCGTATAGCCGGCATGGTCAAATTTGAGATTTTTCCTCGTTCTTCTTCCAACTGCCATAGTGGCCCAATATGACCTACCTACGACTTCTGTACACCTCTGGCGATGTTGTCTCACGTGTATCCATCGAATCAGACACACTGGAGTGAATTTGGAGACATCGAAATTTTCCACTAAAAATCGTATAGCCGGCATGGTCAAATTTGAGATTTTTCCTCGTTCTTCTTCCAACTGCCATAGTGGCCCAATATGACCTACCTACGACTTCTGTACACCTCTGGCGATGTTGTCTCACGTGTATCCATCGAATCAGACACACTGGAGTGAATTTGGAGACATCGAAATTTTCCACTAAAAATCGTATAGCCGGCATGGTCAAATTTGAGATTTTTCCTCGTTCTTCTTCCAACTGCCATAGTGGCCCAATATGACCTACCTACGACTTCTGTACACCTCTGGCGATGTTGTCTCACGTGTATCCATCGAATCAGACACACTGGAGTGAATTTGGAGACATCGAAATTTTCCACTAAAAATCGTATAGCCGGCATGGTCAAATTTGAGATTTTTCCTCGTTCTTCTTCCAACTGCCATAGTGGCCCAATATGACCTACCTACGACTTCTGTACACCTCTGGCGATGTTGTCTCACGTGTATCCATCGAATCAGACACACTGGAGTGAATTTGGAGACATCGAAATTTTCCACTAAAAATCGTATAGCCGGCATGGTCAAATTTGAGATTTTTCCTCGTTCTTCTTCCAACTGCCATAGTGGCCCAATATGACCTACCTACGACTTCTGTACACCTCTGGCGATGTTGTCTCACGTGTATCCATCGAATCAGACACACTGGAGTGAATTTGGAGACATCGAAATTTTCCACTAAAAATCGTATAGCCGGCATGGTCAAATTTGAGGTTTTTCCTCGTTCTTCTTCCAACTGCCATAGTGGCCCAATATGACCTACCTACGACTTCTGTACACCTCTGGCGATGTTGTCTCACGTGTATCCATCGAATCAGACACACTGGAGTGAATTTGGAGACATCGAAATTTTCCACTAAAAATCGTATAGCCGGCATGGTCAAATTTGAGATTTTTTCCTCGTTCTTCTTCCAACTGCCATAGTGGCCCAATATGACCTACCTACGACTTCTGTACACCTCTGGCGATGTTGTCTCACGTGTATCCATCGAATCAGACACACTGGTGTGAATTTGGAGACATCGAAATTTTCCACTAAAAATCGTATAGCCGGCATGGTCAAATTTGAGATTTTTCCTCGTTCTTCTTCCAACTGCCATAGTGGCCCAATATGACCTACCTACGACTTCTGTACACCTCTGGCGATGTTGTCTCACGTGTATCCATCGAATCAGACACACTGGAGTGAATTTGGAGACATCGAAATTTTCCACTAAAAATCGTATAGCCGGCATGGTCAAATTTGAGATTTTTCCTCGTTCTTCTTCCAACTGCCATAGTGGCCCAATATGACCTACCTACGACTTCTGTACACCTCTGGCGATGTTGTCTCACGTGTATCCATCGAATCAGACACACTGGAGTGAATTTGGAGACATCGAAATTTTCCACTAAAAATCGTATAGCCGGCATGGTCAAATTTGAGATTTTTCCTCGTTCTTCTTCCAACTGCCATAGTGGCCCAATATGACCTACCTACGACTTCTGTACACCTCTGGCGATGTTGTCTCACGTGTATCCATCGAATCAGACACACTGGAGTGAATTTGGAGACATCGAAATTTTCCACTAAAAATCGTATAGCCGGCATGGTCAAATTTGAGATTTTTCCTCGTTCTTCTTCCAACTGCCATAGTGGCCCAATATGACCTACCTACGACTTCTGTACACCTCTGGCGATGTTGTCTCACGTGTATCCATCGAATCAGACACACTGGAGTGAATTTGGAGACATCGAAATTTTCCACTAAAAATCGTATAGCCGGCATGGTCAAATTTGAGATTTTTCCTCGTTCTTCTTCCAACTGCCATAGTGGCCCAATATGACCTACCTACGACTTCTGTACACCTCTGGCGATGTTGTCTCACGTGTATCCATCGAATCAGACACACTGGAGTGAATTTGGAGACATCGAAATTTTCCACTAAAAATCGTTTAGCCGGCATGGTCAAATTTGAGATTTTTCCTCGTTCTTCTTCCAACTGCCATAGTGGCCCAATATGACCTACCTACGACTTCTGTACACCTCTGGCGATGTTGTCTCACGTGTATCCATCGAATCAGACACACTGGTGTGAATTTGGAGACATCGAAATTTTCCACTAAAAATCGTATAGCCGGCATGGTCAAATTTGAGGTTTTTCCTCGTTCTTCTTCCAACTGCCATAGTGGCCCAATATGACCTACCTACGACTTCTGTACACCTCTGGCGATGTTGTCTCACGTGTATCCATCGAATCAGACACACTGGAGTGAATTTGGAGACATCGAAATTTTCCACTAAAAATCGTATAGCCGGCATGGTCAAATTTGAGATTTTTCCTCGTTCTTCTTCCAACTGCCATAGTGGCCCAATATGACCTACCTACGACTTCTGTACACCTCTGGCGATGTTGTCTCACGTGTATCCATCGAATCAGACACACTGGAGTGAATTTGGAGACATCGAAATTTTCCACTAAAAATCGTATAGCCGGCATGGTCAAATTTGAGATTTTTCCTCGTTCTTCTTCCAACTGCCATAGTGGCCCAATATGACCTACCTACGACTTCTGTACACCTCTGGCGATGTTGTCTCACGTGTATCCATCGAATCAGACACACTGGAGTGAATTTGGAGACATCGAAATTTTCCACTAAAAATCGTATAGCCGACATGGTCAAATTTGAGATTTTTCCTCGTTCTTCTTCCAACTGCCATAGTGGCCCAATATGACCTACCTACGACTTCTGTACACCTCTGGCGATGTTGTCTCACGTGTATCCATCGAATCAGACACACTGGTGTGAATTTGGAGACATCGAAATTTTCCACTAAAAATCGTATAGCCGGCATGGTCAAATTTGAGGTTTTTCCTCGTTCTTCTTCCAACTGCCATAGTGGCCCAATATGACCTACCTACGACTTCTGTACACCTCTGGCGATGTATGTTGTCTCACGTGTATCCATCGAATCAGACACACTGGAGTGAATTTGGAGACATCAAAATTTTCCACTAAAAATCGTATAGCCGGCATGGTCAAATTTGAGATTTTTCCTCGTTCTTCTTCCAACTGCCATAGTGGCCCAATATGACCTACCTACGACTTCTGTACACCTCTGGCGATGTTGTCTCACGTGTATCCATCGAATCAGACACACTGGTGTGAATTTGGAGACATCGAAATTTTCCACTAAAAATCGTATAGCCGGCATGGTCAAATTGAGGTTTTTCCTCGTTCTTCTTCCAACTGCCATAGTGGCCCAATATGACCTACCTACGACTTCTGTACACCTCTGGCGATGTTGTCTCACGTGTATCCATCGAATCAGACACACTGGAGTGAATTTGGAGACATCGAAATTTTCCACTAAAAATCGTATAGCCGGCATGGTCAAATTTGAGATTTTTCCTCGTTCTTCTTCCAACTGCCATAGTGGCCCAATATGACCTACCTACGACTTCTGTACACCTCTGGCGATGTTGTCTCACGTGTATCCATCGAATCAGACACACTGGAGTGAATTTGGAGACATCGAAATTTTCCACTAAAAATCGTATAGCCGGCATGGTCAAATTTGAGATTTTTCCTCGTTCTTCTTCCAACTGCCATAGTGGCCCAATATGACCTACCTACGACTTCTGTACACCTCTGGCGATGTTGTCTCACGTGTATCCATCGAATCAGACACACTGGTGTGAATTTGGAGACATCGAAATTTTCCACTAAAAATCGTATAGCCGGCATGGTCAAATTTGAGGTTTTTCCTCGTTCTTCTTCCAACTGCCATAGTGGCCCAATATGACCTACCTACGACTTCTGTACACCTCTGGCGATGTTGTCTCACGTGTATCCATCGAATCAGACACACTGGAGTGAATTTGGAGACATCGAAATTTTCCACTAAAAATCGTATAGCCGGCATGGTCAAATTTGAGATTTTTCCTCGTTCTTCTTCCAACTGCCATAGTGGCCCAATATGACCTACCTACGACTTCTGTACACCTCTGGCGATGTTGTCTCACGTGTATCCATCGAATCAGACACACTGGAGTGAATTTGGAGACATCGAAATTTTCACTAAAAATCGTATAGCCGGCATGGTCAAATTTGAGATTTTTCCTCGTTCTTCTTCCAACTGCCATAGTGGCCCAATATGACCTACCTACGACTTCTGTACACCTCTGGCGATGTTGTCTCACGTGTATCCATCGAATCAGACACACTGGAGTGAATTTGGAGACATCGAAATTTTCCACTAAAAATCGTATAGCCGGCATGGTCAAATTTGAGGTTTTTCCTCGTTCTTCTTCCAACTGCCATAGTGGCCCAATATGACCTACCTACGACTTCTGTACACCTCTGGCGATGTTGTCTCACGTGTATCCATCGAATCAGACACACTGGAGTGAATTTGGAGACATCGAAATTTTCCACTAAAAATCGTATAGCCGCATGGTCAAATTTGAGGTTTTTCCTCGTTCTTCTTCCAACTGCCATAGTGGCCCAATATGACCTACCTACGACTTCTGTACACCTCTGGCGATGTTGTCTCACGTGTATCCATCGAATCAGACACACTGGAGTGAATTTGGAGACATCGAAATTTTCCACTAAAAATCGTATAGCCGGCATGGTCAAATTTGAGATTTTTCCTCGTTCTTCTTCCAACTGCCATAGTGGCCCAATATGACCTACCTACGACTTCTGTACACCTCTGGCGATGTTGTCTCACGTGTATCCATCGAATCAGACACACTGGTGTGAATTTGGAGACATCGAAATTTTCCACTAAAAATCGTATAGCCGGCATGGTCAAATTTGAGGTTTTTCCTCGTTCTTCTTCCAACTGCCATAGTGGCCCAATATGACCTACCTACGACTTCTGTACACCTCTGGCGATGTTGTCTCACGTGTATCCATCGAATCAGACACACTGGAGTGAATTTGGAGACATCGAAATTTTCCACTAAAAATCGTATAGCCGGCATGGTCAAATTTGAGGTTTTTCCTCGTTCTTCTTCCAACTGCCATAGTGGCCCAATATGACCTACCTACGACTTCTGTACACCTCTGGCGATGTTGTCTCACGTGTATCCATCGAATCAGACACACTGGTGTGAATTTGGAGACATCGAAATTTTCCACTAAAAATCGTATAGCCGGCATGGTCAAATTTGAGATTTTTCCTCGTTCTTCTTCCAACTGCCATAGTGGCCCAATATGACCTACCTACGACTTCTGTACACCTCTGGCGATGTTGTCTCACGTGTATCCATCGAATCAGACACACTGGAGTGAATTTGGAGACATCGAAATTTTCCACTAAAAATCGTATAGCCGGCATGGTCAAATTTGAGATTTTTCCTCGTTCTTCTTCCAACTGCCATAGTGGCCCAATATGACCTACCTACGACTTCTGTACACCTCTGGCGATGTTGTCTCACGTGTATCCATCGAATCAGACACACTGGAGTGAATTTGGAGACATCGAAATTTTCCACTAAAAATCGTATAGCCGGCATGGTCAAATTTGAGATTTTTCCTCGTTCTTCTTCCAACTGCCATAGTGGCCCAATATGACCTACCTACGACTTCTGTACACCTCTGGCGATGTTGTCTCACGTGTATCCATCGAATCAGACACACTGGAGTGAATTTGGAGACATCGAAATTTTCCACTAAAAATCGTATAGCCGGCATGGTCAAATTTGAGATTTTTCCTCGTTCTTCTTCCAACTGCCATAGTGGCCCAATATGACCTACCTACGACTTCTGTACACCTCTGGCGATGTTGTCTCACGTGTATCCATCGAATCAGACACACTGGAGTGAATTTGGAGACATCGAAATTTTCCACTAAAAATCGTATAGCCGGCATGGTCAAATTTGAGGTTTTTCCTCGTTCTTCTTCCAACTGCCATAGTGGCCCAATATGACCTACCTACGACTTCTGTACACCTCTGGCGATGTTGTCTCACGTGTATCCATCGAATCAGACACACTGGAGTGAATTTGGAGACATCGAAATTTTCCACTAAAAATCGTATAGCCGGCATGGTCAAATTTGAGATTTTTCCTCGTTCTTCTTCCAACTGCCATAGTGGCCCAATATGACCTACCTACGACTTCTGTACACCTCTGGCGATGTTGTCTCACGTGTATCCATCGAATCAGACACACTGGTGTGAATTTGGAGACATCGAAATTTTCCACTAAAAATCGTATAGCCGGCATGGTCAAATTTGAGGTTTTTCCTCGTTCTTCTTCCAACTGCCATAGTGGCCCAATATGACCTACCTACGACTTCTGTACACCTCTGGCGATGTTGTCTCACGTGTATCCATCGAATCAGACACACTGGAGTGAATTTGGAGACATCGAAATTTTCCACTAAAAATCGTATAGCCGGCATGGTCAAATTTGAGGTTTTTCCTCGTTCTTCTTCCAACTGCCATAGTGGCCCAATATGACCTACCTACGACTTCTGTACACCTCTGGCGATGTTGTCTCACGTGTATCCATCGAATCAGACACACTGGTGTGAATTTGGAGACATCGAAATTTTCCACTAAAAATCGTATAGCCGGCATGGTCAAATTTGAGATTTTTCCTCGTTCTTCTTCCAACTGCCATAGTGGCCCAATATGACCTACCTACGACTTCTGTACACCTCTGGCGATGTTGTCTCACGTGTATCCATCGAATCAGACACACTGGAGTGAATTTGGAGACATCGAAATTTTCCACTAAAAATCGTATAGCCGGCATGGTCAAATTTGAGATTTTTCCTCGTTCTTCTTCCAACTGCCATAGTGGCCCAATATGACCTACCTACGACTTCTGTACACCTCTGGCGATGTTGTCTCACGTGTATCCATCGATCAGACACACTGGAGTGAATTTGGAGACATCGAAATTTTCCACTAAAAATCGTATAGCCGGCATGGTCAAATTTGAGATTTTTCCTCGTTCTTCTTCCAACTGCCATAGTGGCCCAATATGACCTACCTACGACTTCTGTACACCTCTGGCGATGTTGTCTCACGTGTATCCATCGAATCAGACACACTGGAGTGAATTTGGAGACATCGAAATTTTCCACTAAAAATCGTATAGCCGGCATGGTCAAATTTGAGATTTTTCCTCGTTCTTCTTCCAACTGCCATAGTGGCCCAATATGACCTACCTACGACTTCTGTACACCTCTGGCGATGTTGTCTCACGTGTATCCATCGAATCAGACACACTGGAGTGAATTTGGAGACATCGAAATTTTCCACTAAAAATCGTATAGCCGGCATGGTCAAATTTGAGATTTTTCCTCGTTCTTCTTCCAACTGCCATAGTGGCCCAATATGACCTACCTACGACTTCTGTACACCTCTGGCGATGTTGTCTCACGTGTATCCATCGAATCAGACACACTGGTGTGAATTTGGAGACATTGAAATTTTCCACTAAAAATCGTATAGCCGGCATGGTCAAATTTGAGATTTTTCCTCGTTCTTCTTCCAACTGCCATAGTGGCCCAATATGACCTACCTACGACTTCTGTACACCTCTGGCGATGTTGTCTCACGTGTATCCATCGAATCAGACACACTGGAGTGAATTTGGAGACATCGAAATTTTCCACTAAAAATCGTATAGCCGGCATGGTCAAATTTGAGATTTTTCCTCGTTCTTCTTCCAACTGCCATAGTGGCCCAATATGACCTACCTACGACTTCTGTACACCTCTGGCGATGTTGTCTCACGTGTATCCATCGAATCAGACAGACTGGTGTGAATTTGGAGACATCGAAATTTTCCACTAAAAATCGTATAGCCGGCATGGTCAAATTTGAGATTTTCCTCGTTCTTCTTCCAACTGCCATAGTGGCCCAATATGACCTACCTACGACTTCTGTACACCTCTGGCGATGTTGTCTCACGTGTATCCATCGAATCAGACACACTGGAGTGAATTTGGAGACATCGAAATTTTCCACTAAAAATCGTATAGCCGGCATGGTCAAATTTGAGATTTTTCCTCGTTCTTCTTCCAACTGCCATAGTGGCCCAATATGACCTACCTACGACTTCTGTACACCTCTGGCGATGTTGTCTCACGTGTATCCATCGAATCAGACACACTGGAGTGAATTTGGAGACATCGAAATTTTCCACTAAAAATCGTATAGCCGGCATGGTCAAATTTGAGATTTTTCCTCGTTCTTCTTCCAACTGCCATAGTGGCCCAATATGACCTACCTACGACTTCTGTACACCTCTGGCGATGTTGTCTCACGTGTATCCATCGAATCAGACACACTGGAGTGAATTTGGAGACATCGAAATTTTCCACTAAAAATCGTATAGCCGGCATGGTCAAATTTGAGATTTTTCCTCGTTCTTCTTCCAACTGCCATAGTGGCCCAATATGACCTACCTACGACTTCTGTACACCTCTGGCGATGTTGTCTCACGTGTATCCATCGAATCAGACACACTGGTGTGAATTTGGAGACATCGAAATTTTCCACTAAAAATCGTATAGCCGGCATGGTCAAATTTGAGATTTTTCCTCGTTCTTCTTCCAACTGCCATAGTGGCCCAATATGACCTACCTACGACTTCTGTACACCTCTGGCGATGTTGTCTCACGTGTATCCATCGAATCAGACACACTGGAGTGAATTTGGAGACATCGAAATTTTCCACTAAAAATCGTATAGCCGGCATGGTCAAATTTGAGATTTTTCCTCGTTCTTCTTCCAACTGCCATAGTGGCCCAATATGACCTACCTACGACTTCTGTACACCTCTGGCGATGTTGTATCACGTGTATCCTCGAATCAGACACACTGGTGTGAATTTGGAGACATCGAAATTTTCCACTAAAAATCGTATAGCCGGCATGGTCAAATTTGAGGTTTTTCCTCGTTCTTCTTCCAACTGCCATAGTGGCCCAATATGACCTACCTACGACTTCTGTACACCTCTGGCGATGTTGTCTCACGTGTATCCATCGAATCAGACACACTGGAGTGAATTTGGAGACATCAAAATTTTCCACTAAAAATCGTATAGCCGGCATGGTCAAATTTGAGATTTTTCCTCGTTCTTCTTCCAACTGCCATAGTGGCCCAATATGACCTACCTACGACTTCTGTACACCTCTGGCGATGTTGTCTCACGTGTATCCATCGAATCAGACACACTGGAGTGAATTTGGAGACATCGAAATTTTCCACTAAAAATCGTATAGCCGGCATGGTCAAATTTGAGATTTTTCCTCGTTCTTCTTCCAACTGCCATAGTGGCCCAATATGACCTACCTACGACTTCTGTACACCTCTGGCGATGTTGTCTCACGTGTATCCATCGAATCAGACACACTGGAGTGAATTTGGAGACATCGAAATTTTCCACTAAAAATCGTATAGCCGGCATGGTCAAATTTGAGATTTTTCCTCGTTCTTCTTCCAACTGCCATAGTGGCCCAATATGACCTACCTACGACTTCTGTACACCTCTGGCGATGTTGTCTCACGTGTATCCATCGAATCAGACACACTGGAGTGAATTTGGAGACATCGAAATTTTCCACTAAAAATCGTATAGCCGGCATGGTCAAATTTGAGATTTTTCCTCGTTCTTCTCTTCCAACTGCCATAGTGGCCCAATATGACCTACCTACGACTTCTGTACACCTCTGGCGATGTTGTCTCACGTGTATCCATCGAATCAGACACACTGGTGTGAATTTGGAGACATCGAAATTTTCCACTAAAAATCGTATAGCCGGCATGGTCAAATTTGAGGTTTTTCCTCGTTCTTCTTCCAACTGCCATAGTGGCCCAATATGACCTACCTACGACTTCTGTACACCTCTGGCGATGTTGTCTCACGTGTATCCATCGAATCAGACACACTGGTGTGAATTTGGAGACATCGAAATTTTCCACTAAAAATCGTATAGCCGGCATGGTCAAATTTGAGGTTTTTCCTCGTTCTTCTTCCAACTGCCATAGTGGCCCAATATGACCCACCTACGACTTCTGTACACCTCTGGCGATGTTGTCTCACGTGTATCCATCGAATCAGACACACTGGTGTGAATTTGGAGACATCGAAATTTTCCACTAAAAATCGTATAGCCGGCATGGTCAAATTTGAGATTTTTCCTCGTTCTTCTTCCAACTGCCATAGTGGCCCAATATGACCTACCTACGACTTCTGTACACCTCTGGCGATGTTGTCTCACGTGTATCCATCGAATCAGACACACTGGAGTGAATTTGGAGACATCGAAATTTTCCACTAAAAATCGTATAGCCGGCATGGTCAAATTTGAGGTTTTTCCTCGTTCTTCTTCCAACTGCCATAGTGGCCCAATATGACCTACCTACGACTTCTGTACACCTCTGGCGATGTTGTCTCACGTGTATCCATCGAATCAGACACACTGGTGTGAATTTGGAGACATCGAAATTTTCCACTAAAAATCGTATAGCCGGCATGGTCAAATTTGAGGTTTTTCCTCGTTCTTCTTCCAACTGCCATAGTGGCCCAATATGACCTACCTACGACTTCTGTACACCTCTGGCGATGTTGTCTCACGTGTATCCATCGAATCAGACACACTGGAGTGAATTTGGAGACATCAAAATTTTCCACTAAAAATCGTATAGCCGGCATGGTCAAATTTGAGATTTTTCCTCGTTCTTCTTCCAACTGCCATAGTGGCCCAATATGACCTACCTACGACTTCTGTACACCTCTGGCGATGTTGTCTCACGTGTATCCATCGAATCAGACACACTGGTGTGAATTTGGAGACATCGAAATTTTCCACTAAAAATCGTATAGCCGGCATGGTCAAATTTGAGATTTTTCCTCGTTCTTCTTCCAACTGCCATAGTGGCCAAATATGACCTACCTACGACTTCTGTACACCTCTGGCGATGTTGTCTCACGTGTATCCATCGAATCAGACACACTGGAGTGAATTTGGAGACATCGAAATTTTCCACTAAAAATCGTATAGCCGGCATGGTCAAATTTGAGATTTTTCCTCGTTCTTCTTCCAACTGCCATAGTGGCCCAATATGACCTACCTACGACTTCTGTACACCTCTGGCGATGTTGTCTCACGTGTATCCATCGAATCAGACACACTGGTGTGAATTTGGAGACATCGAAATTTTCCACTAAAAATCGTATAGCCGGCATGGTCAAATTTGAGGTTTTTCCTCGTTCTTCTTCCAACTGCCATAGTGGCCCAATATGACCTACCTACGACTTCTGTACACCTCTGGCGATGTTGTCTCACGTGTATCCATCGAATCAGACACACTGGTGTGAATTTGGAGACATCGAAATTTTCCACTAAAAATCGTATAGCCGGCATGGTCAAATTTGAGATTTTTCCTCGTTCTTCTTCCAACTGCCATAGTGGCCCAATATGACCTACCTACGACTTCTGTACACCTCTGGCGATGTTGTCTCACGTGTATCCATCGAATCAGACACACTGGAGTGAATTTGGAGACATCGAAATTTTCCACTAAAAATCGTATAGCCGGCATGGTCAAATTTGAGATTTTTCCTCGTTCTTCTTCCAACTGCCATAGTGGCCCAATATGACCTACCTACGACTTCTGTACACCTCTGGCGATGTTGTCTCACGTGTATCCATCGAATCAGACACACTGGAGTGAATTTGGAGACATCGAAATTTTCCACTAAAAATCGTATAGCCGGCATGGTCAAATTTGAGATTTTTCCTCGTTCTTCTTCCAACTGCCATAGTGGCCCAATATGACCTACCTACGACTTCTGTACACCTCTGGCGATGTTGTCTCACGTGTATCCATCGAATCAGACACACTGGAGTGAATTTGGAGACATCGAAATTTTCCACTAAAAATCGTATAGCCGGCATGGTCAAATTTGAGATTTTTCCTCGTTCTTCTTCCAACTGCCATAGTGGCCCAATATGACCTACCTACGACTTCTGTACACCTCTGGCGATGTTGTCTCACGTGTATCCATCGAATCAGACACACTGGAGTGAATTTGGAGACATCGAAATTTTCCACTAAAAATCGTATAGCCGGCATGGTCAAATTTGAGGTTTTTCCTCGTTCTTCTTCCAACTGCCATAGTGGCCCAATATGACCTACCTACGACTTCTGTACACCTCTGGCGATGTTGTCTCACGTGTATCCATCGAATCAGACACACTGGAGTGAATTTGGAGACATCGAAATTTTCCACTAAAAATCGTATAGCCGGCATGGTCAAATTTGAGATTTTTCCTCGTTCTTCTTCCAACTGCCATAGTGGCCCAATATGACCTACCTACGACTTCTGTACACCTCTGGCGATGTTGTCTCACGTGTATCCATCGAATCAGACACACTGGAGTGAATTTGGAGACATCGAAATTTTCCACTAAAAATCGTATAGCCGGCATGGTCAAATTTGAGATTTTTCCTCGTTCTTCTTCCAACTGCCATAGTGGCCCAATATGACCTACCTACGACTTCTGTACACCTCTGGCGATGTTGTCTCACGTGTATCCATCGAATCAGACACACTGGAGTGAATTTGGAGACATCGAAATTTTCCACTAAAAATCGTATAGCCGGCATGGTCAAATTTGAGATTTTTCCTCGTTCTTCTTCCAACTGCCATAGTGGCCCAATATGACCTACCTACGACTTCTGTACACCTCTGGCGATGTTGTCTCACGTGTATCCATCGAATCAGACACACTGGTGTGAATTTGGAGACATCGAAATTTTCCACTAAAAATCGTATAGCCGGCATGGTCAAATTTGAGGTTTTTCCTCGTTCTTCTTCCAACTGCCATAGTGGCCCAATATGACCTACCTACGACTTCTGTACACCTCTGGCGATGTTGTCTCACGTGTATCCATCGAATCAGACACACTGGAGTGAATTTGGAGACATCGAAATTTTCCACTAAAAATCGTATAGCCGGCATGGTCAAATTTGAGATTTTTCCTCGTTCTTCTTCCAACTGCCATAGTGGCCCAATATGACCTACCTACGACTTCTGTACACCTCTGGCGATGTTGTCTCACGTGTATCCATCGAATCAGACACACTGGAGTGAATTTGGAGACATCGAAATTTTCCACTAAAAATCGTATAGCCGGCATGGTCAAATTTGAGATTTTTCCTCGTTCTTCTTCCAACTGCCATAGTGGCCCAATATGACCTACCTACGACTTCTGTACACCTCTGGCGATGTTGTCTCACGTGTATCCATCGAATCAGACACACTGGAGTGAATTTGGAGACATCGAAATTTTCCACTAAAAATCGTATAGCCGGCATGGTCAAATTTGAGATTTTTCCTCGTTCTTCTTCCAACTGCCATAGTGGCCCAATATGACCTACCTACGACTTCTGTACACCTCTGGCGATGTTGTCTCACGTGTATCCATCGAATCAGACACACTGGTGTGAATTTGGAGACATCGAAATTTTCCACTAAAAATCGTATAGCCGGCATGGTCAAATTTGAGATTTTTCCTCGTTCTTCTTCCAACTGCCATAGTGGCCCAATATGACCTACCTACGACTTCTGTACACCTCTGGCGATGTTGTCTCACGTGTATCCATCGAATCAGACACACTGGAGTGAATTTGGAGACATCGAAATTTTCCACTAAAAATCGTATAGCCGGCATGGTCAAATTTGAGATTTTTCCTCGTTCTTCTTCCAACTGCCATAGTGGCCCAGTATGACCTACCTACGACTTCTGTACACCTCTGGCGATGTTGTCTCACGTGTATCCATCGAATCAGACACACTGGTGTGAATTTGGAGACATCGAAATTTTCCACTAAAAAGCGTATAGCCGGCATGGTCAAATTTGAGGTTTTTCCTCGTTCTTCTTCCAACTGCCATAGTGGCCCAATATGACCTACCTACGACTTCTGTACACCTCTGGCGATGTTGTCTCACGTGTATCCATCGAATCAGACACACTGGAGTGAATTTGGAGACATCGAAATTTTCCACTAAAAATCGTATAGCCGGCATGGTCAAATTTGAGATTTTTCCTCGTTCTTCTTCCAACTGCCATAGTGGCCCAATATGACCTACCTACGACTTCTGTACACCTCTGGCGATGTTGTCTCACGTGTATCCATCGAATCAGACACACTGGAGTGAATTTGGAGACATCGAAATTTTCCACTAAAAATCGTATAGCCGGCATGGTCAAATTTGAGGTTTTTCCTCGTTCTTCTTCCAACTGCCATAGTGGCCCAATATGACCTACCTACGACTTCTGTACACCTCTGGCGATGTTGTCTCACGTGTATCCATCGAATCAGACACACTGGTGTGAATTTGGAGACATCGAAATTTTCCACTAAAAATCGTATAGCCGGCATGGTCAAATTTGAGATTTTTCCTCGTTCTTCTTCCAACTGCCATAGTGGCCCAATATGACCTACCTACGACTTCTGTACACCTCTGGCGATGTTGTCTCACGTGTATCCATCGAATCAGACACACTGGAGTGAATTTGGAGACATCGAAATTTTCCACTAAAAATCGTATAGCCGGCATGGTCAAATTTGAGATTTTTCCTCGTTCTTCTTCCAACTGCCATAGTGGCCCAATATGACCTACCTACGACTTCTGTACACCTCTGGCGATGTTGTCTCACGTGTATCCATCGAATCAGACACACTGGAGTGAATTTGGAGACATCGAAATTTTCCACTAAAAATCGTATAGTCAAATTTGAGGTTTTTCCTCGTTCTTCTTCCAACTGCCATAGTGGCCCAATATGACCTACCTACGACTTCTGTACACCTCTGGCGATGTTGTCTCACGTGTATCCATCGAATCAGACACACTGGAGTGAATTTGGAGACATCAAAATTTTCCACTAAAAATCGTATAGCCGGCATGGTCAAATTTGAGATTTTTCCTCGTTCTTCTTCCAACTGCCATAGTGGCCCAATATGACCTACCTACGACTTCTGTACACCTCTGGCGATGTTGTCTCACGTGTATCCATCGAATCAGACACACTGGTGTGAATTTGGAGACATCGAAATTTTCCACTAAAAATCGTATAGCCGGCATGGTCAAATTTGAGGTTTTTCCTCGTTCTTCTTCCAACTGCCATAGTGGCCCAATATGACCTACCTACGACTTCTGTACACCTCTGGCGATGTTGTCTCACGTGTATCCATCGAATCAGACACACTGGTGTGAATTTGGAGACATCGAAATTTTCCACTAAAAATCGTATAGCCGGCATGGTCAAATTTGAGATTTTTCCTCGTTCTTCTTCCAACTGCCATAGTGGCCCAATATGACCTACCTACGACTTCTGTACACCTCTGGCGATGTTGTCTCACGTGTATCCATCGAATCAGACACACTGGAGTGAATTTGGAGACATCGAAATTTTCCACTAAAAATCGTATAGCCGGCATGGTCAAATTTGAGATTTGTCCTCGTTCTTCTTCCAACTGCCATAGTGGCCCAATATGACCTACCTACGACTTCTGTACACCTCTGGCGATGTTGTCTCACGTGTATCCATCGAATCAGACACACTGGAGTGAATTTGGAGACAGCGAAATTTTCCACTAAAAATCGTATAGCCGGCATGGTCAAATTTGAGATTTTTCCTCGTTCTTCTTCCAACTGCCATAGTGGCCCAATATGACCTACCTACGACTTCTGTACACCTCTGGCGATGTTGTCTCACGTGTATCCATCGAATCAGACACACTGGTGTGAATTTGGAGACATCGAAATTTTCCACTAAAAATCGTATAGCCGGCATGGTCAAATTTGAGATTTTTCCTCGTTCTTCTTCCAACTGCCATAGTGGCCCAATATGACCTACCTACGACTTCTGTACACCTCTGGCGATGTTGTCTCACGTGTATCCATCGAATCAGACACACTGGTGTGAATTTGGAGACATCGAAATTTTCCACTAAAAATCGTATAGTCAAATTTGAGGTTTTTCCTCGTTCTTCTTCCAACTGCCATAGTGGCCCAATATGACCTACCTACGACTTCTGTACACCTCTGGCGATGTTGTCTCACGTGTATCCATCGAATCAGACACACTGGAGTGAATTTGGAGACATCAAAATTTTCCACTAAAAATCGTATAGCCGGCATGGTCAAATTTGAGATTTTTCCTCGTTCTTCTTCCAACTGCCATAGTGGCCCAATATGACCTACCTACGACTTCTGTACACCTC